>OX411548.1:15830021-18537521 GCA_948146395.1 Fragum whitleyi | reverse complement strand
TGAAAAATGACCTCCTTGTAGAAAATGTAAGGCAAACTTCAAATATACTTCTGGAGAATTTCGCCCACTTGCTTAAAAGTAGATTATTTCCTGACAAAAATAGAGGTACCGATACGGGGGGTGGTTAAGTCGATGTAAAAGCTTTTTTTCTCAATAAAACCATTTGTAATTGGTACTCTTTGGATTTGTCCTGACCCCCTCTATCTGTAGCTCTTAAATTTGGTTAACAACACAACATTTATTAAACTCATAATCCAGAACAAATAAATAGAGGATATTCGTTTGTTTCTGTGTAAGATCGATTTATATTCCATTGAGTGAACAACGAAAGATATATTTTCACGAGTGGCAGAGCCACGAGTGAAAATATAGTTTTTGTTGTTCACGAAAAGAAATATAAATCGATCTTACTCGAAAAACAAACGATGATTCTATTTCTTTAATGCAAAAATGAGACAAAATGTGAAATTTTTAGGACATATTTTCGTTTAGCGCGTCATTGTGCACGTGATTACTATGCAACGTCCATTGTGACGTCATTTATTTCGCCCCGCATGGATGACGTCAGATTGGGTGAAATGCACAAAAGCAGGGTATAAAATTTTGATAATTTCACTGCTTTAGCGGTGAGATTATCAAGTGATAATCGACCGCTATTTCTCGATAAACCACCGAAAAGCATTAAATAAAAGCTCGTCAATACTCCATTTTATCTGTTTATCGGTTCCCTGTTTAATAAATTTAGTGTTTTATGACCACTCATTCAACTTCCTCTTCATATGTATCAGTGACAAGAGTTCTCTTTCTGACTGAAGACAATAGTCAGGCTAAAACTTTTTCGCAAGAGAATGAATGTAACGCCTACTTTTGGTATGCTTGAGAACAATGTTCAATAGACGTGTCTCACAATCACCATTCGCCTTTTAACCTTGATGTCATTGGATGATGGGAATGGCAATAATTTACATACAGGTTTGCAACAACAACAACAAAAAACCCCACCAGAATATAACTTAAGTATAAATAAGTTTTCATACGATTTGAATAGTTTTAGTTCGATTCATTCCTCTATGAAAAAAAAATCTTAATATCTTTAACTACTTTCTTGTGCAAGGGGCAAAGCAAATCAACGCTATTGTAATTGTTTAAGATTTAATAGCATATCATAAACAACAAATAAAATATATTTCAGTAATAATTTTCTTTTTTCCTTTTTATTCTATGATATTTATTGAGCCCAGTTATGACAAAACCAAGTGTGCATAAGCATTTTCCAAAATAAAGACACAAATCAGCTTTATATACAGAACAGGTTCGATCCCCGGTGGCGGCAAATATCCTTTCCGACGTTTGTCTTTCACCAATGGGTAGATAATCGTAAACCTATGTGAAATAGCAGTCGGAGGCTAGGAAAGGATGTAATGGTAGTACTGGCGTGAGAAATACCAGGAATCCATTGTTAGGTGCTCCGGCCGCCGCGATATAACTGAAATAATGTTGAAAGCGGCGTAAAACCCCATTCAATCAATCAATTTATATACAGAACATTCATTTTCATATCTGATTCCGGCCATTACTTCCGCTAGATATATAGCTAACGCGCTTTTCTTTTCAAGTCTGCCGTTTCGCACAACTAACCAATATTCCAGTGGTTGTACTGTTCAATTTCTGTCGAACCTGACCGAATTTAGTATGGCTGGGTTTCGTAAAGAAAGCCACCAAGGGCAAACAACTCTTGTCTATCACTGTGTTTGAAAAGTATTAATGCCGACCCTCGCCCTTCGTTCAGGATGACAAAACGGTGCAAATTGTTTGCATATTATATCCCGCTTTGCACGTTCACGTTCACCGTTTTTGTCATCCTGAACACGGGGCCGGTTAACTTTACATCGCACAGTCCAATACTTCGACGAAATATCTAAATAAACTAACAAAAAGGGAGAGAACTTATTTGCAACATGCAGTTTCTTCTTTTGTTACGATACTTCTTCCCAAGTTGGTGCATATTTTCGAATGTTTACACATTTTGAAAAAGCATCTGTAAGCCGATTTGATAGTTAACCAGTCTGAAATTTATCCAAATGATATTAGGGTCAATTGAAAATCAAAAGCGATTTGCAGTTTTATTTCACTTGCCCTCGTACAAATTCATCTGTTCAAATGTCATGTCGAAATCTTTAAAAGCAGCTACCACGACGATCGTCAAAAAAATCTCACTTTTCCACAATTTTTCATAAACCCCTTTTTTCTTGAGGGACGTCAAAAATATTGTGTGGGAATCGATTAAAGAACCGACATGATGCATGATTTTAGCCTACACACAGTATGTAGGCAGACCTTTGTCTATGTTCGTAGGCGTTCTCACATGATTGAACACTTTTCTCCAGATTTGTTTCCATATATCTTCTCGTATTCTTCAACCTCCTTCAGATAGGCCACGGGAGGCCACCTATTCTCTTCTACGTATGATTTATTATCTCCCTTTAATGACGGGAATTCTGCTCTTTGCTCGAAAGCAATATAGTTACTAGCTATGAAGAACAAACACCAGTTGGCCAGCTGATCAGCGTTATAAGCCTGAAATAATTATAATAAAAATGATTATCATATAGATGAATACTACAAACACGTTATTTTCAGTCATTACAAAGCTGTGAAGACAAAAAATTCAAGCAAGAATTTACAGAAAACGGCGTGGCTCGAAGATTGGAATCTAATAGTATATGACAATAGTTATCCTAAAAACATGTTCATTCGCTGTCGATAATTCGCTTTGAATAGAAATAAAGCACATGGCCTGGGAAACTACAGTTAAGAACAACGTGAAATTGACAAGATGAATGATTTTGGAAATATTTTGATAAGATATTGAATGAGTGTGTGGATTGAGTTTTGAGTGAAATTAAAGGAGGGTAATCCAATATCGATAATTTTGTTCTAGATGAACAAAATTAGCGATATTTATTTATTTATTAGCCCCCCTTTAATAATTTGCATAGAAGTTCTAAAAATAGCTTTCTATTTTTTCAAGAACTAATAAGACGCTTACGATTCCAAGAATGTCTGTGAAATCGTGACTTTTTTATAGCTATTTATATTTTGCAAGTAGATGTTGATCTTATCTTTTTGAGTGATTTTGAAACGTTTTTAAATGGTTTGAGTGAGCGTTTGGAATTAATGAATGGTGCGCTGTGTGAGTGATTTAGAATGGTTTTGGTCGGAATGAGAGTTAATTTCACGGTGTTGCTATGCTACTTCGGGCTATCAGTCCTAAGGTCTGTGCACCGAAACCCGACCACAAAAGTTTTTTTCGGGGACACGTGCATTCTTCCGCCTAACCAGAAGTAAACTGGTGAGCAACCCAGTGATAGCCTCGTAAGTATTTTTACTTTACATTGTGTACGCTCAAAAAATCTAGAAGAAGTGGTGTCATTGCATCTGCAAATTTCTTTGGTTAAGTTTGATAATGAATTTAAACGTTTAGTCTCACAAATACCAGTTGCGTATCCAGGATTTCCATACAGAGGGTTCGAACATATATAAAGGGGGTTCGTTTCCCCAGTATCACACAATTTTAACCCTTATCCTGCTGAATGTAAATATTTTTAAACAAATTCCTATTTTCACAAATCAACAGAAAGCAGACAGTATATGCTACGATCAGGCTGCACAACTGTGCAGACTGATCTTAGCCTATACTGTCTTCTAAAGCTTTGTTTCCAACAGGAATATTTCGTGAACAGCAGTAGAAGGGTTAATTGAAATTAAACATGATAATAAGTTAATTGAGCTTCAGATGGGGTGGTTCGTTGGAACCCCCTCTGGATTCGCCACTGAATACTAACCTGCGCCGTGTGTAGTAGCCCGATCACATCAATTTCTGCCCTCTCTATACGTTTGGTAACACTCCTGTCAACCTCTTTGGTAATATAGAGTTCACATAGATTCACTAATCGTTTTTGACCGTATTCATCCGCGAGCACCATCAACCCGACCGAGTCCGACTCCTCTATAGGAGAATGATCTGTGTATAAATACTCCAAAAATGCAAGCAAGGTTTCTTCTGACGTGTTTGGAATGTCAATCTGTAACAAAATGAGCCGCCGTCATAGCGCAGTTGGTAGCGCGTCAGACTTTCATTCTAGAGGTCCCGGGTTCGACCCCCGACGGCGGCACTCATTATTTCCAACTATTTGTCTCTCACCAATGGGTTGATAATCGTAGACCTATGTAAGATAGTAGCTGGAGGCTAGGAAAGGATGTGATGGTTGTACTGGTGAGAGAAATACCAGGAATCCATTGTTAGGTGCTCCAGCCGCCGCGATATAACTAAAAAAATGTTGAAGGTGGCGTTAAACTCCATTCAATCAATCTGTAAGAAAATGGTTTCTTATAAAGTATCCCATGGTATTTTGTATACAGCATCTTAGGCATTCAGAAAGTTAAATCTTCACGAAAAGTAATTAGGGTTTGCTCGATCATTTTTTTAACCTTAAACGAATCCTTCCTTTGTATATTTGTTTTTGAAATTTATCTATCATATTCTCTGTTTTGCCAAAAATGTTAATTGAGAGATCGTGTCAAGATAAGAGTTGAATTTTAAATGTAAATACAGTCAATCTTTCCAGAGCGACCACGTCTATTAAGCGACCATTTTCATTAAACGACAGCTTTCAAAATCCCCTCCTTTAAATCGAAATGTCCGAAAAAAAAAGATATCACTGGTATAAAAAATATAATGTAAATGATTCCTATGCTGTTAAAACTCGTCAGAATCGTCTCAATAAGACGATTCTGTTGAGTTTTTACAGCAAAGGATTCATGAGAATTTCGCAATTATACACATATTCTATTTCTTAATTGTAATTAAAAGAGCGTATAAAGCGACCATTTTCTTCAACGACCGCTTTTTGGTGGTCCCATTCCTGGTCGCTTAATACAAGGTTTACTTTTAATACATGTACCTCATAAGACAAAGCGTACACGTTTTATTCAGTGCACAAATGTCAACATACCTCCGTAATATTTTTCTTGCTTTCCACAAAATGTCCCCCAAACATGGCCGCCATTACTTCACATCGAGTTGCAAGAACACATTTGTGGGCGTATACTTTAGTACCTGAAAACATAGAATATAAAATTACTTTGAAAAATATGCGATACATTCTCAAAATTGGAAAACACCTGATATTTTATGTTTGTGATTAACCAACAAATTGCACTTGTTCCGATCGCACGACGAGCGAGGTCTTGATACAAGTCCATCACGTACTTGCTATTGAAAAAGTCGTTTTTCATTAAATGGTTTGCCTGCCATATAATTTTGATCTGTCATACAAAAAGAGGTGTTTAGGAACTCGGTAAAATGTATGTTTTTTTTTCAAATCGCATTTCAAAATAAAATCTGACAAAAGCGATAACTCCCGTTTTTGGTAATCCAGCACAGCCCTTGCTATCTGGCTATTTTCGCTGCTGTGTGCACTTTGTCCCATTTCGCGTGTATTTTAATTTTGCTCAAAAGATTATAATCATGGATTCTTTTGGCTTAAATGATTATCATGAAACTAAATAAAATAATCTTAAACCATTATTATACCGAGCCATAAGCCTTCATACCTTCAACGTTGAAGACAACATCTGCTCTTTCTGATTGGTTGAAAAACAGTTGTTTCATTTTGGCTCCGGTTTCGTCATTAAGAAACGTTCCTATACTGGGGTTGAGAAACTCCTGTTCCGTTAGAAGATTGGTACATATAGTTTCTAACTGTGACAGTTTAAATATTCCAGCAACCCTGTTTAAATTTTGTATTTCGTCTTCAGAAACATCCTCAGGGTCTGGGAATCTGGGTACACCTGTAGAAATAGAGAACTATATGTTAGCATAGGCATATATGGGACTTTGGAATTTATACGCACTCGGAAGGCGACAGCTAAAGAATATATTTATAGGATAAAGGCAATGTATGAGGACTGTGACAAAAGATGAATGTCCTCCGTTCGCTACCTTTTTATGATTTGAGCGTTTGTGAATAATCAAAACATCGTAACTACAGCTTGATTAAGCTGTGGTTTCGATGTTACGATCATTTATCAACGATATTTTTCAACAGAGGATTATTTCATTTGCGTAAATTGCGTAATGGGAGTGACGCCCTTGGTTAGAGTCTTAAAATATCGTTGACATTCCTAATCAATTGAAATAAAAATTAAGCATAAGTTCTTTTATTGTTCTCATTTCCTCTGTACAAAAATATCGATATAAAAAGGCAATCAATTGAAGGGTGTTTAAATATTGCTTTCAGAAAGCAACAATGCTCACCTGAATAAAGAAATTCTAAAACTCTAATGAAAGTCTTTGCAGATATATCAGCACTCAGCTCTATAACTGTATAGTGGTGTTTTAGTTGAGTAGAATCATTTGTCTGTTCTTTCTTATGTACGGCCGCTATACCCTCTATAGCTCCAGAATTCAGATGCTCTAAACTAAAGTTCTCGATAGCGTTGATTTCTTTCATCTGGTTACTCTGAAGTGATACACATGTATTTTAGTTAACTGATCGTTTAAGGTTGTAGCAGTTTATAATGTGAAAAAAATAAGGTTTGATAAAAAAAAATGTTCTTTCAATATTTGAAAAGGCGATCGAGTCAGAAAAAGCTACGCAAAAATCGTGAATTGAATCAATCTATTGGCAGAAATAATCGACACAACAATTGAAAGAGAAAATAATAAGAATTTCAAATGAATGAACAAAGAAGACTAATAAATAAGGATGCTTTATGAAATATATATAAATCATACGTGTATAGATCTGCCCTGCGTTCAAGATGACAAAACAGTGTAAACTGTTTGCAAATTACACCCCGCTTTGCACGCAAGTTCGGGTTCAAAGCGGGGTATTTATTCTTTCAAAGCGGGCTTTAATTTGCAAATATGTTTATAATCCTCAAGAAAGGGCTGATAATGATGATTACGATTTATTGAAAGGATAGATAACTCACTGTCATTGGTTTCGACACACCGAGAATTTTTGCCAATAGTTTAGACGCCGAGCAGAGCACTAGACTGTGAGCATTCAGAATGTGTTTTCCCTCCACGAGAAACGTGACGTCACAATGTTGGGGATTCTGTAACATTTTATACCAATCGTCTCCAAACGTGGAGGTCTCAATCTCGATCTTTGGGGCGAATCCTGTGAAGAACAGAACATATTTATTATGGTTCTACATACCTTAAGAAGTATACATCAGACCTGAATCAATAAATGGTTTACTTTCCTTTTTCGGTGAACTTTTCCTTGTATTTGTGACATCGTTAAAAATACTCAACACCCTTTCTAAAGTTGACAAGATAATGCTACGAGATTCTAGCTTTGTGATAAAGTCTGTAAATTTGGCGAATACATTTTCAAGCAGAATCCATAAGATGTATCAAATGTTCCTATAAACATTGAGTAGATACATGTATATTTTCTTTTCAGAATCAAATGCCAAAACATAACACCCTCGTAAAAAAGTGGGATGTAATAAGCATTTCTAAAATCGTCAGCTGCAATTCATCCAGTACAGGCACTGATTTCAACATTTCTGTGATTGTCTCCTTGAGAACATTGAGTAAATGAAGAGCCGGTCATTTTCCTCAGCCCTAAATACTTTCTGTCACATTTAGTGGTGTCTTTTCAAGTTCCACCCAGTTTTCTTTATAAGCTGCAGCTTCTATCAAATCGGCAAATCAATCTAACATTTCGAAAAAAATATCATTATATAAAAAACCAAAGATACAGATCAGAGGGAGTAAAGCCAGTCTTAAATCTTTATTTCTCAGTGAAACTCAATGATCTTGTTACTCATTTGAATCATCTTGAAGAGACAAATGAGCACTAACAACATAAGGTTTGAACTTTCAGTATCAAAAAACTTTGATATAAAATCCAAAATGCCCCCTCTATCAGTAGCTCTGAGAAAATGTTCAATCACCTGTAGGTGGCATCACAGGCGGGTCGGGTATGGCCGGTTTGGTCCTCTTTAGTAAACCACTGAATCCTTTATTTTTCTTAGCTCTCTCGACACCAGAAAGTGCACTTCGTATCTGAAAAGGCGAATTTGTGAAATCTATTTTTAAACATGTCCTTGCCTTAAAGTTGTCGACATCCGTGTTCAGGGTGACAAAACGATTCCAAATGTTTGCAAATTACATCCTCTTTGCATGTGCACGAGCATGCAAATCAGGGTATAATTTACAAACAATATACACCGTTTTGTCATTCTGAACGGAGGGCAGATTCATAACTTTCACATAGTGGTTAGATTTAGATTCATCATTTGGCATTTTTAAAAAGCGTGAAAGTTTTATAAACAACTTGAATTTTCAAGCGTGAAATTAAAGTTCCTTGAAACATCTGTGAGGCGAATCTTATTTTTTCTATCATGTAACTAGAAGGAATGTCAACTATGTTAACAAAATATACAGGGATTGTGTCGAATATTTATCACTGCATGTAATTGCGTTACCCTAGACTTAATTAAAGAAATTAACATAATTAAAAAAAATTCTATTATAAAGGAACTTTGGCGGCTCAATGCTGCTTTAATTTTTTTTTTTTAAAAAGGCATAACAAACGCTCTCCTCTTTGTAATCCGCTTTCAAAATTGTTAAAGAACATAGGAGAATATGAGTTTCAGAGCAATGCTAATATCAGTAATTCCTGTCACATTCTGAACTCAGAATCTGACTAACTTACTGCGGTATCAAAACATGCTTTCAGTCCCTCCTGTGTAAGAGAACTAGTTTCACAATAGGTCATCCCAAGCTTCCTGGCCAAGGCCAGACCTTCATCGTACTTCACCATGTCTCGACTGGAAGCGGCATGTCGCAGATCTAAGGTAAATAAAGACAATAATATGAGCCTGTACAACAATTTGACGTGTGTGTAATAAACAGACATTGAGCAATCCTGGTGACCACATAATGCAATAAGAATATTCTCTGGCCACCTGACCAGGGACCAAGACCTTTTCATCTCCAGAACGCATAGTCAAGACTCTGGCCAGGCTGTGTGGATGCACAGGCTGGCCGGAGGCTTTACTATGCGAACTTAAGAAATTGTTGGAAATGTCACGGACTGGCTCATATACATAAATTTGATCCGTTATCTAGGAAAACTTATTATATGAGTGCCCGTATACTGGCGATATTGTTGCGCTAAATATTGAATTTATTCTATGCTCACAGGTAATGGGTTTTAGCTTAAAGGGCATAAATTTATAGTTTATATTCATACATTATTTTTGTCAAAGTATTTTTAGGACTAAACCATCGATTGTCGACTCCCTGTGGTTATGCCGATGATTATTTCATTTTCATGCAACAGTTTTGATTTTAGAGGAACAATATCAAATTCTTTGAAGTATTATCAAGGGACGAATGAATTTTATATACAAGATATATTATCATATATGTGCCCTTTCCAACTGAGGAATGGTAAAAGTAAACATATTTCATATACAACACGGCTACCAACATATTGCTACATGTAATTTGATAGACGTAACTATGCTTTTAAACTAACCTTTTTTGCATCCAACCAGAATCAGTGGGGTGGAAGGACAGTAATGCCGAACTTCTGGAACCCATTTGTCCTCAATATTCTCAAACGAACACCGACTCTCTATCGAGAAACACACGAAAAATACGTCTGTTTGGGGATAGGATAGGGGACGCAGCCTGTCGTAGTCCTCCTATACAATAAAATTTGTACATCTTTAGTGATGATTGTATCGCCATTAAAATTACATAATATTTGTCATCAAAATGAAAATGATTGTTTAAATCATTGAAAAATAACAATAAAATACAATTATAAAATAAGTCTCGTTTTATAACACATCACTGACATGAGTTATCCGTTTCCTATCTATAATTTAGTTTAAGGGCCCTATTTTTTATCAAATATATATCGATGGGCAAAAATATATATCGTGGAATCGATTTTCTTTGGTTCTTTGTAATCTGATTCTTTTCCTGTATCAATAAACGACATTTCATACCTATGTTTGAAAATTTTCACCCCTTTTAGCATGTGTAATAAATTGCAGAGTATGGAAATATTTTCTTAACGTTCGCGATCGTTACTATCCTGAACCGATGGCAAATAAAAATCTGAAAGAAAGTACCTGTCCAGCAGTGTCCCACAAAGCCATATCCACTGTTTTTCCGTCACAGACGGAACTGTGACAATAATTATCAAACACTGTAGGAACATATAGGGAGGGGAAGGTACCCTTGCAGTGCGTTATAAACATACAACTCTTCCCCACTCCACCGTCACCAACCGTCACAAGCTTCAGACGAATCATTTTGTATCTGGTAAAATAATTGTGTTCCGTCATCAGAAAGATAGCAGTCTGGAAACTGCGACAAATATCGATCTAAAAGCTATCCATCTCGCCAAAAGCAGACTGAAATCGGTAATTTTTCTCTTGTATCTAAGACACTTTATGTAAGATACAAAACGATCTCAAGTAATACGAATTCGACCATTCTTTTCTTTATTCGATGTCAACTGGATTGATTCGCTTTCAACCCGCTTTTATTTGTTTCCAGGCAGACAGCTTTATTTCTTGTGACGGATCACAAATTTGTATCCTGAACTATATTCCAATAAATTTTGGTATTTGCAAAATTCCATGCAGACAATCCAAAAACTATACACACCAAATTCATGCAGACAAAACGTGATCAATTCATGCAAGTCTCGTAGACAGCATTATTCTTGAAATCTCGATTTGATATAAATGTGACCCGTCATGCAAAAAGGGACCATAAGGGAACTCTATAATACAAATATTTGAAAAATAGATTGGGTCCAGTACAGTTTAACCAAAAGTCGCATTTCAAAAGCTCTTTCACAGCAAGGTAGGTTGAACATCTAGATTCAGAAAATGAGTCATATACGAAAAGTTTCTATCCTAGTCAGTCTGCGCAGTTCGCGCAGTCTGACTAGGGTCGATACTTTACGCACTACCCAGATGGTCCCTTTCCGTGTGACGGGTCACAAATATCTTCTTGTCTGACTCTCTGACAGCCGATGGGTCGGGGCGGAGCTGGGTTGTTGTATCACTCAGATAAGTGTTTTGATATCTTTCACAGTTCTGGGGCCCGTTTTACTAAACATCTTTCGCAAAAATATATGTAATTCAAAATCACAAATCGTATCTGGTATTTTCATTTATTGTTAGATTCTGTCGTACAATATCTCATCGGAATCGTCTTTAGAAGACGATTCCAATGAGATAATGCATGGCAGAATTCCATATTTAGTTACTACTGTAGAAGCAACTTTAATTTTTCACTTACGCAAAAAATGATCGTTAGGTGTTTAGTAAAACGGGCCCCTGATCGCTAAATGGTTGTAAGAGCAGGTCACCTTAAAAAATGATGTCTTACTGCACCAATCTGTGAATGGACCTATAAAGGCAAATTACTAAAGTGACGTGAAGGTCTTGGGGGACACGCTGTTCTTATCTACAAATATTTGTAGACTACAGTAGACCTTTGGTGCGAGTCCTAATGTGCAAAGCAAGGGTATTATTTTCAAGCATTACCTGCCCAGCTGTGTCCCACAGACCCAGATTAAATGGCTTTCCATCCACCATAACGTTTGCGCAGTAATTATCGAACACTGTAGGCACATATTCTCCGGGAAATGCATTAGTTGTGTAAGCTATAAGCATGCAACTTTTCCCAACACCTCCGTCCCCGACCACGGTAAGTTTAAGGTTCTGCATTTTTCACGAATAATGGCTGTCTACAAGTACAATTTCATTGAATAGAGTGTTTACACGTTTCGTTGGGTATCTTTCAAAGCTTAGCAAAGCGGTATCTTCAACAACGTCAGTTACTGCTAATCGGATTGTTTTTAGCGAGGGTTTTATTTTCGCTTACAATGATGGCGACTGATTTAACACGTGAAATTAAAAAGATCGCCTGTTTTGTAAAATACAGATTTAAAAAATAAATTCAATTTTTAAGGTAACACTTGTCTATTCTCATATGGTCACTTACAACAAAAGGGTTACTTAACCCTTTGCTGTTTAATCCCTGCTTTTTACGTGCCTGTGATTTTATGATTGAGAAAACATTGTGAAAAAAGAAGAAATTGCTTCTGACAAGCAATTTCTTCTTTTTTCACACTATTTTCTACCCTACTGAATGGTTATTTTTCAAATTAAACCCACTTTTATTTTTCGTCTGCAAAACCTTTGAATTTGGACAGGTCCAAAATTATGTTAAACAGGAAAGGGTTAAAGTCCTCGAGTTATTGTGCTCTCTCGATAAAATTATGACTTTTTGACTAGCCCACTATTTCGGCATTGAAACGCAAAAATTAACCTGGCAACGCAAAATTCATCATTTAGTATTTCTGTCTGCAGTATGGTGGCATGTCTCTGTCAGTAAGGACGGGCTGAGCTTTTCAGAAAACTCATAGATTTTGATGATAGAATATATACAAATGAGTTCGTGGCCTTGCAAGTTTACTCGTCGCTTCAACGGAAATCATGTCAATGTGCCGTTACCACACCGGCTTGAACACTGAAAGGTATTTTTATAGGCGAAGACTACGGTATTTATCAATGCCGGGTTCTGAGCGTTATTAGTTCTACCGGGTCACTGGAATGTCGAATGAAATGGTTTTGACACACTTTCCAGTTAAATTATTTCTCTTCGATAAACCGTTCACGTTTCAAAACTCCCAATGCTCAAGTTATGTCAAATAATACCGTCCGAGTTATCAAGCTTACTATTAAAAGCCGGACTGATATTGTCAAGACACAAGGTCACGTTGCATGATACCACGCATGCCTTCAACACGAGCCGGAATGGTTAGGCCAACAAATCATTGAAATAAGTTAACCCTTTGTTGTTTAATCCCTGCTTTTACGTCTCTATGATTTTATGATTGAGGAAACATTGTGAAAAAAGAAGAAATTGCTTCCAACAAGCAATTTCTTCTTTTTCAACACTATTTTCTACCCTACTGAATGGTTATTTTTCAAATTAAATCCACTTTAAATTTTCGTCTGCAAAACCTTTGAAATTGGACAGGTCCAACATTTAAAAACAAAAAAAAAAAAAAAAAAAAAATAGGAAAGGGTTAAAAGCAGATACAATAAAATTGGAAAGGATGAAAAACGCATCAGGTATAGTCTAAGTTCAAGATTAACGTTCATACTTGAGCCCGTGTGTGTGGCATTTAAAGCAATTTCAAAATTTGAGCAAAGTAAAGACTCTGGCCAGCCGGTGCATCTATAAAGTCTGGCTATTTAAATCGTCTTAGTTTAAACATATACTTGTATTTCTTCCTGATGCACATCATGGGTACTATACAAAATTTCATAGCCTAAAACATCTGCAAATAGGATCAGAACAAAAGCAAAGCTTAAAGAGTTCTTCTCCGTAAACAGTGCATGTATGTAGTACAATACTAGTCATTGAAACTAATAACATGAAATAAATGTACTGTATATTATCCTTAAGAATTGAAATAGGAAAATTAGAATAAATACCATATAGATCTAATACTAGATCAAGTTTTTGTCGTGTTGTACAAAATTATAGAGTCAACAAACAACACAGAACAAACATATGATAACTTTAAAAGTGTTATTACCTTTGATACAACCGTTTTCCACAAAATATTTCCTTTTTTATGTTGATGACCACAAAATTCAGTTTATTTATATATTTTGAGAATTTCCACGTCTATTTTCAGATTCGATAAAAATAACCACCAATGAGATGTTATTGCTTAAAATAGAATTACACTCTAAACCGAAAATAGATAAAGTTTTGTCTTTTAGTGAATGATAAGTCTTTAAAGCAAAATGAAAAGGTATTAATCTCGTTTTCTTAGAAATGAAACAAAATAATATGGAGTTTCTTCATGTGGCCTGTTCCAATGTCTTGACATAAAAAAAATCCGCTTACTAAACATTTCAGAACTTCCGGTTTACTTCCGCTTTCTTGAATGAATCACGAATTCATTTGCAAATAAGAAATTAGATGGAAGAATGAATGAAATAAAATCAATTTCAAGATAAATATTGACTGTTCTTTTTAATCGGAAATTATGGGTAATTCTTTATTCTTTGGTCATGTTTTGTATTGTAATGTCATGGGATTTCGCAGATCTTAATTTTCCTAATCCGACACCATAGGCATTTCGATTCAAGACAGTGGACTTTGTACGAACTTACATATATCACTATGATAAATATACACAAGGAAGTGCAGTCGCCATTTTCTAAGGGCACGGATACGTCCTGTGACGGAATCCAAAGCTGGTAAAAACATCCGTTCTCTTGAACATGGCGGCTGCACTACCTTGTGTAATATTTATTATAGACTAGTAATATCCGACACGACAGATCTGTTTGCAATAATTTATCATATAAGATAATCCGTTTTATGGTTTTGGAAATCTTTTAAGCAAGAGTTCTAACTCCACTATGTTCCTTACGAACAGAATATAGTGGAGTTAGAACCCTTGGTTTGCGAAGGTGGGTTTTGGATCATTTTTCTCAAATATATCGGTATTTTCACCAAAAATGTTCACAACCAGTGATTTCCTTTGCCTGGCCTTTTTAACTGTTTGGTGGAAAAATCATGAGCTATAAGACCATAGCAAGCAAGTTCTGTTTTCTGAAAGGCTTTCCATCATTAGTAATAAGTCCATTTGATTGATTTAATTTTTTTGTTCATGAAAGTATGATTAGCCCTGATATTGAAAAGTTTTGTGCCAAAGGGACCTACACCACATGATCTAGCTACCAGCCAAGGGTGTGGAATTCACATGCCCAACACTGTTTTTTCTACCTGTGGACAAGTACATTTTTCTTTGACACTTGTCAATGGACAAGTAAAAAGAGGACAAATCTTAGAAAAGTAATCGGAGGTACAGATAGAGGGGTATTTTTGCTTTCAAATTGAAATATTTCATTATTCATAACTTGAACCATATATTGTTGGTACTCATTTGAAACGTCTCTCATCGAGATAATTCAAATGAGTACTGACAATATAGGATTTCATATAGAATAAAGATTTTAGACAGGCTTTACCCCCTCTTTACTGGACCCCTGGTATTTGATAGGGGTATCAGATTAATTAACAAAATGTTTTTATCAAAAGGTATCAAATTCATAGAACTATAAATATTATTCTGGGTAGAAAATATTGTAGGGCAAGTAATGGGGAAAATTTAGAAATTAATTCTTACAATTTCTATATTTTCCATATTGTTTTAAGAACTATTTGTGGGACTGTGCCGGAATTGGTTGAAAAATAACAAATGAGCCAGTGCGTGACAATTCCAACAATTTCCCTCGTGTGCGAGCTCCAAACGTTAAGCAGCTTAGACAATGACACATTGCAATAATAATATATGCTGACTGCCAGAACAAGGATTAAGACCTTATCTCTTATAAAGTGCATAGTGAAGACTCTGGTCAGGCTGTGAGGCTGTACAGGCTGGCCAGAAGCTTTGCTTTGCACAGATTTGAATTTGTTGGAAATGTCACAAACTGGCCCAAATTTTGTTTTAAGCCAGTGAAGTAAATGTAGTGGTTGTCGGGGACAACAATGCTGGAAAGACATCTCTGTGTATCACCTTCTCAACGGACCAATTTCCCAGTCTTTTTACTCCAATGGAAGCAAACAGAGTGCCTCATGAAAAAGATATAACTATTGGTTCTGACAATGTTCATGTTAAATGTACAGACACTGAGGGACATGTAAGTAAAATTCTCAGCAAAATATTCCAATACTGTTTATAAATAGAAATGTTTGTAAATTGCACACTGTGACAGGATATTTCTAGACTTTTAAGGGGCAAAATCCTTATTTACCGGTCAAACAAAAGCCCTGTATAAAGGTAGTGGACCAGTAATGGTTGCACAAATTTTCTAAAGTCATGAACATTAATAGTGTTAGTAGTTTTTTTCTGATAATTTCATTACTATAATTTAGGAAGCCTCGGTTAACATTCTGAAAGATCACAAGTTCCAAAATGTTCCTTAAATTACAGGTCCACTACCTTTACTGAAACATTTCCTATATTATTTACAAGCCTTAGCTCAAGGCTATATTACAAACAAAATTAAGGCTAATTTGAATTCATATCTCAAAAAAAAAAAAAAAAAACTCATGACATGCTGATCTGGGGATATTCTTTTGTTGGCAGGAGGTATATACAGAGATCAGCCTGTACATGATGGGCAGTCTGATTCTATTCTTTACTACCTTATTTTCTTTCTCAAACCAGAAGTATTTAATACTTATAATTCAAAACAGTAACTGATGCACTATTAGTACATCAAGTACATTCAGCACTCTGGTTTTAAGGTAGTGGACCCGTAATGGTTCCACAACATTTCGGAACTCATGATTTTTCACAATGTTAACCAGGTTTCCTAATGAAAATCATTAGGAAACCTCGGTTAACACTGTTAAAGTTCATTATTTCTGAAATGTTGTGGAAGTATAATGGATCCACTACCTTAATGCAATCTTGTCAATGATTTTATTCAGGATCACAAGGGTTTATCTTATGATTTATCCTATTCTTTACTTCTTTTCAGGAGGATTATGATTCTACCCGTCCAGAATCCTATGAAGGTGCCAACGTAATCTTGCTGTGTTTTTCCTTGTCTGGTCCTAACTCTTTTAAGAATGTAAAAGTTAGATGGATCCCAGAACTAAAAAAGCATGCACCAAAAGTGCCTATTCTACTAGTTGGTTGTAAAGAAGGTGAGAAATATAATCAAATTCTTTCAAAGTAATAAAAGATTGAAGGTTGAAAGGTTTTGCTTGAAATAAAAATCAATCATTGTTTTTATTATCATATGATTATCTACTAAGAAGTCTTGACAGTCCGTTGTAAAGTATTAAAGTTGATAATTAGAAATGAGGGTCAGGGAAAAAAAGGTTTGGACCTTGAGAGGTCTTCAGTAACGTTTTCATTTTTAAATGCATGTGACCACTGACCAGTAAGGCAAATAAGGACCATCTGGGAATTCTGTAAAATAAACATTTGAAAAAGAGATTGGTTCTAGTACAGGACAGACAGGGGTCCCATTCAATTTTTTTCACAGAAAGGTAGATTGAGCATTCTAGATTAAGAAAATGAGCAAAAAGCAAAAAAAATTCAACCCTAGTCAGTCTGCGCAGTCTGACAAGGTTCAACACTTGACACACTACCAAGATGGTCCCTTTTTGTGTGACCGGTCACATTTATCAAACTCTGGAGATTACAGCTCTTACTCATAAAGGCTGAGGTGCATGTCTTAGAGCGAGGTGAAAAACCTGGCTTAATAAAATTTTTAAGACATCATACATGTAATAAACGCATTTGATAGTTTGAGTGAAAACATTTGAAGACGGCATGACTACTGGTTTAGAGCCAATGCAAACCTATCTACGTTTCCTCATTGAGATATCTTAGGATTCTTATCAAGGGGCTTAAAAATCTGGCTGTCTACTGAATGCTTTTTCTTAATAATCTTAATAATAGTCTTTCGAATCTCGCTTTAACGAATGCGCCTCTGGTTTAACTGGATGGTGTACATGTATTTGCTTTCAGATTTACGTAGAGGTCATGAGAAGGACAAGCTGGTAAAAAAAGGTGAAGCCAAGTCAATGAGTAAGGGTATAAAAGCCAAGGGTTATATAGAATGCAGTGCCTTGAAGAAGATTAATGTGAATGAGTGCTTTGAAATGGCTGTAAGTAGTCGATATTGCTTGAGTCACCACCTCTATTAAGCGACCACTTTTATTAAGCCACCATGAAAAAAAGTCACCAGAGACAAATCTTTGAAAAAGTGGACATTCTTGAACAAAAAAATGTTTATGATTGAATCTTAGGACAATGGAACCCATTAGAATTGTCTTATTGAGAGGGTTCCAACATGATTGGAATCAGCAAGAATTATGTGACAATCTAATATGTGCTATAAAATGACTTACTTTATAATATGACCTACGTCACGGGAGTGGAATAACCTAGTTCAATATTTTTGTTATTACACGGGTGTTATTAGACTAGTGGAATAAATATGCAAATGAGGTCAGAGCGAATAGCAACGCTATTTTATGACAGGGAAAATGACGTCATAATGTATATATTGTGACATCATTTTTAAACAGCGTTATAGGTCTCGCGGAAAATTGAAATGTTGAATATCAAGAATTTGGCTGATTTTCTCAAAAATTCGGGTCATATTATAAATAGAATATCGAATTTGTGCTCATAAAATACCGAAAATATTAAACTCGTCATCTTAAACAGATAAAAACTCGGCACAGCCTCGTATTTATCTGTTTATAGATGACCCGTTTAATAAATTCGGTATTCAATGACCACTCATTCAATATCCTCTATTTACTTATCAGTTTATTATATCATGCAAGCATTTCCATAAGCCATCGCTTTTTAGGTGTCCTCTAAGTGGCTTGCTTAACTCAAGTTTAACTGTATAGTGAGACTTATAAACAACAAGCCCTCAAGGGTCCACTCAATTGTAGTTATTGAAGACAATTGTCTCTGAATGCACTATTTTGTGACTAATGAGCAACATCATTCTTGACTCGGATGGCAGAAAGGCCAAGAGGATGTTGTTATTGGAAAGTGTCAGTGGTGTGTGCATGTGACCATGAACTTTTTACTTTGAAAATCATCTCCTCAGATGGGTTTGGATAATTTCCAACAACAGTCAAAAAAAATTTTTTTGTTAATCATTATCAGGATATTCAGGCCTACCTGTGGAGTGAATTAGGTGCTCAAGTGCTGTATTCTTTGATTTCATTTGATTTTAATTCTGCCTATAGATGTTTGTGCATTCTGATTGGCTGAAAAAAAGGCTTCATTTCTCAATGAAAACAATTTTGAGTATGGTGCTATTTTGTGAGCTTTAGTCTCATATGAAATTTGATCTTTAATATTGAATTATGAAAGATGAAGAGACTATTTTTCAGAATCGTAAAGATATGAAATTAAAAACCTTAAGAGATTATACCTATTTACCCTGAGTAGTCAAAGTAATCAAATAAAAAAGTCAATTGTGAGTACAAAATTCTAATTCATGATCGCAAATTTATGATATTTCTTCAATTCAGTGTGCTATGATAGAGATTTGTAAAAAAAGACTAAATCTGATTGCAGTTTTGGAAGGGCCCCATGTATAATCTATCCAAATTTGATGTTTATTTTAATCTAGGATAGGTATTAAGGATTCTTTGTCCCACCACTTTTTCTTAATGGCCCATCAATTTTGCAGATGGCCCATCAAAATCTTAGATTTTACATGTAAATGAATGGGACATGGGCCATTGGCCCATTTCAATGGCCCATCATGAAATTGATCCAAAAATATCCCTGGGTATTGACAATGAAAGCATCCTGTTTGTAAGGAATATATTTGTAATATGTACATTTCAGGCTAAACTTGCCCTTGGAAAGCCTGTGTCAGAGGGAGGATGTGGCTGCGCTATATTGTGATGGATATACAGTACTCATTCAAGCGACTTTTATGAACATTTCCAATTATGAAATATAGAAAGGTCTGAATATTGGCAGTATGTCTCTGTTTGACAGGTTCAAGTCTACCAATCCATAGATATTCATTATACCCCCCACCTACGAAGTAGAGGGGGGTATATTGGTTTCACCATGTCTGTCTGTCTGTCCATCCATAGACCTATTCGTTTCCAGACTCTAACTCAAGAACCAAGTGACTTACAATCATGAAACTTTATACAAATGTTCCTTATGACCCAAGGAAGTGACCTATTGTTTTTGGGTATCAAAGGTCAAGGTCACAGTCAGCCTTTGCTCAATTTTCGTTTCCGGACTCTAACTTGAGAACCAAGTGACCTACAATCATAAAACTTTATACAAATGTTCCTTATGATCAAAGTGCCCTATTGTTTTTGGGTCACAAAGGTTATAGGTCAATGTCACAGTCAGCCTTTGTTCAATTTTCGTTTCCAGACTCTAACTCATGAAACAAGTGACCTACAATCATGAAACTTTATGCAAATGTTGCTTATGACCCAAGGAAGTGCCCTATTGTTTTTGGGTATCAAAGGTCAAAAGACAAGGTCACGGTCAATTTTTGTTCATTTTTAGTTTCCAGACTCTTACTCAAAAACCAAGCAACCTTGAATGATGAAACATTATGCAAATGTTGCTTATGACTCAATGACATGCCCAATTTTTTTTTTTTTTTGGGGGGGGGGGGGAGGGGTCAGTTAGGTCAAAAGGTCAAGGTCACAGTCAGCCTTTGTTCAATTTTCGTTTCCGGACTCTAACTCATGAAACAAGCGACCTAGAATCATGAAACTTTATGCAAATGTTGCTTATGACCAAAGGAAGTGCCCTATTGTTTTTGGGTCACAAAGGTCAAGGTCAATTTTTGTTCATTTTTCGTTTCCGGACTCTTACTCAAAAACCAAGCAACCTGGAATGATGAAATATTATGCTAATGTTGCTTTTGACTCAATGACATGCCCTATTTTTTGGGGGGTCAGATAGGTCAAAAGGTCAAGGTCACAGTCAGCCTTTTTTTTCAATGGTCATTTCTGGACTCTAAGTGACCTTGAATCATGAAACTTTATGCAAATGCTGCATATGACCTCAATATTTGTTACAAACACATCCTGCACAAATAGCACTTGCATTCTGACAAAGTGCTTTTGGGGGGTATAAGTCCGCTCTGCGACAGTTCTAGTTTTTCAAGGTCCTTAAATGAAATATACATTAAGAAATATAGCCAAGGAAAATACTTATTTAGAAGAAGAAATTGCTGATAAGAAGTATTTTTAGCCTTTCTCTCTTCGAATTCTTTGGTATTTGTTAAATCTACATGTACTAGTATCTTAAAAAAACCCCCCATCTATTTCAGGGGAATAATTTACATAAAGAAGAAATAGCTTGTAACAAGTAGTTTTCTTTTTTTATGCAATGCACTCCCCAGTATACGAATTCTGACTACTTAGACTCCTTGATTACATAATTTTGGAGTCTCCTGGACTTCTTACTCACAGAGGTGAATTAGTGGAGAACCCTGTCAATACAAGCATTCTCACTGAGCATCATTGTTAACCTATTACTGGACTACAAAACTTTCAACTTTTGAAAACAAAACATTCCATATGACAATGTTAATTACTGTCATGCTGAATAAATTTTGGCTAAAAATTTTCATAAAAATCAAAGGGCAACAAGGTGCCAAATTGTCACAAGATACGCCCGTCACACTGCTTAGTATTAACTGGGGGTTTGAATAGAACTGAGGTTATTTTGAATGAATATTTTTTGCACCCATGAAGTTTCATGATCCTAGCTTTAATATTTTAGAGATATACTCCGGACAAGATTCTAGTATGAAAAACAACAATGGGCAATAACTAAAAAAATAGGCCAGGTAGAATTATGGTTCTTGTACACTGCACTCCCCCTTGATGACATCTATACACCTATGAGGTTTCATGATCCTAGCTGTTATACTTTAAGAGATATACTCCGGACAAGATTCAAGTCTGAAAAACAACAAAGGGCAATAACTCAAAAAATAGGTCAGGTAGAATTATGGTTATTGTACACTGCACTCCCCCTTGGTGAGATCTATACACCCATGAGGTATCATGATCCTAGCTATTATACTTTTAGGAATATACTCCGGACAAGATTAAAGTCTGAAAAACAACAAAGGGCAATAACTCAAAAAATAGTCAAGGTAGAGTTATGGTTCTTGTGCACTGCACTCCCCCTTGGTGAGATCTATACACCCATGAAGTTTCATGATCCTAGCTATTATACTTTAAGAGATATACTCCGGACAAGATTCAAGTCTGAAAAACAACAAAGGGCAATAACTCAAAAAATAGTCAAGGTAGAGTTATGGTTCTTGTGCACTGCACTCCCCCTTGGTGAGATCTATACACCCATGAAGTTTCATGATCCTAGCTATTATACTTTTAGAGATATACTCCGGACAAGATTCTAGTATGAAAAACAACAAAGGGCAATAACTCAAAAAATAGGTCAGGTAGAGTTATGGTTCTTGTGCACTGCACTCCCCCTTGGTGAGATCTATACACCCATGAAGTTTCATGATCCTAGCTATTATACTCTTAGAGATATACTCCGGACAAGTTCAAGTCTGAAAAACAACAAAGGGCAATAACTCAAAAAATAGGCCAGGTAGAGTTATGGTTCTTGTGCACTGCACTCCCCCTTGGTGAGATCAATACACCCATGAAGTTTCATGATCCTAGCTATTATACTCTAAGAGATATACTCCGGACAAGATTCAAGTTTGAAAAATGACAAAGGGCAATAACTCAAAAAATAGGCCAGGTAGAGTTATGGTTCTTGTGCACTGCACTCCGCAATGATGAGAAGAATATAATTGCCAAGTTTGAAGTCCATCGGACTTCAAGTGACAGAGTTATGCTCCGGACAAAGAAGTGGACGCCGCCGGACGCCCGGACGCCCGGACACCCGGACGCCACGGGTGATCCCATAATACGTCCCGTCTTCGACGGGCGTATAAAAAGCACTGATAGTACCAATTGTAGGTAATTTTTAATATGAAAAACTAAATCTATTGACAATTTTGGTTACAGGTGGTGTAGTCTTACATCAGACTGCACATATGTGCAGGCTGATGTTTGTCTATAGCTCCTGCCAAAGCAGGAATATTCTGGGTTCAGCATGACAAGGGTTAAGATTACAGGTTTTAAAGTTCTTGATTACCTTGCCAGAAAAAATTGTAGGAATTAAAGAAAATGCTTTATAAGCAATTTCTTCGTTTCAACAATGCTTTCCAAAGCTCTTTCCCTGTGAACATTGAAAAAGAAATGTGAGGAAATGAATTAGAATGTTAAAATATCAATGGCTCAGCGTGAAACAGTTGTAACTGCCTATACACATATAGGCAGTTACAACTGTTTCACACTGAGCCATCAATATGCCCGAACGGAAATTATTTTTATGCCCCCGTATCGAGAGATCGGGGGCATATTGTTTTACTCATGTCCGTCTGTCTGTCCGTCTGTCCAAAAACTTAACCCGAAAACCTTTGCCTTTTCTCCAAAAGTATTTGACATACAAAGCTGTACACCAAAGTCAAGGTCATGTGTCAAGGTCATG
Organism: Fragum whitleyi; assembly: GCA_948146395.1. Lineage (NCBI taxonomy): Eukaryota > Metazoa > Mollusca > Bivalvia > Cardiida > Cardiidae > Fragum > Fragum whitleyi. The sequence continues at coordinate 18,514,314 of OX411548.1, read as the reverse complement.
TGACAAGGTCAAGGTCATCTGTCAAGGTCAAACTTAAAAAAAAATGCTCTTCCGGGGGCATTCGTGTTTCACAAACACATCTTGTTTGTTGATGCTTTCCTCAAGAAATGATGAAATGATTGATATTATATATTCTGCTTACTATTACTTATTTTTTAAAGATTTGGTTGCAGATAAGAGGTAATATCTTTATCCTTTGTTGATATTAGAACGATAGCAAATAGTTTATTTTGTTTTAAGAGTAATATAAATATGTAAATGTGTATTTTGAGTATGCTTTTTTCATTGTTTTTATTACATTTAATGTTTTCATATATTATAACAAAAAATTAAAGATTAAACTCTTTGTAGTAAGTTTGTGAGTTGATCTATTACTTGTCCTGGCTGATGCAACACAAAATATCAAATGACCAATCAAATCAATGATACATACAAGAAGTATATCAAGGCCCTGTTACTATCTCAAAATTTATAGCAATACAGTTCATATTAACTGTGCATATACATGTATTTGAAAGGTTTTGAATCCCCATTAACAAAATGTTTTTTCCTTAACCATGTAATTTTAGTTCACCAATTTTGGAGAAAACCTGAGTCATTGTTATAACCTTGGTGTTGTCATTATTTTAAAATTTTGTGATGCAGCCGCCATCATAGGGCATTTGGTAGCGTGTGGGACGGTCAATCAAGAGGTCCATGGTTTGCTTCCCGACAGTGGCACTCATCCTTTTCAACTATTTGGCTCCCATCAATAGGTTGATATTCGAAGACCTATGTGGAGTTCTGTTATACTAAGTGACAATGTTAATGATGCCTGGTTGAATTTCAAACACATCTTTCTTTCGGTATTGAATAAATGTGCCCCTTTTAAAAATTTAAGAATTAAGCAGAGAACCGAACCCTGGATGAATGACGAAGTTTTACAGAGTATTCATGCACGAAATAAAGCTTTTAAGAAGTATAAAGAAACCAAACTTTCTTCTTTTTATGACAGTTTTAAAGAACTTCGTAATATTGCTCAATCTCTTATTCACAAAGCGAAGAAAGAATACTTTCATAGTGTTTTGGATCATAATAAGCATGACTCCAAATCACTTTGGAAGTGTTTGAAACAACTTGGACTACCATCTAAGAAGGGTGTAAGTTCATCTGCTAATGTTGGCCTAAAAGTTGATGGTGAAATTTGTTTTGACTTTTTTAGTGTTGCTCAAAAATTCAATACCTTTTTCACTACTGTTGCCTCTAAATTGGTTGAAAATCTGCCATCTAGTTGTTCTTATTATGGTAAAAATTTTGTAAGTAAATTTTATATGTCCAAGGGTATTTTTCCAGACAGTTTTTCTTTTTCCGTTATTACCCAGGATAAAATTCTGAAATATCTTCTTAATCTTAGTCCAAATAAAGCCACAGGACTAGATGGAATTCCTTGTAAATTCATAAGAGATGGTGCACCCATTATTGCCTGCCATTTAACTCATGTAATAAATCTTTCCATCATTCAAGGCTCTGTACCCGATGACATAAAGAATGCCAGAGTAATTCCTCTTTACAAGAAAAATGATAAAACGGAGGTAGGTAACTACAGACCTGTGTCAGTTTTGAGCATTATTTCCAAGGTTTTTGAAAGGGTAATTTATGATCAGCTGGAAGAGTACTTATCTGCAAACAATATCCTATATAGCTTCCAATCAGGTTTTAGGCGTGGTTTTTCTACTGCCACATCTTTAATTTATCTGTCGGATTTCGTCAAATTTAATATGGACCAGGGTAAATTGGTTGGAATGGTTTTACTTGATTTACAAAAGGCGTTTGATACTGTTAATCATAATATTCTATTAATAAAACTTGAAGCCATTGGACTTACTTCAGATGCTATAAGATGGTTTCAGTCGTATTTTTCTGACAGGACTCAAGTAGTTGAGATTTCTGGGGTATCCTCTAATCAAGATTTTATATCATGTGGTGTTCCACAGGGCTCAATCCTTGGACCTCTCTTATTTCTGATATATGTCAATGACATGTCTGCTGTGGTAAAGAATAAATTACTTTTATATGCTGATGACTCTGGCATCCTTGTCTCTGGTAAAAATACCAGTGAAATTGAGTCGGTTCTATCTGCAGAACTGGAAAGGGTGAGTGAATGGCTTGTTGATAACAAGCTTTCACTTCATCTTGGCAAGACCGAATCAATTCTCTTTGGTTCAAAACCCCGTCTGAAAAGTCAAAGTAATTTAAATGTATCATGCAATGGTATAAATATACAAGCTACCAGTTCTGTAAAATATCTTGGTGTTACTTTGGATCAGAATTTAACTTGTGATGAAATTGCTAGGTCACTTGTATCCAAGGCTCATGCACGTTTGAAATTTTTATTTCGCAACAGACATTTCTTTAATCTCCAAACTCGTAAGCTCTTGGTTATGTCCTTAGTCCAGTGTCATTTTGATTATGTTTGTTCCTTCTGGTACCCAAGCTTAAGCCAGTACTGGAAAGATAGGCTCCAGACCACCCAGAACAAATTAGTTCGTTTTGTCTTGGACTTGGGTAGTAGGTCTCATGTAGGAGCCGAGCAATTCAAATCGCTAAATTGGTTACCTGTCAACAGGCGTGTTGAACAATTAACTCTTTGTCATGTTCACAAAATTTATAATGGTATTGCTCCTGATTACCTAAGAGAACATTTTATTCCCCTGAGACAAGTTCATGGTCGTCTTACTAGGTCTAGGGTATCCGCTGTTTCATCTGATTTTTTTGATGGGGATATTGCCTTTAATGACACTGGCCGGTTTGCTTTGCCTAAAGTAAGGACGTTTGGTAAGAAGACATTTGCATATCAGGGTATTGTCGCCTGGAACTGCCTGCCACAGCAGCTCAGAGACATTGAAAGCACCTGCTTCTTTAAAACTGCCGTGAAAAAATATCTTATGGACATATTATAACATCCCTCTTTAAGACCTTTTCGTTATTTTCATTAAAATTTATTATATTTTTGTAACCTCCAGTCTTATGTAGGTGATTCTTTTAAGGACATGTTTTTTTAACTTTAAAGTACGCCACTGCTTTTTATAACTGTATAGTAAGCCACTGTGATAAGCATGATCTTCTATTACTGTTTGAAGTGTGATACTTTTGTCTGTGATACTCAAATGTGAAATATTTTATTTTTTTATACGCCCGTCGAAGACGGGACGTATTATGGGATCACCCGTGGCGTCCGGCGTCCGGTTATCCGGGCGTCCGGGTGTACGGGCGTCCGGCGGCGTCCACTTCTTTGTCCGGAGCATAACTCTGTCACTTGAAGTCCGATTGACTTCAAACTTGGCAATTGTATTCTTCTCATCATTGCGGAGTGCAGTGCACAAGAACCATAACTCTACCTGGCCTATTTTTGAGTTATTGCCCTTTGTTGTTTTTCAGACTTGAATCTTGTCCGGAGTATATCTCTTAAAGTTTAATAGCTAGGGTCATGAAACTTCATGGGTGTATAGATCTCACCAAGGGGGAGTGCAGTGCACAAGAACCATAACTCTACCTGGCCTATTTTTTGAGTTATTGCCCTTTGTTGTTTTTCATACTAGAATCTTGTCCGGAGTATATCTCTTAAAGTATAATAGCTAGGATCATGAAACTTCATGGGTGTATAGATCTAACCAAGGGGGAGTGCAGTGCACAAGAACCATAACTCTACCTGGCATATTTTTTGAGTTATTGCCCTTTGTTGTTTTTCATACTAGAATATTGTCCGGAGTTTATCTGTAAAAGTATAATAGCTAGGATCATGAAACTTCATGGGTGTATAGATCTTACCAAGGAGGAGTGCAGTGCACAAGAACCATAACTCTACCTGGCCTATTTTTTGAGTTATTGCCCTTTGTTGTTTTTCAGACTTGAATCTTGTCCGGAGTATATCTGTAAAAGTATAATAGGTAGGATCATGAAACTTCATGGGTGTATAGATCCCACCAAGGGGGAGTGCAGTGCACAAGAACAACAACTCTACCTGGCCTATTTTTTGAGTTATTGCCCTTTGTTTTTTTCAGACTTGAATCTTGTCGGAAGTATATCTCTTAAAGTTTAATAGCTAGGATCATGAAACTTCATGGGTGTATAGATCTCACCAAGGGGGGGTTCAGTGCACAAGAACCATAACTCTACCTGGCCTATTTTTCGAGTTATTGCCCTTTGTTGTTTTCCAGACTTGAATCTTGTCCGGAGTATATCTCTAAAAGTATAATAGCTAGGATCATGAAACTGCATGGGTGTATAGATCTAACCAAGGGGTAGTGCAGTGTACAAGAACCATAATTCTACCTGGCCTATTTTTTGAGTTATTGCCCTTTGTTGTTTTTCAGACTTGAATCTTGTCCGGAGTATATCTGTAAAAGTATAAAAGCTAGGATCATGAAACTTCATGGGTGTATAGATGTCATCAAGGGGGAGTGCAGTGTACAAGAACCATAATTCTACCTGGCCCTTTTTTGAGTTATTGCCCTTTTTTTTTTATACTAGAATCTTGTCTTGAGTATATCTCTAAAAGTATAATAGCTAGGATAATGAAACTACATGGGTGCAAAAAATATTCATTCAAAATAACCTCAGTTCTATTCAAACCCCCAGTTAAAACTAAGCAGTGTGACGGGCGTATCTTGTGACAATTTGGCACCTTGTTCTTTCTTTTAATTTGATACAAATTCATATCTTAAATTATTAAATTATAAACATGACTTTCAGTGTCATGCCTCCATTGCCCGGGACCACAATGGAAATAAGAAGATTTAAATTTTTTCTTTTTTGTGCTATCCTTGGTAATGGGGCGCATAACATGGTTCTTTTTTTTTTTTTTTTTTTTCCTAATGTAATCTGTGCAATATTGTTGTAATGTTATTCTTATTATACCATGTTCTGTACTCTTTTACCTCAATAAAGTTATTATTATTATTATGTGGGATAGCAGCTAGAGACTAGGAAAGGATGTAATGGTAGTACTGGTGCGAGAAATACTAGGAATCCATTGTTAGTTACTCCAGCCCCTGGGATAAAACTGAAAGATTGTTGAAAGTGGCATTAAACCCCATTCAAACTAATAAAATATTTCTGGCCAGATGGTTTTTTTTGTGCACATATGAAATTGTTTGAAATATCCTGCACTGGTTCATAATTCATTAAAATTAAGTACCTTTTTCGATCTAAAATTGTTAATATGTGTTAACCAGTACTCAACAGACAATAAAGGCACTGTCTGTAGACAGTGTTTTTGTATAAGCCTGCAAAGTGTGATATCCTACACAGTTTGTAGACTTTTGACTTTGACCTTGGAGGTATCTTAAAGTTTCTTTGAATAACACATACATATATTCATAAAAAAGAATAATTGCACCAAGACAATTTCAAATGCATCCATAAATGCAGGACCACAGGGTAGAGTTCCCATACCCAAATAATTTGACATGGGCTTTTCTGTTTGAGGTCAAGTACATTTTTCGACGCTGGTCGGTAGACAAGTAAATACCAGGGCAAATCTTGATATGATATTAAATACTGCAGACAGATAAGGTTATTTAGTCGAATTATGAATCAAAGGGTAGAAAACATTTCTTAATACAGATGGGTCCCAGCATTTTCTTCCCTAAAAACAATATTTTCTCAAATTCTATATATTCTCTCTTTTTGCCAATACATTTGTTTTGATATTTGTCAAGCAGTTTTTCATCATCCACTTGTCCAGGGACAAATGGAGAAAATGAGTATTTCCACACACCTGAGGAGTAATTGTCCAGATAAAATAAGATGGACTAACAGAGGGACATACAGATGCACCCACATCGAGCTGTAATTGTTACGACTATGTCTGGCTCACTTCATGCAGGCTTGATAAAGATCAATGTGTAGATCATTACTGGTATAGATAACTGAGTAGTAAGCTAATATTTCTTTTACAAACAATGTTCTATTCAAATAAATCATTCCAATCATTCCATTTATTGAACAAGGCCGGCGCCACAAAAATAATTTAGGAAAGTAGGTTTGAAATATAAATGCTTTGAACAATAACTTAGTGCTTATATCTTGGTATCATCCTTTTTCTTGCCATCTTTCTTTTTGTCTTTGGATTTTGTTTTTACATCACTTTTTCCAGCCTGATTCTTCATTTCACTCTTCTCGGCATCAGACAGATACTTCTGTAAAACAAAGGAATATAATCATTTTGTAATGAAACGTTCCTGTTTGAATTTATCATTTTGATATCTTAGTTCAGAGGAAAGAATAACAAAATATCAACCTATATTAGATAATCAAAGCCTGTTAGCAAGGTGATAAAAAATTTAAGTAAACAGTTGCCCTTTTTACTTACGATCTTGTGAAAAAATAATCGTAAAATATCATAATTGGTGTTTTCATTCATTGTTAGATTCTGTCTTGCAATATCGCATTGGAATTGCTTTTGAAGACGAAAGATAATGCATGGTAGATTTCCACATTTAGTAAAATACTGTAGAAGCATCTTAAATTTTTGACTTGCGCAAAAAATGACCGCAAGATGTTTAGTAAAAAACAGGCCCCAGGTCCGAAATGGGAAGTTGTTGCTGAAAGTCCTTTGCTTGTTAAGGTAGAAAACATTGTAAGTAAGTATTGGTGCTATGCTCAGCTACAGGTACTCAATAGTGACAAAATTGAAATAACGGCAAAATTCTAAGGAAACTGCATTTAGAGTTATCCAATTCACATTTTAGATTGCACTTCTCGTGATGGTGGACTCAAAAGGTTTTAAGAAAATATCTTTTATAAAAGCTTAGATATGGGCAAGGATTAAGTTTATTAACCCTTGTCATGCTGAATTAAAATCCTCTTTCAGAATTGCACTCGTATCAAAGTACTGAAAGCCCTAGAATCCAAGGGTGCAGATAATCTTTCTCTGCCTTGAATGGAGACAGACAGGTGGTGTTGACTAAGATAAGACTGCACATAGGTGCAGGGTTATCTTTGTCTATACCTCCTGTCAAAACAGTAATATTCCGGGTTCAGCATGACAAGGGTTCAGACACCTACGCCAGCTACACAAAAACAATAACTTTCCTATTTGCCCAAAAAGAGCCAAGCTAACATTGATGATATTGGTTGTTATAAGAGGTCTCTCCATTTTGCATTGTTTTCTTATCCTGATTTTGAAAGGTTAAAAAAGAGTGATTATATTGGAATGTGCTAAAGCAAATGATTCAGACAGCCAGCCTGATTGCTTTATCTTGTCACAGATGTTCTTCTGTAATTAACAAGCAAGCCATAATGACTTACCATAAGGTTTTTACTCATAAAGTAAGGTTTGCTGACTCCATCATTTCTCTCGCAGTCCTCACAGAAACACAGAAATATTGTGTCAATGGTTATCTAAGGAAAGGTAAAAAGGCTTAAATATAATTCATTGACAAACTTTACAGATGACTGAACTATTGAAAATATGCATAACAGGACTCTTTAGAAAGTAGGAATATCCAAGTTTAAACATGGACAAACTAGAACTGTCGCAGAGCGGACTTATACCCCCAACAAGCACTTTGTCATAATGCAAGTGCTATTAGTGCAGGATGTGTTTGTAACAGATATTGAGCTCATATGCAGCATTTGCATGAAGTTTCATGATTCTAGGTCACTTGGTTCTTGAGTTAGAGCCCGGAAACAAAAATTGAACAAAAATTTACTGTGACCTTGACCTTTGTGACCCCAAAACAATACGGCACTTCCTTGAGTCATACGCAACATTTGCATAAATTTCATGATTGTTGGTCGCTTGGTTCTGGAGTTAGAGTCCAGAAACAAAAATTGAACAAAGGCTCACTGTGACCTTAACCTTTGTGACCCAAAAATGATAGGGCACTTCCTTGAGTCATACGCAACATTTGCATAAATTTCATGATTGTTGGTCGCTTGGTTCTGGAGTTAGAGTCCAGAAACAAAAATTGAACAAAGGCTCACTGTGACCTTAACCTTTGTGACCCAAAAATGATAGGGCACTTCCTGGGGTCATAAGCAACACTGCATAAAGTTTCATGATTGTAGGTCGCTTGGATGTGGAGTTAAAACAAAAATTGAACAAAGGCTCACTGTGACCTTGACCTTTGACCTATGTGACCCCAAAACAATAGGGCACTTCCTTGGGTCATAAGCAACATTTGCATAAAGTTTCATGATTGTAGGTCACTTGGTTCTCGAGTTAGCCTCCGGAAACGAAAAGGTCTACAGACGGATGGAAGGATTGACAGACAGACAGACATGGTGAAACCAATATACCCCCCTCTACTTTGTAGGTGGGGGGGTATAAAAAGGGACTTAATGACAGCAGTTGCCTTTTAGTTAAATGAAAAAATAAAAAGTTGTATTCAAAATTTAATTAAATATTCTTTACTGAATTAAAGAGTAAATTTGGCCAATTTCAGTGTGCAACACAGCTTAAAAAGGAAACCTGCTCTGCATTCAAGACAAAAAACATTTGCAAGACGTTTTATAAATGATACCCAACTTTGTATGGCTACTTCTGTTCAAAGCCAGATACAATATTTAAACATTTTTAAACTTTTTTGCATCCTGAACACAAGGTTGCAGTATTGCTATGTTCTTATTGCCCTAAGTACCATCATTGTAATTTTTGCTCTCAGAGTGTTAAAACATTGGTATATAACAGAATTTGAATGTTCTAAATATTACCTCATAAACCAGTAGAAAGCAGTGTGAGATGGCAAATGAGAAGGCACAGGCTACTGACAATGGTACCCACACATAGTTAACATCATCTCGTCCCTGAAATGAACTCATTGCTGGGCAACAACATTTGAGGTCCAATCTCTAGTTGATAACTAGAACTGTCGCAGAGCGGACTTATACCCACCACAAGCACTTTGTCAAAATGCAAGTGCTTTTAGTGCAGGATGTGTTTGTAACAAATATTGAGGTCATATGCAGCATTTGCATAAAGTTTCATGATTCTAGGTCGCTTGATTCTTGAGTTAGAGTCCAGAAACATAAATTGAAAAAAAAAAAATGACTGTAACCTTGACCTTTGACCTACATGACCCAAAAACAAAAGGGCACTTCCTTGAGTCATAAGCAACATTTGCATAGTTTCATGATTCTAGGCCGCTTGGTTTTTTGGGTAAGAGTCAGTAAAACATTATTGAACAAAACTTGACTGTGACCTTGACCTTTGACCTACAAGACCCCAAAACAATAGGGCATTCCTTGGGTCACAAGGAACATTTAAATAAAGTTTCATGCTTGTAGGTTACTTGGTTCTCGAGTTAGAGTCTGGAAACGAAAATTGCACAAAGGCTGACTGTGACCTTGACCTTTGACCTATGTGATCCAAAATCAATAGGGCACTTCCTTGGGTTACAAGAAACATTTGCATATTTTCGTGATTGCAGTTCACTTGGTTCTCGAGTTAGAGTCTGGAAACAAAAATTGAACAAAGGCTGACCTTGACCTTTGACCTATGTGACCCAAAAACAATATGGCACTCCCTTTGGTCATAAGCAACATTTGTATAAAGTTTCATGATTTTAGGTCATTTGGTTCTTAGTAAGTGTCTGGAAATGAAAAGGCCTACGGAGGGACGCGTGGATTGATGGATGGATGGATAGACAGACAGTCATGGTGAAACCAATATACCCCATGTACTTCGTAGGTTGAGGGTATAAAAATCCTTTTTTTTGGTGAAGAAATTGCTTGCAATAAGTAATTTCTTTTTTTCCACTATGTTTTATCAAGTTTTTCAGATTTTGGGGAATTGGCTATGGTTCCATTTAATGTGACTTTGTCAATAAGACAATTAAAGGCTTACATCAACTAAGGTACAGAGTCACTTGAATCGTGAATGTTCATGTTGATAGAATTTGTATTTTTAAAATAATGCTGGCAATAAAATCTTGTCGGTGAATAATTTTTACAGTGTTTTATAAAGCATGCCAGCTTTATGGTTCTTTTGACCTGCACTTGTCCTTGGTAGCGAAGACATTGAGAAAAAGATAATGCAGAACCAATACAATTCTGCTACAACAGAAATAGAAAAGACCTGATATTTAAAGCCACTCTCAACACTTAAAAGTTACATGAATCACTTTTGATTCGTTTTTCAGATATAAAAGATAGTACATATTATACCTCTGAAATATCATACATGTATTCAAATAAAGTATAGATTATTTTTATCCTCTTTTAATTGAGGCAATATCAGTGAAAAATTCACATTTGAATTTAAGTACACCTACATTAACATACCTTGAAGAAAAGTTCATGTCCAACAACTAGAACAATTGCAGCAGTACATAACTTGCCGAGGAAGAGGACAAAATCTCCAATGGAATTTATAGCAGCAACTCTAAGAGCATTGGCCACAATGAGAAGAAAGGCCTTCTTGGCAGCTTGACAGAAATTACATCCATAGATAGCTAAAATAGCAATGAAACAACAAACTGAGTTTTAAAAATTCTGAATGTTTCTTTTTTTAAATAGAAGTTCAGAGGAGGAATCTTTGGTCTAGACGTAATAAACCAGTCTCCTGGTCAGTTTACAAGGATGTATGACCACCAAGACCATGGAATTTTTTTGTGAAAAAAAATAAATAAATAAATAAATAAACGTCAACAAAATGATTGCTCCTCTTCATTATATGTGACCCGTCACGCAAAAAGGGACCATCTGGGAACTTTGTAAAATAAATATTTGAAAAAGAGATTGGGTCCATGATTGGTAAACCAGAGGTCGCATTTCAAAAATTCTTTCACTGGAAGGTAGGTTGAACATTCTAGATTCAGAAAATAAGCCTGCATTCTGACTAGGGTCAACACTTAACGCGCTACCCAGGTGGTCCCTTTTCGCATGATGGGTCACATATATATAACTGGGTACATGACAGTTTGATGGCTCAGCGACCAAACAGCTATAACTGCCTATAAACATATAGACAGTTACAACTGCTTCACACTAAGGCATCAATGTATAAAAAACAAAAAAAAAACCAACAAAAGCTGCAATTAAACAAGTGTACCATGTTTTAACTGCAACAATTGAGAGTGAAATTGGTTAATTATGAAATAACAAAGAACTACACAATGAAACCAAATTTTAACTTTAAATTCTGATCCCATTCTTAACCACATCAAAATATACTTATATTCTTTTTCTTTTCTCCCATCATTTTAACGAAAAACATGCTCCTTTGAAGGTTGTTTTGTATTGATCTAAATAATTTAAATTGCAGAGTTGACAAAATAGACAGATTTTCAATTTTCCTGTTTTTGCTTATATCTTTGTTCAAAAACATTGCAGCTCTGCATTCTTAAATCATAATTAAACTAAGAAATATACAAATACCTATTTCTATGTAAGCATTTCTGTTGAGGTACTGTAAAAATCTCTCAAAACACCACAGACAACATTGTAAACACTTCAATATAAAGTCTGCCACTTTGCTTACTCGTCCCTTCAGTCTGTAAGAAAATTGAAACACAATGATTTGAAAAAAATAAACAAAAAATAAAAAAGATTAACATATATGAAAAGTTACTACTAAAAACCTTGATAGATATTGACAATGTATGAAATAATATTCTTGTTTTGCATTAGGATTTCTGCAGGGGAGCTTTGAATTTAGAAAAGGGTGTTCAGTTACCTAAAATAACCTTATTTTCATTGATTTTTATCAGAAAATAAAAAAAATCAAGCTATGGAAGGGTTTTTGTATGACCCCCTCTGGATCTTCCTCTGGGTATAGTTGTTTATCAATTAATTCATTGATCCGCTCTTTAAAGTTCAATCTTATTGCACAATATTAATCATGGCATTCACATTATGAATTTATTCATTTCTGAGTTATAAGTGTACATTAGTTATGATTAAAGATGTATTGCTGACTTTGACTATCTCTAATATCATGAATTGACAACTTTAGTTATTTTTAGTACCATGCTTTATTTTGTTAAATGGCTTCTTACTTTTTCTGGATATATCCCAGGATAAATCTAGCAAGTCTCACCAAGGCAATAATAAATGATCCAAATGCCACTGATCCAAGATGATACCTGTATATATTTAATAATAGTCTATTTCACAGTAAGATCAATTTATCTTTCAATGAGTAATCAACAAAAATCATATACAGCTATTCTCAAGAAAATAAGTGCCACAAGTTAAAATATACCTTTGGTTGTTCAATAAATGAATTATCATTTCATAAAAAAAATTAAACAATTATTATATTTCTCCGGAAAGTGTTAAAATGAAACAAAATACAAGAGATTTTTGTTTAAATTTCTTAAAGCCTGTTATTTCCCATGTAAATTGAAATGTAACAAACTGATTTGGTTGGTGGCCTAGTGGTAAATGCACTCGACCAGTGACCTGGAGGTCTGTTGTTTCTGCCTCACTGTCACCCTGGTGTGTTTATGGGTAAAACACTTTATAGCCATCCCTAGTTCTCCCAGCTTTATAATTGTGTAGCAGTGGGTTTAAACCACTGCCTCTCTCATAGGTGTGTGAAAACATCAGGATTGAATGTTCGAGAGCAACTCTATATACTTAAGCTTTCGTCATAATCTAACTAAAATAAATTAGTAATAACTAAACTGACATCAGTATCATGTCCCATCTATGACAATGTTGATAGCAGAAAATAAAATAATAAGGTAAAATCTACCAAAACAGAGACTATCATATTGGCAGAAAAGAAATGTTTACATACCATTTGTACAGGACCATCTTTTCATGTACTGGTTTAGTGGCAACATGCAAAATATCAAACCTTTAAGCCCAATGGTTTGAAGGAGAAGATTTCAAATTTCTACCTTACCATTACAATGGCAACTAAGGATATCAATTGATTAAAATTCTTTTAACAAAATTGATTGAGCTTCAATTTATGAACATTCCAGCTTCTAAGCTTAATTGGGTATGTAGTTTAGGAGAAGAATTTTAACACTTTCCTGTTTTACAAAATTTTGGACCTGTTCAAATTCAAAGGTTTTGCAGACGAAAATTTAAAGTGGATTTAATTTGGAAAATAACCATTCTGTAGGGTAGAAAATAGTGTGGAAAAAGAAGAAATTGCTTGTCAGAAGCAATTTCTTCTTTTTTCACAATGTTTTCTCAATTATAAAATCACAGGCATGTAAGAAGCAGGGATTAAACAGCAAAGGGTTAAAGGAATTACGACGGACGGACAGAATCTAATAACAATAGGTCATCCTTAGAACTTTCTGGTCAAGGTGAGCCTTAAGGTAGTGGACCTGTAATAGTTCTGCAACATTTCAGAACTTATATTCTTTCACAATGTTGACAGAGGTTTTGTAATGAAAATCATTAATTAGGAAACCTCAGTTAACACTCTTAGAGTTCAATACTTCAAACTGTTGTGAAATTATCATAGGTCTACTACTTTAAAGCAATTTTAAACATATATGATATTGCATATCTTACCTGAGCAAATTCTTCATTGATTTTGAGATTGGCCATCCTAGATTTTTCTTGTTCCTGATCAATAAGAAAAACTTAATTAAGAAAATATGAACATATGACTTAAGGTAGTGGACCCGTAATAGTTCTGCAACATTTCGGACCACATATTCTTTCACAATGATAACTGAGGTTACCTATTGAAGATCATTAGGAAACCTTGGTCAACACTGTTGAAGTTCATTACTAATCTGAGATGTTCCAGAACTATTATGGGTCCACTATCTTAAATCCTATTTTCCCTGATGCACCATGAATAAAGACAAAGCAACATGTATATAATGATTCCTGACTTGTGAATTATTTACTAAAGACCAACACCAAACATTGAAATTCCTTATCAAAAAGAAAACATGAAAATTGAAAATATGAATTAAATTTTATTTATTGTTACCTGATAGGCCATTTATAAAGACAAAATAGTATAAAATGATTCTTGATTTGAGTAATTCACAAAAGACTAACACCAAACATTAAAGTTGACTAAATTGGTTTTCATTTCACACAATTGGAAAATTAGAAAAAATGAAAGCAACTCAACTTGCAAAAACAAAAAACAAAAAAAACTCCAGATGATATTTCTCTTAAACTTCAACACTTGTTAACTTACAGAGGTTTTAAAGTTTCAAATTTTGTGCTGTTTCCTTACAACATAAAGGGAGTGGGGAAGGCCTTATTAAAAGGTAAGGTAAATATTTATTGACACAAGATACATGGCCACAATGTGATTGGCAAAGGTCATGCAAAAAGATCCTACCGTGATTTGGATACATTGACCATGTGTATCTCATTTTATTGTTTTTGATTGTCCTCCACTAATACATACCTGGTAAAAAACCACCTAGCCACAGCACCAGCTACCACCAAATCTTGACATGCCACAACAAAGGCAGATATCCATAATATTCCAAATAAATTGTACCATCTTAAATACTGAATGTAAAAAGATAAAAACTAAAATCAGATGTCTTGATACCCTTTTCTACCAGTTGTAATCTTATGTGTTTATCTTGACATCACATGGCAAACTACCCTCAGTGCTACAGCTGGATGACATTCAGTAAATATGATTACATATATATATGTTACCCGTCACGCGAAACGGGACCATCTCAGAAGTGCATATGGTGTCTCCCTTGTCAGACTGCTTGGATTGCGCAGACTGACTAGGTTCGAAACTTTTCACATTTTTCTGAATTTCTGAAACTAGAAGGCTCTAACTACCTTCCTGTGAAAGAATTTTTGCATTGGACCTCTGGTTTGGCTGTACTAGAACCAATCTCGTTTTCAAATATTTATTTTGCAGAATTCCCAGATGGTCCCTTTTTGCGTGGCGGGTCACAAATGAAAAACTACATTCATGTAATAATAAATAGGAATTATGATTTTCAAACTGATTAAAGGTTCTTTCTTGCATTATCATAAATCATAACTTTGAAATTTCAAAACAGAAATAAACAAGATCACCTTATGTGGATGCCAAGGCTTGGATATAATCTTAGTGAAACAAGAGGACCATGATGGTCCTATATC
Organism: Fragum whitleyi; assembly: GCA_948146395.1. Taxonomy (NCBI): domain Eukaryota; kingdom Metazoa; phylum Mollusca; class Bivalvia; order Cardiida; family Cardiidae; genus Fragum; species Fragum whitleyi. The sequence continues at coordinate 18,499,284 of OX411548.1, read as the reverse complement.
GCTCACCTGAGTTAGTCAACTCATAACTTGTCAACAATGTTATAAATACCAGAGATTGTCTGATGTACATTTAGGGTGGATTCAAAATAAACAGACTTTAATTTCCTCCTACTGCAATTTGATTTTCTTTTTAATTGTAAACAAAGTTATTGATGGAATTGAATTCTTTAAACAAGTTTAGTAGACCTAAACCTTAAGAATAACCCTGCCAAGTTTAAGATATGCCGAATAGTTAAGGCTAAGATTAACCTTCTCTGATATTTTTGGCATTATTTTGACATTTCCAATACCATGGAAACCAGAGAATTTGATTGAATAAAATCATTTATACAATTTTGGTAGAGCTTCACCAAAACAACATCCCTACCAAGTTTCGGCTTCATTAGCCTAGTGGTTTAGGAAGAGAAGAAGTTTTTCTAAGATTTTCGGCCGTTTTCGGCCATTTTTCAACCTTTCTGTTACCATGGAAACCAGAGTTTTTGATGAAATTAAATTCTTTTCCCAACTTTCAAAGAGCTTCACCCAGGAAACGTCTCTGCCAAGTTTCAGCTTGATTGGCCTAGTGGTTTAGGAGGAGAAGAATTTTTTCTAAGATTTTTGGCCGTTTTCGGCCATTTTTCAACCTTTCTGTTACCATGGAAACCAGAGTTATTTATAGAATTAAATTCTTTTAACAACTTTTGAAGAGCTTTACCCAAGGAACATCTCTGCCAAGTTTCAGATTGATTGGCCCAGTGGTTTAGGAGGAGAAGATGTTTAAAGAAATTGTTGACGGACGGACGGACGATGGACAGACGGTGGGTGATCACAATAGCTCACCTTGAGCACTTTGTGCTCAGGTGAGCTAAAAAAGGAGAATAATTCCCTTTGATAGTGTATATTACTCTTTTGACGAGGAAAAATATACATGATACATTCTCCAGGAAAACCTGCCCAAATGACTTCACATTCTAATTTAAGATGACTAACCCAGAAACTAAGAAACAATCCAATTTAGACTAATCCAATTTGAAAAAAAATGCAAAATCTCACTCAATAAGGGGTGAATTGAAATAAACAGCAAAATTTTGAAGAAAACATTAAGAAAAAGGAAGAAATTGCTTGGAGCAAGCAATTTCTCCTTTCTTCTCAATGTTTTCAACTTATTTGATTTAAGTGCAATTAAATTTGGTTTTTAGAAAAATGGTTACAAGAACAGGTATAAGGGGTCTTATTCTTATTTTGAAATAACTTGATTTTCCTTTTTTATGAATAATAAATTTTGCATTTTTAAAGAAGTGAATTTTGAATCTATTGTCAAATTTATTGTCATTTATGTAGGTTTTCCTGGAGAACAGATCATATGTATTCAAATTTTAAATGAATGACTGGAAATGCAGATATATCAGAAGAACAACAAAATCTCCTCCTAAACCATTGGGTCAATTTCAATGAATTTTTGCCAGAATGTTCCTTGCATGACTCTTGTACAAAGGTATTGGCAAAACTTTGATTGGCCCCTAAATATAAGCATGGTGGAAACTTTTTTTCAGATATCTTTGCATGACATCCTTTTCCTAAACCAATGTACTTATTCAATGGAATTTTGGTAGAATGTTCCTTTCCAAAAATTGTTCACGAAATTTTAATTTGCCCATAAATATGGGTGTGGCAGAGCGACCTTATTTCACTATGAAATCTTAACCCTTGTCATGCTGAACCCAGAATATTCCTGCTTTGGCAGGAGCTATAGACAAACATCAGCCAGCACATATGTGCAGTCTGATGTTAGTCTACACCATCTGTTTCTCACTTTCAAACCAGAATTGTCGATAGATTTAGTTTTTCTAATTAACATTGACCTACAGTTGGTACTTTCAGTGCTTTTTGCCCTTTGATTTTGATGAACATTTTTAGCCAAAATTAATTCAGCATGACAAGGCCTAGGGTTAAAACAAGACCTCCTCCCATATCATCTCCTCCTCAACCACTAGGGAAATTGGAATGAAACTTTTCCAGAATGTTACCTGGCTGATATCCACTGGATCTTAAATTTTGACCCAAACTGAACATAAATCGTAGAGGGTAATGCATTGTGCAACTACATAGGTCAATGAATGGTAGACATTTTGAGAAAAAAGAACTTGTATAAAGTGATCAGTCTTTCTCCCATAGGTTATTTCCAGAGTTTAACTACTTTCTTAACCCTTGTTATGCTGAACCCGGAATATTCCTGCTTTTGCAGGAACTATAGACAAACATCAGCCTGCACATATGTGCAGTCTGATGCCAGTCTGCACCACCTGTTTCTCACTTTCAAACCAGAATTGTCTATAGATTTTGTTTTTCAAATAAGAATTGACCAACAGTTGGTGCTTTCAGTGCTTTTTGCCCTTTGATTTTGATGATAATTTTTTGCCAAAATTCATTCAGCATGACAAGGGTTAATCATGGTTAAATTTGGATACTTACCACCCAGAAAGGCTCTATCACATATTTAACATGGCCAGTATTAGGGTCAACTTTGGGAAGCCCTGTCAAAAAAGAAGGGTGAAAATGTATCTGTACTCATTCCAAGAATAACCAAAATTACTTTAAGAACTCTTCCAAATTATCTTAATTAAAGTACCATAACTTTAGCCTTTCAAAATCATTATGGCAGGTATTAGACATACAGTAAAACTTATGTAAAGCAACCACAAATAGGACCACCAAAAAGCGGTCATTAAAGAAAATGGTCGCTTAATGAATCAATGTTTTGTTTACAAATAAGAAACATAATTTTGAAGCATATGTAGAACAATTTGAAGTTCTCAATAATCCTATGCTATTAAAATTCAATAAAATGATGAGTTTTAACAACATAGGATTCATTTTCAATAATCTTTATCAATAATCTGGTGATATCTACTTTTTCAGACATATCGATTTAAAGAAGGAGATAGTGAAAACGGTTGCTTTATAAAAATGGTTGCTTAATAGAAGTGGTCGCTCAAGCAAGATTGACCGTAAATGTATAAGATAGCTTGTTCATGAACTTTTTAAATTCTGGGATTAAAATAACTTTTCAGATTACATTAAAGAATATAAAAATAAGCAACTTTAATGATAGCTGTGGTTATAATATATCAGGGCCCAAGGTTATAAAAGTTTTCTCAGGCTCAGGCTAAATTTTCACAAAATTTTAAATTAAAATAAATGTATGAAAATAAAAGATAAATATCAATAAGTTGTTATTTATAACAACTTATTAATATCATCTTTTATGTTAACACATTAAAATAGTAATAAAACAGAATTACGGCTTTAATCTCAATTTTAAATTTGAAAAAAAAATTGAATTGAGCCTTAGAAAAGTTTTATAACCACGGGCCCTGAAGTACACATATAAATTGTAAGAATGGTATTGGATCATCCCTTTTTATTATCATAATGATTTTATCTCTAGCAATTTATTAACATAAAGCTACAATAACAATCAATCTAATAAAATGATTGTAAAATTTGTTAAAATCAAATCCTGAGAAATATTTTTTGACTATTTTAAATTAAGCGTCTTTAGTTCACTGCTCAACATTTTCTAAAATTTACATAAATACAGCTTTGTCCCTTCCTGTTTTCACCCTTGTATTATGTTACCTGATGTTTCAATAAAGACTCCAATAAGGCACAATGCAGCCACAAATACTACGACAAAGAACAAAGTCTGAAAAAAAACATGATTATTATAGACTCATACATAGCTAATTTGACGGTTTGTCTTATGGTGAAAAAATTACAGTAAATAATCTTGCTTCTCCATTGTGATATTTGAGCCTGTGCGTGACATTTCCAACAATTTCATGCTTGCATGGTGGACAGACAATGAGCAGCCTGGACAGTTACATAGTTAGTTAAAAGTATTCTGGAACTGTCAGCAGAAACTGAAGGTATGTCGTGTTCTATTTAGCGTATAGTGAAGACTCTGATCAGACTCTGACTTATATGAGTCTTAACAATACACACATGGGAAATGTTGGAAATGTCATGCACAGGTTCATTTGATACAGAATATTCATGTTCTTGGAGGAGGCATTAAAGAAAAGGATCAGTCTGGTCTTAGTCTACATCACTTGTTTGTCCATTTTAAGGTAGTGGACCCATAATAGTTCTGCAACATTTCCAAACTCATGATCTTTCAAAATGTTGACAAAGGTTTCCTAATGAAAAATCATTAGGAAACTTCGGTTAACATTGTTAAAGTTCATTACTTCCAAAACATAGAGGAACTATTACATGGTCTATATAACCTTAATTTTCTAGTGAAAATAATGATCCAAAATCAAATATGGGGATCTGCTTTAAACATAGTTTTGAACTGTCCCTTTCAAATATTCTAGGGAAAAAAAGGCAAAACATTTAACACAACAACTTTGTTACTTGGCAAAAATGTGGTTAAAAGATTATTTAGAAATCAAAATTTCATTAATTTACAACTAATGCAATATGATCTTTAAACAAAGTCCTCAAATTCATTGATCTCCTTGCATATATAAGTTGAAAATTAAATGATGTCATAAGTGGATTTCTTTCTTGATAAGTAAACATTTAGTGAAGCAAATGAATAAAACCAAGGTAAGACAGTGAGGTAATAATTTTTGATAATTTAATTAAAAAGGACATATATTTTAATATATATATGTTGTTCCTACCCAAACTGGTTGTAGCAATAATAATGGCATTGAACCAATGGCACTTCCAGCTTCTTTATACAGTTGAACAACCTAATAAAATCAGAAACTGAAGAATTAGAGGAGAATTAGATATTTCAGTGTAAGAATGATTTATCTTTCATTAAGTGAACAACAAAAGCTATACATTTTGTATTTTCATAAAAGGCAGAGAAAATATAGCTTATGTTGTTCGTGAAATGTGACATTTAAACGTCTTTCACACAAAACAAACAATTATTCTATATTCTTAATGCAAAAATAGAATGAAATTTGAAGATTTTTGGACAAATCTATTAAAGTGCATTATTTAGCATGTGATTTATAGGTAACCTAACCATGACATCATTTAGGTCTAATTAGTCTCTCCTTGGATAAACTAAACAAGAGTGAAATGAATGTAAGCAGGGTAAAATATTTTGATGATTTCACTTGTGTGCGGTGATTTTCATCAGATGATAATCTACTGTTATTTCTTTATTCCCCCCCCCCCCCCTCCGTTCCCAATTTTTTTGAATAATCAAAAAACCAGCAACATCTTCAAAATTGACAATAAGTTCTTACTAAGAGCTACAGACAGAGAGGGCAGTTTGGATTACATTTCAAATATTTCATCAATTCTAGCACAAAGCCTGTGTTGTTACTCACTAGAATGCATCACTCCCTCTTATCTTTATCTCGGCTCACTTTGTCAAGTTGTATTTCAGGTATAAATATATATCTTTTTGATGCTTCAATGTTTACCCTTGTCATGCTGAATAAATTTAGCTTATAATTTGCATCAAAATCAAAGGGCGAAAAGCACTGTGGTACCAACTGCAGGTCAATTTTCATTTGAATGACTAAATCTATTGACAATTCTGGTCTGAAAGTGAGAAACAGGTGGTGTAGACTAACATCAGACTGCACATATGTGCAGGCTGATTTTGTCTATAGCTCCTGTCAAAGCAGGAATATTCTGGGTTCAGCATGACAAGGGTTAATAAAGGCACAGCAATTTGATTCTACTAAACTCCTGTCTTTCTGTGTGTCTGTTTATTTTGGGTTGGGGGCTAACAGGGATAGTGTGATGTTTTAAATAGAACATTTCATAAAAGTTGGAAACAAAATGTATGAGAGATCCAAGTTATGAAATAAAGGATTTATACCATACCAATGAAATCCTTTTTCTCAGTACCAGCAGGATCAGTAAGATAACAATCTGGAAAAGAAAGAATATATCACTGGAAGGCCTTAAAAGGTAGTATTTATACCTTGAATAGAGCTTTAGATTTAACATTATGGCATAGTTTTACATTTCTTATTTCAAATTGTATGATCCATTTATATGATCTGTTCTTTAGGAAAACCCTGCCTTAATTACGTCACTTTACACATGTAATTTAAGATGTCTTACCTAGAGACTACAAAACAAATAATTTTAGACTAATCCAATTTCAAAGAATTTGTGTTCAATGTTAATTCAATGAGCATTGAAAATAGCCTCCTTTTGAAGAAAATGTTGAGAAAGTGGTGAAATTGCTTGAAACAAGTAATCACCCCCTTTTCACTCAATGTTAGTTACTTTCAGTGCATAAAAATCTCAGTTTGTGAGAAAATTGTAACACTAACAGGTCAAAGCATTTATTTCTTTTTTGGGAAACAATATATTTTTCTTGAATAACAAATATTGCATTTTTAGCCTGCTTTTAAGTCTTCTGTCAATCTTTTTGTCATAAAGGCAGGCTTGCCTTGAGAATAAGGAATAGAACTATAGATTATTGATTTAGAAAAAATAAGATGTGACTCCTTGACCTTCTATTGTGTCCCTATTTATATAACACAATACAACTACAACTGCCTCAGTGACCAAGTGGTTAAGGCGCTTGACCAGTGACCAAGAGGTCTGTTGTTCCCGCCCAACCGTTGCCAGGGTGTGTTTATGGACAAAATACTTAATGACCCGACCCAGTTCACCCATTTGAAAAATCGATAGCTGTGGGTTAACCTGTGTGACTGCCTCTCTCTCAAGGACTTGAAAACAATGAGGATTGAAAGTTCAAGAGCGACTCTCATTATAAGCTTTAGCTTTTGTCATAATTGAACTTAAATAGATTGATATTAACTCCAACAAGTAAATTATACTTGTTACTTTGAATACAAGTAAATTTATGTCAAGTTTTATTGTTTTGTCAAAACTGTGAAAAGTCAAATGGAAGCACTTGTAGCTTTAGCTTTTGTCATAATTGAACTTAAATAGATTGATATTAACTCCAACAAGTAAATTATACTTGTTACTTTGAATACAAGTAAATTTATGTCAAGTTTTATTGTTTTGTCAAAACTGTGAAAAGTCAAATGGAAGCACTTGCAGTTGCACAACATTTCTTTGGAGAATTGGTCCTAAAAATATCTGGCTCTATGGGACAAACCGGTGGTGTTGACTAAGATACGGCTACAGGCTAATCTTTGTAAATCTATACTTCCTGCAAAAGAAGGAATATGGCTGAGTTGGCATGAGAAATTTAACTTACTGTGCAACAAGAAACAATAGCAGAATAGATGAGCCATGTTCTAACAGTTTGAGCCCCTTCTTCAGTCTGTGCAGATTCATCCAGGCTGTTAAATTCTTTATCCAGCTCATACCAGCTATACCTGAGTAGTGAGATATTAACAATTGATATCCATTAAAAAGCATTGTCTTGAAATTATATTATATCACATAGTTACTTTTAGAACAATGATATCATGCAGTTATTTTTAGAAACTTGCAGTTCGGTAAGAAAAATGAACAAAGACATGACAAATAGAGGTTATAAGATAAAAATACTACGTATAAAGTGTATTGCATGAAAAAATATCTTACTCGGTTTTGAGAATTGATAGTTGTCTTGGCAGAGCCTCGACAATTATTAATTCTCCCAACCTTGTTAGATATTTTTTGTCATACAAAACACTAAGTACGTATTATATATTTATAACAGTTCCTTTATGGCAACTATAGCTATCTTTAAGTAATTCTAACAAGAAAATTGTAAGGAAAATGGTGTGAGAGAAAAGAAATTGCTTATAACAAGCAATCTCTATAAAATTTGAATGAGATCTGCCAATTAGTTGGTGAGAAATTGAGGAGTCACAAAGTAGCAAGACAGATGGACTGAGGGACAGACAGACAAACAGACAAGCTGACTCCTATATTCACCCCAAACATAGCTTTAGGGGGTATAAATACATGATATGTTCATTCAATGCAAGCCTGAAAGACCTGCAACATGACAACCATTCCTCCCTAAAATCCACAGCTCTCCTTTGCCTGAGGACTTGTGCTAGTGTAGATCCCTGCACAGCTACTGATACAGGGTGTATATTTGTTTTTCAAATTTAAATATTTCATAATTTCTACTTTGAATTCCTATATTGATGGAACTCATTTGGAATGTCTCATCAAGACAATTCAAATGAGTACCCACAGCATAAAGTTTAATTGTGAAATAAAAGATTTAATAGTTGCTTTTAAACCCCTGCCCTTGTAAAGTAAAGAAACTATTGTGCTGAAGAGCCTACAACTCACCATGAGTAAACTGTAGCTCCCAAAGACAGAAAAATGATGAGAAGTACCAGTGTCCACACGATGACGGCAGCCAAAAACTTCATCATCAATACAACAATCAGGGCCACGCCCACTCCGATACATGACAGGTATCCTATCTCTACCCAGGTATTCTTCAGATCAGACACAATTTTCTGAAAATGAAACTTTTCAGTGATGTCATGATAAAAAAACAAACAAACAAAGAAAAAATCTAGGCACAATTGCATTAGAGTCAAAGTGTTGAAAGCTATTGATTCACTAATTACCAGACAGATTCTTGTTTTTTTTTTTGTTTTTTTTTTGTAATATGACTTTAAACTTCTCTTGTTGAAATATGAAAGTAATGTGGTATAGACTAAGATAAGCCTGCACATACATGTATGTCCAAGCAGGAGTATTCTTGGATAAGCATGACAATTTGCAACCTCTCACATGACAAGGAATAGGGAATCATCTGTCATAAAATGGACTTAAATACCCCCCCCCCCCCTCCTTCCCCCAAATTCACACCAGTGCTTTGTCTCAGTTCTGCAAATAGCTTTTGGACAAAGATCAGTGGTGACCTTGACCTTTGACCTACAAGACCAAAGAACAATAGAGTATGTCCTTGTACGATAGGCAATGATTGTATAAAATTTCATGATTTCAAGGTCACTTCTTTCTTGAGTTCAAGTTTGGAAACAAAAAAGTCTACGGATGGACAGACTGACAAACAAAAGGACTAATTGACAGCGACATGAAGAAACCAGTATTTCTCCCCTTTACTTTGTAGGTGGGTATAATAGGTACAACCAGTACACTGTTGCATAGTCACCAAATTTAGCTCTATTAAGTTAGAACTATTCTACATTCAAAATGATTAATCACAGTGAAGTTTTAGTGGGCTAGATGATGTAATCTATTTCTTGATGTCACAAATGAGAGCATATATATCTGCAGCAATTTTGGGGGCTTGAACCTAGGTCCTCTCACTTTATGGGTGAGTACTATACCGACTGAGCTACCTGAATGCCTACATGCAACCTCTCATACATAAGTGTAAGTTCAACACACGACATTCCCCCCTTTTCCTGGAATTTGTCTTTGAATTTCAGAACACAAGCATTATCTAGAGCTTTTACGTCAATTTATGCACACATATTCATATAAACATTGCAGTTGGGATCCATCGTGGGTGCCAAATGACACACTTGAATACGCTACAGACAGAGCTATCTGACTGTCTACATGCAATCTCTCATACATGTGTGTAAATTCAACCCGCCACATTGATAATTCTAGTTCTTTTGCTCAAACATGATTCAGACACATAGAATAAATATCCAGTAAGTGTATCCTGTCCATTCCTTTAGGTCATAAGACACCCTTAAATATGAGCCTGTGCATGAGATTTCCAACAGTTTCAAATATGAGCAAAGCCAAAGCTCTGACCAGCCTCACAGTGCATCCCCACAGTCCGACCAGAGTCTTCACTATGTGTTTAGTATATAGATAAGGTCTCAAAGTATCTTAAGACCATCAGATAACTTTAGATTTACAGTGTGTGGCCGTCTACATTACCTAATGCTTGCATCTCACTAACATTTCAAATTGTTGGAAATGTCAGGCACAGGCTCATATTAAAACATTACATTGTATTTAACTGAAAAATATATAGTAAAGAATATGAAACAAAGAGCAAACTGTTGGAAGGCCATCTAAACATCTCATCTACAACTTTGGGTGTTTTGATTAGGCAATTCAAGGGCTCGGCGTGAAACATTTGTAACTGCCTATAAACCTATAATCTTATTAGGCAATTCGATGGCTCGGCACGAAACAGTTATAACTGCCTATAAACGTATAGGCAGTTACAACTGTTTCACACTGAGCCATGGAATTTGTTTATTGAAAGACAGCAGTGATCTGTTATTTGTTTTACCTCTGTGACATCACCACCTAGTCCAACACTCGATAGTGACGATACGAAAGATTTGGCGGTGTTCTTGATCTGCTCATAAATATATTTGGGAACACATCGATTGAACCAGCTGATGCTGAAATTATATTACAAAATAATAAGTCTTGTATTTTACATTTCTAACAATTATTTATGTGCATGAAACACAAACATTACGCAGGCTAGGAAATGTGCTCTTCAATCAGGATAAAAATGTTGGCTAAGTATTTTACAAATGATACCCTGCTTTTGGAAGAGTACCCATTTACAATGCAGGGTCAAATTTAAAAAGTCTGCAAATGTTTTTACATCCTAAATGCAGAACTTGTTTTTCTTACTAACTAAACTATGAAATAATAAAAGGTTTTGCCATGCAAAGGCTATTTCCATGAACAAGCTATAAGTAAGTACATGTACAGACTCATTACTTGATATAGAAGTGATAATCAAACCTAAATTTAATTTTCTACCTCAAAAGTGCAAAACTACAAATGAACTGATCCACAAGAGAAATATCGCATTGTTAAGACCTGTAGTATAAAGTGAAAATAGACATTTGATACTTGCGTTGACAAATAACTCAACAGGTTTCAAAGTTAAAGAAAGAATAGCCTATTGGTCAAATGAGTGGTTGTTTTTATTGGCTGTGCATAGCCGTGGTACTCTTTATGTAAGATGCAATGGATTTTGCAATGAAATTTTGCAAAAAACGACTGATCCTATCATGGCATAGTATAGACATGAAGAAAACTAAACAAGAGGACCATGATGGTCCTAGATTGTTCACCTGAGTCTCTTTGACCCCTGGGATATCACATTAATTAAATAGGCAGATGTCAACAAGGAGATAATTTCTACATTAGATCAATACCATGGAATGTTTTCAGCCAAGAGTAGAACATATGCCTTTTTGCTCTTTGATTCTATATAAAAAAGGATGCACCTGGGTGGAGCCCAAATGTAACCCCTGAGGGTCTTGATATGAAAAAACTTGGTAGAGGTCCACTAGATGATGCTACATACCAAATATGAAAGCTGTCTGCCTTCTGGTTTCAGAGAAGACGATTTTTGACGATTTTCCTATTTTCACCCATCGTGCTCAGATGAGCTAAACAGGATGAGCCCTGTTGGAGCCCAAATATGATCCCAGGGTCTTGATATGAACAAAATTGGTAGAGGTCCACTAGATGATGCTACATACAAAATATGAAAGCTGGTTTCAGAGAAGAAGCTTTTTAAAGATTTTTGTTCTTTGATTATATGTAAAAAAGGTTGTGCCGAGGAAAAGCCCAAATATGACCTAGGGTCTTGATATGAACAAACTTGGTAGAGGTCCACTAGATTATGCCACATACCAAATATGAAAGCTGTCTGCTTTCTGGTTTCAGAGAAGAATTTTGAAGATTTTCCTATTTTCACCTTTTTTGTAAGGGGTAAAGGGAAAGTTAAAGGTGGATTTTATTTATTTGAACAACTTTGGTAGAGCTTGACCCAAGGAACATCCCTGCCAAATTTCATCAAGATTGGCCCACTGGTGTAGGAGAAGAAGATGTTTAAAGAAATTGTGGATGACGGACGACGGACATTGTATGATCACAATAGCTCACCTTGAGCACTTCGTGCTCAGGTGTGCTAAAAAAAGATGTTAGTTATTGGCGTTAATTTTAATTAAAAGAGTCTTGGTGATTCCTTTCAAAATCAGAGAAAAAAGTATTTGAAGAATTAATGGACTGGAATTGATTGATTATCTTTTTGCGATGGATATCAGTTGTTCACAAATAGCCTCAGAAACTCTATAAGACACAAGCAGCTCATAAATAAACAACTTAGGGATGGTACACATGGAAATGTATAAAAACTTTGTTAGTTATTGGCGTTAATTTTATTTTAAAAAAAGTCTTGAAGATTTCTTTCAAAATCAGAGAAAAAAGTATTTGAAGAATTAGTGGACTGGAATTGATAATCATTTTGCGATTGATGTCAGCTGTTCACAAATAGCCTTAGACAACTTAGGAATGGTACACATGGAAATGTACAAAAAACTTTGTGGAAAAAGAAGAAATTGCTTGTCACAAGCAAATTCTTCTTTTACCACATTGTTTTCCTTGTAATCTTAAATTACTAAAGAATTAGTATAGTTTACGTTGAGGGCCTGTTATTATCAGGGAAGACCTGTATGATTTGTGGCTAATAAACCTATTTCAGGCTGTAGGCAATAAACAGTACGAGTGAAACCCTGCATTTATTTGGAACAAGAATCTTCATTGGACTGTTCATTGCACGTTTAAAAACTTGTAAAAGAAATTTTTTAAAATTAAATTGTCTTAGTGTGATGTTTCTTTTGTGGTTCAGTACAGGTGTCCCAGGGTAACCTGTCCCCTGGGTAATGTGTCCTGATGCAATAATAAAAGAATATTCAAGTGCTAAGATTTTTCTTTTAAAAGGTACAAAAAAAGAAATATAAACATACATAGCCATTGAGGAAATTTTCTTAGAATATCTTTCTTAATAAAAAAGAATGACTGGAAGGTGATATCTTTAATGAAAAAAAGTATTTGGAATAGGGGGACGGGTTACCCTGTCCCCCGGGGACATGTTACCCTGGCTTGGGTAACCTGTCCCCCTTTAGAAAGAAGAAGTATTGAATAAATTTGTCATGTTGCTTTCTAACGAAAACTGCAATATTAACATGATATGTTAATAAATGCTATTTATCAATCTGAATATGGACTTGGAAAAAAATTCAGATATTGCAAAAGTAATATTACAAAAAATTAAAATGTGCAAGTGCTAAGATTTTTCTTTTAAAAAAGCATCATTTTTTTTTAAAAAAATGAATGAAATATTTTTCAATGAATATCATATGATAATTTCTTAAGAAAAATGAATGACTGGAAGGTGAAATCAAATGAATAAAAGTATTTTGAATAGGGGGACAGGTTACCCCGGGGTAACGTGTCCCCGGGGACAGGTTACCCCGGGGTAACATGTCCCCCCCACTAAAGTTTTATTTTTTTTTATATCTTTTTCATTAAACTTACAAATATTTGCATAAAATACCAAGATTGATTTTTATAATAATAAAAAATAAAAAAAAAGGAAAATTGATTTAATAAGAAAATCATAGTAAGCAAATTATATTTTGGTTTGAGGAATTGAAAACCACTCAAAAATTACAGATATACTTTTTATATGTCTTTTTTAAATTGATTTAGAGATATACAAAATAGCATGAATGAAAAATTAAAATTTTGATAAGAAATAATGTTTTCCATGGGGGGGGGGACATGTTACCCCAGGGGGGGACAGGTTACCCCGGGGTAACCTGTCCCCGGGGACACGTTACCCAGGGGGACACGTTACACTGTTACACCGGCATATTATAAAGAAGAATTTACATTTTATGTTTAATTACAATGCTATGAGTATATATCTTATAGACTGTAGACATAAAATGTCCACTAATTTTCATGAAATCCTACAAATTTCGTTGCAAATTTATATTCAAATCTTTCAGTAATATTCTTTTATCTTTATTTTAGGATAACACGATAAAGGGTTGAATATCCCTTATTTCCATTGTGGTCCTAACTAATACCAGATCTTATCATCCTGCACATAGATAGAGAGGCAATGGTTTCTAACTATTGCTACCCACTTTAACAGCTTGGTGAACTTGGTCATTGCCTGTGAAGTGTCCTGCCCAAAGACACTACCCGCCTCTGGTGGAGCTTGAACCTGCAAACCACCAGATTACAATTCGAGCACGCTAACAACTTGGCCGTACAATAGGTACTTACTGTGGAACAATTTGTGAAACAGGGCATTTTTCTCTGTCATCAACATATGTTTCCTGATCATAGCGACACAGATTGATGTTGTCTTGTTGGGCATATTGTTGTACTGTCTTGTTCTCTTTTGGACACTCCTTGATACAGATAATGGTAACACTCTCTTCTGTTAGAGTTGGTAGGTTAAGCTCAGGAATAAAGGACAGAAAATAGGCCATGTCCAGGAAAAATACTTTACTGAAAAAAATGTTACTGTGATAATACAATGTACAACTAGACTGTCGCAAAGTGGACTCATACCCTCCTACAAGTGCTTGTCGATTATGAAATGCCATTTTCCATCAAAGGGCCATTACTCTGTCAAAAGCCAATCGACCTTAGCAAAAGAGTTACTTCCACATCTCTGCTTGATACTCAAATCACATCTGTAATGTTTGAATGAAATCTGCTCATTAGTTGCTAAGAAAATAGAGCAGACACAAAAAAAGCTACAGATGGATCGACCAACAGACGGACGGACCATGCCGATTCCAGTATATGCCCCCTAACATACATTATTTTTAAGACTTGAAATATGTCCTTAGCTTTATAGGGGTCACAGTTTTAACCCCCTGCTACCCCATAGCCACAGTTTGACACTAAGAGTCCAAAACTCCTAATACCAAAGACAGGACTCCCTCATTTATCAAATTAGGAGTCCAATGAACTCCTTCATCTTTTCAAACTACTTCATCATATCAGAAAATCACTAAGTATCCGATCCAGTGCAACTTATGATCAGGATATTTTCATTTTAACTTTCCCTTTCAGAAGTTGAAGCAGACGACATTCAATTGTTTATCTACAAGCAAAATTTCTAAGTTTGGAGGTAATATTAAGGAAAAGAAGAAATTGCTTGCCAATAGCAATTTCTTCTTTTCCACAATATTTCCCCCATTTAAAATGACTCCCCACCCATAGAAGTTACAATCAAACCCTGATAGCCAACTATACTATTGGCCTATTGGGTGGTAGAGGATTAAATTTGGGACCACTATACTTTGATCCTATTTGATTCTGTTAGAAAAGATATGCATCAGTTTTCAAAGCAAATTTCTCAATACTTGCTTTTTAAAATGTACCATTTTGATCATATTTACAATAATTAAATGCATTTCAATGTCTGGTCTAGGTTGAAAAAACAACAACTATTTTTTCAAATTAAATAATTAGAAAGTTGTTTAACAAAACACAAACAAACATATAACAAAATGCATTCAAGTTGCAAACCTTCACGAATGCATTGAGAAATTGTTCATCAATAAATATTTTCTCCTTCGCTGACATTCCTGCCTCATTAATTTTCTTCAAAGCTCTTGTAAATATGAATATTATGAAATGAAAAAAAACAAACCATATATCCTTACTGGGCTGCGAGCTTACCAGGATCTATGTTTCATCTGAGTATATTTATGCACTTTGAAATATACTGTAAAAGCTCTTATAGAACCCTGTGGTTCTATTAGAATCATCGTATTTCCATACGAAAGGGATGGGCTTGTGTTAGAGGGTACGCTTGATATCGATGGCTCAGTGCAAAACAGTTGTAACTGCCTACAAACATATAGGCAGTTACAATTGTTTTGTGCTGAGCCATTGATTTCTTAAGACAGTGAAAATATGGCCAAAAATGAACATATTCCGCGCGAAATATTACAACTTGATTAGGAAAAAGGTGCATAAAACCTTCGTTCAATTTTAAGTGATATTGATTTTGTGGGTATGGGCTTTTACTAGAGGCTTCAATACTAGTACAATGTAGTTTGTAAAATCACATCAAAATTGGTGGATTTCAACCTCCAAAAAGGGGGACGGGGTTTTTTAAGAGCATGGGGCTCTATTAGAATTCTATTATAAACCACTGTCAGGTCTTTTTTCCCAAAAAATAATTTGGAACCCCGGGTTGTCTTTTTGCTTTCAATTGTGTTTTATACAATAAAAAATACCATGCTGGCCCTAAATATGTACAGATCACATGTGTAGTGTGATCTTAACCTATACCAATTGTTTTTCCTTTTTAAGCCAGAATAGTTTGACAATTAGACTTTTATAGAAAACAGAATAAAAAAAGTGCATTTGGTTCTTTCATCTTTGGTGACTTTGTAAAGATTCTATTTAGCATATGAGTTTAGATGATCAATAGATAGAGAAAGACAATATCATTTTTCAACAAATTCTGTCTCTACTTTTGAATCCTTCAATATTGACTAGAAGGTTGACATTAAACTAAAATATCTTACGATTTTCCAGTAAGATCTTTGCCAGACAGTGTAACATTTGGGATCTTCTTGTTGGGTTGATTACACACATTTCCAAAACTATCAGTACCATAAACCAGTCTGTATGGGTTACCTTGTGTAATAGCTAGATATGTTACAGCTCCCTGGAAAAATTGAAAAAAAAAAGACATGCAAACACTATTAGTTTCACACAATAGTGTGAATGTGTTATCCATAGTTATAGCTAGATATGCTTCAGCTCCCTGGTAAAAAAAAAGACATGCAAATACCATTAGCATCACACACTAGTCTAAATGTGTTACCCATAGTAATAGCAAGATATGTTACAGCTCCCTGGAAAAAGAAAACAAAATACAGACACACAAACAATTTTGGCATAATACACTAGTCTGTATGGATTACTTATGTGTTACAGCTCCTTTGAAATGAAATGGGTTAGAGTTAGAGTCTAGAAACAAAAGGTCTACTGATGGACAGACGGATGGACGGGCGGATGGCCAGACATGGTGAAACCAATATACCCCTCTACTTCGTAGGAGGGGGGGGGGGGGGGGGGTTATAAATATAGACATACAAGTACTATTAGCATCACACACTAGTCTGAATATGTTACCCTCAGTTATAGCTAGATATGTTACAGCTCCCTGGAAAAAGAAAACAAAATACAGACACACAAACATTTTTGGCATAATACACTAGTCTGTATGGATAACTGATTTGTTACAGCTCCTTTGAAAAGGAAAAGATACAGACATGCCAGACAAAACTCTCTGTACCATACACCAGTCTATATCAGTTAACTTATTATAGAGCTAGATATACAGTCATGACATGTATTACACCTATCTGGAATAATTGATATAAATTCCGAAAACTTATTTCAGCATCAAACTATATGTCTTAATAAGTTACCATGTGTTGTAGTTTGATAAGTAAAGACATATCCAATATGTTAATTGATCTGAATGGATTACCTTTTGTTATATAGGCAGATATGTTAAAGCTCCCTGGAATGAATAAGTTACAGTAAAAAAGACCCCACTTGTTATTTTCCTGATGTAATGGTCGAAATATTTTGAAAAAAGGAGAAATCAAGATATCATGGTGTAAAGCAATTGCTTATTGCTTCGTCTGCCAATTTGTTTTCAGAATATTCCCTAAGCTGAAAGTCATTTTTCTGTTACTATTGTTAAAAGCAAGACCTACCAGTCCACATATGAAGACCAGAAATATGATCAAGAAGATTATGTCCCGACAGCTTCGGTTCTCCAGCGGCCCATAAAAGTCATCATCATCATGAGCATCCTCCTCCTCCTGTAATGACATAGGAATACAGAGAATCAGACATTCACTCCGGGATAGTCAGTGGTGAGGCTTGCTTAAAAGGGTTTTAGTATAACATCAACAAAATGAGGTCCAAAGGACTCAATAGTATAGCTCAAAGGGGTCCTTGCTCCAAGTTTTGAAGTTCCTGCATTTAATGTAGACTACGTCTATGTTGCTATCCTTTACTTTTTTTAAGTATTTGAAATATTTTCTGGATTAAATAATAAAAAAAAAATGTAAAGATATGTATATTTTGGAATCAACTTAAGAATAAATTTTGGCTAAAAATTTTCATCAATAACAAAGGGCAAAAAGCACTGAAAGTACCAACAGTAGGTCAATTTTTATCTGAAAAACTAAATCTATTGACGATTATAGTTAGAAAGTGAGAAACAAGTGGTGTAGACTAACATCAGACTGCACATATGTGCAAGCTAATGTAGGTCTATAGCTCCTGCCAAAGCAGAAATATTCCCGGCTCAGCATGACAAGGGTTAAGGAAATATAATTGAAGACTCTTTAAAACAGTTTTCAATTCTTTTCTGAAGTTGATCCCTAAAGAGGGTCCTAGCTACTGACATCAAATAGCTCCTAGAGTCATGGCCACTTATTTAGAAGTATCAGACTCACAGAAACTGCCTCCCCTAAAATTCTGGCTGGAATTAAAATCAGTGAAGTATGCAAGATGTTAATTGAAGCTTCGTCAGAAACTGGCAGAGCAACAATGGGGATATGGTTCAAGAGGTTGTATACCATAGGATTGATAATGCAGCCAAGGGCGTAACTACCATTATGCACATTACGCAAGTGCGTAATACAAATAAATACTCTTCCGAAAAAATATTGTTGATGAATGATCAAAACATCATAAGAACAGCTTATTCAAGGTTTGGTTTTCACTAACACATACATCATTAAAAAGGAGAGCAGACTGAGGATATTCAACTTTTCTCACAGTCCAAATACCGCCTTTATCATATATTCTTTGGTGGCCGCTGTTTGAATGTGTATTAATTTCAAATCCTAGCTACACATATCAAGGGGTCCACGCAACACTTTTGTAACTACATATTTTACCGATATGCACTTTTTTGCGTTTTTGGATTCATTGGTATCATATACATCTTTTGCTGAAATTTCAGGTTTTTTGCTTTACAATTTAAAAAAATATTCTAATTTTCCAAATTATTGTATCTCAAATGTTACTTATTTGAATAGCAATACTATTGTAAGTCGACTTAAAAAAAGTTTTGTAGTACAGAATAATGGGGATCAGTCATATATTATTTTTTCATTCACTTTTTCCCATCTTTACAAAGTGAGAAACCACTTTGAAAAATATTCTTGATATCAATTATCTATAGATATCAAACCTAAAGTACAATATAAAACTGAAAAACTGTAAGGATATCTTAATTTTATCCTACAATCATAGCTAGAAATAATGGTAACTCACAATATGCTACTTTTCTTTACGAAAATAGATCATTTCTGCATTTAGATGACTTTCATGTGTACCCATTCTCTCCAAATAAAATTTTCAAACAGGAAGCTAAGGACATGGGCCTGTAAGGCCTGTAACTGAAAAATTCTAATTATGACCCGATAAATCTGTGCAATTATGTACCAGTAATACATTAAGTATTTTGGTCCAAAAGGCTGGGAAGGTCATAAAAATGCAAGCTTATAATCATATCAAGTTATTTATTAAATATTATTGCATAATAACATTTGTATGTCAAACTTCACAAAATGTGTTAGTGTACAAAAGAATTTCAAAGGTCAAATCTATAGTAAAATGATATAAAAAAAAATATAAGCTATTAATGAGTTCCTATTTAAAACTAATTGCTTTAGGTTCTATAAACAATTGTTATTTAACCCTTAAAATGCTGTTCTCGACATTTTCCTGCTGTACACAAAATTATTGGAGACAATATAGACTAAGATCTGCCTGCACAGTCATGCACTCTGATCCATTCCTGATTGCTTTCTTCTTAATTTTTGTGGAAAAGGACTGAGAATCACCATTAATTTCAAACAAAATTTAAATTCAGCAGAGTTAGGATGAATCAAATTTTGATTCAGCCACTTTCTTATGATATTTGTGTTTTAGGATTATCTATTTTGTAGAGATTGACTCCTTTGATGAGACAATCATTCTGTGAAAAAGCTGAAAAGAAGCTAAAGTCAAAAGTGCATTGGGACCTTCAAAAGGGGGTCGAAAAGAAGGGATATTGTGGCTTAGTACACATTTTATTTACTAATTATAATCATGATTTACATTGAAAATATACATGTTATTTGCAAATTTTTCAATAATCCTATGATGTTTAAAACTCAATAGAATTGTCTCATGAAGACAATTCTCATGAGTTTTACCAACATAGGATCCATTTACAAAATTATTTAGACCAGTAATATCTACTTTTTGGCTCAGCTGTTTTTGAAAACAGTTGTTTAATTGCGTTGGTGTTGACGTTGGCATTGGCATGACAAACTTTAACCTTGGTCATATCTCTGTTATTGAAGATATCGTCATGAAACTTGACATCACCATCACAAGAGCTACCCAGACTCTCAAGGGGGAAAACTCTGGAAGCATTTTATAAGAGTTATACCCCTTTTTTACTTAGAAAGTTTGTATTATCCAGCACCTATGGCAGAGTGTTGCACCTATATGCTTAAGTTATTTTCTTTTATGAAGAAGGGGATTTTGAAAATGGGCCCTTAACAAAAATGGTCATTCGATAGACATGGTCTCTTGAGCAGGATGGACTGTAATGAAAACTTAAATTAGTACTCACCCTACTATAAAATGGAATTTTAATCAATCTTCATAAGACCCCTTTAGCCTTTACTCTGGAAAGTGGATGAAAGTGATTCTCCTCATTAATTTACTAAGAGAGAGGGCTACGCAGCTAAGGGGAACCGCCAATAGGTGTTCAAGGTTTAAGTCTGACCTCAACAAAATATGGTCCAAAGGACTTAATCATTGGGATCTTGGGGGTCCTTTCTCTAAGTTTGGGATTTCCTGATGTAGGTATAGACTATTTCTTCTATATTATTAATGTTGTATTTTACAGATTTACAACTATTCCCTGGTTAAAGTAGTTACGATAACGTAACCCCAACCCTTTTGATAGTCTGATGTGGGGTGTCATCAAAATTTCAGAGAGAGGGCTACATTATTGCAGCTAGGTTAAAGGGATAAGTATATTTAATTTTTGGGCTCAAATTCAGGAAAGAATTGAAAACTGTTTAGGTCAGTTTTCTATTTATTTCTGAAGTTGAGCTCTAGAGAGCCTTTGGGATTCACAATCACATAATTTTGAGGGTCATTGCTACTTGTGATTACATTTCAGATACGTAAAACCTGCGTCACTTAAAATCCAGGGTGTAGCTTGGATTTGTGGTTATAATCCCTCAGAAAATTTCTTCTTGTTGAAATGATGAAAACAAAAGCTTTTTTTACACTGGGTGAAATAGGTCACTATTTTGTAAAATTGACCTATTTTCGTGACCCTTTATTATTTTCTGGTAAAAGAGTAAACATTGGACAAGAAATGTACTGTAAGGTGAATTTTTCAAAACTATCAAATATGCCTGTCCTCTTCTCAGCTGATTTTTTTTTCTTTCTGAAGTCTTCTTTAGGTATTTTCACGATTTCTGTGAATCCATTAAAAATTATTTACAAAAGTCCATAAAAAAGTCAAGAAATAACAGATGAGCAATTGCTATCTTGATTTTTATGCATTCTGTAAAATTTTTAGTAAGTGAGGATTTCACAATCAACAATTTGGTAAAATGTAAACAGAAACAGCCTGGTTACAATGCAAATGCTCAAAAATCGGAGTCTCGAATTCAGGTACTGTACGTATCGAAAACAGGTTGACTTACGATGCAACAATGTCCTTGTGAACATTAATTCGGCCTTATTTTTTCTAGTTCTTTGAAAGGAAAACATCATTACTAATTTACTAACTCAAACAAATTCATCTCTAACGAAATTCAAGCGCATTTAAAGCGCAATATTAAATACATTACCTTTACCCTTCTCGAACTTTCGACCCCGACGGATGGACTGGGCTACTTTAGCAGGTCAAACTAAATTCGCATGAAATTCTTAAATGATGGATCAACGACTTGATTATGTCGATACTGCAGATCAGAACGTGAGCTGAGTTTCTAATTGCCTATGCTGATTTCAAGAAAAAGAGACTAAGAAAACTACCTGAAAATCCCGTACCTTCGTAGTTTTCCTGCAACAGCTCATTTACAACTTTATTTATGCAGCCATCAAATATTACGTCATCATGACGTCATCATAAAGTCTCTAGTCAAATTTCGTCGGCTCCGTTTTATAAGGACGTATATGCCAATTTCCATTTTTTCTTTTATTACATTTTCGCGCACAAATGATATTCCCGCGTCTTTTGCGAAGATGCTGGACCTGAAAGTTAATCGTATCCCCCAAAAAAGCTTCATGGACTTGTAAGATACGTAACATTCGCACCGGAAGTGGTCGAAAAGTGAAGTTCGAAAAAGACGTAGATCTATTGACAAATTTGATAATTGTTCATGTTTCCTTATGATAAAAGTTTATTTTAAAAGATCAGTTTGAAAAAGAACACAACCTTTACCAAGGCCAGATTATTCGCGTGTCTCAGTTACATACATAAAAATTATTATTAATGCGTTTTTCACTTTTTTCGAGAAACGTCTCACCCTACGGCTTTCTGGGTCTCGTATGCAACCGAAAAGACATTTTTTACAGGCGATTTGTCCTATATCTTATATAACATCAAATTTAATAAGTTTTTTTCGTGCATTTATCTTATATGCCTTTTTTTGTCTATACGGCATTTTGTACCGTAAAAATTAAGTGAAAAAATGACGTACTTGACGATTTTTTTTGTGTTGTTGTTTTTCTTAAATAACTCATTATTGAGACAAAATTTAATATTTATGACGACAGATAATATATTTAGTGATTCGATTTAAAATGTTTTCGACCAAAATGGTTGTACCAGTGTTTATAGGTAAAAAGATATTAAGTTTTTTCCTTCTCCTGAAAAGTAGGCTTTTCCCTGGTTCGTCCTTATAGAACGGAGCCGACGCAATACTACAGGGGCTCTGGACTTAGTTTACAGGTCGTTGCTCTTTATTTTCTAAATTTGTTATTTTTTTTTTATTTTTATTTTTTTGAAAAAAAAATGCGTGATTAGTGTTTTTAAATGACTGTCCTTTACTTGAAAGGGCTCCGCACATGCATCTATACGTTATTCCGCCAAACTTGACTATCATACAACGGTTGACTTCTCATGGTCTTTTGATGGTGAATGTTGTGACTTTGGACGATAACAAAATACACAAAGCGTGTTTCCATAATGAAATCTATTCCAAAAGTGAGTGCGCGAGGGACGCTGATCAATTACATTTTAGGCATGCGCGTTTACATACATACATGTACATTACAATATACTACATTTCCCTTCTTTTAAGAACATTGGTGTTAAACAATTTTAAAACCATGTAAATGTTGAGATCAAGTTTAAGTCTCTAATCTCTGAAATAAAACATGTTATATGGTAAAGTGTATTATTCAATTACATGCTTAATTAACATCAACAAAAGTATGCCTAAAATTCATTCATGAATCCTGTCAACTCTATTTGATTTATTTACTTTATTTTGTCCACTCTGCACTGTTGTAGCGCTGATTATTTTTCACTACTCTACCAGACCGTGTGATATATGGGTTTTGTGGCAATGGGTCTGGGGCTTTTTGATTTCTCTCAACAATTTGGGACTAATTTGGGAAACTATTTGATGGGTGAGCCAAAATGTTAAAATCAGCCGGTTTTATGTCAAAGGTGTTTTCATTTGTTTTGATTATGGCGCGACGGTTCCGGCGATACATAGCACCATCCCTAGTCTGTATAGTATATGACCTATTTTGGTGAATTTGCATAACTTTCCTAGGTCTCCAAAATTTTCCAAACTGAACTCTAACTGAGTCATGTAAGTTTAAAGGCTTCAATGGTTTTGATGTTTTGTCATATCCACGTTTTTGAGTATTTTTCAAATGAATCATTGACTCGCGTAGCTTATTGTTATTTACGAGTTTCGGTTTTAAAGCCGTGTTAGTAATTGGAAGAACGGACTTAGTTCTTCTGTTAAAAAGAAGTTGTGCCGGCGAGTACCCACAGTCGAGGGGTGTATTTCTGTATTCGAGAAAGCTTATGTAAGGATTTTGACCAGTATCTTTTGCTTTTCTCATGAGTTTTTTCGCAATCCCGACACCCTTTTCCGCCATAGAATTTCCTTGAGGATAGAATGGCGATGACGTTGTGTGATTAAAATTCCCTTCTTTCGCAAATTCGGCGAATTCTGAACACGAAAATTGAGGTCCGTTATCGCTAACAAGAATATCGCATATTCCGTTGCGTGATAAATGTACCTTCAATTTATGTATAATAGTAGAGGCACGCGTGTCGGGTAAATAATCAACCTCAAAAAATCGACTGTAGTAATCAATCGTAAGTAGATAATCTTTTCCATCCAAATGGAATAAGTCAGTACCAATCTTTTGGTACGGTCTATCTGGAAACTCTGTAGAAACCATTGGTTCCCGCGCGTTTGAATCTCTATGCGTAAGGCAAGTTGGACACTGCAGTACAAAGTCTGTTATTTGCTTCTGCATGCCAGGCCAAAATATACTATCTTTTGCGCGTTGGACCGTTTTGGTTACACCGAGGTGGCAAGTGTGCACCTTTTTAACCATTTCTTGTCGCAATGATTTCGGTATGACAATACATTGACCTCGGAAAACCAGGTCATCTTCGACCGCAAGTTCATCACGGTGATTCCAGAATTCTATGATCAACGGATTGCATTTTGACCTATCCGACGGCCACCCTTCAAGAATTGTTTGCTTTAATTTGATCATTTGAGATTCTTTTCTTGTTTCAGACTTTAAGATTTCGATACGACGATCCGTAACAAAAAGATGTTGTTTGACAGCATGAACGTGTAAATCAAGACCATCAATCAAATTAGGACAAGTATCCTGAACCGTATGTCGCGATAAGCAATCACTGACGGGTATATCCTTACCAGGCACGTGCTTCACGATGATGTCATATTTCTGCATCTGAAGCAACATTCGTTGTAACCTTGGTGGGGCTGCTGTCAACGGCTTTTTCATAATAGACGAAATCGGCTTATGGTCACAATGGCATATAACCGGTCTACCACATGTAAATTGGTGGAATCTCTTTAGTCCAAAAAGTATTCCTAATAGCTCTTTTTCTATCTGAGCGTACAAAATTTCGCTTTTTGTCAAGCTTTTCGACGCGAATGCAATCGGCTTTCCGTCCTGTTTAAGACAGCAACCTAGCCCGCTTTGGCTCGCGTCAGTCTCAAGGACAAGTTCTTTACTAGGGTCGTAATACCCTAAAACCGGCGCATTAGTAATCACGTTTTTAATTTGTTGGAATGCCTGGGTCTGTGGTTCATCCCAGTGAAATTCCATTTCCTTTTTTAGAAGGCTCCGAAGGGGAGCTGTCAATTCTGACAAGTTAGGAGCGAATTTCTGCATGTAGTTAACCACGCCCAGGAATGTCTCTAATTTGGCACGGCTGTCCGGGATTTCGAGCTGCGTAATAGCCTCGACCTTAGCTGGATCAGGCTTTAGCCCTTTGTCTGTGATCACGTGACCGAAAAATGGAACCTCTGTGACAGCAATGATACATTTATCTGGGTTAAATCTTATACCCTTTTCTCGTGCGCGCTGTAATGCATTCTGCAAATTTTCGTCGTGCTCTGCTCGCGTGCGACCAAAAATGAGAATATCATCTACTAATGCCTTAATTCCCGGTAACCCTTCAAAAATTTCATTGACCTTGCGAATGAATATGTCACCACTTGATTTTATCCCAAACGGTAGTCTCAAATAACGGTACCTACAGAATGGGGTTGCAAATGTCGTAAGCATCGAGGAGTCTCTATCGAGTTTAATACTCTAGTAAGCATGCGTTATATCTAAAATACTGAAGTATGTTGCATCAGCCAGCTCAACCGTGGCATCATCTAAAGTAGGCATTGGCATGTGCGGTCTGCGAATAGCCTTATTTAACCCTTTAGGGTCTAAACAAATTCTAAGTTTACCGGTTTTCGGCTTTTCTACAACGACAATCGAATTGACCCAGTCTGTGGGTTCATCGACCTTAACTATGATACCGTCTTTTTCCATTTGGTCAAGTTCGGACTTGATTCGCGATTTTAAGGCTTCTGGCACCCTACGTGGTGAGCAAACTACCGGAATTGCATCGTCTTTCAAATGTAATCGAGCGGTGCCTGGGACTGAGCCTATCCCATTGAATAAATCGTTATACACGCTCATAACAGATTGCTTGCTCAGGTTCGATCCTGACTGTTGCGAAGAATCTATATGATATGTGAGCTTGATTAGACCTAAATCTATCGATGACTTCATACCTATGATAGCTTGAGCACGGCTATTCACAACATAGAATGAAGTATCGCTTGTTTTTCCTTTATAAAAACAAGGCAAATTGACCTTTCCTACCACCTTAACAGCATCTCCTGAGTATGACGTTAATTTACAATCGGGGGCCTCTAGCGGGGTTTGAACCTTCAACTGTTCAAATATCTTGCATGAAATAATATTGACTTCACTACCTGTGTCAATTTTCAATCTTACAGGGGTTTTATGGGGACCAAGGGATAGGGTAACAAATGCACGGTCTGTAGAATGTGAAGAAAACCTATTTACCCTACCAGTCTCAATTGTATCAATAAATCCCTGATATGAAAAATATTGATCACAGCCACTGGCACCAAGAGAGTCACCGGCTGTGTCTATTTCATGCACACTTTTCGATCGACACATTGATTGAAAATGGTTCAACTTATGGCATTGATAGCACTCTTTATCTTATAACTATACAAGTATCCGTATGATAACAACCCGTATGATATTTTTTATGATATCACATAGTTATTTTTAGAACAATAATATCATACAGTTATTTTTAGAAACTAGCATTTAAGTTAGAAACATCGACTAAAACAAGACAAAAAGAGGTTATAAGATAAATATAATACGTACTAAGTGTGTTGTATGAAAAAATATCTAACTCGGTTGTGAGAATTGGTAATTGTCTCGGCAGAGCCTCGACAATGATCAATTCTCCCAACCTCGTTAGATATTTTTTTCCATACAAAACACTAAGTACGTATTATATATTTCCCGTACGCTGGGCAGAGTTATTCGTCTTTATTGTGTGTTTCTCCGCAGTTACCGCAGTGTTTGGTTGGTGGTTTAGACGGCTTCTTTCTAGATCCCTTCCTCACAGACATTTGTTTGTGGCTCCTTACAGCGTCGACGGCGGAACGATCGGCACTTTCGACCAAGTTCATGGAGGCCATCTGTTGTCTGCAGTATTCGAAGTTTTGAGCGATGTGTATGGCCTTGTCAAGAGTGAGCTTTTCTCCCTCATTTATGAGTTTTTCTCTCACGTTCGCACTATTAGTTCCAAAGACAATTCTATCTCGTATTAGTTCATCTTCTATACCCCCATATCGACAGTCTCTGGCTCGAAGCCGTAGTCGGGTTACAAATTTATCGATTGAGTCCGATCCTTGAACTTCGTTGTTGAAGCGAAATCGTGCGAATACAGGGTTCAGTTTTGGTTGAACGTGAGCCTGGAATTTATCGTAATATGTCTTGAGGAGCTTAGCTTCTTCTGCATCAAGCGACCATGACTGACATACGTCTCCCCCTTTGTCGCCAACCCATATTAACAAATATGCGATCTTTTCTTCCTCCTCCCTCGACTTAAGAGGACCCTTGAAGATAAGTTCTACATGACGTAAAAATTTCTCCCAAGTTTCTGGGAGGTTGGAATTGTCCCAATCCATAATCGGTGGTGTAATTCCTGATAAATCCATGTTTTTCTTTTCGCAATGATCGTAAAAGCGGAATGTCCAGAATAATTAATTTTTAACTTCTGACACCATGTTGTGACTTTGGACGATAACAAAATACACAAAGCGTGTTTCCATAATGAAATCTATTCCAAAAGTGAGTGCACGAGGGACGCTGATCAATTACATTTTAGGCATGCGTATTTACATACATACATGTACATTACAATATACTACAGTGAACATGTGTGCCAAGTTTGAAGTGAATGCCTTCAGTAGAACCAGAGATATAACAAAATGTCAAAGTTTTCGCACGACGACGACGACGACACGGAAGCTATAGCCATACCTCGGGTTTTCTCCGAAAATAGCCGAGCTAACAAGACCATTACGAGAGTGCTAAGAACACGAAGAACAACAAATAAGTAGCCGGTACATTAAAAAAGAAATGGAAAAAAATAATAAAAAGACGGAGAGAGGCCGAACAGAGTTCAGAACCTTTGGCTCGCCAAGCGAAGGCCAGTCTGCCTTCCTTGGAGGTATTGGGCCCTTACGTCTCCGACAGCATAGCTCCCCTCCTTGGCAAGTTAATCAGCTCTGGGCTCTAAAAGGCCTACTACTTATAATGATGAATTTTATGATTTTACAATACCCCCTCCCCATTCTTGTACTGTCAACGTTCAGGGTTAAAGGGTTTTCAAAACGTATAAGAAAAGATACCCTGCTTTACACCATTACAAAGCGTGGTATCGTTCTATAGAATGTTTGTAAAAAGGTCTTTACGTCCTGTGCACAGGACTGACCTTTGGTGAAAACCACTTCCGGGGTCGTTGTATGGTAAAGTAGTTCCTTTAAAACTAGGGGAGTGACCTCACTGGAATTTACTTCCGGAGGTCGTTGTATGGTAAAAGTAGATCTTAAAGAAAAAATAGTTCGGGTTTAAAATGGCATTTTGAAGTGGAGAATAGTGATCCACGTGCATATTTATTTAATTTTTTGCTAGTTTTGAATCTCTTCTTTAATATAACACTTGGTTTGATCTTTTTTGTGCATGATTTCCTTTCCGGGAGAACGGATAAGGTACCGGGGGCGTACCCGAACTAACTGTCCTCTTCATGGGTGGGAAAAAGACGGTGCCTTTACTCTCGCTTGAATAGCCCAAAAGTTAACCTGATTTGACCAAGTTTCTTTAGTCTCAAAAGATAGATCTATGAATGTAGATAAAGCGCTAATGACGTAATATATAAGAGAAATATTGTGGAATGCGTTGCAGCACCTGAAAGTTGAGCAATTATATATAGAACAAAGAAGGCCAAAAATCGGGTGGGGTCTGACCTAGGATGCCCTAAAAATCACTCGTGAGTGACCAAAGGTTAGGCTACAAATAAAACTAAAATTACAGCAGGCGTCTAGATAACGATAACTATCTCCGAAAAAGTGCTTTTTGGGGAAGAGAAAAGGCGAAGTACAGAAATGCTGAAAATGGCAAAAGAGTCAAAAATGGATCATTCCCTTCAATTGAAATTAACGTTAGTCAGAAGGTAGTAAAGGCGCAAGAGTTTCAAAATTTAACCCTTTCCTGTTTTACAAAAATTTAGACCTGTCCAAATTGAATGTTTTTGTAGATTTAAATTTAAAGTGAATTCAATTTAAAAAAGAACCATTCAGTAGGTTAGAAAAAAGTGTGGAAAAAGAAGAAATTGCTTGTCAAAGTCCAACTAACGACGAGATGAAAGACGATTCGAGACGATTCAAGAACATTTTGATTTCTATTACAAACCAACAACAGATCCTTCCGCTACAATCTCAGACTGAAACTAGCAGTAATTGAAGGAGCAAGAAACATGTACTACGACTACGACTACAACAAAGCTGACCAGGTCGCCGAACTACGCAGAGAGCTATTCAACGAGTCTGTCGAAATCGTGTCTGCTTCTGACTCTGATTATTCTTCAGACTCTGAATAGCAAGAGTCGCACAGCTGTTCGTCGTTTAACAAAACGGCCCTTTTCAGAGCCAAACCAAATGTCTAGAAAGACATCTTTTTCACAAATTGTCAAACAAATAAAAAAGATCAAGTCCCGTAAAAGTCCAATTGAACGCCTAAACATACCTTAAATTTGTATTAAAATCCGAGAAAAGGCCGTCAATCGATTGTCCTTCTAAAACATATTGACCCGCCACGCAAAAATGGAACATTTAACTTGCGCGATACCTATCAAGCCTAGTAAAATTGCAAGGACTATGCAGGATGATCGTGCGGGGTTAAATCTTATAAATAGCATATTATCAGTGTCTGACCAAATCGTTGCCACTACAGCTTGAAAAGACTGTAGTTATGAGATTTGGGCAGTCCACCAACGATATGATCTTGTTGCTTTCTTTTTGAGTAAGGAGATAAATGTAGAATATGTAGTCAATGATAAAAATTACTTTCTAGAAATGTATAGAATTCATTCTTTATTTTATTACATTTTGATTTCTATTACAAACCTTGCTTGACTGGTCCTGACTCTGAACTACATTTTCAAATGCTCAATTCCTGTTGAGTTCCTGTGCATGTCTTTTTTTTCGCGTGACTGGCTCCTTTCTTTAACGCGACAAAAGTGCCGAATTTAAGATTCGTGGGTACGTTCATTTCGACTGAATTTCGTGCTCATTTTCTATCATCATGTTGGTAATGAAAAAAATGCCGAGAATCACTCTCATCATATTTATATTTCTCAGGACTCGCTTAACTGTATCTTTTATGAGCTGTAGTAACGATCTAATATATATATATTTGTCGCTCGCCATCGAGGAAAACTGCAAACTTATCTTTTTGAGGGTTAGTTTGTTTTGCTCCGAGATAAAATGGCAACGTCGCATGCATGTAAATGTTCTAAAAAATGCGCGTTTCGACCCTGATTGGCCTACTATGAGCAGTAGCTAGTTTCATTTGCAGTTCGGGCTCGGCCAATATTTTTCCGACGTGAACGCGAAGGCGCATAATATTATCTTTTTTTATATAGTATACGGTAACTTTGAAATGCACAATAAATGTCCGGATTAGTTCTCCTTTTGTCACTCATATTAAAATGTGATGGGCGAAAATTGTGTAAATGAATACTTGGTTGTTTGACAAGATCGATCTACGTGTTTGCAAACTTCATAAAAACAGTAATTAAGTAGTTGTGAAAGATTGCGGATTAGCAAATCGTCATGTTGTTTCAACGACGTGTGGCTAATTAACTGAAGTGTCAACTCATTCTGGCATATCAATACCGTGTCATGAAATGACAGTGGCATGTAGCACTTGCTAATCTTTGAGTGGATAGCATAAAAAGGCTGCATAGAATCAGATGAAACCATTCTTTTCCACCATTCTACATCGATAATAACACAACAATGCCTTCGAAAATGAAATCTCTTGACAAGCGCTTCACATTGAACACAGCTGAGCGACGATTCAAGAAAGCCTGCGACCAGATTGTGCTGCTAAACCAGCGACTAGGCGAAGTACAGAAACGCTACAAAATGGCAAAAAGAACCAACAACAGATCCTTCCGCTACAATCTCAGACTGAAACTAGCAGTAATTGAAGGAGCAAGAAACATGTACTACGACTACGACTACAACAAAGCTGACCAGGTCGCCGAACTACGCAGAGAGCTATTCAACGAGTCTGTCGAAATCGTGTCTGCTTCTGACTCTGATTATTCTTCAGACTCTGAATAGCAAGAGTCGCACAGCTGTTCGTCGTTTAACAAAACGGCCCTTTTCAGAGCCAAACCAAATGTCTAGAAAGACATCTTTTTCACAAATTGTCAAACAAATAAAAAAGATCAAGTCCCGTAAAAGTCCAATTGAACGCCTAAACATACCTTAAATTTGTATTAAAATCCGAGAAAAGGCCGTCAATCGATTGTCCTTCTAAAACATATTGACCCGCCACGCAAAAATGGAACATTTAACTTGCGCGATACCTATCAAGCCTAGTAAAATTGCAAGGACTATGCAGGATGATCGTGCGGGGTTAAATCTTATAAATAGCATATTATCAGTGTCTGACCAAATCGTTGCCACTACAGCTTGAAAAGACTGTAGTTATGAGATTTGGGCAGTCCACCAACGATATGATCTTGTTGCTTTCTTTTTGAGTAAGGAGATAAATGTAGAATATGTAGTCAATGATAAAAATTACTTTCTAGAAATGTATAGAATTCATTCTTTATTTTATTACATTTTGATTTCTATTACAAACCTTGCTTGACTGGTCCTGACTCTGAACTACATTTTCAAATGCTCAATTCCTGTTGAGTTCCTGTGCATGTCTTTTTTTTCGCGTGACTGGCTCCTTTCTTTAACGCGACAAAAGTGCCGAATTTAAGATTCGTGGGTACGTTCATTTCGACTGAATTTCGTGCTCATTTTCTATCATCATGTTGGTAATGAAAAAAATGCCGAGAATCACTCTCATCATATTTATATTTCTCAGGACTCGCTTAACTGTATCTTTTATGAGCTGTAGTAACGATCTAATATATATATATTTGTCGCTCGCCATCGAGGAAAACTGCAAACTTATCTTTTTGAGGGTTAGTTTGTTTTGCTCCGAGATAAAATGGCAACGTCGCATGCATGTAAATGTTCTAAAAAATGCGCGTTTCGACCCTGATTGGCCTACTATGAGCAGTAGCTAGTTTCATTTGCAGTTCGGGCTCGGCCAATATTTTTCCGACGTGAACGCGAAGGCGCATAATATTATCTTTTTTTATATAGTATACGGTAACTTTGAAATGCACAATAAATGTCCGGATTAGTTCTCCTTTTGTCACTCATATTAAAATGTGATGGGCGAAAATTGTGTAAATGAATACTTGGTTGTTTGACAAGATCGATCTACGTGTTTGCAAACTTCATAAAAACAGTAATTAAGTAGTTGTGAAAGATTGCGGATTAGCAAATCGTCATGTTGTTTCAACGACGTGTGGCTAATTAACTGAAGTGTCAACTCATTCTGGCATATCAATACCGTGTCATGAAATGACAGTGGCATGTAGCACTTGCTAATCTTTGAGTGGATAGCATAAAAAGGCTGCATAGAATCAGATGAAACCATTCTTTTCCACCATTCTACATCGATAATAACACAACAATGCCTTCGAAAATGAAATCTCTTGACAAGCGCTTCACATTGAACACAGCTGAGCGACGATTCAAGAAAGCCTGCGACCAGATTGTGCTGCTAAACCAGCGACTAGGCGAAGTACAGAAACGCTACAAAATGGCAAAAAGAACCAACAACAGATCCTTCCGCTACAATCTCAGACTGAAACTAGCAGTAATTGAAGGAGCAAGAAACATGTACTACGACTACGACTACAACAAAGCTGACCAGGTCGCCGAACTACGCAGAGAGCTATTCAACGAGTCTGTCGAAATCGTGTCTGCTTCTGACTCTGATTATTCTTCAGACTCTGAATAGCAAGAGTCGCACAGCTGTTCGTCGTTTAACAAAACGGCCCTTTTCAGAGCCAAACCAAATGTCTAGAAAGACATCTTTTTCACAAATTGTCAAACAAATAAAAAAGATCAAGTCCCGTAAAAGTCCAATTGAACGCCTAAACATACCTTAAATTTGTATTAAAATCCGAGAAAAGGCCGTCAATCGATTGTCCTTCTAAAACATATTGACCCGCCACGCAAAAATGGAACATTTAACTTGCGCGATACCTATCAAGCCTAGTAAAATTGCAAGGACTATGCAGGATGATCGTGCGGGGTTAAATCTTATAAATAGCATATTATCAGTGTCTGACCAAATCGTTGCCACTACAGCTTGAAAAGACTGTAGTTATGAGATTTGGGCAGTCCACCAACGATATGATCTTGTTGCTTTCTTTTTGAGTAAGGAGATAAATGTAGAATATGTAGTCAATGATAAAAATTACTTTCTAGAAATGTATAGAATTCATTCTTTATTTTATTACATTTTGATTTCTATTACAAACCTTGCTTGACTGGTCCTGACTCTGAACTACATTTTCAAATGCTCAATTCCTGTTGAGTTCCTGTGCATGTCTTTTTTTTCGCGTGACTGGCTCCTTTCTTTAACGCGACAAAAGTGCCGAATTTAAGATTCGTGGGTACGTTCATTTCGACTGAATTTCGTGCTCATTTTCTATCATCATGTTGGTAATGAAAAAAATGCCGAGAATCACTCTCATCATATTTATATTTCTCAGGACTCGCTTAACTGTATCTTTTATGAGCTGTAGTAACGATCTAATATATATATATTTGTCGCTCGCCATCGAGGAAAACTGCAAACTTATCTTTTTGAGGGTTAGTTTGTTTTGCTCCGAGATAAAATGGCAACGTCGCATGCATGTAAATGTTCTAAAAAATGCGCGTTTCGACCCTGATTGGCCTACTATGAGCAGTAGCTAGTTTCATTTGCAGTTCGGGCTCGGCCAATATTTTTCCGACGTGAACGCGAAGGCGCATAATATTATCTTTTTTTATATAGTATACGGTAACTTTGAAATGCACAATAAATGTCCGGATTAGTTCTCCTTTTGTCACTCATATTAAAATGTGATGGGCGAAAATTGTGTAAATGAATACTTGGTTGTTTGACAAGATCGATCTACGTGTTTGCAAACTTCATAAAAACAGTAATTAAGTAGTTGTGAAAGATTGCGGATTAGCAAATCGTCATGTTGTTTCAACGACGTGTGGCTAATTAACTTAAGTGTCAACTCATTCTGGCATATCAATACCGTGTCATGAAATGACAGTGGCATGTAGCACTTGCTAATCTTTGAGTGGATAGCATAAAAAGGCTGCATAGAATCAGATGAAACCATTCTTTTCCACCATTCTACATCGATAATAACACAACAATGCCTTCGAAAATGAAATCTCTTGACAAGCGCTTCACATTGAACACAGCTGAGCGACGATTCAAGAAAGCCTGCGACCAGATTGTGCTGCTAAACCAGCGACTAGGCGAAGTACAGAAACGCTACAAAATGGCAAAAAGAACCAACAACAGATCCTTCCGCTACAATCTCAGACTGAAACTAGCAGTAATTGAAGGAGCAAGAAACATGTACTACGACTACGACTACAACAAAGCTGACCAGGTCGCCGAACTACGCAGAGAGCTATTCAACGAGTCTGTCGAAATCGTGTCTGCTTCTGACTCTGATTATTCTTCAGACTCTGAATAGCAAGAGTCGCACAGCTGTTCGTCGTTTAACAAAACGGCCCTTTTCAGAGCCAAACCAAATGTCTAGAAAGACATCTTTTTCACAAATTGTCAAACAAATAAAAAAGATCAAGTCCCGTAAAAGTCCAATTGAACGCCTAAACATACCTTAAATTTGTATTAAAATCCGAGAAAAGGCCGTCAATCGATTGTCCTTCTAAAACATATTGACCCGCCACGCAAAAATGGAACATTTAACTTGCGCGATACCTATCAAGCCTAGTAAAATTGCAAGGACTATGCAGGATGATCGTGCGGGGTTAAATCTTATAAATAGCATATTATCAGTGTCTGACCAAATCGTTGCCACTACAGCTTGAAAAGACTGTAGTTATGAGATTTGGGCAGTCCACCAACGATATGATCTTGTTGCTTTCTTTTTGAGTAAGGAGATAAATGTAGAATATGTAGTCAATGATAAAAATTACTTTCTAGAAATGTATAGAATTCATTCTTTATTTTATTACATTTTGATTTCTATTACAAACCTTGCTTGACTGGTCCTGACTCTGAACTACATTTTCAAATGCTCAATTCCTGTTGAGTTCCTGTGCATGTCTTTTTTTTCGCGTGACTGGCTCCTTTCTTTAACGCGACAAAAGTGCCGAATTTAAGATTCGTGGGTACGTTCATTTCGACTGAATTTCGTGCTCATTTTCTATCATCATGTTGGTAATGAAAAAAATGCCGAGAATCACTCTCATCATATTTATATTTCTCAGGACTCGCTTAACTGTATCTTTTATGAGCTGTAGTAACGATCTAATATATATATATTTGTCGCTCGCCATCGAGGAAAACTGCAAACTTATCTTTTTGAGGGTTAGTTTGTTTTGCTCCGAGATAAAATGGCAACGTCGCATGCATGTAAATGTTCTAAAAAATGCGCGTTTCGACCCTGATTGGCCTACTATGAGCAGTAGCTAGTTTCATTTGCAGTTCGGGCTCGGCCAATATTTTTCCGACGTGAACGCGAAGGCGCATAATATTATCTTTTTTTATATAGTATACGGTAACTTTGAAATGCACAATAAATGTCCGGATTAGTTCTCCTTTTGTCACTCATATTAAAATGTGATGGGCGAAAATTGTGTAAATGAATACTTGGTTGTTTGACAAGATCGATCTACGTGTTTGCAAACTTCATAAAAACAGTAATTAAGTAGTTGTGAAAGATTGCGGATTAGCAAATCGTCATGTTGTTTCAACGACGTGTGGCTAATTAACTTAAGTGTCAACTCATTCTGGCATATCAATACCGTGTCATGAAATGACAGTGGCATGTAGCACTTGCTAATCTTTGAGTGGATAGCATAAAAAGGCTGCATAGAATCAGATGAAACCATTCTTTTCCACCATTCTACATCGATAATAACACAACAATGCCTTCGAAAATGAAATCTCTTGACAAGCGCTTCACATTGAACACAGCTGAGCGACGATTCAAGAAAGCCTGCGACCAGATTGTGCTGCTAAACCAGCGACTAGGCGAAGTACAGAAACGCTACAAAATGGCAAAAAGAACCAACAACAGATCCTTCCGCTACAATCTCAGACTGAAACTAGCAGTAATTGAAGGAGCAAGAAACATGTACTACGACTACGACTACAACAAAGCTGACCAGGTCGCCGAACTACGCAGAGAGCTATTCAACGAGTCTGTCGAAATCGTGTCTGCTTCTGACTCTGATTATTCTTCAGACTCTGAATAGCAAGAGTCGCACAGCTGTTCGTCGTTTAACAAAACGGCCCTTTTCAGAGCCAAACCAAATGTCTAGAAAGACATCTTTTTCACAAATTGTCAAACAAATAAAAAAGATCAAGTCCCGTAAAAGTCCAATTGAACGCCTAAACATACCTTAAATTTGTATTAAAATCCGAGAAAAGGCCGTCAATCGATTGTCCTTCTAAAACATATTGACCCGCCACGCAAAAATGGAACATTTAACTTGCGCGATACCTATCAAGCCTAGTAAAATTGCAAGGACTATGCAGGATGATCGTGCGGGGTTAAATCTTATAAATAGCATATTATCAGTGTCTGACCAAATCGTTGCCACTACAGCTTGAAAAGACTGTAGTTATGAGATTTGGGCAGTCCACCAACGATATGATCTTGTTGCTTTCTTTTTGAGTAAGGAGATAAATGTAGAATATGTAGTCAATGATAAAAATTACTTTCTAGAAATGTATAGAATTCATTCTTTATTTTATTACATTTTGATTTCTATTACAAACCTTGCTTGACTGGTCCTGACTCTGAACTACATTTTCAAATGCTCAATTCCTGTTGAGTTCCTGTGCATGTCTTTTTTTTCGCGTGACTGGCTCCTTTCTTTAACGCGACAAAAGTGCCGAATTTAAGATTCGTGGGTACGTTCATTTCGACTGAATTTCGTGCTCATTTTCTATCATCATGTTGGTAATGAAAAAAATGCCGAGAATCACTCTCATCATATTTATATTTCTCAGGACTCGCTTAACTGTATCTTTTATGAGCTGTAGTAACGATCTAATATATATATATTTGTCGCTCGCCATCGAGGAAAACTGCAAACTTATCTTTTTGAGGGTTAGTTTGTTTTGCTCCGAGATAAAATGGCAACGTCGCATGCATGTAAATGTTCTAAAAAATGCGCGTTTCGACCCTGATTGGCCTACTATGAGCAGTAGCTAGTTTCATTTGCAGTTCGGGCTCGGCCAATATTTTTCCGACGTGAACGCGAAGGCGCATAATATTATCTTTTTTTATATAGTATACGGTAACTTTGAAATGCACAATAAATGTCCGGATTAGTTCTCCTTTTGTCACTCATATTAAAATGTGATGGGCGAAAATTGTGTAAATGAATACTTGGTTGTTTGACAAGATCGATCTACGTGTTTGCAAACTTCATAAAAACAGTAATTAAGTAGTTGTGAAAGATTGCGGATTAGCAAATCGTCATGTTGTTTCAACGACGTGTGGCTAATTAACTTAAGTGTCAACTCATTCTGGCATATCAATACCGTGTCATGAAATGACAGTGGCATGTAGCACTTGCTAATCTTTGAGTGGATAGCATAAAAAGGCTGCATAGAATCAGATGAAACCATTCTTTTCCACCATTCTACATCGATAATAACACAACAATGCCTTCGAAAATGAAATCTCTTGACAAGCGCTTCACATTGAACACAGCTGAGCGACGATTCAAGAAAGCCTGCGACCAGATTGTGCTGCTAAACCAGCGACTAGGCGAAGTACAGAAACGCTACAAAATGGCAAAAAGAACCAACAACAGATCCTTCCGCTACAATCTCAGACTGAAACTAGCAGTAATTGAAGGAGCAAGAAACATGTACTACGACTACGACTACAACAAAGCTGACCAGGTCGCCGAACTACGCAGAGAGCTATTCAACGAGTCTGTCGAAATCGTGTCTGCTTCTGACTCTGATTATTCTTCAGACTCTGAATAGCAAGAGTCGCACAGCTGTTCGTCGTTTAACAAAACGGCCCTTTTCAGAGCCAAACCAAATGTCTAGAAAGACATCTTTTTCACAAATTGTCAAACAAATAAAAAAGATCAAGTCCCGTAAAAGTCCAATTGAACGCCTAAACATACCTTAAATTTGTATTAAAATCCGAGAAAAGGCCGTCAATCGATTGTCCTTCTAAAACATATTGACCCGCCACGCAAAAATGGAACATTTAACTTGCGCGATACCTATCAAGCCTAGTAAAATTGCAAGGACTATGCAGGATGATCGTGCGGGGTTAAATCTTATAAATAGCATATTATCAGTGTCTGACCAAATCGTTGCCACTACAGCTTGAAAAGACTGTAGTTATGAGATTTGGGCAGTCCACCAACGATATGATCTTGTTGCTTTCTTTTTGAGTAAGGAGATAAATGTAGAATATGTAGTCAATGATAAAAATTACTTTCTAGAAATGTATAGAATTCATTCTTTATTTTATTACATTTTGATTTCTATTACAAACCTTGCTTGACTGGTCCTGACTCTGAACTACATTTTCAAATGCTCAATTCCTGTTGAGTTCCTGTGCATGTCTTTTTTTTCGCGTGACTGGCTCCTTTCTTTAACGCGACAAAAGTGCCGAATTTAAGATTCGTGGGTACGTTCATTTCGACTGAATTTCGTGCTCATTTTCTATCATCATGTTGGTAATGAAAAAAATGCCGAGAATCACTCTCATCATATTTATATTTCTCAGGACTCGCTTAACTGTATCTTTTATGAGCTGTAGTAACGATCTAATATATATATATTTGTCGCTCGCCATCGAGGAAAACTGCAAACTTATCTTTTTGAGGGTTAGTTTGTTTTGCTCCGAGATAAAATGGCAACGTCGCATGCATGTAAATGTTCTAAAAAATGCGCGTTTCGACCCTGATTGGCCTACTATGAGCAGTAGCTAGTTTCATTTGCAGTTCGGGCTCGGCCAATATTTTTCCGACGTGAACGCGAAGGCGCATAATATTATCTTTTTTTATATAGTATACGGTAACTTTGAAATGCACAATAAATGTCCGGATTAGTTCTCCTTTTGTCACTCATATTAAAATGTGATGGGCGAAAATTGTGTAAATGAATACTTGGTTGTTTGACAAGATCGATCTACGTGTTTGCAAACTTCATAAAAACAGTAATTAAGTAGTTGTGAAAGATTGCGGATTAGCAAATCGTCATGTTGTTTCAACGACGTGTGGCTAATTAACTTAAGTGTCAACTCATTCTGGCATATCAATACCGTGTCATGAAATGACAGTGGCATGTAGCACTTGCTAATCTTTGAGTGGATAGCATAAAAAGGCTGCATAGAATCAGATGAAACCATTCTTTTCCACCATTCTACATCGATAATAACACAACAATGCCTTCGAAAATGAAATCTCTTGACAAGCGCTTCACATTGAACACAGCTGAGCGACGATTCAAGAAAGCCTGCGACCAGATTGTGCTGCTAAACCAGCGACTAGGCGAAGTACAGAAACGCTACAAAATGGCAAAAAGAACCAACAACAGATCCTTCCGCTACAATCTCAGACTGAAACTAGCAGTAATTGAAGGAGCAAGAAACATGTACTACGACTACGACTACAACAAAGCTGACCAGGTCGCCGAACTACGCAGAGAGCTATTCAACGAGTCTGTCGAAATCGTGTCTGCTTCTGACTCTGATTATTCTTCAGACTCTGAATAGCAAGAGTCGCACAGCTGTTCGTCGTTTAACAAAACGGCCCTTTTCAGAGCCAAACCAAATGTCTAGAAAGACATCTTTTTCACAAATTGTCAAACAAATAAAAAAGATCAAGTCCCGTAAAAGTCCAATTGAACGCCTAAACATACCTTAAATTTGTATTAAAATCCGAGAAAAGGCCGTCAATCGATTGTCCTTCTAAAACATATTGACCCGCCACGCAAAAATGGAACATTTAACTTGCGCGATACCTATCAAGCCTAGTAAAATTGCAAGGACTATGCAGGATGATCGTGCGGGGTTAAATCTTATAAATAGCATATTATCAGTGTCTGACCAAATCGTTGCCACTACAGCTTGAAAAGACTGTAGTTATGAGATTTGGGCAGTCCACCAACGATATGATCTTGTTGCTTTCTTTTTGAGTAAGGAGATAAATGTAGAATATGTAGTCAATGATAAAAATTACTTTCTAGAAATGTATAGAATTCATTCTTTATTTTATTACATTTTGATTTCTATTACAAACCTTGCTTGACTGGTCCTGACTCTGAACTACATTTTCAAATGCTCAATTCCTGTTGAGTTCCTGTGCATGTCTTTTTTTTCGCGTGACTGGCTCCTTTCTTTAACGCGACAAAAGTGCCGAATTTAAGATTCGTGGGTACGTTCATTTCGACTGAATTTCGTGCTCATTTTCTATCATCATGTTGGTAATGAAAAAAATGCCGAGAATCACTCTCATCATATTTATATTTCTCAGGACTCGCTTAACTGTATCTTTTATGAGCTGTAGTAACGATCTAATATATATATATTTGTCGCTCGCCATCGAGGAAAACTGCAAACTTATCTTTTTGAGGGTTAGTTTGTTTTGCTCCGAGATAAAATGGCAACGTCGCATGCATGTAAATGTTCTAAAAAATGCGCGTTTCGACCCTGATTGGCCTACTATGAGCAGTAGCTAGTTTCATTTGCAGTTCGGGCTCGGCCAATATTTTTCCGACGTGAACGCGAAGGCGCATAATATTATCTTTTTTTATATAGTATACGGTAACTTTGAAATGCACAATAAATGTCCGGATTAGTTCTCCTTTTGTCACTCATATTAAAATGTGATGGGCGAAAATTGTGTAAATGAATACTTGGTTGTTTGACAAGATCGATCTACGTGTTTGCAAACTTCATAAAAACAGTAATTAAGTAGTTGTGAAAGATTGCGGATTAGCAAATCGTCATGTTGTTTCAACGACGTGTGGCTAATTAACTTAAGTGTCAACTCATTCTGGCATATCAATACCGTGTCATGAAATGACAGTGGCATGTAGCACTTGCTAATCTTTGAGTGGATAGCATAAAAAGGCTGCATAGAATCAGATGAAACCATTCTTTTCCACCATTCTACATCGATAATAACACAACAATGCCTTCGAAAATGAAATCTCTTGACAAGCGCTTCACATTGAACACAGCTGAGCGACGATTCAAGAAAGCCTGCGACCAGATTGTGCTGCTAAACCAGCGACTAGGCGAAGTACAGAAACGCTACAAAATGGCAAAAAGAACCAACAACAGATCCTTCCGCTACAATCTCAGACTGAAACTAGCAGTAATTGAAGGAGCAAGAAACATGTACTACGACTACGACTACAACAAAGCTGACCAGGTCGCCGAACTACGCAGAGAGCTATTCAACGAGTCTGTCGAAATCGTGTCTGCTTCTGACTCTGATTATTCTTCAGACTCTGAATAGCAAGAGTCGCACAGCTGTTCGTCGTTTAACAAAACGGCCCTTTTCAGAGCCAAACCAAATGTCTAGAAAGACATCTTTTTCACAAATTGTCAAACAAATAAAAAAGATCAAGTCCCGTAAAAGTCCAATTGAACGCCTAAACATACCTTAAATTTGTATTAAAATCCGAGAAAAGGCCGTCAATCGATTGTCCTTCTAAAACATATTGACCCGCCACGCAAAAATGGAACATTTAACTTGCGCGATACCTATCAAGCCTAGTAAAATTGCAAGGACTATGCAGGATGATCGTGCGGGGTTAAATCTTATAAATAGCATATTATCAGTGTCTGACCAAATCGTTGCCACTACAGCTTGAAAAGACTGTAGTTATGAGATTTGGGCAGTCCACCAACGATATGATCTTGTTGCTTTCTTTTTGAGTAAGGAGATAAATGTAGAATATGTAGTCAATGATAAAAATTACTTTCTAGAAATGTATAGAATTCATTCTTTATTTTATTACATTTTGATTTCTATTACAAACCTTGCTTGACTGGTCCTGACTCTGAACTACATTTTCAAATGCTCAATTCCTGTTGAGTTCCTGTGCATGTCTTTTTTTTCGCGTGACTGGCTCCTTTCTTTAACGCGACAAAAGTGCCGAATTTAAGATTCGTGGGTACGTTCATTTCGACTGAATTTCGTGCTCATTTTCTATCATCATGTTGGTAATGAAAAAAATGCCGAGAATCACTCTCATCATATTTATATTTCTCAGGACTCGCTTAACTGTATCTTTTATGAGCTGTAGTAACGATCTAATATATATATATTTGTCGCTCGCCATCGAGGAAAACTGCAAACTTATCTTTTTGAGGGTTAGTTTGTTTTGCTCCGAGATAAAATGGCAACGTCGCATGCATGTAAATGTTCTAAAAAATGCGCGTTTCGACCCTGATTGGCCTACTATGAGCAGTAGCTAGTTTCATTTGCAGTTCGGGCTCGGCCAATATTTTTCCGACGTGAACGCGAAGGCGCATAATATTATCTTTTTTTATATAGTATACGGTAACTTTGAAATGCACAATAAATGTCCGGATTAGTTCTCCTTTTGTCACTCATATTAAAATGTGATGGGCGAAAATTGTGTAAATGAATACTTGGTTGTTTGACAAGATCGATCTACGTGTTTGCAAACTTCATAAAAACAGTAATTAAGTAGTTGTGAAAGATTGCGGATTAGCAAATCGTCATGTTGTTTCAACGACGTGTGGCTAATTAACTTAAGTGTCAACTCATTCTGGCATATCAATACCGTGTCATGAAATGACAGTGGCATGTAGCACTTGCTAATCTTTGAGTGGATAGCATAAAAAGGCTGCATAGAATCAGATGAAACCATTCTTTTCCACCATTCTACATCGATAATAACACAACAATGCCTTCGAAAATGAAATCTCTTGACAAGCGCTTCACATTGAACACAGCTGAGCGACGATTCAAGAAAGCCTGCGACCAGATTGTGCTGCTAAACCAGCGACTAGGCGAAGTACAGAAACGCTACAAAATGGCAAAAAGAACCAACAACAGATCCTTCCGCTACAATCTCAGACTGAAACTAGCAGTAATTGAAGGAGCAAGAAACATGTACTACGACTACGACTACAACAAAGCTGACCAGGTCGCCGAACTACGCAGAGAGCTATTCAACGAGTCTGTCGAAATCGTGTCTGCTTCTGACTCTGATTATTCTTCAGACTCTGAATAGCAAGAGTCGCACAGCTGTTCGTCGTTTAACAAAACGGCCCTTTTCAGAGCCAAACCAAATGTCTAGAAAGACATCTTTTTCACAAATTGTCAAACAAATAAAAAAGATCAAGTCCCGTAAAAGTCCAATTGAACGCCTAAACATACCTTAAATTTGTATTAAAATCCGAGAAAAGGCCGTCAATCGATTGTCCTTCTAAAACATATTGACCCGCCACGCAAAAATGGAACATTTAACTTGCGCGATACCTATCAAGCCTAGTAAAATTGCAAGGACTATGCAGGATGATCGTGCGGGGTTAAATCTTATAAATAGCATATTATCAGTGTCTGACCAAATCGTTGCCACTACAGCTTGAAAAGACTGTAGTTATGAGATTTGGGCAGTCCACCAACGATATGATCTTGTTGCTTTCTTTTTGAGTAAGGAGATAAATGTAGAATATGTAGTCAATGATAAAAATTACTTTCTAGAAATGTATAGAATTCATTCTTTATTTTATTACATTTTGATTTCTATTACAAACCTTGCTTGACTGGTCCTGACTCTGAACTACATTTTCAAATGCTCAATTCCTGTTGAGTTCCTGTGCATGTCTTTTTTTTCGCGTGACTGGCTCCTTTCTTT
Source organism: Fragum whitleyi (assembly GCA_948146395.1). Taxonomy (NCBI): domain Eukaryota; kingdom Metazoa; phylum Mollusca; class Bivalvia; order Cardiida; family Cardiidae; genus Fragum; species Fragum whitleyi. The sequence goes on along the minus strand of OX411548.1, from coordinate 18,455,142 downwards.
AACGCGACAAAAGTGCCGAATTTAAGATTCGTGGGTACGTTCATTTCGACTGAATTTCGTGCTCATTTTCTATCATCATGTTGGTAATGAAAAAAATGCCGAGAATCACTCTCATCATATTTATATTTCTCAGGACTCGCTTAACTGTATCTTTTATGAGCTGTAGTAACGATCTAATATATATATATTTGTCGCTCGCCATCGAGGAAAACTGCAAACTTATCTTTTTGAGGGTTAGTTTGTTTTGCTCCGAGATAAAATGGCAACGTCGCATGCATGTAAATGTTCTAAAAAATGCGCGTTTCGACCCTGATTGGCCTACTATGAGCAGTAGCTAGTTTCATTTGCAGTTCGGGCTCGGCCAATATTTTTCCGACGTGAACGCGAAGGCGCATAATATTATCTTTTTTTATATAGTATACGGTAACTTTGAAATGCACAATAAATGTCCGGATTAGTTCTCCTTTTGTCACTCATATTAAAATGTGATGGGCGAAAATTGTGTAAATGAATACTTGGTTGTTTGACAAGATCGATCTACGTGTTTGCAAACTTCATAAAAACAGTAATTAAGTAGTTGTGAAAGATTGCGGATTAGCAAATCGTCATGTTGTTTCAACGACGTGTGGCTAATTAACTTAAGTGTCAACTCATTCTGGCATATCAATACCGTGTCATGAAATGACAGTGGCATGTAGCACTTGCTAATCTTTGAGTGGATAGCATAAAAAGGCTGCATAGAATCAGATGAAACCATTCTTTTCCACCATTCTACATCGATAATAACACAACAATGCCTTCGAAAATGAAATCTCTTGACAAGCGCTTCACATTGAACACAGCTGAGCGACGATTCAAGAAAGCCTGCGACCAGATTGTGCTGCTAAACCAGCGACTAGGCGAAGTACAGAAACGCTACAAAATGGCAAAAAGAACCAACAACAGATCCTTCCGCTACAATCTCAGACTGAAACTAGCAGTAATTGAAGGAGCAAGAAACATGTACTACGACTACGACTACAACAAAGCTGACCAGGTCGCCGAACTACGCAGAGAGCTATTCAACGAGTCTGTCGAAATCGTGTCTGCTTCTGACTCTGATTATTCTTCAGACTCTGAATAGCAAGAGTCGCACAGCTGTTCGTCGTTTAACAAAACGGCCCTTTTCAGAGCCAAACCAAATGTCTAGAAAGACATCTTTTTCACAAATTGTCAAACAAATAAAAAAGATCAAGTCCCGTAAAAGTCCAATTGAACGCCTAAACATACCTTAAATTTGTATTAAAATCCGAGAAAAGGCCGTCAATCGATTGTCCTTCTAAAACATATTGACCCGCCACGCAAAAATGGAACATTTAACTTGCGCGATACCTATCAAGCCTAGTAAAATTGCAAGGACTATGCAGGATGATCGTGCGGGGTTAAATCTTATAAATAGCATATTATCAGTGTCTGACCAAATCGTTGCCACTACAGCTTGAAAAGACTGTAGTTATGAGATTTGGGCAGTCCACCAACGATATGATCTTGTTGCTTTCTTTTTGAGTAAGGAGATAAATGTAGAATATGTAGTCAATGATAAAAATTACTTTCTAGAAATGTATAGAATTCATTCTTTATTTTATTACATTTTGATTTCTATTACAAACCTTGCTTGACTGGTCCTGACTCTGAACTACATTTTCAAATGCTCAATTCCTGTTGAGTTCCTGTGCATGTCTTTTTTTTCGCGTGACTGGCTCCTTTCTTTAACGCGACAAAAGTGCCGAATTTAAGATTCGTGGGTACGTTCATTTCGACTGAATTTCGTGCTCATTTTCTATCATCATGTTGGTAATGAAAAAAATGCCGAGAATCACTCTCATCATATTTATATTTCTCAGGACTCGCTTAACTGTATCTTTTATGAGCTGTAGTAACGATCTAATATATATATATTTGTCGCTCGCCATCGAGGAAAACTGCAAACTTATCTTTTTGAGGGTTAGTTTGTTTTGCTCCGAGATAAAATGGCAACGTCGCATGCATGTAAATGTTCTAAAAAATGCGCGTTTCGACCCTGATTGGCCTACTATGAGCAGTAGCTAGTTTCATTTGCAGTTCGGGCTCGGCCAATATTTTTCCGACGTGAACGCGAAGGCGCATAATATTATCTTTTTTTATATAGTATACGGTAACTTTGAAATGCACAATAAATGTCCGGATTAGTTCTCCTTTTGTCACTCATATTAAAATGTGATGGGCGAAAATTGTGTAAATGAATACTTGGTTGTTTGACAAGATCGATCTACGTGTTTGCAAACTTCATAAAAACAGTAATTAAGTAGTTGTGAAAGATTGCGGATTAGCAAATCGTCATGTTGTTTCAACGACGTGTGGCTAATTAACTTAAGTGTCAACTCATTCTGGCATATCAATACCGTGTCATGAAATGACAGTGGCATGTAGCACTTGCTAATCTTTGAGTGGATAGCATAAAAAGGCTGCATAGAATCAGATGAAACCATTCTTTTCCACCATTCTACATCGATAATAACACAACAATGCCTTCGAAAATGAAATCTCTTGACAAGCGCTTCACATTGAACACAGCTGAGCGACGATTCAAGAAAGCCTGCGACCAGATTGTGCTGCTAAACCAGCGACTAGGCGAAGTACAGAAACGCTACAAAATGGCAAAAAGAACCAACAACAGATCCTTCCGCTACAATCTCAGACTGAAACTAGCAGTAATTGAAGGAGCAAGAAACATGTACTACGACTACGACTACAACAAAGCTGACCAGGTCGCCGAACTACGCAGAGAGCTATTCAACGAGTCTGTCGAAATCGTGTCTGCTTCTGACTCTGATTATTCTTCAGACTCTGAATAGCAAGAGTCGCACAGCTGTTCGTCGTTTAACAAAACGGCCCTTTTCAGAGCCAAACCAAATGTCTAGAAAGACATCTTTTTCACAAATTGTCAAACAAATAAAAAAGATCAAGTCCCGTAAAAGTCCAATTGAACGCCTAAACATACCTTAAATTTGTATTAAAATCCGAGAAAAGGCCGTCAATCGATTGTCCTTCTAAAACATATTGACCCGCCACGCAAAAATGGAACATTTAACTTGCGCGATACCTATCAAGCCTAGTAAAATTGCAAGGACTATGCAGGATGATCGTGCGGGGTTAAATCTTATAAATAGCATATTATCAGTGTCTGACCAAATCGTTGCCACTACAGCTTGAAAAGACTGTAGTTATGAGATTTGGGCAGTCCACCAACGATATGATCTTGTTGCTTTCTTTTTGAGTAAGGAGATAAATGTAGAATATGTAGTCAATGATAAAAATTACTTTCTAGAAATGTATAGAATTCATTCTTTATTTTATTACATTTTGATTTCTATTACAAACCTTGCTTGACTGGTCCTGACTCTGAACTACATTTTCAAATGCTCAATTCCTGTTGAGTTCCTGTGCATGTCTTTTTTTTCGCGTGACTGGCTCCTTTCTTTAACGCGACAAAAGTGCCGAATTTAAGATTCGTGGGTACGTTCATTTCGACTGAATTTCGTGCTCATTTTCTATCATCATGTTGGTAATGAAAAAAATGCCGAGAATCACTCTCATCATATTTATATTTCTCAGGACTCGCTTAACTGTATCTTTTATGAGCTGTAGTAACGATCTAATATATATATATTTGTCGCTCGCCATCGAGGAAAACTGCAAACTTATCTTTTTGAGGGTTAGTTTGTTTTGCTCCGAGATAAAATGGCAACGTCGCATGCATGTAAATGTTCTAAAAAATGCGCGTTTCGACCCTGATTGGCCTACTATGAGCAGTAGCTAGTTTCATTTGCAGTTCGGGCTCGGCCAATATTTTTCCGACGTGAACGCGAAGGCGCATAATATTATCTTTTTTTATATAGTATACGGTAACTTTGAAATGCACAATAAATGTCCGGATTAGTTCTCCTTTTGTCACTCATATTAAAATGTGATGGGCGAAAATTGTGTAAATGAATACTTGGTTGTTTGACAAGATCGATCTACGTGTTTGCAAACTTCATAAAAACAGTAATTAAGTAGTTGTGAAAGATTGCGGATTAGCAAATCGTCATGTTGTTTCAACGACGTGTGGCTAATTAACTTAAGTGTCAACTCATTCTGGCATATCAATACCGTGTCATGAAATGACAGTGGCATGTAGCACTTGCTAATCTTTGAGTGGATAGCATAAAAAGGCTGCATAGAATCAGATGAAACCATTCTTTTCCACCATTCTACATCGATGATAACACAACAATGCCTTCGAAAATGAAATCTCTTGACAAGCGCTTCACATTGAACACAGCTGAGCGACGATTCAAGAAAGCCTGCGACCAGATTGTGCTGCTAAACCAGCGACTAGGCGAAGTACAGAAACGCTACAAAATGGCAAAAAGAACCAACAACAGATCCTTCCGCTACAATCTCAGACTGAAACTAGCAGTAATTGAAGGAGCAAGAAACATGTACTACGACTACGACTACAACAAAGCTGACCAGGTCGCCGAACTACGCAGAGAGCTATTCAACGAGTCTGTCGAAATCGTGTCTGCTTCTGACTCTGATTATTCTTCAGACTCTGAATAGCAAGAGTCGCACAGCTGTTCGTCGTTTAACAAAACGGCCCTTTTCAGAGCCAAACCAAATGTCTAGAAAGACATCTTTTTCACAAATTGTCAAACAAATAAAAAAGATCAAGTCCCGTAAAAGTCCAATTGAACGCCTAAACATACCTTAAATTTGTATTAAAATCCGAGAAAAGGCCGTCAATCGATTGTCCTTCTAAAACATATTGACCCGCCACGCAAAAATGGAACATTTAACTTGCGCGATACCTATCAAGCCTAGTAAAATTGCAAGGACTATGCAGGATGATCGTGCGGGGTTAAATCTTATAAATAGCATATTATCAGTGTCTGACCAAATCGTTGCCACTACAGCTTGAAAAGACTGTAGTTATGAGATTTGGGCAGTCCACCAACGATATGATCTTGTTGCTTTCTTTTTGAGTAAGGAGATAAATGTAGAATATGTAGTCAATGATAAAAATTACTTTCTAGAAATGTATAGAATTCATTCTTTATTTTATTACATTTTGATTTCTATTACAAACCTTGCTTGACTGGTCCTGACTCTGAACTACATTTTCAAATGCTCAATTCCTGTTGAGTTCCTGTGCATGTCTTTTTTTTCGCGTGACTGGCTCCTTTCTTTAACGCGACAAAAGTGCCGAATTTAAGATTCGTGGGTACGTTCATTTCGACTGAATTTCGTGCTCATTTTCTATCATCATGTTGGTAATGAAAAAAATGCCGAGAATCACTCTCATCATATTTATATTTCTCAGGACTCGCTTAACTGTATCTTTTATGAGCTGTAGTAACGATCTAATATATATATATTTGTCGCTCGCCATCGAGGAATACTGCAAACTTATCTTTTTGAGGGTTAGTTTGTTTTGCTCCGAGATAAAATGGCAACGTCGCATGCATGTAAATGTTCTAAAAAATGCGCGTTTCGACCCTGATTGGCCTACTATGAGCAGTAGCTAGTTTCATTTGCAGTTCGGGCTCGGCCAATATTTTTCCGACGTGAACGCGAAGGCGCATAATATTATCTTTTTTTTATATAGTATACGGTAACTTTGAAATGCACAATAAATGTCCGGATTAGTTCTCCTTTTGTCACTCATATTAAAATGTGATGGGCGAAAATTGTGTAAATGAATACTTGGTTGTTTGACAAGATCGATCTACGTGTTTGCAAACTTCATAAAAACAGTAATTAAGTAGTTGTGAAAGATTGCGGATTAGCAAATCGTCATGTTGTTTCAACGACGTGTGGCTAATTAACTTAAGTGTCAACTCATTCTGGCATATCAATACCGTGTCATGAAATGACAGTGGCATGTAGCACTTGCTAATCTTTGAGTGGATAGCATAAAAAGGCTGCATAGAATCAGATGAAACCATTCTTTTCCACCATTCTACATCGATGATAACACAACAATGCCTTCGAAAATGAAATCTCTTGACAAGCGCTTCACATTGAACACAGCTGAGCGACGATTCAAGAAAGCCTGCGACCAGATTGTGCTGCTAAACCAGCGACTAGGCGAAGTACAGAAACGCTACAAAATGGCAAAAAGAACCAACAACAGATCCTTCCGCTACAATCTCAGACTGAAACTAGCAGTAATTGAAGGAGCAAGAAACATGTACTACGACTACGCCTACAACAAAGCTGACCAGGTCGCCGAACTACGCAGAGAGCTATTCAACGAGTCTGTCGAAATCGTGTCTGCTTCTGACTCTGATTATTCTTCAGACTCTGAATAGCAAGAGTCGCACAGCTGTTCGTCGTTTAACAAAACGGCCCTTTTCAGAGCCAAACCAAATGTCTAGAAAGACATCTTTTTCACAAATTGTCAAACAAATAAAAAAGATCAAGTCCCGTAAAAGTCCAATTGAACGCCTAAACATACCTTAAATTTGTATTAAAATCCGAGAAAAGGCCGTCAATCGATTGTCCTTCTAAAACATATTGACCCGCCACGCAAAAATGGAACATTTAACTTGCGCGATACCTATCAAGCCTAGTAAAATTGCAAGGACTATGCAGGATGATCGTGCGGGGTTAAATCTTATAAATAGCATATTATCAGTGTCTGACCAAATCGTTGCCACTACAGCTTGAAAAGACTGTAGTTATGAGATTTGGGCAGTCCACCAACGATATGATCTTGTTGCTTTCTTTTTGAGTAAGGAGATAAATGTAGAATATGTAGTCAATGATAAAAATTACTTTCTAGAAATGTATAGAATTCATTCTTTATTTTATTACATTTTGATTTCTATTACAAACCTTGCTTGACTGGTCCTGACTCTGAACTACATTTTCAAATGCTCAATTCCTGTTGAGTTCCTGTGCATGTCTTTTTTTTCGCGTGACTGGCTCCTTTCTTTAACGCGACAAAAGTGCCGAATTTAAGATTCGTGGGTACGTTCATTTCGACTGAATTTCGTGCTCATTTTCTATCATCATGTTGGTAATGAAAAAAATGCCGAGAATCACTCTCATCATATTTATATTTCTCAGGACTCGCTTAACTGTATCTTTTATGAGCTGTAGTAACGATCTAATATATATATATTTGTCGCTCGCCATCGAGGAAAACTGCAAACTTATCTTTTTGAGGGTTAGTTTGTTTTGCTCCGAGATAAAATGGCAACGTCGCATGCATGTAAATGTTCTAAAAAATGCGCGTTTCGACCCTGATTGGCCTACTATGAGCAGTAGCTAGTTTCATTTGCAGTTCGGGCTCGGCCAATATTTTTCCGACGTGAACGCGAAGGCGCATAATATTATCTTTTTTTATATAGTATACGGTAACTTTGAAATGCACAATAAATGTCCGGATTAGTTCTCCTTTTGTCACTCATATTAAAATGTGATGGGCGAAAATTGTGTAAATGAATACTTGGTTGTTTGACAAGATCGATCTACGTGTTTGCAAACTTCATAAAAACAGTAATTAAGTAGTTGTGAAAGATTGCGGATTAGCAAATCGTCATGTTGTTTCAACGACGTGTGGCTAATTAACTTAAGTGTCAACTCATTCTGGCATATCAATACCGTGTCATGAAATGACAGTGGCATGTAGCACTTGCTAATCTTTGAGTGGATAGCATAAAAAGGCTGCATAGAATCAGATGAAACCATTCTTTTCCACCATTCTACATCGATAATAACACAACAATGCCTTCGAAAATGAAATCTCTTGACAAGCGCTTCACATTGAACACAGCTGAGCGACGATTCAAGAAAGCCTGCGACCAGATTGTGCTGCTAAACCAGCGACTAGGCGAAGTACAGAAACGCTACAAAATGGCAAAAAGAACCAACAACAGATCCTTCCGCTACAATCTCAGACTGAAACTAGCAGTAATTGAAGGAGCAAGAAACATGTACTACGACTACGCCTACAACAAAGCTGACCAGGTCGCCGAACTACGCAGAGAGCTATTCAACGAGTCTGTCGAAATCGTGTCTGCTTCTGACTCTGATTATTCTTCAGACTCTGAATAGCAAGAGTCGCACAGCTGTTCGTCGTTTAACAAAACGGCCCTTTTCAGAGCCAAACCAAATGTCTAGAAAGACATCTTTTTCACAAATTGTCAAACAAATAAAAAAGATCAAGTCCCGTAAAAGTCCAATTGAACGCCTAAACATACCTTAAATTTGTATTAAAATCCGAGAAAAGGCCGTCAATCGATTGTCCTTCTAAAACATATTGACCCGCCACGCAAAAATGGAACATTTAACTTGCGCGATACCTATCAAGCCTAGTAAAATTGCAAGGACTATGCAGGATGATCGTGCGGGGTTAAATCTTATAAATAGCATATTATCAGTGTCTGACCAAATCGTTGCCACTACAGCTTGAAAAGACTGTAGTTATGAGATTTGGGCAGTCCACCAACGATATGATCTTGTTGCTTTCTTTTTGAGTAAGGAGATAAATGTAGAATATGTAGTCAATGATAAAAATTACTTTCTAGAAATGTATAGAATTCATTCTTTATTTTATTACATTTTGATTTCTATTACAAACCTTGCTTGACTGGTCCTGACTCTGAACTACATTTTCAAATGCTCAATTCCTGTTGAGTTCCTGTGCATGTCTTTTTTTTCGCGTTACTGGCTCCTTTCTTTAACGCGACAAAAGTGCCGAATTTAAGATTCGTGGGTACGTTCATTTCGACTGAATTTCGTGCTCATTTTCTATCATCATGTTGGTAATGAAAAAAATGCCGAGAATCACTTTGATCATATTTATATTTCTCAGGACTCGCTTAACTGTATCTTTTATGAGCTGTAGTAACGATCTAATATATATATATTTGTCGCTCGCCATCGAGGAAAACTGCAAACTTATCTTTTTGAGGGTTAGTTTGTTTTGCTCCGAGATAAAATGGCAACGTCGCATGCATGTAAATGTTCTAAAAAATGCGCGTTTCGACCCTGATTGGCCTACTATGAGCAGTAGCTAGTTTCATTTGCAGTTCGGGCTCAGCCAATATTTTTCCGACGTGAACGCGAAGGCGCATAATATTATCTTTTTTTATATAGTATACGGTAACTTTGAAATGCACAATAAATGTCCGGATTAGTTCTCCTTTTGTCACTCATATTAAAATGTGATGGGCGAAAATTGTGTAAATGAATACTTGGTTGTTTGACAAGATCGATCTACGTGTTTGCAAACTTCATAAAAACAGTAATTAAGTAGTTGTGAAAGATTGCGGATTAGCAAATCGTCATGTTGTTTCAACGACGTGTGGCTAATTAACTTAAGTGTCAACTCATTCTGGCATATCAATACCGTGTCATGAAATGACAGTGGCATGTAGCACTTGCTAATCTTTGAGTGGATAGCATAAAAAGGCTGCATAGAATCAGATGAAACCATTCTTTTCCACCATTCTACATCGATAATAACACAACAATGCCTTCGAAAATGAAATCTCTTGACAAGCGCTTCACATTGAACACAGCTGAGCGACGATTCAAGAAAGCCTGCGACCAGATTGTGCTGCTAAACCAGCGACTAGGCGAAGTACAGAAACGCTACAAAATGGCAAAAAGAACCAACAACAGATCCTTCCGCTACAATCTCAGACTGAAACTAGCAGTAATTGAAGGAGCAAGAAACATGTACTACGACTACGCCTACAACAAAGCTGACCAGGTCGCCGAACTACGCAGAGAGCTATTCAACGAGTCTGTCGAAATCGTGTCTGCTTCTGACTCTGATTATTCTTCAGACTCTGAATAGCAAGAGTCGCACAGCTGTTCGTCGTTTAACAAAACGGCCCTTTTCAGAGCCAAACCAAATGTCTAGAAAGACATCTTTTTCACAAATTGTCAAACAAATAAAAAAGATCAAGTCCCGTAAAAGTCCAATTGAACGCCTAAACATACCTTAAATTTGTATTAAAATCCGAGAAAAGGCCGTCAATCGATTGTCCTTCTAAAACATATTGACCCGCCACGCAAAAATGGAACATTTAACTTGCGCGATACCTATCAAGCCTAGTAAAATTGCAAGGACTATGCAGGATGATCGTGTGGGGTTAAATCTTATAAATAGCATATTATCAGTGTCTGACCAAATCGTTGCCACTACAGCTTGAAAAGACTGTAGTTATGAGATTTGGGCAGTCCACCAACGATATGATCTTGTTGCTTTCTTTTTGAGTAAGGAGATAAATGTAGAATATGTAGTCAATGATAAAAATTACTTTCTAGAAATGTATAGAATTCATTCTTTATTTTATTACATTTTGATTTCTATTACAAACCTTGCTTGACTGGTCCTGACTCTGAACTACATTTTCAAATGCTCAATTCCTGTTGAGTTCCTGTGCATGTCTTTTTTTCGCGTGACTGGCTCCTTTCTTTAACGCGACAAAAGTGCCGAATTTAAGATTCGTGGGTACGTTCATTTCGACTGAATTTCGTGCTCATTTTCTATCATCATGTTGGTAATGAAAAAAATGCCGAGAATCACTTTGATCATATTTATATTTCTCAGGACTCGCTTAACTGTATCTTTTATGAGCTGTAGTAACGATCTAATATATATATATTTGTCGCTCGCCATCGAGGAAAACTGCAAACTTATCTTTTTGAGGGTTAGTTTGTTTTGCTCCGAGATAAAATGGCAACGTCGCATGCATGTAAATGTTCTAAAAAATGCGCGTTTCGACCCTGATTGGCCTACTATGAGCAGTAGCTAGTTTCATTTGCAGTTCGGGCTCGGCCAATATTTTTCCGACGTGAACGCGAAGGCGCATAATATTATCTTTTTTTATATAGTATACGGTAACTTTGAAATGCACAATAAATGTCCGGATTAGTTCTCCTTTTGTCACTCATATTAAAATGTGATGGGCGAAAATTGTGTAAATGAATACTTGGTTGTTTGACAAGATCGATCTACGTGTTTGCAAACTTCATAAAAACAGTAATTAAGTAGTTGTGAAAGATTGCGGATTAGCAAATCGTCATGTTGTTTCAACGACGTGTGGCTAATTAACTTAAGTGTCAACTCATTCTGGCATATCAATACCGTGTCATGAAATGACAGTGGCATGTAGCACTTGCTAATCTTTGAGTGGATAGCATAAAAAGGCTGCATAGAATCAGATGAAACCATTCTTTTCCACCATTCTACATCGATAATAACACAACAATGCCTTCGAAAATGAAATCTCTTGACAAGCGCTTCACATTGAACACAGCTGAGCGACGATTCAAGAAAGCCTGCGACCAGATTGTGCTGCTAAACCAGCGACTAGGCGAAGTACAGAAACGCTACAAAATGGCAAAAAGAACCAACAACAGATCCTTCCGCTACAATCTCAGACTGAAACTAGCAGTAATTGAAGGAGCAAGAAACATGTACTACGACTACGCCTACAACAAAGCTGACCAGGTCGCCGAACTACGCAGAGAGCTATTCAACGAGTCTGTCGAAATCGTGTCTGCTTCTGACTCTGATTATTCTTCAGACTCTGAATAGCAAGAGTCGCACAGCTGTTCGTCGTTTAACAAAACGGCCCTTTTCAGAGCCAAACCAAATGTCTAGAAAGACATCTTTTTCACAAATTGTCAAACAAATAAAAAAGATCAAGTCCCGTAAAAGTCCAATTGAACGCCTAAACATACCTTAAATTTGTATTAAAATCCGAGAAAAGGCCGTCAATCGATTGTCCTTCTAAAACATATTGACCCGCCACGCAAAAATGGAACATTTAACTTGCGCGATACCTATCAAGCCTAGTAAAATTGCAAGGACTATGCAGGATGATCGTGCGGGGTTAAATCTTATAAATAGCATATTATCAGTGTCTGACCAAATCGTTGCCACTACAGCTTGAAAAGACTGTAGTTATGAGATTTGGGCAGTCCACCAACGATATGATCTTGTTGCTTTCTTTTTGAGTAAGGAGATAAATGTAGAATATGTAGTCAATGATAAAAATTACTTTCTAGAAATGTATAGAATTCATTCTTTATTTTATTACATTTTGATTTCTATTACAAACCTTGCTTGACTGGTCCTGACTCTGAACTACATTTTCAAATGCTCAATTCCTGTTGAGTTCCTGTGCATGTCTTTTTTTCGCGTGACTGGCTCCTTTCTTTAACGCGACAAAAGTGCCGAATTTAAGATTCGTGGGTACGTTCATTTCGACTGAATTTCGTGCTCATTTTCTATCATCATGTTGGTAATGAAAAAAATGCCGAGAATCACTCTCATCATATTTATATTTCTCAGGACTCGCTTAACTGTATCTTTTATGAGCTGTAGTAACGATCTAATATATATATATATTTGTCGCTCGCCATCGAGGAAAACTGCAAACTTATCTTTTTGAGGGTTAGTTTGTTTTGCTCCGAGATAAAATGGCAACGTCGCATGCATGTAAATGTTCTAAAAAATGCGCGTTTCGACCCTGATTGGCCTACTATGAGCAGTAGCTAGTTTCATTTGCAGTTCGGGCTCGGCCAATATTTTTCCGACGTGAACGCGAAGGCGCATAATATTATCTTTTTTTATATAGTATACGGTAACTTTGAAATGCACAATAAATGTCCGGATTAGTTCTCCTTTTGTCACTCATATTAAAATGTGATGGGCGAAAATTGTGTAAATGAATACTTGGTTGTTTGACAAGATCGATCTACGTGTTTGCAAACTTCATAAAAACAGTAATTAAGTAGTTGTGAAAGATTGCGGATTAGCAAATCGTCATGTTGTTTCAACGACGTGTGGCTAATTAACTTAAGTGTCAACTCATTCTGGCATATCAATACCGTGTCATGAAATGACAGTGGCATGTAGCACTTGCTAATCTTTGAGTGGATAGCATAAAAAGGCTGCATAGAATCAGATGAAACCATTCTTTTCCACCATTCTACATCGATAATAACACAACAATGCCTTCGAAAATGAAATCTCTTGACAAGCGCTTCACATTGAACACAGCTGAGCGACGATTCAAGAAAGCCTGCGACCAGATTGTGCTGCTAAACCAGCGACTAGGCGAAGTACAGAAACGCTACAAAATGGCAAAAAGAACCAACAACAGATCCTTCCGCTACAATCTCAGACTGAAACTAGCAGTAATTGAAGGAGCAAGAAACATGTACTACGACTACGCCTACAACAAAGCTGACCAGGTCGCCGAACTACGCAGAGAGCTATTCAACGAGTCTGTCGAAATCGTGTCTGCTTCTGACTCTGATTATTCTTCAGACTCTGAATAGCAAGAGTCGCACAGCTGTTCGTCGTTTAACAAAACGGCCCTTTTCAGAGCCAAACCAAATGTCTAGAAAGACATCTTTTTCACAAATTGTCAAACAAATAAAAAAGATCAAGTCCCGTAAAAGTCCAATTGAACGCCTAAACATACCTTAAATTTGTATTAAAATCCGAGAAAAGGCCGTCAATCGATTGTCCTTCTAAAACATATTGACCCGCCACGCAAAAATGGAACATTTAACTTGCGCGATACCTATCAAGCCTAGTAAAATTGCAAGGACTATGCAGGATGATCGTGCGGGGTTAAATCTTATAAATAGCATATTATCAGTGTCTGACCAAATCGTTGCCACTACAGCTTGAAAAGACTGTAGTTATGAGATTTGGGCAGTCCACCAACGATATGATCTTGTTGCTTTCTTTTTGAGTAAGGAGATAAATGTAGAATATGTAGTCAATGATAAAAATTACTTTCTAGAAATGTATAGAATTCATTCTTTATTTTATTACATTTTGATTTCTATTACAAACCTTGCTTGACTGGTCCTGACTCTGAACTACATTTTCAAATGCTCAATTCCTGTTGAGTTCCTGTGCATGTCTTTTTTTCGCGTGACTGGCTCCTTTCTTTAACGCGACAAAAGTGCCGAATTTAAGATTCGTGGGTACGTTCATTTCGACTGAATTTCGTGCTCATTTTCTATCATCATGTTGGTAATGAAAAAAATGCCGAGAATCACTCTCATCATATTTATATTTCTCAGGACTCGCTTAACTGTATCTTTTATGAGCTGTAGTAACGATCTAATATATATATATTTGTCGCTCGCCATCGAGGAAAACTGCAAACTTATCTTTTTGAGGGTTAGTTTGTTTTGCTCCGAGATAAAATGGCAACGTCGCATGCATGTAAATGTTCTAAAAAATGCGCGTTTCGACCCTGATTGGCCTACTATGAGCAGTAGCTAGTTTCATTTGCAGTTCGGGCTCGGCCAATATTTTTCCGACGTGAACGCGAAGGCGCATAATATTATCTTTTTTTATATAGTATACGGTAACTTTGAAATGCACAATAAATGTCCGGATTAGTTCTCCTTTTGTCACTCATATTAAAATGTGATGGGCGAAAATTGTGTAAATGAATACTTGGTTGTTTGACAAGATCGATCTACGTGTTTGCAAACTTCATAAAAACAGTAATTAAGTAGTTGTGAAAGATTGCGGATTAGCAAATCGTCATGTTGTTTCAACGACGTGTGGCTAATTAACTTAAGTGTCAACTCATTCTGGCATATCAATACCGTGTCATGAAATGACAGTGGCATGTAGCACTTGCTAATCTTTGAGTGGATAGCATAAAAAGGCTGCATAGAATCAGATGAAACCATTCTTTTCCACCATTCTACATCGATAATAACACAACAATGCCTTCGAAAATGAAATCTCTTGACAAGCGCTTCACATTGAACACAGCTGAGCGACGATTCAAGAAAGCCTGCGACCAGATTGTGCTGCTAAACCAGCGACTAGGCGAAGTACAGAAACGCTACAAAATGGCAAAAAGAACCAACAACAGATCCTTCCGCTACAATCTCAGACTGAAACTAGCAGTAATTGAAGGAGCAAGAAACATGTACTACGACTACGCCTACAACAAAGCTGACCAGGTCGCCGAACTACGCAGAGAGCTATTCAACGAGTCTGTCGAAATCGTGTCTGCTTCTGACTCTGATTATTCTTCAGACTCTGAATAGCAAGAGTCGCACAGCTGTTCGTCGTTTAACAAAACGGCCCTTTTCAGAGCCAAACCAAATGTCTAGAAAGACATCTTTTTCACAAATTGTCAAACAAATAAAAAAGATCAAGTCCCGTAAAAGTCCAATTGAACGCCTAAACATTCTTTAAATTTGTATTAAAATCCGAGAAAAGGCCGTCAATCGATTGTCCTTCTAAAACATATTGACCCGCCACGCAAAAATGGAACATTTAACTTGCGCGATACCTATCAAGCCTAGTAAAATTGCAAGGACTATGCAGGATGATCGTGCGGGGTTAAATCTTATAAATAGCATATTATCAGTGTCTGACCAAATCGTTGCCACTACAGCTTGAAAAGACTGTAGTTATGAGATTTGGGCAGTCCACCAACGATATGATCTTGTTGCTTTCTTTTTGAGTAAGGAGATAAATGTAGAATATGTAGTCAATGATAAAAATTACTTTCTAGAAATGTATAGAATTCATTCTTTATTTTATTACATTTTGATTTCTATTACAAACCTTGCTTGACTGGTCCTGACTCTGAACTACATTTTCAAATGCTCAATTCCTGTTGAGTTCCTGTGCATGTCTTTTTTTCGCGTGACTGGCTCCTTTCTTTAACGCGACAAAAGTGCCGAATTTAAGATTCGTGGGTACGTTCATTTCGACTGAATTTCGTGCTCATTTTCTATCATCATGTTGGTAATGAAAAAAATGCCGAGAATCACTCTCATCATATTTATATTTCTCAGGACTCGCTTAACTGTATCTTTTATGAGCTGTAGTAACGATCTAATATATATATATTTGTCGCTCGCCATCGAGGAAAACTGCAAACTTATCTTTTTGAGGGTTAGTTTGTTTTGCTCCGAGATAAAATGGCAACGTCGCATGCATGTAAATGTTCTAAAAAATGCGCGTTTCGACCCTGATTGGCCTACTATGAGCAGTAGCTAGTTTCATTTGCAGTTCGGGCTCGGCCAATATTTTTCCGACGTGAACGCGAAGGCGCATAATATTATCTTTTTTTATATAGTATACGGTAACTTTGAAATGCACAATAAATGTCCGGATTAGTTCTCCTTTTGTCACTCATATTAAAATGTGATGGGCGAAAATTGTGTAAATGAATACTTGGTTGTTTGACAAGATCGATCTACGTGTTTGCAAACTTCATAAAAACAGTAATTAAGTAGTTGTGAAAGATTGCGGATTAGCAAATCGTCATGTTGTTTCAACGACGTGTGGCTAATTAACTTAAGTGTCAACTCATTCTGGCATATCAATACCGTGTCATGAAATGACAGTGGCATGTAGCACTTGCTAATCTTTGAGTGGATAGCATAAAAAGGCTGCATAGAATCAGATGAAACCATTCTTTTCCACCATTCTACATCGATAATAACACAACAATGCCTTCGAAAATGAAATCTCTTGACAAGCGCTTCACATTGAACACAGCTGAGCGACGATTCAAGAAAGCCTGCGACCAGATTGTGCTGCTAAACCAGCGACTAGGCGAAGTACAGAAACGCTACAAAATGGCAAAAAGAACCAACAACAGATCCTTCCGCTACAATCTCAGACTGAAACTAGCAGTAATTGAAGGAGCAAGAAACATGTACTACGACTACGCCTACAACAAAGCTGACCAGGTCGCCGAACTACGCAGAGAGCTATTCAACGAGTCTGTCGAAATCGTGTCTGCTTCTGACTCTGATTATTCTTCAGACTCTGAATAGCAAGAGTCGCACAGCTGTTCGTCGTTTAACAAAACGGCCCTTTTCAGAGCCAAACCAAATGTCTAGAAAGACATCTTTTTCACAAATTGTCAAACAAATAAAAAAGATCAAGTCCCGTAAAAGTCCAATTGAACGCCTAAACATACCTTAAATTTGTATTAAAATCCGAGAAAAGGCCGTCAATCGATTGTCCTTCTAAAACATATTGACCCGCCACGCAAAAATGGAACATTTAACTTGCGCGATACCTATCAAGCCTAGTAAAATTGCAAGGACTATGCAGGATGATCGTGCGGGGTTAAATCTTATAAATAGCATATTATCAGTGTCTGACCAAATCGTTGCCACTACAGCTTGAAAAGACTGTAGTTATGAGATTTGGGCAGTCCACCAACGATATGATCTTGTTGCTTTCTTTTTGAGTAAGGAGATAAATGTAGAATATGTAGTCAATGATAAAAATTACTTTCTAGAAATGTATAGAATTCATTCTTTATTTTATTACATTTTGATTTCTATTACAAACCTTGCTTGACTGGTCCTGACTCTGAACTACATTTTCAAATGCTCAATTCCTGTTGAGTTCCTGTGCATGTCTTTTTTTCGCGTGACCGGCTCCTTTCTTTAACGCGACAAAAGTGCCGAATTTAAGATTCGTGGGTACGTTCATTTCGACTGAATTTCGTGCTCATTTTCTATCATCATGTTGGTAATGAAAAAAATGCCGAGAATCACTCTCATCATATTTATATTTCTCAGGACTCGCTTAACTGTATCTTTTATGAGCTGTAGTAACGATCTAATATATATATATTTGTCGCTCGCCATCGAGGAAAACTGCAAACTTATCTTTTTGAGGGTTAGTTTGTTTTGCTCCGAGATAAAATGGCAACGTCGCATGCATGTAAATGTTCTAAAAAATGCGCGTTTCGACCCTGATTGGCCTACTATGAGCAGTAGCTAGTTTCATTTGCAGTTCGGGCTCGGCCAATATTTTTCCGACGTGAACGCGAAGGCGCATAATATTATCTTTTTTTATATAGTATACGGTAACTTTGAAATGCACAATAAATGTCCGGATTAGTTCTCCTTTTGTCACTCATATTAAAATGTGATGGGCGAAAATTGTGTAAATGAATACTTGGTTGTTTGACAAGATCGATCTACGTGTTTGCAAACTTCATAAAAACAGTAATTAAGTAGTTGTGAAAGATTGCGGATTAGCAAATCGTCATGTTGTTTCAACGACGTGTGGCTAATTAACTTAAGTGTCAACTCATTCTGGCATATCAATACCGTGTCATGAAATGACAGTGGCATGTAGCACTTGCTAATCTTTGAGTGGATAGCATAAAAAGGCTGCATAGAATCAGATGAAACCATTCTTTTCCACCATTCTACATCGATAATAACACAACAATGCCTTCGAAAATGAAATCTCTTGACAAGCGCTTCACATTGAACACAGCTGAGCGACGATTCAAGAAAGCCTGCGACCAGATTGTGCTGCTAAACCAGCGACTAGGCGAAGTACAGAAACGCTACAAAATGGCAAAAAGAACCAACAACAGATCCTTCCGCTACAATCTCAGACTGAAACTAGCAGTAATTGAAGGAGCAAGAAACATGTACTACGACTACGCCTACAACAAAGCTGACCAGGTCGCCGAACTACGCAGAGAGCTATTCAACGAGTCTGTCGAAATCGTGTCTGCTTCTGACTCTGATTATTCTTCAGACTCTGAATAGCAAGAGTCGCACAGCTGTTCGTCGTTTAACAAAACGGCCCTTTTCAGAGCCAAACCAAATGTCTAGAAAGACATCTTTTTCACAAATTGTCAAACAAATAAAAAAGATCAAGTCCCGTAAAAGTCCAATTGAACGCCTAAACATACCTTAAATTTGTATTAAAATCCGAGAAAAGGCCGTCAATCGATTGTCCTTCTAAAACATATTGACCCGCCACGCAAAAATGGAACATTTAACTTGCGCGATACCTATCAAGCCTAGTAAAATTGCAAGGACTATGCAGGATGATCGTGCGGGGTTAAATCTTATAAATAGCATATTATCAGTGTCTGACCAAATCGTTGCCACTACAGCTTGAAAAGACTGTAGTTATGAGATTTGGGCAGTCCACCAACGATATGATCTTGTTGCTTTCTTTTTGAGTAAGGAGATAAATGTAGAATATGTAGTCAATGATAAAAATTACTTTCTAGAAATGTATAGAATTCATTCTTTATTTTATTACATTTTGATTTCTATTACAAACCTTGCTTGACTGGTCCTGACTCTGAACTACATTTTCAAATGCTCAATTCCTGTTGAGTTCCTGTGCATGTCTTTTTTTCGCGTGACCGGCTCCTTTCTTTAACGCGACAAAAGTGCCGAATTTAAGATTCGTGGGTACGTTCATTTCGACTGAATTTCGTGCTCATTTTCTATCATCATGTTGGTAATGAAAAAAATGCCGAGAATCACTCTCATCATATTTATATTTCTCAGGACTCGCTTAACTGTATCTTTTATGAGCTGTAGTAACGATCTAATATATATATATTTGTCGCTCGCCATCGAGGAAAACTGCAAACTTATCTTTTTGAGGGTTAGTTTGTTTTGCTCCGAGATAAAATGGCAACGTCGCATGCATGTAAATGTTCTAAAAAATGCGCGTTTCGACCCTGATTGGCCTACTATGAGCAGTAGCTAGTTTCATTTGCAGTTCGGGCTCGGCCAATATTTTTCCGACGTGAACGCGAAGGCGCATAATATTATCTTTTTTTATATAGTATACGGTAACTTTGAAATGCACAATAAATGTCCGGATTAGTTCTCCTTTTGTCACTCATATTAAAATGTGATGGGCGAAAATTGTGTAAATGAATACTTGGTTGTTTGACAAGATCGATCTACGTGTTTGCAAACTTCATAAAAACAGTAATTAAGTAGTTGTGAAAGATTGCGGATTAGCAAATCGTCATGTTGTTTCAACGACGTGTGGCTAATTAACTTAAGTGTCAACTCATTCTGGCATATCAATACCGTGTCATGAAATGACAGTGGCATGTAGCACTTGCTAATCTTTGAGTGGATAGCATAAAAAGGCTGCATAGAATCAGATGAAACCATTCTTTTCCACCATTCTACATCGATAATAACACAACAATGCCTTCGAAAATGAAATCTCTTGACAAGCGCTTCACATTGAACACAGCTGAGCGACGATTCAAGAAAGCCTGCGACCAGATTGTGCTGCTAAACCAGCGACTAGGCGAAGTACAGAAACGCTACAAAATGGCAAAAAGAACCAACAACAGATCCTTCCGCTACAATCTCAGACTGAAACTAGCAGTAATTGAAGGAGCAAGAAACATGAACTACGCCTACAACAAAGCTGACCAGGTCGCCGAACTACGCAGAGAGCTATTCAACGAGTCTGTCGAAATCGTGTCTGCTTCTGACTCTGATTATTCTTCAGACTCTGAATAGCAAGAGTCGCACAGCTGTTCGTCGTTTAACAAAACGGCCCTTTTCAGAGCCAAACCAAATGTCTAGAAAGACATCTTTTTCACAAATTGTCAAACAAATAAAAAAGATCAAGTCCCGTAAAAGTCCAATTGAACGCCTAAACATACCTTAAATTTGTATTAAAATCCGAGAAAAGGCCGTCAATCGATTGTCCTTCTAAAACATATTGACCCGCCACGCAAAAATGGAACATTTAACTTGCGCGATACCTATCAAGCCTAGTAAAATTGCAAGGACTATGCAGGATGATCGTGCGGGGTTAAATCTTATAAATAGCATATTATCAGTGTCTGACCAAATCGTTGCCACTACAGCTTGAAAAGACTGTAGTTATGAGATTTGGGCAGTCCACCAACGATATGATCTTGTTGCTTTCTTTTTGAGTAAGGAGATAAATGTAGAATATGTAGTCAATGATAAAAATTACTTTCTAGAAATGTATAGAATTCATTCTTTATTTTATTACATTTTGATTTCTATTACAAACCTTGCTTGACTGGTCCTGACTCTGAACTACATTTTCAAATGCTCAATTCCTGTTGAGTTCCTGTGCATGTCTTTTTTTCGCGTGACTGGCTCCTTTCTTTAACGCGACAAAAGTGCCGAATTTAAGATTCGTGGGTACGTTCATTTCGACTGAATTTCGTGCTCATTTTCTATCATCATGTTGGTAATGAAAAAAATGCCGAGAATCACTCTCATCATATTTATATTTCTCAGGACTCGCTTAACTGTATCTTTTATGAGCTGTAGTAACGATCTAATATATATATATTTGTCGCTCGCCATCGAGGAAAACTGCAAACTTATCTTTTTGAGGGTTAGTTTGTTTTGCTCCGAGATAAAATGGCAACGTCGCATGCATGTAAATGTTCTAAAAAATGCGCGTTTCGACCCTGATTGGCCTACTATGAGCAGTAGCTAGTTTCATTTGCAGTTCGGGCTCGGCCAATATTTTTCCGACGTGAACGCGAAGGCGCATAATATTATCTTTTTTTATATAGTATACGGTAACTTTGAAATGCACAATAAATGTCCGGATTAGTTCTCCTTTTGTCACTCATATTAAAATGTGATGGGCGAAAATTGTGTAAATGAATACTTGGTTGTTTGACAAGATCGATCTACGTGTTTGCAAACTTCATAAAAACAGTAATTAAGTAGTTGTGAAAGATTGCGGATTAGCAAATCGTCATGTTGTTTCAACGACGTGTGGCTAATTAACTTAAGTGTCAACTCATTCTGGCATATCAATACCGTGTCATGAAATGACAGTGGCATGTAGCACTTGCTAATCTTTGAGTGGATAGCATAAAAAGGCTGCATAGAATCAGATGAAACCATTCTTTTCCACCATTCTACATCGATAATAACACAACAATGCCTTCGAAAATGAAATCTCTTGACAAGCGCTTCACATTGAACACAGCTGAGCGACGATTCAAGAAAGCCTGCGACCAGATTGTGCTGCTAAACCAGCGACTAGGCGAAGTACAGAAACGCTACAAAATGGCAAAAAGAACCAACAACAGATCCTTCCGCTACAATCTCAGACTGAAACTAGCAGTAATTGAAGGAGCAAGAAACATGTACTACGACTACGCCTACAACAAAGCTGACCAGGTCGCCGAACTACGCAGAGAGCTATTCAACGAGTCTGTCGAAATCGTGTCTGCTTCTGACTCTGATTATTCTTCAGACTCTGAATAGCAAGAGTCGCACAGCTGTTCGTCGTTTAACAAAACGGCCCTTTTCAGAGCCAAACCAAATGTCTAGAAAGACATCTTTTTCACAAATTGTCAAACAAATAAAAAAGATCAAGTCCCGTAAAAGTCCAATTGAACGCCTAAACATACCTTAAATTTGTATTAAAATCCGAGAAAAGGCCGTCAATCGATTGTCCTTCTAAAACATATTGACCCGCCACGCAAAAATGGAACATTTAACTTGCGCGATACCTATCAAGCCTAGTAAAATTGCAAGGACTATGCAGGATGATCGTGCGGGGTTAAATCTTATAAATAGCATATTATCAGTGTCTGACCAAATCGTTGCCACTACAGCTTGAAAAGACTGTAGTTATGAGATTTGGGCAGTCCACCAACGATATGATCTTGTTGCTTTCTTTTTGAGTAAGGAGATAAATGTAGAATATGTAGTCAATGATAAAAATTACTTTCTAGAAATGTATAGAATTCATTCTTTATTTTATTACATTTTGATTTCTATTACAAACCTTGCTTGACTGGTCCTGACTCTGAACTACATTTTCAAATGCTCAATTCCTGTTGAGTTCCTGTGCATGTCTTTTTTTCGCGTGACTGGCTCCTTTCTTTAACGCGACAAAAGTGCCGAATTTAAGATTCGTGGGTACGTTCATTTCGACTGAATTTCGTGCTCATTT
This sequence comes from Fragum whitleyi, assembly GCA_948146395.1. Lineage (NCBI taxonomy): Eukaryota > Metazoa > Mollusca > Bivalvia > Cardiida > Cardiidae > Fragum > Fragum whitleyi. Next base: position 18,432,335 of record OX411548.1, on the reverse strand, counting down.
TCTATCATCATGTTGGTAATGAAAAAAATGCCGAGAATCACTCTCATCATATTTATATTTCTCAGGACTCGCTTAACTGTATCTTTTATGAGCTGTAGTAACGATCTAATATATATATATATTTGTCGCTCGCCATCGAGGAAAACTGCAAACTTATCTTTTTGAGGGTTAGTTTGTTTTGCTCCGAGATAAAATGGCAACGTCGCATGCATGTAAATGTTCTAAAAAATGCGCGTTTCGACCCTGATTGGCCTACTATGAGCAGTAGCTAGTTTCATTTGCAGTTCGGGCTCGGCCAATATTTTTCCGACGTGAACGCGAAGGCGCATAATATTATCTTTTTTTATATAGTATACGGTAACTTTGAAATGCACAATAAATGTCCGGATTAGTTCTCCTTTTGTCACTCATATTAAAATGTGATGGGCGAAAATTGTGTAAATGAATACTTGGTTGTTTGACAAGATCGATCTACGTGTTTGCAAACTTCATAAAAACAGTAATTAAGTAGTTGTGAAAGATTGCGGATTAGCAAATCGTCATGTTGTTTCAACGACGTGTGGCTAATTAACTTAAGTGTCAACTCATTCTGGCATATCAATACCGTGTCATGAAATGACAGTGGCATGTAGCACTTGCTAATCTTTGAGTGGATAGCATAAAAAGGCTGCATAGAATCAGATGAAACCATTCTTTTCCACCATTCTACATCGATAATAACACAACAATGCCTTCGAAAATGAAATCTCTTGACAAGCGCTTCACATTGAACACAGCTGAGCGACGATTCAAGAAAGCCTGCGACCAGATTGTGCTGCTAAACCAGCGACTAGGCGAAGTACAGAAACGCTACAAAATGGCAAAAAGAACCAACAACAGATCCTTCCGCTACAATCTCAGACTGAAACTAGCAGTAATTGAAGGAGCAAGAAACATGTACTACGACTACGCCTACAACAAAGCTGACCAGGTCGCCGAACTACGCAGAGAGCTATTCAACGAGTCTGTCGAAATCGTGTCTGCTTCTGACTCTGATTATTCTTCAGACTCTGAATAGCAAGAGTCGCACAGCTGTTCGTCGTTTAACAAAACGGCCCTTTTCAGAGCCAAACCAAATGTCTAGAAAGACATCTTTTTCACAAATTGTCAAACAAATAAAAAAGATCAAGTCCCGTAAAAGTCCAATTGAACGCCTAAACATACCTTAAATTTGTATTAAAATCCGAGAAAAGGCCGTCAATCGATTGTCCTTCTAAAACATATTGACCCGCCACGCAAAAATGGAACATTTAACTTGCGCGATACCTATCAAGCCTAGTAAAATTGCAAGGACTATGCAGGATGATCGTGCGGGGTTAAATCTTATAAATAGCATATTATCAGTGTCTGACCAAATCGTTGCCACTACAGCTTGAAAAGACTGTAGTTATGAGATTTGGGCAGTCCACCAACGATATGATCTTGTTGCTTTCTTTTTGAGTAAGGAGATAAATGTAGAATATGTAGTCAATGATAAAAATTACTTTCTAGAAATGTATAGAATTCATTCTTTATTTTATTACATTTTGATTTCTATTACAAACCTTGCTTGACTGGTCCTGACTCTGAACTACATTTTCAAATGCTCAATTCCTGTTGAGTTCCTGTGCATGTCTTTTTTTCGCGTGACCGGCTCCTTTCTTTAACGCGACAAAAGTGCCGAATTTAAGATTCGTGGGTACGTTCATTTCGACTGAATTTCGTGCTCATTTTCTATCATCATGTTGGTAATGAAAAAAATGCCGAGAATCACTCTCATCATATTTATATTTCTCAGGACTCGCTTAACTGTATCTTTTATGAGCTGTAGTAACGATCTAATATATATATATTTGTCGCTCGCCATCGAGGAAAACTGCAAACTTATCTTTTTGAGGGTTAGTTTGTTTTGCTCCGAGATAAAATGGCAACGTCGCATGCATGTAAATGTTCTAAAAAATGCGCGTTTCGACCCTGATTGGCCTACTATGAGCAGTAGCTAGTTTCATTTGCAGTTCGGGCTCGGCCAATATTTTTCCGACGTGAACGCGAAGGCGCATAATATTATCTTTTTTTATATAGTATACGGTAACTTTGAAATGCACAATAAATGTCCGGATTAGTTCTCCTTTTGTCACTCATATTAAAATGTGATGGGCGAAAATTGTGTAAATGAATACTTGGTTGTTTGACAAGATCGATCTACGTGTTTGCAAACTTCATAAAAACAGTAATTAAGTAGTTGTGAAAGATTGCGGATTAGCAAATCGTCATGTTGTTTCAACGACGTGTGGCTAATTAACTTAAGTGTCAACTCATTCTGGCATATCAATACCGTGTCATGAAATGACAGTGGCATGTAGCACTTGCTAATCTTTGAGTGGATAGCATAAAAAGGCTGCATAGAATCAGATGAAACCATTCTTTTCCACCATTCTACATCGATAATAACACAACAATGCCTTCGAAAATGAAATCTCTTGACAAGCGCTTCACATTGAACACAGCTGAGCGACGATTCAAGAAAGCCTGCGACCAGATTGTGCTGCTAAACCAGCGACTAGGCGAAGTACAGAAACGCTACAAAATGGCAAAAAGAACCAACAACAGATCCTTCCGCTACAATCTCAGACTGAAACTAGCAGTAATTGAAGGAGCAAGAAACATGTACTACGACTACGCCTACAACAAAGCTGACCAGGTCGCCGAACTACGCAGAGAGCTATTCAACGAGTCTGTCGAAATCGTGTCTGCTTCTGACTCTGATTATTCTTCAGACTCTGAATAGCAAGAGTCGCACAGATGTTCGTCGTTTAACAAAACGGCCCTTTTCAGAGCCAAACCAAATGTCTAGAAAGACATCTTTTTCACAAATTGTCAAACAAATAAAAAAGATCAAGTCCCGTAAAAGTCCAATTGAACGCCTAAACATACCTTAAATTTGTATTAAAATCCGAGAAAAGGCCGTCAATCGATTGTCCTTCTAAAACATATTGACCCGCCACGCAAAAATGGAACATTTAACTTGCGCGATACCTATCAAGCCTAGTAAAATTGCAAGGACTATGCAGGATGATCGTGCGGGGTTAAATCTTATAAATAGCATATTATCAGTGTCTGACCAAATCGTTGCCACTACAGCTTGAAAAGACTGTAGTTATGAGATTTGGGCAGTCCACCAACGATATGATCTTGTTGCTTTCTTTTTGAGTAAGGAGATAAATGTAGAATATGTAGTCAATGATAAAAATTACTTTCTAGAAATGTATAGAATTCATTCTTTATTTTATTACATTTTGATTTCTATTACAAACCTTGCTTGACTGGTCCTGACTCTGAACTACATTTTCAAATGCTCAATTCCTGTTGAGTTCCTGTGCATGTCTTTTTTTCGCGTGACCGGCTCCTTTCTTTAACGCGACAAAAGTGCCGAATTTAAGATTCGTGGGTACGTTCATTTCGACTGAATTTCGTGCTCATTTTCTATCATCATGTTGGTAATGAAAAAAATGCCGAGAATCACTCTCATCATATTTATATTTCTCAGGACTCGCTTAACTGTATCTTTTATGAGCTGTAGTAACGATCTAATATATATATATTTGTCGCTCGCCATCGAGGAAAACTGCAAACTTATCTTTTTGAGGGTTAGTTTGTTTTGCTCCGAGATAAAATGGCAACGTCGCATGCATGTAAATGTTCTAAAAAATGCGCGTTTCGACCCTGATTGGCCTACTATGAGCAGTAGCTAGTTTCATTTGCAGTTCGGGCTCGGCCAATATTTTTCCGACGTGAACGCGAAGGCGCATAATATTATCTTTTTTTATATAGTATACGGTAACTTTGAAATGCACAATAAATGTCCGGATTAGTTCTCCTTTTGTCACTCATATTAAAATGTGATGGGCGAAAATTGTGTAAATGAATACTTGGTTGTTTGACAAGATCGATCTACGTGTTTGCAAACTTCATAAAAACAGTAATTAAGTAGTTGTGAAAGATTGCGGATTAGCAAATCGTCATGTTGTTTCAACGACGTGTGGCTAATTAACTTAAGTGTCAACTCATTCTGGCATATCAATACCGTGTCATGAAATGACAGTGGCATGTAGCACTTGCTAATCTTTGAGTGGATAGCATAAAAAGGCTGCATAGAATCAGATGAAACCATTCTTTTCCACCATTCTACATCGATAATAACACAACAATGCCTTCGAAAATGAAATCTCTTGACAAGCGCTTCACATTGAACACAGCTGAGCGACGATTCAAGAAAGCCTGCGACCAGATTGTGCTGCTAAACCAGCGACTAGGCGAAGTACAGAAACGCTACAAAATGGCAAAAAGAACCAACAACAGATCCTTCCGCTACAATCTCAGACTGAAACTAGCAGTAATTGAAGGAGCAAGAAACATGTACTACGACTACGCCTACAACAAAGCTGACCAGGTCGCCGAACTACGCAGAGAGCTATTCAACGAGTCTGTCGAAATCGTGTCTGCTTCTGACTCTGATTATTCTTCAGACTCTGAATAGCAAGAGTCGCACAGCTGTTCGTCGTTTAACAAAACGGCCCTTTTCAGAGCCAAACCAAATGTCTAGAAAGACATCTTTTTCACAAATTGTCAAACAAATAAAAAAGATCAAGTCCCGTAAAAGTCCAATTGAACGCCTAAACATACCTTAAATTTGTATTAAAATCCGAGAAAAGGCCGTCAATCGATTGTCCTTCTAAAACATATTGACCCGCCACGCAAAAATGGAACATTTAACTTGCGCGATACCTATCAAGCCTAGTAAAATTGCAAGGACTATGCAGGATGATCGTGCGGGGTTAAATCTTATAAATAGCATATTATCAGTGTCTGACCAAATCGTTGCCACTACAGCTTGAAAAGACTGTAGTTATGAGATTTGGGCAGTCCACCAACGATATGATCTTGTTGCTTTCTTTTTGAGTAAGGAGATAAATGTAAAATATGTAGTCAATGATAAAAATTACTTTCTAGAAATGTATAGAATTCATTCTTTATTTTATTACATTTTGATTTCTATTACAAACCTTGCTTGACTGGTCCTGACTCTGAACTACATTTTCAAATGCTCAATTCCTGTTGAGTTCCTGTGCATGTCTTTTTTTCGCGTGACTGGCTCCTTTCTTTAACGCGACAAAAGTGCCGAATTTAAGATTCGTGGGTACGTTCATTTCGACTGAATTTCGTGCTCATTTTCTATCATCATGTTGGTAATGAAAAAAATGCCGAGAATCACTCTCATCATATTTATATTTCTCAGGACTCGCTTAACTGTATCTTTTATGAGCTGTAGTAACGATCTAATATATATATATTTGTCGCTCGCCATCGAGGAAAACTGCAAACTTATCTTTTTGAGGGTTAGTTTGTTTTGCTCCGAGATAAAATGGCAACGTCGCATGCATGTAAATGTTCTAAAAAATGCGCGTTTCGACCCTGATTGGCCTACTATGAGCAGTAGCTAGTTTCATTTGCAGTTCGGGCTCGGCCAATATTTTTCCGACGTGAACGCGAAGGCGCATAATATTATCTTTTTTTATATAGTATACGGTAACTTTGAAATGCACAATAAATGTCCGGATTAGTTCTCCTTTTGTCACTCATATTAAAATGTGATGGGCGAAAATTGTGTAAATGAATACTTGGTTGTTTGACAAGATCGATCTACGTGTTTGCAAACTTCATAAAAACAGTAATTAAGTAGTTGTGAAAGATTGCGGATTAGCAAATCGTCATGTTGTTTCAACGACGTGTGGCTAATTAACTTAAGTGTCAACTCATTCTGGCATATCAATACCGTGTCATGAAATGACAGTGGCATGTAGCACTTGCTAATCTTTGAGTGGATAGCATAAAAAGGCTGCATAGAATCAGATGAAACCATTCTTTTCCACCATTCTACATCGATAATAACACAACAATGCCTTCGAAAATGAAATCTCTTGACAAGCGCTTCACATTGAACACAGCTGAGCGACGATTCAAGAAAGCCTGCGACCAGATTGTGCTGCTAAACCAGCGACTAGGCGAAGTACAGAAACGCTACAAAATGGCAAAAAGAACCAACAACAGATCCTTCCGCTACAATCTCAGACTGAAACTAGCAGTAATTGAAGGAGCAAGAAACATGTACTACGACTACGCCTACAACAAAGCTGACCAGGTCGCCGAACTACGCAGAGAGCTATTCAACGAGTCTGTCGAAATCGTGTCTGCTTCTGACTCTGATTATTCTTCAGACTCTGAATAGCAAGAGTCGCACAGCTGTTCGTCGTTTAACAAAACGGCCCTTTTCAGAGCCAAACCAAATGTCTAGAAAGACATCTTTTTCACAAATTGTCAAACAAATAAAAAAGATCAAGTCCCGTAAAAGTCCAATTGAACGCCTAAACATACCTTAAATTTGTATTAAAATCCGAGAAAAGGCCGTCAATCGATTGTCCTTCTAAAACATATTGACCCGCCACGCAAAAATGGAACATTTAACTTGCGCGATACCTATCAAGCCTAGTAAAATTGCAAGGACTATGCAGGATGATCGTGCGGGGTTAAATCTTATAAATAGCATATTATCAGTGTCTGACCAAATCGTTGCCACTACAGCTTGAAAAGACTGTAGTTATGAGATTTGGGCAGTCCACCAACGATATGATCTTGTTGCTTTCTTTTTGAGTAAGGAGATAAATGTAGAATATGTAGTCAATGATAAAAATTACTTTCTAGAAATGTATAGAATTCATTCTTTATTTTATTACATTTTGATTTCTATTACAAACCTTGCTTGACTGGTCCTGACTCTGAACTACATTTTCAAATGCTCAATTCCTGTTGAGTTCCTGTGCATGTCTTTTTTTTCGCGTGACTGGCTCCTTTCTTTAACGCGACAAAAGTGCCGAATTTAAGATTCGTGGGTACGTTCATTTCGACTGAATTTCGTGCTCATTTTCTATCATCATGTTGGTAATGAAAAAAATGCCGAGAATCACTCTCATCATATTTATATTTCTCAGGACTCGCTTAACTGTATCTTTTATGAGCTGTAGTAACGATCTAATATATATATATTTGTCGCTCGCCATCGAGGAAAACTGCAAACTTATCTTTTTGAGGGTTAGTTTGTTTTGCTCCGAGATAAAATGGCAACGTCGCATGCATGTAAATGTTCTAAAAAATGCGCGTTTCGACCCTGATTGGCCTACTATGAGCAGTAGCTAGTTTCATTTGCAGTTCGGGCTCGGCCAATATTTTTCCGACGTGAACGCGAAGGCGCATAATATTATCTTTTTTTATATAGTATACGGTAACTTTGAAATGCACAATAAATGTCCGGATTAGTTCTCCTTTTGTCACTCATATTAAAATGTGATGGGCGAAAATTGTGTAAATGAATACTTGGTTGTTTGACAAGATCGATCTACGTGTTTGCAAACTTCATAAAAACAGTAATTAAGTAGTTGTGAAAGATTGCGGATTAGCAAATCGTCATGTTGTTTCAACGACGTGTGGCTAATTAACTTAAGTGTCAACTCATTCTGGCATATCAATACCGTGTCATGAAATGACAGTGGCATGTAGCACTTGCTAATCTTTGAGTGGATAGCATAAAAAGGCTGCATAGAATCAGATGAAACCATTCTTTTCCACCATTCTACATCGATAATAACACAACAATGCCTTCGAAAATGAAATCTCTTGACAAGCGCTTCACATTGAACACAGCTGAGCGACGATTCAAGAAAGCCTGCGACCAGATTGTGCTGCTAAACCAGCGACTAGGCGAAGTACAGAAACGCTACAAAATGGCAAAAAGAACCAACAACAGATCCTTCCGCTACAATCTCAGACTGAAACTAGCAGTAATTGAAGGAGCAAGAAACATGTACTACGACTACGACTACAACAAAGCTGACCAGGTCGCCGAACTACGCAGAGAGCTATTCAACGAGTCTGTCGAAATCGTGTCTGCTTCTGACTCTGATTATTCTTCAGACTCTGAATAGCAAGAGTCGCACAGCTGTTCGTCGTTTAACAAAACGGCCCTTTTCAGAGCCAAACCAAATGTCTAGAAAGACATCTTTTTCACAAATTGTCAAACAAATAAAAAAGATCAAGTCCCGTAAAAGTCCAATTGAACGCCTAAACATACCTTAAATTTGTATTAAAATCCGAGAAAAGGCCGTCAATCGATTGTCCTTCTAAAACATATTGACCCGCCACGCAAAAATGGAACATTTAACTTGCGCGATACCTATCAAGCCTAGTAAAATTGCAAGGACTATGCAGGATGATCGTGCGGGGTTAAATCTTATAAATAGCATATTATCAGTGTCTGACCAAATCGTTGCCACTACAGCTTGAAAAGACTGTAGTTATGAGATTTGGGCAGTCCACCAACGATATGATCTTGTTGCTTTCTTTTTGAGTAAGGAGATAAATGTAGAATATGTAGTCAATGATAAAAATTACTTTCTAGAAATGTATAGAATTCATTCTTTATTTTATTACATTTTGATTTCTATTACAAACCTTGCTTGACTGGTCCTGACTCTGAACTACATTTTCAAATGCTCAATTCCTGTTGAGTTCCTGTGCATGTCTTTTTTTTCGCGTGACTGGCTCCTTTCTTTAACGCGACAAAAGTGCCGAATTTAAGATTCGTGGGTACGTTCATTTCGACTGAATTTCGTGCTCATTTTCTATCATCATGTTGGTAATGAAAAAAATGCCGAGAATCACTCTCATCATATTTATATTTCTCAGGACTCGCTTAACTGTATCTTTTATGAGCTGTAGTAACGATCTAATATATATATATTTGTCGCTCGCCATCGAGGAAAACTGCAAACTTATCTTTTTGAGGGTTAGTTTGTTTTGCTCCGAGATAAAATGGCAACGTCGCATGCATGTAAATGTTCTAAAAAATGCGCGTTTCGACCCTGATTGGCCTACTATGAGCAGTAGCTAGTTTCATTTGCAGTTCGGGCTCGGCCAATATTTTTCCGACGTGAACGCGAAGGCGCATAATATTATCTTTTTTTATATAGTATACGGTAACTTTGAAATGCACAATAAATGTCCGGATTAGTTCTCCTTTTGTCACTCATATTAAAATGTGATGGGCGAAAATTGTGTAAATGAATACTTGGTTGTTTGACAAGATCGATCTACGTGTTTGCAAACTTCATAAAAACAGTAATTAAGTAGTTGTGAAAGATTGCGGATTAGCAAATCGTCATGTTGTTTCAACGACGTGTGGCTAATTAACTTAAGTGTCAACTCATTCTGGCATATCAATACCGTGTCATGAAATGACAGTGGCATGTAGCACTTGCTAATCTTTGAGTGGATAGCATAAAAAGGCTGCATAGAATCAGATGAAACCATTCTTTTCCACCATTCTACATCGATAATAACACAACAATGCCTTCGAAAATGAAATCTCTTGACAAGCGCTTCACATTGAACACAGCTGAGCGACGATTCAAGAAAGCCTGCGACCAGATTGTGCTGCTAAACCAGCGACTAGGCGAAGTACAGAAACGCTACAAAATGGCAAAAAGAACCAACAACAGATCCTTCCGCTACAATCTCAGACTGAAACTAGCAGTAATTGAAGGAGCAAGAAACATGTACTACGACTACGACTACAACAAAGCTGACCAGGTCGCCGAACTACGCAGAGAGCTATTCAACGAGTCTGTCGAAATCGTGTCTGCTTCTGACTCTGATTATTCTTCAGACTCTGAATAGCAAGAGTCGCACAGCTGTTCGTCGTTTAACAAAACGGCCCTTTTCAGAGCCAAACCAAATGTCTAGAAAGACATCTTTTTCACAAATTGTCAAACAAATAAAAAAGATCAAGTCCCGTAAAAGTCCAATTGAACGCCTAAACATACCTTAAATTTGTATTAAAATCCGAGAAAAGGCCGTCAATCGATTGTCCTTCTAAAACATATTGACCCGCCACGCAAAAATGGAACATTTAACTTGCGCGATACCTATCAAGCCTAGTAAAATTGCAAGGACTATGCAGGATGATCGTGCGGGGTTAAATCTTATAAATAGCATATTATCAGTGTCTGACCAAATCGTTGCCACTACAGCTTGAAAAGACTGTAGTTATGAGATTTGGGCAGTCCACCAACGATATGATCTTGTTGCTTTCTTTTTGAGTAAGGAGATAAATGTAGAATATGTAGTCAATGATAAAAATTACTTTCTAGAAATGTATAGAATTCATTCTTTATTTTATTACATTTTGATTTCTATTACAAACCTTGCTTGACTGGTCCTGACTCTGAACTACATTTTCAAATGCTCAATTCCTGTTGAGTTCCTGTGCATGTCTTTTTTTCGCGTGACCGGCTCCTTTCTTTAACGCGACAAAAGTGCCGAATTTAAGATTCGTGGGTACGTTCATTTCGACTGAATTTCGTGCTCATTTTCTATCATCATGTTGGTAATGAAAAAAATGCCGAGAATCACTCTCATCATATTTATATTTCTCAGGACTCGCTTAACTGTATCTTTTATGAGCTGTAGTAACGATCTAATATATATATATTTGTCGCTCGCCATCGAGGAAAACTGCAAACTTATCTTTTTGAGGGTTAGTTTGTTTTGCTCCGAGATAAAATGGCAACGTCGCATGCATGTAAATGTTCTAAAAAATGCGCGTTTCGACCCTGATTGGCCTACTATGAGCAGTAGCTAGTTTCATTTGCAGTTCGGGCTCGGCCAATATTTTTCCGACGTGAACGCGAAGGCGCATAATATTATCTTTTTTTATATAGTATACGGTAACTTTGAAATGCACAATAAATGTCCGGATTAGTTCTCCTTTTGTCACTCATATTAAAATGTGATGGGCGAAAATTGTGTAAATGAATACTTGGTTGTTTGACAAGATCGATCTACGTGTTTGCAAACTTCATAAAAACAGTAATTAAGTAGTTGTGAAAGATTGCGGATTAGCAAATCGTCATGTTGTTTCAACGACGTGTGGCTAATTAACTTAAGTGTCAACTCATTCTGGCATATCAATACCGTGTCATGAAATGACAGTGGCATGTAGCACTTGCTAATCTTTGAGTGGATAGCATAAAAAGGCTGCATAGAATCAGATGAAACCATTCTTTTCCACCATTCTACATCGATAATAACACAACAATGCCTTCGAAAATGAAATCTCTTGACAAGCGCTTCACATTGAACACAGCTGAGCGACGATTCAAGAAAGCCTGCGACCAGATTGTGCTGCTAAACCAGCGACTAGGCGAAGTACAGAAACGCTACAAAATGGCAAAAAGAACCAACAACAGATCCTTCCGCTACAATCTCAGACTGAAACTAGCAGTAATTGAAGGAGCAAGAAACATGTACTACGACTACGCCTACAACAAAGCTGACCAGGTCGCCGAACTACGCAGAGAGCTATTCAACGAGTCTGTCGAAATCGTGTCTGCTTCTGACTCTGATTATTCTTCAGACTCTGAATAGCAAGAGTCGCACAGCTGTTCGTCGTTTAACAAAACGGCCCTTTTCAGAGCCAAACCAAATGTCTAGAAAGACATCTTTTTCACAAATTGTCAAACAAATAAAAAAGATCAAGTCCCGTAAAAGTCCAATTGAACGCCTAAACATACCTTAAATTTGTATTAAAATCCGAGAAAAGGCCGTCAATCGATTGTCCTTCTAAAACATATTGACCCGCCACGCAAAAATGGAACATTTAACTTGCGCGATACCTATCAAGCCTAGTAAAATTGCAAGGACTATGCAGGATGATCGTGCGGGGTTAAATCTTATAAATAGCATATTATCAGTGTCTGACCAAATCGTTGCCACTACAGCTTGAAAAGACTGTAGTTATGAGATTTGGGCAGTCCACCAACGATATGATCTTGTTGCTTTCTTTTTGAGTAAGGAGATAAATGTAGAATATGTAGTCAATGATAAAAATTACTTTCTAGAAATGTATAGAATTCATTCTTTATTTTATTACATTTTGATTTCTATTACAAACCTTGCTTGACTGGTCCTGACTCTGAACTACATTTTCAAATGCTCAATTCCTGTTGAGTTCCTGTGCATGTCTTTTTTTCGCGTGACCGGCTCCTTTCTTTAACGCGACAAAAGTGCCGAATTTAAGATTCGTGGGTACGTTCATTTCGACTGAATTTCGTGCTCATTTTCTATCATCATGTTGGTAATGAAAAAAATGCCGAGAATCACTCTCATCATATTTATATTTCTCAGGACTCGCTTAACTGTATCTTTTATGAGCTGTAGTAACGATCTAATATATATATATTTGTCGCTCGCCATCGAGGAAAACTGCAAACTTATCTTTTTGAGGGTTAGTTTGTTTTGCTCCGAGATAAAATGGCAACGTCGCATGCATGTAAATGTTCTAAAAAATGCGCGTTTCGACCCTGATTGGCCTACTATGAGCAGTAGCTAGTTTCATTTGCAGTTCGGGCTCGGCCAATATTTTTCCGACGTGAACGCGAAGGCGCATAATATTATCTTTTTTTATATAGTATACGGTAACTTTGAAATGCACAATAAATGTCCGGATTAGTTCTCCTTTTGTCACTCATATTAAAATGTGATGGGCGAAAATTGTGTAAATGAATACTTGGTTGTTTGACAAGATCGATCTACGTGTTTGCAAACTTCATAAAAACAGTAATTAAGTAGTTGTGAAAGATTGCGGATTAGCAAATCGTCATGTTGTTTCAACGACGTGTGGCTAATTAACTTAAGTGTCAACTCATTCTGGCATATCAATACCGTGTCATGAAATGACAGTGGCATGTAGCACTTGCTAATCTTTGAGTGGATAGCATAAAAAGGCTGCATAGAATCAGATGAAACCATTCTTTTCCACCATTCTACATCGATAATAACACAACAATGCCTTCGAAAATGAAATCTCTTGACAAGCGCTTCACATTGAACACAGCTGAGCGACGATTCAAGAAAGCCTGCGACCAGATTGTGCTGCTAAACCAGCGACTAGGCGAAGTACAGAAACGCTACAAAATGGCAAAAAGAACCAACAACAGATCCTTCCGCTACAATCTCAGACTGAAACTAGCAGTAATTGAAGGAGCAAGAAACATGAACTACGCCTACAACAAAGCTGACCAGGTCGCCGAACTACGCAGAGAGCTATTCAACGAGTCTGTCGAAATCGTGTCTGCTTCTGACTCTGATTATTCTTCAGACTCTGAATAGCAAGAGTCGCACAGCTGTTCGTCGTTTAACAAAACGGCCCTTTTCAGAGCCAAACCAAATGTCTAGAAAGACATCTTTTTCACAAATTGTCAAACAAATAAAAAAGATCAAGTCCCGTAAAAGTCCAATTGAACGCCTAAACATACCTTAAATTTGTATTAAAATCCGAGAAAAGGCCGTCAATCGATTGTCCTTCTAAAACATATTGACCCGCCACGCAAAAATGGAACATTTAACTTGCGCGATACCTATCAAGCCTAGTAAAATTGCAAGGACTATGCAGGATGATCGTGCGGGGTTAAATCTTATAAATAGCATATTATCAGTGTCTGACCAAATCGTTGCCACTACAGCTTGAAAAGACTGTAGTTATGAGATTTGGGCAGTCCACCAACGATATGATCTTGTTGCTTTCTTTTTGAGTAAGGAGATAAATGTAGAATATGTAGTCAATGATAAAAATTACTTTCTAGAAATGTATAGAATTCATTCTTTATTTTATTACATTTTGATTTCTATTACAAACCTTGCTTGACTGGTCCTGACTCTGAACTACATTTTCAAATGCTCAATTCCTGTTGAGTTCCTGTGCATGTCTTTTTTTCGCGTGACTGGCTCCTTTCTTTAACGCGACAAAAGTGCCGAATTTAAGATTCGTGGGTACGTTCATTTCGACTGAATTTCGTGCTCATTTTCTATCATCATGTTGGTAATGAAAAAAATGCCGAGAATCACTCTCATCATATTTATATTTCTCAGGACTCGCTTAACTGTATCTTTTATGAGCTGTAGTAACGATCTAATATATATATATTTGTCGCTCGCCATCGAGGAAAACTGCAAACTTATCTTTTTGAGGGTTAGTTTGTTTTGCTCCGAGATAAAATGGCAACGTCGCATGCATGTAAATGTTCTAAAAAATGCGCGTTTCGACCCTGATTGGCCTACTATGAGCAGTAGCTAGTTTCATTTGCAGTTCGGGCTCGGCCAATATTTTTCCGACGTGAACGCGAAGGCGCATAATATTATCTTTTTTTATATAGTATACGGTAACTTTGAAATGCACAATAAATGTCCGGATTAGTTCTCCTTTTGTCACTCATATTAAAATGTGATGGGCGAAAATTGTGTAAATGAATACTTGGTTGTTTGACAAGATCGATCTACGTGTTTGCAAACTTCATAAAAACAGTAATTAAGTAGTTGTGAAAGATTGCGGATTAGCAAATCGTCATGTTGTTTCAACGACGTGTGGCTAATTAACTTAAGTGTCAACTCATTCTGGCATATCAATACCGTGTCATGAAATGACAGTGGCATGTAGCACTTGCTAATCTTTGAGTGGATAGCATAAAAAGGCTGCATAGAATCAGATGAAACCATTCTTTTCCACCATTCTACATCGATAATAACACAACAATGCCTTCGAAAATGAAATCTCTTGACAAGCGCTTCACATTGAACACAGCTGAGCGACGATTCAAGAAAGCCTGCGACCAGATTGTGCTGCTAAACCAGCGACTAGGCGAAGTACAGAAACGCTACAAAATGGCAAAAAGAACCAACAACAGATCCTTCCGCTACAATCTCAGACTGAAACTAGCAGTAATTGAAGGAGCAAGAAACATGTACTACGACTACGACTACAACAAAGCTGACCAGGTCGCCGAACTACGCAGAGAGCTATTCAACGAGTCTGTCGAAATCGTGTCTGCTTCTGACTCTGATTATTCTTCAGACTCTGAATAGCAAGAGTCGCACAGCTGTTCGTCGTTTAACAAAACGGCCCTTTTCAGAGCCAAACCAAATGTCTAGAAAGACATCTTTTTCACAAATTGTCAAACAAATAAAAAAGATCAAGTCCCGTAAAAGTCCAATTGAACGCCTAAACATACCTTAAATTTGTATTAAAATCCGAGAAAAGGCCGTCAATCGATTGTCCTTCTAAAACATATTGACCCGCCACGCAAAAATGGAACATTTAACTTGCGCGATACCTATCAAGCCTAGTAAAATTGCAAGGACTATGCAGGATGATCGTGCGGGGTTAAATCTTATAAATAGCATATTATCAGTGTCTGACCAAATCGTTGCCACTACAGCTTGAAAAGACTGTAGTTATGAGATTTGGGCAGTCCACCAACGATATGATCTTGTTGCTTTCTTTTTGAGTAAGGAGATAAATGTAGAATATGTAGTCAATGATAAAAATTACTTTCTAGAAATGTATAGAATTCATTCTTTATTTTATTACATTTTGATTTCTATTACAAACCTTGCTTGACTGGTCCTGACTCTGAACTACATTTTCAAATGCTCAATTCCTGTTGAGTTCCTGTGCATGTCTTTTTTTCGCGTGACTGGCTCCTTTCTTTAACGCGACAAAAGTGCCGAATTTAAGATTCGTGGGTACGTTCATTTCGACTGAATTTCGTGCTCATTTTCTATCATCATGTTGGTAATGAAAAAAATGCCGAGAATCACTCTCATCATATTTATATTTCTCAGGACTCGCTTAACTGTATCTTTTATGAGCTGTAGTAACGATCTAATATATATATATTTGTCGCTCGCCATCGAGGAAAACTGCAAACTTATCTTTTTGAGGGTTAGTTTGTTTTGCTCCGAGATAAAATGGCAACGTCGCATGCATGTAAATGTTCTAAAAAATGCGCGTTTCGACCCTGATTGGCCTACTATGAGCAGTAGCTAGTTTCATTTGCAGTTCGGGCTCGGCCAATATTTTTCCGACGTGAACGCGAAGGCGCATAATATTATCTTTTTTTATATAGTATACGGTAACTTTGAAATGCACAATAAATGTCCGGATTAGTTCTCCTTTTGTCACTCATATTAAAATGTGATGGGCGAAAATTGTGTAAATGAATACTTGGTTGTTTGACAAGATCGATCTACGTGTTTGCAAACTTCATAAAAACAGTAATTAAGTAGTTGTGAAAGATTGCGGATTAGCAAATCGTCATGTTGTTTCAACGACGTGTGGCTAATTAACTTAAGTGTCAACTCATTCTGGCATATCAATACCGTGTCATGAAATGACAGTGGCATGTAGCACTTGCTAATCTTTGAGTGGATAGCATAAAAAGGCTGCATAGAATCAGATGAAACCATTCTTTTCCACCATTCTACATCGATAATAACACAACAATGCCTTCGAAAATGAAATCTCTTGACAAGCGCTTCACATTGAACACAGCTGAGCGACGATTCAAGAAAGCCTGCGACCAGATTGTGCTGCTAAACCAGCGACTAGGCGAAGTACAGAAACGCTACAAAATGGCAAAAAGAACCAACAACAGATCCTTCCGCTACAATCTCAGACTGAAACTAGCAGTAATTGAAGGAGCAAGAAACATGTACTACGACTACGCCTACAACAAAGCTGACCAGGTCGCCGAACTACGCAGAGAGCTATTCAACGAGTCTGTCGAAATCGTGTCTGCTTCTGACTCTGATTATTCTTCAGACTCTGAATAGCAAGAGTCGCACAGCTGTTCGTCGTTTAACAAAACGGCCCTTTTCAGAGCCAAACCAAATGTCTAGAAAGACATCTTTTTCACAAATTGTCAAACAAATAAAAAAGATCAAGTCCCGTAAAAGTCCAATTGAACGCCTAAACATACCTTAAATTTGTATTAAAATCCGAGAAAAGGCCGTCAATCGATTGTCCTTCTAAAACATATTGACCCGCCACGCAAAAATGGAACATTTAACTTGCGCGATACCTATCAAGCCTAGTAAAATTGCAAGGACTATGCAGGATGATCGTGCGGGGTTAAATCTTATAAATAGCATATTATCAGTGTCTGACCAAATCGTTGCCACTACAGCTTGAAAAGACTGTAGTTATGAGATTTGGGCAGTCCACCAACGATATGATCTTGTTGCTTTCTTTTTGAGTAAGGAGATAAATGTAGAATATGTAGTCAATGATAAAAATTACTTTCTAGAAATGTATAGAATTCATTCTTTATTTTATTACATTTTGATTTCTATTACAAACCTTGCTTGACTGGTCCTGACTCTGAACTACATTTTCAAATGCTCAATTCCTGTTGAGTTCCTGTGCATGTCTTTTTTTCGCGTGACTGGCTCCTTTCTTTAACGCGACAAAAGTGCCGAATTTAAGATTCGTGGGTACGTTCATTTCGACTGAATTTCGTGCTCATTTTCTATCATCATGTTGGTAATGAAAAAAATGCCGAGAATCACTCTCATCATATTTATATTTCTCAGGACTCGCTTAACTGTATCTTTTATGAGCTGTAGTAACGATCTAATATATATATATTTGTCGCTCGCCATCGAGGAAAACTGCAAACTTATCTTTTTGAGGGTTAGTTTGTTTTGCTCCGAGATAAAATGGCAACGTCGCATGCATGTAAATGTTCTAAAAAATGCGCGTTTCGACCCTGATTGGCCTACTATGAGCAGTAGCTAGTTTCATTTGCAGTTCGGGCTCGGCCAATATTTTTCCGACGTGAACGCGAAGGCGCATAATATTATCTTTTTTTATATAGTATACGGTAACTTTGAAATGCACAATAAATGTCCGGATTAGTTCTCCTTTTGTCACTCATATTAAAATGTGATGGGCGAAAATTGTGTAAATGAATACTTGGTTGTTTGACAAGATCGATCTACGTGTTTGCAAACTTCATAAAAACAGTAATTAAGTAGTTGTGAAAGATTGCGGATTAGCAAATCGTCATGTTGTTTCAACGACGTGTGGCTAATTAACTTAAGTGTCAACTCATTCTGGCATATCAATACCGTGTCATGAAATGACAGTGGCATGTAGCACTTGCTAATCTTTGAGTGGATAGCATAAAAAGGCTGCATAGAATCAGATGAAACCATTCTTTTCCACCATTCTACATCGATAATAACACAACAATGCCTTCGAAAATGAAATCTCTTGACAAGCGCTTCACATTGAACACAGCTGAGCGACGATTCAAGAAAGCCTGCGACCAGATTGTGCTGCTAAACCAGCGACTAGGCGAAGTACAGAAACGCTACAAAATGGCAAAAAGAACCAACAACAGATCCTTCCGCTACAATCTCAGACTGAAACTAGCAGTAATTGAAGGAGCAAGAAACATGTACTACGACTACGACTACAACAAAGCTGACCAGGTCGCCGAACTACGCAGAGAGCTATTCAACGAGTCTGTCGAAATCGTGTCTGCTTCTGACTCTGATTATTCTTCAGACTCTGAATAGCAAGAGTCGCACAGCTGTTCGTCGTTTAACAAAACGGCCCTTTTCAGAGCCAAACCAAATGTCTAGAAAGACATCTTTTTCACAAATTGTCAAACAAATAAAAAAGATCAAGTCCCGTAAAAGTCCAATTGAACGCCTAAACATACCTTAAATTTGTATTAAAATCCGAGAAAAGGCCGTCAATCGATTGTCCTTCTAAAACATATTGACCCGCCACGCAAAAATGGAACATTTAACTTGCGCGATACCTATCAAGCCTAGTAAAATTGCAAGGACTATGCAGGATGATCGTGCGGGGTTAAATCTTATAAATAGCATATTATCAGTGTCTGACCAAATCGTTGCCACTACAGCTTGAAAAGACTGTAGTTATGAGATTTGGGCAGTCCACCAACGATATGATCTTGTTGCTTTCTTTTTGAGTAAGGAGATAAATGTAGAATATGTAGTCAATGATAAAAATTACTTTCTAGAAATGTATAGAATTCATTCTTTATTTTATTACATTTTGATTTCTATTACAAACCTTGCTTGACTGGTCCTGACTCTGAACTACATTTTCAAATGCTCAATTCCTGTTGAGTTCCTGTGCATGTCTTTTTTTTCGCGTGACTGGCTCCTTTCTTTAACGCGACAAAAGTGCCGAATTTAAGATTCGTGGGTACGTTCATTTCGACTGAATTTCGTGCTCATTTTCTATCATCATGTTGGTAATGAAAAAAATGCCGAGAATCACTCTCATCATATTTATATTTCTCAGGACTCGCTTAACTGTATCTTTTATGAGCTGTAGTAACGATCTAATATATATATATTTGTCGCTCGCCATCGAGGAAAACTGCAAACTTATCTTTTTGAGGGTTAGTTTGTTTTGCTCCGAGATAAAATGGCAACGTCGCATGCATGTAAATGTTCTAAAAAATGCGCGTTTCGACCCTGATTGGCCTACTATGAGCAGTAGCTAGTTTCATTTGCAGTTCGGGCTCGGCCAATATTTTTCCGACGTGAACGCGAAGGCGCATAATATTATCTTTTTTTATATAGTATACGGTAACTTTGAAATGCACAATAAATGTCCGGATTAGTTCTCCTTTTGTCACTCATATTAAAATGTGATGGGCGAAAATTGTGTAAATGAATACTTGGTTGTTTGACAAGATCGATCTACGTGTTTGCAAACTTCATAAAAACAGTAATTAAGTAGTTGTGAAAGATTGCGGATTAGCAAATCGTCATGTTGTTTCAACGACGTGTGGCTAATTAACTTAAGTGTCAACTCATTCTGGCATATCAATACCGTGTCATGAAATGACAGTGGCATGTAGCACTTGCTAATCTTTGAGTGGATAGCATAAAAAGGCTGCATAGAATCAGATGAAACCATTCTTTTCCACCATTCTACATCGATAATAACACAACAATGCCTTCGAAAATGAAATCTCTTGACAAGCGCTTCACATTGAACACAGCTGAGCGACGATTCAAGAAAGCCTGCGACCAGATTGTGCTGCTAAACCAGCGACTAGGCGAAGTACAGAAACGCTACAAAATGGCAAAAAGAACCAACAACAGATCCTTCCGCTACAATCTCAGACTGAAACTAGCAGTAATTGAAGGAGCAAGAAACATGTACTACGACTACGCCTACAACAAAGCTGACCAGGTCGCCGAACTACGCAGAGAGCTATTCAACGAGTCTGTCGAAATCGTGTCTGCTTCTGACTCTGATTATTCTTCAGACTCTGAATAGCAAGAGTCGCACAGCTGTTCGTCGTTTAACAAAACGGCCCTTTTCAGAGCCAAACCAAATGTCTAGAAAGACATCTTTTTCACAAATTGTCAAACAAATAAAAAAGATCAAGTCCCGTAAAAGTCCAATTGAACGCCTAAACATACCTTAAATTTGTATTAAAATCCGAGAAAAGGCCGTCAATCGATTGTCCTTCTAAAACATATTGACCCGCCACGCAAAAATGGAACATTTAACTTGCGCGATACCTATCAAGCCTAGTAAAATTGCAAGGACTATGCAGGATGATCGTGCGGGGTTAAATCTTATAAATAGCATATTATCAGTGTCTGACCAAATCGTTGCCACTACAGCTTGAAAAGACTGTAGTTATGAGATTTGGGCAGTCCACCAACGATATGATCTTGTTGCTTTCTTTTTGAGTAAGGAGATAAATGTAGAATATGTAGTCAATGATAAAAATTACTTTCTAGAAATGTATAGAATTCATTCTTTATTTTATTACATTTTGATTTCTATTACAAACCTTGCTTGACTGGTCCTGACTCTGAACTACATTTTCAAATGCTCAATTCCTGTTGAGTTCCTGTGCATGTCTTTTTTTCGCGTGACTGGCTCCTTTCTTTAACGCGACAAAAGTGCCGAATTTAAGATTCGTGGGTACGTTCATTTCGACTGAATTTCGTGCTCATTTTCTATCATCATGTTGGTAATGAAAAAAATGCCGAGAATCACTCTCATCATATTTATATTTCTCAGGACTCGCTTAACTGTATCTTTTATGAGCTGTAGTAACGATCTAATATATATATATTTGTCGCTCGCCATCGAGGAAAACTGCAAACTTATCTTTTTGAGGGTTAGTTTGTTTTGCTCCGAGATAAAATGGCAACGTCGCATGCATGTAAATGTTCTAAAAAATGCGCGTTTCGACCCTGATTGGCCTACTATGAGCAGTAGCTAGTTTCATTTGCAGTTCGGGCTCGGCCAATATTTTTCCGACGTGAACGCGAAGGCGCATAATATTATCTTTTTTTATATAGTATACGGTAACTTTGAAATGCACAATAAATGTCCGGATTAGTTCTCCTTTTGTCACTCATATTAAAATGTGATGGGCGAAAATTGTGTAAATGAATACTTGGTTGTTTGACAAGATCGATCTACGTGTTTGCAAACTTCATAAAAACAGTAATTAAGTAGTTGTGAAAGATTGCGGATTAGCAAATCGTCATGTTGTTTCAACGACGTGTGGCTAATTAACTTAAGTGTCAACTCATTCTGGCATATCAATACCGTGTCATGAAATGACAGTGGCATGTAGCACTTGCTAATCTTTGAGTGGATAGCATAAAAAGGCTGCATAGAATCAGATGAAACCATTCTTTTCCACCATTCTACATCGATAATAACACAACAATGCCTTCGAAAATGAAATCTCTTGACAAGCGCTTCACATTGAACACAGCTGAGCGACGATTCAAGAAAGCCTGCGACCAGATTGTGCTGCTAAACCAGCGACTAGGCGAAGTACAGAAACGCTACAAAATGGCAAAAAGAACCAACAACAGATCCTTCCGCTACAATCTCAGACTGAAACTAGCAGTAATTGAAGGAGCAAGAAACATGTACTACGACTACGCCTACAACAAAGCTGACCAGGTCGCCGAACTACGCAGAGAGCTATTCAACGAGTCTGTCGAAATCGTGTCTGCTTCTGACTCTGATTATTCTTCAGACTCTGAATAGCAAGAGTCGCACAGCTGTTCGTCGTTTAACAAAACGGCCCTTTTCAGAGCCAAACCAAATGTCTAGAAAGACATCTTTTTCACAAATTGTCAAACAAATAAAAAAGATCAAGTCCCGTAAAAGTCCAATTGAACGCCTAAACATACCTTAAATTTGTATTAAAATCCGAGAAAAGGCCGTCAATCGATTGTCCTTCTAAAACATATTGACCCGCCACGCAAAAATGGAACATTTAACTTGCGCGATACCTATCAAGCCTAGTAAAATTGCAAGGACTATGCAGGATGATCGTGCGGGGTTAAATCTTATAAATAGCATATTATCAGTGTCTGACCAAATCGTTGCCACTACAGCTTGAAAAGACTGTAGTTATGAGATTTGGGCAGTCCACCAACGATATGATCTTGTTGCTTTCTTTTTGAGTAAGGAGATAAATGTAGAATATGTAGTCAATGATAAAAATTACTTTCTAGAAATGTATAGAATTCATTCTTTATTTTATTACATTTTGATTTCTATTACAAACCTTGCTTGACTGGTCCTGACTCTGAACTACATTTTCAAATGCTCAATTCCTGTTGAGTTCCTGTGCATGTCTTTTTTTCGCGTGACTGGCTCCTTTCTTTAACGCGACAAAAGTGCCGAATTTAAGATTCGTGGGTACGTTCATTTCGACTGAATTTCGTGCTCATTTTCTATCATCATGTTGGTAATGAAAAAAATGCCGAGAATCACTCTCATCATATTTATATTTCTCAGGACTCGCTTAACTGTATCTTTTATGAGCTGTAGTAACGATCTAATATATATATATTTGTCGCTCGCCATCGAGGAAAACTGCAAACTTATCTTTTTGAGGGTTAGTTTGTTTTGCTCCGAGATAAAATGGCAACGTCGCATGCATGTAAATGTTCTAAAAAATGCGCGTTTCGACCCTGATTGGCCTACTATGAGCAGTAGCTAGTTTCATTTGCAGTTCGGGCTCGGCCAATATTTTTCCGACGTGAACGCGAAGGCGCATAATATTATCTTTTTTTATATAGTATACGGTAACTTTGAAATGCACAATAAATGTCCGGATTAGTTCTCCTTTTGTCACTCATATTAAAATGTGATGGGCGAAAATTGTGTAAATGAATACTTGGTTGTTTGACAAGATCGATCTACGTGTTTGCAAACTTCATAAAAACAGTAATTAAGTAGTTGTGAAAGATTGCGGATTAGCAAATCGTCATGTTGTTTCAACGACGTGTGGCTAATTAACTTAAGTGTCAACTCATTCTGGCATATCAATACCGTGTCATGAAATGACAGTGGCATGTAGCACTTGCTAATCTTTGAGTGGATAGCATAAAAAGGCTGCATAGAATCAGATGAAACCATTCTTTTCCACCATTCTACATCGATAATAACACAACAATGCCTTCGAAAATGAAATCTCTTGACAAGCGCTTCACATTGAACACAGCTGAGCGACGATTCAAGAAAGCCTGCGACCAGATTGTGCTGCTAAACCAGCGACTAGGCGAAGTACAGAAACGCTACAAAATGGCAAAAAGAACCAACAACAGATCCTTCCGCTACAATCTCAGACTGAAACTAGCAGTAATTGAAGGAGCAAGAAACATGTACTACGACTACGCCTACAACAAAGCTGACCAGGTCGCCGAACTACGCAGAGAGCTATTCAACGAGTCTGTCGAAATCGTGTCTGCTTCTGACTCTGATTATTCTTCAGACTCTGAATAGCAAGAGTCGCACAGCTGTTCGTCGTTTAACAAAACGGCCCTTTTCAGAGCCAAACCAAATGTCTAGAAAGACATCTTTTTCACAAATTGTCAAACAAATAAAAAAGATCAAGTCCCGTAAAAGTCCAATTGAACGCCTAAACATACCTTAAATTTGTATTAAAATCCGAGAAAAGGCCGTCAATCGATTGTCCTTCTAAAACATATTGACCCGCCACGCAAAAATGGAACATTTAACTTGCGCGATACCTATCAAGCCTAGTAAAATTGCAAGGACTATGCAGGATGATCGTGCGGGGTTAAATCTTATAAATAGCATATTATCAGTGTCTGACCAAATCGTTGCCACTACAGCTTGAAAAGACTGTAGTTATGAGATTTGGGCAGTCCACCAACGATATGATCATGTTGCTTTCTTTTTGAGTAAGGAGATAAATGTAGAATATGTAGTCAATGATAAAAATTACTTTCTAGAAATGTATAGAATTCATTCTTTATTTTATTACATTTTGATTTCTATTACAAACCTTGCTTGACTGGTCCTGACTCTGAACTACATTTTCAAATGCTCAATTCCTGTTGAGTTCCTGTGCATGTCTTTTTTTCGCGTGACTGGCTCCTTTCTTTAACGCGACAAAAGTGCCGAATTTAAGATTCGTGGGTACGTTCATTTCGACTGAATTTCGTGCTCATTTTCTATCATCATGTTGGTAATGAAAAAAATGCCGAGAATCACTCTCATCATATTTATATTTCTCAGGACTCGCTTAACTGTATCTTTTATGAGCTGTAGTAACGATCTAATATATATATATTTGTCGCTCGCCATCGAGGAAAACTGCAAACTTATCTTTTTGAGGGTTAGTTTGTTTTGCTCCGAGATAAAATGGCAACGTCGCATGCATGTAAATGTTCTAAAAAATGCGCGTTTCGACCCTGATTGGCCTACTATGAGCAGTAGCTAGTTTCATTTGCAGTTCGGGCTCGGCCAATATTTTTCCGACGTGAACGCGAAGGCGCATAATATTATCTTTTTTTATATAGTATACGGTAACTTTGAAATGCACAATAAATGTCCGGATTAGTTCTCCTTTTGTCACTCATATTAAAATGTGATGGGCGAAAATTGTGTAAATGAATACTTGGTTGTTTGACAAGATCGATCTACGTGTTTGCAAACTTCATAAAAACAGTAATTAAGTAGTTGTGAAAGATTGCGGATTAGCAAATCGTCATGTTGTTTCAACGACGTGTGGCTAATTAACTTAAGTGTCAACTCATTCTGGCATATCAATACCGTGTCATGAAATGACAGTGGCATGTAGCACTTGCTAATCTTTGAGTGGATAGCATAAAAAGGCTGCATAGAATCAGATGAAACCATTCTTTTCCACCATTCTACATCGATAATAACACAACAATGCCTTCGAAAATGAAATCTCTTGACAAGCGCTTCACATTGAACACAGCTGAGCGACGATTCAAGAAAGCCTGCGACCAGATTGTGCTGCTAAACCAGCGACTAGGCGAAGTACAGAAACGCTACAAAATGGCAAAAAGAACCAACAACAGATCCTTCCGCTACAATCTCAGACTGAAACTAGCAGTAATTGAAGGAGCAAGAAACATGTACTACGACTACGCCTACAACAAAGCTGACCAGGTCGCCGAACTACACAGAGAGCTATTCAACGAGTCTGTCGAAATCGTGTCTGCTTCTGACTCTGATTATTCTTCAGACTCTGAATAGCAAGAGTCGCACAGCTGTTCGTCGTTTAACAAAACGGCCCTTTTCAGAGCCAAACCAAATGTCTAGAAAGACATCTTTTTCACAAATTGTCAAACAAATAAAAAAGATCAAGTCCCGTAAAAGTCCAATTGAACGCCTAAACATACCTTAAATTTGTATTAAAATCCGAGAAAAGGCCGTCAATCGATTGTCCTTCTAAAACATATTGACCCGCCACGCAAAAATGGAACATTTAACTTGCGCGATACCTATCAAGCCTAGTAAAATTGCAAGGACTATGCAGGATGATCGTGCGGGGTTAAATCTTATAAATAGCATATTATCAGTGTCTGACCAAATCGTTGCCACTACAGCTTGAAAAGACTGTAGTTATGAGATTTGGGCAGTCCACCAACGATATGATCTTGTTGCTTTCTTTTTGAGTAAGGAGATAAATGTAGAATATGTAGTCAATGATAAAAATTACTTTCTAGAAATGTATAGAATTCATTCTTTATTTTATTACATTTTGATTTCTATTACAAACCTTGCTTGACTGGTCCTGACTCTGAACTACATTTTCAAATGCTCAATTCCTGTTGAGTTCCTGTGCATGTCTTTTTTTCGCGTGACTGGCTCCTTTCTTTAACGCGACAAAAGTGCCGAATTTAAGATTCGTGGGTACGTTCATTTCGACTGAATTTCGTGCTCATTTTCTATCATCATGTTGGTAATGAAAAAAATGCCGAGAATCACTCTCATCATATTTATATTTCTCAGGACTCGCTTAACTGTATCTTTTATGAGCTGTAGTAACGATCTAATATATATATATTTGTCGCTCGCCATCGAGGAAAACTGCAAACTTATCTTTTTGAGGGTTAGTTTGTTTTGCTCCGAGATAAAATGGCAACGTCGCATGCATGTAAATGTTCTAAAAAATGCGCGTTTCGACCCTGATTGGCCTACTATGAGCAGTAGCTAGTTTCATTTGCAGTTCGGGCTCGGCCAATATTTTTCCGACGTGAACGCGAAGGCGCATAATATTATCTTTTTTTATATAGTATACGGTAACTTTGAAATGCACAATAAATGTCCGGATTAGTTCTCCTTTTGTCACTCATATTAAAATGTGATGGGCGAAAATTGTGTAAATGAATACTTGGTTGTTTGACAAGATCGATCTACGTGTTTGCAAACTTCATAAAAACAGTAATTAAGTAGTTGTGAAAGATTGCGGATTAGCAAATCGTCATGTTGTTTCAACGACGTGTGGCTAATTAACTTAAGTGTCAACTCATTCTGGCATATCAATACCGTGTCATGAAATGACAGTGGCATGTAGCACTTGCTAATCTTTGAGTGGATAGCATAAAAAGGCTGCATAGAATCAGATGAAACCATTCTTTTCCACCATTCTACATCGATAATAACACAACAATGCCTTCGAAAATGAAATCTCTTGACAAGCGCTTCACATTGAACACAGCTGAGCGACGATTCAAGAAAGCCTGCGACCAGATTGTGCTGCTAAACCAGCGACTAGGCGAAGTACAGAAACGCTACAAAATGGCAAAAAGAACCAACAACAGATCCTTCCGCTACAATCTCAGACTGAAACTAGCAGTAATTGAAGGAGCAAGAAACATGTACTACGACTACGCCTACAACAAAGCTGACCAGGTCGCCGAACTACGCAGAGAGCTATTCAACGAGTCTGTCGAAATCGTGTCTGCTTCTGACTCTGATTATTCTTCAGACTCTGAATAGCAAGAGTCGCACAGCTGTTCGTCGTTTAACAAAACGGCCCTTTTCAGAGCCAAACCAAATGTCTAGAAAGACATCTTTTTCACAAATTGTCAAACAAATAAAAAAGATCAAGTCCCGTAAAAGTCCAATTGAACGCCTAAACATACCTTAAATTTGTATTAAAATCCGAGAAAAGGCCGTCAATCGATTGTCCTTCTAAAACATATTGACCCGCCACGCAAAAATGGAACATTTAACTTGCGCGATACCTATCAAGCCTAGTAAAATTGCAAGGACTATGCAGGATGATCGTGCGGGGTTAAATCTTATAAATAGCATATTATCAGTGTCTGACCAAATCGTTGCCACTACAGCTTGAAAAGACTGTAGTTATGAGATTTGGGCAGTCCACCAACGATATGATCTTGTTGCTTTCTTTTTGAGTAAGGAGATAAATGTAGAATATGTAGTCAATGATAAAAATTACTTTCTAGAAATGTATAGAATTCATTCTTTATTTTATTACATTTTGATTTCTATTACAAACCTTGCTTGACTGGTCCTGACTCTGAACTACATTTTCAAATGCTCAATTCCTGTTGAGTTCCTGTGCATGTCTTTTTTTCGCGTGACTGGCTCCTTTCTTTAACGCGACAAAAGTGCCGAATTTAAGATTCGTGGGTACGTTCATTTCGACTGAATTTCGTGCTCATTTTCTATCATCATGTTGGTAATGAAAAAAATGCCGAGAATCACTCTCATCATATTTATATTTCTCAGGACTCGCTTAACTGTATCTTTTATGAGCTGTAGTAACGATCTAATATATATATATTTGTCGCTCGCCATCGAGGAAAACTGCAAACTTATCTTTTTGAGGGTTAGTTTGTTTTGCTCCGAGATAAAATGGCAACGTCGCATGCATGTAAATGTTCTAAAAAATGCGCGTTTCGACCCTGATTGGCCTACTATGAGCAGTAGCTAGTTTCATTTGCAGTTCGGGCTCGGCCAATATTTTTCCGACGTGAACGCGAAGGCGCATAATATTATCTTTTTTTTATATAGTATACGGTAACTTTGAAATGCACAATAAATGTCCGGATTAGTTCTCCTTTTGTCACTCATATTAAAATGTGATGGGCGAAAATTGTGTAAATGAATACTTGGTTGTTTGACAAGATCGATCTACGTGTTTGCAAACTTCATAAAAACAGTAATTAAGTAGTTGTGAAAGATTGCGGATTAGCAAATCGTCATGTTGTTTCAACGACGTGTGGCTAATTAACTTAAGTGTCAACTCATTCTGGCATATCAATACCGTGTCATGAAATGACAGTGGCATGTAGCACTTGCTAATCTTTGAGTGGATAGCATAAAAAGGCTGCATAGAATCAGATGAAACCATTCTTTTCCACCATTCTACATCGATAATAACACAACAATGCCTTCGAAAATGAAATCTCTTGACAAGCGCTTCACATTGAACACAGCTGAGCGACGATTCAAGAAAGCCTGCGACCAGATTGTGCTGCTAAACCAGCGACTAGGCGAAGTACAGAAACGCTACAAAATGGCAAAAAGAACCAACAACAGATCCTTCCGCTACAATCTCAGACTGAAACTAGCAGTAATTGAAGGAGCAAGAAACATGTACTACGACTACGCCTACAACAAAGCTGACCAGGTCGCCGAACTACGCAGAGAGCTATTCAACGAGTCTGTCGAAATCGTGTCTGCTTCTGACTCTGATTATTCTTCAGACTCTGAATAGCAAGAGTCGCACAGCTGTTCGTCGTTTAACAAAACGGCCCTTTTCAGAGCCAAACCAAATGTCTAGAAAGACATCTTTTTCACAAATTGTCAAACAAATAAAAAAGATCAAGTCCCGTAAAAGTCCAATTGAACGCCTAAACATACCTTAAATTTGTATTAAAATCCGAGAAAAGGCCGTCAATCGATTGTCCTTCTAAAACATATTGACCCGCCACGCAAAAATGGAACATTTAACTTGCGCGATACCTATCAAGCCTAGTAAAATTGCAAGGACTATGCAGGATGATCGTGCGGGGTTAAATCTTATAAATAGCATATTATCAGTGTCTGACCAAATCGTTGCCACTACAGCTTGAAAAGACTGTAGTTATGAGATTTGGGCAGTCCACCAACGATATGATCTTGTTGCTTTCTTTTTGAGTAAGGAGATAAATGTAGAATATGTAGTCAATGATAAAAATTACTTTCTAGAAATGTATAGAATTCATTCTTTATTTTATTACATTTTGATTTCTATTACAAACCTTGCTTGACTGGTCCTGACTCTGAACTACATTTTCAAATGCTCAATTCCTGTTGAGTTCCTGTGCATGTCTTTTTTTCGCGTGACTGGCTCCTTTCTTTAACGCGACAAAAGTGCCGAATTTAAGATTCGTGGGTACGTTCATTTCGACTGAATTTCGTGCTCATTTTCTATCATCATGTTGGTAATGAAAAAAATGCCGAGAATCACTCTCATCATATTTATATTTCTCAGGACTCGCTTAACTGTATCTTTTATGAGCTGTAGTAACGATCTAATATATATATATTTGTCGCTCGCCATCGAGGAAAACTGCAAACTTATCTTTTTGAGGGTTAGTTTGTTTTGCTCCGAGATAAAATGGCAACGTCGCATGCATGTAAATGTTCTAAAAAATGCGCGTTTCGACCCTGATTGGCCTACTATGAGCAGTAGCTAGTTTCATTTGCAGTTCGGGCTCGGCCAATATTTTTCCGACGTGAACGCGAAGGCGCATAATATTATCTTTTTTTATATAGTATACGGTAACTTTGAAATGCACAATAAATGTCCGGATTAGTTCTCCTTTTGTCACTCATATTAAAATGTGATGGGCGAAAATTGTGTAAATGAATACTTGGTTGTTTGACAAGATCGATCTACGTGTTTGCAAACTTCATAAAAACAGTAATTAAGTAGTTGTGAAAGATTGCGGATTAGCAAATCGTCATGTTGTTTCAACGACGTGTGGCTAATTAACTTAAGTGTCAACTCATTCTGGCATATCAATACCGTGTCATGAAATGACAGTGGCATGTAGCACTTGCTAATCTTTGAGTGGATAGCATAAAAAGGCTGCATAGAATCAGATGAAACCATTCTTTTCCACCATTCTACATCGATAATAACACAACAATGCCTTCGAAAATGAAATCTCTTGACAAGCGCTTCACATTGAACACAGCTGAGCGACGATTCAAGAAAGCCTGCGACCAGATTGTGCTGCTAAACCAGCGACTAGGCGAAGTACAGAAACGCTACAAAATGGCAAAAAGAACCAACAACAGATCCTTCCGCTACAATCTCAGACTGAAACTAGCAGTAATTGAAGGAGCAAGAAACATGTACTACGACTACGCCTACAACAAAGCTGACCAGGTCGCCGAACTACGCAGAGAGCTATTCAACGAGTCTGTCGAAATCGTGTCTGCTTCTGACTCTGATTATTCTTCAGACTCTGAATAGCAAGAGTCGCACAGCTGTTCGTCGTTTAACAAAACGGCCCTTTTCAGAGCCAAACCAAATGTCTAGAAAGACATCTTTTTCACAAATTGTCAAACAAATAAAAAAGATCAAGTCCCGTAAAAGTCCAATTGAACGCCTAAACATACCTTAAATTTGTATTAAAATCCGAGAAAAGGCCGTCAATCGATTGTCCTTCTAAAACATATTGACCCGCCACGCAAAAATGGAACATTTAACTTGCGCGATACCTATCAAGCCTAGTAAAATTGCAAGGACTATGCAGGATGATCGTGCGGGGTTAAATCTTATAAATAGCATATTATCAGTGTCTGACCAAATCGTTGCCACTACAGCTTGAAAAGACTGTAGTTATGAGATTTGGGCAGTCCACCAACGATATGATCTTGTTGCTTTCTTTTTGAGTAAGGAGATAAATGTAGAATATGTAGTCAATGATAAAAATTACTTTCTAGAAATGTATAGAATTCATTCTTTATTTTATTACATTTTGATTTCTATTACAAACCTTGCTTGACTGGTCCTGACTCTGAACTACATTTTCAAATGCTCAATTCCTGTTGAGTTCCTGTGCATGTCTTTTTTTCGCGTGACTGGCTCCTTTCTTTAACGCGACAAAAGTGCCGAATTTAAGATTCGTGGGTACGTTCATTTCGACTGAATTTCGTGCTCATTTTCTATCATCATGTTGGTAATGAAAAAAATGCCGAGAATCACTCTCATCATATTTATATTTCTCAGGACTCGCTTAACTGTATCTTTTATGAGCTGTAGTAACGATCTAATATATATATATTTGTCGCTCGCCATCGAGGAAAACTGCAAACTTATCTTTTTGAGGGTTAGTTTGTTTTGCTCCGAGATAAAATGACAACGTCGCATGCATGTAAATGTTCTAAAAAATGCGCGTTTCGACCCTGATTGGCCTACTATGAGCAGTAGCTAGTTTCATTTGCAGTTCGGGCTCGGCCAATATTTTTCCGACGTGAACGCGAAGGCGCATAATATTATCTTTTTTTATATAGTATACGGTAACTTTGAAATGCACAATAAATGTCCGGATTAGTTCTCCTTTTGTCACTCATATTAAAATGTGATGGGCGAAAATTGTGTAAATGAATACTTGGTTGTTTGACAAGATCGATCTACGTGTTTGCAAACTTCATAAAAACAGTAATTAAGTAGTTGTGAAAGATTGCGGATTAGCAAATCGTCATGTTGTTTCAACGACGTGTGGCTAATTAACTTAAGTGTCAACTCATTCTGGCATATCAATACCGTGTCATGAAATGACAGTGGCATGTAGCACTTGCTAATCTTTGAGTGGATAGCATAAAAAGGCTGCATAGAATCAGATGAAACCATTCTTTTCCACCATTCTACATCGATAATAACACAACAATGCCTTCGAAAATGAAATCTCTTGACAAGCGCTTCACATTGAACACAGCTGAGCGACGATTCAAGAAAGCCTGCGACCAGATTGTGCTGCTAAACCAGCGACTAGGCGAAGTACAGAAACGCTACAAAATGGCAAAAAGAACCAACAACAGATCCTTCCGCTACAATCTCAGACTGAAACTAGCAGTAATTGAAGGAGCAAGAAACATGTACTACGACTACGCCTACAACAAAGCTGACCAGGTCGCCGAACTACGCAGAGAGCTATTCAACGAGTCTGTCGAAATCGTGTCTGCTTCTGACTCTGATTATTCTTCAGACTCTGAATAGCAAGAGTCGCACAGCTGTTCGTCGTTTAACAAAACGGCCCTTTTCAGAGCCAAACCAAATGTCTAGAAAGACATCTTTTTCACAAATTGTCAAACAAATAAAAAAGATCAAGTCCCGTAAAAGTCCAATTGAACGCCTAAACATACCTTAAATTTGTATTAAAATCCGAGAAAAGGCCGTCAATCGATTGTCCTTCTAAAACATATTGACCCGCCACGCAAAAATGGAACATTTAACTTGCGCGATACCTATCAAGCCTAGTAAAATTGCAAGGACTATGCAGGATGATCGTGCGGGGTTAAATCTTATAAATAGCATATTATCAGTGTCTGACCAAATCGTTGCCACTACAGCTTGAAAAGACTGTAGTTATGAGATTTGGGCAGTCCACCAACGATATGATCTTGTTGCTTTCTTTTTGAGTAAGGAGATAAATGTAGAATATGTAGTCAATGATAAAAATTACTTTCTAGAAATGTATAGAATTCATTCTTTATTTTATTACATTTTGATTTCTATTACAAACCTTGCTTGACTGGTCCTGACTCTGAACTACATTTTCAAATGCTCAATTCCTGTTGAGTTCCTGTGCATGTCTTTTTTTCGCGTGACTGGCTCCTTTCTTTAACGCGACAAAAGTGCCGAATTTAAGATTCGTGGGTACGTTCATTTCGACTGAATTTCGTGCTCATTTTCTATCATCATGTTGGTAATGAAAAAAATGCCGAGAATCACTCTCATCATATTTATATTTCTCAGGACTCGCTTAACTGTATCTTTTATGAGCTGTAGTAACGATCTAATATATATATATTTGTCGCTCGCCATCGAGGAAAACTGCAAACTTATCTTTTTGAGGGTTAGTTTGTTTTGCTCCGAGATAAAATGGCAACGTCGCATGCATGTAAATGTTCTAAAAAATGCGCGTTTCGACCCTGATTGGCCTACTATGAGCAGTAGCTAGTTTCATTTGCAGTTCGGGCTCGGCCAATATTTTTCCGACGTGAACGCGAAGGCGCATAATATTATCTTTTTTTATATAGTATACGGTAACTTTGAAATGCACAATAAATGTCCGGATTAGTTCTCCTTTTGTCACTCATATTAAAATGTGATGGGCGAAAATTGTGTAAATGAATACTTGGTTGTTTGACAAGATCGATCTACGTGTTTGCAAACTTCATAAAAACAGTAATTAAGTAGTTGTGAAAGATTGCGGATTAGCAAATCGTCATGTTGTTTCAACGACGTGTGGCTAATTAACTTAAGTGTCAACTCATTCTGGCATATCAATACCGTGTCATGAAATGACAGTGGCATGTAGCACTTGCTAATCTTTGAGTGGATAGCATAAAAAGGCTGCATAGAATCAGATGAAACCATTCTTTTCCACCATTCTACATCGATAATAACACAACAATGCCTTCGAAAATGAAATCTCTTGACAAGCGCTTCACATTGAACACAGCTGAGCGACGATTCAAGAAAGCCTGCGACCAGATTGTGCTGCTAAACCAGCGACTAGGCGAAGTACAGAAACGCTACAAAATGGCAAAAAGAACCAACAACAGATCCTTCCGCTACAATCTCAGACTGAAACTAGCAGTAATTGAAGGAGCAAGAAACATGTACTACGACTACGCCTACAACAAAGCTGACCAGGTCGCCGAACTACGCAGAGAGCTATTCAACGAGTCTGTCGAAATCGTGTCTGCTTCTGACTCTGATTATTCTTCAGACTCTGAATAGCAAGAGTCGCACAGCTGTTCGTCGTTTAACAAAACGGCCCTTTTCAGAGCCAAACCAAATGTCTAGAAAGACATCTTTTTCACAAATTGTCAAACAAATAAAAAAGATCAAGTCCCGTAAAAGTCCAATTGAACGCCTAAACATACCTTAAATTTGTATTAAAATCCGAGAAAAGGCCGTCAATCGATTGTCCTTCTAAAACATATTGACCCGCCACGCAAAAATGGAACATTTAACTTGCGCGATACCTATCAAGCCTAGTAAAATTGCAAGGACTATGCAGGATGATCGTGCGGGGTTAAATCTTATAAATAGCATATTATCAGTGTCTGACCAAATCGTTGCCACTACAGCTTGAAAAGACTGTAGTTATGAGATTTGGGCAGTCCACCAACGATATGATCTTGTTGCTTTCTTTTTGAGTAAGGAGATAAATGTAGAATATGTAGTCAATGATAAAAATTACTTTCTAGAAATGTATAGAATTCATTCTTTATTTTATTACATTTTGATTTCTATTACAAACCTTGCTTGACTGGTCCTGACTCTGAACTACATTTTCAAATGCTCAATTCCTGTTGAGTTCCTGTGCATGTCTTTTTTTCGCGTGACTGGCTCCTTTCTTTAACGCGACAAAAGTGCCGAATTTAAGATTCGTGGGTACGTTCATTTCGACTGAATTTCGTGCTCATTTTCTATCATCATGTTGGTAATGAAAAAAATGCCGAGAATCACTCTCATCATATTTATATTTCTCAGGACTCGCTTAACTGTATCTTTTATGAGCTGTAGTAACGATCTAATATATATATATTTGTCGCTCGCCATCGAGGAAAACTGCAAACTTATCTTTTTGAGGGTTAGTTTGTTTTGCTCCGAGATAAAATGGCAACGTCGCATGCATGTAAATGTTCTAAAAAATGCGCGTTTCGACCCTGATTGGCCTACTATGAGCAGTAGCTAGTTTCATTTGCAGTTCGGGCTCGGCCAATATTTTTCCGACGTGAACGCGAAGGCGCATAATATTATCTTTTTTTATATAGTATACGGTAACTTTGAAATGCACAATAAATGTCCGGATTAGTTCTCCTTTTGTCACTCATATTAAAATGTGATGGGCGAAAATTGTGTAAATGAATACTTGGTTGTTTGACAAGATCGATCTACGTGTTTGCAAACTTCATAAAAACAGTAATTAAGTAGTTGTGAAAGATTGCGGATTAGCAAATCGTCATGTTGTTTCAACGACGTGTGGCTAATTAACTTAAGTGTCAACTCATTCTGGCATATCAATACCGTGTCATGAAATGACAGTGGCATGTAGCACTTGCTAATCTTTGAGTGGATAGCATAAAAAGGCTGCATAGAATCAGATGAAACCATTCTTTTCCACCATTCTACATCGATAATAACACAACAATGCCTTCGAAAATGAAATCTCTTGACAAGCGCTTCACATTGAACACAGCTGAGCGACGATTCAAGAAAGCCTGCGACCAGATTGTGCTGCTAAACCAGCGACTAGGCGAAGTACAGAAACGCTACAAAATGGCAAAAAGAACCAACAACAGATCCTTCCGCTACAATCTCAGACTGAAACTAGCAGTAATTGAAGGAGCAAGAAACATGTACTACGACTACGCCTACAACAAAGCTGACCAGGTCGCCGAACTACGCAGAGAGCTATTCAACGAGTCTGTCGAAATCGTGTCTGCTTCTGACTCTGATTATTCTTCAGACTCTGAATAGCAAGAGTCGCACAGCTGTTCGTCGTTTAACAAAACGGCCCTTTTCAGAGCCAAACCAAATGTCTAGAAAGACATCTTTTTCACAAATTGTCAAACAAATAAAAAAGATCAAGTCCCGTAAAAGTCCAATTGAACGCCTAAACATACCTTAAATTTGTATTAAAATCCGAGAAAAGGCCGTCAATCGATTGTCCTTCTAAAACATATTGACCCGCCACGCAAAAATGGAACATTTAACTTGCGCGATACCTATCAAGCCTAGTAAAATTGCAAGGACTATGCAGGATGATCGTGCGGGGTTAAATCTTATAAATAGCATATTATCAGTGTCTGACCAAATCGTTGCCACTACAGCTTGAAAAGACTGTAGTTATGAGATTTGGGCAGTCCACCAACGATATGATCTTGTTGCTTTCTTTTTGAGTAAGGAGATAAATGTAGAATATGTAGTCAATGATAAAAATTACTTTCTAGAAATGTATAGAATTCATTCTTTATTTTATTACATTTTGATTTCTATTACAAACCTTGCTTGACTGGTCCTGACTCTGAACTACATTTTCAAATGCTCAATTCCTGTTGAGTTCCTGTGCATGTCTTTTTTTCGCGTGACTGGCTCCTTTCTTTAACGCGACAAAAGTGCCGAATTTAAGATTCGTGGGTACGTTCATTTCGACTGAATTTCGTGCTCATTTTCTATCATCATGTTGGTAATGAAAAAAATGCCGAGAATCACTCTCATCATATTTATATTTCTCAGGACTCGCTTAACTGTATCTTTTATGAGCTGTAGTAACGATCTAATATATATATATTTGTCGCTCGCCATCGAGGAAAACTGCAAACTTATCTTTTTGAGGGTTAGTTTGTTTTGCTCCGAGATAAAATGGCAACGTCGCATGCATGTAAATGTTCTAAAAAATGCGCGTTTCGACCCTGATTGGCCTACTATGAGCAGTAGCTAGTTTCATTTGCAGTTCGGGCTCGGCCAATATTTTTCCGACGTGAACGCGAAGGCGCATAATATTATCTTTTTTTATATAGTATACGGTAACTTTGAAATGCACAATAAATGTCCGGATTAGTTCTCCTTTTGTCACTCATATTTAAATGTGATGGGCGAAAATTGTGTAAATGAATACTTGGTTGTTTGACAAGATCGATCTACGTGTTTGCAAACTTCATAAAAACAGTAATTAAGTAGTTGTGAAAGATTGCGGATTAGCAAATCGTCATGTTGTTTCAACGACGTGTGGCTAATTAACTTAAGTGTCAACTCATTCTGGCATATCAATACCGTGTCATGAAATGACAGTGGCATGTAGCACTTGCTAATCTTTGAGTGGATAGCATAAAAAGGCTGCATAGAATCAGATGAAACCATTCTTTTTCACCATTCTACATCGATAATAACACAACAATGCCTTCGAAAATGAAATCTCTTGACAAGCGCTTCACATTGAACACAGCTGAGCGACGATTCAAGAAAGCCTGCGACCAGATTGTGCTGCTAAACCAGCGACTAGGCGAAGTACAGAAACGCTACAAAATGGCAAAAAGAACCAACAACAGATCCTTCCGCTACAATCTCAGACTGAAACTAGCAGTAATTGAAGGAGCAAGAAACATGTACTACGACTACGCCTACAACAAAGCTGACCAGGTCGCCGAACTACGCAGAGAGCTATTCAACGAGTCTGTCGAAATCGTGTCTGCTTCTGACTCTGATTATTCTTCAGACTCTGAATAGCAAGAGTCGCACAGCTGTTCGTCGTTTAACAAAACGGCCCTTTTCAGAGCCAAACCAAATGTCTAGAAAGACATCTTTTTCACAAATTGTCAAACAAATAAAAAAGATCAAGTCCCGTAAAAGTCCAATTGAACGCCTAAACATACCTTAAATTTGTATTAAAATCCGAGAAAAGGCCGTCAATCGATTGTCCTTCTAAAACATATTGACCCGCCACGCAAAAATGGAACATTTAACTTGCGCGATACCTATCAAGCCTAGTAAAATTGCAAGGACTATGCAGGATGATCGTGCGGGGTTAAATCTTATAAATAGCATATTATCAGTGTCTGACCAAATCGTTGCCACTACAGCTTGAAAAGACTGTAGTTATGAGATTTGGGCAGTCCACCAACGATATGATCTTGTTGCTTTCTTTTTGAGTAAGGAGATAAATGTAGAATATGTAGTCAATGATAAAAATTACTTTCTAGAAATGTATAGAATTCATTCTTTATTTTATTACATTTTGATTTCTATTACAAACCTTGCTTGACTGGTCCTGACTCTGAACTACATTTTCAAATGCTCAATTCCTGTTGAGTTCCTGTGCATGTCTTTTTTTCGCGTGACTGGCTCCTTTCTTTAACGCGACAAAAGTGCCGAATTTAAGATTCGTGGGTACGTTCATTTCGACTGAATTTCGTGCTCATTTTCTATCATCATGTTGGTAATGAAAAAAATGCCGAGAATCACTCTCATCATATTTATATTTCTCAGGACTCGCTTAACTGTATCTTTTATGAGCTGTAGTAACGATCTAATATATATATATTTGTCGCTCGCCATCGAGGAAAACTGCAAACTTATCTTTTTGAGGGTTAGTTTGTTTTGCTCCGAGATAAAATGGCAACGTCGCATGCATGTAAATGTTCTAAAAAATGCGCGTTTCGACCCTGATTGGCCTACTATGAGCAGTAGCTAGTTTCATTTGCAGTTCGGGCTCGGCCAATATTTTTCCGACGTGAACGCGAAGGCGCATAATATTATCTTTTTTTATATAGTATACGGTAACTTTGAAATGCACAATAAATGTCCGGATTAGTTCTCCTTTTGTCACTCATATTAAAATGTGATGGGCGAAAATTGTGTAAATGAATACTTGGTTGTTTGACAAGATCGATCTACGTGTTTGCAAACTTCATAAAAACAGTAATTAAGTAGTTGTGAAAGATTGCGGATTAGCAAATCGTCATGTTGTTTCAACGACGTGTGGCTAATTAACTTAAGTGTCAACTCATTCTGGCATATCAATACCGTGTCATGAAATGACAGTGGCATGTAGCACTTGCTAATCTTTGAGTGGATAGCATAAAAAGGCTGCATAGAATCAGATGAAACCATTCTTTTCCACCATTCTACATCGATAATAACACAACAATGCCTTCGAAAATGAAATCTCTTGACAAGCGCTTCACATTGAACACAGCTGAGCGACGATTCAAGAAAGCCTGCGACCAGATTGTGCTGCTAAACCAGCGACTAGGCGAAGTACAGAAACGCTACAAAATGGCAAAAAGAACCAACAACAGATCCTTCCGCTACAATCTCAGACTGAAACTAGCAGTAATTGAAGGAGCAAGAAACATGTACTACGACTACGCCTACAACAAAGCTGACCAGGTCGCCGAACTACGCAGAGAGCTATTCAACGAGTCTGTCGAAATCGTGTCTGCTTCTGACTCTGATTATTCTTCAGACTCTGAATAGCAAGAGTCGCACAGCTGTTCGTCGTTTAACAAAACGGCCCTTTTCAGAGCCAAACCAAATGTCTAGAAAGACATCTTTTTCACAAATTGTCAAACAAATAAAAAAGATCAAGTCCCGTAAAAGTCCAATTGAACGCCTAAACATACCTTAAATTTGTATTAAAATCCGAGAAAAGGCCGTCAATCGATTGTCCTTCTAAAACATATTGACCCGCCACGCAAAAATGGAACATTTAACTTGCGCGATACCTATCAAGCCTAGTAAAATTGCAAGGACTATGCAGGATGATCGTGCGGGGTTAAATCTTATAAATAGCATATTATCAGTGTCTGACCAAATCGTTGCCACTATAGCTTGAAAAGACTGTAGTTATGAGATTTGGGCAGTCCACCAACGATATGATCTTGTTGCTTTCTTTTTGAGTAAGGAGATAAATGTAGAATATGTAGTCAATGATAAAAATTACTTTCTAGAAATGTATAGAATTCATTCTTTATTTTATTACATTTTGATTTCTATTACAAACCTTGCTTGACTGGTCCTGACTCTGAACTACATTTTCAAATGCTCAATTCCTGTTGAGTTCCTGTGCATGTCTTTTATTCGCGTGACTGGCTCCTTTCTTTAACGCGACAAAAGTGCCGAATTTAAGATTCGTGGGTACGTTCATTTCGACTGAATTTCGTGCTCATTTTCTATCATCATGTTGGTAATGAAAAAAATGCCGAGAATCACTCTCATCATATTTATATTTCTCAGGACTCGCTTAACTGTATCTTTTATGAGCTGTAGTAACGATCTAATATATATATATTTGTCGCTCGCCATCGAGGAAAACTGCAAA
Organism: Fragum whitleyi; assembly: GCA_948146395.1. Lineage (NCBI taxonomy): Eukaryota > Metazoa > Mollusca > Bivalvia > Cardiida > Cardiidae > Fragum > Fragum whitleyi. Next base: position 18,391,958 of record OX411548.1, on the reverse strand, counting down.
CTTATCTTTTTGAGGGTTAGTTTGTTTTGCTCCGAGATAAAATGGCAACGTCGCATGCATGTAAATGTTCTAAAAAATGCGCGTTTCGACCCTGATTGGCCTACTATGAGCAGTAGCTAGTTTCATTTGCAGTTCGGGCTCGGCCAATATTTTTCCGACGTGAACGCGAAGGCGCATAATATTATCTTTTTTTATATAGTATACGGTAACTTTGAAATGCACAATAAATGTCCGGATTAGTTCTCCTTTTGTCACTCATATTAAAATGTGATGGGCGAAAATTGTGTAAATGAATACTTGGTTGTTTGACAAGATCGATCTACGTGTTTGCAAACTTCATAAAAACAGTAATTAAGTAGTTGTGAAAGATTGCGGATTAGCAAATCGTCATGTTGTTTCAACGACGTGTGGCTAATTAACTTAAGTGTCAACTCATTCTGGCATATCAATACCGTGTCATGAAATGACAGTGGCATGTAGCACTTGCTAATCTTTGAGTGGATAGCATAAAAAGGCTGCATAGAATCAGATGAAACCATTCTTTTCCACCATTCTACATCGATAATAACACAACAATGCCTTCGAAAATGAAATCTCTTGACAAGCGCTTCACATTGAACACAGCTGAGCGACGATTCAAGAAAGCCTGCGACCAGATTGTGCTGCTAAACCAGCGACTAGGCGAAGTACAGAAACGCTACAAAATGGCAAAAAGAACCAACAACAGATCCTTCCGCTACAATCTCAGACTGAAACTAGCAGTAATTGAAGGAGCAAGAAACATGTACTACGACTACGCCTACAACAAAGCTGACCAGGTCGCCGAACTACGCAGAGAGCTATTCAACGAGTCTGTCGAAATCGTGTCTGCTTCTGACTCTGATTATTCTTCAGACTCTGAATAGCAAGAGTCGCACAGCTGTTCGTCGTTTAACAAAACGGCCCTTTTCAGAGCCAAACCAAATGTCTAGAAAGACATCTTTTTCACAAATTGTCAAACAAATAAAAAAGATCAAGTCCCGTAAAAGTCCAATTGAACGCCTAAACATACCTTAAATTTGTATTAAAATCCGAGAAAAGGCCGTCAATCGATTGTCCTTCTAAAACATATTGACCCGCCACGCAAAAATGGAACATTTAACTTGCGCGATACCTATCAAGCCTAGTAAAATTGCAAGGACTATGCAGGATGATCGTGCGGGGTTAAACCTTATAAATAGCATATTATCAGTGTCTGACCAAATCGTTGCCACTACAGCTTGAAAAGACTGTAGTTATGAGATTTGGGCAGTCCACCAACGATATGATCTTGTTGCTTTCTTTTTGAGTAAGGAGATAAATGTAGAATATGTAGTCAATGATAAAAATTACTTTCTAGAAATGTATAGAATTCATTCTTTATTTTATTACATTTTGATTTCTATTACAAACCTTGCTTGACTGGTCCTGACTCTGAACTACATTTTCAAATGCTCAATTCCTGTTGAGTTCCTGTGCATGTCTTTTTTTCGCGTGACTGGCTCCTTTCTTTAACGCGACAAAAGTGCCGAATTTAAGATTCGTGGGTACGTTCATTTCGACTGAATTTCGTGCTCATGTTCTATCATCATGTTGGTAATGAAAAAAATGCCGAGAATCACTCTCATCATATTTATATTTCTCAGGACTCGCTTAACTGTATCTTTTATGAGCTGTAGTAACGATCTAATATATATATATTTGTCGCTCGCCATCGAGGAAAACTGCAAACTTATCTTTTTGAGGGTTAGTTTGTTTTGCTCCGAGATAAAATGGCAACGTCGCATGCATGTAAATGTTCTAAAAAATGCGCGTTTCGACCCTGATTGGCCTACTATGAGCAGTAGCTAGTTTCATTTGCAGTTCGGGCTCGGCCAATATTTTTCCGACGTGAACGCGAAGGCGCATAATATTATCTTTTTTTATATAGTATACGGTAACTTTGAAATGCACAATAAATGTCCGGATTAGTTCTCCTTTTGTCACTCATATTAAAATGTGATGGGCGAAAATTGTGTAAATGAATACTTGGTTGTTTGACAAGATCGATCTACGTGTTTGCAAACTTCATAAAAACAGTAATTAAGTAGTTGTGAAAGATTGCGGATTAGCAAATCGTCATGTTGTTTCAACGACGTGTGGCTAATTAACTTAAGTGTCAACTCATTCTGGCATATCAATACCGTGTCATGAAATGACAGTGGCATGTAGCACTTGCTAATCTTTGAGTGGATAGCATAAAAAGGCTGCATAGAATCAGATGAAACCATTCTTTTCCACCATTCTACATCGATAATAACACAACAATGCCTTCGAAAATGAAATCTCTTGACAAGCGCTTCACATTGAACACAGCTGAGCGACGATTCAAGAAAGCCTGCGACCAGATTGTGCTGCTAAACCAGCGACTAGGCGAAGTACAGAAACGCTACAAAATGGCAAAAAGAACCAACAACAGATCCTTCCGCTACAATCTCAGACTGAAACTAGCAGTAATTGAAGGAGCAAGAAACATGTACTACGACTACGCCTACAACAAAGCTGACCAGGTCGCCGAACTACGCAGAGAGCTATTCAACGAGTCTGTCGAAATCGTGTCTGCTTCTGACTCTGATTATTCTTCAGACTCTGAATAGCAAGAGTCGCACAGCTGTTCGTCGTTTAACAAAACGGCCCTTTTCAGAGCCAAACCAAATGTCTAGAAAGACATCTTTTTCACAAATTGTCAAACAAATAAAAAAGATCAAGTCCCGTAAAAGTCCAATTGAACGCCTAAACATACCTTAAATTTGTATTAAAATCCGAGAAAAGGCCGTCAATCGATTGTCCTTCTAAAACATATTGACCCGCCACGCAAAAATGGAACATTTAACTTGCGCGATACCTATCAAGCCTAGTAAAATTGCAAGGACTATGCAGGATGATCGTGCGGGGTTAAACCTTATAAATAGCATATTATCAGTGTCTGACCAAATCGTTGCCACTACAGCTTGAAAAGACTGTAGTTATGAGATTTGGGCAGTCCACCAACGATATGATCTTGTTGCTTTCTTTTTGAGTAAGGAGATAAATGTAGAATATGTAGTCAATGATAAAAATTACTTTCTAGAAATGTATAGAATTCATTCTTTATTTTATTACATTTTGATTTCTATTACAAACCTTGCTTGACTGGTCCTGACTCTGAACTACATTTTCAAATGCTCAATTCCTGTTGAGTTCCTGTGCATGTCTTTTTTTCGCGTGACTGGCTCCTTTCTTTAACGCGACAAAAGTGCCGAATTTAAGATTCGTGGGTACGTTCATTTCGACTGAATTTCGTGCTCATTTTCTATCATCATGTTGGTAATGAAAAAAATGCCGAGAATCACTCTCATCATATTTATATTTCTCAGGACTCGCTTAACTGTATCTTTTATGAGCTGTAGTAACGATCTAATATATATATATTTGTCGCTCGCCATCGAGGAAAACTGCAAACTTATCTTTTTGAGGGTTAGTTTGTTTTGCTCCGAGATAAAATGGCAACGTCGCATGCATGTAAATGTTCTAAAAAATGCGCGTTTCGACCCTGATTGGCCTACTATGAGCAGTAGCTAGTTTCATTTGCAGTTCGGGCTCGGCCAATATTTTTCCGACGTGAACGCGAAGGCGCATAATATTATCTTTTTTTTATATAGTATACGGTAACTTTGAAATGCACAATAAATGTCCGGATTAGTTCTCCTTTTGTCACTCATATTAAAATGTGATGGGCGAAAATTGTGTAAATGAATACTTGGTTGTTTGACAAGATCGATCTACGTGTTTGCAAACTTCATAAAAACAGTAATTAAGTAGTTGTGAAAGATTGCGGATTAGCAAATCGTCATGTTGTTTCAACGACGTGTGGCTAATTAACTTAAGTGTCAACTCATTCTGGCATATCAATACCGTGTCATGAAATGACAGTGGCATGTAGCACTTGCTAATCTTTGAGTGGATAGCATAAAAAGGCTGCATAGAATCAGATGAAACCATTCTTTTCCACCATTCTACATCGATAATAACACAACAATGCCTTCGAAAATGAAATCTCTTGACAAGCGCTTCACATTGAACACAGCTGAGCGACGATTCAAGAAAGCCTGCGACCAGATTGTGCTGCTAAACCAGCGACTAGGCGAAGTACAGAAACGCTACAAAATGGCAAAAAGAACCAACAACAGATCCTTCCGCTACAATCTCAGACTGAAACTAGCAGTAATTGAAGGAGCAAGAAACATGTACTACGACTACGCCTACAACAAAGCTGACCAGGTCGCCGAACTACGCAGAGAGCTATTCAACGAGTCTGTCGAAATCGTGTCTGCTTCTGACTCTGATTATTCTTCAGACTCTGAATAGCAAGAGTCGCACAGCTGTTCGTCGTTTAACAAAACGGCCCTTTTCAGAGCCAAACCAAATGTCTAGAAAGACATCTTTTTCACAAATTGTCAAACAAATAAAAAAGATCAAGTCCCGTAAAAGTCCAATTGAACGCCTAAACATACCTTAAATTTGTATTAAAATCCGAGAAAAGGCCGTCAATCGATTGTCCTTCTAAAACATATTGACCCGCCACGCAAAAATGGAACATTTAACTTGCGCGATACCTATCAAGCCTAGTAAAATTGCAAGGACTATGCAGGATGATCGTGCGGGGTTAAATCTTATAAATAGCATATTATCAGTGTCTGACCAAATCGTTGCCACTACAGCTTGAAAAGACTGTAGTTATGAGATTTGGGCAGTCCACCAACGATATGATCTTGTTGCTTTCTTTTTGAGTAAGGAGATAAATGTAGAATATGTAGTCAATGATAAAAATTACTTTCTAGAAATGTATAGAATTCATTCTTTATTTTATTACATTTTGATTTCTATTACAAACCTTGCTTGACTGGTCCTGACTGTGAACTACATTTTCAAATGCTCAATTCCTGTTGAGTTCCTGTGCATGTCTTTTTTTCGCGTGACTGGCTCCTTTCTTTAACGCGACAAAAGTGCCGAATTTAAGATTCGTGGGTACGTTCATTTCGACTGAATTTCGTGCTCATTTTCTATCATCATGTTGGTAATGAAAAAAATGCCGAGAATCACTCTCATCATATTTATATTTCTCAGGACTCGCTTAACTGTATCTTTTATGAGCTGTAGTAACGATCTAATATATATATATTTGTCGCTCGCCATCGAGGAAAACTGCAAACTTATCTTTTTGAGGGTTAGTTTGTTTTGCTCCGAGATAAAATGGCAACGTCGCATGCATGTAAATGTTCTAAAAAATGCGCGTTTCGACCCTGATTGGCCTACTATGAGCAGTAGCTAGTTTCATTTGCAGTTCGGGCTCGGCCAATATTTTTCCGACGTGAACGCGAAGGCGCATAATATTATCTTTTTTTATATAGTATACGGTAACTTTGAAATTCACAATAAATGTCCGGATTAGTTCTCCTTTTGTCACTCATATTAAAATGTGATGGGCGAAAATTGTGTAAATGAATACTTGGTTGTTTGACAAGATCGATCTACGTGTTTGCAAACTTCATAAAAACAGTAATTAAGTAGTTGTGAAAGATTGCGGATTAGCAAATCGTCATGTTGTTTCAACGACGTGTGGCTAATTAACTTAAGTGTCAACTCATTCTGGCATATCAATACCGTGTCATGAAATGACAGTGGCATGTAGCACTTGCTAATCTTTGAGTGGATAGCATAAAAAGGCTGCATAGAATCAGATGAAACCATTCTTTTCCACCATTCTACATCGATAATAACACAACAATGCCTTCGAAAATGAAATCTCTTGACAAGCGCTTCACATTGAACACAGCTGAGCGACGATTCAAGAAAGCCTGCGACCAGATTGTGCTGCTAAACCAGCGACTAGGCGAAGTACAGAAACGCTACAAAATGGCAAAAAGAACCAACAACAGATCCTTCCGCTACAATCTCAGACTGAAACTAGCAGTAATTGAAGGAGCAAGAAACATGTACTACGACTACGCCTACAACAAAGCTGACCAGGTCGCCGAACTACGCAGAGAGCTATTCAACGAGTCTGTCGAAATCGTGTCTGCTTCTGACTCTGATTATTCTTCAGACTCTGAATAGCAAGAGTCGCACAGCTGTTCGTCGTTTAACAAAACGGCCCTTTTCAGAGCCAAACCAAATGTCTAGAAAGACATCTTTTTCACAAATTGTCAAACAAATAAAAAAGATCAAGTCCCGTAAAAGTCCAATTGAACGCCTAAACATACCTTAAATTTGTATTAAAATCCGAGAAAAGGCCGTCAATCGATTGTCCTTCTAAAACATATTGACCCGCCACGCAAAAATGGAACATTTAACTTGCGCGATACCTATCAAGCCTAGTAAAATTGCAAGGACTATGCAGGATGATCGTGCGGGGTTAAATCTTATAAATAGCATATTATCAGTGTCTGACCAAATCGTTGCCACTACAGCTCGAAAAGACTGTAGTTATGAGATTTGGGCAGTCCACCAACGATATGATCTTGTTGCTTTCTTTTTGAGTAAGGAGATAAATGTAGAATATGTAGTCAATGATAAAAATTACTTTCTAGAAATGTATAGAATTCATTCTTTATTTTATTACATTTTGATTTCTATTACAAACCTTGCTTGACTGGTCCTGACTCTGAACTACATTTTCAAATGCTCAATTCCTGTTGAGTTCCTGTGCATGTCTTTTTTTTCGCGTGACTGGCTCCTTTCTTTAACGCGACAAAAGTGCCGAATTTAAGATTCGTGGGTACGTTCATTTCGACTGAATTTCGTGCTCATTTTCTATCATCATGTTGGTAATGAAAAAAATGCCGAGAATCACTCTCATCATATTTATATTTCTCAGGACTCGCTTAACTGTATCTTTTATGAGCTGTAGTAACGATCTAATATATATATATTTGTCGCTCGCCATCGAGGAAAACTGCAAACTTATCTTTTTGAGGGTTAGTTTGTTTTGCTCCGAGATAAAATGGCAACGTCGCATGCATGTAAATGTTCTAAAAAATGCGCGTTTCGACCCTGATTGGCCTACTATGAGCAGTAGCTAGTTTCATTTGCAGTTCGGGCTCGGCCAATATTTTTCCGACGTGAACGCGAAGGCGCATAATATTATCTTTTTTTATATAGTATACGGTAACTTTGAAATGCACAATAAATGTCCGGATTAGTTCTCCTTTTGTCACTCATATTAAAATGTGATGGGCGAAAATTGTGTAAATGAATACTTGGTTGTTTGACAAGATCGATCTACGTGTTTGCAAACTTCATAAAAACAGTAATTAAGTAGTTGTGAAAGATTGCGGATTAGCAAATCGTCATGTTGTTTCAACGACGTGTGGCTAATTAACTTAAGTGTCAACTCATTCTGGCATATCAATACCGTGTCATGAAATGACAGTGGCATGTAGCACTTGCTAATCTTTGAGTGGATAGCATAAAAAGGCTGCATAGAATCAGATGAAACCATTCTTTTCCACCATTCTACATCGATAATAACACAACAATGCCTTCGAAAATGAAATCTCTTGACAAGCGCTTCACATTGAACACAGCTGAGCGACGATTCAAGAAAGCCTGCGACCAGATTGTGCTGCTAAACCAGCGACTAGGCGAAGTACAGAAACGCTACAAAATGGCAAAAAGAACCAACAACAGATCCTTCCGCTACAATCTCAGACTGAAACTAGCAGTAATTGAAGGAGCAAGAAACATGTACTACGACTACGCCTACAACAAAGCTGACCAGGTCGCCGAACTACGCAGAGAGCTATTCAACGAGTCTGTCGAAATCGTGTCTGCTTCTGACTCTGATTATTCTTCAGACTCTGAATAGCAAGAGTCGCACAGCTGTTCGTCGTTTAACAAAACGGCCCTTTTCAGAGCCAAACCAAATGTCTAGAAAGACATCTTTTTCACAAATTGTCAAACAAATAAAAAAGATCAAGTCCCGTAAAAGTCCAATTGAACGCCTAAACATACCTTAAATTTGTATTAAAATCCGAGAAAAGGCCGTCAATCGATTGTCCTTCTAAAACATATTGACCCGCCACGCAAAAATGGAACATTTAACTTGCGCGATACCTATCAAGCCTAGTAAAATTGCAAGGACTATGCAGGATGATCGTGCGGGGTTAAATCTTATAAATAGCATATTATCAGTGTCTGACCAAATCGTTGCCACTACAGCTCGAAAAGACTGTAGTTATGAGATTTGGGCAGTCCACCAACGATATGATCTTGTTGCTTTCTTTTTGAGTAAGGAGATAAATGTAGAATATGTAGTCAATGATAAAAATTACTTTCTAGAAATGTATAGAATTCATTCTTTATTTTATTACATTTTGATTTCTATTACAAACCTTGCTTGACTGGTCCTGACTCTGAACTACATTTTCAAATGCTCAATTCCTGTTGAGTTCCTGTGCATGTCTTTTTTTCGCGTGACTGGCTCCTTTCTTTAACGCGACAAAAGTGCCGAATTTAAGATTCGTGGGTACGTTCATTTCGACTGAATTTCGTGCTCATTTTCTATCATCATGTTGGTAATGAAAAAAATGCCGAGAATCACTCTCATCATATTTATATTTCTCAGGACTCGCTTAACTGTATCTTTTATGAGCTGTAGTAACGATCTAATATATATATATTTGTCGCTCGCCATCGAGGAAAACTGCAAACTTATCTTTTTGAGGGTTAGTTTGTTTTGCTCCGAGATAAAATGGCAACGTCGCATGCATGTAAATGTTCTAAAAAATGCGCGTTTCGACCCTGATTGGCCTACTATGAGCAGTAGCTAGTTTCATTTGCAGTTCGGGCTCGGCCAATATTTTTCCGACGTGAACGCGAAGGCGCATAATATTATCTTTTTTTATATAGTATACGGTAACTTTGAAATGCACAATAAATGTCCGGATTAGTTCTCCTTTTGTCACTCATATTAAAATGTGATGGGCGAAAATTGTGTAAATGAATACTTGGTTGTTTGACAAGATCGATCTACGTGTTTGCAAACTTCATAAAAACAGTAATTAAGTAGTTGTGAAAGATTGCGGATTAGCAAATCGTCATGTTGTTTCAACGACGTGTGGCTAATTAACTTAAGTGTCAACTCATTCTGGCATATCAATACCGTGTCATGAAATGACAGTGGCATGTAGCACTTGCTAATCTTTGAGTGGATAGCATAAAAAGGCTGCATAGAATCAGATGAAACCATTCTTTTCCACCATTCTACATCGATAATAACACAACAATGCCTTCGAAAATGAAATCTCTTGACAAGCGCTTCACATTGAACACAGCTGAGCGACGATTCAAGAAAGCCTGCGACCAGATTGTGCTGCTAAACCAGCGACTAGGCGAAGTACAGAAACGCTACAAAATGGCAAAAAGAACCAACAACAGATCCTTCCGCTACAATCTCAGACTGAAACTAGCAGTAATTGAAGGAGCAAGAAACATGTACTACGACTACGCCTACAACAAAGCTGACCAGGTCGCCGAACTACGCAGAGAGCTATTCAACGAGTCTGTCGAAATCGTGTCTGCTTCTGACTCTGATTATTCTTCAGACCTCTGAATAGCAAGAGTCGCACAGCTGTTCGTCGTTTAACAAAACGGCCCTTTTCAGAGCCAAACCAAATGTCTAGAAAGACATCTTTTTCACAAATTGTCAAACAAATAAAAAAGATCAAGTCCCGTAAAAGTCCAATTGAACGCCTAAACATACCTTAAATTTGTATTAAAATCCGAGAAAAGGCCGTCAATCGATTGTCCTTCTAAAACATATTGACCCGCCACGCAAAAATGGAACATTTAACTTGCGCGATACCTATCAAGCCTAGTAAAATTGCAAGGACTATGCAGGATGATCGTGCGGGGTTAAATCTTATAAATAGCATATTATCAGTGTCTGACCAAATCGTTGCCACTACAGCTTGAAAAGACTGTAGTTATGAGATTTGGGCAGTCCATCAACGATATGATCTTGTTGCTTTCTTTTTGAGTAAGGAGATAAATGTAGAATATGTAGTCAATGATAAAAATTACTTTCTAGAAATGTATAGAATTCATTCTTTATTTTATTACATTTTGATTTCTATTACAAACCTTGCTTGACTGGTCCTGACTCTGAACTACATTTTCAAATGCTCAATTCCTGTTGAGTTCCTGTGCATGTCTTTTTTTCGCGTGACTGGCTCCTTTCTTTAACGCGACAAAAGTGCCGAATTTAAGATTCGTGGGTACGTTCATTTCGACTGAATTTCGTGCTCATTTTCTATCATCATGTTGGTAATGAAAAAAATGCCGAGAATCACTCTCATCATATTTATATTTCTCAGGACTCGCTTAACTGTATCTTTTATGAGCTGTAGTAACGATCTAATATATATATATTTGTCGCTCGCCATCGAGGAAAACTGCAAACTTATCTTTTTGAGGGTTAGTTTGTTTTGCTCCGAGATAAAATGGCAACGTCGCATGCATGTAAATGTTCTAAAAAATGCGCGTTTCGACCCTGATTGGCCTACTATGAGCAGTAGCTAGTTTCATTTGCAGTTCGGGCTCGGCCAATATTTTTCCGACGTGAACGCGAAGGCGCATAATATTATCTTTTTTTTTATATAGTATACGGTAACTTTGAAATGCACAATAAATGTCCGGATTAGTTCTCCTTTTGTCACTCATATTAAAATGTGATGGGCGAAAATTGTGTAAATGAATACTTGGTTGTTTGACAAGATCGATCTACGTGTTTGCAAACTTCATAAAAACAGTAATTAAGTAGTTGTGAAAGATTGCGGATTAGCAAATCGTCATGTTGTTTCAACGACGTGTGGCTAATTAACTTAAGTGTCAACTCATTCTGGCATATCAATACCGTGTCATGAAATGACAGTGGCATGTAGCACTTGCTAATCTTTGAGTGGATAGCATAAAAAGGCTGCATAGAATCAGATGAAACCATTCTTTTCCACCATTCTACATCGATAATAACACAACAATGCCTTCGAAAATGAAATCTCTTGACAAGCGCTTCACATTGAACACAGCTGAGCGACGATTCAAGAAAGCCTGCGACCAGATTGTGCTGCTAAACCAGCGACTAGGCGAAGTACAGAAACGCTACAAAATGGCAAAAAGAACCAACAACAGATCCTTCCGCTACAATCTCAGACTGAAACTAGCAGTAATTGAAGGAGCAAGAAACATGTACTACGACTACGCCTACAACAAAGCTGACCAGGTCGCCGAACTACGCAGAGAGCTATTCAACGAGTCTGTCGAAATCGTGTCTGCTTCTGACTCTGATTATTCTTCAGACTCTGAATAGCAAGAGTCGCACAGCTGTTCGTCGTTTAGCAAAACGGCCCTTTTCAGAGCCAAACCAAATGTCTAGAAAGACATCTTTTTCACAAATTGTCAAACAAATAAAAAAGATCAAGTCCCGTAAAAGTCCAATTGAACGCCTAAACATACCTTAAATTTGTATTAAAATCCGAGAAAAGGCCGTCAATCGATTGTCCTTCTAAAACATATTGACCCGCCACGCAAAAATGGAACATTTAACTTGCGCGATACCTATCAAGCCTAGTAAAATTGCAAGGACTATGCAGGATGATCGTGCGGGGTTAAATCTTATAAATAGCATATTATCAGTGTCTGACCAAATCGTTGCCACTACAGCTTGAAAAGACTGTAGTTATGAGATTTGGGCAGTCCACCAACGATATGATCTTGTTGCTTTCTTTTTGAGTAAGGAGATAAATGTAGAATATGTAGTCAATGATAAAAATTACTTTCTAGAAATGTATAGAATTCATTCTTTATTTTATTACATTTTGATTTCTATTACAAACCTTGCTTGACTGGTCCTGACTCTGAACTACATTTTCAAATGCTCAATTCCTGTTGAGTTCCTGTGCATGTCTTTTTTTTCGCGTGACTGGCTCCTTTCTTTAACGCGACAAAAGTGCCGAATTTAAGATTCGTGGGTACGTTCATTTCGACTGAATTTCGTGCTCATTTTCTATCATCATGTTGGTAATGAAAAAAATGCCGAGAATCACTCTCATCATATTTATATTTCTCAGGACTCGCTTAACTGTATCTTTTATGAGCTGTAGTAACGATCTAATATATATATATTTGTCGCTCGCCATCGAGGAAAACTGCAAACTTATCTTTTTGAGGGTTAGTTTGTTTTGCTCCGAGATAAAATGGCAACGTCGCATGCATGTAAATGTTCTAAAAAATGCGCGTTTCGACCCTGATTGGCCTACTATGAGCAGTAGCTAGTTTCATTTGCAGTTCGGGCTCGGCCAATATTTTTCCGACGTGAACGCGAAGGCGCATAATATTATCTTTTTTTATATAGTATACGGTAACTTTGAAATGCACAATAAATGTCCGGATTAGTTCTCCTTTTGTCACTCATATTAAAATGTGATGGGCGAAAATTGTGTAAATGAATACTTGGTTGTTTGACAAGATCGATCTACGTGTTTGCAAACTTCATAAAAACAGTAATTAAGTAGTTGTGAAAGATTGCGGATTAGCAAATCGTCATGTTGTTTCAACGACGTGTGGCTAATTAACTTAAGTGTCAACTCATTCTGGCATATCAATACCGTGTCATGAAATGACAGTGGCATGTAGCACTTGCTAATCTTTGAGTGGATAGCATAAAAAGGCTGCATAGAATCAGATGAAACCATTCTTTTCCACCATTCTACATCGATAATAACACAACAATGCCTTCGAAAATGAAATCTCTTGACAAGCGCTTCACATTGAACACAGCTGAGCGACGATTCAAGAAAGCCTGCGACCAGATTGTGCTGCTAAACCAGCGACTAGGCGAAGTACAGAAACGCTACAAAATGGCAAAAAGAACCAACAACAGATCCTTCCGCTACAATCTCAGACTGAAACTAGCAGTAATTGAAGGAGCAAGAAACATGTACTACGACTACGCCTACAACAAAGCTGACCAGGTCGCCGAACTACGCAGAGAGCTATTCAACGAGTCTGTCGAAATCGTGTCTGCTTCTGACTCTGATTATTCTTCAGACTCTGAATAGCAAGAGTCGCACAGCTGTTCGTCGTTTAACAAAACGGCCCTTTTCAGAGCCAAACCAAATGTCTAGAAAGACATCTTTTTCACAAATTGTCAAACAAATAAAAAAGATCAAGTCCCGTAAAAGTCCAATTGAACGCCTAAACATACCTTAAATTTGTATTAAAATCCGAGAAAAGGCCGTCAATCGATTGTCCTTCTAAAACATATTGACCCGCCACGCAAAAATGGAACATTTAACTTGCGCGATACCTATCAAGCCTAGTAAAATTGCAAGGACTATGCAGGATGATCGTGCGGGGTTAAATCTTATAAATAGCATATTATCAGTGTCTGACCAAATCGTTGCCACTACAGCTTGAAAAGACTGTAGTTATGAGATTTGGGCAGTCCACCAACGATATGATCTTGTTGCTTTCTTTTTGAGTAAGGAGATAAATGTAGAATATGTAGTCAATGATAAAAATTACTTTCTAGAAATGTATAGAATTCATTCTTTATTTTATTACATTTTGATTTCTATTACAAACCTTGCTTGACTGGTCCTGACTCTGAACTACATTTTCAAATGCTCAATTCCTGTTGAGTTCCTGTGCATGTCTTTTTTTCGCGTGACTGGCTCCTTTCTTTAACGCGACAAAAGTGCCGAATTTAAGATTCGTGGGTACGTTCATTTCGACTGAATTTCGTGCTCATTTTCTATCATCATGTTGGTAATGAAAAAAATGCCGAGAATCACTCTCATCATATTTATATTTCTCAGGACTCGCTTAACTGTATCTTTTATGAGCTGTAGTAACGATCTAATATATATATATTTGTCGCTCGCCATCGAGGAAAACTGCAAACTTATCTTTTTGAGGGTTAGTTTGTTTTGCTCCGAGATAAAATGGCAACGTCGCATGCATGTAAATGTTCTAAAAAATGCGCGTTTCGACCCTGATTGGCCTACTATGAGCAGTAGCTAGTTTCATTTGCAGTTCGGGCTCGGCCAATATTTTTCCGACGTGAACGCGAAGGCGCATAATATTATCTTTTTTTTATATAGTATACGGTAACTTTGAAATGCACAATAAATGTCCGGATTAGTTCTCCTTTTGTCACTCATATTAAAATGTGATGGGCGAAAATTGTGTAAATGAATACTTGGTTGTTTGACAAGATCGATCTACGTGTTTGCAAACTTCATAAAAACAGTAATTAAGTAGTTGTGAAAGATTGCGGATTAGCAAATCGTCATGTTGTTTCAACGACGTGTGGCTAATTAACTTAAGTGTCAACTCATTCTGGCATATCAATACCGTGTCATGAAATGACAGTGGCATGTAGCACTTGCTAATCTTTGAGTGGATAGCATAAAAAGGCTGCATAGAATCAGATGAAACCATTCTTTTCCACCATTCTACATCGATAATAACACAACAATGCCTTCGAAAATGAAATCTCTTGACAAGCGCTTCACATTGAACACAGCTGAGCGACGATTCAAGAAAGCCTGCGACCAGATTGTGCTGCTAAACCAGCGACTAGGCGAAGTACAGAAACGCTACAAAATGGCAAAAAGAACCAACAACAGATCCTTCCGCTACAATCTCAGACTGAAACTAGCAGTAATTGAAGGAGCAAGAAACATGTACTACGACTACGCCTACAACAAAGCTGACCAGGTCGCCGAACTACGCAGAGAGCTATTCAACGAGTCTGTCGAAATCGTGTCTGCTTCTGACTCTGATTATTCTTCAGACTCTGAATAGCAAGAGTCGCACAGCTGTTCGTCGTTTAGCAAAACGGCCCTTTTCAGAGCCAAACCAAATGTCTAGAAAGACATCTTTTTCACAAATTGTCAAACAAATAAAAAAGATCAAGTCCCGTAAAAGTCCAATTGAACGCCTAAACATACCTTAAATTTGTATTAAAATCCGAGAAAAGGCCGTCAATCGATTGTCCTTCTAAAACATATTGACCCGCCACGCAAAAATGGAACATTTAACTTGCGCGATACCTATCAAGCCTAGTAAAATTGCAAGGACTATGCAGGATGATCGTGCGGGGTTAAATCTTATAAATAGCATATTATCAGTGTCTGACCAAATCGTTGCCACTACAGCTTGAAAAGACTGTAGTTATGAGATTTGGGCAGTCCACCAACGATATGATCTTGTTGCTTTCTTTTTGAGTAAGGAGATAAATGTAGAATATGTAGTCAATGATAAAAATTACTTTCTAGAAATGTATAGAATTCATTCTTTATTTTATTACATTTTGATTTCTATTACAAACCTTGCTTGACTGGTCCTGACTCTGAACTACATTTTCAAATGCTCAATTCCTGTTGAGTTCCTGTGCATGTCTTTTTTTTCGCGTGACTGGCTCCTTTCTTTAACGCGACAAAAGTGCCGAATTTAAGATTCGTGGGTACGTTCATTTCGACTGAATTTCGTGCTCATTTTCTATCATCATGTTGGTAATGAAAAAAATGCCGAGAATCACTCTCATCATATTTATATTTCTCAGGACTCGCTTAACTGTATCTTTTATGAGCTGTAGTAACGATCTAATATATATATATTTGTCGCTCGCCATCGAGGAAAACTGCAAACTTATCTTTTTGAGGGTTAGTTTGTTTTGCTCCGAGATAAAATGGCAACGTCGCATGCATGTAAATGTTCTAAAAAATGCGCGTTTCGACCCTGATTGGCCTACTATGAGCAGTAGCTAGTTTCATTTGCAGTTCGGGCTCGGCCAATATTTTTCCGACGTGAACGCGAAGGCGCATAATATTATCTTTTTTTATATAGTATACGGTAACTTTGAAATGCACAATAAATGTCCGGATTAGTTCTCCTTTTGTCACTCATATTAAAATGTGATGGGCGAAAATTGTGTAAATGAATACTTGGTTGTTTGACAAGATCGATCTACGTGTTTGCAAACTTCATAAAAACAGTAATTAAGTAGTTGTGAAAGATTGCGGATTAGCAAATCGTCATGTTGTTTCAACGACGTGTGGCTAATTAACTTAAGTGTCAACTCATTCTGGCATATCAATACCGTGTCATGAAATGACAGTGGCATGTAGCACTTGCTAATCTTTGAGTGGATAGCATAAAAAGGCTGCATAGAATCAGATGAAACCATTCTTTTCCACCATTCTACATCGATAATAACACAACAATGCCTTCGAAAATGAAATCTCTTGACAAGCGCTTCACATTGAACACAGCTGAGCGACGATTCAAGAAAGCCTGCGACCAGATTGTGCTGCTAAACCAGCGACTAGGCGAAGTACAGAAACGCTACAAAATGGCAAAAAGAACCAACAACAGATCCTTCCGCTACAATCTCAGACTGAAACTAGCAGTAATTGAAGGAGCAAGAAACATGTACTACGACTACGCCTACAACAAAGCTGACCAGGTCGCCGAACTACGCAGAGAGCTATTCAACGAGTCTGTCGAAATCGTGTCTGCTTCTGACTCTGATTATTCTTCAGACTCTGAATAGCAAGAGTCGCACAGCTGTTCGTCGTTTAACAAAACGGCCCTTTTCAGAGCCAAACCAAATGTCTAGAAAGACATCTTTTTCACAAATTGTCAAACAAATAAAAAAGATCAAGTCCCGTAAAAGTCCAATTGAACGCCTAAACATACCTTAAATTTGTATTAAAATCCGAGAAAAGGCCGTCAATCGATTGTCCTTCTAAAACATATTGACCCGCCACGCAAAAATGGAACATTTAACTTGCGCGATACCTATCAAGCCTAGTAAAATTGCAAGGACTATGCAGGATGATCGTGCGGGGTTAAATCTTATAAATAGCATATTATCAGTGTCTGACCAAATCGTTGCCACTACAGCTTGAAAAGACTGTAGTTATGAGATTTGGGCAGTCCACCAACGATATGATCTTGTTGCTTTCTTTTTGAGTAAGGAGATAAATGTAGAATATGTAGTCAATGATAAAAATTACTTTCTAGAAATGTATAGAATTCATTCTTTATTTTATTACATTTTGATTTCTATTACAAACCTTGCTTGACTGGTCCTGACTCTGAACTACATTTTCAAATGCTCAATTCCTGTTGAGTTCCTGTGCATGTCTTTTTTTCGCGTGACTGGCTCCTTTCTTTAACGCGACAAAAGTGCCGAATTTAAGATTCGTGGGTACGTTCATTTCGACTGAATTTCGTGCTCATTTTCTATCATCATGTTGGTAATGAAAAAAATGCCGAGAATCACTCTCATCATATTTATATTTCTCAGGACTCGCTTAACTGTATCTTTTATGAGCTGTAGTAACGATCTAATATATATATATTTGTCGCTCGCCATCGAGGAAAACTGCAAACTTATCTTTTTGAGGGTTAGTTTGTTTTGCTCCGAGATAAAATGGCAACGTCGCATGCATGTAAATGTTCTAAAAAATGCGCGTTTCGACCCTGATTGGCCTACTATGAGCAGTAGCTAGTTTCATTTGCAGTTCGGGCTCGGCCAATATTTTTCCGACGTGAACGCGAAGGCGCATAATATTATCTTTTTTTATATAGTATACGGTAACTTTGAAATGCACAATAAATGTCCGGATTAGTTCTCCTTTTGTCACTCATATTAAAATGTGATGGGCGAAAATTGTGTAAATGAATACTTGGTTGTTTGACAAGATCGATCTACGTGTTTGCAAACTTCATAAAAACAGTAATTAAGTAGTTGTGAAAGATTGCGGATTAGCAAATCGTCATGTTGTTTCAACGACGTGTGGCTAATTAACTTAAGTGTCAACTCATTCTGGCATATCAATACCGTGTCATGAAATGACAGTGGCATGTAGCACTTGCTAATCTTTGAGTGGATAGCATAAAAAGGCTGCATAGAATCAGATGAAACCATTCTTTTCCACCATTCTACATCGATAATAACACAACAATGCCTTCGAAAATGAAATCTCTTGACAAGCGCTTCACATTGAACACAGCTGAGCGACGATTCAAGAAAGCCTGCGACCAGATTGTGCTGCTAAACCAGCGACTAGGCGAAGTACAGAAACGCTACAAAATGGCAAAAAGAACCAACAACAGATCCTTCCGCTACAATCTCAGACTGAAACTAGCAGTAATTGAAGGAGCAAGAAACATGTACTACGACTACGCCTACAACAAAGCTGACCAGGTCGCCGAACTACGCAGAGAGCTATTCAACGAGTCTGTCGAAATCGTGTCTGCTTCTGACTCTGATTATTCTTCAGACTCTGAATAGCAAGAGTCGCACAGCTGTTCGTCGTTTAACAAAACGGCCCTTTTCAGAGCCAAACCAAATGTCTAGAAAGACATCTTTTTCACAAATTGTCAAACAAATAAAAAAGATCAAGTCCCGTAAAAGTCCAATTGAACGCCTAAACATACCTTAAATTTGTATTAAAATCCGAGAAAAGGCCGTCAATCGATTGTCCTTCTAAAACATATTGACCCGCCACGCAAAAATGGAACATTTAACTTGCGCGATACCTATCAAGCCTAGTAAAATTGCAAGGACTATGCAGGATGATCGTGCGGGGTTAAATCTTATAAATAGCATATTATCAGTGTCTGACCAAATCGTTGCCACTACAGCTTGAAAAGACTGTAGTTATGAGATTTGGGCAGTCCACCAACGATATGATCTTGTTGCTTTCTTTTTGAGTAAGGAGATAAATGTAGAATATGTAGTCAATGATAAAAATTACTTTCTAGAAATGTATAGAATTCATTCTTTATTTTATTACATTTTGATTTCTATTACAAACCTTGCTTGACTGGTCCTGACTCTGAACTACATTTTCAAATGCTCAATTCCTGTTGAGTTCCTGTGCATGTCTTTTTTTCGCGTGACCGGCTCCTTTCTTTAACGCGACAAAAGTGCCGAATTTAAGATTCGTGGGTACGTTCATTTCGACTGAATTTCGTGCTCATTTTCTATCATCATGTTGGTAATGAAAAAAATGCCGAGAATCACTCTCATCATATTTATATTTCTCAGGACTCGCTTAACTGTATCTTTTATGAGCTGTAGTAACGATCTAATATATATATATTTGTCGCTCGCCATCGAGGAAAACTGCAAACTTATCTTTTTGAGGGTTAGTTTGTTTTGCTCCGAGATAAAATGGCAACGTCGCATGCATGTAAATGTTCTAAAAAATGCGCGTTTCGACCCTGATTGGCCTACTATGAGCAGTAGCTAGTTTCATTTGCAGTTCGGGCTCGGCCAATATTTTTCCGACGTGAACGCGAAGGCGCATAATATTATCTTTTTTTATATAGTATACGGTAACTTTGAAATGCACAATAAATGTCCGGATTAGTTCTCCTTTTGTCACTCATATTAAAATGTGATGGGCGAAAATTGTGTAAATGAATACTTGGTTGTTTGACAAGATCGATCTACGTGTTTGCAAACTTCATAAAAACAGTAATTAAGTAGTTGTGAAAGATTGCGGATTAGCAAATCGTCATGTTGTTTCAACGACGTGTGGCTAATTAACTTAAGTGTCAACTCATTCTGGCATATCAATACCGTGTCATGAAATGACAGTGGCATGTAGCACTTGCTAATCTTTGAGTGGATAGCATAAAAAGGCTGCATAGAATCAGATGAAACCATTCTTTTCCACCATTCTACATCGATAATAACACAACAATGCCTTCGAAAATGAAATCTCTTGACAAGCGCTTCACATTGAACACAGCTGAGCGACGATTCAAGAAAGCCTGCGACCAGATTGTGCTGCTAAACCAGCGACTAGGCGAAGTACAGAAACGCTACAAAATGGCAAAAAGAACCAACAACAGATCCTTCCGCTACAATCTCAGACTGAAACTAGCAGTAATTGAAGGAGCAAGAAACATGTACTACGACTACGCCTACAACAAAGCTGACCAGGTCGCCGAACTACGCAGAGAGCTATTCAACGAGTCTGTCGAAATCGTGTCTGCTTCTGACTCTGATTATTCTTCAGACTCTGAATAGCAAGAGTCGCACAGCTGTTCGTCGTTTAACAAAACGGCCCTTTTCAGAGCCAAACCAAATGTCTAGAAAGACATCTTTTTCACAAATTGTCAAACAAATAAAAAAGATCAAGTCCCGTAAAAGTCCAATTGAACGCCTAAACATACCTTAAATTTGTATTAAAATCCGAGAAAAGGCCGTCAATCGATTGTCCTTCTAAAACATATTGACCCGCCACGCAAAAATGGAACATTTAACTTGCGCGATACCTATCAAGCCTAGTAAAATTGCAAGGACTATGCAGGATGATCGTGCGGGGTTAAATCTTATAAATAGCATATTATCAGTGTCTGACCAAATCGTTGCCACTACAGCTTGAAAAGACTGTAGTTATGAGATTTGGGCAGTCCACCAACGATATGATCTTGTTGCTTTCTTTTTGAGTAAGGAGATAAATGTAGAATATGTAGTCAATGATAAAAATTACTTTCTAGAAATGTATAGAATTCATTCTTTATTTTATTACATTTTGATTTCTATTACAAACCTTGCTTGACTGGTCCTGACTCTGAACTACATTTTCAAATGCTCAATTCCTGTTGAGTTCCTGTGCATGTCTTTTTTTCGCGTGACCGGCTCCTTTCTTTAACGCGACAAAAGTGCCGAATTTAAGATTCGTGGGTACGTTCATTTCGACTGAATTTCGTGCTCATTTTCTATCATCATGTTGGTAATGAAAAAAATGCCGAGAATCACTCTCATCATATTTATATTTCTCAGGACTCGCTTAACTGTATCTTTTATGAGCTGTAGTAACGATCTAATATATATATATTTGTCGCTCGCCATCGAGGAAAACTGCAAACTTATCTTTTTGAGGGTTAGTTTGTTTTGCTCCGAGATAAAATGGCAACGTCGCATGCATGTAAATGTTCTAAAAAATGCGCGTTTCGACCCTGATTGGCCTACTATGAGCAGTAGCTAGTTTCATTTGCAGTTCGGGCTCGGCCAATATTTTTCCGACGTGAACGCGAAGGCGCATAATATTATCTTTTTTTATATAGTATACGGTAACTTTGAAATGCACAATAAATGTCCGGATTAGTTCTCCTTTTGTCACTCATATTAAAATGTGATGGGCGAAAATTGTGTAAATGAATACTTGGTTGTTTGACAAGATCGATCTACGTGTTTGCAAACTTCATAAAAACAGTAATTAAGTAGTTGTGAAAGATTGCGGATTAGCAAATCGTCATGTTGTTTCAACGACGTGTGGCTAATTAACTTAAGTGTCAACTCATTCTGGCATATCAATACCGTGTCATGAAATGACAGTGGCATGTAGCACTTGCTAATCTTTGAGTGGATAGCATAAAAAGGCTGCATAGAATCAGATGAAACCATTCTTTTCCACCATTCTACATCGATAATAACACAACAATGCCTTCGAAAATGAAATCTCTTGACAAGCGCTTCACATTGAACACAGCTGAGCGACGATTCAAGAAAGCCTGTGACCAGATTGTGCTGCTAAACCAGCGACTAGGCGAAGTACAGAAACGCTACAAAATGGCAAAAAGAACCAACAACAGATCCTTCCGCTACAATCTCAGACTGAAACTAGCAGTAATTGAAGGAGCAAGAAACATGTACTACGACTACGCCTACAACAAAGCTGACCAGGTCGCCGAACTACGCAGAGAGCTATTCAACGAGTCTGTCGAAATCGTGTCTGCTTCTGACTCTGATTATTCTTCAGACTCTGAATAGCAAGAGTCGCACAGCTGTTCGTCGTTTAACAAAACGGCCCTTTTCAGAGCCAAACCAAATGTCTAGAAAGACATCTTTTTCACAAATTGTCAAACAAATAAAAAAGATCAAGTCCCGTAAAAGTCCAATTGAACGCCTAAACATACCTTAAATTTGTATTAAAATCCGAGAAAAGGCCGTCAATCGATTGTCCTTCTAAAACATATTGACCCGCCACGCAAAAATGGAACATT
This sequence comes from Fragum whitleyi, assembly GCA_948146395.1. Lineage (NCBI taxonomy): Eukaryota > Metazoa > Mollusca > Bivalvia > Cardiida > Cardiidae > Fragum > Fragum whitleyi. The sequence continues at coordinate 18,369,824 of OX411548.1, read as the reverse complement.
TAACTTGCGCGATACCTATCAAGCCTAGTAAAATTGCAAGGACTATGCAGGATGATCGTGCGGGGTTAAATCTTATAAATAGCATATTATCAGTGTCTGACCAAATCGTTGCCACTACAGCTTGAAAAGACTGTAGTTATGAGATTTGGGCAGTCCACCAACGATATGATCTTGTTGCTTTCTTTTTGAGTAAGGAGATAAATGTAGAATATGTAGTCAATGATAAAAAATACTTTCTAGAAATGTATAGAATTCATTCTTTATTTTATTACATTTTGATTTCTATTACAAACCTTGCTTGACTGGTCCTGACTCTGAACTACATTTTCAAATGCTCAATTCCTGTTGAGTTCCTGTGCATGTCTTTTTTTCGCGTGACTGGCTCCTTTCTTTAACGCGACAAAAGTGCCGAATTTAAGATTCGTGGGTACGTTCATTTCGACTGAATTTCGTGCTCATTTTCTATCATCATGTTGGTAATGAAAAAAATGCCGAGAATCACTCTCATCATATTTATATTTCTCAGGACTCGCTTAACTGTATCTTTTATGAGCTGTAGTAACGATCTAATATATATATATTTGTCGCTCGCCATCGAGGAAAACTGCAAACTTATCTTTTTGAGGGTTAGTTTGTTTTGCTCCGAGATAAAATGGCAACGTCGCATGCATGTAAATGTTCTAAAAAATGCGCGTTTCGACCCTGATTGGCCTACTATGAGCAGTAGCTAGTTTCATTTGCAGTTCGGGCTCGGCCAATATTTTTCCGACGTGAACGCGAAGGCGCATAATATTATCTTTTTTTTATATAGTATACGGTAACTTTGAAATGCACAATAAATGTCCGGATTAGTTCTCCTTTTGTCACTCATATTAAAATGTGATGGGCGAAAATTGTGTAAATGAATACTTGGTTGTTTGACAAGATCGTTCTACGTGTTTGCAAACTTCATAAAAACAGTAATTAAGTAGTTGTGAAAGATTGCGGATTAGCAAATCGTCATGTTGTTTCAACGACGTGTGGCTAATTAACTTAAGTGTCAACTCATTCTGGCATATCAATACCGTGTCATGAAATGACAGTGGCATGTAGCACTTGCTAATCTTTGAGTGGATAGCATAAAAAGGCTGCATAGAATCAGATGAAACCATTCTTTTCCACCATTCTACATCGATAATAACACAACAATGCCTTCGAAAATGAAATCTCTTGACAAGCGCTTCACATTGAACACAGCTGAGCGACGATTCAAGAAAGCCTGCGACCAGATTGTGCTGCTAAACCAGCGACTAGGCGAAGTACAGAAACGCTACAAAATGGCAAAAAGAACCAACAACAGATCCTTCCGCTACAATCTCAGACTGAAACTAGCAGTAATTGAAGGAGCAAGAAACATGTACTACGACTACGCCTACAACAAAGCTGACCAGGTCGCCGAACTACGCAGAGAGCTATTCAACGAGTCTGTCGAAATCGTGTCTGCTTCTGACTCTGATTATTCTTCAGACTCTGAATAGCAAGAGTCGCACAGCTGTTCGTCGTTTAACAAAACGGCCCTTTTCAGAGCCAAACCAAATGTCTAGAAAGACATCTTTTTCACAAATTGTCAAACAAATAAAAAAGATCAAGTCCCGTAAAAGTCCAATTGAACGCCTAAACATACCTTAAATTTGTATTAAAATCCGAGAAAAGGCCGTCAATCGATTGTCCTTCTAAAACATATTGACCCGCCACGCAAAAATGGAACATTTAACTTGCGCGATACCTATCAAGCCTAGTAAAATTGCAAGGACTATGCAGGATGATCGTGCGGGGTTAAATCTTATAAATAGCATATTATCAGTGTCTGACCAAATCGTTGCCACTACAGCTTGAAAAGACTGTAGTTATGAGATTTGGGCAGTCCACCAACGATATGATCTTGTTGCTTTCTTTTTGAGTAAGGAGATAAATGTAGAATATGTAGTCAATGATAAAAATTACTTTCTAGAAATGTATAGAATTCATTCTTTATTTTATTACATTTTGATTTCTATTACAAACCTTGCTTGACTGGTCCTGACTGTGAACTACATTTTCAAATGCTCAATTCCTGTTGAGTTCCTGTGCATGTCTTTTTTTCGCGTGACTGGCTCCTTTCTTTAACGCGACAAAAGTGCCGAATTTAAGATTCGTGGGTACGTTCATTTCGACTGAATTTCGTGCTCATTTTCTATCATCATGTTGGTAATGAAAAAAATGCCGAGAATCACTCTCATCATATTTATATTTCTCAGGACTCGCTTAACTGTATCTTTTATGAGCTGTAGTAACGATCTAATATATATATATTTGTCGCTCGCCATCGAGGAAAACTGCAAACTTATCTTTTTGAGGGTTAGTTTGTTTTGCTCCGAGATAAAATGGCAACGTCGCATGCATGTAAATGTTCTAAAAAATGCGCGTTTCGACCCTGATTGGCCTACTATGAGCAGTAGCTAGTTTCATTTGCAGTTCGGGCTCGGCCAATATTTTTCCGACGTGAACGCGAAGGTGCATAATATTATCTTTTTTTATATAGTATACGGTAACTTTGAAATGCACAATAAATGTCCGGATTAGTTCTCCTTTTGTCACTCATATTAAAATGTGATGGGCGAAAATTGTGTAAATGAATACTTGGTTGTTTGACAAGATCGATCTACGTGTTTGCAAACTTCATAAAAACAGTAATTAAGTAGTTGTGAAAGATTGCGGATTAGCAAATCGTCATGTTGTTTCAACGACGTGTGGCTAATTAACTTAAGTGTCAACTCATTCTGGCATATCAATACCGTGTCATGAAATGACAGTGGCATGTAGCACTTGCTAATCTTTGAGTGGATAGCATAAAAAGGCTGCATAGAATCAGATGAAACCATTCTTTTCCACCATTCTACATCGATAATAACACAACAATGCCTTCGAAAATGAAATCTCTTGACAAGCGCTTCACATTGAACACAGCTGAGCGACGATTCAAGAAAGCCTGCGACCAGATTGTGCTGCTAAACCAGCGACTAGGCGAAGTACAGAAACGCTACAAAATGGCAAAAAGAACCAACAACAGATCCTTCCGCTACAATCTCAGACTGAAACTAGCAGTAATTGAAGGAGCAAGAAACATGTACTACGACTACGCCTACAACAAAGCTGACCAGGTCGCCGAACTACGCAGAGAGCTATTCAACGAGTCTGTCGAAATCGTGTCTGCTTCTGACTCTGATTATTCTTCAGACTCTGAATAGCAAGAGTCGCACAGCTGTTCGTCGTTTAACAAAACGGCCCTTTTCAGAGCCAAACCAAATGTCTAGAAAGACATCTTTTTCACAAATTGTCAAACAAATAAAAAAGATCAAGTCCCGTAAAAGTCCAATTGAACGCCTAAACATACCTTAAATTTGTATTAAAATCCGAGAAAAGGCCGTCAATCGATTGTCCTTCTAAAACATATTGACCCGCCACGCAAAAATGGAACATTTAACTTGCGCGATACCTATCAAGCCTAGTAAAATTGCAAGGACTATGCAGGATGATCGTGCGGGGTTAAATCTTATAAATAGCATATTATCAGTGTCTGACCAAATCGTTGCCACTACAGCTCGAAAAGACTGTAGTTATGAGATTTGGGCAGTCCACCAACGATATGATCTTGTTGCTTTCTTTTTGAGTAAGGAGATAAATGTAGAATATGTAGTCAATGATAAAAATTACTTTCTAGAAATGTATAGAATTCATTCTTTATTTTATTACATTTTGATTTCTATTACAAACCTTGCTTGACTGGTCCTGACTCTGAACTACATTTTCAAATGCTCAATTCCTGTTGAGTTCCTGTGCATGTCTTTTTTTTCGCGTGACTGGCTCCTTTCTTTAACGCGACAAAAGTGCCGAATTTAAGATTCGTGGGTACGTTCATTTCGACTGAATTTCGTGCTCATTTTCTATCATCATGTTGGTAATGAAAAAAATGCCGAGAATCACTCTCATCATATTTATATTTCTCAGGACTCGCTTAACTGTATCTTTTATGAGCTGTAGTAACGATCTAATATATATATATTTGTCGCTCGCCATCGAGGAAAACTGCAAACTTATCTTTTTGAGGGTTAGTTTGTTTTGCTCCGAGATAAAATGGCAACGTCGCATGCATGTAAATGTTCTAAAAAATGCGCGTTTCGACCCTGATTGGCCTACTATGAGCAGTAGCTAGTTTCATTTGCAGTTCGGGCTCGGCCAATATTTTTCCGACGTGAACGCGAAGGCGCATAATATTATCTTTTTTTATATAGTATACGGTAACTTTGAAATGCACAATAAATGTCCGGATTAGTTCTCCTTTTGTCACTCATATTAAAATGTGATGGGCGAAAATTGTGTAAATGAATACTTGGTTGTTTGACAAGATCGATCTACGTGTTTGCAAACTTCATAAAAACAGTAATTAAGTAGTTGTGAAAGATTGCGGATTAGCAAATCGTCATGTTGTTTCAACGACGTGTGGCTAATTAACTTAAGTGTCAACTCATTCTGGCATATCAATACCGTGTCATGAAATGACAGTGGCATGTAGCACTTGCTAATCTTTGAGTGGATAGCATAAAAAGGCTGCATAGAATCAGATGAAACCATTCTTTTCCACCATTCTACATCGATAATAACACAACAATGCCTTCGAAAATGAAATCTCTTGACAAGCGCTTCACATTGAACACAGCTGAGCGACGATTCAAGAAAGCCTGCGACCAGATTGTGCTGCTAAACCAGCGACTAGGCGAAGTACAGAAACGCTACAAAATGGCAAAAAGAACCAACAACAGATCCTTCCGCTACAATCTCAGACTGAAACTAGCAGTAATTGAAGGAGCAAGAAACATGTACTACGACTACGCCTACAACAAAGCTGACCAGGTCGCCGAACTACGCAGAGAGCTATTCAACGAGTCTGTCGAAATCGTGTCTGCTTCTGACTCTGATTATTCTTCAGACTCTGAATAGCAAGAGTCGCACAGCTGTTCGTCGTTTAACAAAACGGCCCTTTTCAGAGCCAAACCAAATGTCTAGAAAGACATCTTTTTCACAAATTGTCAAACAAATAAAAAAGATCAAGTCCCGTAAAAGTCCAATTGAACGCCTAAACATACCTTAAATTTGTATTAAAATCCGAGAAAAGGCCGTCAATCGATTGTCCTTCTAAAACATATTGACCCGCCACGCAAAAATGGAACATTTAACTTGCGCGATACCTATCAAGCCTAGTAAAATTGCAAGGACTATGCAGGATGATCGTGCGGGGTTAAATCTTATAAATAGCATATTATCAGTGTCTGACCAAATCGTTGCCACTACAGCTTGAAAAGACTGTAGTTATGAGATTTGGGCAGTCCACCAACGATATGATCTTGTTGCTTTCTTTTTGAGTAAGGAGATAAATGTAGAATATGTAGTCAATGATAAAAAATACTTTCTAGAAATGTATAGAATTCATTCTTTATTTTATTACATTTTGATTTCTATTACAAACCTTGCTTGACTGGTCCTGACTCTGAACTACATTTTCAAATGCTCAATTCCTGTTGAGTTCCTGTGCATGTCTTTTTTTCGCGTGACTGGCTCCTTTCTTTAACGCGACAAAAGTGCCGAATTTAAGATTCGTGGGTACGTTCATTTCGACTGAATTTCGTGCTCATTTTCTATCATCATGTTGGTAATGAAAAAAATGCCGAGAATCACTCTCATCATATTTATATTTCTCAGGACTCGCTTAACTGTATCTTTTATGAGCTGTAGTAACGATCTAATGTATATATATTTGTCGCTCGCCATCGAGGAAAACTGCAAACTTATCTTTTTGAGGGTTAGTTTGTTTTGCTCCGAGACAAAATGGCAACGTCGCATGCATGTAAATGTTCTAAAAAATGCGCGTTTCGACCCTGATTGGCCTACTATGAGCAGTAGCTAGTTTCATTTGCAGTTCGGGCTCGGCCAATATTTTTCCGACGTGAACGCGAAGGCGCATAATATTATCTTTTTTTTATATAGTATACGGTAACTTTGAAATGCACAATAAATGTCCGGATTAGTTCTCCTTTTGTCACTCATATTAAAATGTGATGGGCGAAAATTGTGTAAATGAATACTTGGTTGTTTGACAAGATCGTTCTACGTGTTTGCAAACTTCATAAAAACAGTAATTAAGTAGTTGTGAAAGATTGCGGATTAGCAAATCGTCATGTTGTTTCAACGACGTGTGGCTAATTAACTTAAGTGTCAACTCATTCTGGCATATCAATACCGTGTCATGAAATGACAGTGGCATGTAGCACTTGCTAATCTTTGAGTGGATAGCATAAAAAGGCTGCATAGAATCAGATGAAACCATTCTTTTCCACCATTCTACATCGATAATAACACAACAATGCCTTCGAAAATGAAATCTCTTGACAAGCGCTTCACATTGAACACAGCTGAGCGACGATTCAAGAAAGCCTGCGACCAGATTGTGCTGCTAAACCAGCGACTAGGCGAAGTACAGAAACGCTACAAAATGGCAAAAAGAACCAACAACAGATCCTTCCGCTACAATCTCAGACTGAAACTAGCAGTAATTGAAGGAGCAAGAAACATGTACTACGACTACGCCTACAACAAAGCTGACCAGGTCGCCGAACTACGCAGAGAGCTATTCAACGAGTCTGTCGAAATCGTGTCTGCTTCTGACTCTGATTATTCTTCAGACTCTGAATAGCAAGAGTCGCACAGCTGTTCGTCGTTTAACAAAACGGCCCTTTTCAGAGCCAAACCAAATGTCTAGAAAGACATCTTTTTCACAAATTGTCAAACAAATAAAAAAGATCAAGTCCCGTAAAAGTCCAATTGAACGCCTAAACATACCTTAAATTTGTATTAAAATCCGAGAAAAGGCCGTCAATCGATTGTCCTTCTAAAACATATTGACCCGCCACGCAAAAATGGAACATTTAACTTGCGCGATACCTATCAAGCCTAGTAAAATTGCAAGGACTATGCAGGATGATCGTGCGGGGTTAAATCTTATAAATAGCATATTATCAGTGTCTGACCAAATCGTTGCCACTACAGCTTGAAAAGACTGTAGTTATGAGATTTGGGCAGTCCACCAACGATATGATCTTGTTGCTTTCTTTTTGAGTAAGGAGATAAATGTAGAATATGTAGTCAATGATAAAAATTACTTTCTAGAAATGTATAGAATTCATTCTTTATTTTATTACATTTTGATTTCTATTACAAACCTTGCTTGACTGGTCCTGACTGTGAACTACATTTTCAAATGCTCAATTCCTGTTGAGTTCCTGTGCATGTCTTTTTTTTCGCGTGACTGGCTCCTTTCTTTAACGCGACAAAAGTGCCGAATTTAAGATTCGTGGGTACGTTCATTTCGACTGAATTTCGTGCTCATTTTCTATCATCATGTTGGTAATGAAAAAAATGCCGAGAATCACTCTCATCATATTTATATTTCTCAGGACTCGCTTAACTGTATCTTTTATGAGCTGTAGTAACGATCTAATATATATATATTTGTCGCTCGCCATCGAGGAAAACTGCAAACTTATCTTTTTGAGGGTTAGTTTGTTTTGCTCCGAGATAAAATGGCAACGTCGCATGCATGTAAATGTTCTAAAAAATGCGCGTTTCGACCCTGATTGGCCTACTATGAGCAGTAGCTAGTTTCATTTGCAGTTCGGGCTCGGCCAATATTTTTCCGACGTGAACGCGAAGGTGCATAATATTATCTTTTTTTATATAGTATACGGTAACTTTGAAATGCACAATAAATGTCCGGATTAGTTCTCCTTTTGTCACTCATATTAAAATGTGATGGGCGAAAATTGTGTAAATGAATACTTGGTTGTTTGACAAGATCGATCTACGTGTTTGCAAACTTCATAAAAACAGTAATTAAGTAGTTGTGAAAGATTGCGGATTAGCAAATCGTCATGTTGTTTCAACGACGTGTGGCTAATTAACTTAAGTGTCAACTCATTCTGGCATATCAATACCGTGTCATGAAATGACAGTGGCATGTAGCACTTGCTAATCTTTGAGTGGATAGCATAAAAAGGCTGCATAGAATCAGATGAAACCATTCTTTTCCACCATTCTACATCGATAATAACACAACAATGCCTTCGAAAATGAAATCTCTTGACAAGCGCTTCACATTGAACACAGCTGAGCGACGATTCAAGAAAGCCTGCGACCAGATTGTGCTGCTAAACCAGCGACTAGGCGAAGTACAGAAACGCTACAAAATGGCAAAAAGAACCAACAACAGATCCTTCCGCTACAATCTCAGACTGAAACTAGCAGTAATTGAAGGAGCAAGAAACATGTACTACGACTACGCCTACAACAAAGCTGACCAGGTCGCCGAACTACGCAGAGAGCTATTCAACGAGTCTGTCGAAATCGTGTCTGCTTCTGACTCTGATTATTCTTCAGACTCTGAATAGCAAGAGTCGCACAGCTGTTCGTCGTTTAACAAAACGGCCCTTTTCAGAGCCAAACCAAATGTCTAGAAAGACATCTTTTTCACAAATTGTCAAACAAATAAAAAAGATCAAGTCCCGTAAAAGTCCAATTGAACGCCTAAACATACCTTAAATTTGTATTAAAATCCGAGAAAAGGCCGTCAATCGATTGTCCTTCTAAAACATATTGACCCGCCACGCAAAAATGGAACATTTAACTTGCGCGATACCTATCAAGCCTAGTAAAATTGCAAGGACTATGCAGGATGATCGTGCGGGGTTAAATCTTATAAATAGCATATTATCAGTGTCTGACCAAATCGTTGCCACTACAGCTCGAAAAGACTGTAGTTATGAGATTTGGGCAGTCCACCAACGATATGATCTTGTTGCTTTCTTTTTGAGTAAGGAGATAAATGTAGAATATGTAGTCAATGATAAAAATTACTTTCTAGAAATGTATAGAATTCATTCTTTATTTTATTACATTTTGATTTCTATTACAAACCTTGCTTGACTGGTCCTGACTCTGAACTACATTTTCAAATGCTCAATTCCTGTTGAGTTCCTGTGCATGTCTTTTTTTTCGCGTGACTGGCTCCTTTCTTTAACGCGACAAAAGTGCCGAATTTAAGATTCGTGGGTACGTTCATTTCGACTGAATTTCGTGCTCATTTTCTATCATCATGTTGGTAATGAAAAAAATGCCGAGAATCACTCTCATCATATTTATATTTCTCAGGACTCGCTTAACTGTATCTTTTATGAGCTGTAGTAACGATCTAATATATATATATTTGTCGCTCGCCATCGAGGAAAACTGCAAACTTATCTTTTTGAGGGTTAGTTTGTTTTGCTCCGAGATAAAATGGCAACGTCGCATGCATGTAAATGTTCTAAAAAATGCGCGTTTCGACCCTGATTGGCCTACTATGAGCAGTAGCTAGTTTCATTTGCAGTTCGGGCTCGGCCAATATTTTTCCGACGTGAACGCGAAGGCGCATAATATTATCTTTTTTTATATAGTATACGGTAACTTTGAAATGCACAATAAATGTCCGGATTAGTTCTCCTTTTGTCACTCATATTAAAATGTGATGGGCGAAAATTGTGTAAATGAATACTTGGTTGTTTGACAAGATCGATCTACGTGTTTGCAAACTTCATAAAAACAGTAATTAAGTAGTTGTGAAAGATTGCGGATTAGCAAATCGTCATGTTGTTTCAACGACGTGTGGCTAATTAACTTAAGTGTCAACTCATTCTGGCATATCAATACCGTGTCATGAAATGACAGTGGCATGTAGCACTTGCTAATCTTTGAGTGGATAGCATAAAAAGGCTGCATAGAATCAGATGAAACCATTCTTTTCCACCATTCTACATCGATAATAACACAACAATGCCTTCGAAAATGAAATCTCTTGACAAGCGCTTCACATTGAACACAGCTGAGCGACGATTCAAGAAAGCCTGCGACCAGATTGTGCTGCTAAACCAGCGACTAGGCGAAGTACAGAAACGCTACAAAATGGCAAAAAGAACCAACAACAGATCCTTCCGCTACAATCTCAGACTGAAACTAGCAGTAATTGAAGGAGCAAGAAACATGTACTACGACTACGCCTACAACAAAGCTGACCAGGTCGCCGAACTACGCAGAGAGCTATTCAACGAGTCTGTCGAAATCGTGTCTGCTTCTGACTCTGATTATTCTTCAGACTCTGAATAGCAAGAGTCGCACAGCTGTTCGTCGTTTAACAAAACGGCCCTTTTCAGAGCCAAACCAAATGTCTAGAAAGACATCTTTTTCACAAATTGTCAAACAAATAAAAAAGATCAAGTCCCGTAAAAGTCCAATTGAACGCCTAAACATACCTTAAATTTGTATTAAAATCCGAGAAAAGGCCGTCAATCGATTGTCCTTCTAAAACATATTGACCCGCCACGCAAAAATGGAACATTTAACTTGCGCGATACCTATCAAGCCTAGTAAAATTGCAAGGACTATGCAGGATGATCGTGCGGGGTTAAATCTTATAAATAGCATATTATCAGTGTCTGACCAAATCGTTGCCACTACAGCTTGAAAAGACTGTAGTTATGAGATTTGGGCAGTCCACCAACGATATGATCTTGTTGCTTTCTTTTTGAGTAAGGAGATAAATGTAGAATATGTAGTCAATGATAAAAAATACTTTCTAGAAATGTATAGAATTCATTCTTTATTTTATTACATTTTGATTTCTATTACAAACCTTGCTTGACTGGTCCTGACTCTGAACTACATTTTCAAATGCTCAATTCCTGTTGAGTTCCTGTGCATGTCTTTTTTTCGCGTGACTGGCTCCTTTCTTTAACGCGACAAAAGTGCCGAATTTAAGATTCGTGGGTACGTTCATTTCGACTGAATTTCGTGCTCATTTTCTATCATCATGTTGGTAATGAAAAAAATGCCGAGAATCACTCTCATCATATTTATATTTCTCAGGACTCGCTTAACTGTATCTTTTATGAGCTGTAGTAACGATCTAATGTATATATATTTGTCGCTCGCCATCGAGGAAAACTGCAAACTTATCTTTTTGAGGGTTAGTTTGTTTTGCTCCGAGACAAAATGGCAACGTCGCATGCATGTAAATGTTCTAAAAAATGCGCGTTTCGACCCTGATTGGCCTACTATGAGCAGTAGCTAGTTTCATTTGCAGTTCGGGCTCGGCCAATATTTTTCCGACGTGAACGCGAAGGCGCATAATATTATCTTTTTTTTATATAGTATACGGTAACTTTGAAATGCACAATAAATGTCCGGATTAGTTCTCCTTTTGTCACTCATATTAAAATGTGATGGGCGAAAATTGTGTAAATGAATACTTGGTTGTTTGACAAGATCGTTCTACGTGTTTGCAAACTTCATAAAAACAGTAATTAAGTAGTTGTGAAAGATTGCGGATTAGCAAATCGTCATGTTGTTTCAACGACGTGTGGCTAATTAACTTAAGTGTCAACTCATTCTGGCATATCAATACCGTGTCATGAAATGACAGTGGCATGTAGCACTTGCTAATCTTTGAGTGGATAGCATAAAAAGGCTGCATAGAATCAGATGAAACCATTCTTTTCCACCATTCTACATCGATAATAACACAACAATGCCTTCGAAAATGAAATCTCTTGACAAGCGCTTCACATTGAACACAGCTGAGCGACGATTCAAGAAAGCCTGCGACCAGATTGTGCTGCTAAACCAGCGACTAGGCGAAGTACAGAAACGCTACAAAATGGCAAAAAGAACCAACAACAGATCCTTCCGCTACAATCTCAGACTGAAACTAGCAGTAATTGAAGGAGCAAGAAACATGTACTACGACTACGCCTACAACAAAGCTGACCAGGTCGCCGAACTACGCAGAGAGCTATTCAACGAGTCTGTCGAAATCGTGTCTGCTTCTGACTCTGATTATTCTTCAGACTCTGAATAGCAAGAGTCGCACAGCTGTTCGTCGTTTAACAAAACGGCCCTTTTCAGAGCCAAACCAAATGTCTAGAAAGACATCTTTTTCACAAATTGTCAAACAAATAAAAAAGATCAAGTCCCGTAAAAGTCCAATTGAACGCCTAAACATACCTTAAATTTGTATTAAAATCCGAGAAAAGGCCGTCAATCGATTGTCCTTCTAAAACATATTGACCCGCCACGCAAAAATGGAACATTTAACTTGCGCGATACCTATCAAGCCTAGTAAAATTGCAAGGACTATGCAGGATGATCGTGCGGGGTTAAACCTTATAAATAGCATATTATCAGTGTCTGACCAAATCGTTGCCACTACAGCTTGAAAAGACTGTAGTTATGAGATTTGGGCAGTCCACCAACGATATGATCTTGTTGCTTTCTTTTTGAGTAAGGAGATAAATGTAGAATATGTAGTCAATGATAAAAATTACTTTCTAGAAATGTATAGAATTCATTCTTTATTTTATTACATTTTGATTTCTATTACAAACCTTGCTTGACTGGTCCTGACTCTGAACTACATTTTCAAATGCTCAATTCCTGTTGAGTTCCTGTGCATGTCTTTTTTTCGCGTGACTGGCTCCTTTCTTTAACGCGACAAAAGTGCCGAATTTAAGATTCGTGGGTACGTTCATTTCGACTGAATTTCGTGCTCATTTTCTATCATCATGTTGGTAATGAAAAAAATGCCGAGAATCACTCTCATCATATTTATATTTCTCAGGACTCGCTTAACTGTATCTTTTATGAGCTGTAGTAACGATCTAATATATATATATTTGTCGCTCGCCATCGAGGAAAACTGCAAACTTATCTTTTTGAGGGTTAGTTTGTTTTGCTCCGAGATAAAATGGCAACGTCGCATGCATGTAAATGTTCTAAAAAATGCGCGTTTCGACCCTGATTGGCCTACTATGAGCAGTAGCTAGTTTCATTTGCAGTTCGGGCTCGGCCAATATTTTTCCGACGTGAACGCGAAGGCGCATAATATTATCTTTTTTTTATATAGTATACGGTAACTTTGAAATGCACAATAAATGTCCGGATTAGTTCTCCTTTTGTCACTCATATTAAAATGTGATGGGCGAAAATTGTGTAAATGAATACTTGGTTGTTTGACAAGATCGATCTACGTGTTTGCAAACTTCATAAAAACAGTAATTAAGTAGTTGTGAAAGATTGCGGATTAGCAAATCGTCATGTTGTTTCAACGACGTGTGGCTAATTAACTTAAGTGTCAACTCATTCTGGCATATCAATACCGTGTCATGAAATGACAGTGGCATGTAGCACTTGCTAATCTTTGAGTGGATAGCATAAAAAGGCTGCATAGAATCAGATGAAACCATTCTTTTCCACCATTCTACATCGATAATAACACAACAATGCCTTCGAAAATGAAATCTCTTGACAAGCGCTTCACATTGAACACAGCTGAGCGACGATTCAAGAAAGCCTGCGACCAGATTGTGCTGCTAAACCAGCGACTAGGCGAAGTACAGAAACGCTACAAAATGGCAAAAAGAACCAACAACAGATCCTTCCGCTACAATCTCAGACTGAAACTAGCAGTAATTGAAGGAGCAAGAAACATGTACTACGACTACGCCTACAACAAAGCTGACCAGGTCGCCGAACTACGCAGAGAGCTATTCAACGAGTCTGTCGAAATCGTGTCTGCTTCTGACTCTGATTATTCTTCAGACTCTGAATAGCAAGAGTCGCACAGCTGTTCGTCGTTTAACAAAACGGCCCTTTTCAGAGCCAAACCAAATGTCTAGAAAGACATCTTTTTCACAAATTGTCAAACAAATAAAAAAGATCAAGTCCCGTAAAAGTCCAATTGAACGCCTAAACATACCTTAAATTTGTATTAAAATCCGAGAAAAGGCCGTCAATCGATTGTCCTTCTAAAACATATTGACCCGCCACGCAAAAATGGAACATTTAACTTGCGCGATACCTATCAAGCCTAGTAAAATTGCAAGGACTATGCAGGATGATCGTGCGGGGTTAAATCTTATAAATAGCATATTATCAGTGTCTGACCAAATCGTTGCCACTACAGCTTGAAAAGACTGTAGTTATGAGATTTGGGCAGTCCACCAACGATATGATCTTGTTGCTTTCTTTTTGAGTAAGGAGATAAATGTAGAATATGTAGTCAATGATAAAAATTACTTTCTAGAAATGTATAGAATTCATTCTTTATTTTATTACATTTTGATTTCTATTACAAACCTTGCTTGACTGGTCCTGACTGTGAACTACATTTTCAAATGCTCAATTCCTGTTGAGTTCCTGTGCATGTCTTTTTTTCGCGTGACTGGCTCCTTTCTTTAACGCGACAAAAGTGCCGAATTTAAGATTCGTGGGTACGTTCATTTCGACTGAATTTCGTGCTCATTTTCTATCATCATGTTGGTAATGAAAAAAATGCCGAGAATCACTCTCATCATATTTATATTTCTCAGGACTCGCTTAACTGTTTCTTTTATGAGCTGTAGTAACGATCTAATATATATATATTTGTCGCTCGCCATCGAGGAAAACTGCAAACTTATCTTTTTGAGGGTTAGTTTGTTTTGCTCCGAGATAAAATGGCAACGTCGCATGCATGTAAATGTTCTAAAAAATGCGCGTTTCGACCCTGATTGGCCTACTATGAGCAGTAGCTAGTTTCATTTGCAGTTCGGGCTCGGCCAATATTTTTCCGACGTGAACGCGAAGGCGCATAATATTATCTTTTTTTTATATAGTATACGGTAACTTTGAAATGCACAATAAATGTCCGGATTAGTTCTCCTTTTGTCACTCATATTAAAATGTGATGGGCGAAAATTGTGTAAATGAATACTTGGTTGTTTGACAAGATCGATCTACGTGTTTGCAAACTTCATAAAAACAGTAATTAAGTAGTTGTGAAAGATTGCGGATTAGCAAATCGTCATGTTGTTTCAACGACGTGTGGCTAATTAACTTAAGTGTCAACTCATTCTGGCATATCAATACCGTGTCATGAAATGACAGTGGCATGTAGCACTTGCTAATCTTTGAGTGGATAGCATAAAAAGGCTGCATAGAATCAGATGAAACCATTCTTTTCCACCATTCTACATCGATAATAACACAACAATGCCTTCGAAAATGAAATCTCTTGACAAGCGCTTCACATTGAACACAGCTGAGCGACGATTCAAGAAAGCCTGCGACCAGATTGTGCTGCTAAACCAGCGACTAGGCGAAGTACAGAAACGCTACAAAGTGGCAAAAAGAACCAACAACAGATCCTTCCGCTACAATCTCAGACTGAAACTAGCAGTAATTGAAGGAGCAAGAAACATGTACTACGACTACGCCTACAACAAAGCTGACCAGGTCGCCGAACTACGCAGAGAGCTATTCAACGAGTCTGTCGAAATCGTGTCTGCTTCTGACTCTGATTATTCTTCAGACTCTGAATAGCAAGAGTCGCACAGCTGTTCGTCGTTTAACAAAACGGCCCTTTTCAGAGCCAAACCAAATGTCTAGAAAGACATCTTTTTCACAAATTGTCAAACAAATAAAAAAGATCAAGTCCCGTAAAAGTCCAATTGAACGCCTAAACATACCTTAAATTTGTATTAAAATCCGAGAAAAGGCCGTCAATCGATTGTCCTTCTAAAACATATTGACCCGCCACGCAAAAATGGAACATTTAACTTGCGCGATACCTATCAAGCCTAGTAAAATTGCAAGGACTATGCAGGATGATCGTGCGGGGTTAAATCTTATAAATAGCATATTATCAGTGTCTGACCAAATCGTTGCCACTACAGCTCGAAAAGACTGTAGTTATGAGATTTGGGCAGTCCACCAACGATATGATCTTGTTGCTTTCTTTTTGAGTAAGGAGATAAATGTAGAATATGTAGTCAATGATAAAAATTACTTTCTAGAAATGTATAGAATTCATTCTTTATTTTATTACATTTTGATTTCTATTACAAACCTTGCTTGACTGGTCCTGACTCTGAACTACATTTTCAAATGCTCAATTCCTGTTGAGTTCCTGTGCATGTCTTTTTTTTCGCGTGACTGGCTCCTTTCTTTAACGCGACAAAAGTGCCGAATTTAAGATTCGTGGGTACGTTCATTTCGACTGAATTTCGTGCTCATTTTCTATCATCATGTTGGTAATGAAAAAAATGCCGAGAATCACTCTCATCATATTTATATTTCTCAGGACTCGCTTAACTGTATCTTTTATGAGCTGTAGTAACGATCTAATATATATATATTTGTCGCTCGCCATCGAGGAAAACTGCAAACTTATCTTTTTGAGGGTTAGTTTGTTTTGCTCCGAGATAAAATGGCAACGTCGCATGCATGTAAATGTTCTAAAAAATGCGCGTTTCGACCCTGATTGGCCTACTATGAGCAGTAGCTAGTTTCATTTGCAGTTCGGGCTCGGCCAATATTTTTCCGACGTGAACGCGAAGGCGCATAATATTATCTTTTTTTATATAGTATACGGTAACTTTGAAATGCACAATAAATGTCCGGATTAGTTCTCCTTTTGTCACTCATATTAAAATGTGATGGGCGAAAATTGTGTAAATGAATACTTGGTTGTTTGACAAGATCGATCTACGTGTTTGCAAGCTTCATAAAAACAGTAATTAAGTAGTTGTGAAAGATTGCGGATTAGCAAATCGTCATGTTGTTTCAACGACGTGTGGCTAATTAACTTAAGTGTCAACTCATTCTGGCATATCAATACCGTGTCATGAAATGACAGTGGCATGTAGCACTTGCTAATCTTTGAGTGGATAGCATAAAAAGGCTGCATAGAATCAGATGAAACCATTCTTTTCCACCATTCTACATCGATAATAACACAACAATGCCTTCGAAAATGAAATCTCTTGACAAGCGCTTCACATTGAACACAGCTGAGCGACGATTCAAGAAAGCCTGCGACCAGATTGTGCTGCTAAACCAGCGACTAGGCGAAGTACAGAAACGCTACAAAATGGCAAAAAGAACCAACAACAGATCCTTCCGCTACAATCTCAGACTGAAACTAGCAGTAATTGAAGGAGCAAGAAACATGTACTACGACTACGCCTACAACAAAGCTGACCAGGTCGCCGAACTACGCAGAGAGCTATTCAACGAGTCTGTCGAAATCGTGTCTGCTTCTGACTCTGATTATTCTTCAGACTCTGAATAGCAAGAGTCGCACAGCTGTTCGTCGTTTAACAAAACGGCCCTTTTCAGAGCCAAACCAAATGTCTAGAAAGACATCTTTTTCACAAATTGTCAAACAAATAAAAAAGATCAAGTCCCGTAAAAGTCCAATTGAACGCCTAAACATACCTTAAATTTGTATTAAAATCCGAGAAAAGGCCGTCAATCGATTGTCCTTCTAAAACATATTGACCCGCCACGCAAAAATGGAACATTTAACTTGCGCGATACCTATCAAGCCTAGTAAAATTGCAAGGACTATGCAGGATGATCGTGCGGGGTTAAATCTTATAAATAGCATATTATCAGTCTCTGACCAAATCGTTGCCACTACAGCTTGAAAAGACTGTAGTTATGAGATTTGGGCAGTCCACCAACGATATGATCTTGTTGCTTTCTTTTTGAGTAAGGAGATAAATGTAGAATATGTAGTCAATGATAAAAATTACTTTCTAGAAATGTATAGAATTCATTCTTTATTTTATTACATTTTGATTTCTATTACAAACCTTGCTTGACTGGTCCTGACTCTGAACTACATTTTCAAATGCTCAATTCCTGTTGAGTTCCTGTGCATGTCTTTTTTTCGCGTGACTGGCTCCTTTCTTTAACGCGACAAAAGTGCCGAATTTAAGATTCGTGGGTACGTTCATTTCGACTGAATTTCGTGCTCATTTTCTATCATCATGTTGGTAATGAAAAAAATGCCGAGAATCACTCTCATCATATTTATATTTCTCAGGACTCGCTTAACTGTATCTTTTATGAGCTGTAGTAACGATCTAATATATATATATTTGTCGCTCGCCATCGAGGAAAACTGCAAACTTATCTTTTTGAGGGTTAGTTTGTTTTGCTCCGAGATAAAATGGCAACGTCGCATGCATGTAAATGTTCTAAAAAATGCGCGTTTCGACCCTGATTGGCCTACTATGAGCAGTAGCTAGTTTCATTTGCAGTTCGGGCTCGGCCAATATTTTTCCGACGTGAACGCGAAGGCGCATAATATTATCTTTTTTTATATAGTATACGGTAACTTTGAAATGCACAATAAATGTCCGGATTAGTTCTCCTTTTGTCACTCATATTAAAATGTGATGGGCGAAAATTGTGTAAATGAATACTTGGTTGTTTGACAAGATCGATCTACGTGTTTGCAAACTTCATAAAAACAGTAATTAAGTAGTTGTGAAAGATTGCGGATTAGCAAATCGTCATGTTGTTTCAACGACGTGTGGCTAATTAACTTAAGTGTCAACTCATTCTGGCATATCAATACCGTGTCATGAAATGACAGTGGCATGTAGCACTTGCTAATCTTTGAGTGGATAGCATAAAAAGGCTGCATAGAATCAGATGAAACCATTCTTTTCCACCATTCTACATCGATAATAACACAACAATGCCTTCGAAAATGAAATCTCTTGACAAGCGCTTCACATTGAACACAGCTGAGCGACGATTCAAGAAAGCCTGCGACCAGATTGTGCTGCTAAACCAGCGACTAGGCGAAGTACAGAAACGCTACAAAATGGCAAAAAGAACCAACAACAGATCCTTCCGCTACAATCTCAGACTGAAACTAGCAGTAATTGAAGGAGCAAGAAACATGTACTACGACTACGCCTACAACAAAGCTGACCAGGTCGCCGAACTACGCAGAGAGCTATTCAACGAGTCTGTCGAAATCGTGTCTGCTTCTGACTCTGATTATTCTTCAGACTCTGAATAGCAAGAGTCGCACAGCTGTTCGTCGTTTAGCAAAACGGCCCTTTTCAGAGCCAAACCAAATGTCTAGAAAGACATCTTTTTCACAAATTGTCAAACAAATAAAAAAGATCAAGTCCCGTAAAAGTCCAATTGAACGCCTAAACATACCTTAAATATGTATTAAAATCCGAGAAAAGGCCGTCAATCGATTGTCCTTCTAAAACATATTGACCCGCCACGCAAAAATGGAACATTTAACTTGCGCGATACCTATCAAGCCTAGTAAAATTGCAAGGACTATGCAGGATGATCGTGCGGGGTTAAATCTTATAAATAGCATATTATCAGTGTCTGACCAAATCGTTGCCACTACAGCTTGAAAAGACTGTAGTTATGAGATTTGGGCAGTCCACCAACGATATGATCTTGTTGCTTTCTTTTTGAGTAAGGAGATAAATGTAGAATATGTAGTCAATGATAAAAATTACTTTCTAGAAATGTATAGAATTCATTCTTTATTTTATTACATTTTGATTTCTATTACAAACCTTGCTTGACTGGTCCTGACTCTGAACTACATTTTCAAATGCTCAATTCCTGTTGAGTTCCTGTGCATGTCTTTTTTTCGCGTGACTGGCTCCTTTCTTTAACGCGACAAAAGTGCCGAATTTAAGATTCGTGGGTACGTTCATTTCGACTGAATTTCGTGCTCATTTTCTATCATCATGTTGGTAATGAAAAAAATGCCGAGAATCACTCTCATCATATTTATATTTCTCAGGACTCGCTTAACTGTATCTTTTATGAGCTGTAGTAACGATCTAATATATATATATTTGTCGCTCGCCATCGAGGAAAACTGCAAACTTATCTTTTTGAGGGTTAGTTTGTTTTGCTCCGAGATAAAATGGCAACGTCGCATGCATGTAAATGTTCTAAAAAATGCGCGTTTCGACCCTGATTGGCCTACTATGAGCAGTAGCTAGTTTCATTTGCAGTTCGGGCTCGGCCAATATTTTTCCGACGTGAACGCGAAGGCGCATAATATTATCTTTTTTTTATATAGTATACGGTAACTTTGAAATGCACAATAAATGTCCGGATTAGTTCTCCTTTTGTCACTCATATTAAAATGTGATGGGCGAAAATTGTGTAAATGAATACTTGGTTGTTTGACAAGATCGATCTACGTGTTTGCAAACTTCATAAAAACAGTAATTAAGTAGTTGTGAAAGATTGCGGATTAGCAAATCGTCATGTTGTTTCAACGACGTGTGGCTAATTAACTTAAGTGTCAACTCATTCTGGCATATCAATACCGTGTCATGAAATGACAGTGGCATGTAGCACTTGCTAATCTTTGAGTGGATAGCATAAAAAGGCTGCATAGAATCAGATGAAACCATTCTTTTCCACCATTCTACATCGATAATAACACAACAATGCCTTCGAAAATGAAATCTCTTGACAAGCGCTTCACATTGAACACAGCTGAGCGACGATTCAAGAAAGCCTGCGACCAGATTGTGCTGCTAAACCAGCGACTAGGCGAAGTACAGAAACGCTACAAAATGGCAAAAAGAACCAACAACAGATCCTTCCGCTACAATCTCAGACTGAAACTAGCAGTTATTGAAGGAGCAAGAAACATGTACTACGACTACGCCTACAACAAAGCTGACCAGGTCGCCGAACTACGCAGAGAGCTATTCAACGAGTCTGTCGAAATCGTGTCTGCTTCTGACTCTGATTATTCTTCAGACTCTGAATAGCAAGAGTCGCACAGCTGTTCGTCGTTTAACAAAACGGCCCTTTTCAGAGCCAAACCAAATGTCTAGAAAGACATCTTTTTCACAAATTGTCAAACAAATAAAAAAGATCAAGTCCCGTAAAAGTCCAATTGAACGCCTAAACATACCTTAAATTTGTATTAAAATCCGAGAAAAGGCCGTCAATCGATTGTCCTTCTAAAACATATTGACCCGCCACGCAAAAATGGAACATTTAACTTGCGCGATACCTATCAAGCCTAGTAAAATTGCAAGGACTATGCAGGATGATCGTGCGGGGTTAAATCTTATAAATAGCATATTATCAGTGTCTGACCAAATCGTTGCCACTACAGCTTGAAAAGACTGTAGTTATGAGATTTGGGCAGTCCACCAACGATATGATCTTGTTGCTTTCTTTTTGAGTAAGGAGATAAATGTAGAATATGTAGTCAATGATAAAAATTACTTTCTAGAAATGTATAGAATTCATTCTTTATTTTATTACATTTTGATTTCTATTACAAACCTTGCTTGACTGGTCCTGACTCTGAACTACATTTTCAAATGCTCAATTCCTGTTGAGTTCCTGTGCATGTCTTTTTTTCGCGTGACTGGCTCCTTTCTTTAACGCGACAAAAGTGCCGAATTTAAGATTCGTGGGTACGTTCATTTCGACTGAATTTCGTGCTCATTTTCTATCATCATGTTGGTAATGAAAAAAATGCCGAGAATCACTCTCATCATATTTATATTTCTCAGGACTCGCTTAACTGTATCTTTTATGAGCTGTAGTAACGATCTAATATATATATATTTGTCGCTCGCCATCGAGGAAAACTGCAAACTTATCTTTTTGAGGGTTAGTTTGTTTTGCTCCGAGATAAAATGGCAACGTCGCATGCATGTAAATGTTCTAAAAAATGCGCGTTTCGACCCTGATTGGCCTACTATGAGCAGTAGCTAGTTTCATTTGCAGTTCGGGCTCGGCCAATATTTTTCCGACGTGAACGCGAAGGCGCATAATATTATCTTTTTTTATATAGTATACGGTAACTTTGAAATGCACAATAAATGTCCGGATTAGTTCTCCTTTTGTCACTCATATTAAAATGTGATGGGCGAAAATTGTGTAAATGAATACTTGGTTGTTTGACAAGATCGATCTACGTGTTTGCAAACTTCATAAAAACAGTAATTAAGTAGTTGTGAAAGATTGCGGATTAGCAAATCGTCATGTTGTTTCAACGACGTGTGGCTAATTAACTTAAGTGTCAACTCATTCTGGCATATCAATACCGTGTCATGAAATGACAGTGGCATGTAGCACTTGCTAATCTTTGAGTGGATAGCATAAAAAGGCTGCATAGAATCAGATGAAACCATTCTTTTCCACCATTCTACATCGATAATAACACAACAATGCCTTCGAAAATGAAATCTCTTGACAAGCGCTTCACATTGAACACAGCTGAGCGACGATTCAAGAAAGCCTGCGACCAGATTGTGCTGCTAAACCAGCGACTAGGCGAAGTACAGAAACGCTACAAAATGGCAAAAAGAACCAACAACAGATCCTTCCGCTACAATCTCAGACTGAAACTAGCAGTAATTGAAGGAGCAAGAAACATGTACTACGACTACGCCTACAACAAAGCTGACCAGGTCGCCGAACTACGCAGAGAGCTATTCAACGAGTCTGTCGAAATCGTGTCTGCTTCTGACTCTGATTATTCTTCAGACCTCTGAATAGCAAGAGTCGCACAGCTGTTCGTCGTTTAACAAAACGGCCCTTTTCAGAGCCAAACCAAATGTCTAGAAAGACATCTTTTTCACAAATTGTCAAACAAATAAAAAAGATCAAGTCCCGTAAAAGTCCAATTGAACGCCTAAACATACCTTAAATTTGTATTAAAATCCGAGAAAAGGCCGTCAATCGATTGTCCTTCTAAAACATATTGACCCGCCACGCAAAAATGGAACATTTAACTTGCGCGATACCTATCAAGCCTAGTAAAATTGCAAGGACTATGCAGGATGATCGTGCGGGGTTAAATCTTATAAATAGCATATTATCAGTCTCTGACCAAATCGTTGCCACTACAGCTTGAAAAGACTGTAGTTATGAGATTTGGGCAGTCCACCAACGATATGATCTTGTTGCTTTCTTTTTGAGTAAGGAGATAAATGTAGAATATGTAGTCAATGATAAAAATTACTTTCTAGAAATGTATAGAATTCATTCTTTATTTTATTACGTTTTGATTTCTATTACAAACCTTGCTTGACTGGTCCTGACTCTGAACTACATTTTCAAATGCTCAATTCCTGTTGAGTTCCTGTGCATGTCTTTTTTTTCGCGTGACTGGCTCCTTTCTTTAACGCGACAAAAGTGCCGAATTTAAGATTCGTGGGTACGTTCATTTCGACTGAATTTCGTGCTCATTTTCTATCATCATGTTGGTAATGAAAAAAATGCCGAGAATCACTCTCATCATATTTATATTTCTCAGGACTCGCTTAACTGTATCTTTTATGAGCTGTAGTAACGATCTAATATATATATATTTGTCGCTCGCCATCGAGGAAAACTGCAAACTTATCTTTTTGAGGGTTAGTTTGTTTTGCTCCGAGATAAAATGGCAACGTCGCATGCATGTAAATGTTCTAAAAAATGCGCGTTTCGACCCTGATTGGCCTACTATGAGCAGTAGCTAGTTTCATTTGCAGTTCGGGCTCGGCCAATATTTTTCCGACGTGAACGCGAAGGCGCATAATATTATCTTTTTTTATATAGTATACGGTAACTTTGAAATGCACAATAAATGTCCGGATTAGTTCTCCTTTTGTCACTCATATTAAAATGTGATGGGCGAAAATTGTGTAAATGAATACTTGGTTGTTTGACAAGATCGATCTACGTGTTTGCAAGCTTCATAAAAACAGTAATTAAGTAGTTGTGAAAGATTGCGGATTAGCAAATCGTCATGTTGTTTCAACGACGTGTGGCTAATTAACTTAAGTGTCAACTCATTCTGGCATATCAATACCGTGTCATGAAATGACAGTGGCATGTAGCACTTGCTAATCTTTGAGTGGATAGCATAAAAAGGCTGCATAGAATCAGATGAAACCATTCTTTTCCACCATTCTACATCGATAATAACACAACAATGCCTTCGAAAATGAAATCTCTTGACAAGCGCTTCACATTGAACACAGCTGAGCGACGATTCAAGAAAGCCTGCGACCAGATTGTGCTGCTAAACCAGCGACTAGGCGAAGTACAGAAACGCTACAAAATGGCAAAAAGAACCAACAACAGATCCTTCCGCTACAATCTCAGACTGAAACTAGCAGTAATTGAAGGAGCAAGAAACATGTACTACGACTACGCCTACAACAAAGCTGACCAGGTCGCCGAACTACGCAGAGAGCTATTCAACGAGTCTGTCGAAATCGTGTCTGCTTCTGACTCTGATTATTCTTCAGACTCTGAATAGCAAGAGTCGCACAGCTGTTCGTCGTTTAACAAAACGGCCCTTTTCAGAGCCAAACCAAATGTCTAGAAAGACATCTTTTTCACAAATTGTCAAACAAATAAAAAAGATCAAGTCCCGTAAAAGTCCAATTGAACGCCTAAACATACCTTAAATTTGTATTAAAATCCGAGAAAAGGCCGTCAATCGATTGTCCTTCTAAAACATATTGACCCGCCACGCAAAAATGGAACATTTAACTTGCGCGATACCTATCAAGCCTAGTAAAATTGCAAGGACTATGCAGGATGATCGTGCGGGGTTAAATCTTATAAATAGCATATTATCAGTCTCTGACCAAATCGTTGCCACTACAGCTTGAAAAGACTGTAGTTATGAGATTTGGGCAGTCCACCAACGATATGATCTTGTTGCTTTTTTTTTGAGTAAGGAGATAAATGTAGAATATGTAGTCAATGATAAAAATTACTTTCTAGAAATGTATAGAATTCATTCTTTATTTTATTACATTTTGATTTCTATTACAAACCTTGCTTGACTGGTCCTGACTCTGAACTACATTTTCAAATGCTCAATTCCTGTTGAGTTCCTGTGCATGTCTTTTTTTCGCGTGACTGGCTCCTTTCTTTAACGCGACAAAAGTGCCGAATTTAAGATTCGTGGGTACGTTCATTTCGACTGAATTTCGTGCTCATTTTCTATCATCATGTTGGTAATGAAAAAAATGCCGAGAATCACTCTCATCATATTTATATTTCTCAGGACTCGCTTAACTGTATCTTTTATGAGCTGTAGTAACGATCTAATATATATATATTTGTCGCTCGCCATCGAGGAAAACTGCAAACTTATCTTTTTGAGGGTTAGTTTGTTTTGCTCCGAGATAAAATGGCAACGTCGCATGCATGTAAATGTTCTAAAAAATGCGCGTTTCGACCCTGATTGGCCTACTATGAGCAGTAGCTAGTTTCATTTGCAGTTCGGGCTCGGCCAATATTTTTCCGACGTGAACGCGAAGGCGCATAATATTATCTTTTTTTATATAGTATACGGTAACTTTGAAATGCACAATAAATGTCCGGATTAGTTCTCCTTTTGTCACTCATATTAAAATGTGATGGGCGAAAATTGTGTAAATGAATACTTGGTTGTTTGACAAGATCGATCTACGTGTTTGCAAACTTCATAAAAACAGTAATTAAGTAGTTGTGAAAGATTGCGGATTAGCAAATCGTCATGTTGTTTCAACGACGTGTGGCTAATTAACTTAAGTGTCAACTCATTCTGGCATATCAATACCGTGTCATGAAATGACAGTGGCATGTAGCACTTGCTAATCTTTGAGTGGATAGCATAAAAAGGCTGCATAGAATCAGATGAAACCATTCTTTTCCACCATTCTACATCGATAATAACACAACAATGCCTTCGAAAATGAAATCTCTTGACAAGCGCTTCACATTGAACACAGCTGAGCGACGATTCAAGAAAGCCTGCGACCAGATTGTGCTGCTAAACCAGCGACTAGGCGAAGTACAGAAACGCTACAAAATGGCAAAAAGAACCAACAACAGATCCTTCCGCTACAATCTCAGACTGAAACTAGCAGTAATTGAAGGAGCAAGAAACATGTACTACGACTACGCCTACAACAAAGCTGACCAGGTCGCCGAACTACGCAGAGAGCTATTCAACGAGTCTGTCGAAATCGTGTCTGCTTCTGACTCTGATTATTCTTCAGACTCTGAATAGCAAGAGTCGCACAGCTGTTCGTCGTTTAGCAAAACGGCCCTTTTCAGAGCCAAACCAAATGTCTAGAAAGACATCTTTTTCACAAATTGTCAAACAAATAAAAAAGATCAAGTCCCGTAAAAGTCCAATTGAACGCCTAAACATACCTTAAATATGTATTAAAATCCGAGAAAAGGCCGTCAATCGATTGTCCTTCTAAAACATATTGACCCGCCACGCAAAAATGGAACATTTAACTTGCGCGATACCTATCAAGCCTAGTAAAATTGCAAGGACTATGCAGGATGATCGTGCGGGGTTAAATCTTATAAATAGCATATTATCAGTGTCTGACCAAATCGTTGCCACTACAGCTTGAAAAGACTGTAGTTATGAGATTTGGGCAGTCCACCAACGATATGATCTTGTTGCTTTCTTTTTGAGTAAGGAGATAAATGTAGAATATGTAGTCAATGATAAAAATTACTTTCTAGAAATGTATAGAATTCATTCTTTATTTTATTACATTTTGATTTCTATTACAAACCTTGCTTGACTGGTCCTGACTCTGAACTACATTTTCAAATGCTCAATTCCTGTTGAGTTCCTGTGCATGTCTTTTTTTCGCGTGACTGGCTCCTTTCTTTAACGCGACAAAAGTGCCGAATTTAAGATTCGTGGGTACGTTCATTTCGACTGAATTTCGTGCTCATTTTCTATCATCATGTTGGTAATGAAAAAAATGCCGAGAATCACTCTCATCATATTTATATTTCTCAGGACTCGCTTAACTGTATCTTTTATGAGCTGTAGTAACGATCTAATATATATATATTTGTCGCTCGCCATCGAGGAAAACTGCAAACTTATCTTTTTGAGGGTTAGTTTGTTTTGCTCCGAGATAAAATGGCAACGTCGCATGCATGTAAATGTTCTAAAAAATGCGCGTTTCGACCCTGATTGGCCTACTATGAGCAGTAGCTAGTTTCATTTGCAGTTCGGGCTCGGCCAATATTTTTCCGACGTGAACGCGAAGGCGCATAATATTATCTTTTTTTTATATAGTATACGGTAACTTTGAAATGCACAATAAATGTCCGGATTAGTTCTCCTTTTGTCACTCATATTAAAATGTGATGGGCGAAAATTGTGTAAATGAATACTTGGTTGTTTGACAAGATCGATCTACGTGTTTGCAAACTTCATAAAAACAGTAATTAAGTAGTTGTGAAAGATTGCGGATTAGCAAATCGTCATGTTGTTTCAACGACGTGTGGCTAATTAACTTAAGTGTCAACTCATTCTGGCATATCAATACCGTGTCATGAAATGACAGTGGCATGTAGCACTTGCTAATCTTTGAGTGGATAGCATAAAAAGGCTGCATAGAATCAGATGAAACCATTCTTTTCCACCATTCTACATCGATAATAACACAACAATGCCTTCGAAAATGAAATCTCTTGACAAGCGCTTCACATTGAACACAGCTGAGCGACGATTCAAGAAAGCCTGCGACCAGATTGTGCTGCTAAACCAGCGACTAGGCGAAGTACAGAAACGCTACAAAATGGCAAAAAGAACCAACAACAGATCCTTCCGCTACAATCTCAGACTGAAACTAGCAGTAATTGAAGGAGCAAGAAACATGTACTACGACTACGCCTACAACAAAGCTGACCAGGTCGCCGAACTACGCAGAGAGCTATTCAACGAGTCTGTCGAAATCGTGTCTGCTTCTGACTCTGATTATTCTTCAGACTCTGAATAGCAAGAGTCGCACAGCTGTTCGTCGTTTAACAAAACGGCCCTTTTCAGAGCCAAACCAAATGTCTAGAAAGACATCTTTTTCACAAATTGTCAAACAAATAAAAAAGATCAAGTCCCGTAAAAGTCCAATTGAACGCCTAAACATACCTTAAATTTGTATTAAAATCCGAGAAAAGGCCGTCAATCGATTGTCCTTCTAAAACATATTGACCCGCCACGCAAAAATGGAACATTTAACTTGCGCGATACCTATCAAGCCTAGTAAAATTGCAAGGACTATGCAGGATGATCGTGCGGGGTTAAATCTTATAAATAGCATATTATCAGTGTCTGACCAAATCGTTGCCACTACAGCTTGAAAAGACTGTAGTTATGAGATTTGGGCAGTCCACCAACGATATGATCTTGTTGCTTTCTTTTTGAGTAAGGAGATAAATGTAGAATATGTAGTCAATGATAAAAATTACTTTCTAGAAATGTATAGAATTCATTCTTTATTTTATTACATTTTGATTTCTATTACAAACCTTGCTTGACTGGTCCTGACTCTGAACTACATTTTCAAATGCTCAATTCCTGTTGAGTTCCTGTGCATGTCTTTTTTTCGCGTGACTGGCTCCTTTCTTTAACGCGACAAAAGTGCCGAATTTAAGATTCGTGGGTACGTTCATTTCGACTGAATTTCGTGCTCATTTTCTATCATCATGTTGGTAATGAAAAAAATGCCGAGAATCACTCTCATCATATTTATATTTCTCAGGACTCGCTTAACTGTATCTTTTATGAGCTGTAGTAACGATCTAATATATATATATTTGTCGCTCGCCATCGAGGAAAACTGCAAACTTATCTTTTTGAGGGTTAGTTTGTTTTGCTCCGAGATAAAATGGCAACGTCGCATGCATGTAAATGTTCTAAAAAATGCGCGTTTCGACCCTGATTGGCCTACTATGAGCAGTAGCTAGTTTCATTTGCAGTTCGGGCTCGGCCAATATTTTTCCGACGTGAACGCGAAGGCGCATAATATTATCTTTTTTTATATAGTATACGGTAACTTTGAAATGCACAATAAATGTCCGGATTAGTTCTCCTTTTGTCACTCATATTAAAATGTGATGGGCGAAAATTGTGTAAATGAATACTTGGTTGTTTGACAAGATCGATCTACGTGTTTGCAAACTTCATAAAAACAGTAATTAAGTAGTTGTGAAAGATTGCGGATTAGCAAATCGTCATGTTGTTTCAACGACGTGTGGCTAATTAACTTAAGTGTCAACTCATTCTGGCATATCAATACCGTGTCATGAAATGACAGTGGCATGTAGCACTTGCTAATCTTTGAGTGGATAGCATAAAAAGGCTGCATAGAATCAGATGAAACCATTCTTTTCCACCATTCTACATCGATAATAACACAACAATGCCTTCGAAAATGAAATCTCTTGACAAGCGCTTCACATTGAACACAGCTGAGCGACGATTCAAGAAAGCCTGCGACCAGATTGTGCTGCTAAACCAGCGACTAGGCGAAGTACAGAAACGCTACAAAATGGCAAAAAGAACCAACAACAGATCCTTCCGCTACAATCTCAGACTGAAACTAGCAGTAATTGAAGGAGCAAGAAACATGTACTACG
Organism: Fragum whitleyi; assembly: GCA_948146395.1. NCBI lineage: Eukaryota > Metazoa > Mollusca > Bivalvia > Cardiida > Cardiidae > Fragum > Fragum whitleyi. The sequence continues at coordinate 18,340,424 of OX411548.1, read as the reverse complement.
ACTACGCCTACAACAAAGCTGACCAGGTCGCCGAACTACGCAGAGAGCTATTCAACGAGTCTGTCGAAATCGTGTCTGCTTCTGACTCTGATTATTCTTCAGACTCTGAATAGCAAGAGTCGCACAGCTGTTCGTCGTTTAACAAAACGGCCCTTTTCAGAGCCAAACCAAATGTCTAGAAAGACATCTTTTTCACAAATTGTCAAACAAATAAAAAAGATCAAGTCCCGTAAAAGTCCAATTGAACGCCTAAACATACCTTAAATTTGTATTAAAATCCGAGAAAAGGCCGTCAATCGATTGTCCTTCTAAAACATATTGACCCGCCACGCAAAAATGGAACATTTAACTTGCGCGATACCTATCAAGCCTAGTAAAATTGCAAGGACTATGCAGGATGATCGTGCGGGGTTAAATCTTATAAATAGCATATTATCAGTCTCTGACCAAATCGTTGCCACTACAGCTTGAAAAGACTGTAGTTATGAGATTTGGGCAGTCCACCAACGATATGATCTTGTTGCTTTCTTTTTGAGTAAGGAGATAAATGTAGAATATGTAGTCAATGATAAAAATTACTTTCTAGAAATGTATAGAATTCATTCTTTATTTTATTACATTTTGATTTCTATTACAAACCTTGCTTGACTGGTCCTGACTCTGAACTACATTTTCAAATGCTCAATTCCTGTTGAGTTCCTGTGCATGTCTTTTTTTTCGCGTGACTGGCTCCTTTCTTTAACGCGACAAAAGTGCCGAATTTAAGATTCGTGGGTACGTTCATTTCGACTGAATTTCGTGCTCATTTTCTATCATCATGTTGGTAATGAAAAAAATGCCGAGAATCACTCTCATCATATTTATATTTCTCAGGACTCGCTTAACTGTATCTTTTATGAGCTGTAGTAACGATCTAATATATATATATTTGTCGCTCGCCATCGAGGAAAACTGCAAACTTATCTTTTTGAGGGTTAGTTTGTTTTGCTCCGAGATAAAATGGCAACGTCGCATGCATGTAAATGTTCTAAAAAATGCGCGTTTCGACCCTGATTGGCCTACTATGAGCAGTAGCTAGTTTCATTTGCAGTTCGGGCTCGGCCAATATTTTTCCGACGTGAACGCGAAGGCGCATAATATTATCTTTTTTTATATAGTATACGGTAACTTTGAAATGCACAATAAATGTCCGGATTAGTTCTCCTTTTGTCACTCATATTAAAATGTGATGGGCGAAAATTGTGTAAATGAATACTTGGTTGTTTGACAAGATCGATCTACGTGTTTGCAAACTTCATAAAAACAGTAATTAAGTAGTTGTGAAAGATTGCGGATTAGCAAATCGTCATGTTGTTTCAACGACGTGTGGCTAATTAACTTAAGTGTCAACTCATTCTGGCATATCAATACCGTGTCATGAAATGACAGTGGCATGTAGCACTTGCTAATCTTTGAGTGGATAGCATAAAAAGGCTGCATAGAATCAGATGAAACCATTCTTTTCCACCATTCTACATCGATAATAACACAACAATGCCTTCGAAAATGAAATCTCTTGACAAGCGCTTCACATTGAACACAGCTGAGCGACGATTCAAGAAAGCCTGCGACCAGATTGTGCTGCTAAACCAGCGACTAGGCGAAGTACAGAAACGCTACAAAATGGCAAAAAGAACCAACAACAGATCCTTCCGCTACAATCTCAGACTGAAACTAGCAGTAATTGAAGGAGCAAGAAACATGTACTACGACTACGCCTACAACAAAGCTGACCAGGTCGCCGAACTACGCAGAGAGCTATTCAACGAGTCTGTCGAAATCGTGTCTGCTTCTGACTCTGATTATTCTTCAGACTCTGAATAGCAAGAGTCGCACAGCTGTTCGTCGTTTAACAAAACGGCCCTTTTCAGAGCCAAACCAAATGTCTAGAAAGACATCTTTTTCACAAATTGTCAAACAAATAAAAAAGATCAAGTCCCGTAAAAGTCCAATTGAACGCCTAAACATACCTTAAATTTGTATTAAAATCCGAGAAAAGGCCGTCAATCGATTGTCCTTCTAAAACATATTGACCCGCCACGCAAAAATGGAACATTTAACTTGCGCGATACCTATCAAGCCTAGTAAAATTGCAAGGACTATGCAGGATGATCGTGCGGGGTTAAATCTTATAAATAGCATATTATCAGTGTCTGACCAAATCGTTGCCACTACAGCTTGAAAAGACTGTAGTTATGAGATTTGGGCAGTCCACCAACGATATGATCTTGTTGCTTTCTTTTTGAGTAAGGAGATAAATGTAGAATATGTAGTCAATGATAAAAATTACTTTCTAGAAATGTATAGAATTCATTCTTTATTTTATTACATTTTGATTTCTATTACAAACCTTGCTTGACTGGTCCTGACTCTGAACTACATTTTCAAATGCTCAATTCCTGTTGAGTTCCTGTGCATGTCTTTTTTTCGCGTGACTGGCTCCTTTCTTTAACGCGACAAAAGTGCCGAATTTAAGATTCGTGGGTACGTTCATTTCGACTGAATTTCGTGCTCATTTTCTATCATCATGTTGGTAATGAAAAAAATGCCGAGAATCACTCTCATCATATTTATATTTCTCAGGACTCGCTTAACTGTATCTTTTATGAGCTGTAGTAACGATCTAATATATATATATTTGTCGCTCGCCATCGAGGAAAACTGCAAACTTATCTTTTTGAGGGTTAGTTTGTTTTGCTCCGAGATAAAATGGCAACGTCGCATGCATGTAAATGTTCTAAAAAATGCGCGTTTCGACCCTGATTGGCCTACTATGAGCAGTAGCTAGTTTCATTTGCAGTTCGGGCTCGGCCAATATTTTTCCGACGTGAACGCGAAGGCGCATAATATTATCTTTTTTTATATAGTATACGGTAACTTTGAAATGCACAATAAATGTCCGGATTAGTTCTCCTTTTGTCACTCATATTAAAATGTGATGGGCGAAAATTGTGTAAATGAATACTTGGTTGTTTGACAAGATCGATCTACGTGTTTGCAAACTTCATAAAAACAGTAATTAAGTAGTTGTGAAGGATTGCGGATTAGCAAATCGTCATGTTGTTTCAACGACGTGTGGCTAATTAACTTAAGTGTCAACTCATTCTGGCATATCAATACCGTGTCATGAAATGACAGTGGCATGTAGCACTTGCTAATCTTTGAGTGGATAGCATAAAAAGGCTGCATAGAATCAGATGAAACCATTCTTTTCCACCATTCTACATCGATAATAACACAACAATGCCTTCGAAAATGAAATCTCTTGACAAGCGCTTCACATTGAACACAGCTGAGCGACGATTCAAGAAAGCCTGCGACCAGATTGTGCTGCTAAACCAGCGACTAGGCGAAGTACAGAAACGCTACAAAATGGCAAAAAGAACCAACAACAGATCCTTCCGCTACAATCTCAGACTGAAACTAGCAGTAATTGAAGGAGCAAGAAACATGTACTACGACTACGCCTACAACAAAGCTGACCAGGTCGCCGAACTACGCAGAGAGCTATTCAACGAGTCTGTCGAAATCGTGTCTGCTTCTGACTCTGATTATTCTTCAGACTCTGAATAGCAAGAGTCGCACAGCTGTTCGTCGTTTAGCAAAACGGCCCTTTTCAGAGCCAAACCAAATGTCTAGAAAGACATCTTTTTCACAAATTGTCAAACAAATAAAAAAGATCAAGTCCCGTAAAAGTCCAATTGAACGCCTAAACATACCTTAAATTTGTATTAAAATCCGAGAAAAGGCCGTCAATCGATTGTCCTTCTAAAACATATTGACCCGCCACGCAAAAATGGAACATTTAACTTGCGCGATACCTATCAAGCCTAGTAAAATTGCAAGGACTATGCAGGATGATCGTGCGGGGTTAAATCTTATAAATAGCATATTATCAGTGTCTGACCAAATCGTTGCCACTACAGCTTGAAAAGACTGTAGTTATGAGATTTGGGCAGTCCACCAACGATATGATCTTGTTGCTTTCTTTTTGAGTAAGGAGATAAATGTAGAATATGTAGTCAATGATAAAAATTACTTTCTAGAAATGTATAGAATTCATTCTTTATTTTATTACATTTTGATTTCTATTACAAACCTTGCTTGACTGGTCCTGACTCTGAACTACATTTTCAAATGCTCAATTCCTGTTGAGTTCCTGTGCATGTCTTTTTTTCGCGTGACTGGCTCCTTTCTTTAACGCGACAAAAGTGCCGAATTTAAGATTCGTGGGTACGTTCATTTCGACTGAATTTCGTGCTCATTTTCTATCATCATGTTGGTAATGAAAAAAATGCCGAGAATCACTCTCATCATATTTATATTTCTCAGGACTCGCTTAACTGTATCTTTTATGAGCTGTAGTAACGATCTAATATATATATATTTGTCGCTCGCCATCGAGGAAAACTGCAAACTTATCTTTTTGAGGGTTAGTTTGTTTTGCTCCGAGATAAAATGGCAACGTCGCATGCATGTAAATGTTCTAAAAAATGCGCGTTTCGACCCTGATTGGCCTACTATGAGCAGTAGCTAGTTTCATTTGCAGTTCGGGCTCGGCCAATATTTTTCCGACGTGAACGCGAAGGCGCATAATATTATCTTTTTTTTATATAGTATACGGTAACTTTGAAATGCACAATAAATGTCCGGATTAGTTCTCCTTTTGTCACTCATATTAAAATGTGATGGGCGAAAATTGTGTAAATGAATACTTGGTTGTTTGACAAGATCGATCTACGTGTTTGCAAACTTCATAAAAACAGTAATTAAGTAGTTGTGAAAGATTGCGGATTAGCAAATCGTCATGTTGTTTCAACGACGTGTGGCTAATTAACTTAAGTGTCAACTCATTCTGGCATATCAATACCGTGTCATGAAATGACAGTGGCATGTAGCACTTGCTAATCTTTGAGTGGATAGCATAAAAAGGCTGCATAGAATCAGATGAAACCATTCTTTTCCACCATTCTACATCGATAATAACACAACAATGCCTTCGAAAATGAAATCTCTTGACAAGCGCTTCACATTGAACACAGCTGAGCGACGATTCAAGAAAGCCTGCGACCAGATTGTGCTGCTAAACCAGCGACTAGGCGAAGTACAGAAACGCTACAAAATGGCAAAAAGAACCAACAACAGATCCTTCCGCTACAATCTCAGACTGAAACTAGCAGTAATTGAAGGAGCAAGAAACATGTACTACGACTACGCCTACAACAAAGCTGACCAGGTCGCCGAACTACGCAGAGAGCTATTCAACGAGTCTGTCGAAATCGTGTCTGCTTCTGACTCTGATTATTCTTCAGACTCTGAATAGCAAGAGTCGCACAGCTGTTCGTCGTTTAACAAAACGGCCCTTTTCAGAGCCAAACCAAATGTCTAGAAAGACATCTTTTTCACAAATTGTCAAACAAATAAAAAAGATCAAGTCCCGTAAAAGTCCAATTGAACGCCTAAACATACCTTAAATTTGTATTAAAATACGAGAAAAGGCCGTCAATCGATTGTCCTTCTAAAACATATTGACCCGCCACGCAAAAATGGAACATTTAACTTGCGCGATACCTATCAAGCCTAGTAAAATTGCAAGGACTATGCAGGATGATCGTGCGGGGTTAAATCTTATAAATAGCATATTATCAGTGTCTGACCAAATCGTTGCCACTACAGCTTGAAAAGACTGTAGTTATGAGATTTGGGCAGTCCACCAACGATATGATCTTGTTGCTTTCTTTTTGAGTAAGGAGATAAATGTAGAATATGTAGTCAATGATAAAAATTACTTTCTAGAAATGTATAGAATTCATTCTTTATTTTATTACATTTTGATTTCTATTACAAACCTTGCTTGACTGGTCCTGACTCTGAACTACATTTTCAAATGCTCAATTCCTGTTGAGTTCCTGTGCATGTCTTTTTTTTCGCGTGACTGGCTCCTTTCTTTAACGCGACAAAAGTGCCGAATTTAAGATTCGTGGGTACGTTCATTTCGACTGAATTTCGTGCTCATTTTCTATCATCATGTTGGTAATGAAAAAAATGCCGAGAATCACTCTCATCATATTTATATTTCTCAGGACTCGCTTAACTGTATCTTTTATGAGCTGTAGTAACGATCTAATATATATATATTTGTCGCTCGCCATCGAGGAAAACTGCAAACTTATCTTTTTGAGGGTTAGTTTGTTTTGCTCCGAGATAAAATGGCAACGTCGCATGCATGTAAATGTTCTAAAAAATGCGCGTTTCGACCCTGATTGGCCTACTATGAGCAGTAGCTAGTTTCATTTGCAGTTCGGGCTCGGCCAATATTTTTCCGACGTGAACGCGAAGGCGCATAATATTATCTTTTTTTATATAGTATACGGTAACTTTGAAATGCACAATAAATGTCCGGATTAGTTCTCCTTTTGTCACTCATATTAAAATGTGATGGGCGAAAATTGTGTAAATGAATACTTGGTTGTTTGACAAGATCGATCTACGTGTTTGCAAACTTCATAAAAACAGTAATTAAGTAGTTGTGAAAGATTGCGGATTAGCAAATCGTCATGTTGTTTCAACGACGTGTGGCTAATTAACTTAAGTGTCAACTCATTCTGGCATATCAATACCGTGTCATGAAATGACAGTGGCATGTAGCACTTGCTAATCTTTGAGTGGATAGCATAAAAAGGCTGCATAGAATCAGATGAAACCATTCTTTTCCACCATTCTACATCGATAATAACACAACAATGCCTTCGAAAATGAAATCTCTTGACAAGCGCTTCACATTGAACACAGCTGAGCGACGATTCAAGAAAGCCTGCGACCAGATTGTGCTGCTAAACCAGCGACTAGGCGAAGTACAGAAACGCTACAAAATGGCAAAAAGAACCAACAACAGATCCTTCCGCTACAATCTCAGACTGAAACTAGCAGTAATTGAAGGAGCAAGAAACATGTACTACGACTACGCCTACAACAAAGCTGACCAGGTCGCCGAACTACGCAGAGAGCTATTCAACGAGTCTGTCGAAATCGTGTCTGCTTCTGACTCTGATTATTCTTCAGACTCTGAATAGCAAGAGTCGCACAGCTGTTCGTCGTTTAACAAAACGGCCCTTTTCAGAGCCAAACCAAATGTCTAGAAAGACATCTTTTTCACAAATTGTCAAACAAATAAAAAAGATCAAGTCCCGTAAAAGTCCAATTGAACGCCTAAACATACCTTAAATTTGTATTAAAATCCGAGAAAAGGCCGTCAATCGATTGTCCTTCTAAAACATATTGACCCGCCACGCAAAAATGGAACATTTAACTTGCGCGATACCTATCAAGCCTAGTAAAATTGCAAGGACTATGCAGGATGATCGTGCGGGGTTAAATCTTATAAATAGCATATTATCAGTGTCTGACCAAATCGTTGCCACTACAGCTTGAAAAGACTGTAGTTATGAGATTTGGGCAGTCCACCAACGATATGATCTTGTTGCTTTCTTTTTGAGTAAGGAGATAAATGTAGAATATGTAGTCAATGATAAAAATTACTTTCTAGAAATGTATAGAATTCATTCTTTATTTTATTACATTTTGATTTCTATTACAAACCTTGCTTGACTGGTCCTGACTCTGAACTACATTTTCAAATGCTCAATTCCTGTTGAGTTCCTGTGCATGTCTTTTTTTCGCGTGACTGGCTCCTTTCTTTAACGCGACAAAAGTGCCGAATTTAAGATTCGTGGGTACGTTCATTTCGACTGAATTTCGTGCTCATTTTCTATCATCATGTTGGTAATGAAAAAAATGCCGAGAATCACTCTCATCATATTTATATTTCTCAGGACTCGCTTAACTGTATCTTTTATGAGCTGTAGTAACGATCTAATATATATATATTTGTCGCTCGCCATCGAGGAAAACTGCAAACTTATCTTTTTGAGGGTTAGTTTGTTTTGCTCCGAGATAAAATGGCAACGTCGCATGCATGTAAATGTTCTAAAAAATGCGCGTTTCGACCCTGATTGGCCTACTATGAGCAGTAGCTAGTTTCATTTGCAGTTCGGGCTCGGCCAATATTTTTCCGACGTGAACGCGAAGGCGCATAATATTATCTTTTTTTTATATAGTATACGGTAACTTTGAAATGCACAATAAATGTCCGGATTAGTTCTCCTTTTGTCACTCATATTAAAATGTGATGGGCGAAAATTGTGTAAATGAATACTTGGTTGTTTGACAAGATCGATCTACGTGTTTGCAAACTTCATAAAAACAGTAATTAAGTAGTTGTGAAAGATTGCGGATTAGCAAATCGTCATGTTGTTTCAACGACGTGTGGCTAATTAACTTAAGTGTCAACTCATTCTGGCATATCAATACCGTGTCATGAAATGACAGTGGCATGTAGCACTTGCTAATCTTTGAGTGGATAGCATAAAAAGGCTGCATAGAATCAGATGAAACCATTCTTTTCCACCATTCTACATCGATAATAACACAACAATGCCTTCGAAAATGAAATCTCTTGACAAGCGCTTCACATTGAACACAGCTGAGCGACGATTCAAGAAAGCCTGCGACCAGATTGTGCTGCTAAACCAGCGACTAGGCGAAGTACAGAAACGCTACAAAATGGCAAAAAGAACCAACAACAGATCCTTCCGCTACAATCTCAGACTGAAACTAGCAGTAATTGAAGGAGCAAGAAACATGTACTACGACTACGCCTACAACAAAGCTGACCAGGTCGCCGAACTACGCAGAGAGCTATTCAACGAGTCTGTCGAAATCGTGTCTGCTTCTGACTCTGATTATTCTTCAGACTCTGAATAGCAAGAGTCGCACAGCTGTTCGTCGTTTAACAAAACGGCCCTTTTCAGAGCCAAACCAAATGTCTAGAAAGACATCTTTTTCACAAATTGTCAAACAAATAAAAAAGATCAAGTCCCGTAAAAGTCCAATTGAACGCCTAAACATACCTTAAATTTGTATTAAAATCCGAGAAAAGGCCGTCAATCGATTGTCCTTCTAAAACATATTGACCCGCCACGCAAAAATGGAACATTTAACTTGCGCGATACCTATCAAGCCTAGTAAAATTGCAAGGACTATGCAGGATGATCGTGCGGGGTTAAATCTTATAAATAGCATATTATCAGTGTCTGACCAAATCGTTGCCACTACAGCTTGAAAAGACTGTAGTTATGAGATTTGGGCAGTCCACCAACGATATGATCTTGTTGCTTTCTTTTTGAGTAAGGAGATAAATGTAGAATATGTAGTCAATGATAAAAATTACTTTCTAGAAATGTATAGAATTCATTCTTTATTTTATTACATTTTGATTTCTATTACAAACCTTGCTTGACTGGTCCTGACTCTGAACTACATTTTCAAATGCTCAATTCCTGTTGAGTTCCTGTGCATGTCTTTTTTTCGCGTGACTGGCTCCTTTCTTTAACGCGACAAAAGTGCCGAATTTAAGATTCGTGGGTACGTTCATTTCGACTGAATTTCGTGCTCATTTTCTATCATCATGTTGGTAATGAAAAAAATGCCGAGAATCACTCTCATCATATTTATATTTCTCAGGACTCGCTTAACTGTATCTTTTATGAGCTGTAGTAACGATCTAATATATATATATTTGTCGCTCGCCATCGAGGAAAACTGCAAACTTATCTTTTTGAGGGTTAGTTTGTTTTGCTCCGAGATAAAATGGCAACGTCGCATGCATGTAAATGTTCTAAAAAATGCGCGTTTCGACCCTGATTGGCCTACTATGAGCAGTAGCTAGTTTCATTTGCAGTTCGGGCTCGGCCAATATTTTTCCGACGTGAACGCGAAGGCGCATAATATTATCTTTTTTTATATAGTATACGGTAACTTTGAAATGCACAATAAATGTCCGGATTAGTTCTCCTTTTGTCACTCATATTAAAATGTGATGGGCGAAAATTGTGTAAATGAATACTTGGTTGTTTGACAAGATCGATCTACGTGTTTGCAAACTTCATAAAAACAGTAATTAAGTAGTTGTGAAAGATTGCGGATTAGCAAATCGTCATGTTGTTTCAACGACGTGTGGCTAATTAACTTAAGTGTCAACTCATTCTGGCATATCAATACAGTGTCATGAAATGACAGTGGCATGTAGCACTTGCTAATCTTTGAGTGGATAGCATAAAAAGGCTGCATAGAATCAGATGAAACCATTCTTTTCCACCATTCTACATCGATAATAACACAACAATGCCTTCGAAAATGAAATCTCTTGACAAGCGCTTCACATTGAACACAGCTGAGCGACGATTCAAGAAAGCCTGCGACCAGATTGTGCTGCTAAACCAGCGACTAGGCGAAGTACAGAAACGCTACAAAATGGCAAAAAGAACCAACAACAGATCCTTCCGCTACAATCTCAGACTGAAACTAGCAGTAATTGAAGGAGCAAGAAACATGTACTACGACTACGCCTACAACAAAGCTGACCAGGTCGCCGAACTACGCAGAGAGCTATTCAACGAGTCTGTCGAAATCGTGTCTGCTTCTGACTCTGATTATTCTTCAGACTCTGAATAGCAAGAGTCGCACAGCTGTTCGTCGTTTAACAAAACGGCCCTTTTCAGAGCCAAACCAAATGTCTAGAAAGACATCTTTTTCACAAATTGTCAAACAAATAAAAAAGATCAAGTCCCGTAAAAGTCCAATTGAACGCCTAAACATACCTTAAATTTGTATTAAAATCCGAGAAAAGGCCGTCAATCGATTGTCCTTCTAAAACATATTGACCCGCCACGCAAAAATGGAACATTTAACTTGCGCGATACCTATCAAGCCTAGTAAAATTGCAAGGACTATGCAGGATGATCGTGCGGGGTTAAATCTTATAAATAGCATATTATCAGTGTCTGACCAAATCGTTGCCACTACAGCTTGAAAAGACTGTAGTTATGAGATTTGGGCAGTCCACCAACGATATGATCTTGTTGCTTTCTTTTTGAGTAAGGAGATAAATGTAGAATATGTAGTCAATGATAAAAATTACTTTCTAGAAATGTATAGAATTCATTCTTTATTTTATTACATTTTGATTTCTATTACAAACCTTGCTTGACTGGTCCTGACTCTGAACTACATTTTCAAATGCTCAATTCCTGTTGAGTTCCTGTGCATGTCTTTTTTTCGCGTGACTGGCTCCTTTCTTTAACGCGACAAAAGTGCCGAATTTAAGATTCGTGGGTACGTTCATTTCGACTGAATTTCGTGCTCATTTTCTATCATCATGTTGGTAATGAAAAAAATGCCGAGAATCACTCTCATCATATTTATATTTCTCAGGACTCGCTTAACTGTATCTTTTATGAGCTGTAGTAACGATCTAATATATATATATTTGTCGCTCGCCATCGAGGAAAACTGCAAACTTATCTTTTTGAGGGTTAGTTTGTTTTGCTCCGAGATAAAATGGCAACGTCGCATGCATGTAAATGTTCTAAAAAATGCGCGTTTCGACCCTGATTGGCCTACTATGAGCAGTAGCTAGTTTCATTTGCAGTTCGGGCTCGGCCAATATTTTTCCGACGTGAACGCGAAGGCGCATAATATTATCTTTTTTTATATAGTATACGGTAACTTTGAAATGCACAATAAATGTCCGGATTAGTTCTCCTTTTGTCACTCATATTAAAATGTGATGGGCGAAAATTGTGTAAATGAATACTTGGTTGTTTGACAAGATCGATCTACGTGTTTGCAAACTTCATAAAAACAGTAATTAAGTAGTTGTGAAAGATTGCGGATTAGCAAATCGTCATGTTGTTTCAACGACGTGTGGCTAATTAACTTAAGTGTCAACTCATTCTGGCATATCAATACCGTGTCATGAAATGACAGTGGCATGTAGCACTTGCTAATCTTTGAGTGGATAGCATAAAAAGGCTGCATAGAATCAGATGAAACCATTCTTTTCCACCATTCTACATCGATAATAACACAACAATGCCTTCGAAAATGAAATCTCTTGACAAGCGCTTCACATTGAACACAGCTGAGCGACGATTCAAGAAAGCCTGCGACCAGATTGTGCTGCTAAACCAGCGACTAGGCGAAGTACAGAAACGCTACAAAATGGCAAAAAGAACCAACAACAGATCCTTCCGCTACAATCTCAGACTGAAACTAGCAGTAATTGAAGGAGCAAGAAACATGTACTACGACTACGCCTACAACAAAGCTGACCAGGTCGCCGAACTACGCAGAGAGCTATTCAACGAGTCTGTCGAAATCGTGTCTGCTTCTGACTCTGATTATTCTTCAGACTCTGAATAGCAAGAGTCGCACAGCTGTTCGTCGTTTAACAAAACGGCCCTTTTCAGAGCCAAACCAAATGTCTAGAAAGACATCTTTTTCACAAATTGTCAAACAAATAAAAAAGATCAAGTCCCGTAAAAGTCCAATTGAACGCCTAAACATACCTTAAATTTGTATTAAAATCCGAGAAAAGGCCGTCAATCGATTGTCCTTCTAAAACATATTGACCCGCCACGCAAAAATGGAACATTTAACTTGCGCGATACCTATCAAGCCTAGTAAAATTACAAGGACTATGCAGGATGATCGTGCGGGGTTAAATCTTATAAATAGCATATTATCAGTGTCTGACCAAATCGTTGCCACTACAGCTTGAAAAGACTGTAGTTATGAGATTTGGGCAGTCCACCAACGATATGATCTTGTTGCTTTCTTTTTGAGTAAGGAGATAAATGTAGAATATGTAGTCAATGATAAAAATTACTTTCTAGAAATGTATAGAATTCATTCTTTATTTTATTACATTTTGATTTCTATTACAAACCTTGCTTGACTGGTCCTGACTCTGAACTACATTTTCAAATGCTCAATTCCTGTTGAGTTCCTGTGCATGTCTTTTTTTCGCGTGACCGGCTCCTTTCTTTAACGCGACAAAAGTGCCGAATTTAAGATTCGTGGGTACGTTCATTTCGACTGAATTTCGTGCTCATTTTCTATCATCATGTTGGTAATGAAAAAAATGCCGAGAATCACTCTCATCATATTTATATTTCTCAGGACTCGCTTAACTGTATCTTTTATGAGCTGTAGTAACGATCTAATATATATATATTTGTCGCTCGCCATCGAGGAAAACTGCAAACTTATCTTTTTGAGGGTTAGTTTGTTTTGCTCCGAGATAAAATGGCAACGTCGCATGCATGTAAATGTTCTAAAAAATGCGCGTTTCGACCCTGATTGGCCTACTATGAGCAGTAGCTAGTTTCATTTGCAGTTCGGGCTCGGCCAATATTTTTCCGACGTGAACGCGAAGGCGCATAATATTATCTTTTTTTATATAGTATACGGTAACTTTGAAATGCACAATAAATGTCCGGATTAGTTCTCCTTTTGTCACTCATATTAAAATGTGATGGGCGAAAATTGTGTAAATGAATACTTGGTTGTTTGACAAGATCGATCTACGTGTTTGCAAACTTCATAAAAACAGTAATTAAGTAGTTGTGAAAGATTGCGGATTAGCAAATCGTCATGTTGTTTCAACGACGTGTGGCTAATTAACTTAAGTGTCAACTCATTCTGGCATATCAATACCGTGTCATGAAATGACAGTGGCATGTAGCACTTGCTAATCTTTGAGTGGATAGCATAAAAAGGCTGCATAGAATCAGATGAAACCATTCTTTTCCACCATTCTACATCGATAATAACACAACAATGCCTTCGAAAATGAAATCTCTTGACAAGCGCTTCACATTGAACACAGCTGAGCGACGATTCAAGAAAGCCTGCGACCAGATTGTGCTGCTAAACCAGCGACTAGGCGAAGTACAGAAACGCTACAAAATGGCAAAAAGAACCAACAACAGATCCTTCCGCTACAATCTCAGACTGAAACTAGCAGTAATTGAAGGAGCAAGAAACATGTACTACGACTACGCCTACAACAAAGCTGACCAGGTCGCCGAACTACGCAGAGAGCTATTCAACGAGTCTGTCGAAATCGTGTCTGCTTCTGACTCTGATTATTCTTCAGACTCTGAATAGCAAGAGTCGCACAGCTGTTCGTCGTTTAACAAAACGGCCCTTTTCAGAGCCAAACCAAATGTCTAGAAAGACATCTTTTTCACAAATTGTCAAACAAATAAAAAAGATCAAGTCCCGTAAAAGTCCAATTGAACGCCTAAACATACCTTAAATTTGTATTAAAATCCGAGAAAAGGCCGTCAATCGATTGTCCTTCTAAAACATATTGACCCGCCACGCAAAAATGGAACATTTAACTTGCGCGATACCTATCAAGCCTAGTAAAATTGCAAGGACTATGCAGGATGATCGTGCGGGGTTAAATCTTATAAATAGCATATTATCAGTGTCTGACCAAATCGTTGCCACTACAGCTTGAAAAGACTGTAGTTATGAGATTTGGGCAGTCCACCAACGATATGATCTTGTTGCTTTCTTTTTGAGTAAGGAGATAAATGTAGAATATGTAGTCAATGATAAAAATTACTTTCTAGAAATGTATAGAATTCATTCTTTATTTTATTACATTTTGATTTCTATTACAAACCTTGCTTGACTGGTCCTGACTCTGAACTACATTTTCAAATGCTCAATTCCTGTTGAGTTCCTGTGCATGTCTTTTTTTCGCGTGACTGGCTCCTTTCTTTAACGCGACAAAAGTGCCGAATTTAAGATTCGTGGGTACGTTCATTTCGACTGAATTTCGTGCTCATTTTCTATCATCATGTTGGTAATGAAAAAAATGCCGAGAATCACTCTCATCATATTTATATTTCTCAGGACTCGCTTAACTGTATCTTTTATGAGCTGTAGTAACGATCTAATATATATATATTTGTCGCTCGCCATCGAGGAAAACTGCAAACTTATCTTTTTGAGGGTTAGTTTGTTTTGCTCCGAGATAAAATGGCAACGTCGCATGCATGTAAATGTTCTAAAAAATGCGCGTTTCGACCCTGATTGGCCTACTATGAGCAGTAGCTAGTTTCATTTGCAGTTCGGGCTCGGCCAATATTTTTCCGACGTGAACGCGAAGGCGCATAATATTATCTTTTTTTATATAGTATACGGTAACTTTGAAATGCACAATAAATGTCCGGATTAGTTCTCCTTTTGTCACTCATATTAAAATGTGATGGGCGAAAATTGTGTAAATGAATACTTGGTTGTTTGACAAGATCGATCTACGTGTTTGCAAACTTCATAAAAACAGTAATTAAGTAGTTGTGAAAGATTGCGGATTAGCAAATCGTCATGTTGTTTCAACGACGTGTGGCTAATTAACTTAAGTGTCAACTCATTCTGGCATATCAATACAGTGTCATGAAATGACAGTGGCATGTAGCACTTGCTAATCTTTGAGTGGATAGCATAAAAAGGCTGCATAGAATCAGATGAAACCATTCTTTTCCACCATTCTACATCGATAATAACACAACAATGCCTTCGAAAATGAAATCTCTTGACAAGCGCTTCACATTGAACACAGCTGAGCGACGATTCAAGAAAGCCTGCGACCAGATTGTGCTGCTAAACCAGCGACTAGGCGAAGTACAGAAACGCTACAAAATGGCAAAAAGAACCAACAACAGATCCTTCCGCTACAATCTCAGACTGAAACTAGCAGTAATTGAAGGAGCAAGAAACATGTACTACGACTACGCCTACAACAAAGCTGACCAGGTCGCCGAACTACGCAGAGAGCTATTCAACGAGTCTGTCGAAATCGTGTCTGCTTCTGACTCTGATTATTCTTCAGACTCTGAATAGCAAGAGTCGCACAGCTGTTCGTCGTTTAACAAAACGGCCCTTTTCAGAGCCAAACCAAATGTCTAGAAAGACATCTTTTTCACAAATTGTCAAACAAATAAAAAAGATCAAGTCCCGTAAAAGTCCAATTGAACGCCTAAACATACCTTAAATTTGTATTAAAATCCGAGAAAAGGCCGTCAATCGATTGTCCTTCTAAAACATATTGACCCGCCACGCAAAAATGGAACATTTAACTTGCGCGATACCTATCAAGCCTAGTAAAATTGCAAGGACTATGCAGGATGATCGTGCGGGGTTAAATCTTATAAATAGCATATTATCAGTGTCTGACCAAATCGTTGCCACTACAGCTTGAAAAGACTGTAGTTATGAGATTTGGGCAGTCCACCAACGATATGATCTTGTTGCTTTCTTTTTGAGTAAGGAGATAAATGTAGAATATGTAGTCAATGATAAAAATTACTTTCTAGAAATGTATAGAATTCATTCTTTATTTTATTACATTTTGATTTCTATTACAAACCTTGCTTGACTGGTCCTGACTCTGAACTACATTTTCAAATGCTCAATTCCTGTTGAGTTCCTGTGCATGTCTTTTTTTCGCGTGACTGGCTCCTTTCTTTAACGCGACAAAAGTGCCGAATTTAAGATTCGTGGGTACGTTCATTTCGACTGAATTTCGTGCTCATTTTCTATCATCATGTTGGTAATGAAAAAAATGCCGAGAATCACTCTCATCATATTTATATTTCTCAGGACTCGCTTAACTGTATCTTTTATGAGCTGTAGTAACGATCTAATATATATATATTTGTCGCTCGCCATCGAGGAAAACTGCAAACTTATCTTTTTGAGGGTTAGTTTGTTTTGCTCCGAGATAAAATGGCAACGTCGCATGCATGTAAATGTTCTAAAAAATGCGCGTTTCGACCCTGATTGGCCTACTATGAGCAGTAGCTAGTTTCATTTGCAGTTCGGGCTCGGCCAATATTTTTCCGACGTGAACGCGAAGGCGCATAATATTATCTTTTTTTATATAGTATACGGTAACTTTGAAATGCACAATAAATGTCCGGATTAGTTCTCCTTTTGTCACTCATATTAAAATGTGATGGGCGAAAATTGTGTAAATGAATACTTGGTTGTTTGACAAGATCGATCTACGTGTTTGCAAACTTCATAAAAACAGTAATTAAGTAGTTGTGAAAGATTGCGGATTAGCAAATCGTCATGTTGTTTCAACGACGTGTGGCTAATTAACTTAAGTGTCAACTCATTCTGGCATATCAATACCGTGTCATGAAATGACAGTGGCATGTAGCACTTGCTAATCTTTGAGTGGATAGCATAAAAAGGCTGCATAGAATCAGATGAAACCATTCTTTTCCACCATTCTACATCGATAATAACACAACAATGCCTTCGAAAATGAAATCTCTTGACAAGCGCTTCACATTGAACACAGCTGAGCGACGATTCAAGAAAGCCTGCGACCAGATTGTGCTGCTAAACCAGCGACTAGGCGAAGTACAGAAACGCTACAAAATGGCAAAAAGAACCAACAACAGATCCTTCCGCTACAATCTCAGACTGAAACTAGCAGTAATTGAAGGAGCAAGAAACATGTACTACGACTACGCCTACAACAAAGCTGACCAGGTCGCCGAACTACGCAGAGAGCTATTCAACGAGTCTGTCGAAATCGTGTCTGCTTCTGACTCTGATTATTCTTCAGACTCTGAATAGCAAGAGTCGCACAGCTGTTCGTCGTTTAACAAAACGGCCCTTTTCAGAGCCAAACCAAATGTCTAGAAAGACATCTTTTTCACAAATTGTCAAACAAATAAAAAAGATCAAGTCCCGTAAAAGTCCAATTGAACGCCTAAACATACCTTAAATTTGTATTAAAATCCGAGAAAAGGCCGTCAATCGATTGTCCTTCTAAAACATATTGACCCGCCACGCAAAAATGGAACATTTAACTTGCGCGATACCTATCAAGCCTAGTAAAATTGCAAGGACTATGCAGGATGATCGTGCGGGGTTAAATCTTATAAATAGCATATTATCAGTGTCTGACCAAATCGTTGCCACTACAGCTTGAAAAGACTGTAGTTATGAGATTTGGGCAGTCCACCAACGATATGATCTTGTTGCTTTCTTTTTGAGTAAGGAGATAAATGTAGAATATGTAGTCAATGATAAAAATTACTTTCTAGAAATGTATAGAATTCATTCTTTATTTTATTACATTTTGATTTCTATTACAAACCTTGCTTGACTGGTCCTGACTCTGAACTACATTTTCAAATGCTCAATTCCTGTTGAGTTCCTGTGCATGTCTTTTTTTCGCGTGACTGGCTCCTTTCTTTAACGCGACAAAAGTGCCGAATTTAAGATTCGTGGGTACGTTCATTTCGACTGAATTTCGTGCTCATTTTCTATCATCATGTTGGTAATGAAAAAAATGCCGAGAATCACTCTCATCATATTTATATTTCTCAGGACTCGCTTAACTGTATCTTTTATGAGCTGTAGTAACGATCTAATATATATATATTTGTCGCTCGCCATCGAGGAAAACTGCAAACTTATCTTTTTGAGGGTTAGTTTGTTTTGCTCCGAGATAAAATGGCAACGTCGCATGCATGTAAATGTTCTAAAAAATGCGCGTTTCGACCCTGATTGGCCTACTATGAGCAGTAGCTAGTTTCATTTGCAGTTCGGGCTCGGCCAATATTTTTCCGACGTGAACGCGAAGGCGCATAATATTATCTTTTTTTATATAGTATACGGTAACTTTGAAATGCACAATAAATGTCCGGATTAGTTCTCCTTTTGTCACTCATATTAAAATGTGATGGGCGAAAATTGTGTAAATGAATACTTGGTTGTTTGACAAGATCGATCTACGTGTTTGCAAACTTCATAAAAACAGTAATTAAGTAGTTGTGAAAGATTGCGGATTAGCAAATCGTCATGTTGTTTCAACGACGTGTGGCTAATTAACTTAAGTGTCAACTCATTCTGGCATATCAATACCGTGTCATGAAATGACAGTGGCATGTAGCACTTGCTAATCTTTGAGTGGATAGCATAAAAAGGCTGCATAGAATCAGATGAAACCATTCTTTTCCACCATTCTACATCGATAATAACACAACAATGCCTTCGAAAATGAAATCTCTTGACAAGCGCTTCACATTGAACACAGCTGAGCGACGATTCAAGAAAGCCTGCGACCAGATTGTGCTGCT
Organism: Fragum whitleyi; assembly: GCA_948146395.1. NCBI lineage: Eukaryota > Metazoa > Mollusca > Bivalvia > Cardiida > Cardiidae > Fragum > Fragum whitleyi. The sequence continues at coordinate 18,321,306 of OX411548.1, read as the reverse complement.
AAACCAGCGACTAGGCGAAGTACAGAAACGCTACAAAATGGCAAAAAGAACCAACAACAGATCCTTCCGCTACAATCTCAGACTGAAACTAGCAGTAATTGAAGGAGCAAGAAACATGTACTACGACTACGCCTACAACAAAGCTGACCAGGTCGCCGAACTACGCAGAGAGCTATTCAACGAGTCTGTCGAAATCGTGTCTGCTTCTGACTCTGATTATTCTTCAGACTCTGAATAGCAAGAGTCGCACAGCTGTTCGTCGTTTAACAAAACGGCCCTTTTCAGAGCCAAACCAAATGTCTAGAAAGACATCTTTTTCACAAATTGTCAAACAAATAAAAAAGATCAAGTCCCGTAAAAGTCCAATTGAACGCCTAAACATACCTTAAATTTGTATTAAAATCCGAGAAAAGGCCGTCAATCGATTGTCCTTCTAAAACATATTGACCCGCCACGCAAAAATGGAACATTTAACTTGCGCGATACCTATCAAGCCTAGTAAAATTGCAAGGACTATGCAGGATGATCGTGCGGGGTTAAATCTTATAAATAGCATATTATCAGTGTCTGACCAAATCGTTGCCACTACAGCTTGAAAAGACTGTAGTTATGAGATTTGGGCAGTCCACCAACGATATGATCTTGTTGCTTTCTTTTTGAGTAAGGAGATAAATGTAGAATATGTAGTCAATGATAAAAATTACTTTCTAGAAATGTATAGAATTCATTCTTTATTTTATTACATTTTGATTTCTATTACAAACCTTGCTTGACTGGTCCTGACTCTGAACTACATTTTCAAATGCTCAATTCCTGTTGAGTTCCTGTGCATGTCTTTTTTTCGCGTGACTGGCTCCTTTCTTTAACGCGACAAAAGTGCCGAATTTAAGATTCGTGGGTACGTTCATTTCGACTGAATTTCGTGCTCATTTTCTATCATCATGTTGGTAATGAAAAAAATGCCGAGAATCACTCTCATCATATTTATATTTCTCAGGACTCGCTTAACTGTATCTTTTATGAGCTGTAGTAACGATCTAATATATATATATTTGTCGCTCGCCATCGAGGAAAACTGCAAACTTATCTTTTTGAGGGTTAGTTTGTTTTGCTCCGAGATAAAATGGCAACGTCGCATGCATGTAAATGTTCTAAAAAATGCGCGTTTCGACCCTGATTGGCCTACTATGAGCAGTAGCTAGTTTCATTTGCAGTTCGGGCTCGGCCAATATTTTTCCGACGTGAACGCGAAGGCGCATAATATTATCTTTTTTTATATAGTATACGGTAACTTTGAAATGCACAATAAATGTCCGGATTAGTTCTCCTTTTGTCACTCATATTAAAATGTGATGGGCGAAAATTGTGTAAATGAATACTTGGTTGTTTGACAAGATCGATCTACGTGTTTGCAAACTTCATAAAAACAGTAATTAAGTAGTTGTGAAAGATTGCGGATTAGCAAATCGTCATGTTGTTTCAACGACGTGTGGCTAATTAACTTAAGTGTCAACTCATTCTGGCATATCAATACCGTGTCATGAAATGACAGTGGCATGTAGCACTTGCTAATCTTTGAGTGGATAGCATAAAAAGGCTGCATAGAATCAGATGAAACCATTCTTTTCCACCATTCTACATCGATAATAACACAACAATGCCTTCGAAAATGAAATCTCTTGACAAGCGCTTCACATTGAACACAGCTGAGCGACGATTCAAGAAAGCCTGCGACCAGATTGTGCTGCTAAACCAGCGACTAGGCGAAGTACAGAAACGCTACAAAATGGCAAAAAGAACCAACAACAGATCCTTCCGCTACAATCTCAGACTGAAACTAGCAGTAATTGAAGGAGCAAGAAACATGTACTACGACTACGCCTACAACAAAGCTGACCAGGTCGCCGAACTACGCAGAGAGCTATTCAACGAGTCTGTCGAAATCGTGTCTGCTTCTGACTCTGATTATTCTTCAGACTCTGAATAGCAAGAGTCGCACAGCTGTTCGTCGTTTAACAAAACGGCCCTTTTCAGAGCCAAACCAAATGTCTAGAAAGACATCTTTTTCACAAATTGTCAAACAAATAAAAAAGATCAAGTCCCGTAAAAGTCCAATTGAACGCCTAAACATACCTTAAATTTGTATTAAAATCCGAGAAAAGGCCGTCAATCGATTGTCCTTCTAAAACATATTGACCCGCCACGCAAAAATGGAACATTTAACTTGCGCGATACCTATCAAGCCTAGTAAAATTGCAAGGACTATGCAGGATGATCGTGCGGGGTTAAATCTTATAAATAGCATATTATCAGTGTCTGACCAAATCGTTGCCACTACAGCTTGAAAAGACTGTAGTTATGAGATTTGGGCAGTCCACCAACGATATGATCTTGTTGCTTTCTTTTTGAGTAAGGAGATAAATGTAGAATGTGTAGTCAATGATAAAAATTACTTTCTAGAAATGTATAGAATTCATTCTTTATTTTATTACATTTTGATTTCTATTACAAACCTTGCTTGACTGGTCCTGACTCTGAACTACATTTTCAAATGCTCAATTCCTGTTGAGTTCCTGTGCATGTCTTTTTTTCGCGTGACTGGCTCCTTTCTTTAACGCGACAAAAGTGCCGAATTTAAGATTCGTGGGTACGTTCATTTCGACTGAATTTCGTGCTCATTTTCTATCATCATGTTGGTAATGAAAAAAATGCCGAGAATCACTCTCATCATATTTATATTTCTCAGGACTCGCTTAACTGTATCTTTTATGAGCTGTAGTAACGATCTAATATATATATATTTGTCGCTCGCCATCGAGGAAAACTGCAAACTTATCTTTTTGAGGGTTAGTTTGTTTTGCTCCGAGATAAAATGGCAACGTCGCATGCATGTAAATGTTCTAAAAAATGCGCGTTTCGACCCTGATTGGCCTACTATGAGCAGTAGCTAGTTTCCTTTGCAGTTCGGGCTCGGCCAATATTTTTCCGACGTGAACGCGAAGGCGCATAATATTATCTTTTTTTATATAGTATACGGTAACTTTGAAATGCACAATAAATGTCCGGATTAGTTCTCCTTTTGTCACTCATATTAAAATGTGATGGGCGAAAATTGTGTAAATGAATACTTGGTTGTTTGACAAGATCGATCTACGTGTTTGCAAACTTCATAAAAACAGTAATTAAGTAGTTGTGAAAGATTGCGGATTAGCAAATCGTCATGTTGTTTCAACGACGTGTGGCTAATTAACTTAAGTGTCAACTCATTCTGGCATATCAATACCGTGTCATGAAATGACAGTGGCATGTAGCACTTGCTAATCTTTGAGTGGATAGCATAAAAAGGCTGCATAGAATCAGATGAAACCATTCTTTTCCACCATTCTACATCGATAATAACACAACAATGCCTTCGAAAATGAAATCTCTTGACAAGCGCTTCACATTGAACACAGCTGAGCGACGATTCAAGAAAGCCTGCGACCAGATTGTGCTGCTAAACCAGCGACTAGGCGAAGTACAGAAACGCTACAAAATGGCAAAAAGAACCAACAACAGATCCTTCCGCTACAATCTCAGACTGAAACTAGCAGTAATTGAAGGAGCAAGAAACATGTACTACGACTACGCCTACAACAAAGCTGACCAGGTCGCCGAACTACGCAGAGAGCTATTCAACGAGTCTGTCGAAATCGTGTCTGCTTCTGACTCTGATTATTCTTCAGACTCTGAATAGCAAGAGTCGCACAGCTGTTCGTCGTTTAACAAAACGGCCCTTTTCAGAGCCAAACCAAATGTCTAGAAAGACATCTTTTTCACAAATTGTCAAACAAATAAAAAAGATCAAGTCCCGTAAAAGTCCAATTGAACGCCTAAACATACCTTAAATTTGTATTAAAATCCGAGAAAAGGCCGTCAATCGATTGTCCTTCTAAAACATATTGACCCGCCACGCAAAAATGGAACATTTAACTTGCGCGATACCTATCAAGCCTAGTAAAATTGCAAGGACTATGCAGGATGATCGTGCGGGGTTAAATCTTATAAATAGCATATTATCAGTGTCTGACCAAATCGTTGCCACTACAGCTTGAAAAGACTGTAGTTATGAGATTTGGGCAGTCCACCAACGATATGATCTTGTTGCTTTCTTTTTGAGTAAGGAGATAAATGTAGAATATGTAGTCAATGATAAAAATTACTTTCTAGAAATGTATAGAATTCATTCTTTATTTTATTACATTTTGATTTCTATTACAAACCTTGCTTGACTGGTCCTGACTCTGAACTACATTTTCAAATGCTCAATTCCTGTTGAGTTCCTGTGCATGTCTTTTTTTCGCGTGACTGGCTCCTTTCTTTAACGCGACAAAAGTGCCGAATTTAAGATTCGTGGGTACGTTCATTTCGACTGAATTTCGTGCTCATTTTCTATCATCATGTTGGTAATGAAAAAAATGCCGAGAATCACTCTCATCATATTTATATTTCTCAGGACTCGCTTAACTGTATCTTTTATGAGCTGTAGTAACGATCTAATATATATATATTTGTCGCTCGCCATCGAGGAAAACTGCAAACTTATCTTTTTGAGGGTTAGTTTGTTTTGCTCCGAGATAAAATGGCAACGTCGCATGCATGTAAATGTTCTAAAAAATGCGCGTTTCGACCCTGATTGGCCTACTATGAGCAGTAGCTAGTTTCCTTTGCAGTTCGGGCTCGGCCAATATTTTTCCGACGTGAACGCGAAGGCGCATAATATTATCTTTTTTTATATAGTATACGGTAACTTTGAAATGCACAATAAATGTCCGGATTAGTTCTCCTTTTGTCACTCATATTAAAATGTGATGGGCGAAAATTGTGTAAATGAATACTTGGTTGTTTGACAAGATCGATCTACGTGTTTGCAAACTTCATAAAAACAGTAATTAAGTAGTTGTGAAAGATTGCGGATTAGCAAATCGTCATGTTGTTTCAACGACGTGTGGCTAATTAACTTAAGTGTCAACTCATTCTGGCATATCAATACCGTGTCATGAAATGACAGTGGCATGTAGCACTTGCTAATCTTTGAGTGGATAGCATAAAAAGGCTGCATAGAATCAGATGAAACCATTCTTTTCCACCATTCTACATCGATAATAACACAACAATGCCTTCGAAAATGAAATCTCTTGACAAGCGCTTCACATTGAACACAGCTGAGCGACGATTCAAGAAAGCCTGCGACCAGATTGTGCTGCTAAACCAGCGACTAGGCGAAGTACAGAAACGCTACAAAATGGCAAAAAGAACCAACAACAGATCCTTCCGCTACAATCTCAGACTGAAACTAGCAGTAATTGAAGGAGCAAGAAACATGTACTACGACTACGCCTACAACAAAGCTGACCAGGTCGCCGAACTACGCAGAGAGCTATTCAACGAGTCTGTCGAAATCGTGTCTGCTTCTGACTCTGATTATTCTTCAGACTCTGAATAGCAAGAGTCGCACAGCTGTTCGTCGTTTAACAAAACGGCCCTTTTCAGAGCCAAACCAAATGTCTAGAAAGACATCTTTTTCACAAATTGTCAAACAAATAAAAAAGATCAAGTCCCGTAAAAGTCCAATTGAACGCCTAAACATACCTTAAATTTGTATTAAAATCCGAGAAAAGGCCGTCAATCGATTGTCCTTCTAAAACATATTGACCCGCCACGCAAAAATGGAACATTTAACTTGCGCGATACCTATCAAGCCTAGTAAAATTGCAAGGACTATGCAGGATGATCGTGCGGGGTTAAATCTTATAAATAGCATATTATCAGTGTCTGACCAAATCGTTGCCACTACAGCTTGAAAAGACTGTAGTTATGAGATTTGGGCAGTCCACCAACGATATGATCTTGTTGCTTTCTTTTTGAGTAAGGAGATAAATGTAGAATATGTAGTCAATGATAAAAATTACTTTCTAGAAATGTATAGAATTCATTCTTTATTTTATTACATTTTGATTTCTATTACAAACCTTGCTTGACTGGTCCTGACTCTGAACTACATTTTCAAATGCTCAATTCCTGTTGAGTTCCTGTGCATGTCTTTTTTTCGCGTGACTGGCTCCTTTCTTTAACGCGACAAAAGTGCCGAATTTAAGATTCGTGGGTACGTTCATTTCGACTGAATTTCGTGCTCATTTTCTATCATCATGTTGGTAATGAAAAAAATGCCGAGAATCACTCTCATCATATTTATATTTCTCAGGACTCGCTTAACTGTATCTTTTATGAGCTGTAGTAACGATCTAATATATATATATTTGTCGCTCGCCATCGAGGAAAACTGCAAACTTATCTTTTTGAGGGTTAGTTTGTTTTGCTCCGAGATAAAATGGCAACGTCGCATGCATGTAAATGTTCTAAAAAATGCGCGTTTCGACCCTGATTGGCCTACTATGAGCAGTAGCTAGTTTCCTTTGCAGTTCGGGCTCGGCCAATATTTTTCCGACGTGAACGCGAAGGCGCATAATATTATCTTTTTTTATATAGTATACGGTAACTTTGAAATGCACAATAAATGTCCGGATTAGTTCTCCTTTTGTCACTCATATTAAAATGTGATGGGCGAAAATTGTGTAAATGAATACTTGGTTGTTTGACAAGATCGATCTACGTGTTTGCAAACTTCATAAAAACAGTAATTAAGTAGTTGTGAAAGATTGCGGATTAGCAAATCGTCATGTTGTTTCAACGACGTGTGGCTAATTAACTTAAGTGTCAACTCATTCTGGCATATCAATACCGTGTCATGAAATGACAGTGGCATGTAGCACTTGCTAATCTTTGAGTGGATAGCATAAAAAGGCTGCATAGAATCAGATGAAACCATTCTTTTCCACCATTCTACATCGATAATAACACAACAATGCCTTCGAAAATGAAATCTCTTGACAAGCGCTTCACATTGAACACAGCTGAGCGACGATTCAAGAAAGCCTGCGACCAGATTGTGCTGCTAAACCAGCGACTAGGCGAAGTACAGAAACGCTACAAAATGGCAAAAAGAACCAACAACAGATCCTTCCGCTACAATCTCAGACTGAAACTAGCAGTAATTGAAGGAGCAAGAAACATGTACTACGACTACGCCTACAACAAAGCTGACCAGGTCGCCGAACTACGCAGAGAGCTATTCAACGAGTCTGTCGAAATCGTGTCTGCTTCTGACTCTGATTATTCTTCAGACTCTGAATAGCAAGAGTCGCACAGCTGTTCGTCGTTTAACAAAACGGCCCTTTTCAGAGCCAAACCAAATGTCTAGAAAGACATCTTTTTCACAAATTGTCAAACAAATAAAAAAGATCAAGTCCCGTAAAAGTCCAATTGAACGCCTAAACATACCTTAAATTTGTATTAAAATCCGAGAAAAGGCCGTCAATCGATTGTCCTTCTAAAACATATTGACCCGCCACGCAAAAATGGAACATTTAACTTGCGCGATACCTATCAAGCCTAGTAAAATTGCAAGGACTATGCAGGATGATCGTGCGGGGTTAAATCTTATAAATAGCATATTATCAGTGTCTGACCAAATCGTTGCCACTACAGCTTGAAAAGACTGTAGTTATGAGATTTGGGCAGTCCACCAACGATATGATCTTGTTGCTTTCTTTTTGAGTAAGGAGATAAATGTAGAATATGTAGTCAATGATAAAAATTACTTTCTAGAAATGTATAGAATTCATTCTTTATTTTATTACATTTTGATTTCTATTACAAACCTTGCTTGACTGGTCCTGACTCTGAACTACATTTTCAAATGCTCAATTCCTGTTGAGTTCCTGTGCATGTCTTTTTTTCGCGTGACTGGCTCCTTTCTTTAACGCGACAAAAGTGCCGAATTTAAGATTCGTGGGTACGTTCATTTCGACTGAATTTCGTGCTCATTTTCTATCATCATGTTGGTAATGAAAAAAATGCCGAGAATCACTCTCATCATATTTATATTTCTCAGGACTCGCTTAACTGTATCTTTTATGAGCTGTAGTAACGATCTAATATATATATATTTGTCGCTCGCCATCGAGGAAAACTGCAAACTTATCTTTTTGAGGGTTAGTTTGTTTTGCTCCGAGATAAAATGGCAACGTCGCATGCATGTAAATGTTCTAAAAAATGCGCGTTTCGACCCTGATTGGCCTACTATGAGCAGTAGCTAGTTTCCTTTGCAGTTCGGGCTCGGCCAATATTTTTCCGACGTGAACGCGAAGGCGCATAATATTATCTTTTTTTATATAGTATACGGTAACTTTGAAATGCACAATAAATGTCCGGATTAGTTCTCCTTTTGTCACTCATATTAAAATGTGATGGGCGAAAATTGTGTAAATGAATACTTGGTTGTTTGACAAGATCGATCTACGTGTTTGCAAACTTCATAAAAACAGTAATTAAGTAGTTGTGAAAGATTGCGGATTAGCAAATCGTCATGTTGTTTCAACGACGTGTGGCTAATTAACTTAAGTGTCAACTCATTCTGGCATATCAATACCGTGTCATGAAATGACAGTGGCATGTAGCACTTGCTAATCTTTGAGTGGATAGCATAAAAAGGCTGCATAGAATCAGATGAAACCATTCTTTTCCACCATTCTACATCGATAATAACACAACAATGCCTTCGAAAATGAAATCTCTTGACAAGCGCTTCACATTGAACACAGCTGAGCGACGATTCAAGAAAGCCTGCGACCAGATTGTGCTGCTAAACCAGCGACTAGGCGAAGTACAGAAACGCTACAAAATGGCAAAAAGAACCAACAACAGATCCTTCCGCTACAATCTCAGACTGAAACTAGCAGTAATTGAAGGAGCAAGAAACATGTACTACGACTACGCCTACAACAAAGCTGACCAGGTCGCCGAACTACGCAGAGAGCTATTCAACGAGTCTGTCGAAATCGTGTCTGCTTCTGACTCTGATTATTCTTCAGACTCTGAATAGCAAGAGTCGCACAGCTGTTCGTCGTTTAACAAAACGGCCCTTTTCAGAGCCAAACCAAATGTCTAGAAAGACATCTTTTTCACAAATTGTCAAACAAATAAAAAAGATCAAGTCCCGTAAAAGTCCAATTGAACGCCTAAACATACCTTAAATTTGTATTAAAATCCGAGAAAAGGCCGTCAATCGATTGTCCTTCTAAAACATATTGACCCGCCACGCAAAAATGGAACATTTAACTTGCGCGATACCTATCAAGCCTAGTAAAATTGCAAGGACTATGCAGGATGATCGTGCGGGGTTAAATCTTATAAATAGCATATTATCAGTGTCTGACCAAATCGTTGCCACTACAGCTTGAAAAGACTGTAGTTATGAGATTTGGGCAGTCCACCAACGATATGATCTTGTTGCTTTCTTTTTGAGTAAGGAGATAAATGTAGAATATGTAGTCAATGATAAAAATTACTTTCTAGAAATGTATAGAATTCATTCTTTATTTTATTACATTTTGATTTCTATTACAAACCTTGCTTGACTGGTCCTGACTCTGAACTACATTTTCAAATGCTCAATTCCTGTTGAGTTCCTGTGCATGTCTTTTTTTCGCGTGACTGGCTCCTTTCTTTAACGCGACAAAAGTGCCGAATTTAAGATTCGTGGGTACGTTCATTTCGACTGAATTTCGTGCTCATTTTCTATCATCATGTTGGTAATGAAAAAAATGCCGAGAATCACTCTCATCATATTTATATTTCTCAGGACTCGCTTAACTGTATCTTTTATGAGCTGTAGTAACGATCTAATATATATATATTTGTCGCTCGCCATCGAGGAAAACTGCAAACTTATCTTTTTGAGGGTTAGTTTGTTTTGCTCCGAGAAAAATGGCAACGTCGCATGCATGTAAATGTTCTAAAAAATGCGCGTTTCGACCCTGATTGGCCTACTATGAGCAGTAGCTTGTTTCATTTGCAGTTCGGGCTCGGCCAATATTTTTCCGACGTGAACGCGAAGGCGCATAATATTATCTTTTTTTATATAGTATACGGTAACTTTGAAATGCACAATAAATGTCCGGATTAGTTCTCCTTTTGTCACTCATATTAAAATGTGATGGGCGAAAATTGTGTAAATGAATACTTGGTTGTTTGACAAGATCGATCTACGTGTTTGCAAACTTCATAAAAACAGTAATTAAGTAGTTGTGAAAGATTGCGGATTAGCAAATCGTCATGTTGTTTCAACGACGTGTGGCTAATTAACTTAAGTGTCAACTCATTCTGGCATATCAATACCGTGTCATGAAATGACAGTGGCATGTAGCACTTGCTAATCTTTGAGTGGATAGCATAAAAAGGCTGCATAGAATCAGATGAAACCATTCTTTTCCACCATTCTACATCGATAATAACACAACAATGCCTTCGAAAATGAAATCTCTTGACAAGCACTTCACATTGAACACAGCTGAGCGACGATTCAAGAAAGCCTGCGACCAGATTGTGCTGCTAAACCAGCGACTAGGCGAAGTACAGAAACGCTACAAAATGGCAAAAAGAACCAACAACAGATCCCTCCGCTACAATCTCAGACTGAAACTAGCAGTACATGGGCGTAGACACGGGTGCGGCAGGTGCGGCATTCGCCGCACCAATAATTGCCGTAGATGCGGCATGCCGCACCAATAATTGCCGTAGTCTACTACTAGATGCGGCATGCCGCTACAATAAAACTGGATTATGTTGACCGCTAAATGACTGAAAATGTATGTGAGCATATAACGGATGAATAAAACGTTTATAAAACATGATGTCTTATAGTTCTTTTAATCCACCATACACAACGAAATGCCAGCATCCTGGGATGACTCATCAATAATCTAAACTTCCAAGCGTCTGTAGAATGGTAATTCTGTTTACTTCCGTTTTCTGTTGATCACTGTATGGAAACACTGTACGGTAGTTTGCAACGGTATATTCAAAATGGCGGATAGGCGTTCGTGAAAAAGTAAGTGTTCTTTATTTTTGTTCGATATTACTATAATCTGTCATCCAATAGCATAACGACAACATATACGTAATCAGTTTTGAATACATCATCCATCGTACCTAATGATTAAACGTCCTATAGCACCGTCTGTGTGTAATACAGCTTGAAACATTGTGTTTTGATGACATTTAAAATTGAAGCGCCAAACGAAAGTAGAAATGGCCATATTTTCCCTAAAATGACCGCACCGGCAAAATCAAATGTGGCGGTGGATGGGGACAAGATATCTCCCTAAATATGACCCAAAATGTATTGGATCTAGCCCCTTGTCTCGGAAATATAGACACTTGAAAATTCCGATGGTGTACGCTACAGTTAAAACCGAAACTAAATCGCTGTACAGTGCGGTATATGGATATATTTGTACTCACCGGTTTAAATTTCGAATGAAAATCTGTACGCAGCGGTTTATATAAATCATCATGTGAAAATCTTTCAACGGATGAAATAGCACGAAAAGGTGAAAGGTGACTTTGATACTATTTAATCTTAGTTAATACTGCAGAAAGACGAATATGTTCTTTTTCTTATTTTATTTTGCCTGAAAATGAAGAAACCCGTCGAAAGAGTAATTAAACACAGTTTTAAATCTAATCTAATGTTTCTATTTAATTCTCCTGTTCTTCCTCAATAATTCTGTAAGACCCTGTACACATCGTTAAGATTAAAGCGCTTCACAAAGGCATAAAACTTATCAGTATTTCAGACATTCTTCTCGATCTATATAAAATTTTCTTTGGCTCACTGGTTAGGGTGTAAGTTGCTTGTTTTGTAATTTCATATTCTTAGGGGCGAATTTATGAGCTATCTTTTGCTTCTACGGGGGTGCTTTTAACGATGTCACGTGACAGTCAATAGCGCGGGTAAGGCATGTGAAATCGATCATTGTTAATTGTGCTTTCGAACTTTATGAAAGAAATGGTTGCGTTTTTAACTGTATTAATTCAATTCGAAAAACAAAAAAGCCGATGCACAACAATTTGACGAAATACTAGTCTCCCCTATGAGTGTGATAAATCAATTGTCCAAATAACTTTGGAAGATTGGAAGGACGGAAAGACACGCAGCTTGGCAACTATATGCTTCCATGAATTTTCTCTAAACATTTAAAATTTCTTTTTAATTAAAAAATGTTGTGGAAGGAAATTACAAGATATTTGTCTGAAAGAGATAACTAAAAGAAATAAAACTATTTTCTTATGTGTATCAGAACTATTGAGTATTAAATAATTTATTTCGATAAGATTTCTTCTAACTGTAAGCTTCTAAAGCTGAAAGTTAAAAAAAACCGTAAGCATTTCGTATGATATCAGAAACAATAATCTAGGTTCAAGCTTATAAAACTGTTTTGATTACTAAACTGAAACTTTCTATGACATAGAATTAAGTAGATACATAGCATTAGATTTAAAATGGTGTGTAATGATACTCTATCAATTATTTTTCTTTGTTTCAATGCAAAACAAACAAAAAACAACAACAAAAAAGAATCATAAATTAATATTACATCATCGAGAAGAATGTCTGGAATATACTCCGACATTTTTAAAGTTTGATGCCTTTGTTAAGCGCTTTAGTCTTAACGATTTGTACAGGGTCTTACAAAAATTATTGAGGAAAGACAGAAGAATTAAATAGAAACATAAAATTAGAATTTAAAAATGTGTTAAATGATACACTTTCGACGATTTCTTCATTTCCAGGCAAAACAAATAAAATTAAGAATAAGAATATATTCGTCTTTCTGCAGTATTAGCTAAGATTAAATAGTATCAAAGTCACCTTTCACCTTTTCGTGCCATTCAACCCGTTGAACGATTTTCACATGATAATTTATATAAACCGTTGCGTACAGATTTTTCATTCGAAATTTAAACCGGTGAGTACAAATATATCCATATACCGCACTGTACAGCGATTTAGTTTCGGTTTTAACTGTAGCGTACACCATCTATATTTCCTAGACAAGGGGCTAGATCCAATACATTCTGGGTCATATTTAGGGAGATATCTTGTCCCCATCCACCGCCACATTTGATTTTGCCGGTGCGGTCATTTTAAGGAAAATATGGCCATTTCTACTTTCGTTTTGCGCTTCAATTTTAAATGTCATCAAAACACAATGTTTGAAGCTGTATTACACACGGACGGTGCTATAGGACGTTTAATCATTAGGTACGATGGATAATGTATTCAAATCTGATTGCGTAAATGTTGTCATTATCTTACAGGATGATATTAAATCAGCATCGAACAAAAATAAAGAACACTTACTTTTTCACGAACGCTTATCCGCCACTTTGAATATACCGTTGCAAACTACCGTACAGAGTTTCCATACAGTGTTGATGTCAAACATGCGATTCCCCGTGAGTACATGGTGAGTTGTTAATGTCATTATCGATTAGTCCTAGTACTAGGGTTAACCCTTTCCTGTGTAATCCCTGCTTATAATTACGTGCCTGTGATTTTATGATTGAGAAAACATTGTGAAAAAAGAAGAAATTGCTTCTGACAAGCAATTTCTTCCTTTTCCACACTATTTCTTCCCTACTGAAATTGTGATCAAGTATAGTCTAGAATGCACCAAATCGCACCGTTTTTTCAAAAATTTTCCGGGGGGGGGGGCATGCCCCCGGACCCCCCTAGAAGGGCTTCGCGCCTTCGGCGCTCGCATTCGCTCCTTCGGAGCTCAGTTTTGCCGCACCAATGTAAATAACATGGCTACGCCACTGAGATTTGGGCAGTCCACCAACGATATGATCTTGTTGCTTTCTTTTTGAGTAAGGAGATAAATGTAGAATATGTAGTCAATGATAAAAATTACTTTCTAGAAATGTATAGAATTCATTCTTTATTTTATTACATTTTGATTTCTATTACAAACCTTGCTTGACTGGTCCTGACTCTGAACTACATTTTCAAATGCTCAATTCCTGTTGAGTTCCTGTGCATGTCTTTTTTTCGCGTGACTGGCTCCTTTCTTTAACGCGACAAAAGTGCCGAATTTAAGATTCGTGGGTACGTTCATTTCGACTGAATTTCGTGCTCATTTTCTATCATCATGTTGGTAATGAAAAAAATGCCGAGAATCACTCTCATCATATTTATATTTCTCAGGACTCGCTTAACTGTATCTTTTATGAGCTGTAGTAACGATCTAATATATATATATATTTGTCGCTCGCCATCGAGGAAAACTGCAAACTTATCTTTTTGAGGGTTAGTTTGTTTTGCTCCGAGATAAAATGGCAACGTCGCATGCATGTAAATGTTCTAAAAAATGCGCGTTTCGACCCTGATTGGCCTACTATGAGCAGTAGCTAGTTTCATTTGCAGTTCGGGCTCGGCCAATATTTTTCCGACGTGAACGCGAAGGCGCATAATATTATCTTTTTTTTATATAGTATACGGTAACTTTGAAATGCACAATAAATGTCCGGATTAGTTCTCCTTTTGTCACTCATATTAAAATGTGATGGGCGAAAATTGTGTAAATGAATACTTGGTTGTTTGACAAGATCGATCTACGTGTTTGCAAACTTCATAAAAACAGTAATTAAGTAGTTGTGAAAGATTGCGGATTAGCAAATCGTCATGTTGTTTCAACGACGTGTGGCTAATTAACTTAAGTGTCAACTCATTCTGGCATATCAATACCGTGTCATGAAATGACAGTGGCATGTAGCACTTGCTAATCTTTGAGTGGATAGCATAAAAAGGCTGCATAGAATTAGATGAAACCATTCTTTTCCACCATTCTACATCGATAATAACACAACAATGCCTTCGAAAATGAAATCTCTTGACAAGCGCTTCACATTGAACACAGCTGAGCGACGATTCAAGAAAGCCTGCGACCAGATTGTGCTGCTAAACCAGCGACTAGGCGAAGTACAGAAACGCTACAAAATGGCAAAAAGAACCAACAACAGATCCTTCCGCTACAATCTCAGACTGAAACTAGCAGTAATTGAAGGAGCAAGAAACATGTACTACGACTACGCCTACAACAAAGCTGACCAGGTCGCCGAACTACGCAGAGAGCTATTCAACGAGTCTGTCGAAATCGTGTCTGCTTCTGACTCTGATTATTCTTCAGACTCTGAATAGCAAGAGTCGCACAGCTGTTCGTCGTTTAACAAAACGGCCCTTTTCAGAGCCAAACCAAATGTCTAGAAAGACATCTTTTTCACAAATTGTCAAACAAATAAAAAAGATCAAGTCCCGTAAAAGTCCAATTGAACGCCTAAACATACCTTAAATTTGTATTAAAATCCGAGAAAAGGCCGTCAATCGATTGTCCTTCTAAAACATATTGACCCGCCACGCAAAAATGGAACATTTAACTTGCGCGATACCTATCAAGCCTAGTAAAATTGCAAGGACTATGCAGGATGATCGTGCGGGGTTAAATCTTATAAATAGCATATTATCAGTGTCTGACCAAATCGTTGCCACTACAGCTTGAAAAGACTGTAGTTATGAGATTTGGGCAGTCCACCAACGATATGATCTTGTTGCTTTCTTTTTGAGTAAGGAGATAAATGTAGAATATGTAGTCAATGATAAAAATTACTTTCTAGAAATGTATAGAATTCATTCTTTATTTTATTACATTTTGATTTCTATTACAAACCTTGCTTGACTGGTCCTGACTCTGAACTACATTTTCAAATGCTCAATTCCTGTTGAGTTCCTGTGCATGTCTTTTTTTCGCGTGACTGGCTCCTTTCTTTAACGCGACAAAAGTGCCGAATTTAAGATTCGTGGGTACGTTCATTTCGACTGAATTTCGTGCTCATTTTCTATCATCATGTTGGTAATGAAAAAAATGCCGAGAATCACTTTGATCATATTTATATTTCTCAGGACTCGCTTAACTGTATCTTTTATGAGCTGTAGTAACGATCTAATATATATATATTTGTCGCTCGCCATCGAGGAAAACTGCAAACTTATCTTTTTGAGGGTTAGTTTGTTTTGCTCCGAGATAAAATGGCAACGTCGCATGCATGTAAATGTTCTAAAAAATGCGCGTTTCGACCCTGATTGGCCTACTATGAGCAGTAGCTAGTTTCATTTGCAGTTCGGGCTCGGCCAATATTTTTCCGACGTGAACGCGAAGGCGCATAATATTATCTTTTTTTTATATAGTATACGGTAACTTTGAAATGCACAATAAATGTCCGGATTAGTTCTCCTTTTGTCACTCATATTAAAATGTGATGGGCGAAAATTGTGTAAATGAATACTTGGTTGTTTGACAAGATCGATCTACGTGTTTGCAAACTTCATAAAAACAGTAATTAAGTAGTTGTGAAAGATTGCGGATTAGCAAATCCTCACCTTTGTGCTGTTTCTTCAAAATCTGTTTGGATGCTACAAGGTAATCTGAAAATAGAGAGGGAAGGAACCACAAAGAAAAAATTCAAATTGAACAAAAAAATGATTAAAGAATTTCAATAAAGAGTACCTACTGCAAGAAGGCCATTCAAGAAAATTGTATGTCTTTTAATTCTAAACACTATACGGAAATGTTTAATATTCTGGAAAATTTAAAAATTAATATTTTAATTAAGTCTAAGCTGAAAAATAAAAGTAGTAAGTGTCTGCAATTACATTAGTAAATTGAAAAAATATATATACATTAAATTGAAAAAAAAAAAAAAAAACTAAATGAGAAAAGGAGAAATTGCTTGTTTTTTATCCTTTTCAAACCATGTTATATGTTAACAGAGAAATTAGCATTGTGTTGAAAATGTTCTATTTGAAATTAGTCAACAATTATTACAAAACCGGTTTATAAATACATAGAGAGAGGTCAAGCTAAAATTACACTTATCTGAAATTCAATAACTCGTTTTGTTGAGGATTCAAGAGCATATCCTTAAAAAACACTAAACACATGTTATTCCATAAAATGAGCCGTAAACTTCACAGTTACACGAATATATCCAGTTATCTCAATCACTTGCAATTGGTTAGTAAAAACAAATCGATTACACGCACCCGTTTAACACGGTGTATGCATGAGCAATCACATGTTCAACGGGTTGTGTACTTTAACCAGTTTATTTTACGGCTCTTAACGTCCATTCGGAGAAATTTGAAATACTATTAATATTTTGCGGTTAGATTTGATTACCCTAAGGAAAATAAGTGGTTATGTAGATCAAGTTGTATATTAGACATGTTAAATATGTATTTTTTTTCTATATATTATATATAAATGTGATTATATTTTGTAACGATGATGTACTTTGTACAAATCTTTCAATAAACTTATCTGTCTGTCTGTCTGTCTGTCTGTCATGTTGTTTCAACGACGTGTGGCTAATTAACTTAAGTGTCAACTCATTCTGGCATATCAATACCGTGTCATGAAATGACAGTGGCATGTAGCACTTGCTAATCTTTGAGTGGATAGCATAAAAAGGCTGCATAGAATCAGATGAAACCATTCTTTTCCACCATTCTACACCGATAATAACACAACAATGCCTTCGAAAATGAAATCTCTTGACAAGCGCTTCACATTGAACACAGCTGAGCGACGATTCAAGAAAGCCTGCGACCAGATTGTGCTGCTAAACCAGCGACTAGGCGAAGTACAGAAACGCTACAAAATGGCAAAAAGAACCAACAACAGATCCTTCCGCTACAATCTCAGACTGAAACTAGCAGTAATTGAAGGAGCAAGAAACATGTACTACGACTACGCCTACAACAAAGCTGACCAGGTCGCCGAACTACGCAGAGAGCTATTCAACGAGTCTGTCGAAATCGTGTCTGCTTCTGACTCTGATTATTCTTCAGACTCTGGATAGCAAGAGTCGCACAGCTGTTCGTCGTTTAACAAAACGGCCCTTTTCAGAGCCAAACCAAATGTCTAGAAAGACATCTTTTTCACAAATTGTCAAACAAATAAAAAAGATCAAGTCCCGTAAAAGTCCAATTGAACGCCTAAACAAACCTTAAATTTGTATTAAAATCCGAGAAAAGGCCGTCAATCGATTGTCCTTCTAAAACATATTGACCCGCCACGCAAAAATGGAACATTTAACTTGCGCGATACCTATCAAGCCTAGTAAAATTGCAAGGACTATGCAGGATGATCGTGCGGGGTTAAATCTTATAAATAGCATATTATCAGTGTCTGACCAAATCGTTGCCACTACAGCTTGAAAAGACTGTAGTTATGAGATTTGGGCAGTCCACCAACGATATGATCTTGTTGCTTTCTTTTTGAGTAAGGAGATAAATGTAGAATATGTAGTCAATGATAAAAATTACTTTCTAGAAATGTATAGAATTCATTCTTTATTTTATTACATTTTGATTTCTATTACAAACCTTGCTTGACTGGTCCTGACTCTGAACTACATTTTCAAATGCTCAATTCCTGTTGAGTTCCTGTGCATGTCTTTTTTTCGCGTGACTGGCTCCTTTCTTTAACGCGACAAAAGTGCCGAATTTAAGATTCGTGGGTACGTTCATTTCGACTGAATTTCGTGCTCATTTTCTATCATCATGTTGGTAATGAAAAAAATGCCGAGAATCACTCTCATCATATTTATATTTCTCAGGACTCGCTTAACTGTATCTTTTATGAGCTGTAGTAACGATCTAATATATATATATTTGTCGCTCGCCATCGAGGAAAACTGCAAACTTATCTTTTTGAGGGTTAGTTTGTTTTGCTCCGAGATAAAATGGCAACGTCGCATGCATGTAAATGTTCTAAAAAATGCGCGTTTCGACCCTGATTGGCCTACTATGAGCAGTAGCTAGTTTCATTTGCAGTTCGGGCTCGGCCAATATTTTTCCGACGTGAACGCGAAGGCGCATAATATTATCTTTTTTTTATATAGTATACGGTAACTTTGAAATGCACAATAAATGTCCGGATTAGTTCTCCTTTTGTCACTCATATTAAATGTGATGGGCGAAAATTGTGTAAATGAATACTTGGTTGTTTGACAAGATCGATCTACGTGTTTGCAAACTTCATAAAAACAGTAATTAAGTAGTTGTGAAAGATTGCGGATTAGCAAATCGTCATGTTGTTTCAACGACGTGTGGCTAATTAACTTAAGTGTCAACTCATTCTGGCATATCAATACCGTGTCATGAAATGACAGTGGCATGTAGCACTTGCTAATCTTTGAGTGGATAGCATAAAAAGGCTGCATAGAATCAGATGAAACCATTCTTTTCCACCATTCTACATCGATAATAACACAACAATGCCTTCGAAAATGAAATCTCTTGACAAGCGCTTCACATTGAACACAGCTGAGCGACGATTCAAGAAAGCCTGCGACCAGATTGTGCTGCTAAACCAGCGACTAGGCGAAGTACAGAAACGCTACAAAATGGCAAAAAGAACCAACAACAGATCCTTCCGCTACAATCTCAGACTGAAACTAGCAGTAATTGAAGGAGCAAGAAACATGTACTACGACTACGCCTACA
Source organism: Fragum whitleyi (assembly GCA_948146395.1). Classification (NCBI taxonomy): domain Eukaryota; kingdom Metazoa; phylum Mollusca; class Bivalvia; order Cardiida; family Cardiidae; genus Fragum; species Fragum whitleyi. Next base: position 18,301,796 of record OX411548.1, on the reverse strand, counting down.
ACAAAGCTGACCAGGTCGCCGAACTACGCAGAGAGCTATTCAACGAGTCTGTCGAAATCGTGTCTGCTTCTGACTCTGATTATTCTTCAGACTCTGAATAGCAAGAGTCGCACAGCTGTTCGTCGTTTAACAAAACGGCCCTTTTCAGAGCCAAACCAAATGTCTAGAAAGACATCTTTTTCACAAATTGTCAAACAAATAAAAAAGATCAAGTCCCGTAAAAGTCCAATTGAACGCCTAAACATACCTTAAATTTGTATTAAAATCCGAGAAAAGGCCGTCAATCGATTGTCCTTCTAAAACATATTGACCCGCCACGCAAAAATGGAACATTTAACTTGCGCGATACCTATCAAGCCTAGTAAAATTGCAAGGACTATGCAGGATGATCGTGCGGGGTTAAATCTTATAAATAGCATATTATCAGTGTCTGACCAAATCGTTGCCACTACAGCTTGAAAAGACTGTAGTTATGAGATTTGGGCAGTCCACCAACGATATGATCTTGTTGCTTTCTTTTTGAGTAAGGAGATAAATGTAGAATATGTAGTCAATGATAAAAATTACTTTCTAGAAATGTATAGAATTCATTCTTTATTTTATTACATTTTGATTTCTATTACAAACCTTGCTTGACTGGTCCTGACTCTGAACTACATTTTCAAATGCTCAATTCCTGTTGAGTTCCTGTGCATGTCTTTTTTTCGCGTGACTGGCTCCTTTCTTTAACGCGACAAAAGTGCCGAATTTAAGATTCGTGGGTACGTTCATTTCGACTGAATTTCGTGCTCATTTTCTATCATCATGTTGGTAATGAAAAAAATGCCGAGAATCACTTTGATCATATTTATATTTCTCAGGACTCGCTTAACTGTATCTTTTATGAGCTGTAGTAACGATCTAATATATATATATTTGTCGCTCGCCATCGAGGAAAACTGCAAACTTATCTTTTTGAGGGTTAGTTTGTTTTGCTCCGAGATAAAATGGCAACGTCGCATGCATGTAAATGTTCTAAAAAATGCGCGTTTCGACCCTGATTGGCCTACTATGAGCAGTAGCTAGTTTCATTTGCAGTTCGGGCTCGGCCAATATTTTTCCGACGTGAACGCGAAGGCGCATAATATTATCTTTTTTTTATATAGTATACGGTAACTTTGAAATGCACAATAAATGTCCGGATTAGTTCTCCTTTTGTCACTCATATTAAAATGTGATGGGCGAAAATTGTGTAAATGAATACTTGGTTGTTTGACAAGATCGATCTACGTGTTTGCAAACTTCATAAAAACAGTAATTAAGTAGTTGTGAAAGATTGCGGATTAGCAAATCCTCACCTTTGTGCTGTTTCTTCAAAATCTGTTTGGATGCTACAAGGTAATCTGAAAATAGAGAGGGAAGGAACCACAAAGAAAAAATTCAAATTGAACAAAAAAATGATTAAAGAATTTCAATAAAGAGTACCTACTGCAAGAAGGCCATTCAAGAAAATTGTATGTCTTTTAATTCTAAACACTATACGGAAATGTTTAATATTCTGGAAAATTTAAAAATTAATATTTTAATTAAGTCTAAGCTGAAAAATAAAAGTAGTAAGTGTCTGCAATTACATTAGTAAATTGAAAAAATATATATACATTAAATTGAAAAAAAAAAAAAAACTAAATGAGAAAAGGAGAAATTGCTTGTTTTTTATCCTTTTCAAACCATGTTATATGTTAACAGAGAAATTAGCATTGTGTTGAAAATGTTCTATTTGAAATTAGTCAACAATTATTACAAAACCGGTTTATAAATACATAGAGAGAGGTCAAGCTAAAATTACACTTATCTGAAATTCAATAACTCGTTTTGTTGAGGATTCAAGAGCATATCCTTAAAAAACACTAAACACATGTTATTCCATAAAATGAGCCGTAAACTTCACAGTTACACGAATATATCCAGTTATCTCAATCACTTGCAATTGGTTAGTAAAAACAAATCGATTACACGCACCCGTTTAACACGGTGTATGCATGAGCAATCACATGTTCAACGGGTTGTGTACTTTAACCAGTTTATTTTACGGCTCTTAACGTCCATTCGGAGAAATTTGAAATACTATTAATATTTTGCGGTTAGATTTGATTACCCTAAGGAAAATAAGTGGTTATGTAGATCAAGTTGTATATTAGACATGTTAAATATGTATTTTTTTTCTATATATTATATATAAATGTGATTATATTTTGTAACGATGATGTACTTTGTACAAATCTTTCAATAAACTTATCTGTCTGTCTGTCTGTCTGTCTGTCATGTTGTTTCAACGACGTGTGGCTAATTAACTTAAGTGTCAACTCATTCTGGCATATCAATACCGTGTCATGAAATGACAGTGGCATGTAGCACTTGCTAATCTTTGAGTGGATAGCATAAAAAGGCTGCATAGAATCAGATGAAACCATTCTTTTCCACCATTCTACATCGATAATAACACAACAATGCCTTCGAAAATGAAATCTCTTGACAAGCGCTTCACATTGAACACAGCTGAGCGACGATTCAAGAAAGCCTGCGACCAGATTGTGCTGCTAAACCAGCGACTAGGCGAAGTACAGAAACGCTACAAAATGGCAAAAAGAACCAACAACAGATCCTTCCGCTACAATCTCAGACTGAAACTAGCAGTAATTGAAGGAGCAAGAAACATGTACTACGACTACGCCTACAACAAAGCTGACCAGGTCGCCGAACTACGCAGAGAGCTATTCAACGAGTCTGTCGAAATCGTGTCTGCTTCTGACTCTGATTATTCTTCAGACTCTGAATAGCAAGAGTCGCACAGCTGTTCGTCGTTTAACAAAACGGCCCTTTTCAGAGCCAAACCAAATGTCTAGAAAGACATCTTTTTCACAAATTGTCAAACAAATAAAAAAGATCAAGTCCCGTAAAAGTCCAATTGAACGCCTAAACATACCTTAAATTTGTATTAAAATCCGAGAAAAGGCCGTCAATCGATTGTCCTTCTAAAACATATTGACCCGCCACGCAAAAATGGAACATTTAACTTGCGCGATACCTATCAAGCCTAGTAAAATTGCAAGGACTATGCAGGATGATCGTGCGGGGTTAAATCTTATAAATAGCATATTATCAGTGTCTGACCAAATCGTTGCCACTACAGCTTGAAAAGACTGTAGTTATGAGATTTGGGCAGTCCACCAACGATATGATCTTGTTGCTTTCTTTTTGAGTAAGGAGATAAATGTAGAATATGTAGTCAATGATAAAAATTACTTTCTAGAAATGTATAGAATTCATTCTTTATTTTATTACATTTTGATTTCTATTACAAACCTTGCTTGACTGGTCCTGACTCTGAACTACATTTTCAAATGCTCAATTCCTGTTGAGTTCCTGTGCATGTCTTTTTTTCGCGTGACTGGCTCCTTTCTTTAACGCGACAAAAGTGCCGAATTTAAGATTCGTGGGTACGTTCATTTCGACTGAATTTCGTGCTCATTTTCTATCATCATGTTGGTAATGAAAAAAATGCCGAGAATCACTTTGATCATATTTATATTTCTCAGGACTCGCTTAACTGTATCTTTTATGAGCTGTAGTAACGATCTAATATATATATATTTGTCGCTCGCCATCGAGGAAAACTGCAAACTTATCTTTTTGAGGGTTAGTTTGTTTTGCTCCGAGATAAAATGGCAACGTCGCATGCATGTAAATGTTCTAAAAAATGCGCGTTTCGACCCTGATTGGCCTACTATGAGCAGTAGCTAGTTTCATTTGCAGTTCGGGCTCGGCCAATATTTTTCCGACGTGAACGCGAAGGCGCATAATATTATCTTTTTTTTATATAGTATACGGTAACTTTGAAATGCACAATAAATGTCCGGATTAGTTCTCCTTTTGTCACTCATATTAAAATGTGATGGGCGAAAATTGTGTAAATGAATACTTGGTTGTTTGACAAGATCGATCTACGTGTTTGCAAACTTCATAAAAACAGTAATTAAGTAGTTGTGAAAGATTGCGGATTAGCAAATCCTCACCTTTGTGCTGTTTCTTCAAAATCTGTTTGGATGCTACAAGGTAATCTGAAAATAGAGAGGGAAGGAACCACAAAGAAAAAATTCAAATTGAACAAAAAAATGATTAAAGAATTTCAATAAAGAGTACCTACTGCAAGAAGGCCATTCAAGAAAATTGTATGTCTTTTAATTCTAAACACTATACGGAAATGTTTAATATTCTGGAAAATTTAAAAATTAATATTTTAATTAAGTCTAAGCTGAAAAATAAAAGTAGTAAGTGTCTGCAATTACATTAGTAAATTGAAAAAATATATATACATTAAATTGAAAAAAAAAAAAAAAACTAAATGAGAAAAGGAGAAATTGCTTGTTTTTTATCCTTTTCAAACCATGTTATATGTTAACAGAGAAATTAGCATTGTGTTGAAAATGTTCTATTTGAAATTAGTCAACAATTATTACAAAACCGGTTTATAAATACATAGAGAGAGGTCAAGCTAAAATTACACTTATCTGAAATTCAATAACTCGTTTTGTTGAGGATTCAAGAGCATATCCTTAAAAAACACTAAACACATGTTATTCCATAAAATGAGCCGTAAACTTCACAGTTACACGAATATATCCAGTTATCTCAATCACTTGCAATTGGTTAGTAAAAACAAATCGATTACACGCACCCGTTTAACACGGTGTATGCATGAGCAATCACATGTTCAACGGGTTGTGTACTTTAACCAGTTTATTTTACGGCTCTTAACGTCCATTCGGAGAAATTTGAAATACTATTAATATTTTGCGGTTAGATTTGATTACCCTAAGGAAAATAAGTGGTTATGTAGATCAAGTTGTATATTAGACATGTTAAATATGTATTTTTTTTCTATATATTATATATAAATGTGATTATATTTTGTAACGATGATGTACTTTGTACAAATCTTTCAATAAACTTATCTGTCTGTCTGTCTGTCTGTCTGTCTGTCATGTTGTTTCAACGACGTGTGGCTAATTAACTTAAGTGTCAACTCATTCTGGCATATCAATACCGTGTCATGAAATGACAGTGGCATGTAGCACTTGCTAATCTTTGAGTGGATAGCATAAAAAGGCTGCATAGAATCAGATGAAACCATTCTTTTCCACCATTCTACATCGATAATAACACAACAATGCCTTCGAAAATGAAATCTCTTGACAAGCGCTTCACATTGAACACAGCTGAGCGACGATTCAAGAAAGCCTGCGACCAGATTGTGCTGCTAAACCAGCGACTAGGCGAAGTACAGAAACGCTACAAAATGGCAAAAAGAACCAACAACAGATCCTTCCGCTACAATCTCAGACTGAAACTAGCAGTAATTGAAGGAGCAAGAAACATGTACTACGACTACGCCTACAACAAAGCTGACCAGGTCGCCGAACTACGCAGAGAGCTATTCAACGAGTCTGTCGAAATCGTGTCTGCTTCTGACTCTGATTATTCTTCAGACTCTGAATAGCAAGAGTCGCACAGCTGTTCGTCGTTTAACAAAACGGCCCTTTTCAGAGCCAAACCAAATGTCTAGAAAGACATCTTTTTCACAAATTGTCAAACAAATAAAAAAGATCAAGTCCCGTAAAAGTCCAATTGAACGCCTAAACATACCTTAAATTTGTATTAAAATCCGAGAAAAGGCCGTCAATCGATTGTCCTTCTAAAACATATTGACCCGCCACGCAAAAATGGAACATTTAACTTGCGCGATACCTATCAAGCCTAGTAAAATTGCAAGGACTATGCAGGATGATCGTGCGGGGTTAAATCTTATAAATAGCATATTATCAGTGTCTGACCAAATCGTTGCCACTACAGCTTGAAAAGACTGTAGTTATGAGATTTGGGCAGTCCACCAACGATATGATCTTGTTGCTTTCTTTTTGAGTAAGGAGATAAATGTAGAATATGTAGTCAATGATAAAAATTACTTTCTAGAAATGTATAGAATTCATTCTTTATTTTATTACATTTTGATTTCTATTACAAACCTTGCTTGACTGGTCCTGACTCTGAACTACATTTTCAAATGCTCAATTCCTGTTGAGTTCCTGTGCATGTCTTTTTTTCGCGTGACTGGCTCCTTTCTTTAACGCGACAAAAGTGCCGAATTTAAGATTCGTGGGTACGTTCATTTCGACTGAATTTCGTGCTCATTTTCTATCATCATGTTGGTAATGAAAAAAATGCCGAGAATCACTTTGATCATATTTATATTTCTCAGGACTCGCTTAACTGTATCTTTTATGAGCTGTAGTAACGATCTAATATATATATATTTGTCGCTCGCCATCGAGGAAAACTGCAAACTTATCTTTTTGAGGGTTAGTTTGTTTTGCTCCGAGATAAAATGGCAACGTCGCATGCATGTAAATGTTCTAAAAAATGCGCGTTTCGACCCTGATTGGCCTACTATGAGCAGTAGCTAGTTTCATTTGCAGTTCGGGCTCGGCCAATATTTTTCCGACGTGAACGCGAAGGCGCATAATATTATCTTTTTTTTATATAGTATACGGTAACTTTGAAATGCACAATAAATGTCCAGATTAGTTCTCCTTTTGTCACTCATATTAAAATGTGATGGGCGAAAATTGTGTAAATGAATACTTGGTTGTTTGACAAGATCGATCTACGTGTTTGCAAACTTCATAAAAACAGTAATTAAGTAGTTGTGAAAAATTGCGGATTAGCAAATCGTCATGTTGTTTCAACGACGTGTGGCTAATTAACTTAAGTGTCAACTCATTCTGGCATATCAATACCGTGTCATGAAATGACAGTGGCATGTAGCACTTGCTAATCTTTGAGTGGATAGCATAAAAAGGCTGCATAGAATCAGATGAAACCATTCTTTTCCACCATTCTACATCGATAATAACACAACAATGCCTTCGAAAATGAAATCTCTTGACAAGCGCTTCACATTGAACACAGCTGAGCGACGATTCAAGAAAGCCTGCGACCAGATTGTGCTGCTAAACCAGCGACTAGGCGAAGTACAGAAACGCTACAAAATGGCAAAAAGAACCAACAACAGATCCTTCCGCTACAATCTCAGACTGAAACTAGCAGTAATTGAAGGAGCAAGAAACATGTACTACGACTACGCCTACAACAAAGCTGACCAGGTCGCCGAACTACGCAGAGAGCTATTCAACGAGTCTGTCGAAATCGTGTCTGCTTCTGACTCTGATTATTCTTCAGACTCTGAATAGCAAGAGTCGCACAGCTGTTCGTCGTTTAACAAAACGGCCCTTTTCAGAGCCAAACCAAATGTCTAGAAAGACATCTTTTTCACAAATTGTCAAACAAATAAAAAAGATCAAGTCCCGTAAAAGTCCAATTGAACGCCTAAACATACCTTAAATTTGTATTAAAATCCGAGAAAAGGCCGTCAATCGATTGTCCTTCTAAAACATATTGACCCGCCACGCAAAAATGGAACATTTAACTTGCGCGATACCTATCAAGCCTAGTAAAATTGCAAGGACTATGCAGGATGATCGTGCGGGGTTAAATCTTATAAATAGCATATTATCAGTGTCTGACCAAATCGTTGCCACTACAGCTTGAAAAGACTGTAGTTATGAGATTTGGGCAGTCCACCAACGATATGATCTTGTTGCTTTCTTTTTGAGTAAGGAGATAAATGTAGAATATGTAGTCAATGATAAAAATTACTTTCTAGAAATGTATAGAATTCATTCTTTATTTTATTACATTTTGATTTCTATTACAAACCTTGCTTGACTGGTCCTGACTCTGAACTACATTTTCAAATGCTCAATTCCTGTTGAGTTCCTGTGCATGTCTTTTTTTCGCGTGACTGGCTCCTTTCTTTAACGCGACAAAAGTGCCGAATTTAAGATTCGTGGGTACGTTCATTTCGACTGAATTTCGTGCTCATTTTCTATCATCATGTTGGTAATGAAAAAAATGCCGAGAATCACTTTGATCATATTTATATTTCTCAGGACTCGCTTAACTGTATCTTTTATGAGCTGTAGTAACGATCTAATATATATGTTACAGTGAATATGTAAAATCAGGGATTTTGTAAAATAACTGAAAATTTCAGGGATTTTGTAAAATCACTGATTCCGTCAGTTGTTTTATAAAATGACTAAAATTTTCAGTGAATATGTAAAATAATGGAATATATGTGGTAAAAAGAAGGAAATAGGGTATACTATGGTTTAATTCATCAGTTAATATGTAAAACCAATTCAATTAATATGTAAAAAAGGAAAACAGTGCAGTTTATGAGAACAATTGGTATTTCATTAAATGTAATCTGTAATTCTAGATGTCATTCAATCTTGTCCTGTGCTAATAAAAACTGAATAATTCCATGTCATTATACAGTGACATATTCATAGAGAATAAAGGTTTCAAATAAAATCATAATACTAAAAAATCAAGTACAAAGGGTATGAGTCGACTCACTTAGTTGCCTAATATTATGTCTTTTCATTCAAGAAAAAGAATCTAAAGGGAACATTGTATGGGAAATGTATGAAAGGAATAAGTTTTGAGTCGACTTACTAAGTAGTTTATCATTTCACACAAATAAGGATAGAATGAATTACCTGAATACCATTTCATAATGTTTTTTTTTTTTTTTTTTTTGATTTTCATGTTTGAACTTAATTTCAATAAAAATAAATAAATACTATTGGAACGTTATATGAGTTGTTTATTTTATCTTCCCAGTTTGATATCAAAATATCAGAATGCAAGACTATAAATGGAAACAGTTTCAAATATAAACTGATTACTTCAGATATTTTAAGAAATTACTGATTGAATAAGTTTTTTTCCCAAAATCACTGAAGTTTTCATTTTTCTTTGAAATAAATGATGAATTAGAAATATAGTATAATGTATTTCCTTATTTTTACCTTAAATATTTCATTATTTTACATATACACTGAATATTTTAGTCATTTTATAAAATAACTGACGGAATCAGTGATTTTACAAAATCCCTGAAATTTTCAGTTATTTTACAAAATCCCTGATTTTACATATTCACTGTAACATATATATATTTGTCGCTCGCCATCGAGGAAAACTGCAAACTTATCTTTTTGAGGGTTAGTTTGTTTTGCTCCGAGATAAAATGGCAACGTCGCATGCATGTAAATGTTCTAAAAAATGCGCGTTTCGACCCTGATTGGCCTACTATGAGCAGTAGCTAGTTTCATTTGCAGTTCGGGCTCGGCCAATATTTTTCCGACGTGAACGCGAAGGCGCATAATATTATCTTTTTTTATATAGTATACGGTAACTTTGAAATGCACAATAAATGTCCGGATTAGTTCTCCTTTTGTCACTCATATTAAAATGTGATGGGCGAAAATTGTGTAAATGAATACTTGGTTGTTTGACAAGATCGATCTACGTGTTTGCAAACTTCATAAAAACAGTAATTAAGTAGTTGTGAAAGATTGCGGATTAGCAAATCCTCACCTTTGTGCTGTTTCTTCAAAATCTGTTTGGATGCTACAAGGTAATCTGAAAATAGAGAGGGAAGGAACCACAAAGAAAAAATTCAAATTGAACAAAAAAATGATTAAAGAATTTCAATAAAGAGTACCTACTGCAAGAAGGCCATTCAAGAAAATTGTATGTCTTTTAATTCTAAACACTATACGGAAATGTTTAATATTCTGGAAAATTTAAAAATTAATATTTTAATTAAGTCTAAGCTGAAAAATAAAAGTAGTAAGTGTCTGCAATTACATTAGTAAATTGAAAAAATATATATACATTAAATTGAAAAAAAAAAAAAAAAACTAAATGAGAAAAGGAGAAATTGCTTGTTTTTTATCCTTTTCAAACCATGTTATATGTTAACAGAGAAATTAGCATTGTGTTGAAAATGTTCTATTTGAAATTAGTCAACAATTATTACAAAACCGGTTTATAAATACATAGAGAGAGGTCAAGCTAAAATTACACTTATCTGAAATTCAATAACTCGTTTTGTTGAGGATTCAAGAGCATATCCTTAAAAAACACTAAACACATGTTATTCCATAAAATGAGCCGTAAACTTCACAGTTACACGAATATATCCAGTTATCTCAATCACTTGCAATTGGTTAGTAAAAACAAATCGATTACACGCACCCGTTTAACACGGTGTATGCATGAGCAATCACATGTTCAACGGGTTGTGTACTTTAACCAGTTTATTTTACGGCTCTTAACGTCCATTCGGAGAAATTTGAAATACTATTAATATTTTGCGGTTAGATTTGATTACCCTAAGGAAAATAAGTGGTTATGTAGATCAAGTTGTATATTAGACATGTTAAATATGTATTTTTTTTCTATATATTATATATAAATGTGATTATATTTTGTAACGATGATGTACTTTGTACAAATCTTTCAATAAACTTATCTGTCTGTCTGTCTGTCTGTCTGTCTGTCATGTTGTTTCAACGACGTGTGGCTAATTAACTTAAGTGTCAACTCATTCTGGCATATCAATACCGTGTCATGAAATGACAGTGGCATGTAGCACTTGCTAATCTTTGAGTGGATAGCATAAAAAGGCTGCATAGAATCAGATGAAACCATTCTTTTCCACCATTCTACATCGATAATAACACAACAATGCCTTCGAAAATGAAATCTCTTGACAAGCGCTTCACATTGAACACAGCTGAGCGACGATTCAAGAAAGCCTGCGACCAGATTGTGCTGCTAAACCAGCGACTAGGCGAAGTACAGAAACGCTACAAAATGGCAAAAAGAACCAACAACAGATCCTTCCGCTACAATCTCAGACTGAAACTAGCAGTAATTGAAGGAGCAAGAAACATGTACTACGACTACGCCTACAACAAAGCTGACCAGGTCGCCGAACTACGCAGAGAGCTATTCAACGAGTCTGTCGAAATCGTGTCTGCTTCTGACTCTGATTATTCTTCAGACTCTGAATAGCAAGAGTCGCACAGCTGTTCGTCGTTTAACAAAACGGCCCTTTTCAGAGCCAAACCAAATGTCTAGAAAGACATCTTTTTCACAAATTGTCAAACAAATAAAAAAGATCAAGTCCCGTAAAAGTCCAATTGAACGCCTAAACATACCTTAAATTTGTATTAAAATCCGAGAAAAGGCCGTCAATCGATTGTCCTTCTAAAACATATTGACCCGCCACGCAAAAATGGAACATTTAACTTGCGCGATACCTATCAAGCCTAGTAAAATTGCAAGGACTATGCAGGATGATCGTGCGGGGTTAAATCTTATAAATAGCATATTATCAGTGTCTGACCAAATCGTTGCCACTACAGCTTGAAAAGACTGTAGTTATGAGATTTGGGCAGTCCACCAACGATATGATCTTGTTGCTTTCTTTTTGAGTAAGGAGATAAATGTAGAATATGTAGTCAATGATAAAAATTACTTTCTAGAAATGTATAGAATTCATTCTTTATTTTATTACATTTTGATTTCTATTACAAACCTTGCTTGACTGGTCCTGACTCTGAACTACATTTTCAAATGCTCAATTCCTGTTGAGTTCCTGTGCATGTCTTTTTTTCGCGTGACTGGCTCCTTTCTTTAACGCGACAAAAGTGCCGAATTTAAGATTCGTGGGTACGTTCATTTCGACTGAATTTCGTGCTCATTTTCTATCATCATGTTGGTAATGAAAAAAATGCCGAGAATCACTTTGATCATATTTATATTTCTCAGGACTCGCTTAACTGTATCTTTTATGAGCTGTAGTAACGATCTAATATATATATATTTGTCGCTCGCCATCGAGGAAAACTGCAAACTTATCTTTTTGAGGGTTAGTTTGTTTTGCTCCGAGATAAAATGGCAACGTCGCATGCATGTAAATGTTCTAAAAAATGCGCGTTTCGACCCTGATTGGCCTACTATGAGCAGTAGCTAGTTTCATTTGCAGTTCGGGCTCGGCCAATATTTTTCCGACGTGAACGCGAAGGCGCATAATATTATCTTTTTTTTTATATAGTATACGGTAACTTTGAAATGCACAATAAATGTCCGGATTAGTTCTCCTTTTGTCACTCATATTAAAATGTGATGGGCGAAAATTGTGTAAATGAATACTTGGTTGTTTGACAAGATCGATCTACGTGTTTGCAAACTTCATAAAAACAGTAATTAAGTAGTTGTGAAAGATTGCGGATTAGCAAATCGTCATGTTGTTTCAACGACGTGTGGCTAATTAACTTAAGTGTCAACTCATTCTGGCATATCAATACCGTGTCATGAAATGACAGTGGCATGTAGCACTTGCTAATCTTTGAGTGGATAGCATAAAAAGGCTGCATAGAATCAGATGAAACCATTCTTTTCCACCATTCTACATCGATAATAACACAACAATGCCTTCGAAAATGAAATCTCTTGACAAGCGCTTCACATTGAACACAGCTGAGCGACGATTCAAGAAAGCCTGCGACCAGATTGTGCTGCTAAACCAGCGACTAGGCGAAGTACAGAAACGCTACAAAATGGCAAAAAGAACCAACAACAGATCCTTCCGCTACAATCTCAGACTGAAACTAGCAGTAATTGAAGGAGCAAGAAACATGTACTACGACTACGCCTACAACAAAGCTGACCAGGTCGCCGAACTACGCAGAGAGCTATTCAACGAGTCTGTCGAAATCGTGTCTGCTTCTGACTCTGATTATTCTTCAGACTCTGAATAGCAAGAGTCGCACAGCTGTTCGTCGTTTAACAAAACGGCCCTTTTCAGAGCCAAACCAAATGTCTAGAAAGACATCTTTTTCACAAATTGTCAAACAAATAAAAAAGATCAAGTCCCGTAAAAGTCCAATTGAACGCCTAAACATACCTTAAATTTGTATTAAAATCCGAGAAAAGGCCGTCAATCGATTGTCCTTCTAAAACATATTGACCCGCCACGCAAAAATGGAACATTTAACTTGCGCGATACCTATCAAGCCTAGTAAAATTGCAAGGACTATGCAGGATGATCGTGCGGGGTTAAATCTTATAAATAGCATATTATCAGTGTCTGACCAAATCGTTGCCACTACAGCTTGAAAAGACTGTAGTTATGAGATTTGGGCAGTCCACCAACGATATGATCTTGTTGCTTTCTTTTTGAGTAAGGAGATAAATGTAGAATATGTAGTCAATGATAAAAATTACTTTCTAGAAATGTATAGAATTCATTCTTTATTTTATTACATTTTGATTTCTATTACAAACCTTGCTTGACTGGTCCTGACTCTGAACTACATTTTCAAATGCTCAATTCCTGTTGAGTTCCTGTGCATGTCTTTTTTTCGCGTGACTGGCTCCTTTCTTTAACGCGACAAAAGTGCCGAATTTAAGATTCGTGGGTACGTTCATTTCGACTGAATTTCGTGCTCATTTTCTATCATCATGTTGGTAATGAAAAAAATGCCGAGAATCACTTTGATCATATTTATATTTCTCAGGACTCGCTTAACTGTATCTTTTATGAGCTGTAGTAACGATCTAATATATATGTTACAGTGAATATGTAAAATCAGGGATTTTGTAAAATAACTGAAAATTTCAGGGATTTTGTAAAATCACTGATTCCGTCAGTTGTTTTATAAAATGACTAAAATTTTCAGTGAATATGTAAAATAATGGAATATATGTGGTAAAAAGAAGGAAATAGGGTATACTATGGTTTAATTCATCAGTTAATATGTAAAACCAATTCAATTAATATGTAAAAAAGGAAAACAGTGCAGTTTATGAGAACAATTGGTATTTCATTAAATGTAATCTGTAATTCTAGATGTCATTCAATCTTGTCCTGTGCTAATAAAAACTGAATAATTCCATGTCATTACACAGTGACATATTCATAGAGAATAAAGGTTTCAAATAAAATCATAATACTAAAAAATCAAGTACAAAGGGTATGAGTCGACTCACTTAGTTGCCTAATATTATGTCTTTTCATTCAAGAAAAAGAATCTAAAGGGAACATTGTATGGGAAATGTATGAAAGGAATAAGTTTTGAGTCGACTTACTAAGTAGTTTATCATTTCACACAAATAAGGATAGAATGAATTACCTGAATACCATTTCATAATGTTTTTTTTTTTTTTTTTTTTTTTTTTTTTTGATTTTCATGTTTGAACTTAATTTCAATAAAAATAAATAAATACTATTGGAACGTTATATGAGTTGTTTATTTTATCTTCCCAGTTTGATATCAAAATATCAGAATGCAAGACTATAAATGGAAACAGTTTCAAATATAAACTGATTACTTCAGATATTTTAAGAAATTACTGATTGAATAAGTTTTTTTCCCAAAATCACTGAAGTTTTCATTTTTCTTTGAAATAAATGATGAATTAGAAATATAGTATAATGTATTTCCTTATTTTTACCTTAAATATTTCATTATTTTACATATTCACTGAATATTTTAGTCATTTTATAAAATAACTGACGGAATCAGTGATTTTACAAAATCCCTGAAATTTTCAGTTATTTTACAAAATCCCTGATTTTACATATTCACTGTAACATATATATATTTGTCGCTCGCCATCGAGGAAAACTGCAAACTTATCTTTTTGAGGGTTAGTTTGTTTTGCTCCGAGATAAAATGGCAACGTCGCATGCATGTAAATGTTCTAAAAAATGCGCGTTTCGACCCTGATTGGCCTACTATGAGCAGTAGCTAGTTTCATTTGCAGTTCGGGCTCGGCCAATATTTTTCCGACGTGAACGCGAAGGCGCATAATATTATCTTTTTTTATATAGTATACGGTAACTTTGAAATGCACAATAAATGTCCGGATTAGTTCTCCTTTTGTCACTCATATTAAAATGTGATGGGCGAAAATTGTGTAAATGAATACTTGGTTGTTTGACAAGATCGATCTACGTGTTTGCAAACTTCATAAAAACAGTAATTAAGTAGTTGTGAAAGATTGCGGATTAGCAAATCGTCATGTTGTTTCAACGACGTGTGGCTAATTAACTTAAGTGTCAACTCATTCTGGCATATCAATACCGTGTCATGAAATGACAGTGGCATGTAGCACTTGCTAATCTTTGAGTGGATAGCATAAAAAGGCTGCATAGAATCAGATGAAACCATTCTTTTCCACCATTCTACATCGATAATAACACAACAATGCCTTCGAAAATGAAATCTCTTGACAAGCGCTTCACATTGAACACAGCTGAGCGACGATTCAAGAAAGCCTGCGACCAGATTGTGCTGCTAAACCAGCGACTAGGCGAAGTACAGAAACGCTACAAAATGGCAAAAAGAACCAACAACAGATCCTTCCGCTACAATCTCAGACTGAAACTAGCAGTAATTGAAGGAGCAAGAAACATGTACTACGACTACGCCTACAACAAAACTGACCAGGTCGCCGAACTACGCAGAGAGCTATTCAACGAGTCTGTCGAAATCGTGTCTGCTTCTGACTCTGATTATTCTTCAGACTCTGAATAGCAAGAGTCGCACAGCTGTTCGTCGTTTAACAAAACGGCCCTTTTCAGAGCCAAACCAAATGTCTAGAAAGACATCTTTTTCACATATTGTCAAACAAATAAAAAAGATCAAGTCCCGTAAAAGTCCAATTGAACGCCTAAACATACCTTAAATTTGTATTAAAATCCGAGAAAAGGCCGTCAATCGATTGTCCTTCTAAAACATATTGACCCGCCACGCAAAAATGGAACATTTAACTTGCGCGATACCTATCAAGCCTAGTAAAATTGCAAGGACTATGCAGGATGATCGTGCGGGGTTAAATCTTATAAATAGCATATTATCAGTGTCTGACCAAATCGTTGCCACTACAGCTTGAAAAGACTGTAGTTATGAGATTTGGGCAGTCCACCAACGATATGATCTTGTTGCTTTCTTTTTGAGTAAGGAGATAAATGTAGAATATGTAGTCAATGATAAAAATTACTTTCTAGAAATGTATAGAATTCATTCTTTATTTTATTACATTTTGATTTCTATTACAAACCTTGCTTGACTGGTCCTGACTCTGAACTACATTTTCAAATGCTCAATTCCTGTTGAGTTCCTGTGCATGTCTTTTTTTCGCGTGACTGGCTCCTTTCTTTAACGCGACAAAAGTGCCGAATTTAAGATTCGTGGGTACGTTCATTTCGACTGAATTTCGTGCTCATTTTCTATCATCATGTTGGTAATGAAAAAAATGCCGAGAATCACTTTGATCATATTTATATTTCTCAGGACTCGCTTAACTGTATCTTTTATGAGCTGTAGTAACGATCTAATATATATATATTTGTCGCTCGCCATCGAGGAAAACTGCAAACTTATCTTTTTGAGGGTTAGTTTGTTTTGCTCCGAGATAAAATGGCAACGTCGCATGCATGTAAATGTTCTAAAAAATGCGCGTTTCGACCCTGATTGGCCTACTATGAGCAGTAGCTAGTTTCATTTGCAGTTCGGGCTCGGCCAATATTTTTCCGACGTGAACGCGAAGGCGCATAATATTATCTTTTTTTTATATAGTATACGGTAACTTTGAAATGCACAATAAATGTCCGGATTAGTTCTCCTTTTGTCACTCATATTAAAATGTGATGGGCGAAAATTGTGTAAATGAATACTTGGTTGTTTGACAAGATCGATCTACGTGTTTGCAAACTTCATAAAAACAGTAATTAAGTAGTTGTGAAAGATTGCGGATTAGCAAATCGTCATGTTGTTTCAACGACGTGTGGCTAATTAACTTAAGTGTCAACTCATTCTGGCATATCAATACCGTGTCATGAAATGACAGTGGCATGTAGCACTTGCTAATCTTTGAGTGGATAGCATAAAAAGGCTGCATAGAATCAGATGAAACCATTCTTTTCCACCATTCTACATCGATAATAACACAACAATGCCTTCGAAAATGAAATCTCTTGACAAGCGCTTCACATTGAACACAGCTGAGCGACGATTCAAGAAAGCCTGCGACCAGATTGTGCTGCTAAACCAGCGACTAGGCGAAGTACAGAAACGCTACAAAATGGCAAAAAGAACCAACAACAGATCCTTCCGCTACAATCTCAGACTGAAACTAGCAGTAATTGAAGGAGCAAGAAACATGTACTACGACTACGCCTACAACAAAGCTGACCAGGTCGCCGAACTACGCAGAGAGCTATTCAACGAGTCTGTCGAAATCGTGTCTGCTTCTGACTCTGATTATTCTTCAGACTCTGAATAGCAAGAGTCGCACAGCTGTTCGTCGTTTAACAAAACGGCCCTTTTCAGAGCCAAACCAAATGTCTAGAAAGACATCTTTTTCACAAATTGTCAAACAAATAAAAAAGATCAAGTCCCGTAAAAGTCCAATTGAACGCCTAAACATACCTTAAATTTGTATTAAAATCCGAGAAAAGGCCGTCAATCGATTGTCCTTCTAAAACATATTGACCCGCCACGCAAAAATGGAACATTTAACTTGCGCGATACCTATCAAGCCTAGTAAAATTGCAAGGACTATGCAGGATGATCGTGCGGGGTTAAATCTTATAAATAGCATATTATCAGTGTCTGACCAAATCGTTGCCACTACAGCTTGAAAAGACTGTAGTTATGAGATTTGGGCAGTCCACCAACGATATGATCTTGTTGCTTTCTTTTTGAGTAAGGAGATAAATGTAGAATATGTAGTCAATGATAAAAATTACTTTCTAGAAATGTATAGAATTCATTCTTTATTTTATTACATTTTGATTTCTATTACAAACCTTGCTTGACTGGTCCTGACTCTGAACTACATTTTCAAATGCTCAATTCCTGTTGAGTTCCTGTGCATGTCTTTTTTTTCGCGTTACTGGCTCCTTTCTTTAACGCGACAAAAGTGCCGAATTTAAGATTCGTGGGTACGTTCATTTCGACTGAATTTCGTGCTCATTTTCTATCATCATGTTGGTAATGAAAAAAATGCCGAGAATCACTTTGATCATATTTATATTTCTCAGGACTCGCTTAACTGTATCTTTTATGAGCTGTAGTAACGATCTAATATATATATATTTGTCGCTCGCCATCGAGGAAAACTGCAAACTTATCTTTTTGAGGGTTAGTTTGTTTTGCTCCGAGATAAAATGGCAACGTCGCATGCATGTAAATGTTCTAAAAAATGCGCGTTTCGACCCTGATTGGCCTACTATGAGCAGTAGCTAGTTTCATTTGCAGTTCGGGCTCAGCCAATATTTTTCCGACGTGAACGCGAAGGCGCATAATATTATCTTTTTTTATATAGTATACGGTAACTTTGAAATGCACAATAAATGTCCGGATTAGTTCTCCTTTTGTCACTCATATTAAAATGTGATGGGCGAAAATTGTGTAAATGAATACTTGGTTGTTTGACAAGATCGATCTACGTGTTTGCAAACTTCATAAAAACAGTAATTAAGTAGTTGTGAAAGATTGCGGATTAGCAAATCGTCATGTTGCAGTGGCGTAGCCATGTTATTTACATTGGTGCGGCAAAACTGAGCTCCGAAGGAGCGAATGCGAGCGCCGAAGGCGCGAAGCCCTTCTAGGGGGGTCCGGGGGCATGCCCCCCCGGAAAATTTTTGAAAAAACGGTGCGATTTGGTGCATTCTAGACTATACTTGATCACAATTTCAGTAGGGAAGAAATAGTGTGGAAAAGGAAGAAATTGCTTGTCAGAAGCAATTTCTTCTTTTTTCACAATGTTTTCTCAATCATAAAATCACAGGCACGTAATTATAAGCAGGGATTACACAGGAAAGGGTTAACCCTAGTACGAGGACTAATCGATAATGACATTAACAACTCACCATGTACTCACGGGGAATCGCATGTTTGACATCAACACTGTATGGAAACTCTGTACGGTAGTTTGCAACGGTATATTCAAAGTGGCGGATAAGCGTTCGTGAAAAAGTAAGTGTTCTTTATTTTTGTTCGATGCTGATTTAATCTATCATCCTGTAAGATAATGACAACATTTACGCAATCAGATTTGAATACATTATCCATCGTACCTAATGATTAAACGTCCTATAGCACCGTCCGTGTGTAATACAGCTTCAAACATTGTGTTTTGATGACATTTAAAATTGAAGCGCAAAACGAAAGTAGAAATGGCCATATTTTCCTTAAAATGACCGCACCGGCAAAATCAAATGTGGCGGTGGATGGGGACAAGATATCTCCCTAAATATGACCCAGAATGTATTGGATCTAGCCCCTTGTCTAGGAAATATAGATGGTGTACGCTACAGTTAAAACCGAAACTAAATCGCTGTACAGTGCGGTATATGGATATATTTGTACTCACCGGTTTAAATTTCGAATGAAAAATCTGTACGCAACGGTTTATATAAATTATCATGTGAAAATCGTTCAACGGGTTGAATGGCACGAAAAGGTGAAAGGTGACTTTGATACTATTTAATCTTAGCTAATACTGCAGAAAGACGAATATATTCTTATTCTTAATTTTATTTGTTTTGCCTGGAAATGAAGAAATCGTCGAAAGTGTATCATTAAAACATTTTTAAATTCTAATTTTATGTTTCTATTTAATTCTTCTGTCTTTCCTCAATAATTTTTGTAAGACCCTGTACAAATCGTTAAGACTAAAGCGCTTAACAAAGGCATCAAACTTTAAAAATGTCGGAGTATATTCCAGACATTCTTCTCGATGATGTAATATTAATTTATGATTCTTTTTTGTTGTTGTTTTTTGTTTGTTTTGCATTGAAACAAAGAAAAATAATTGATAGAGTATCATTACACACCATTTTAAATCTAATGTTATGTATCTACTTAATTCTATGTCATAGAAAGTTTCAGTTTAGTAATCAAAACAGTTTTATAAGCTTGAACCTAGATTATTGTTTCTGATATCATACGAAATGCTTACGGTTTTTTTTAACTTTCAGCTTTAGAAGCTTACAGTTAGAAGAAATCTTATCGAAATAAATTATTTAATACTCAATAGTTCTGATACACATAAGAAAATAGTTTTATTTCTTTTAGTTATCTCTTTCAGACAAATATCTTGTAATTTCCTTCCACAACATTTTTTAATTAAAAAGAAATTTTAAATGTTTAGAGAAAATTCATGGAAGCATATAGTTGCCAAGCTGCGTGTCTTTCCGTCCTTCCAATCTTCCAAAGTTATTTGGACAATTGATTTATCACACTCATAGGGGAGACTAGTATTTCGTCAAATTGTTGTGCATCGGCTTTTTTGTTTTTCGAATTGAATTAATACAGTTAAAAACGCAACCATTTCTTTCATAAAGTTCGAAAGCACAATTAACAATGATCGATTTCACATGCCTTACCCGCGCTATTGACTGTCACGTGACATCGTTAAAAGCACCCCCGTAGAAGCAAAAGATAGCTCATAAATTCGCCCCTAAGAATATGAAATTACAAAACAAGCAACTTACACCCTAACCAGTGAGCCAAAGAAAATTTTATATAGATCGAGAAGAATGTCTGAAATACTGATAAGTTTTATGCCTTTGTGAAGCGCTTTAATCTTAACGATGTGTACAGGGTCTTACAAAATTATTGAGGAAGAACAGGAGAATTAAATAGAAACATTAGATTAGATTTAAAACTGTGTTTAATTACTCTTTCGACGGGTTTCTTCATTTTCAGGCAAAATAAAATAAGAAAAAGAACATATTCGTCTTTCTGCAGTATTAACTAAGATTAAATAGTATCAAAGTCACCTTTCACCTTTTCGTGCTATTTCATCCGTTGAAAGATTTTCACATGATGATTTATATAAACCGCTGCGTACAGATTTTCATTCGAAATTTAAACCGGTGAGTACAAATATATCCATATACCGCACTGTACAGCGATTTAGTTTCGGTTTTAACTGTAGCGTACACCATCGGAATTTTCAAGTGTCTATATTTCCGAGACAAGGGGCTAGATCCAATACATTTTGGGTCATATTTAGGGAGATATCTTGTCCCCATCCACCGCCACATTTGATTTTGCCGGTGCGGTCATTTTAGGGAAAATATGGCCATTTCTACTTTCGTTTGGCGCTTCAATTTTAAATGTCATCAAAACACAATGTTTGAAGCTGTATTACACACAGACGGTGCTATAGGACGTTTAATCATTAGGTACGATGGATGATGTATTCAAAACTGATTACGTATATGTTGTCGTTATGCTATTGGATGACAGATTATAGTAATATCGAACAAAAATAAAGAACACTTACTTTTTCACGAACGCCTATCCGCCATTTTGAATATACCGTTGCAAACTACCGTACAGTGTTTCCATACAGTGATCAACAGAAAACGGAAGTAAACAGAATTACCATTCTACAGACGCTTGGAAGTTTAGATTATTGATGAGTCATCCCAGGATGCTGGCATTTCGTTGTGTATGGTGGATTAAAAGAACTATAAGACATCATGTTTTATAAACGTTTTATTCATCCGTTATATGCTCACATACATTTTCAGTCATTTAGCGGTCAACATAATCCAGTTTTATTGTAGCGGCATGCCGCATCTAGTAGTAGACTACGGCAATTATTGGTGCGGCATGCCGCATCTACGGCAATTATTGGTGCGGCGAATGCCGCACCTGCCGCACCCGTGTCTACGCCCATGTGTTGTTTCAACGACGTGTGGCTAATTAACTTAAGTGTCAACTCATTCTGGCATATCAATACCGTGTCATGAAATGACAGTGGCATGTAGCACTTGCTAATCTTTGAGTGGATAGCATAAAAAGGCTGCATAGAATCAGATGAAACCATTCTTTTCCACCATTCTACATCGATAATAACACAACAATGCCTTCGAAAATGAAATCTCTTGACAAGCGCTTCACATTGAACACAGCTGAGCGACGATTCAAGAAAGCCTGCGACCAGATTGTGCTGCTAAACCAGCGACTAGGCGAAGTACAGAAACGCTACAAAATGGCAAAAAGAACCAACAACAGATCCTTCCGCTACAATCTCAGACTGAAACTAGCAGTAATTGAAGGAGCAAGAAACATGTACTACGACTACGCCTACAACAAAGCTGACCAGGTCGCCGAACTACGCAGAGAGCTATTCAACGAGTCTGTCGAAATCGTGTCTGCTTCTGACTCTGATTATTCTTCAGACTCTGAATAGCAAGAGTCGCACAGCTGTTCGTCGTTTAACAAAACGGCCCTTTTCAGAGCCAAACCAAATGTCTAGAAAGACATCTTTTTCACAAATTGTCAAACAAATAAAAAAGATCAAGTCCCGTAAAAGTCCAATTGAACGCCTAAACATACCTTAAATTTGTATTAAAATCCGAGAAAAGGCCGTCAATCGATTGTCCTTCTAAAACATATTGACCCGCCACGCAAAAATGGAACATTTAACTTGCGCGATACCTATCAAGCCTAGTAAAATTGCAAGGACTATGCAGGATGATCGTGCGGGGTTAAATCTTATAAATAGCATATTATCAGTGTCTGACCAAATCGTTGCCACTACAGCTTGAAAAGACTGTAGTTATGAGATTTGGGCAGTCCACCAACGATATGATCTTGTTGCTTTCTTTTTGAGTAAGGAGATAAATGTAGAATATGTAGTCAATGATAAAAATTACTTTCTAGAAATGTATAGAATTCATTCTTTATTTTATTACATTTTGATTTCTATTACAAACCTTGCTTGACTGGTCCTGACTCTGAACTACATTTTCAAATGCTCAATTCCTGTTGAGTTCCTGTGCATGTCTTTTTTTCGCGTGACTGGCTCCTTTCTTTAACGCGACAAAAGTGCCGAATTTAAGATTCGTGGGTACGTTCATTTCGACTGAATTTCGTGCTCATTTTCTATCATCATGTTGGTAATGAAAAAAATGCCGAGAATCACTCTCATCATATTTATATTTCTCAGGACTCGCTTAACTGTATCTTTTATGAGCTGTAGTAACGATCTAATATATATATATTTGTCGCTCGCCATCGAGGAAAACTGCAAACTTATCTTTTTGAGGGTTAGTTTGTTTTGCTCCGAGATAAAATGGCAACGTCGCATGCATGTAAATGTTCTAAAAAATGCGCGTTTCGACCCTGATTGGCCTACTATGAGCAGTAGCTAGTTTCATTTGCAGTTCGGGCTCGGCCAATATTTTTCCGACGTGAACGCGAAGGCGCATAATATTATCTTTTTTTATATAGTATACGGTAACTTTGAAATGCACAATAAATGTCCGGATTAGTTCTCCTTTTGTCACTCATATTAAAATGTGATGGGCGAAAATTGTGTAAATGAATACTTGGTTGTTTGACAAGATCGATCTACGTGTTTGCAAACTTCATAAAAACAGTAATTAAGTAGTTGTGAAAGATTGCGGATTAGCAAATCGTCATGTTGTTTCAACGACGTGTGGCTAATTAACTTAAGTGTCAACTCATTCTGGCATATCAATACCGTGTCATGAAATGACAGTGGCATGTAGCACTTGCTAATCTTTGAGTGGATAGCATAAAAAGGCTGCATAGAATCAGATGAAACCATTCTTTTCCACCATTCTACATCGATAATAACACAACAATGCCTTCGAAAATGAAATCTCTTGACAAGCGCTTCACATTGAACACAGCTGAGCGACGATTCAAGAAAGCCTGCGACCAGATTGTGCTGCTAAACCAGCGACTAGGCGAAGTACAGAAACGCTACAAAATGGCAAAAAGAACCAACAACAGATCCTTCCGCTACAATCTCAGACTGAAACTAGCAGTAATTGAAGGAGCAAGAAACATGTACTACGACTACGACTACAACAAAGCTGACCAAGTCGCCGAACTACGCAGAGAGCTATTCAACGAGTCTGTCGAAATCGTGTCTGCATCTGACTCTGATTATTCTTCAGACTCTGAATAGCAAGAGTCGCACAGCTGTTCGTCGTTTAACAAAACGGCCCTTTTCAGAGCCAAACCAAATGTCTAGAAAGACATCCCTTTACAAATTGTCAAACAAATAAAAAAGATCAAGTCCCGTAAAAGTCCAATTGAACGCCTAAACATACCTTAAATTTGTATTAAAATCCGAGAAAAGGCCGTCAATCGATTGTCCTTCTAAAACATATTGACCCGCCACGCAAAAATGGAACATTTAACTTGCGCGATACCTATCAAGCCTAGTAAAATTGCAAGGACTATGCAGGATGATCGTGCGGGGTTAAATCTTATAAATAGCATATTATCAGTGTCTGACCAAATCGTTGCCACTACAGCTTGAAAAGACTGTAGTTATGAGATTTGGGCAGTCCACCAACGATATGATCTTGTTGCTTTCTTTTTGAGTAAGGAGATAAATGTAGAATATGTAGTCAATGATAAAAATTACTTTCTAGAAATGTATAGAATTCATTCTTTATTTTATTACATTTTGATTTCTATTACAAACCTTGCTTGACTGGTCCTGACTCTGAACTACATTTTCAAATGCTCAATTCCTGTTGAGTTCCTGTGCATGTCTTTTTTTTCGCGTTACTGGCTCCTTTCTTTAACGCGACAAAAGTGCCGAATTTAAGATTCGTGGGTACGTTCATTTCGACTGAATTTCGTGCTCATTTTCTATCATCATGTTGGTAATGAAAAAAATGCCGAGAATCACTTTGATCATATTTATATTTCTCAGGACTCGCTTAACTGTATCTTTTATGAGCTGTAGTAACGATCTAATATATATATATTTGTCGCTCGCCATCGAGGAAAACTGCAAACTTATCTTTTTGAGGGTTAGTTTGTTTTGCTCCGAGATAAAATGGCAACGTCGCATGCATGTAAATGTTCTAAAAAATGCGCGTTTCGACCCTGATTGGCCTACTATGAGCAGTAGCTAGTTTCATTTGCAGTTCGGGCTCAGCCAATATTTTTCCGACGTGAACGCGAAGGCGCATAATATTATCTTTTTTTATATAGTATACGGTAACTTTGAAATGCACAATAAATGTCCGGATTAGTTCTCCTTTTGTCACTCATATTAAAATGTGATGGGCGAAAATTGTGTAAATGAATACTTGGTTGTTTGACAAGATCGATCTACGTGTTTGCAAACTTCATAAAAACAGTAATTAAGTAGTTGTGAAAGATTGCGGATTAGCAAATCGTCATGTTGTTTCAACGACGTGTGGCTAATTAACTTAAGTGTCAACTCATTCTGGCATATCAATACCGTGTCATGAAATGACAGTGGCATGTAGCACTTGCTAATCTTTGAGTGGATAGCATAAAAAGGCTGCATAGAATCAGATGAAACCATTCTTTTCCACCATTCTACATCGATAATAACACAACAATGCCTTCGAAAATGAAATCTCTTGACAAGCGCTTCACATTGAACACAGCTGAGCGACGATTCAAGAAAGCCTGCGACCAGATTGTGCTGCTAAACCAGCGACTAGGCGAAGTACAGAAACGCTACAAAATGGCAAAAAGAACCAACAACAGATCCTTCCGCTACAATCTCAGACTGAAACTAGCAGTAATTGAAGGAGCAAGAAACATGTACTACGACTACGCCTACAACAAAGCTGACCAGGTCGCCGAACTACGCAGAGAGCTATTCAACGAGTCTGTCGAAATCGTGTCTGCTTCTGACTCTGATTATTCTTCAGACTCTGAATAGCAAGAGTCGCACAGCTGTTCGTCGTTTAACAAAACGGCCCTTTTCAGAGCCAAACCAAATGTCTAGAAAGACATCTTTTTCACAAATTGTCAAACAAATAAAAAAGATCAAGTCCCGTAAAAGTCCAATTGAACGCCTAAACATACCTTAAATTTGTATTAAAATCCGAGAAAAGGCCGTCAATCGATTGTCCTTCTAAAACATATTGACCCGCCACGCAAAAATGGAACATTTAACTTGCGCGATACCTATCAAGCCTAGTAAAATTGCAAGGACTATGCAGGATGATCGTGTGGGGTTAAATCTTATAAATAGCATATTATCAGTGTCTGACCAAATCGTTGCCACTACAGCTTGAAAAGACTGTAGTTATGAGATTTGGGCAGTCCACCAACGATATGATCTTGTTGCTTTCTTTTTGAGTAAGGAGATAAATGTAGAATATGTAGTCAATGATAAAAATTACTTTCTAGAAATGTATAGAATTCATTCTTTATTTTATTACATTTTGATTTCTATTACAAACCTTGCTTGACTGGTCCTGACTCTGAACTACATTTTCAAATGCTCAATTCCTGTTGAGTTCCTGTGCATGTCTTTTTTTCGCGTGACTGGCTCCTTTCTTTAACGCGACAAAAGTGCCGAATTTAAGATTCGTGGGTACGTTCATTTCGACTGAATTTCGTGCTCATTTTCTATCATCATGTTGGTAATGAAAAAAATGCCGAGAATCACTTTGATCATATTTATATTTCTCAGGACTCGCTTAACTGTATCTTTTATGAGCTGTAGTAACGATCTAATATATATATATTTGTCGCTCGCCATCGAGGAAAACTGCAAACTTATCTTTTTGAGGGTTAGTTTGTTTTGCTCCGAGATAAAATGGCAACGTCGCATGCATGTAAATGTTCTAAAAAATGCGCGTTTCGACCCTGATTGGCCTACTATGAGCAGTAGCTAGTTTCATTTGCAGTTCGGGCTCGGCCAATATTTTTCCGACGTGAACGCGAAGGCGCATAATATTATCTTTTTTTATATAGTATACGGTAACTTTGAAATGCACAATAAATGTCCGGATTAGTTCTCCTTTTGTCACTCATATTAAAATGTGATGGGCGAAAATTGTGTAAATGAATACTTGGTTGTTTGACAAGATCGATCTACGTGTTTGCAAACTTCATAAAAACAGTAATTAAGTAGTTGTGAAAGATTGCGGATTAGCAAATCGTCATGTTGCAGTGGCGTAGCCATGTTATTTACATTGGTGCGGCAAAACTGAGCTCCGAAGGAGCGAATGCGAGCGCCGAAGGCGCGAAGCCCTTCTAGGGGGGTCCGGGGGCATGCCCCCCCGGAAAATTTTTGAAAAAACGGTGCGATTTGGTGCATTCTAGACTATACTTGATCACAATTTCAGTAGGGAAGAAATAGTGTGGAAAAGGAAGAAATTGCTTGTCAGAAGCAATTTCTTCTTTTTTCACAATGTTTTCTCAATCATAAAATCACAGGCACGTAATTATAAGCAGGGATTACACAGGAAAGGGTTAACCCTAGTACGAGGACTAATCGATAATGACATTAACAACTCACCATGTACTCACGGGGAATCGCATGTTTGACATCAACACTGTATGGAAACTCTGTACGGTAGTTTGCAACGGTATATTCAAAGTGGCGGATAAGCGTTCGTGAAAAAGTAAGTGTTCTTTATTTTTGTTCGATGCTGATTTAATCTATCATCCTGTAAGATAATGACAACATTTACGCAATCAGATTTGAATACATTATCCATCGTACCTAATGATTAAACGTCCTATAGCACCGTCCGTGTGTAATACAGCTTCAAACATTGTGTTTTGATGACATTTAAAATTGAAGCGCAAAACGAAAGTAGAAATGGCCATATTTTCCTTAAAATGACCGCACCGGCAAAATCAAATGTGGCGGTGGATGGGGACAAGATATCTCCCTAAATATGACCCAGAATGTATTGGATCTAGCCCCTTGTCTAGGAAATATAGATGGTGTACGCTACAGTTAAAACCGAAACTAAATCGCTGTACAGTGCGGTATATGGATATATTTGTACTCACCGGTTTAAATTTCGAATGAAAAATCTGTACGCAACGGTTTATATAAATTATCATGTGAAAATCGTTCAACGGGTTGAATGGCACGAAAAGGTGAAAGGTGACTTTGATACTATTTAATCTTAGCTAATACTGCAGAAAGACGAATATATTCTTATTCTTAATTTTATTTGTTTTGCCTGGAAATGAAGAAATCGTCGAAAGTGTATCATTAAAACATTTTTAAATTCTAATTTTATGTTTCTATTTAATTCTTCTGTCTTTCCTCAATAATTTTTGTAAGACCCTGTACAAATCGTTAAGACTAAAGCGCTTAACAAAGGCATCAAACTTTAAAAATGTCGGAGTATATTCCAGACATTCTTCTCGATGATGTAATATTAATTTATGATTCTTTTTTGTTGTTGTTTTTTGTTTGTTTTGCATTGAAACAAAGAAAAATAATTGATAGAGTATCATTACACACCATTTTAAATCTAATGTTATGTATCTACTTAATTCTATGTCATAGAAAGTTTCAGTTTAGTAATCAAAACAGTTTTATAAGCTTGAACCTAGATTATTGTTTCTGATATCATACGAAATGCTTACGGTTTTTTTTAACTTTCAGCTTTAGAAGCTTACAGTTAGAAGAAATCTTATCGAAATAAATTATTTAATACTCAATAGTTCTGATACACATAAGAAAATAGTTTTATTTCTTTTAGTTATCTCTTTCAGACAAATATCTTGTAATTTCCTTCCACAACATTTTTTAATTAAAAAGAAATTTTAAATGTTTAGAGAAAATTCATGGAAGCATATAGTTGCCAAGCTGCGTGTCTTTCCGTCCTTCCAATCTTCCAAAGTTATTTGGACAATTGATTTATCACACTCATAGGGGAGACTAGTATTTCGTCAAATTGTTGTGCATCGGCTTTTTTGTTTTTCGAATTGAATTAATACAGTTAAAAACGCAACCATTTCTTTCATAAAGTTCGAAAGCACAATTAACAATGATCGATTTCACATGCCTTACCCGCGCTATTGACTGTCACGTGACATCGTTAAAAGCACCCCCGTAGAAGCAAAAGATAGCTCATAAATTCGCCCCTAAGAATATGAAATTACAAAACAAGCAACTTACACCCTAACCAGTGAGCCAAAGAAAATTTTATATAGATCGAGAAGAATGTCTGAAATACTGATAAGTTTTATGCCTTTGTGAAGCGCTTTAATCTTAACGATGTGTACAGGGTCTTACAAAATTATTGAGGAAGAACAGGAGAATTAAATAGAAACATTAGATTAGATTTAAAACTGTGTTTAATTACTCTTTCGACGGGTTTCTTCATTTTCAGGCAAAATAAAATAAGAAAAAGAACATATTCGTCTTTCTGCAGTATTAACTAAGATTAAATAGTATCAAAGTCACCTTTCACCTTTTCGTGCTATTTCATCCGTTGAAAGATTTTCACATGATGATTTATATAAACCGCTGCGTACAGATTTTCATTCGAAATTTAAACCGGTGAGTACAAATATATCCATATACCGCACTGTACAGCGATTTAGTTTCGGTTTTAACTGTAGCGTACACCATCGGAATTTTCAAGTGTCTATATTTCCGAGACAAGGGGCTAGATCCAATACATTTTGGGTCATATTTAGGGAGATATCTTGTCCCCATCCACCGCCACATTTGATTTTGCCGGTGCGGTCATTTTAGGGAAAATATGGCCATTTCTACTTTCGTTTGGCGCTTCAATTTTAAATGTCATCAAAACACAATGTTTGAAGCTGTATTACACACAGACGGTGCTATAGGACGTTTAATCATTAGGTACGATGGATGATGTATTCAAAACTGATTACGTATATGTTGTCGTTATGCTATTGGATGACAGATTATAGTAATATCGAACAAAAATAAAGAACACTTACTTTTTCACGAACGCCTATCCGCCATTTTGAATATACCGTTGCAAACTACCGTACAGTGTTTCCATACAGTGATCAACAGAAAACGGAAGTAAACAGAATTACCATTCTACAGACGCTTGGAAGTTTAGATTATTGATGAGTCATCCCAGGATGCTGGCATTTCGTTGTGTATGGTGGATTAAAAGAACTATAAGACATCATGTTTTATAAACGTTTTATTCATCCGTTATATGCTCACATACATTTTCAGTCATTTAGCGGTCAACATAATCCAGTTTTATTGTAGCGGCATGCCGCATCTAGTAGTAGACTACGGCAATTATTGGTGCGGCATGCCGCATCTACGGCAATTATTGGTGCGGCGAATGCCGCACCTGCCGCACCCGTGTCTACGCCCATGTGTTGTTTCAACGACGTGTGGCTAATTAACTTAAGTGTCAACTCATTCTGGCATATCAATACCGTGTCATGAAATGACAGTGGCATGTAGCACTTGCTAATCTTTGAGTGGATAGCATAAAAAGGCTGCATAGAATCAGATGAAACCATTCTTTTCCACCATTCTACATCGATAATAACACAACAATGCCTTCGAAAATGAAATCTCTTGACAAGCGCTTCACATTGAACACAGCTGAGCGACG
The DNA here is from genome assembly GCA_948146395.1 of Fragum whitleyi. Taxonomy (NCBI): domain Eukaryota; kingdom Metazoa; phylum Mollusca; class Bivalvia; order Cardiida; family Cardiidae; genus Fragum; species Fragum whitleyi. The sequence goes on along the minus strand of OX411548.1, from coordinate 18,271,402 downwards.
ATTCAAGAAAGCCTGCGACCAGATTGTGCTGCTAAACCAGCGACTAGGCGAAGTACAGAAACGCTACAAAATGGCAAAAAGAACCAACAACAGATCCTTCCGCTACAATCTCAGACTGAAACTAGCAGTAATTGAAGGAGCAAGAAACATGTACTACGACTACGCCTACAACAAAGCTGACCAGGTCGCCGAACTACGCAGAGAGCTATTCAACGAGTCTGTCGAAATCGTGTCTGCTTCTGACTCTGATTATTCTTCAGACTCTGAATAGCAAGAGTCGCACAGCTGTTCGTCGTTTAACAAAACGGCCCTTTTCAGAGCCAAACCAAATGTCTAGAAAGACATCTTTTTCACAAATTGTCAAACAAATAAAAAAGATCAAGTCCCGTAAAAGTCCAATTGAACGCCTAAACATACCTTAAATTTGTATTAAAATCCGAGAAAAGGCCGTCAATCGATTGTCCTTCTAAAACATATTGACCCGCCACGCAAAAATGGAACATTTAACTTGCGCGATACCTATCAAGCCTAGTAAAATTGCAAGGACTATGCAGGATGATCGTGCGGGGTTAAATCTTATAAATAGCATATTATCAGTGTCTGACCAAATCGTTGCCACTACAGCTTGAAAAGACTGTAGTTATGAGATTTGGGCAGTCCACCAACGATATGATCTTGTTGCTTTCTTTTTGAGTAAGGAGATAAATGTAGAATATGTAGTCAATGATAAAAATTACTTTCTAGAAATGTATAGAATTCATTCTTTATTTTATTACATTTTGATTTCTATTACAAACCTTGCTTGACTGGTCCTGACTCTGAACTACATTTTCAAATGCTCAATTCCTGTTGAGTTCCTGTGCATGTCTTTTTTTCGCGTGACTGGCTCCTTTCTTTAACGCGACAAAAGTGCCGAATTTAAGATTCGTGGGTACGTTCATTTCGACTGAATTTCGTGCTCATTTTCTATCATCATGTTGGTAATGAAAAAAATGCCGAGAATCACTCTCATCATATTTATATTTCTCAGGACTCGCTTAACTGTATCTTTTATGAGCTGTAGTAACGATCTAATATATATATATTTGTCGCTCGCCATCGAGGAAAACTGCAAACTTATCTTTTTGAGGGTTAGTTTGTTTTGCTCCGAGATAAAATGGCAACGTCGCATGCATGTAAATGTTCTAAAAAATGCGCGTTTCGACCCTGATTGGCCTACTATGAGCAGTAGCTAGTTTCATTTGCAGTTCGGGCTCGGCCAATATTTTTCCGACGTGAACGCGAAGGCGCATAATATTATCTTTTTTTATATAGTATACGGTAACTTTGAAATGCACAATAAATGTCCGGATTAGTTCTCCTTTTGTCACTCATATTAAAATGTGATGGGCGAAAATTGTGTAAATGAATACTTGGTTGTTTGACAAGATCGATCTACGTGTTTGCAAACTTCATAAAAACAGTAATTAAGTAGTTGTGAAAGATTGCGGATTAGCAAATCGTCATGTTGTTTCAACGACGTGTGGCTAATTAACTTAAGTGTCAACTCATTCTGGCATATCAATACCGTGTCATGAAATGACAGTGGCATGTAGCACTTGCTAATCTTTGAGTGGATAGCATAAAAAGGCTGCATAGAATCAGATGAAACCATTCTTTTCCACCATTCTACATCGATAATAACACAACAATGCCTTCGAAAATGAAATCTCTTGACAAGCGCTTCACATTGAACACAGCTGAGCGACGATTCAAGAAAGCCTGCGACCAGATTGTGCTGCTAAACCAGCGACTAGGCGAAGTACAGAAACGCTACAAAATGGCAAAAAGAACCAACAACAGATCCTTCCGCTACAATCTCAGACTGAAACTAGCAGTAATTGAAGGAGCAAGAAACATGTACTACGACTACGACTACAACAAAGCTGACCAAGTCGCCGAACTACGCAGAGAGCTATTCAACGAGTCTGTCGAAATCGTGTCTGCATCTGACTCTGATTATTCTTCAGACTCTGAATAGCAAGAGTCGCACAGCTGTTCGTCGTTTAACAAAACGGCCCTTTTCAGAGCCAAACCAAATGTCTAGAAAGACATCCCTTTACAAATTGTCAAACAAATAAAAAAGATCAAGTCCCGTAAAAGTCCAATTGAACGCCTAAACATACCTTAAATTTGTATTAAAATCCGAGAAAAGGCCGTCAATCGATTGTCCTTCTAAAACATATTGACCCGCCACGCAAAAATGGAACATTTAACTTGCGCGATACCTATCAAGCCTAGTAAAATTGCAAGGACTATGCAGGATGATCGTGCGGGGTTAAATCTTATAAATAGCATATTATCAGTGTCTGACCAAATCGTTGCCACTACAGCTTGAAAAGACTGTAGTTATGAGATTTGGGCAGTCCACCAACGATATGATCTTGTTGCTTTCTTTTTGAGTAAGGAGATAAATGTAGAATATGTAGTCAATGATAAAAATTACTTTCTAGAAATGTATAGAATTCATTCTTTATTTTATTACATTTTGATTTCTATTACAAACCTTGCTTGACTGGTCCTGACTCTGAACTACATTTTCAAATGCTCAATTCCTGTTGAGTTCCTGTGCATGTCTTTTTTTTCGCGTGACTGGCTCCTTTCTTTAACGCGACAAAAGTGCCGAATTTAAGATTCGTGGGTACGTTCATTTCGACTGAATTTCGTGCTCATTTTCTATCATCATGTTGGTAATGAAAAAAATGCCGAGAATCACTCTCATCATATTTATATTTCTCAGGACTCGCTTAACTGTATCTTTTATGAGCTGTAGTAACGATCTAATATATATATATATTTGTCGCTCGCCATCGAGGAAAACTGCAAACTTATCTTTTTGAGGGTTAGTTTGTTTTGCTCCGAGATAAAATGGCAACGTCGCATGCATGTAAATGTTCTAAAAAATGCGCGTTTCGACCCTGATTGGCCTACTATGAGCAGTAGCTAGTTTCATTTGCAGTTCGGGCTCGGCCAATATTTTTCCGACGTGAACGCGAAGGCGCATAATATTATCTTTTTTTATATAGTATACGGTAACTTTGAAATGCACAATAAATGTCCGGATTAGTTCTCCTTTTGTCACTCATATTAAAATGTGATGGGCGAAAATTGTGTAAATGAATACTTGGTTGTTTGACAAGATCGATCTACGTGTTTGCAAACTTCATAAAAACAGTAATTAAGTAGTTGTGAAAGATTGCGGATTAGCAAATCGTCATGTTGTTTCAACGACGTGTGGCTAATTAACTTAAGTGTCAACTCATTCTGGCATATCAATACCGTGTCATGAAATGACAGTGGCATGTAGCACTTGCTAATCTTTGAGTGGATAGCATAAAAAGGCTGCATAGAATCAGATGAAACCATTCTTTTCCACCATTCTACATCGATAATAACACAACAATGCCTTCGAAAATGAAATCTCTTGACAAGCGCTTCACATTGAACACAGCTGAGCGACGATTCAAGAAAGCCTGCGACCAGATTGTGCTGCTAAACCAGCGACTAGGCGAAGTACAGAAACGCTACAAAATGGCAAAAAGAACCAACAACAGATCCTTCCGCTACAATCTCAGACTGAAACTAGCAGTAATTGAAGGAGCAAGAAACATGTACTACGACTACGCCTACAACAAAGCTGACCAGGTCGCCGAACTACGCAGAGAGCTATTCAACGAGTCTGTCGAAATCGTGTCTGCTTCTGACTCTGATTATTCTTCAGACTCTGAATAGCAAGAGTCGCACAGCTGTTCGTCGTTTAACAAAACGGCCCTTTTCAGAGCCAAACCAAATGTCTAGAAAGACATCTTTTTCACAAATTGTCAAACAAATAAAAAAGATCAAGTCCCGTAAAAGTCCAATTGAACGCCTAAACATCCCTTAAATTTGTATTAAAATCCGAGAAAAGGCCGTCAATCGATTGTCCTTCTAAAACATATTGACCCGCCACGCAAAAATGGAACATTTAACTTGCGCGATACCTATCAAGCCTAGTAAAATTGCAAGGACTATGCAGGATGATCGTGCGGGGTTAAATCTTATAAATAGCATATTATCAGTGTCTGACCAAATCGTTGCCACTACAGCTTGAAAAGACTGTAGTTATGAGATTTGGGCAGTCCACCAACGATATGATCTTGTTGCTTTCTTTTTGAGTAAGGAGATAAATGTAGAATATGTAGTCAATGATAAAAATTACTTTCTAGAAATGTATAGAATTCATTCTTTATTTTATTACATTTTGATTTCTATTACAAACCTTGCTTGACTGGTCCTGACTCTGAACTACATTTTCAAATGCTCAATTCCTGTTGAGTTCCTGTGCATGTCTTTTTTTCGCGTGACTGGCTCCTTTCTTTAACGCGACAAAAGTGCCGAATTTAAGATTCGTGGGTACGTTCATTTCGACTGAATTTCGTGCTCATTTTCTATCATCATGTTGGTAATGAAAAAAATGCCGAGAATCACTTTGATCATATTTATATTTCTCAGGACTCGCTTAACTGTATCTTTTATGAGCTGTAGTAACGATCTAATATATATATATTTGTCGCTCGCCATCGAGGAAATCTGCAAACTTATCTTTTTGAGGGTTAGTTTGTTTTGCTCCGAGATAAAATGGCAACGTCGCATGCATGTAAATGTTCTAAAAAATGCGCGTTTCGACCCTGATTGGCCTACTATGAGCAGTAGCTAGTTTCATTTGCAGTTCGGGCTCGGCCAATATTTTTCCGACGTGAACGCGAAGGCGCATAATATTATCTTTTTTTATATAGTATACGGTAACTTTGAAATGCACAATAAATGTCCGGATTAGTTCTCCTTTTGTCACTCATATTAAAATGTGATGGGCGAAAATTGTGTAAATGAATACTTGGTTGTTTGACAAGATCGATCTACGTGTTTGCAAACTTCATAAAAACAGTAATTAAGTAGTTGTGAAAGATTGCGGATTAGCAAATCGTCATGTTGTTTCAACGACGTGTGGCTAATTAACTTAAGTGTCAACTCATTCTGGCATATCAATACCGTGTCATGAAATGACAGTGGCATGTAGCACTTGCTAATCTTTGAGTGGATAGCATAAAAAGGCTGCATAGAATCAGATGAAACCATTCTTTTCCACCATTCTACATCGATAATAACACAACAATGCCTTCGAAAATGAAATCTCTTGACAAGCGCTTCACATTGAACACAGCTGAGCGACGATTCAAGAAAGCCTGCGACCAGATTGTGCTGCTAAACCAGCGACTAGGCGAAGTACAGAAACGCTACAAAATGGCAAAAAGAACCAACAACAGATCCTTCCGCTACAATCTCAGACTGAAACTAGCAGTAATTGAAGGAGCAAGAAACATGTACTACGACTACGCCTACAACAAAGCTGACCAGGTCGCCGAACTACGCAGAGAGCTATTCAACGAGTCTGTCGAAATCGTGTCTGCTTCTGACTCTGATTATTCTTCAGACTCTGAATAGCAAGAGTCGCACAGCTGTTCGTCGTTTAACAAAACGGCCCTTTTCAGAGCCAAACCAAATGTCTAGAAAGACATCTTTTTCACAAATTGTCAAACAAATAAAAAAGATCAAGTCCCGTAAAAGTCCAATTGAACGCCTAAACATACCTTAAATTTGTATTAAAATCCGAGAAAAGGCCGTCAATCGATTGTCCTTCTAAAACATATTGACCCGCCACGCAAAAATGGAACATTTAACTTGCGCGATACCTATCAAGCCTAGTAAAATTGCAAGGACTATGCAGGATGATCGTGCGGGGTTAAATCTTATAAATAGCATATTATCAGTGTCTGACCAAATCGTTGCCACTACAGCTTGAAAAGACTGTAGTTATGAGATTTGGGCAGTCCACCAACGATATGATCTTGTTGCTTTCTTTTTGAGTAAGGAGATAAATGTAGAATATGTAGTCAATGATAAAAATTACTTTCTAGAAATGTATAGAATTCATTCTTTATTTTATTACATTTTGATTTCTATTACAAACCTTGCTTGACTGGTCCTGACTCTGAACTACATTTTCAAATGCTCAATTCCTGTTGAGTTCCTGTGCATGTCTTTTTTTTCGCGTGACTGGCTCCTTTCTTTAACGCGACAAAAGTGCCGAATTTAAGATTCGTGGGTACGTTCATTTCGACTGAATTTCGTGCTCATTTTCTATCATCATGTTGGTAATGAAAAAAATGCCGAGAATCACTCTCATCATATTTATATTTCTCAGGACTCGCTTAACTGTATCTTTTATGAGCTGTAGTAACGATCTAATATATATATATTTGTCGCTCGCCATCGAGGAAAACTGCAAACTTATCTTTTTGAGGGTTAGTTTGTTTTGCTCCGAGATAAAATGGCAACGTCGCATGCATGTAAATGTTCTAAAAAATGCGCGTTTCGACCCTGATTGGCCTACTATGAGCAGTAGCTAGTTTCATTTGCAGTTCGGGCTCGGCCAATATTTTTCCGACGTGAACGCGAAGGCGCATAATATTATCTTTTTTTATATAGTATACGGTAACTTTGAAATGCACAATAAATGTCCGGATTAGTTCTCCTTTTGTCACTCATATTAAAATGTGATGGGCGAAAATTGTGTAAATGAATACTTGGTTGTTTGACAAGATCGATCTACGTGTTTGCAAACTTCATAAAAACAGTAATTAAGTAGTTGTGAAAGATTGCGGATTAGCAAATCGTCATGTTGTTTCAACGACGTGTGGCTAATTAACTTAAGTGTCAACTCATTCTGGCATATCAATACCGTGTCATGAAATGACAGTGGCATGTAGCACTTGCTAATCTTTGAGTGGATAGCATAAAAAGGCTGCATAGAATCAGATGAAACCATTCTTTTCCACCATTCTACATCGATAATAACACAACAATGCCTTCGAAAATGAAATCTCTTGACAAGCGCTTCACATTGAACACAGCTGAGCGACGATTCAAGAAAGCCTGCGACCAGATTGTGCTGCTAAACCAGCGACTAGGCGAAGTACAGAAACGCTACAAAATGGCAAAAAGAACCAACAACAGATCCTTCCGCTACAATCTCAGACTGAAACTAGCAGTAATTGAAGGAGCAAGAAACATGTACTACGACTACGCCTACAACAAAGCTGACCAGGTCGCCGAACTACGCAGAGAGCTATTCAACGAGTCTGTCGAAATCGTGTCTGCTTCTGACTCTGATTATTCTTCAGACTCTGAATAGCAAGAGTCGCACAGCTGTTCGTCGTTTAACAAAACGGCCCTTTTCAGAGCCAAACCAAATGTCTAGAAAGACATCTTTTTCACAAATTGTCAAACAAATAAAAAAGATCAAGTCCCGTAAAAGTCCAATTGAACGCCTAAACATACCTTAAATTTGTATTAAAATCCGAGAAAAGGCCGTCAATCGATTGTCCTTCTAAAACATATTGACCCGCCACGCAAAAATGGAACATTTAACTTGCGCGATACCTATCAAGCCTAGTAAAATTGCAAGGACTATGCAGGATGATCGTGCGGGGTTAAATCTTATAAATAGCATATTATCAGTGTCTGACCAAATCGTTGCCACTACAGCTTGAAAAGACTGTAGTTATGAGATTTGGGCAGTCCACCAACGATATGATCTTGTTGCTTTCTTTTTGAGTAAGGAGATAAATGTAGAATATGTAGTCAATGATAAAAATTACTTTCTAGAAATGTATAGAATTCATTCTTTATTTTATTACATTTTGATTTCTATTACAAACCTTGCTTGACTGGTCCTGACTCTGAACTACATTTTCAAATGCTCAATTCCTGTTGAGTTCCTGTGCATGTCTTTTTTTCGCGTGACTGGCTCCTTTCTTTAACGCGACAAAAGTGCCGAATTTAAGATTCGTGGGTACGTTCATTTCGACTGAATTTCGTGCTCATTTTCTATCATCATGTTGGTAATGAAAAAAATGCCGAGAATCACTTTGATCATATTTATATTTCTCAGGACTCGCTTAACTGTATCTTTTATGAGCTGTAGTAACGATCTAATATATATATATTTGTCGCTCGCCATCGAGGAAAACTGCAAACTTATCTTTTTGAGGGTTAGTTTGTTTTGCTCCGAGATAAAATGGCAACGTCGCATGCATGTAAATGTTCTAAAAAATGCGCGTTTCGACCCTGATTGGCCTACTATGAGCAGTAGCTAGTTTCATTTGCAGTTCGGGCTCGGCCAATATTTTTCCGACGTGAACGCGAAGGCGCATAATATTATCTTTTTTTTATATAGTATACGGTAACTTTGAAATGCACAATAAATGTCCGGATTAGTTCTCCTTTTGTCACTCATATTAAAATGTGATGGGCGAAAATTGTGTAAATGAATACTTGGTTGTTTGACAAGATCGATCTACGTGTTTGCAAACTTCATAAAAACAGTAATTAAGTAGTTGTGAAAGATTGCGGATTAGCAAATCCTCACCTTTGTGCTGTTTCTTCAAAATCTGTTTGGATGCTACAAGGTAATCTGAAAATAGAGAGGGAAGGAACCACAAAGAAAAAATTCAAATTGAACAAAAAAATGATTAAAGAATTTCAATAAAGAGTACCTACTGCAAGAAGGCCATTCAAGAAAATTGTATGTCTTTTAATTCTAAACACTATACGGAAATGTTTAATATTCTGGAAAATTTAAAAATTAATATTTTAATTAAGTCTAAGCTGAAAAATAAAAGTAGTAAGTGTCTGCAATTACATTAGTAAATTGAAAAAATATATATACATTAAATTGAAAAAAAAAAAAAAAAAACTAAATGAGAAAAGGAGAAATTGCTTGTTTTTTATCCTTTTCAAACCATGTTATATGTTAACAGAGAAATTAGCATTGTGTTGAAAATGTTCTATTTGAAATTAGTCAACAATTATTACAAAACCGGTTTATAAATACATAGAGAGAGGTCAAGCTAAAATTACACTTATCTGAAATTCAATAACTCGTTTTGTTGAGGATTCAAGAGCATATCCTTAAAAAACACTAAACACATGTTATTCCATAAAATGAGCCGTAAACTTCACAGTTACACGAATATATCCAGTTATCTCAATCACTTGCAATTGGTTAGTAAAAACAAATCGATTACACGCACCCGTTTAACACGGTGTATGCATGAGCAATCACATGTTCAACGGGTTGTGTACTTTAACCAGTTTATTTTACGGCTCTTAACGTCCATTCGGAGAAATTTGAAATACTATTAATATTTTGCGGTTAGATTTGATTACCCTAAGGAAAATAAGTGGTTATGTAGATCAAGTTGTATATTAGACATGTTAAATATGTATTTTTTTTCTATATATTATATATAAATGTGATTATATTTTGTAACGATGATGTACTTTGTACAAATCTTTCAATAAACTTATCTGTCTGTCTGTCTGTCTGTCTGTCATGTTGTTTCAACGACGTGTGGCTAATTAACTTAAGTGTCAACTCATTCTGGCATATCAATACCGTGTCATGAAATGACAGTGGCATGTAGCACTTGCTAATCTTTGAGTGGATAGCATAAAAAGGCTGCATAGAATCAGATGAAACCATTCTTTTCCACCATTCTACATCGATAATAACACAACAATGCCTTCGAAAATGAAATCTCTTGACAAGCGCTTCACATTGAACACAGCTGAGCGACGATTCAAGAAAGCCTGCGACCAGATTGTGCTGCTAAACCAGCGACTAGGCGAAGTACAGAAACGCTACAAAATGGCAAAAAGAACCAACAACAGATCCTTCCGCTACAATCTCAGACTGAAACTAGCAGTAATTGAAGGAGCAAGAAACATGTACTACGACTACGCCTACAACAAAGCTGACCAGGTCGCCGAACTACGCAGAGAGCTATTCAACGAGTCTGTCGAAATCGTGTCTGCTTCTGACTCTGATTATTCTTCAGACTCTGAATAGCAAGAGTCGCACAGCTGTTCGTCGTTTAACAAAACGGCCCTTTTCAGAGCCAAACCAAATGTCTAGAAAGACATCTTTTTCACAAATTGTCAAACAAATAAAAAAGATCAAGTCCCGTAAAAGTCCAATTGAACGCCTAAACATACCTTAAATTTGTATTAAAATCCGAGAAAAGGCCGTCAATCGATTGTCCTTCTAAAACATATTGACCCGCCACGCAAAAATGGAACATTTAACTTGCGCGATACCTATCAAGCCTAGTAAAATTGCAAGGACTATGCAGGATGATCGTGCGGGGTTAAATCTTATAAATAGCATATTATCAGTGTCTGACCAAATCGTTGCCACTACAGCTTGAAAAGACTGTAGTTATGAGATTTGGGCAGTCCACCAACGATATGATCTTGTTGCTTTCTTTTTGAGTAAGGAGATAAATGTAGAATATGTAGTCAATGATAAAAATTACTTTCTAGAAATGTATAGAATTCATTCTTTATTTTATTACATTTTGATTTCTATTACAAACCTTGCTTGACTGGTCCTGACTCTGAACTACATTTTCAAATGCTCAATTCCTGTTGAGTTCCTGTGCATGTCTTTTTTTTCGAGTGACTGGCTCCTTTCTTTAACGCGACAAAAGTGCCGAATTTAAGATTCGTGGGTACGTTCATTTCGACTGAATTTCGTGCTCATTTTCTATCATCATGTTGGTAATGAAAAAAATGCCGAGAATCACTCTCATCATATTTATATTTCTCAGGACTCGCTTAACTGTATCTTTTATGAGCTGTAGTAACGATCTAATATATATATATTTGTCGCTCGCCATCGAGGAAATCTGCAAACTTATCTTTTTGAGGGTTAGTTTGTTTTGCTCCGAGATAAAATGGCAACGTCGCATGCATGTAAATGTTCTAAAAAATGCGCGTTTCGACCCTGATTGGCCTACTATGAGCAGTAGCTAGTTTCATTTGCAGTTCGGGCTCGGCCAATATTTTTCCGACGTGAACGCGAAGGCGCATAATATTATCTTTTTTTATATAGTATACGGTAACTTTGAAATGCACAATAAATGTCCGGATTAGTTCTCCTTTTGTCACTCATATTAAAATGTGATGGGCGAAAATTGTGTAAATGAATACTTGGTTGTTTGACAAGATCGATCTACGTGTTTGCAAACTTCATAAAAACAGTAATTAAGTAGTTGTGAAAGATTGCGGATTAGCAAATCGTCATGTTGTTTCAACGACGTGTGGCTAATTAACTTAAGTGTCAACTCATTCTGGCATATCAATACCGTGTCATGAAATGACAGTGGCATGTAGCACTTGCTAATCTTTGAGTGGATAGCATAAAAAGGCTGCATAGAATCAGATGAAACCATTCTTTTCCACCATTCTACATCGATAATAACACAACAATGCCTTCGAAAATGAAATCTCTTGACAAGCGCTTCACATTGAACACAGCTGAGCGACGATTCAAGAAAGCCTGCGACCAGATTGTGCTGCTAAACCAGCGACTAGGCGAAGTACAGAAACGCTACAAAATGGCAAAAAGAACCAACAACAGATCCTTCCGCTACAATCTCAGACTGAAACTAGCAGTAATTGAAGGAGCAAGAAACATGTACTACGACTACGCCTACAACAAAGCTGACCAGGTCGCCGAACTACGCAGAGAGCTATTCAACGAGTCTGTCGAAATCGTGTCTGCTTCTGACTCTGATTATTCTTCAGACTCTGAATAGCAAGAGTCGCACAGCTGTTCGTCGTTTAACAAAACGGCCCTTTTCAGAGCCAAACCAAATGTCTAGAAAGACATCTTTTTCACAAATTGTCAAACAAATAAAAAAGATCAAGTCCCGTAAAAGTCCAATTGAACGCCTAAACATACCTTAAATTTGTATTAAAATCCGAGAAAAGGCCGTCAATCGATTGTCCTTCTAAAACATATTGACCCGCCACGCAAAAATGGAACATTTAACTTGCGCGATACCTATCAAGCCTAGTAAAATTGCAAGGACTATGCAGGATGATCGTGCGGGGTTAAATCTTATAAATAGCATATTATCAGTGTCTGACCAAATCGTTGCCACTACAGCTTGAAAAGACTGTAGTTATGAGATTTGGGCAGTCCACCAACGATATGATCTTGTTGCTTTCTTTTTGAGTAAGGAGATAAATGTAGAATATGTAGTCAATGATAAAAATTACTTTCTAGAAATGTATAGAATTCATTCTTTATTTTATTACATTTTGATTTCTATTACAAACCTTGCTTGACTGGTCCTGACTCTGAACTACATTTTCAAATGCTCAATTCCTGTTGAGTTCCTGTGCATGTCTTTTTTTTCGCGTGACTGGCTCCTTTCTTTAACGCGACAAAAGTGCCGAATTTAAGATTCGTGGGTACGTTCATTTCGACTGAATTTCGTGCTCATTTTCTATCATCATGTTGGTAATGAAAAAAATGCCGAGAATCACTCTCATCATATTTATATTTCTCAGGACTCGCTTAACTGTATCTTTTATGAGCTGTAGTAACGATCTAATATATATATATTTGTCGCTCGCCATCGAGGAAAACTGCAAACTTATCTTTTTGAGGGTTAGTTTGTTTTGCTCCGAGATAAAATGGCAACGTCGCATGCATGTAAATGTTCTAAAAAATGCGCGTTTCGACCCTGATTGGCCTACTATGAGCAGTAGCTAGTTTCATTTGCAGTTCGGGCTCGGCCAATATTTTTCCGACGTGAACGCGAAGGCGCATAATATTATCTTTTTTTATATAGTATACGGTAACTTTGAAATGCACAATAAATGTCCGGATTAGTTCTCCTTTTGTCACTCATATTAAAATGTGATGGGCGAAAATTGTGTAAATGAATACTTGGTTGTTTGACAAGATCGATCTACGTGTTTGCAAACTTCATAAAAACAGTAATTAAGTAGTTGTGAAAGATTGCGGATTAGCAAATCGTCATGTTGTTTCAACGACGTGTGGCTAATTAACTTAAGTGTCAACTCATTCTGGCATATCAATACCGTGTCATGAAATGACAGTGGCATGTAGCACTTGCTAATCTTTGAGTGGATAGCATAAAAAGGCTGCATAGAATCAGATGAAACCATTCTTTTCCACCATTCTACATCGATAATAACACAACAATGCCTTCGAAAATGAAATCTCTTGACAAGCGCTTCACATTGAACACAGCTGAGCGACGATTCAAGAAAGCCTGCGACCAGATTGTGCTGCTAAACCAGCGACTAGGCGAAGTACAGAAACGCTACAAAATGGCAAAAAGAACCAACAACAGATCCTTCCGCTACAATCTCAGACTGAAACTAGCAGTAATTGAAGGAGCAAGAAACATGTACTACGACTACGCCTACAACAAAGCTGACCAGGTCGCCGAACTACGCAGAGAGCTATTCAACGAGTCTGTCGAAATCGTGTCTGCTTCTGACTCTGATTATTCTTCAGACTCTGAATAGCAAGAGTCGCACAGCTGTTCGTCGTTTAACAAAACGGCCCTTTTCAGAGCCAAACCAAATGTCTAGAAAGACATCTTTTTCACAAATTGTCAAACAAATAAAAAAGATCAAGTCCCGTAAAAGTCCAATTGAACGCCTAAACATACCTTAAATTTGTATTAAAATCCGAGAAAAGGCCGTCAATCGATTGTCCTTCTAAAACATATTGACCCGCCACGCAAAAATGGAACATTTAACTTGCGCGATACCTATCAAGCCTAGTAAAATTGCAAGGACTATGCAGGATGATCGTGCGGGGTTAAATCTTATAAATAGCATATTATCAGTGTCTGACCAAATCGTTGCCACTACAGCTTGAAAAGACTGTAGTTATGAGATTTGGGCAGTCCACCAACGATATGATCTTGTTGCTTTCTTTTTGAGTAAGGAGATAAATGTAGAATATGTAGTCAATGATAAAAATTACTTTCTAGAAATGTATAGAATTCATTCTTTATTTTATTACATTTTGATTTCTATTACAAACCTTGCTTGACTGGTCCTGACTCTGAACTACATTTTCAAATGCTCAATTCCTGTTGAGTTCCTGTGCATGTCTTTTTTTCGCGTGACTGGCTCCTTTCTTTAACGCGACAAAAGTGCCGAATTTAAGATTCGTGGGTACGTTCATTTCGACTGAATTTCGTGCTCATTTTCTATCATCATGTTGGTAATGAAAAAAATGCCGAGAATCACTCTCATCATATTTATATTTCTCAGGACTCGCTTAACTGTATCTTTTATGAGCTGTAGTAACGATCTAATATATATATATTTGTCGCTCGCCATCGAGGAAAACTGCAAACTTATCTTTTTGAGGGTTAGTTTGTTTTGCTCCGAGATAAAATGGCAACGTCGCATGCATGTAAATGTTCTAAAAAATGCGCGTTTCGACCCTGATTGGCCTACTATGAGCAGTAGCTAGTTTCATTTGCAGTTCGGGCTCGGCCAATATTTTTCCGACGTGAACGCGAAGGCGCATAATATTATCTTTTTTTTTATATAGTATACGGTAACTTTGAAATGCACAATAAATGTCCGGATTAGTTCTCCTTTTGTCACTCATATTAAAATGTGATGGGCGAAAATTGTGTAAATGAATACTTGGTTGTTTGACAAGATCGATCTACGTGTTTGCAAACTTCATAAAAACAGTAATTAAGTAGTTGTGAAAGATTGCGGATTAGCAAATCGTCATGTTGCAGTGGCGTAGCCATGTTATTTACATTGGTGCGGCAAAACTGAGCTCCGAAGGAGCGAATGCGAGCGCCGAAGGCGCGAAGCCCTTCTAGGGGGGTCCGGGGGCATGCCCCCCCGGAAATGGTGCATTCTAGACTATACTTGATCACAATTTCAGTAGGGAAGAAATAGTGTGGAAAAGGAAGAAATTGCTTGTCAGAAGCAATTTCTTCTTTTTTCACAATGTTTTCTCAATCATAAAACCACAGGCACGTAATTATAAGCAGGGATTACACAGGAAAGGGTTAACCCTAGTACGAGGACTAATCGATAATGACATTAACAACTCACCATGTACTCACGGGGAATCGCATGTTTGACATCAACACTGTATGGAAACTCTGTACGGTAGTTTGCAACGGTATATTCAAAGTGGCGGATAAGCGTTCGTGAAAAAGTAAGTGTTCTTTATTTTTGTTCGATGCTGATTTAATCTATCATCCTGTAAGATAATGACAACATTTACGCAATCAGATTTGAATACATTATCCATCGTACCTAATGATTAAACGTCCTATAGCACCGTCCGTGTGTAATACAGCTTCAAACATTGTGTTTTGATGACATTTAAAATTGAAGCGCAAAACGAAAGTAGAAATGGCCATATTTTCCTTAAAATGACCGCACCGGCAAAATCAAATGTGGCGGTGGATGGGGACAAGATATCTCCCTAAATATGACCCAGAATGTATTGGATCTAGCCCCTTGTCTAGGAAATATAGATGGTGTACGCTACAGTTAAAACCGAAACTAAATCGCTGTACAGTGCGGTATATGGATATATTTGTACTCACCGGTTTAAATTTCGAATGAAAAATCTGTACGCAACGGTTTATATAAATTATCATGTGAAAATCGTTCAACGGGTTGAATGGCACGAAAAGGTGAAAGGTGACTTTGATACTATTTAATCTTAGCTAATACTGCAGAAAGACGAATATATTCTTATTCTTAATTTTATTTGTTTTGCCTGGAAATGAAGAAATCGTCGAAAGTGTATCATTAAAACATTTTTAAATTCTAATTTTATGTTTCTATTTAATTCTTCTGTCTTTCCTCAATAATTTTTGTAAGACCCTGTACAAATCGTTAAGACTAAAGCGCTTAACAAAGGCATCAAACTTTAAAAATGTCGGAGTATATTCCAGACATTCTTCTCGATGATGTAATATTAATTTATGATTCTTTTTTGTTGTTGTTTTTTGTTTGTTTTGCATTGAAACAAAGAAAAATAATTGATAGAGTATCATTACACACCATTTTAAATCTAATGTTATGTATCTACTTAATTCTATGTCATAGAAAGTTTCAGTTTAGTAATCAAAACAGTTTTATAAGCTTGAACCTAGATTATTGTTTCTGATATCATACGAAATGCTTACGGTTTTTTTTAACTTTCAGCTTTAGAAGCTTACAGTTAGAAGAAATCTTATCGAAATAAATTATTTAATACTCAATAGTTCTGATACACATAAGAAAATAGTTTTATTTCTTTTAGTTATCTCTTTCAGACAAATATCTTGTAATTTCCTTCCACAACATTTTTTAATTAAAAAGAAATTTTAAATGTTTAGAGAAAATTCATGGAAGCATATAGTTGCCAAGCTGCGTGTCTTTCCGTCCTTCCAATCTTCCAAAGTTATTTGGACAATTGATTTATCACACTCATAGGGGAGACTAGTATTTCGTCAAATTGTTGTGCATCGGCTTTTTTGTTTTTCGAATTGAATTAATACAGTTAAAAACGCAACCATTTCTTTCATAAAGTTCGAAAGCACAATTAACAATGATCGATTTCACATGCCTTACCCGCGCTATTGACTGTCACGTGACATCGTTAAAAGCACCCCCGTAGAAGCAAAAGATAGCTCATAAATTCGCCCCTAAGAATATGAAATTACAATACAAGCAACTTACACCCTAACCAGTGAGCCAAAGAAAATTTTATATAGATCGAGAAGAATGTCTGAAATACTGATAAGTTTTATGCCTTTGTGAAGCGCTTTAATCTTAACGATGTGTACAGGGTCTTACAAAATTATTGAGGAAGAACAGGAGAATTAAATAGAAACATTAGATTAGATTTAAAACTGTGTTTAATTACTCTTTCGACGGGTTTCTTCATTTTCAGGCAAAATAAAATAAGAAAAAGAACATATTCGTCTTTCTGCAGTATTAACTAAGATTAAATAGTATCAAAGTCACCTTTCACCTTTTCGTGCTATTTCATCCGTTGAAAGATTTTCACATGATGATTTATATAAACCGCTGCGTACAGATTTTCATTCGAAATTTAAACCGGTGAGTACAAATATATCCATATACCGCACTGTACAGCGATTTAGTTTCGGTTTTAACTGTAGCGTACACCATCGGAATTTTCAAGTGTCTATATTTCCGAGACAAGGGGCTAGTCTAACTGCTAGTTTCAGTCTGAGATTGTAGCGGAAGGATCTGTTGTTGGTTCTTTTTGCCATTTTGTAGCGTTTCTGTACTTCGCCTAGTCGCTGGTTTAGCAGCACAATCTGGTCGCAGGCTTTCTTGAATCGTCGCTCAGCTGTGTTCAATGTGAAGTGCTTGTCAAGAGATTTCATTTTCGAAGGCATTGTTGTGTTATTATCGATGTAGAATGGTGGAAAAGAATGGTTTCATCTGATTCTATGCAGCCTTTTTATGCTATCCACTCTAAGATTAGCAAGTGCTACATGCCACTGTCATTTCATGACACGGTATTGATATGCCAGAATGAGTTGACACTTAAGTTAATTAGCCACACGTCGTTGAAACAACATGACGATTTGCTAATCCGCAATCTTTCACAACTACTTAATTACTGTTTTTATGAAGTTTGCAAACACGTAGATCGATCTTGTCAAACAACCAAGTATTCATTTACACAATTTTCGCCCATCACATTTTAATATGAGTGACAAAAGGAGAACTAATCCGGACATTTATTGTGCATTTCAAAGTTACCGTATACTATATAAAAAAAGATAATATTATGCGCCTTCGCGTTCACGTCGGAAAAATATTGGCCGAGCCCGAACTGCAAATGAAACTAGCTACTGCTCATAGTAGGCCAATCAGGGTCGAAACGCGCATTTTTTAGAACATTTACATGCATGCGACGTTGCCATTTTATCTCGGAGCAAAACAAACTAACCCTCAAAAAGATAAGTTTGCAGTTTTCCTCGATGGCGAGCGACAAATATATATATATTAGATCGTTACTACAGCTCATAAAAGATACAGTTAAGCGAGTCCTGAGAAATATAAATATGATCAAAGTGATTCTCGGCATTTTTTTCATTACCAACATGATGATAGAAAATGAGCACGAAATTCAGTCGAAATGAACGTACCCACGAATCTTAAATTCGGCACTTTTGTCGCGTTAAAGAAAGGAGCCAGTCACGCGAAAAAAAGACATGCACAGGAACTCAACAGGAATTGAGCATTTGAAAATGTAGTTCAGAGTCAGGACCAGTCAAGCAAGGTTTGTAATAGAAATCAAAATGTAATAAAATAAAGAATGAATTCTATACATTTCTAGAAAGTAATTTTTATCATTGACTACATATTCTACATTTATCTCCTTACTCAAAAAGAAAGCAACAAGATCATATCGTTGGTGGACTGCCCAAATCTCATAACTACAGTCTTTTCAAGCTGTAGTGGCAACGATTTGGTCAGACACTGATAATATGCTATTTATAAGATTTAACCCCGCACGATCATCCTGCATAGTCCTTGCAATTTTACTAGGCTTGATAGGTATCGCGCAAGTTAAATGTTCCATTTTTGCGTGGCGGGTCAATATGTTTTAGAAGGACAATCGATTGACGGCCTTTTCTCGGATTTTAATACAAATTTAAGGTATGTTTAGGCGTTCAATTGGACTTTTACGGGACTTGATCTTTTTTATTTGTTTGACAATTTGTGAAAAAGATGTCTTTCTAGACATTTGGTTTGGCTCTGAAAAGGGCCGTTTTGTTAAACGACGAACAGCTGTGCGACTCTTGCTATTCAGAGTCTGAAGAATAATCAGAGTCAGAAGCAGACACGATTTCGACAGACTCGTTGAATAGCTCTCTGCGTAGTTCGGCGACCTGGTCAGCTTTGTTGTAGGCGTAGTCGTAGTACATGTTTCTTGCTCCTTCAATTACTGCTAGTTTCAGTCTGAGATTGTAGCGGAAGGATCTGTTGTTGGTTCTTTTTGCCATTTTGTAGCGTTTCTGTACTTCGCCTAGTCGCTGGTTTAGCAGCACAATCTGGTCGCAGGCTTTCTTGAATCGTCGCTCAGCTGTGTTCAATGTGAAGTGCTTGTCAAGAGATTTCATTTTCGAAGGCATTGTTGTGTTATTATCGATGTAGAATGGTGGAAAAGAATGGTTTCATCTGATTCTATGCAGCCTTTTTATGCTATCCACTCAAAGATTAGCAAGTGCTACATGCCACTGTCATTTCATGACACGGTATTGATATGCCAGAATGAGTTGACACTTAAGTTAATTAGCCACACGTCGTTGAAACAACATGACGATTTGCTAATCCGCAATCTTTCACAACTACTTAATTACTGTTTTTATGAAGTTTGCAAACACGTAGATCGATCTTGTCAAACAACCAAGTATTCATTTACACAATTTTCGCCCATCACATTTTAATATGAGTGACAAAAGGAGAACTAATCCGGACATTTATTGTGCATTTCAAAGTTACCGTATACTATATAAAAAAAGATAATATTATGCGCCTTCGCGTTCACGTCGGAAAAATATTGGCCGAGCCCGAACTGCAAATGAAACTAGCTACTGCTCATAGTAGGCCAATCAGGGTCGAAACGCGCATTTTTTAGAACATTTACATGCATGCGACGTTGCCATTTTATCTCGGAGCAAAACAAACTAACCCTCAAAAAGATAAGTTTGCAGTTTTCCTCGATGGCGAGCGACAAATATATATATATTAGATCGTTACTACAGCTCATAAAAGATACAGTTAAGCGAGTCCTGAGAAATATAAATATGATGAGAGTGATTCTCGGCATTTTTTTCATTACCAACATGATGATAGAAAATGAGCACGAAATTCAGTCGAAATGAACGTACCCACGAATCTTAAATTCGGCACTTTTGTCGCGTTAAAGAAAGGAGCCAGTCACGCGAAAAAAAGACATGCACAGGAACTCAACAGGAATTGAGCATTTGAAAATGTAGTTCAGAGTCAGGACCAGTCAAGCAAGGTTTGTAATAGAAATCAAAATGTAATAAAATAAAGAATGAATTCTATACATTTCTAGAAAGTAATTTTTATCATTGACTACATATTCTACATTTATCTCCTTACTCAAAAAGAAAGCAACAAGATCATATCGTTGGTGGACTGCCCAAATCTCATAACTACAGTCTTTTCAAGCTGTAGTGGCAACGATTTGGTCAGACACTGATAATATGCTATTTATAAGATTTAACCCCGCACGATCATCCTGCATAGTCCTTGCAATTTTACTAGGCTTGATAGGTATCGCGCAAGTTAAATGTTCCATTTTTGCGTGGCGGGTCAATATGTTTTAGAAGGACAATCGATTGACGGCCTTTTCTCGGATTTTAATACAAATTTAAGGTATGTTAAGGCGTTCAATTAGACTTTTACGGGACTTGATCTTTTTTATTTGTTTGACAATTTGTGAAAAAGATGTCTTTCTAGACATTTGGTTTGGCTCTGAAAAGGGCCGTTTTGTTAAACGACGAACAGCTGTGCGACTCTTGCTATTCAGAGTCTGAAGAATAATCAGAGTCAGAAGCAGACACGATTTCGACAGACTCGTTGAATAGCTCTCTGCGTAGTTCGGCGACCTGGTCAGCTTTGTTGTAGGCGTAGTCGTAGTACATGTTTCTTGCTCCTTCAATTACTGCTAGTTTCAGTCTGAGATTGTAGCGGAAGGATCTGTTGTTGGTTCTTTTTGCCATTTTGTAGCGTTTCTGTACTTCGCCTAGTCGCTGGTTTAGCAGCACAATCTGGTCGCAGGCTTTCTTGAATCGTCGCTCAGCTGTGTTCAATGTGAAGCGCTTGTCAAGAGATTTCATTTTCGAAGGCATTGTTGTGTTATTATCGATGTAGAATGGTGGAAAAGAATGGTTTCATCTGATTCTATGCAGCCTTTTTATGCTATCCACTCAAAGATTAGCAAGTGCTACATGCCACTGTCATTTCATGACACGGTATTGATATGCCAGAATGAGTTGACACTTAAGTTAATTAGCCACACGTCGTTGAAACAACATGACGATTTGCTAATCCGCAATCTTTCACAACTACTTAATTACTGTTTTTATGAAGTTTGCAAACACGTAGATCGATCTTGTCAAACAACTAAGTATTCATTTACACAATTTTCGCCCATCACATTTTAATATGAGTGACAAAAGGAGAACTAATCCGGACATTTATTGTGCATTTCAAAGTTACCGTATACTATATAAAAAAAGATAATATTATGCGCCTTCGCGTTCACGTCGGAAAAATATTGGCCGAGCCCGAACTGCAAATGAAACTAGCTACTGCTCATAGTAGGCCAATCAGGGTCGAAACGCGCATTTTTTAGAACATTTACATGCATGCGACGTTGCCATTTTATCTCGGAGCAAAACAAACTAACCCTCAAAAAGATAAGTTTGCAGTTTTCCTCGATGGCGAGCGACAAATATATATATATTAGATCGTTACTACAGCTCATAAAAGATACAGTTAAGCGAGTCCTGAGAAATATAAATATGATGAGAGTGATTCTCGGCATTTTTTTCATTACCAACATGATGATAGAAAATGAGCACGAAATTCAGTCGAAATGAACGTACCCACGAATCTTAAATTCGGCACTTTTGTCGCGTTAAAGAAAGGAGCCAGTCACGCGAAAAAAAGACATGCACAGGAACTCAACAGGAATTGAGCATTTGAAAATGTAGTTCAGAGTCAGGACCAGTCAAGCAAGGTTTGTAATAGAAATCAAAATGTAATAAAATAAAGAATGAATTCTATACATTTCTAGAAAGTAATTTTTATCATTGACTACATATTCTACATTTATCTCCTTACTCAAAAAGAAAGCAACAAGATCATATCGTTGGTGGACTGCCCAAATCTCATAACTACAGTCTTTTCAAGCTGTAGTGGCAACGATTTGGTCAGACACTGATAATATGCTATTTATAAGATTTAACCCCGCACGATCATCCTGCATAGTCCTTGCAATTTTACTAGGCTTGATAGGTATCGCGCAAGTTAAATGTTCCATTTTTGCGTGGCGGGTCAATATGTTTTAGAAGGACAATCGATTGACGGCCTTTTCTCGGATTTTAATACAAATTTAAGGTATGTTTAGGCGTTCAATTGGACTTTTACGGGACTTGATCTTTTTTATTTGTTTGACAATTTGTGAAAAAGATGTCTTTCTAGACATTTGGTTTGGCTCTGAAAAGGGCCGTTTTGTTAAACGACGAACAGCTGTGCGACTCTTGCTATTCAGAGTCTGAAGAATAATCAGAGTCAGAAGCAGACACGATTTCGACAGACTCGTTGAATAGCTCTCTGCGTAGTTCGGCGACCTGGTCAGCTTTGTTGTAGGCGTAGTCGTAGTACATGTTTCTTGCTCCTTCAATTACTGCTAGTTTCAGTCTGAGATTGTAGCGGAAGGATCTGTTGTTGGTTCTTTTTGCCATTTTGTAGCGTTTCTGTACTTCGCCTAGTCGCTGGTTTAGCAGCACAATCTGGTCGCAGGCTTTCTTGAATCGTCGCTCAGCTGTGTTCAATGTGAAGCGCTTGTCAAGAGATTTCATTTTCGAAGGCATTGTTGTGTTATTATCGATGTAGAATGGTGGAAAAGAATGGTTTCATCTGATTCTATGCAGCCTTTTTATGCTATCCACTCAAAGATTAGCAAGTGCTACATGCCACTGTCATTTCATGACACGGTATTGATATGCCAGAATGAGTTGACACTTAAGTTAATTAGCCACACGTCGTTGAAACAACATGACGATTTGCTAATCCGCAATCTTTCACAACTACTTAATTACTGTTTTTATGAAGTTTGCAAACACGTAGATCGATCTTGTCAAACAACCAAGTATTCATTTACACAATTTTCGCCCATCACATTTTAATATGAGTGACAAAAGGAGAACTAATCCGGACATTTATTGTGCATTTCAAAGTTACCGTATACTATATAAAAAAAGATAATATTATGCGCCTTCGCGTTCACGTCGGAAAAATATTGGCCGAGCCCGAACTGCAAATGAAACTAGCTACTGCTCATAGTAGGCCAATCAGGGTCGAAACGCGCATTTTTTAGAACATTTACATGCATGCGACGTTGCCATTTTATCTCGGAGCAAAACAAACTAACCCTCAAAAAGATAAGTTTGCAGTTTTCCTCGATGGCGAGCGACAAATATATATATATTAGATCGTTACTACAGCTCATAAAAGATACAGTTAAGCGAGTCCTGAGAAATATAAATATGATCAAAGTGATTCTCGGCATTTTTTTCATTACCAACATGATGATAGAAAATGAGCACGAAATTCAGTCGAAATGAACGTACCCACGAATCTTAAATTCGGCACTTTTGTCGCGTTAAAGAAAGGAGCCAGTCACGCGAAAAAAAGACATGCACAGGAACTCAACAGGAATTGAGCATTTGAAAATGTAGTTCAGAGTCAGGACCAGTCAAGCAAGGTTTGTAATAGAAATCAAAATGTAATAAAATAAAGAATGAATTCTATACATTTCTAGAAAGTAATTTTTATCATTGACTACATATTCTACATTTATCTCCTTACTCAAAAAGAAAGCAACAAGATCATATCGTTGGTGGACTGCCCAAATCTCATAACTACAGTCTTTTCAAGCTGTAGTGGCAACGATTTGGTCAGACACTGATAATATGCTATTTATAAGATTTAACCCCGCACGATCATCCTGCATAGTCCTTGCAATTTTACTAGGCTTGATAGGTATCGCGCAAGTTAAATGTTCCATTTTTGCGTGGCGGGTCAATATGTTTTAGAAGGACAATCGATTGACGGCCTTTTCTCGGATTTTAATACAAATTTAAGGTATGTTTAGGCGTTCAATTGGACTTTTACGGGACTTGATCTTTTTTATTTGTTTGACAATTTGTGAAAAAGATGTCTTTCTAGACATTTGGTTTGGCTCTGAAAAGGGCCGTTTTGTTAAACGACGAACAGCTGTGCGACTCTTGCTATTCAGAGTCTGAAGAATAATCAGAGTCAGAAGCAGACACGATTTCGACAGACTCGTTGAATAGCTCTCTGCGTAGTTCGGCGACCTGGTCAGCTTTGTTGTAGGCGTAGTCGTAGTACATGTTTCTTGCTCCTTCAATTACTGCTAGTTTCAGTCTGAGATTGTAGCAGAAGGATCTGTTGTTGGTTCTTTTTGCCATTTTGTAGCGTTTCTGTACTTCGCCTAGTCGCTGGTTTAGCAGCACAATCTGGTCGCAGGCTTTCTTGAATCGTCGCTCAGCTGTGTTCAATGTGAAGCGCTTGTCAAGAGATTTCATTTTCGAAGGCATTGTTGTGTTATTATCGATGTAGAATGGTGGAAAAGAATGGTTTCATCTGATTCTATGCAGCCTTTTTATGCTATCCACTCAAAGATTAGCAAGTGCTACATGCCACTGTCATTTCATGACACGGTATTGATATGCCAGAATGAGTTGACACTTAAGTTAATTAGCCACACTTCGTTGAAACAACTAGCCCCTTGTCTCGGAAATATAGACACTTGAAAATTCCGATGGTGTACGCTACAGTTAAAACCGAAACTAAATCGCTGTACAGTGCGGTATATGGATATATTTGTACTCACCGGTTTAAATTTCGAATGAAAATCTGTACGCAGCGGTTTATATAAATCATCATGTGAAAATCTTTCAACGGATGAAATAGCACGAAAAGGTGAAAGGTGACTTTGATACTATTTAATCTTAGTTAATACTGCAGAAAGACGAATATGTTCTTTTTCTTATTTTATTTTGCCTGAAAATGAAGAAACCCGTCGAAAGAGTAATTAAACACAGTTTTAAATCTAATCTAATGTTTCTATTTAATTCTCCTGTTCTTCCTCAATAATTTTGTAAGACCCTGTACACATCGTTAAGATTAAAGCGCTTCACAAAGGCATAAAACTTATCAGTATTTCAGACATTCTTCTCGATCTATATAAAATTTTCTTTGGCTCACTGGTTAGGGTGTAAGTTGCTTGTTTTGTAATTTCATATTCTTAGGGGCGAATTTATGAGCTATCTTTTGCTTCTACGGGGGTGCTTTTAACGATGTCACGTGACAGTCAATAGCGCGGGTAAGGCATGTGAAATCGATCATTGTTAATTGTGCTTTCGAACTTTATGAAAGAAATGGTTGCGTTTTTAACTGTATTAATTCAATTCGAAAAACAAAAAAGCCGATGCACAACAATTTGACGAAATACTAGTCTCCCCTATGAGTGTGATAAATCAATTGTCCAAATAACTTTGGAAGATTGGAAGGACGGAAAGACACGCAGCTTGGCAACTATATGCTTCCATGAATTTTCTCTAAACATTTAAAATTTCTTTTTAATTAAAAAATGTTGTGGAAGGAAATTACAAGATATTTGTCTGAAAGAGATAACTAAAAGAAATAAAACTATTTTCTTATGTGTATCAGAACTATTGAGTATTAAATAATTTATTTCGATAAGATTTCTTCTAACTGTAAGCTTCTAAAGCTGAAAGTTAAAAAAAACCGTAAGCATTTCGTATGATATCAGAAACAATAATCTAGGTTCAAGCTTATAAAACTGTTTTGATTACTAAACTGAAACTTTCTATGACATAGAATTAAGTAGATACATAACATTAGATTTAAAATGGTGTGTAATGATACTCTATCAATTATTTTTCTTTGTTTCAATGCAAAACAAACAAAAAACAACAACAAAAAAGAATCATAAATTAATATTACATCATCGAGAAGAATGTCTGGAATATACTCCGACATTTTTAAAGTTTGATGCCTTTGTTAAGCGCTTTAGTCTTAACGATTTGTACAGGGTCTTACAAAAATTATTGAGGAAAGACAGAAGAATTAAATAGAAACATAAAATTAGAATTTAAAAATGTGTTAAATGATACACTTTCGACGATTTCTTCATTTCCAGGCAAAACAAATAAAATTAAGAATAAGAATATATTCGTCTTTCTGCAGTATTAGCTAAGATTAAATAGTATCAAAGTCACCTTTCACCTTTTCGTGCCATTCAACCCGTTGAACGATTTTCACATGATAATTTATATAAACCGTTGCGTACAGATTTTTCATTCGAAATTTAAACCGGTGAGTACAAATATATCCATATACCGCACTGTACAGCGATTTAGTTTCGGTTTTAACTGTAGCGTACACCATCTATATTTCCTAGACAAGGGGCTAGATCCAATACATTCTGGGTCATATTTAGGGAGATATCTTGTCCCCATCCACCGCCACATTTGATTTTGCCGGTGCGGTCATTTTAAGGAAAATATGGCCATTTCTACTTTCGTTTTGCGCTTCAATTTTAAATGTCATCAAAACACAATGTTTGAAGCTGTATTACACACGGACGGTGCTATAGGACGTTTAATCATTAGGTACGATGGATAATGTATTCAAATCTGATTGCGTAAATGTTGTCATTATCTTACAGGATGATAGATTAAATCAGCATCGAACAAAAATAAAGAACACTTACTTTTTCACGAACGCTTATCCGCCACTTTGAATATACCGTTGCAAACTACCGTACAGAGTTTCCATACAGTGTTGATGTCAAACATGCGATTCCCCGTGAGTACATGGTGAGTTGTTAATGTCATTATCGATTAGTCCTCGTACTAGGGTTAACCCTTTCCTGTGTAATCCCTGCTTATAATTACGTGCCTGTGATTTTATGATTGAGAAAACATTGTGAAAAAAGAAGAAATTGCTTCTGACAAGCAATTTCTTCCTTTTCCACACTATTTCTTCCCTACTGAAATTGTGATCAAGTATAGTCTAGAATGCACCAAATCGCACCGTTTTTTCAAAAATTTTCCGGGGGGGCATGCCCCCGGACCCCCCTAGAAGGGCTTCGCGCCTTCGGCGCTCGCATTCGCTCCTTCGGAGCTCAGTTTTGCCGCACCAATGTAAATAACATGGCTACGCCACTGTCTAGCCCCTTGTCTCGGAAATATAGACACTTGAAAATTCCGATGGTGTACGCTACAGTTAAAACCGAAACTAAATCGCTGTACAGTGCGGTATATGGATATATTTGTACTCACCGGTTTAAATTTCGAATGAAAATCTGTACGCAGCGGTTTATATAAATCATCATGTGAAAATCTTTCAACGGATGAAATAGCACGAAAAGGTGAAAGGTGACTTTGATACTATTTAATCTTAGTTAATACTGCAGAAAGACGAATATGTTCTTTTTCTTATTTTATTTTGCCTGAAAATGAAGAAACCCGTCGAAAGAGTAATTAAACACAGTTTTAAATCTAATCTAATGTTTCTATTTAATTCTCCTGTTCTTCCTCAATAATTTTGTAAGACCCTGTACACATCGTTAAGATTAAAGCGCTTCACAAAGGCATAAAACTTATCAGTATTTCAGACATTCTTCTCGATCTATATAAAATTTTCTTTGGCTCACTGGTTAGGGTGTAAGTTGCTTGTTTTGTAATTTCATATTCTTAGGGGCGAATTTATGAGCTATCTTTTGCTTCTACGGGGGTGCTTTTAACGATGTCACGTGACAGTCAATAGCGCGGGTAAGGCATGTGAAATCGATCATTGTTAATTGTGCTTTCGAACTTTATGAAAGAAATGGTTGCGTTTTTAACTGTATTAATTCAATTCGAAAAACAAAAAAGCCGATGCACAACAATTTGACGAAATACTAGTCTCCCCTATGAGTGTGATAAATCAATTGTCCAAATAACTTTGGAAGATTGGAAGGACGGAAAGACACGCAGCTTGGCAACTATATGCTTCCATGAATTTTCTCTAAACATTTAAAATTTCTTTTTAATTAAAAAAATGTTGTGGAAGGAAATTACAAGATATTTGTCTGAAAGAGATAACTAAAAGAAATAAAACTATTTTCTTATGTGTATCAGAACTATTGAGTATTAAATAATTTATTTCGATAAGATTTCTTCTAACTGTAAGCTTCTAAAGCTGAAAGTTAAAAAAAACCGTAAGCATTTCGTATAATATCAGAAACAATAATCTAGGTTCAAGCTTATAAAACTGTTTTGATTACTAAACTGAAACTTTCTATGACATAGAATTAAGTAGATACATAACATTAGATTTAAAATGGTGTGTAATGATACTCTATCAATTATTTTTCTTTGTTTCAATGCAAAACAAACAAAAAACAACAACAAAAAAGAATCATAAATTAATATTACATCATCGAGAAGAATGTCTGGAATATACTCCGACATTTTTAAAGTTTGATGCCTTTGTTAAGCGCTTTAGTCTTAACGATTTGTACAGGGTCTTACAAAAATTATTGAGGAAAGACAGAAGAATTAAATAGAAACATAAAATTAGAATTTAAAAATGTGTTAAATGATACACTTTCGACGATTTCTTCATTTCCAGGCAAAACAAATAAAATTAAGAATAAGAATATATTCGTCTTTCTGCAGTATTAGCTAAGATTAAATAGTATCAAAGTCACCTTTCACCTTTTCGTGCCATTCAACCCGTTGAACGATTTTCACATGATAATTTATATAAACCGTTGCGTACAGATTTTTCATTCGAAATTTAAACCGGTGAGTACAAATATATCCATATACCGCACTGTACAGCGATTTAGTTTCGGTTTTAACTGTAGCGTACACCATCTATATTTCCTAGACAAGGGGCTAGATCCAATACATTCTGGGTCATATTTAGGGAGATATCTTGTCCCCATCCACCGCCACATTTGATTTTGCCGGTGCGGTCATTTTAAGGAAAATATGGCCATTTCTACTTTCGTTTTGCGCTTCAATTTTAAATGTCATCAAAACACAATGTTTGAAGCTGTATTACACACGGACGGTGCTATAGGACGTTTAATCATTAGGTACGATGGATAATGTATTCAAATCTGATTGCGTAAATGTTGTCATTATCTTACAGGATGATATTAAATCAGCATCGAACAAAAATAAAGAACACTTACTTTTTCACGAACGCTTATCCGCCACTTTGAATATACCGTTGCAAACTACCGTACAGAGTTTCCATACAGTGTTGATGTCAAACATGCGATTCCCCGTGAGTACATGGTGAGTTGTTAATGTCATTATCGATTAGTCCTCGTACTAGGGTTAACCCTTTCCTGTGTAATCCCTGCTTATAATTACGTGCCTGTGATTTTATGATTGAGAAAACATTGTGAAAAAAGAAGAAATTGCTTCTGACAAGCAATTTCTTCCTTTTCCACACTATTTCTTCCCTACTGAAATTGTGATCAAGTATAGTCTAGAATGCACCAAATCGCACCGTTTTTTCAAAAATTTTCCGGGGGGGGCATGCCCCCGGACCCCCCTAGAAGGGCTTCGCGCCTTCGGCGCTCGCATTCGCTCCTTCGGAGCTCAGTTTTGCCGCACCAATGTAAATAACATGGCTACGCCACTGAGATTTGGGCAGTCCACCAACGATATGATCTTGTTGCTTTCTTTTTGAGTAAGGAGATAAATGTAGAATATGTAGTCAATGATAAAAATTACTTTCTAGAAATGTATAGAATTCATTCTTTATTTTATTACATTTTGATTTCTATTACAAACCTTGCTTGACTGGTCCTGACTCTGAACTACATTTTCAAATGCTCAATTCCTGTTGAGTTCCTGTGCATGTCTTTTTTTCGCGTGACTGGCTCCTTTCTTTAACGCGACAAAAGTGCCGAATTTAAGATTCGTGGGTACGTTCATTTCGACTGAATTTCGTGCTCATTTTCTATCATCATGTTGGTAATGAAAAAAATGCATGCCGAGAATCACTTTGATCATATTTATATTTCTCAGGACTCGCTTAACTGTATCTTTTATGAGCTGTAGTAACGATCTAATATATATATATATGTCGCTCGCCATCGAGGAAAACTGCAAACTTATCTTTTTGAGGGTTAGTTTGTTTTGCTCCGAGATAAAATGGCAACGTCGCATGCATGTAAATGTTCTAAAAAATGCGCGTTTCGACCCTGATTGGCCTACTATGAGCAGTAGCTAGTTTCATTTGCAGTTCGGGCTCGGCCAATATTTTTCCGACGTGAACGCGAAGGCGCATAATATTATCTTTTTTTATATAGTATACGGTAACTTTGAAATGCACAATAAATGTCCGGATTAGTTCTCCTTTTGTCACTCATATTAAAATGCGATGGGCGAAAATTGTGTAAATGAATACTTGGTTGTTTGACAAGATCGATCTACGTGTTTGCAAACTTCATAAAAACAGTAATTAAGTAGTTGTGAAAGATTGCGGATTAGCAAATCGTCATGTTGTTTCAACGACGTGTGGCTAATTAACTTAAGTGTCAACTCATTCTGGCATATCAATACCGTGTCATGAAATGACAGTGGCATGTAGCACTTGCTAATCTTTGAGTGGATAGCATAAAAAGGCTGCATAGAATCAGATGAAACCATTCTTTTCCACCATTCTACATCGATAATAACACAACAATGCCTTCGAAAATGAAATCTCTTGACAAGCGCTTCACATTGAACACAGCTGAGCGACGATTCAAGAAAGCCTGCGACCAGATTGTGCTGCTAAACCAGCGACTAGGCGAAGTACAGAAACGCTACAAAATGGCAAAAAGAACCAACAACAGATCCTTCCGCTACAATCTCAGACTGAAACTAGCAGTAATTGAAGGAGCAAGAAACATGTACTACGACTACGCCTACAACAAAGCTGACCAGGTCGCCGAACTACGCAGAGAGCTATTCAACGAGTCTGTCGAAATCGTGTCTGCTTCTGACTCTGATTATTCTTCAGACTCTGAATAGCAAGAGTCGCACAGCTGTTCGTCGTTTAACAAAACGGCCCTTTTCAGAGCCAAACCAAATGTCTAGAAAGACATCTTTTTCACAAATTGTCAAACAAATAAAAAAGATCAAGTCCCGTAAAAGTCCAATTGAACGCCTAAACATACCTTAAATTTGTATTAAAATCCGAGAAAAGGCCGTCAATCGATTGTCCTTCTAAAACATATTGACCCGCCACGCAAAAATGGAACATTTAACTTGCGCGATACCTATCAAGCCTAGTAAAATTGCAAGGACTATGCAGGATGATCGTGCGGGGTTAAATCTTATAAATAGCATATTATCAGTGTCTGACCAAATCGTTGCCACTACAGCTTGAAAAGACTGTAGTTATGAGATTTGGGCAGTCCACCAACGATATGATCTTGTTGCTTTCTTTTTGAGTAAGGAGATAAATGTAGAATATGTAGTCAATGATAAAAATTACTTTCTAGAAATGTATAGAATTCATTCTTTATTTTATTACATTTTGATTTCTATTACAAACCTTGCTTGACTGGTCCTGACTCTGAACTACATTTTCAAATGCTCAATTCCTGTTGAGTTCCTGTGCATGTCTTTTTTTCGCGTGACTGGCTCCTTTCTTTAACGCGACAAAAGTGCCGAATTTAAGATTCGTGGGTACGTTCATTTCGACTGAATTTCGTGCTCATTTTCTATCATCATGTTGGTAATGAAAAAAATGCCGAGAATCACTTTGATCATATTTATATTTCTCAGGACTCGCTTAACTGTATCTTTTATGAGCTGTAGTAACGATCTAATATATATATATTTGTCGCTCGCCATCGAGGAAAACTGCAAACTTATCTTTTTGAGGGTTAGTTTGTTTTGCTCCGAGATAAAATGGCAACGTCGCATGCATGTAAATGTTCTAAAAAATGCGCGTTTCGACCCTGATTGGCCTACTATGAGCAGTAGCTAGTTTCATTTGCAGTTCGGGCTCGGCCAATATTTTTCCGACGTGAACGCGAAGGCGCATAATATTATCTTTTTTTATATAGTATACGGTAACTTTGAAATGCACAATAAATGTCCGGATTAGTTCTCCTTTTGTCACTCATATTAAAATGTGATGGGCGAAAATTGTGTAAATGAATACTTGGTTGTTTGACAAGATCGATCTACGTGTTTGCAAACTTCATAAAAACAGTAATTAAGTAGTTGTGAAAGATTGCGGATTAGCAAATCCTCACCTTTGTGCTGTTTCTTCAAAATCTGTTTGGATGCTACAAGGTAATCTGAAAATAGAGAGGGAAGGAACCACAAAGAAAAAATTCAAATTGAACAAAAAAATGATTAAAGAATTTCAATAAAGAGTACCTACTGCAAGAAGGCCATTCAAGAAAATTGTATGTCTTTTAATTCTAAACACTATACGGAAATGTTTAATATTCTGGAAAATTTAAAAATTAATATTTTAATTAAGTCTAAGCTGAAAAATAAAAGTAGTAAGTGTCTGCAATTACATTAGTAAATTGAAAATATATATATACATTAAATTGAAAAAAAAAAAAAACTAAATGAGAAAAGGAGAAATTGCTTGTTTTTTATCCTTTTCAAACCATGTTATATGTTAACAGAGAAATTAGCATTGTGTTGAAAATGTTCTATTTGAAATTAGTCAACAATTATTACAAAACCGGTTTATAAATACATAGAGAGAGGTCAAGCTAAAATTACACTTATCTGAAATTCAATAACTCGTTTTGTTGAGGATTCAAGAGCATATCCTTAAAAAACACTAAACACATGTTATTCCATAAAATGAGCCGTAAACTTCACAGTTACACGAATATATCCAGTTATCTCAATCACTTGCAATTGGTTAGTAAAAACAAATCGATTACACGCACCCGTTTAACACGGTGTATGCATGAGCAATCACATGTTCAACGGGTTGTGTACTTTAACCAGTTTATTTTACGGCTCTTAACGTCCATTCGGAGAAATTTGAAATACTATTAATATTTTGCGGTTAGATTTGATTACCCTAAGGAAAATAAGTGGTTATGTAGATCAAGTTGTATATTAGACATGTTAAATATGTATTTTTTTTCTATATATTATATATAAATGTGATTATATTTTGTAACGATGATGTACTTTGTACAAATCTTTCAATAAACTTATCTGTCTGTCTGTCTGTCTGTCTGTCATGTTGTTTCAACGACGTGTGGCTAATTAACTTAAGTGTCAACTCATTCTGGCATATCAATACCGTGTCATGAAATGACAGTGGCATGTAGCACTTGCTAATCTTTGAGTGGATAGCATAAAAAGGCTGCATAGAATCAGATGAAACCATTCTTTTCCACCATTCTACATCGATAATAACACAACAATGCCTTCGAAAATGAAATCTCTTGACAAGCGCTTCACATTGAACACAGCTGAGCGACGATTCAAGAAAGCCTGCGACCAGATTGTGCTGCTAAACCAGCGACTA
Source organism: Fragum whitleyi (assembly GCA_948146395.1). Taxonomy (NCBI): domain Eukaryota; kingdom Metazoa; phylum Mollusca; class Bivalvia; order Cardiida; family Cardiidae; genus Fragum; species Fragum whitleyi. Next base: position 18,238,033 of record OX411548.1, on the reverse strand, counting down.
GGCGAAGTACAGAAACGCTACAAAATGGCAAAAAGAACCAACAACAGATCCTTCCGCTACAATCTCAGACTGAAACTAGCAGTAATTGAAGGAGCAAGAAACATGTACTACGACTACGCCTACAACAAAGCTGACCAGGTCGCCGAACTACGCAGAGAGCTATTCAACGAGTCTGTCGAAATCGTGTCTGCTTCTGACTCTGATTATTCTTCAGACTCTGAATAGCAAGAGTCGCACAGCTGTTCGTCGTTTAACAAAACGGCCCTTTTCAGAGCCAAACCAAATGTCTAGAAAGACATCTTTTTCACAAATTGTCAAACAAATAAAAAAGATCAAGTCCCGTAAAAGTCCAATTGAACGCCTAAACATACCTTAAATTTGTATTAAAATCCGAGAAAAGGCCGTCAATCGATTGTCCTTCTAAAACATATTGACCCGCCACGCAAAAATGGAACATTTAACTTGCGCGATACCTATCAAGCCTAGTAAAATTGCAAGGACTATGCAGGATGATCGTGCGGGGTTAAATCTTATAAATAGCATATTATCAGTGTCTGACCAAATCGTTGCCACTACAGCTTGAAAAGACTGTAGTTATGAGATTTGGGCAGTCCACCAACGATATGATCTTGTTGCTTTCTTTTTGAGTAAGGAGATAAATGTAGAATATGTAGTCAATGATAAAAATTACTTTCTAGAAATGTATAGAATTCATTCTTTATTTTATTACATTTTGATTTCTATTACAAACCTTGCTTGACTGGTCCTGACTCTGAACTACATTTTCAAATGCTCAATTCCTGTTGAGTTCCTGTGCATGTCTTTTTTTCGCGTGACTGGCTCCTTTCTTTAACGCGACAAAAGTGCCGAATTTAAGATTCGTGGGTACGTTCATTTCGACTGAATTTCGTGCTCATTTTCTATCATCATGTTGGTAATGAAAAAAATGCCGAGAATCACTTTGATCATATTTATATTTCTCAGGACTCGCTTAACTGTATCTTTTATGAGCTGTAGTAACGATCTAATATATATATATTTGTCGCTCGCCATCGAGGAAAACTGCAAACTTATCTTTTTGAGGGTTAGTTTGTTTTGCTCCGAGATAAAATGGCAACGTCGCATGCATGTAAATGTTCTAAAAAATGCGCGTTTCGACCCTGATTGGCCTACTATGAGCAGTAGCTAGTTTCATTTGCAGTTCGGGCTCGGCCAATATTTTTCCGACGTGAACGCGAAGGCGCATAATATTATCTTTTTTTTATATAGTATACGGTAACTTTGAAATGCACAATAAATGTCCGGATTAGTTCTCCTTTTGTCACTCATATTAAAATGTGATGGGCGAAAATTGTGTAAATGAATACTTGGTTGTTTGACAAGATCGATCTACGTGTTTGCAAACTTCATAAAAACAGTAATTAAGTAGTTGTGAAAGATTGCGGATTAGCAAATCCTCACCTTTGTGCTGTTTCTTCAAAATCTGTTTGGATGCTACAAGGTAATCTGAAAATAGAGAGGGAAGGAACCACAAAGAAAAAATTCAAATTGAACAAAAAAATGATTAAAGAATTTCAATAAAGAGTACCTACTGCAAGAAGGCCATTCAAGAAAATTGTATGTCTTTTAATTCTAAACACTATACGGAAATGTTTAATATTCTGGAAAATTTAAAAATTAATATTTTAATTAAGTCTAAGCTGAAAAATAAAAGTAGTAAGTGTCTGCAATTACATTAGTAAATTGAAAAAATATATATACATTAAATTGAAAAAAAAAAAAAAAACTAAATGAGAAAAGGAGAAATTGCTTGTTTTTTATCCTTTTCAAACCATGTTATATGTTAACAGAGAAATTAGCATTGTGTTGAAAATGTTCTATTTGAAATTAGTCAACAATTATTACAAAACCGGTTTATAAATACATAGAGAGAGGTCAAGCTAAAATTACACTTATCTGAAATTCAATAACTCGTTTTGTTGAGGATTCAAGAGCATATCCTTAAAAAACACTAAACACATGTTATTCCATAAAATGAGCCGTAAACTTCACAGTTACACGAATATATCCAGTTATCTCAATCACTTGCAATTGGTTAGTAAAAACAAATCGATTACACGCACCCGTTTAACACGGTGTATGCATGAGCAATCACATGTTCAACGGGTTGTGTACTTTAACCAGTTTATTTTACGGCTCTTAACGTCCATTCGGAGAAATTTGAAATACTATTAATATTTTGCGGTTAGATTTGATTACCCTAAGGAAAATAAGTGGTTATGTAGATCAAGTTGTATATTAGACATGTTAAATATGTATTTTTTTTCTATATATTATATATAAATGTGATTATATTTTGTAACGATGATGTACTTTGTACAAATCTTTCAATAAACTTATCTGTCTGTCTGTCTGTCTGTCTGTCATGTTGTTTCAACGACGTGTGGCTAATTAACTTAAGTGTCAACTCATTCTGGCATATCAATACCGTGTCATGAAATGACAGTGGCATGTAGCACTTGCTAATCTTTGAGTGGATAGCATAAAAAGGCTGCATAGAATCAGATGAAACCATTCTTTTCCACCATTCTACATCGATAATAACACAACAATGCCTTCGAAAATGAAATCTCTTGACAAGCGCTTCACATTGAACACAGCTGAGCGACGATTCAAGAAAGCCTGCGACCAGATTGTGCTGCTAAACCAGCGACTAGGCGAAGTACAGAAACGCTACAAAATGGCAAAAAGAACCAACAACAGATCCTTCCGCTACAATCTCAGACTGAAACTAGCAGTAATTGAAGGAGCAAGAAACATGTACTACGACTACGCCTACAACAAAGCTGACCAGGTCGCCGAACTACGCAGAGAGCTATTCAACGAGTCTGTCGAAATCGTGTCTGCTTCTGACTCTGATTTTTCTTCAGACTCTGAATAGCAAGAGTCGCACAGCTGTTCGTCGTTTAACAAAACGGCCCTTTTCAGAGCCAAACCAAATGTCTAGAAAGACATCTTTTTCACATATTGTCAAACAAATAGAAAAGATCAAGTCCCGTAAAAGTCCAATTGAACGCCTAAACATACCTTAAATTTGTATTAAAATCCGAGAAAAGGCCGTCAATCGATTGTCCTTCTAAAACATATTGACCCGCCACGCAAAAATGGAACATTTAACTTGCGCGATACCTATCAAGCCTAGTAAAATTGCAAGGACTATGCAGGATGATCGTGCGGGGTTAAATCTTATAAATAGCATATTATCAGTGTCTGACCAAATCGTTGCCACTACAGCTTGAAAAGACTGTAGTTATGAGATTTGGGCAGTCCACCAACGATATGATCTTGTTGCTTTCTTTTTGAGTAAGGAGATAAATGTAGAATATGTAGTCAATGATAAAAATTACTTTCTAGAAATGTATAGAATTCATTCTTTATTTTATTACATTTTGATTTCTATTACAAACCTTGCTTGACTGGTCCTGACTCTGAACTACATTTTCAAATGCTCAATTCCTGTTGAGTTCCTGTGCATGTCTTTTTTTCGCGTGACTGGCTCCTTTCTTTAACGCGACAAAAGTGCCGAATTTAAGATTCGTGGGTACGTTCATTTCGACTGAATTTCGTGCTCATTTTCTATCATCATGTTGGTAATGAAAAAAATGCATGCCGAGAATCACTTTGATCATATTTATATTTCTCAGGACTCGCTTAACTGTATCTTTTATGAGCTGTAGTAACGATCTAATATATATATATTTGTCGCTCGCCATCGAGGAAAACTGCAAACTTATCTTTTTGAGGGTTAGTTTGTTTTGCTCCGAGATAAAATGGCAACGTCGCATGCATGTAAATGTTCTAAAAAATGCGCGTTTCGACCCTGATTGGCCTACTATGAGCAGTAGCTAGTTTCATTTGCAGTTCGGGCTCGGCCAATATTTTTCCGACGTGAACGCGAAGGCGCATAATATTATCTTTTTTTATATAGTATACGGTAACTTTGAAATGCACAATAAATGTCCGGATTAGTTCTCCTTTTGTCACTCATATTAAAATGTGATGGGCGAAAATTGTGTAAATGAATACTTGGTTGTTTGACAAGATCGATCTACGTGTTTGCAAACTTCATAAAAACAGTAATTAAGTAGTTGTGAAAGATTGCGGATTAGCAAATCCTCACCTTTGTGCTGTTTCTTCAAAATCTGTTTGGATGCTACAAGGTAATCTGAAAATAGAGAGGGAAGGAACCACAAAGAAAAAATTCAAATTGAACAAAAAAATGATTAAAGAATTTCAATAAAGAGTACCTACTGCAAGAAGGCCATTCAAGAAAATTGTATGTCTTTTAATTCTAAACACTATACGGAAATGTTTAATATTCTGGAAAATTTAAAAATTAATATTTTAATTAAGTCTAAGCTGAAAAATAAAAGTAGTAAGTGTCTGCAATTACATTAGTAAATTGAAAATATATATATACATTAAATTGAAAAAAAAAAAAAACTAAATGAGAAAAGGAGAAATTGCTTGTTTTTTATCCTTTTCAAACCATGTTATATGTTAACAGAGAAATTAGCATTGTGTTGAAAATGTTCTATTTGAAATTAGTCAACAATTATTACAAAACCGGTTTATAAATACATAGAGAGAGGTCAAGCTAAAATTACACTTATCTGAAATTCAATAACTCGTTTTGTTGAGGATTCAAGAGCATATCCTTAAAAAACACTAAACACATGTTATTCCATAAAATGAGCCGTAAACTTCACAGTTACACGAATATATCCAGTTATCTCAATCACTTGCAATTGGTTAGTAAAAACAAATCGATTACACGCACCCGTTTAACACGGTGTATGCATGAGCAATCACATGTTCAACGGGTTGTGTACTTTAACCAGTTTATTTTACGGCTCTTAACGTCCATTCGGAGAAATTTGAAATACTATTAATATTTTGCGGTTAGATTTGATTACCCTAAGGAAAATAAGTGGTTATGTAGATCAAGTTGTATATTAGACATGTTAAATATGTATTTTTTTTCTATATATTATATATAAATGTGATTATATTTTGTAACGATGATGTACTTTGTACAAATCTTTCAATAAACTTATCTGTCTGTCTGTCTGTCTGTCTGTCATGTTGTTTCAACGACGTGTGGCTAATTAACTTAAGTGTCAACTCATTCTGGCATATCAATACCGTGTCATGAAATGACAGTGGCATGTAGCACTTGCTAATCTTTGAGTGGATAGCATAAAAAGGCTGCATAGAATCAGATGAAACCATTCTTTTCCACCATTCTACATCGATAATAACACAACAATGCCTTCGAAAATGAAATCTCTTGACAAGCGCTTCACATTGAACACAGCTGAGCGACGATTCAAGAAAGCCTGCGACCAGATTGTGCTGCTAAACCAGCGACTAGGCGAAGTACAGAAACGCTACAAAATGGCAAAAAGAACCAACAACAGATCCTTCCGCTACAATCTCAGACTGAAACTAGCAGTAATTGAAGGAGCAAGAAACATGTACTACGACTACGCCTACAACAAAGCTGACCAGGTCGCCGAACTACGCAGAGAGCTATTCAACGAGTCTGTCGAAATCGTGTCTGCTTCTGACTCTGATTATTCTTCAGACTCTGAATAGCAAGAGTCGCACAGCTGTTCGTCGTTTAACAAAACGGCCCTTTTCAGAGCCAAACCAAATGTCTAGAAAGACATCTTTTTCACAAATTGTCAAACAAATAAAAAAGATCAAGTCCCGTAAAAGTCCAATTGAACGCCTAAACATACCTTAAATTTGTATTAAAATCCGAGAAAAGGCCGTCAATCGATTGTCCTTCTAAAACATATTGACCCGCCACGCAAAAATGGAACATTTAACTTGCGCGATACCTATCAAGCCTAGTAAAATTGCAAGGACTATGCAGGATGATCGTGCGGGGTTAAATCTTATAAATAGCATATTATCAGTGTCTGACCAAATCGTTGCCACTACAGCTTGAAAAGACTGTAGTTATGAGATTTGGGCAGTCCACCAACGATATGATCTTGTTGCTTTCTTTTTGAGTAAGGAGATAAATGTAGAATATGTAGTCAATGATAAAAATTACTTTCTAGAAATGTATAGAATTCATTCTTTATTTTATTACATTTTGATTTCTATTACAAACCTTGCTTGACTGGTCCTGACTCTGAACTACATTTTCAAATGCTCAATTCCTGTTGAGTTCCTGTGCATGTCTTTTTTTCGCGTGACTGGCTCCTTTCTTTAACGCGACAAAAGTGCCGAATTTAAGATTCGTGGGTACGTTCATTTCGACTGAATTTCGTGCTCATTTTCTATCATCATGTTGGTAATGAAAAAAATGCCGAGAATCACTTTGATCATATTTATATTTCTCAGGACTCGCTTAACTGTATCTTTTATGAGCTGTAGTAACGATCTAATATATATATATTTGTCGCTCGCCATCGAGGAAAACTGCAAACTTATCTTTTTGAGGGTTAGTTTGTTTTGCTCCGAGATAAAATGGCAACGTCGCATGCATGTAAATGTTCTAAAAAATGCGCGTTTCGACCCTGATTGGCCTACTATGAGCAGTAGCTAGTTTCATTTGCAGTTCGGGCTCGGCCAATATTTTTCCGACGTGAACGCGAAGGCGCATAATATTATCTTTTTTTTATATAGTATACGGTAACTTTGAAATGCACAATAAATGTCCGGATTAGTTCTCCTTTTGTCACTCATATTAAAATGTGATGGGCGAAAATTGTGTAAATGAATACTTGGTTGTTTGACAAGATCGATCTACGTGTTTGCAAACTTCATAAAAACAGTAATTAAGTAGTTGTGAAAGATTGCGGATTAGCAAATCCTCACCTTTGTGCTGTTTCTTCAAAATCTGTTTGGATGCTACAAGGTAATCTGAAAATAGAGAGGGAAGGAACCACAAAGAAAAAATTCAAATTGAACAAAAAAATGATTAAAGAATTTCAATAAAGAGTACCTACTGCAAGAAGGCCATTCAAGAAAATTGTATGTCTTTTAATTCTAAACACTATACGGAAATGTTTAATATTCTGGAAAATTTAAAAATTAATATTTTAATTAAGTCTAAGCTGAAAAATAAAAGTAGTAAGTGTCTGCAATTACATTAGTAAATTGAAAAAATATATATACATTAAATTGAAAAAAAAAAAAAAAAACTAAATGAGAAAAGGAGAAATTGCTTGTTTTTTATCCTTTTCAAACCATGTTATATGTTAACAGAGAAATTAGCATTGTGTTGAAAATGTTCTATTTGAAATTAGTCAACAATTATTACAAAACCGGTTTATAAATACATAGAGAGAGGTCAAGCTAAAATTACACTTATCTGAAATTCAATAACTCGTTTTGTTGAGGATTCAAGAGCATATCCTTAAAAAACACTAAACACATGTTATTCCATAAAATGAGCCGTAAACTTCACAGTTACACGAATATATCCAGTTATCTCAATCACTTGCAATTGGTTAGTAAAAACAAATCGATTACACGCACCCGTTTAACACGGTGTATGCATGAGCAATCACATGTTCAACGGGTTGTGTACTTTAACCAGTTTATTTTACGGCTCTTAACGTCCATTCGGAGAAATTTGAAATACTATTAATATTTTGCGGTTAGATTTGATTACCCTAAGGAAAATAAGTGGTTATGTAGATCAAGTTGTATATTAGACATGTTAAATATGTATTTTTTTTCTATATATTATATATAAATGTGATTATATTTTGTAACGATGATGTACTTTGTACAAATCTTTCAATAAACTTATCTGTCTGTCTGTCTGTCTGTCTGTCATGTTGTTTCAACGACGTGTGGCTAATTAACTTAAGTGTCAACTCATTCTGGCATATCAATACCGTGTCATGAAATGACAGTGGCATGTAGCACTTGCTAATCTTTGAGTGGATAGCATAAAAAGGCTGCATAGAATCAGATGAAACCATTCTTTTCCACCATTCTACATCGATAATAACACAACAATGCCTTCGAAAATGAAATCTCTTGACAAGCGCTTCACATTGAACACAGCTGAGCGACGATTCAAGAAAGCCTGCGACCAGATTGTGCTGCTAAACCAGCGACTAGGCGAAGTACAGAAACGCTACAAAATGGCAAAAAGAACCAACAACAGATCCTTCCGCTACAATCTCAGACTGAAACTAGCAGTAATTGAAGGAGCAAGAAACATGTACTACGACTACGCCTACAACAAAGCTGACCAGGTCGCCGAACTACGCAGAGAGCTATTCAACGAGTCTGTCGAAATCGTGTCTGCTTCTGACTCTGATTATTCTTCAGACTCTGAATAGCAAGAGTCGCACAGCTGTTCGTCGTTTAACAAAACGGCCCTTTTCAGAGCCAAACCAAATGTCTAGAAAGACATCTTTTTCACAAATTGTCAAACAAATAAAAAAGATCAAGTCCCGTAAAAGTCCAATTGAACGCCTAAACATACCTTAAATTTGTATTAAAATCCGAGAAAAGGCCGTCAATCGATTGTCCTTCTAAAACATATTGACCCGCCACGCAAAAATGGAACATTTAACTTGCGCGATACCTATCAAGCCTAGTAAAATTGCAAGGACTATGCAGGATGATCGTGCGGGGTTAAATCTTATAAATAGCATATTATCAGTGTCTGACCAAATCGTTGCCACTACAGCTTGAAAAGACTGTAGTTATGAGATTTGGGCAGTCCACCAACGATATGATCTTGTTGCTTTCTTTTTGAGTAAGGAGATAAATGTAGAATATGTAGTCAATGATAAAAATTACTTTCTAGAAATGTATAGAATTCATTCTTTATTTTATTACATTTTGATTTCTATTACAAACCTTGCTTGACTGGTCCTGACTCTGAACTACATTTTCAAATGCTCAATTCCTGTTGAGTTCCTGTGCATGTCTTTTTTTCGCGTGACTGGCTCCTTTCTTTAACGCGACAAAAGTGCCGAATTTAAGATTCGTGGGTACGTTCATTTCGACTGAATTTCGTGCTCATTTTCTATCATCATGTTGGTAATGAAAAAAATGCCGAGAATCACTCTCATCATATTTATATTTCTCAGGACTCGCTTAACTGTATCTTTTATGAGCTGTAGTAACGATCTTGTCGCTCGCCATCGAGGAAAACTGCAAACTTATCTTTTTGAGGGTTAGTTTGTTTTGCTCCGAGATAAAATGGCAACGTCGCATGCATGTAAATGTTCTAAAAAATGCGCGTTTCGACCCTGATTGGCCTACTATGAGCAGTAGCTAGTTTCATTTGCAGTTCGGGCTCGGCCAATATTTTTCCGACGTGAACGCGAAGGCGCATAATATTATCTTTTTTTATATAGTATACGGTAACTTTGAAATGCACAATAAATGTCCGGATTAGTTCTCCTTTTGTCACTCATATTAAAATGTGATGGGCGAAAATTGTGTAAATGAATACTTGGTTGTTTGACAAGATCGATCTACGTGTTTGCAAACTTCATAAAAACAGTAATTAAGTAGTTGTGAAAGATTGCGGATTAGCAAATCGTCATGTTGTTTCAACGACGTGTGGCTAATTAACTTAAGTGTCAACTCATTCTGGCATATCAATACCGTGTCATGAAATGACAGTGGCATGTAGCACTTGCTAATCTTTGAGTGGATAGCATAAAAAGGCTGCATAGAATCAGATGAAACCATTCTTTTCCACCATTCTACATCGATAATAACACAACAATGCCTTCGAAAATGAAATCTCTTGACAAGCGCTTCACATTGAACACAGCTGAGCGACGATTCAAGAAAGCCTGCGACCAGATTGTGCTGCTAAACCAGCGACTAGGCGAAGTACAGAAACGCTACAAAATGGCAAAAAGAACCAACAACAGATCCTTCCGCTACAATCTCAGACTGAAACTAGCAGTAATTGAAGGAGCAAGAAACATGTACTACGACTACGCCTACAACAAAGCTGACCAGGTCGCCGAACTACGCAGAGAGCTATTCAACGAGTCTGTCGAAATCGTGTCTGCTTCTGACTCTGATTTTTCTTCAGACTCTGAATAGCAAGAGTCGCACAGCTGTTCGTCGTTTAACAAAACGGCCCTTTTCAGAGCCAAACCAAATGTCTAGAAAGACATCTTTTTCACATATTGTCAAACAAATAAAAAAGATCAAGTCCCGTAAAAGTCCAATTGAACGCCTAAACATACCTTAAATTTGTATTAAAATCCGAGAAAAGGCCGTCAATCGATTGTCCTTCTAAAACATATTGACCCGCCACGCAAAAATGGAACATTTAACTTGCGCGATACCTATCAAGCCTAGTAAAATTGCAAGGACTATGCAGGATGATCGTGCGGGGTTAAATCTTATAAATAGCATATTATCAGTGTCTGACCAAATCGTTGCCACTACAGCTTGAAAAGACTGTAGTTATGAGATTTGGGCAGTCCACCAACGATATGATCTTGTTGCTTTCTTTTTGAGTAAGGAGATAAATGTAGAATATGTAGTCAATGATAAAAATTACTTTCTAGAAATGTATAGAATTCATTCTTTATTTTATTACATTTTGATTTCTATTACAAACCTTGCTTGACTGGTCCTGACTCTGAACTACATTTTCAAATGCTCAATTCCTGTTGAGTTCCTGTGCATGTCTTTTTTTCGCGTGACTGGCTCCTTTCTTTAACGCGACAAAAGTGCCGAATTTAAGATTCGTGGGTACGTTCATTTCGACTGAATTTCGTGCTCATTTTCTATCATCATGTTGGTAATGAAAAAAATGCCGAGAATCACTTTGATCATATTTATATTTCTCAGGACTCGCTTAACTGTATCTTTTATGAGCTGTAGTAACGATCTAATATATATATATTTGTCGCTCGCCATCGAGGAAAACTGCAAACTTATCTTTTTGAGGGTTAGTTTGTTTTGCTCCGAGATAAAATGGCAACGTCGCATGCATGTAAATGTTCTAAAAAATGCGCGTTTCGACCCTGATTGGCCTACTATGAGCAGTAGCTAGTTTCATTTGCAGTTCGGGCTCGGCCAATATTTTTCCGACGTGAACGCGAAGGCGCATAATATTATCTTTTTTTATATAGTATACGGTAACTTTGAAATGCACAATAAATGTCCGGATTAGTTCTCCTTTTGTCACTCATATTAAAATGTGATGGGCGAAAATTGTGTAAATGAATACTTGGTTGTTTGACAAGATCGATCTACGTGTTTGCAAACTTCATAAAAACAGTAATTAAGTAGTTGTGAAAGATTGCGGATTAGCAAATCGTCATGTTGTTTCAACGACGTGTGGCTAATTAACTTAAGTGTCAACTCATTCTGGCATATCAATACCGTGTCATGAAATGACAGTGGCATGTAGCACTTGCTAATCTTTGAGTGGATAGCATAAAAAGGCTGCATAGAATCAGATGAAACCATTCTTTTCCACCATTCTACATCGATAATAACACAACAATGCCTTCGAAAATGAAATCTCTTGACAAGCGCTTCACATTGAACACAGCTGAGCGACGATTCAAGAAAGCCTGCGACCAGATTGTGCTGCTAAACCAGCGACTAGGCGAAGTACAGAAACGCTACAAAATGGCAAAAAGAACCAACAACAGATCCTTCCGCTACAATCTCAGACTGAAACTAGCAGTAATTGAAGGAGCAAGAAACATGTACTACGCCTACAACAAAGCTGACCAGGTCGCCGAACTACGCAGAGAGCTATTCAACGAGTCTGTCGAAATCGTGTCTGCTTCTGACTCTGATTATTCTTCAGACTCTGAATAGCAAGAGTCGCACAGCTGTTCGTCGTTTAACAAAACGGCCCTTTTCAGAGCCAAACCAAATGTCTAGAAAGACATCTTTTTCACAAATTGTCAAACAAATAAAAAAGATCAAGTCCCGTAAAAGTCCAATTGAACGCCTAAACATACCTTAAATTTGTATTAAAATCCGAGAAAAGGCCGTCAATCGATTGTCCTTCTAAAACATATTGACCCGCCACGCAAAAATGGAACATTTAACTTGCGCGATACCTATCAAGCCTAGTAAAATTGCAAGGACTATGCAGGATGATCGTGCGGGGTTAAATCTTATAAATAGCATATTATCAGTGTCTGACCAAATCGTTGCCACTACAGCTTGAAAAGACTGTAGTTATGAGATTTGGGCAGTCCACCAACGATATGATCTTGTTGCTTTCTTTTTGAGTAAGGAGATAAATGTAGAATATGTAGTCAATGATAAAAATTACTTTCTAGAAATGTGCATGTCTTTTTTTCGCGTGACTGGCTCCTTTCTTTAACGCGACAAAAGTGCCGAATTTAAGATTCGTGGGTACGTTCATTTCGACTGAATTTCGTGCTCATTTTCTATCATCATGTTGGTAATGAAAAAAATGCCGAGAATCACTTTGATCATATTTATATTTCTCAGGACTCGCTTAACTGTATCTTTTATGAGCTGTAGTAACGATCTAATATATATATATATTTGTCGCTCGCCATCGAGGAAAACTGCAAACTTATCTTTTTGAGGGTTAGTTTGTTTTGCTCCGAGATAAAATGGCAACGTCGCATGCATGTAAATGTTCTAAAAAATGCGCGTTTCGACCCTGATTGGCCTACTATGAGCAGTAGCTAGTTTCATTTGCAGTTCGGGCTCGGCCAATATTTTTCCGACGTGAACGCGAAGGCGCATAATATTATCTTTTTTTTATATAGTATACGGTAACTTTGAAATGCACAATAAATGTCCGGATTAGTTCTCCTTTTGTCACTCATATTAAAATGTGATGGGCGAAAATTGTGTAAATGAATACTTGGTTGTTTGACAAGATCGATCTACGTGTTTGCAAACTTCATAAAAACAGTAATTAAGTAGTTGTGAAAGATTGCGGATTAGCAAATCGTCATGTTGCAGTGGCGTAGCCATGTTATTTACATTGGTGCGGCAAAACTGAGCTCAGAAGGAGCGAATGCGAGCGCCGAAGGCGCGAAGCCCTTCTAGGGGGGTCCGGGGGCATGCCCCCCCGGAAAATTTTTGAAAAAACGGTGCGATTTGGTGCATTCTAGACTATACTTGATCACAATTTCAGTAGGGAAGAAATAGTGTGGAAAAGGAAGAAATTGCTTGTCAGAAGCAATTTCTTCTTTTTTCACAATGTTTTCTCAATCATAAAACCACAGGCACGTAATTATAAGCAGGGATTACACAGGAAAGGGTTAACCCTAGTACGAGGACTAATCGATAATGACATTAACAACTCACCATGTACTCACGGGGAATCGCATGTTTGACATCAACACTGTATGGAAACTCTGTACGGTAGTTTGCAACGGTATATTCAAAGTGGCGGATAAGCGTTCGTGAAAAAGTAAGTGTTCTTTATTTTTGTTCGATGCTGATTTAATCTATCATCCTGTAAGATAATGACAACATTTACGCAATCAGATTTGAATACATTATCCATCGTACCTAATGATTAAACGTCCTATAGCACCGTCCGTGTGTAATACAGCTTCAAACATTGTGTTTTGATGACATTTAAAATTGAAGCGCAAAACGAAAGTAGAAATGGCCATATTTTCCTTAAAATGACCGCACCGGCAAAATCAAATGTGGCGGTGGATGGGGACAAGATATCTCCCTAAATATGACCCAGAATGTATTGGATCTAGCCCCTTGTCTAGGAAATATAGATGGTGTACGCTACAGTTAAAACCGAAACTAAATCGCTGTACAGTGCGGTATATGGATATATTTGTACTCACCGGTTTAAATTTCGAATGAAAAATCTGTACGCAACGGTTTATATAAATTATCATGTGAAAATCGTTCAACGGGTTGAATGGCACGAAAAGGTGAAAGGTGACTTTGATACTATTTAATCTTAGCTAATACTGCAGAAAGACGAATATATTCTTATTCTTAATTTTATTTGTTTTGCCTGGAAATGAAGAAATCGTCGAAAGTGTATCATTTAACACATTTTTAAATTCTAATTTTATGTTTCTATTTAATTCTTCTGTCTTTCCTCAATAATTTTTGTAAGACCCTGTACAAATCGTTAAGACTAAAGCGCTTAACAAAGGCATCAAACTTTAAAAATGTCGGAGTATATTCCAGACATTCTTCTCGATGATGTAATATTAATTTATGATTCTTTTTTGTTGTTGTTTTTTGTTTGTTTTGCATTGAAACAAAGAAAAATAATTGATAGAGTATCATTACACACCATTTTAAATCTAATGTTATGTATCTACTTAATTCTATGTCATAGAAAGTTTCAGTTTAGTAATCAAAACAGTTTTATAAGCTTGAACCTAGATTATTGTTTCTGATATCATACGAAATGCTTACGGTTTTTTTTAACTTTCAGCTTTAGAAGCTTACAGTTAGAAGAAATCTTATCGAAATAAATTATTTAATACTCAATAGTTCTGATACACATAAGAAAATAGTTTTATTTCTTTTAGTTATCTCTTTCAGACAAATATCTTGTAATTTCCTTCCACAACATTTTTTAATTAAAAAGAAATTTTAAATGTTTAGAGAAAATTCATGGAAGCATATAGTTGCCAAGCTGCGTGTCTTTCCGTCCTTCCAATCTTCCAAAGTTATTTGGACAATTGATTTATCACACTCATAGGGGAGACTAGTATTTCGTCAAATTGTTGTGCATCGGCTTTTTTGTTTTTCGAATTGAATTAATACAGTTAAAAACGCAACCATTTCTTTCATAAAGTTCGAAAGCACAATTAACAATGATCGATTTCACATGCCTTACCCGCGCTATTGACTGTCACGTGACATCGTTAAAAGCACCCCCGTAGAAGCAAAAGATAGCTCATAAATTCGCCCCTAAGAATATGAAATTACAAAACAAGCAACTTACACCCTAACCAGTGAGCCAAAGAAAATTTTATATAGATCGAGAAGAATGTCTGAAATACTGATAAGTTTTATGCCTTTGTGAAGCGCTTTAATCTTAACGATGTGTACAGGGTCTTACAAAATTATTGAGGAAGAACAGGAGAATTAAATAGAAACATTAGATTAGATTTAAAACTGTGTTTAATTACTCTTTCGACGGGTTTCTTCATTTTCAGGCAAAATAAAATAAGAAAAAGAACATATTCGTCTTTCTGCAGTATTAACTAAGATTAAATAGTATCAAAGTCACCTTTCACCTTTTCGTGCTATTTCATCCGTTGAAAGATTTTCACATGATGATTTATATAAACCGCTGCGTACAGATTTTCATTCGAAATTTAAACCGGTGAGTACAAATATATCCATATACCGCACTGTACAGCGATTTAGTTTCGGTTTTAACTGTAGCGTACACCATCGGAATTTTCAAGTGTCTATATTTCCGAGACAAGGGGCTAGTTGTTTCAACGAAGTGTGGCTAATTAACTTAAGTGTCAACTCATTCTGGCATATCAATACCGTGTCATGAAATGACAGTGGCATGTAGCACTTGCTAATCTTTGAGTGGATAGCATAAAAAGGCTGCATAGAATCAGATGAAACCATTCTTTTCCACCATTCTACATCGATAATAACACAACAATGCCTTCGAAAATGAAATCTCTTGACAAGCGCTTCACATTGAACACAGCTGAGCGACGATTCAAGAAAGCCTGCGACCAGATTGTGCTGCTAAACCAGCGACTAGGCGAAGTACAGAAACGCTACAAAATGGCAAAAAGAACCAACAACAGATCCTTCTGCTACAATCTCAGACTGAAACTAGCAGTAATTGAAGGAGCAAGAAACATGTACTACGACTACGCCTACAACAAAGCTGACCAGGTCGCCGAACTACGCAGAGAGCTATTCAACGAGTCTGTCGAAATCGTGTCTGCTTCTGACTCTGATTATTCTTCAGACTCTGAATAGCAAGAGTCGCACAGCTGTTCGTCGTTTAACAAAACGGCCCTTTTCAGAGCCAAACCAAATGTCTAGAAAGACATCTTTTTCACAAATTGTCAAACAAATAAAAAAGATCAAGTCCCGTAAAAGTCCAATTGAACGCCTAAACATACCTTAAATTTGTATTAAAATCCGAGAAAAGGCCGTCAATCGATTGTCCTTCTAAAACATATTGACCCGCCACGCAAAAATGGAACATTTAACTTGCGCGATACCTATCAAGCCTAGTAAAATTGCAAGGACTATGCAGGATGATCGTGCGGGGTTAAAACTTATAAATAGCATATTATCAGTGTCTGACCAAATCGTTGCCACTACAGCTTGAAAAGACTGTAGTTATGAGATTTGGGCAGTCCACCAACGATATGATCTTGTTGCTTTCTTTTTGAGTAAGGAGATAAATGTAGAATATGTAGTCAATGATAAAAATTACTTTCTAGAAATGTATAGAATTCATTCTTTATTTTATTACATTTTGATTTCTATTACAAACCTTGCTTGACTGGTCCTGACTCTGAACTACATTTTCAAATGCTCAATTCCTGTTGAGTTCCTGTGCATGTCTTTTTTTCGCGTGACTGGCTCCTTTCTTTAACGCGACAAAAGTGCCGAATTTAAGATTCGTGGGTACGTTCATTTCGACTGAATTTCGTGCTCATTTTCTATCATCGTGTTGGTAATGAAAAAAATGCCGAGAATCACTCTCATCATATTTATATTTCTCAGGACTCGCTTAACTGTATCTTTTATGAGCTGTAGTAACGATCTAATATATATATATTTGTCGCTCGCCATCGAGGAAAACTGCAAACTTATCTTTTTGAGGGTTAGTTTGTTTTGCTCCGAGATAAAATGGCAACGTCGCATGCATGTAAATGTTCTAAAAAATGCGCGTTTCGACCCTGATTGGCCTACTATGAGCAGTAGCTAGTTTCATTTGCAGTTCGGGCTCGGCCAATATTTTTCCGACGTGAACGCGAAGGCGCATAATATTATCTTTTTTTTTATATAGTATACGGTAACTTTGAAATGCACAATAAATGTCCGGATTAGTTCTCCTTTTGTCACTCATATTAAAATGTGATGGGCGAAAATTGTGTAAATGAATACTTGGTTGTTTGACAAGATCGATCTACGTGTTTGCAAACTTCATAAAAACAGTAATTAAGTAGTTGTGAAAAATTGCGGATTAGCAAATCGTCATGTTGTTTCAACGACGTGTGGCTAATTAACTTAAGTGTCAACTCATTCTGGCATATCAATACCGTGTCATGAATTGACAGTGGCATGTAGCACTTGCTAATCTTTGAGTGGATAGCATAAAAAGGCTGCATAGAATCAGATGAAACCATTCTTTTCCACCATTCTACATCGATAATAACACAACAATGCCTTCGAAAATGAAATCTCTTGACAAGCGCTTCACATTGAACACAGCTGAGCGACGATTCAAGAAAGCCTGCGACCAGATTGTGCTGCTAAACCAGCGACTAGGCGAAGTACAGAAACGCTACAAAATGGCAAAAAGAACCAACAACAGATCCTTCCGCTACAATCTCAGACTGAAACTAGCAGTAATTGAAGGAGCAAGAAACATGTACTACGACTACGCCTACAACAAAGCTGACCAGGTCGCCGAACTACGCAGAGAGCTATTCAACGAGTCTGTCGAAATCGTGTCTGCTTCTGACTCTGATTATTCTTCAGACTCTGAATAGCAAGAGTCGCACAGCTGTTCGTCGTTTAACAAAACGGCCCTTTTCAGAGCCAAACCAAATGTCTAGAAAGACATCTTTTTCACAAATTGTCAAACAAATAAAAAAGATCAAGTCCCGTAAAAGTCCAATTGAACGCCTAAACATACCTTAAATTTGTATTAAAATCCGAGAAAAGGCCGTCAATCGATTGTCCTTCTAAAACATATTGACCCGCCACGCAAAAATGGAACATTTAACTTGCGCGATACCTATCAAGCCTAGTAAAATTGCAAGGACTATGCAGGATGATCGTGCGGGGTTAAATCTTATAAATAGCATATTATCAGTGTCTGACCAAATCGTTGCCACTACAGCTTGAAAAGACTGTAGTTATGAGATTTGGGCAGTCCACCAACGATATGATCTTGTTGCTTTCTTTTTGAGTAAGGAGATAAATGTAGAATATGTAGTCAATGATAAAAATTACTTTCTAGAAATGTATAGAATTCATTCTTTATTTTATTACATTTTGATTTCTATTACAAACCTTGCTTGACTGGTCCTGACTCTGAACTACATTTTCAAATGCTCAATTCCTGTTGAGTTCCTGTGCATGTCTTTTTTTCGCGTGACTGGCTCCTTTCTTTAACGCGACAAAAGTGCCGAATTTAAGATTCGTGGGTACGTTCATTTCGACTGAATTTCGTGCTCATTTTCTATCATCATGTTGGTAATGAAAAAAATGCCGAGAATCACTTTGATCATATTTATATTTCTCAGGACTCGCTTAACTGTATCTTTTATGAGCTGTAGTAACGATCTAATATATATATATTTGTCGCTCGCCATCGAGGAAAACTGCAAACTTATCTTTTTGAGGGTTAGTTTGTTTTGCTCCGAGATAAAATGGCAACGTCGCATGCATGTAAATGTTCTAAAAAATGCGCGTTTCGACCCTGATTGGCCTACTATGAGCAGTAGCTAGTTTCATTTGCAGTTCGGGCTCGGCCAATATTTTTCCGACGTGAACGCGAAGGCGCATAATATTATCTTTTTTTTATATAGTATACGGTAACTTTGAAATGCACAATAAATGTCCGGATTAGTTCTCCTTTTGTCACTCATATTAAAATGTGATGGGCGAAAATTGTGTAAATGAATACTTGGTTGTTTGACAAGATCGATCTACGTGTTTGCAAACTTCATAAAAACAGTAATTAAGTAGTTGTGAAAGATTGCGGATTAGCAAATCCTCACCTTTGTGCTGTTTCTTCAAAATCTGTTTGGATGCTACAAGGTAATCTGAAAATAGAGAGGGAAGGAACCACAAAGAAAAAATTCAAATTGAACAAAAAAATGATTAAAGAATTTCAATAAAGAGTACCTACTGCAAGAAGGCCATTCAAGAAAATTGTATGTCTTTTAATTCTAAACACTATACGGAAATGTTTAATATTCTGGAAAATTTAAAAATTAATATTTTAATTAAGTCTAAGCTGAAAAATAAAAGTAGTAAGTGTCTGCAATTACATTAGTAAATTGAAAAAATATATATACATTAAATTGAAAAAAAAAAAAAAAAAAAACTAAATGAGAAAAGGAGAAATTGCTTGTTTTTTATCCTTTTCAAACCATGTTATATGTTAACAGAGAAATTAGCATTGTGTTGAAAATGTTCTATTTGAAATTAGTCAACAATTATTACAAAACCGGTTTATAAATACATAGAGAGAGGTCAAGCTAAAATTACACTTATCTGAAATTCAATAACTCGTTTTGTTGAGGATTCAAGAGCATATCCTTAAAAAACACTAAACACATGTTATTCCATAAAATGAGCCGTAAACTTCACAGTTACACGAATATATCCAGTTATCTCAATCACTTGCAATTGGTTAGTAAAAACAAATCGATTACACGCACCCGTTTAACACGGTGTATGCATGAGCAATCACATGTTCAACGGGTTGTGTACTTTAACCAGTTTATTTTACGGCTCTTAACGTCCATTCGGAGAAATTTGAAATACTATTAATATTTTGCGGTTAGATTTGATTACCCTAAGGAAAATAAGTGGTTATGTAGATCAAGTTGTATATTAGACATGTTAAATATGTATTTTTTTCTATATATTATATATAAATGTGATTATATTTTGTAACGATGATGTACTTTGTACAAATCTTTCAATAAACTTATCTGTCTGTCTGTCTGTCTGTCTGTCATGTTGTTTCAACGACGTGTGGCTAATTAACTTAAGTGTCAACTCATTCTGGCATATCAATACCGTGTCATGAAATGACAGTGGCATGTAGCACTTGCTAATCTTTGAGTGGATAGCATAAAAAGGCTGCATAGAATCAGATGAAACCATTCTTTTCCACCATTCTACATCGATAATAACACAACAATGCCTTCGAAAATGAAATCTCTTGACAAGCGCTTCACATTGAACACAGCTGAGCGACGATTCAAGAAAGCCTGCGACCAGATTGTGCTGCTAAACCAGCGACTAGGCGAAGTACAGAAACGCTACAAAATGGCAAAAAGAACCAACAACAGATCCTTCCGCTACAATCTCAGACTGAAACTAGCAGTAATTGAAGGAGCAAGAAACATGTACTACGACTACGCCTACAACAAAGCTGACCAGGTCGCCGAACTACGCAGAGAGCTATTCAACGAGTCTGTCGAAATCGTGTCTGCTTCTGACTCTGATTATTCTTCAGACTCTGAATAGCAAGAGTCGCACAGCTGTTCGTCGTTTAACAAAACGGCCCTTTTCAGAGCCAAACCAAATGTCTAGAAAGACATCTTTTTCACAAATTGTCAAACAAATAAAAAAGATCAAGTCCCGTAAAAGTCCAATTGAACGCCTAAACATACCTTAAATTTGTATTAAAATCCGAGAAAAGGCCGTCAATCGATTGTCCTTCTAAAACATATTGACCCGCCACGCAAAAATGGAACATTTAACTTGCGCGATACCTATCAAGCCTAGTAAAATTGCAAGGACTATGCAGGATGATCGTGCGGGGTTAAATCTTATAAATAGCATATTATCAGTGTCTGACCAAATCGTTGCCACTACAGCTTGAAAAGACTGTAGTTATGAGATTTGGGCAGTCCACCAACGATATGATCTTGTTGCTTTCTTTTTGAGTAAGGAGATAAATGTAGAATATGTAGTCAATGATAAAAATTACTTTCTAGAAATGTATAGAATTCATTCTTTATTTTATTACATTTTGATTTCTATTACAAACCTTGCTTGACTGGTCCTGACTCTGAACTACATTTTCAAATGCTCAATTCCTGTTGAGTTCCTGTGCATGTCTTTTTTTCGCGTGACTGGCTCCTTTCTTTAACGCGACAAAAGTGCCGAATTTAAGATTCGTGGGTACGTTAATTTCGACTGAATTTCGTGCTCATTTTCTATCATCATGTTGGTAATGGAAAAAATGCCGAGAATCACTCTCATCATATTTATATTTCTCAGGACTCGCTTAACTGTATCTTTTATGAGCTGTAGTAACGATCTAATATATATATATTTGTCGCTCGCCATCGAGGAAAACTGCAAACTTATCTTTTTGAGGGTTAGTTTGTTTTGCTCCGAGATAAAATGGCAACGTCGCATGCATGTAAATGTTCTAAAAAATGCGCGTTTCGACCCTGATTGGCCTACTATGAGCAGTAGCTAGTTTCATTTGCAGTTCGGGCTCGGCCAATATTTTTCCGACGTGAACGCGAAGGCGCATAATATTATCTTTTTTTATATAGTATACGGTAACTTTGAAATGCACAATAAATGTCCGGATTAGTTCTCCTTTTGTCACTCATATTAAAATGTGATGGGCGAAAATTGTGTAAATGAATACTTGGTTGTTTGACAAGATCGATCTACGTGTTTGCAAACTTCATAAAAACAGTAATTAAGTAGTTGTGAAAGATTGCGGATTAGCAAATCGTCATGTTGTTTCAACGACGTGTGGCTAATTAACTTAAGTGTCAACTCATTCTGGCATATCAATACCGTGTCATGAAATGACAGTGGCATGTAGCACTTGCTAATCTTTGAGTGGATAGCATAAAAAGGCTGCATAGAATCAGATGAAACCATTCTTTTCCACCATTCTACATCGATAATAACACAACAATGCCTTCGAAAATGAAATCTCTTGACAAGCGCTTTACATTGAACACAGCTGAGCGACGATTCAAGAAAGCCTGCGACCAGATTGTGCTGCTAAACCAGCGACTAGGCGAAGTACAGAAACGCTACAAAATGGCAAAAAGAACCAACAACAGATCCTTCCGCTACAATCTCAGACTGAAACTAGCAGTAATTGAAGGAGCAAGAAACATGTACTACGACTACGCCTACAACAAAGCTGACCAGGTCGCCGAACTACGCAGAGAGCTATTCAACGAGTCTGTCGAAATCGTGTCTGCTTCTGACTCTGATTATTCTTCAGACTCTGAATAGCAAGAGTCGCACAGCTGTTCGTCGTTTAACAAAACGGCCCTTTTCAGAGCCAAACCAAATGTCTAGAAAGACATCTTTTTCACAAATTGTCAAACAAATAAAAAATATCAAGTCCCGTAAAAGTCCAATTGAACGCCTAAACATACCTTAAATTTGTATTAAAATCCGAGAAAAGGCCGTCAATCGATTGTCCTTCTAAAACATATTGACCCGCCACGCAAAAATGGAACATTTAACTTGCGCGATACCTATCAAGCCTAGTAAAATTGCAAGGACTATGCAGGATGATCGTGCGGGGTTAAATCTTATAAATAGCATATTATCAGTGTCTGACCAAATCGTTGCCACTACAGCTTGAAAAGACTGTAGTTATGAGATTTGGGCAGTCCACCAACGATATGATCTTGTTGCTTTCTTTTTGAGTAAGGAGATAAATGTAGAATATGTAGTCAATGATAAAAATTACTTTCTAGAAATGTATAGAATTCATTCTTTATTTTATTACATTTTGATTTCTATTACAAACCTTGCTTGACTGGTCCTGACTCTGAACTACATTTTCAAATGCTCAATTCCTGTTGAGTTCCTGTGCATGTCTTTTTTTCGCGTGACTGGCTCCTTTCTTTAACGCGACAAAAGTGCCGAATTTAAGATTCGTGGGTACGTTCATTTCGACTGAATTTCGTGCTCATTTTCTATCATCATGTTGGTAATGAAAAAAATGCCGAGAATCACTTTGATCATATTTATATTTCTCAGGACTCGCTTAACTGTATCTTTTATGAGCTGTAGTAACGATCTAATATATATATATTTGTCGCTCGCCATCGAGGAAAACTGCAAACTTATCTTTTTGAGGGTTAGTTTGTTTTGCTCCGAGATAAAATGGCAACGTCGCATGCATGTAAATGTTCTAAAAAATGCGCGTTTCGACCCTGATTGGCCTACTATGAGCAGTAGCTAGTTTCATTTGCAGTTCGGGCTCGGCCAATATTTTTCCGACGTGAACGCGAAGGCGCATAATATTATCTTTTTTTATATAGTATACGGTAACTTTGAAATGCACAATAAATGTCCGGATTAGTTCTCCTTTTGTCACTCATATTAAAATGTGATGGGCGAAAATTGTGTAAATGAATACTTGGTTGTTTGACAAGATCGATCTACGTGTTTGCAAACTTCATAAAAACAGTAATTAAGTAGTTGTGAAAGATTGCGGATTAGCAAATCGTCATGTTGTTTCAACGACGTGTGGCTAATTAACTTAAGTGTCAACTCATTCTGGCATATCAATACCGTGTCATGAAATGACAGTGGCATGTAGCACTTGCTAATCTTTGAGTGGATAGCATAAAAAGGCTGCATAGAATCAGATGAAACCATTCTTTTCCACCATTCTACATCGATAATAACACAACAATGCCTTCGAAAATGAAATCTCTTGACAAGCGCTTCACATTGAACACAGCTGAGCGACGATTCAAGAAAGCCTGCGACCAGATTGTGCTGCTAAACCAGCGACTAGGCGAAGTACAGAAACGCTACAAAATGGCAAAAAGAACCAACAACAGATCCTTCCGCTACAATCTCAGACTGAAACTAGCAGTAATTGAAGGAGCAAGAAACATGTACTACGACTACGCCTACAACAAAGCTGACCAGGTCGCCGAACTACGCAGAGAGCTATTCAACGAGTCTGTCGAAATCGTGTCTGCTTCTGACTCTGATTATTCTTCAGACTCTGAATAGCAAGAGTCGCACAGCTGTTCGTCGTTTAACAAAACGGCCCTTTTCAGAGCCAAACCAAATGTCTAGAAAGACATCTTTTTCACAAATTGTCAAACAAATAAAAAAGATCAAGTCCCGTAAAAGTCCAATTGAACGCCTAAACATACCTTAAATTTGTATTAAAATCCGAGAAAAGGCCGTCAATCGATTGTCCTTCTAAAACATATTGACCCGCCGCGCAAAAATGGAACATTTAACTTGCGCGATACCTATCAAGCCTAGTAAAATTGCAAGGACTATGCAGGATGATCGTGCGGGGTTAAATCTTATAAATAGCATATTATCAGTGTCTGACCAAATCGTTGCCACTACAGCTTGAAAAGACTGTAGTTATGAGATTTGGGCAGTCCACCAACGATATGATCTTGTTGCTTTCTTTTTGAGTAAGGAGATAAATGTAGAATATGTAGTCAATGATAAAAATTACTTTCTAGAAATGTATAGAATTCATTCTTTATTTTATTACATTTTGATTTCTATTACAAACCTTGCTTGACTGGTCCTGACTCTGAACTACATTTTCAAATGCTCAATTCCTGTTGAGTTCCTGTGCATGTCTTTTTTTCGCGTGACTGGCTCCTTTCTTTAACGCGACAAAAGTGCCGAATTTAAGATTCGTGGGTACGTTCATTTCGACTGAATTTCGTGCTCATTTTCTATCATCATGTTGGTAATGAAAAAAATGCCGAGAATCACTTTGATCATATTTATATTTCTCAGGACTCGCTTAACTGTATCTTTTATGAGCTGTAGTAACGATCTAATATATATATATTTGTCGCTCGCCATCGAGGAAAACTGC
Source organism: Fragum whitleyi (assembly GCA_948146395.1). NCBI lineage: Eukaryota > Metazoa > Mollusca > Bivalvia > Cardiida > Cardiidae > Fragum > Fragum whitleyi. Next base: position 18,213,252 of record OX411548.1, on the reverse strand, counting down.
AAACTTATCTTTTTGAGGGTTAGTTTGTTTTGCTCCGAGATAAAATGGCAACGTCGCATGCATGTAAATGTTCTAAAAAATGCGCGTTTCGACCCTGATTGGCCTACTATGAGCAGTAGCTAGTTTCATTTGCAGTTCGGGCTCGGCCAATATTTTTCCGACGTGAACGCGAAGGCGCATAATATTATCTTTTTTTATATAGTATACGGTAACTTTGAAATGCACAATAAATGTCCGGATTAGTTCTCCTTTTGTCACTCATATTAAAATGTGATGGGCGAAAATTGTGTAAATGAATACTTGGTTGTTTGACAAGATCGATCTACGTGTTTGCAAACTTCATAAAAACAGTAATTAAGTAGTTGTGAAAGATTGCGGATTAGCAAATCGTCATGTTGTTTCAACGACGTGTGGCTAATTAACTTAAGTGTCAACTCATTCTGGCATATCAATACCGTGTCATGAAATGACAGTGGCATGTAGCACTTGCTAATCTTTGAGTGGATAGCATAAAAAGGCTGCATAGAATCAGATGAAACCATTCTTTTCCACCATTCTACATCGATAATAACACAACAATGCCTTCGAAAATGAAATCTCTTGACAAGCGCTTCACATTGAACACAGCTGAGCGACGATTCAAGAAAGCCTGCGACCAGATTGTGCTGCTAAACCAGCGACTAGGCGAAGTACAGAAACGCTACAAAATGGCAAAAAGAACCAACAACAGATCCTTCCGCTACAATCTCAGACTGAAACTAGCAGTAATTGAAGGAGCAAGAAACATGTACTACGACTACGCCTACAACAAAGCTGACCAGGTCGCCGAACTACGCAGAGAGCTATTCAACGAGTCTGTCGAAATCGTGTCTGCTTCTGACTCTGATTATTCTTCAGACTCTGAATAGCAAGAGTCGCACAGCTGTTCGTCGTTTAACAAAACGGCCCTTTTCAGAGCCAAACCAAATGTCTAGAAAGACATCTTTTTCACAAATTGTCAAACAAATAAAAAAGATCAAGTCCCGTAAAAGTCCAATTGAACGCCTAAACATACCTTAAATTTGTATTAAAATCCGAGAAAAGGCCGTCAATCGATTGTCCTTCTAAAACATATTGACCCGCCACGCAAAAATGGAACATTTAACTTGCGCGATACCTATCAAGCCTAGTAAAATTGCAAGGACTATGCAGGATGATCGTGCGGGGTTAAATCTTATAAATAGCATATTATCAGTGTCTGACCAAATCGTTGCCACTACAGCTTGAAAAGACTGTAGTTATGAGATTTGGACAGTCCACCAACGATATGATCTTGTTGCTTTCTTTTTGAGTAAGGAGATAAATGTAGAATATGTAGTCAATGATAAAAATTACTTTCTAGAAATGTATAGAATTCATTCTTTATTTTATTACATTTTGATTTCTATTACAAACCTTGCTTGACTGGTCCTGACTCTGAACTACATTTTCAAATGCTCAATTCCTGTTGAGTTCCTGTGCATGTCTTTTTTTCGCGTGACTGGCTCCTTTCTTTAACGCGACAAAAGTGCCGAATTTAAGATTCGTGGGTACGTTCATTTCGACTGAATTTCGTGCTCATTTTCTATCATCATGTTGGTAATGAAAAAAATGCCGAGAATCACTTTGATCATATTTATATTTCTCAGGACTCGCTTAACTGTATCTTTTATGAGCTGTAGTAACGATCTAATATATATATATTTGTCGCTCGCCATCGAGGAAAACTGCAAACTTATCTTTTTGAGGGTTAGTTTGTTTTGCTCCGAGATAAAATGGCAACGTCGCATGCATGTAAATGTTCTAAAAAATGCGCGTTTCGACCCTGATTGGCCTACTATGAGCAGTAGCTAGTTTCATTTGCAGTTCGGGCTCGGCCAATATTTTTCCGACGTGAACGCGAAGGCGCATAATATTATCTTTTTTTTATATAGTATACGGTAACTTTGAAATGCACAATAAATGTCCGGATTAGTTCTCCTTTTGTCACTCATATTAAAATGTAATGGGCGAAAATTGTGTAAATGAATACTTGGTTGTTTGACAAGATCGATCTACGTGTTTGCAAACTTCATAAAAACAGTAATTAAGTAGTTGTGAAAGATTGCGGATTAGCAAATCGTCATGTTGTTTCAACGACGTGTGGCTAATTAACTTAAGTGTCAACTCATTCTGGCATATCAATACCGTGTCATGAAATGACAGTGGCATGTAGCACTTGCTAATCTTTGAGTGGATAGCATAAAAAGGCTGCATAGAATCAGATGAAACCATTCTTTTCCACCATTCTACATCGATAATAACACAACAATGCCTTCGAAAATGAAATCTCTTGACAAGCGCTTCACATTGAACACAGCTGAGCGACGATTCAAGAAAGCCTGCGACCAGATTGTGCTGCTAAACCAGCGACTAGGCGAAGTACAGAAACGCTACAAAATGGCAAAAAGAACCAACAACAGATCCTTCCGCTACAATCTCAGACTGAAACTAGCAGTAATTGAAGGAGCAAGAAACATGTACTACGACTACGCCTACAACAAAGCTGACCAGGTCGCCGAACTACGCAGAGAGCTATTCAACGAGTCTGTCGAAATCGTGTCTGCTTCTGACTCTGATTATTCTTCAGACTCTGAATAGCAAGAGTCGCACAGCTGTTCGTCGTTTAACAAAACGGCCCTTTTCAGAGCCAAACCAAATGTCTAGAAAGACATCTTTTTCACAAATTGTCAAACAAATAAAAAAGATCAAGTCCCGTAAAAGTCCAATTGAACGCCTAAACATACCTTAAATTTGTATTAAAATCCGAGAAAAGGCCGTCAATCGATTGTCCTTCTAAAACATATTGACCCGCCACGCAAAAATGGAACATTTAACTTGCGCGATACCTATCAAGCCTAGTAAAATTGCAAGGACTATGCAGGATGATCGTGCGGGGTTAAATCTTATAAATAGCATATTATCAGTGTCTGACCAAATCGTTGCCACTACAGCTTGAAAAGACTGTAGTTATGAGATTTGGGCAGTCCACCAACGATATGATCTTGTTGCTTTCTTTTTGAGTAAGGAGATAAATGTAGAATATGTAGTCAATGATAAAAATTACTTTCTAGAAATGTATAGAATTCATTCTTTATTTTATTACATTTTGATTTCTATTACAAACCTTGCTTGACTGGTCCTGACTCTGAACTACATTTTCAAATGCTCAATTCCTGTTGAGTTCCTGTGCATGTCTTTTTTTCGCGTGACTGGCTCCTTTCTTTAACGCGACAAAAGTGCCGAATTTAAGATTCGTGGGTACGTTCATTTCGACTGAATTTCGTGCTCATTTTCTATCATCATGTTGGTAATGAAAAAAATGCCGAGAATCACTTTGATCATATTTATATTTCTCAGGACTCGCTTAACTGTATCTTTTATGAGCTGTAGTAACGATCTAATATATATATATTTGTCGCTCGCCATCGAGGAAAACTGCAAACTTATCTTTTTGAGGGTTAGTTTGTTTTGCTCCGAGATAAAATGGCAACGTCGCATGCATGTAAATGTTCTAAAAAATGCGCGTTTCGACCCTGATTGGCCTACTATGAGCAGTAGCTAGTTTCATTTGCAGTTCGGGCTCGGCCAATATTTTTCCGACGTGAACGCGAAGGCGCATAATATTATCTTTTTTTTATATAGTATACGGTAACTTTGAAATGCACAATAAATGTCCGGATTAGTTCTCCTTTTGTCACTCATATTAAAATGTAATGGGCGAAAATTGTGTAAATGAATACTTGGTTGTTTGACAAGATCGATCTACGTGTTTGCAAACTTCATAAAAACAGTAATTAAGTAGTTGTGAAAGATTGCGGATTAGCAAATCGTCATGTTGTTTCAACGACGTGTGGCTAATTAACTTAAGTGTCAACTCATTCTGGCATATCAATACCGTGTCATGAAATGACAGTGGCATGTAGCACTTGCTAATCTTTGAGTGGATAGCATAAAAAGGCTGCATAGAATCAGATGAAACCATTCTTTTCCACCATTCTACATCGATAATAACACAACAATGCCTTCGAAAATGAAATCTCTTGACAAGCGCTTCACATTGAACACAGCTGAGCGACGATTCAAGAAAGCCTGCGACCAGATTGTGCTGCTAAACCAGCGACTAGGCGAAGTACAGAAACGCTACAAAATGGCAAAAAGAACCAACAACAGATCCTTCCGCTACAATCTCAGACTGAAACTAGCAGTAATTGAAGGAGCAAGAAACATGTACTACGACTACGCCTACAACAAAGCTGACCAGGTCGCCGAACTACGCAGAGAGCTATTCAACGAGTCTGTCGAAATCGTGTCTGCTTCTGACTCTGATTATTCTTCAGACTCTGAATAGCAAGAGTCGCACAGCTGTTCGTCGTTTAACAAAACGGCCCTTTTCAGAGCCAAACCAAATGTCTAGAAAGACATCTTTTTCACAAATTGTCAAACAAATAAAAAAGATCAAGTCCCGTAAAAGTCTAATTGAACGCCTAAACATACCTTAAATTTGTATTAAAATCCGAGAAAAGGCCGTCAATCGATTGTCCTTCTAAAACATATTGACCCGCCACGCAAAAATGGAACATTTAACTTGCGCGATACCTATCAAGCCTAGTAAAATTGCAAGGACTATGCAGGATGATCGTGCGGGGTTAAATCTTATAAATAGCATATTATCAGTGTCTGACCAAATCGTTGCCACTACAGCTTGAAAAGACTGTAGTTATGAGATTTGGGCAGTCCACCAACGATATGATCTTGTTGCTTTCTTTTTGAGTAAGGAGATAAATGTAGAATATGTAGTCAATGATAAAAATTACTTTCTAGAAATGTATAGAATTCATTCTTTATTTTATTACATTTTGATTTCTATTACAAACCTTGCTTGACTGGTCCTGACTCTGAACTACATTTTCAAATGCTCAATTCCTGTTGAGTTCCTGTGCATGTCTTTTTTTCGCGTGACTGGCTCCTTTCTTTAACGCGACAAAAGTGCCGAATTTAAGATTCGTGGGTACGTTCATTTCGACTGAATTTCGTGCTCATTTTCTATCATCATGTTGGTAATGAAAAAAATGCCGAGAATCACTTTGATCATATTTATATTTCTCAGGACTCGCTTAACTGTATCTTTTATGAGCTGTAGTAACGATCTAATATATATATATTTGTCGCTCGCCATCGAGGAAAACTGCAAACTTATCTTTTTGAGGGTTAGTTTGTTTTGCTCCGAGATAAAATGGCAACGTCGCATGCATGTAAATGTTCTAAAAAATGCGCGTTTCGACCCTGATTGGCCTACTATGAGCAGTAGCTAGTTTCATTTGCAGTTCGGGCTCGGCCAATATTTTTCCGACGTGAACGCGAAGGCGCATAATATTATCTTTTTTTTATATAGTATACGGTAACTTTGAAATGCACAATAAATGTCCGGATTAGTTCTCCTTTTGTCACTCATATTAAAATGTAATGGGCGAAAATTGTGTAAATGAATACTTGGTTGTTTGACAAGATCGATCTACGTGTTTGCAAACTTCATAAAAACAGTAATTAAGTAGTTGTGAAAGATTGCGGATTAGCAAATCGTCATGTTGTTTCAACGACGTGTGGCTAATTAACTTAAGTGTCAACTCATTCTGGCATATCAATACCGTGTCATGAAATGACAGTGGCATGTAGCACTTGCTAATCTTTGAGTGGATAGCATAAAAAGGCTGCATAGAATCAGATGAAACCATTCTTTTCCACCATTCTACATCGATAATAACACAACAATGCCTTCGAAAATGAAATCTCTTGACAAGCGCTTCACATTGAACACAGCTGAGCGACGATTCAAGAAAGCCTGCGACCAGATTGTGCTGCTAAACCAGCGACTAGGCGAAGTACAGAAACGCTACAAAATGGCAAAAAGAACCAACAACAGATCCTTCCGCTACAATCTCAGACTGAAACTAGCAGTAATTGAAGGAGCAAGAAACATGTACTACGACTACGCCTACAACAAAGCTGACCAGGTCGCCGAACTACGCAGAGAGCTATTCAACGAGTCTGTCGAAATCGTGTCTGCTTCTGACTCTGATTATTCTTCAGACTCTGAATAGCAAGAGTCGCACAGCTGTTCGTCGTTTAACAAAACGGCCCTTTTCAGAGCCAAACCAAATGTCTAGAAAGACATCTTTTTCACAAATTGTCAAACAAATAAAAAAGATCAAGTCCCGTAAAAGTCCAATTGAACGCCTAAACATACCTTAAATTTGTATTAAAATCCGAGAAAAGGCCGTCAATCGATTGTCCTTCTAAAACATATTGACCCGCCACGCAAAAATGGAACATTTAACTTGCGCGATACCTATCAAGCCTAGTAAAATTGCAAGGACTATGCAGGATGATCGTGCGGGGTTAAATCTTATAAATAGCATATTATCAGTGTCTGACCAAATCGTTGCCACTACAGCTTGAAAAGACTGTAGTTATGAGATTTGGGCAGTCCACCAACGATATGATCTTGTTGCTTTCTTTTTGAGTAAGGAGATAAATGTAGAATATGTAGTCAATGATAAAAATTACTTTCTAGAAATGTATAGAATTCATTCTTTATTTTATTACATTTTGATTTCTATTACAAACCTTGCTTGACTGGTCCTGACTCTGAACTACATTTTCAAATGCTCAATTCCTGTTGAGTTCCTGTGCATGTCTTTTTTTCGCGTGACTGGCTCCTTTCTTTAACGCGACAAAAGTGCCGAATTTAAGATTCGTGGGTACGTTCATTTCGACTGAATTTCGTGCTCATTTTCTATCATCATGTTGGTAATGAAAAAAATGCCGAGAATCACTTTGATCATATTTATATTTCTCAGGACTCGCTTAACTGTATCTTTTATGAGCTGTAGTAACGATCTAATATATATATATTTGTCGCTCGCCATCGAGGAAAACTGCAAACTTATCTTTTTGAGGGTTAGTTTGTTTTGCTCCGAGATAAAATGGCAACGTCGCATGCATGTAAATGTTCTAAAAAATGCGCGTTTCGACCCTGATTGGCCTACTATGAGCAGTAGCTAGTTTCATTTGCAGTTCGGGCTCGGCCAATATTTTTCCGACGTGAACGCGAAGGCGCATAATATTATCTTTTTTTTATATAGTATACGGTAACTTTGAAATGCACAATAAATGTCCGGATTAGTTCTCCTTTTGTCACTCATATTAAAATGTAATGGGCGAAAATTGTGTAAATGAATACTTGGTTGTTTGACAAGATCGATCTACGTGTTTGCAAACTTCATAAAAACAGTAATTAAGTAGTTGTGAAAGATTGCGGATTAGCAAATCGTCATGTTGTTTCAACGACGTGTGGCTAATTAACTTAAGTGTCAACTCATTCTGGCATATCAATACCGTGTCATGAAATGACAGTGGCATGTAGCACTTGCTAATCTTTGAGTGGATAGCATAAAAAGGCTGCATAGAATCAGATGAAACCATTCTTTTCCACCATTCTACATCGATAATAACACAACAATGCCTTCGAAAATGAAATCTCTTGACAAGCGCTTCACATTGAACACAGCTGAGCGACGATTCAAGAAAGCCTGCGACCAGATTGTGCTGCTAAACCAGCGACTAGGCGAAGTACAGAAACGCTACAAAATGGCAAAAAGAACCAACAACAGATCCTTCCGCTACAATCTCAGACTGAAACTAGCAGTAATTGAAGGAGCAAGAAACATGTACTACGACTACGCCTACAACAAAGCTGACCAGGTCGCCGAACTACGCAGAGAGCTATTCAACGAGTCTGTCGAAATCGTGTCTGCTTCTGACTCTGATTATTCTTCAGACTCTGAATAGCAAGAGTCGCACAGCTGTTCGTCGTTTAACAAAACGGCCCTTTTCAGAGCCAAACCAAATGTCTAGAAAGACATCTTTTTCACAAATTGTCAAACAAATAAAAAAGATCAAGTCCCGTAAAAGTCTAATTGAACGCCTAAACATACCTTAAATTTGTATTAAAATCCGAGAAAAGGCCGTCAATCGATTGTCCTTCTAAAACATATTGACCCGCCACGCAAAAATGGAACATTTAACTTGCGCGATACCTATCAAGCCTAGTAAAATTGCAAGGACTATGCAGGATGATCGTGCGGGGTTAAATCTTATAAATAGCATATTATCAGTGTCTGACCAAATCGTTGCCACTACAGCTTGAAAAGACTGTAGTTATGAGATTTGGGCAGTCCACCAACGATATGATCTTGTTGCTTTCTTTTTGAGTAAGGAGATAAATGTAGAATATGTAGTCAATGATAAAAATTACTTTCTAGAAATGTATAGAATTCATTCTTTATTTTATTACATTTTGATTTCTATTACAAACCTTGCTTGACTGGTCCTGACTCTGAACTACATTTTCAAATGCTCAATTCCTGTTGAGTTCCTGTGCATGTCTTTTTTTCGCGTGACTGGCTCCTTTCTTTAACGCGACAAAAGTGCCGAATTTAAGATTCGTGGGTACGTTCATTTCGACTGAATTTCGTGCTCATTTTCTATCATCATGTTGGTAATGAAAAAAATGCCGAGAATCACTTTGATCATATTTATATTTCTCAGGACTCGCTTAACTGTATCTTTTATGAGCTGTAGTAACGATCTAATATATATATATTTGTCGCTCGCCATCGAGGAAAACTGCAAACTTATCTTTTTGAGGGTTAGTTTGTTTTGCTCCGAGATAAAATGGCAACGTCGCATGCATGTAAATGTTCTAAAAAATGCGCGTTTCGACCCTGATTGGCCTACTATGAGCAGTAGCTAGTTTCATTTGCAGTTCGGGCTCGGCCAATATTTTTCCGACGTGAACGCGAAGGCGCATAATATTATCTTTTTTTTATATAGTATACGGTAACTTTGAAATGCACAATAAATGTCCGGATTAGTTCTCCTTTTGTCACTCATATTAAAATGTAATGGGCGAAAATTGTGTAAATGAATACTTGGTTGTTTGACAAGATCGATCTACGTGTTTGCAAACTTCATAAAAACAGTAATTAAGTAGTTGTGAAAGATTGCGGATTAGCAAATCGTCATGTTGTTTCAACGACGTGTGGCTAATTAACTTAAGTGTCAACTCATTCTGGCATATCAATACCGTGTCATGAAATGACAGTGGCATGTAGCACTTGCTAATCTTTGAGTGGATAGCATAAAAAGGCTGCATAGAATCAGATGAAACCATTCTTTTCCACCATTCTACATCGATAATAACACAACAATGCCTTCGAAAATGAAATCTCTTGACAAGCGCTTCACATTGAACACAGCTGAGCGACGATTCAAGAAAGCCTGCGACCAGATTGTGCTGCTAAACCAGCGACTAGGCGAAGTACAGAAACGCTACAAAATGGCAAAAAGAACCAACAACAGATCCTTCCGCTACAATCTCAGACTGAAACTAGCAGTAATTGAAGGAGCAAGAAACATGTACTACGACTACGCCTACAACAAAGCTGACCAGGTCGCCGAACTACGCAGAGAGCTATTCAACGAGTCTGTCGAAATCGTGTCTGCTTCTGACTCTGATTATTCTTCAGACTCTGAATAGCAAGAGTCGCACAGCTGTTCGTCGTTTAACAAAACGGCCCTTTTCAGAGCCAAACCAAATGTCTAGAAAGACATCTTTTTCACAAATTGTCAAACAAATAAAAAAGATCAAGTCCCGTAAAAGTCTAATTGAACGCCTAAACATACCTTAAATTTGTATTAAAATCCGAGAAAAGGCCGTCAATCGATTGTCCTTCTAAAACATATTGACCCGCCACGCAAAAATGGAACATTTAACTTGCGCGATACCTATCAAGCCTAGTAAAATTGCAAGGACTATGCAGGATGATCGTGCGGGGTTAAATCTTATAAATAGCATATTATCAGTGTCTGACCAAATCGTTGCCACTACAGCTTGAAAAGACTGTAGTTATGAGATTTGGGCAGTCCACCAACGATATGATCTTGTTGCTTTCTTTTTGAGTAAGGAGATAAATGTAGAATATGTAGTCAATGATAAAAATTACTTTCTAGAAATGTATAGAATTCATTCTTTATTTTATTACATTTTGATTTCTATTACAAACCTTGCTTGACTGGTCCTGACTCTGAACTACATTTTCAAATGCTCAATTCCTGTTGAGTTCCTGTGCATGTCTTTTTTTCGCGTGACTGGCTCCTTTCTTTAACGCGACAAAAGTGCCGAATTTAAGATTCGTGGGTACGTTCATTTCGACTGAATTTCGTGCTCATTTTCTATCATCATGTTGGTAATGAAAAAAATGCCGAGAATCACTTTGATCATATTTATATTTCTCAGGACTCGCTTAACTGTATCTTTTATGAGCTGTAGTAACGATCTAATATATATATATTTGTCGCTCGCCATCGAGGAAAACTGCAAACTTATCTTTTTGAGGGTTAGTTTGTTTTGCTCCGAGATAAAATGGCAACGTCGCATGCATGTAAATGTTCTAAAAAATGCGCGTTTCGACCCTGATTGGCCTACTATGAGCAGTAGCTAGTTTCATTTGCAGTTCGGGCTCGGCCAATATTTTTCCGACGTGAACGCGAAGGCGCATAATATTATCTTTTTTTTATATAGTATACGGTAACTTTGAAATGCACAATAAATGTCCGGATTAGTTCTCCTTTTGTCACTCATATTAAAATGTGATGGGCGAAAATTGTGTAAATGAATACTTGGTTGTTTGACAAGATCGATCTACGTGTTTGCAAACTTCATAAAAACAGTAATTAAGTAGTTGTGAAAGATTGCGGATTAGCAAATCGTCATGTTGTTTCAACGACGTGTGGCTAATTAACTTAAGTGTCAACTCATTCTGGCATATCAATACCGTGTCATGAAATGACAGTGGCATGTAGCACTTGCTAATCTTTGAGTGGATAGCATAAAAAGGCTGCATAGAATCAGATGAAACCATTCTTTTCCACCATTCTACATCGATAATAACACAACAATGCCTTCGAAAATGAAATCTCTTGACAAGCGCTTCACATTGAACACAGCTGAGCGACGATTCAAGAAAGCCTGCGACCAGATTGTGCTGCTAAACCAGCGACTAGGCGAAGTACAGAAACGCTTCAAAATGGCAAAAAGAACCAACAACAGATCCTTCCGCTACAATCTCAGACTGAAACTAGCAGTAATTGAAGGAGCAAGAAACATGTACTACGACTACGCCTACAACAAAGCTGACCAGGTCGCCGAACTACGCAGAGAGCTATTCAACGAGTCTGTCGAAATCGTGTCTGCTTCTGACTCTGATTATTCTTCAGACTCTGAATAGCAAGAGTCGCACAGCTGTTCGTCGTTTAACAAAACGGCCCTTTTCAGAGCCAAACCAAATGTCTAGAAAGACATCTTTTTCACAAATTGTCAAACAAATAAAAAAGATCAAGTCCCGTAAAAGTCCAATTGAACGCCTAAACATACCTTAAATTTGTATTAAAATCCGAGAAAAGGCCGTCAATCGATTGTCCTTCTAAAACATATTGACCCGCCACGCAAAAATGGAACATTTAACTTGCGCGATACCTATCAAGCCTAGTAAAATTGCAAGGACTATGCAGGATGATCGTGCGGGGTTAAATCTTATAAATAGCATATTATCAGTGTCTGACCAAATCGTTGCCACTACAGCTTGAAAAGACTGTAGTTATGAGATTTGGGCAGTCCACCAACGATATGATCTTGTTGCTTTCTTTTTGAGTAAGGAGATAAATGTAGAATATGTAGTCAATGATAAAAATTACTTTCTAGAAATGTATAGAATTCATTCTTTATTTTATTACATTTTGATTTCTATTACAAACCTTGCTTGACTGGTCCTGACTCTGAACTACATTTTCAAATGCTCAATTCCTGTTGAGTTCCTGTGCATGTCTTTTTTTCGCGTGACTGGCTCCTTTCTTTAACGCGACAAAAGTGCCGAATTTAAGATTCGTGGGTACGTTCATTTCGACTGAATTTCGTGCTCATTTTCTATCATCATGTTGGTAATGAAAAAAATGCCGAGAATCACTTTGATCATATTTATATTTCTCAGGACTCGCTTAACTGTATCTTTTATGAGCTGTAGTAACGATCTAATATATATATATTTGTCGCTCGCCATCGAGGAAAACTGCAAACTTATCTTTTTGAGGGTTAGTTTGTTTTGCTCCGAGATAAAATGGCAACGTCGCATGCATGTAAATGTTCTAAAAAATGCGCGTTTCGACCCTGATTGGCCTACTATGAGCAGTAGCTAGTTTCATTTGCAGTTCGGGCTCGGCCAATATTTTTCCGACGTGAACGCGAAGGCGCATAATATTATCTTTTTTTATATAGTATACGGTAACTTTGAAATGCACAATAAATGTCCGGATTAGTTCTCCTTTTGTCACTCATATTAAAATGTGATGGGCGAAAATTGTGTAAATGAATACTTGGTTGTTTGACAAGATCGATCTACGTGTTTGCAAACTTCATAAAAACAGTAATTAAGTAGTTGTGAAAGATTGCGGATTAGCAAATCGTCATGTTGTTTCAACGACGTGTGGCTAATTAACTTAAGTGTCAACTCATTCTGGCATATCAATACCGTGTCATGAAATGACAGTGGCATGTAGCACTTGCTAATCTTTGAGTGGATAGCATAAAAAGGCTGCATAGAATCAGATGAAACCATTCTTTTCCACCATTCTACATCGATAATAACACAACAATGCCTTCGAAAATGAAATCTCTTGACAAGCGCTTCACATTGAACACAGCTGAGCGACGATTCAAGAAAGCCTGCGACCAGATTGTGCTGCTAAACCAGCGACTAGGCGAAGTACAGAAACGCTACAAAATGGCAAAAAGAACCAACAACAGATCCTTCCGCTACAATCTCAGACTGAAACTAGCAGTAATTGAAGGAGCAAGAAACATGTACTACGACTACGCCTACAACAAAGCTGACCAGGTCGCCGAACTACGCAGAGAGCTATTCAACGAGTCTGTCGAAATCGTGTCTGCTTCTGACTCTGATTATTCTTCAGACTCTGAATAGCAAGAGTCGCACAGCTGTTCGTCGTTTAACAAAACGGCCCTTTTCAGAGCCAAACCAAATGTCTAGAAAGACATCTTTTTCACAAATTGTCAAACAAATAAAAAAGATCAAGTCCCGTAAAAGTCCAATTGAACGCCTAAACATACCTTAAATTTGTATTAAAATCCGAGAAAAGGCCGTCAATCGATTGTCCTTCTAAAACATATTGACCCGCCACGCAAAAATGGAACATTTAACTTGCGCGATACCTATCAAGCCTAGTAAAATTGCAAGGACTATGCAGGATGATCGTGCGGGGTTAAATCTTATAAATAGCATATTATCAGTGTCTGACCAAATCGTTGCCACTACAGCTTGAAAAGACTGTAGTTATGAGATTTGGACAGTCCACCAACGATATGATCTTGTTGCTTTCTTTTTGAGTAAGGAGATAAATGTAGAATATGTAGTCAATGATAAAAATTACTTTCTAGAAATGTATAGAATTCATTCTTTATTTTATTACATTTTGATTTCTATTACAAACCTTGCTTGACTGGTCCTGACTCTGAACTACATTTTCAAATGCTCAATTCCTGTTGAGTTCCTGTGCATGTCTTTTTTTCGCGTGACTGGCTCCTTTCTTTAACGCGACAAAAGTGCCGAATTTAAGATTCGTGGGTACGTTCATTTCGACTGAATTTCGTGCTCATTTTCTATCATCATGTTGGTAATGAAAAAAATGCCGAGAATCACTTTGATCATATTTATATTTCTCAGGACTCGCTTAACTGTATCTTTTATGAGCTGTAGTAACGATCTAATATATATATATTTGTCGCTCGCCATCGAGGAAAACTGCAAACTTATCTTTTTGAGGGTTAGTTTGTTTTGCTCCGAGATAAAATGGCAACGTCGCATGCATGTAAATGTTCTAAAAAATGCGCGTTTCGACCCTGATTGGCCTACTATGAGCAGTAGCTAGTTTCATTTGCAGTTCGGGCTCGGCCAATATTTTTCCGACGTGAACGCGAAGGCGCATAATATTATCTTTTTTTATATAGTATACGGTAACTTTGAAATGCACAATAAATGTCCGGATTAGTTCTCCTTTTGTCACTCATATTAAAATGTGATGGGCGAAAATTGTGTAAATGAATACTTGGTTGTTTGACAAGATCGATCTACGTGTTTGCAAACTTCATAAAAACAGTAATTAAGTAGTTGTGAAAGATTGCGGATTAGCAAATCGTCATGTTGTTTCAACGACGTGTGGCTAATTAACTTAAGTGTCAACTCATTCTGGCATATCAATACCGTGTCATGAAATGACAGTGGCATGTAGCACTTGCTAATCTTTGAGTGGATAGCATAAAAAGGCTGCATAGAATCAGATGAAACCATTCTTTTCCACCATTCTACATCGATAATAACACAACAATGCCTTCGAAAATGAAATCTCTTGACAAGCGCTTCACATTGAACACAGCTGAGCGACGATTCAAGAAAGCCTGCGACCAGATTGTGCTGCTAAACCAGCGACTAGGCGAAGTACAGAAACGCTACAAAATGGCAAAAAGAACCAACAACAGATCCTTCCGCTACAATCTCAGACTGAAACTAGCAGTAATTGAAGGAGCAAGAAACATGTACTACGACTACGCCTACAACAAAGCTGACCAGGTCGCCGAACTACGCAGAGAGCTATTCAACGAGTCTGTCGAAATCGTGTCTGCTTCTGACTCTGATTATTCTTCAGACTCTGAATAGCAAGAGTCGCACAGCTGTTCGTCGTTTAACAAAACGGCCCTTTTCAGAGCCAAACCAAATGTCTAGAAAGACATCTTTTTCACAAATTGTCAAACAAATAAAAAAGATCAAGTCCCGTAAAAGTCCAATTGAACGCCTAAACATACCTTAAATTTGTATTAAAATCCGAGAAAAGGCCGTCAATCGATTGTCCTTCTAAAACATATTGACCCGCCACGCAAAAATGGAACATTTAACTTGCGCGATACCTATCAAGCCTAGTAAAATTGCAAGGACTATGCAGGATGATCGTGCGGGGTTAAATCTTATAAATAGCATATTATCAGTGTCTGACCAAATCGTTGCCACTACAGCTTGAAAAGACTGTAGTTATGAGATTTGGGCAGTCCACCAACGATATGATCTTGTTGCTTTCTTTTTGAGTAAGGAGATAAATGTAGAATATGTAGTCAATGATAAAAATTACTTTCTAGAAATGTATAGAATTCATTCTTTATTTTATTACATTTTGATTTCTATTACAAACCTTGCTTGACTGGTCCTGACTCTGAACTACATTTTCAAATGCTCAATTCCTGTTGAGTTCCTGTGCATGTCTTTTTTTCGCGTGACTGGCTCCTTTCTTTAACGCGACAAAAGTGCCGAATTTAAGATTCGTGGGTACGTTCATTTCGACTGAATTTCGTGCTCATTTTCTATCATCATGTTGGTAATGAAAAAAATGCCGAGAATCACTTTGATCATATTTATATTTCTCAGGACTCGCTTAACTGTATCTTTTATGAGCTGTAGTAACGATCTAATATATATATATTTGTCG
Source organism: Fragum whitleyi (assembly GCA_948146395.1). Taxonomy (NCBI): domain Eukaryota; kingdom Metazoa; phylum Mollusca; class Bivalvia; order Cardiida; family Cardiidae; genus Fragum; species Fragum whitleyi. The sequence continues at coordinate 18,197,526 of OX411548.1, read as the reverse complement.
CTCGCCATCGAGGAAAACTGCAAACTTATCTTTTTGAGGGTTAGTTTGTTTTGCTCCGAGATAAAATGGCAACGTCGCATGCATGTAAATGTTCTAAAAAATGCGCGTTTCGACCCTGATTGGCCTACTATGAGCAGTAGCTAGTTTCATTTGCAGTTCGGGCTCGGCCAATATTTTTCCGACGTGAACGCGAAGGCGCATAATATTATCTTTTTTTTATATAGTATACGGTAACTTTGAAATGCACAATAAATGTCCGGATTAGTTCTCCTTTTGTCACTCATATTAAAATGTAATGGGCGAAAATTGTGTAAATGAATACTTGGTTGTTTGACAAGATCGATCTACGTGTTTGCAAACTTCATAAAAACAGTAATTAAGTAGTTGTGAAAGATTGCGGATTAGCAAATCGTCATGTTGTTTCAACGACGTGTGGCTAATTAACTTAAGTGTCAACTCATTCTGGCATATCAATACCGTGTCATGAAATGACAGTGGCATGTAGCACTTGCTAATCTTTGAGTGGATAGCATAAAAAGGCTGCATAGAATCAGATGAAACCATTCTTTTCCACCATTCTACATCGATAATAACACAACAATGCCTTCGAAAATGAAATCTCTTGACAAGCGCTTCACATTGAACACAGCTGAGCGACGATTCAAGAAAGCCTGCGACCAGATTGTGCTGCTAAACCAGCGACTAGGCGAAGTACAGAAACGCTACAAAATGGCAAAAAGAACCAACAACAGATCCTTCCGCTACAATCTCAGACTGAAACTAGCAGTAATTGAAGGAGCAAGAAACATGTACTACGACTACGCCTACAACAAAGCTGACCAGGTCGCCGAACTACGCAGAGAGCTATTCAACGAGTCTGTCGAAATCGTGTCTGCTTCTGACTCTGATTATTCTTCAGACTCTGAATAGCAAGAGTCGCACAGCTGTTCGTCGTTTAACAAAACGGCCCTTTTCAGAGCCAAACCAAATGTCTAGAAAGACATCTTTTTCACAAATTGTCAAACAAATAAAAAAGATCAAGTCCCGTAAAAGTCTAATTGAACGCCTAAACATACCTTAAATTTGTATTAAAATCCGAGAAAAGGCCGTCAATCGATTGTCCTTCTAAAACATATTGACCCGCCACGCAAAAATGGAACATTTAACTTGCGCGATACCTATCAAGCCTAGTAAAATTGCAAGGACTATGCAGGATGATCGTGCGGGGTTAAATCTTATAAATAGCATATTATCAGTGTCTGACCAAATCGTTGCCACTACAGCTTGAAAAGACTGTAGTTATGAGATTTGGGCAGTCCACCAACGATATGATCTTGTTGCTTTCTTTTTGAGTAAGGAGATAAATGTAGAATATGTAGTCAATGATAAAAATTACTTTCTAGAAATGTATAGAATTCATTCTTTATTTTATTACATTTTGATTTCTATTACAAACCTTGCTTGACTGGTCCTGACTCTGAACTACATTTTCAAATGCTCAATTCCTGTTGAGTTCCTGTGCATGTCTTTTTTTCGCGTGACTGGCTCCTTTCTTTAACGCGACAAAAGTGCCGAATTTAAGATTCGTGGGTACGTTCATTTCGACTGAATTTCGTGCTCATTTTCTATCATCATGTTGGTAATGAAAAAAATGCCGAGAATCACTTTGATCATATTTATATTTCTCAGGACTCGCTTAACTGTATCTTTTATGAGCTGTAGTAACGATCTAATATATATATATTTGTCGCTCGCCATCGAGGAAAACTGCAAACTTATCTTTTTGAGGGTTAGTTTGTTTTGCTCCGAGATAAAATGGCAACGTCGCATGCATGTAAATGTTCTAAAAAATGCGCGTTTCGACCCTGATTGGCCTACTATGAGCAGTAGCTAGTTTCATTTGCAGTTCGGGCTCGGCCAATATTTTTCCGACGTGAACGCGAAGGCGCATAATATTATCTTTTTTTTATATAGTATACGGTAACTTTGAAATGCACAATAAATGTCCGGATTAGTTCTCCTTTTGTCACTCATATTAAAATGTGATGGGCGAAAATTGTGTAAATGAATACTTGGTTGTTTGACAAGATCGATCTACGTGTTTGCAAACTTCATAAAAACAGTAATTAAGTAGTTGTGAAAGATTGCGGATTAGCAAATCGTCATGTTGTTTCAACGACGTGTGGCTAATTAACTTAAGTGTCAACTCATTCTGGCATATCAATACCGTGTCATGAAATGACAGTGGCATGTAGCACTTGCTAATCTTTGAGTGGATAGCATAAAAAGGCTGCATAGAATCAGATGAAACCATTCTTTTCCACCATTCTACATCGATAATAACACAACAATGCCTTCGAAAATGAAATCTCTTGACAAGCGCTTCACATTGAACACAGCTGAGCGACGATTCAAGAAAGCCTGCGACCAGATTGTGCTGCTAAACCAGCGACTAGGCGAAGTACAGAAACGCTTCAAAATGACAAAAAGAACCAACAACAGATCCTTCCGCTACAATCTCAGACTGAAACTAGCAGTAATTGAAGGAGCAAGAAACATGTACTACGACTACGCCTACAACAAAGCTGACCAGGTCGCCGAACTACGCAGAGAGCTATTCAACGAGTCTGTCGAAATCGTGTCTGCTTCTGACTCTGATTATTCTTCAGACTCTGAATAGCAAGAGTCGCACAGCTGTTCGTCGTTTAACAAAACGGCCCTTTTCAGAGCCAAACCAAATGTCTAGAAAGACATCTTTTTCACAAATTGTCAAACAAATAAAAAAGATCAAGTCCCGTAAAAGTCCAATTGAACGCCTAAACATACCTTAAATTTGTATTAAAATCCGAGAAAAGGCCGTCAATCGATTGTCCTTCTAAAACATATTGACCCGCCACGCAAAAATGGAACATTTAACTTGCGCGATACCTATCAAGCCTAGTAAAATTGCAAGGACTATGCAGGATGATCGTGCGGGGTTAAATCTTATAAATAGCATATTATCAGTGTCTGACCAAATCGTTGCCACTACAGCTTGAAAAGACTGTAGTTATGAGATTTGGGCAGTCCACCAACGATATGATCTTGTTGCTTTCTTTTTGAGTAAGGAGATAAATGTAGAATATGTAGTCAATGATAAAAATTACTTTCTAGAAATGTATAGAATTCATTCTTTATTTTATTACATTTTGATTTCTATTACAAACCTTGCTTGACTGGTCCTGACTCTGAACTACATTTTCAAATGCTCAATTCCTGTTGAGTTCCTGTGCACGTCTTTTTTTCGCGTGACCGGCTCCTTTCTTTAACGCGACAAAAGTGCCGAATTTAAGATTCGTGGGTACGTTCATTTCGACTGAATTTCGTGCTCATTTTCTATCATCATGTTGGTAATGAAAAAAATGCCGAGAATCACTTTGATCATATTTATATTTCTCAGGACTCGCTTAACTGTATCTTTTATGAGCTGTAGTAACGATCTAATATATATATATTTGTCGCTCGCCATCGAGGAAAACTGCAAACTTATCTTTTTGAGGGTTAGTTTGTTTTGCTCCGAGATAAAATGGCAACGTCGCATGCATGTAAATGTTCTAAAAAATGCGCGTTTCGACCCTGATTGGCCTACTATGAGCAGTAGCTAGTTTCATTTGCAGTTCGGGCTCGGCCAATATTTTTCCGACGTGAACGCGAAGGCGCATAATATTATCTTTTTTTTATATAGTATACGGTAACTTTGAAATGCACAATAAATGTCCGGATTAGTTCTCCTTTTGTCACTCATATTAAAATGTGATGGGCGAAAATTGTGTAAATGAATACTTGGTTGTTTGACAAGATCGATCTACGTGTTTGCAAACTTCATAAAAACAGTAATTAAGTAGTTGTGAAAGATTGCGGATTAGCAAATCGTCATGTTGTTTCAACGACGTGTGGCTAATTAACTTAAGTGTCAACTCATTCTGGCATATCAATACCGTGTCATGAAATGACAGTGGCATGTAGCACTTGCTAATCTTTGAGTGGATAGCATAAAAAGGCTGCATAGAATCAGATGAAACCATTCTTTTCCACCATTCTACATCGATAATAACACAACAATGCCTTCGAAAATGAAATCTCTTGACAAGCGCTTCACATTGAACACAGCTGAGCGACGATTCAAGAAAGCCTGCGACCAGATTGTGCTGCTAAACCAGCGACTAGGCGAAGTACAGAAACGCTTCAAAATGGCAAAAAGAACCAACAACAGATCCTTCCGCTACAATCTCAGACTGAAACTAGCAGTAATTGAAGGAGCAAGAAACATGTACTACGACTACGCCTACAACAAAGCTGACCAGGTCGCCGAACTACGCAGAGAGCTATTCAACGAGTCTGTCGAAATCGTGTCTGCTTCTGACTCTGATTATTCTTCAGACTCTGAATAGCAAGAGTCGCACAGCTGTTCGTCGTTTAACAAAACGGCCCTTTTCAGAGCCAAACCAAATGTCTAGAAAGACATCTTTTTCACAAATTGTCAAACAAATAAAAAAGATCAAGTCCCGTAAAAGTCCAATTGAACGCCTAAACATACCTTAAATTTGTATTAAAATCCGAGAAAAGGCCGTCAATCGATTGTCCTTCTAAAACATATTGACCCGCCACGCAAAAATGGAACATTTAACTTGCGCGATACCTATCAAGCCTAGTAAAATTGCAAGGACTATGCAGGATGATCGTGCGGGGTTAAATCTTATAAATAGCATATTATCAGTGTCTGACCAAATCGTTGCCACTACAGCTTGAAAAGACTGTAGTTATGAGATTTGGGCAGTCCACCAACGATATGATCTTGTTGCTTTCTTTTTGAGTAAGGAGATAAATGTAGAATATGTAGTCAATGATAAAAATTACTTTCTAGAAATGTATAGAATTCATTCTTTATTTTATTACATTTTGATTTCTATTACAAACCTTGCTTGACTGGTCCTGACTCTGAACTACATTTTCAAATGCTCAATTCCTGTTGAGTTCCTGTGCACGTCTTTTTTTCGCGTGACTGGCTCCTTTCTTTAACGCGACAAAAGTGCCGAATTTAAGATTCGTGGGTACGTTCATTTCGACTGAATTTCGTGCTCATTTTCTATCATCATGTTGGTAATGAAAAAAATGCCGAGAATCACTTTGATCATATTTATATTTCTCAGGACTCGCTTAACTGTATCTTTTATGAGCTGTAGTAACGATCTAATATATATATATTTGTCGCTCGCCATCGAGGAAAACTGCAAACTTATCTTTTTGAGGGTTAGTTTGTTTTGCTCCGAGATAAAATGGCAACGTCGCATGCATGTAAATGTTCTAAAAAATGCGCGTTTCGACCCTGATTGGCCTACTATGAGCAGTAGCTAGTTTCATTTGCAGTTCGGGCTCGGCCAATATTTTTCCGACGTGAACGCGAAGGCGCATAATATTATCTTTTTTTATATAGTATACGGTAACTTTGAAATGCACAATAAATGTCCGGATTAGTTCTCCTTTTGTCACTCATATTAAAATGTGATGGGCGAAAATTGTGTAAATGAATACTTGGTTGTTTGACAAGATCGATCTACGTGTTTGCAAACTTCATAAAAACTACTTTACAACAGAATATTATTGCACAATGATTTTACCTTTACACCATCGTTCGGCATATAGTAAATTTCGATGTGGTGTCGCACCATTGAGAATAGAAACCGGAAGATATGAAAATGTAGACCTGATTGATAGGAAATGTTCTTTTTGTAACGCAATAGAAGACGAATGTCACGTATTATTCAAATGCAATACATACAAAGAGTTTCAACTAAACCTTTTTGAAAAAGCTATTAGCGAATATCCGACTTTCATGAATCTTACCGATATTGATAAATTAAAAATCCTGTTTTCCAACCAAAACTTGATCAGAATTACAGCAAAAACCTGCTATTTAATCTTACATAAAAGATCATTACTTTTGTGTAAATGATCAACAGATTTGTTTAATATCTATAAATATGTCTTTCAATTAATATTTGGATATATTTATAGTTACTCTAAAGAATCAGATGCTAAAGGTGGATACATCACTATATATGAAAATAACTATTTATTTATCTATAAAATTAACACATCAATCTTTATTAAAGAGAACCTCTTTCTTCCTTTATGTTATTTTCTTCCCCTATGGGTACACAATGTACTACGAATTCGAAATATCCTTTTCCTTAATTTAGCAACTGACTCTTTACCATATTTTACCTAATCTAGTTATATATTGTATAGTTGTACATACTATAGTTGTACATATGTATATATATATATATATATGTGTGTGTGTGTGTAAACGCTTGATGTTCAGAGATAATTTCTCTTCTTTTAATAGAATAGTCTCTTATAATTCTTTTTTTGAATGGTCATGTACTTTTATATTTGCAAATTGTTTTAAATGTATTGTAATTTTGTATGTACATGAATGAGACTGAAATAAACAATAAAACTAAAAACTAAAAACAGTAATTAAGTAGTTGTGAAAGATTGCGGATTAGCAAATCGTCATGTTGTTTCAACGACGTGTGGCTAATTAACTTAAGTGTCAACTCATTCTGGCATATCAATACCGTGTCATGAAATGACAGTGGCATGTAGCACTTGCTAATCTTTGAGTGGATAGCATAAAAAGGCTGCATAGAATCAGATGAAACCATTCTTTTCCACCATTCTACATCGATAATAACACAACAATGCCTTCGAAAATGAAATCTCTTGACAAGCGCTTCACATTGAACACAGCTGAGCGACGATTCAAGAAAGCCTGCGACCAGATTGTGCTGCTAAACCAGCGACTAGGCGAAGTACAGAAACGCTACAAAATGGCAAAAAGAACCAACAACAGATCCTTCCGCTACAATCTCAGACTGAAACTAGCAGTAATTGAAGGAGCAAGAAACATGTACTACGACTACGCCTACAACAAAGCTGACCAGGTCGCCGAACTACGCAGAGAGCTATTCAACGAGTCTGTCGAAATCGTGTCTGCTTCTGACTCTGATTATTCTTCAGACTCTGAATAGCAAGAGTCGCACAGCTGTTCGTCGTTTAACAAAACGGCCCTTTTCAGAGCCAAACCAAATGTCTAGAAAGACATCTTTTTCACAAATTGTCAAACAAATAAAAAAGATCAAGTCCCGTAAAAGTCCAATTGAACGCCTAAACATACCTTAAATTTGTATTAAAATCCGAGAAAAGGCCGTCAATCGATTGTCCTTCTAAAACATATTGACCCGCCACGCAAAAATGGAACATTTAACTTGCGCGATACCTATCAAGCCTAGTAAAATTGCAAGGACTATGCAGGATGATCGTGCGGGGTTAAATCTTATAAATAGCATATTATCAGTGTCTGACCAAATCGTTGCCACTACAGCTTGAAAAGACTGTAGTTATGAGATTTGGGCAGTCCACCAACGATATGATCTTGTTGCTTTCTTTTTGAGTAAGGAGATAAATGTAGAATATGTAGTCAATGATAAAAATTACTTTCTAGAAATGTATAGAATTCATTCTTTATTTTATTACATTTTGATTTCTATTACAAACCTTGCTTGACTGGTCCTGACTCTGAACTACATTTTCAAATGCTCAATTCCTGTTGAGTTCCTGTGCACGTCTTTTTTTCGCGTGACTGGCTCCTTTCTTTAACGCGACAAAAGTGCCGAATTTAAGATTCGTGGGTACGTTCATTTCGACTGAATTTCGTGCTCATTTTCTATCATCATGTTGGTAATGAAAAAAATGCCGAGAATCACTTTGATCATATTTATATTTCTCAGGACTCGCTTAACTGTATCTTTTATGAGCTGTAGTAACGATCTAATATATATATATTTGTCGCTCGCCATCGAGGAAAACTGCAAACTTATCTTTTTGAGGGTTAGTTTGTTTTGCTCCGAGATAAAATGGCAACGTCGCATGCATGTAAATGTTCTAAAAAATGCGCGTTTCGACCCTGATTGGCCTACTATGAGCAGTAGCTAGTTTCATTTGCAGTTCGGGCTCGGCCAATATTTTTCCGACGTGAACGCGAAGGCGCATAATATTATCTTTTTTTATATAGTATACGGTAACTTTGAAATGCACAATAAATGTCCGGATTAGTTCTCCTTTTGTCACTCATATTAAAATGTGATGGGCGAAAATTGTGTAAATGAATACTTGGTTGTTTGACAAGATCGATCTACGTGTTTGCAAACTTCATAAAAACAGTAATTAAGTAGTTGTGAAAGATTGCGGATTAGCAAATCGTCATGTTGTTTCAACGACGTGTGGCTAATTAACTTAAGTGTCAACTCATTCTGGCATATCAATACCGTGTCATGAAATGACAGTGGCATGTAGCACTTGCTAATCTTTGAGTGGATAGCATAAAAAGGCTGCATAGAATCAGATGAAACCATTCTTTTCCACCATTCTACATCGATAATAACACAACAATGCCTTCGAAAATGAAATCTCTTGACAAGCGCTTCACATTGAACACAGCTGAGCGACGATTCAAGAAAGCCTGCGACCAGATTGTGCTGCTAAACCAGCGACTAGGCGAAGTACAGAAACGCTACAAAATGGCAAAAAGAACCAACAACAGATCCTTCCGCTACAATCTCAGACTGAAACTAGCAGTAATTGAAGGAGCAAGAAACATGTACTACGACTACGCCTACAACAAAGCTGACCAGGTCGCCGAACTACGCAGAGAGCTATTCAACGAGTCTGTCGAAATCGTGTCTGCTTCTGACTCTGATTATTCTTCAGACTCTGAATAGCAAGAGTCGCACAGCTGTTCGTCGTTTAACAAAACGGCCCTTTTCAGAGCCAAACCAAATGTCTAGAAAGACATCTTTTTCACAAATTGTCAAACAAATAAAAAAGATCAAGTCCCGTAAAAGTCCAATTGAACGCCTAAACATACCTTAAATTTGTATTAAAATCCGAGAAAAGGCCGTCAATCGATTGTCCTTCTAAAACATATTGACCCGCCACGCAAAAATGGAACATTTAACTTGCGCGATACCTATCAAGCCTAGTAAAATTGCAAGGACTATGCAGGATGATCGTGCGGGGTTAAATCTTATAAATAGCATATTATCAGTGTCTGACCAAATCGTTGCCACTACAGCTTGAAAAGACTGTAGTTATGAGATTTGGGCAGTCCACCAACGATATGATCTTGTTGCTTTCTTTTTGAGTAAGGAGATAAATGTAGAATATGTAGTCAATGATAAAAATTACTTTCTAGAAATGTATAGAATTCATTCTTTATTTTATTACATTTTGATTTCTATTACAAACCTTGCTTGACTGGTCCTGACTCTGAACTACATTTTCAAATGCTCAATTCCTGTTGAGTTCCTGTGCATGTCTTTTTTTCGCGTGACTGGCTCCTTTCTTTAACGCGACAAAAGTGCCGAATTTAAGATTCGTGGGTACGTTCATTTCGACTGAATTTCGTGCTCATTTTCTATCATCATGTTGGTAATGAAAAAAATGCCGAGAATCACTTTGATCATATTTATATTTCTCAGGACTCGCTTAACTGTATCTTTTATGAGCTGTAGTAACGATCTAATATATATATATTTGTCGCTCGCCATCGAGGAAAACTGCAAACTTATCTTTTTGAGGGTTAGTTTGTTTTGCTCCGAGATAAAATGGCAACGTCGCATGCATGTAAATGTTCTAAAAAATGCGCGTTTCGACCCTGATTGGCCTACTATGAGCAGTAGCTAGTTTCATTTGCAGTTCGGGCTCGGCCAATATTTTTCCGACGTGAACGCGAAGGCGCATAATATTATCTTTTTTATATAGTATACGGTAACTTTGAAATGCACAATAAATGTCCGGATTAGTTCTCCTTTTGTCACTCATATTAAAATGTGATGGGCGAAAATTGTGTAAATGAATACTTGGTTGTTTGACAAGATCGATCTACGTGTTTGCAAACTTCATAAAAACAGTAATTAAGTAGTTGTGAAAGATTGCGGATTAGCAAATCGTCATGTTGTTTCAACGACGTGTGGCTAATTAACTTAAGTGTCAACTCATTCTGGCATATCAATACCGTGTCATGAAATGACAGTGGCATGTAGCACTTGCTAATCTTTGAGTGGATAGCATAAAAAGGCTGCATAGAATCAGATGAAACCATTCTTTTCCACCATTCTACATCGATAATAACACAACAATGCCTTCGAAAATGAAATCTCTTGACAAGCGCTTCACATTGAACACAGCTGAGCGACGATTCAAGAAAGCCTGCGACCAGATTGTGCTGCTAAACCAGCGACTAGGCGAAGTACAGAAACGCTACAAAATGGCAAAAAGAACCAACAACAGATCCTTCCGCTACAATCTCAGACTGAAACTAGCAGTAATTGAAGGAGCAAGAAACATGTACTACGACTACGCCTACAACAAAGCTGACCAGGTCGCCGAACTACGCAGAGAGCTATTCAACGAGTCTGTCGAAATCGTGTCTGCTTCTGACTCTGATTATTCTTCAGACTCTGAATAGCAAGAGTCGCACAGCTGTTCGTCGTTTAACAAAACGGCCCTTTTCAGAGCCAAACCAAATGTCTAGAAAGACATCTTTTTCACAAATTGTCAAACAAATAAAAAAGATCAAGTCCCGTAAAAGTCCAATTGAACGCCTAAACATACCTTAAATTTGTATTAAAATCCGAGAAAAGGCCGTCAATCGATTGTCCTTCTAAAACATATTGACCCGCCACGCAAAAATGGAACATTTAACTTGCGCGATACCTATCAAGCCTAGTAAAATTGCAAGGACTATGCAGGATGATCGTGCGGGGTTAAATCTTATAAATAGCATATTATCAGTGTCTGACCAAATCGTTGCCACTACAGCTTGAAAAGACTGTAGTTATGAGATTTGGGCAGTCCACCAACGATATGATCTTGTTGCTTTCTTTTTGAGTAAGGAGATAAATGTAGAATATGTAGTCAATGATAAAAATTACTTTCTAGAAATGTATAGAATTCATTCTTTATTTTATTACATTTTGATTTCTATTACAAACCTTGCTTGACTGGTCCTGACTCTGAACTACATTTTCAAATGCTCAATTCCTGTTGAGTTCCTGTGCATGTCTTTTTTTCGCGTGACTGGCTCCTTTCTTTAACGCGACAAAAGTGCCGAATTTAAGATTCGTGGGTACGTTCATTTCGACTGAATTTCGTGCTCATTTTCTATCATCATGTTGGTAATGAAAAAAATGCCGAGAATCACTTTGATCATATTTATATTTCTCAGGACTCGCTTAACTGTATCTTTTATGAGCTGTAGTAACGATCTAATATATATATATTTGTCGCTCGCCATCGAGGAAAACTGCAAACTTATCTTTTTGAGGGTTAGTTTGTTTTGCTCCGAGATAAAATGGCAACGTCGCATGCATGTAAATGTTCTAAAAAATGCGCGTTTCGACCCTGATTGGCCTACTATGAGCAGTAGCTAGTTTCATTTGCAGTTCGGGCTCGGCCAATATTTTTCCGACGTGAACGCGAAGGCGCATAATATTATCTTTTTTTATATAGTATACGGTAACTTTGAAATGCACAATAAATGTCCGGATTAGTTCTCCTTTTGTCACTCATATTAAAATGTGATGGGCGAAAATTGTGTAAATGAATACTTGGTTGTTTGACAAGATCGATCTACGTGTTTGCAAACTTCATAAAAACAGTAATTAAGTAGTTGTGAAAGATTGCGGATTAGCAAATCGTCATGTTGTTTCAACGACGTGTGGCTAATTAACTTAAGTGTCAACTCATTCTGGCATATCAATACCGTGTCATGAAATGACAGTGGCATGTAGCACTTGCTAATCTTTGAGTGGATAGCATAAAAAGGCTGCATAGAATCAGATGAAACCATTCTTTTCCACCATTCTACATCGATAATAACACAACAATGCCTTCGAAAATGAAATCTCTTGACAAGCGCTTCACATTGAACACAGCTGAGCGACGATTCAAGAAAGCCTGCGACCAGATTGTGCTGCTAAACCAGCGACTAGGCGAAGTACAGAAACGCTACAAAATGGCAAAAAGAACCAACAACAGATCCTTCCGCTACAATCTCAGACTGAAACTAGCAGTAATTGAAGGAGCAAGAAACATGTACTACGACTACGCCTACAACAAAGCTGACCAGGTCGCCGAACTACGCAGAGAGCTATTCAACGAGTCTGTCGAAATCGTGTCTGCTTCTGACTCTGATTATTCTTCAGACTCTGAATAGCAAGAGTCGCACAGCTGTTCGTCGTTTAACAAAACGGCCCTTTTCAGAGCCAAACCAAATGTCTAGAAAGACATCTTTTTCACAAATTGTCAAACAAATAAAAAAGATCAAGTCCCGTAAAAGTCCAATTGAACGCCTAAACATACCTTAAATTTGTATTAAAATCCGAGAAAAGGCCGTCAATCGATTGTCCTTCTAAAACATATTGACCCGCCACGCAAAAATGGAACATTTAACTTGCGCGATGCCTATCAAGCCTAGTAAAATTGCAAGGACTATGCAGGATGATCGTGCGGGGTTAAATCTTATAAATAGCATATTATCAGTGTCTGACCAAATCGTTGCCACTACAGCTTGAAAAGACTGTAGTTATGAGATTTGGGCAGTCCACCAACGATATGATCTTGTTGCTTTCTTTTTGAGTAAGGAGATAAATGTAGAATATGTAGTCAATGATAAAAATTACTTTCTAGAAATGTATAGAATTCATTCTTTATTTTATTACATTTTGATTTCTATTACAAACCTTGCTTGACTGGTCCTGACTCTGAACTACATTTTCAAATGCTCAATTCCTGTTGAGTTCCTGTGCATGTCTTTTTTTCGCGTGACTGGCTCCTTTCTTTAACGCGACAAAAGTGCCGAATTTAAGATTCGTGGGTACGTTCATTTCGACTGAATTTCGTGCTCATTTTCTATCATCATGTTGGTAATGAAAAAAATGCCGAGAATCACTTTGATCATATTTATATTTCTCAGGACTCGCTTAACTGTATCTTTTATGAGCTGTAGTAACGATCTAATATATATATATTTGTCGCTCGCCATCGAGGAAAACTGCAAACTTATCTTTTTGAGGGTTAGTTTGTTTTGCTCCGAGATAAAATGGCAACGTCGCATGCATGTAAATGTTCTAAAAAATGCGCGTTTCGACCCTGATTGGCCTACTATGAGCAGTAGCTAGTTTCATTTGCAGTTCGGGCTCGGCCAATATTTTTCCGACGTGAACGCGAAGGCGCATAATATTATCTTTTTTTATATAGTATACGGTAACTTTGAAATGCACAATAAATGTCCGGATTAGTTCTCCTTTTGTCACTCATATTAAAATGTGATGGGCGAAAATTGTGTAAATGAATACTTGGTTGTTTGACAAGATCGATCTACGTGTTTGCAAACTTCATAAAAACAGTAATTAAGTAGTTGTGAAAGATTGCGGATTAGCAAATCGTCATGTTGTTTCAACGACGTGTGGCTAATTAACTTAAGTGTCAACTCATTCTGGCATATCAATACCGTGTCATGAAATGACAGTGGCATGTAGCACTTGCTAATCTTTGAGTGGATAGCATAAAAAGGCTGCATAGAATCAGATGAAACCATTCTTTTCCACCATTCTACATCGATAATAACACAACAATGCCTTCGAAAATGAAATCTCTTGACAAGCGCTTCACATTGAACACAGCTGAGCGACGATTCAAGAAAGCCTGCGACCAGATTGTGCTGCTAAACCAGCGACTAGGCGAAGTACAGAAACGCTACAAAATGGCAAAAAGAACCAACAACAGATCCTTCCGCTACAATCTCAGACTGAAACTAGCAGTAATTGAAGGAGCAAGAAACATGTACTACGACTACGCCTACAACAAAGCTGACCAGGTCGCCGAACTACGCAGAGAGCTATTCAACGAGTCTGTCGAAATCGTGTCTGCTTCTGACTCTGATTATTCTTCAGACTCTGAATAGCAAGAGTCGCACAGCTGTTCGTCGTTTAACAAAACGGCCCTTTTCAGAGCCAAACCAAATGTCTAGAAAGACATCTTTTTCACAAATTGTCAAACAAATAAAAAAGATCAAGTCCCGTAAAAGTCCAATTGAACGCCTAAACATACCTTAAATTTGTATTAAAATCCGAGAAAAGGCCGTCAATCGATTGTCCTTCTAAAACATATTGACCCGCCACGCAAAAATGGAACATTTAACTTGCGCGATACCTATCAAGCCTAGTAAAATTGCAAGGACTATGCAGGATGATCGTGCGGGGTTAAATCTTATAAATAGCATATTATCAGTGTCTGACCAAATCGTTGCCACTACAGCTTGAAAAGACTGTAGTTATGAGATTTGGGCAGTCCACCAACGATATGATCTTGTTGCTTTCTTTTTGAGTAAGGAGATAAATGTAGAATATGTAGTCAATGATAAAAATTACTTTCTAGAAATGTATAGAATTCATTCTTTATTTTATTACATTTTTATTTCTATTACAAACCTTGCTTGACTGGTCCTGACTCTGAACTACATTTTCAAATGCTCAATTCCTGTTGAGTTCCTGTGCATGTCTTTTTTTCGCGTGACTGGCTCCTTTCTTTAACGCGACAAAAGTGCCGAATTTAAGATTCGTGGGTACGTTCATTTCGACTGAATTTCGTGCTCATTTTCTATCATCATGTTGGTAATGAAAAAAATGCCGAGAATCACTTTGATCATATTTATATTTCTCAGGACTCGCTTAACTGTATCTTTTATGAGCTGTAGTAACGATCTAATATATATATATTTGTCGCTCGCCATCGAGGAAAACTGCAAACTTATCTTTTTGAGGGTTAGTTTGTTTTGCTCCGAGATAAAATGGCAACGTCGCATGCATGTAAATGTTCTAAAAAATGCGCGTTTCGACCCTGATTGGCCTACTATGAGCAGTAGCTAGTTTCATTTGCAGTTCGGGCTCGGCCAATATTTTTCCGACGTGAACGCGAAGGCGCATAATATTATCTTTTTTTATATAGTATACGGTAACTTTGAAATGCACAATAAATGTCCGGATTAGTTCTCCTTTTGTCACTCATATTAAAATGTGATGGGCGAAAATTGTGTAAATGAATACTTGGTTGTTTGACAAGATCGATCTACGTGTTTGCAAACTTCATAAAAACAGTAATTAAGTAGTTGTGAAAGATTGCGGATTAGCAAATCGTCATGTTGTTTCAACGACGTGTGGCTAATTAACTTAAGTGTCAACTCATTCTGGCATATCAATACCGTGTCATGAAATGACAGTGGCATGTAGCACTTGCTAATCTTTGAGTGGATAGCATAAAAAGGCTGCATAGAATCAGATGAAACCATTCTTTTCCACCATTCTACATCGATAATAACACAACAATGCCTTCGAAAATGAAATCTCTTGACAAGCGCTTCACATTGAACACAGCTGAGCGACGATTCAAGAAAGCCTGCGACCAGATTGTGCTGCTAAACCAGCGACTAGGCGAAGTACAGAAACGCTACAAAATGGCAAAAAGAACCAACAACAGATCCTTCCGCTACAATCTCAGACTGAAACTAGCAGTAATTGAAGGAGCAAGAAACATGTACTACGACTACGCCTACAACAAAGCTGACCAGGTCGCCGAACTACGCAGAGAGCTATTCAACGAGTCTGTCGAAATCGTGTCTGCTTCTGACTCTGATTATTCTTCAGACTCTGAATAGCAAGAGTCGCACAGCTGTTCGTCGTTTAACAAAACGGCCCTTTTCAGAGCCAAACCAAATGTCTAGAAAGACATCTTTTTCACAAATTGTCAAACAAATAAAAAAGATCAAGTCCCGTAAAAGTCCAATTGAACGCCTAAACATACCTTAAATTTGTATTAAAATCCGAGAAAAGGCCGTCAATCGATTGTCCTTCTAAAACATATTGACCCGCCACGCAAAAATGGAACATTTAACTTGCGCGATACCTATCAAGCCTAGTAAAATTGCAAGGACTATGCAGGATGATCGTGCGGGGTTAAATCTTATAAATAGCATATTATCAGTGTCTGACCAAATCGTTGCCACTACAGCTTGAAAAGACTGTAGTTATGAGATTTGGGCAGTCCACCAACGATATGATCTTGTTGCTTTCTTTTTGAGTAAGGAGATAAATGTAGAATATGTAGTCAATGATAAAAATTACTTTCTAGAAATGTATAGAATTCATTCTTTATTTTATTACATTTTGATTTCTATTACAAACCTTGCTTGACTGGTCCTGACTCTGAACTACATTTTCAAATGCTCAATTCCTGTTGAGTTCCTGTGCATGTCTTTTTTTCGCGTGACTGGCTCCTTTCTTTAACGCGACAAAAGTGCCGAATTTAAGATTCGTGGGTACGTTCATTTCGACTGAATTTCGTGCTCATTTTCTATCATCATTTTGGTAATGAAAAAAATGCCGAGAATCACTTTGATCATATTTATATTTCTCAGGACTCGCTTAACTGTATCTTTTATGAGCTGTAGTAACGATCTAATATATATATATTTGTCGCTCGCCATCGAGGAAAACTGCAAACTTATCTTTTTGAGGGTTAGTTTGTTTTGCTCCGAGATAAAATGGCAACGTCGCATGCATGTAAATGTTCTAAAAAATGCGCGTTTCGACCCTGATTGGCCTACTATGAGCAGTAGCTAGTTTCATTTGCAGTTCGGGCTCGGCCAATATTTTTCCGACGTGAACGCGAAGGCGCATAATATTATCTTTTTTTATATAGTATACGGTAACTTTGAAATGCACAATAAATGTCCGGATTAGTTCTCCTTTTGTCACTCATATTAAAATGTGATGGGCGAAAATTGTGTAAATGAATACTTGGTTGTTTGACAAGATCGATCTACGTGTTTGCAAACTTCATAAAAACAGTAATTAAGTAGTTGTGAAAGATTGCGGATTAGCAAATCGTCATGTTGTTTCAACGACGTGTGGCTAATTAACTTAAGTGTCAACTCATTCTGGCATATCAATACCGTGTCATGAAATGACAGTGGCATGTAGCACTTGCTAATCTTTGAGTGGATAGCATAAAAAGGCTGCATAGAATCAGATGAAACCATTCTTTTCCACCATTCTACATCGATAATAACACAACAATGCCTTCGAAAATGAAATCTCTTGACAAGCGCTTCACATTGAACACAGCTGAGCGACGATTCAAGAAAGCCTGCGACCAGATTGTGCTGCTAAACCAGCGACTAGGCGAAGTACAGAAACGCTACAAAATGGCAAAAAGAACCAACAACAGATCCTTCCGCTACAATCTCAGACTGAAACTAGCAGTAATTGAAGGAGCAAGAAACATGTACTACGACTACGCCTACAACAAAGCTGACCAGGTCGCCGAACTACGCAGAGAGCTATTCAACGAGTCTGTCGAAATCGTGTCTGCTTCTGACTCTGATTATTCTTCAGACTCTGAATAGCAAGAGTCGCACAGCTGTTCGTCGTTTAACAAAACGGCCCTTTTCAGAGCCAAACCAAATGTCTAGAAAGACATCTTTTTCACAAATTGTCAAACAAATAAAAAAGATCAAGTCCCGTAAAAGTCCAATTGAACGCCTAAACATACCTTAAATTTGTATTAAAATCCGAGAAAAGGCCGTCAATCGATTGTCCTTCTAAAACATATTGACCCGCCACGCAAAAATGGAACATTTAACTTGCGCGATACCTATCAAGCCTAGTAAAATTGCAAGGACTATGCAGGATGATCGTGCGGGGTTAAATCTTATAAATAGCATATTATCAGTGTCTGACCAAATCGTTGCCACTACAGCTTGAAAAGACTGTAGTTATGAGATTTGGGCAGTCCACCAACGATATGATCTTGTTGCTTTCTTTTTGAGTAAGGAGATAAATGTAGAATATGTAGTCAATGATAAAAATTACTTTCTAGAAATGTATAGAATTCATTCTTTATTTTATTACATTTTGATTTCTATTACAAACCTTGCTTGACTGGTCCTGACTCTGAACTACATTTTCAAATGCTCAATTCCTGTTGAGTTCCTGTGCATGTCTTTTTTTCGCGTGACTGGCTCCTTTCTTTAACGCGACAAAAGTGCCGAATTTAAGATTCGTGGGTACGTTCATTTCGACTGAATTTCGTGCTCATTTTCTATCATCATGTTGGTAATGAAAAAAATGCCGAGAATCACTTTGATCATATTTATATTTCTCAGGACTCGCTTAACTGTATCTTTTATGAGCTGTAGTAACGATCTAATATATATATATTTGTCGCTCGCCATCGAGGAAAACTGCAAACTTATCTTTTTGAGGGTTAGTTTGTTTTGCTCCGAGATAAAATGGCAACGTCGCATGCATGTAAATGTTCTAAAAAATGCGCGTTTCGACCCTGATTGGCCTACTATGAGCAGTAGCTAGTTTCATTTGCAGTTCGGGCTCGGCCAATATTTTTCCGACGTGAACGCGAAGGCGCATAATATTATCTTTTTTTATATAGTATACGGTAACTTTGAAATGCACAATAAATGTCCGGATTAGTTCTCCTTTTGTCACTCATATTAAAATGTGATGGGCGAAAATTGTGTAAATGAATACTTGGTTGTTTGACAAGATCGATCTACGTGTTTGCAAACTTCATAAAAACAGTAATTAAGTAGTTGTGAAAGATTGCGGATTAGCAAATCGTCATGTTGTTTCAACGACGTGTGGCTAATTAACTTAAGTGTCAACTCATTCTGGCATATCAATACCGTGTCATGAAATGACAGTGGCATGTAGCACTTGCTAATCTTTGAGTGGATAGCATAAAAAGGCTGCATAGAATCAGATGAAACCATTCTTTTCCACCATTCTACATCGATAATAACACAACAATGCCTTCGAAAATGAAATCTCTTGACAAGCGCTTCACATTGAACACAGCTGAGCGACGATTCAAGAAAGCCTGCGACCAGATTGTGCTGCTAAACCAGCGACTAGGCGAAGTACAGAAACGCTACAAAATGGCAAAAAGAACCAACAACAGATCCTTCCGCTACAATCTCAGACTGAAACTAGCAGTAATTGAAGGAGCAAGAAACATGTACTACGACTACGCCTACAACAAAGCTGACCAGGTCGCCGAACTACGCAGAGAGCTATTCAACGAGTCTGTCGAAATCGTGTCTGCTTCTGACTCTGATTATTCTTCAGACTCTGAATAGCAAGAGTCGCACAGCTGTTCGTCGTTTAACAAAACGGCCCTTTTCAGAGCCAAACCAAATGTCTAGAAAGACATCTTTTTCACAAATTGTCAAACAAATAAAAAAGATCAAGTCCCGTAAAAGTCCAATTGAACGCCTAAACATACCTTAAATTTGTATTAAAATCCGAGAAAAGGCCGTCAATCGATTGTCCTTCTAAAACATATTGACCCGCCACGCAAAAATGGAACATTTAACTTGCGCGATACCTATCAAGCCTAGTAAAATTGCAAGGACTATGCAGGATGATCGTGCGGGGTTAAATCTTATAAATAGCATATTATCAGTGTCTGACCAAATCGTTGCCACTACAGCTTGAAAAGACTGTAGTTATGAGATTTGGGCAGTCCACCAACGATATGATCTTGTTGCTTTCTTTTTGAGTAAGGAGATAAATGTAGAATATGTAGTCAATGATAAAAATTACTTTCTAGAAATGTATAGAATTCATTCTTTATTTTATTACATTTTGATTTCTATTACAAACCTTGCTTGACTGGTCCTGACTCTGAACTACATTTTCAAATGCTCAATTCCTGTTGAGTTCCTGTGCATGTCTTTTTTTCGCGTGACTGGCTCCTTTCTTTAACGCGACAAAAGTGCCGAATTTAAGATTCGTGGGTACGTTCATTTCGACTGAATTTCGTGCTCATTTTCTATCATCATGTTGGTAATGAAAAAAATGCCGAGAATCACTTTGATCATATTTATATTTCTCAGGACTCGCTTAACTGTATCTTTTATGAGCTGTAGTAACGATCTAATATATATATATTTGTCGCTCGCCATCGAGGAAAACTGCAAACTTATCTTTTTGAGGGTTAGTTTGTTTTGCTCCGAGATAAAATGGCAACGTCGCATGCATGTAAATGTTCTAAAAAATGCGCGTTTCGACCCTGATTGGCCTACTATGAGCAGTAGCTAGTTTCATTTGCAGTTCGGGCTCGGCCAATATTTTTCCGACGTGAACGCGAAGGCGCATAATATTATCTTTTTTTATATAGTATACGGTAACTTTGAAATGCACAATAAATGTCCGGATTAGTTCTCCTTTTGTCACTCATATTAAAATGTGATGGGCGAAAATTGTGTAAATGAATACTTGGTTGTTTGACAAGATCGATCTACGTGTTTGCAAACTTCATAAAAACAGTAATTAAGTAGTTGTGAAAGATTGCGGATTAGCAAATCGTCATGTTGTTTCAACGACGTGTGGCTAATTAACTTAAGTGTCAACTCATTCTGGCATATCAATACCGTGTCATGAAATGACAGTGGCATGTAGCACTTGCTAATCTTTGAGTGGATAGCATAAAAAGGCTGCATAGAATCAGATGAAACCATTCTTTTCCACCATTCTACATCGATAATAACACAACAATGCCTTCGAAAATGAAATCTCTTGACAAGCGCTTCACATTGAACACAGCTGAGCGACGATTCAAGAAAGCCTGCGACCAGATTGTGCTGCTAAACCAGCGACTAGGCGAAGTACAGAAACGCTACAAAATGGCAAAAAGAACCAACAACAGATCCTTCCGCTACAATCTCAGACTGAAACTAGCAGTAATTGAAGGAGCAAGAAACATGTACTACGACTACGCCTACAACAAAGCTGACCAGGTCGCCGAACTACGCAGAGAGCTATTCAACGAGTCTGTCGAAATCGTGTCTGCTTCTGACTCTGATTATTCTTCAGACTCTGAATAGCAAGAGTCGCACAGCTGTTCGTCGTTTAACAAAACGGCCCTTTTCAGAGCCAAACCAAATGTCTAGAAAGACATCTTTTTCACAAATTGTCAAACAAATAAAAAAGATCAAGTCCCGTAAAAGTCCAATTGAACGCCTAAACATACCTTAAATTTGTATTAAAATCCGAGAAAAGGCCGTCAATCGATTGTCCTTCTAAAACATATTGACCCGCCACGCAAAAATGGAACATTTAACTTGCGCGATGCCTATCAAGCCTAGTAAAATTGCAAGGACTATGCAGGATGATCGTGCGGGGTTAAATCTTATAAATAGCATATTATCAGTGTCTGACCAAATCGTTGCCACTACAGCTTGAAAAGACTGTAGTTATGAGATTTGGGCAGTCCACCAACGATATGATCTTGTTGCTTTCTTTTTGAGTAAGGAGATAAATGTAGAATATGTAGTCAATGATAAAAATTACTTTCTAGAAATGTATAGAATTCATTCTTTATTTTATTACATTTTGATTTCTATTACAAACCTTGCTTGACTGGTCCTGACTCTGAACTACATTTTCAAATGCTCAATTCCTGTTGAGTTCCTGTGCATGTCTTTTTTTCGCGTGACTGGCTCCTTTCTTTAACGCGACAAAAGTGCCGAATTTAAGATTCGTGGGTACGTTCATTTCGACTGAATTTCGTGCTCATTTTCTATCATCATGTTGGTAATGAAAAAAATGCCGAGAATCACTTTGATCATATTTATATTTCTCAGGACTCGCTTAACTGTATCTTTTATGAGCTGTAGTAACGATCTAATATATATATATTTGTCGCTCGCCATCGAGGAAAACTGCAAACTTATCTTTTTGAGGGTTAGTTTGTTTTGCTCCGAGATAAAATGGCAACGTCGCATGCATGTAAATGTTCTAAAAAATGCGCGTTTCGACCCTGATTGGCCTACTATGAGCAGTAGCTAGTTTCATTTGCAGTTCGGGCTCGGCCAATATTTTTCCGACGTGAACGCGAAGGCGCATAATATTATCTTTTTTTTATATAGTATACGGTAACTTTGAAATGCACAATAAATGTCCGGATTAGTTCTCCTTTTGTCACTCATATTAAAATGTGATGGGCGAAAATTGTGTAAATGAATACTTGGTTGTTTGACAAGATCGATCTACGTGTTTGCAAACTTCATAAAAACAGTAATTAAGTAGTTGTGAAAGATTGCGGATTAGCAAATCGTCATGTTGTTTCAACGACGTGTGGCTAATTAACTTAAGTGTCAACTCATTCTGGCATATCAATACCGTGTCATGAAATGACAGTGGCATGTAGCACTTGCTAATCTTTGAGTGGATAGCATAAAAAGGCTGCATAGAATCAGATGAAACCATTCTTTTCCACCATTCTACATCGATAATAACACAACAATGCCTTCGAAAATGAAATCTCTTGACAAGCGCTTCACATTGAACACAGCTGAGCGACGATTCAAGAAAGCCTGCGACCAGATTGTGCTGCTAAACCAGCGACTAGGCGAAGTACAGAAACGCTACAAAATGGCAAAAAGAACCAACAACAGATCCTTCCGCTACAATCTCAGACTGAAACTAGCAGTAATTGAAGGAGCAAGAAACATGTACTACGACTACGCCTACAACAAAGCTGACCAGGTCGCCGAACTACGCAGAGAGCTATTCAACGAGTCTGTCGAAATCGTGTCTGCTTCTGACTCTGATTATTCTTCAGACTCTGAATAGCAAGAGTCGCACAGCTGTTCGTCGTTTAACAAAACGGCCCTTTTCAGAGCCAAACCAAATGTCTAGAAAGACATCTTTTTCACAAATTGTCAAACAAATAAAAAAGATCAAGTCCCGTAAAAGTCCAATTGAACGCCTAAACATACCTTAAATTTGTATTAAAATCCGAGAAAAGGCCGTCAATCGATTGTCCTTCTAAAACATATTGACCCGCCACGCAAAAATGGAACATTTAACTTGCGCGATGCCTATCAAGCCTAGTAAAATTGCAAGGACTATGCAGGATGATCGTGCGGGGTTAAATCTTATAAATAGCATATTATCAGTGTCTGACCAAATCGTTGCCACTACAGCTTGAAAAGACTGTAGTTATGAGATTTGGGCAGTCCACCAACGATATGATCTTGTTGCTTTCTTTTTGAGTAAGGAGATAAATGTAGAATATGTAGTCAATGATAAAAATTACTTTCTAGAAATGTATAGAATTCATTCTTTATTTTATTACATTTTGATTTCTATTACAAACCTTGCTTGACTGGTCCTGACTCTGAACTACATTTTCAAATGCTCAATTCCTGTTGAGTTCCTGTGCATGTCTTTTTTTCGCGTGACTGGCTCCTTTCTTTAACGCGACAAAAGTGCCGAATTTAAGATTCGTGGGTACGTTCATTTCGACTGAATTTCGTGCTCATTTTCTATCATCATGTTGGTAATGAAAAAAATGCCGAGAATCACTTTGATCATATTTATATTTCTCAGGACTCGCTTAACTGTATCTTTTATGAGCTGTAGTAACGATCTAATATATATATATTTGTCGCTCGCCATCGAGGAAAACTGCAAACTTATCTTTTTGAGGGTTAGTTTGTTTTGCTCCGAGATAAAATGGCAACGTCGCATGCATGTAAATGTTCTAAAAAATGCGCGTTTCGACCCTGATTGGCCTACTATGAGCAGTAGCTAGTTTCATTTGCAGTTCGGGCTCGGCCAATATTTTTCCGACGTGAACGCGAAGGCGCATAATATTATCTTTTTTTATATAGTATACGGTAACTTTGAAATGCACAATAAATGTCCGGATTAGTTCTCCTTTTGTCACTCATATTAAAATGTGATGGGCGAAAATTGTGTAAATGAATACTTGGTTGTTTGACAAGATCGATCTACGTGTTTGCAAACTTCATAAAAACAGTAATTAAGTAGTTGTGAAAGATTGCGGATTAGCAAATCGTCATGTTGTTTCAACGACGTGTGGCTAATTAACTTAAGTGTCAACTCATTCTGGCATATCAATACCGTGTCATGAAATGACAGTGGCATGTAGCACTTGCTAATCTTTGAGTGGATAGCATAAAAAGGCTGCATAGAATCAGATGAAACCATTCTTTTCCACCATTCTACATCGATAATAACACAACAATGCCTTCGAAAATGAAATCTCTTGACAAGCGCTTCACATTGAACACAGCTGAGCGACGATTCAAGAAAGCCTGCGACCAGATTGTGCTGCTAAACCAGCGACTAGGCGAAGTACAGAAACGCTACAAAATGGCAAAAAGAACCAACAACAGATCCTTCCGCTACAATCTCAGACTGAAACTAGCAGTAATTGAAGGAGCAAGAAACATGTACTACGACTACGCCTACAACAAAGCTGACCAGGTCGCCGAACTACGCAGAGAGCTATTCAACGAGTCTGTCGAAATCGTGTCTGCTTCTGACTCTGATTATTCTTCAGACTCTGAATAGCAAGAGTCGCACAGCTGTTCGTCGTTTAACAAAACGGCCCTTTTCAGAGCCAAACCAAATGTCTAGAAAGACATCTTTTTCACAAATTGTCAAACAAATAAAAAAGATCAAGTCCCGTAAAAGTCCAATTGAACGCCTAAACATACCTTAAATTTGTATTAAAATCCGAGAAAAGGCCGTCAATCGATTGTCCTTCTAAAACATATTGACCCGCCACGCAAAAATGGAACATTTAACTTGCGCGATACCTATCAAGCCTAGTAAAATTGCAAGGACTATGCAGGATGATCGTGCGGGGTTAAATCTTATAAATAGCATATTATCAGTGTCTGACCAAATCGTTGCCACTACAGCTTGAAAAGACTGTAGTTATGAGATTTGGGCAGTCCACCAACGATATGATCTTGTTGCTTTCTTTTTGAGTAAGGAGATAAATGTAGAATATGTAGTCAATGATAAAAATTACTTTCTAGAAATGTATAGAATTCATTCTTTATTTTATTACATTTTGATTTCTATTACAAACCTTGCTTGACTGGTCCTGACTCTGAACTACATTTTCAAATGCTCAATTCCTGTTGAGTTCCTGTGCATGTCTTTTTTTCGCGTGACTGGCTCCTTTCTTTAACGCGACAAAAGTGCCGAATTTAAGATTCGTGGGTACGTTCATTTCGACTGAATTTCGTGCTCATTTTCTATCATCATGTTGGTAATGAAAAAAATGCCGAGAATCACTTTGATCATATTTATATTTCTCAGGACTCGCTTAACTGTATCTTTTATGAGCTGTAGTAACGATCTAATATATATATATTTGTCGCTCGCCATCGAGGAAAACTGCAAACTTATCTTTTTGAGGGTTAGTTTGTTTTGCTCCGAGATAAAATGGCAACGTCGCATGCATGTAAATGTTCTAAAAAATGCGCGTTTCGACCCTGATTGGCCTACTATGAGCAGTAGCTAGTTTCATTTGCAGTTCGGGCTCGGCCAATATTTTTCCGACGTGAACGCGAAGGCGCATAATATTATCTTTTTTTATATAGTATACGGTAACTTTGAAATGCACAATAAATGTCCGGATTAGTTCTCCTTTTGTCACTCATATTAAAATGTGATGGGCGAAAATTGTGTAAATGAATACTTGGTTGTTTGACAAGATCGATCTACGTGTTTGCAAACTTCATAAAAACAGTAATTAAGTAGTTGTGAAAGATTGCGGATTAGCAAATCGTCATGTTGTTTCAACGACGTGTGGCTAATTAACTTAAGTGTCAACTCATTCTGGCATATCAATACCGTGTCATGAAATGACAGTGGCATGTAGCACTTGCTAATCTTTGAGTGGATAGCATAAAAAGGCTGCATAGAATCAGATGAAACCATTCTTTTCCACCATTCTACATCGATAATAACACAACAATGCCTTCGAAAATGAAATCTCTTGACAAGCGCTTCACATTGAACACAGCTGAGCGACGATTCAAGAAAGCCTGCGACCAGATTGTGCTGCTAAACCAGCGACTAGGCGAAGTACAGAAACGCTACAAAATGGCAAAAAGAACCAACAACAGATCCTTCCGCTACAATCTCAGACTGAAACTAGCAGTAATTGAAGGAGCAAGAAACATGTACTACGACTACGCCTACAACAAAGCTGACCAGGTCGCCGAACTACGCAGAGAGCTATTCAACGAGTCTGTCGAAATCGTGTCTGCTTCTGACTCTGATTATTCTTCAGACTCTGAATAGCAAGAGTCGCACAGCTGTTCGTCGTTTAACAAAACGGCCCTTTTCAGAGCCAAACCAAATGTCTAGAAAGACATCTTTTTCACAAATTGTCAAACAAATAAAAAAGATCAAGTCCCGTAAAAGTCCAATTGAACGCCTAAACATACCTTAAATTTGTATTAAAATCCGAGAAAAGGCCGTCAATCGATTGTCCTTCTAAAACATATTGACCCGCCACGCAAAAATGGAACATTTAACTTGCGCGATGCCTATCAAGCCTAGTAAAATTGCAAGGACTATGCAGGATGATCGTGCGGGGTTAAATCTTATAAATAGCATATTATCAGTGTCTGACCAAATCGTTGCCACTACAGCTTGAAAAGACTGTAGTTATGAGATTTGGGCAGTCCACCAACGATATGATCTTGTTGCTTTCTTTTTGAGTAAGGAGATAAATGTAGAATATGTAGTCAATGATAAAAATTACTTTCTAGAAATGTATAGAATTCATTCTTTATTTTATTACATTTTGATTTCTATTACAAACCTTGCTTGACTGGTCCTGACTCTGAACTACATTTTCAAATGCTCAATTCCTGTTGAGTTCCTGTGCATGTCTTTTTTTCGCGTGACTGGCTCCTTTCTTTAACGCGACAAAAGTGCCGAATTTAAGATTCGTGGGTACGTTCATTTCGACTGAATTTCGTGCTCATTTTCTATCATCATGTTGGTAATGAAAAAAATGCCGAGAATCACTTTGATCATATTTATATTTCTCAGGACTCGCTTAACTGTATCTTTTATGAGCTGTAGTAACGATCTAATATATATATATTTGTCGCTCGCCATCGAGGAAAACTGCAAACTTATCTTTTTGAGGGTTAGTTTGTTTTGCTCCGAGATAAAATGGCAACGTCGCATGCATGTAAATGTTCTAAAAAATGCGCGTTTCGACCCTGATTGGCCTACTATGAGCAGTAGCTAGTTTCATTTGCAGTTCGGGCTCGGCCAATATTTTTCCGACGTGAACGCGAAGGCGCATAATATTATCTTTTTTTATATAGTATACGGTAACTTTGAAATGCACAATAAATGTCCGGATTAGTTCTCCTTTTGTCACTCATATTAAAATGTGATGGGCGAAAATTGTGTAAATGAATACTTGGTTGTTTGACAAGATCGATCTACGTGTTTGCAAACTTCATAAAAACAGTAATTAAGTAGTTGTGAAAGATTGCGGATTAGCAAATCGTCATGTTGTTTCAACGACGTGTGGCTAATTAACTTAAGTGTCAACTCATTCTGGCATATCAATACCGTGTCATGAAATGACAGTGGCATGTAGCACTTGCTAATCTTTGAGTGGATAGCATAAAAAGGCTGCATAGAATCAGATGAAACCATTCTTTTCCACCATTCTACATCGATAATAACACAACAATGCCTTCGAAAATGAAATCTCTTGACAAGCGCTTCACATTGAACACAGCTGAGCGACGATTCAAGAAAGCCTGCGACCAGATTGTGCTGCTAAACCAGCGACTAGGCGAAGTACAGAAACGCTACAAAATGGCAAAAAGAACCAACAACAGATCCTTCCGCTACAATCTCAGACTGAAACTAGCAGTAATTGAAGGAGCAAGAAACATGTACTACGACTACGCCTACAACAAAGCTGACCAGGTCGCCGAACTACGCAGAGAGCTATTCAACGAGTCTGTCGAAATCGTGTCTGCTTCTGACTCTGATTATTCTTCAGACTCTGAATAGCAAGAGTCGCACAGCTGTTCGTCGTTTAACAAAACGGCCCTTTTCAGAGCCAAACCAAATGTCTAGAAAGACATCTTTTTCACAAATTGTCAAACAAATAAAAAAGATCAAGTCCCGTAAAAGTCCAATTGAACGCCTAAACATACCTTAAATTTGTATTAAAATCCGAGAAAAGGCCGTCAATCGATTGTCCTTCTAAAACATATTGACCCGCCACGCAAAAATGGAACATTTAACTTGCGCGATACCTATCAAGCCTAGTAAAATTGCAAGGACTATGCAGGATGATCGTGCGGGGTTAAATCTTATAAATAGCATATTATCAGTGTCTGACCAAATCGTTGCCACTACAGCTTGAAAAGACTGTAGTTATGAGATTTGGGCAGTCCACCAACGATATGATCTTGTTGCTTTCTTTTTGAGTAAGGAGATAAATGTAGAATATGTAGTCAATGATAAAAATTACTTTCTAGAAATGTATAGAATTCATTCTTTATTTTATTACATTTTGATTTCTATTACAAACCTTGCTTGACTGGTCCTGACTCTGAACTACATTTTCAAATGCTCAATTCCTGTTGAGTTCCTGTGCATGTCTTTTTTTCGCGTGACTGGCTCCTTTCTTTAACGCGACAAAAGTGCCGAATTTAAGATTCGTGGGTACGTTCATTTCGACTGAATTTCGTGCTCATTTTCTATCATCATGTTGGTAATGAAAAAAATGCCGAGAATCACTTTGATCATATTTATATTTCTCAGGACTCGCTTAACTGTATCTTTTATGAGCTGTAGTAACGATCTAATATATATATATTTGTCGCTCGCCATCGAGGAAAACTGCAAACTTATCTTTTTGAGGGTTAGTTTGTTTTGCTCCGAGATAAAATGGCAACGTCGCATGCATGTAAATGTTCTAAAAAATGCGCGTTTCGACCCTGATTGGCCTACTATGAGCAGTAGCTAGTTTCATTTGCAGTTCGGGCTCGGCCAATATTTTTCCGACGTGAACGCGAAGGCGCATAATATTATCTTTTTTTATATAGTATACGGTAACTTTGAAATGCACAATAAATGTCAGGATTAGTTCTCCTTTTGTCACTCATATTAAAATGTGATGGGCGAAAATTGTGTAAATGAATACTTGGTTGTTTGACAAGATCGATCTACGTGTTTGCAAACTTCATAAAAACAGTAATTAAGTAGTTGTGAAAGATTGCGGATTAGCAAATCGTCATGTTGTTTCAACGACGTGTGGCTAATTAACTTAAGTGTCAACTCATTCTGGCATATCAATACCGTGTCATGAAATGACAGTGGCATGTAGCACTTGCTAATCTTTGAGTGGATAGCATAAAAAGGCTGCATAGAATCAGATGAAACCATTCTTTTCCACCATTCTACATCGATAATAACACAACAATGCCTTCGAAAATGAAATCTCTTGACAAGCGCTTCACATTGAACACAGCTGAGCGACGATTCAAGAAAGCCTGCGACCAGATTGTGCTGCTAAACCAGCGACTAGGCGAAGTACAGAAACGCTACAAAATGGCAAAAAGAACCAAGAACAGATCCTTCCGCTACAATCTCAGACTGAAACTAGCAGTAATTGAAGGAGCAAGAAACATGTACTACGACTACGCCTACAACAAAGCTGACCAGGTCGCCGAACTACGCAGAGAGCTATTCAACGAGTCTGTCGAAATCGTGTCTGCTTCTGACTCTGATTATTCTTCAGACTCTGAATAGCAAGAGTCGCACAGCTGTTCGTCGTTTAACAAAACGGCCCTTTTCAGAGCCAAACCAAATGTCTAGAAAGACATCTTTTTCACAAATTGTCAAACAAATAAAAAAGATCAAGTCCCGTAAAAGTCCAATTGAACGCCTAAACATACCTTAAATTTGTATTAAAATCCGAGAAAAGGCCGTCAATCGATTGTCCTTCTAAAACATATTGACCC
Source organism: Fragum whitleyi (assembly GCA_948146395.1). Classification (NCBI taxonomy): domain Eukaryota; kingdom Metazoa; phylum Mollusca; class Bivalvia; order Cardiida; family Cardiidae; genus Fragum; species Fragum whitleyi. The sequence continues at coordinate 18,167,501 of OX411548.1, read as the reverse complement.
GCCACGCAAAAATGGAACATTTAACTTGCGCGATACCTATCAAGCCTAGTAAAATTGCAAGGACTATGCAGGATGATCGTGCGGGGTTAAATCTTATAAATAGCATATTATCAGTGTCTGACCAAATCGTTGCCACTACAACTTGAAAAGACTGTAGTTATGAGATTTGGGCAGTCCACCAACGATATGATCTTGTTGCTTTCTTTTTGAGTAAGGAGATAAATGTAGAATATGTAGTCAATGATAAAAATTACTTTCTAGAAATGTATAGAATTCATTCTTTATTTTATTACATTTTGATTTCTATTACAAACCTTGCTTGACTGGTCCTGACTCTGAACTACATTTTCAAATGCTCAATTCCTGTTGAGTTCCTGTGCATGTCTTTTTTTCGCGTGACTGGCTCCTTTCTTTAACGCGACAAAAGTGCCGAATTTAAGATTCGTGGGTACGTTCATTTCGACTGAATTTCGTGCTCATTTTCTATCATCATGTTGGTAATGAAAAAAATGCCGAGAATCACTTTGATCATATTTATATTTCTCAGGACTCGCTTAACTGTATCTTTTATGAGCTGTAGTAACGATCTAATATATATATATTTGTCGCTCGCCATCGAGGAAAACTGCAAACTTATCTTTTTGAGGGTTAGTTTGTTTTGCTCCGAGATAAAATGGCAACGTCGCATGCATGTAAATGTTCTAAAAAATGCGCGTTTCGACCCTGATTGGCCTACTATGAGCAGTAGCTAGTTTCATTTGCAGTTCGGGCTCGGCCAATATTTTTCCGACGTGAACGCGAAGGCGCATAATATTATCTTTTTTATATAGTATACGGTAACTTTGAAATGCACAATAAATGTCCGGATTAGTTCTCCTTTTGTCACTCATATTAAAATGTGATGGGCGAAAATTGTGTAAATGAATACTTGGTTGTTTGACAAGATCGATCTACGTGTTTGCAAACTTCATAAAAACAGTAATTAAGTAGTTGTGAAAGATTGCGGATTAGCAAATCGTCATGTTGTTTCAACGACGTGTGGCTAATTAACTTAAGTGTCAACTCATTCTGGCATATCAATACCGTGTCATGAAATGACAGTGGCATGTAGCACTTGCTAATCTTTGAGTGGATAGCATAAAAAGGCTGCATAGAATCAGATGAAACCATTCTTTTCCACCATTCTACATCGATAATAACACAACAATGCCTTCGAAAATGAAATCTCTTGACAAGCGCTTCACATTGAACACAGCTGAGCGACGATTCAAGAAAGCCTGCGACCAGATTGTGCTGCTAAACCAGCGACTAGGCGAAGTACAGAAACGCTACAAAATGGCAAAAAGAACCAACAACAGATCCTTCCGCTACAATCTCAGACTGAAACTAGCAGTAATTGAAGGAGCAAGAAACATGTACTACGACTACGCCTACAACAAAGCTGACCAGGTCGCCGAACTACGCAGAGAGCTATTCAACGAGTCTGTCGAAATCGTGTCTGCTTCTGACTCTGATTATTCTTCAGACTCTGAATAGCAAGAGTCGCACAGCTGTTCGTCGTTTAACAAAACGGCCCTTTTCAGAGCCAAACCAAATGTCTAGAAAGACATCTTTTTCACAAATTGTCAAACAAATAAAAAAGATCAAGTCCCGTAAAAGTCCAATTGAACGCCTAAACATACCTTAAATTTGTATTAAAATCCGAGAAAAGGCCGTCAATCGATTGTCCTTCTAAAACATATTGACCCGCCACGCAAAAATGGAACATTTAACTTGCGCGATACCTATCAAGCCTAGTAAAATTGCAAGGACTATGCAGGATGATCGTGCGGGGTTAAATCTTATAAATAGCATATTATCAGTGTCTGACCAAATCGTTGCCACTACAGCTTGAAAAGACTGTAGTTATGAGATTTGGGCAGTCCACCAACGATATGATCTTGTTGCTTTCTTTTTGAGTAAGGAGATAAATGTAGAATATGTAGTCAATGATAAAAATTACTTTCTAGAAATGTATAGAATTCATTCTTTATTTTATTACATTTTGATTTCTATTACAAACCTTGCTTGACTGGTCCTGACTCTGAACTACATTTTCAAATGCTCAATTCCTGTTGAGTTCCTGTGCATGTCTTTTTTTCGCGTGACTGGCTCCTTTCTTTAACGCGACAAAAGTGCCGAATTTAAGATTCGTGGGTACGTTCATTTCGACTGAATTTCGTGCTCATTTTCTATCATCATGTTGGTAATGAAAAAAATGCCGAGAATCACTTTGATCATATTTATATTTCTCAGGACTCGCTTAACTGTATCTTTTATGAGCTGTAGTAACGATCTAATATATATATATTTGTCGCTCGCCATCGAGGAAAACTGCAAACTTATCTTTTTGAGGGTTAGTTTGTTTTGCTCCGAGATAAAATGGCAACGTCGCATGCATGTAAATGTTCTAAAAAATGCGCGTTTCGACCCTGATTGGCCTACTATGAGCAGTAGCTAGTTTCATTTGCAGTTCGGGCTCGGCCAATATTTTTCCGACGTGAACGCGAAGGCGCATAATATTATCTTTTTTTATATAGTATACGGTAACTTTGAAATGCACAATAAATGTCCGGATTAGTTCTCCTTTTGTCACTCATATTAAAATGTGATGGGCGAAAATTGTGTAAATGAATACTTGGTTGTTTGACAAGATCGATCTACGTGTTTGCAAACTTCATAAAAACAGTAATTAAGTAGTTGTGAAAGATTGCGGATTAGCAAATCGTCATGTTGTTTCAACGACGTGTGGCTAATTAACTTAAGTGTCAACTCATTCTGGCATATCAATACCGTGTCATGAAATGACAGTGGCATGTAGCACTTGCTAATCTTTGAGTGGATAGCATAAAAAGGCTGCATAGAATCAGATGAAACCATTCTTTTCCACCATTCTACATCGATAATAACACAACAATGCCTTCGAAAATGAAATCTCTTGACAAGCGCTTCACATTGAACACAGCTGAGCGACGATTCAAGAAAGCCTGTGACCAGATTGTGCTGCTAAACCAGCGACTAGGCGAAGTACAGAAACGCTACAAAATGGCAAAAAGAACCAACAACAGATCCTTCCGCTACAATCTCAGACTGAAACTAGCAGTAATTGAAGGAGCAAGAAACATGTACTACGACTACGCCTACAACAAAGCTGACCAGGTCGCCGAACTACGCAGAGAGCTATTCAACGAGTCTGTCGAAATCGTGTCTGCTTCTGACTCTGATTATTCTTCAGACTCTGAATAGCAAGAGTCGCACAGCTGTTCGTCGTTTAACAAAACGGCCCTTTTCAGAGCCAAACCAAATGTCTAGAAAGACATCTTTTTCACAAATTGTCAAACAAATAAAAAAGATCAAGTCCCGTAAAAGTCCAATTGAACGCCTAAACATACCTTAAATTTGTATTAAAATCCGAGAAAAGGCCGTCAATCGATTGTCCTTCTAAAACATATTGACCCGCCACGCAAAAATGGAACATTTAACTTGCGCGATGCCTATCAAGCCTAGTAAAATTGCAAGGACTATGCAGGATGATCGTGCGGGGTTAAATCTTATAAATAGCATATTATCAGTGTCTGACCAAATCGTTGCCACTACAGCTTGAAAAGACTGTAGTTATGAGATTTGGGCAGTCCACCAACGATATGATCTTGTTGCTTTCTTTTTGAGTAAGGAGATAAATGTAGAATATGTAGTCAATGATAAAAATTACTTTCTAGAAATGTATAGAATTCATTCTTTATTTTATTACATTTTGATTTCTATTACAAACCTTGCTTGACTGGTCCTGACTCTGAACTACATTTTCAAATGCTCAATTCCTGTTGAGTTCCTGTGCATGTCTTTTTTTCGCGTGACTGGCTCCTTTCTTTAACGCGACAAAAGTGCCGAATTTAAGATTCGTGGGTACGTTCATTTCGACTGAATTTCGTGCTCATTTTCTATCATCATGTTGGTAATGAAAAAAATGCCGAGAATCACTTTGATCATATTTATATTTCTCAGGACTCGCTTAACTGTATCTTTTATGAGCTGTAGTAACGATCTAATATATATATATTTGTCGCTCGCCATCGAGGAAAACTGCAAACTTATCTTTTTGAGGGTTAGTTTGTTTTGCTCCGAGATAAAATGGCAACGTCGCATGCATGTAAATGTTCTAAAAAATGCGCGTTTCGACCCTGATTGGCCTACTATGAGCAGTAGCTAGTTTCATTTGCAGTTCGGGCTCGGCCAATATTTTTCCGACGTGAACGCGAAGGCGCATAATATTATCTTTTTTTATATAGTATACGGTAACTTTGAAATGCACAATAAATGTCAGGATTAGTTCTCCTTTTGTCACTCATATTAAAATGTGATGGGCGAAAATTGTGTAAATGAATACTTGGTTGTTTGACAAGATCGATCTACGTGTTTGCAAACTTCATAAAAACAGTAATTAAGTAGTTGTGAAAGATTGCGGATTAGCAAATCGTCATGTTGTTTCAACGACGTGTGGCTAATTAACTTAAGTGTCAACTCATTCTGGCATATCAATACCGTGTCATGAAATGACAGTGGCATGTAGCACTTGCTAATCTTTGAGTGGATAGCATAAAAAGGCTGCATAGAATCAGATGAAACCATTCTTTTCCACCATTCTACATCGATAATAACACAACAATGCCTTCGAAAATGAAATCTCTTGACAAGCGCTTCACATTGAACACAGCTGAGCGACGATTCAAGAAAGCCTGCGACCAGATTGTGCTGCTAAACCAGCGACTAGGCGAAGTACAGAAACGCTACAAAATGGCAAAAAGAACCAACAACAGATCCTTCCGCTACAATCTCAGACTGAAACTAGCAGTAATTGAAGGAGCAAGAAACATGTACTACGACTACGCCTACAACAAAGCTGACCAGGTCGCCGAACTACGCAGAGAGCTATTCAACGAGTCTGTCGAAATCGTGTCTGCTTCTGACTCTGATTATTCTTCAGACTCTGAATAGCAAGAGTCGCACAGCTGTTCGTCGTTTAACAAAACGGCCCTTTTCAGAGCCAAACCAAATGTCTAGAAAGACATCTTTTTCACAAATTGTCAAACAAATAAAAAAGATCAAGTCCCGTAAAAGTCCAATTGAACGCCTAAACATACCTTAAATTTGTATTAAAATCCGAGAAAAGGCCGTCAATCGATTGTCCTTCTAAAACATATTGACCCGCCACGCAAAAATGGAACATTTAACTTGCGCGATACCTATCAAGCCTAGTAAAATTGCAAGGACTATGCAGGATGATCGTGCGGGGTTAAATCTTATAAATAGCATATTATCAGTGTCTGACCAAATCGTTGCCACTACAACTTGAAAAGACTGTAGTTATGAGATTTGGGCAGTCCACCAACGATATGATCTTGTTGCTTTCTTTTTGAGTAAGGAGATAAATGTAGAATATGTAGTCAATGATAAAAATTACTTTCTAGAAATGTATAGAATTCATTCTTTATTTTATTACATTTTGATTTCTATTACAAACCTTGCTTGACTGGTCCTGACTCTGAACTACATTTTCAAATGCTCAATTCCTGTTGAGTTCCTGTGCATGTCTTTTTTTCGCGTGACTGGCTCCTTTCTTTAACGCGACAAAAGTGCCGAATTTAAGATTCGTGGGTACGTTCATTTCGACTGAATTTCGTGCTCATTTTCTATCATCATGTTGGTAATGAAAAAAATGCCGAGAATCACTTTGATCATATTTATATTTCTCAGGACTCGCTTAACTGTATCTTTTATGAGCTGTAGTAACGATCTAATATATATATATTTGTCGCTCGCCATCGAGGAAAACTGCAAACTTATCTTTTTGAGGGTTAGTTTGTTTTGCTCCGAGATAAAATGGCAACGTCGCATGCATGTAAATGTTCTAAAAAATGCGCGTTTCGACCCTGATTGGCCTACTATGAGCAGTAGCTAGTTTCATTTGCAGTTCGGGCTCGGCCAATATTTTTCCGACGTGAACGCGAAGGCGCATAATATTATCTTTTTTTATATAGTATACGGTAACTTTGAAATGCACAATAAATGTCAGGATTAGTTCTCCTTTTGTCACTCATATTAAAATGTGATGGGCGAAAATTGTGTAAATGAATACTTGGTTGTTTGACAAGATCGATCTACGTGTTTGCAAACTTCATAAAAACAGTAATTAAGTAGTTGTGAAAGATTGCGGATTAGCAAATCGTCATGTTGTTTCAACGACGTGTGGCTAATTAACTTAAGTGTCAACTCATTCTGGCATATCAATACCGTGTCATGAAATGACAGTGGCATGTAGCACTTGCTAATCTTTGAGTGGATAGCATAAAAAGGCTGCATAGAATCAGATGAAACCATTCTTTTCCACCATTCTACATCGATAATAACACAACAATGCCTTCGAAAATGAAATCTCTTGACAAGCGCTTCACATTGAACACAGCTGAGCGACGATTCAAGAAAGCCTGCGACCAGATTGTGCTGCTAAACCAGCGACTAGGCGAAGTACAGAAACGCTACAAAATGGCAAAAAGAACCAACAACAGATCCTTCCGCTACAATCTCAGACTGAAACTAGCAGTAATTGAAGGAGCAAGAAACATGTACTACGACTACGCCTACAACAAAGCTGACCAGGTCGCCGAACTACGCAGAGAGCTATTCAACGAGTCTGTCGAAATCGTGTCTGCTTCTGACTCTGATTATTCTTCAGACTCTGAATAGCAAGAGTCGCACAGCTGTTCGTCGTTTAACAAAACGGCCCTTTTCAGAGCCAAACCAAATGTCTAGAAAGACATCTTTTTCACAAATTGTCAAACAAATAAAAAAGATCAAGTCCCGTAAAAGTCCAATTGAACGCCTAAACATACCTTAAATTTGTATTAAAATCCGAGAAAAGGCCGTCAATCGATTGTCCTTCTAAAACATATTGACCCGCCACGCAAAAATGGAACATTTAACTTGCGCGATACCTATCAAGCCTAGTAAAATTGCAAGGACTATGCAGGATGATCGTGCGGGGTTAAATCTTATAAATAGCATATTATCAGTGTCTGACCAAATCGTTGCCACTACAGCTTGAAAAGACTGTAGTTATGAGATTTGGGCAGTCCACCAACGATATGATCTTGTTGCTTTCTTTTTGAGTAAGGAGATAAATGTAGAATATGTAGTCAATGATAAAAATTACTTTCTAGAAATGTATAGAATTCATTCTTTATTTTATTACATTTTGATTTCTATTACAAACCTTGCTTGACTGGTCCTGACTCTGAACTACATTTTCAAATGCTCAATTCCTGTTGAGTTCCTGTGCATGTCTTTTTTTCGCGTGACTGGCTCCTTTCTTTAACGCGACAAAAGTGCCGAATTTAAGATTCGTGGGTACGTTCATTTCGACTGAATTTCGTGCTCATTTTCTATCATCATGTTGGTAATGAAAAAAATGCCGAGAATCACTTTGATCATATTTATATTTCTCAGGACTCGCTTAACTGTATCTTTTATGAGCTGTAGTAACGATCTAATATATATATATTTGTCGCTCGCCATCGAGGAAAACTGCAAACTTATCTTTTTGAGGGTTAGTTTGTTTTGCTCCGAGATAAAATGGCAACGTCGCATGCATGTAAATGTTCTAAAAAATGCGCGTTTCGACCCTGATTGGCCTACTATGAGCAGTAGCTAGTTTCATTTGCAGTTCGGGCTCGGCCAATATTTTTCCGACGTGAACGCGAAGGCGCATAATATTATCTTTTTTTTATATAGTATACGGTAACTTTGAAATGCACAATAAATGTCCGGATTAGTTCTCCTTTTGTCACTCATATTAAAATGTAATGGGCGAAAATTGTGTAAATGAATACTTGGTTGTTTGACAAGATCGATCTACGTGTTTGCAAACTTCATAAAAACAGTAATTAAGTAGTTGTGAAAGATTGCGGATTAGCAAATCGTCATGTTGTTTCAACGACGTGTGGCTAATTAACTTAAGTGTCAACTCATTCTGGCATATCAATACCGTGTCATGAAATGACAGTGGCATGTAGCACTTGCTAATCTTTGAGTGGATAGCATAAAAAGGCTGCATAGAATCAGATGAAACCATTCTTTTCCACCATTCTACATCGATAATAACACAACAATGCCTTCGAAAATGAAATCTCTTGACAAGCGCTTCACATTGAACACAGCTGAGCGACGATTCAAGAAAGCCTGCGACCAGATTGTGCTGCTAAACCAGCGACTAGGCGAAGTACAGAAACGCTACAAAATGGCAAAAAGAACCAACAACAGATCCTTCCGCTACAATCTCAGACTGAAACTAGCAGTAATTGAAGGAGCAAGAAACATGTACTACGACTACGCCTACAACAAAGCTGACCAGGTCGCCGAACTACGCAGAGAGCTATTCAACGAGTCTGTCGAAATCGTGTCTGCTTCTGACTCTGATTATTCTTCAGACTCTGAATAGCAAGAGTCGCACAGCTGTTCGTCGTTTAACAAAACGGCCCTTTTCAGAGCCAAACCAAATGTCTAGAAAGACATCTTTTTCACAAATTGTCAAACAAATAAAAAAGATCAAGTCCCGTAAAAGTCTAATTGAACGCCTAAACATACCTTAAATTTGTATTAAAATCCGAGAAAAGGCCGTCAATCGATTGTCCTTCTAAAACATATTGACCCGCCACGCAAAAATGGAACATTTAACTTGCGCGATACCTATCAAGCCTAGTAAAATTGCAAGGACTATGCAGGATGATCGTGCGGGGTTAAATCTTATAAATAGCATATTATCAGTGTCTGACCAAATCGTTGCCACTACAGCTTGAAAAGACTGTAGTTATGAGATTTGGGCAGTCCACCAACGATATGATCTTGTTGCTTTCTTTTTGAGTAAGGAGATAAATGTAGAATATGTAGTCAATGATAAAAATTACTTTCTAGAAATGTATAGAATTCATTCTTTATTTTATTACATTTTGATTTCTATTACAAACCTTGCTTGACTGGTCCTGACTCTGAACTACATTTTCAAATGCTCAATTCCTGTTGAGTTCCTGTGCATGTCTTTTTTTCGCGTGACTGGCTCCTTTCTTTAACGCGACAAAAGTGCCGAATTTAAGATTCGTGGGTACGTTCATTTCGACTGAATTTCGTGCTCATTTTCTATCATCATGTTGGTAATGAAAAAAATGCCGAGAATCACTTTGATCATATTTATATTTCTCAGGACTCGCTTAACTGTATCTTTTATGAGCTGTAGTAACGATCTAATATATATATATTTGTCGCTCGCCATCGAGGAAAACTGCAAACTTATCTTTTTGAGGGTTAGTTTGTTTTGCTCCGAGATAAAATGGCAACGTCGCATGCATGTAAATGTTCTAAAAAATGCGCGTTTCGACCCTGATTGGCCTACTATGAGCAGTAGCTAGTTTCATTTGCAGTTCGGGCTCGGCCAATATTTTTCCGACGTGAACGCGAAGGCGCATAATATTATCTTTTTTTTATATAGTATACGGTAACTTTGAAATGCACAATAAATGTCCGGATTAGTTCTCCTTTTGTCACTCATATTAAAATGTAATGGGCGAAAATTGTGTAAATGAATACTTGGTTGTTTGACAAGATCGATCTACGTGTTTGCAAACTTCATAAAAACAGTAATTAAGTAGTTGTGAAAGATTGCGGATTAGCAAATCGTCATGTTGTTTCAACGACGTGTGGCTAATTAACTTAAGTGTCAACTCATTCTGGCATATCAATACCGTGTCATGAAATGACAGTGGCATGTAGCACTTGCTAATCTTTGAGTGGATAGCATAAAAAGGCTGCATAGAATCAGATGAAACCATTCTTTTCCACCATTCTACATCGATAATAACACAACAATGCCTTCGAAAATGAAATCTCTTGACAAGCGCTTCACATTGAACACAGCTGAGCGACGATTCAAGAAAGCCTGCGACCAGATTGTGCTGCTAAACCAGCGACTAGGCGAAGTACAGAAACGCTACAAAATGGCAAAAAGAACCAACAACAGATCCTTCCGCTACAATCTCAGACTGAAACTAGCAGTAATTGAAGGAGCAAGAAACATGTACTACGACTACGCCTACAACAAAGCTGACCAGGTCGCCGAACTACGCAGAGAGCTATTCAACGAGTCTGTCGAAATCGTGTCTGCTTCTGACTCTGATTATTCTTCAGACTCTGAATAGCAAGAGTCGCACAGCTGTTCGTCGTTTAACAAAACGGCCCTTTTCAGAGCCAAACCAAATGTCTAGAAAGACATCTTTTTCACAAATTGTCAAACAAATAAAAAAGATCAAGTCCCGTAAAAGTCCAATTGAACGCCTAAACATACCTTAAATTTGTATTAAAATCCGAGAAAAGGCCGTCAATCGATTGTCCTTCTAAAACATATTGACCCGCCACGCAAAAATGGAACATTTAACTTGCGCGATACCTATCAAGCCTAGTAAAATTGCAAGGACTATGCAGGATGATCGTGCGGGGTTAAATCTTATAAATAGCATATTATCAGTGTCTGACCAAATCGTTGCCACTACAGCTTGAAAAGACTGTAGTTATGAGATTTGGGCAGTCCACCAACGATATGATCTTGTTGCTTTCTTTTTGAGTAAGGAGATAAATGTAGAATATGTAGTCAATGATAAAAATTACTTTCTAGAAATGTATAGAATTCATTCTTTATTTTATTACATTTTGATTTCTATTACAAACCTTGCTTGACTGGTCCTGACTCTGAACTACATTTTCAAATGCTCAATTCCTGTTGAGTTCCTGTGCATGTCTTTTTTTCGCGTGACTGGCTCCTTTCTTTAACGCGACAAAAGTGCCGAATTTAAGATTCGTGGGTACGTTCATTTCGACTGAATTTCGTGCTCATTTTCTATCATCATGTTGGTAATGAAAAAAATGCCGAGAATCACTTTGATCATATTTATATTTCTCAGGACTCGCTTAACTGTATCTTTTATGAGCTGTAGTAACGATCTAATATATATATATTTGTCGCTCGCCATCGAGGAAAACTGCAAACTTATCTTTTTGAGGGTTAGTTTGTTTTGCTCCGAGATAAAATGGCAACGTCGCATGCATGTAAATGTTCTAAAAAATGCGCGTTTCGACCCTGATTGGCCTACTATGAGCAGTAGCTAGTTTCATTTGCAGTTCGGGCTCGGCCAATATTTTTCCGACGTGAACGCGAAGGCGCATAATATTATCTTTTTTTTATATAGTATACGGTAACTTTGAAATGCACAATAAATGTCCGGATTAGTTCTCCTTTTGTCACTCATATTAAAATGTAATGGGCGAAAATTGTGTAAATGAATACTTGGTTGTTTGACAAGATCGATCTACGTGTTTGCAAACTTCATAAAAACAGTAATTAAGTAGTTGTGAAAGATTGCGGATTAGCAAATCGTCATGTTGTTTCAACGACGTGTGGCTAATTAACTTAAGTGTCAACTCATTCTGGCATATCAATACCGTGTCATGAAATGACAGTGGCATGTAGCACTTGCTAATCTTTGAGTGGATAGCATAAAAAGGCTGCATAGAATCAGATGAAACCATTCTTTTCCACCATTCTACATCGATAATAACACAACAATGCCTTCGAAAATGAAATCTCTTGACAAGCGCTTCACATTGAACACAGCTGAGCGACGATTCAAGAAAGCCTGCGACCAGATTGTGCTGCTAAACCAGCGACTAGGCGAAGTACAGAAACGCTACAAAATGGCAAAAAGAACCAACAACAGATCCTTCCGCTACAATCTCAGACTGAAACTAGCAGTAATTGAAGGAGCAAGAAACATGTACTACGACTACGCCTACAACAAAGCTGACCAGGTCGCCGAACTACGCAGAGAGCTATTCAACGAGTCTGTCGAAATCGTGTCTGCTTCTGACTCTGATTATTCTTCAGACTCTGAATAGCAAGAGTCGCACAGCTGTTCGTCGTTTAACAAAACGGCCCTTTTCAGAGCCAAACCAAATGTCTAGAAAGACATCTTTTTCACAAATTGTCAAACAAATAAAAAAGATCAAGTCCCGTAAAAGTCTAATTGAACGCCTAAACATACCTTAAATTTGTATTAAAATCCGAGAAAAGGCCGTCAATCGATTGTCCTTCTAAAACATATTGACCCGCCACGCAAAAATGGAACATTTAACTTGCGCGATACCTATCAAGCCTAGTAAAATTGCAAGGACTATGCAGGATGATCGTGCGGGGTTAAATCTTATAAATAGCATATTATCAGTGTCTGACCAAATCGTTGCCACTACAGCTTGAAAAGACTGTAGTTATGAGATTTGGGCAGTCCACCAACGATATGATCTTGTTGCTTTCTTTTTGAGTAAGGAGATAAATGTAGAATATGTAGTCAATGATAAAAATTACTTTCTAGAAATGTATAGAATTCATTCTTTATTTTATTACATTTTGATTTCTATTACAAACCTTGCTTGACTGGTCCTGACTCTGAACTACATTTTCAAATGCTCAATTCCTGTTGAGTTCCTGTGCATGTCTTTTTTTCGCGTGACTGGCTCCTTTCTTTAACGCGACAAAAGTGCCGAATTTAAGATTCGTGGGTACGTTCATTTCGACTGAATTTCGTGCTCATTTTCTATCATCATGTTGGTAATGAAAAAAATGCCGAGAATCACTTTGATCATATTTATATTTCTCAGGACTCGCTTAACTGTATCTTTTATGAGCTGTAGTAACGATCTAATATATATATATTTGTCGCTCGCCATCGAGGAAAACTGCAAACTTATCTTTTTGAGGGTTAGTTTGTTTTGCTCCGAGATAAAATGGCAACGTCGCATGCATGTAAATGTTCTAAAAAATGCGCGTTTCGACCCTGATTGGCCTACTATGAGCAGTAGCTAGTTTCATTTGCAGTTCGGGCTCGGCCAATATTTTTCCGACGTGAACGCGAAGGCGCATAATATTATCTTTTTTTATATAGTATACGGTAACTTTGAAAAGCACAATAAATGTCCGGATTAGTTCTCCTTTTGTCACTCATATTAAAATGTGATGGGCGAAAATTGTGTAAATGAATACTTGGTTGTTTGACAAGATCGATCTACGTGTTTGCAAACTTCATAAAAACAGTAATTAAGTAGTTGTGAAAGATTGCGGATTAGCAAATCGTCATGTTGTTTCAACGACGTGTGGCTAATTAACTTAAGTGTCAACTCATTCTGGCATATCAATACCGTGTCATGAAATGACAGTGGCATGTAGCACTTGCTAATCTTTGAGTGGATAGCATAAAAAGGCTGCATAGAATCAGATGAAACCATTCTTTTCCACCATTCTACATCGATAATAACACAACAATGCCTTCGAAAATGAAATCTCTTGACAAGCGCTTCACATTGAACACAGCTGAGCGACGATTCAAGAAAGCCTGCGACCAGATTGTGCTGCTAAACCAGCGACTAGGCGAAGTACAGAAACGCTACAAAATGGCAAAAAGAACCAACAACAGATCCTTCCGCTACAATCTCAGACTGAAACTAGCAGTAATTGAAGGAGCAAGAAACATGTACTACGACTACGCCTACAACAAAGCTGACCAGGTCGCCGAACTACGCAGAGAGCTATTCAACGAGTCTGTCGAAATCGTGTCTGCTTCTGACTCTGATTATTCTTCAGACTCTGAATAGCAAGAGTCGCACAGCTGTTCGTCGTTTAACAAAACGGCCCTTTTCAGAGCCAAACCAAATGTCTAGAAAGACATCTTTTTCACAAATTGTCAAACAAATAAAAAAGATCAAGTCCCGTAAAAGTCCAATTGAACGCCTAAACATACCTTAAATTTGTATTAAAATCCGAGAAAAGGCCGTCAATCGATTGTCCTTCTAAAACATATTGACCCGCCACGCAAAAATGGAACATTTAACTTGCGCGATACCTATCAAGCCTAGTAAAATTGCAAGGACTATGCAGGATGATCGTGCGGGGTTAAATCTTATAAATAGCATATTATCAGTGTCTGACCAAATCGTTGCCACTACAGCTTGAAAAGACTGTAGTTATGAGATTTGGGCAGTCCACCAACGATATGATCTTGTTGCTTTCTTTTTGAGTAAGGAGATAAATGTAGAATATGTAGTCAATGATAAAAATTACTTTCTAGAAATGTATAGAATTCATTCTTTATTTTATTACATTTTGATTTCTATTACAAACCTTGCTTGACTGGTCCTGACTCTGAACTACATTTTCAAATGCTCAATTCCTGTTGAGTTCCTGTGCATGTCTTTTTTTCGCGTGACTGGCTCCTTTCTTTAACGCGACAAAAGTGCCGAATTTAAGATTCGTGGGTACGTTCATTTCGACTGAATTTCGTGCTCATTTTCTATCATCATGTTGGTAATGAAAAAAATGCCGAGAATCACTTTGATCATATTTATATTTCTCAGGACTCGCTTAACTGTATCTTTTATGAGCTGTAGTAACGATCTAATATATATATATATTTGTCGCTCGCCATCGAGGAAAACTGCAAACTTATCTTTTTGAGGGTTAGTTTGTTTTGCTCCGAGATAAAATGGCAACGTCGCATGCATGTAAATGTTCTAAAAAATGCGCGTTTCGACCCTGATTGGCCTACTATGAGCAGTAGCTAGTTTCATTTGCAGTTCGGGCTCGGCCAATATTTTTCCGACGTGAACGCGAAGGCGCATAATATTATCTTTTTTTATATAGTATACGGTAACTTTGAAATGCACAATAAATGTCCGGATTAGTTCTCCTTTTGTCACTCATATTAAAATGTGATGGGCGAAAATTGTGTAAATGAATACTTGGTTGTTTGACAAGATCGATCTACGTGTTTGCAAACTTCATAAAAACAGTAATTAAGTAGTTGTGAAAGATTGCGGATTAGCAAATCGTCATGTTGTTTCAACGACGTGTGGCTAATTAACTTAAGTGTCAACTCATTCTGGCATATCAATACCGTGTCATGAAATGACAGTGGCATGTAGCACTTGCTAATCTTTGAGTGGATAGCATAAAAAGGCTGCATAGAATCAGATGAAACCATTCTTTTCCACCATTCTACATCGATAATAACACAACAATGCCTTCGAAAATGAAATCTCTTGACAAGCGCTTCACATTGAACACAGCTGAGCGACGATTCAAGAAAGCCTGCGACCAGATTGTGCTGCTAAACCAGCGACTAGGCGAAGTACAGAAACGCTACAAAATGGCAAAAAGAACCAACAACAGATCCTTCCGCTACAATCTCAGACTGAAACTAGCAGTAATTGAAGGAGCAAGAAACATGTACTACGACTACGCCTACAACAAAGCTGACCAGGTCGCCGAACTACGCAGAGAGCTATTCAACGAGTCTGTCGAAATCGTGTCTGCTTCTGACTCTGATTATTCTTCAGACTCTGAATAGCAAGAGTCGCACAGCTGTTCGTCGTTTAACAAAACGGCCCTTTTCAGAGCCAAACCAAATGTCTAGAAAGACATCTTTTTCACAAATTGTCAAACAAATAAAAAAGATCAAGTCCCGTAAAAGTCCAATTGAACGCCTAAACATACCTTAAATTTGTATTAAAATCCGAGAAAAGGCCGTCAATCGATTGTCCTTCTAAAACATATTGACCCGCCACGCAAAAATGGAACATTTAACTTGCGCGATACCTATCAAGCCTAGTAAAATTGCAAGGACTATGCAGGATGATCGTGCGGGGTTAAATCTTATAAATAGCATATTATCAGTGTCTGACCAAATCGTTGCCACTACAGCTTGAAAAGACTGTAGTTATGAGATTTGGGCAGTCCACCAACGATATGATCTTTCTTTTTGAGTAAGGAGATAAATGTAGAATATGTAGTCAATGATAAAAATTACTTTCTAGAAATGTATAGAATTCATTCTTTATTTTATTACATTTTGATTTCTATTACAAACCTTGCTTGACTGGTCCTGACTCTGAACTACATTTTCAAATGCTCAATTCCTGTTGAGTTCCTGTGCATGTCTTTTTTTCGCGTGACTGGCTCCTTTCTTTAACGCGACAAAAGTGCCGAATTTAAGATTCGTGGGTACGTTCATTTCGACTGAATTTCGTGCTCATTTTCTATCATCATGTTGGTAATGAAAAAAATGCCGAGAATCACTTTGATCATATTTATATTTCTCAGGACTCGCTTAACTGTATCTTTTATGAGCTGTAGTAACGATCTAATATATATATATATTTGTCGCTCGCCATCGAGGAAAACTGCAAACTTATCTTTTTGAGGGTTAGTTTGTTTTGCTCCGAGATAAAATGGCAACGTCGCATGCATGTAAATGTTCTAAAAAATGCGCGTTTCGACCCTGATTGGCCTACTATGAGCAGTAGCTAGTTTCATTTGCAGTTCGGGCTCGGCCAATATTTTTCCGACGTGAACGCGAAGGCGCATAATATTATCTTTTTTTATATAGTATACGGTAACTTTGAAATGCACAATAAATGTCCGGATTAGTTCTCCTTTTGTCACTCATATTAAAATGTGATGGGCGAAAATTGTGTAAATGAATACTTGGTTGTTTGACAAGATCGATCTACGTGTTTGCAAACTTCATAAAAACAGTAATTAAGTAGTTGTGAAAGATTGCGGATTAGCAAATCGTCATGTTGTTTCAACGACGTGTGGCTAATTAACTTAAGTGTCAACTCATTCTGGCATATCAATACCGTGTCATGAAATGACAGTGGCATGTAGCACTTGCTAATCTTTGAGTGGATAGCATAAAAAGGCTGCATAGAATCAGATGAAACCATTCTTTTCCACCATTCTACATCGATAATAACACAACAATGCCTTCGAAAATGAAATCTCTTGACAAGCGCTTCACATTGAACACAGCTGAGCGACGATTCAAGAAAGCCTGCGACCAGATTGTGCTGCTAAACCAGCGACTAGGCGAAGTACAGAAACGCTACAAAATGGCAAAAAGAACCAACAACAGATCCTTCCGCTACAATCTCAGACTGAAACTAGCAGTAATTGAAGGAGCAAGAAACATGTACTACGACTACGCCTACAACAAAGCTGACCAGGTCGCCGAACTACGCAGAGAGCTATTCAACGAGTCTGTCGAAATCGTGTCTGCTTCTGACTCTGATTATTCTTCAGACTCTGAATAGCAAGAGTCGCACAGCTGTTCGTCGTTTAACAAAACGGCCCTTTTCAGAGCCAAACCAAATGTCTAGAAAGACATCTTTTTCACAAATTGTCAAACAAATAAAAAAGATCAAGTCCCGTAAAAGTCCAATTGAACGCCTAAACATACCTTAAATTTGTATTAAAATCCGAGAAAAGGCCGTCAATCGATTGTCCTTCTAAAACATATTGACCCGCCACGCAAAAATGGAACATTTAACTTGCGCGATACCTATCAAGCCTAGTAAAATTGCAAGGACTATGCAGGATGATCGTGCGGGGTTAAATCTTATAAATAGCATATTATCAGTGTCTGACCAAATCGTTGCCACTACAGCTTGAAAAGACTGTAGTTATGAGATTTGGGCAGTCCACCAACGATATGATCTTGTTGCTTTCTTTTTGAGTAAGGAGATAAATGTAGAATATGTAGTCAATGATAAAAATTACTTTCTAGAAATGTATAGAATTCATTCTTTATTTTATTACATTTTGATTTCTATTACAAACCTTGCTTGACTGGTCCTGACTCTGAACTACATTTTCAAATGCTCAATTCCTGTTGAGTTCCTGTGCATGTCTTTTTTTCGCGTGACTGGCTCCTTTCTTTAACGCGACAAAAGTGCCGAATTTAAGATTCGTGGGTACGTTCATTTCGACTGAATTTCGTGCTCATTTTCTATCATCATGTTGGTAATGAAAAAAATGCCGAGAATCACTTTGATCATATTTATATTTCTCAGGACTCGCTTAACTGTATCTTTTATGAGCTGTAGTAACGATCTAATATATATATATATATTTGTCGCTCGCCATCGAGGAAAACTGCAAACTTATCTTTTTGAGGGTTAGTTTGTTTTGCTCCGAGATAAAATGGCAACGTCGCATGCATGTAAATGTTCTAAAAAATGCGCGTTTCGACCCTGATTGGCCTACTATGAGCAGTAGCTAGTTTCATTTGCAGTTCGGGCTCGGCCAATATTTTTCCGACGTGAACGCGAAGGCGCATAATATTATCTTTTTTTATATAGTATACGGTAACTTTGAAATGCACAATAAATGTCCGGATTAGTTCTCCTTTTGTCACTCATATTAAAATGTGATGGGCGAAAATTGTGTAAATGAATACTTGGTTGTTTGACAAGATCGATCTACGTGTTTGCAAACTTCATAAAAACAGTAATTAAGTAGTTGTGAAAGATTGCGGATTAGCAAATCGTCATGTTGTTTCAACGACGTGTGGCTAATTAACTTAAGTGTCAACTCATTCTGGCATATCAATACCGTGTCATGAAATGACAGTGGCATGTAGCACTTGCTAATCTTTGAGTGGATAGCATAAAAAGGCTGCATAGAATCAGATGAAACCATTCTTTTCCACCATTCTACATCGATAATAACACAACAATGCCTTCGAAAATGAAATCTCTTGACAAGCGCTTCACATTGAACACAGCTGAGCGACGATTCAAGAAAGCCTGCGACCAGATTGTGCTGCTAAACCAGCGACTAGGCGAAGTACAGAAACGCTACAAAATGGCAAAAAGAACCAACAACAGATCCTTCCGCTACAATCTCAGACTGAAACTAGCAGTAATTGAAGGAGCAAGAAACATGTACTACGACTACGCCTACAACAAAGCTGACCAGGTCGCCGAACTACGCAGAGAGCTATTCAACGAGTCTGTCGAAATCGTGTCTGCTTCTGACTCTGATTATTCTTCAGACTCTAAATAGCAAGAGTCGCACAGCTGTTCGTCGTTTAACAAAACGGCCCTTTTCAGAGCCAAACCAAATGTCTAGAAAGACATCTTTTTCACAAATTGTCAAACAAATAAAAAAGATCAAGTCCCGTAAAAGTCCAATTGAACGCCTAAACATACCTTAAATTTGTATTAAAATCCGAGAAAAGGCCGTCAATCGATTGTCCTTCTAAAACATATTGACCCGCCACGCAAAAATGGAACATTTAACTTGCGCGATACCTATCAAGCCTAGTAAAATTGCAAGGACTATGCAGGATGATCGTGCGGGGTTAAATCTTATAAATAGCATATTATCAGTGTCTGACCAAATCGTTGCCACTACAGCTTGAAAAGACTGTAGTTATGAGATTTGGGCAGTCCACCAACGATATGATCTTGTTGCTTTCTTTTTGAGTAAGGAGATAAATGTAGAATATGTAGTCAATGATAAAAATTACTTTCTAGAAATGTATAGAATTCATTCTTTATTTTATTACATTTTGATTTCTATTACAAACCTTGCTTGACTGGTCCTGACTCTGAACTACATTTTCAAATGCTCAATTCCTGTTGAGTTCCTGTGCATGTCTTTTTTTCGCGTGACTGGCTCCTTTCTTTAACGCGACAAAAGTGCCGAATTTAAGATTCGTGGGTACGTTCATTTCGACTGAATTTCGTGCTCATTTTCTATCATCATGTTGGTAATGAAAAAAATGCCGAGAATCACTTTGATCATATTTATATTTCTCAGGACTCGCTTAACTGTATCTTTTATGAGCTGTAGTAACGATCTAATATATATATATTTGTCGCTCGCCATCGAGGAAAACTGCAAACTTATCTTTTTGAGGGTTAGTTTGTTTTGCTCCGAGATAAAATGGCAACGTCGCATGCATGTAAATGTTCTAAAAAATGCGCGTTTCGACCCTGATTGGCCTACTATGAGCAGTAGCTAGTTTCATTTGCAGTTCGGGCTCGGCCAATATTTTTCCGACGTGAACGCGAAGGCGCATAATATTATCTTTTTTTATATAGTATACGGTAACTTTGAAATGCACAATAAATGTCCGGATTAGTTCTCCTTTTGTCACTCATATTAAAATGTGATGGGCGAAAATTGTGTAAATGAATACTTGGTTGTTTGACAAGATCGATCTACGTGTTTGCAAACTTCATAAAAACAGTAATTAAGTAGTTGTGAAAGATTGCGGATTAGCAAATCGTCATGTTGTTTCAACGACGTGTGGCTAATTAACTTAAGTGTCAACTCATTCTGGCATATCAATACCGTGTCATGAAATGACAGTGGCATGTAGCACTTGCTAATCTTTGAGTGGATAGCATAAAAAGGCTGCATAGAATCAGATGAAACCATTCTTTTCCACCATTCTACATCGATAATAACACAACAATGCCTTCGAAAATGAAATCTCTTGACAAGCGCTTCACATTGAACACAGCTGAGCGACGATTCAAGAAAGCCTGCGACCAGATTGTGCTGCTAAACCAGCGACTAGGCGAAGTACAGAAACGCTACAAAATGGCAAAAAGAACCAACAACAGATCCTTCCGCTACAATCTCAGACTGAAACTAGCAGTAATTGAAGGAGCAAGAAACATGTACTACGACTACGCCTACAACAAAGCTGACCAGGTCGCCGAACTACGCAGAGAGCTATTCAACGAGTCTGTCGAAATCGTGTCTGCTTCTGACTCTGATTATTCTTCAGACTCTGAATAGCAAGAGTCGCACAGCTGTTCGTCGTTTAACAAAACGGCCCTTTTCAGAGCCAAACCAAATGTCTAGAAAGACATCTTTTTCACAAATTGTCAAACAAATAAAAAAGATCAAGTCCCGTAAAAGTCCAATTGAACGCCTAAACATACCTTAAATTTGTATTAAAATCCGAGAAAAGGCCGTCAATCGATTGTCCTTCTAAAACATATTGACCCGCCACGCAAAAATGGAACATTTAACTTGCGCGATACCTATCAAGCCTAGTAAAATTGCAAGGACTATGCAGGATGATCGTGCGGGGTTAAATCTTATAAATAGCATATTATCAGTGTCTGACCAAATCGTTGCCACTACAACTTGAAAAGACTGTAGTTATGAGATTTGGGCAGTCCACCAACGATATGATCTTGTTGCTTTCTTTTTGAGTAAGGAGATAAATGTAGAATATGTAGTCAATGATAAAAATTACTTTCTAGAAATGTATAGAATTCATTCTTTATTTTATTACATTTTGATTTCTATTACAAACCTTGCTTGACTGGTCCTGACTCTGAACTACATTTTCAAATGCTCAATTCCTGTTGAGTTCCTGTGCATGTCTTTTTTTCGCGTGACTGGCTCCTTTCTTTAACGCGACAAAAGTGCCGAATTTAAGATTCGTGGGTACGTTCATTTCGACTGAATTTCGTGCTCATTTTCTATCATCATGTTGGTAATGAAAAAAATGCCGAGAATCACTTTGATCATATTTATATTTCTCAGGACTCGCTTAACTGTATCTTTTATGAGCTGTAGTAACGATCTAATATATATATATTTGTCGCTCGCCATCGAGGAAAACTGCAAACTTATCTTTTTGAGGGTTAGTTTGTTTTGCTCCGAGATAAAATGGCAACGTCGCATGCATGTAAATGTTCTAAAAAATGCGCGTTTCGACCCTGATTGGCCTACTATGAGCAGTAGCTAGTTTCATTTGCAGTTCGGGCTCGGCCAATATTTTTCCGACGTGAACGCGAAGGCGCATAATATTATCTTTTTTATATAGTATACGGTAACTTTGAAATGCACAATAAATGTCCGGATTAGTTCTCCTTTTGTCACTCATATTAAAATGTGATGGGCGAAAATTGTGTAAATGAATACTTGGTTGTTTGACAAGATCGATCTACGTGTTTGCAAACTTCATAAAAACAGTAATTAAGTAGTTGTGAAAGATTGCGGATTAGCAAATCGTCATGTTGTTTCAACGACGTGTGGCTAATTAACTTAAGTGTCAACTCATTCTGGCATATCAATACCGTGTCATGAAATGACAGTGGCATGTAGCACTTGCTAATCTTTGAGTGGATAGCATAAAAAGGCTGCATAGAATCAGATGAAACCATTCTTTTCCACCATTCTACATCGATAATAACACAACAATGCCTTCGAAAATGAAATCTCTTGACAAGCGCTTCACATTGAACACAGCTGAGCGACGATTCAAGAAAGCCTGCGACCAGATTGTGCTGCTAAACCAGCGACTAGGCGAAGTACAGAAACGCTACAAAATGGCAAAAAGAACCAACAACAGATCCTTCCGCTACAATCTCAGACTGAAACTAGCAGTAATTGAAGGAGCAAGAAACATGTACTACGACTACGCCTACAACAAAGCTGACCAGGTCGCCGAACTACGCAGAGAGCTATTCAACGAGTCTGTCGAAATCGTGTCTGCTTCTGACTCTGATTATTCTTCAGACTCTGAATAGCAAGAGTCGCACAGCTGTTCGTCGTTTAACAAAACGGCCCTTTTCAGAGCCAAACCAAATGTCTAGAAAGACATCTTTTTCACAAATTGTCAAACAAATAAAAAAGATCAAGTCCCGTAAAAGTCCAATTGAACGCCTAAACATACCTTAAATTTGTATTAAAATCCGAGAAAAGGCCGTCAATCGATTGTCCTTCTAAAACATATTGACCCGCCACGCAAAAATGGAACATTTAACTTGCGCGATACCTATCAAGCCTAGTAAAATTGCAAGGACTATGCAGGATGATCGTGCGGGGTTAAATCTTATAAATAGCATATTATCAGTGTCTGACCAAATCGTTGCCACTACAGCTTGAAAAGACTGTAGTTATGAGATTTGGGCAGTCCACCAACGATATGATCTTGTTGCTTTCTTTTTGAGTAAGGAGATAAATGTAGAATATGTAGTCAATGATAAAAATTACTTTCTAGAAATGTATAGAATTCATTCTTTATTTTATTACATTTTGATTTCTATTACAAACCTTGCTTGACTGGTCCTGACTCTGAACTACATTTTCAAATGCTCAATTCCTGTTGAGTTCCTGTGCATGTCTTTTTTTCGCGTGACTGGCTCCTTTCTTTAACGCGACAAAAGTGCCGAATTTAAGATTCGTGGGTACGTTCATTTCGACTGAATTTCGTGCTCATTTTCTATCATCATGTTGGTAATGAAAAAAATGCCGAGAATCACTTTGATCATATTTATATTTCTCAGGACTCGCTTAACTGTATCTTTTATGAGCTGTAGTAACGATCTAATATATATATATTTGTCGCTCGCCATCGAGGAAAACTGCAAACTTATCTTTTTGAGGGTTAGTTTGTTTTGCTCCGAGATAAAATGGCAACGTCGCATGCATGTAAATGTTCTAAAAAATGCGCGTTTCGACCCTGATTGGCCTACTATGAGCAGTAGCTAGTTTCATTTGCAGTTCGGGCTCGGCCAATATTTTTCCGACGTGAACGCGAAGGCGCATAATATTATCTTTTTTTATATAGTATACGGTAACTTTGAAATGCACAATAAATGTCCGGATTAGTTCTCCTTTTGTCACTCATATTAAAATGTGATGGGCGAAAATTGTGTAAATGAATACTTGGTTGTTTGACAAGATCGATCTACGTGTTTGCAAACTTCATAAAAACAGTAATTAAGTAGTTGTGAAAGATTGCGGATTAGCAAATCGTCATGTTGTTTCAACGACGTGTGGCTAATTAACTTAAGTGTCAACTCATTCTGGCATATCAATACCGTGTCATGAAATGACAGTGGCATGTAGCACTTGCTAATCTTTGAGTGGATAGCATAAAAAGGCTGCATAGAATCAGATGAAACCATTCTTTTCCACCATTCTACATCGATAATAACACAACAATGCCTTCGAAAATGAAATCTCTTGACAAGCGCTTCACATTGAACACAGCTGAGCGACGATTCAAGAAAGCCTGCGACCAGATTGTGCTGCTAAACCAGCGACTAGGCGAAGTACAGAAACGCTACAAAATGGCAAAAAGAACCAACAACAGATCCTTCCGCTACAATCTCAGACTGAAACTAGCAGTAATTGAAGGAGCAAGAAACATGTACTACGACTACGCCTACAACAAAGCTGACCAGGTCGCCGAACTACGCAGAGAGCTATTCAACGAGTCTGTCGAAATCGTGTCTGCTTCTGACTCTGATTATTCTTCAGACTCTGAATAGCAAGAGTCGCACAGCTGTTCGTCGTTTAACAAAACGGCCCTTTTCAGAGCCAAACCAAATGTCTAGAAAGACATCTTTTTCACAAATTGTCAAACAAATAAAAAAGATCAAGTCCCGTAAAAGTCCAATTGAACGCCTAAACATACCTTAAATTTGTATTAAAATCCGAGAAAAGGCCGTCAATCGATTGTCCTTCTAAAACATATTGACCCGCCACGCAAAAATGGAACATTTAACTTGCGCGATACCTATCAAGCCTAGTAAAATTGCAAGGACTATGCAGGATGATCGTGCGGGGTTAAATCTTATAAATAGCATATTATCAGTGTCTGACTAAATCGTTGCCACTACAGCTTGAAAAGACTGTAGTTATGAGATTTGGGCAGTCCACCAACGATATGATCTTGTTGCTTTCTTTTTGAGTAAGGAGATAAATGTAGAATATGTAGTCAATGATAAAAATTACTTTCTAGAAATGTATAGAATTCATTCTTTATTTTATTACATTTTGATTTCTATTACAAACCTTGCTTGACTGGTCCTGACTCTGAACTACATTTTCAAATGCTCAATTCCTGTTGAGTTCCTGTGCATGTCTTTTTTTCGCGTGACTGGCTCCTTTCTTTAACGCGACAAAAGTGCCGAATTTAAGATTCGTGGGTACGTTCATTTCGACTGAATTTCGTGCTCATTTTCTATCATCATGTTGGTAATGAAAAAAATGCCGAGAATCACTTTGATCATATTTATATTTCTCAGGACTCGCTTAACTGTATCTTTTATGAGCTGTAGTAACGATCTAATATATATATATATTTGTCGCTCGCCATCGAGGAAAACTGCAAACTTATCTTTTTGAGGGTTAGTTTGTTTTGCTCCGAGATAAAATGGCAACGTCGCATGCATGTAAATGTTCTAAAAAATGCGCGTTTCGACCCTGATTGGCCTACTATGAGCAGTAGCTAGTTTCATTTGCAGTTCGGGCTCGGCCAATATTTTTCCGACGTGAACGCGAAGGCGCATAATATTATCTTTTTTTATATAGTATACGGTAACTTTGAAATGCACAATAAATGTCCGGATTAGTTCTCCTTTTGTCACTCATATTAAAATGTGATGGGCGAAAATTGTGTAAATGAATACTTGGTTGTTTGACAAGATCGATCTACGTGTTTGCAAACTTCATAAAAACAGTAATTAAGTAGTTGTGAAAGATTGCGGATTAGCAAATCGTCATGTTGTTTCAACGACGTGTGGCTAATTAACTTAAGTGTCAACTCATTCTGGCATATCAATACCGTGTCATGAAATGACAGTGGCATGTAGCACTTGCTAATCTTTGAGTGGATAGCATAAAAAGGCTGCATAGAATCAGATGAAACCATTCTTTTCCACCATTCTACATCGATAATAACACAACAATGCCTTCGAAAATGAAATCTCTTGACAAGCGCTTCACATTGAACACAGCTGAGCGACGATTCAAGAAAGCCTGCGACCAGATTGTGCTGCTAAACCAGCGACTAGGCGAAGTACAGAAACGCTACAAAATGGCAAAAAGAACCAACAACAGATCCTTCCGCTACAATCTCAGACTGAAACTAGCAGTAAT
Organism: Fragum whitleyi; assembly: GCA_948146395.1. Taxonomy (NCBI): domain Eukaryota; kingdom Metazoa; phylum Mollusca; class Bivalvia; order Cardiida; family Cardiidae; genus Fragum; species Fragum whitleyi. The sequence goes on along the minus strand of OX411548.1, from coordinate 18,141,613 downwards.
TGAAGGAGCAAGAAACATGTACTACGACTACGCCTACAACAAAGCTGACCAGGTCGCCGAACTACGCAGAGAGCTATTCAACGAGTCTGTCGAAATCGTGTCTGCTTCTGACTCTGATTATTCTTCAGACTCTGAATAGCAAGAGTCGCACAGCTGTTCGTCGTTTAACAAAACGGCCCTTTTCAGAGCCAAACCAAATGTCTAGAAAGACATCTTTTTCACAAATTGTCAAACAAATAAAAAAGATCAAGTCCCGTAAAAGTCCAATTGAACGCCTAAACATACCTTAAATTTGTATTAAAATCCGAGAAAAGGCCGTCAATCGATTGTCCTTCTAAAACATATTGACCCGCCACGCAAAAATGGAACATTTAACTTGCGCGATACCTATCAAGCCTAGTAAAATTGCAAGGACTATGCAGGATGATCGTGCGGGGTTAAATCTTATAAATAGCATATTATCAGTGTCTGACCAAATCGTTGCCACTACAGCTTGAAAAGACTGTAGTTATGAGATTTGGGCAGTCCACCAACGATATGATCTTGTTGCTTTCTTTTTGAGTAAGGAGATAAATGTAGAATATGTAGTCAATGATAAAAATTACTTTCTAGAAATGTATAGAATTCATTCTTTATTTTATTACATTTTGATTTCTATTACAAACCTTGCTTGACTGGTCCTGACTCTGAACTACATTTTCAAATGCTCAATTCCTGTTGAGTTCCTGTGCATGTCTTTTTTTCGCGTGACTGGCTCCTTTCTTTAACGCGACAAAAGTGCCGAATTTAAGATTCGTGGGTACGTTCATTTCGACTGAATTTCGTGCTCATTTTCTATCATCATGTTGGTAATGAAAAAAATGCCGAGAATCACTTTGATCATATTTATATTTCTCAGGACTCGCTTAACTGTATCTTTTATGAGCTGTAGTAACGATCTAATATATATATATTTGTCGCTCGCCATCGAGGAAAACTGCAAACTTATCTTTTTGAGGGTTAGTTTGTTTTGCTCCGAGATAAAATGGCAACGTCGCATGCATGTAAATGTTCTAAAAAATGCGCGTTTCGACCCTGATTGGCCTACTATGAGCAGTAGCTAGTTTCATTTGCAGTTCGGGCTCGGCCAATATTTTTCCGACGTGAACGCGAAGGCGCATAATATTATCTTTTTTTATATAGTATACGGTAACTTTGAAATGCACAATAAATGTCCGGATTAGTTCTCCTTTTGTCACTCATATTAAAATGTGATGGGCGAAAATTGTGTAAATGAATACTTGGTTGTTTGACAAGATCGATCTACGTGTTTGCAAACTTCATAAAAACAGTAATTAAGTAGTTGTGAAAGATTGCGGATTAGCAAATCGTCATGTTGTTTCAACGACGTGTGGCTAATTAACTTAAGTGTCAACTCATTCTGGCATATCAATACCGTGTCATGAAATGACAGTGGCATGTAGCACTTGCTAATCTTTGAGTGGATAGCATAAAAAGGCTGCATAGAATCAGATGAAACCATTCTTTTCCACCATTCTACATCGATAATAACACAACAATGCCTTCGAAAATGAAATCTCTTGACAAGCGCTTCACATTGAACACAGCTGAGCGACGATTCAAGAAAGCCTGCGACCAGATTGTGCTGCTAAACCAGCGACTAGGCGAAGTACAGAAACGCTACAAAATGGCAAAAAGAACCAACAACAGATCCTTCCGCTACAATCTCAGACTGAAACTAGCAGTAATTGAAGGAGCAAGAAACATGTACTACGACTACGCCTACAACAAAGCTGACCAGGTCGCCGAACTACGCAGAGAGCTATTCAACGAGTCTGTCGAAATCGTGTCTGCTTCTGACTCTGATTATTCTTCAGACTCTGAATAGCAAGAGTCGCACAGCTGTTCGTCGTTTAACAAAACGGCCCTTTTCAGAGCCAAACCAAATGTCTAGAAAGACATCTTTTTCACAAATTGTCAAACAAATAAAAAAGATCAAGTCCCGTAAAAGTCCAATTGAACGCCTAAACATACCTTAAATTTGTATTAAAATCCGAGAAAAGGCCGTCAATCGATTGTCCTTCTAAAACATATTGACCCGCCACGCAAAAATGGAACATTTAACTTGCGCGATACCTATCAAGCCTAGTAAAATTGCAAGGACTATGCAGGATGATCGTGCGGGGTTAAATCTTATAAATAGCATATTATCAGTGTCTGACCAAATCGTTGCCACTACAACTTGAAAAGACTGTAGTTATGAGATTTGGGCAGTCCACCAACGATATGATCTTGTTGCTTTCTTTTTGAGTAAGGAGATAAATGTAGAATATGTAGTCAATGATAAAAATTACTTTCTAGAAATGTATAGAATTCATTCTTTATTTTATTACATTTTGATTTCTATTACAAACCTTGCTTGACTGGTCCTGACTCTGAACTACATTTTCAAATGCTCAATTCCTGTTGAGTTCCTGTGCATGTCTTTTTTTCGCGTGACTGGCTCCTTTCTTTAACGCGACAAAAGTGCCGAATTTAAGATTCGTGGGTACGTTCATTTCGACTGAATTTCGTGCTCATTTTCTATCATCATGTTGGTAATGAAAAAAATGCCGAGAATCACTTTGATCATATTTATATTTCTCAGGACTCGCTTAACTGTATCTTTTATGAGCTGTAGTAACGATCTAATATATATATATTTGTCGCTCGCCATCGAGGAAAACTGCAAACTTATCTTTTTGAGGGTTAGTTTGTTTTGCTCCGAGATAAAATGGCAACGTCGCATGCATGTAAATGTTCTAAAAAATGCGCGTTTCGACCCTGATTGGCCTACTATGAGCAGTAGCTAGTTTCATTTGCAGTTCGGGCTCGGCCAATATTTTTCCGACGTGAACGCGAAGGCGCATAATATTATCTTTTTTATATAGTATACGGTAACTTTGAAATGCACAATAAATGTCCGGATTAGTTCTCCTTTTGTCACTCATATTAAAATGTGATGGGCGAAAATTGTGTAAATGAATACTTGGTTGTTTGACAAGATCGATCTACGTGTTTGCAAACTTCATAAAAACAGTAATTAAGTAGTTGTGAAAGATTGCGGATTAGCAAATCGTCATGTTGTTTCAACGACGTGTGGCTAATTAACTTAAGTGTCAACTCATTCTGGCATATCAATACCGTGTCATGAAATGACAGTGGCATGTAGCACTTGCTAATCTTTGAGTGGATAGCATAAAAAGGCTGCATAGAATCAGATGAAACCATTCTTTTCCACCATTCTACATCGATAATAACACAACAATGCCTTCGAAAATGAAATCTCTTGACAAGCGCTTCACATTGAACACAGCTGAGCGACGATTCAAGAAAGCCTGCGACCAGATTGTGCTGCTAAACCAGCGACTAGGCGAAGTACAGAAACGCTACAAAATGGCAAAAAGAACCAACAACAGATCCTTCCGCTACAATCTCAGACTGAAACTAGCAGTAATTGAAGGAGCAAGAAACATGTACTACGACTACGCCTACAACAAAGCTGACCAGGTCGCCGAACTACGCAGAGAGCTATTCAACGAGTCTGTCGAAATCGTGTCTGCTTCTGACTCTGATTATTCTTCAGACTCTGAATAGCAAGAGTCGCACAGCTGTTCGTCGTTTAACAAAACGGCCTTTTCAGAGCCAAACCAAATGTCTAGAAAGACATCTTTTTCACAAATTGTCAAACAAATAAAAAAGATCAAGTCCCGTAAAAGTCCAATTGAACGCCTAAACATACCTTAAATTTGTATTAAAATCCGAGAAAAGGCCGTCAATCGATTGTCCTTCTAAAACATATTGACCCGCCACGCAAAAATGGAACATTTAACTTGCGCGATACCTATCAAGCCTAGTAAAATTGCAAGGACTATGCAGGATGATCGTGCGGGGTTAAATCTTATAAATAGCATATTATCAGTGTCTGACCAAATCGTTGCCACTACAGCTTGAAAAGACTGTAGTTATGAGATTTGGGCAGTCCACCAACGATATGATCTTGTTGCTTTCTTTTTGAGTAAGGAGATAAATGTAGAATATGTAGTCAATGATAAAAATTACTTTCTAGAAATGTATAGAATTCATTCTTTATTTTATTACATTTTGATTTCTATTACAAACCTTGCTTGACTGGTCCTGACTCTGAACTACATTTTCAAATGCTCAATTCCTGTTGAGTTCCTGTGCATGTCTTTTTTTCGCGTGACTGGCTCCTTTCTTTAACGCGACAAAAGTGCCGAATTTAAGATTCGTGGGTACGTTCATTTCGACTGAATTTCGTGCTCATTTTCTATCATCATGTTGGTAATGAAAAAAATGCCGAGAATCACTTTGATCATATTTATATTTCTCAGGACTCGCTTAACTGTATCTTTTATGAGCTGTAGTAACGATCTAATATATATATATTTGTCGCTCGCCATCGAGGAAAACTGCAAACTTATCTTTTTGAGGGTTAGTTTGTTTTGCTCCGAGATAAAATGGCAACGTCGCATGCATGTAAATGTTCTAAAAAATGCGCGTTTCGACCCTGATTGGCCTACTATGAGCAGTAGCTAGTTTCATTTGCAGTTCGGGCTCGGCCAATATTTTTCCGACGTGAACGCGAAGGCGCATAATATTATCTTTTTTTATATAGTATACGGTAACTTTGAAATGCACAATAAATGTCCGGATTAGTTCTCCTTTTGTCACTCATATTAAAATGTGATGGGCGAAAATTGTGTAAATGAATACTTGGTTGTTTGACAAGATCGATCTACGTGTTTGCAAACTTCATAAAAACAGTAATTAAGTAGTTGTGAAAGATTGCGGATTAGCAAATCGTCATGTTGTTTCAACGACGTGTGGCTAATTAACTTAAGTGTCAACTCATTCTGGCATATCAATACCGTGTCATGAAATGACAGTGGCATGTAGCACTTGCTAATCTTTGAGTGGATAGCATAAAAAGGCTGCATAGAATCAGATGAAACCATTCTTTTCCACCATTCTACATCGATAATAACACAACAATGCCTTCGAAAATGAAATCTCTTGACAAGCGCTTCACATTGAACACAGCTGAGCGACGATTCAAGAAAGCCTGCGACCAGATTGTGCTGCTAAACCAGCGACTAGGCGAAGTACAGAAACGCTACAAAATGGCAAAAAGAACCAACAACAGATCCTTCCGCTACAATCTCAGACTGAAACTAGCAGTAATTGAAGGAGCAAGAAACATGTACTACGACTACGCCTACAACAAAGCTGACCAGGTCGCCGAACTACGCAGAGAGCTATTCAACGAGTCTGTCGAAATCGTGTCTGCTTCTGACTCTGATTATTCTTCAGACTCTGAATAGCAAGAGTCGCACAGCTGTTCGTCGTTTAACAAAACGGCCCTTTTCAGAGCCAAACCAAATGTCTAGAAAGACATCTTTTTCACAAATTGTCAAACAAATAAAAAAGATCAAGTCCCGTAAAAGTCCAATTGAACGCCTAAACATACCTTAAATTTGTATTAAAATCCGAGAAAAGGCCGTCAATCGATTGTCCTTCTAAAACATATTGACCCGCCACGCAAAAATGGAACATTTAACTTGCGCGATACCTATCAAGCCTAGTAAAATTGCAAGGACTATGCAGGATGATCGTGCGGGGTTAAATCTTATAAATAGCATATTATCAGTGTCTGACCAAATCGTTGCCACTACAGCTTGAAAAGACTGTAGTTATGAGATTTGGGCAGTCCACCAACGATATGATCTTGTTGCTTTCTTTTTGAGTAAGGAGATAAATGTAGAATATGTAGTCAATGATAAAAATTACTTTCTAGAAATGTATAGAATTCATTCTTTATTTTATTACATTTTGATTTCTATTACAAACCTTGCTTGACTGGTCCTGACTCTGAACTACATTTTCAAATGCTCAATTCCTGTTGAGTTCCTGTGCATGTCTTTTTTTCGCGTGACTGGCTCCTTTCTTTAACGCGACAAAAGTGCCGAATTTAAGATTCGTGGGTACGTTCATTTCGACTGAATTTCGTGCTCATTTTCTATCATCATGTTGGTAATGAAAAAAATGCCGAGAATCACTTTGATCATATTTATATTTCTCAGGACTCGCTTAACTGTATCTTTTATGAGCTGTAGTAACGATCTAATATATATATATATTTGTCGCTCGCCATCGAGGAAAACTGCAAACTTATCTTTTTGAGGGTTAGTTTGTTTTGCTCCGAGATAAAATGGCAACGTCGCATGCATGTAAATGTTCTAAAAAATGCGCGTTTCGACCCTGATTGGCCTACTATGAGCAGTAGCTAGTTTCATTTGCAGTTCGGGCTCGGCCAATATTTTTCCGACGTGAACGCGAAGGCGCATAATATTATCTTTTTTTATATAGTATACGGTAACTTTGAAATGCACAATAAATGTCCGGATTAGTTCTCCTTTTGTCACTCATATTAAAATGTGATGGGCGAAAATTGTGTAAATGAATACTTGGTTGTTTGACAAGATCGATCTACGTGTTTGCAAACTTCATAAAAACAGTAATTAAGTAGTTGTGAAAGATTGCGGATTAGCAAATCGTCATGTTGTTTCAACGACGTGTGGCTAATTAACTTAAGTGTCAACTCATTCTGGCATATCAATACCGTGTCATGAAATGACAGTGGCATGTAGCACTTGCTAATCTTTGAGTGGATAGCATAAAAAGGCTGCATAGAATCAGATGAAACCATTCTTTTCCACCATTCTACATCGATAATAACACAACAATGCCTTCGAAAATGAAATCTCTTGACAAGCGCTTCACATTGAACACAGCTGAGCGACGATTCAAGAAAGCCTGCGACCAGATTGTGCTGCTAAACCAGCGACTAGGCGAAGTACAGAAACGCTACAAAATGGCAAAAAGAACCAACAACAGATCCTTCCGCTACAATCTCAGACTGAAACTAGCAGTAATTGAAGGAGCAAGAAACATGTACTACGACTACGCCTACAACAAAGCTGACCAGGTCGCCGAACTACGCAGAGAGCTATTCAACGAGTCTGTCGAAATCGTGTCTGCTTCTGACTCTGATTATTCTTCAGACTCTGAATAGCAAGAGTCGCACAGCTGTTCGTCGTTTAACAAAACGGCCCTTTTCAGAGCCAAACCAAATGTCTAGAAAGACATCTTTTTCACAAATTGTCAAACAAATAAAAAAGATCAAGTCCCGTAAAAGTCCAATTGAACGCCTAAACATACCTTAAATTTGTATTAAAATCCGAGAAAAGGCCGTCAATCGATTGTCCTTCTAAAACATATTGACCCGCCACGCAAAAATGGAACATTTAACTTGCGCGATACCTATCAAGCCTAGTAAAATTGCAAGGACTATGCAGGATGATCGTGCGGGGTTAAATCTTATAAATAGCATATTATCAGTGTCTGACCAAATCGTTGCCACTACAGCTTGAAAAGACTGTAGTTATGAGATTTGGGCAGTCCACCAACGATATGATCTTGTTGCTTTCTTTTTGAGTAAGGAGATAAATGTAGAATATGTAGTCAATGATAAAAATTACTTTCTAGAAATGTATAGAATTCATTCTTTATTTTATTACATTTTGATTTCTATTACAAACCTTGCTTGACTGGTCCTGACTCTGAACTACATTTTCAAATGCTCAATTCCTGTTGAGTTCCTGTGCATGTCTTTTTTTCGCGTGACTGGCTCCTTTCTTTAACGCGACAAAAGTGCCGAATTTAAGATTCGTGGGTACGTTCATTTCGACTGAATTTCGTGCTCATTTTCTATCATCATGTTGGTAATGAAAAAAATGCCGAGAATCACTTTGATCATATTTATATTTCTCAGGACTCGCTTAACTGTATCTTTTATGAGCTGTAGTAACGATCTAATATATATATATTTGTCGCTCGCCATCGAGGAAAACTGCAAACTTATCTTTTTGAGGGTTAGTTTGTTTTGCTCCGAGATAAAATGGCAACGTCGCATGCATGTAAATGTTCTAAAAAATGCGCGTTTCGACCCTGATTGGCCTACTATGAGCAGTAGCTAGTTTCATTTGCAGTTCGGGCTCGGCCAATATTTTTCCGACGTGAACGCGAAGGCGCATAATATTATCTTTTTTTATATAGTATACGGTAACTTTGAAATGCACAATAAATGTCCGGATTAGTTCTCCTTTTGTCACTCATATTAAAATGTGATGGGCGAAAATTGTGTAAATGAATACTTGGTTGTTTGACAAGATCGATCTACGTGTTTGCAAACTTCATAAAAACAGTAATTAAGTAGTTGTGAAAGATTGCGGATTAGCAAATCGTCATGTTGTTTCAACGACGTGTGGCTAATTAACTTAAGTGTCAACTCATTCTGGCATATCAATACCGTGTCATGAAATGACAGTGGCATGTAGCACTTGCTAATCTTTGAGTGGATAGCATAAAAAGGCTGCATAGAATCAGATGAAACCATTCTTTTCCACCATTCTACATCGATAATAACACAACAATGCCTTCGAAAATGAAATCTCTTGACAAGCGCTTCACATTGAACACAGCTGAGCGACGATTCAAGAAAGCCTGCGACCAGATTGTGCTGCTAAACCAGCGACTAGGCGAAGTACAGAAACGCTACAAAATGGCAAAAAGAACCAACAACAGATCCTTCCGCTACAATCTCAGACTGAAACTAGCAGTAATTGAAGGAGCAAGAAACATGTACTACGACTACGCCTACAACAAAGCTGACCAGGTCGCCGAACTACGCAGAGAGCTATTCAACGAGTCTGTCGAAATCGTGTCTGCTTCTGACTCTGATTATTCTTCAGACTCTGAATAGCAAGAGTCGCACAGCTGTTCGTCGTTTAACAAAACGGCCCTTTTCAGAGCCAAACCAAATGTCTAGAAAGACATCTTTTTCACAAATTGTCAAACAAATAAAAAAGATCAAGTCCCGTAAAAGTCCAATTGAACGCCTAAACATACCTTAAATTTGTATTAAAATCCGAGAAAAGGCCGTCAATCGATTGTCCTTCTAAAACATATTGACCCGCCACGCAAAAATGGAACATTTAACTTGCGCGATACCTATCAAGCCTAGTAAAATTGCAAGGACTATGCAGGATGATCGTGCGGGGTTAAATCTTATAAATAGCATATTATCAGTGTCTGACCAAATCGTTGCCACTACAGCTTGAAAAGACTGTAGTTATGAGATTTGGGCAGTCCACCAACGATATGATCTTGTTGCTTTCTTTTTGAGTAAGGAGATAAATGTAGAATATGTAGTCAATGATAAAAATTACTTTCTAGAAATGTATAGAATTCATTCTTTATTTTATTACATTTTGATTTCTATTACAAACCTTGCTTGACTGGTCCTGACTCTGAACTACATTTTCAAATGCTCAATTCCTGTTGAGTTCCTGTGCATGTCTTTTTTTCGCGTGACTGGCTCCTTTCTTTAACGCGACAAAAGTGCCGAATTTAAGATTCGTGGGTACGTTCATTTCGACTGAATTTCGTGCTCATTTTCTATCATCATGTTGGTAATGAAAAAAATGCCGAGAATCACTTTGATCATATTTATATTTCTCAGGACTCGCTTAACTGTATCTTTTATGAGCTGTAGTAACGATCTAATATATATATATATTTGTCGCTCGCCATCGAGGAAAACTGCAAACTTATCTTTTTGAGGGTTAGTTTGTTTTGCTCCGAGATAAAATGGCAACGTCGCATGCATGTAAATGTTCTAAAAAATGCGCGTTTCGACCCTGATTGGCCTACTATGAGCAGTAGCTAGTTTCATTTGCAGTTCGGGCTCGGCCAATATTTTTCCGACGTGAACGCGAAGGCGCATAATATTATCTTTTTTTATATAGTATACGGTAACTTTGAAATGCACAATAAATGTCCGGATTAGTTCTCCTTTTGTCACTCATATTAAAATGTGATGGGCGAAAATTGTGTAAATGAATACTTGGTTGTTTGACAAGATCGATCTACGTGTTTGCAAACTTCATAAAAACAGTAATTAAGTAGTTGTGAAAGATTGCGGATTAGCAAATCGTCATGTTGTTTCAACGACGTGTGGCTAATTAACTTAAGTGTCAACTCATTCTGGCATATCAATACCGTGTCATGAAATGACAGTGGCATGTAGCACTTGCTAATCTTTGAGTGGATAGCATAAAAAGGCTGCATAGAATCAGATGAAACCATTCTTTTCCACCATTCTACATCGATAATAACACAACAATGCCTTCGAAAATGAAATCTCTTGACAAGCGCTTCACATTGAACACAGCTGAGCGACGATTCAAGAAAGCCTGCGACCAGATTGTGCTGCTAAACCAGCGACTAGGCGAAGTACAGAAACGCTACAAAATGGCAAAAAGAACCAACAACAGATCCTTCCGCTACAATCTCAGACTGAAACTAGCAGTAATTGAAGGAGCAAGAAACATGTACTACGACTACGCCTACAAAAAAGCTGACCAGGTCGCCGAACTACGCAGAGAGCTATTCAACGAGTCTGTCGAAATCGTGTCTGCTTCTGACTCTGATTATTCTTCAGACTCTGAATAGCAAGAGTCGCACAGCTGTTCGTCGTTTAACAAAACGGCCCTTTTCAGAGCCAAACCAAATGTCTAGAAAGACATCTTTTTCACAAATTGTCAAACAAATAAAAAAGATCAAGTCCCGTAAAAGTCCAATTGAACGCCTAAACATACCTTAAATTTGTATTAAAATCCGAGAAAAGGCCGTCAATCGATTGTCCTTCTAAAACATATTGACCCGCCACGCAAAAATGGAACATTTAACTTGCGCGATACCTATCAAGCCTAGTAAAATTGCAAGGACTATGCAGGATGATCGTGCGGGGTTAAATCTTATAAATAGCATATTATCAGTGTCTGACCAAATCGTTGCCACTACAGCTTGAAAAGACTGTAGTTATGAGATTTGGGCAGTCCACCAACGATATGATCTTGTTGCTTTCTTTTTGAGTAAGGAGATAAATGTAGAATATGTAGTCAATGATAAAAATTACTTTCTAGAAATGTATAGAATTCATTCTTTATTTTATTACATTTTGATTTCTATTACAAACCTTGCTTGACTGGTCCTGACTCTGAACTACATTTTCAAATGCTCAATTCCTGTTGAGTTCCTGTGCATGTCTTTTTTTCGCGTGACTGGCTCCTTTCTTTAACGCGACAAAAGTGCCGAATTTAAGATTCGTGGGTACGTTCATTTCGACTGAATTTCGTGCTCATTTTCTATCATCATGTTGGTAATGAAAAAAATGCCGAGAATCACTTTGATCATATTTATATTTCTCAGGACTCGCTTAACTGTATCTTTTATGAGCTGTAGTAACGATCTAATATATATATATTTGTCGCTCGCCATCGAGGAAAACTGCAAACTTATCTTTTTGAGGGTTAGTTTGTTTTGCTCCGAGATAAAATGGCAACGTCGCATGCATGTAAATGTTCTAAAAAATGCGCGTTTCGACCCTGATTGGCCTACTATGAGCAGTAGCTAGTTTCATTTGCAGTTCGGGCTCGGCCAATATTTTTCCGACGTGAACGCGAAGGCGCATAATATTATCTTTTTTTATATAGTATACGGTAACTTTGAAATGCACAATAAATGTCCGGATTAGTTCTCCTTTTGTCACTCATATTAAAATGTGATGGGCGAAAATTGTGTAAATGAATACTTGGTTGTTTGACAAGATCGATCTACGTGTTTGCAAACTTCATAAAAACAGTAATTAAGTAGTTGTGAAAGATTGCGGATTAGCAAATCGTCATGTTGTTTCAACGACGTGTGGCTAATTAACTTAAGTGTCAACTCATTCTGGCATATCAATACCGTGTCATGAAATGACAGTGGCATGTAGCACTTGCTAATCTTTGAGTGGATAGCATAAAAAGGCTGCATAGAATCAGATGAAACCATTCTTTTCCACCATTCTACATCGATAATAACACAACAATGCCTTCGAAAATGAAATCTCTTGACAAGCGCTTCACATTGAACACAGCTGAGCGACGATTCAAGAAAGCCTGCGACCAGATTGTGCTGCTAAACCAGCGACTAGGCGAAGTACAGAAACGCTACAAAATGGCAAAAAGAACCAACAACAGATCCTTCCGCTACAATCTCAGACTGAAACTAGCAGTAATTGAAGGAGCAAGAAACATGTACTACGACTACGCCTACAAAAAAGCTGACCAGGTCGCCGAACTACGCAGAGAGCTATTCAACGAGTCTGTCGAAATCGTGTCTGCTTCTGACTCTGATTATTCTTCAGACTCTGAATAGCAAGAGTCGCACAGCTGTTCGTCGTTTAACAAAACGGCCCTTTTCAGAGCCAAACCAAATGTCTAGAAAGACATCTTTTTCACAAATTGTCAAACAAATAAAAAAGATCAAGTCCCGTAAAAGTCCAATTGAACGCCTAAACATACCTTAAATTTGTATTAAAATCCGAGAAAAGGCCGTCAATCGATTGTCCTTCTAAAACATATTGACCCGCCACGCAAAAATGGAACATTTAACTTGCGCGATACCTATCAAGCCTAGTAAAATTGCAAGGACTATGCAGGATGATCGTGCGGGGTTAAATCTTATAAATAGCATATTATCAGTGTCTGACCAAATCGTTGCCACTACAGCTTGAAAAGACTGTAGTTATGAGATTTGGGCAGTCCACCAACGATATGATCTTGTTGCTTTCTTTTTGAGTAAGGAGATAAATGTAGAATATGTAGTCAATGATAAAAATTACTTTCTAGAAATGTATAGAATTCATTCTTTATTTTATTACATTTTGATTTCTATTACAAACCTTGCTTGACTGGTCCTGACTCTGAACTACATTTTCAAATGCTCAATTCCTGTTGAGTTCCTGTGCATGTCTTTTTTTCGCGTGACTGGCTCCTTTCTTTAACGCGACAAAAGTGCCGAATTTAAGATTCGTAGGTACGTTCATTTCGACTGAATTTCGTGCTCATTTTCTATCATCATGTTGGTAATGAAAAAAATGCCGAGAATCACTTTGATCATATTTATATTTCTCAGGACTCGCTTAACTGTATCTTTTATGAGCTGTAGTAACGATCTAATATATATATATTTGTCGCTCGCCATCGAGGAAAACTGCAAACTTATCTTTTTGAGGGTTAGTTTGTTTTGCTCCGAGATAAAATGGCAACGTCGCATGCATGTAAATGTTCTAAAAAATGCGCGTTTCGACCCTGATTGGCCTACTATGAGCAGTAGCTAGTTTCATTTGCAGTTCGGGCTCGGCCAATATTTTTCCGACGTGAACGCGAAGGCGCATAATATTATCTTTTTTTATATAGTATACGGTAACTTTGAAATGCACAATAAATGTCCGGATTAGTTCTCCTTTTGTCACTCATATTAAAATGTGATGGGCGAAAATTGTGTAAATGAATACTTGGTTGTTTGACAAGATCGATCTACGTGTTTGCAAACTTCATAAAAACAGTAATTAAGTAGTTGTGAAAGATTGCGGATTAGCAAATCGTCATGTTGTTTCAACGACGTGTGGCTAATTAACTTAAGTGTCAACTCATTCTGGCATATCAATACCGTGTCATGAAATGACAGTGGCATGTAGCACTTGCTAATCTTTGAGTGGATAGCATAAAAAGGCTGCATAGAATCAGATGAAACCATTCTTTTCCACCATTCTACATCGATAATAACACAACAATGCCTTCGAAAATGAAATCTCTTGACAAGCGCTTCACATTGAACACAGCTGAGCGACGATTCAAGAAAGCCTGCGACCAGATTGTGCTGCTAAACCAGCGACTAGGCGAAGTACAGAAACGCTACAAAATGGCAAAAAGAACCAACAACAGATCCTTCCGCTACAATCTCAGACTGAAACTAGCAGTAATTGAAGGAGCAAGAAACATGTACTACGACTACGCCTACAACAAAGCTGACCAGGTCGCCGAACTACGCAGAGAGCTATTCAACGAGTCTGTCGAAATCGTGTCTGCTTCTGACTCTGATTATTCTTCAGACTCTGAATAGCAAGAGTCGCACAGCTGTTCGTCGTTTAACAAAACGGCCCTTTTCAGAGCCAAACCAAATGTCTAGAAAGACATCTTTTTCACAAATTGTCAAACAAATAAAAAAGATCAAGTCCCGTAAAAGTCCAATTGAACGCCTAAACATACCTTAAATTTGTATTAAAATCCGAGAAAAGGCCGTCAATCGATTGTCCTTCTAAAACATATTGACCCGCCACGCAAAAATGGAACATTTAACTTGCGCGATACCTATCAAGCCTAGTAAAATTGCAAGGACTATGCAGGATGATCGTGCGGGGTTAAATCTTATAAATAGCATATTATCAGTGTCTGACCAAATCGTTGCCACTACAGCTTGAAAAGACTGTAGTTATGAGATTTGGGCAGTCCACCAACGATATGATCTTGTTGCTTTCTTTTTGAGTAAGGAGATAAATGTAGAATATGTAGTCAATGATAAAAATTACTTTCTAGAAATGTATAGAATTCATTCTTTATTTTATTACATTTTGATTTCTATTACAAACCTTGCTTGACTGGTCCTGACTCTGAACTACATTTTCAAATGCTCAATTCCTGTTGAGTTCCTGTGCATGTCTTTTTTTCGCGTGACTGGCTCCTTTCTTTAACGCGACAAAAGTGCCGAATTTAAGATTCGTGGGTACGTTCATTTCGACTGAATTTCGTGCTCATTTTCTATCATCATGTTGGTAATGAAAAAAATGCCGAGAATCACTTTGATCATATTTATATTTCTCAGGACTCGCTTAACTGTATCTTTTATGAGCTGTAGTAACGATCTAATATATATATATTTGTCGCTCGCCATCGAGGAAAACTGCAAACTTATCTTTTTGAGGGTTAGTTTGTTTTGCTCCGAGATAAAATGGCAACGTCGCATGCATGTAAATGTTCTAAAAAATGCGCGTTTCGACCCTGATTGGCCTACTATGAGCAGTAGCTAGTTTCATTTGCAGTTCGGGCTCGGCCAATATTTTTCCGACGTGAACGCGAAGGCGCATAATATTATCTTTTTTTATATAGTATACGGTAACTTTGAAATGCACAATAAATGTCCGGATTAGTTCTCCTTTTGTCACTCATATTAAAATGTGATGGGCGAAAATTGTGTAAATGAATACTTGGTTGTTTGACAAGATCGATCTACGTGTTTGCAAACTTCATAAAAACAGTAATTAAGTAGTTGTGAAAGATTGCGGATTAGCAAATCGTCATGTTGTTTCAACGACGTGTGGCTAATTAACTTAAGTGTCAACTCATTCTGGCATATCAATACCGTGTCATGAAATGACAGTGGCATGTAGCACTTGCTAATCTTTGAGTGGATAGCATAAAAAGGCTGCATAGAATCAGATGAAACCATTCTTTTCCACCATTCTACATCGATAATAACACAACAATGCCTTCGAAAATGAAATCTCTTGACAAGCGCTTCACATTGAACACAGCTGAGCGACGATTCAAGAAAGCCTGCGACCAGATTGTGCTGCTAAACCAGCGACTAGGCGAAGTACAGAAACGCTACAAAATGGCAAAAAGAACCAACAACAGATCCTTCCGCTACAATCTCAGACTGAAACTAGCAGTAATTGAAGGAGCAAGAAACATGTACTACGACTACGCCTACAACAAAGCTGACCAGGTCGCCGAACTACGCAGAGAGCTATTCAACGAGTCTGTCGAAATCGTGTCTGCTTCTGACTCTGATTATTCTTCAGACTCTGAATAGCAAGAGTCGCACAGCTGTTCGTCGTTTAACAAAACGGCCCTTTTCAGAGCCAAACCAAATGTCTAGAAAGACATCTTTTTCACAAATTGTCAAACAAATAAAAAAGATCAAGTCCCGTAAAAGTCTAATTGAACGCCTAAACATACCTTAAATTTGTATTAAAATCCGAGAAAAGGCCGTCAATCGATTGTCCTTCTAAAACATATTGACCCGCCACGCAAAAATGGAACATTTAACTTGCGCGATACCTATCAAGCCTAGTAAAATTGCAAGGACTATGCAGGATGATCGTGCGGGGTTAAATCTTATAAATAGCATATTATCAGTGTCTGACCAAATCGTTGCCACTACAGCTTGAAAAGACTGTAGTTATGAGATTTGGGCAGTCCACCAACGATATGATCTTGTTGCTTTCTTTTTGAGTAAGGAGATAAATGTAGAATATGTAGTCAATGATAAAAATTACTTTCTAGAAATGTATAGAATTCATTCTTTATTTTATTACATTTTGATTTCTATTACAAACCTTGCTTGACTGGTCCTGACTCTGAACTACATTTTCAAATGCTCAATTCCTGTTGAGTTCCTGTGCATGTCTTTTTTTCGCGTGACTGGCTCCTTTCTTTAACGCGACAAAAGTGCCGAATTTAAGATTCGTGGGTACGTTCATTTCGACTGAATTTCGTGCTCATTTTCTATCATCATGTTGGTAATGAAAAAAATGCCGAGAATCACTTTGATCATATTTATATTTCTCAGGACTCGCTTAACTGTATCTTTTATGAGCTGTAGTAACGATCTAATATATATATATTTGTCGCTCGCCATCGAGGAAAACTGCAAACTTATCTTTTTGAGGGTTAGTTTGTTTTGCTCCGAGATAAAATGGCAACGTCGCATGCATGTAAATGTTCTAAAAAATGCGCGTTTCGACCCTGATTGGCCTACTATGAGCAGTAGCTAGTTTCATTTGCAGTTCGGGCTCGGCCAATATTTTTCCGACGTGAACGCGAAGGCGCATAATATTATCTTTTTTTATATAGTATACGGTAACTTTGAAATGCACAATAAATATCCGGATTAGTTCTCCTTTTGTCACTCATATTAAAATGTGATGGGCGAAAATTGTGTAAATGAATACTTGGTTGTTTGACAAGATCGATCTACGTGTTTGCAAACTTCATAAAAACAGTAATTAAGTAGTTGTGAAAGATTGCGGATTAGCAAATCGTCATGTTGTTTCAACGACGTGTGGCTAATTAACTTAAGTGTCAACTCATTCTGGCATATCAATACCGTGTCATGAAATGACAGTGGCATGTAGCACTTGCTAATCTTTGAGTGGATAGCATAAAAAGGCTGCATAGAATCAGATGAAACCATTCTTTTCCACCATTCTACATCGATAATAACACAACAATGCCTTCGAAAATGAAATCTCTTGACAAGCGCTTCACATTGAACACAGCTGAGCGACGATTCAAGAAAGCCTGCGACCAGATTGTGCTGCTAAACCAGCGACTAGGCGAAGTACAGAAACGCTACAAAATGGCAAAAAGAACCAACAACAGATCCTTCCGCTACAATCTCAGACTGAAACTAGCAGTAATTGAAGGAGCAAGAAACATGTACTACGACTACGCCTACAACAAAGCTGACCAGGTCGCCGAACTACGCAGAGAGCTATTCAACGAGTCTGTCGAAATCGTGTCTGCTTCTGACTCTGATTATTCTTCAGACTCTGAATAGCAAGAGTCGCACAGCTGTTCGTCGTTTAACAAAACGGCCCTTTTCAGAGCCAAACCAAATGTCTAGAAAGACATCTTTTTCACAAATTGTCAAACAAATAAAAAAGATCAAGTCCCGTAAAAGTCCAATTGAACGCCTAAACATACCTTAAATTTGTATTAAAATCCGAGAAAAGGCCGTCAATCGATTGTCCTTCTAAAACATATTGACCCGCCACGCAAAAATGGAACATTTAACTTGCGCGATACCTATCAAGCCTAGTAAAATTGCAAGGACTATGCAGGATGATCGTGCGGGGTTAAATCTTATAAATAGCATATTATCAGTGTCTGACCAAATCGTTGCCACTACAGCTTGAAAAGACTGTAGTTATGAGATTTGGGCAGTCCACCAACGATATGATCTTGTTGCTTTCTTTTTGAGTAAGGAGATAAATGTAGAATATGTAGTCAATGATAAAAATTACTTTCTAGAAATGTATAGAATTCATTCTTTATTTTATTACATTTTGATTTCTATTACAAACCTTGCTTGACTGGTCCTGACTCTGAACTACATTTTCAAATGCTCAATTCCTGTTGAGTTCCTGTGCATGTCTTTTTTTCGCGTGACTGGCTCCTTTCTTTAACGCGACAAAAGTGCCGAATTTAAGATTCGTGGGTACGTTCATTTCGACTGAATTTCGTGCTCATTTTCTATCATCATGTTGGTAATGAAAAAAATGCCGAGAATCACTTTGATCATATTTATATTTCTCAGGACTCGCTTAACTGTATCTTTTATGAGCTGTAGTAACGATCTAATATATATATATTTGTCGCTCGCCATCGAGGAAAACTGCAAACTTATCTTTTTGAGGGTTAGTTTGTTTTGCTCCGAGATAAAATGGCAACGTCGCATGCATGTAAATGTTCTAAAAAATGCGCGTTTCGACCCTGATTGGCCTACTATGAGCAGTAGCTAGTTTCATTTGCAGTTCGGGCTCGGCCAATATTTTTCCGACGTGAACGCGAAGGCGCATAATATTATCTTTTTTTATATAGTATACGGTAACTTTGAAATGCACAATAAATGTCCGGATTAGTTCTCCTTTTGTCACTCATATTAAAATGTGATGGGCGAAAATTGTGTAAATGAATACTTGGTTGTTTGACAAGATCGATCTACGTGTTTGCAAACTTCATAAAAACAGTAATTAAGTAGTTGTGAAAGATTGCGGATTAGCAAATCGTCATGTTGTTTCAACGACGTGTGGCTAATTAACTTAAGTGTCAACTCATTCTGGCATATCAATACCGTGTCATGAAATGACAGTGGCATGTAGCACTTGCTAATCTTTGAGTGGATAGCATAAAAAGGCTGCATAGAATCAGATGAAACCATTCTTTTCCACCATTCTACATCGATAATAACACAACAATGCCTTCGAAAATGAAATCTCTTGACAAGCGCTTCACATTGAACACAGCTGAGCGACGATTCAAGAAAGCCTGCGACCAGATTGTGCTGCTAAACCAGCGACTAGGCGAAGTACAGAAACGCTACAAAATGGCAAAAAGAACCAACAACAGATCCTTCCGCTACAATCTCAGACTGAAACTAGCAGTAATTGAAGGAGCAAGAAACATGTACTACGACTACGCCTACAAAAAAGCTGACCAGGTCGCCGAACTACGCAGAGAGCTATTCAACGAGTCTGTCGAAATCGTGTCTGCTTCTGACTCTGATTATTCTTCAGACTCTGAATAGCAAGAGTCGCACAGCTGTTCGTCGTTTAACAAAACGGCCCTTTTCAGAGCCAAACCAAATGTCTAGAAAGACATCTTTTTCACAAATTGTCAAACAAATAAAAAAGATCAAGTCCCGTAAAAGTCCAATTGAACGCCTAAACATACCTTAAATTTGTATTAAAATCCGAGAAAAGGCCGTCAATCGATTGTCCTTCTAAAACATATTGACCCGCCACGCAAAAATGGAACATTTAACTTGCGCGATACCTATCAAGCCTAGTAAAATTGCAAGGACTATGCAGGATGATCGTGCGGGGTTAAATCTTATAAATAGCATATTATCAGTGTCTGACCAAATCGTTGCCACTACAGCTTGAAAAGACTGTAGTTATGAGATTTGGGCAGTCCACCAACGATATGATCTTGTTGCTTTCTTTTTGAGTAAGGAGATAAATGTAGAATATGTAGTCAATGATAAAAATTACTTTCTAGAAATGTATAGAATTCATTCTTTATTTTATTACATTTTGATTTCTATTACAAACCTTGCTTGACTGGTCCTGACTCTGAACTACATTTTCAAATGCTCAATTCCTGTTGAGTTCCTGTGCATGTCTTTTTTTCGCGTGACTGGCTCCTTTCTTTAACGCGACAAAAGTGCCGAATTTAAGATTCGTGGGTACGTTCATTTCGACTGAATTTCGTGCTCATTTTCTATCATCATGTTGGTAATGAAAAAAATGCCGAGAATCACTTTGATCATATTTATATTTCTCAGGACTCGCTTAACTGTATCTTTTATGAGCTGTAGTAACGATCTAATATATATATATTTGTCGCTCGCCATCGAGGAAAACTGCAAACTTATCTTTTTGAGGGTTAGTTTGTTTTGCTCCGAGATAAAATGGCAACGTCGCATGCATGTAAATGTTCTAAAAAATGCGCGTTTCGACCCTGATTGGCCTACTATGAGCAGTAGCTAGTTTCATTTGCAGTTCGGGCTCGGCCAATATTTTTCCGACGTGAACGCGAAGGCGCATAATATTATCTTTTTTTATATAGTATACGGTAACTTTGAAATGCACAATAAATGTCCGGATTAGTTCTCCTTTTGTCACTCATATTAAAATGTGATGGGCGAAAATTGTGTAAATGAATACTTGGTTGTTTGACAAGATCGATCTACGTGTTTGCAAACTTCATAAAAACAGTAATTAAGTAGTTGTGAAAGATTGCGGATTAGCAAATCGTCATGTTGTTTCAACGACGTGTGGCTAATTAACTTAAGTGTCAATACCGTGTCATGAAATGACAGTGGCATGTAGCACTTGCTAATCTTTGAGTGGATAGCATAAAAAGGCTGCATAGAATCAGATGAAACCATTCTTTTCCACCATTCTACATCGATAATAACACAACAATGCCTTCGAAAATGAAATCTCTTGACAAGCGCTTCACATTGAACACAGCTGAGCGACGATTCAAGAAAGCCTGCGACCAGATTGTGCTGCTAAACCAGCGACTAGGCGAAGTACAGAAACGCTACAAAATGGCAAAAAGAACCAACAACAGATCCTTCCGCTACAATCTCAGACTGAAACTAGCAGTAATTGAAGGAGCAAGAAACATGTACTACGACTACGCCTACAACAAAGCTGACCAGGTCGCCGAACTACGCAGAGAGCTATTCAACGAGTCTGTCGAAATCGTGTCTGCTTCTGACTCTGATTATTCTTCAGACTCTGAATAGCAAGAGTCGCACAGCTGTTCGTCGTTTAACAAAACGGCCCTTTTCAGAGCCAAACCAAATGTCTAGAAAGACATCTTTTTCACAAATTGTCAAACAAATAAAAAAGATCAAGTCCCGTAAAAGTCCAATTGAACGCCTAAACATACCTTAAATTTGTATTAAAATCCGAGAAAAGGCCGTCAATCGATTGTCCTTCTAAAACATATTGACCCGCCACGCAAAAATGGAACATTTAACTTGCGCGATACCTATCAAGCCTAGTAAAATTGCAAGGACTATGCAGGATGATCGTGCGGGGTTAAATCTTATAAATAGCATATTATCAGTGTCTGACCAAATCGTTGCCACTACAGCTTGAAAAGACTGTAGTTATGAGATTTGGGCAGTCCACCAACGATATGATCTTGTTGCTTTCTTTTTGAGTAAGGAGATAAATGTAGAATATGTAGTCAATGATAAAAATTACTTTCTAGAAATGTATAGAATTCATTCTTTATTTTATTACATTTTGATTTCTATTACAAACCTTGCTTGACTGGTCCTGACTCTGAACTACATTTTCAAATGCTCAATTCCTGTTGAGTTCCTGTGCATGTCTTTTTTTCGCGTGACTGGCTCCTTTCTTTAACGCGACAAAAGTGCCGAATTTAAGATTCGTGGGTACGTTCATTTCGACTGAATTTCGTGCTCATTTTCTATCATCATGTTGGTAATGAAAAAAATGCCGAGAATCACTTTGATCATATTTATATTTCTCAGGACTCGCTTAACTGTATCTTTTATGAGCTGTAGTAACGATCTAATATATATATATTTGTCGCTCGCCATCGAGGAAAACTGCAAACTTATCTTTTTGAGGGTTAGTTTGTTTTGCTCCGAGATAAAATGGCAACGTCGCATGCATGTAAATGTTCTAAAAAATGCGCGTTTCGACCCTGATTGGCCTACTATGAGCAGTAGCTAGTTTCATTTGCAGTTCGGGCTCGGCCAATATTTTTCCGACGTGAACGCGAAGGCGCATAATATTATCTTTTTTTATATAGTATACGGTAACTTTGAAATGCACAATAAATGTCCGGATTAGTTCTCCTTTTGTCACTCATATTAAAATGTGATGGGCGAAAATTGTGTAAATGAATACTTGGTTGTTTGACAAGATCGATCTACGTGTTTGCAAACTTCATAAAAACAGTAATTAAGTAGTTGTGAAAGATTGCGGATTAGCAAATCGTCATGTTGTTTCAACGACGTGTGGCTAATTAACTTAAGTGTCAACTCATTCTGGCATATCAATACCGTGTCATGAAATGACAGTGGCATGTAGCACTTGCTAATCTTTGAGTGGATAGCATAAAAAGGCTGCATAGAATCAGATGAAACCATTCTTTTCCACCATTCTACATCGATAATAACACAACAATGCCTTCGAAAATGAAATCTCTTGACAAGCGCTTCACATTGAACACAGCTGAGCGACGATTCAAGAAAGCCTGCGACCAGATTGTGCTGCTAAACCAGCGACTAGGCGAAGTACAGAAACGCTACAAAATGGCAAAAAGAACCAACAACAGATCCTTCCGCTACAATCTCAGACTGAAACTAGCAGTAATTGAAGGAGCAAGAAACATGTACTACGACTACGCCTACAACAAAGCTGACCAGGTCGCCGAACTACGCAGAGAGCTATTCAACGAGTCTGTCGAAATCGTGTCTGCTTCTGACTCTGATTATTCTTCAGACTCTGAATAGCAAGAGTCGCACAGCTGTTCGTCGTTTAACAAAACGGCCCTTTTCAGAGCCAAACCAAATGTCTAGAAAGACATCTTTTTCACAAATTGTCAAACAAATAAAAAAGATCAAGTCCCGTAAAAGTCCAATTGAACGCCTAAACATACCTTAAATTTGTATTAAAATCCGAGAAAAGGCCGTCAATCGATTGTCCTTCTAAAACATATTGACCCGCCACGCAAAAATGGAACATTTAACTTGCGCGATACCTATCAAGCCTAGTAAAATTGCAAGGACTATGCAGGATGATCGTGCGGGGTTAAATCTTATAAATAGCATATTATCAGTGTCTGACCAAATCGTTGCCACTACAGCTTGAAAAGACTGTAGTTATGAGATTTGGGCAGTCCACCAACGATATGATCTTGTTGCTTTCTTTTTGAGTAAGGAGATAAATGTAGAATATGTAGTCAATGATAAAAATTACTTTCTAGAAATGTATAGAATTCATTCTTTATTTTATTACATTTTGATTTCTATTACAAACCTTGCTTGACTGGTCCTGACTCTGAACTACATTTTCAAATGCTCAATTCCTGTTGAGTTCCTGTGCATGTCTTTTTTTCGCGTGACTGGCTCCTTTCTTTAACGCGACAAAAGTGCCGAATTTAAGATTCGTGGGTACGTTCATTTCGACTGAATTTCGTGCTCATTTTCTATCATCATGTTGGTAATGAAAAAAATGCCGAGAATCACTTTGATCATATTTATATTTCTCAGGACTCGCTTAACTGTATCTTTTATGAGCTGTAGTAACGATCTAATATATATATATTTGTCGCTCGCCATCGAGGAAAACTGCAAACTTATCTTTTTGAGGGTTAGTTTGTTTTGCTCCGAGATAAAATGGCAACGTCGCATGCATGTAAATGTTCTAAAAAATGCGCGTTTCGACCCTGATTGGCCTACTATGAGCAGTAGCTAGTTTCATTTGCAGTTCGGGCTCGGCCAATATTTTTCCGACGTGAACGCGAAGGCGCATAATATTATCTTTTTTTATATAGTATACGGTAACTTTGAAATGCACAATAAATGTCCGGATTAGTTCTCCTTTTGTCACTCATATTAAAATGTGATGGGCGAAAATTGTGTAAATGAATACTTGGTTGTTTGACAAGATCGATCTACGTGTTTGCAAACTTCATAAAAACAGTAATTAAGTAGTTGTGAAAGATTGCGGATTAGCAAATCGTCATGTTGTTTCAACGACGTGTGGCTAATTAACTTAAGTGTCAACTCATTCTGGCATATCAATACCGTGTCATGAAATGACAGTGGCATGTAGCACTTGCTAATCTTTGAGTGGATAGCATAAAAAGGCTGCATAGAATCAGATGAAACCATTCTTTTCCACCATTCTACATCGATAATAACACAACAATGCCTTCGAAAATGAAATCTCTTGACAAGCGCTTCACATTGAACACAGCTGAGCGACGATTCAAGAAAGCCTGCGACCAGATTGTGCTGCTAAACCAGCGACTAGGCGAAGTACAGAAACGCTACAAAATGGCAAAAAGAACCAACAACAGATCCTTCCGCTACAATCTCAGACTGAAACTAGCAGTAATTGAAGGAGCAAGAAACATGTACTACGACTACGCCTACAACAAAGCTGACCAGGTCGCCGAACTACGCAGAGAGCTATTCAACGAGTCTGTCGAAATCGTGTCTGCTTCTGACTCTGATTATTCTTCAGACTCTGAATAGCAAGAGTCGCACAGCTGTTCGTCGTTTAACAAAACGGCCCTTTTCAGAGCCAAACCAAATGTCTAGAAAGACATCTTTTTCACAAATTGTCAAACAAATAAAAAAGATCAAGTCCCGTAAAAGTCCAATTGAACGCCTAAACATACCTTAAATTTGTATTAAAATCCGAGAAAAGGCCGTCAATCGATTGTCCTTCTAAAACATATTGACCCGCCACGCAAAAATGGAACATTTAACTTGCGCGATACCTATCAAGCCTAGTAAAATTGCAAGGACTATGCAGGATGATCGTGCGGGGTTAAATCTTATAAATAGCATATTATCAGTGTCTGACCAAATCGTTGCCACTACAGCTTGAAAAGACTGTAGTTATGAGATTTGGGCAGTCCACCAACGATATGATCTTGTTGCTTTCTTTTTGAGTAAGGAGATAAATGTAGAATATGTAGTCAATGATAAAAATTACTTTCTAGAAATGTATAGAATTCATTCTTTATTTTATTACATTTTGATTTCTATTACAAACCTTGCTTGACTGGTCCTGACTCTGAACTACATTTTCAAATGCTCAATTCCTGTTGAGTTCCTGTGCATGTCTTTTTTTCGCGTGACTGGCTCCTTTCTTTAA
Organism: Fragum whitleyi; assembly: GCA_948146395.1. NCBI lineage: Eukaryota > Metazoa > Mollusca > Bivalvia > Cardiida > Cardiidae > Fragum > Fragum whitleyi. Next base: position 18,116,376 of record OX411548.1, on the reverse strand, counting down.
CGCGACAAAAGTGCCGAATTTAAGATTCGTGGGTACGTTCATTTCGACTGAATTTCGTGCTCATTTTCTATCATCATGTTGGTAATGAAAAAAATGCCGAGAATCACTTTGATCATATTTATATTTCTCAGGACTCGCTTAACTGTATCTTTTATGAGCTGTAGTAACGATCTAATATATATATATATTTGTCGCTCGCCATCGAGGAAAACTGCAAACTTATCTTTTTGAGGGTTAGTTTGTTTTGCTCCGAGATAAAATGGCAACGTCGCATGCATGTAAATGTTCTAAAAAATGCGCGTTTCGACCCTGATTGGCCTACTATGAGCAGTAGCTAGTTTCATTTGCAGTTCGGGCTCGGCCAATATTTTTCCGACGTGAACGCGAAGGCGCATAATATTATCTTTTTTTATATAGTATACGGTAACTTTGAAATGCACAATAAATGTCCGGATTAGTTCTCCTTTTGTCACTCATATTAAAATGTGATGGGCGAAAATTGTGTAAATGAATACTTGGTTGTTTGACAAGATCGATCTACGTGTTTGCAAACTTCATAAAAACAGTAATTAAGTAGTTGTGAAAGATTGCGGATTAGCAAATCGTCATGTTGTTTCAACGACGTGTGGCTAATTAACTTAAGTGTCAACTCATTCTGGCATATCAATACCGTGTCATGAAATGACAGTGGCATGTAGCACTTGCTAATCTTTGAGTGGATAGCATAAAAAGGCTGCATAGAATCAGATGAAACCATTCTTTTCCACCATTCTACATCGATAATAACACAACAATGCCTTCGAAAATGAAATCTCTTGACAAGCGCTTCACATTGAACACAGCTGAGCGACGATTCAAGAAAGCCTGCGACCAGATTGTGCTGCTAAACCAGCGACTAGGCGAAGTACAGAAACGCTACAAAATGGCAAAAAGAACCAACAACAGATCCTTCCGCTACAATCTCAGACTGAAACTAGCAGTAATTGAAGGAGCAAGAAACATGTACTACGACTACGCCTACAACAAAGCTGACCAGGTCGCCGAACTACGCAGAGAGCTATTCAACGAGTCTGTCGAAATCGTGTCTGCTTCTGACTCTGATTATTCTTCAGACTCTGAATAGCAAGAGTCGCACAGCTGTTCGTCGTTTAACAAAACGGCCCTTTTCAGAGCCAAACCAAATGTCTAGAAAGACATCTTTTTCACAAATTGTCAAACAAATAAAAAAGATCAAGTCCCGTAAAAGTCCAATTGAACGCCTAAACATACCTTAAATTTGTATTAAAATCCGAGAAAAGGCCGTCAATCGATTGTCCTTCTAAAACATATTGACCCGCCACGCAAAAATGGAACATTTAACTTGCGCGATACCTATCAAGCCTAGTAAAATTGCAAGGACTATGCAGGATGATCGTGCGGGGTTAAATCTTATAAATAGCATATTATCAGTGTCTGACCAAATCGTTGCCACTACAGCTTGAAAAGACTGTAGTTATGAGATTTGGGCAGTCCACCAACGATATGATCTTGTTGCTTTCTTTTTGAGTAAGGAGATAAATGTAGAATATGTAGTCAATGATAAAAATTACTTTCTAGAAATGTATAGAATTCATTCTTTATTTTATTACATTTTGATTTCTATTACAAACCTTGCTTGACTGGTCCTGACTCTGAACTACATTTTCAAATGCTCAATTCCTGTTGAGTTCCTGTGCATGTCTTTTTTTCGCGTGACTGGCTCCTTTCTTTAACGCGACAAAAGTGCCGAATTTAAGATTCGTGGGTACGTTCATTTCGACTGAATTTCGTGCTCATTTTCTATCATCATGTTGGTAATGAAAAAAATGCCGAGAATCACTTTGATCATATTTATATTTCTCAGGACTCGCTTAACTGTATCTTTTATGAGCTGTAGTAACGATCTAATATATATATATTTGTCGCTCGCCATCGAGGAAAACTGCAAACTTATCTTTTTGAGGGTTAGTTTGTTTTGCTCCGAGATAAAATGGCAACGTCGCATGCATGTAAATGTTCTAAAAAATGCGCGTTTCGACCCTGATTGGCCTACTATGAGCAGTAGCTAGTTTCATTTGCAGTTCGGGCTCGGCCAATATTTTTCCGACGTGAACGCGAAGGCGCATAATATTATCTTTTTTTATATAGTATACGGTAACTTTGAAATGCACAATAAATGTCCGGATTAGTTCTCCTTTTGTCACTCATATTAAAATGTGATGGGCGAAAATTGTGTAAATGAATACTTGGTTGTTTGACAAGATCGATCTACGTGTTTGCAAACTTCATAAAAACAGTAATTAAGTAGTTGTGAAAGATTGCGGATTAGCAAATCGTCATGTTGTTTCAACGACGTGTGGCTAATTAACTTAAGTGTCAACTCATTCTGGCATATCAATACCGTGTCATGAAATGACAGTGGCATGTAGCACTTGCTAATCTTTGAGTGGATAGCATAAAAAGGCTGCATAGAATCAGATGAAACCATTCTTTTCCACCATTCTACATCGATAATAACACAACAATGCCTTCGAAAATGAAATCTCTTGACAAGCGCTTCACATTGAACACAGCTGAGCGACGATTCAAGAAAGCCTGCGACCAGATTGTGCTGCTAAACCAGCGACTAGGCGAAGTACAGAAACGCTACAAAATGGCAAAAAGAACCAACAACAGATCCTTCCGCTACAATCTCAGACTGAAACTAGCAGTAATTGAAGGAGCAAGAAACATGTACTACGACTACGCCTACAACAAAGCTGACCAGGTCGCCGAACTACGCAGAGAGCTATTCAACGAGTCTGTCGAAATCGTGTCTGCTTCTGACTCTGATTATTCTTCAGACTCTGAATAGCAAGAGTCGCACAGCTGTTCGTCGTTTAACAAAACGGCCCTTTTCAGAGCCAAACCAAATGTCTAGAAAGACATCTTTTTCACAAATTGTCAAACAAATAAAAAAGATCAAGTCCCGTAAAAGTCCAATTGAACGCCTAAACATACCTTAAATTTGTATTAAAATCCGAGAAAAGGCCGTCAATCGATTGTCCTTCTAAAACATATTGACCCGCCACGCAAAAATGGAACATTTAACTTGCGCGATACCTATCAAGCCTAGTAAAATTGCAAGGACTATGCAGGATGATCGTGCGGGGTTAAATCTTATAAATAGCATATTATCAGTGTCTGACCAAATCGTTGCCACTACAGCTTGAAAAGACTGTAGTTATGAGATTTGGGCAGTCCACCAACGATATGATCTTGTTGCTTTCTTTTTGAGTAAGGAGATAAATGTAGAATATGTAGTCAATGATAAAAATTACTTTCTAGAAATGTATAGAATTCATTCTTTATTTTATTACATTTTGATTTCTATTACAAACCTTGCTTGACTGGTCCTGACTCTGAACTACATTTTCAAATGCTCAATTCCTGTTGAGTTCCTGTGCATGTCTTTTTTTCGCGTGACTGGCTCCTTTCTTTAACGCGACAAAAGTGCCGAATTTAAGATTCGTGGGTACGTTCATTTCGACTGAATTTCGTGCTCATTTTCTATCATCATGTTGGTAATGAAAAAAATGCCGAGAATCACTTTGATCATATTTATATTTCTCAGGACTCGCTTAACTGTATCTTTTATGAGCTGTAGTAACGATCTAATATATATATATATTTGTCGCTCGCCATCGAGGAAAACTGCAAACTTATCTTTTTGAGGGTTAGTTTGTTTTGCTCCGAGATAAAATGGCAACGTCGCATGCATGTAAATGTTCTAAAAAATGCGCGTTTCGACCCTGATTGGCCTACTATGAGCAGTAGCTAGTTTCATTTGCAGTTCGGGCTCGGCCAATATTTTTCCGACGTGAACGCGAAGGCGCATAATATTATTTTTTTTTATATAGTATACGGTAACTTTGAAATGCACAATAAATGTCCGGATTAGTTCTCCTTTTGTCACTCATATTAAAATGTGATGGGCGAAAATTGTGTAAATGAATACTTGGTTGTTTGACAAGATCGATCTACGTGTTTGCAAACTTCATAAAAACAGTAATTAAGTAGTTGTGAAAGATTGCGGATTAGCAAATCGTCATGTTGTTTCAACGACGTGTGGCTAATTAACTTAAGTGTCAACTCATTCTGGCATATCAATACCGTGTCATGAAATGACAGTGGCATGTAGCACTTGCTAATCTTTGAGTGGATAGCATAAAAAGGCTGCATAGAATCAGATGAAACCATTCTTTTCCACCATTCTACATCGATAATAACACAACAATGCCTTCGAAAATGAAATCTCTTGACAAGCGCTTCACATTGAACACAGCTGAGCGACGATTCAAGAAAGCCTGCGACCAGATTGTGCTGCTAAACCAGCGACTAGGCGAAGTACAGAAACGCTACAAAATGGCAAAAAGAACCAACAACAGATCCTTCCGCTACAATCTCAGACTGAAACTAGCAGTAATTGAAGGAGCAAGAAACATGTACTACGACTACGCCTACAACAAAGCTGACCAGGTCGCCGAACTACGCAGAGAGCTATTCAACGAGTCTGTCGAAATCGTGTCTGCTTCTGACTCTGATTATTCTTCAGACTCTGAATAGCAAGAGTCGCACAGCTGTTCGTCGTTTAACAAAACGGCCCTTTTCAGAGCCAAACCAAATGTCTAGAAAGACATCTTTTTCACAAATTGTCAAACAAATAAAAAAGATCAAGTCCCGTAAAAGTCCAATTGAACGCCTAAACATACCTTAAATTTGTATTAAAATCCGAGAAAAGGCCGTCAATCGATTGTCCTTCTAAAACATATTGACCCGCCACGCAAAAATGGAACATTTAACTTGCGCGATACCTATCAAGCCTAGTAAAATTGCAAGGACTATGCAGGATGATCGTGCGGGGTTAAATCTTATAAATAGCATATTATCAGTGTCTGACCAAATCGTTGCCACTACAGCTTGAAAAGACTGTAGTTATGAGATTTGGGCAGTCCACCAACGATATGATCTTGTTGCTTTCTTTTTGAGTAAGGAGATAAATGTAGAATATGTAGTCAATGATAAAAATTACTTTCTAGAAATGTATAGAATTCATTCTTTATTTTATTACATTTTGATTTCTATTACAAACCTTGCTTGACTGGTCCTGACTCTGAACTACATTTTCAAATGCTCAATTCCTGTTGAGTTCCTGTGCATGTCTTTTTTTCGCGTGACTGGCTCCTTTCTTTAACGCGACAAAAGTGCCGAATTTAAGATTCGTGGGTACGTTCATTTCGACTGAATTTCGTGCTCATTTTCTATCATCATGTTGGTAATGAAAAAAATGCCGAGAATCACTTTGATCATATTTATATTTCTCAGGACTCGCTTAACTGTATCTTTTATGAGCTGTAGTAACGATCTAATATATATATATTTGTCGCTCGCCATCGAGGAAAACTGCAAACTTATCTTTTTGAGGGTTAGTTTGTTTTGCTCCGAGATAAAATGGCAACGTCGCATGCATGTAAATGTTCTAAAAAATGCGCGTTTCGACCCTGATTGGCCTACTATGAGCAGTAGCTAGTTTCATTTGCAGTTCGGGCTCGGCCAATATTTTTCCGACGTGAACGCAAAGGCGCATAATATTATCTTTTTTTATATAGTATACGGTAACTTTGAAATGCACAATAAATGTCCGGATTAGTTCTCCTTTTGTCACTCATATTAAAATGTGATGGGCGAAAATTGTGTAAATGAATACTTGGTTGTTTGACAAGATCGATCTACGTGTTTGCAAACTTCATAAAAACAGTAATTAAGTAGTTGTGAAAGATTGCGGATTAGCAAATCGTCATGTTGTTTCAACGACGTGTGGCTAATTAACTTAAGTGTCAACTCATTCTGGCATATCAATACCGTGTCATGAAATGACAGTGGCATGTAGCACTTGCTAATCTTTGAGTGGATAGCATAAAAAGGCTGCATAGAATCAGATGAAACCATTCTTTTCCACCATTCTACATCGATAATAACACAACAATGCCTTCGAAAATGAAATCTCTTGACAAGCGCTTCACATTGAACACAGCTGAGCGACGATTCAAGAAAGCCTGCGACCAGATTGTGCTGCTAAACCAGCGACTAGGCGAAGTACAGAAACGCTACAAAATGGCAAAAAGAACCAACAACAGATCCTTCCGCTACAATCTCAGACTGAAACTAGCAGTAATTGAAGGAGCAAGAAACATGTACTACGACTACGCCTACAACAAAGCTGACCAGGTCGCCGAACTACGCAGAGAGCTATTCAACGAGTCTGTCGAAATCGTGTCTGCTTCTGACTCTGATTATTCTTCAGACTCTGAATAGCAAGAGTCGCACAGCTGTTCGTCGTTTAACAAAACGGCCCTTTTCAGAGCCAAACCAAATGTCTAGAAAGACATCTTTTTCACAAATTGTCAAACAAATAAAAAAGATCAAGTCCCGTAAAAGTCCAATTGAACGCCTAAACATACCTTAAATTTGTATTAAAATCCGAGAAAAGGCCGTCAATCGATTGTCCTTCTAAAACATATTGACCCGCCACGCAAAAATGGAACATTTAACTTGCGCGATACCTATCAAGCCTAGTAAAATTGCAAGGACTATGCAGGATGATCGTGCGGGGTTAAATCTTATAAATAGCATATTATCAGTGTCTGACCAAATCGTTGCCACTACAGCTTGAAAAGACTGTAGTTATGAGATTTGGGCAGTCCACCAACGATATGATCTTGTTGCTTTCTTTTTGAGTAAGGAGATAAATGTAGAATATGTAGTCAATGATAAAAATTACTTTCTAGAAATGTATAGAATTCATTCTTTATTTTATTACATTTTGATTTCTATTACAAACCTTGCTTGACTGGTCCTGACTCTGAACTACATTTTCAAATGCTCAATTCCTGTTGAGTTCCTGTGCATGTCTTTTTTTCGCGTGACTGGCTCCTTTCTTTAACGCGACAAAAGTGCCGAATTTAAGATTCGTGGGTACGTTCATTTCGACTGAATTTCGTGCTCATTTTCTATCATCATGTTGGTAATGAAAAAAATGCCGAGAATCACTTTGATCATATTTATATTTCTCAGGACTCGCTTAACTGTATCTTTTATGAGCTGTAGTAACGATCTAATATATATATATTTGTCGCTCGCCATCGAGGAAAACTGCAAACTTATCTTTTTGAGGGTTAGTTTGTTTTGCTCCGAGATAAAATGGCAACGTCGCATGCATGTAAATGTTCTAAAAAATGCGCGTTTCGACCCTGATTGGCCTACTATGAGCAGTAGCTAGTTTCATTTGCAGTTCGGGCTCGGCCAATATTTTTCCGACGTGAACGCGAAGGCGCATAATATTATCTTTTTTTATATAGTATACGGTAACTTTGAAATGCACAATAAATGTCCGGATTAGTTCTCCTTTTGTCACTCATATTAAAATGTGATGGGCGAAAATTGTGTAAATGAATACTTGGTTGTTTGACAAGATCGATCTACGTGTTTGCAAACTTCATAAAAACAGTAATTAAGTAGTTGTGAAAGATTGCGGATTAGCAAATCGTCATGTTGTTTCAACGACGTGTGGCTAATTAACTTAAGTGTCAACTCATTCTGGCATATCAATACCGTGTCATGAAATGACAGTGGCATGTAGCACTTGCTAATCTTTGAGTGGATAGCATAAAAAGGCTGCATAGAATCAGATGAAACCATTCTTTTCCACCATTCTACATCGATAATAACACAACAATGCCTTCGAAAATGAAATCTCTTGACAAGCGCTTCACATTGAACACAGCTGAGCGACGATTCAAGAAAGCCTGCGACCAGATTGTGCTGCTAAACCAGCGACTAGGCGAAGTACAGAAACGCTACAAAATGGCAAAAAGAACCAACAACAGATCCTTCCGCTACAATCTCAGACTGAAACTAGCAGTAATTGAAGGAGCAAGAAACATGTACTACGACTACGCCTACAACAAAGCTGACCAGGTCGCCGAACTACGCAGAGAGCTATTCAACGAGTCTGTCGAAATCGTGTCTGCTTCTGACTCTGATTATTCTTCAGACTCTGAATAGCAAGAGTCGCACAGCTGTTCGTCGTTTAACAAAACGGCCCTTTTCAGAGCCAAACCAAATGTCTAGAAAGACATCTTTTTCACAAATTGTCAAACAAATAAAAAAGATCAAGTCCCGTAAAAGTCCAATTGAACGCCTAAACATACCTTAAATTTGTATTAAAATCCGAGAAAAGGCCGTCAATCGATTGTCCTTCTAAAACATATTGACCCGCCACGCAAAAATGGAACATTTAACTTGCGCGATACCTATCAAGCCTAGTAAAATTGCAAGGACTATGCAGGATGATCGTGCGGGGTTAAATCTTATAAATAGCATATTATCAGTGTCTGACCAAATCGTTGCCACTACAGCTTGAAAAGACTGTAGTTATGAGATTTGGGCAGTCCACCAACGATATGATCTTGTTGCTTTCTTTTTGAGTAAGGAGATAAATGTAGAATATGTAGTAAATGATAAAAATTACTTTCTAGAAATGTATAGAATTCATTCTTTATTTTATTACATTTTGATTTCTATTACAAACCTTGCTTGACTGGTCCTGACTCTGAACTACATTTTCAAATGCTCAATTCCTGTTGAGTTCCTGTGCATGTCTTTTTTTCGCGTGACTGGCTCCTTTCTTTAACGCGACAAAAGTGCCGAATTTAAGATTCGTGGGTACGTTCATTTCGACTGAATTTCGTGCTCATTTTCTATCATCATGTTGGTAATGAAAAAAATGCCGAGAATCACTTTGATCATATTTATATTTCTCAGGACTCGCTTAACTGTATCTTTTATGAGCTGTAGTAACGATCTAATATATATATATATTTGTCGCTCGCCATCGAGGAAAACTGCAAACTTATCTTTTTGAGGGTTAGTTTGTTTTGCTCCGAGATAAAATGGCAACGTCGCATGCATGTAAATGTTCTAAAAAATGCGCGTTTCGACCCTGATTGGCCTACTATGAGCAGTAGCTAGTTTCATTTGCAGTTCGGGCTCGGCCAATATTTTTCCGACGTGAACGCGAAGGCGCATAATATTATCTTTTTTTATATAGTATACGGTAACTTTGAAATGCACAATAAATGTCCGGATTAGTTCTCCTTTTGTCACTCATATTAAAATGTGATGGGCGAAAATTGTGTAAATGAATACTTGGTTGTTTGACAAGATCGATCTACGTGTTTGCAAACTTCATAAAAACAGTAATTAAGTAGTTGTGAAAGATTGCGGATTAGCAAATCGTCATGTTGTTTCAACGACGTGTGGCTAATTAACTTAAGTGTCAACTCATTCTGGCATATCAATACCGTGTCATGAAATGACAGTGGCATGTAGCACTTGCTAATCTTTGAGTGGATAGCATAAAAAGGCTGCATAGAATCAGATGAAACCATTCTTTTCCACCATTCTACATCGATAATAACACAACAATGCCTTCGAAAATGAAATCTCTTGACAAGCGCTTCACATTGAACACAGCTGAGCGACGATTCAAGAAAGCCTGCGACCAGATTGTGCTGCTAAACCAGCGACTAGGCGAAGTACAGAAACGCTACAAAATGGCAAAAAGAACCAACAACAGATCCTTCCGCTACAATCTCAGACTGAAACTAGCAGTAATTGAAGGAGCAAGAAACATGTACTACGACTACGCCTACAACAAAGCTGACCAGGTCGCCGAACTACGCAGAGAGCTATTCAACGAGTCTGTCGAAATCGTGTCTGCTTCTGACTCTGATTATTCTTCAGACTCTGAATAGCAAGAGTCGCACAGCTGTTCGTCGTTTAACAAAACGGCCCTTTTCAGAGCCAAACCAAATGTCTAGAAAGACATCTTTTTCACAAATTGTCAAACAAATAAAAAAGATCAAGTCCCGTAAAAGTCCAATTGAACGCCTAAACATACCTTAAATTTGTATTAAAATCCGAGAAAAGGCCGTCAATCGATTGTCCTTCTAAAACATATTGACCCGCCACGCAAAAATGGAACATTTAACTTGCGCGATACCTATCAAGCCTAGTAAAATTGCAAGGACTATGCAGGATGATCGTGCGGGGTTAAATCTTATAAATAGCATATTATCAGTGTCTGACCAAATCGTTGCCACTACAGCTTGAAAAGACTGTAGTTATGAGATTTGGGCAGTCCACCAACGATATGATCTTGTTGCTTTCTTTTTGAGTAAGGAGATAAATGTAGAATATGTAGTCAATGATAAAAATTACTTTCTAGAAATGTATAGAATTCATTCTTTATTTTATTACATTTTGATTTCTATTACAAACCTTGCTTGACTGGTCCTGACTCTGAACTACATTTTCAAATGCTCAATTCCTGTTGAGTTCCTGTGCATGTCTTTTTTTCGCGTGACTGGCTCCTTTCTTTAACGCGACAAAAGTGCCGAATTTAAGATTCGTGGGTACGTTCATTTCGACTGAATTTCGTGCTCATTTTCTATCATCATGTTGGTAATGAAAAAAATGCCGAGAATCACTTTGATCATATTTATATTTCTCAGGACTCGCTTAACTGTATCTTTTATGAGCTGTAGTAACGATCTAATATATATATATTTGTCGCTCGCCATCGAGGAAAACTGCAAACTTATCTTTTTGAGGGTTAGTTTGTTTTGCTCCGAGATAAAATGGCAACGTCGCATGCATGTAAATGTTCTAAAAAATGCGCGTTTCGACCCTGATTGGCCTACTATGAGCAGTAGCTAGTTTCATTTGCAGTTCGGGCTCGGCCAATATTTTTCCGACGTGAACGCGAAGGCGCATAATATTATCTTTTTTTATATAGTATACGGTAACTTTGAAATGCACAATAAATGTCCGGATTAGTTCTCCTTTTGTCACTCATATTAAAATGTGATGGGCGAAAATTGTGTAAATGAATACTTGGTTGTTTGACAAGATCGATCTACGTGTTTGCAAACTTCATAAAAACAGTAATTAAGTAGTTGTGAAAGATTGCGGATTAGCAAATCGTCATGTTGTTTCAACGACGTGTGGCTAATTAACTTAAGTGTCAACTCATTCTGGCATATCAATACCGTGTCATGAAATGACAGTGGCATGTAGCACTTGCTAATCTTTGAGTGGATAGCATAAAAAGGCTGCATAGAATCAGATGAAACCATTCTTTTCCACCATTCTACATCGATAATAACACAACAATGCCTTCGAAAATGAAATCTCTTGACAAGCGCTTCACATTGAACACAGCTGAGCGACGATTCAAGAAAGCCTGCGACCAGATTGTGCTGCTAAACCAGCGACTAGGCGAAGTACAGAAACGCTACAAAATGGCAAAAAGAACCAACAACAGATCCTTCCGCTACAATCTCAGACTGAAACTAGCAGTAATTGAAGGAGCAAGAAACATGTACTACGACTACGCCTACAACAAAGCTGACCAGGTCGCCGAACTACGCAGAGAGCTATTCAACGAGTCTGTCGAAATCGTGTCTGCTTCTGACTCTGATTATTCTTCAGACTCTGAATAGCAAGAGTCGCACAGCTGTTCGTCGTTTAACAAAACGGCCCTTTTCAGAGCCAAACCAAATGTCTAGAAAGACATCTTTTTCACAAATTGTCAAACAAATAAAAAAGATCAAGTCCCGTAAAAGTCCAATTGAACGCCTAAACATACCTTAAATTTGTATTAAAATCCGAGAAAAGGCCGTCAATCGATTGTCCTTCTAAAACATATTGACCCGCCACGCAAAAATGGAACATTTAACTTGCGCGATACCTATCAAGCCTAGTAAAATTGCAAGGACTATGCAGGATGATCGTGCGGGGTTAAATCTTATAAATAGCATATTATCAGTGTCTGACCAAATCGTTGCCACTACAGCTTGAAAAGACTGTAGTTATGAGATTTGGGCAGTCCACCAACGATATGATCTTGTTGCTTTCTTTTTGAGTAAGGAGATAAATGTAGAATATGTAGTCAATGATAAAAATTACTTTCTAGAAATGTATAGAATTCATTCTTTATTTTATTACATTTTGATTTCTATTACAAACCTTGCTTGACTGGTCCTGACTCTGAACTACATTTTCAAATGCTCAATTCCTGTTGAGTTCCTGTGCATGTCTTTTTTTCGCGTGACTGGCTCCTTTCTTTAACGCGACAAAAGTGCCGAATTTAAGATTCGTGGGTACGTTCATTTCGACTGAATTTCGTGCTCATTTTCTATCATCATGTTGGTAATGAAAAAAATGCCGAGAATCACTTTGATCATATTTATATTTCTCAGGACTCGCTTAACTGTATCTTTTATGAGCTGTAGTAACGATCTAATATATATATATATTTGTCGCTCGCCATCGAGGAAAACTGCAAACTTATCTTTTTGAGGGTTAGTTTGTTTTGCTCCGAGATAAAATGGCAACGTCGCATGCATGTAAATGTTCTAAAAAATGCGCGTTTCGACCCTGATTGGCCTACTATGAGCAGTAGCTAGTTTCATTTGCAGTTCGGGCTCGGCCAATATTTTTCCGACGTGAACGCGAAGGCGCATAATATTATCTTTTTTTATATAGTATACGGTAACTTTGAAATGCACAATAAATGTCCGGATTAGTTCTCCTTTTGTCACTCATATTAAAATGTGATGGGCGAAAATTGTGTAAATGAATACTTGGTTGTTTGACAAGATCGATCTACGTGTTTGCAAACTTCATAAAAACAGTAATTAAGTAGTTGTGAAAGATTGCGGATTAGCAAATCGTCATGTTGTTTCAACGACGTGTGGCTAATTAACTTAAGTGTCAACTCATTCTGGCATATCAATACCGTGTCATGAAATGACAGTGGCATGTAGCACTTGCTAATCTTTGAGTGGATAGCATAAAAAGGCTGCATAGAATCAGATGAAACCATTCTTTTCCACCATTCTACATCGATAATAACACAACAATGCCTTCGAAAATGAAATCTCTTGACAAGCGCTTCACATTGAACACAGCTGAGCGACGATTCAAGAAAGCCTGCGACCAGATTGTGCTGCTAAACCAGCGACTAGGCGAAGTACAGAAACGCTACAAAATGGCAAAAAGAACCAACAACAGATCCTTCCGCTACAATCTCAGACTGAAACTAGCAGTAATTGAAGGAGCAAGAAACATGTACTACGACTACGCCTACAACAAAGCTGACCAGGTCGCCGAACTACGCAGAGAGCTATTCAACGAGTCTGTCGAAATCGTGTCTGCTTCTGACTCTGATTATTCTTCAGACTCTGAATAGCAAGAGTCGCACAGCTGTTCGTCGTTTAACAAAACGGCCCTTTTCAGAGCCAAACCAAATGTCTAGAAAGACATCTTTTTCACAAATTGTCAAACAAATAAAAAAGATCAAGTCCCGTAAAAGTCCAATTGAACGCCTAAACATACCTTAAATTTGTATTAAAATCCGAGAAAAGGCCGTCAATCGATTGTCCTTCTAAAACATATTGACCCGCCACGCAAAAATGGAACATTTAACTTGCGCGATACCTATCAAGCCTAGTAAAATTGCAAGGACTATGCAGGATGATCGTGCGGGGTTAAATCTTATAAATAGCATATTATCAGTGTCTGACCAAATCGTTGCCACTACAGCTTGAAAAGACTGTAGTTATGAGATTTGGGCAGTCCACCAACGATATGATCTTGTTGCTTTCTTTTTGAGTAAGGAGATAAATGTAGAATATGTAGTCAATGATAAAAATTACTTTCTAGAAATGTATAGAATTCATTCTTTATTTTATTACATTTTGATTTCTATTACAAACCTTGCTTGACTGGTCCTGACTCTGAACTACATTTTCAAATGCTCAATTCCTGTTGAGTTCCTGTGCATGTCTTTTTTTCGCGTGACTGGCTCCTTTCTTTAACGCGACAAAAGTGCCGAATTTAAGATTCGTGGGTACGTTCATTTCGACTGAATTTCGTGCTCATTTTCTATCATCATGTTGGTAATGAAAAAAATGCCGAGAATCACTTTGATCATATTTATATTTCTCAGGACTCGCTTAACTGTATCTTTTATGAGCTGTAGTAACGATCTAATATATATATATTTGTCGCTCGCCATCGAGGAAAACTGCAAACTTATCTTTTTGAGGGTTAGTTTGTTTTGCTCCGAGATAAAATGGCAACGTCGCATGCATGTAAATGTTCTAAAAAATGCGCGTTTCGACCCTGATTGGCCTACTATGAGCAGTAGCTAGTTTCATTTGCAGTTCGGGCTCGGCCAATATTTTTCCGACGTGAACGCGAAGGCGCATAATATTATCTTTTTTTATATAGTATACGGTAACTTTGAAATGCACAATAAATGTCCGGATTAGTTCTCCTTTTGTCACTCATATTAAAATGTGATGGGCGAAAATTGTGTAAATGAATACTTGGTTGTTTGACAAGATCGATCTACGTGTTTGCAAACTTCATAAAAACAGTAATTAAGTAGTTGTGAAAGATTGCGGATTAGCAAATCGTCATGTTGTTTCAACGACGTGTGGCTAATTAACTTAAGTGTCAACTCATTCTGGCATATCAATACCGTGTCATGAAATGACAGTGGCATGTAGCACTTGCTAATCTTTGAGTGGATAGCATAAAAAGGCTGCATAGAATCAGATGAAACCATTCTTTTCCACCATTCTACATCGATAATAACACAACAATGCCTTCGAAAATGAAATCTCTTGACAAGCGCTTCACATTGAACACAGCTGAGCGACGATTCAAGAAAGCCTGCGACCAGATTGTGCTGCTAAACCAGCGACTAGGCGAAGTACAGAAACGCTACAAAATGGCAAAAAGAACCAACAACAGATCCTTCCGCTACAATCTCAGACTGAAACTAGCAGTAATTGAAGGAGCAAGAAACATGTACTACGACTACGCCTACAAAAAAGCTGACCAGGTCGCCGAACTACGCAGAGAGCTATTCAACGAGTCTGTCGAAATCGTGTCTGCTTCTGACTCTGATTATTCTTCAGACTCTGAATAGCAAGAGTCGCACAGCTGTTCGTCGTTTAACAAAACGGCCCTTTTCAGAGCCAAACCAAATGTCTAGAAAGACATCTTTTTCACAAATTGTCAAACAAATAAAAAAGATCAAGTCCCGTAAAAGTCCAATTGAACGCCTAAACATACCTTAAATTTGTATTAAAATCCGAGAAAAGGCCGTCAATCGATTGTCCTTCTAAAACATATTGACCCGCCACGCAAAAATGGAACATTTAACTTGCGCGATACCTATCAAGCCTAGTAAAATTGCAAGGACTATGCAGGATGATCGTGCGGGGTTAAATCTTATAAATAGCATATTATCAGTGTCTGACCAAATCGTTGCCACTACAGCTTGAAAAGACTGTAGTTATGAGATTTGGGCAGTCCACCAACGATATGATCTTGTTGCTTTCTTTTTGAGTAAGGAGATAAATGTAGAATATGTAGTCAATGATAAAAATTACTTTCTAGAAATGTATAGAATTCATTCTTTATTTTATTACATTTTGATTTCTATTACAAACCTTGCTTGACTGGTCCTGACTCTGAACTACATTTTCAAATGCTCAATTCCTGTTGAGTTCCTGTGCATGTCTTTTTTTCGCGTGACTGGCTCCTTTCTTTAACGCGACAAAAGTGCCGAATTTAAGATTCGTAGGTACGTTCATTTCGACTGAATTTCGTGCTCATTTTCTATCATCATGTTGGTAATGAAAAAAATGCCGAGAATCACTTTGATCATATTTATATTTCTCAGGACTCGCTTAACTGTATCTTTTATGAGCTGTAGTAACGATCTAATATATATATATTTGTCGCTCGCCATCGAGGAAAACTGCAAACTTATCTTTTTGAGGGTTAGTTTGTTTTGCTCCGAGATAAAATGGCAACGTCGCATGCATGTAAATGTTCTAAAAAATGCGCGTTTCGACCCTGATTGGCCTACTATGAGCAGTAGCTAGTTTCATTTGCAGTTCGGGCTCGGCCAATATTTTTCCGACGTGAACGCGAAGGCGCATAATATTATCTTTTTTTATATAGTATACGGTAACTTTGAAATGCACAATAAATGTCCGGATTAGTTCTCCTTTTGTCACTCATATTAAAATGTGATGGGCGAAAATTGTGTAAATGAATACTTGGTTGTTTGACAAGATCGATCTACGTGTTTGCAAACTTCATAAAAACAGTAATTAAGTAGTTGTGAAAGATTGCGGATTAGCAAATCGTCATGTTGTTTCAACGACGTGTGGCTAATTAACTTAAGTGTCAACTCATTCTGGCATATCAATACCGTGTCATGAAATGACAGTGGCATGTAGCACTTGCTAATCTTTGAGTGGATAGCATAAAAAGGCTGCATAGAATCAGATGAAACCATTCTTTTCCACCATTCTACATCGATAATAACACAACAATGCCTTCGAAAATGAAATCTCTTGACAAGCGCTTCACATTGAACACAGCTGAGCGACGATTCAAGAAAGCCTGCGACCAGATTGTGCTGCTAAACCAGCGACTAGGCGAAGTACAGAAACGCTACAAAATGGCAAAAAGAACCAACAACAGATCCTTCCGCTACAATCTCAGACTGAAACTAGCAGTAATTGAAGGAGCAAGAAACATGTACTACGACTACGCCTACAACAAAGCTGACCAGGTCGCCGAACTACGCAGAGAGCTATTCAACGAGTCTGTCGAAATCGTGTCTGCTTCTGACTCTGATTATTCTTCAGACTCTGAATAGCAAGAGTCGCACAGCTGTTCGTCGTTTAACAAAACGGCCCTTTTCAGAGCCAAACCAAATGTCTAGAAAGACATCTTTTTCACAAATTGTCAAACAAATAAAAAAGATCAAGTCCCGTAAAAGTCCAATTGAACGCCTAAACATACCTTAAATTTGTATTAAAATCCGAGAAAAGGCCGTCAATCGATTGTCCTTCTAAAACATATTGACCCGCCACGCAAAAATGGAACATTTAACTTGCGCGATACCTATCAAGCCTAGTAAAATTGCAAGGACTATGCAGGATGATCGTGCGGGGTTAAATCTTATAAATAGCATATTATCAGTGTCTGACCAAATCGTTGCCACTACAGCTTGAAAAGACTGTAGTTATGAGATTTGGGCAGTCCACCAACGATATGATCTTGTTGCTTTCTTTTTGAGTAAGGAGATAAATGTAGAATATGTAGTCAATGATAAAAATTACTTTCTAGAAATGTATAGAATTCATTCTTTATTTTATTACATTTTGATTTCTATTACAAACCTTGCTTGACTGGTCCTGACTCTGAACTACATTTTCAAATGCTCAATTCCTGTTGAGTTCCTGTGCATGTCTTTTTTTCGCGTGACTGGCTCCTTTCTTTAACGCGACAAAAGTGCCGAATTTAAGATTCGTGGGTACGTTCATTTCGACTGAATTTCGTGCTCATTTTCTATCATCATGTTGGTAATGAAAAAAATGCCGAGAATCACTTTGATCATATTTATATTTCTCAGGACTCGCTTAACTGTATCTTTTATGAGCTGTAGTAACGATCTAATATATATATATTTGTCGCTCGCCATCGAGGAAAACTGCAAACTTATCTTTTTGAGGGTTAGTTTGTTTTGCTCCGAGATAAAATGGCAACGTCGCATGCATGTAAATGTTCTAAAAAATGCGCGTTTCGACCCTGATTGGCCTACTATGAGCAGTAGCTAGTTTCATTTGCAGTTCGGGCTCGGCCAATATTTTTCCGACGTGAACGCGAAGGCGCATAATATTATCTTTTTTTATATAGTATACGGTAACTTTGAAATGCACAATAAATGTCCGGATTAGTTCTCCTTTTGTCACTCATATTAAAATGTGATGGGCGAAAATTGTGTAAATGAATACTTGGTTGTTTGACAAGATCGATCTACGTGTTTGCAAACTTCATAAAAACAGTAATTAAGTAGTTGTGAAAGATTGCGGATTAGCAAATCGTCATGTTGTTTCAACGACGTGTGGCTAATTAACTTAAGTGTCAACTCATTCTGGCATATCAATACCGTGTCATGAAATGACAGTGGCATGTAGCACTTGCTAATCTTTGAGTGGATAGCATAAAAAGGCTGCATAGAATCAGATGAAACCATTCTTTTCCACCATTCTACATCGATAATAACACAACAATGCCTTCGAAAATGAAATCTCTTGACAAGCGCTTCACATTGAACACAGCTGAGCGACGATTCAAGAAAGCCTGCGACCAGATTGTGCTGCTAAACCAGCGACTAGGCGAAGTACAGAAACGCTACAAAATGGCAAAAAGAACCAACAACAGATCCTTCCGCTACAATCTCAGACTGAAACTAGCAGTAATTGAAGGAGCAAGAAACATGTACTACGACTACGCCTACAACAAAGCTGACCAGGTCGCCGAACTACGCAGAGAGCTATTCAACGAGTCTGTCGAAATCGTGTCTGCTTCTGACTCTGATTATTCTTCAGACTCTGAATAGCAAGAGTCGCACAGCTGTTCGTCGTTTAACAAAACGGCCCTTTTCAGAGCCAAACCAAATGTCTAGAAAGACATCTTTTTCACAAATTGTCAAACAAATAAAAAAGATCAAGTCCCGTAAAAGTCTAATTGAACGCCTAAACATACCTTAAATTTGTATTAAAATCCGAGAAAAGGCCGTCAATCGATTGTCCTTCTAAAACATATTGACCCGCCACGCAAAAATGGAACATTTAACTTGCGCGATACCTATCAAGCCTAGTAAAATTGCAAGGACTATGCAGGATGATCGTGCGGGGTTAAATCTTATAAATAGCATATTATCAGTGTCTGACCAAATCGTTGCCACTACAGCTTGAAAAGACTGTAGTTATGAGATTTGGGCAGTCCACCAACGATATGATCTTGTTGCTTTCTTTTTGAGTAAGGAGATAAATGTAGAATATGTAGTCAATGATAAAAATTACTTTCTAGAAATGTATAGAATTCATTCTTTATTTTATTACATTTTGATTTCTATTACAAACCTTGCTTGACTGGTCCTGACTCTGAACTACATTTTCAAATGCTCAATTCCTGTTGAGTTCCTGTGCATGTCTTTTTTTCGCGTGACTGGCTCCTTTCTTTAACGCGACAAAAGTGCCGAATTTAAGATTCGTGGGTACGTTCATTTCGACTGAATTTCGTGCTCATTTTCTATCATCATGTTGGTAATGAAAAAAATGCCGAGAATCACTTTGATCATATTTATATTTCTCAGGACTCGCTTAACTGTATCTTTTATGAGCTGTAGTAACGATCTAATATATATATATTTGTCGCTCGCCATCGAGGAAAACTGCAAACTTATCTTTTTGAGGGTTAGTTTGTTTTGCTCCGAGATAAAATGGCAACGTCGCATGCATGTAAATGTTCTAAAAAATGCGCGTTTCGACCCTGATTGGCCTACTATGAGCAGTAGCTAGTTTCATTTGCAGTTCGGGCTCGGCCAATATTTTTCCGACGTGAACGCGAAGGCGCATAATATTATCTTTTTTTATATAGTATACGGTAACTTTGAAATGCACAATAAATATCCGGATTAGTTCTCCTTTTGTCACTCATATTAAAATGTGATGGGCGAAAATTGTGTAAATGAATACTTGGTTGTTTGACAAGATCGATCTACGTGTTTGCAAACTTCATAAAAACAGTAATTAAGTAGTTGTGAAAGATTGCGGATTAGCAAATCGTCATGTTGTTTCAACGACGTGTGGCTAATTAACTTAAGTGTCAACTCATTCTGGCATATCAATACCGTGTCATGAAATGACAGTGGCATGTAGCACTTGCTAATCTTTGAGTGGATAGCATAAAAAGGCTGCATAGAATCAGATGAAACCATTCTTTTCCACCATTCTACATCGATAATAACACAACAATGCCTTCGAAAATGAAATCTCTTGACAAGCGCTTCACATTGAACACAGCTGAGCGACGATTCAAGAAAGCCTGCGACCAGATTGTGCTGCTAAACCAGCGACTAGGCGAAGTACAGAAACGCTACAAAATGGCAAAAAGAACCAACAACAGATCCTTCCGCTACAATCTCAGACTGAAACTAGCAGTAATTGAAGGAGCAAGAAACATGTACTACGACTACGCCTACAACAAAGCTGACCAGGTCGCCGAACTACGCAGAGAGCTATTCAACGAGTCTGTCGAAATCGTGTCTGCTTCTGACTCTGATTATTCTTCAGACTCTGAATAGCAAGAGTCGCACAGCTGTTCGTCGTTTAACAAAACGGCCCTTTTCAGAGCCAAACCAAATGTCTAGAAAGACATCTTTTTCACAAATTGTCAAACAAATAAAAAAGATCAAGTCCCGTAAAAGTCCAATTGAACGCCTAAACATACCTTAAATTTGTATTAAAATCCGAGAAAAGGCCGTCAATCGATTGTCCTTCTAAAACATATTGACCCGCCACGCAAAAATGGAACATTTAACTTGCGCGATACCTATCAAGCCTAGTAAAATTGCAAGGACTATGCAGGATGATCGTGCGGGGTTAAATCTTATAAATAGCATATTATCAGTGTCTGACCAAATCGTTGCCACTACAGCTTGAAAAGACTGTAGTTATGAGATTTGGGCAGTCCACCAACGATATGATCTTGTTGCTTTCTTTTTGAGTAAGGAGATAAATGTAGAATATGTAGTCAATGATAAAAATTACTTTCTAGAAATGTATAGAATTCATTCTTTATTTTATTACATTTTGATTTCTATTACAAACCTTGCTTGACTGGTCCTGACTCTGAACTACATTTTCAAATGCTCAATTCCTGTTGAGTTCCTGTGCATGTCTTTTTTTCGCGTGACTGGCTCCTTTCTTTAACGCGACAAAAGTGCCGAATTTAAGATTCGTGGGTACGTTCATTTCGACTGAATTTCGTGCTCATTTTCTATCATCATGTTGGTAATGAAAAAAATGCCGAGAATCACTTTGATCATATTTATATTTCTCAGGACTCGCTTAACTGTATCTTTTATGAGCTGTAGTAACGATCTAATATATATATATTTGTCGCTCGCCATCGAGGAAAACTGCAAACTTATCTTTTTGAGGGTTAGTTTGTTTTGCTCCGAGATAAAATGGCAACGTCGCATGCATGTAAATGTTCTAAAAAATGCGCGTTTCGACCCTGATTGGCCTACTATGAGCAGTAGCTAGTTTCATTTGCAGTTCGGGCTCGGCCAATATTTTTCCGACGTGAACGCGAAGGCGCATAATATTATCTTTTTTTATATAGTATACGGTAACTTTGAAATGCACAATAAATGTCCGGATTAGTTCTCCTTTTGTCACTCATATTAAAATGTGATGGGCGAAAATTGTGTAAATGAATACTTGGTTGTTTGACAAGATCGATCTACGTGTTTGCAAACTTCATAAAAACAGTAATTAAGTAGTTGTGAAAGATTGCGGATTAGCAAATCGTCATGTTGTTTCAACGACGTGTGGCTAATTAACTTAAGTGTCAACTCATTCTGGCATATCAATACCGTGTCATGAAATGACAGTGGCATGTAGCACTTGCTAATCTTTGAGTGGATAGCATAAAAAGGCTGCATAGAATCAGATGAAACCATTCTTTTCCACCATTCTACATCGATAATAACACAACAATGCCTTCGAAAATGAAATCTCTTGACAAGCGCTTCACATTGAACACAGCTGAGCGACGATTCAAGAAAGCCTGCGACCAGATTGTGCTGCTAAACCAGCGACTAGGCGAAGTACAGAAACGCTACAAAATGGCAAAAAGAACCAACAACAGATCCTTCCGCTACAATCTCAGACTGAAACTAGCAGTAATTGAAGGAGCAAGAAACATGTACTACGACTACGCCTACAAAAAAGCTGACCAGGTCGCCGAACTACGCAGAGAGCTATTCAACGAGTCTGTCGAAATCGTGTCTGCTTCTGACTCTGATTATTCTTCAGACTCTGAATAGCAAGAGTCGCACAGCTGTTCGTCGTTTAACAAAACGGCCCTTTTCAGAGCCAAACCAAATGTCTAGAAAGACATCTTTTTCACAAATTGTCAAACAAATAAAAAAGATCAAGTCCCGTAAAAGTCCAATTGAACGCCTAAACATACCTTAAATTTGTATTAAAATCCGAGAAAAGGCCGTCAATCGATTGTCCTTCTAAAACATATTGACCCGCCACGCAAAAATGGAACATTTAACTTGCGCGATACCTATCAAGCCTAGTAAAATTGCAAGGACTATGCAGGATGATCGTGCGGGGTTAAATCTTATAAATAGCATATTATCAGTGTCTGACCAAATCGTTGCCACTACAGCTTGAAAAGACTGTAGTTATGAGATTTGGGCAGTCCACCAACGATATGATCTTGTTGCTTTCTTTTTGAGTAAGGAGATAAATGTAGAATATGTAGTCAATGATAAAAATTACTTTCTAGAAATGTATAGAATTCATTCTTTATTTTATTACATTTTGATTTCTATTACAAACCTTGCTTGACTGGTCCTGACTCTGAACTACATTTTCAAATGCTCAATTCCTGTTGAGTTCCTGTGCATGTCTTTTTTTCGCGTGACTGGCTCCTTTCTTTAACGCGACAAAAGTGCCGAATTTAAGATTCGTGGGTACGTTCATTTCGACTGAATTTCGTGCTCATTTTCTATCATCATGTTGGTAATGAAAAAAATGCCGAGAATCACTTTGATCATATTTATATTTCTCAGGACTCGCTTAACTGTATCTTTTATGAGCTGTAGTAACGATCTAATATATATATATTTGTCGCTCGCCATCGAGGAAAACTGCAAACTTATCTTTTTGAGGGTTAGTTTGTTTTGCTCCGAGATAAAATGGCAACGTCGCATGCATGTAAATGTTCTAAAAAATGCGCGTTTCGACCCTGATTGGCCTACTATGAGCAGTAGCTAGTTTCATTTGCAGTTCGGGCTCGGCCAATATTTTTCCGACGTGAACGCGAAGGCGCATAATATTATCTTTTTTTATATAGTATACGGTAACTTTGAAATGCACAATAAATGTCCGGATTAGTTCTCCTTTTGTCACTCATATTAAAATGTGATGGGCGAAAATTGTGTAAATGAATACTTGGTTGTTTGACAAGATCGATCTACGTGTTTGCAAACTTCATAAAAACAGTAATTAAGTAGTTGTGAAAGATTGCGGATTAGCAAATCGTCATGTTGTTTCAACGACGTGTGGCTAATTAACTTAAGTGTCAATACCGTGTCATGAAATGACAGTGGCATGTAGCACTTGCTAATCTTTGAGTGGATAGCATAAAAAGGCTGCATAGAATCAGATGAAACCATTCTTTTCCACCATTCTACATCGATAATAACACAACAATGCCTTCGAAAATGAAATCTCTTGACAAGCGCTTCACATTGAACACAGCTGAGCGACGATTCAAGAAAGCCTGCGACCAGATTGTGCTGCTAAACCAGCGACTAGGCGAAGTACAGAAACGCTACAAAATGGCAAAAAGAACCAACAACAGATCCTTCCGCTACAATCTCAGACTGAAACTAGCAGTAATTGAAGGAGCAAGAAACATGTACTACGACTACGCCTACAACAAAGCTGACCAGGTCGCCGAACTACGCAGAGAGCTATTCAACGAGTCTGTCGAAATCGTGTCTGCTTCTGACTCTGATTATTCTTCAGACTCTGAATAGCAAGAGTCGCACAGCTGTTCGTCGTTTAACAAAACGGCCCTTTTCAGAGCCAAACCAAATGTCTAGAAAGACATCTTTTTCACAAATTGTCAAACAAATAAAAAAGATCAAGTCCCGTAAAAGTCCAATTGAACGCCTAAACATACCTTAAATTTGTATTAAAATCCGAGAAAAGGCCGTCAATCGATTGTCCTTCTAAAACATATTGACCCGCCACGCAAAAATGGAACATTTAACTTGCGCGATACCTATCAAGCCTAGTAAAATTGCAAGGACTATGCAGGATGATCGTGCGGGGTTAAATCTTATAAATAGCATATTATCAGTGTCTGACCAAATCGTTGCCACTACAGCTTGAAAAGACTGTAGTTATGAGATTTGGGCAGTCCACCAACGATATGATCTTGTTGCTTTCTTTTTGAGTAAGGAGATAAATGTAGAATATGTAGTCAATGATAAAAATTACTTTCTAGAAATGTATAGAATTCATTCTTTATTTTATTACATTTTGATTTCTATTACAAACCTTGCTTGACTGGTCCTGACTCTGAACTACATTTTCAAATGCTCAATTCCTGTTGAGTTCCTGTGCATGTCTTTTTTTCGCGTGACTGGCTCCTTTCTTTAACGCGACAAAAGTGCCGAATTTAAGATTCGTGGGTACGTTCATTTCGACTGAATTTCGTGCTCATTTTCTATCATCATGTTGGTAATGAAAAAAATGCCGAGAATCACTTTGATCATATTTATATTTCTCAGGACTCGCTTAACTGTATCTTTTATGAGCTGTAGTAACGATCTAATATATATATATTTGTCGCTCGCCATCGAGGAAAACTGCAAACTTATCTTTTTGAGGGTTAGTTTGTTTTGCTCCGAGATAAAATGGCAACGTCGCATGCATGTAAATGTTCTAAAAAATGCGCGTTTCGACCCTGATTGGCCTACTATGAGCAGTAGCTAGTTTCATTTGCAGTTCGGGCTCGGCCAATATTTTTCCGACGTGAACGCGAAGGCGCATAATATTATCTTTTTTTATATAGTATACGGTAACTTTGAAATGCACAATAAATGTCCGGATTAGTTCTCCTTTTGTCACTCATATTAAAATGTGATGGGCGAAAATTGTGTAAATGAATACTTGGTTGTTTGACAAGATCGATCTACGTGTTTGCAAACTTCATAAAAACAGTAATTAAGTAGTTGTGAAAGATTGCGGATTAGCAAATCGTCATGTTGTTTCAACGACGTGTGGCTAATTAACTTAAGTGTCAACTCATTCTGGCATATCAATACCGTGTCATGAAATGACAGTGGCATGTAGCACTTGCTAATCTTTGAGTGGATAGCATAAAAAGGCTGCATAGAATCAGATGAAACCATTCTTTTCCACCATTCTACATCGATAATAACACAACAATGCCTTCGAAAATGAAATCTCTTGACAAGCGCTTCACATTGAACACAGCTGAGCGACGATTCAAGAAAGCCTGCGACCAGATTGTGCTGCTAAACCAGCGACTAGGCGAAGTACAGAAACGCTACAAAATGGCAAAAAGAACCAACAACAGATCCTTCCGCTACAATCTCAGACTGAAACTAGCAGTAATTGAAGGAGCAAGAAACATGTACTACGACTACGCCTACAACAAAGCTGACCAGGTCGCCGAACTACGCAGAGAGCTATTCAACGAGTCTGTCGAAATCGTGTCTGCTTCTGACTCTGATTATTCTTCAGACTCTGAATAGCAAGAGTCGCACAGCTGTTCGTCGTTTAACAAAACGGCCCTTTTCAGAGCCAAACCAAATGTCTAGAAAGACATCTTTTTCACAAATTGTCAAACAAATAAAAAAGATCAAGTCCCGTAAAAGTCCAATTGAACGCCTAAACATACCTTAAATTTGTATTAAAATCCGAGAAAAGGCCGTCAATCGATTGTCCTTCTAAAACATATTGACCCGCCACGCAAAAATGGAACATTTAACTTGCGCGATACCTATCAAGCCTAGTAAAATTGCAAGGACTATGCAGGATGATCGTGCGGGGTTAAATCTTATAAATAGCATATTATCAGTGTCTGACCAAATCGTTGCCACTACAGCTTGAAAAGACTGTAGTTATGAGATTTGGGCAGTCCACCAACGATATGATCTTGTTGCTTTCTTTTTGAGTAAGGAGATAAATGTAGAATATGTAGTCAATGATAAAAATTACTTTCTAGAAATGTATAGAATTCATTCTTTATTTTATTACATTTTGATTTCTATTACAAACCTTGCTTGACTGGTCCTGACTCTGAACTACATTTTCAAATGCTCAATTCCTGTTGAGTTCCTGTGCATGTCTTTTTTTCGCGTGACTGGCTCCTTTCTTTAACGCGACAAAAGTGCCGAATTTAAGATTCGTGGGTACGTTCATTTCGACTGAATTTCGTGCTCATTTTCTATCATCATGTTGGTAATGAAAAAAATGCCGAGAATCACTTTGATCATATTTATATTTCTCAGGACTCGCTTAACTGTATCTTTTATGAGCTGTAGTAACGATCTAATATATATATATTTGTCGCTCGCCATCGAGGAAAACTGCAAACTTATCTTTTTGAGGGTTAGTTTGTTTTGCTCCGAGATAAAATGGCAACGTCGCATGCATGTAAATGTTCTAAAAAATGCGCGTTTCGACCCTGATTGGCCTACTATGAGCAGTAGCTAGTTTCATTTGCAGTTCGGGCTCGGCCAATATTTTTCCGACGTGAACGCGAAGGCGCATAATATTATCTTTTTTTATATAGTATACGGTAACTTTGAAATGCACAATAAATGTCCGGATTAGTTCTCCTTTTGTCACTCATATTAAAATGTGATGGGCGAAAATTGTGTAAATGAATACTTGGTTGTTTGACAAGATCGATCTACGTGTTTGCAAACTTCATAAAAACAGTAATTAAGTAGTTGTGAAAGATTGCGGATTAGCAAATCGTCATGTTGTTTCAACGACGTGTGGCTAATTAACTTAAGTGTCAACTCATTCTGGCATATCAATACCGTGTCATGAAATGACAGTGGCATGTAGCACTTGCTAATCTTTGAGTGGATAGCATAAAAAGGCTGCATAGAATCAGATGAAACCATTCTTTTCCACCATTCTACATCGATAATAACACAACAATGCCTTCGAAAATGAAATCTCTTGACAAGCGCTTCACATTGAACACAGCTGAGCGACGATTCAAGAAAGCCTGCGACCAGATTGTGCTGCTAAACCAGCGACTAGGCGAAGTACAGAAACGCTACAAAATGGCAAAAAGAACCAACAACAGATCCTTCCGCTACAATCTCAGACTGAAACTAGCAGTAATTGAAGGAGCAAGAAACATGTACTACGACTACGCCTACAACAAAGCTGACCAGGTCGCCGAACTACGCAGAGAGCTATTCAACGAGTCTGTCGAAATCGTGTCTGCTTCTGACTCTGATTATTCTTCAGACTCTGAATAGCAAGAGTCGCACAGCTGTTCGTCGTTTAACAAAACGGCCCTTTTCAGAGCCAAACCAAATGTCTAGAAAGACATCTTTTTCACAAATTGTCAAACAAATAAAAAAGATCAAGTCCCGTAAAAGTCCAATTGAACGCCTAAACATACCTTAAATTTGTATTAAAATCCGAGAAAAGGCCGTCAATCGATTGTCCTTCTAAAACATATTGACCCGCCACGCAAAAATGGAACATTTAACTTGCGCGATACCTATCAAGCCTAGTAAAATTGCAAGGACTATGCAGGATGATCGTGCGGGGTTAAATCTTATAAATAGCATATTATCAGTGTCTGACCAAATCGTTGCCACTACAGCTTGAAAAGACTGTAGTTATGAGATTTGGGCAGTCCACCAACGATATGATCTTGTTGCTTTCTTTTTGAGTAAGGAGATAAATGTAGAATATGTAGTCAATGATAAAAATTACTTTCTAGAAATGTATAGAATTCATTCTTTATTTTATTACATTTTGATTTCTATTACAAACCTTGCTTGACTGGTCCTGACTCTGAACTACATTTTCAAATGCTCAATTCCTGTTGAGTTCCTGTGCATGTCTTTTTTTCGCGTGACTGGCTCCTTTCTTTAACGCGACAAAAGTGCCGAATTTAAGATTCGTGGGTACGTTCATTTCGACTGAATTTCGTGCTCATTTTCTATCATCATGTTGGTAATGAAAAAAATGCCGAGAATCACTTTGATCATATTTATATTTCTCAGGACTCGCTTAACTGTATCTTTTATGAGCTGTAGTAACGATCTAATATATATATATTTGTCGCTCGCCATCGAGGAAAACTGCAAACTTATCTTTTTGAGGGTTAGTTTGTTTTGCTCCGAGATAAAATGGCAACGTCGCATGCATGTAAATGTTCTAAAAAATGCGCGTTTCGACCCTGATTGGCCTACTATGAGCAGTAGCTAGTTTCATTTGCAGTTCGGGCTCGGCCAATATTTTTCCGACGTGAACGCGAAGGCGCATAATATTATCTTTTTTTATATAGTATACGGTAACTTTGAAATGCACAATAAATGTCCGGATTAGTTCTCCTTTTGTCACTCATATTAAAATGTGATGGGCGAAAATTGTGTAAATGAATACTTGGTTGTTTGACAAGATCGATCTACGTGTTTGCAAACTTCATAAAAACAGTAATTAAGTAGTTGTGAAAGATTGCGGATTAGCAAATCGTCATGTTGTTTCAACGACGTGTGGCTAATTAACTTAAGTGTCAACTCATTCTGGCATATCAATACCGTGTCATGAAATGACAGTGGCATGTAGCACTTGCTAATCTTTGAGTGGATAGCATAAAAAGGCTGCATAGAATCAGATGAAACCATTCTTTTCCACCATTCTACATCGATAATAACACAACAATGCCTTCGAAAATGAAATCTCTTGACAAGCGCTTCACATTGAACACAGCTGAGCGACGATTCAAGAAAGCCTGCGACCAGATTGTGCTGCTAAACCAGCGACTAGGCGAAGTACAGAAACGCTACAAAATGGCAAAAAGAACCAACAACAGATCCTTCCGCTACAATCTCAGACTGAAACTAGCAGTAATTGAAGGAGCAAGAAACATGTACTACGACTACGCCTACAACAAAGCTGACCAGGTCGCCGAACTACGCAGAGAGCTATTCAACGAGTCTGTCGAAATCGTGTCTGCTTCTGACTCTGATTATTCTTCAGACTCTGAATAGCAAGAGTCGCACAGCTGTTCGTCGTTTAACAAAACGGCCCTTTTCAGAGCCAAACCAAATGTCTAGAAAGACATCTTTTTCACAAATTGTCAAACAAATAAAAAAGATCAAGTCCCGTAAAAGTCCAATTGAACGCCTAAACATACCTTAAATTTGTATTAAAATCCGAGAAAAGGCCGTCAATCGATTGTCCTTCTAAAACATATTGACCCGCCACGCAAAAATGGAACATTTAACTTGCGCGATACCTATCAAGCCTAGTAAAATTGCAAGGACTATGCAGGATGATCGTGCGGGGTTAAATCTTATAAATAGCATATTATCAGTGTCTGACCAAATCGTTGCCACTACAGCTTGAAAAGACTGTAGTTATGAGATTTGGGCAGTCCACCAACGATATGATCTTGTTGCTTTCTTTTTGAGTAAGGAGATAAATGTAGAATATGTAGTCAATGATAAAAATTACTTTCTAGAAATGTATAGAATTCATTCTTTATTTTATTACATTTTGATTTCTATTACAAACCTTGCTTGACTGGTCCTGACTCTGAACTACATTTTCAAATGCTCAATTCCTGTTGAGTTCCTGTGCATGTCTTTTTTTCGCGTGACTGGCTCCTTTCTTTAACGCGACAAAAGTGCCGAATTTAAGATTCGTGGGTACGTTCATTTCGACTGAATTTCGTGCTCATTTTCTATCATCATGTTGGTAATGAAAAAAATGCCGAGAATCACTTTGATCATATTTATATTTCTCAGGACTCGCTTAACTGTATCTTTTATGAGCTGTAGTAACGATCTAATATATATATATTTGTCGCTCGCCATCGAGGAAAACTGCAAACTTATCTTTTTGAGGGTTAGTTTGTTTTGCTCCGAGATAAAATGGCAACGTCGCATGCATGTAAATGTTCTAAAAAATGCGCGTTTCGACCCTGATTGGCCTACTATGAGCAGTAGCTAGTTTCATTTGCAGTTCGGGCTCGGCCAATATTTTTCCGACGTGAACGCGAAGGCGCATAATATTATCTTTTTTTATATAGTATACGGTAACTTTGAAATGCACAATAAATGTCCGGATTAGTTTTCCTTTTGTCACTCATATTAAAATGTGATGGGCGAAAATTGTGTAAATGAATACTTGGTTGTTTGACAAGATCGATCTACGTGTTTGCAAACTTCATAAAAACAGTAATTAAGTAGTTGTGAAAGATTGCGGATTAGCAAATCGTCATGTTGTTTCAACGACGTGTGGCTAATTAACTTAAGTGTCAACTCATTCTGGCATATCAATACCGTGTCATGAAATGACAGTGGCATGTAGCACTTGCTAATCTTTGAGTGGATAGCATAAAAAGGCTGCATAGAATCAGATGAAACCATTCTTTTCCACCATTCTACATCGATAATAACACAACAATGCCTTCGAAAATGAAATCTCTTGACAAGCGCTTCACATTGAACACAGCTGAGCGACGATTCAAGAAAGCCTGCGACCAGATTGTGCTGCTAAACCAGCGACTAGGCGAAGTACAGAAACGCTACAAAATGGCAAAAAGAACCAACAACAGATCCTTCCGCTACAATCTCAGACTGAAACTAGCAGTAATTGAAGGAGCAAGAAACATGTACTACGACTACGCCTACAACAAAGCTGACCAGGTCGCCGAACTACGCAGAGAGCTATTCAACGAGTCTGTCGAAATCGTGTCTGCTTCTGACTCTGATTATTCTTCAGACTCTGAATAGCAAGAGTCGCACAGCTGTTCGTCGTTTAACAAAACGGCCCTTTTCAGAGCCAAACCAAATGTCTAGAAAGACATCTTTTTCACAAATTGTCAAACAAATAAAAAAGATCAAGTCCCGTAAAAGTCCAATTGAACGCCTAAACATACCTTAAATTTGTATTAAAATCCGAGAAAAGGCCGTCAATCGATTGTCCTTCTAAAACATATTGACCCGCCACGCAAAAATGGAACATTTAACTTGCGCGATACCTATCAAGCCTAGTAAAATTGCAAGGACTATGCAGGATGATCGTGCGGGGTTAAATCTTATAAATAGCATATTATCAGTGTCTGACCAAATCGTTGCCACTACAGCTTGAAAAGACTGTAGTTATGAGATTTGGGCAGTCCACCAACGATATGATCTTGTTGCTTTCTTTTTGAGTAAGGAGATAAATGTAGAATATGTAGTCAATGATAAAAATTACTTTCTAGAAATGTATAGAATTCATTCTTTATTTTATTACATTTTGATTTCTATTACAAACCTTGCTTGACTGGTCCTGACTCTGAACTACATTTTCAAATGCTCAATTCCTGTTGAGTTCCTGTGCATGTCTTTTTTTCGCGTGACTGGCTCCTTTCTTTAACGCGACAAAAGTGCCGAATTTAAGATTCGTGGGTACGTTCATTTCGACTGAATTTCGTGCTCATTTTCTATCATCATGTTGGTAATGAAAAAAATGCCGAGAATCACTTTGATCATATTTATATTTCTCAGGACTCGCTTAACTGTATCTTTTATGAGCTGTAGTAACGATCTAATATATATATATTTGTCGCTCGCCATCGAGGAAAACTGCAAACTTATCTTTTTGAGGGTTAGTTTGTTTTGCTCCGAGATAAAATGGCAACGTCGCATGCATGTAAATGTTCTAAAAAATGCGCGTTTCGACCCTGATTGGCCTACTATGAGCAGTAGCTAGTTTCATTTGCAGTTCGGGCTCGGCCAATATTTTTCCGACGTGAACGCGAAGGCGCATAATATTATCTTTTTTTATATAGTATACGGTAACTTTGAAATGCACAATAAATGTCCGGATTAGTTCTCCTTTTGTCACTCATATTAAAATGTGATGGGCGAAAATTGTGTAAATGAATACTTGGTTGTTTGACAAGATCGATCTACGTGTTTGCAAACTTCATAAAAACAGTAATTAAGTAGTTGTGAAAGATTGCGGATTAGCAAATCGTCATGTTGTTTCAACGACGTGTGGCTAATTAACTTAAGTGTCAACTCATTCTGGCATATCAATACCGTGTCATGAAATGACAGTGGCATGTAGCACTTGCTAATCTTTGAGTGGATAGCATAAAAAGGCTGCATAGAATCAGATGAAACCATTCTTTTCCACCATTCTACATCGATAATAACACAACAATGCCTTCGAAAATGAAATCTCTTGACAAGCGCTTCACATTGAACACAGCTGAGCGACGATTCAAGAAAGCCTGCGACCAGATTGTGCTGCTAAACCAGCGACTAGGCGAAGTACAGAAACGCTACAAAATGGCAAAAAGAACCAACAACAGATCCTTCCGCTACAATCTCAGACTGAAACTAGCAGTAATTGAAGGAGCAAGAAACATGTACTACGACTACGCCTACAACAAAGCTGACCAGGTCGCCGAACTACGCAGAGAGCTATTCAACGAGTCTGTCGAAATCGTGTCTGCTTCTGACTCTGATTATTCTTCAGACTCTGAATAGCAAGAGTCGCACAGCTGTTCGTCGTTTAACAAAACGGCCCTTTTCAGAGCCAAACCAAATGTCTAGAAAGACATCTTTTTCACAAATTGTCAAACAAATAAAAAAGATCAAGTCCCGTAAAAGTCCAATTGAACGCCTAAACATACCTTAAATTTGTATTAAAATCCGAGAAAAGGCCGTCAATCGATTGTCCTTCTAAAACATATTGACCCGCCACGCAAAAATGGAACATTTAACTTGCGCGATACCTATCAAGCCTAGTAAAATTGCAAGGACTATGCAGGATGATCGTGCGGGGTTAAATCTTATAAATAGCATATTATCAGTGTCTGACCAAATCGTTGCCACTACAGCTTGAAAAGACTGTAGTTATGAGATTTGGGCAGTCCACCAACGATATGATCTTGTTGCTTTCTTTTTGAGTAAGGAGATAAATGTAGAATATGTAGTCAATGATAAAAATTACTTTCTAGAAATGTATAGAATTCATTCTTTATTTTATTACATTTTGATTTCTATTACAAACCTTGCTTGACTGGTCCTGACTCTGAACTACATTTTCAAATGCTCAATTCCTGTTGAGTTCCTGTGCATGTCTTTTTTTCGCGTGACTGGCTCCTTTCTTTAACGCGACAAAAGTGCCGAATTTAAGATTCGTGGGTACGTTCATTTCGACTGAATTTCGTGCTCATTTTCTATCATCATGTTGGTAATGAAAAAAATGCCGAGAATCACTTTGATCATATTTATATTTCTCAGGACTCGCTTAACTGTATCTTTTATGAGCTGTAGTAACGATCTAATATATATATATATTTGTCGCTCGCCATCGAGGAAAACTGCAAACTTATCTTTTTGAGGGTTAGTTTGTTTTGCTCCGAGATAAAATGGCAACGTCGCATGCATGTAAATGTTCTAAAAAATGCGCGTTTCGACCCTGATTGGCCTACTATGAGCAGTAGCTAGTTTCATTTGCAGTTCGGGCTCGGCCAATATTTTTCCGACGTGAACGCGAAGGCGCATAATATTATTTTTTTTTATATAGTATACGGTAACTTTGAAATGCACAATAAATGTCCGGATTAGTTCTCCTTTTGTCACTCATATTAAAATGTGATGGGCGAAAATTGTGTAAATGAATACTTGGTTGTTTGACAAGATCGATCTACGTGTTTGCAAACTTCATAAAAACAGTAATTAAGTAGTTGTGAAAGATTGCGGATTAGCAAATCGTCATGTTGTTTCAACGACGTGTGGCTAATTAACTTAAGTGTCAACTCATTCTGGCATATCAATACCGTGTCATGAAATGACAGTGGCATGTAGCACTTGCTAATCTTTGAGTGGATAGCATAAAAAGGCTGCATAGAATCAGATGAAACCATTCTTTTCCACCATTCTACATCGATAATAACACAACAATGCCTTCGAAAATGAAATCTCTTGACAAGCGCTTCACATTGAACACAGCTGAGCGACGATTCAAGAAAGCCTGCGACCAGATTGTGCTGCTAAACCAGCGACTAGGCGAAGTACAGAAACGCTACAAAATGGCAAAAAGAACCAACAACAGATCCTTCCGCTACAATCTCAGACTGAAACTAGCAGTAATTGAAGGAGCAAGAAACATGTACTACGACTACGCCTACAACAAAGCTGACCAGGTCGCCGAACTACGCAGAGAGCTATTCAACGAGTCTGTCGAAATCGTGTCTGCTTCTGACTCTGATTATTCTTCAGACTCTGAATAGCAAGAGTCGCACAGCTGTTCGTCGTTTAACAAAACGGCCCTTTTCAGAGCCAAACCAAATGTCTAGAAAGACATCTTTTTCACAAATTGTCAAACAAATAAAAAAGATCAAGTCCCGTAAAAGTCCAATTGAACGCCTAAACATACCTTAAATTTGTATTAAAATCCGAGAAAAGGCCGTCAATCGATTGTCCTTCTAAAACATATTGACCCGCCACGCAAAAATGGAACATTTAACTTGCGCGATACCTATCAAGCCTAGTAAAATTGCAAGGACTATGCAGGATGATCGTGCGGGGTTAAATCTTATAAATAGCATATTATCAGTGTCTGACCAAATCGTTGCCACTACAGCTTGAAAAGACTGTAGTTATGAGATTTGGGCAGTCCACCAACGATATGATCTTGTTGCTTTCTTTTTGAGTAAGGAGATAAATGTAGAATATGTAGTCAATGATAAAAATTACTTTCTAGAAATGTATAGAATTCATTCTTTATTTTATTACATTTTGATTTCTATTACAAACCTTGCTTGACTGGTCCTGACTCTGAACTACATTTTCAAATGCTCAATTCCTGTTGAGTTCCTGTGCATGTCTTTTTTTCGCGTGACTGGCTCCTTTCTTTAACGCGACAAAAGTGCCGAATTTAAGATTCGTGGGTACGTTCATTTCGACTGAATTTCGTGCTCATTTTCTATCATCATGTTGGTAATGAAAAAAATGCCGAGAATCACTTTGATCATATTTATATTTCTCAGGACTCGCTTAACTGTATCTTTTATGAGCTGTAGTAACGATCTAATATATATATATTTGTCGCTCGCCATCGAGGAAAACTGCAAACTTATCTTTTTGAGGGTTAGTTTGTTTTGCTCCGAGATAAAATGGCAACGTCGCATGCATGTAAATGTTCTAAAAAATGCGCGTTTCGACCCTGATTGGCCTACTATGAGCAGTAGCTAGTTTCATTTGCAGTTCGGGCTCGGCCAATATTTTTCCGACGTGAACGCAAAGGCGCATAATATTATCTTTTTTTATATAGTATACGGTAACTTTGAAATGCACAATAAATGTCCGGATTAGTTCTCCTTTTGTCACTCATATTAAAATGTGATGGGCGAAAATTGTGTAAATGAATACTTGGTTGTTTGACAAGATCGATCTACGTGTTTGCAAACTTCATAAAAACAGTAATTAAGTAGTTGTGAAAGATTGCGGATTAGCAAATCGTCATGTTGTTTCAACGACGTGTGGCTAATTAACTTAAGTGTCAACTCATTCTGGCATATCAATACCGTGTCATGAAATGACAGTGGCATGTAGCACTTGCTAATCTTTGAGTGGATAGCATAAAAAGGCTGCATAGAATCAGATGAAACCATTCTTTTCCACCATTCTACATCGATAATAACACAACAATGCCTTCGAAAATGAAATCTCTTGACAAGCGCTTCACATTGAACACAGCTGAGCGACGATTCAAGAAAGCCTGCGACCAGATTGTGCTGCTAAACCAGCGACTAGGCGAAGTACAGAAACGCTACAAAATGGCAAAAAGAACCAACAACAGATCCTTCCGCTACAATCTCAGACTGAAACTAGCAGTAATTGAAGGAGCAAGAAACATGTACTACGACTACGCCTACAACAAAGCTGACCAGGTCGCCGAACTACGCAGAGAGCTATTCAACGAGTCTGTCGAAATCGTGTCTGCTTCTGACTCTGATTATTCTTCAGACTCTGAATAGCAAGAGTCGCACAGCTGTTCGTCGTTTAACAAAACGGCCCTTTTCAGAGCCAAACCAAATGTCTAGAAAGACATCTTTTTCACAAATTGTCAAACAAATAAAAAAGATCAAGTCCCGTAAAAGTCCAATTGAACGCCTAAACATACCTTAAATTTGTATTAAAATCCGAGAAAAGGCCGTCAATCGATTGTCCTTCTAAAACATATTGACCCGCCACGCAAAAATGGAACATTTAACTTGCGCGATACCTATCAAGCCTAGTAAAATTGCAAGGACTATGCAGGATGATCGTGCGGGGTTAAATCTTATAAATAGCATATTATCAGTGTCTGACCAAATCGTTGCCACTACAGCTTGAAAAGACTGTAGTTATGAGATTTGGGCAGTCCACCAACGATATGATCTTGTTGCTTTCTTTTTGAGTAAGGAGATAAATGTAGAATATGTAGTCAATGATAAAAATTACTTTCTAGAAATGTATAGAATTCATTCTTTATTTTATTACATTTTGATTTCTATTACAAACCTTGCTTGACTGGTCCTGACTCTGAACTACATTTTCAAATGCTCAATTCCTGTTGAGTTCCTGTGCATGTCTTTTTTTCGCGTGACTGGCTCCTTTCTTTAACGCGACAAAAGTGCCGAATTTAAGATTCGTGGGTACGTTCATTTCGACTGAATTTCGTGCTCATTTTCTATCATCATGTTGGTAATGAAAAAAATGCCGAGAATCACTTTGATCATATTTATATTTCTCAGGACTCGCTTAACTGTATCTTTTATGAGCTGTAGTAACGATCTAATATATATATATTTGTCGCTCGCCATCGAGGAAAACTGCAAACTTATCTTTTTGAGGGTTAGTTTGTTTTGCTCCGAGATAAAATGGCAACGTCGCATGCATGTAAATGTTCTAAAAAATGCGCGTTTCGACCCTGATTGGCCTACTATGAGCAGTAGCTAGTTTCATTTGCAGTTCGGGCTCGGCCAATATTTTTCCGACGTGAACGCGAAGGCGCATAATATTATCTTTTTTTATATAGTATACGGTAACTTTGAAATGCACAATAAATGTCCGGATTAGTTCTCCTTTTGTCACTCATATTAAAATGTGATGGGCGAAAATTGTGTAAATGAATACTTGGTTGTTTGACAAGATCGATCTACGTGTTTGCAAACTTCATAAAAACAGTAATTAAGTAGTTGTGAAAGATTGCGGATTAGCAAATCGTCATGTTGTTTCAACGACGTGTGGCTAATTAACTTAAGTGTCAACTCATTCTGGCATATCAATACCGTGTCATGAAATGACAGTGGCATGTAGCACTTGCTAATCTTTGAGTGGATAGCATAAAAAGGCTGCATAGAATCAGATGAAACCATTCTTTTCCACCATTCTACATCGATAATAACACAACAATGCCTTCGAAAATGAAATCTCTTGACAAGCGCTTCACATTGAACACAGCTGAGCGACGATTCAAGAAAGCCTGCGACCAGATTGTGCTGCTAAACCAGCGACTAGGCGAAGTACAGAAACGCTACAAAATGGCAAAAAGAACCAACAACAGATCCTTCCGCTACAATCTCAGACTGAAACTAGCAGTAATTGAAGGAGCAAGAAACATGTACTACGACTACGCCTACAACAAAGCTGACCAGGTCGCCGAACTACGCAGAGAGCTATTCAACGAGTCTGTCGAAATCGTGTCTGCTTCTGACTCTGATTATTCTTCAGACTCTGAATAGCAAGAGTCGCACAGCTGTTCGTCGTTTAACAAAACGGCCCTTTTCAGAGCCAAACCAAATGTCTAGAAAGACATCTTTTTCACAAATTGTCAAACAAATAAAAAAGATCAAGTCCCGTAAAAGTCCAATTGAACGCCTAAACATACCTTAAATTTGTATTAAAATCCGAGAAAAGGCCGTCAATCGATTGTCCTTCTAAAACATATTGACCCGCCACGCAAAAATGGAACATTTAACTTGCGCGATACCTATCAAGCCTAGTAAAATTGCAAGGACTATGCAGGATGATCGTGCGGGGTTAAATCTTATAAATAGCATATTATCAGTGTCTGACCAAATCGTTGCCACTACAGCTTGAAAAGACTGTAGTTATGAGATTTGGGCAGTCCACCAACGATATGATCTTGTTGCTTTCTTTTTGAGTAAGGAGATAAATGTAGAATATGTAGTAAATGATAAAAATTACTTTCTAGAAATGTATAGAATTCATTCTTTATTTTATTACATTTTGATTTCTATTACAAACCTTGCTTGACTGGTCCTGACTCTGAACTACATTTTCAAATGCTCAATTCCTGTTGAGTTCCTGTGCATGTCTTTTTTTCGCGTGACTGGCTCCTTTCTTTAACGCGACAAAAGTGCCGAATTTAAGATTCGTGGGTACGTTCATTTCGACTGAATTTCGTGCTCATTTTCTATCATCATGTTGGTAATGAAAAAAATGCCGAGAATCACTTTGATCATATTTATATTTCTCAGGACTCGCTTAACTGTATCTTTTATGAGCTGTAGTAACGATCTAATATATATATATTTGTCGCTCGCCATCGAGGAAAACTGCAAACTTATCTTTTTGAGGGTTAGTTTGTTTTGCTCCGAGATAAAATGGCAACGTCGCATGCATGTAAATGTTCTAAAAAATGCGCGTTTCGACCCTGATTGGCCTACTATGAGCAGTAGCTAGTTTCATTTGCAGTTCGGGCTCGGCCAATATTTTTCCGACGTGAACGCGAAGGCGCATAATATTATCTTTTTTTATATAGTATACGGTAACTTTGAAATGCACAATAAATGTCCGGATTAGTTCTCCTTTTGTCACTCATATGAAAATGTGATGGGCGAAAATTGTGTAAATGAATACTTGGTTGTTTGACAAGATCGATCTACGTGTTTGCAAACTTCATAAAAACAGTAATTAAGTAGTTGTGAAAGATTGCGGATTAGCAAATCGTCATGTTGTTTCAACGACGTGTGGCTAATTAACTTAAGTGTCAACTCATTCTGGCATATCAATACCGTGTCATGAAATGACAGTGGCATGTAGCACTTGCTAATCTTTGAGTGGATAGCATAAAAAGGCTGCATAGAATCAGATGAAACCATTCTTTTCCACCATTCTACATCGATAATAACACAACAATGCCTTCGAAAATGAAATCTCTTGACAAGCGCTTCACATTGAACACAGCTGAGCGACGATTCAAGAAAGCCTGCGACCAGATTGTGCTGCTAAACCAGCGACTAGGCGAAGTACAGAAACGCTACAAAATGGCAAAAAGAACCAACAACAGATCCTTCCGCTACAATCTCAGACTGAAACTAGCAGTAATTGAAGGAGCAAGAAACATGTACTACGACTACGCCTACAACAAAGCTGACCAGGTCGCCGAACTACGCAGAGAGCTATTCAACGAGTCTGTCGAAATCGTGTCTGCTTCTGACTCTGATTATTCTTCAGACTCTGAATAGCAAGAGTCGCACAGCTGTTCGTCGTTTAACAAAACGGCCCTTTTCAGAGCCAAACCAAATGTCTAGAAAGACATCTTTTTCACAAATTGTCAAACAAATAAAAAAGATCAAGTCCCGTAAAAGTCCAATTGAACGCCTAAACATACCTTAAATTTGTATTAAAATCCGAGAAAAGGCCGTCAATCGATTGTCCTTCTAAAACATATTGACCCGCCACGCAAAAATGGAACATTTAACTTGCGCGATACCTATCAAGCCTAGTAAAATTGCAAGGACTATGCAGGATGATCGTGCGG
The DNA here is from genome assembly GCA_948146395.1 of Fragum whitleyi. Taxonomy (NCBI): domain Eukaryota; kingdom Metazoa; phylum Mollusca; class Bivalvia; order Cardiida; family Cardiidae; genus Fragum; species Fragum whitleyi. The sequence continues at coordinate 18,076,489 of OX411548.1, read as the reverse complement.
GGTTAAATCTTATAAATAGCATATTATCAGTGTCTGACCAAATCGTTGCCACTACAGCTTGAAAAGACTGTAGTTATGAGATTTGGGCAGTCCACCAACGATATGATCTTGTTGCTTTCTTTTTGAGTAAGGAGATAAATGTAGAATATGTAGTCAATGATAAAAATTACTTTCTAGAAATGTATAGAATTCATTCTTTATTTTATTACATTTTGATTTCTATTACAAACCTTGCTTGACTGGTCCTGACTCTGAACTACATTTTCAAATGCTCAATTCCTGTTGAGTTCCTGTGCATGTCTTTTTTTCGCGTGACTGGCTCCTTTCTTTAACGCGACAAAAGTGCCGAATTTAAGATTCGTGGGTACGTTCATTTCGACTGAATTTCGTGCTCATTTTCTATCATCATGTTGGTAATGAAAAAAATGCCGAGAATCACTTTGATCATATTTATATTTCTCAGGACTCGCTTAACTGTATCTTTTATGAGCTGTAGTAACGATCTAATATATATATATTTGTCGCTCGCCATCGAGGAAAACTGCAAACTTATCTTTTTGAGGGTTAGTTTGTTTTGCTCCGAGATAAAATGGCAACGTCGCATGCATGTAAATGTTCTAAAAAATGCGCGTTTCGACCCTGATTGGCCTACTATGAGCAGTAGCTAGTTTCATTTGCAGTTCGGGCTCGGCCAATATTTTTCCGACGTGAACGCGAAGGCGCATAATATTATCTTTTTTTATATAGTATACGGTAACTTTGAAATGCACAATAAATGTCCGGATTAGTTCTCCTTTTGTCACTCATATTAAAATGTGATGGGCGAAAATTGTGTAAATGAATACTTGGTTGTTTGACAAGATCGATCTACGTGTTTGCAAACTTCATAAAAACAGTAATTAAGTAGTTGTGAAAGATTGCGGATTAGCAAATCGTCATGTTGTTTCAACGACGTGTGGCTAATTAACTTAAGTGTCAACTCATTCTGGCATATCAATACCGTGTCATGAAATGACAGTGGCATGTAGCACTTGCTAATCTTTGAGTGGATAGCATAAAAAGGCTGCATAGAATCAGATGAAACCATTCTTTTCCACCATTCTACATCGATAATAACACAACAATGCCTTCGAAAATGAAATCTCTTGACAAGCGCTTCACATTGAACACAGCTGAGCGACGATTCAAGAAAGCCTGCGACCAGATTGTGCTGCTAAACCAGCGACTAGGCGAAGTACAGAAACGCTACAAAATGGCAAAAAGAACCAACAACAGATCCTTCCGCTACAATCTCAGACTGAAACTAGCAGTAATTGAAGGAGCAAGAAACATGTACTACGACTACGCCTACAACAAAGCTGACCAGGTCGCCGAACTACGCAGAGAGCTATTCAACGAGTCTGTCGAAATCGTGTCTGCTTCTGACTCTGATTATTCTTCAGACTCTGAATAGCAAGAGTCGCACAGCTGTTCGTCGTTTAACAAAACGGCCCTTTTCAGAGCCAAACCAAATGTCTAGAAAGACATCTTTTTCACAAATTGTCAAACAAATAAAAAAGATCAAGTCCCGTAAAAGTCCAATTGAACGCCTAAACATACCTTAAATTTGTATTAAAATCCGAGAAAAGGCCGTCAATCGATTGTCCTTCTAAAACATATTGACCCGCCACGCAAAAATGGAACATTTAACTTGCGCGATACCTATCAAGCCTAGTAAAATTGCAAGGACTATGCAGGATGATCGTGCGGGGTTAAATCTTATAAATAGCATATTATCAGTGTCTGACCAAATCGTTGCCACTACAGCTTGAAAAGACTGTAGTTATGAGATTTGGGCAGTCCACCAACGATATGATCTTGTTGCTTTCTTTTTGAGTAAGGAGATAAATGTAGAATATGTAGTCAATGATAAAAATTACTTTCTAGAAATGTATAGAATTCATTCTTTATTTTATTACATTTTGATTTCTATTACAAACCTTGCTTGACTGGTCCTGACTCTGAACTACATTTTCAAATGCTCAATTCCTGTTGAGTTCCTGTGCATGTCTTTTTTTCGCGTGACTGGCTCCTTTCTTTAACGCGACAAAAGTGCCGAATTTAAGATTCGTGGGTACGTTCATTTCGACTGAATTTCGTGCTCATTTTCTATCATCATGTTGGTAATGAAAAAAATGCCGAGAATCACTTTGATCATATTTATATTTCTCAGGACTCGCTTAACTGTATCTTTTATGAGCTGTAGTAACGATCTAATATATATATATTTGTCGCTCGCCATCGAGGAAAACTGCAAACTTATCTTTTTGAGGGTTAGTTTGTTTTGCTCCGAGATAAAATGGCAACGTCGCATGCATGTAAATGTTCTAAAAAATGCGCGTTTCGACCCTGATTGGCCTACTATGAGCAGTAGCTAGTTTCATTTGCAGTTCGGGCTCGGCCAATATTTTTCCGACGTGAACGCGAAGGCGCATAATATTATCTTTTTTTATATAGTATACGGTAACTTTGAAATGCACAATAAATGTCCGGATTAGTTCTCCTTTTGTCACTCATATTAAAATGTGATGGGCGAAAATTGTGTAAATGAATACTTGGTTGTTTGACAAGATCGATCTACGTGTTTGCAAACTTCATAAAAACAGTAATTAAGTAGTTGTGAAAGATTGCGGATTAGCAAATCGTCATGTTGTTTCAACGACGTGTGGCTAATTAACTTAAGTGTCAACTCATTCTGGCATATCAATACCGTGTCATGAAATGACAGTGGCATGTAGCACTTGCTAATCTTTGAGTGGATAGCATAAAAAGGCTGCATAGAATCAGATGAAACCATTCTTTTCCACCATTCTACATCGATAATAACACAACAATGCCTTCGAAAATGAAATCTCTTGACAAGCGCTTCACATTGAACACAGCTGAGCGACGATTCAAGAAAGCCTGCGACCAGATTGTGCTGCTAAACCAGCGACTAGGCGAAGTACAGAAACGCTACAAAATGGCAAAAAGAACCAACAACAGATCCTTCCGCTACAATCTCAGACTGAAACTAGCAGTAATTGAAGGAGCAAGAAACATGTACTACGACTACGCCTACAACAAAGCTGACCAGGTCGCCGAACTACGCAGAGAGCTATTCAACGAGTCTGTCGAAATCGTGTCTGCTTCTGACTCTGATTATTCTTCAGACTCTGAATAGCAAGAGTCGCACAGCTGTTCGTCGTTTAACCAAACGGCCCTTTTCAGAGCCAAACCAAATGTCTAGAAAGACATCTTTTTCACAAATTGTCAAACAAATAAAAAAGATCAAGTCCCGTAAAAGTCCAATTGAACGCCTAAACATACCTTAAATTTGTATTAAAATCCGAGAAAAGGCCGTCAATCGATTGTCCTTCTAAAACATATTGACCCGCCACGCAAAAATGGAACATTTAACTTGCGCGATACCTATCAAGCCTAGTAAAATTGCAAGGACTATGCAGGATGATCGTGCGGGGTTAAATCTTATAAATAGCATATTATCAGTGTCTGACCAAATCGTTGCCACTACAGCTTGAAAAGACTGTAGTTATGAGATTTGGGCAGTCCACCAACGATATGATCTTGTTGCTTTCTTTTTGAGTAAGGAGATAAATGTAGAATATGTAGTCAATGATAAAAATTACTTTCTAGAAATGTATAGAATTCATTCTTTATTTTATTACATTTTGATTTCTATTACAAACCTTGCTTGACTGGTCCTGACTCTGAACTACATTTTCAAATGCTCAATTCCTGTTGAGTTCCTGTGCATGTCTTTTTTTCGCGTGACTGGCTCCTTTCTTTAACGCGACAAAAGTGCCGAATTTAAGATTCGTGGGTACGTTCATTTCGACTGAATTTCGTGCTCATTTTCTATCATCATGTTGGTAATGAAAAAAATGCCGAGAATCACTTTGATCATATTTATATTTCTCAGGACTCGCTTAACTGTATCTTTTATGAGCTGTAGTAACGATCTAATATATATATATTTGTCGCTCGCCATCGAGGAAAACTGCAAACTTATCTTTTTGAGGGTTAGTTTGTTTTGCTCCGAGATAAAATGGCAACGTCGCATGCATGTAAATGTTCTAAAAAATGCGCGTTTCGACCCTGATTGGCCTACTATGAGCAGTAGCTAGTTTCATTTGCAGTTCGGGCTCGGCCAATATTTTTCCGACGTGAACGCGAAGGCGCATAATATTATCTTTTTTTATATAGTATACGGTAACTTTGAAATGCACAATAAATGTCCGGATTAGTTCTCCTTTTGTCACTCATATTAAAATGTGATGGGCGAAAATTGTGTAAATGAATACTTGGTTGTTTGACAAGATCGATCTACGTGTTTGCAAACTTCATAAAAACAGTAATTAAGTAGTTGTGAAAGATTGCGGATTAGCAAATCGTCATGTTGTTTCAACGACGTGTGGCTAATTAACTTAAGTGTCAACTCATTCTGGCATATCAATACCGTGTCATGAAATGACAGTGGCATGTAGCACTTGCTAATCTTTGAGTGGATAGCATAAAAAGGCTGCATAGAATCAGATGAAACCATTCTTTTCCACCATTCTACATCGATAATAACACAACAATGCCTTCGAAAATGAAATCTCTTGACAAGCGCTTCACATTGAACACAGCTGAGCGACGATTCAAGAAAGCCTGCGACCAGATTGTGCTGCTAAACCAGCGACTAGGCGAAGTACAGAAACGCTACAAAATGGCAAAAAGAACCAACAACAGATCCTTCCGCTACAATCTCAGACTGAAACTAGCAGTAATTGAAGGAGCAAGAAACATGTACTACGACTACGCCTACAACAAAGCTGACCAGGTCGCCGAACTACGCAGAGAGCTATTCAACGAGTCTGTCGAAATCGTGTCTGCTTCTGACTCTGATTATTCTTCAGACTCTGAATAGCAAGAGTCGCACAGCTGTTCGTCGTTTAACCAAACGGCCCTTTTCAGAGCCAAACCAAGTGTCTAGAAAGACATCTTTTTCACAAATTGTCAAACAAATAAAAAAGATCAAGTCCCGTAAAAGTCCAATTGAACGCCTAAACATACCTTAAATTTGTATTAAAATCCGAGAAAAGGCCGTCAATCGATTGTCCTTCTAAAACATATTGACCCGCCACGCAAAAATGGAACATTTAACTTGCGCGATACCTATCAAGCCTAGTAAAATTGCAAGGACTATGCAGGATGATCGTGCGGGGTTAAATCTTATAAATAGCATATTATCAGTGTCTGACCAAATCGTTGCCACTACAGCTTGAAAAGACTGTAGTTATGAGATTTGGGCAGTCCACCAACGATATGATCTTGTTGCTTTCTTTTTGAGTAAGGAGATAAATGTAGAATATGTAGTCAATGATAAAAATTACTTTCTAGAAATGTATAGAATTCATTCTTTATTTTATTACATTTTGATTTCTATTACAAACCTTGCTTGACTGGTCCTGACTCTGAACTACATTTTCAAATGCTCAATTCCTGTTGAGTTCCTGTGCATGTCTTTTTTTCGCGTGACTGGCTCCTTTCTTTAACGCGACAAAAGTGCCGAATTTAAGATTCGTGGGTACGTTCATTTCGACTGAATTTCGTGCTCATTTTCTATCATCATGTTGGTAATGAAAAAAATGCCGAGAATCACTTTGATCATATTTATATTTCTCAGGACTCGCTTAACTGTATCTTTTATGAGCTGTAGTAACGATCTAATATATATATATATTTGTCGCTCGCCATCGAGGAAAACTGCAAACTTATCTTTTTGAGGGTTAGTTTGTTTTGCTCCGAGATAAAATGGCAACGTCGCATGCATGTAAATGTTCTAAAAAATGCGCGTTTCGACCCTGATTGGCCTACTATGAGCAGTAGCTAGTTTCATTTGCAGTTCGGGCTCGGCCAATATTTTTCCGACGTGAACGCGAAGGCGCATAATATTATCTTTTTTTATATAGTATACGGTAACTTTGAAATGCACAATAAATGTCCGGATTAGTTCTCCTTTTGTCACTCATATTAAAATGTGATGGGCGAAAATTGTGTAAATGAATACTTGGTTGTTTGACAAGATCGATCTACGTGTTTGCAAACTTCATAAAAACAGTAATTAAGTAGTTGTGAAAGATTGCGGATTAGCAAATCGTCATGTTGTTTCAACGACGTGTGGCTAATTAACTTAAGTGTCAACTCATTCTGGCATATCAATACCGTGTCATGAAATGACAGTGGCATGTAGCACTTGCTAATCTTTGAGTGGATAGCATAAAAAGGCTGCATAGAATCAGATGAAACCATTCTTTTCCACCATTCTACATCGATAATAACACAACAATGCCTTCGAAAATGAAATCTCTTGACAAGCGCTTCACATTGAACACAGCTGAGCGACGATTCAAGAAAGCCTGCGACCAGATTGTGCTGCTAAACCAGCGACTAGGCGAAGTACAGAAACGCTACAAAATGGCAAAAAGAACCAACAACAGATCCTTCCGCTACAATCTCAGACTGAAACTAGCAGTAATTGAAGGAGCAAGAAACATGTACTACGACTACGCCTACAACAAAGCTGACCAGGTCGCCGAACTACGCAGAGAGCTATTCAACGAGTCTGTCGAAATCGTGTCTGCTTCTGACTCTGATTATTCTTCAGACTCTGAATAGCAAGAGTCGCACAGCTGTTCGTCGTTTAACCAAACGGCCCTTTTCAGAGCCAAACCAAATGTCTAGAAAGACATCTTTTTCACAAATTGTCAAACAAATAAAAAAGATCAAGTCCCGTAAAAGTCCAATTGAACGCCTAAACATACCTTAAATTTGTATTAAAATCCGAGAAAAGGCCGTCAATCGATTGTCCTTCTAAAACATATTGACCCGCCACGCAAAAATGGAACATTTAACTTGCGCGATACCTATCAAGCCTAGTAAAATTGCAAGGACTATGCAGGATGATCGTGCGGGGTTAAATCTTATAAATAGCATATTATCAGTGTCTGACCAAATCGTTGCCACTACAGCTTGAAAAGACTGTAGTTATGAGATTTGGGCAGTCCACCAACGATATGATCTTGTTGCTTTCTTTTTGAGTAAGGAGATAAATGTAGAATATGTAGTCAATGATAAAAATTACTTTCTAGAAATGTATAGAATTCATTCTTTATTTTATTACATTTTGATTTCTATTACAAACCTTGCTTGACTGGTCCTGACTCTGAACTACATTTTCAAATGCTCAATTCCTGTTGAGTTCCTGTGCATGTCTTTTTTTCGCGTGACTGGCTCCTTTCTTTAACGCGACAAAAGTGCCGAATTTAAGATTCGTGGGTACGTTCATTTCGACTGAATTTCGTGCTCATTTTCTATCATCATGTTGGTAATGAAAAAAATGCCGAGAATCACTTTGATCATATTTATATTTCTCAGGACTCGCTTAACTGTATCTTTTATGAGCTGTAGTAACGATCTAATATATATATATATTTGTCGCTCGCCATCGAGGAAAACTGCAAACTTATCTTTTTGAGGGTTAGTTTGTTTTGCTCCGAGATAAAATGGCAACGTCGCATGCATGTAAATGTTCTAAAAAATGCGCGTTTCGACCCTGATTGGCCTACTATGAGCAGTAGCTAGTTTCATTTGCAGTTCGGGCTCGGCCAATATTTTTCCGACGTGAACGCGAAGGCGCATAATATTATCTTTTTTTATATAGTATACGGTAACTTTGAAATGCACAATAAATGTCCGGATTAGTTCTCCTTTTGTCACTCATATTAAAATGTGATGGGCGAAAATTGTGTAAATGAATACTTGGTTGTTTGACAAGATCGATCTACGTGTTTGCAAACTTCATAAAAACAGTAATTAAGTAGTTGTGAAAGATTGCGGATTAGCAAATCGTCATGTTGTTTCAACGACGTGTGGCTAATTAACTTAAGTGTCAACTCATTCTGGCATATCAATACCGTGTCATGAAATGACAGTGGCATGTAGCACTTGCTAATCTTTGAGTGGATAGCATAAAAAGGCTGCATAGAATCAGATGAAACCATTCTTTTCCACCATTCTACATCGATAATAACACAACAATGCCTTCGAAAATGAAATCTCTTGACAAGCGCTTCACATTGAACACAGCTGAGCGACGATTCAAGAAAGCCTGCGACCAGATTGTGCTGCTAAACCAGCGACTAGGCGAAGTACAGAAACGCTACAAAATGGCAAAAAGAACCAACAACAGATCCTTCCGCTACAATCTCAGACTGAAACTTGCAGTAATTGAAGGAGCAAGAAACATGTACTACGACTACGCCTACAACAAAGCTGACCAGGTCGCCGAACTACGCAGAGAGCTATTCAACGAGTCTGTCGAAATCGTGTCTGCTTCTGACTCTGATTATTCTTCAGACTCTGAATAGCAAGAGTCGCACAGCTGTTCGTCGTTTAACAAAACGGCCCTTTTCAGAGCCAAACCAAATGTCTAGAAAGACATCTTTTTCACAAATTGTCAAACAAATAAAAAAGATCAAGTCCCGTAAAAGTCCAATTGAACGCCTAAACATACCTTAAATTTGTATTAAAATCCGAGAAAAGGCCGTCAATCGATTGTCCTTCTAAAACATATTGACCCGCCACGCAAAAATGGAACATTTAACTTGCGCGATACCTATCAAGCCTAGTAAAATTGCAAGGACTATGCAGGATGATCGTGCGGGGTTAAATCTTATAAATAGCATATTATCAGTGTCTGACCAAATCGTTGCCACTACAGCTTGAAAAGACTGTAGTTATGAGATTTGGGCAGTCCACCAACGATATGATCTTGTTGCTTTCTTTTTGAGTAAGGAGATAAATGTAGAATATGTAGTCAATGATAAAAATTACTTTCTAGAAATGTATAGAATTCATTCTTTATTTTATTACATTTTGATTTCTATTACAAACCTTGCTTGACTGGTCCTGACTCTGAACTACATTTTCAAATGCTCAATTCCTGTTGAGTTCCTGTGCATGTCTTTTTTTCGCGTGACTGGCTCCTTTCTTTAACGCGGACAAAAGTGCCGAATTTAAGATTCGTGGGTACGTTCATTTCGACTGAATTTCGTGCTCATTTTCTATCATCATGTTGGTAATGAAAAAAAATGCCGAGAATCACTTTGATCATATTTATATTTCTCAGGACTCGCTTAACTGTATCTTTTATGAGCTGTAGTAACGATCTAATATATATATATTTGTCGCTCGCCATCGAGGAAAACTGCAAACTTATCTTTTTGAGGGTTAGTTTGTTTTGCTCCGAGATAAAATGGCAACGTCGCATGCATGTAAATGTTCTAAAAAATGCGCGTTTCGACCCTGATTGGCCTACTATGAGCAGTAGCTAGTTTCATTTGCAGTTCGGGCTCGGCCAATATTTTTCCGACGTGAACGCGAAGGCGCATAATATTATCTTTTTTTATATAGTATACGGTAACTTTGAAATGCACAATAAATGTCCGGATTAGTTCTCCTTTTGTCACTCATATTAAAATGTGATGGGCGAAAATTGTGTAAATGAATACTTGGTTGTTTGACAAGATCGATCTACGTGTTTGCAAACTTCATAAAAACAGTAATTAAGTAGTTGTGAAAGATTGCGGATTAGCAAATCGTCATGTTGTTTCAACGACGTGTGGCTAATTAACTTAAGTGTCAACTCATTCTGGCATATCAATACCGTGTCATGAAATGACAGTGGCATGTAGCACTTGCTAATCTTTGAGTGGATAGCATAAAAAGGCTGCATAGAATCAGATGAAACCATTCTTTTCCACCATTCTACATCGATAATAACACAACAATGCCTTCGAAAATGAAATCTCTTGACAAGCGCTTCACATTGAACACAGCTGAGCGACGATTCAAGAAAGCCTGCGACCAGATTGTGCTGCTAAACCAGCGACTAGGCGAAGTACAGAAACGCTACAAAATGGCAAAAAGAACCAACAACAGATCCTTCCGCTACAATCTCAGACTGAAACTAGCAGTAATTGAAGGAGCAAGAAACATGTACTACGACTACGCCTACAACAAAGCTGACCAGGTCGCCGAACTACGCAGAGAGCTATTCAACGAGTCTGTCGAAATCGTGTCTGCTTCTGACTCTGATTATTCTTCAGACTCTGAATAGCAAGAGTCGCACAGCTGTTCGTCGTTTAACCAAACGGCCCTTTTCAGAGCCAAACCAAATGTCTAGAAAGACATCTTTTTCACAAATTGTCAAACAAATAAAAAAGATCAAGTCCCGTAAAAGTCCAATTGAACGCCTAAACATACCTTAAATTTGTATTAAAATCCGAGAAAAGGCCGTCAATCGATTGTCCTTCTAAAACATATTGACCCGCCACGCAAAAATGGAACATTTAACTTGCGCGATACCTATCAAGCCTAGTAAAATTGCAAGGACTATGCAGGATGATCGTGCGGGGTTAAATCTTATAAATAGCATATTATCAGTGTCTGACCAAATCGTTGCCACTACAGCTTGAAAAGACTGTAGTTATGAGATTTGGGCAGTCCACCAACGATATGATCTTGTTGCTTTCTTTTTGAGTAAGGAGATAAATGTAGAATATGTAGTCAATGATAAAAATTACTTTCTAGAAATGTATAGAATTCATTCTTTATTTTATTACATTTTGATTTCTATTACAAACCTTGCTTGACTGGTCCTGACTCTGAACTACATTTTCAAATGCTCAATTCCTGTTGAGTTCCTGTGCATGTCTTTTTTTCGCGTGACTGGCTCCTTTCTTTAACGCGACAAAAGTGCCGAATTTAAGATTCGTGGGTACGTTCATTTCGACTGAATTTCGTGCTCATTTTCTATCATCATGTTGGTAATGAAAAAAATGCCGAGAATCACTTTGATCATATTTATATTTCTCAGGACTCGCTTAACTGTATCTTTTATGAGCTGTAGTAACGATCTAATATATATATATTTGTCGCTCGCCATCGAGGAAAACTGCAAACTTATCTTTTTGAGGGTTAGTTTGTTTTGCTCTGAGATAAAATGGCAACGTCGCATGCATGTAAATGTTCTAAAAAATGCGCGTTTCGACCCTGATTGGCCTACTATGAGCAGTAGCTAGTTTCATTTGCAGTTCGGGCTCGGCCAATATTTTTCCGACGTGAACGCGAAGGCGCATAATATTATCTTTTTTTATATAGTATACGGTAACTTTGAAATGCACAATAAATGTCCGGATTAGTTCTCCTTTTGTCACTCATATTAAAATGTGATGGGCGAAAATTGTGTAAATGAATACTTGGTTGTTTGACAAGATCGATCTACGTGTTTGCAAACTTCATAAAAACAGTAATTAAGTAGTTGTGAAAGATTGCGGATTAGCAAATCGTCATGTTGTTTCAACGACGTGTGGCTAATTAACTTAAGTGTCAACTCATTCTGGCATATCAATACCGTGTCATGAAATGACAGTGGCATGTAGCACTTGCTAATCTTTGAGTGGATAGCATAAAAAGGCTGCATGGAATCAGATGAAACCATTCTTTTCCACCATTCTACATCGATAATAACACAACAATGCCTTCGAAAATGAAATCTCTTGACAAGCGCTTCACATTGAACACAGCTGAGCGACGATTCAAGAAAGCCTGCGACCAGATTGTGCTGCTAAACCAGCGACTAGGCGAAGTACAGAAACGCTACAAAATGGCAAAAAGAACCAACAACAGATCCTTTCGCTACAATCTCAGACTGAAACTAGCAGTAATTGAAGGAACAAGAAACATGTACTACGACTACGCCTACAACAAAGCTGACCAGGTCGCCGAACTACGCAGAGAGCTATTCAACGAGTCTGTCGAAATCGTGTCTGCATCTGACTCTGATTATTCTTCAGACTCTGAATAGCAAGAGTCGCACAGCTGTTCGTCGTTTAACAAAACGGCCCTTTTCAGAGCCAAACCAAATGTCTAGAAAGACATCTTTTTCACAAATTGTCAAACAAATAAAAAAGATCAAGTCCCGTAAAAGTCCAATTGAACGCCTAAACATACCTTAAATTTGTATTAAAATCCGAGAAAAGGCCGTCAATCGATTGTCCTTCTAAAACATATTGACCCGCCACGCAAAAATGGAACATTTAACTTGCGCGATACCTATCAAGCCTAGTAAAATTGCAAGGACTATGCAGGATGATCGTGCGGGGTTAAATCTTATAAATAGCATATTATCAGTGTCTGACCAAATCGTTGCCACTACAGCTTGAAAAGACTGTAGTTATGAGATTTGGGCAGTCCACCAACGATATGATCTTGTTGCTTTCTTTTTGAGTAAGGAGATAAATGTAGAATATGTAGTCAATGATAAAAATTACTTTCTAGAAATGTATAGAATTCATTCTTTATTTTATTACATTTTGATTTCTATTACAAACCTTGCTTGACTGGTCCTGACTCTGAACTACATTTTCAAATGCTCAATTCCTGTTAGAGTTCCTGTGCATGTCTTTTTTCGCGTGACTGGCTCCTTTCTTTAACGCGACAAAAGTGCCGAATTTAAGATTCGTGGGTACATTCATTTCGACTGAATTTCGTGCTCATTTTCTATCATCATGTTGGTAATGAAAAAAATGCCGAGAATCACTCTCATCATATTTATATTTCTCAGGACTCGCTTAACTGTATCTTTTATGAGCTGTAGTAACGATCTAATATATATATATTTGTCGCTCGCCATCGAGGAAAACTGCAAACTTATCTTTTTGAGGGTTAGTTTGTTTTGCTCTGAGATAAAATGGCAACGTCGCATGCATGTAAATGTTCTAAAAAATGCGCGTTTCGACCCTGATTGGCCTACTATGAGCAGTAGCTAGTTTCATTTGCAGTTCGGGCTCGGCCAATATTTTTCCGACGTGAACGCGAAGGCGCATAATATTATCTTTTTTTTATATAGTATACGGTAACTTTGAAATGCACAATAAATGTCCGGATTAGTTCTCCTTTTGTCACTCATATTAAAATGTGATGGGCGAAAATTGTGTAAATGAATACTTGGTTGTTTGACAAGATCGATCTACGTGTTTGCAAACTTCATAAAAACAGTAATTAAGTAGTTGTGAAAGATTGCGGATTAGCAAATCGTCATGTTGTTTCAACGACGTGTGGCTAATTAACTTAAGTGTCAACTCATTCTGGCATATCAATACCGTGTCATGAAATGACAGTGGCATGTAGCACTTGCTAATCTTTGAGTGGATAGCATAAAAAGGCTGCATAGAATCAGATGAAACCATTCTTTTCCACCATTCTACATCGATAATAACACAACAATGCCTTCGAAAATGAAATCTCTTGACAAGCGCTTCAGCTGAACGACGTTTTTATATCAAAAAGGCGGATTTTCATACCAAATAGGTGGATTACAATATCATTAACATCCACAATTTGGGTGGGGTTTTTTGTGTTTTTTTTTTTTTTTTTTTATCATTTTGAGATTTTATCTAATTTGGCAAAAATTTATAAGAAAATTGCTAATTTTGACCATTATTTTTCTCACTTTATTTTTTTATATTTCATTTTTTGCCTATCACTTCTTTCGAGTTAGTCCAGTCTGCAATGTTGACACCTGAACCACATTTTTCTATTGTGTACAATTTACAAAATTGTATATCTGTTTATATTATTTCTGATAACAGTTTTATTTCACAACATCAACTTTACATTGTGTCAGAATATTCCATGATATTGCTCAGGCGGGGCGGGGCCTAAGTAACAGGTTGTTGCATTTCAGGTTAAGGTAAATCAGCATCTTATCATATCTACTCACTTTTATAGAAAGTCTAAATATATAACTTGAAACAATAAATTGCAAGTGGGTAACCAAAACCTGGTAACTTCAGCTTATCTAAGCTGAAGTTACTAGGTTTTGGTAACACAAGGATAAAATGTGTTCCATATTACCAACATGATGATAGAAAATGAGCACGAAATTCAGTCGAAATGAATGTACCCACGAATCTTAAATTCGGCACTTTTGTCGCGTTAAAGAAAGGAGCCAGTCACGCGAAAAAAGACATGCACAGGAACTCTAACAGGAATTGAGCATGTTCACCCTAAAGGTATTAGTATACAGTGATGTGCACACATTTATGGTAATTGTCAACTAACTTTTGAAAGAAATCAAAATGTTGAAAAGCAAGCTCACCAGATTACATATGGTTTAAGCCACGTCCTGCTAGATGATTAATAACGCGGAATACATGTACCTTGTTAACAAATATAAAGATATTTCTATCTAAAATGAGCCAGTGCATGACATTTCCAACAATCTAAAATGTTGGTGAGGTGCAAACATTGAGAAACCTGGACAGCCACATGCTGTAAATTTAAAGTTACCTGACAGTCTACAGATACTTTGAGATGTTATCGATCTACTAAACATGTAGTGAAGACTCTTGGCAGACTGTGCAGATGCAAAGGCTGTTTAGAGTCTTTGTTTTACGCATAGTCGAAATTGTTGGAAATCTCACATACAGGCTCAAATAAGAGTGCCAGTCACAATATACGCCATAACATTATCGTAAAGCAGAATATGGCTTGTAAGAGTCTTTGCTTTACGCATTTTTGAAATCTCACATTCAGACTCAAATAAGAATGCCAGTCACAATTTACGCCATCTTATCATTGTACAGCAGAATTTGGCTGGTAAGAGTCCTTGCTTTAGGCATATTCCAATTGTTTGAAATCTCACGTACAGGCTCAAATAAGAGTGCCAGAGTCACAATATACGCCATCATATCATTGTACAGCAGATTATGGCAGGTTAGAGTCTTTACTTTACGCATATTCGAAATTGTTTGAAATCTCAAGTACAAGCTCAAATTAGAGTGCCAGAGTCACAATTTACGCCATCATATACAGAAAAATATGGCAGGTAAGAGTCTTTGCTTTACTCATATTCGAAATTGTTGGAAATCTCACGTACAGGCTCAAATAAGAGTGCCAGAGTCACAATATACGCCATCATATCATTGTACAGCAGAATATGACTGGTAACAGTCTTTGCTATAAGCATTTTTGAAATTGTTGGAAATCTGTGCCAAAGTCACAATATACGCCATCATATACAGAAGAATATGGCAGGTTAGTGTCTTTGCTTTACTCATTTTCGAAATTGTTGGAAATCACTCGTACAGGCTCAAATAAGAGTGCCAGAGTCACAATAAACGCCATCATATCATTGTACAGCAGAATATGGCTGGTAATAGTCTTTGCTTTAGGCATATTCGAAATTGTTGGAAATCTCAAGTACAAGCCCTAATTAGAGTGCCAGAGTCACAATACAGGCCATCATATCATGTAAAGCAGAATATGGCTGGTTAAAGTATTTGCTTTACGCATATTTAGAATTGTTGGAAATCTGTGACAGAGTCACAATATACACCATCATATCATTATACAGTAGAATATTGCTTAACCCAGACAACATGCACAAGGCTATGTTACTAAGACTGTGAAAATTTTGTCAAATTCCACCAATATATGAACAAATAAGAGTGCCATCGTCACAAAATATGCCGCCACTTTGCTGCTGTTTCACAGAAAAAATTGTAGACACTACTTATTTTGACAGAACCAAATTGAAATTGACCAAGTTTCATTTAAATCAAGACAAAAAGTTAGGAGGAGTTGCCTTCACAAGGCTGCAATTTCAATAAGCCCCGGGCACTAAGTTTTAAGGGGGCATAATTCAGGGAAATAAATGAGCCATAAAATCCTTGATCCATGTACATCTTATAATTATGGTGATGACATTGACAAAGTTTCATTTAAATAAAGACAAAAAGTAAGGAGGATTTGTGTTCAAAAGGCTGCAATTTCAATAAGCCCTAGGTACTAAGTTTTTAAGGGGCATAACTCAGGCAAAAATCAATGAACCGTAAAATCCTTCCTTCATGCACATCTACCAATTGAGGTGATTACATTGACCAAGTTTCAAGAAGATCCAGCCAGAAACTAAGGAGGAGTTGCGTTGACAAGAAAAGTGGACCCAGAGACTAAGTTATCAACGGGCATAACTCAGGCAAAAATTAACAAACCATAAAATCCTTCCTTCATGCACATCTACCAATTGAGGTGATAACATTGACCAAGTTTCAAAAAGATCCAGCCAGAAACTTAGGAGGAGTTGCGTTGACAAGAAAAGTAGACTCAGAGACTAAGTTATCAAGGGGCATAACTCAGGCAAAAATCAATGAACCGTAAAATACTTCCTTCATGCACATCTACCAATTGAGGTGATTACATTGACCAAGTTTCAAGAAGATCCAGCCAGAAACTTAGGAGGAATTGCGTTGACAAGAAAAGTGGACCCAGAGACTAAGTTATCAAGGGGCATAACTCAGGCAAAAATCAACGAACCGTAAAATCCTTCCTTCATGCACATCTACCAATTGGGGTGATAACATTGACCAAGTTTCAAGAAGATCCAGCTAGTAGTTTAGGAGGAGTTGCGTTGACAAGAAAAGTGGACGGACGTACGGACGGATGGACGGACGGATGGATGGACGGACAGACAGACGGAGAAGATGACGCCAATATACGTCCGCCTCCAGCGGCGTATAATAAAAATTAGGTTTGAAAGATATTGCATACATACAGAAATACACGCAAACATACTGACAAATATAGAAGTTATAACCAATATATGTTCACCTTTGGTAACATAAAAAAAAACACTTTCTTATGTATTATCAAAAACATGCACTTTTCAAGGGCGTAACTCCCATTAAGTAAGAGCGTAAAAGAAATAATCCTCTGTCAAAAAATATCATTGATAAATCATCATAACATCGAAACTACAGCTTATTCAAGCTGTAGTTACGATGTTTTGATTATTCACCAACGCTCAAATCATAAAAAGGAAGCGGATGGAGGGCATTCATCTTTTGTCAAAGTCCTCATATATTGCCTTCATCCTATATATTCTTTAGTTGCCACCTTCTGTGAGCATATAAATTTCAAAGTCCTAGATAAGCCTATGTTTTTATCAACAACTCTAAGGATCAGCATAAAACATTTGTAAGTGCATACAAAAATTTAGACACTTACAATTTACAGAGATATTGCTTAAGCGACCACTTGTTTTAAGCAACCAATTGTGTTAAGAGACCATCAAAAAAATTACCTTCTCCATAAGTGAATTCCCTGGAAAAATGTTCATTCTTGACTGAAAATTTGTTTAGTATTATTCAAATATTGTTAGAACCCATTAGAATCATTTTAATAAGACATTTACAATGGGTTTTAACATCATAGGATTCATTTGGACTTAGGCAAAAATATTTTCTTTTTATCAAAATCACCTACATTATCTATCATGAACTGTTGTATTAATCGACAATTACCATAAGCGACCACTTTTTGGTGGTCCCCGAAATGGTCGCTTAACATAAGTTTAACTGTATTTGAACTGACCAATCAAGCAGCTTTCAGCTACTAATCAAAAGAGTTTTTTTCTCTTATACTATTAACCTTTTGACTTTTACAATACAGTCCAGAGATTTCATGTCCAAACGTTTTTATACTTGAGAAAATACAACTATTGTGGGAAAAGAAGAATCAAATTTCTAGTACCTGGTAACTTGTAAATTCTCCTTTTCCATAATATAATTCTGCACAGAATGGTTCATTTCAAATAATACCCACTTTGACATTGTTGTCTGCCAAGTCTTTCAATTTGGAACAGTTTACAGTAGTGGACCTGTAATAGCTCCGCAACATTTCAGACCATATGATCTTTCACTGTTAAAATTCATGACTTCCGAAACGTTGTGGAACTATTACAGGTCCACTACCTTAAAATGGTTCATAACTTAAGAAATTGTGGAAGACCGACATCACATTTCACAATGGCTTATTACAGGCACTTTATATTCAGCCCTGAGTTCAGGATAACCAAATGCTTCGAACTATATATTTGTAAAATATATCCCAATTTTACACATGCACTGGCAAGCAAAGTGGGGTGTAATTTGCAAACAGTTTGCATTATTTTGCAATCCTGAATGAAGGGCAGTTGAGAATAAAAGAAATGCTACTGGCAAAACACAGCTCGTACCATCAGGAACCAGGTTGGAAAAAGGAGGAAATAGATCGTTGACCTTTACTAATGGGATTCCTTTCCTTCAATGTTGAGTTTTTCTTTTCCTGAAAAAAAATCATTTTCTATATAAAAACCCTAGTTTTTGATTCCAAATTATAATATGACTTACGTCTTAGGAGTGAAATAGCCCCATTGAATATTTCTGATATAACACAGAATTTATTATACTAGTGTATTGAACATGTAAATGAGCTTAGAACATATTGCTACTTTTTTCTTTTGTTATCGTAAAAATGATGTCATGTTGGCTATGATGATGACAATTTACAAATGGCGTTTTTATGTGTTGCGGAAATTTTTCATCAAGTATATTTTAAGAGTTTCATCCATTTATCCCAAATATTCATGTCATATTATGAATAGGATATCAAATTTGTGTTAATAAAATACCAAATTTATAAAATTCGTCACCTAGAACAGATACAAACTCAGCAAAGCCTAGTTTTTATCTCCTTTTTTAGATGACTCATTTAATAAATTTCATACGACGACTCTTTCAATATCCTCTATTTGAATAACAGCCAAGAAGGTCCTATCAGATTACTCACTCACCAGTTCTATTGTCATAGTGGCATGTATACGCCTGATTGTGTCTGACAGTAGCCTTGGCTTGTCAGTAACCTAAGCTTGAACGATAGCTAAAGATTTTTTTTTTTCAAGAACAAGATCTTTTCGCCTAAACTACATTTGAGAAACATGATAGTCCTATAATAACTGATCATTCATAGGGCTTTTTTCTTTCAATTCAAGGACAGTTAATTTAAGAACCACAGCAGTGGTTTGAATTTCAGAAGACTAATGCACAACTAAACACCATAGAGATGCACTATGGCAAGTGTCAGTACAATTAACCCTTTCCTGTTTTACAAAATTTTGGACATGTCCAAATTCAAAGGTTTTGCAGACGAAAATTTAAAGTGGATTTAATTTGAGAAATAACCATCCAGTAGGGTAGATAATAGTGTGGGAAAAGAAGAAATTGCTTGTCAGAAGCAATTTCTTCTTTTTTCACAATGTTTTATCAATCATAAAATCATGGGCACGTAAAAAGCTGGGATTAAAGAGCAAAGGGTTAATACAAGAACCACTGCAGTGGTTTGAATTTCAAAAGACTAATGCACAACTAGACATCATAGGGATGCACTATGACAAGTGTCAGTACAATTAAAATGCAATTGTAGGAGGAGTTGTGCGCACAAAAAGACATTAATTTTAAATTTTTTTGTTAAGTGTTTAATATATCAAAAAGAATTAGGTTTTATGCACAACTAGACATCATACAGAGTCATTGTGGTAAGTTTCATTTCATTCCAATAAAAATGAAGGAGTTACTCACAAAATAAATATACAATAAAGTGAATTTTGATCAAATCAAGGGCAGATAATTCAACGTAATTCAAGAAAGACTAAAGCTATATAGATTCCGAAAGACTAATGCACAACTTGACAACAAAGAGATATATTGTGGCAAGATTCAGGGCAGTCCAATAAAATTTTAGGAGTTGTGTACAGTTACCAAATTTTAAGCTATTTGTTAAGGTAGTGGACACGTAATAGTTCAGCAACGTTTGGAAATTAATGAAACTTTAACAGTGTTAACCGAGGTTTCCTATTGATATTCATTAGGAAACCTCGGTCAACATTGTGAGAGGTTATGTGTTCTGAATTGTTGCGGACCTATTACCGGTACACTACCTTAAGTCAAGGGCAGATAATTTGACTTGAACGATATATCAATGTAGTGTATGCAAATTGGTTAATATGAGTAAAGGAAAATCTCTGGCGACACAGAAATTGAAAACCACTTTATAGACTCACATTTTTTCCTGAAACAGCTGTTTCATAAGCTTTGAATACCTGAAAACAAAATTTGATAGAAAATAATTTGATTTTTCAGATCCTAATTTGTGATGGGTATCCAAATGAAATATAGAATAATGTGAATCTTATCATTGGCTGTTTTCCAAGAAAACCCCAGGTACTGCTATAGCCTTGGTGCCATATCATAGTGCAAAAAAATTGACATTTTGTGATATCTCTGGTACTACCAGATATTTCACTAGAACTTGGCATACATGTTCTCACTATCAAAAGAGCAACCTGTACTATCAAGGAGGATAAGCTAGATGCATTTTGTGCCAATTATGTCCCTTTTTCTTCATAGATCTTCTATCCATTATGAAACAACCAAGTGTTGGTGAGGCTCTTGTTTAAATAGACAAGCAATGATGGACAATAAAATATTACAGTCTTTAATTCTTTACACATAAGACTTTAATTGTGAAAGTTTGAAATGAGCATGTGCGTGACATTTTCAACAATTTCACATGTAAACAGCGTTGAGACTCAGATCAGCCTGTGCAGCCGCATAGTCTGATCAGTTTTAACTACACGCACAATAAATGGCTACGGACCTAAAATCGCATATCACAACACAAAATTTATTTTAATGCACTGTGTGATTGTCCAGGCTAGTCAACATATTTTCGTCCCACACACATTAAATTGTTGGAAATGTCACGAACAGGCTCAAATATAACTCTCGCCCATACAGTCTCTGAATTATACAGCCATTGTGATTTTATACTTCAGAAAATGCTGTAACAAGCAATTTCTCTTTTTCCCACATTATTTTCAACCACATAGGTTGGTTTCTTTTTATTCTGAACCAAATTTCATTGTTGTCAGCTCTTTCAAATAAACACAGACTAGAATTTAGAACAAGAGGTCCGAGAGGACATTTGTTACTCCACTGGCTAAATGATATTAACCCTTTCCTGTTTTACAAAATTTTGGACCTGTCCAAATTCAAAGGTTTTGCAGACGAAAATTAAAAGTGGATTTAATTTGAAAAATAACCATTCAGTATGGTAGAAAATAGTGTGGAAAAGAAGAAATTGCTTGTTAGGAGCAATTTCTTCTTTTTTCACAATGTTTTCTCAATCATAAAATCACAGGCACGCAAAAAGCAGGAATTAAACAGCAAAGGGTTAAACAAAGCCAAGACTAAATCTTTCATATGGTTATTACCTTAATTGTATCTTGAATCGACATTTTATTATATTTTTATTAGCATGCATGTCAAGTCTTATTTAAAAGAGGATTGCATATAAATGTGACCTGTCATGCGAAAAGAAACCATCTGGGTAGCGCAAAAATGTTGACCCCAGTCAGACTGCGCGGGTTGCGCAGACTGACTCGGGTCAAAACTTTCCTCACTTTGCATATTTTCTGAATCTAGAATAATCATTCTACCTCCCTGTGAAAGAATTGCAGAAATGTGACCTCTGGTTGGCCTGTACTAGAAGCAATCTCTTTCAATTATTTATTTTACAGAATTGTTCCTTTTAGGGTGATGGGTCACAAATATCTGATGAATTTTTCTACTTTTTCCATAATGCTACTCCTTAATCTACATCTAACGGTAATGGATTTTACTAGGAAGGGTTCCCTTCAAACAAACCTTTTTCATGGCTGTTGAAACTGCAGCCTCCATAAACTGTTGCCTAGTAACCCATTTTTTGTTAGACTTGTCTTCATCTTCGAAATCGGACTGGTTTACAATTATACCATCTATAACATACGTCTGGTGAATATGGGAGAATATGTGGACAACCTGTAAAATATGTTAACAGCCAGGATAATAAGGTGGATTGGTTTACAATTATACCATCTATAACGGAAGTCTGATAGATATGGAAAAATATATGAACTACTTGTAAAATAATTTAACAATGAGTATTGTGAGGTTTTCTAAAATGACAACAACATCCTAACACAAGATTTTTTAAGACTAGATGGTCGTCAAATGACAGCCACTGTCCAGCCCTAAACTGCTTCTAATGAGCATTTGTATTTGCTTTATTTTGTATAACCATAGTCGTTGAATTTTTCAGGGAAAAAAAGGGTAAAATGTTTGAAACAATATCTGAATTCAATAGGAAAGTGTTAAATGTCCCTACCTCTCCCACATCTATCTGTTTTTCTATATTGTTGATATAAACTTTGTGTTTTTCTAAAATTTTCTTTGGCAACCATTTTTCCTGTGACTCTGGGTCAATAATGCAACTTGGAAATTCCCACAGTCCAGCCAGCAACCCTGTTCAAAAATAAGTGATGTTGTGTGTGATATTTCCAACAATTTCACATGTCCATGAGGAATAATCTAAGGACAGCCTGGATATCTAGAAAGTGCATATCGAGGGGTCAGTGCAACACTATTGTAAGTGCCTATTGATATATAGGCACTTACAATAGTGTTGCACTGACCCTTCGATATATAGAATATTCTCCATTCATCTCCAGAAAGATAATAGCAGATGTTATTCATAGATGGCTTAGGAAAGACTCTGATCAGACTGTGCATATGCACAGGCTGATCGATTCTTTATTTGAGGATTGACACATAGGTCAAAGGCCAAGGTGTCAAAAAGTAAAGATTGATGGACAAATACATTTATTAAAAGATGGTAGATTTGAATTATGAAGCCAATATCAAGGAGTCAGCCCAAACTATTGCAAGTGCCTATATTGGCACTTACATTAGTTTTGCAATGTGTTATAGGAGACCACTTTCACCACTGTCCTGCATAGCTTCGTTGGTTTAAATACTATGTCTGACATTTGCGTCAGGGAAGATCTTCTTTGGCTCAGTGGTTAGTGCATTGGACTTGTTAACCAATTATTTGAATGTTGTTTTCCATGTGGGTTCCACAACGGTTCATGTAAGATATTTTTCAGCTATCCTTCGGTTGAGGACAGTTTGTACATAACATGGGGGCTCGTTCGGGATTGACCATTGAGCCATTTATGTCAGCATTGTACCGAATCGGTTAGTTAAGAAAGCACATTACTGCCTATATAGGCTTATCATCATCAATTTATGTTGACTCTTATGGGGGGAGTGTGTTAAGGGAGACCACTCTCACTACTGTCCTGCATAGCTTTGTTGGTTTAAGGAAACTGCGGACAGATAACATTGTCGATTTTCGACTTTCTTTAAATCTCACAATAATTTCTGAGATTTATCTTTGAAGTGTGAGCATTAGCTTAAACGCAATAAAAAGGTTTTAAAGCACGTTCATTTGATGTCGTGACGTCATTAAGGGGCCAACCCCTTTTCGACCCGCCAAAATCAGTATTTGCAAATATCTTTTTAATAAATCGGTCGATTTTTACGAAAAAAGATTCATTTAGAAAGTCCAAGAACGCCAGACCTTGTCATTTAATTTCTGTGCACATTCAAACAGAAAAACAGGTATAAAACGCTATCTATTTCGCAATTTTTAAGATTTGACGTTACATTTTTTATTTTATTTTTTGGAAAGATATAGAAATTTCTCAAAATTTTGTCCGGTGACCTATGCTGATTTTTTGTTATTTTGTAGCGAAACAAATACGCTTCACATTTATCAAATAAAAATGATATGACTTCGGGATAAATTTTTCATAAAATTTGATTTTGTAAAGTTAATGCAACATTTTCCGTCGAATTCGACGTCGCACCAAAACCATCGTTACTATGCTTATTTGACGCCAATCTTCATGCAATAACGTATTCTAAAATATTTGAAATTAAGGTTTATCGTAATATATAGGCTTCAGAAGTAATAAATCTGAATTTGATTTTAAGAAC
The DNA here is from genome assembly GCA_948146395.1 of Fragum whitleyi. Classification (NCBI taxonomy): domain Eukaryota; kingdom Metazoa; phylum Mollusca; class Bivalvia; order Cardiida; family Cardiidae; genus Fragum; species Fragum whitleyi. The sequence goes on along the minus strand of OX411548.1, from coordinate 18,052,646 downwards.
AAGAGGGCCATAGTGGCCCTAAATCGCTCACCTGAATGAACTGTCAAAAATTATTTAAAGTAGATTTAGAAAGGATAATGAATTCTTACCAAATTTCAGGTTGATTGGGCAAAAAATGATGCCTCTACACTGCTTACAAGGTTTCAATAAGATTTGACCCTGTGACCTCATTTTTGACCCCACTTGACCCAATTTAAAACTTGACCTAGATTTCATCAAGATGATCATTCTGATCTATTTTCAGGTTGATCGGGCAAAAAATATGGCTTCTAGAGTGTCTACAAGGTTTTTCTAATATTTGACCCTGTGACCTCATATTTGACCCCACTTGACCCAATTTAAAACTTGTCCGAGATTTCAGCAAGACAATCATTCTAATCAAATTTCAGGTTGATTGGGCAAAAAATATGGCTTCTAGAGTGTCTACAAGGTTTTTCTAAGATTTGACCCTGTGACCTAGTTTTTGACCCCACTTGACCCAATTTCGAACTTGTCCTAGATTTCATCAAGACAAACATTCTGACCAAATTTCAGGTTGATTGGGCAAAAAATGTGGCCTCTAGAGTGCATACAAGGTTTTTCTAAGATTTGACCCTGTGACCTAGTTTTTGACCCCACTTGACCCAATTTGGAACTTGTCCAAGATTTTATCAAGACAATCATTCAGGCTAAATTCGGGGTTGATTGGGCAAAAAATATGGCCTCTAGAGTGCATACAAGGTTTTTCTAAGATTTGACCCTGTGACCTAGTTTTTGACCCCACTTGACCCAATTTGGAACTTGTCCGAGATTTCATCAAGACAATCATTCTGACCAAATTTTAGATTGATTGGGCAAAAAATATGGCCTCTAGAGTGCATACAAGGTTTTTCTAAGATTTGACCCAGTGACCTAGTTTTTGACCCCACTTGACCCAATTTCGAACTTGTCCGAGATTTTATCAAGACAATCATTCTGACCAAGTTTCAGGTTGATTGGGCAAAAAATGTGGCCTCTAGAGTGCATACAAGGTAAATGTTGACGACACACGACACACGACGGACGACACACGACGGACGACGAACGACGGTCGACGGACATCCACCTAACCACAAAAGCTCACCTTGAGCACTTCGTGCTCAGGTGAGCTAAAAACAAAAAATCAATTAATTTTCCTTCCGTTTAAAAAGACATCTTTTATGAATATTCGACGCGACGTTGAAATATCCTTTTATTTGCGAAATCTTCGCTGAATCGAATTTTACAAAAAATCAACCCGAAGACACATGGATTTTATTTTAAAAATCTTCAGTGGAAAGGTTTGGCAGCAACATATCTAAATTTCAGCATAGGTCACCAGACAAATTTTCGAGAAAAAGGTCAATATTTCAGTAACTGTACTCGAAAACAGCAACGCAGAAGGCATTTATATTTGGGACATTACACCTTATTGTATTTCTTACAATTATATCTTCATAGCAATCAAAACAATACACCAGACGTCTTTTTACGAATCAAATGGCATTTTCGGAATAAAATTGGTTAATTATTTCCGAAAAAATCGACAATTACTGAATTTGGTCCCTAAAAAAGGGGTCGGCCCCTTGATGATGTCATGACATCATTTCTACGTTATGAAATTCCTTTTTATGACCGACATATGAAAGCAGGTATTTCAAAGTTCAATTTTATCGCATTAGGCAAGATTTGCAGACAATTTAAAATTTTGACCTAAAACGACCCTCCATGTGTCCGCAGTTACCTTAAATACTATGTCTGACACCTGCATCAGGGAAGATCTTCTTTGACTCAGTGGTTAGTACATTGGACTTGTAAACCAATTATTTGAATATTGTTGTCTATGTGAGTTCGACACCGACTCATGACGGATATTTTTCAGCTATGCTTCGGTTGAGGACAGTGCGTGCGTAACAAATGACCCCTCTAGTTCACTCTGTAATTATGACATATATGAAGTATAAAATACATATACATGTACCATTCTCTGGTCTCTGAGTTATGAGGAATTCATCCTCAGAGCCTTTAGATCTTTTACACAAAACACAAACTGATGTTCTTTCTTCCCTTGCTGCTTTCTTTTTCCCCTTTCTCGGATAATTCATAACGCCTTGACTGGAAATAAGAGAAAATCTTCCCTAATCTCTGGATATAATTATATTCTAGGGACAAAATAATTCCACCTTTATATACAGATTATTTATCTGATAAAAAGATTTACAGCAGGACGAAGATATCTACTTCATTATAACCAAAATATCTTATCAAAAGTTGTTGTTATAGACTATATAGATAATATTAGACTGTAAGTATACAATGCATGAATTCCATTATATAAATATGGGAAAACTTGAGTCTGAGTGGTTGAAATATCTCGTAAATTTGCAATTTGTTTGACACATAACTCAACAGGAAAAGGGTGAAGTCAAAGTTGTCTTCACAATACCAAATAATTAATACATGTAGTGATCTGCTTGAAGAATAACCTTAAGAATTTGATATTTTTCTCTTGATTTCCAATGAAGAAAGAGAATAATCATTTGTTTTTCCTTGAAAGAACTTAATTCAGAATCTTCTATTGTTCATTCAATGACAGATAAATCGATCTTACACTCAAACAATTATCTTCTTTATTCTAAGCCTACCTTTCTTCATATTTTTCTGTATCTGGTAAACACAAGTAACACTCATCAGCCACTGTAAGATACATGTAGATGGTTTGATCAATATTAGACATAGTTACTACATATTGTCGATACAATTCCACAACCTCGTAACTACAGCTTGATCAAAGCTGTAGTAACGAGGTTATAGAATTGGAGGTTATAGAATTACGTTGACAATACATGTTCAAAGATTAACATTCATACAGGGACATATGACCCTAGGGCTGCACTGAAAGGGGTTAGCAGGTTATAACCATGAAGAGACTAGATCTGTTGCAAAATAGACTTATGCCCCTACACTGGTGCTTTGTCCCAATTCTGTAATGGTTTTCAGACAAGATTCATTGATGACCTTGACCTTGACCTGGCCTCTCCTTGAGTCACAAGCAACAATGGTATAAAGTTTCATGATTCTAGGTCACTATTGAGTTGAAGTCCGGAAACGAAAAAGATCTTCAGGCAAACAGGTGGACAAACAAACTGACAGACGGGGTAAAACAAAAGTCCTAGCATGACTTTTTACTCCTTCAAGAAAAGACTTGGGGAATCATTGTGAACAAGAAAGCCATGAATGGCTTTAGTCGCTCCACAGGCTTGAAATTCTTGAAATAGCAAATTTAAGGTTTGACTAGATTTTAAGATATTTTGGGTTCTACTGATGTTGAAATGATTTTCAAAGTTTCCACTATATAACATATAGAGAAATGACCTCTGCCCATAAAAGACATATTTTAAATCCAATGACATTAATTTTTCGCTGCATGATAAAGGTTCACTCAAGGATCATTCCAATGAAATTTGGTTGATATCCATCAATTACATTCTGAGAAAATGATTTTTAAAGTTTCCACTATATATTATATAGAGAAATGACCTCCGCCTATAAAATACATATTTTCCATCCGATCACAATACTTTTTGGTAGACTGATATAGGTTCACTCAAGGATCATTCCAGTGAAATTTGGTTGATTTCCACCAATTATATTCTGAGAAAATGATTTTCAAAGTTTCCACTATATAACATATGGAGGAATGACCTCTGGCCATAAAATACATATTTTTCATCCGATCACAATAATTTTTGGTAGACTGATATAGGTTCACTCAAGGATCATTCCAGTGAAATTTGGTTGATTTCCAGCAATTATATTCTGAGAAAATAATTTTCAAAGTTTCCACTATATAACATATGGAGGAATGACCTCTGGCCATAAAATATGTAATATAATCAGCATTAGGAAAGGGTTAAGATACATTTGTATTTGTTAGGGAACAAGGCTATTAGGGGGCGGGTCGTGTCAATACTTCAGTTGAAGATTGGGGCGGTCTAACCAAATAGCCAGTGGCCAGTTAAGCATGCAAAGTCTAGACATGGAGATTGGATAGCCAATACAAGCGTTATCATATTTAATATTCACATAATCAATGTTGTATATTAGGGCATGTTTTGGAAGAAATCGAGGAGTTGGTTGATAGTTTTGAGATTTGTAACTCTTTGAGTTGATATGAAGATTTCGGACAATTAAAAATTAGTTTTAGAATTATTATTTGTTGATTCTTTAAACCACTATACGGTCAGGATGAGAAGATGGAAACAGTAATCTTTATATCACATATTTAATTTGGTCCCATGACCAGGGTCAATTGTCAATTGTGTGACGGACCTGTGGACTTTAGTGAGAAAAAAAAATAAATACAATTTAATTATGGAAATGGACAAAATTTTCAAACTTAGAGACATGATACAGGACGATATGAAAATAATTTTAGAAAAGCAAATTGAAGAACTTGAAAGTAAAGGGGAAGTTTGGGAGACTGTGGATAGGCCCCCTTTTCACATTACATTTCCAAATTCCACAGACGCGCAAAAGACGAGAAGGGATGATAGGTTTTTAAGAAGTTGTTCAGCATGCGGAAAAGTAGGCGGCTGCAAGTAAATCCTGCAAGTAGATCAATGGACATAATATTCATAAAATAGTGGAGTGGAAAAAAGACTACGTTGAAAGTTGTAGTGTTAATATTTGCTTTAGTGAAAAAAAAACATAAAACGTTGATCAAACGATACATCTATGGGCGGTTTATGGACATTGTGGACAATATATAGGGTGGTTGAAGCAGACGAGATATATGTAGTAAAACACATGCATAAAACAATTTATGAAAGGGTGGATCTCTTTGTATGTGTTCCGGTGGCTTGCGTTTTGGTTCACGATACAGGGGTTACGACGCCCGAAGAATAAGGCGATCGGGAACGGCGAGGCTGACAGACGACGAAGGGAGACAAGTGCCAACAACAAATAGTGAAATAGTGAGTACAATTGTTTTGGTAGAATTTTGAACATGACCAGTCAAGACCAACCAGATTTCGGCACTGCTTTTAAGATTTTCACGGATCAAATTGGGGGATTAAAAGACGCTTTCCAAGCGCAAAGGGTGTCCCAAACCATAAAAAGTTTTAGTGGGGATCCCAATAATTTTCATAATTGGATCAAATCAATAGATAGATACGCATTATTAACAAACATACCTGAAGATCAAAAATGCTTAATTGCACTCCAAACTGCTACGGGTCTAGTAGGAGATTTTCTACAAAGGTATTTGCAGTCGCGCACCGATTGGAAATGGCAAATAGTTAGGCAAGAATTGGCTTCTCGTTTTGCTTTGATAACAGACGCAAATCACGCATTAACTTTATTATACAAAATTCGGCAACTGCCACGGGAAAATGTACAAATATTTGCAGAACGATTGTTAAATCTTGCTACTCAAGCATTTGAAGGTCAGGGTGGTCCAATTGTTGAGCAACAGTTGATAGGATTTTTTGTTTATGGGTTAAATAATAAAGCCGTGAAGATGCGAATTATGAGAGAAAATCCCACAAATTTTCAGGATGCGGTTAGGATCGCAACAGAAGAACAAAATCTTTTAGCTAGGTTTGAGTTACAAGAGGGTCAAAATCAGAAAAGGCAAATTCGGGGGGAACCTATGGAAGTTGACCATATGAGGCCAAAACAGTGTTATAAATGTCACAGGTACGGGCATATCCAAAGGGAGTGTCCAGTGAAGGGCAACTATCGTCGTACCTATGATAGACAAAAGATAAACTCAAAAAACTAAAAAGGTCTGCGCGCATAGAAGCCGGCGCTCAGACTAAGAAAAGGGTACAAAAATTTAAAATTGATATTTCAGGAAATTCAAATTCAGTTTTAGTAAAGGTGGAAAAGTTAAAACTTCGCGTTTTGATAGATACGGGTGCAGAATTGAGTCTGCTACATAGGAGAATATATCAAAATTTAAGAAATAAACCAAAATTGATAAAGAAGGATATTTGTTTACAGTCAGTAAACGGACAATCCATTAAGGTAGACGGATGTGTAACCTTAACATTCAAAATAAATGATTTGACATTAACACACACTTTTGTTGTTGTTAAGGAAATGAATAGAAATATGATTTTGGGTTTTGATTGGCTGAAAAAGGAGGGCGTTCGTTTATATTACGATCTACAAATGTTACGCATTGATAAAACATATATAAAAATGCAGGAGGATGTGCATGTTTCATCTTTTGTTAGGCTACAGGATAAACTGATACTTAAACCTTTCTCTTGTCACATTGTCGATTGCCGGTTACAACGAAATCTAAGCGTAAATGATTCTACTTCATGCGAAATTCAAGGCTTAGAAAAGACATATTTGTATAACGAGCCCGGATTGTCAGTAGTTAACTCTGTATTAAGGATAAAGGGAAAGAAATTAAAGGTAATGCTTATCAATTCTACTGGTAAGACTATTAGATTGAAACGGAATAGCGTTGTTGCAGAGGCGCAGCCGATTAGTGAACAATGTGTAGTCTCTTTCAAAAGAGAAATTGATCCTAATCGCAATGATAAATCCAGGTTAGATTATACAGAATTACGCTGTGCCGAGGAATATAAAAATCAAATAACGCAATTGATAAGGGAGAATGAAGAATTATTCGCTACAGGGTTAAAAGATTTAACTGGAACTGACACGGTTCAAATGACAATAGATACAGGAGACCATCCTCCAATTAGATGTAAACCTTATAGGTGTCCTTTGTCAGATAGGAAGAAAATTGAGGATGCGGTAAAAGAAATTGTTGAAATACAAAAGGATAATCTAGGTTTGAAAAAGGTATTAGGAGAGTTCAATTTTATGATGTCGCGGACAAAGAGATCATTATTACCATTTGTAGGGAAAATATCTTCTTTTCTATTTGGGACCGTGAGTGAAAGCCAATTGAAATCTTTACGACGCAGTATTAATGTGTTAGCTGGGCAACAGACAAAAATTGTTCACGTCGTTGGGGAACAATTGACCATTATGAATAGATCCAGGGAAATGATATCGGAAAATAGGCAAGCAATAAATCAGTTATCCTTGGGATTGCGGGAACTAGAATTACAGTTAGATAATCGGGTTAATTATCTCGCAAAAGATCTTACGGCATTGAATGATTTTCTTCAAGCTTACATACAATTAAGACATAATGTGATCCAATTACGGGAGATGATTAAAAATGCATATATGTTCTACAATCACTTGAAATCAGAGTTAAACGTTTTGGGTGCCGGTAAAATATCACCAGAAATCATCACGCCTGTGCAATTAAAGGGACTATTAGACCAACTTAGGAAAAAGATATCGAAAACAGTTAAGTTACCTTTTAACCCAGATCGAAATCTATGGCATTATTATGAAATCTTAGAGGCCGGATCATTCATGGATGAGGATAAGATCGTTGTAGTTTTGAAGATTCCTTTGAAAGAACGAAAAACTCAATTTGAACTTTACAAAGTAATCAATATGGAATTAGCAGTGCTAAATAAACAAAGAGATATGTCAGCTTATATACAGGTAGAAAGTCCATATTTTGCTATCGATATGGAAAGGTCTAAATATTTACTTTTAGATGAAAAGTCCGTAATTAAATGTCAAAATCCTCTGATAAACTTTTGTGAAATTGCCCAACCGATTTATTCTGTAGCACTTAGTCAGAAGTGTCTAATTGCGTTGTTTTCGCAAAGAGATGAGGACGTAGAAAAGTATTGTATAAGAATGATTAATCTCAGAGCTCAGTTCCCATTAATCAAGGAAATAAATTCTCAGATGTGGGCAGTCTCAAATAAAGAAGCTATTCAATTTGCCGTAGTCTGTTATTCAGGCAAAGTAGATACAAAGACAATTAAATTGACGGCCCCGCTCGGAATGATTTATTTAAATTCATCATGTATGGCAACTAATAATAAAGTATCACTCATAGCGGGAACAGAAACAAGCATTAGTTATGATTACTCAGATCCATTCATCATATTTTTACGACAGATTAATTTTACGAGCGTCTCAATAACAAACGAATTGCTTCAACATTTCCCAAATGATTCGCATATAACTTTACCGCCGTTCTTAGACAATGTTGATACAATACCAATGGATAAATTGATAAACCACTTAACGAGTCCAGATGCGACCTTAAATGTTTATTCATTATATGAGAAATTAGCTTTGGGAACTTTAGGGGTTATTGTACCCATAATAATAATGGTAATAATAATTGTCCTTATAAAATGTCGTAGTAAATTGGTTGGTATCTTGACTAACAATGTTCGAAGTTCACAGAATGATTGTACTAAGGGCCCGGTGCCACCAAAAAGTGGGAACGACATTGAAGATACGCGTTCAGAGGCCGAGTCAGTGCCTTCTCCGGAACAGACTAGACCCAAGACGAAGGAAATTGTACATCTGTATCCACAGATAGACTTTGTCAGTCGACAATCGGCTGAAGATGAAGCAAACTGAATTTAATAATAAGGTGTAGAATAGTGTTGTGGGTTATATATATTCTTACGTTGAGTTATATAAAGTGTATATTGTAGTACAGTATATAGTCCATTTTATTGAATTTGCAACTTATATACAGAGGAATCCGCTTAATAGCAACACCTATTTGTCAGAAGAAAAGTTGCTATTAAGCGGATGTTTCTATTATCCGATAATCGCGTTTCAGTCAGTATCCCTATCTCAGAAGTGTTCGAGTACATCGTCGGCATTAGAATCAACGCATACATGTATAAAATACGTCTACATTTTGCCAGTTCAGATCGATTGCTTATTTTTGTGTCCCATTTTAATTGTATGAACATTGAAAAAAGTAGTTTTGACATTTATTTCCGTCTCTACAATCAACCAACGGCTTTCAAATCTCAAGGATGCCGGATCGGTAAGATCGGTAAGTGCCTACGTGAATAGCTGAACATGTTTTGAAAAACAAATTACCTTTTAAAAGAAGGCCAGCTATTTGTAAAATTCCACTATTTATGCAATTTAGCAAGGCTCGAGTACACACGAGAGAAAAGCGTGTCGTTGTGAAAACACAGACGCCCTCGACTGGGTCAGGAATTTGGCGGCGCGTTTGAAGTCGGGTAATTCCCCGAGAAATTTATAGATGTGACGTCACATTGAAAATGGATCAGGCAAGAAAGTTAATGATTTTCTCGCGTCTTTATCACTCGGATATTTTGATAAGGATTATAATTTTAAATTTGAAGTAAGTAATATTTCGGCGCTATGAAATCTAACCGCGGCCATATTTGCAGGCGCTATTTGCTTTTATCAAAAAGATCGAAAAAAAAATGGAATAAAAAGACAGGCGCGATGAAATCGGTCGTCTAAATAACTGTCGGCAACACTCGAAAAATTAAAGAAATGCAAAGCAGAGCATTAGTTCAAACACTTAATCAACACAATCAAATAACAATTACGAATCGGGTAAAGGTGCGATCAACAACTTGACATGTTGACGCGTCTATGTGTACTTTCGGACTCGCGGCGACGCCGGGAAATCAAAGTCAAACTCGTTAATTTGCATGTAAATATTTCTATGTCCCGATGTAAACTCCCGATAGTTTCTTATATCCGATAAAAAAGGGTCCTGGTGCAAATAATTTGTTTCTATTATCCGGGAGTTTCTATTATCAGAGTTCCGATTATCCGACGAATTTTACATAGGCTGAAGAACAAATGGTTTTGTGCTGGAGGAAAAGTTGCTAATAACCGAAAATCCCTATTATCCGAGTTGCTAATAAAAGGATTCTACTGTATATATATATGTGGGCCTATGTATTTTTAAAATGTATTGATTAATCAATGTTGATGATACGTTTGTATTGGAGTTTGAAAAGCATTACTGGTTGTCTAGATTTTATATGTTCCCATGATAAAATCTGTTTGTATGGGGCGTAATGTAATATAATCAGTATTAGGAAAGGGTTAAGATACATTTGTATTTGTTAGGGAACAAGGCTATTAGGGGGCGGGTCGTGTCAATACTTCAGTTGAAGATTGGGGCGGTCTAACCAAATAGCCAGTGGCCAGTTAAGCATGCGAAGTCTAGACATGGAGATTGGATAGCCAATACAAGCGTTATCATATTTAATATTCACATAATCAATGTTGTATATTAGGGCATGTTTTGGAAGAAATCGAGGAGTTGGTTGATAGTTTTGAGATTTGTAACTCTTTGAGTTGATATGAAGATTTCGGACAATTAAAAATTAGTTTTAGAATTATTATTTGTTGATTCTTTAAACCACTATACGGTCAGGATGAGAAGATGGAAACAGTAATCTTTATATTACAAATACATATTTTTCATCCGATCACAATAATTTTTGGTAGACTGATAAAGGTTCACTCAAGGATCATTCCAGTGAAATTTGGTTGAAATCCATCGATTACAATCTGAGAAAATGATTTGCAAAGTTTCCACTATATAACTTTTAGAGAAACGACCTCCGCCCATAAAATGCATATTTTTCATCCGATCACAATTATTTTTGGTAGACTGATAAAGGGTCACTCAAAAATCATTCATGTAAAATTTATTTGGTATCCATCAATTAGAATCTGAGTAAACTCACTTTTTTACCATGTTAGCAAATTAGCCAGGTCCATTAAATCCATGTTTTTCATTTGATCCAAATTTCTTGAACAACTTTGAAAGAGGGTCACCCAAGGATCATTCCTGTGAAGTTTGGTTGAAATTCATTTAGTAGTTTCTGAAGAGAAGATTTTTAAAGAAAAAGTTTACTACCAGACGCACGCACACACGCACGGATGGACAGATTGACAGATGGAAGCACGACGGACAAAACCAAATGACAATAGCCCCAGTGGCTTTCAGCCAGTGGAGCTAAAAATGAAGAAATTGCTTACAATTAGCTTTTTTTTTTTTCATTGTCTACAATGTTTTCTTTCCAAAGAGACAAATACTTTCAAATTTCATCTACTTAAAACCCCCTCTGCATTATATCTCTTTTTGAAAATTCTAAAAAGGATATTCAGTGGTAATGGGTAAATGGGTTAAAAAAATTACACCAAACAGTATTTTATGAAGAAGTTAAACTAGGAACTAATAACTACACTTACAACATTCAATGTCAACCAATGAAGAACATTCTTTTCCAGCATTTGACAATTTTTCGGCATTTATTTTCTTCTGGTTCTCTACCTAAAAATTAAAATATGGAACCATTTGAAGTTTAACAATGGCTTTGCCAGGTGACATTGACCTTGTCCTAGGTTGATGCAGATTCAAAGAGATATCAGTTCAACAATATTCCATAGTCCTTGAATAAGGTACATAATCAATGGAAAAAACTCCAAGGCGCTTCTACTTGCCCAGCCCTGCTGGCTCAGCAGTAAAGCATGTGGCTCTCAATACTTGGGTTATGAAAAATTAACCTGAACTCAGCCAATTTCATCTACTAACAAAGTCGGTAAAATGCCAACATAAATGGCTCAAAGGCCTAACCTTTGGAAGAGCCCCCAACTTATGAACAAAATGTCCCCAACTTAAGCAAATATGAAATTTACTGATGAAAGCTGGTGTCGAACCCACACAGACAAGTAATATTTAAATCATTGGTTTACAAGTCCAATGCCAAAACCACCGAGCCAATGAAGATCTTCCCTGATGCAGGTGTCAGACATTGCATTTAAACAAAAAGAAGCTACACAGGACAGTGGTGAGAGTGGTCTCCCATAACACAATTGACAAAAGACAATGAGAAACAAGTCATTTGTCTTCACTAATAGGTGTATGATGAGTATGGTAGTATGGGATGAGCAGCTAGTGGCTCAGGTGAAAATTTGCGTCTGTAAACGAGAAACGACAGGAAACCATTGGTAGGTACACAAGCCACCACAATATAACTGCAATAATGTTGAAAGTGGTGTTAAACCCAATTCAAATGAAAACAAACCTTCTCGAGAAAGGGCTTTGTCAATGAAGTACACTCTGTAGTTCTTGATATAATTAAATAACAATTGAATTTATCTTTCGGACACTAAACACATGATGTAGATCAAATTTCCTTTGCAGCCTAATAATTTTTGTCAAAATGGTTCTATAATCAAGGAAATATTATGGAAAAGTGGGTAAAAACTTGCAAAAATCATTTTCTCCTTTTTGCACAATATTTTCTATGACAAAAGGACTTTCTCTTTTTGAATATTGCAAATTTTCATTGTCATCTGCAAACATCTCCAATTTGGACAATTTTTATAATTCTGAGAGCAATATTTCAAAGAGTTTAAGAGATTGTCTGTACCAGGACAGAAGCTGCAGGAATAGATGGCTGTGAAGACAATATCAAACCATCTACTCTAAACCATCTAACAGTTAGTGTTGAGCAATTGATTTCAAATCACATATGATTATTGTTTTATTAGTTGGAAGAATAAATCATATAATGATCAATTGTTTAATTGATTTCTTCAAAAATTAATACAGAACTCCCTTTGAAGAATAGAATGTGAAAGTTTAGTTTAAACTCCTGACCTGAAGACTCTTTCTGCTGATTTTTCTACCAACTTCATGGCTAAGCATGAAACAGTTGTAACTGCCTATAAACATATAGGCAGTTACAACTGTTTCACACTTAGCTATGAAACTGATTTCAGTTCTGAAAACTATATATAATGGCTTTCATTTGAGTGTAAGCAACTGATTTATCAATTATGAAATTTCTTAGTCGATTATCACAATCTGAAGCCCAAACTAACTGATTATTGATTATAATCAATAAATCTCCCCATCACTATGAACAAATGATAATTACCTTCTGGTATGCCTTACAATGCTCTTTGAGAGGACATGTGGAGCATTCAGGTGATTTAGGTGTACAAACAGTAGCACCTAGCTCCATCAGTCCCTGGTTAAAGTCTCCTGGGGAATCTGGATCTACCAGAGAGTTGGCAAACAACCTGAAGTGTAGCAAATCATTTGCTTAGGTCTCAACTTCTTGACTTTTGTTTCGTCTTAACCCTTATCCCACTGAAACTGTATTTTCTTTAAAACATATTGCCAAATTTTGGAATTTTTCAACCAGCTAGCTCAAAGTCTTTCCACAATACTTGAGTAGATAGCATGCAATATAAGCTAAGGTAAGAGTCAGACTGCATCTATGTGCAGGCTAATCTTTGTCTATACTATCTGCAATAGGTCAAATAATTTTTTTGAGTAAGCAGTTGTTTTGTAAGCTTCCTCAAAAAGTAGTTCAATAAGAAATCTGTTTCTTACCAGACTTATCTTTACATTTTTGCTTCATGATATAAAATTATATTTATCAATTTGCATATTCATAGAGTGGTTAGGTTTTTAGTTTCATACCTCATTGCAATCATCAAATATTATCTTTTTCTCTTAATTAAAATGATTTGCAACATCATGGTTAAGGTAGAAACCTTATCTCTGGCTGATTATTTGCTAATTACACGAATGCATAGCGGTAACTCCCTTTTTCAGGAATAATTGTTTCTTTTTGTTGGTTTGTATGGGGTTTTATGCCACTTACAACATTATTGCAGCTATATCTTTATATGAGACACCAGTTGTTCATCTTACACACACTAATTCTCATACACCCATTGGTTGGAGACAAATGACCTGTTACACAATAAGAAAGCAACATTTACCTGCTTGGCTATTTGTTTTTAAGCAACAAACAACCCTTTTCAAGGAAGATACATTTGAAAAGGAGGAAGATATGATCAAGAAAACAATGAATATAAGTAATTTTCAGATTTATCTTTTACCAGAATGTGTCTGTGACCTGCTGTGAAGTACTATCAGCGCCAATACATCGTAGTCTGGAGAACACTCGGATAACATTTCCATCTACCAGACCTGCTGGCTAGGAAGAGGGAAAAAACATTCTTAATACATAACAATCATACTGGCTTTGAAGAGGACAAAACATTCTTCAAATATGACAGACAGAAAGTCCCCAACTAAGCATAGCTGAAAATTATTCATAGCAGGCCAGGTTAGAACCGAAAAGAAATATGAGCTTTTGGAAAAGAAATATGAGCTTTTGTGTGACTTTTCAAAGAATTTTCACAGGTGCTCAAAGTAAAGCCTCTAGTCAGTCTGTGCGTCTGCACAGTCTGACCAAAGTCTTCACTATGCAATCTGTATAGAGATGTGGCCTAAATCACGTCTTCAGAAAGGTAGCGAATATTCTTATCGCACTTTTAAATTTTCTTATGTGCCCAAACGGTCACACATTCATGAAATTATTGGAAATGTCACACACAGGCTCATATTGAAAATTTTGGTTAACAAGGCTAATATGCTAGCAACTGAACTCAAGAAGGTCTTCCCTGGTGCAGAAACCAGGCATTGATTTTAAATATATTTGTAAGCTACACATTTAGGGAAGAGAGTTATCTTAACAAATATCTCATTCAGAGATGAATATTTTTTTTTTAAAAGATGTGCAAGGCAGAAAATATTTTTTTAAAAGTTTGCACATGCTTTCACATCCTTTAAAAGATTTTTAGAACTTTGCAAACATTTATCCAGTCAGATTTTTGAAGGTGAGCTTATAATTGAAAAGATTTTTCACCTGATTGTAAGCTATTGAAGCAATGGCCCCAGCCGTGTATTTCCCAACACCAGACAAATCTTTCAGCAGGCCCTCCACTGTTTTGGGCATCTCCCCACCATGCTCTTCTACAACCTTTTACGTAAATTAACAAATCATGTTCTGAGATAAGTACTCGGCTAAAAATGCAAAAATCCTTTAAACTGTTCTTAATCACTTCAGAAAAACCTTTGAAATTAACCCTTGTCATGCTGAACCTGGAATATTCCTGCTTTGGCAGGAGCTATAGACTAACATCAGCCTGCACATATGTGCAGTCTGTTGTTAGTCTACACCGCCTGTTTCTCCCTTTTAAACCAGAATTGTAAATAGATTTGGTTTTTAAATAAAAATTGACCTACTGTTTGTACTTTCAGTGCTTTTGGCCCCTTGATTTCCATGTAAATTTTTAGCCAAAATTTATACAGCATGACAAGGGTTAAAAGATAACATTAAGAGAATATTGTACATGTATATTTGGGCATGTTGAAGCTTGAATAAGTATACAATGTATTAATCAACATTAAAATTTGAGAAAATTCTTGGTCAAATAACCAAAAAGTCATATGATCTAGGGACTTTGGTTCGAGATGATATCTTTTTATGTTCTCAACTTCAAATTTACTCAAGCTCATATCTGAACAAATGTTTTTGCTAATGGATTTTTTTTTATTATTTTCAAGCATTTCTTATGGTTATACAGTTGAATTACACACTAGAGAGTAAGTTTAAATTTGAAAAAAAAATCTCAGCTGAGCATGAGTTACGTTTTATATCCCAGACCCTAATATCTTTTAGAAGCCCATGCTGCACCATGTCTCCATGAGACAATTATTTCAATCATTCAATGAGCTTGGTCAGTCCTGGCTTGGAGACATGATCAGAAGGTTTAACCCTTTGCTGTTTAATCCCTGCTTTTTACGTGCCTGTGATTTTATGATCGCAAAAACATTGTGAAAAAAGAAGAAATTGCTTCTGACAAGCAATTTCTTCTTTTTCCACACCATTTTCTACCCTACTGAATGGTTATTTTTCAAATTAAATCCACTTTAAATTTTCGTCTGCAAAACCTTTGAATTTGGACAGGTCCAAAATTTTGTAAAACAGGAAAGGGTTAAAGTCTATTGTTCCACAAACTGCCCTGATCAGCCTGACACAAGGAACCAATACTTAATCTAAAAGTTGGCTATGAAAGTATTCACTTGATTTAGGGTCAGTTCCTTATCCTGTTGAATGTAAACAAAATGAAGATTTTTGTGACCTTTAAACTAGTCTTGCACTAGTTTTTCCAACAATTACTATTGAAAAAGTAGTTGGTGTAGGCTAAGATCAGACTGCACATTTGTGCTGGCTGATCTTAGTCTACACAGACTGCCACAGCTTAATTTGCGACAGAATTATGTTATGAATAGGATAAGGGTTCAGGCTTCATGCTTACCTTCTTAGCTGCCTCATGAAGTCGTCGTCCTCTAGAATAATATCCTAGACCTGACCACATCTCATTTACTTCCTGCAATATTATCAAGCAGAAATAAGAGCTAAAATTAAAACAATTCAATTTGAAATATTTGTATGTTTCATTGAATGGACTTTAACACTGCTTTTACCATTTCAGCAGTCTTAACCCTTGTCATGCTGATTTATTTTTTCCTAAAAAATTCATCACAATCAAAGGGCAAAAAGCACTGAAAGTACCAACTGAATGTCAATTTTTATTTGAAAAACTTAATCTTTTGACAATTCTGGTTTGAAAGTGAGAAACAGGTCGTGTAGATTAACATCAGACTGCACATATGTGCAGTCTGATGTTTGTCTATAGCTCCTGCCAATGCATAAATATTCCGGGTTCAGCATGACAAGGGTTAATATGGAAACCAGAGCTTCTTACAATGGCTTCCTGATATTTTCTCGCAACAGTTGCACCATTATATCCTTTCTGACCTCCAATCCGCTTCCCACTTAAATTTACGTCTGTCCACCAGATGGAGGGAAAAACTAGACTGTCACAGGTGGACAAATATCCCCCTTAAAGTGCTTGCCAATAATGAAATGCCATTTTCCATCAAAGGGCCATAACTCTGTCAAGTTTATGGTTTGTAACCAAAATATCACTTGCAGATTTCTGCTTGATACATCTGGGAAGTTTGAATGAAAACCGCCTATTAGTTTTTGGAGAAATTGTTGACACGAAAAAGCTACACACAGACCAACCGACAGACATACTGACCGACAAGCTGACACCTATATACCTCCAAAAATATGTTAGGGGGTATAATAATTGTCTGAAAGGATATGTGTTGCCCTCGGGATCCACCCCATGACCCCATGAGTGGATGCACTACCAACTAAACTTTATAGCCACTTCAGCGCAAGATAAGATTGTTCTGCATTATTTTTGTCCAGACATAAAAAACACACTTAAAAATATTCATAGCTGATAACAAAAGAAATGTGGTAAAACGATGCATTAACCCTTTCCAGTACAATCCCTCAATTTCAAGTCTGTGATTTTACATTAGTGAAAATATTAAGAAAAAGATGAGACAATGTATAGGTACTGTAAACAGCTTTATATTGGCAGTGTCCACATTTGGCGTTTTTTCGATTAAGATTTATTGGCGTTAATTTATTTTGGCGCATCTAACTTTAACACTGAAATTCAACGCTTTATATTTCGTTTTTTCGTTGTTCTAATCAACATATTTAAAAGACAGGCAATTTCTAGAGTAATGTTAACTTTCTCCATACTTAACAATAGTTTGTTTTCACACCTTTTGTTATTATAATGCATGTATAAGTTTTTCACACCTTTTCTCTGTGACTTTGTTACACTGTATCAACCAACTTGGTTCTGGAATCTTGAAATTGAGGGATCGATGAAATACTTTTGTAAGTGCCTACAATTTATAGGCACTTAAAATCGTATTGCGCTGACCCGTCAAAATGTCAACGTTGTCAGCAGATTTTCTTATTCTAAGTTGAATAAGTATGGTCTGCATATCCTTCATATAAATTTAATTAAAATCGACTAAATGTATAGATTTCATATCCATCATAATAAAGAAATTTCTCATTTAACAAATATCAATGACAAATATTGGGGGTGGATTAATTTTGGCGCATTTTAGCCTGACTGCCAATATAGCTAAAATAAAACCACCGCCAATATTACCCCGTTTACAGTACTTACAGCATTTAAGCAAAGCACTGCATTGAAAAACCATATTTCCTCTAATACTAGCGCCCTCCATAATAGCACTCCTACATTTTTTTTTACTAAGAAAACCCACATCAAATGCCTAACTTTTAGGATTCTTTTTAGACTTCTTCTCTAATTTGAGATTAACTTCCTCTAAACAATCCTTTATATGATTGTTAAGAGGAAATTCATCTCAAATTAAAGGAAAATGGGCCATGAGATATCAATTTCAATGATTTTTCTAATCAGAAATTGCTAAATAAATAATACTAAATAACAAGAGGACCATGATGGTCCTATATCGCTCACCTGAGTAAGTCAACTCATAACTTGTCAACAATGTTATAAATACCAGAAATTATCTGATGTACATTTAGGGTGGATTTAAAAGAAACAGACTTTAATTTCCTCCTACTGCAATTTGATTTTCTTTTTAATTGCAAACAAAGTTATTGATGGAATTGAATTCAAGTTTAGTAGACCTAAACCTTAAGAATATCCCTGCCATGTTTAAGATATGCCAAATAGTTAAGGCGAAGATTAACCTTCTCTGATAATTTTGGCAATATTTTGACATTTCCAATACCATGTAAACCAGAGATTTTGATTGAATGAAATTATTTTTACAATTTTGCTAGAGCTTCACCCAAAGAACATCCCTACCATGTTTCAGCTTAATTAGCCCAGTGGTTAAGGAAGAGAAAAAGTTTTTCTAAGATTTTCTTCAATTTTCGTCCATTTTTCAGCCTTTCTGTTACCATGCAAACCAGATTTTTTGATGAAATTAAATTCTTTCAACAACTATTGAAGAACTTCACGGGAGAAACATCCCTGCCAAGTTTCAGATTGATTTGCCTAGTGGTTTAGGAGGAGAAGAATTTTTCCTAAAGTTTTCAGCCATTTTCGGCCATTTTTCAACTTTTCGTTACCATGGAAACTAGAGTTTTTGATGAAATTAAATTCTTTTAACAACTTTTGAAGAGCTTCACCCAAGAAACATCGCTGCCAAGTTTCAGCTTGATTGGTCTTTTGGTTTAGGAGGAAAAGATTTTCATCCATTTTCGGCCATTTTTCAACCTTTCCGTTACCATGGAAACCAGAGTTTTTGATGAAACTAGAACTGTCGCAGAGCGGACTAATACCCCCCACAAGCGCTTTGTCAGAATGCAAGTGCTATAAGTGCAGGATGTGTTTGTAACTAATATTGAGGTCATATGTAGCATTTGCATGATGTTTCATGATTCTGGGTCACTTGGTTTTTGAGATAAGAGTCCACAAATGAAAATTGATGAAAAATTGACTGTGACCTTGACCTTTGACCTATATGGCCCAAAAACAATAGGGCACTTCCTTATTGTTCAGTAATATTGTTCATGCTTGTGGGTCACTTGGTTCTCAAGCTTGTGTCCGGAAACGAAAATTTAACAAAAATTTACTTTGACCTTGACCTTTGACCAATATAACCCAAAAACAATAGGGCACTTCCTTGGGTCATAAGGAACATTTGTATAAAGTTTCATGATTGTAGGCCACTTGGTTCTTGAGTTAGAGTCCGGAAACGAAAATTTAACAAAAATTTACTGTGACCTTGACCTTTGACCTACATTACCCAAAAACAAAAGGGCACTTCCTTGGATCATAAGGAACATTTGTATAAAGTTTCATGATTGTAGGCCACTTGGTTCTTGAGTTAGAGTCCGGAAACGAAAATTGATCAAAAGCTGACTGTGACCTTGACCTTTGACCTACATGACCCAAAAACAATAGGGCACTTCCTTGGGTCATAAGGAACATTTGTGTAAAGTTTCATGATTGTAGGTCATTTGGTTCTTGAGTTAGAGTCCGGAAACGAAAAGGTCTACGGACGGACGGACGGACGGACGGATGGACGGACGGACGGATGGACAGACAGACAGACATGGTGAAACCAATATACCCCCCTCTACTTCGTAGGTTGGGGGTATAATTAAATTCTTTTAACAACTTTTGAAGAACTTCACCCAAGAAACATCTCTGCCAAGTTTCAGCTTGATTGGCCTTGTGGTTTAGGAGGAGAAGAATTTTTTCTAAAATTATCATCCATTTTCGGCCATTTTTCAACCTTTCCACTACCATGCGACAAGAGTTTTTGATGAAATTGAATTCTTTTAACAACTTTTAAAAAGCTTCACCCAAGAAATACCTCTGCAAAGTTTCAGCTTGATTGGCCTTGTGGTTTAGGAGGAGAAGAGTTTTTTCTAAGATTTTCGGCCATTTATCAACCTTTCCGTTACCATGGAAACCAGAGTTTTTGATGAAATTAAATTCTTTTAACAACTTTTAAAGAGCTATACCCAAGAAACATCTCTGCCAAGTTTCAGCTTGATTGGCCTTGTGGTTTAGGAGGAGAAGATTTTTTTCTTAGATTTTCGTGATTTTCAGCCTTCAGTTTTTTTTATAGAATTAAATTCTTTTAACAACTTTTGAAGAGCTTCATCCAAGGAACATTCCTGCCAAGTTTCAGCCTGATTGGCCCAGTGGTTTAGGAGGGGAAGATGTTTAAAGAAATTGTTGACGGACGGACGGACGGACGTACGGACAGACAGACAGACTGACGGACGGACAGACGGACGATGGACGGACGACGGACGGTGAGTGATCACAATAGCTCACCTTGAGCACTTTGTGCTCAGGTGAGCTAAAAAGCTACAGGACCATATAGCTCCCTGGAATGATTATTAGGAGAAGTACGGTAATTATTATCAAATCACTCTAATATTATCTTCTGCTTCCAATCTAACAGGAAATAGACATCATCTGAGAAAGCATGAACCATGCCAATTTTTAAATTTATACAAGGTATGAACTACCTTAAGTTAGTGGACATTAATATTTTTCGCAATGTCTTAAAGTGATAATCTTAAACAGTGTTAACCGAGGTTTCCTAATGATTCTCATTAGGAAACCTCGGCCAACAAACTCAACATTGTGAAAGATCATGTGTTCAGAAATGTTTCCGAACTATTACAGGTCTACTACCTTAAAGAACTGTACTCAATAAGAGAGGTAAAGATTGATAAAAACACAAATGCACAGGTCAAGAGCTTACCTCAAGTGTTGCTTTTGACAAGGATTCCAAAGTTGGCCATTTCTACAAGAGAAAATTTAGAGAGTATCAAAAATTCTTTTAAACGAATTATCAATCAAATTTAAACTTAAACTGTTGCAGAGCGGACTAATACCCCCCACCAGCCCTTTGTCAAAATAAAAGTGCTATTAGTGCAGGATGTGTTTGTAACAAATTTTGAGAATCCAACTTGAATTCTTGTGATTGATTGAAGGTTACTTGGTTCTAAAGTGAGAGTCTAGAAACAAAAAGGTCTAACAAAAATTGACTTTGACCTTGACCTTTGTGATCCAAAATAAATCGGGCACTTCCCTCGGTCATAAGCACCATTTGTAAGTAGTTTCATGATTCTAGGTTGCTTCATTCTCGAGTTAGAGTCCAGCAATGGAAAATTTAAAAATAAAATGACTGTGACCTTGACCTTTGGCCAATCTGAGCCAAAAACAATAGGGTACCTCCTTGGGTCATAAGCAATACTTGTATAAAGTTTCATGATTCTAGGTCACTTGGTTCTCGAATAAGAGTCTGGAAACAAAAATTGATCAAAGGCTGACAGTGACCTTGACCTTTGACCTATATGAACAAACTAGAAAGCCATGAATGGCTTGAGTCGCTCCACAGGCTTGAAATTCTTGAAATAGCTAATCTAAGGTTTGACTAGATTTTAAGATATTTTGGGTTCTACTGATGTTGAAATGATTTTCAAAGTTTCTACTATATAACATATAGAGAAATGACCTCCGTCCATAAAAGACATATTTTTCATCTAATGACAATAATTTTTCGCTGCATTAAAAAGGTTCACTCAAGGATCATTCAAGTGAAATTTGGTTGATATCCTTCCGTTACATTCTGAGAAAATGATTTTTTAAAGTTTCCACTATATAACATATAGAGAAATGACCTCTGCCCATAAAATGCATACTTTTCATCCGATCACAATAATTTTTTGTAGACTGATAAAGGGTCACCCAAGGACCATTCAAGTGAAATTTGGTTGATATCCATCCGTTACATTATGAGAAAATGATTTTCAAAGTTTCCACTATATAACATATAGAGAAATGACCTCCGCCCATAAAATGCACATTTTCCATCCGATTACAATGATTTTTTGTAGACTGATAAAAGGTCAGCCAAGGATCATTCATGTAAAATTTCATTGGTATCCATTGATTAGAATCTGAGAAAAATCACTTTTTACCATATTTGGAAATTAGCCACGCCCATTAAATCCAAATTTTTCATTGGATCAAAATTTCTTGAACAACTTTGAAAGAAGGTCACCCAAGGATCATTCCTGTGAAGTTTGGTTGAAATCCATTCAGTAGTTTTTGAGGAGAAGATTTTTAAAGAAAAGTTTACGACCGGACGCACGCACGCACGGACGGACGGACGGACGCACGACGGACACAACACCATGACAATAGCCCCAGTGGCTTTCAGCCAGTGGAGCTAAAAACAATAGGGCATCTCCTTGGGTCATAAGCAATATTTGTATAAAGTTTGATGATTCTAAAGTGCTTGGTTCTCGAGTTAGATTCCAGAAATGGAAATTGAACAACGCTTGGTTCTTGAATTAGAGTCAGGAAACAAAAATTGAACTAAGGCTGACTGTGAACTTGACCTTTGACCTATGTGAACCAAAAGCAACAGGGCACCTCGTTGGGTCATAAGCAATACTTGTATAAAGTTTCATGATTCTAGGTCTCTTGGTTCTTGGTTGCTTTGTAGGTGGGCAGTTTTATTATTCAAATGATTCTTGTGAATATCAAATATATACAAATGTACTGTACATGTACCATTTAATTCACTTATTATTCATTTTATTTGACTTAGCTACTTAGCTTGTAGAGATGATTCAAATACGTAGCCACAACATAGGGTTTTAGCAAAGAATAAAGAAATATTCAAATATTAAATCCAAAATACCACCTCTATCTGTTGCTCTGTTTTGCTACTTCTTTCAATTTGGATGAATCCAAAATTCCAATGTCTGGTGATAATAATAACTTACTTTCATCCATTTATTGTAGTAGTTGATGACCGTTGCTACTTGCGTCTGCTGCAGCATTATTTCAGATACCCAAACTGGAAAAGTTAATGTGCATGATTTGACCCTTTCCTGTACAGCCCATGGATTAAACCAAAAGAAATTGAAATTTTATCAATAAAAGAAAATGAAATGCACAATTAGAGTAATATGTCCCATAGCTACTATATCTATAAATAAATATGGAAAAACACAAGGAATGCAACATCTCGCATATAGGTCAGGTGATAACAATAGCAAGACTTCTTATTCCAAAACAGCCATGCTAAAAAAGAAAGCGTTTAAACACACAATTTCCAGTTCGACTGCAAATTCAAGGGTCAGATGGTCTAATTACAAATCCTACCCACTTTTCATTGAGCTCTGCAGTCTCTTTGAATTTGGACAAGTCTAAAGTTTTCAGAAAAACAAACAAACATTCTTTTGGGCTAGTTATAAAGATAGGTTAAACAGGGGTGTGGAAATATGAATTTTATCCACTTAACCAGGCATGAGTAAAAGTTTATTTCTCACTTGGCCAGGATCAAAATGAACTTGTCCGCAAAAAAATGGAACATGTACATGTTTATACTGAAATAACATTGTCTTTAAAGACGAAAATGCTGAATAATTCATTGTTTTTAATGAAGAAAATGCTGTAATCCAGCATTTTCTTCATTAAAGACATTTTCTCCCCTTTGATACAAACATAAGGAAAACTTTTCACATAGATCTTTTTAGTACTGTTCCAAGATTTGCTCTGGTATTTTCTTTTCCATGGACAAGTAGCCTAGAAAATGTACTTGTCCGCAAGTGGAAAAGCTCGTGTCGGGCATGGGAATTCCACACCCCTGGGTTTAAGATGATGCTTATGGGACATCTCACATATCAGTAGATTATAACTTACAGTGTGGTGTCAGTCCAGATAAAGAGTGGGTTAAGCCAGTGGTAAACCTTTATTTCTCAAAGAAACCCTATGTTGCCTTCACTCATTTGAATCACACATATGAGATATTTCAAATGAGTTCTAACAATACAGGGTTTAAGTAAGAAATAATGAAATATTTAAATTTTAAAACCAAAAGATCCCTCTATGTGTGTGATATCCAATTCAGTGTTGTAATCTGTGAGCAGCAATTGAAGACACCCATAGAGAGCCAGCACATGATAATTTAGCCTTAAAAACTGATTTGAGAAAACTAATGTAACAGTGTAGACTATAATTTAGCGTTAAAAACTGATTTGAGAAAAAAAGATGTTTCAATATAGACTATAGTTTGGCCTTTTCCTTTTTCACTTCCGGTTCCTCGACGATGACGGACGTGTATTATGGCGATGATTTAATTATTTTTTAAATCCATTGAAATCGTGTACTAATGTCATTAATTTCCAAAAAATTATTGTTCTAGATGTGTGTGAATATCTAATAAACAATTAGAGGGGTAAAATATTCGCGATACGTTGAATATTTTCCATATTTCTTGAAAAATCTGTTGGACATTTTTGGAGCTTGAAATTTGGGTCGTCGGCCATATTGAAATTTTTCAAAATTTTCAAAAAAAAAATTTTTTCAGCAAGTGAAATAACCTGGTAGTTGTTAATTTTCACAAATTCAGCATAAATAGAAATAATTATGGGTGATTAATTACCTTTAGAACCCTTTTTTTTTTCATTATAAGTGGTGAAGTTGAGTAGAAATTTCCACTCGGTAAACAACTGAAAACTCAATTGATTGAAAATAAATATGTTTTTTGTCTAAACCTAATAGGGCATTTAGAACATTATTCTGAATCAAAATGATGTAAAATCAAACAAGTACACCATTTATTTTTCGCCACAAAGTTGACCTTGTGCAATTTGAAATAGTGGATCGCTGAAGATTTCCAAGGTCCAGCCTAAGAGTGAAGTACAATACAGATTTGAAGGGAAGTACAATATCTCATTTTTGAATCTTATGTAGAACATGTAACCATATAAAATTCTATTCTCGAGTTCTAACTACTTGTGTGATGGACTGCCATACCAAGTAAAAGTGCTCTTGAAACCTAGTAACAACTCAATAATAAATTTTTTCAATCAAATTCCCTTATTTTGAATAGTGGCATGCTAGATCTGCTGGCTCTCCTCTGAAACTTTCCTTAAACAGATTATCAAATGCAAAAAAAAAAAATCCTCAAAATTTCAATCAAGTTATTTGTGTGATGGACTGCCATACCAAATAACCCCTCCCCCCCCCCCCCCCACACACACACACCATAAAATAAAAAATTACCAAATCAAATAATCTATCGATCCATTAAAAGCCAACACAAAGTTATATAGGGATAAAAATAACATGTCATGGAACGAGTTCTGGTGAAAAAAATTCAGAAATTTATTGAAAAAGAAAAACGCATCGCTCGCCTACCAAGTTACAGTCGAGTTGTTATCCTTTCAGACAGTAAGGGCAAATATTTAAGAACAGAATTAGAAAAATTTAATTTCTTAAACTTTGAGTTCCAATGGTGGACCAGTGGTGGTAGAAACACCTACCTTGGTGCAAAATACCTAGTAGATCATATTCATGAGTTGCGGGATGGCCAAAAAACACTAGTTCTTTTTTGGCATTTCACCTGTGATGTCACAGTGAAGAACGGTGATTTCATATACCAAAGATACGCCGACTTCGACGACTTGGAGAACAGAATAAGGCCAACTCTTGATCTATTAAGAGAGATCCACTTGACGGAAACAGACATTGATATAGGATTGCTTGAAATTCCACCTGTCTTCACAAAAGAGTGGAACAAGGCAAAGAACGATCCTGACTACAGGAATATTGATGACAGTGACTTGCACGACCAAGTAAGTAGCCTCAATAACATTATCAGGGACTACAATCAAAATTTGAACTACGTGTCGCCCGCCTTTGTATGTGACTTCCATTTCCGAAGAAGAAGAAGACCAACTATAGGAGAACCCAGAACCAGAGACAATATCAGCCCCGTACTCTTAAAAGACGGAGTTCATCCAATCAGCATTGTAGCTAACAAGTGGCTACTCAAGATCATCATTAGTTGTACCAAAATCGACCCTTTTCAGTAATTACTATTAATAACAATATTAACTAGATTTAATTATAAACTTAATTAAGAGTAACTAGAATATTAACACTCCAAATTAACGTTATTTGTGTGATGGACTGCCATACCAAATAGCAACAATTACGGAGTAATTCTTTAATTTAGTTATAAATATAAACCAATTTAATCTCTATTTAAAGTCAAAATTATTAAGTAGAACAAAATGGCAACTGGAAACTTTTCATTTGCAGCACAGAGCACACCAATCAGAAAAAAAGTTGAATCAGATCCCAAAAGAAAACATCCCTCCAGCCCCGATAGTAACGAACTATGCTCAAGATGCTCTAACGACCACAATGGAAAATATGTAACATGTGCAGGCTGCCACTTAAATTTCTGCTTGAGATGTTCAGGCTTAACTGTCAGAGCATATGAAGTACTAGTGGATGGTGGTTTAGACGACTTTAATTACAACTGCAAAAGTTGTAAACAAACAATACCAAGTCTAGACAACATTACCAGACAACTGACTGATATACGTCTAAACCAAGAAAGAAGAATAACACAGTTGGAAAATAGAATGGAACACATCCAAATCGATACAGCCAGAACAGTCGAAAATGGACTTAACATCTTCGAAAACAGAATCACTAGTGGTATAGACATGAGGATTAATAAAATTGTCAATGAAAGAACTAACGAACTAGAAGATAGGAGGAGGAGAGAACTCAACATTGTTGTTTTCAATCTCCCAGAGGGAAAAAGTGGAAACAACTATGATAATAAGGACTACGATGAAACGAATATTACAGAAATAGCCAAAATTTTAGGGGTAGAGGACCTTCAAATCGAAACCTCATATAGATTAGGTAAAAAGGGATCTACAGATATCAGACCACTTAAAGTTATATTGAAGGATAGGAAACAAAGAAAAACACTAATAGAAAAGTCACGAACAATCAAAGATCACGCCAGAAAAGTACATGAAAACGTCATTATAGTCAAAGATTTAACGCAAGAACAGAGGAAAGAAAGAAACATAAAAAGACAAAACAAAAAACAAACAACAAACAAACCATCAAATAACATTCTGGTAAATCCACCTGAAAGCGAAGCTCATGATCGTACAGTGCTTTCTCCGAGGAGCTTATCACAGGAAATACAGGATCCATTTATGAGTACCACCCTGGTAAGCAAAGCACCAGACCAGTCCAATATGGAGACAAGTCTTAGTGAGGTAACAATACCTGGTGGATCCAGATTAGATGGTACAATGCTGACACTTCGAAATAGGACTGTCAACCAACAACATAGAGATGTAAATCAGAATCGTGAATAGAGCGTGTTTTAGCCCCAAGCTGGGAAACAGTTTTAACAATGAATCATCGCCCGTCAAACAAGAAGAAATGAAACTAAATACTTTTCATGATAACAATGAAAATGGCATAAATGTTCTGTATACCAACGTTGACTGTATGACGACAAATAAGTTTGAGGAACTAAAAAAGCATATTCTTATTAACAAAATTCAGATGATCGCACTAACAGAGGTAAACCAAAAATTCCAACAAACTGCAAGCCCATTATCTATATATTTACTTAATGGATATGACCGTTTTTATAGTGGAGAAATGGGAAGAGGAGTTATGATATTTGTCCACCAAAACCTAAAAGCTGTCCAATTAAACTGTAACACAGATTTTGAAGAAGTACTTTGGATTGAAATTACACTTCCAAATAAAGAAAAAATAAAAGTCTCATGTATCTATCGAAGTCCAAATAGCACCAGACAAAACAGTGAAAAATTGATAAAGATGTTCAATGATCAGCTATCTTCCAAACAATCACAAACACTTATAATGGGAGACTTCAACATGGGAAATATCAATTGGCAGGACTTAACAACTAAAACAAATGAAAATCACTTTGAATTCAAATTTGTAGAATGTGTAAGAGACAATTACCTCTACCAACATATTAGTGAACACACCAGATTTAGACATAATAACAATCCATCGCTACTAGATTTAGTTATTACAAACAACGAAAATGACATCCAAAATATAGAATACACCCCGAGCCTAGGGAAAAGCGATCATCTCGTGATAATTTTCAAACTTATATGTGGCCACACTGATGAGAACGTCGTTACACAAAAGCTCAACTACAGTAAAGCAAAATGGCAAGAAGTAAACAATTTGGTAAACCAAACAGACTGGTGCAAAAACATTGATGCTGGAACCCAGGAAATCTGGAATGACTTTGAAAATAAAACCATCAATATTATAGAACAAACCATTCCAAAGTTTAAGAAGTCTCCAGGTAACCAGAGCCTCAGCATCGATAAGAAAACCATGTCCGCAATAAAAGATAAAAGAAAAAAATGGCACAGGTACACAAATTGTAAGAACCTGAAAACTTATGAAGACTACAAGACTTCTAGGAATAAGGTTACCAAACTGCTGCATCAGAACAAATATGAGTACGAAAAATCAATAGCCAGAAAAATCAAGCAAAATCCAAAACTTTTTTGGAAATATGTGCGAAGTAAGACAAATGTCATATCCGGTGTAAAAGCCTTAGAAATCCAGGGGGAAACCTGTACAGACAACAAAAAGATTGCAGACGAATTCAACAAGCAGTTTATTTCTATATTTACACAAGAAACTTACCCTATCCCTAAACCAAAAAACACCTGTGACATAGCTATGGATGATATTACAGTTACCAAAGAAGACCTACTAAAAGCTATTAATGAAATAAACCCAACTAAATCGCAAGGGCCTGATGGTATACATCCAACATTTTTACTGCATTGTAAAACTACACTACTGGAACCTCTTCTAACTATCTATAACAAGTCTCTGCAGGAAGGTAAACTACCAGACCAATGGAAAATGGCAAACGTCACACCGATTCACAAGAAAGGGCCAAAGCAAAAATCAGAAAACTATCGACCAATAAGTGTAACTTCCATTTGCTGTTGTCTATTAGAGAAGATCATCAGAAACCAAATTGTCAATCATCTTGAAACCAACAATCTTATTAATACAGACCAGCATGGGTTCAGAAAAGGTAGATCCTGCATTACGCAACTGTTAGAATGTTTAGAGGACTGGACTACATCAACTGAAAACAAGAACGACATCGACATAATCTATCTAGACTTCAAAGCAGCATTTGACAAGGTCCCCCACCAAAGACTACTCACCAAGTTATGGCACTTGGGAATAAGGAATAACACTTATTACTGGATTAAAGACTTCCTTAGCAACAGAAAACAAAGGGTGGCCACCAATGGTGAATTCTCAACATGGGGAGACGTTACGAGCGGAGTGCCTCAGGGAAGTGTCCTCGGACCCATCCTTTTTCTAATCTTTATAAATGACTTGCCAGAAGAAATAGATAGCCCCCTCAAACTCTTCGCTGATGATACAAAGATCTACACAGAAATTAATAACAATTTTGAAGGTAACAACCTCCAGGACAACATTTTCAAAGCGTGTGATTGGTGCAACAAGTGGGAGATGGTTTTTAATCCTCAAAAATGCAAAGCACTACACATTGGTACCAACGAAGCAGATGACTATTATGTAAAGGACAAAGATGGTACAGTAACAAAAATACAGAAAGTAGAGTATGAGAAATATCTAGGTGTTATTTTTGATAAAAATCTCAACTTCCAACAACATATAAGTAGCAAAATAAATTTAGCAAATAGAAATCTAGGTATTATTAGCAAATCATTTACGTTCATGAATCAAGAAATGTTCTTGAATTTGTACAAGTCAATGGTCCGACCCCATGTAGAATATGCTTCAGTAATATGGTCACCAACGCTTAAGAAAGATAAAATCTCTGTAGAAAATGTCCAGAGGAGAGCCACCAGACTAGTAAAGTCTATAAAACATTTGAGCTATACTGAAAGGTTAAAAAAACTAGGGTTGCCAACACTAGAATATAGGAGGGATAGAGCTGATTTAATAGAAACCTACAAACTAATAACTGGTATTGATAAGACGTCAAAACAACTATTTACTTTTAGTAATTTGACAAACACCAGGGGAAACAGCCTCAAATTATACAAGAAAAGATCTAGGACTGAAATAAAGAAAAACTCCTTTAGCAACAGGGTAATAAATAACTGGAATAAGCTTCCAAATGATGTAGTAACTGCTCTCTCTGTAAACTCCTTTAAAAATAGGCTTAACAAACAATGGCATCCAAAAAATAAGTTCGAAGCAGATTGTTACAAGTAACCAATAATATTAGTCAGTTGCAACACTCTACCTTGTACATCTAGCAGTTAGGGCGTTTTTGTAAATAATATCATGTCTTTTACCTTTTAAACAAACATGTAAATATGCAGTGTTGTTTTTATAATGATTGCCAACAAAATTTTTGACAAAAATAAAGCTCAGCTTGAAAGCTGAGAATTATCAATTATTAGTGTAGTTACACTAATGCCAAACAAGACAAACGACAGACGATACGAGGAACTGGAAAAACGAAACGTCAGGGAAAACATAAAGAAAAGGGCCGTAGAAGCTAAAGCAGCTTATGCAAATTGCATGAAGGCCTCGGAGCTACATGAACTACATGAACATGAACTTAAAAACTGATATGAGAACAAAAGAATTATGTATAAATACATTGTATAGCCTATAACTTAGCTTTAAAAACTAATTTTAGAATTAATGATATACTAAAGTTAGGCCTATACATCATTTTATCTAAAATCAGTTTTGAAGTATCCATTATTTTGTGCAAGCTCTCGTGAACAGACCCCTTGGGATTTTAATAGATGATATTATTTGAGTTTTGTTATCCCCGAAGGGAAAATGGGCCGTTCCCGGAGGTACTGCAATACCGGGCCGACCCGTGGCAAGAGCGGAGCAAGCCCCTCACATCTCACCTAAGTCCAAAAATCAGTTTAATATCGAGGTTCCCCTATGGGGAACGTATCAGATATTAAGCTGATAAGAACAGATACTACACTTTGATCTTAGCCAAAAGGCCGAGAAGCGATACCTGACACAGGTTTCTGTGCCTTTATATCGTAAACGTTGTACACTTCCACAACAGGAAGCACACCATGAATTCATTACACACGTTTTTACTATTCTGTGAAATATTTTCAAATACAATAATTGTAT
This sequence comes from Fragum whitleyi, assembly GCA_948146395.1. Taxonomy (NCBI): domain Eukaryota; kingdom Metazoa; phylum Mollusca; class Bivalvia; order Cardiida; family Cardiidae; genus Fragum; species Fragum whitleyi. The sequence goes on along the minus strand of OX411548.1, from coordinate 18,021,476 downwards.
TACAAGGTACATGAATTAAATTTTCTTTGTTGTGAAATATACCAATTAAATTTTTATTTCTACAAAGTTATTGAAAGGTAAAAGTTGCATTTTTTAAATCAATACTAAGAATTCTTTAGTTTTTTAGGAATACACAAGGTATGTAACACAATCTATTTTTAGCCTTGGTAAAACCATACTAAAGTTTTCTATTTATAGATTTATATTCACGATAACAAAGCAAACACAACATGCTCCATGGCTTTCGACTTGTTTATATTGATAAATGCTGCATTTAAATATTTTTGGTTACATTTGAATTTATTTCAACTTTCACAGAAAAATCAAATATGCCATTAGTTGTAGACAATTTAGCCATGAACGTTTCAGGCTTTGAATAAGGTGATAAGTCATCTCTTGCATGATTAACCCTTATCCTGCTGGATTTAAATGTTGGAAACAAATTGCTCATTTTGGAAACGTTTTTAACTTATCAAATCAATCTGTTTCAAATGTCACCTACAAACCGGTAATCAAGTAAAACACAGGTAATGCAGGCTAAGATCAGACTACAACTTGGGTGTGGAAATACAGATTTTCTTCACTTGTCCCTGAACAAGTAAAATGTGATTTTCAACTTGTCCGGGGTCAAAATGGACTTGTTCACAAGAAAGAGAATAGATAATTTTGGGGAAACATTGTTATCAAAGAAGAAATTGCTGTAACTCATTAATTTCTTCTCTAAATCAATGTCTTCTTGCCTTAGGTAAAAGTATAACACTAATTAATATCTTCTATATGTAAACTACCATTCCAAGATTTGCCCGGGTATTTAATTGTCCAGGACAAGAGGCCTTGAAAAATGTACTTGTCCACAGGTAGAAAAGCCTGTGTCTGACAAGTCAGGCATGGAAATTCCACACCCCTCTATATATCTGCATGACCGTGTTATCTGATTTTAGTCTGTACTGTCTATGTGTGAAGCAAGAATATGTTGTGAACCATAGGGATATGTCCCGCTGATTTTCTAAATATATTTAAATCATAAATATTAAAAATAAACCAGCAGGACAAATCCAAAGGTTTTGAACAGCATTAGAAGGACTAAGTATGATTTATTCCAATTTATGGTGAACAGTGGCGTCTTTTCTCTCACTTTTTATGCTACAAATTAGAACTATGTCATTTTCTGTCCGATTTAAACATTTTCACCACATTTTGTTTGGGTCAGTCTAAAATTGACTCTGAAGTTCTGGTAGATGTATTTGATTTTCTGCATAATCTCTCTGGTCGTCATAGCAGGGTTTCCTCCCGATTTTTTTTACCCTAGGTAAGACTACCTTGATAGGTCAGTGGTTAGAGTGCTGGTCTCCTGATCTGATCAGGGGTTTGAGTCACGGTGACAGCAAGGTGTTTCCTTGGGCAAAACTTAATATTCTTTGCCTCAGTCCACCCACTTGTAAATGGGTAGCAGTGGGCGAAAACCCTTGAAAACAAAAAGGATTCCACTGCCTCTCGAATTTCTCACACAAAATTGATAATGCAATGGTTTAAAGACCTTATTATAGTCTATATAGACAGAGTCGACCAATTAGAGTTGAGGATCCTTTTCTCTGAATGGATCACATCTGTCTGGTCGCTCGGTTCATTGAGAATTGGTTGCAGCAGTTGGATAATGAGAACTGCCAGACTGAAATTGTCTTACCCATGGGTCTCTCAGCAGAGGGGAGAGTGATGTAACGGTTTAAAGGGAGGTAAGTTGCATTGGATATTCAAATAGAGAGACCTGCCCCTAGTTAAAATGACTAATTGGAGTGACCTCACTGGAATTTACTTCCGGAGGTCGTTGTATGGTAAAAGTAGATCTTAAAGAAAAAATAGTTCGGCTTTAAAATAGCATTTTGAAGTGGAGAATAGTGATCCACGTGCATATTTATTTAATTTTTTGCTAGTTTTGAATCTCTTCTTTAATATAACGCTCGTTTCGATCTTTTTTGTGCACGATTTCCTTTCCGGGAGGAAGGATAAGGGACGGGGGGCGTACCCGAACTAACTGTCCTCTTCATGGGTGGGAAAAAGACGGTGCCTTTACTCTCGCTTGAATAGCCCAAAAGTTAACCTGATTTGACCAAGTTTCTTTAGTCTCAAAAGATAGATCTTTGAATATAGATGAAGCGCTAATGACGTAATATGTAAGAGAAGTGTTGTGGAATGCGTTGCAGCACCTGAAAGTTGAGCAATTTTATATAGAACAAAGAAGGCCAAAAATCGGGTGGGGTCTGACCTAGATGGTAAAAAGGCCCGATTTTTTGAAAACGAATTTAGACCACTTCAGATAGTTTCAAATGATGTAATCTTTTGTCAATAGTACCAAAAAGTGTAAAAATTGCAATTTTGTTGATTTTATCGATTTAAAATCGAATAATTAATTTTTTAAAAAAAATTAAGGAAATTCTTTGCAAATATTTCTCCTTGCATTTTTTAACTTTTAACAAAGTTAAAATTATCATTTAGTCAGTTTTAGTGCTTTGGGGAGAAAGGATTAGTTTAATTGGTCAAGTGGGTGTAATTAATTGTGTAAACAATGCGATAGAATGGACTTGAAAACCCCTTACCCCATGTAACACCTGCGATTTGATAATATGAGACTATCACACAAAGGTGATCGAAAAATCGTTTTTTCAATGCAATTTTTTTATTAACTTTGCTCAGAGTATTAGAAATAGACCTTTATTGGTAGTAAACAGAAAATATGCCCATTTCTCCTAATTCAAAATCCCCTTTCCGACTTGAAATTCAAACCCTTTACGCCAAATTGGTAAGTTTAATATCGAAAGGAGCCTGTTTCAATATCACTTTTCTGACGTTTGTCAAAGTTCGTGGCAAAAAATCTGTGCTAATAAGCTTGAGAAACATTGTTTTTCAATGTTCATGCAATTAAAGGTGAAATTTTAGTAAGAAATGGTGAGAAAACGCTTAACCCTTGCCCCGATAACGGTTTTTTCATGACTCGGTCGCAGGTGACGGACCCCTTTTAAAAGCCTTTTTTTTAGAGTCATTTTTAACACATTTTCAAACTGGTTTTCGCAATTGAATAAGAATGTTTTAAAACACTTTTTAAAAAAGCAATTGAGAGACAATAACATTTAAATCAAGTTAATTTGCTAGCGGAGACATAGGATATTACTAGTCAAAATGGTCAATTATGTAAAATTTGTCCCACTTATCGTGTCAAGTTGTTTCTTGTAAATTGATTGATCTTCCGTTTCTGATTCTTAGATAGTAAATTCGTCTTAGCTGAATACCTAAACGTGAATGAAACTCTCGACATAGCTTAAAATGATACAAGAGACCCAATTTCCAACCCTTAACACCCATTTCAGAATGGATATTTATTGAAGTGGGTACCCCCATTCCATGTTGTACAATGCACGATTCTTCTTCCCGTTTCGGTTTCTAATACCCTTTTTTGAGTTGTAATACAACATATCTGTCATGGAACAGAGCTTTCTAAGAGATCTATGACATAAAACTATATTTTAAGAATTTAAAATATGCGGGCTCTATCAGTTTTTCATTAAATTTCACCCCCAGTATGACTATTTTGACATGTTTTTTGGGGGTTGGTTTTCGTTTTTTCTACACATTATGTAAGTAAACGATGCACAAACTCTTTAACGATGTTTTAGATCCTGAAATATTTAGCAAAGATTGTGGAAATTTGAATTTCACCCTTTACTCTTTACGAACCCCTTTCCCATTCTGGGGAACGCTGTTATATCATTTGATTCATGGAAGTAGCGATTTTTGAGGCTAAAATGTCTGTTTTATTTTCTCTTTCTCCTGCTATTTGATATCTTTTAACAGAAAACTATCTTTTTGTGCATATTTTTATGATTAAGTTCTAGTTATTGGCATTAAAACGTGAAAATTGCGAAAATTTAGGTCAAAATAACCTCGACCAACAATGATTAACTCCCCTTTTTATTACCTCGAAAAAAAGTTATGCTTATCATTTTTTTCTCAATAAGTAAGGAACGAGTATTAGTTCAAAATTATACCTTCAGCAATAATTCCCAATGGTTTCTTACCAAGAATTATTTGATTAAGTAACCATGGTACATCACAGATAACACTTCTCCGAATTCTTGCCTTTTTTTCGCATAACAGGTCATGTCGTAAAAGCGCCATTTTTTCAGTGACAAATGAAAAAATTATAACTTTATTGACTTAACTTTGTTCATAATACCCCTCAGCACTGACAAAAGTGGTTAGAAGTAAGAAGAGTGCAAAAAGCACTTAAATATAGGAGTGACCTCACTGGAATTTACTTCCGGAGGTCGTTGTATGGTAAAAGTAGATCTTAAAGAAAAAATAGTTCGGCTTTAAAATAGCATTTTGAAGTGGAGAATAGTGATCCACGTGCATATTTATTTAATTTTTTGCTAGTTTTGAATCTCTTCTTTAATATAACGCTCGTTTCGATCTTTTTTGTGCACGATTTCCTTTCCGGGAGGAAGGATAAGGGACGGGGGGCGTACCCGAACTAACTGTCCTCTTCATGGGTGGGAAAAAGACGGTGCCTTTACTCTCGCTTGAATAGCCCAAAAGATAACCTGATTTGACCAAGTTTCTTTAGTCTCAAAAGATAGATCTTTGAATGTAGATGAAGCGCTAATGACGTAATATGTAAGAGAAGTGTTGTGGAATGCGTTGCAGCACCTGAAAGTTGAGCAATTTTATATAGAACAAAGAAGGCCAAAAATCGGGTGGGGTCTGACCAATTATAGTCTATAAAGACAGAGTTGACCAATTTAGGGTTGAGGATCCTTTCCTTGGAATGGAACAGGTCTATTTAGTCGCTTGGCTCCTTACAATAATATCCAGAATGAGTAAAAGTTGGTTTATAGCTATACATAGTTAATGGTAATCACCTGCCAGTAAAACCAGAAAGGGGAGCAAGGCAGTATGTATAGATAGAGAGATGGTCAGTTAAGTCCTGATCAACAAAAGAGAGAGATAATTATTTAAATCAGACATCTTCATAATTCTCATCAAGACAATTCATATGAGTATCCGCAACCAAAGATTTGTAATATAAGGATGAGTGACTTTTTCACTGTGTTTATTGGGGTATAAAGTGCAATTGCCTTAGCACATGGCTTAAACATAACATCCCCAAAAAGTCACTCATCCCTATAATACAAATCTTTGGTTGTGGATACTCATAGGAATCAGCTTGATGAGATCAATTCCAATCATTACCCACAACATAAGATTTGTTGGACATAACGTGACAAGACAATGCCAATGAGTACCAACAACATAGGGTTTTTGTTATTATCATTTAAATACTTTGATCTAAAATACCCCCTCTATCTATAGCTCTGGTTGTCGTAGAAAAAGCAAGGTCTCTTTCTAGGTAAATCACATTTATTATTTTTTTATCCTAGATAATAAGTTACTTCCAGATCGACTAGAAAGAGTGATGACTATTCAAATCAATCATCTTCTTATACAAATCTTCAGTTGTGGTTACTCTTTTGATTCATCTTAGTGAGACCATCTCAATGCCAGGGTTAACGGTTTTAAGGGACGCAGGTTTTGGGCATCTGAGACGCAAACATAAGTTGCCAGGATCCACACAACTATGTGCTGTGAGTTACATAGACTCTCTGGGCTGAACTTCAGAAAAGAATTGAAGACTGCCTTAAATAGTCTTCAATTCTTTCCTGAAGTTCAGCCCAAAAATATTAATATACATCGATCAATTTCTTTACCTTTAACCAAGGAATAGCTCTAAATCTACGCAATACAAGATTAACAACCTAAAAGAAATAGTCTTTACCCAGGTGCGTAGCTACCTATACGCGAGTACGCAGCTGAATCCACATTATTTTGACAAAATGTTTTTTTATTGTCAAAAAAACGAAAGTAATGCTATCCATCTCCATTTTTATGCTAAAATTAATGGATTTTTGTTGGTCGAGAAAGCTCTCCGGAGGTCCCAAAACGTATCAAATTGCACCATTCATTTCAATCTTTTTTTTTTTCTTTTTTTTTTTTTTTTTTTTTTTTTTTTTTTTTGGGGGGGGGGGGGGGGGGGGGGGGTTTGAATCCACATTCTTTATAGGCTATCTACAGGCCTGATACCTAAAGCAGAGACTCCCAAAATTTAAGAAAGGACCCCTAGGATCCCAAGATCGAGTCCTTTGGACCCTATTTTGTTGGTGTCAGACTTAAATCCTGAATGAGTACCAACAACACGAAATATGGTTGATGAATTACGAAATTTTTAAGAAATTTTAAATCTTAATCACTTGATCTACTTAGTGTTAGCTTACCTGCATAAGCTCTCTGATTATCATCAGAAATTGCAAGATTTCTCCTCCACGGTAAATCCCGTTTATTTTTGTTGTACCAGGATATTAGTTTTGTCCGGATCTCTTTTACATCTTCGGGGTTAAAGTTATGAAAGTCAGGAACTGTTTTAGAAAAACTAACTGAAAGAGAAATTTACAGAAATAATTTTCCAGAGCTACAGAAAGGGGAGGTATTTTGGATTTTAGATCAAAGTATTTCAATAATAATAGCACAAACCCTATGTTTTTGGTACTAATGACACTTGAGTCATCTCATCAAGACAAATTCCAATAAGTACCTATAACATAGGGTTTCTTTGAGAAAATAAAGATTTTAGACTTGATTTACCCCTCTTATCTGTACCTCTGATTTTCATTCATTTATCAATATATTTGTTCATAACATGATCCTGCGCCTACTTTATGGATATGATGTTTTGTGTCTTTTCTGCAACCTAATGACATATCGTTTTAAAACAGTTTCTTATTATCAGAGATCAGAAGTCAAAGGCAAACCTCGAGTTACGATATTTTCTCTCACAAAGATATATTATAGTAATCTGAAAAAATTCTCTATGATTTTTCCATTCTCCCAAATGGATAACAACTATCAAAATGATATTTGAGCCATTGTGTGATATTTTCAACATTTTCCAATGTGCTTAGAGCAAAGTCTCTGGCCAGCCTGTGTGTCCATACAGAATGGCCGGAGATTTTGCTATGCCCTATGAAGATAGTAAATGGTCTAAACTATTCTTTAGATGGTCAGAGAATATTTTTTTTGTACTGTATGACTGACCAGGTTGCTAAATGTCTAACAGCAGGCATTAGTTTAGAAAATTCTTGTTGCTACTTTCTCTTTTATGTACAATTAAAGTAGTTTCAATTCAAATTGGAGTGGGTTATATATGTGGGACAAAAGTCACACTTAGCAAAGATTTTATGCAACATGTACAATTTTTATGCAAGATTGTCCAGAAATCATGGCCTTGCAAGAACAATTTTTGTGCAAAATTGTACCAGAACCACGGCCTCGCAAGAACACTGAATATGACCTCTCAATTATCTCCTACTAGGTTTTCCTTAGTTTTGATCATATAACATAGTTTTCCACCCCAGAAAACCGAATTTTCCATGTGTCCAAAATTTCATTAAATCAAAGCACTGAAAGTGCTGATGGTGAACGAACCTGATGGCATTCTAGAGTGATATATTGAATTCAAATAGAAAAGAGAAGAGGGAAATTGTCTCGACAAAATTTCCGTTATTCGGAAATTTCACTGCAAATTCAAAGAAAGGGAAAGAGGAAAAATCGTGTTAGAATAATATTTGTTAAAATTTGAGTTGTTACTCTGTGAAAATTTCTTATACACACTAGTAATAGGTACATTAATTGATAAAACATAAATGGGAAAATATATTTAATCTTATCTAATACTGTCTTCAACCTATATTCAATGGTGTTTGTTTTACAAAAGTAATAGTTATCATGTTTAAGCTTATTACAATTAGATAAATAGTTGTATTTGTTTTAATTTTTTTTATCTATCTTTGTTTCTTCTCAGAGGATGAAAAGGTCTTTGAGTACCAACCAAAGAAATACCTATGGATATCATTCAGTCCTGAACTGTACTCATTGTTTAAAGTTATGATTTGTTAACTTTTTAATAGTATTTCAAACCATAACCTAACAGACTCATTTTTATCATATCTGAAGCCAAAACCACTTCCGTCGTTGACATTATTGACGTGATTCAATTTTATAACACAGGCTATCTGTAGGATGAGAAATATGTAGGTATAAATTAAAGAAGGTCTAGTGCCCTATTAGTATAATTCATAGGTAATTTCTGTCTACGGTTCAGAAAAGTATAACTTTTTATATTAAATACTTGCTTCATAGTAAACTGCATACTAAAAGTCTTTATAATTATTATTTTTTGTAACCTAATTCCCACACCAAAAGCGAATAAGAATCTTATTTAAAAAAAATATTTTTTTAAAGGGAGGTTACATTTGCATGACTATGTCTGACAAATAGTTTAAGTATAATACAATGTTTTTTTCCTCCCGGCTTTCTCCCTAATAAGAATTGAGAATCCTTACAATTGTTGGGGGGGTTTTTTGCACGAAAACCTATTTTTTACCTTCAAGAGTTTGGATGCCAGTAAAATCATTCACTATCGATATCTTACTACAGTATTGCGGTTGATATTAGACATTTCTGCTCGGAGCTAGTTTTTTCTTAAACGTATTTTGGGAAGGATGGAGCCAGTTTTTATTCATCGATTAAGATTTTTATGATTTCTGTAAAAAACGCAATGACTTTTCCAGAATAATATATACCCCGCCTGTCTAATTGTTAACAAGTGCATGACGGATCTGGTACCCCCTTGACCACGGCAATATCTACTCGTCAATTGGAGTGGTATCTAGGGTTGAATATTTAGCTATCATTTATTTAATTTTCAAATAAAATTTTGAATTGATATGGTTTTACAGATTGAAAAATGCAAAGTAGAATGGTCCCTATGAAATATCTTCCGTGCCTGTCGCATTTGGTATTCGCCAATATTCGCTTCTGAGACAGACGGATACGATACGTTTTATTCGTTTCACCGAATATTTGAGTGTATCCATACAGCCGTACTTCAGCCACCGCAATTTTACACAAAAAAAATGTTAATAGCGGCGTTCATCCCTATTCAAATAAAAGGTACAAGAAAGGTTGTACATGTAAAACACGTGTCGAATAATTCTTAAAACCCGTCTCGAGACTAACTGTCGCGTGTTGAAAAGTTATGTAAAACCGCGTTACCGTTTCTAATGACACAAGGTGTCTTGATGTGTCATTCGTCTCAACTCGGCCGACTTTGTAACCTACATTTAAATCGGAGACGTCGGAGATCGCCCGAGTATTGCCGAATGTTAGTTCAAGAGGTTACGACCTAAATAAACACATATTTCCGGCTAATTACTACAAGTTGCACCAGCGAAGGCTTGGGTAAAAAACATAGTATCTGTCTCTACGGCGTTTAGACACAAACTTTGTTTTTGCTCTAAACTCTCGACAAGCTTACGCCGATCAAAAATTCCCTTGATAAACATTGCAAGATCATTTTGTATTTTTCAAGGCCGATTTTCATTATCTTCACTTGATGAAAAATACTAGTATCATGCCATTTACGAAACAAACAGTTATTTTGCGGAGAAAAATCTTGAAAGATACTAAATTGAATCTTAAGTGGCACTACTTTATTTCAAATATATTAACATCCTACAGGATTTTCCTGACATGGTATATAACACTGGTGAATGACGTTCGTTCACCAAAAAATGCTTCTGACAGACAAGTTATCAGGTTGATTGAACTGAAAATGTAGCTCTTTACTGTCCTTTTTTTTTCCTTTACAAATATAACTTGTTAAACCAATTTTGAAGTTGTCTGAGATTTCACCAAGGCAGTCAATAAGACTTCTTTTTGCCTTATCAACCAATAAATGGGTCATCTACAGCATTAATAAAATACTGTATTTGCCCTATATATTCAGAAGGGAAAAAATAATTATTTTTTGTGTCTGAATATTAACGAAAATATTTTCCTCTGTGTCCGAAAATTTAGCATATTTTCACAACTTCATAGTGAAAACCAATCTTTCATGTTTGTAACGGCTCAAAAACAATATTGAAGAAAGACAGAGCTGGGAAGAAGGAAGGCATGGAAACTGATTGTGTCATTCAAACAAGAGGACCAAGATGGTCCTAGATTGCTCACCTGAGTCACTTTGACCCCTGGGAAATCACATCAATTAAATAGGCAGATGTCATAAAGGAGATAATTTCAATACAAAACCAAGTTTCATGAAGTTTGGGCCAAAATCGTGGCCTCTAGACTTTTAACAAAAAAAAAATCATAAAGGCCCCTTTTCCAATGACATGGCATGGGTCTTTCCTATTTTCGATAGGGTTCATCCTTGTGACCTGACCAACATTCTGACTAAGTTTCATGAAGATTGGGCAGTATATGTGGCCTCTAGAGTGTAAACAAGAAAAATGTCATTATGGCCCTTTTTCCCATGATATGGTACGGATCCTTTCCATTTACAAAATGGTTCATTTTTGTGACCTGACCAACATTTAGACCAAGTTTCATGAAGATTGGGCAATATTTGTGGCCTCTAGAACATAAACAAGAAGTTTGTCATTAAGGCCCTTTTTCCCATGATATGGCATGGATTGTTCCCATTTTCAATAGGGATCATCTTTGTGAACGGTCCAAAATACTGACCAAGTTTCATCAAGATTGGGCCATATTAGTTGCCTCTCGAGCTTAAACAAGAAAAATGTCATTCAGGCCCCTTTTCCTGTGATATGGCTTGGATCCTTCCCATTTTCAATAGGGATCATCTTTGCGAACGGACAAACATTCTGACCAAGATTCATCAAGATTGGGCCATATTTGTGGCCTCTAGAGTGTAAACAAGAAAATTGTCATTAAGGCCCCTTTTCCTGTGATATGGCATGGATCCTTCCCATTTTCAATAGGGTTCATCCTCTCGACCGTAAAAACATTTTGGACCATATTTGTGGCCTCTAGAGTGTAAACAAGAAAATTGTCAATAATGCTTCATTTGCCATGATATTGTATGGATCTTTCCCATTTCAATAGGGTTCATCCTGACCAACATTCTGACCAAGTTTCATGAAAATTGGATCATATTTGTGGCCTCTAGAGTGTAAACACTTAAATTGTTGACATATGACGACAGAGGACACACGGCGCATGACGGACGACAGACATTCAATGATCACAAAAGCTCAACTTGAGCACAATGTGCTCAGGTGTGCTAAATATAGGTAATCATGTATCATTTGTCTTACAACTCAATTCATATAACGATAATTTGGGCCCCAAAACTGAGGGATAGATAATTCCATTTGTGTCCAATAAAAGGCCATAAAATTAATTATTTTTTAAAATAATCAATGCTGTCCAAAAACTTCGGGTGTCCGAAATTATCGGACCAGTTCGTGTAGTTCACATAGTCCCATGGTTCACAAGAAGAATTTAAGAAAGAATATGTTACCTTGTGTTACCTTGTGTTCATCGGGGAATTTTTAGTAAACCCTAAGGTTTGTTATCCCCCTCCAAGTCGTTGTTGTGATTGTTGTCTCCGCTCCGGTTTACAGATGAGTACATTTGACATAGCACTTAAGATAGAATCATTCAGGGAATTCACATCCAGAGTAAACACTTAATATACATCGGACACATTAAACCTTTGATTGATCCACATTATCAATGCCCGATTTAAATTGCATAACATTTTTGGATGTTACCACTGAATCTGGAAGTTGATTCCAAACATTAATTACTTGATGGGTGAAGGAATTGAGTCGCATATTCTTTGCTGCCCTTGGATTTTTGAGCTTTAAACTGTGGCCTCTTTATGTGTATTTGAAGTAATTGAAAATAATTCTGTGAATAATCTTGTATAACTGGATCATATCAAAACGACGTCTCCTGTATTCCAAGGTAGGAAGGTTGAGCTTTTTTAATCTCTCTTCATAGGAAAAACCTGCTAATTCTGGGACAAGTTTGGTCGCATGTTTCTGAACATTTTCAAGTATACGCTTGTTTTTCTTCAATGCTGGGAACCAAATGATGTTACCATAGTCCAATTAAGGCCTTATAAGAGTCATATATAATGTTAAAAATAATTTTTCATATAGTTCATATAGTGTTCGAAGCCTAGTGCATATCTACATGCATAAGCGTAAGCTTCTAATGGCCCATTTGAGATATTGACTATGCTTGATGCAAGGGGGTGACCCCTTATTGGACTTTGGTATTTTTTCACATTTAATGTTACACTGTGTATCTGTCACACTTTTTTATTTTTTTATTTAATTTTTTTTTTTTTTTTTTTTTTCTAGTCTTGGTGTCTTAAATTCAATCCTTTTTTATTATTAGTGCTTAACTGATAGATTTCTTTGTACAAGATTTAAAATTCTATCAGTGGTGTTCTATTTATAGAAGATACTGATTTTTACATTTAGATGTAGTATTTTATTTATTTGATGATTTGTTTTATGTACAGTTATCATCAAGACATTAAGTTAACAAAGTGTTAAAAAAGCTTTTCATCCATATAGGTAAAATATCTACAAATAAGTCCTACAATACGGTTTGCTTTGTTTACTGTCTGGCTTATATGACTGTCAAAATTCAACGAGTCAGTGAAATGAATTCCCAAATCCTTTTCGGCTTTGTCCGATTTGACTTCTGTAGTTTGACCATCCTTGTCCAACATATTGTAATCAAATTCAAATTGGTTTTGCCCAAGATGCATAATTTTACAGTTGCTTGGATTAAATCGCAAAAGCCATTGGTCACTCCAGTCGCACAGATTAAAGATATCTTTCTGCAAGGCTTTCTGGTCATCTTTGAGTGAATAACTTTTTTAACTTTGTTAAAAGTTAGAAAAAAAGGAAAGCGCAGGAACTGTCTTTCATCATTTGTTAATCAGATGAGCTTAAAATACAGGCGATTAGAAGTTATTAATGAAATTCTTACCTGCTACATGCTTGCGTTTTCCCATCATTGAAGGAAGTAGGGTGTTTACATAATTTACGCGGGAATCGGGATGTATTATTTTCTTGTTGTTGTTGTTGTCGTCAAATTCCTAAATATTCTTTAAAATTTAAAATGACATTTTTTTTCTATCTTTGTATAACCTTTTCAATACATCCTTATCTGTTTTATTTTTAGACAATGTAAATTATTCAATTGAGTTTCCTGCAAAATAATAATTTATCCCTAATGTTGTTTTTGATTGATGTAGACTGCTTTGCAAATAATTATAGAATAATATTCACTTTCAATTTAAGAATTAGATAAAAAGAAATTTAAATCAAATTGATTTTAAAAAAAATCCTTTTTTAAAGCACAGTTACAAGGATAAAAAATGAGCTTAGTGTAATTTGTTCTGTCATTTTTTATTTTATCTCGCTACTTAATACATTTGATTTTTACTAATCAAATACAGACGCAAATATTTACGTTTATTTTATTTCCGTGACTCACATGATCTGCTAATCAGTATTTATTTTCCCGTTGACAAGCATATATTTCGATAATGAATAGGTCTCAGAGGAGAGATTCAGGTATCTAGAAAATTGAATCCGCTCAAATTAGAAAAATTATTCACTTCCTTTACCAAAATGAAAATTAATGAGAATTAAGCAGTTAAGGTTCAAGTAAAGAGTTTTTTAACCAAATTTCATTCTGCTTCTATTTACAAAAAAGATGTCCAGATAAACAAAATATCAAATTGTAGATAACTATTGACCGGTGTCATTGACCTGCCTCTGCTGCAAGATATTGGAACACATCATAGTCGGCAGTGTCATGAAGCACGTGGACAAGTACAGAATCCTTACAGATGGTTTCGGGGCCAGAAGGAGTTGCAAAACCCTGTTGGTTACACTAGTCCACATCTAGCCTCTTCCCTCGACAATGGTATCCAGACAGATAGTCCTAGATTTCTCTAGGGCCATCGACTGTGTTTCACACCAGCATCTGTTACGTAAACTTCACTACTAGTGGAACAGAGGCCAAACACTCAGCTGGATTTCATCATTTTTACTCGGCCGGACCCAAAAGGTTGTTGTGAAGGGTGCTCATCTGACAGTGTTCCTGTTGTTAGCGGAGTTCCCCAGGGATCTGTCCTAGGCCCATTATTATTCTTGTTGTTCATCAATGACTTGCCAAACAGGATCACCTCACATACAAGACTCTTTGCTGATGACTGCATTGTTTACAGACAGATCCAAAGCCCTGAAGATTGTCATGCTCTACAACAAGACCTGAATGCACTATCTGAATGGGAATCAAAATGGGGTATGGTGTTCCACCCTCAAAAGTGTAGTGTCCTGAGCATAACCAGATCTCGCTCTCCTACGAAGTTTTTTTTATCTACTTCAAGGCCACATATTAGAACTAGAAGATACCACTAAGTATTTGGGCGTAGACATTCAGTCATCACTGTCCTGGAAAAATGACATAGACAGGATTTGGAAGAAATCTAACAGCATGTTGGGCTTTCTGCGGCGAAATCGAAGATCTTGCAGTGAGGAAACCAAAGCCAATGCCTACTTCACCTTGATGAGTGGTAACTTGGAATACTGTTGTCAAATTTGGAGCCCTCACCATAATGACCAGATCCATAAGCTCGAGATGAATCAAAGATGGGCTGCAAGATACACCACCAACCATTATCAGACCTAAGTTCAATTGTTTCAAAAAGTAATTAATTAATTATACAATCAAATTGACAAACCCTTAATTAAATTACAATTATAATTACTTGCTTTTTATAAAAGTAATTAATTAATTACAATTATTTTAAGGAAAGTAATTAATTATATTGAAGGTCTGACCGGTTTAGGAATACCAGCAGTGTACAATCTATGTTAGAACATCTTCAGTGTGATTCCCTCGAATCAAGACGATAAAAAATCCAAGCCCCTCTTCTCTTCAAAATTGTACACAACCTGATTGTCATTCCAGCAGAAAGATACTTGACACCAGCTAGAACAAATACAAGATCAACTAATCCAATGAAATTCAGGCGCTTCTCTCCTTCTACACACTCCTACATGTTCAGTTTCTTTCCACGCACTGTTCCATTGTGGAACTCCCTTCCAGCTTCCGTAGATGAGGCCCCTTCCTTGGTATCCTTTAAGGACGGGTCATCAAAAATCAATTCTAAACAGTTTAAGAGCTGATTAACTTACCAAGGTGAGGAGCTATGCTGTTGGGGACGTAAGGGCCCTGGTACCTCCAAGGAAGGCAGACTGGTCTTTGCCTAGCAAGCCAAAGGTTCTTGAAAAATTTTTTTCCTTCTTCTCTTTTTATTGTAATTTATTGTAATTATTTGTCATTCTTCTTGTTATTTTTCTGCAATCTCGCATTGATCACATTATGGCCTTGTATATATCTTGTAATTACTTCTCCTGCCTATTTTTCTCTTTAATTTTCCATCTTTTCTTGCGTTACCATAAGAAGTCAACCGTTGTTTAATAGTCAGATTTGACAGAACAACATATAGATGTAGATGTAGATGAGCATAAGCAGTTGCACAACATCAGAGGCCCCTTTCTCATAACAGAATTGCCAAACCATTATGGAAAAGGGATATTTTGTTCAAAACCAACAACTTCATTACGGCTGGATAAAATTTGCCTAAATTTGATCAGAATGTAGACAAATGTTCCTACTAGGTACTACTACAACCTTAGATATAAAGCTCGGTCTCAAAAGGCTCTTTTGAAACAATCAATTTCCATTTATTTTGTCAACATACATGTCTAACCTATTTGGTCTGTTTTTGAAATAGATATTAGGTATGGTGCAGCATCACACCATAATTTTGTTAAATATTTTCTGCAATTTATTTCATTTTAAAGTTTTTTGAATTCAATGATGAATGATAATTTACTATATATTTATCATTTTGAGAAATAGAAAGTGTAATATTGCTAAAGAACCTTACAGGTATATAAAGTTTTTATGTCCATGTATTATTTATCTACAATGGCCTGGCACTCATTAAATATTCCTTTTGACCCCTATTGATAGTTGGTAAATATGTTTCTTAATATAGACTTATACTCGCTAAGTTAAGATGGAAAAAATATGTATCACAACACATAAAGCATACGGAAAATAGCGGTGGTGGTAAGGATGCTTTCCAGAAAGCGGGAGGTCATGAGTTCAAGTTGAACCATGGCCAAGTATATTCTTTATTTCTTTTTAAGGTAACACTTTTTTGAGTTCCTATTTTGAAAATTTTGAACATGGTTGCATAACACTACTGGTATTTGACACAGAAATATTTCCGTCAGCCTCAATTTGACCATTGCAAAGTCCTGTGCATAAATCACTGTAAATTACTGAAAATAACTATAAATTTTGAAATGTATCTAGATCTATATATTTAAGAGATGAAGAGGCACTTTTTTAATCTATGACGGTATGAAATTAAAAACATATACTGGGTTTGAACACGTTAATCAAATTCAATTCCTGTTTAAGTGTGATTAGGTTATTAACGAAAAAACTCTAATCTCGTTTATATCTTATAATTCAATATCATGAAGCAAATGAGATCTTTATTGGGACTACTCAATGGTACAAGCTTTCTAACAACTATTTTTTTTTGCATTGAGGTATGAAGTGAATCTTACCCTCGATCAGCATACAATTATCTTGGTTGGTGCAAACAACCAAATTGGATGATGCAAGAATAATAAAAAATAATCGTAACTGACCAAAAAACTAATAACAAAATAATAATAAGAAATTTTATTATAAAAAAGGAAAAAGATCAATATTTTAATGATAATCACCACGATTAAAATATGTGTCTCTGTCAGGATTTGAACTCGACACAACAACTTATCGGTGTACGGGAAGGCGTTTGTAACTACTGTACTACCGCGACTTTTTGAAGAAGACGTGAAATAAAAAGTAAAACGGTGAAATGAAATTGAGTTACGCTGCGGGAATACTCGAGGACTGGCGAAAATTAATGAGTGCCAGGTCATCTCAGATAAATAATATGTTGTGATAACCCACCATACCTTTCATATGGGTAGATTTTGTGCTGTGAGCTGTGAAATCAACTTTTTACCGTTAGATTGTCATGCCATTTGTTCGAAATAGATAAAGCAGGTTAAAATAATGCATTTAGAAAATTTACAATTTGCCTTTTAAACAAATGCTATTGCTTGTCTTAAAATGTAAGGTTCACTCTGACATGTACTTTCATAATTTCAGTGAAGGGATCAGGTTAATTTCCTTTCATTTGCTTTTTAATTATACCCGATTTACCTATGGAAATGGACTCAGCGCCTACGTCAGAGCTCAGATTTGAAAATACACCTATATATCTACACCTTTACAAAATTAGAATGGCATATGTGACATATGTGTTTATGAAATAAGTCATAATGAGTTTTTACGAGCATTTGTAGTAGTACCTAGATACTATTTTAGACTGTACTTTGTTAAAATATCCAACAGTCATGTAGTTGCTTGTTCTGTACAAAATGGCCCTTTTCCATAATGTTTTGGCAGAACCGCTATAGCTTGGCCATCTTATGTTGCTTAACTGCTTGTGCTCATAAATAGCTTCAATTTGATACATAATATACCTGGACATACGGCTTTTTCTTGGCAAAATGAAGTGTCCATAAAATTAGGTCTCAAACTCTTTACATGAACCTGAACTCAGTGAAACTTTAAGCTTTTACGAAAGCCAGGTTTGAAAGTTCAGTATAAATCTGATCTAAAATTACCAAGTTTACCAATCATATTTCAGCATATACCTATCACTAGGCAAATGTCTGTCTGACTTGCAAACCAAGAGAAGTGTGTGTGTAATTGTAGGATTTTAGGTCCCTCCGTGCTCTGGGCATATATACTTTAGGGTTTTGAAGGTCTTTAGAACACATAACCTGAATGACTACACATGGCGCTTTTTAAAGTGGCAATACTATCATTTCACCATGATTTGATAGCAAAAACTAATAGTAAATCCCTTTCTCAAAATATATTTTACCATCTGATCTTATTGACCTACTTTTCAGTTGGAGTTTTAAATATAATATATTTCCGGTCAGGGGCCTTTTATCAAACACTAAAAACTTATAATATTTGCCACATTGCCTGATCAACCTAAAAAATTGATCAGTATGGTTGTCTTGATAAAATCTTGAATGAGTTTGAAATTGGGTCAACTGGGGTCAAAAACTAGGTCACCGGGTCAAATCTTAGAAAAACCTTGTATGCACTCTAGATGCCACATTTATGCTCAATCAACCTGAAATTAGGTCAGAATGATTGTCTGGATGAAATCTCGGACGAGTTTGAAATTGGGTCAACTGGGGTCAAAAACTAGGTCACAGGGTCAAATCTTAAAAAAACATTGTATGCACTCTATAGGCCACATATTTAGTCTGATCAAAATTAAATTTGGTCAGAATGATTGTCTTGATGAAATCTCGGACGAGTTTGAAATTGGGTCAACTGGGGTCAAAAACTAGGTCATGGGGTCAAATCTAAAAAAAACCCTGTATGCACTCTAGAGCCCACATTTATCAGCCAATCAACCTAAAATTAGGTCAGAATGATTGTCTTGATGAAATCTCAGCCGAGCTTGAAATTTTGTCAACTGGGGTTAAAAACTAGGTCACGGGTCAAATCTTAGAAAAACCTTGTATGCACTCTAGAGGCCACATTTTTTGCCTGATCAACCTGAAATTAGGTCAGAATGATTGTCTTGATGGAATCTCAGACAGGTTTGAAATTGGGTCAACTTGGGTCAGAAAGTAGGTCACAGGGTCAAATCTTAGAAAAACCTTATATGAACCTTATAGGCCAATTTCTTGCCTGATCAGCCTGAAATTTGGTCAGAATGATTGTCTAGCTGAAATCTTGAAAGGGTTTGAAATTGGGTCAACTTGGTCAAAAACTAGGTCATGGGGGTCAAATCTTCGAAAAACCTTGTATGCTTTCTTGAGGCCACATTTTTATACGCCCAAAGGGCTGTATTATGTTATGGCCTTGGTTGTCCGTCCGTCTGTCCATCTGTCAATCCGTCTGTCCATCCATTAGCAATTTTTAGCTCCACTAGCCGAAGGCCAGCGAGCTATTGTCATGACGGGGTGTCCGTCGTGCGTGCGAAAACTTTTCTTTAAACATCTTCTCCTCCTGAACCAATAGGTGGTTTTTAGCTCACCTGAGCACGAAGTGCTCAAGGGAGCTATTGTGATCGATCGTTGTCAGGCGTCCGTCTGTCCGTCTGTCCATCTGTCCGTCTGTCCGTCACGGCGTCAACTTTTTCTTTAAACGACATCTCCTCCTAAACTTATGGGTCAAAATCAACCAAACTTGGCAGAAATATTCCTTGGGTGTTCCCTTATGAAATTGCTCAAAGGGAAAGGATCCGTGCCGTATCACGGGAAAAGGGGCCTAAATGACAAATTTCTTGTTTTCACTCTAGAAGCCACAAATATGGTGCAATCTTCATGAAACTTGGTCAGAATGTTTGTTAGGTCATGAGGATGAAGTCTATTGAAAATGGGAAGGATCCGTGCCATTTCACAGAAAAAGGCGCCTTAATGACAATTTTGTCAACAATATCTTTAAAAAACATCTCCTCCTAAACTTATGGGTTAAAATCAACCAAACTTGGCAGAAATATTCTTTGGGTGGTCCCTTATGAAAATTGCTCAAATGGAAAGGATCTGTGCCATATCACGGGAAAAGGGGCCTTAATGACAAATTTCTTGTTTTCACTCTAGAAGCTACAAATACGGTCCAATCTTCATGTAACTTGGTCAGAATGTTTGTTAGGTCATGAGGATGAAGTCTATTGAAAATGGGAAGGATCCGTGCCATTTCACAGAAAAAGCCGCCTTAATGACAATTTTGTCAACAATATCTTTACACGACATCTCCTCCTAAACTTATGGGTTAAAATCAACCAAAGTTGGCAGAAATATTACTAGGTTGGTCCCTTATGAAAATTGCTCAAATGGAAAGGATCCGTGCCATATCACGGGAAAAGGTGCCTTAATGACAATTTTTTTGTTTACACTCTAGAAGCCACAAATATGGTCCAATCTTCATGAAACTTGGTCAGAATATTTGTTAGGTCATGAGGATGAAGTCTATTGAAAATGGGAAGGATCTGTGCCATTTCACAGAAAAAGCCGCCTTAATGACAATATTGTCAACAAAATCTTTAAACGACATCTCTTCCTAAACTTATGGGTCAAAATCAACCAAACTTGGCAGAAATATTCCTTGGGTTGTCCCTTATGAAAATTGCTCAAATGGAAAGGATCTGTGCCATATCAAGGGAAAAGGGGCCTTAATGACAAATTTCTTGTTTAGACTCTAGAAGCCACAAATATGGTCCAATTTTCATGAAACTTGGTCAGAATGTTTGTTAGGTCATGAGGATGAAGTCTATTGAAAATGGGAAAGATTGGTGCCATATCACGGGAAAAGGGGCCTTAATTACAATTTTCTGGTAAGAGCTCCAAACGCCACAAATAAAGTCCAATCTTCATGAAACTTGATCAAAATGTTTGCCAGGTCACAAGAATGAACTCTGTTGAAAACGGGAAGGTTCATGCCATATGGTAGGAAATGGAGTCTTAATGATAATTTACTTGAAATATCAGGTGAGCGATTTAGGGCCCTCAGGGTCCTCTTGTTTATGAAACTTGACCAAAATGTTCCTTAGGTGACCCTCTTTTAAAGTTGTTTAAGAAATTTGGATTGAACCCCAGATATTGGCGTGGCAGGACAGGGCTTATTTTGACCCCGAAATCTTTGTACGACATCTCCTGAACTATTGGGCCAATTTCAATGAAACTTTACCAGAATGTTCCATAGGTGATCCTCTTTTAAAGTTTTTCAAAAAATTTGGATTGACCCAAAAATATGGGCGTGGCAGGGCTGGGCTTACTTTGACCCTGAAATCTTTGTACGACATCTCCTGAACCATTGGGCCAATTTCAATGAAACTTTACCAGAATGTTCCTTGGGTGACCCTCTTGTTAAGTTGTTCAAGAAATTTGGATTGACCCCCAAATATGGATGTGGCAGGGTAGGGCTTATTTTGACCCCGAAGTCTTTGAATGACATCTCCTCCTGATCAATTGGGCCGATTTCAATGAAACTTTACCAGAATGTTCTATGGGTGACCCTCTTCTTAAGTTGTTCAAGAAATTTGGATTGACCCCCAATTATGGATGTGGAAGGGTAGGGCTTATTTTGACCCCGAAGTCTTTGAATGACATTTCCTCCTGATCAATTGGGCCGATGTCAAAGAAACTCTACTAGAATGTACCTTAGGTGACCCTCTTGTTAAGTTGTTCAAGAAATTTGGATTGACCCCCAAATATGGGCGTGGCAGGGTGGGGCTTATTTTGACCCCGAAATCTTTGAATGA
This sequence comes from Fragum whitleyi, assembly GCA_948146395.1. Classification (NCBI taxonomy): domain Eukaryota; kingdom Metazoa; phylum Mollusca; class Bivalvia; order Cardiida; family Cardiidae; genus Fragum; species Fragum whitleyi. The sequence continues at coordinate 18,000,103 of OX411548.1, read as the reverse complement.
CATCTCCTACTGAACCATTGGGCTGATTTCAATGAAACTTTACCAGAATGTTTCTTGGGTGACCCTCTTCTTAAGTTGTTCAAGAAATTTGGGTTAACCCCAAAATATAGGTGTGGCATGGCGGGGCTTATTTTGACCCAAAATATTGGCTAGTAGGTGGGGGCTTATTTTGAGTCTGAAATCTTGGAACAATATCTCCTCATGAGCCTTGGGATCGATTTCAAAGAAACTTTACCAGAATGTTCCTTGGATGACCCTCTTCAAAAATTGTTCAAGAAATTTTGATTGAATAAGATCCATTGGATCAATAAAATTTAGGTTAGCGGCTAAGGGCTATTCTGGTCCTCTTTTTTTAGGTGATATCTAAATAGTTTTTTTGCTTGTAATTTTACATATAAGTTATATAAGTTTATTACCTCATAAGTCAGTTTCAATTTAGAAAAAGTCGGAATTCCATCTGAATGCTAGTGACTTTCATTACCTTCTATTTTCAATATCTCTCTAATCTTGAGATTTTTAAGCCAGTGGAGCGATACAGGCCCTCTTGGGCCTCTTGTTTGTGTGCGCAACTCCTCCTAAACTGTCAATGGGAATCGGCTGAAACTTGGCACAATTACTCCCTATGGTGTCAAGTTGTGCATAAGACCTTTGAAATTCAAATCGCTCCAGTCATTCCTGAGAAATCTTGAATTATCTGCCCTTGAATTTAACGAAAATCACTATTTTTTGTATGCGCAACTCATCCTAAACTATCAATGGGAATGAGCTGAAACTACAAACAATTACTCTCTATGATGTCTAGGTGTGCATAAGACCTTTGAAATTCAAAATGCTCCAGTCATTTCTGAGAAATCTTGAATTATCTGCCCTTGCATATAACCAAAATCACTGTTTTTTGTATTCCCAACTCCTCCTAAACTATCAATGGGAATGAGCTGAAACTACACATAATTACTGTTTATGATGTCTTGTTGTGCATAGGATCTTTGAAATTCAAATCGCTCCAGTCATTCCTGAGAAATCTTGAATTATCTGCCCTTAAAATATAAACGAAAATCACTGTATTTTGTGTGCAACTCCTCCTTAACTATCAATTTAAATGAGCTGAAACTAGACACAATTACTTTTGCATAAGACCTTTGAAATTCAAAATGCCCCAGTCATTCTTGAGTTATCTTGGATTATCTGCCCTTGAGTTGATGAAAAAAAATTCTTGTCAGCTCATTTTCTCCTACATTTTGGATGGGAATGAAAGGTTATTTGCCATAATGACTCTGTAGGTTGTCTATTCGTGCTTAGGACTAAATATATTTTCATATTTAAAGTAGTTCCTGATTTATCTGCCCTTTACTTCACAAAATAGTTTAAATTTACAGGTTTTTTTGTGCTTGTGTGTGCACAACTCCTACAAATTTAATTGGATTGAAATGAATCTTACCATTATGTAACCCTGATATTTGGTTAAGCATAAGACTTCAGAAATTCAAAAATTGGGTCTTTCTTGTATTATCTGCCCTTGAATTGATTCAAATTCACTATATTTCTTTTGTGAGCAACTCGTCACACTTTGAATTGGAATGAACTGAAACTTGCAAAATACAATGTAACTGTTTGGCATACAGTTGTGCATAAAATCATGTTCAAATTACACTCAAAAGGTCATACTATGATATGGCACCAGTTGTTTGTCTGTCTGTTTGCAATATTTTTAGCTATCATTCAAGCTCACGTTACTGACAAGCCAAGATTACTGACAAACCCCATCGGGTGTATATGCGCCGCTCTGCCAAGCTCTTGTTCAAATCATAGAAAAACCTTGTAAGTCAACCTGAAATTTTTAAAGAAGGATTCTCAAGTTGTATAGTTCTTAGCAACAGCATTGTTTAGCTTAGTGACATTCATTCATCATTCTCTTTCTTAACCTACTTTTGAAAATTTTAGACTTTTCATTCATGTGAGCGATTTAGGGCCACTAACACCTTCTTGTTTTAATTATCTTGCCAATCATAGGGATATTAGAAAGGTTTCAGTGTCTGAGATTTTACTGATTAAGGTAGAAAAATGTACCCCCAAAATATTATTCCCAGGATGACCAAAAGATAGCAGTATGTTTTCAATATTGATTGTGTCCACCTCTAGCATCTCTAACAGCAAAACAAAGCCTCCTCATTGATCTGATTACTTTTGTGAAAACTGCCTGGGGAATACGTCTCCATTGTTCAACAAGGGTAGGTTCAAGAGCCCTTAACATTAGAGGTGGATTAACTTGCTGATGGACAAGGCGGCCTAGCTCGTCACAGATATGCTCAATCAGATTGAGACCAGGGCTGTGTGAAGGCAAGTCTTTGATTACAATACCTGCATTTCTCAGAAAGTCTTGTGTAAGAAATGCTGTATATGGTCTAGCATTATACGGTTGTAGGCCTAGGTTGTAAAATCTGATCCCTGTACTGCTGAGCTGTCAAGTTACCTTGAAAAATGACAAGGGGAGAACTGCCTTGGGCACAAAAATATCCCCATACCATAAGACTCCCACCGCCAAATCTGTCAACCTCTCTGACACATGCCTGAGCATGGCGTTCTCCAGGCCTTTGGTACACATGTACCATGCCATCAGCAAATTGCAATGTGAAACTTGATTTGTCACTAAAGACAATTGAGTTCCATTGTCTTAGAGTGAACTGTAGGTGCTGTGTGACCCATGCTAACCTATTTCGCATATGATAATGTGTAAGAATCGGTCTGTTATGTGGTCTTCGAGCCCTAAGTCCAGCTGAGCGTAAACAGTTCCTAACAGTTTGGGCTGTCACCCTACCCAAAACATCTCTCTTCTAGTCGATGTTGCAGAAGTAAATCTATTTTGAAGATGTCATAGACGTATTTCTTGATCATCCCAACGTGACGTCATTGGCGCCATCCCCTAGGTCTCAGATGGTCTGCAACTGACCCAGTATGGTGTACACGAGTCCTCAAACTGATTATTGTTTGCCGTGAGCAATATGGGTCACAGACTGACCAGCCAAAAGCCGTCCTTGGCTTGTTGGCATTGCTGATTTGAAAGTTATGCCATTTCAGCTATAGTGTAAAGGCCAAAAATTCAATTTGTTTTTTCTCTTTACCGAAAGAGAGTGCCTTTAGTTTAGGTAATATTGTACCAAATGACACAAAGATTTATGAGAATCATATAAAAGCTGTTTTCGGTTTTTAATATCTAAGCAGTAGCGTATGGCACATGCTATTTCAATTTTAACAATTTCAATTAACCCTAGCCAGAACCGCTGTTGAACCCTCAAAAATTTATCTATAGCATCTGATACGTCTAATCTCAACAAATAGATTGAGCTGTGACCTTGACCTTGGATCTCTCTGAAAATATCTCTCAAATAGAACATTTTCTCATGATGGAGAAAAATTGAGGAAAAATATTTTGAAATCTGTCCATAAATGTAGGAGTAATTGTCCAGACTAAATATGATGGACATAGGTTTTCTATACCCGAGCTGTCAATGAAATAATGTACACTGCTTTTTAGGATGTTGAATACCTATGATTACAATCTTGATGTTAAATTGTCTGAGGACAAGTGGTTTTGAGATAATTTGGACTTGCAGTGCAACATTTTATTATTGATAAATCATAACTGCATGCTCATTACGAAAATGTTTACATTTGAAAGAGACAGCAGATAGAAGTTCTAAAGGTGTTTCAAGTTAAAAAGTACAAACAAAGAAACATACCCCATGATCTTTATGTCTTTTGTTTCACAAATATTTCCATTCCAGGAATTCTTAATCCAATAGAATTATAACTGGAAGTCAAAATTTGCACGTGCCTTTGTGTATTATTTCAAACAACTTAATTTGTTTATAGTTGATAGTCATTGAGCAGCTTAGACAGGAATGCACACAGTCCCTCAAATATATATTCGATTCTCTTGACAGTGAAGAGAGACAATAGGTCAGTAGCTTACAGAGGTACAGATAAGAGGGGGTAATGCCAGTCTAAAATCTGTATTTCTCAAAGAAACCCTATGTTGTTGGTACTCACATGTACCAATGCACAAACACCATAGGGTTTGTGCTATCATTATTGAAATACTTTGAACTAAAGTCCAATATATTCCCACTATTTAGCTCTGTAGCTATCTATAAACTTCTTGGTGAAGACTTCATGCACAGTCTGATAATAGTCTTAACATTGTACAAATTTAAAAATGTTGGAAATGACCTGTATAGACTCAAATCAATGGCTTAGGGGGAAGCTTTTGTGACAGTCTATAAAAATATAGGCAGTTATATATAAAAATATAGGCAGTTATAACTGTTTCGCATTGAGCGACCGGAATGTAAGTTGTGTACATAAATTCGATAATACATGTATTATGTAAATTATTTTGCACTTTAAAATATTATACTCTATTTCAATATTTGGTTAATGCCTTTTTCAAGAAATATTATGTGGAACTGTCACAACTACATCTTTACATTCTTACTGTGCGACCATTTTGAATGATTGTATTTGACGTCGCCACTGGAAACATGACGTCATTTTGGCGTAATAAGTGTAACATCATCTGGCGGATTGACATTGCTAGACACAATTTCACTATTTGGCGCACATAAGTCATTGAATACTGTAAAGTGCGCCAAATGGTGACATTGTGTCTAGCAACGTCAATCTGCCAGATGACGTTACACTTATTATGCCAAAATGACGTAATGTTTCAAGCGGAGACGTCAAATACAAACATTCAATATGGCCACACAGTAAGAATGTAAAGATGTAGTTGTGACATTTCCACGTAATATTTCTTGAAAAAGTCATTAGCCTAAATATCGAAATAGAGTATAATATATTAAAGTGTTAATTCGATTCCCTTTAGAATAATTTTTGGTCTTAGTAAATTATTTTGTTTCAAATTTTCAAGAATTGGAATCATTTGCTTCAAATGATGAAAATCTGGGTGCCGAGTCAGATGACCAATCAACAAACAACTCCAGACCAACAGTTAACCGAGAAAATCCTGTCTCATCACAGCGATCCAATCCACCGCTCACTCGTAATCGATCTTTCTACACACCATATATGGAGGACAAGCTCTGTAGAAGGCTGAAATTTCATTTTATGGGACCAGATGAAAAAATTAGGGCAAAGAGAAAGTGTCCATGGAAACTTATTGTACAGATACTGAAGATTTTGATGGTCACTGCTCAGGTAAACTTTTCCTGGTCCTTTTGAATTTTTCCATATTTTAGACTGATATAAACTGAAAGGGGTTACAAAATTGATGGCTCAGTGCGAAACAGTTGTAACTGCCTATATGTTAACATATAGGCAGGTACAACTGTTTAGCACTGAGCCATCGAATTTAATGAAAACAAAAAATGGGTGCAATTAGAAAAGAAAAAAACTGCCATGGTTCAAAATATTGTAAAAAAAAAAAAAAAAATGGCTTGTTACTAGCACAGTTGTCAATTAAGTAATTACAGTGACCTAAGATCTAAGTCCTTTACAGGAAAGGGTTAACTGGACTTAATATTTTAGTATTTTAGTATTTTAAAATACACAATACATATACTACAAAATATTTCTTGATGCAAACAAATGGTGAATGATTGAAATATGTTGGGAAAAGGAGAAATTGGTAGTGAAAATAATTTCCTTTTCACACATTACTTCTTTAATATAGTAGTACATGTATTTCTTTAAAGAACATATATAAAATAGTGTTTGGTATATTAGTCAGCTATACTATTAAGCTGTTGGCACCATATAGATTTGCTTGGTGTTGACTAATTATGCCACCCCTTTAAGGAGCATGGGTGTGGAATTCCCATGCCCGACTTATCCAACATGGGTTCTTCTACCTGTGGACAAGTAGAATTTTCTTTGTCACTTCTTTGTGGATAAGTAATTTGAGGACAAATCTTGGCATTGTACTTGATAGAGGTAAGAGAGTAATTAGCCAAATGTTTGCATAAAAACTTAGAAAATTGTTATGTATAAGCTATAAATAAACCTAATGGTATTTACCGTGTCTATTTTTAGACTGGGAATTTTCCTATCTCTTGATTCTGTTAGGTAAATGTATGTAGAATATTGTAGATCTTTCTAGAAAGGACTTCTGGAAAGTGATTCAGACTCTAGAGTATTCTTATGTTCTATACTATTCCAGATTGTTCTATAGTATTATATAAAGGGATTCCTACAGCATTCTTGGTTCACTTGATTTAGACTTATGGTTTCATTTAGTAGTACTGTGTTAAACTAAAAGGGGATTTCTTGTTATCTTAAAAGTGTGTTTAAAAGCGTGTTTAATTTTAAATTCGGATATTATTGGACTTATTATTTGTGGACCAGGAACTTAATTAAATTGGATCTAAAATTAAAACTTTAGGATTAAACATTCAAGGTATTGTAAATTGTTTTTGTATTAATTTCATATTGTCAATAATTCTGGTATTATTGTCAATAAATATTGTTGATTGTAAAGTTTGTTGCTGGCTTCTTTGTTCGTGTTACATTGGCACGTAACAATTTGGGGGCTCGTCTCGAGATACGAATATCAGACAAACAAACAAAACAAAACAAATCAAACAAATTCTTTATTTATATCTACTGTTCAAAATTATTTAAGAAATTAATTTCATATTTCAATTTTGATAAATCTAGAGTGCACTTTCACTATTATTTATCGAAATCTTACATTCTTATTCAAATACAGCAACAAGCTACCATGTCTTTTGACTTAGAAAAATTTACGCACGAACCTTCCGTGGAGTTATTGAATTTGGGTAAAAAGCCTGATTTGCTCAATCTTGCCAAGCATTATGAATTAAAAGAAGTCAAGTCCTCATTGCGAAAGCATGAAATTAAGAATATTTTGGTTCAATATTTTGTTGATGAGGACATTTTTGATGAAAAGGCTCTGTCTCTCATTGTTGATGTTCCATCAGTTTCAAGCTCAAGAGATCTTGAACTGTTAAAACTTCAACAAAGGGAGAAGGAATTGGAAATAGAAAGAGAGAGAGAAGAGCGGAAATTTCAAGAAAAGCAATTAGAAATTGAAATTGAAAGAGAAAGAGCACAAAGAGAAATTGAAGAAAAAGAAAGAGAAAGGCAATTTCAAAGGGAAAAGGAAGAAAGGGAAAGAGAAAGAGAAAGAGAAAAGGAAGAGCGAGAAAGAGAAGAGAGAGAAATAGAAAGAGAGAGGGAAAGAGAAGAAAGAGCATTTCAATTACGATTAAAAGAATTAGAAATTCAAGATAGAGCAAATCAGCCTAGATATATGTATAATGACTATTTTGATGTAACAAAACATTTTAGGCTTGTTCCTCAATTTCAAGAAAATGAAGTTGATACATATTTCGAACATTTTGAAAAAGTTGCAAATAACTTGAAATGGCCAAAGGAGCAATGGACCTTACTTCTCCAAAGTGTCTTAGTAGGAAAAGCTCGCAATATTTATTCGCAACTTAGAACAGAACAAAGCAATGATTATGATACTGTAAAAGAACTCATTCTCAAAGGTTATGAGCTGGTACCAGAAGCATACAGACAACAATTTAGAAGTTGTAGAAAAGAATCTGGCCAGACTCACGTTGAATTTGCAAGAAACGAAGAAAAATTATTTGACAGGTGGTGCTATTCTAAGAAAATAGACCAAAATTATGATAATCTTAGACAACTTATATTAATTGAACAATTCAAAAATTGCATTCAGTCTGACATTAAGTCACATTTAGATGAAAAAAATGTTGAAACTATACATGAAGCAGCTCGTTTAGCTGATAATTACTACCTTACACACAAAAAATATTTTGTTAATAAAGCAAAACCTGCTTCCTCACATCCCCAAAATAAATCTATTCAATCGAATTCACCTAAACCAAAGTCTACTGGTGAAACCAATGTTCAAAATCCCTTATCTCGAGTACATTGTACTTATTGTAAAAAACCAGGTCACCTTATTTCGGAATGTTTTAGATTAAAAAGGAAGAAGGAACTGAGTGTAGCCAAACCTACAGGGCTCACCAGCCTTCAGCCTAAATCACAGCCTTCTTTTGAGTTAAATTCAATTGTTAAGGCAGAACCAAATTCTGATTCCTGTATGGAGATTTTTGAACCGTTCATTTTGGATGGTTTTGTATCACTTTCAGGTGATATGTGCCCACCTACCCCTATTAAAATTTTAAGAGACACAGGAGCTTCTCAATCTCTTATTTTAGCAGATGTTCTGCCTTTTTCTGAGAAGACTTCGTCTGGTACTAGTGTCCTTATTCAGGGTGTAGAGTGTGGTGTTATTAATGTTCCTCTTCATAAGGTTAATTTGTCCTCGGATTTGGTTACTGGTTCTGTGGTTGTTGGTGTTAAACATTCTTTACCATTTAAAGGTGTACATTTATTGCTAGGCAATGACTTAGCTGGAGATAAGGTTGTTGTTAATCCTCTTGTAACTGACACACCTAATGTAGGTCAAACAGATGATCCTATTTTGCAGGAAATACCTGATTTGTACCCTTCATGTGCAGTAACTCGGGGTATGGCTAAAAAAGCTTCCTTGAAAAATTCAAATGATATTGACTTAACTGATACTTTTGTTGGTCAATATTTCAATGACGAGATTAAAAAGTCTTTTAATCTTAGTCTGCCTGATACTCAGACAGACTCGTCAAAATTTTGTCAGTCATCTCCAAGGTCAAATGACCAAGGTCATGAAACGCATTCAAAGTCAAAGTTAATCCAGGAACAGCAAAATGATCCTGAGATTTCAAAGTTAATTGATAGGGCATTACCCGAAAAAGAAATGTCTCAGAATCCTGTTTGTTACTATAAAAAGAATGGTATTCTGATGAGAAAATGGCGACCATTTGATGTCCCAGCTGATGACGATTGGGCTGTTCATCACCAAATTGTTGTTCCAAAGTCATATCGCCATGAAATACTTAGTATAGCCCATGAAAGTCCAATGTCTGGTCATTTAGGTGTAAACAAGACTTATCACAAGATTATGACTCATTTCTTTTGGCCTGGACTTAAATCGGATGTTTCCAAATATTGTAAAAGTTGCCACACTTGTCAAATGGTAGGGAAACCTAACCAAGTTATTCCAAAAGCAAGGTTACAACCCATTCCAGCTTTTGATGAACCTTTCAGTCGAATAATAATAGACTGCGTTGGTCCTTTACCAAAAACCAAGTCAGGTTCTGAATATTTGTTGACAATTATGTGTGCTTCTACCCGCTTCCCAGAAGCAATTCCTTTAAGGAACATTAAGGCAAAGTCAATTATTAAGGCTCTTGTCAAGTTCTTTACTTTTGTTGGCCTTCCAAAATCAGTTCAGTCTGATCAAGGATCAAACTTCATGTCAGGCATATTCCAACAGGTTATGCATGAATTAGGTATCAAGCAATATCGGTCATCTGCTTATCACCCTGAAAGTCAAGGTGCTTTAGAAAGATTTCATCAGACCCTAAAGAATATGATAAGGTCATATTGTTTTGATACTGATAAAAATTGGGATGAAGGTATTCATTTGCTATTATTTGCAGTCAGAGAATCTGTTCAAGAATCTCTTGGCTTTAGCCCCTTTGAGTTAGTTTTTGGTCATTCTGTTCGTGGGCCATTAACACTCTTAAAAGAGAAATTTCTTGCTGATGATGAAACACCCTTGAACTTGTTACAGTATGTTTCTGACTTCAGAAATAAACTGTCTAGGGCATGTGAGGTTGCTAGGTCAAATCTTAAATCATCTCAGAGCAAAATGAAGGCAAGATATGACAAGCATAGTGTTGATAGGAAATTCGAACCAGGTGATAAAGTCCTTGCTCTTTTGCCAATACCTGGCCGACCCTTACAGGCAAGATATTATGGCCCGTATACTATTGATAAGAAAACAAGTGATTTGAATTATATCATCAATACTCCCGGAAGGCGTAAAAATAAACAAATGTGTCATGTAAACATGTTAAAAAAGTATTTTGACAGAGATAGCTCTATTTCAAAACCAGTTACAGTTGTAAACACTGTCCCACAACAATCAAATATGATTGAATCAGAAGTTAGTTCAGACTTTAGTGAAAAATCTGTTCCTGGTCCACCTAAACTTGAGAACTCTGAAATACTTAAGAATCTTGACGACAAACTTTCACATTTGGAGCCATCTCAACGAGAAGAGCTGAAACAGTTGATTAATGAATATAAACACTTATTTCCTGACATCCCCACAAGAACTGATAAAATATATCATGATGTCATTGTGGAAGATTCTCAACCAATAAAACAACATCCTTATAGAATGAATCCAGTGAAACAAAAAGCCCTTCAAGATGAAGTGAATTACTTATTGGAGAATGACTTTATTGAACCCAGCCAAAGTAATTACAGTTCACCATGTATATTAGTTCCAAAGCCAAATGGAACATACAGAATGTGTACTGACTATCGAAAAGTGAACTCTGTGACAAAAACTGACTCTTTTCCAATTCCAAGAATTGATGACTGTATTGACAAAGTCGGTAATTCTAAATATGTCACCAAATTTGACCTTCTCAAAGGATTCTGGCAAGTTCCGCTCACTGATAGGGCTAAAGAAGTATCAGCATTTGCTACTCCAACTGGTCTGTACCAGTACAAAGTTATGCCGTTTGGGATGAAAAATTCTCCTGCGACGTTTCAGCGGCTTGTAAATATGGTTATAGCTGGCTTGGATGGCTGTGACGCATACATCGATGATGTCATCATCTATACAGATACATGGAGTGACCACCTTCAAAGAATCAAACAATTCTTCGACCGTCTCAGTGAAGCAAAATTGACTGTTAATCTGGGAAAAACAGAATTTTGTCATGCTACTGTTACTTTTTTAGGACATCTTGTGGGACAGGGTCAAGTTAAACCTTTAGAATCTAAGGTCAATGCTATCTCTGAGTTTCCAGTGCCTGCTACTAAAAAGCAACTGATGCGATTTCTTGGTATGGCTGGCTACTATAGAAAGTTTTGTAAGAATTTTTCTATAATAGCTGAACCTTTAACAAATTTATTAAAGAAAAATGTTAAGTTCAAATGGAATGATAACTGTCAAGTTGCCTTTGATCGCTTGAAAGCCATACTAAAGAGCACACCAGTTCTTTTAGCACCTGATTTTGAAAAATGTTTTAAATTAGCTGTTGATGCAAGTGATGTGGGTATTGGTGCTGTTCTCTTGCAAGAAGACGATGATGGTATTGATCATCCCGTTTGTTATTTTTCTAAAAAATTAAACAAACACCAGAAAAACTACTCAACCATTGAAAAAGAATGTCTTGCTCTGATTTTGGCAATCCAACATTTTGAAGTTTATTTAACATCTGCAACTTCTCCTATAGTTGTTTTCAGTGACCACAATCCCTTAAGTTTTCTTCACAAACTTAAGAGTAAGAACCAAAGATTATTGAGGTGGAGTTTGTCACTTCAAGAATTTGATATTGATGTAAGACACATTAAAGGAAAAGACAATATTATACCAGATGCTCTGTCAAGAGTCTAAAATTTTGAATAGTCTTATCTTTAATATAAAATTGAATTTAATGTACCATTTCACTATATTTTTTGTTTATATGTATGTATATATGTTTGTATATATATCTCTTTTTCAATTCTTTTGATGAAAATTGTTTGTATTTTCATGCTAGATGTGCTGAAATGTTTCAACAAATCATGATATTATCAATTATGTAAAGTATATTATCATTGTATATGCTAAAGATAATACAAAAAAAAGAAAGATTTATTTCATAAACCTTTCTTTTTTCTTTCAAGGGGGAAAGTGTTATGTATAAGCTATAAATAAACCTAATGGTATTTACCGTGTCTATTTTTAGACTGGGAATTTTCCTATCTCTTGATTCTGTTAGGTAAATGTATGTAGAATATTGTAGATCTTTCTAGAAAGGACTTCTGGAAAGTGATTCAGACTCTAGAGTATTCTTATGTTCTATACTATTCCAGATTGTTCTATAGTATTATATAAAGGGATTCCTACAGCATTCTTGGTTCACTTGATTTAGACTTATGGTTTCATTTAGTAGTACTGTGTTAAACTAAAAGGGGATTTCTTGTTATCTTAAAAGTGTGTTTAAAAGCGTGTTTAATTTTAAATTCGGATATTATTGGACTTATTATTTGTGGACCAGGAACTTAATTAAATTGGATCTAAAATTAAAACTTTAGGATTAAACATTCAAGGTATTGTAAATTGTTTTTGTATTAATTTCATATTGTCAATAATTCTGGTATTATTGTCAATAAATATTGTTGATTGTAAAGTTTGTTGCTGGCTTCTTTGTTCGTGTTACATTGGCACGTAACAAAATATTGTTTTCAATGAAGAAAATGCTGGGTTTCAGATTTTACAGGAAAGAGTGCATTATTTATTACAGCTGATACAGCTTGGCTACACTAGAGCTAGTTTTGTTGAGTATAAGGAGAAAACAATAATCTGTTTGCAAAATCTCTTCCTTATGGATTGGACTAATAGCTATGAAACAATGCCGTACCCGCCCGCCATTGGGAAGTATGCATTGTATAGGTTAGATGATGTTGTGGACCATATTAACTATGCGATGCAGCAGGTATTATATGTCACCCTATATCATTCTGTGTCCCAATTTGCCATTAATACCAAGTTTACCATGTACATGGATTACTCTTATCTGTTATTTTGTGCAGTGCTCTTTGTTAGAGGAATACTTAGATGTTATTTCAATCAAATGATTATTTATTTTTCCTTAGTTAGCTCTTTCAATCAAGGTATAGATATTTTCATGCCCCCCTTCCAAGAAGAGGGGATATATTTATTTGCACTTGTCGGTCAGTCGGTCGTTCCGTTTTTAAACCGTTTTTTGTCCGCACATATACCAAAAGTATACAAGCTAAAATCAAGAAACTTCACAGGTGGTAAGATATCATTGAGGAGAAGTGCAGTGCTGAAGAACCATAACTCTACTCATCAAACTTTGTGAGTTTGCCCCTTGTTGATTGACAATGAATAGGTTATTGACCCGCTTTTATGGGGGCATAAATGTACCACAACATCTCTTGTTATGTCCATGTTGGCTTTTGCTGTCTTTGGATAAGCTTTTAATTTAACCATAATCCAGAGGTACAGGTAAAAGGGGTCAAAGGCAGTCTAAAATCTTCATTTCTTAATGAAATTGTATGTTGTAGGTACTCATTTGAATCCTCTAGACTAGATCATTCTAATGAGAGTACCAACAACATAGGATTTGTGCTAGAAATTTTGCAGTACTTTGATCTAAAATCCAAAATAACCCCTCTATTTGTAGCTCTGGATTAAGCATTAGTGCTCATATTGTGTAACTCTGATTGTCTTACTCTTTATACAATTACTTGTGGAAGACCTCCAAAAATTTATAGTCCGTTTATAAATGATGGACTGATCCTTCTTATTTTTAGCACTGTTAGTAAACATCTTGATAGAACCCTAGAACCCCTAGCATATGTGATCTGTCATGCGAAGAGGGACCATCTGGGAACTTTGTAAAATTAATATTTGAAAAAGAGATTGGGTCCAGCATAGATCAACCAGAGGCCGCATTTCAAAAGTTCTTTCACTGGAAGGTAGATTATTCATTCTAGATTCAGAAAATAAGCACAGTGCGCAAAGTGTCGACCTTAGTCAGTCTGTGCAATCTGCGCAGTCTGACTAGGGTGGACAACTTACGCACTACCCAGTAGTCCCTTTTCGCGTGACGGGTCACATATATAATAATTTGTTGCAGCTAGTATCTACATCATCACAATCATGTATCCAGGAAGTTTGTTCATTGTGATGTGGGCCCATTATTATATAAAAAAACTGTTCATGCTCAAATGAAAAGTTAACTTCAAACTGAGGTTATAGCTGTGATTCTGTTGTAATAATGTAATAAATGTATGAACAAATAATATCTTGATACTATCTATTTTGTTCATACATTTATTTAATTTAGATTCTCAGTTAAGGATGAAAAAAGGTTTATCTTGGGCCAAGCTGTTTTACCTGAGATCCGACAAACTAAAAGGGACAAGTTTTTATACGTTAAAGCACCTAAGCTGAAAGCAAAGAAAAGAAATTCTCTGTTCTTATACCAAAAAACACAATTTTATACATGTTTTATTGGAAGGAACTGCTATACTGTATCACAAGCAAATGTAGGACGTTTTGGCCACGGACGTTTTGGCCAGGATGTTTTGGCCAGGACGTTTTGGCCACGGACGTTTTGGCCACTTTGTTTTTCAAAGTAGGACCTTTTGGCCAAATTTATATATACAATTGTTATTTAATGGTTTATAACCATTCATTCTTTATTTTCTATTCTCATCTAACTATCTTTTCACCTGACAAGTGTATTCACAAGATATAAATGTTATGTGATTAACAAAACTTTGTGAGAAAAGAACTTAATTTGTTTTTATAGATTTACATGTTTTGGCCAAATATTTGCTAATTAGAAATGATTTTTAGCTCCACTGGCTGAAAGCCACTGGGGCTATTGTCATGGCGTTGTGTCCGTCGTGCGTCCGTCCGTCCGTCCGTGCGTGCGTGCGGTCGTAAACTTTTCTTTAAAAATCTTCTCCTCAGAAACTACTGGATGGATTTCAACCAAACTTCACAGGAATGATCCTTGGGTGACCTTCTTTCAAAGTTGTTCAAGAAATTTTGATCCATTGAAAAACATGGATTTAATGGGCGTGGCTAATTTCCAAATATGGTAAAACGTGAGTTTTCTCAGATTCTAATCAATGGATACCAGTTAAATTTTACATGAATGATCCTTGGGTGACCCTTTATCAGTCTACAAAAAATCATTGTGATCGGATGGAAAATATGCATTTTATGGGCGGAGGTCAATTCTCTATATGTTATATAGTGGAAACTTCGAAAATCATTTTCTCAGAATGTTACTGATGGATATCAACCAAATTTTACTGGAATAATCCTTGAGTGACCCTTTATCAGTGTAACAAAAATTATTTTGATTGGATGAAAAATATGCATTTTATGGGCGGAGGTCAATTCTCTATATATTATTTAGTGGAAAATTTGCAAATCATTTTCTCAGAATCTAATGTTTGAATATCAACCAAATTTCACTGGTACGATCCTTGAGTGACCCTTTATCAGTGTAACAAAAATTATTTTGATTGGATGAAAAATATGCATTTTATGGGCGGAGGTCATTCCTCAATATGTTAAATAGTGGAAACTATGACAATCATTTTCCCAGAATGTAACTGATGGAATCATTTTCAACATCAGTAGAACCCCAAATATCTATAAATCTAGTCAAAACATTTATTTGCTATTACAAGAATTTCATGCCTGTGGAGCAACTCAAGCCATTCATGGCTTTCTAGTTTAAAAATTTCCTCTTATGATATGGTTTTTCCCTTTTATGGTGAACTTTTTTTGTATAGAAAATAAAAAAAAAAGATATTGAAAATATATGCATCTATCCTATTTATTATCAATTAAAATGGGGGGTGTTATTATCAATAAGTGTTAACTTGTAGATTTTACTAACTTGCTTTGATCAACATTTAGCAATTTATGTTTTATCTTTTGTTCACTTATTAATGAGGATGTTGTATTGGTATAATTTGAATTGGGCTCTCCTTACATTACCATTGTAATTTGATTAAATAATTATTGTCAAATTCTTCTGGCCAAAAGGGGGGTCTAATTTGTTGTTGTTTTTTTTCCCCTATTGGATTTTAACCATTATTCTATTCAAAATATTCTTTATCATCCTTAATGTGCAGATAATTTTCAGAAAATACTAAGTGAACAAACCATCAAAATGAAAATAAAAATAATAATAACAATAATCTTATTAGCTAATAATGAAATAATTACACTATCATATAATGGATTATTCCTCATTGAAATAATTTTTGGCCAAAAGGTCCTACTTTGAAAAATATTGTGGCCAAAACGTCCCAGGCCAAAACGTCCTGGCCAAAACGTCCGTGGCCAAAACGTCCGTCCACCATCACAAGCGTAGAATAAAGCAGGGAATGTAGTGTTTATAGAAACAACAAAAGAAAAAATGCAATAAATTAAGCAAAAATATTGGTTATCATGGCTTTTATCTTTCTCTTTAGTGAAATTTGAAAGATGACAAGAAATTTCTAATCCTTGTACATCTATAGCATTCTCAATTTATCAAAATGAAAATTGATAAGTGTAAATTGATGGCTCAGTGCAAAATGGCTGTAAAAACATATAGGCAGTCACAACTCATTCGGAACATCACTCGGCCATTTCCATAAACTGCAACAGACCTCCAATGTATGTAAGGCAGATGGATATGTAACAAAATTGTTAGGCGAAAACAGTGTAAGAAAAACTAGCACTGTAGATTTATATCTTTTACAGTAAATAACAGCTGAAAAATCTTAATTTTTGAGAATGACAAATCATTCTCAAAAATTAAGATTTTTCAGCCGTTATTTAAGAATCTAAAGATATTTTTATTAGGATTCGATGGTTTCATGTCAGTGACTTAAACGAGTAGTGTTGGCGACGTCAAAAGTTTTCACTAAAACTTTTGAGGGCTAACGCCATTTAAACTGACGTCATCGATTTTTTCCTAGGTTTTCCCATAATTTTGTAAAAATGGTCTGTCTATGTACATCCGAGGTTGATCATGAGATAGGCTGAGTGGTGTTCCGAATGATTCACAACTGTTTCTTACTGAACCATAGACTTGTCTTAGTTATTAAATTTTGTCCCTTTCAGTGTGACTGGGCTCATACATGAACATATACATGTATTTATACCCATTTGCTTTTTAGCCCCAACCGGTGCAGACACATGAATAGGCTAGCAAATATTGTAAAAAAAAGACAAACCTTTACAACAAACAAATGTCCATGTGCACTCCCATATAATAGTCACCTATGTTTTCCCTCCTTATATTGCAGCTGATCAATTTTGGGCACAACAGATCTGATTTTGTAGATTTTACGGAGAAAACCACCCTAGCTATGAAACACCTGTACCTCAAGGATTGGAGCAATTCTTATGAAACTTTACCCTACCCTCCTGCCACAGGGAAATATGCTCTCTATGAAAACAAGGACTTTATAGATCATATAAACTTTGCCATGAAAGCCGTAAGTTTAAAACGTACATATTTTACTGCATATCATCTTAAAACACATGAAATATGGTAACTCAGATTTGTTACCTGTCACACAAAAGGTACCAACTGGGAACTCAGTAAAATAATACTTTGAAAAGAGTATTAACCCTTTGCTGTTTAATCCCTGCTTTTTACATGCCTGTGATTTTATGATTGAGAAAACATTGTGAAAATAGAAGAAATTGCTTCTGAAGAGCAATTTCTTCTTTTTCCACACTATTTTCTACCCTACTGAATGGTTATTTTTCAAATTATATCCACTTTAAATTTTTGTCTGCAAAATCTTTAAATTTGGACTGGTCCAAAATTTTGTAAAACAGGAAAGGGTTAATTCAGCATAGATCAACCAGGAGGCAGATGTTAGTAATAATTAAATCAGACAGTAGAATAATTTTCAAGATTCAGAAAATTTATTGTTTATTAATAGTCTTGACCCTGATCAGTTTGTGCTGATTTTGCTGTCTGACCAGGATAAGGTTTTATTCTTTAATGCTATTCGGTGGTTTATCGAGAAATAACGGTAGATTATCACTTGATAATCTTACCACAAAAGCAGTGAAATTATCAAAAACTTATACCCTGCTTTGGTGCATTTCATCCTATCTGACCTCATCTATGCGGGGCGAAATAAGTGACGTCACAATGAACGTTGCATAGCAATCACATGCAAAATGACGCTCTTAACAAAAATATGTCATAGAAATTTCACATTTTTGCATTAAAGAAATAGAGGATAATCATTTGTTTTTCATGTAAGATCGATTTATATTTCATTTTGTGAACATCGAAAGCTATATTTTCACTCGTGACTCCGTCACTCGTGAAAATATAGCTTTTGTTGTTCACTCAATGAAATATAAATCGATCTTACACTGAAACAAACGATTATCCTCTATTTCTCTCCCAAGATAGACCTTTTTCATGCGACAGGTCACATTTCAATGGCTAAGTGCAAACCAGTTGTAACTCACTATAAACATACAGGGAGTAACAATTGTTTCGCACTGAGCCATCAGTTTAAATCTGCCTTAACCTATTAATATAGGGCAACATTTTAGACTGGTTCAATTTTAAACTAGTTGAGGATAACAAAACTACTTCGATGATTGTTTTTTAAAAAAATGTCTACATTTTTTTCATCATTTAAAGGGTTAAATGGAGGTAATCACCAGCATTGCGTTCAGGATGACAAAAACAGTGCAAACAGTTTCTAATTGTACTATGCTTTGCACGCAAGTGCACATGCAAAGCGGGGTATAATTGGACAACTATTTGCACCGTTTTGTCATCCTGAACGTAGAACAAACTTTATAGAAATAACTCTGAAGGATAGATTCATTCATCTTATCTGAATGTCATCACATGATCTGAATATTGGCTGAAAATTTATTTTTAGCCTGTTACGTTGTATGTGACAAAAGTCTCATGAAAGCCATTGTCTTACCCTCTTGGTTAAATGATATTACATTTATACCTCATTAAGTGGTAGAAGGTGCTTATTTGGTATACCCACTTAACTGGTGATATTTTCACAAAAACTGTAACCAAAAAAATTAACCTTTCTTATTTTTTGTAATTTGTTTTACATGTACTTATCATCATACTTGTTCTGTGTGTTTGTATCATAATAAGGTCAGTTTTGGAACAAACAGATCATAGAATGGCCTTGGAGAGCAGTTTTTGTACACTAATTTTGTAGCTATATGTATTTGACAAGACCTTTCAACTTCAGTAAAAGCTTCCATTGATAAAGATAATTTCATTTAATGTTATAAAGGGCAGATATGCTTTTTTCCAATTCCTTCTCAGTTTGTAACAAGTTTTTGTCCTAACAAATTTTTTTATCAACCTCAAATTGAAAGAGTGTGCTCTAATTTGTTAACAGATGCTTAGTTAAACCATATGAATGATTTTATAGAATTTTTTTCAGTATGATCCTTGGGTGACCCTCTTCCAAAATTGTTTGCAAAATTCTGATTGGCCCATAAATTTGGGCATGGCAGGGCATGGCATTTTTCACAATGAAATCATTGAATTATGTCTTCTCCTAAACCCATGACCAATTTCATTAAAATTCTCCTGGAATGTTCCTTGGGTGACCCCCTATCAAAATTGTTTGCAAAATTTTGAATGGCCCATAGATATAGGCATGACAGTGCATAGCATATTTTTGATTTGAAATCTTCAAAAGCCATCTTCTGCTAATCCACTTGGCTGATTTTAATGAAATTTGTCAGTTTTTTCCTAGGGAGACCCTCTACAAAAATTGTCTGTGAAATTCTGATTGGCCTATAAATATGGGCATGGCATGGCATCACATCTTTTACTATGAAATCATTGAATGACATCCCCTTCTAATGGCTCTGCCAATTTCAATGAAAAATTCCCAGAATATTCCTTGGGTGACCCCTTTCTAAATTGTATGTGAAAACTTGATTGGCCCATAAATATTGGCGTGGCAGGGTGTTTCACTCTACACTATGAAATCTTTGAACGCCATATTTCAGAATGTTCATTGGGTGACCCTCTTCCAAAATTTGGTTGCAAAATGCTGATTGCCCCATGAATATGAGTGTGGCACTTCTGCACTATAAAATTTTTTAACAATATCCCTCCTAAACCACTCTGCAAATTTCAATGAAATTTTGTCAGAATGTTCCTTGAGTATATTCTTCAGAAAAAAAAAATCACAAAATTTTGATAGGCCCATAAATAAGGGTGTGGCATGGCAGATTTTTTTAAAATGTTTGAACTACATTTCTTCCTTAACCATATGACAATCTGAATTGCCCATTAATATGGACATGGCAGGGCAGGTCATAAATTTCACTTTGAATTCTATAGCATCTCCACCTCAACCACATTCACTGGACCAATAAAAATCAGGATCTCTTGTTGAGTTATTTCCCTTTGTTGTTCTTCATACTTGGACAGCCAGAATAGTAATGGTCATATCTTGTGATAAATTACCACCATGTTTAAGGCTTTGAATTGGTTAGGCATAAGACTTCCAATCTGGAAGTTGTGGGTTCGATCCTCGGTGGCGGCAAATCTCCTTTCCGACGTTTGTCTCTCACCAATGGGTAGATAATCGTAAACCTATGTGAGATAGCATTCGGAGGCTAGGAAAGGGTGTAATGGTAGTACAGGTGAAAGAAATACCGGGAATCCATAGTTAGGTGCTCTGGCTACCGCGATATAACTGCAAAATTGTTGAAAGCGACGTAAAACCCATTCAAACAAATTAAGGCTTTGAAACCATATTATAAAGACATTTTAAATGTACTATCTTTGTATAACATGTTTGATGTATATATAAAACTATTACTGCACTGTTTAAAGTTTTTATGCTCCCCGAAGGGAGAGCATATAGCCGCCGCTTCGTCTGTCCGTCCGTCCGTAATTCTGTCCATCTGTCCGTCTGTCCCCACCTATTTCTCAATAACCCTTGGATCAACTCAAATGAAACTTACCATGTCAACTTCCTATGATATAATTGTTGATGCATCTGTGACGGTTTTTGGATTTGAAGCCTCGTCACAGGAAAAGGGGACTTAGGGTAAAAAACAATTTTTCTCAAATTTCTCCTAGTCTAATGGTCAGAATTTAATGAAATTTCATATTTTAGTAGCAAATCAGATGCCCTTTACTATAAACATTTTGAAATTTACGTAAAAAAAATATGGAAAAAGGGGGCTAAATGTTTGTTACCTTTACAAATCCGTCCGTCCGTCTATCCCCACCTATTTCTCCACAACCCTTGGGCCAAATCAAATGAAACTTACCATGTGAACTTCGTATGATAATTATAGAGTTGATGCATCTGTGACGGTTTTTGGATTTGAGGCCTCGATATGGGAAAAGGGGACCTAGGGTAAAAAGCAGTTTTTCACAAATTTTTCGTAGCCTATGGTCAGAATTTAATGAAATTTCATATTTTAGTAGCAAATCAGATGCCCTTTACTATAAACAATTTGATATTTACCTTAAAAAAAATATCATGGAAAAGGGGGGCTAATTGTTTGTTACCTTAACTTAGCGTGTAAAATACAGCTATTCTTTCATTTTTCCCAGTCTTATGTTCAGAGTTTGATGAAATTTCACATTTGAGTAGCAATTCAGATGCCCTTTACCATTAAATATTTGAAATTTGTGTCTAAAAATATGTCACGCAAAAAGGGGGTTTAATGTTTGTTACCTTTATGTTAGCTGTATAAGATAACACTTTATTTGAGTCCTTGCAATCTGACCACAGAGCATATCTCCTAAAGAATAATATCTATCAGCTTGAAACTTTATGGGTGGATAGATCTTATGGAGGACAAGTGCAGTGCACAAGAACTACAACTCTTGCTTGCATAATTTTGGAGTCATTGCCCTTTGTTATTTTTAATACTTAGATTATGTCTGGAGCATATCTCCTAAAGTATAATAGCTATCAACTTGAAACTTTATGGGTGGATAGATTTCATGGAGGAGAAGTGCTATGCACAAGAACTACAACTCTTGCTTGCATAATTTTGGAGTTATTGCCCTTTGTTATTTTTGATACTGAGATATTGTTTGGAGCATATCTCTTAAAGTATAATAGCTATCAAACTTGAAACTTTATGGGTGGATAGATCTCATAGAGGAGAAGTGCTATGCACAAGAACTACAACTTTTGCTTGCATAATTTTGGAGTTATTGCCCTTTGTTATTTTCAATACTTGGATTTTATAGGAGGTAAATCTCTGACAGTACAAAAGAATTCTTAATCTATTAGGCTCAAGTTTATTATCAAGCTTTTGTGGCGGGGGGATGTCCATGTCCAACATGGCTCTTGTTTTTGTGACAATGCCTTATTCCGGGAGCATAATCTGTCTCTGACAGCTCTTGTCAATTTTCAAGAGTGATTATTAAGATAAATAATGACATATCAGTTTCTGTTTTCACAACTTTTAAATCATAAACATAGTAGTTTGTTGGCCTGATTCGCTTATAATGATGTAAATGTATAATACATAGTTACTTAGTGTTTTGTATGAAAAAAATATCCTAATTAGGTTGGGGGAATAGGTAATTGTTGAGGTTCTGCCGAGACAATTATCAAATCCCATATCCGAGTTAGATATTTTTTCATATAATACACTAGGTACTTATTATAATTATGGTATAACCTCTATTTGCCTTGTTTTTGTCGATTTTTCTAATAGAAATACAAGTTTCTAAAAATAACCGCATTATGTCATTGTTTTAAAAATATCCATGTGATATCATAAAGATATCATATGGGATGTTATCACATGGATATGTTGTGTATAATTATAAGATAATTTAGTGAAACATTTAGCTATTCTGCTAAAGCTATCCTATTATTCTCACAGTATGATGACACAGAAATAGCAGCCATTGGTTCATTGAGGCTACCAAAATTTCGTAATGGAACCAATCGTCCTATGAAAATGTGTCTGAAGCAGTATTCTCACAGTTACATAAATTCCACATCAAATACCTACAAAATAAATTCAACAATAACTAATCGTAAGTTATCCATTATTACCCTTGGTAGTTGAATGTTGGGACTTGGCCAAATAAAATAATTCTATCAGGTGTGAATTAAACTGTTGACCTTTCTTTGAATTTTGCATCATTCTTTAAAGACTGCTTATTTTATTCACATAATCTTATCTTTTATCCAAAATTCAGGGCATGTCTTTCAGAAACAAAAACAAAATTATGAACTTTTAGCAATTTTAAAACCACCAACAATATATTGGAAAGCAAAATTGGTCTTTTATCCACAATACTTTCTTCCCCAAAAGACAAAAGATTTTTAGCTCAGCTGTTTTTGATAAAAACCCTGAGGTACTATGTTCACTTTGGCATCATCTGTGTTGTTGTTTGTGCTTGCGTAGGCATTGGAATTGGCTTGATAAACTATAATCTTGATCATATCTCTGTTGTTATTGAAGATATACTCATGAAACTTGGCTTGTGTGTTGACCATCAAAAGAGCTATCCAGATTATTAAGGGGTATTACTCTGATAGCACTCTTATAAGAGCTTTCTCCCTATTTCAACTTAGATTTTTGCATTATCGAACACTTGCATCCCAGTGTGACCAGTTGGCACTATTCTTGTTAAAATTTTACCATTTGAAATTGTTTGGCAATTTCTTTAGGTCCATTCTACAATTATCATTATTCTGCATAATATTTTTTGACTTGGCAACTTAAACCTTTTAACTACAGCTAATATGACTTTATACTTTCCCCTATTTTCAGCATGTTATGATATTGGTATGATTGATGGAGAATACAACATCACAAAGTATACAAGACTCCACAATATTGAGTTTGAAAACATATTTGATAGGTAAGAGTTCTGACTTTAACCCTTTCCTGTTTTACAAAATTTTAGACCTGTCCAAATTCAAAGGTTTTGCAGACGAAAATTTAAAGTGGATATAATTTGAAAAATAACCATTCAGTAGGGAAGAAAATAGTGTGGAAAAAGAAGAAATTGCTTGTCAGAAGCAATTTCTTCTTTTTTCACAATGTTTCTCAATCATAAAATCACAGGCACGTAAAAAGCAGGGATTAAACAGCAAAGGGTTAAATAACTTTTATATTTATCACAACAATATCATAATACTTGACACAATAGTTCACCAGGGTCCATGTTTGACCCTTAAACCAGGGTTTTGACACTCAAAAAATAGAAAATTTCTAATTTTGTCTCCAAAATTTTCTATCAGGAGGGGTCATTTTGACCCTACATATTTTCTTTATTACATCTCAAAACTGCTGCAAATTTTAAATGTATTAGAATTAATTGTCTCCTTCATATCTTTGTAAGAGATTCATATTCATATGAATCTCTTATAAAGATATGAAAGAGATAAATGAAGAAATTCATCAGCAAAATTAAACAAAAAAAAATACCAAACTTATCCACTCTTTTGACTGCTTTAACCCCTTCAACAGCAATTTTGACCCCTTGAATTTAAAAAGCTAGCAGAAGCCCTGGTTCAGCTTGATGAGTATTAGTGGATACTCTTAAGGTCAAGGTCAAAGATAAAGGATGAGTGACAAACATGACCTTGTCTGGAAGAAATCTGCTACATTAATGGACATACATGTATTTCAAAATTATTTTATTGTTTCTCCATAATGAGTAGTAATGATTTGTGAAAGCTTGTTAAATATGTCATAGGTCAAGATTGCAGCTTAAGGTGGAAATACAAAATTGACCTTGTCCATTAAACAATGAATGGATTTAAGAAATAACTTCTTAATGAGTCCTCCTGTGGTACAAAAAGTTATGTGACTGACTATGCAAGTTTTCTAATGTTCACTTTGGTTGCTTAAGGTAGTGGACTCGTAATGGGTACGCAAAGTCTTGGAAGTAATGAACTTTAACAGTATTAGCTGAGATTTCCTAATGATTTTCAACATTGTGAAAGATCTTGTATTCCGAAATGTTTGGGAACTATTACCAGGGCTTGAAAATTCTTTACATTTCTACTTGTCCTGCTATATAAGAAAAGATAGTGATACATTAATTTCATAAGTGAAATTTTGCAAAATCTACTCGTCCTGCTTATATAGACAAAAAAGGAAAAACCATCCAGGACGAGCGGACAAGTAAAATTTTTAAGCCCTAATTATGGTTCCACTACCTTATGGCAGGTGATTACTTAAAGCAAGTGACTGTTAGTGCAGGTTTGACCATATTTTTGTGGATAAAAAGGAAATTTCTGGATACAAACAAACAATTTCTTCTTTTTCTACAATATTTTATTAAGTTAAATGTCACAAGGATATGGAAAACAGGGATTCCATTGTACAGTGTTTATTTTATTTGTTCTTGTAGGTTGTTGGTAATAACCCTAAAGTTCACTTTAAAGTCATTTCGACTAGACATGAATGAGCGTCACTTTCCACCACAACTGTACACCTTAAATGTAGAGGTAAATTTAGTTCTTCTGCGTTCTGCAAAACTAGGAAACAAAATGTCTATAGCACAAATACGGATTCAGATTCACATCTATGTAATGCTAAGTGCGCGAGTCTTATTATCATGAACGGGCTTTCTGATGGGATTATTAGTCCCCCACCGGTTACCGGTTGGGGGACTATAGGTTTGCTCGATTCCGTCTGTCCATCCGTCTGTCCGTCCGTCCCTATGTCTGTCTGTCTGTCCGTCACACTTTTGTCCGGGCTATATCTTCTGAACCATATGTGCTAGCAACTTCAAACTTGGTACACTTATAGATCTCATTGAGGAGAAGTGTCATGTTCAAGAACCGTTACTCTGCCACACCCACTTTTTGAGTTATTGCCCTTTGTTGTTTTTACCCTTACATTCTTGTCGGGAACATATCTCCTAAAGTATGTGTGCTAGCAACTTCAAACTTGGTACACTTATAGATCACATTGAGGAGAAGTGTCATGTTCAAGAATCGTTACTCTGCCACGTCCACTTTTTGAGTTATTGCCCTTTGTTGTTTTTACCCTTACATTCTTGTCCGTAACATATCTCCTAAACCATAAGCCCTAGCAACTTCAAACTTTGTACACTTTTAGATCTCATTGAGGAGAAGTGTCGTGTTCAAGATCCATAACTCTGCCACACCCACTTTTTGAGTTATTGCCCTTTGTTGTTTTTACATTGTTGCCTTACATTCTTGTCCGGATCATATCTCCTAAACCATAAGTGCTAGCAACTTCAAACTTTGTACACTGATAGATCTTACAGAGGACAAGTGTCATGTACAAGAATTGTTACTCTGCCATGTCCACTTTTTGAGTTATTGCCCTTTGTTGTTTTTACCCTTACATTCTTGTCCGGATCATATCTCCTAAACCATAAGTGCAAGCAACTTCAATCTTGCTACACTTATAGATCTCATTGAGAAGAAGTGTAATGTACAAGAATTGTTACTCTGCCACACCCACTTTTTGAGTTATTGCCCTTTGTTGTTTTTACCTTTACATTTTTGTCTGGAACATATCTTCTAAACCATAAGTGCAAGAAACTTCAAACTTGCTACACTTATAGATATCATTAAGGACAAGTGTCATGTACAAGAACTGTCACTCTGCCATGTTCACTTTTTGAGTTATTGCCCTTTGTTGTTTCTATCCTTAAATTTTTGTCCTGTACTTATCTCCTAAACCATTAGCCCTAGCAACTTCAAACTTTGTACACTGGTAGATCTCATTGAGAAGAAGTGTAATGCACAAGAACTGTTACTCTGCCACATCCACTTTTTCAGTTATTGTCCGTTGTTGTTTTTTATCCTGACAATTTTGTCCGGACCATATCTCCTGAGCCATCAGTGCTAGCAACTTCAAACTTGGTACACTTATATATCTCATTGAGGACAAGTGGCATGTACAAGAATCATTCTTCTCCGCCCACTTTTGGAGTTTTTGCCATTGGTTGTTTTTACTCTTATTTTTTTGTTTGGGACATTTTGTTCAAAACCTAATGTGCTAGCAACTTCAAATTTTGTATACAGTTATAGATCTAGTAAGTAGGAGATATATTAAAAGAAAGGATTTTTAGTTATCCGGTGGGGGACTCCTGTACTTGTTGAGTAACACTTGCGACAAGTTATTACTCATTGAACTAATATTTGGTTATACAGTTAATGTGGAGGCTTTGAGCAAAAACACAGAATGTGTCTATACGCTTTACAGACACTTACTATGTTTTCTCATAGCCCTTGATATTTTGGTTGCCTGTGATAGATTTTTCTCACAAAGCTACCCTTTTTTATTAGCTCACCTGAGCACGAAGTGCTCAAGGTGAGCTTTTGGGGTTACTTGATGTCCGTCGTCCGTCAACATTTACCTTGTGGACACTCTAGAGGCCATATTTTTAGCCCAATCATCCTGAAAATTGGTCAGAATGATAATCTTGATAAAATCTAGGACAAGTTCAAAATTGGGTCAAGTGGGGTCAAAAACTAGGTCACAGGGTCAAATCTTAGAAAAACCTTGTGGACACTCTAGAGGCCATATTTTTAGCCCAATCAACCTGAAAATTGGTCAGAATGATTATCTTGATGAAATCTCGGACAAGTTTGAAATTGGGTCAAGTGGGGTCAAAAACTAGGTCACGGGGTCAAATCTTAGAAAAACCTTGTGGACACTCTAGAGGCCATATTTTTAGCCCAATTTACCTGAAAATTGGTCAGAATGATTATCTTGATGAAATCTCTGAAAAGTTTGAAATTGGGTCAAGTGGGGTCAAAAACTAGGTCACAGGGTCAAATCTTAGAAAAACCTTGTGGACACTCTAGAGGCCATATTTTTGGCCCAATCAACCTGAAAATTGGTCAGAATGATTATCTTGATGAAATCTGGGACAAGTTCTAAATTGGGTCAAGTGGGGTAAAAAACTAGGTCACAGGGTCAAATCTTAGAAAAATCTTGTGTGGACACTCTAGAGGCCATATTTTTAGCCCAATCAACCTGAAAATTGGTCAGAATGATTATCTTGATGAAATCTCGGACAAGTTCGAAATTGGGTCAAGTGGGGTCAAAAACTAGGTCACGGGGTCAAATCTTAGAAAAACCTTGTGGACACTCTAGAGGCCATATTTTTAGCCCAATCAAGCTGAAAATCGGTCAGAATGATTATCTTGATAAAATCTTGGACAAGTTCAAAATTGGGTCAAGTGGGGTCAAAAACTTGGTCGCAGGGTCAAATCTTAGAAAAATCTTGTGTGGACACTCTAGAGGCCATATTTTTAGCCCAATCAACCTGAAAATTGGTCAGAATGATTATCTTGATGAAATCTGGGACAAGTTCTAAATTGGGTCAAGTGGGGTCAAAAACTAGGTCACAGGGTCAAATCTTAGAAAAATCTTGTGTGGACACTCTAGAGGCCATATTTTTAGCCCAATCAACCTGAAAATTGGTCAGAATGATTATCTTGATGAAATCTCGGACAAGTTCGAAATTGGGTCAAGTGGGGTCAAAAACTAGGTCACGGGGGTCAAATCTTAGAAAAACCTTGTGGACACTCTAGAGGCCATATTTTTAGCCCAATTAACCTGAAAATTGGTCAGAATGATTATCTTGATGAAATCTCGGACAATTTCCAAATTGGGTCAAGTGGGGTCAGAAACTAGGTCACGGGGTCAAATCTTAGAAAAACCTTGTGGACACTCTAGAGGCCATATTTGTAGCCCAATCAACCTGAAAATTGATTATCTTGATGAAATCTCGGACAAGTTATAAATTGGGTCAAGTGGGGTCAAAAACTAGGTCACAGGGTCAAATCTTAGAAAAACCTTGTGGACACTCTAGGGGCCATATTTTTAGCCCAATCAACCTGAAAATTGGTCAGAATGATTATCTTGATGAAATCTCGGACAAGTTTGAAATTGGGTCAAGTGGGGTCAAATACTAGGTCACGGGGTCAAATCTTAGAAAAACCTTGTGGACACTCTAGAGACCATATTTTTAGCCCAATCAACCTGCAAATTGGTCAGAATGATTATCCTGATGAAATCTCGGACAATTTCCAAATTGGGTCAAGTGGGGTAAAAACTAGGTCACGGGGGTCAAATCTTAGAAAAACCTTGTGGACACTCTAGAGGCCATATTTTTAGCCCAATCAAGCTGAAAATCGGTCAGAATGATTATCTTGATGAAATCTCGGACAAGTTTGAAATTGGGTCAAGTGGGGTCAAAAACTAGGTCACGGGATCAAATCTTAGAAAAACCTTGTGGACACTCTAGAGGCCATATTTGTAGCCCAATCAACCTGAAAATTGGTCAGAATGATTATCTTGATGAAATCTCGGACAAGTTTGAAATTGGATCAAGTGGGGTCAAATACTAGGTCACGGGGTCAAATCTTAGAAAAACCTTGTGGACACTCTAGAGGCCATATTTGTAGCCCAATCAACCTGAAAATTGGTCAGAATGATTATCTTGATGAAATCTCGGACAAGTTTGAAATTGGGTCAAGTGGGGTCAAAAACTAGGTCACGGGATCAAATCTTAGAAAAACATTTTAAGATTGTTAATTCAGGTGAGCGATTAAGGGCCACTATGGCCCTCTTGTATGCCAGAAGGGTCAACTTATGTTATGGCCTGGATCGTCTGTCTGTCTGTCTGTCCGTCCATTAGCAATTGTTTGTGTGCGCAACTCTTCCTAAACTATGAATGGGAATGAGCTGAAACTTGGCACAATTACTCCCTATGATGTCTAGTTGTGCATAAGACCTGTGAAATTCAAATCGCTCCAGTCATTCCTGAGAAATCTTGAATTATCTGCCCTTGAATATAACCAAAATCACTGTTTTTTGTGTGCGCAAATCCTCCTTTACTGTCAATGGGAATGAGCTGAAACTACACACAATTACTCTCTATGATGTCTAGTTGTGCATAAGACCTTTGAAATTCAAATCGCTCCAGTCATTCTTGAGAAATCTTGAATTATCTGCCCTTGAATTTAACGAAAATTGTTATTTTTTGTGTGCGCAACTCCTCCTAAACTATCAATTGGAATGAGCTGAACTAGACACAATTACTACTTATGATGTCTAGTTGTGCATAAGGCCTTTGAAATTCAATTGGCTCTTGTCATTCCTGAGACATCTTGGATTATCTGCCCTTGAGTTGATGATAAACAAAATTTCTTGTCAGCTCATTTTCTCCTACATTTTGGATGAGAATGAAAGGAAACTTGCCATAATGACTCTGTAGGTTGTCTATTTGTGCTTAGGACTAAATATATTTCATATTTAAAGTAGTTCCTGATTTATCTGCCCTTTACTTCACAAAATAGTTTAAATTTACAGATTTTTGTGTG
The DNA here is from genome assembly GCA_948146395.1 of Fragum whitleyi. Classification (NCBI taxonomy): domain Eukaryota; kingdom Metazoa; phylum Mollusca; class Bivalvia; order Cardiida; family Cardiidae; genus Fragum; species Fragum whitleyi. The sequence continues at coordinate 17,970,094 of OX411548.1, read as the reverse complement.
CACAACTCCAACAAATTTAATTGGATTGAAATGAATCTTGCCATAATGAAACCCTGATATTTGGTTATGCATAAGACTTCAGAAATTCAAAAAGAATGGGTCTTTCTTGTATTATCTGCCCTTGAATTGATTGAAATTCACTATATTTCTTTTGTGAGCAACTCGTCACACTTTGAATTGGAATGAACTGAAACTTGCAAAATAACTGTTTGGCATATAGTTGTGCATAAAAACATTTTCAATTTACACTGAAAAGGTCATACTATGTTATGGCACCAGTTGTCTGTCTGTCTGTTTTAAATATTTTTGCTATCATCCAAGCTCACGTTACTGACAAGGCATGGTTACTGACAATCCCCATCGGGCGTATATGCGCCGCTCTGCGAAGCTCTTGTTCTTTGATGAACAGCCATTATAGATATCCTTGTCTAGAGCATGTGTAAAATCAATCTTTAGATGTCGTTAACATGATATCATCTTAATGTAAACGAAGTATTTCAATGCTTCTAGGATTCAGAAAATGTGTTTAGCTCACCTGAGCATGTCAAGATGAGCTTTTATGATACTTGCATGTCTGTTTACCAGAGTGTCTTGTGTGGTGCCCGTAATCATCAATTCAGTGTAATCATTCTTGAAGTCACAATTCTGGCTCAATTTTTATACGCCGCCGGAGGCGGACATATATTGGCGTCATCTTCTCTGTCTGTCCGTCCATCCATCCGTCCACTTTTCTTGTCAACGCAACTCCTCCTAAACGTCTGGCTGGATCTTCTTGAAACTTGGTCAATGTTATCATTGGTAGATGTGCATGAAGGAAGGATTTTACGGTTCGTTGATTTTTGCCTGAGTTATGCCCCTTGATAACTTAGTCTCTAGGTCCACTTTTCTTGTCAACACAACTCCTCCTAAGTTTCTGGCTGGATCTAATTGAAACTTGGTCAATGTAATCACCTCAATTGGTAGATGTGCATGAAGGAAGGATTTTATGGTTTGTTGATTTTTGCCTGAGTTATGCCCCTTGATAACTTAGTCTCTGGGTCCACTTTTCTTGTCAACGCAACTCCTCCTAAGTTTCTGGCTGGATCTTCTTGAAACTTGGTCAATGTTATCACCTCAATTGGTAGATGTGCATGAAGGAAGGATTTTATGGTTTCGTTGATTTTTGCCTGAGTTATGCCCCTTAAAAACTTAGTCTCTGGGTCCATTTTTCTTGTCAACGCAACTCCTCCTAAGTTTCTGGCTGGATCTTCTTGAAACTTGGTCAATGTTATCACCTCAATTGGTAGATGTGCATGAAGGAAGGATTTTATGGTTCGTTGATTTTTGCCTGAGTTATGCCCCTTAAAAACTTAGTCTCTGGGGCTTATTGCCTCAGTTATGCCCCCTTAAAATTAAGTCTCTGGGGCTTATTGAAATTGCAGCCTTGTGAATGCAACTCTTCCTAAGTTTCTGGCTGGATCTAAATGAAACTTGGTGGATGTTATAACCGAAATTGGTAGATGAGCATGAAGTAAGGATTTTATGGTTCATTAATTTTACCCTAAATTATGCTCCCTTAAAACTTAGTAGCTAGGGCTTATTGAAATTGCAGCCTTTTGAACACAACTACTCCTTACTTTTTTGTCTTTATTTAAATGAAACTTGGTCAATGTCATCACCATAATTTGTAGATGTACATGGATCAAGGATTTTATGGCTCATTTATTTCCCTGAATTATGCCCCCTTAAAACTTAGTGCCTGGGGCTTATTGAAATTGCAGCCTTGTGAAGGCAACTCCTCCAAACTTTTTGTCTTGATTTAAATGAAACTTCGTCATTTTCAATTTGGTTCTGTCAAAATAAGTAGTGTCTACAATTATTTTCGTGAAACAGCAGCAAAGTGGCGGCGTATTTTGTGACGATGGCACTCTTGTTCTCACATTTTGCTCAGGATATTTGTCTGTCATAACTGATAATATATTCCTATAATATTCCTTTTGATTTTAGTGGCATTCCTATGTATGTCCATTCTAGAGGTTACAATTTTAGCTCTATTTTTCTGAGATTTTCCTAGGATGTTTGTCTAGTCATAAGGATGATCCCTATTGATTTTGGTGGAAATTTGACTTAAGTAACGGGGAAAGGAGCATTAATGACAATTTTCTTTTAACCATTCTTTTTCAAACATTCTTAGGGTGTTTGTCTGGTCATAAGAACTAACCTCATTGATTTTGGTTGCAGTTTAATTATGTCACAGGGAAAGGAGCATTAATGACCTTTTCCTTGTAACCACCTTGGAGGTCACATTTTTGCAACAATATTCTTGTTTACATGTTAGGAGGCACACTTTTTAGCTCCACTGAATGAAGTCTATCGAGTTTTTGTCATGGCGGTGTGTCCATCTGGTGTGTATGTGTGCATTTGTGTGTTTCCTTTACTATCTCCTCATTAATCGATGGATGGATTTTGACAAAACCAGGCAGAAATGTTCCTTGGGTGACATTCTTCTAAAGTTGTTCAATAAATTTGGATTGATCACCAAATATGGGCTTTGTAGGGCGGGCTTATTTTCACTAAAAAATCTTTAGAAATCTCCCCTTCCCAAACCATTGGATCGATTTCAATGAAACTTGGCGTGAATGATCCTTAGGTGACCCTCGTCTAAAGTTGTTAAAGAAGTTTGGAATGAAACCCTAAATATGGGCGGGTAGAGCGATAAAATCTTTAAATATTTTCTCCTCTCAAACAATTGGACTGATTTCATTGAAACCCGGCATGAATGATCCTTGGGTGACCCTCTTTTAAAGTTATTCATGAAATTTAGATTGACCTCCAAATATGGGCATGGCAGGGCAGAGCTTATTGTCACTATGAAATGTTCTCCTCCCAAACCACTGGACCATTTTCAACCAAACTTTGCAGGATAATATTCCTTGGGTTAAACACCCCCTAGCAGAATTTTGATTGGCCCATATGTGGGCGGAGGGGCTTATGTTCACAAAAATGATTGTTGTTTTCCCATGCTATATATGTATTGTAGTGTTTCATTGTTAAATATCCATCAAGACATATCGATCTAAATAAGAAAATATTTTTTTCTATATAGACTTAATAGTAATATATATTTTATATATTTTGAAATGGCTTTCAATATGAGGTTTAGCCTTCACTAAATTCAGCTTTTCTTTCCATCTTTTGGCCTCTTCACAAATTTCCTTGTTAACTTCCATATCTGACTTGATTTCTCATAGATAGAAATTTGAAAGCCAGTGGAGCCATACAGGCCCTCTTGGGTCTTGTTCTTATGTCAAGGGGACGAAGGTGATTGAATTGAGGACCATCATGATCCTCTCATTTAAAGAACTTTTTTATTTGATACTCAGTATTTTATGAGACAAGTTGATTTTAACTTCCTCTAGTAATGAAAAATTATTAAGCTTGACAAGACTCCCATTATAACATTTCTATTCTAGACTTGTTTGAATATTCTCTTGCTGATTAGTTCATATTCCTTCTGTACAAAAGGCTTTTAACCCTTTCCTGTTTTACAAATTTTGGACTTGTCCAAATTCAAAGGTTTTGCAGACGAAAATTTAAAGTGGATTTAATTTGAAAAATAACCATTCAGTAGGGTAGAAAATAGTGTGGGAAAAGAAGAAATTCACGATATTTTCTCAATCATAAAATCACAGACAAGTAAAAAGCGAGGATTAAACAGCAAAGGGTTAAAGACAGTATAGACCCAGATCAGACTGCACAGATACACACTCTTATCTCAGCCTATACTGCCTGCTTTCTTATTATTCACTGTAGAAAAGTTCAAGTAAGACTGGTGTAAATATTGCTAAAATTGGTAATTTATTTGGATCAAAATTTAGATTCAGTAAGATAAAAGTTGAGATCAGAATGTCTCAAAGAAAATCTCACGACTTATCCCGTATGAGCCAGTGTATGACATAGAGGATAATGGTTTGTTTCAGTGTAAGATCGATTTATATTTAATTGAGTGAACGACAAAAGCTATATTTTCATTAGAGTGAAAATATAGCTTTTGTTGTTCATGAAATGAAATATTAATCGATCTTACTTGAAAAACAAACGACTAATCTATTTCTTTAAAGCAAAAATGAGACAAAATGTGAAATTTCTAGGACATATTTTTGTAAACCGCATCATTTTGCATGTGATTGCTTTGCATCATTCATTGTGACATCACTTATTTCGCCCCGCATAGATGACGTCAGATAGGATGAAATGCACAAAAGCAGGGTATAAGTTTTTGATAAAATCACTGCTTTTGTGGTGAGATTATCAAGTGATAATCTACCATTATTTCTCGATAAACCAACGAAAAGCATTAAAGAAATTCTAAACGATTTCTTATGTGTGTATTAGACAGACATTGAGCAACCTTGAACTCCATACAATGCAATTAGGTAATTTTCTGACCATGTGATAAGGGATTAAGACCTTATCTATCTCCAGAGCGCATAGTGAAGTCTCTGGTCAGCCAATGCATCTGCAATGGCTGGCCAGAGACCTTGTTATGTGTGTATGTGAAATTGTTTGAGATGTCACACACTAATATGTGAATTCAGATACAGCTAGATGACAGTAATAAAGATGGACAGATGTTGGTCAAGCTGGACGCTGTTTTGGATGAAATAGAGGTCAAAGGTCACACATCTAATGAAGGTACATACCCTTAAATGACTATCACCCTGTTTTTAGCTCCACTGGCTGAAAGCCACTGGGGCTATTGTCATGGCATTGTGTCCGTCGTGCGTCCTTCCGTCCGTCCGTCCGTGCGGTCGTAAACTTTTTATTTAAAAATCTTCTTCTTAGAAACTACTGGATGGATTTCAACCAAACTTCACAGGAATGATCCTTGGGTGACCCTCTTTCAAAGTTGTTCAAGAAATTTTGATCGAATGAATAACATGGATTTAATGGGCCTGGCTAATTTCCAAATATGGTAAAAAGTGACTTTTCTTAGGTTCAAATTGATGGATACCAATAAAATTTTACATGAATGATCCTTGGGTGACCCTTTATCATTCTACAAAAAATTATTGAAATCGGATGATATGTATTTTATGGGCGGAGGTCATTTCTCAATATGTTATATAGTGGAAACTTTGAAAATCATTTTCTCAGAATCTAATTGATAGATATCAACCAAATTTTACATGAATGATCCTTGAGTGACCTTTATGAGTCTAGCAAAAATTATTGAAATCGGATGAAAATTATGTATTTTATGGGCGGAGGTCATTTCCCTATATGTTATATATTGGAAACTTTGAAAATTATTTTCTCAGAATCTAACTGATAGATATAAACCAAATTTAATATGAATGATCCTTGGGTTGGCCTTTATCAGTCTACAAAAAATTATTGAAATCAGATGAAAAATATGTATTTTATGGGCGGAGGTCATTTCTCTATATGTTATATAGTGGAAACTTTGAAAATCATTTTCTCAGAATCTAACTGATAGATATCAACCAAATTTTACATGAATGATCCTTGTGTGACCCTTTATCAGTCTACTAAAGATTATTGCGATCGGATGAAAAATTTGTATTTCATGCAGTAGAACCCAAATATCTAAAATCTAGTCAAAACTTAGATTTGCTATTACAAGAAATCCAAGCCTGTGGAGCGACACAAGCCATTCATGGCTTTCTAGTTAGATGTACGTGTTAAATGCAATACATTTTCTTTTTCCTTTGTAAACATATTAAAAAAAAATGAGATGAGGGCAAAAATCATTTACATGTACTAGCAATTTATCCTTTTTATAGTATCCACTGAATTATACATCACAGGAAAAATAAACTGCAAAAGGTATACAAATTACCATCAATAGTGGAAGCTGGTGAAAATAAATTATGATATAGGGAGTTTATTATCTAATTTATGATATGACGAACAGCATGAGAGTAGAATCCCCCCCTTTGAAATCTTTTGATATTACACGGCTGCTATTACAATAGTGTAGTAACTATTCAGATGATCTAAGAGCTTAGATTAAAGCTTACTTTTTTTGTGATAATGACATCATCATATAGCATGTGATCACGGCAATTTACAAACGGTATAACATTTTTTATAGAAAGACTTCAATTTATACATTTCTTCATTGCATAAACGCAAAACTTTTGGTCATATTATAAAAGAATATTTAATTTGTGTTAACAAACACCAAATTTACTTCACTATTCTTAAAAAACAGATAAAATTTTGGTATCTTATATCTGTTTATAGATGGTATGGTTTATAAATTAGCTTTTTAATTAACTTTTAATATCCTCTATTTATTATAATAATTTTTATACCACTATGTTGATTAGCTATATCTATAAAGCTTAATTCTGTTATTATGTTTTCAGACGCAGAGAAGTTACAGAGGATTGGACTGGTTGTATTTGATAGTTTTGTGATAGTTATAACCATAATGTCTGTTGTTTTATGTACCAGATCAGTGTTAAGAGCTCAGGCTCTTAGAAGGGTAAGATATAAACAATAGTTGTTTGTGTTAGTGTATGATAACATCAGCTTTCATTGAGTGTACAGCAAAAGCTAATTTTTCACGAGTGACGAAGCCCCAAGTGAAAAATATAGAGTTTTGCTGTCCACTCAATGAAATATGTATCAACTTTACATAAAAAACAAATTTCATTTCTTAAATAAAGAAGCAGACATCAATTTTTTGAGACAAGTTTACTTAAAGCACATTATTTAGCATGTGATTACCATGCCAAGTTGTGGCATCATCTGTTATTTGCATCTACTTAGATAACACCAAACAACATGAAATGATCAAATGCACTGTTAACTTAGTGGTTATTTCACTGGTTTAGAGGTGAGATTAATGGGTGATGATATAGAGAATAATTGTTTGTTTCAGTGAAAGATCCATTTATATTTCATTGAGTGAACAACAAAAGCTATGTTTACGCTAGAGGCAGAGCTTCGAGTGAAAATAAGCTTTTGTTTTTCATGAAATGAAATATTTATCGATCTTACACGAAAAACAAATGATTATTCTATTTCTTTAATGCACAAATGAGACAAAATGTGACATTTCTAGACATATTTTCGTAAAGCATGTCATGTTATCTCTGATTGCTGTGCAATGTTCATTGTGACGTCACTTATTTTGCCCCGCATAGATGACGTCAGAAAGGATGAAATGCGCCAGAGCGGGTTATAAGTTTTTGATAATTTCACTGCTTTTGCGGTGAGATTATCAAGTGATAATCTACCATTATTTCTCGGTAAACCACCGAAAAGCATTAAAGGAATACTGATATTTCTAGATATATATAACCAAAAAGCATCTAAGAATTCTGTATAAGAAAAATATGTATAAAAAAAACTTTGTGGGTGAATTAGTCAAGGTCATTGCTCATTGGTCAAGGTCAAATGATAAAAGTATAGCTTATCTGGAACATGCCTATTTAGGAAATACATTTAATGTAGCACAAATGTGCAGGTATGTCATTTGAAAGTAATATTCTGACTGTTCTAAATTCAAGATCATTAAACAAGGTCAATATTAAAATGAGTATAACCAAAGCCCTGACCCCAGAAGATGAATTTCAGAGTACCGATAATTATGCACAGATTGGCAGGTTCAGAATCAAGGTTATCTTATTAGGCCAACTTATGGATTTTTCTCTTTTTTGAGGTATCAGTATTAATAAACACATCTTATTTTAGCAAGTGTTTTTGACATCAATTGAATAACAATGAGGGGCACTAGACTACTCAAACTCTATTAATTCTATTTCAGGAGACTGCCAACTTTTTCTATCAAAGTCGAGGTAAAAAGTTGTCAGTGTCAGATCAATTTGAGTTTGTCAACTTGTGGTATGTGACCATCATCATCAATGACATTTTGACAATCATAGGGTCAGGCTACAAAATACAGCTGGAAACTAGGGTAAGAACACCCTAATGATATAAACAATTCACTTTTATTCACAGAATTGCTGCTATTCAGTGGTAGATCCAGAGGAGATGGGGGGGGGGGGGGACTGAACAAACTTCCCTCTGAAGCTCAATTACTTAATTATATATCATTTATAATTTCAATTAACCCTCTTCCTGCTGTTCACAAAATATTCCTGTTGGAATCAAAGCTTTGTACGGCAGAATAGACTAAGATCGGTCTGCACAGTTGTGCAGTCTGATCTTAGCATATTCTGTCTGTTCTCTATTTGATTTTTGAAGTAAAATCATGAAGCAGTTTTATTATCTTGTCTATAAGTAAAATAGTATAGGAAATTTGTTTAAAAATATTTTAATTCAGCAGGAAAAGGATTATAATTGTGTAAGACTAAGGAAACTGACAATAAATAGAGGATAATCAACTGGTTATATCTGACATGAAAAATATTTCACAAGAATGCATTATTAGACATTGTAAAACGAGTCTGTAGGACACAATCAGTTGATTATTCTATTTATTATATTCCATACAACTATATTTTAATCCTGAAATAATGTTATTTTGTCGTTTTCTATTGTCGGCCCTTGCGAATTTTTGTGTATTGATTCCAAGAAAATTCCCTTTTCAATAATTTCTCATCGCCATCTTGGATTAAGCTTTAAAAAATTCGAGAAAATATAAAGATACTTAGAAGCAAAAACAACCCATTCTCTGCACATTGCAAAATTTTAAGATGAGGAATTTGGGCAAACATTCATATTCTATAGATAAGAGGTGATATTTATTTGTCAAAGAAACTCTATGTTGTGGGTACTAATTTAAATTGACTTGACAAGACAATTCAAATGATTACCCTCAGCATAAGGTTTTTGGGAGTATTATTGAAATACATGTAATTGAATATAAAGTCCAAAATACCCCCTCATATCTGTAGCCCTTTACAATTTTGCTTTATACAGGCATTGAAGAGTTCCTCCAGTAACTATGATATATGTGGTTTGATGTTGGGAACTGGTAGTTTGTTGGCCTGGCTTGGTGTTCTCAGATATATAGGATACTTTCAACAGTTTAATGTAAGTACAGTAACATCTGGAGCCTGTGTGTGACATTTTTAACAATCTTATCAACAACATAATGTATACATGATGTACAGACATATAGCAGCATGGAAAATTACAATAGGGATTTAAAACAGTTACTGATTGAGAACAGAGACTACAGCCCTGCATTTAGGATGACAAAACGGGGCAAACTTTATGAAAATTATACCCTGCTTTGCAAGCAAGTACACATATAAACCAGGGTATAAATTTAAAACAGTTTGCATTGTTTTGTCATCCTCAACATGGGGCAGGTATGCAGCTAATAATGAATGTTCAGTGAAGAGTCAAAAAAATGTTTGAAATGTCACACACAGTCTCATTAATATTGTCTTTAAACAGTCATGAATCAGTACAAATAAAAGAGTTGTATGTGCTTGCCTAGATGAACTTGCCAGATTTGTAGTTTCATTAGTTTGGATGTCATATCAGAATACAACCAACACCAACAATATAACCTGTGTGTGACATTTCCAACAATTTCACTTGTGTGCAAAGCAAAGACTCTGGCCAGCCTCTTACCTCTGCTCTCTTAAAATAGATAAGATCTTTAACTCTCTTCAGGCAGTCAGAAAATACTCCTATTGCATTACTTGTTTGTCTAGGCTGCTCAATGTTAGGCCACATGTACATGTGAAATCGTTGGAAATGGCATGCACACTGTTCAATGTTAGGCCACTCGTGCATGTGAAATTGTTGGAAATGTCATGTACAGGCTCAATTAGAAAGTTTTTCTCTATTAGAAATGATGTGTTCTTTAAGTTATTACACCTATCAGCCCCATTAGAGCCCCTGACTTCTAATTTCACAAAGTTGGATACCATGTGTTTGATTGCCTGTCTGGAGCACCAAAACTAATGGTTTTTAAGATGAGAAAATAAACTTGAGGCCCTGAGTGTTAGTGCCAAACATCTAGCTTGATAAAAAACCATGGTGAATATCCACTGTAGTTTCATCTTGATTCCTGGCAATATCCTCATAACAACTAACTACCTTCATAAGGCATCACTAAAGTGGGCATATGCCATGATAGAGATGATAAATAAATGGAACTACATACATAAAACCTATGTTGTCTATTTTCAGATATTGATTATCACTTTGAAGAAAGCATTTCCTAATATGTTACGTTTCTTGGCCTGTTGTATGATGTTGTATATTGGATTTGTAATCTGTGGATGGGTTGTATTAGGGCCATACCATATAAAGGTATGTATCTAAACATCTGCATTCTTGACACAGTATGTCAAGTGTTTAACCCTTATTTTGCTGAGGTTGAATTTTGTTAACAACAAATTGCCAATTTATCCAGTCTGGCTCAAGTTATTTCCACAATTAGTTAGTAGAAAGCAGGCAGTGTAGGCTAAGATTAGACTGCATGTCTATGCAGGCTGATCTCAGTTTATACTGTTTAACAAAGCAGGAAAATATCACAAGGCCATCAGGAGAAGTTTAAAATTGTTGATTTCTTGAAGAAATGCTCTGTTATGAGCTTATCCAATGACAATATATTATCTGCTTTAGTAAATATAGGGACATTAAATTTTACTAAAATAACTGATATGAAAAGACAGGATTTCACAAGATAGCAAAATAAGGAACTTAACTTTGCAGCCAGTTTAGAAATAGCTAAGTATTCAATAAAAAACTGTTACAAAGGAATCTTTTAACCATGAAGTTTGAGCATTTTCTACACATGAGGTTGTGTCAATGATATTTGGATATGGTAGATGTGAGGAAGTTTTATGCATAATTTAGAAACCGGGAACCTCTTGGGAGATCCTCATATCATTCCAAAACCTTTGATCTATTGAGCAGAAAGAATTGATGTAATGATGTATTTGTCATAGCAATGCCTCAAAAGGCAATTTTCTGTCAAGAGAAATCATAAAATTTGGTTGATTCAGAAATTGTACACATGGACCCTTAGTATAGACCAATTTGATGGCTTGTCTGAAACAGTTGTAACTACCTATATCTTTATGGGTATTTACAACTGTTTCATGCTGGGCCATCAAATAGCAATAGAAAATGTAAATAAGAAGTAGTATGGATCGATTTTAATACTTTAGGAGTGTCCGAGTTCTTGTTTTGGAACCATATGCAGGGTTGTATTTATATCGTAGATGAAAACTCAAAATTAAGTCTCAAAACATTGTTTCATTATTTTTATCTTTTTTTTAATGATAACCCCAACCCTTCAAATTTTTATATTCCTGTATTTTCAGTTCCGACAGATGAGCACAGCATCAGAATGTTTATTTTCACTAGTTAATGGGGATGACATGTTTGTGACATTTTCAGCGACCATGACTGATAACCAGCTGGTCTGGTACTATAGCCGTATATACCTGTATATATTCATCTCATTATTTATATATGCTGTACTCAATCTCTTCATTGCTGTCATTATGGATACATACGAAACAATTAAGGTGAGATATTAAATATGGGTAAAAGATTTTAAATTTATAGATTTTTATGCTCCATCCACCCGTATCGAGAGATCGGGGGCATATTGTTTTACTCATGTCGGTCTGTCTGTCTGTCCGTCTGTCTGTTTATCCGTCTGTCCGAAAACTTAACCCGAAAACTAAACCTTGCCAATATCTTCAAGCCTGTTAAAGATACAATAATATTTGGCATGATGATAGATCTCAATGATCCGCATCCGCTGGTACCAAAGTCAAGGTCATGTGACAAGGTCAAGGTCATCTGTCAAGGTCAAACTTTGAAAAAAAATGCCGTGTCGGGGGCATTTGTGTTTCACAAACACATCTTGTTTTAATCTAGACAAATTGCTTAGAATATAATAGATAATGCATTTTGTGGCTTATCATTATATGAAATTATAAGTCAAAAATCTCATTTCCAGCTATTTTCACTTCAAAGGCACAGGAGTGAATTAATCCAGTTAATACAAGTTAATTTTATTTACTTGATAGTTAATCTGGTTAATGGACCAGTGTGATGATCCTGTACTTTTTTATAATCCTTATATCATCTTCTCTGTCTGTCTGGATGTATAATTGTATCAACTTCTCCGTCTGTCTGTTCATACATCCATCCATATATTCCAAATATCTTGTGAATGCAACTCCTCTTACATTTATGGACAGATTTAGATTATATTTCCACAGAATGTTCCTAGTCACCTTACCTAGTACTTATTGTAGAGATTTCTTCAATTATTCAAATGTTATTGTATGATGGAGTGGTGTATATTGTGGCTCTGCTACTCTTATTTCAGAAATTCAATGAGGAGGGATTTCCAAAGAGTGAACTGCATGTGTTCCAGCTTATAGACCAATGTTATAACCCTGTACATTTATTTCAGAAATACAATGAGGAGGGCTTTCCTAAGAGTGAACTTTTACAGTTTATAGACCAGTGTGATAAAGCTGTACATCTTATTTCAGAAATACAATGAGGAGAGCTTTCCCAAGAGTCTCCAGTTTATAGACCATTGTGATAAAGCTGTACATCTTATTTCAGAAATGCAATGAGGAGGGCTTTGCTAAGAGTGAAATATTTAAGTTTATAGACCAATGTGATAACCCTGTACATTTTACTTCAGAAATACAATGAGGAAGGATTTCCCAAGAGTGAACTGCATGCGTTCAAGGTTTATAGACCAAAGTGATGACCCTGTAAATCATATTTCAGAAATACAATGAGGAGGGCTTTCCAAAGAGTGAACTATTCCAGTTTATAGACCAATGTGACGACCCTGTACATTCCCCGGTATACAGACAAGAAGATAATAGTTGTAACCCCTTGTCTTATCTTTGTTGTTGTTGTAAACAGTAAGTTGCTTTCTTCCTTTGTTACTTTGTTCAAATAAAGGGATCAGTTCAAAACAATTGTAAATGCCTATAAGATATCGTCAATTTTCTACCAAAACCTAATAACTACAGCTTTAAACATTCTGTAGTTACAAGATTTTAGTAGAACACCTACAATTTATGGGCACTTACAACAGTTTTGCGCCAACCCCTCAAAATGTGAATATTTTCCCCAACAACCATGTGCATCTTTATCAGAATGTTCTCTCCTCGCATTTTTGTTAGCCATTTGCCAAATTGTCATCTGTTCGCTCTTAAACTTGATCTGAGAATTATGCTTTGCCAATGGCTAAATTTGAAATCTCATGTCGTTAAACATAAATCTGTTTTTTTGCCCCCGTATCGAGAGATCAGGGGCATATTGTTTTACTCATGTCTGTCTGTCTGTCTGTCTGTCCGTCCGTCTGTCCGAAAACTTAACCAGAAAACTTAACCTTGCCAATATCTTCAAGCCTATTCAAGATACAAAGCTAATATTTGGCATGATGATAGATCTCAATAATCCGCATCCGCTGGTACCAAAGTCAAGGTCATGTGACAAGGTCAAGGTCATCTGTCAAGGTCAAACTTTGAAAAAACTTAACCCGAAAACTTAACCTTGCCAATATCTTCAAGCCTATTCAAGATACAAAGCTAATATTTGGCATGATGATAGATCTAAATGATCCGCATCCACTGGTACCAAAGTCAAGGTCATGTGACAAGGTCAAGGTCATCTGTCAAGGTCAAACTTTGAAAAAAAAATGCTGTGTCGGGGGCATTCGTGTTTCACAAACACATCTTGTTATGTTCTGTTATTTGCCTTATTTGAATCAAATATTTCAAACTAAATCTATTCAAACCTTATCTATACACTTTCTTTGCCATTGACCATTGATTGTGCTATGGCATTTGTCCTTTTTCTCTACATAAACTTCATATAATGCTTTGTAAATGGCCAAATTATGATCTTGTCACAAAATTTTCTGTGAATTATGCTTAGCCATTTGTCTTTTTGGCATCGCTTCTCCTGCAAACTTAAGCTAGTGGAACCGTAAAAGTTCCGCAAAAAAAAGATTTCGACACTCATGAACTTTCACAATATTAACAGAGGTTTCTTAATGATATCATTAGGAAACCTTGGTTAACAGTGTTAAAGGTCATTACTTCTGAAAACGTTTCGGAACTATTACGGGTCTTCTACCTTAATCTGTTCATCACATTTTGTTGCAGAACTATCTTGTGTCTTGTGTAATACTGACCCAAATGTCTTTTTCTTGAGTAAAAGCTATGGTTTTAAGTATCAGGCTCCAGTGCAGGCCACTACTCTATAAGTAAAATGTGTTTCTTATTGTAATTTGTAAAGAAAAGGACTCCTATTCACTTACAAAACAAACAGAAGAATTGAGATTTGATATTAAGGTTGTGGTCTGACTGATGGCCTTATTTGTTCCACTGAATTTCTGTAAAAATGTTTATGTAAATATTTGCCTATAGAGATAAAACACTTTAAAATCAGGAAATAAAAACAAAAGAAGTAATATAATATGAGTTCTATGGTAAGTCCAAGATTTCTATGAAGTAGATTTACTTGTTACAATAAGGGGGTTCAATTGCTACTTTTATCAAATTTTGATTAAATTTTCCCATGGAAATGAAATAATTAGGCTGCAGATGGGGGTTCATTTGAACCCGTCCCCTCTGGATCCACCATTGGGTGTTTATTAAAAGGAAGGGGTGATAAGTTATTAGACATTAATAGAAGTTTCACTGTAAGCATCTTCTCATTTTTCAGACAAAATCCAGATCACCCAAATGAATTCACAAGTTAGATCAACTGACACAGCATACCATTAATCTATATTCTTTAATGCTTTTCGGTGGTTTATTGAGAAATAACAGTATATTATCACTTGATAATCTCACCGCAAAAGCAGTGAAATTATCAAAATTTATACCCTGCTTTCGTGCATTTCATCCTTTCTGACGTCATCTATGCGGGGCGAAATAAGTAAGGTCACAATGAATATTGCATAGCAATCACATGCAAAGTGGCGCACTTTACGAAAATATGTCCCAGAAATTTCACATTTTGTCTCACTTTTGCATAAAAGAAATAGAATAATCATTTGTTTTCGAGTAAGATCGATTAATATTTCATTTCGTGCACAACAAAAGCTATATTTGCATTCGTGGCTCTACCACTTGTGAAAATATAGCTTTTATTGTTCACTCAATCAATGTAAATCGATCTTACACTGAAACAAACAATTATCCTCTATGAGTTGCCAAAGACTTACAATACAACTAAGCATCTTCTCATTTTTCAGACAAAATCCAGATCACCCAAATGAATTCACAAGTTTGATCAACTGACACAGCATACCATCAATCAATACCAAAGACTTACAATACATCTAGATGCTTATGAAAATCTTATCTCTTGTACTGGTGAATTTGAATTTTATTTTAAACAAATTGTCAACTGGTCTGGCATTAGTTTTCTTGCAACAATTAAGTAGATAATTGTCAGTGTAGGCTAAGATCAGAGTGCATGTCTGTGCAGGCTGATCTTTGTCCTTACTTGGTGCCAAAGCTCAGTGTACTGCAAGAAAATGATGGAAACAACAGAAGGGTCAAATGTTTTATTTTAAGTTTCATCTGACTTCTATAATTAGATTTTAAGTCCTCTAAGTATTTCTATTTTGTTTATATTCTTAACTACATAGATCAAATATTTGCCGTACTAAGCTTGCAAATATAATTTAGATTTGAAAAAAAAAAGATTAATTGCCAAATGGAGGAATTAATACAAAAGTGAAATAAGTCATTTTACAATGAATAGACACTTCTTGTGCTGACCCCCTGAATTCATTGTTGTATGAATATATAAAATGCTTTCTTACATTGTATGTTTTGTAGAAAAAAAAGGGAGAAAAAACAATGACGAGCCTGTGTGTGACATTTCTAACAATTTCACACATGCGCACAGCAAAGTAAAGTGTCCACACAGCCTGATCAGATTCCTTACTATTTGCTCTGTTGATGGATGAATTTCAACCCTTCCTGAATTTGTCTGCAAATATTCTTATTGCCTTTTGTGGCTGTCCAGGCTGCTCAAAATTTTAGCCTCACACACTTGTGGAATTGTTGGGAATTTCACACACAGGCCCAAATTGATGGCTCAGTGCAAAACAGTTGTAACTGCCCATAAACATATAGGCCTGAGCCATAGAAATAATGTATTAAAAACTCTAACATGAGGCTTCCTTTCAGTGTTTTGATCTCATTTGAAATTGAAGATATGGCAATTTTGTATAACTGCTTGTTTATTTCTTGTGCCAAATACTGTATTTTGCTTAAGTAATCCATGTTTCCCTTTATGGTATAGTCCACCAAGCTTTACCCAGGATATCTGTATATGCAATGATCCCTCTGGCTGACAAAATGGCTGCCATGTGACAAATCCTTTGCAATTCAAAAACTGCTTTATTTCTACAAAACTTCGAATTTTGAGAGTTGGTACTTTTTCATCAATAATCTCATTTTGAAATGATGTAACTTATTGAAATATCTCTTAATTTGTGTAACAATCTTTATTGATATTCCAAAAAAAAATACTCTTAATCATTTTTGAACATAATCGTCTTCTATATGCCAAAAAATGTCACATCTACAGCATGAATAAAGCTGAAGATATGACATTATGGGCAACCTATAAGAGTTTATTTATATGTGTTTCAATATGAAAATGTTTTTATGTTGTATATGTCTTACTCTAATTGTTAATCTTAATTTTGTTTATTCTTAAATCAAAATAAAAGTTATGTTGAAAAATTCCTTGGCTTGTTTTCTTCATCCTTGGGATTAAAAAACACTGTACTACAGACTACCAGATGAGCTATTCCATGGCTTATTACAAAACAGCTGTAACTGCCTTTGTTTTAAGGCAGTTACAACTGTCTTAAGCTGAGCCATCATATTGTTATTGCCAATGTCTGTCAATTCAAATGTTAATAAAACAGTCCCCTCAGTTCAAGTTTGTGTAATTTCAAAACTTAAGGAAAGTATTATTATTGCTGAAAGAGAAGAAATCGCCTATCATGAGCAATTTGTCTTTTTTAGATTATCTGAGCACATCAATGATATGGTGCGCTTTTAGTGACACTTGATTGTCCGTTTTCTAGTGTCCATCAGGCAGTGTATGTTTTCAACAATTCAATAGTAAGTTGATTTTGATGACATTAGACTTATGACATAGGAAAAGGAGCCTTATACATTATAAATTTTTCTGTTACCACTCTGGAGGTCAGTTTTGAATTAAGCATTCTCAAATTTGCTCAGGATGTTTGACTGGTCATAAGAAAGATTCCTATAGATTTTAGTTGCATTCTGACTTCTGTCAAGGGAAAAGGAACCTTATAGACAATTCTCTTGTTGCCACTCAAGAGTTTACAATTTTGAATCAATCTTTCTCAAATTTACTCAGGATTATTTTCTGGTCACAAGCAAGATCCCTATTGATTTTTGGGGCATTCTGACTTATGTCATGGTAAAAGGAGCCTTATGGACAATTTCCTTGTTACCATATGAATGCTCCTTGACTTATCAATCCAAAGTTATAGCAAATGTTAGTTTTAATTTTAGTTAGGTTTGACCTTGAAAAATGACCTTGACATACAACCTAGAAAATGGTACCAATGGAAAGGTTTTTTTCTAAGCAATAATCATGTAAAATAATTGTATGATGTATGACTAACAAATCAAAAGTAATGAATTTTTTTTATGTTGAAATCAGTGATCTTCAAAAAAATTCAACTGACCTTGACTGATGACCTTAACCCTTTCCTGTTTTAAAAAATTTTGGACCTGTCCAAATTCAAAGGTTTTGCAGACGAAAATTTAAAGTGGATTTAATTTGAAAAATATCCATTCAGTAGGGTAGAAAATAGTGCGGAAAAAGAAGAAATTGCTTGTCGGAAGCAATTTCTTCTTTTTTCACAATGTTTTCTCAATCATAAAATTACAGGCACGTAAAATGCAGGGTTTAAACAGCAAAGGGTTAACTATAATTTTCACTTAAAGGACTTGTTACAAGCAGTACACATGTGAACTATAAAGGCTATAACACCATTCAAAAGTTATGGCCAATGTTAAAAGTTTATTTTAACACTAATTTGACCTTGAAATATAACCTTGACTGTTGACCCTGAACTTAGTACCAAATGACAGGTCTTGTCCCAAGCAATAATCATGTGAAATATGAAGGCTGATAAATAATTGTTTAAAGTTTTAAAGCTATTGAAAGAAAACTGAAGAAGGATTTGTGACACAAAATTACTAGTACATGTATACGTGTTTGAAAAGAGAAAAATGTCTTAAGTTCAAGGGCAGATAATTCTTTAACCATGGGGAGTTGCGACCTTAAAATTGTGACTTGCAAAACTTAAACATGTGATAAATGTTTGTATAAAGTTTCAAAGCTTTTGAAGGGAAACTGAAGGAGGAGTTGTGACACAAAATTACTATTAAATGTGTCCATAGACAGACTGACTGACAAGCTATTTCCAGTATACCCCCGAAAAAAATTGTTTTGCGTGGGTATAATAATCAAGCACTGATGGAAGTTAGTGAGCGCCAATTCATTATATATAAATAGTAGAAGGTATCTTCAGTAACAACAGAGATATGACCAAGGGAAAAAAGTTTGTCTTGCCAATGCCTTCACTAACTGTGCCAAGGCTATGTCAATACTTCGAGATTTTGTTCCAAAACAGCCAAGCTAACAATTGAGCTATGCAGAAGTTCCATTCAGTTGTTGGTGTTTGTGAAAGCAGTAAGTCAAACAAGAGATTCACTGCCTACGGGTGCCTATGCTCCACTGTTGACTGCTGGATGGTGGAAGAAATCTAAGTAAAAGTAGAACTGTCGCAGAGCGGACTTATACCCCCCACAAGCACTTGGTCAAATTGCAAGTGCTATTAGTGCAGAATTGTAACAATTATTGAGGTCATATGAAGCATTTGCATGAAGTTTCGTGATTCTAGATCCCTTGGTTCTTGAGTAAGAGTCTGGAAATTGATTTCAAACAAAAATCGACTGTGACCTTGACCTTTGACCTATGTGACCCAATAACAATAGGGCACTTCCTTGGGTAATAAGCAACATTTTCATAAAGTTTCATGATTGTAGGTCACTTGGTTCTTGAGTAAGAGTCCAGAAATGCAATTTCAACAAAAATTTACTGCAAACTTGACCTTTGACCTATGTGACCCAAAAACAATAGGGCATTTCCTTGGGTCATAAGCAACCTTTGCATAAAGTTTCATGATAGTAGGTCACTTGGTTCTTGAGTTAGAGTCCGGAAATGAAAATTGAACAAAGGCTGACAGTGACCTTGACCTTTGACCTATGTGACCCAAAAATAATAGGGCACCTCCTTGGGTCATAAGCAACATTTGTATAAAGTTTCATGGTTGTAGGTCACTTAGTTCTCAAGTTAGAGACCAGAAACAAAAAGGTCTACGGACAAATGGACAGACATGGTGAAACCAATATACCCCCCTCTTCTTCGTAGGTCGGGGTATAAAAAGGAGTACAATTCCAACAAATTGAATCTGGAGTTATACCCCTTGATAGTATAGAATGCTTTTTTGATAATAAACATGTGTGCCAAGTTCTCAGTGAATGCATTCGAAGAACCAGAGATATCAAAATGTCAAAGTTTGGCATGGTGAGGAAAACCCCAAGGCTATAGCAAAGCCTCGGGGTTTTTTTCCGAAAACATCCAAGCAAAAAAGGACATTTAGATTTTTATCTTATAACTATACAAATATCAGTATGATAACATCCCGTATGATATTTTTTATGATATCACATAGTTATTTTTAGAACAATGATATGTTGTTAGTTATTTTTAGAAACTTGCATTTCAGTTAGAAACACCGACGAAAACAGGACAAATATAGGTTATAAGATAAATATAATACATACTAAGTGTATTGTATGAAAAAATATCAAACTCGGTTGTGAGAATTGATAATTGTCTCGGCAGAGCCTCGACAATTATCAATTCTCCCAACCTCGTTAGATATTTTTTTTCATACAATACACTAAGTACGTATTATATATATCACACTTGATAGTTTGGATCTCTATTCTGATGTTGAACCAATAGGCAATAAAATTATGCATTTGGTGGTTTGAATGGGGTTTTACACCACTTTCAACAACCTTTCAGTTATATTGGGGCAACTGGTGCACCTAACAATGGATTCCTGGAATTTCTTTCACCAGTACTACCACTACATCCTAGCCTCAAGCTGCTATCCCACATAGGTCTACTATAATCAACTCATTGGTGGGGAAAAAATTGTTGGAAAGGATGACTGCTGCCCTCATTAAAACAACCTGGGTCCTTTTGAATGATGGTCTAACAGGCTGCCACTGTGCTATGACGGCACAGTGATATCAGTATGAAGCAAATAACCTTATCAACTGAAATATGTGCAAGAATCAAATTTTTTACCCCATTTAAGACACAAGCACCACCAACAGTTGGATGAAAATACCTCAACCTTTTGTGCCAAAACCTTGTTTCAAATTAAGGAAGTTCACTCGGCTTTTTCCTACTATTAAACTTTTCTTTAAACCTGATTTTTTAGAAAGATCAAAATATTTTATTTCAATTTTTGAAAAGAAAAAATGGGGTCACCGTGCTTATTTTTTTGTCAGAGCCGTTTGAAAATAGGTACCGAAAACATTTAATGCACTTTAGTTCTTGCCTTTGAATTTCTTTGAAAAATACACCCTTGAGTTGAAGTTATCACTTTTGGACAAATAAATATTCTGAAAGCAAGTGATTTTGTTTTATTTAAAAACGACAATCCATTCAACTTATTTATTATAGAAATATGAAATTTAAAAAAAGCAAAAGAAAATTATGACAATTTCTATTTGGTCCTTGAATGAAGTATTTTTCCTTTAAAATTAAGGGCTTCTGATACATGCTCCACAGTAAAAAAATATAGTTCTACTATTAAACTTTTTCTTATACTCTCAATATAAATTTGTGACATAATGAGGAATATTTTGACATGAAAAAAAGTTGGGGTCACAGTCTTACTTTTTTAGATATTTTGACTCATTTGTTAAAATAAAGGGAGGTAATTCACAAAAAAATATTAAATTTTAAAACACATTTTTTAATATTGCAAATAGCAAATTTGTTGGTATTTTGGTTCAGGGATATGAGGTAGGGATTCTTTTTACCATATTCATAAGTTTTATTTACTTTCTATCCGAAAAGTAGGCAAGGGGTAACATTGAATACTGGCTTGTCCTTTTCTCTGAATACACTAAAATAGGGAAAAATGCCCCGAAAAATTAGGTAAAAAAATAAATTTTTGAATTTATACAAATTTTTACATGTTTTGATAGCCTTACATACAGCTCTATCCAAAAACATTGTTTGAATTTGGATTCATAGTTTTATAACGAATACAGAAACGCAAATGGTTTTTTAATGGCGGAAAATCCAAAACCGGATGTGCGGACGTCCTTAAGTTGAAACAAGAACTCTATGTACAAATCTAAAAGGCTTAGCCAGAGATCACTTTTTGGGGGTATATTGAGATTCTCTCGCTTTACTAGCAGAAATCTCAAAGAAACTGGCTTAATGAGAGAAAAAAATTAAAGCAAAATGTAATTTAAAGAAGGATATGGTTGATTAGATATAAAAATAAATTGAGAAAAGAATGAATTTTGTGAAACACTAATGCCTCAAAGCAAATTTACAGAAACTTTTAGAGATTACCCTGGCTTTGACCTTGAACTTTAAATCTGTAAATGCATATTAACGAGATATGTTATCACACCAAAATTGACATTATATAATCAACTCCTTAAAATTATTGCTTTTATCAGAATATAAAACAAACATGCCAAGTTCAAAGTACATTTTAACCCTTTCCTGTTTTACAAAATTTTGGACCTGTCCAAATTCAAAGGTTTTGCAGACGAAAATTAAAAGTTGATTGAATTTGAGAAATAACCATTCAGTAGGGTAGATAATAGTGTGGAAAAAGAAGAAATTGCTTGTCAGAAGCAATTTCTTCTTTTATCACAATGTTTTCTCAATCATAAAATCACAGGCACGTAAAAAGCAGGGATTAAACAGCAAAAGGTTAATTAGGTAAATTCGTAAAACGTCCGGGGTCAAATTACAGGACGTTTTCCTCGAATCTCGGACGTTCTTTTACGCCCGGGTTTGATTTTCCGGACGTAATTTTTGAAATTCTGGACGTATATTACGTCGACGCTTATTGAGAGCACTGAGATTATATCAAAGGGATGAGAAAGCGTAACGGATGATAACCTTCTGGATTTCAGGCTCAGTTTTGTCTCAAAACAAATTGCCAATTTTGGAACATTACAATAAGTCTGACTCAATTTTTCCATAGATAATTTAGTAGAAAGCAGGCACTATAGGCTTAGATCAGTATGCACATTTGTGCTGGCTAATCTTGGTCTATACTGTCTGCCAAAGCTCAGTGCACGGCAGGAATATCTTGAGAACTGCATGAGTAGGGTTAAAGGGTAACAGGATTAACAATTCTATATTTCTAAAATATTTTATTTCTATTCATATGTATACTCATAACAATAATTTAATCAATCTTAACAATAATTTGCCTATGTAAACAAGGATTCTTTTATCCACAATACTTGTAATGCTACAAATAAATTAATTGCCAATCACTTTTTTCACACTGTTCAGCTTAAATGGACATTGAAACTAAGACAGGATAGAAAGAAAACACAGTTCATGCTTCCAGTTTTAGGTTTTGTAAATTTGCTCAAAACTTCATAGAATTTCAGGCATGGTCAACTTGTCCTTTAGCCTAATCAAGCTATTTTTCCACAAAATTGAGAACATGTTTGTTAATTCAACATGACAAAATTCAAAAAAATTAGTTTCAGCACATAACTAATGAAAATGTCAATATATCAATAGGCAATTACAATAATTTTGCACAGTCCCAGTGATATTAGGGGTTTGGTATGACACAAGGGAATATTTGTCAGCCACTGGTTTTCCTGAACGTAACTAGAAAGTAACCACCAATGATAATTTCTTTACTTCGTTAAATACATAATTCATTAATAATGCATTTGTTAATTTCTTAACAACTCATTGCCATAATAGTAACCTTGTCAATACAAATTCAGACAAAGAATCATATACCACTTAGTATGTTTTTACATATATTTAGTTCAATTTGAAACATCAAAATGTGTTTGGCGTGGTACCTTTCTAGTGACTCTAAGTATATGTTTCCTTCCATGTGAAAAAAAAAATTGTAAACCCATAATTTTTTTTTTCAAAATTTTAGACTGGTCCAAATTGAAAGAGCATGCAGACGAGAATGAAGGTTGTGTGCAATTTGAAGTTTCACCATCAAACTTGGTAGAAAATGTTGAGGGAAAAGGAGAAATTGCTTTTACAAGCAATATCTTCTTCTTCCACAACATTTTCTCAAATTGAAAATAAAAAAGGACGTTAAATCACTTGATTTGGGAATTTTTGTTAAATAGAGTATCCAAGTGAGAGGTAAATACTTTATCCCTTTCCTGCGTAGTCCATGAAGTTGATCTTATCTGCAAGTGACAGGGTTTATTCTAGGCTGGGGGACTGGGGGATTCCCCCACTTTTTCAAAGATTCCCCCATATTTCTGGATTTATAGAGGATTTTTACTATAACCCAAGAGCACGAAATACAACATTTCTCAGTTGCGTTGATTTTTTGAGCTGAAATCCCCACATTTCTAAATCCTATAATAAACACTGAAGTGAGTGATGAGAATTTAAATATGTTATTTCTCATTCCAACACTTTGTTCTAGGTACTCATTGCAATCCTCTTGATGATACAATTTCAATCAGTACCTACAGCATAGGATTTAATTGGCAGAAAATCAAATTTTTCTATTTTCATCAAAATCACTCACAAAAACTCTCTGTAGCTCTATCCCTGCGTGAAATTAGGTAGAGGACAGGATAGTGTTTCATAATAAAAAGTTCTAAGTTTTAAAGGAATTCACTTTTGCTTCCTAAAACACAACCATGATGAAACAAAATAACACATCAATTTTGTCTGTCCTGCTGTTTGTGATACTGTCAATTTTTCAATGTCTATAAATAGATTCTACGTAGATCAGCAGGGGATGTAATCATATTACATTGAGGACACAATTTCTTGGCGCCCTGAAATATAGTAAGTAAAAGTATACAAGCCCTGTGATAAGGATAAAAAGTTTATAAAACATTTAAAAAGTGTTACCTCCCTTTGCATGTGTTCTCGCATGCAAAAGGGAGATACAATTTCTAAATGTAAGCAAAAGTTTTTGCAACCTTAAAGCAGGGCAGTATAACTGACAGATCACTGCTGTCCATCATACAAGAGTACTGCAATCAGATTGCTTCACTCAGCTGTTGGGTGTTGGATAGTGAATAGTCAAAAGTCGAAAAGGGGGCAAAATTTGTACAGAATGAATCTTTAGTTATCTCCCCAAATTGAATGACTTAAGTAATACCAGAGATATCACAAAATGTATACTCCATGTTGGTGCTAGCCTCAGGATGCATATTAAATTGGTAAAACCAACTTATTGTAAGTACCCATATATATAGGCACTAACAATATCTTTGCTTTAGCCCATTAAAATGAATTGGAGATACTTTCAACTGTTTGCTTAATTCTAAAACCTTGTAACTGCAGCTTGATCAAAGCTGCAGTTACAAGGTTATAGAATTAAATGGACAAAAAGATGTGAAACAAGAGCTGTCACTGTAAGATGACAATGCCCCCGACACCGCTTTGATTTAGAAGTTATGGCCAATGTTAAAGTTTTTGGACGGAATGACGGACGGACGGACGGACAGACGGACAGACGGACGGACGGAGTCAAATTTATGATGCCTCCCTATCGGGGGCATAAAAAGAAAGACTGCAAGTTCCATAAGTAAAGAATCAAATATAACTTACTAAAGTTCTCAACCAGCAGTCTTCACAATGGACATGCCAACATTGTATAGATGTTACTGGGACATTAAATGCTTCCTGTGAATGAAAATACTACTTTTACTAAACGTATGAATTAGTGTACAATGAAGATATAGAAAAAAATATATATTTCTATTCATGCTGGACAAAGTATAATTTTGATATTAAACTGAAATGACGGATCAGAAGTTAGTGCTCAGGTGAGCTAAAAATTATGGAAGCGTCTAGCTTTTAGAATTCTTTTTAATAAAACTGTCCCTGATTGTAAATATGAAATAATTTGAAGTTTGATACAATATTTTACATGTAAATATTCCAGTACAACAAAAAATGGTTGTTTATGGGCAATTTTTAAAAATTGGGCCTGTTAATGTCTGGCCTTCAAATATGACCTTGGCTTTAGAACTACACGATTCAGTATTTCTATTTGTTCTTTTACACCTGAGGGGAAGGCTAACTGTATGACATAAACTGTTCAACAAAGTGGGTTTTTTTTACTCAAGGATAACATGATTAAGGGTCGAAAAATTTTATTTCCATTGTGGTCCTAACATATTCCACATCTTATCCTGCTTGTAGAGAGTTTCTAACCACTTATTTATAGTGTCCTGCCCAAATACACTACCAAACTCTGGTGGGGCTGGAACCTGCAACCACCAGGTTACAAATCAAGAGTGCCAACCACTTTGGCCAACGAGCCATTTAAGTAACCAAAGACACTTACCATACATATAAGACATTTATAGATTGATTTCTGTGACTGTTTGTCCTTTAATTTACATCGTAATGCTGTAATAATTTGACCCGCTGATCCTCCCACCTCATCACAGGTATCCATGGTTTCTGATTTTATCCAATCAGAAGTCTCCTCTGGATGATGTGCACCTTCAGGTTCTGAAAAAGATGATAATTTTTGAAATTGGGACATATAATGGCCAGTATAATGTATTTGTGACCCGTCACACAAAAAGTGACTATCTGGGTAGTGCGTAAAGTGTCAACCCAAGTCGGACTGTGTAAACTGCGCAGGCTGACTGGGGTCAAATCTTTTCACGTTGAGCTATTTTCTGAAACTAGATTGGTCAGTCTGCCTTCCCGCGAAAGAGTTTTTGAATAGCAACCTCTGGTTGACCTACACTAAAAGCAAACCTTTTTTTCAAATATCTACCTGACAGAATTCCCAGATGGTCCTTTTTGCGTGACAGGACACATTTGTAAAAATTGAATTGATAAAAATCCAGTGTTGAGGATAGTGATGAAGAATGAAACACTTCAAGTTCAGATCGTATATAAGATATTAGATACAAAACAGTTGTCACTGCCTATAAACATATAGGCAAACATATAGGCAGTTACAACTGTTTTGGGCTGAGCCATCAGTTTCTTGGGCACTTACTTGTGCTCTGTTATCATGAAGGCAAGCCTAACCTTAACAGATAACATTGAGGTAAGTACCCTATCTATAGTTTCAGAGATCTTATCAAATATCTAATTTCACAACTTATTTTTCATTTCAGCAATGAGATAGTATTCTTGAAAAAGATAACCAACATTTACTATAATACTATAATATTTAGTCAATATCTATTTGAAATTTTAAGGAATACTACCAACATCTTTATACCATGTTATGTGTTTTTTTATGAGATCAAAGTTCAAACGCTCTGATGTGAATTTACAGAATACCACAACTAGAGCCCTATAGGCTTTCTGCCAGTGGTGCTAAAAATAATCCTCCTAAATTGTGTATTTTTTTCTTATGATTATGCAGTACATACCTATTCTATTTGGTGTTGAGATATATGGTGGATTACAACTGAAAAAAACCCAAATATATAAGGTATAGAATAAAACAAACAAGTGCATGTCGTATTGCAATGCAATACAGGAGTCCCCCACCGGATAACAAAAAAATCCTTTCTTATAATATATCTCCTACTTACTAGATCTAAAACTGTATACAAAATTTGAAGTTGCTAGCACATTAGGTTTTGAACAAAATGTCCCAAACAAAAATATAAGAGTAAAAACAACCGATGGCAAAACTCCAAAAGTAGGTGGAGAAGAATGATTCTTTTACATGCCACTTGTCCTCAATGATATCTATAAGTGTAGCAAGTTTGAAGTTTCTAGCACTTATAGTTTAGAAGATATGTTCCGACAAGAATGTAAGACTAAAAACAACCAAGGGCAATAACTCAAAAAGTGGACATGGCAGAGTAACAGTTCTTGTACATGACACTTGTCCTCGATAAGATCTATCAGTGTACAAAGTTTGAAGTTGCTAGCACTTATGGTTTAGGAGATATGATCCGGACAAAAATGTAAGGGTAAAAACAACAAAGGGCAATAACTAAAAAAATAGGCGTTGCAGAATAACAGTTCTTGAACATGACACTTGTACTCAATGAGGTCTATAAGTGTACAAAGTTTGTAGTTGCTAGCACTTATAATTTAAGAGATATGATCCAAACAAGAATGTAAGGCTAAAAACAACAAAGGGCAATTACTCAAAAAGTGGGTGTGGCAGAGTTATGGTTCTTGAACATGACACTTCTCCTCAATGAGATCTATAAGTGTACAAAGTTTGAAGTTGCTTGCACACATAGTTTTGGAGCTATGATCCGGACAAGAATGTAAGGGTAAAAACAACAAAGGGCAATTACTCAAACAAGAGGACCATGATGGTCCTAGATCGCTCACCTGACTCTCTTTGATCACTTGGACATCACATCAAGTAAAAAGGCAGATGTCATAAAGAAGATAATTTCTACATAAAATCAATTATCACTAAATTTTTTGCCATATTTGAGGCCATTAGAGTTATTTCAAGTAAATTAAGATTAAGAATCCTTTTCCCGTGATATGGCATGAATCCTTCCCATTTTCAACAGAGTTCATTCCTGTGAGCTGGCAAACATTTTGACCAAGTTTCATGAAGATTGGACCATATTTCTGGCGTCTGGAGCTCTAAGAAGAAAATTGTCATTTAGGCCCCTTTTCCCGTGATATGGCACGGATCCTTCCCATTTTCAAAAGAATTCATCCTCATGACCTAACAATCATTCTGACCAAGTTTCATGATGATTGGACCATATTTGTGGCTTCTAGAGTGTAAACAAAAAAAATGTCATTAAGGCCCCTTTTCCCTTGATATGGCGTTGATCCTTCCCATTTTCAATAGGGTTCATCCTTGTGACCTGACCAACATTCTGGCCAAGTTTCATGAAGATTGGGCCATATTTGTGGCCTCTAGAGTGTAAACAAGAAAAATGTCATTAAGGCCCCTTTTCCCGTGATATGGCATGGATCCATCCCATTTTCAATAGGGTTCATCCTTGTGTCCTGACCAACATTCTGACCAAGTTTCATGAAGATTGGGCCATATTTGTGGCCTCTAGAGTGTAAACAAGAAAATTGTCATTAAGGCCCCTTTTCCCGTGATTTGACATGGATCCTTCCAATTTTCAATAGAGTTCATTCCTGTGAGCTGGCAAACATTTTGACCAAGTTTCATGAAGATTGGACCATATTTCTGGCGTCTGGAGCTCTAAGAAGAAAATTGTCATTAAGGCCCCTTTTCCCGTGATATGGCACGGATCCTTCCCATTTTCAAAAGAATTCATCCTCATGACCTAACAATCATTCTGACCAAGTTTCATGATGATTGGACCATATTTGTGGCTTCTAGAGTGTAAACAAAAAAAATGTCATTAAGGCCCCTTTTCCCTTGATATGGCGTTGATCCTTCCCATTTTCAATAGGGTTCATCCTTGTGACCTGACCAACATTCTGGCCAAGTTTCATGAAGATTGGGCCATATTTGTGGCCTCCAGAGTACAAGAAAATTGTCATTAAGGCCCCTTTTCCCGTGATATGGCATGGATCCATCCCATTTTCAATAG
The DNA here is from genome assembly GCA_948146395.1 of Fragum whitleyi. Lineage (NCBI taxonomy): Eukaryota > Metazoa > Mollusca > Bivalvia > Cardiida > Cardiidae > Fragum > Fragum whitleyi. Next base: position 17,941,262 of record OX411548.1, on the reverse strand, counting down.
GGTTCATCCTTGTGTCCTGACCAACATTCTGACCAAGTTTCATGAAGATTGGGCCATATTTGTGGCCTCCAGAGTGTAAACAAGAAAATTGTCATTAAGGCCCCTTTTCCCGTGATATGGCATGGATCCTTCCCATTTTCAATAGGGTTCATCCTTGTGTCCTGACCAACATTCTGACCAAGTTTCATGAAGATTGGGCCATATTTGTGGCCTCTAGAGTGTAAACAAGAAAATTGTCATTAAGACCCCTTTTCCCGTGATTTGACATGGATCCTTCCCAATTTCAATAGGGTTCATCCTTGTGACCTGACCAACATTCTGGCCAAGTTTCATGAAGATTGGGCCATATTTGTGGCCTCTAGAGTGTAAACAAGAAAATTGTCATTAAGGCCCCTTTTCCTGTGATATGGCATGGATCCTTCCCATTTTCAATAGGGTTCCTCCTTGTGACCTGACCAACATTCTGACCGAGTTTCATGAAGATTGGATCATATTTGTGGCCTCTAGAGTGTAAACACTTAAATTGTTGACGCATGACGACAGACGACGCACGACGCACGACGGACGACGGACATTCAATGATCACAAAAGCTCACCTTGAGCACGATGTGCTCAGGTGAGCTAAAAATGGGCGTGGCAGAGTAATGGTTTTTGTACATGACACTTCTCCTCAATGAGATCTATAAGTGTACCAAGTTTGAAGTTTCTAGCACATATGGTTTAGAAGATATAGCCCGGACAAAAGTATGACAGACGGACGGACAGACTGACGGACAGACGGACGGAATCAAGCAAACCTATAATCCCCCAACCGGTAACCGGTGGGGGACTAATAAGATTGTGGCTTCATGACAATACATTATCCCAAATTATTTCAAATTTAACATCCATCAACTAATTTTATTTGCTTGGTTTAACACAACTTACAAAATTCTTGCAGCATTATAAGGGTGAATGGTGCACCTACCCATGAATTCCTGCCTTTTCTCACACAAGTACAAGCACAACTTTTTATCTGAGAATATCCTTCCAATTCAAGAAAAGCTTGTAGAATTTTAACATAATCTATATAATTGACCATTTCATACACAATTTTGGCAACTTTTATTAGGGAATTTGAATTTGATTGATTGAATGGTGTTTAATGCTGCTTTCAACATTTTTTAAGTTACATCGCGGCAGCTGGAGCACCTGACAATGGTTTCCTGGTATTTCTCTCACCAGTACAACCACCACATCCTTTCAAAGCTCCCAGCTACTATCTCACATGGGTCTACCATTATCAACCCATAGATGAGAGACAAATAGTCGGAAAGAATGTGTGCCGTTGTCAGGGATCCAACCTGGGAGGGAATTCGGAGGAGTGCCTGTAGACTTATTTATCTAAAGAAAAGAAAATATATAACGAATTTATACGCCTTGCTTTGTGTAATTTCATTTCATACATAATAATGTTTTGGCTTTAAACCACCATTTTCAATAAATTGGATGCTTTTAAAATTGTGACCCAAAAGCCCTACTAAACCATAAATAAACAAGACCCATCTTATCCCTGATGTGAAAGATATACAATATAATCGTTTGTTTCAGTTTATGATCAATTTATATTTCATTGAGTGAATGAATAAAAGCTATATTTTTACAAAAATATAGCTTTAATTGTTCACAAATGAAATATAAACGATCAATATTTTAATTTCTTTAGAGCATGAAAATTTCAAGACAACCTTTCTAAAAGCGCATCATATTGCATGTAAATGTTATAAAACATTCATAATTACATCATGTTTTTGGGCTCTCGTTAAAAAATATTTAATTGGGCGAAATGAACAGAAGTAGGATATAAGTTTTTGGTTAGTTCACTGGTTAGGTGGTGAGTTTATCAAAATGATAATCTACTGTTATTTCTTGATAAACCACTGAAAAGCATTAAAGAAAGACAAATGATGAAGATCTGTCATCTACAATACCTGAGTACAGCTCCCCTCAAAGCTTCCCTTTCTTTGTCTTCGTCGGGTTCATCTGATGCACATGGAATAATATCAGCTTCACTATATCTTATATGGGTCAAGGTTTAATGAATTTAGTTGAAATAGCTAAATTTTAGCTTAGTACAAAAAAATATTTAGCATATGTGTGACACTTTCAATATTTTACCACGTCCCTTATGCAAAGATTCTCCATTCCAAGATTTGATGCATAAGGAACGTGCTTAGGTGTTCGTAATGTTGCCTTGACATGAACATAAAAGATCTTAAAAATCAACTGATTATTCAAAACTTTTTACGGTCAATATTTCAAACATTCAGTGGTGAGTATTCAGATTCCACAGCTTGACAGACTAATCTTAGTCTTCACCTTGCACAATGTGTGTGTTAGTTTAAAATGTCTGGAACAAGCCAATGTAGAAAGAAATTGAAGAAATAGAAATGCTATATGATTAATAATTTGAGTCCGTGCATGACAGTTCAAATAATTTCACATGTGACCAAAGCAGAGCCTCTGGCCAGCCGGTGCAGCCACATAGTCCGACCAGAGACTTCACTGTGGGCTATATAGATAGGTGAGGTCTTCATTCCTCTTCTGGCTATCAGCAAATAGAATTATTGCTTGTGTCATTGTCTATGATGCTCAATGTCTGTACCTCACGCACATGTGAAATTGTTGGAAATGTCACATATAGGCTATTTCATTACATTTTCATTGCAAACATTACAGACTCATTATCAAGAGTTTTCTAAAATATTCTGATTTAGATTAGAGGTAATGACATCATTTAACTTTCTGGAGTAAGTTACTTTAATGTGGTATATAAGAAATGTTTTGAGTTGAAAACAAACAAAAGCTTGCACCTAGCAAAATTTAGTTCCGAAACAAGTTTCTTTCTCTTCTACATGACTGTACTTGTATTCAAATCATAGATTGTTTTATATCTTCTTACAAGCATGACTAGCTTGGCAATGAATTAACATCAGATAAGCATTAGACAGAAAATTTGAATCCTAACTCAATCAACCTTCTTTTACTTATCAATGTCAGACTATAGGGTATTGCCTAAAAGGATACTGAGGTTTCCCATACTGTGTTGAATCATCATCATCAACATTTAAATCTATATCTTCATCTTGATTGTGACGACTAGTACTAGCAACCTGGAACCCAGAACCTGTAACAAATAAAAAGATAATTGAGCCTGTGGCGTGACATTTCCAACAATTTGAAATATTCGTGACGTGTAAACATTGAGAGGCTAAGACAGCCAAAAACTGTAAATATAAAGTTACCTGATAGTCCACAGATACTTTTAGACTTTATCTATCTACTAAGCCCTTAGTGAAGACTGGTCAGACTGTGCGAATGCACAGGCTGGTCAGTCTTTGCTCTGTGCATATTTGAAATTGTTCAAAATTTCAAGCGCAGACTCAATTTGATATTCATAATTCAATTTTTATCTTCAAATGCCATGACTACATTGTATGTAGCTTGAGGATACAATGATTCTTTATTATGGCTTTGCACAAAATACCTGCAAGAGCATCTAAACCAAAATCTCATAACAGAGATTGTCATTCCTATGCATACTATTTCATTGATTCATTATGAATATATGTGAAACAAGGTCAATATAGATGTTACTGTAATTTCATCTTTTGACCTTGAGCCCATCAAAAATACTTAGGCTTTAATTCAACTGATCAACATATGATTTGAAAATTTAAAAGGCTTGAAATGTAACTAAAATGTATTTTAGGTTAACCCTTGTCATGCTGAACCCGGAATATTCCTGCTTTGTCAGGAGCTATAGACAAACATCAGCCTGCACGTATGTGAAGCCTGATGTTAGTCTACACCACCTGTTTCTCAGTTTCAAACCAAAATTGTTAATGGATTTATTTTTTCAAATAAAAATTGACCTACTGTTGGTACTTTCAGTGCTTTTTACCCATTGATTTCGATGAAAATTTTTAGCCAAAATTAATTCAGCATGACAAGGGTTAAGTATTTGAGACAGTCAGTTGCAGAATTAAAAACACGAAGCTTTATCTTTTAATATGAGAACATCATTGAGAACCTACCAGCAAACCCTCCATTGAGCATACTCAAGGCTCGTATTCGTGTCTGACTGGCCCATGTATACTCTTCAAATTGTTCACTAAATTCTCCAACAAATTATGAGAACATCATTGAGAACCTACCTGCAAATCCTCCATTGAGCATACTCGAGGCTCGTATTCTTGTCTGACCTGCCTATGTATACTCTTCAAATAGTTCACCACTGAATTTCCCCTGTATAATATGAGGCTATAAAGGAGAACCTACCAGCAAACCCTCCATCGAGCATACTTGAGGCTCGTATTCGTGTCTGACCAGCCCATGTATACTCTTCAAATTGTTCACCACCAAATTCACCTTCAATATCAACTGGTTCTTCTTCATCATGTCTCTGCAATATATACTCTTTATAGAAAATAGCTGCAAAATTGTTTTGAAAGATATCTCATGTATGAGACTACTATGTCTGCAATTTTAACTTTTATTAAAGAATTTCGGAGCAAAACGTCAAGCAAATATCAACACTATGCTTCATTTTTGTTGGCATTGCTGTTTCGAGATACAAACCTTAACATAAACAATATCTCATATTTAAATTGAATACTTTTATTTGAAACATGACATGCTTCACAAGACATTTCCACATCTTTAAGGGAGATAACTCTATAAAATCTTGTAAGAATTTTCTCCCTTTTTATCACTTACATTTTTGTATTATCCAGCACTTGTATACAAACATTACCCACAATTAGATTAATAGTAGGGTCACCGCAATACTATTGTAAGTGCCTATATATTCATAGGCACTTAAAATAGTGTTGCATTGCCCCCTTGTAGTGCTCTTGTTTCACTTTAAATTTGAGATGTTGACTTTCAGACAACCCACAAAATTTTCACAACACTTTTATGTATGACGAAGAACATGGATGCTGGCTAGACATGGGCATGCATAGCTGAACATAGAAGACATCCTTTTCAGGTATTTAGAAACTCATTGGCTATATGTACAAGTTATGCGCTGAGCTTTAAGTCACATAAGATAGTATACCTTTTTCAGACACAGTTCTACGTGCTCATTGAGTTCCTCACTGGTACCAATTACTTTGCGGTTACATACCGGACATATCGTCTCTTCTTGCTTCTTCTTCCTAGACCTACTTCGTGCTGAAAAACAATTATCTTGAGGGTTCAGTGCAATTGTGTACTACACTTAGTACAGTCTTGCGCTTAACCCTCGATAGATGTATTATGGCATTTGTCAAAAAGGTTCTCTTGACTTGTATCAGAAATCAAAAGATAGTTTAAAACATTTATTAGGTACATGTAGTCTACTCCAATTCATCACTCTTAGAAGTTCAATACTATTTCGAAATAACTCATTTCGTGCAGTTCAAACAGTTTCTCCTTCTAAGCCATAGGGCTTATTTCAAACAAACATTGCACCAAAATTCCTCATCTGACCTAACAACATTTAACGTTAAAATTTCTTTCACATAATATGCAGTACATCTATTACAGAAAGTGATATCAATACTTGTCAAACATCTAAATTTTTTCAATGCAATGCGATGGTTTAAGTAGAAATAATGTTAGATTATTCTGATAAACTCATCACCTAACCAGTGAATTATCAATTACTTTTTCCCCGCTTTTGTTCATTTCATCCTATCTTACGTCATCTAAGGCAAAGGGGAGACAAATAAGTGATGTCACCAGGAATGTTGCATAGCCATCATATGCAAAATGACATGCTTTAAGAAAATTTGTCCTAAAATGTTCACATTTAGGACAAATTGTTCACATTTGTCTCCTTTTTGCATTAAAGAAATAGAATAATGATTTGTTTTTCCAATAAGAATAATGGATATTTCAGTTTTGTGTACAACAAAAGCTATATTTTCACTCGTGTACAACTTTTGTTGCTCACTCAATTTAATATAAATCAATCTTACACTGAAACAAATGATTATTCTCTTTTGATTCTATTTCTTACATTTTTACCATGACTACTCAATTATTATTATATGTAAAGATATGGTCAACTGATGTTATACCTGTAGATAACATTTTGATAGGGTACTCACCATTTAACCTTGCTTGTCTGTTGCATTGTATTCTCAGATATGTCTGTAATATAACAAATATTGAAATTGATTTTGGTACAAGAAACTTCAGAAGGTTCCATGAAAGATGATAGCAAAGTAGTGTTACTTGAATTCAAGCTGGGTAGCCAAGTTGCATTCTAAATGTACTTAAGATTCAATGAAGAAAAAACATTAGTATAGAACTCTGTGTGTTAGTTTTGTTTTTCTCTTTTTTTTGGTGGAGGGGGGGATCTTGGGAGGAGATAATCCTTTTTTTTTTGTAAAAATTTAATCTACCATTGAATTTTCATCAGCCACCAAAAGTACCAGAGAAGCCTAAAATTTTGTAGAAAATGAAAGATTAGAAATAGCCAATACAAAGTAGCCTGATCACATGACAGTCACATGACAGGGAGCAGCTGGTTGTGGCATGTGAAGTGAAGTAGTAAATGACGCAACAACGGCATCAAAGCTAACCAACGATCCCTCCTCATTACACATGAATAGAAATAAAGTTTAAACTGATCATAAATTCAACATGCACAAGTAACATTGTCAATATTGTATGAAGAAACTGCCCTTTCAATTTGAACAGGAAATTAGTAAGGAAAAAGTGTCTCCCTTTCTCTCAAATTGTAATCTTCTGTAGGAAGGTAGCCAGTTTTTTCATAAAAGTGAGCACACCAAAAGTGACAAATTTTCCCTTCTTTGTTGATTGAGAGATATTGACTCAATTTTTTTAAGAATGATAACAATTGAATAAAAGCAGAGTTTTACCACTTTACTATGACTGTAAGATGTTACATCTATGACAGTCAGAACTGCTAAACATCAGTGACAACAACCCATGTCATATTGCTGGGAAATTGGTAGTTGCCATGAGCAGGAAATTTAATTCATCTCATAACAGTAAATTTTGCTCTAATGGTGTAAACAATATGTCTCTGAAAAGTAATGCAGCCCTAAACACTTTGATACAATTTTAGTAACAGCAGTCTGAATAGTTCTCACATAATGACTGTGTCAACCGCTTTGTAAATTGTGTGAGGGTAATTCAAGGGGTCAGAGCAAGACTATTGTAAGTGCCTATATTTATGGGCACTTACAATAGTATTGTGTTGACTCCTTGAATTGTCAAAACCAGGTCAAGCATAATATGAATGTATACTATTAAATGAAGAATGATGTAAGGTACCAGATAGCTTATGCTTTTCAGAATATCAATGAGCAAGCTGACAAAACTTGAATTTAACAAGAGCTGTCACTGTAAGATGACAATGCCCCCGACACCGCTTTGATTTAGAAGTTATGGCCAATGTTAAAGTTTTTGGACGGAATGACGGACGGACATACGAATGAGGTGGTACTTTCGAGGATAATGACTTGTGAGTTGCTTTATGTACAAAGCTACCTTCTGAGTAGCACCTTGAGTGGCCATCACGTGGCTCTATTTGTCCAAAATTGTTCTATATTTAACACAAGTATGGCCATGTTATCATTGTTATTATGTTTATATAATTAACTCTTGTTGTGCTGAATGAAATTGTCGAAAAAATTAACAACTCTTTTTTTGAAAGGAAAGTCAAGTCTAGACAAAGATTAAACTGCAGATATGTGCAAACTGATCTTCATTTAGACCAGCCAAAACACGAGTATTTCAGGTTCAGCATGAAAGTTAAAACACAACTTTATACATGGCACTAGTAATCTTTGAGGGGAACAACTGTGTCAAATTATTTTGAAATCCACCCATATAATATGTAGAAGATGATGATCCAGAAAATAATTGGACACACACCCACTAAAACACTGAATTAACTCTATATGCCTGTCACCATTGCATAGCAGGGGCATAAAAAGGGCTTTGAAAATAATCTAGAATAATTCTGCTTTCCCAAAGTATTTTAATTTTCTTCCTGTTCTTGAATTATAAACTAGGACTTGTAACAGTATGTGACTAAATACCTAGCAAGTGCTTTTAGTGTATTGAGAGCTTTAACAATACAAGGACATTGCTACTGACTGCTTTTCTAGAAAGGAGGAGTTTGTGACACAAAATTGGTAGTACAATTAGCTGTATATATCTACAAAGTTTAAATAATGTCTAAGTTCAAGGGGAGATAATTCTTGAACCAAGGGGGATTATGTCTTCAAAGTTGCGTCTTGCAAAACTTCAACATGAGGTTAATCTTTGTATTATGTTTCAATGGTATTGAAGCAAAACTGAAGGAGAAGTTTGTGACTCAAAGTTGGTAGTATTTTGTACAGATAGATGGACACACGGACAGACAGGCTGATTTCTAGATTACCAAAAAAATCCTTTTGTGGGGGTATAATGAGGTATTAGAGGTAAGTGTTTACATTTGTAGATCCTATGAGGTGATTCTTCTTCTTATCTTCTGAGGTAAACGTGTTCATAACTTCTGGGTTAGTTTGTCCATAACTTCCACATTGATTTTACTGTTGTCAATTTATCCATAACTTCTGATGTCGGATTGTCCAAACTTTCTGTTTAGTTTGTTTTGGCCTTCTGGGGTAAAACAATCTAAACTACAAAGTTGATTTTTCAGAATCCTTCATGACTTTTTGGTTTCAAATTTTGAGGTCAGCTTATCCGGGAGTTTGGGGTATTTTTAAATTTCTTGGCACATTCTATCAAACTCCACTAAGGTCAATGTCTGAAATTTCTAAGTGCATTATGTTTTGTTTGTTTGAATGGGGTTTAACACTGATTTCAACATTTTTTCAGTTCTATTGCAGCGGCCAGAGAACCTAACAATGGATTCCTGGTATTTCTCACACCAGCACTACAATTACTTTCTTTCCTAGCCTCCGACTGCTATTCCACATTATGTCTATGATTATAGACCCATTGGTGGAAGACAAGAAGTCGGAAAGAATGAGTGCCGCCGTCGGGGATCGAACCCGGGACCTCTAGTTTGACAGTCCAATGCACTGCAAACTGCGCTATGATGGCGTCCCTAAGTGCATTATGAATAGAACTTCTGATATTACAGAGGTAGGCCAAAATTTCTCAGAATTTGTAGTAAATCTATTCTAAACCAAAAATGTCCTTTTGTTATTTCTTCTTATACTCTTAGGGTCAGTTAAAGAACAGATAAGTTCATTTAAAGAGTGATTCTACACATATTTAAGTGATTAAAGATTTCATGCTGGTTCACTAAGAAAACTAATGGAAACATTTGAGATGTGATGGAAACTTGTGGGGCAGATTTTTCTAAAAACTACCGAGGTTAATTTGTCAAAAACTTCTGATGTCTGGAGGCTTGAACTTCTGAGGCTTGTTTATATAAAACTTCTGATGTTATTATATCCTGAACCTTCCGGGTAAAGCAATCAATAAGTTTAGAAGAAAATTGTCTTTGTGTCATTAACAAAAGAGTCAGTACAATTTAATGAATGATAATGATTTGCAAATTTACAAAGAAAATGGAAAAAAAAGGAGATTTGATGAAGATAACTTGTGGGTTAGATTTTTCTTAAAACTACTGTGGTTAATTTGTCAAAAACTTCTGATGTCTATTTAATTGAACTTCTGAGGTTTGTTTGTCTGAATCTCCTGATGTCATTTTATCCTGAACCTTTCAGGGTCAAGTCAGTGTTCCCAAAAACCCTCAAATGGGGGTTTTACACCCCCAATTTGAACCTTGTACCCCCAATTTTTGCAAGAAGCCTTCTTTGTTTCATGTAGAGGGGGTACAAGTATGCTGTAAAATGACTGTTTTTACTCCCAAATTTAAAAGTCAATGGGAACCCTGCAAGTTACCCAGAAGTTTAGTAGAAATTGTTTTTTTGGTAACAAATGAGCCTGTCCCATCTATTAAAGATAATAATGTGCAGTTTGACCTACTGACATAACCTGACACTATGAGTTTTATTCACTGATAAATACCATTTAACTTGATTAAAGTTATGTGGAAAAATGCTTGCCTTTAATGCTTAAAATGCCAAAAATTGTGTATTGAATCTGATCTATATATACATCTAGATTATCTCTAAATATAGAAAGTACACTCTTAATATAGAAAGTACAGCTCAAAATGCATTTAGGTTATGGCATTAATTGACGCCAGAATTTAACCTAAAGTACAAACAATCTATTTGTTATACTTTAAATCTAATTAAGGATGCACACGAGCTATATCTAAGTTTTGACCTACCCCTTTACCCCATGTGACCAAAAGCTTGTCTAAGTTTTCACAGAGACCAACATACTGACCAATTTTCAAAATATAACGCTTAAATTGTAGCCTTTAAAAAGCATATAAAATGTTAGTGACAAACAACCAACAACAGACACAACTAGACCACAACAAGAGGGCCGGAATGGCCCTAAACCGCTCACTTGAATTGTCAAGTGGATCTAACAAGAAACTTTCTGGCAAAGTTTCATTCACATTTGCCTAGTTGTTGACGAGCAGTTATTCCAAGACTTCAAAATGTCAGTCAATGATTTTGGGCTCAAAATAAGCCCAGCATGGCACCCCAATATTTGGGGGTCCATCAAAATTTCAAGAACGAGATTTGAGAAGGGTCACCCAAGGAAATTTCTTCCAAGTTTGGTTGAAATCGGCCCAATGGTTAATTCGGAAAAGATGTTCAGATTTCAGGGTCAAAAACTGCCCTGCCCTAACATGCCCATATTTTGAATTCAATCAAAATTTCACCCAAGGAACATTTCTGCCTAGTTTGGTTGAAATCAGCCCAATGGTTACTCAGGAGATGATGTTTGAAGATTTCAATGTTGAAAACTGCCCCGCCCTGCCATGCCCATATTTGGGGGTCAATCAGAATTTCAAAAACAAAATTTGAGAAGGGTCACCAAAGGAACATTTCTGCCACGTTTGGTTCAAATCAGCCCAATGGTTATTGAAAAGATGTTAAAAGATTTCAGGGTCAAAAACTGCCCTGCCGTGCCACACCCCTATTTCGGGGTCAATTGAAATTTCACGAACAAGTTTTCAGAAGGGTCACCCAAGGAACATTTCTGACAAGTTTCGTTGAAATTGGCCCAATGATCACTGAGGAGAAGATGTTAAAAGATTTCAGGGTCAAAACTGCCCCGCCCTTATTTGGGGGTCAATTAAATTTCACGAACAAGTTTTAGGAAGGGTCACCAAAGGAACATTTTTGCCAAATTTTGTTAAAATCAGCCAAATGGTTCCTGAGACAAAGATGTTTAAAGATTTGTTGACGACTTTTAACAGACGACAGACAAGAGGTGATCACAAAAGCTCACCTTGAGCATGTTGTGCTCAGGTGAGTTAAACTCATAGAGCTGAAAACAGTGCTGTGGTACATCAATAGGACTGTCCAAATTCCCTTTTTCAAAATACTTGAATAATTTCCAATGTTCATAGATTTTGCAGAAGAGACAATTCTGATAGTCAACTTTGCTGTACTCAAATTATAGACCATTCCAAAATCAAGGTATTAAAAAAATATTGACTCCTGAAAGTTGAGTAAACTACTTTTACTTTTACAACATTGAATGAAAAGAAGATGCCAAACCAGCTATTTCTTCTTTTCTACAATGGTTGCTAAATCATAATCCCCAAGAATGTTAAACCGGATTTAATTTGTTAAAGAGTAAACGATAGGGCAACCCATGTTATGAAGACTAGGTCATATTTTTGAACTGCATCATTTAAGGCATTAATCAAATTAAGTTAAGAAATAAATGTAAGGTTCCTTTATTCCCTAAAAACAATGAACAAAATTCGCCAATAGAAATATAACTGAAAGAACTATCAATTACAGTAAGTAATACCACAAGAAAATATCTTGACAAGGAAAAAGCCGCTTTCAACATTATTTCAGTTAAATCGCGGCGACGGAGCACCTAACAATGGATTCCTGGTATTTCTCTACCTGTACTACCATTACATCCTTTCCTAGCCTCCGACTGCTATCTCACATAGGTTTACGATTATCAACCCATTGGTGAGAGACAAACGTCGGAAAGGATATTTGCCGCCACCGGGGATCGAACCCACGACTTCAAGATTGGAAGTCTTTTGCCTAACCAACTGCGCTATGGTGGCGGCCGGGCTAGAGTTAGCCCCCCTTGATCTAATGCTGGGTTGTAATCCTTTCAAACTTTTTTACAGGTTCAATTTCCCCCCAAAAATTCTTTCAACACAAATGGCTTGTAAGCCTTTTCCAAACTCCAAACCAATTTCTATTTCCAGCTATCTTTTGCTTTATCGCATGTTTCATTGAAAGGAACATATTGCTGCTTTTCAACAAAAACCCTGTAACTGCAGCTTAAACCAAGCTGCAGTTACAAGGTTTTCGTTGAAAAGCCATGATATGCATTATCAATTTAATTGATTGGTATGTATTTTCATTAACCCTTTCAAACAACATAAGACCAATGTTTAGGGTTTTTCAGTTAATAGTAGATATTTTTACTAATGTCTTTATGTTTAACACTTTCCCGAACAAGACAGGGTTTTGATGCCCAACATAGGCGAGTATTTGGAAAATATTGAGATGAAAGAAGAAAATGCTGTTCAACATGGCCTCAATATCTTATGTTATTTTGCTCACATATCATTTCTTTATAAAGATCATCTCACCCTCTCCCATCTTATTCCAAGCTATGGGATCTAAAATGCATATTAAATCTTTGTGTTCAAATTAACAATACTTTCTTATTAGCTCCTAAGACATGAAGTCCCAGCTCCCTTAAATTTGGGCTGATTCCCAGATTCACAACTCGTACGAGGGTTGAGCAAAAAGTTTGTAAATGTTGTAAGTTTCAATGAGATTGATTGAAATATGGGGGAGGGTTGCCATGACTCTTTTAAAATATAAGGAATCGGGTACCTGGAGCATGCTGTGACGTTTGTCATTTTTAGCAACATCGTTTGACGCAAAATAAGATATGGGAAGTTTTGCTTTGGCATGATTTGAAAATACTTGTTTCATTGAGCTTTACAACTATGATTTTACGTCATGCTCCTGAATATTGTGCTTTGACCTTTGAATGAAAAGAAGAAATATCGTTTGCATTAATAAAGACATATGATAATTGCATATTTGACAAAAAATGCATTCAGATAAAAGGTAAAAAAGATATGATGAAATAATACAAACTTTTTGCTCAGCTCAATACATAGGAAAAAAAGATATCTTAAAGAAAACACAGTTTACTTAAGTTTATCAAGCATTATAAATACTTTTTTTCTTTAAAACATCCTTTTCCTATGATGAATTTATACTCCATTCTGTTTGCTTTTGGCAATAGCCTTTAAGCGAAAACTTGCTTTCGGTCTAGTATTGTTCTCGAAGAAATTTTAAAAAGTTTTTAATCTCTTCTTCTTCTTGTTCAGTTCACATAGATTTTTTAACTGCCACTTTCCGAGATTTTTTTTTCTTGAAGGCCCAAACTCGTTCTTCTCTTCTGCAAAGAATTCTTCAGCTTCATAGAGTGCTTCCTGTATACTATCTGGGTCACTATCATTGTTTTCAATGTCACCACGGTGAAAATTGGCCTGTTCAAGAGTGAGTGCAGAAGTCTCTGAGAACACAATGTCTGCAATGAATTCAAATATAGCTTGTAACAAAGTGAACTTGAGTAGATTAGTTTACATGCAAATCATTTATTATTCAACTTATGTATGCTGAGGTTACATATTCTAATCATCTACACTTACAATAAAATTCTTGCAGACTAAAAAATCCATAACAGAATAAAACAAAAGGGCCGTTGGCCCTGGGTTGCTCACCTGAGAAAAAAGCTTCATTACCTAGGTATGTCCATGCAACCACAGAAAAAGAAATTTTCACTTATTCAATCAGACAACATTTGAAATAATCATCCCCCCCCCTCTGCTCCTCCCCTGGACATTATTTATTTAAGCTTTTTCCATAAAAGGTCTGTGATCAGCTAATCTATGCCAAATATACAGGCTGAGTCTGAGACTTTTAGAGTTTTCTTTAATGAGTTGATCAATCCATGTCAAATATAAAGGCTGTAGGGATTCAAAATTCTCAACAAAGCACCCCCCCTCCCCCAAGATGCTCTGCACCTGGTGAATCTACAGTCATGAATTTAGCTAATTCAATATATGTCCATATGCTGATCATCCATACCAATCTTCAAGTCTGTAGGACTCCTGGCTCATTAGAAGAAGTTTAAAGATTTCAAAAATGATCCAAAGTACTACCCCCTCCCCAAGACACTCAGCACCTGGTGACCCTACAGTCATGATTTTAGCTATTTTTATTAATGGCAATATATTGATCACCCATGACAATTTTCAAGTCTGTAGGGTTCCTGATCCAGGAGAAGAATAAGGTTAAAGATTTCTAAATTGATCCAATGTACTACCCCCTGCCCCTAATGGTGGCCCTACATTCATGATTTTCGCTATTTTATTTTAGATCCATATGCTTATCATCCATGCTAATATTGAAGTCTGTAGGGCTCCTGGTTCATTAGTAGATGAAGATTAAAGTTACAAAATTTTCACAAAAGTACTCCCCCTCCCCCCTGGTGCTTGGCACCTGGTGGCTTTACAGTCATGATTTTAGCTATTTATATCAAGGTCTATGAGCTGATCCTCCATGCCAATTTTCAAGTCTGTAGGGCTTGTGGTTCAGAAGAAGAAGAAGGTTAAAGATTACAAAATTTTCACAAAAGTACTACCCTCTCCCCCCTGGTGCTACGCACCTGGTGAATCTACAGTCATGATTTTAGGTATTTTTATAAAAGTCCATATGCTGATCATCCATGCCAATATTCAAATCTGTAGGTCTCCTGGTTTAGAAGAAGAAAAAGGTTAAAGATTACAAAATTTTCATCAAAGTACTTACCCCTCCCCCCTGGTGCTCCGCACCTGGTGGCCCTACAGATATGATTTTAGCTATTTTTATTAAGGTCTATGAGATGATGATACATGCAAAATTTTAAGGCTGTAGGCCTTCATGATCAGAAGAAGAAGAAGGTTAAAGATTACAAAATTTACCCAAAGTACTACCCCCTCCCCCCTGGGGCTCCGCACCTGGTGGCCCAACAGATATGATTTTAGCTATTTTTATTAAGGTCTATGAGCTGATCATCCATGCCAAATTTCAAGGCTGTAGGGCTGCTGGTTCAGAAGTAGAAGAATTTTAAAGATTTTCTTAAATTTTTAACTTTGGTTACCATAGCAACCAGAGTTTTTCACCGATTTCAATTCTTTTAGCAATTCTTAAAGGGGACCACCTAGGGAACATTTCTGCCAAGTTTGGTTAAAATTGGCCTAGTAGTTTAGGAGGAGATGTAGTTTAAAGAAATTGTTGACGGACGACGGACGACTGACGACGGACGCCGGACGACGCACGGACGCCGGATAAAAGGTGATCACAATAGCTCACTTGAGCACGTTGTGCTCAGGTGAGCTAAAAAACCATCATTTAGATGCCCAATAGCACTTTAAAGACACTACTGTTAAAGTTTCATCAAACTGAGTGTGACACGTCAAGTGCATACTCAAGCGACAAAATACATTACATAGATCTATATACTAAAGTAAAAACAATTATTATTATGTATGTAAATATTTACCACTTAGGTGTATGTCTTCTAGCTTTTTGTTGCGAAAGTCCCCAACCCTGGCATGGTCCTGCAAGAGCAGAATCTTTGCAGTCCTTTCAAGAATATCGCTTGTAGCCCTGCAAATAAACATGAGTTCATTTTCATTTATAGAGCTTTTTTTGTCAGTGAATTTAACTTTTATGTTTAATACTCTGATAACAAGAGCATTGCTATTCTCTAAGTCCATGTCTATCAAATTGTCCTTTGCACATTTGTAAATTAAAGACTTTTTATAATTGGAAACCATTGTATAACAGTATCACCAAGATATTATGCCGAAAACAGATTACTTCTCTTCTAGAAATATTTCGATTTATGTTGTTTTTATTTTATTGAAATTATTGATGGACGACAGACATAGACTGATCATAATAGATCACTGTGACCATGATGTGCTCACGTAAAATAAATAACCCTAAACATTTAAGTTAAGAGAAACACTGACTGTATAGAGGTATAATTTAGCGCCCTGCAATTCCAACAGGTCAGAACATACAAAATTTTGGTTTAAAAATTCAGCTCTTTTTTCCTTTTAAAAAGCTAGTTATCATGGGTATGATGTTTTGAGAATTATCAATCTGTTATCAGATGTCAGCAGACAGATTGGCTGACAGATGGAAGACAAAACTATAGTTCCCCTGTGTACACTCGGCAGGGGACTAATTACTTCAAATATTTGCACTTAATCATCCTTCGATTAGAAAAAATTGACTTGGGACCATTGAGGATGAATCTTTACTTACCCCATATTGCCCATTCTATGTCCGACGAAAAGCATTTGAGTGTTTCCAGTGTTTTTTCTTCTTCAAGTAAACTGAAAATAATTACGTTATTAAATAAATTGCACCCATATAAAGTGCGGACATCTGGGTCCTCAAGTTGTGGACAAAACATGCTACCCAAAAGTAATGGACAAAAAAACCCCACAAGATTTAGCCCAAGACAGCATGGCCAGTTGTAAGAAAATACTTTGCGCATTTTGGCCAAGAATTGTGGGTTTCATTTTTTCTCACAAGTTATGGACAAAACATGCTACCCAAAAGTAATGGACAAAAAAACCCCACAAGGTTTAGCTCAAGACAGCATGGCCAGTTGTAAGAAAATACATTGTGTATTTTGGCCAAGAATTGTGGGTTTCATTTTTTCTCACAAGTTATGGACAAAACATGCAACCCAAAAGTAATGGACAAAAAACCCCACAAGATTTAGCTCAGGACAGCATGGCCAGTTGTAAGAAAATTGGCCATGAATTGTGGGTTTCATTTTTTCTCACAAGTTATGGACAAAACATGCAACCCAAAAGTAATGGACAAAAAAAACCCACAAGATTTAGCTGAAGACAGCATGGCCAGTTGTAAGAAAATACTTTGTGTATTTTGGCCATGAATTGTGGGTTTCATTTTTTCTCACAAGTTATGGACAAGATATGCAACCCAAAAGCAATGGACAAAAAACCCCACAATATTTAGCATATGACAGTACAGCCAGTTGTAAGAAAATACATTTTGTATTTTGGCCATGAATTGTGGGTTTCATTTTTTCTCACAAGTTAAGGACAAGATATGCAACCCAAAAGTAATGGACAAAAACCCCACAAGAGTTAGTTTATGACAACATTGTTTACATAAAGTTTCATGGTATTAGCTGAAATAATTTCAGAGATCTGCTCTAGACAAAGTCTAGGTATGAAAAACTTTTTTGTAATAATTTATTTTGGTATTCAGAACTTGAAAAAAATCTTATATCTGAAGTCATTTTTTAGTGCCAACAAAACAAAATTACAAATTAACCCTTTTCTGTTTTACAAAATATATGACTTGTCCAAATTCAATGGTTTTGTATATCAGAATTTAAAGCGGATTTAATTTGAAAAATATCCATTCAGTAGGGTAGAAAATAATGTGGTATACAAATTGCTTGTGACAAGCAATTTCTTCTTTTTCCACACTGTTTTCTCAATCATAAAATCGCAGGCACGTAAAAAACAGGGATTACACAGGAAAGGGTCAGGATGTCAGAATGTGAGGATATAAGTAATAACTCGGGGCCCTGAATACTGGTAAAATGAGCGGTCAAGTAACAATGTATTGTTATACATACAATATCATGGCCTTTTCCTGTATAATTCAAAGAACATTTATAATTGAAAATCAAATTATTTATTTGTTTATTTATATATTATTGCGAAATTTCATCTCCAAATTTGCACAAATGCAGTTTATAGGGTATATTTATCTGTATTGATCCTGAGATGGTTTTTTAGCAACTTATTTTTCATGATTTACCTGTTGATTTTGCCTGACAGGTTTCTGTTAGATTGGACTTTTACCCTTCTACCCTTTTCTCTTCAATCAAACTGAGGACAGAATTTTTGTCATGGGGGGGAGAGAGATGTCGAAGCGCTAATCTTTGGATTTGGACCGTTTTGGGTGGTACTTTGACAACGTCGTGATGGATTAGACTAGGAACTGTGACTCGAGTGATAAAATCAATAAGTGAACTAGACTGTGTTGTGGACAGAGTTCATTTTAGTTAGGACAGTGTTTATATGTGAATTAGGATTTTTAGGATAAAGATAAGGATGTTGATCTGTAAGTAGAATTTTATTTGTATGCACAGCCCCTAAAATAACATTTTCCATTTTGTTTCAATAATTTTTGAACAAGAAACAAAACAATTTTCAGACCGATCTACTGAATTGACGGATTTCTTCACTTCCCAAGATATTTTGGTAGCAATTTATTAGTATCATCTTGTTGTTGCGATTACGACAATCTAAACAACAAAATGATATAGTAAGCTTCAAAATATTGTAAATGTAACCTGAAGATAAATATTCGACTCCACTGGGATTCGAACCCTGGACCTCTCTGTCCCTAAGCGAGTGCTCTACCATGTCACTATAAAAGCAAGCTTGTGCGGCAAGACAGTACAAACACCCCTTATACTCAACCCTGTTACATTTTCCTAAATGACAGAAATGATAAACTGTTACAATGCATTTTGGTCAAAAATAAAGTGCCGGACATTCGGACTGACAGAATCATAAAGGTTGTTGGACCTGGAGAATTGTTGTGAGACATGTTGGCCAGACCTTCGCCATGACTGAAGTGGGACAGCAGCCATGGAAAAGGGTGCAGTGGTAGTACTATTTTGAGATATGACAAGGGCTCATTATTTGGTGCTCCAGCTGCTACGATATGACTAAACAAGGTCATGTCGGACATGGCCATCCCCTGCCGAGAAAGCTTGATAGTAAACTGAAGCCTAATAGATTAAGGATTCTACTTTAAGAAATTAAGCCCCTACAAGTCTTTAAAATAACAAAGAGCAATAACTCCAAAATTATGCAAGCCACAGTTATAGTTCTTATGCACTGTACTCTTCTTCCGTGAGATCTATCCACCCATAAAGTTTCAAGTCGATAGCTATTATACTTAAGGAGATAAGCTCCGGACAAAATCTTAGTCTTAAAAATAACAAAGGGCAATAACTCCAAAATTATACAAGCAAGAGTTATAGTTCTTGTGAACTGCACTTCTCTTCCATGAGATCTATCCTCCCATAAAGTTAAGTTGATAGCTTTCATACTTTAGAAGATATGCTTCGGACAAAATCTAAGTCTTAAAAATAACAAAGGGCAATAACTCCAAAATAATGCAAGCAAGAGTTGTAGTTCTTGTGCACTGCACTTCTCCATGAGATCTATCCACCCATAAAGTTTCAAGTTGATAGCTATTATACTTTAGGAGATATGCTCAGGACAAGTTTAGTGACGGAACCTCGGAATGACAGAGTGACGAAACGATGGACGGAGAGCATTAGTATATCCCCTCGCCAAAAATGGCGGGGGATAAAAACTGTTTAAATTTGTGTTAAACCCCATTAATTCATTTTTTCTACTACATTTGTTGCTTTTGTTTTTCAACAATAAGAAAAATGGGCCATGTTTACAGAAGCCATGTCATTTAACAGAATGAAAAATAAGAATTCCCTGTTCAACCCATTCAAAAACAATGACACTTCAAGGCACCCCTAAGGAAAACTATTGGGAAAACATTGTGTAAAATGAAGAAATTGCTGTGACAAATGTTTTCTTTCATTGCTACAATAGTTTCAAGAAAGGTAAAAATTGGATTTGATCATATAAATGAACCATTCAGTTGGGTAGAAAATATTGTGGAAAACGAAGAAATGGCTTATTACAACCAATTTCGACCTATACTACAATATTTACTCGAATTTAATTTCTAAGGGATGTTTAAGAAATAGGGATAGAACGGGACAGGGTAAATATGGATGCAGTGATTCGCGTCGTAATTACACAAGACCTCGATTCAAATCCTGGTTCACTTTATCCACGAATTACCATTGCGAATCAGAAGGGGCAAAATAAAAAAATATACAGCTTTCATTAGACAATCGTTTGCATAAAAAAAATGATTATAATGGGTTAAATGGGTTTAAAAAATCGAAAGATTTTTAAAAAATCGAGTAATAAAATGAAAGTTACCAGATATTACAACATGGCGGACATAACCGGAAATGCTCGATTAGTTTTTTTTGTTCCGAAAATGTTCCAAAAATTAATCGATTTAATTCGATCGATCATAAATTCTATTAAAAAATATGCCTAATAAACTAATCTTGAAGTGTGTTACTGTTCTTTTGTTTTATATGTGGGTGTTTTCTTGTCAAGAATCAAAAAAGGAAACGGTATAAATTCACGGTCAGGGAAATGTTGAAACGAACCGACTTTATTGAATAATTACTGCTCAAGCTGTAAACTTTCAATCTCGGCGATCAACTGGGAGGTCTTTCTTCTAAACTGTTGTGATTTTAGGAGAAAGATATAGATGCTTCTATGAAATATTTAAAATAATAAACGATAATAATGCTTACCATTCGTTTTCTGCCGGCAGCTCCTCTGCCTACTAAGAAAATGGCCGCGGAAACACTTTCCCGCGATTTTTGCCGACTTCTTGGCTTGTACCCGTCTTATTAATAATGAACATGAATGAAGCAGGTCCAAATATGAGCAGGTGCTTTTACAAACATACAATGCGCATGCCCAAAATTCTATATTCCCGCCAAATTATTTTGGTACACTATTAGAGGGCAAACTTGAAAAAAATGTGATCTTGGCCGTAACTAACGGCCATGTCCGATTGTCCAAAAACTTGTGATGATTGACAAACTGTCCATCCCTTTAGAGCTGATTGGCCCAAATTTGTGAGTTTTTAATGCTACTTCTGAGTTGCAACTCGGAAATTGAAAATTTCATCATAAGTCAAAAGTCTACCTATACATCTCACCAGAAATCACTCCCCATGAGAGCGGACGGACGGACAGACGGACGGACAGACGGACGGACGGACAAGTCAAATTTATGATGCCTCCCTATCGGGGGCATAAAAATAATAATATGCAAGAAAAATGTCAATGAAAGTAACAAGGACTCTTCAGCAGAACATTAAACGCTCTCAGTATATATATTATGTCCAATTAATTAAGGCTGCTCATACTTTATCCCACTATATGGTTTTAAAACAAAGCTCCTTACTTTAACTTCAAATGTATCTAAAGCGTTACAAACGGCAATAATTGACTCTATCTAAGGGGTAGGAGTTGTAACAATGAGGGAACTAAATCTTTTTTAACTCTGATGGAGAAAGCTATTTGCCACATCTGAGGGATTAAGAACGCTGAATTAGGCACATATGCAGGGAATTTGAAGTACTTGATTCAAATTTTAAAACCACACAGTTGTTTCTTTTGTACACTCATTTATGCATTTATAACATAGTATCTTTTTATAAAACTTTTCATGACCGAAAAATAAAAAAGCATTCTAAACTTATACTGAGTGTTTTGAATGAGAAAAAAATCTAACCAGGTTGGGAGAATTGATCATTGTCAAGGCTCTGCTGAGAAAATTATAAATTCTCACAAACGCTTAAGATTTTTTTTCAAATACAATACATTAAGTATGTATCATTATTATTTTAGAACCTCTATATGTCTTGTTTTCGTCGACCTTTCTACCTGAAATGCCACTTTCTAAAAATAAAAGGGTTATATCATAGTTCTAAAATTAACTATGTGATATCATAAAAAAATATCATACGGGATGTTTTCACATAGATATTTGTATAGTTAAAGATAAAATATGATAAATAACCAGCATTGCCCAGAGATCTGAAAATCTTTTTTTGTATAAAATGTCAACACAGACTCATATTTTGCACTTTCACTAAACCATAAATGTAGTATTTAGAATACAGTCCATCTTGCTTAAGTAACCATGTCTATCAAACAACCAAAGTGTGACTGTTTTCAAAATCACTTTCTTTAAATCAAAATATCTTAAAATGTAGATGATATTATTGGTCTACAAATTATTGTAAATGAATCCTATTTGTTTAGGCTCATTGGAAACGTCTCAATGAGACAATTCTTTTGAGTTTTCACAACATAGACTATGTAGAAATTGGCAATAATTTACAAATTCAAACAAAATTATGTTTCCAATTTGTGAACAATATGTGAACTAGGCAATCATTCTCTTTAGAAACCTCTTTTTGGAGGTCCTGTAAGTGGTCGATTAATACATGTTTTACTGTTTATCATTTTAGATTGTGAAACACTTTGATTCAAGCAGCAATGACAATCAAGTTGAATGTCACAGTTTCAACGTTTATCAAATCCAGTTGAATTAGGCATGTTTAAATTTCCAACGGGGTAAAAAAAACTTATATGATTCATTCATCTACTATGTTCATCTGCCATCTTTTTTCTATATAAACTGAGCTATCAAATGAACAACTATCTACAATTACAACATATTTTTGCATCTTTTTAAAGTAACACTTTAGCTCAGATTTTTTACACCAAATCGCCATGAGTAATGAATATTCTAATATCCTTTACAAAATAAAAGTAGCCTGTAATGCTGAAGAAATAGAAATAAAAATATTTTATAAGACATAAAACAAGAGCACCACAAATATGTGTTTACATGCCACTAATAAGAGCTGGATAGCAGATCAAAAATCTACGCCAAAAAGGGGAATAAACTGTTCAAAATGCATTAATAGTTTAAAACTCCCTTGATAGTGCAGGTTGCTCCTTTTAAAGTAATAAGTAAAACATTTTTTGGATTGTTGAAGATCATGACTTACTAATGCAAAATCATTACTCCATTCAGACATAAGCATTTTTTCCCCCAAGTTTAGTCTTATACATTGTAGATTTGTTTGTTTGCTTGAATGGGGTTTTACGCCTCTTTCAACACTATTTTAGTCTTATCTTGGCAGCTGGAACACCTTACAATGGATTCCTGGTATTTCTCACTCCAATTTCTACCATCACATCCTTTCCTAGCCTCCAGCTGCTATCCCACATAGGTCCACAATTATCGAGTGGTTAGTGCGCTCGACTTGTAACCTGTTGGTTGCCGGTTCGAGCCCCACTGGAGACAGGTCGTATATTTGGGCAGGATACTTAACAGACAGGGCTCCAGTCCAACCAGCTGTAAAAGTGGGTAGCAGTGGTTAGAAACCATTGCCTCTCTCTCTATGTGCAGAATAAGACCTGGAATGATTTAGGACCACGATGGAAACAAGAGTCATTCAACCCCTTATCCTTTTATCCTGGAGTGAAAAACAACAACACAAAAAACCCATTGGTGGTAGCCAAATAGTCGGAAAGGATGACTTATACATTGAAGAAACAGCAGTGAATAGCTGTATTTTAAGAGTCAAATCTGTTATGCATTGTTCACTTACTTTGCCAATCAGCCCTTTTCGGTATGACAAAAAATTTTATCTTTATTTCTGGCGCCAAACAAAACTAGAAAGCCATGAATGGCTTGAGTCGCTCCACAGGCTTGAAATTCTTGTAAAAGCAAATAATTGTTTTGACTAGATTTTGAGATATTTGGGGTTTTACTGATGTTGAAAATGATTCCATCAGTTACATTCTTAGAAAATGATTTTCATAGTTTCCACTATTTAACATATTGAAGAATGACCTCCGCCTATAAAATTCATATTTTTCATCAAATCAAAATACACTGATAAAGGGTCACTCAAGGATCATTCCAGTGAAATTTGGTTGATATCAAAAAATCAGATTCTGAGAAAATGATATGCAAATTTTCCACTATATGATATATAGAGAAATGACCTCCACCCATAAAAAGCATTTTTTCCATCCGATCACAATGATTTCTTGTAAACTGATAAATGGTCACTCAAGGATCATCCCAGTGAAATTTGGTTGATATCCATCAGAAACATTCTGAGAAAATGATTTTCAAAGTTTCGGATATAACATATAGAGAAATGACCTCCGCCCATACAATGCATAATTTCGATCAAATCACAATGATTTCTTGTAGACTGATAAAGGGTCACTCAAGGCTCATTCCTGTGAAATTTGGTTGATATCCATCAGTTACATTATGAGAAAATGCTTCTCAAAGTTTCCACTATATAACATATAGAGGAAATGACCTCCACCCTTAAAAAAAGCATATTTTCCATCCGATCACAATGATTTCTTTTAGACTGATAAAGGGTCACTCAAGGATCATCCCAGTGAAATTTGGTTGATATCCATCAGTAACATTCTGAAAAAATGATTTTCAAAGTTTCCACTATATAACATATAGAGAATTGACCTCCGCCCATAAAATGCATATTTTCCATCCGATCACAATGATTTTTTTGTAGACTGATAAAGGGTCACTCAAAGATCATTCCTGTGAAATTTGGTTGATATCCATCTGTTACATTCTGAGAAAACGATTTTCAAAGTTTCAACTATATAACATATAGAGAAATGACCTCCGCCCATAAAAAGCATTTTTTCCATCCGATCACAATGATTTCTTGTAGACTGATAAAGGGTCACTCAAGTATCATCCCACTGAAATTTGGTTGATATCCATCACTAACATTCTGAGAAAATGATTTTCAAAGTTTCCACTATATAACATATAGAGAAATGACCTCCGCCCATAAAATGCATATTTTCCATCCGATCACAATGATTTCTTGTAGACTGATAAAGGGTCATCCAAGGATCATTCATGTAGAAATTTTGTTGGTATTCATTGATTAGAATCTGAGAAAACTCACTTTTTACCATATTTGGAAATTAGCCACGCCCATTAAATCCATGCTTTTCATTGGATCAAAATTTCTTGAACAACTTTGAAAGAGGGTCACCCAAGGATCATTCCTGTGAAGTTTGGTTGAAATCCATCCAGTAATTTCTGAGGAGAAGATTTTTAAAGAAAAGTTTACGACCGGATGCATGCACGCACGCACGACGGACACAACGCCATGACAATAGCCCCAGTGGCTTTCAGCCAGTGGAGCTAAAAACGAAAGAGTTAAGATATACATTACATAGGACGAGTAGAAATTGATACAAGTGGCTAGCAAAACAAGTATTGGGTCTCCAATGTGATGCTCAGACATTTGACATCAGTATCATCATATTACGTTGTTACTTTGCACAATTCAGCAATAGATGTCATGCATTTTGTCATTGTTTTATCCCAAACCCTGATGATTTTAAATTTTGCCCAAAACAATTTGCCAAATGTTTGCTCTTCAGGGTTCAACACTAATGAGTGTCTGGGAATCCAAGATTCCTTATTTTCCAGTTGGGACTCTCTTATTTTATAAGTCAGAAGTCCAATGGACTCCCTTGGTCATAGAAGAATAATTCAACAAACAAATTAACTTCCATTTTTTTTAGCTCTGTTCACAACAAGAGATGTTGAAGATAACATTTCAGAAGAAACATTAGGATAAGAAGACGTTGCTTTTAGCAAGCAATTACTTCTTTTTCAAAATGTTCTTCCAAAAGTGAAAATACAGACTCCTGCTTCTAATTTGGATTCCATAATTTCTTTTGGTGGGAGTCCACTCGACTCCTAACTCAATTAAGTTAGTGTCAAACCTTTCTCTAGCAAATCAATCCCATAAAGTAGGAAGTAGACAGTGTAGGTTAAGATCGGACTGTACATCTGTGCAGACGAACCTTAGTCTACAGTATTTCCCCTCATAAACGCTCCTGGGAGCCATGGTCAGGGAGCTTTTATTTAGTATTCATTTTTGATTTAAAAATCATTAAAATTGATGTCTTTTAGGCTTCTTTTCCATTCAATTTGAGGTGAATTTCCTCTAAACAATCATATAAGTGATTGTTTACAGGAAATTCATCGCAAAATAAGAGAAGAAGTCTCAAAAAGTTCCTTAAATTTAGGTATTTGAAGTGGGTTTTCTGAGTAAAAAATGTAGGAGTGCCACTATTAGGGAGGGCTCTAAAGTTAGAGGAAATACGGTATATTGTTTGCAAAAGTCTTGTGTATAGTAGGATTATATTATGACCTAAGTCTTGGGAGTGAAATAACCCTGTTGAAGATTTTTTTATATTAAAGAGGAGAATAGTCGAGCTAAAAAAGGCTGTTATTTGGATTTTAAATATTTCCACAATTTTAAAGTGGCATTGCCCTCTCTTAGTCAAACCTCGGACTTTGAAAAGGCAAAGATGATTTACAGACTCTTATCTAAATTCATGTCTAGGATGATTTAGTGGGTATTGACGGTAGGTCCCATAATTACCCATTTAAACATAGCTTTAAGGAGAGGATACTGAATTTCAACTAACAGTCTCCCCGAGCTATCATCAAACAATGACTTTCACTCTCGATAATTTTTCTCTTCTGTTAATCATCAGAGATGGCCACCCAGGAATAATGAAGATCCTCCAAAGAACATATTAACCCTTTGCTGTTTAATCCCTGCTTTTTACATGCCTGTGATTTTATGATTGAGAAAACATTGTGAAAAAAGAAGAAATTGCTTCTGACAAGCAATTTCTTCTTTTTCCACATTTTTTTTCTACCCTACAGAATGGTTATTTTTCAAATTAAATCCACTTTAAATTTTCGTCTGCAAAACCTTTGAATTTGGACAGGTCCAAAATTTTGAAAAACAGGAAAGGGTTAAGAGAGGTCAGTGCAGCACTTTTGTAAGTGCCCTTATATTTGTGACCTGTCACACAAGAAGGGACCATCTGAGAAGTGTGCAGACTGACTAGGGTCGAAACTTTTTGCAGAAAACTTATTTTCTGAATCTAGAATAACCAATCTACCTTTCTGTGAAAGAATTTTTTCAAATACCACCTCTAGTTGGCCTGTTCTAGAACCAATCTCTTTTTCAAATATTTTCTTGCAAATTTCCCAGATGGTCCCTTTTTGCATGACAGGTCTCATTTATATATTTACAATAGTGTTGCGCCGACCCCTCAAATTAAGCATTCTTTGAAAAAACAGACTTTGAAAAGAATTGTGACAAATTTATGATTACCAACTTCAGTCCTCAAGAACTGTTTCAAAATAGGAAGCCTTATTGCTTTACAGAAATATTTTCTTTTATTCCATATTTCTTCTTTTACAGTCTTTTATGAGATTAGGAAAGTATTTGGGGGTTTTTTGTATGGGCTTTAATACCAGTTTTCACAGTACAATGGATCCAATTTATTGCAACTCCAATTGGTCAACATTATTGTTGCTATTAACCCTTGTCATGCTGAACCAGGAATATTCTTGCATTGGCAGGAGCTATAGACAAACATCAGCCTGCACATAATGTGCAGTCTGATGTTTGTCTACACCACCTGTTTTTCCTTTCAAACCAGAATTGTCAATAGATTTAGTTTTCAAAATTAAAATTGGCCTACAGTTGGTACTTTCAGTGCTTTCTGCCCTTTGAGTTTGATGACAATTTTTAGCAAAACTGTATTCAGCATGACAAGGGTCAACCAGAAAATGCTATTGAAAGGAGCTATTTGTTCTTTAAATCCATTGTGTGGGTTCAGTTAAGTTGATTGAGTTGCAATAAAGCAGTGAATTGCTATTATCAGGATTGCAATAAAGAAGATTTCACTGTTTTTCACTTCAATAACAGTAGATGGTGATTTCATTTAGTACCTTATCTCTTACATAACAAGATGTGTTCATGAGACACTAATGCCCAAGAAATAGCAATTCTTTAGACGATTGACATTGATTATTGACATTGTCAGATGCCCTTGACCCTGACATTCAATATTTAATATTGATGAGAGGATCCTTCAAGCCAAATTTGAGCTATGTAACTCCAAAGGTATTGAAAGTAAAGCAAAATGTTTAGTTTGCAAGTAAAGTTTTCCGAGATACACAGACCAACAGATGGAAAAGATGGTCACTGATAAAAAAAATATGCCCATAAGACTGGTCCCACTGTCGACAATAATAAAAGCAAGACACCTAGCACTTCTGATTGGCTAATGAATTGTTTGTAAACAACATGTCAGGAGGGGGCGCCATTTTGCCTTTCCTGAAAGTTATTTTTAAGGTCAGTTGCAAAAAGAAAACATGCATTCATATTCATATTTCTCTTAAGATTTTTCGGCAGAATGTATTCTTTTCATACAAAGATTAATGGAGGAATTCCATTATCACTTCTACTTATGTAAAGAAGCAAAGCCTCGTTCTCGATATTAGGCTGAAATTTATATTTATGGACAAGTCTCTAGACTATGGACAAAAAATCGGTGTATATCTGTCAGCTTCATATATGAGTCTACAGTAGGTCCAGACTATATGCCCACCAAACCCCTCATCTATCTGCAGTTATTTCTTCAATCTCAACATTGTAATCCACCTTCAAAGACTAACTTTTATCTACTTAAAATAACTATGTCACTTTTTCCAGTTTGGTTAAGTCTAAAACTTAAGTCTGTAAATAGATTAAATTTTCTGTGTAATGACCTTGGACCAGTCTAAAACAAAATGTAATCTGATAACCAGTCAATAGACAGAAAGTGTTAAGAATCTTCAACTGCACTTATAAAGTTACTTACTAAATCAAAGAAATTTTTCAACAAATAAGATATTAAGACCTGACAACCAGTTTCTTTGATATCTGTTTAAATATTCCTCAAGCCTTTACTTACACCCCTATTCAAGTGTCTCTTTTACTTTATCAAATGCATAACAATGGATTTTATTCAGTACATCAAACAGTTTGAATTTCAAGGGACATAACCTCTTTCGTAGATAAAACGGAAAGTTGAAATAAATTGACCAACACTTGGGGAAGAATGCTGCATTTAGTTTTTATACCACCTCTTAACAAAATATTGCCATCCTTTTATCCTGTAATTAATAGAGAATATTTTCAGTCTCTTTAGTTCAAACTATGGACATTAAATAGTTGCCTTAAGTTAAGCAGTAAACATTCTTTAACCAAATTATATTTGCCAATACAAAAAAGCAAAAGATCCTTTTTTTAACATTTATTCTACATTTATTATGACAACATCTTCAGTGTGCCAGTTGTTTGCAAATGGAAGAAAGGAGAGGGGGCAACCTTTGCATCCATATCTTCTGATAACAAGAGTGCCATTGTCACAAAATACGCCGCCACTTTGCTGCTGTTTCACGAAAATAATTGTAGACACTACTTATTTTGACAGAACCAAATTCCAAATGACCAAGTTTCATTTAAATCAAGACAAAAAGTTAGGAGGAGTTGCCTTCACAAGGCTGCAATTTCAATAAGCCCCAGACACACTAAGTTTTAAGGGGGCATAATTCAGGGAAATAAATGAGCCATAAAATCCTTGATCCATGTATATCTACAAATTATGGTGATGACATTGACCAAGTTTCATTTAAATAAAGACAAAAAGTAAGGAGGAGTTGCTTTCAAAAGGCTGCAAATTTAATAAGCCCTAGATACTAAGTTTTAAGGGGGCATAATTTAGGGTAAAATTAATGGACCATAAAATCCTTATTTCATGCTCATCTACAAATTTCGGTTATAACATCCACCAAAATTCATTTAGATCCAGCCAGAAACTTAGGAAGAGTTGCATTCACAAGGCTGCAATTTCAATAAGCCCCAGAGACTAAATTTTAAGGGGGCATAACTGAGGCAATAAGCCCCAGAGACTTAGTTTTTACAGGGCATAACTCAGGCAAAAATCAACGAACCATAAAATCCTTCCTTCATGCACATCTACCAATTGAGGTGATAACATTGACCAAGTTTCAAGAAGATCCAGCCAGAAACTTAGGAGTTGCTTTGACAAGAAAAGTGGACAGATGAACGGATGGACGGACGGATGGATGGATGGACGGACGGACAGACAGAGATGATGACGCCAATATACGTCCGCCTCCGGCTGCGTATAAAAACATATCACAACTTTAAACCACAAACTACATACATAAGTGTGAGTCATCTGAGTTTTGCTTCTCAATTTCACGTCACAATGCAAAAAGGAGGACTTAATGTATTATCAATTTCACAAAAAAAAAAAATACAAAAAAAATACAAAGCTAGTATTTCTAAACAACAACGGCATATTCTTATCACTTTTGCAAAGGTCATATATACAAACATAATCTCATTCAATATCCAATCAGAGAAGAATTGTTTTTTTCCTTTTAATTTCATTGCCTAAAAAGGTCATCAAAATAAATTAAGTCTCACCTACAAACAATTGCTTTAATAACCCAGGACTTTTGCCCTGCCACGCTCATATAAGGGGGGGGGGGGGGGGGGGGTCAATCAAAATATCTTGAAAAATTTAAGTAAAGGGTCACCCAAGGAACATCCTCTGGACAAAAAAGGCCCACCCACTGACCGACACGTGCTATGCAATATTCCCCCTCTTCATCATTGAATGGAGTTCAATGCCACTTTCAACATTTTTTCACTTATATCACAATGGCTGAAGCACCAAACAATGGATTCTTGGTATTTCCCACACCAGTACTACCATCACATCCTTTCCTAGACTCCAGCTGCTATCTCACATAGGTCAACCCATTAGTGAAAGACAAATAGTCAGAAAGAATGAGTGCCGCTGTCGGGGATCATACCCAGACCTCTAGATTGACAGTCTGATGCGCTACCAACTGCGCTATGACGTTGGCTCCCCCACTTCTTCAAATGGGAGCATAATTACCCATTTCTTTGCTAAGAATAAGAATTATAGACAATATTTCTCCAGTTTGTCTTAATTTCCACTTTACAATCATTCAAATGAATACATTGATTCGATAGGTATTTTGCAGTGAAAAGGAGTACTAGTTAAAAGATTCCTGGTAGTGTTTCTTAACCCTTTGCTGTTTAATCCCTGCTTTTTACGTGTCTGTGATTTTATGATTGAGAAAACATTGTGAAAAAAAAGAAATTGCTTCTGACAAGCAATTTCTTCTTTTTCCACACTATTTTCTACCTTACTGAATGGTTATTTTTCGTATTAAACCCACTTTTAATTTTCGTCTGCAAAACCTTTGAATTGGGACAAGTCCAAAATTTTGTAAAACAGGAAAGGGTTAAGGTAATGGACCCTTGATATTTCCGCAACATTTCTGAACTCATGATCTTTCACAATGTTGTCCGAGGTTTCCTAATGAAAAGCATTAGGAAACCTGGGTTAACACTGTTTGAGTTCATTACTTCCTAAACGTTGCGGAACTATTACGGGTCAACTACCTTTAGCTCACAGGATCATTTTTTGGGACAAATTTGGTATAGGTAAATCATTTTGAAAGGTACCAAGAGTAATTTATGGCCATACAATGAGTGTTGGACACCTCTCTCTATAATCACTTACTAAATTACAGCTATCATTGAAATGAAAATACCCGACATTTTTGTAGCAACCCGTGAACATCTTTTTTTGTCCGCTGATTGTACCCTGTCATGCAATTAAGCACTCAACCTTGATAAATAGACACTAAATACACTGGTACCAAATTAAAGTTTTAGAGATACTGACAGATTGGACCTCTTACTAAAAGTAGTGACCTCAGAAGGTCTTTGGTGTATACTTTGGCTGTTTTTAACCTGGAACAATTAAAATGTTGTGATATTGTCATCACCATAACGTCATTGGCATAAGTATTATTGTTGGCATAGGCATTGACATGACAAACTTTAACCTTGAACATTACTTTGTTACAATTGAAGATATTGATTTGAAACTTGGAAAGTGTATTAACAATCATAAGAGCATTTCATAATATCAAGGAGGAAAACTTTGTTTTGACAGAAGATATTGCCTTGATGTTAGCTTAAGAGACATTTATACTATCAAGGGAGGGTTGGCATTTAAATTTCGAACTCAGACTTTGCCCTAAACTGGAAAGTACCTCGAACGTAAGTGTAGTAATTTTGGGTCACCTTATAGGTAATTTGGCTTCTGTTGGTACTTCCGTCAATAGGCTTGAAAGATAACAAATTCCTCTCATGCTTTCAGATCATCTGTGGAGATCATTTTTGCATGTTATATTTTGAAACCTAAATACAGTAAAACACATTTTTCAAACCATAACATGCCCAATTTTAGCTTTTGGTTGATTTTGATTATTCACATTGTCATCTTCAGTAATATTTCTGATGTTCTGTATATGACATGGTTTCATTGCTCAAAGCCCTTATTATTCCTGGGGTCTATCCCTATTGCCGCATACAGAGCTTGTTTGATATTTTGACTCCAACACTAGAATAATAGCAAATTTTACTGGCAATCTGAAGGTTGTTGATCATTTTGAAACTTAATCATTAACCCTTTCCTGTTTTACAAAATTTTGGACTTGTCCAAATTCAAAGGTTTTGCAGACGAAAATTTAAAGTGCATTTAATTTGAAAAATAATCATTCAGTAGGGTAGAAAATAGTGTGGGAAAAGAAGAAATTGCTTGTCAGAAGCAATTTCTTCTTTTTTCACAATGTTTTCTCAATCATAAAACGACAGCCACGTAAAAAGCAGGGATTAAACAGCAAAGGATTAAGGTTTAGATATGAAATACACCACACAAATTAATCAACCAAATAACTTCAAATTCCAGTGATTCTTTTGTCAACCACTTCAAGTATCATGGTAGTATGAAGTTGTCATTGGTTGTCAAAACTAATGTTAGTATCCAATTACATCGAAATACATTCTGTCATTTTGACAGAGATCATCTGTATCAAGTAATCAAATTATGTTTGGCGTATTTTATTTAGCTAGGTCTAAATAGAGGGCCAAAAACAGTAAGCAAGCAATGAGAGTGATATTTCATTTTTTTTCCAAATAGCTTTTTTGCAATTATCATTTACATAAACACAATTGCAGCCCTTTTCAATGGCAGTACTTTTTCCAGTAAAGTTCATATTCTGCCTGCAATATATGCTCAGTCCGACTAAACAAGGGTGTAAGGACTTCTACTCACATTTATACGTAAGTATGAAATACAAAATAAATCGTCTTTCTTAAAATATTGTCGATGAATGATCATAATATTGTACCTCCAGCTTTTTTCAAGCTGTAGTTACAATGTGTTGACCATTGAAATCATTATAAGCATCCCTTGGGAACCCTTGCTCTGTCCTCTATTTCTCACCAATGGGAGCCATTGATTAAGTCTTTCCCTAATGCTATATATTTTCAGGTAGTCGCCAATTTTTGTGCATATGAATTTAGGCCAATGCTATATTTGAAAGTTCTCCCAAAAAGCAACAGTAACCCTGATCGTACTGAATCTAAATATTGTTTCAAACAAAATACCATTTTTTAGATTATTTAAATCTGAGTCTGGCTTTAGATTTTCTCACAATAATTAATCATAAAGTAGTATAGGCTATGATTAGACTGCACATCTATGCAGGCTGATCTTAGTCTATACTGTCTGCAAAAGCTTAATGCATGGCAACAATACATCATGAACCGCATGGTAAGGGCTCATAAGATAAAAAACACTATTTTCTCTTCTTGTTTTGATGGTTCAGAGCAAAACAAGTGTAACTGCTTATACATTTACAGGCAGTTACAACTGGTTTGCGCTGAACCATTGTTTTATTGAAGAGATGAAGAGAGTATCTGCAAAGCAGATTCATACATGAATGTGATTAGCTTTGTAGTTTCATACCTCATATCTTATAATATCATATCATAAAGCAAAAATGTAAATATTGTCAGTTAAGGAACAGATTTCTTACAGGACAACTTTTTGCAGAAGCTTACAAAATAGCTGCGTACTCAAGATTGTTTTCATTTGAATATAAAACTAACTGTTCAGCCAATCAGATCGCACAAATGTTGATGGAAACAACTAAAATTAAATCATTGTATTATTAATACAATTTATGTGTATATAAAGATCAAATGCTTAAATGTAAGGCATTTTTTCAAAAGGAGAAGAATAAATCTCTATAATTTATGTCCTCCAGTGAAAACCTTAAACCAAGAGATTGTCGGAGTTAGTCCATCTTCAACAATTCATTGCGACAGACAAGTACGTCCCAAGATGAGAGCTACCCGTGTTTGAATTACCCTCGAGTAAGAAATAGAAGAAGCGATCATTACACCTTTCAACAATATTGTATTACACGGCAAAAAAAGATGAAATGATTCAAAATTATTTTAGATTACAATTTAATCTGTTATAGGACCCACTTACAACCTGTTCATGCATTTTGTCCTTGTTAAAAAGAGATAGTGCACTAGGTTTATAGGGACACAGGAATATATTTGTTCTCTCTTTCTTTAGAATTCCTTTTCATCTTTGCATTTGCAGATCTATCAGGTTTCTTTTAGTCAAATGAATGATGAAAAGTTTACCCTGTCTAAAAAATGTGTTAAGAAGACATTTCAATCTAAACCCTTGTCATCATAATTGAATTTATTACCCGAGTTTTTAGATTGTCAAAATTTTAGTCAATATAATCAAACAATGGAACAGGTGCTTAGACAATTAATTGAAAGCAAAAGATGGAGGCTACGGATCAGACTGGCAGTCATGAGAAGTCTGATCATTATCTATGCTGCCAATCAAAGCTAAAACAAGTTGATGGCTCAGCTCAAAAAAGTTGTAACTGCCTATAAACATATAGGCAGTAACAACGTTTTTGCACTGACCCATCAAATAGTGAAGCTATATTATCAATTTTTATTCAAACCTATTCTCATTTACTCATATGGTAAAATGCAACAAAGTCATATCGGTTTAATGGTATAACTGTTCTATTTAACCTCAAATTAAATTCAAAATTAAATCTTTTTGTAGGGCATTTAGCCCAGACCTTTAGAAGGTTAATGGCATGTAAATATTCAACAACCATCACCGTTTTTAATAAAATAATTTCAAAATTGTGCTCCTATAGCACAAAAGAAAAATACCTAATGTCAATTTGATAAGCCCCCATCAATACAATACTGACGGTTGGCTTTGCCATCACTTTTGAAGTCATTTTTCGAGTGAATTTTCATCAGCGATATGCCAACAAACAACGTTTGATCTGTCCGTCATCTTTACATCTCAATCACAACAATTCACAGTCAAGATAGCCTAAATCAGTAAATGATTACCCATAATGCAAAGTTGATACTTCTTCATCAATTGACACTTAATCTCTGGTTGAATTCAGTAGGTTTGGTCCTCAAACAAAATTGTCCTCAAACAAAATTTTATTTAAGTAGCAGTAAAATCAATCTTATGGCAAAATTTAAAATTTATCAA
Organism: Fragum whitleyi; assembly: GCA_948146395.1. Lineage (NCBI taxonomy): Eukaryota > Metazoa > Mollusca > Bivalvia > Cardiida > Cardiidae > Fragum > Fragum whitleyi. Next base: position 17,905,937 of record OX411548.1, on the reverse strand, counting down.
ATCAATAGTGTTTTGATTTTATCCTCTTTTATTTTTATTTTTTTTTTTTTACATCTCTAAGGAAACAGGCATGAAGATGTGTGGTAAGAGGCAAAAATTATTATAAAAATTTGATTTTTTTTTATCATTAAAAATATTTTTTACATAGTTTTCATACTTTGGCTTCAAAATAATCGATCAGAAATACAGTGAATTCAGACAATGAATCAAAGAAAAGTCATAGATAATTCAAAAATTTAATTTTTCCTTGATAGATCCATAAGAAAAGTATTTTCAATTTTTTTCTTTTATTAATGTTTTTTCTTAAATTAAAATAAGGTTTATCAAAAACATACAGTAAGGTTATAATAAGCAAATATGTTATTTTCATTCATTTGAATGTAATCAACATCATAGATGTTCATGCTGGTTACCAGTATATATAATACCTTTTTAGGTATTTTATTTGTAAGTCTCACCCTACTGAAATACTTTTTTGCCCTAGGTGCAAACCCAACTTACAAGTGGGGTAATATACATCTAAAAAATTTACAACAGGTTAAAAGGAATCAAATCATCAGTTATACAACTTTTCTCATTCTCTATTCAAAATTTTCTCAAATTTCAATTTGAGATTAAAGCAGTAATTCTGTTTTAATACTCATTTTAATGTATTAACATAAAAGATAAAAATCAATAAGTTGTTTATATATAACAACCTATTAATATCATCCTTTTATTTTCAAACATTTTTTGAAATTTTAGAAAATTCTCAGTTGAGCCTGAAAAAAGTTTTATAACCTTGGGCCCTCGGGCATCATGGTTGAGATATCAAATGGCCAGTTAACTACAAATGATAAATATTCAGTATATGAATAGACTGACAGTGCTAATATCATAGGATTTAAGAAAATTAATGCTAAATGTTTTCTTATCAAAAAGTTACGATCCTAATTTTCATCTATAATCCCTTATTATGTCACAGCCGTACAACATCAATGGACAGCCGTTATTCGATGTAAATCAAGTTTTTCTTCAAAGGCTTTCATCATTATAATAGAGATGAGCGGGACTTGTGGCCCTGTGTGAACAAGATAATCCCCATATCACCGTTCTTTTTTCAAATATCCAATCCCATAATGCAGTGTTATCAGTTTTGACGGAGAAGGAATAATTCCACTTAGATGATGTCATGCGGCAGTACTAATTACCTGCCAATTCCATCTAAAGCGGTGGACTAGAGGACTTACAAAAACAGATTAAGGAAGACACAAATATGGTGAAAATGTGGCTATGATTAACCAATCTCCGAAAGCAATTCAGCCCTTTAGACGGGTAAACTAATTATTGGTGAATTATCAGAAACAAACCACTGACAAATCTGGTGAATTTTACGCAGATGTAGTAATTACACCGACAAAATAGAACAAACAAAACTCAACTTGTCACACAGAAAATGATTAATTGCAGTTTCATTGGACAGAAGGATATAAATTTATCCAATCAGATTGTCTTGATGACTTTTCCACGGCTGATCCACTTTATTGTAAAGTAGGAAAGGTAATTTAATAAAGAACGGACAGACGGTGCACTCCAGTGTATGGGATAATCAACACTACAGTAAATTTTCATTGAATTACGGGCAAAGCGATATTGTCGTTAACCAAAAGGCCACTTGAGGTCCTTGGCCTTGTGGCGAATATAACACTTGAAATCTTCATGGCCCTCACAAATATTACATATTCAGCTGCTTGCCAACAAAACATAAAACTATGACATTAGTTTAGAAATTTGAATTACCTTTTTGGTCTAAAGACTCCTGCAAGAGAACTACAGCGTTTTTTTCAGTTTTGGGGAAAACCAGGGGGAGTGCTACAATCTTGGTGTTGCCTTTGTGTGAAAACTTAAAACATTTTGTGCCAACTCTGAGCATATCTAAGAGCAAACTATAATATTTCAATCCACTTCCCACTTCCCAGTACGCAGTTGCTAGGTGTAGGGACCATGGGCCCGATTTACTAAACATCTTATAATCATTTTTTGCGTATGTCAAAAATTAAAGTTGCTTCTACAGTAGTAATTAAATATGGAATTCTGCCATGCAATAACGCATTGGAATCGTCTTCTAAAGACGATTTCAATGAGATATTGCAAGGCAGAATCCATCGATGAATGAAAACACTAGATACAATTATTGATTTTGACGTACGATTATTTTTTTCGTAAGATGTTTAGTAAAACGGGCCCTGTTTGTCATGCTCTTGTCTGTTAGTTGTTTTGGATGTTTATATAATATATTATATATGTCATGCTGAATAAAAGCTTGACAAAATTGCATTAAATTCTAAAGGCCGAAAGCTCATGAAAGTCTATATTGTAAGTCAGTATTCCTTTTTAGAATTACAAATTTCACACTATTGCTGGCTTAAATTGGAAAACAGTTGGTACAGACTAAGATCAGGCTGGATTCAGCATGACAAAAGTTAAGATCTGATGCTCATTTTATTTTTCCAATATATGAATCACCTCAGTGGTGTTTGAGGTCTAGAGGTAGAGCGTCAGCCTCTTGACCCTTAGGTCCTGAGTTTGATTCCCCGGAGCGGCTATCAATCTTGGTTCTTTCATTGGTTGACACATGCTGCACCAGAACTGGTGAATTTTCCCGGAAGAAGAAATGAGAGGGATAAATCTAAGTATAAGAACTTGTTTCCCAAATCAAAGTAAATTAAATAGGTTTATACCAAACCAATTACCTCAAACCGTGCCTGTGTTCCAGAGTCTATCCCTGGTGATTCTTTTCCCTTCCGACAGGATGGTGATGGTAAACACTGAAAATATATAAAGGCTTTGAAAACATTAAATTGAAATTTGAGGGTTAAGTGCAAAAATGTTCTAAGTGTCAATAAAAGTATTGGCACTTAGTACTGTCTTGCACTGAACCATCAATTTGTTGCTTGTCACTCGAAAAAGGACCACCTAGGTATTGCGTAAAGTGTCGATCCTTGTCAGACTGCACAGACTGACTAAGTTTGCAACTTTTAGCACTTTAATAATTTTCTGTATCTAAAAGGATCAATTTACTTTTCTGTGAAATAATTTTTGAAATGTGACTTTGGTTGATCTGTTATAGAATCAATCTCTTTTTCAAATATTTATATTACAGAATTCCCTGATGGTCCCTTTTTGCGTGATGGCTCACATATATTGCAGACTGGCATCAAATTTCAAATATCTTAACCCTTGTCATGCTGAACCTGAAATATTCCTGCCTTGACAGGAGCTATAGACAAACATCAGCCTGCACATATGTGCAGTCTGATGTTAGTCTACACCACCTGTTTCTCACTTTAAAACCAGCATTGGCAATAGATTTAGTTTTTCAATTAAAAATTGACCTACAGTTATTACTTTCATTGCTTTTTGCCCTTTGATTCTGATGAAATTTTAAGCCAAAATTTATTCAGCATGACAAGGGTTAAATGGGTAAACATAGTCAGAATTGTTTCAAAAAGCCACTATAGGCTCATACAAGTGCAAATTCTGTATCTTTACAACAATGAAACACTAATTAATCACCAGCACTTCAGTTAAACAATTTGATTTTGAAGTAAATGTAAACATATTGATGGACACAAGGAGGATCAGTACTTCACCATTTATTTACATTTCTGTCAATTCTATAAGCCTGCTTCACCTGGGTCACTGCACCTGGTCAGAAATATGTCAGACTATATATGTTACAGTCAATCTGTGAAATTATATACATGTCCATGCTAACATCTTGTGTTGCTGCATAATACCTTTGGCAACATTGAATTTAAATATAAATGCTGACAACCATTTTTGTTTGAACAGGGTTCAATACTGCTTTAAGGTAGTGGATCCGTAATAGTTCCACAACATTTCGGAACATATCATCTTTCACAACGTTGACCGAGGTTTCCTAATGAAAATCATTAGGAAACCTTGGTAAACATAGTTTAAGTTGATTATGTCCAAAACGTTGCAGTTCTATTAACGGTCCACAACCATAAACAATTTTTGGTCAAATCCTGGTGGATGGAGTACCTAATACAGGATTCCTAGTATTTCTCCCACCAGTACTACCATTACACCCTTTCCTAGCCTACAGCTGCTATCCCACATAGGTCTACAATTATCCATTGATTGGTGGGAGATAAATGTCAGAAAAGATACATTCTGCCACATGGGATTGAACCCCTGACTCCATGATTGAAGATCAGAAGTCTAATGCAGTATCAACTACACTGCACTATGACAACGGCCTGAAGCTGCAGAAAACATTGTGACAATGAAGAAATTGTTTGTTACAAGCAGTTTCTTCATTGCCCACAATGTTTTACTCCCACAAAGAAAAAGATCTTTTAAATTACATCAAACAAAAATTATTGTCTGGAACTTCTTTGAATTTTGACTGGTCTAAAATTTTGTTGTCTGACACTGGATTAATGATACAATTTGAAATATGCAAGATGTAGAGCAACACAAGTCTTGATAAAACATGCTCTTTATAAAAACTTCAATATTTTTACCTCTTAGTTTCCCCTTATTAATCTGTGCACTAGCTATCAAGCTGTTGTAACAAATTATATCAAAGTAAACCAAGATAAATATGGCTGAAATCCTTCAAAAACTATCTTTTATTGACTTCAGATTTGATAATGTTCAAAGTTTTGCACTTTTATTCACATTCTTTGTTACACGGGGTAACCCAGTACATTTTGTATTTTAGCCTTCCTTTTCTTTACTTTAAGGATCAATTTATCATAATTACATTACAAAGTTAATCACAGAAATTTGATCATCTAAGCTGGTATGTTGCATTCATTTAGGTGTCAATAATTACATGTTCAATTATTTTTGCAGTACACTTCACATTGCATTGAAGAAGAGAAATCAATGGTTAAAGTGGGTTCAAAAAATGTTTTCATACTTATACATTGTTTAACTAGCCAAAATGATAAACTCACACCTAGAATGTTTCAAATTCTCAAATGTATGTAGGTATAAATTAATTGTTGTTATTGTTGATTTTTTGTTATTTTTGTTTTATTCATTTTCAACAATAAGGATTGTTTGTAAACCCATGATACCTACTATGACCAGCGATTACAATATATTTTCATACCTGTGCATGGTCAAAGTGGTAAATTTGAAATGAAATTTTTACTGAAAATCTCTCTCAGTTCAAAGGGATGTAATAAAGAAAACAAAGCATTTCTTTGGAAATATTCATGACCAAAATATGTATTATGTTGCAGAACAATAGAAACTTAATTGAAATGCAGAATAAGAATAATACAACACCCCCACCCCCCCCCCCCCCACACACACACACACACTGGCACTTTGTCCCTGTTCCATAAGCAGTTTTTGGACAAAGTTCAATTGCGATATTGACCATTTACCTTTGTGACCATAGAACTATAGGCCCCATCTTTGGGTCATGGGCAACAAATGTATGAAGTTTCATGATTCTAACTTCTAAGTGACTTAGTATATGAGAAAGAGTCAAGAAGCAAAAACGGTCTACAGACAGACAGAAGGTAGACAGACAGACTAACAGGGGGAACCAATATACCGCCCCTTTCAATGGGAGCATAGCCTACAAGAGCAAGATGTTTGGTCTGAGGCTACATTAGTTGTTTGAACCTATATCTTTGAATATCTAGGGTCAGTATGGTTACATACATGCAATGTCTTAGGACACAAGACCTAAGACATTGCACGTACATGTACTTAACCATACTGACCCTAGAGTTTTAGATTTTCCCTTAGGCCTGAAGTCATGCTGAAAGTTACTTGTTTCTTATATTATACTTAGATAGACTGGCAGCCATACATACCAGCTTTCTAGTCATAGCCATAAGATAAATTATGTTTTTTTTATATATAAATAGTGTTCCTACAATTAATTCTATCAAGGAATTCCTTTCTAGTGAAAAATTTTGAGTCCGTAAATCAAGCTTACAAAAGTCCTCTTTTCTCTGATGTTATCATCTCTTTACATAGAAAAATCTTGTCATAGAGATCAATCTTGGTGAGGAAAAGAAGTATCAAATATCACTTTTGGGCATCTTGATTTAACAATAATTATACTAGAGTATTATAGAGTGGCTTCCCACCATCTCTAATAAATTATTGGCTTATCTTTTTAAGGGCAGTTTTGAACCAAATTAAACTAACCAATTTCAAAATGAATTAATGTAGTTAAACCACATAATATTTTATTTTGACACTATGTTTATACGCCACACCAAGTACAATAGCAGAGCTACAAAAAGAGGGGGTAGTTTGGATTTTAAAAAAAAAAACATTTCAGCAATACTTTCACAAATGCTATATTGTGGGTACTCATTGGAATCACCTCATCAAGACGATCCAAATGAGTACCCACAACATTGGGGTTCGTTCAGAAACAAAGATTTTAGACTGAAACAAAGATTTTAGACTGGCTTTTCCCCTCTAATCTGTTACATTGTCACTATTTGGGTAAAGCACGTCAAAATTGAAGACAATTCCAAATAGAATAAAGAGAAAAGTTTTCAAATCATGGAACATCAACAACAATTAACATCTGACATAAAACATTTCAAATTTAAGTAAAGCAGAAATTGAATACTTAAAGAAATTTCATTTCTTTATCTTTAAACAATTTTTCATCACAAAGGATCTGTCATGGGATTTTCTTTTAAACAAGCTGATCTTTACTGAGTCTAGAATCAAATTGTTATAAAGTGAGCCTTGGCTAACTTAGCCTTTGTCATGCTGAATCAAGAATATTTCTTCTTCTGCAGGAGGTATAGACAAAGATCAGTCTGCTCCAATGTGCAGTCTGATCTTTGTCTAATCCACCTGTTTGTCCCCTTTCCCCTTTTACAAAGACAAAGTTGTTCGTGAAATAATTATTCAAACAGAAATATTGCCCTACACCCTAGGTTGGGGCTTCTAGGGCTTTCAGTACTTTGATATGAGTGCAATTCTGAAAGAGAATTTTAATTCAGCACGACAAGGGTTCATATCTCTATTTAAGATGAGGTTTAGATCAGCCGATCTAAAAAAATGGAGCAAAACATTCTTTTTTTTCACATGAATGCTTGTTTTTTTGCATTTGAACCTGGTTAAGACTCCCATTATCAAAGAGATGCAACATCAATTTTTGTTTGGATGATGCCATGATGAAGCCATTTAACAAGTGATCTTACATAATTGTGTAAGACAAGGATATTTCTGATAGCTGTTTGCTAACCCCCCGGTCTCACAGACCCCGATTCAATCCCGATTTCGAAAATTTCAAAATCGGCGCGAAATCGGCTAGCTTCGGGAGAGTCGTAGTGCCTCCTGACTCAAATCGGCATCAATTCGGGATCAAAAATAAATCGGGACAAAAATTTCAACATGCGCAAATTTTTCTCCCGATTTCGAAAATCGTGCCGAAATCGGCGCACCTCGGTGTACCTCGTACTAGGTCGTCGTTGTTCGTAGTAAGCAAATTGGCGTTATTCGGCAACAGAATCTGTCCTATTTCGGCGTACTTACCTCGGCGATGAAAGCCGAATAACACCAATGCACTACGAGTAACTCCTGATTCTCGCCGGTGAAGTACGACGAGATACGCGACTAGCAACCCGAGCTACACCGACCTACACTGAATAACTACGAACTGCTAAGATATCACCCCGTAGTACTACAAAGTACTCCGATTTCTGAGGAGTATAAAAAGGCGAAACAACTTTGTAAACAATTCATCACTTCAAAACCTTTGAACGAGACGCTTCCCTATACTTCGATTGGTGGTCATGGGCAGGTAATTCGCGCTGCAATAGCTGCTTAGGCTGTATCTGGCGTTTTTTATACTCAAGCTCTTCAAGACTCTTTTCAGCTGGAGCATTTTTCCTTTCCTTAAGTTAAATATAGAGGTAACACGAGATTGCAATTATAACATCATCTGTTGTTGTTGGCATGCTGTCACTCTATTATCCATATGATAACTGATTTTTTTTGCTGTTAAATCACGTATTTTTTTTACCCAGTGTACGAAATCGGGGTATAATCCCGAAAAAAGATATGAAACTCTTAGTCGATCCGGAACTGTCGGCGTATGTCGCAGTATATCTTTGTGCATCGTAGTCCATCGTAGTAAGAAATTGGGATAGTCAGTCTAGATCGTACTGTTTCGTAGTAACTCGGCTCTTAAACTCGGGGTACTTCGGAACAAAATCGGGCAAAAGCGTAGTAAATCGTATCGAATCGTAGTTTTTCCCAGCCCGTCAGGAACACACAGCATGTATGTCTACAAATACGCCTCGTCCATGGGTGATCGGAGAAAAACGGCTCGAACCCGTGGTAAATCAGAGAAAATGAGTTCTCCCAAAGCACTACGATTATTTTGGAAATTGGGGTCTGTGAGACCGGGGTGTGAAAAAGACATAGAGGATAATCCTTTGTTTCAGAGTAAGTTTGATTTAAAATTCATTGAGTGAACAAAAAAAGCTAGATTTTCACCAGTGGTCGAGCCACAAATGATAATATAGGTGTCCTTGTTCAGGAAATGAAATATCAATTGATTTTACTTGAAAAAACAAATGATTATTCTATTTCTTTAAAGCAACTAGAAAGCCATGAATGGCTTGAGTCGCTCCACAGGCTTGAAATTCTTAAAAAAACAATAAAACTTTTGACTAGATTTTTACATATTTTGGGTTCTACTGATGTTGAAAATGATTTTCAAAGTTTCAACTGTATAATATATAGAGAAATGACCTCTGCCCATAAAATACATATTCTCCATCCAATCAAAATAATTTTTGGTAGACTGATAAAGGGTCACTCAAAGATCATTCCAGTGAAATTTAGTTGATATCCAAACAATAGATTCTGAGAAAATGATTTTCAAATTTTCCACTATATAACATATAGAGAAATGACCTCTGCCCATAAAATGCATATTTTTCATCTAATCAAAATAATTTTTGGTAAACTGATAAAGGGTCACCAAAGGATCATTCCAGTGAAATTTGGTTGATATCCATCAATTACATTCTGAGAAAATGATTTTCAAAGTTTCCACTATTGAATATATAGAGAAATGACCTCCGCCCATAAAATGCATATTTTCCATCCAATCACAATGATTTTTTGTAGACTGATAAAGGGTCACTCAAGGATCATTCCAGTGAAATTTAGTTGATATCCATCAGTTACATTCTGAGAAAATGATTTTCAAAGTTTCCACTATATAACATATAGAGAAATGACCTCCGCCCATAAAATGCATATTTTCCATCCGATCACAATGATTTTTTGTAGACTGATAAAGGGTCACTCAAGGATCATTCATGTAAAATTTAATTGGTATCCATTGATTAGAATCTGAGAAAACTCACTTTTTACCATATTTGGAAATTAGCCACGCCCATTAAATCCATGTTTTTCAATGGATCAAAATTTCTTGAACAACTTTGAAAGAGGGTCACCCAAGGATCATTCCAGTGAAGTTTGGTTGAAATCCATCCAGTAGTTTCTGAGGAGAAGATTTTTAAAGAAAAGTTTACGACCGGACGCACGCACGCACGCACGGACGGACGGAAGGACGGACGGACGGACGCACGACGGACACAACGCCATGACAATAGCCCCAGTGGCTTTCAGCCAGTGGAGCTAAAAATGAGACAAAATAAGAAAATTTTGGAACAAAATTTTTAAGATGTGTCCAATAGGGTGAAATGAACGAAAACGAGGTATAAGTTTTGATAATTTCAGTGGTTAGGTAATGAGTTTATTGAATGATAATCTACTATTATTCCTTGCTTATCCCCCGAAAAGCATTAAAGAAGGTGGCGGCAATGTAAGAATTTTCTTATACGAATGTTTTTGAATTGTAAAAGTTTTGAATATCTAGGAGCTGATTCGGTGACTCAAAGAACAAAAGTCATAGAACATTCTCAAAGAATTTAAATCCACTCCTCGAAAAAATAGACAGGATCAATCAAATATCTGTACATAACAAAGAATCTATCTGCTTTCTCCACTCCAACTTTAAACCATTTATACTTTGATTTCATTGTTTGTTGTTTTATACCACAGAACATTTATTTATAATCCAATTCAAGCTGTTTGATTTAGAGAATGATTTATTAAATTCAGCCCAGATATAAAGAAAATATTTATTCCTTTTAATTTGCCCTTTTGAGATAAAAGGCCCACTTTAGAATGCACAATGCAAATAATGCTAAAGCTTAACCACAACAATAAGACAAGTTATAACTATCAAGGTCGAAAACAATCTTTCTTAATCAATCCCAGATATGTATAGCCATAAGAGGAAAATAGACTTTTAATAATAAAATAAGTCACCTTTTCAACAATACAAAGGGTCTTTGCAAAACTATTGTAAGTGCCTTTAAAAATATATTCAATCATATTATAATTATGTTCCAACTTCTTTAATGTTTATGTAATGGAATTACAGTATGTTGACATTTTTCCTTAAAAATCTAAACATTTTATACAAAGGATACTAAGTTGTCCTTTTCCAAAATTTTCAGCAAAGGATATGAATGAAAGAGAATAGAACTAGAAGCTACTAGAATTTGTATCAACTCTTCCTCTTTGAGTCTTCAGACGTTTATTTTCAAGCCCCAGAAATTTTGTGCCTTAGAAAATGTTATGGAAGATGGAGAAATTGCTTGAAACTAGAACTGTCGCAGAGCGGACTAATACCCCCCACAAGCGCTTTGTCAGAATGCAAGTGCTATAAGTGCAGGATGTGTTTGTAACTAATATTGAGGTCATATGTAGCATTTGCATGAAGTTTCATGATTCTGGGTCGCTTGGTTTTTGAGATAAGAGTCCAGAAATGAAAATTGATAAAAATTGACTGTGACCTTGACCTTGACCTTTGACCTATATGACCCAAAAACAATAGGGCACTTCCTTGGATCATAAGCAACATTTGCATAAAGTTTCATGCTTGTGGGTCACTTTGTTCTCAAGTTAGAGTCCGGAAACGAAAATTTAACAAAAATTTACTGTGACCTTGACCTTTGACCTACATGACCCAAAAACAATAGGGCACTTTATTGGGTCATAAGGAACATTTGTATAAAGTTTCATGTTTGTAGGCCACTTGGTTCTTGAGTTAGAGTCCGGAAACAAAAATTGAACAAAAGCTGACTGTGACCTTGACCTTTGACCTACATGACCCTAAAACAATAGGGCACTTCCTTGGGTCATAAGGAGCATTTGTGTAAAGTTTCATGATTGTAGGTCATTTGGTTCTTGAGTTAGAGTCAGGAAACGAAAAGGTCTACGGACGGACGGATGGACGGACAGACGGATGGACGGACGGATGGACAGACAGACAGACATGGTGAAACCAATATACCCCCCTCTACTTCGTAGGTGGGGGGTATAACAAGCAATTTCTCTTCTTTCCAAAACATTTTCTACCACACAGGATGGTTTCTTCTCAATTTGCACCCATTTTACATTGCCTTCTGCAACTTCTTTCAATTTGGACTAGTCTAAAATATTTCAACAAGAGCACTGCCTGGAGGTCCCTATGCTCTGCTGTTGAGTGCTGGATGGTGGAAAAAAAGGTTGTAAAAGGGGCATAATTTGCACAAAATGAATCGATAGTTATCCTCCTTCATAGTATAGGTTGCTCTTTTGATAATGAACAAGTGTGCCAAGTTTCAAGAGAATGCCTTCTGTAGAACCAGAGATATCACAAAATGTCAAAGTTTTTGCATGACCACGATGACAACAAAGATGGCGATGACACTAGGGACATAGCAATACATCTGTTTTTCTCCGAAAAAACAGCCGGGCTAAAAATTGGAAAGGATCCAACAATCACAATGACTGTGTAAGATTGTTTCATTTCATTTATCAAAATATCTGTCAAGATGAAGTATCCCAAATTGCAAAAGAAAATGCACAATTACCAATTAAGGAGATAAATTCAGGTTGTTTAGGGCTTACATTTTCCAATATCATTTGATTCTATTAGTTACTATCTCTTAAAACATGCTTTGAATAAATATTAGGTTAAAATTAAGTTTATTTCTTATCAAAATCATGGAAACACAATTTCTCACATACTGGTAGCTCCCCTGGTCTTCTATTACGATTTTTTTTATTTTTAACGGGGTTTTTCTCTGCTTTCAACAATATTGCAGTTGTATCACGGCAGCTGGAGCTATTTCTCACACCAGCACTACCATTACATAGTTTCCTAGCCTCCAGCTGCTATCCTACATAGGTCTACAATTATCAACCCATTGGTGGGAGCCAAATAGTTGGAAAGAAGAGTGCCGCTGTCGAGGATCGATTTTCTATAACAAACAGCAATCATAGATATCCTTGTCTTACACATGATAACATTTTAGATGAAATCATCATGATGTCATTTAACCCTTTCCTGTTTTACAAAATTTTGGACATGTCAAAGGTTTTGCAGACGAAAATTTAAAGTGGATTTAATTTTAAATAAAAACATCTGTAGGGTAGAAAATAGTGTGGAAAAAGAAGAAATTGCTTGTTAGAAGCAATTTCTTCTTTTTTCACAGTGTTTTCTCAATCATTTCTCAATCATAAATTCACAGGCATGTAAAAAGCAGGGATTAAACAGCAAAGGGTTAACATGCATTATTACGTTTGGTTTTTTTTACAAAATGAGCATTGAAAACATTGGTTTTAACGCAAAAAACTGATATTTGTTTGAGAAAAAGAATCTGTCAATTGATTTAGTTTGAGACAAGCTTATCTTAACCTTGTCTAAAATAGAAATGCTGTTCAGCTCGCCGCGGTAAAAATCAGCTTGACTCCAACAAAATGTCTCAGATCCCATATACATATATAATCAACACCGCCACCTCACATTATTTCCATACTGTCTTTTCTGTAATAACAGCACTAATTTGAAGTTGGTCCACATTCATTATTTCCTTATAAATCCTTTTTTACTGAAATTACCAAAACTTCAAGAACTTTAGACGCCTTTTTTTCTCATTTGAGGTTTATTGATAAGAATAAATTTAAGGGCTAAAAGCTGAATAGACGTCAATTTGATAGACAATTTGATTCAGAAATGGGTTCCAAACAGCTCCCTGTTCATATTTTATTAATATTTCTGGAGAATTTATCTGTAATCATTTAGAAAAAAATTTTATAGGTAAAGCTATTTCAATTAATAAGAAACTAGAATAAGACTAGAGATCTTCCCATTGAAAAATGAAGTTGATTTGGCTGAAAAGCCACTATAAAGTACATTTTCTTGAGCAGTTGTAACATGCAAATCATTTATCTATATGACTGAGCTTCAAATGCAGTTGAGCTACAGTTAAGAACATTGTGAAATTGACAAGATGAATGATTTTGGAATGATCCTGGAATGAAATTGAATGAGTGTGTGGAGTGAGGTTTGAGTGAAATTAAAGGGAGGTAATCCAATATCACTAATTTTGTTCAAGATGAACAAAGGTAGCTATATCTATTAACTCACTTTAATAAAATATATGTATTCTTCTGTTTGTGTGTCTTCGTGGACCAATCCAAATCTTTCAAATCAACACCAGCCAATAAAATCATAGAATAATTTGATCAATTAGAATCAAAAGTTGATCATCTTAAATGATTCTGAAATGGTTATGGTTAGATCTATCTAAAAGTTAACTTCTACCGTATGATATCAATATATAAGCTGACCTTTCTTCCTTGTGTAGGAGTCTCTCTGGACTTTCTGTAGTTTCTGAAAATAACAAGAGCCATGTTGGACATGGGCATAAGTCCCCTACCGGCTTTGTTTGTCTCAATGTTTTCCCACGCCAATTCTATCAGGGACGTCAAAACCAGGTCTTGTTAAAGGGTTAAACAAGACTTACATGAGTTGTTGTCTCTGCTGTGCCCACTATACAATTCATGGAAGCAATAGACAGATGCAAGAAATAGTATCAATAACAGTTACCTTGTCTGATCCAAGATGTTTTTCTTCAGTCTTGTTGGTAAGAAATGAGAACTTTCACTGGAGGTGATTAATACTGCTGCATCACCACCCTGACTAACATGGCTTATAATTTTTTTTACATTTTAAAACAGGTTTCATCAAGTTAGCTTGCTTAGTTATTAAATTATTGCAGGATCCATTTTTTGCCATATTTTCACTATTTCTGTTACCATAGCAACCGCACTTTTTGTCAAAGAACAAAGATAAAATGATGTGCATAATCTACACATTGCCATCTAGTCATATACCAAGTCTCATCAAATTAGCTTGCTTACTTATTAACTTATCGCAGGATCCAATATTTTTTGCCATATTTTCACTATTTCCGTAACCATAGCAACAACAATTTTAGTCTAAAAACAAAAATAAAATGATGTGCATAATCTACACATTGCCATATAGTCATATACCAAGTCTCATCAAACTAGCTTGCTTAGTTATTATCTTATCGCAGGATCCCATTTTTGGCCATATTTTCACTATTTCTGTAACCATAGCAACCTCAATTTAAGTCGAAAAACAAAAATAAAATGATGTGCATAATCTATACATTGCCATCTAGTCATATACCAACTTTCATCAAAAACGCTTGCTTAGTTATTAAGTTATCGCGGGATCAAGATTTGAGTGGACAGACGGACGGACGGACGGACGGACGGACAGACGGACGGACGGACGGACAGACGGACGGACAGACGGAGGGCAAACCTATAGTCCCCTCCGGTGTGAACACTGGTAGGGGACTAACAAGGATATACTAAGCCCCTAGCTATCATTTGAGAAAAAACATCAACAAAATGGCCATTTTTACAATTTTTCAATTTAACTCTTTGTGTTATTCCTTGCTAACAATATAAAAATATTCTTTTTAAAAAACCTTTTCCTACAATTCTTCAAGTCAAAAACACACATTTTCTTACTATCATGTCACAAATGTGACAGAAATAAGTTGTTTGGTTGATACCATTTCACTAAATTGGTAATTTTTCTCAATATTGGGAAAAATTTGGGGGCTTTTTCAATGGAGAATTGAGCCTTTATTGGGCCCCTGAGAGATAGCAGAAAAAGCCCTACTAAATCACGTAAACTTGGTAGATTGGATTCCGAATCAGTCTATGAGCAGGGTTTTAAGGGACGCAGGTTTTAAGAGTCTGAGACTCTCAAATAAGTAGCCAGGACCCTAAAAAATATCTGATGCAAGTCCAAAAGGCCCTCTTGGGATCAACTTCAGAAAAGAATTGAAGACTGATTAAAACAGTCTTCAATTCTTTCCTGAAGATGAGCCCAAAATAGTCAATATATTTACTATTCTTTCTTTACCTTTAACCAGGGAATAGCTCTGAATTCATATAAAAAGGTTTAATACTTAAAAGATAAGGTCTTTACCTAAAGCAGGGACTCCCAAAATTTAAGAAAGGACCCCTTAGATCCCAAATATTGAGTCCCTTGGACCCTGTTTTGTTGAAGTCAGACTTCAACCCTGGTCTATTAGACTATAAAGACCTAATGATTATAATTTTTGATGACTTCCTTTGATTACTCTTGTGTTAACAGTCGACCAAGTTTTGTGTCAACTCGGGACAGATGTGTCAACAACGATACTAGAAATGGCGGTGATTGTTTCATCGCGCACCAGTCCCGATGTTTCCATAACTCACTCAAGGTCTTTATCTCCCCACCCACTGCCGTACTGTGTAAACAATCGTAATGATAACTATCAGTTCTGCCACTGTGATGTTAATTAAATCAGTCAATCCCGAACTGACAATAAATCTAACATTAAACTATCAATGATTAGATTCTGGATAATTTCTTCATTCTTTACTCACATTATCAGGGTCCGATATCATAAAACTTTTCTCATTCTCCACTGAGAATTTGCTCATATTTCAACTTGAGATTTTAAGCCCTAGTTCTGTTGTAGTACTTAGATTAATGTATGAACATTAAGGATAATATTGATAAGTTGTTATATATAACAACTTATAAATAATATCTCTGATGTACATACATTTGATTAAATTCTTAATTCGAGAAAATTCACAGTTGATCATGAAGAAAGTTTTTACAATAAAAACCCTGGGCCTAGCAGTGTCACAAAACATTTATATCTTACTTTGATTCATAATTTATATATCTATTCACTCATTTTTTTTTTTTTTTATTTTAATAATACATGTACAAAGATTCAAGAAATGAGAATCAAAATATATAGCGACTAAATGTTAGAATTCCCTTCCTAAATAAAAGCCATTAGCAGAACTTTATTGCTTATTATTCTTAAGTCCCATACAGTACAGAAAAAGTTTGATCAGTCTTTTACTTAAATTTTCATAATTTGTCTTTGCAAATATTTTTCCACATTAAGTTGTGATATTATGACATAATCTGTCATTATAAGGAGGTTTTCTAAAGTATCAGTTATCAGTTGTTACATAGGAGAGGGAACCTACTTAGTTGAAAGTCGTTCAAGTTTCTCAAGCTCCTGTTGTAAATGTGTCTCTGCTTCTCCCGGTCGTAAAGTAAGACCGCACACAGGACAGTAAGGTGTCTGACCGTCTAATATGATCTTCTTTCTCTGCTCTGTAAAATAATAAAACATCAATGTTAAAAATGTTCCTTGATTGGACAGACCTGCAGATACATTCACACAAATAACTGTCTGATACTATATACTATTAGTTGAGGGGTCATTGCAACACTATTTTAAGTGCCTATAAATATATCGGCACTTACAATAGTGTTGAAATGACCCCTAAATTGGACATGTGAGCAATATGTCCAAGAAACTTTCATGTGCATAAAATGAAGACTTGAATAAGTTTGAAAAATCTAAGAAGTGGGAAAAGATTTTCACTGATTAACTTGTCCTAAGGCTTAGTATTCTAGTTTGAATTCAAAATTAAAGGTTTCATTGACAGAAATGATCAATCTTAATTCCATAATTTGTTTCAAACATACATGTACATGTATAACATTCAATATCAGATCAGCTTTCACTTCTTTACAGCAACAAGGGTCATCTAAGGGGGGCTAATGAATCCACATATTACCCTATATCACTGATCACTAGGCCAATACTCTGATCCAGTAGGGTGCAGGTAAAGCCCGGGTAAAGCCCTTAATCCTAGACAATCCAGAAAACATGGCTCTCTTACTCTAGTCCACTTTATCATTATCCTTCAAATCCAAATGAATTACCTGATAGCACAATATTTTACGTAAAAATAATTTGAGCTGATCTTCTTGACATTTAGATATGAACAAAATCCCTCATTTGTCAGAAAAAAGAAATTTATAAAAGCCATTACCCTTCATATTGAACTCATTAATGGAAGTGATCCTTCTAGCCCAAAGTGGCAAGAGTTGTCATTTCAAAAACTCATTTAAAATGATGCATTCTAAATTCAGAAAACTTACTAAGTTAGGAAAGTTTCTATCCAGTATGCTTTGACAAAACTGTAAAGCCTAAAGTGATGCTCAAGTAGTATTGTTTCACTCACAGTGATTTGCAAACTTATAGCATCCTAATCATTTTATGCAGGAATGCTTTTAGATGGTTCAGCTTAATTTGGACATCAATTTTCATTTCTTCAAAGGGGGGCAATTGTCAAACAACTGCTACCAAAAATTACAGCTAGAAATGTCAAGGCTGGCTTTTGACCTATCTCAAACTGTTCAATGCATACTTAAAGCTTTTGGCAGACAATATAGAATAAGATCAGGGAAAAAGACTAGCGGGGCCCAGTCATCGCTTATGGCCCCTAGATTTTGAGGGAAAATGCCTATACCTCTAATGTTGAATATTAAATTTTGGAAGTCTGAGCCCTCAAGTTCAAATTGTTAGTCATTTTCCCTGAAAAAATAGTCTAAGATCAACTTGCACAGATGTCCAGTCTGATCTTAACCTCCAGTGCCTGCTTTCTGCTTAGCTGTAATGACTGAGAAGTACTCGAGTCTGATTGGTAAAATTCCTGAAATGTCCAGCTTTACCAACATGCCATCAAGGTATTGTATCTTACAAACTTTTAGATAATATACATCTATAGAACCATAGAAGAATGTATTGCAAAATTTCAGCTTCCAGCAGCTTGAATATAAACCAATGACTCAGCAAGAAACAATTGTAACTGCCTATAAACATATAGGCAGTTACAACTGTTTCATGCTGAGCCATCGAAACAGTTACAGTAATCCAGTAATGTAAAGATTTTCTGTATTCAGATTTTGTCAGATTTATGTCGTAAAATACACAAATCCCATCAGTGCATTGAAAGATTTTGTTTGTCCAAGAATTACCTAAGTTTGCATACAGGCAATGATTAGGGAAAAATTACTTTAGGTGGATATCATAAAGTTTGCTCTATTACAAGAATTTTGATAAGGAACGATAATTCACTGACGGATCAAAGACAAGGGGATAATCATTGAAAAGAACTTCTCCAAGTCAAACAGGTGTACATCTAGATAATGGAAAGCTCTTCTTTGATTCAGACTTTTGTACTACCAAACTCTAGATCAGGGGTGTGGTTAAAACTTTATTTTTTCATTCTCAAATGAGAATTTTCTCGAATACAAATTTTAAACAAATGTATGGACATAAAAGAAAATATTGATTATCTGCTATTTATAATAACTTATCAAGACTTTCTTTTATATTCATACATTTATATTACTTTGACAATAAAGCTTTAATCTCTAATTGAAAGGTGAGTTCTTTATCCTTTTTGATACAAATTTCCTTTTTATCGAAATAGTTTTTTCTTCTTTTATATACATGTACATGTACTATCACTTTTCTGTTTTACAAAATTTTGGACCTGTCCAAATTCAAAAATTTTGTAGATCAAAATTTGAAATGGATTTTATTTCAAAAATAACTATTCAGTAGGGTAGAAAATAGTGTGGAAAAAGAAGAAATTGCTTGTCAGAAGCAATTTCTTCTTTTTTCATGATGTTTTCTCAATCATAAAATCACAGGCACATTAAAAGCAGGGATTAAACAGCAAAGGGTTAACCTTTTTGATACTAATTTCCTTTTTATTGAAATAGTATTTTCTTCTTTTTTATATGTGTACATGTAGTATTTTCCTTGATATACCTTTTGGTTCAATGGAAAGGATATAATCCTATTTTGCTTCAACAGTAAAACTGTACATTAAAAGAGCATATTTCAGCTTTCTTATTTTTATAATAAGCCAGCAATTATGCATAAACATGCCTTTAGATGGCTATAAAACACAGTGTAAGATCAGCAGCTGATGTCCTCTGATCACAAACAATAGGCCTGTGTAAACACTGATCAAATATTTCAAATTCAATTGTTTCAAAATGGCTAGGAATTCCACTACCAAACAACCAAATTCGTTGAATTGATATCCCCCGCCGATCATATTTTCATTATCAATGGAGTTAATATCAAACTTAGGTACAGGTTATCTTTTATCTACATCAACCTATAGTTTTCAAGAAATAGCGCAGAAACTAATATCACTCTGTATGTATATGGCTTAAACAGTCAGGGGCAGTAACTCTAAATTTGACGGTCGAACCGGGTAACCCCGACGATATGCGCATGTCCTCTTTGTAGTGAAGCTGTGTGCCAAGTTTCATTAAAATCCTGTCTACAGTTTTCAAGAAATAGCGCGGAAACGAATACCACTATGTATGTATATGGAAACGAATATCACTATGTATGTATATGGCTTAAACAGTCAGGGGCATTAACTCTAAATTTGACGGTCGAACCAGGTAACCCCAAGGATATGCCCATGTTCTCTTTGTAGTGAAGCTGTGTGCCAAGTTTCATTGAAATCTGGTCTACAGTTTTCAAGAAATAGCTTGGAAACCAATATCACTATGTATGTATATGGCTTAAACAGTCAGGGGCATTTACTCTGAATTTGACTGTCCAACCGGGTAACCCCGACGATATGCGCATGTCCTCAATATAGTGAAGCTGTGTGCCAAGTTTCATTGAAATCCGGTCTACAGTTTTCAAGAAATAGCTTGGAAACCAATATCACTATGTATGTATATGGCTTAAACAGTCAGGGGCATTTACTCTGAATTTGACTGTCCAACCGGGTAACCCCGACGATATGCGCATGTCCTCAATATAGTGAAGCTGTGTGCCAAGTTTCATTGAAATCCGGTCTATAGTTTTTAAGAAATAGCGCGGAAACGAATGTCGGACGGACGGACGGACATGTCAAAAACAATATAATAAACTGGGGGGATAATAAACTGCAGAATAAAGCTCAAGATTTGAATAATAAACTGCAGAATAAAGCTAAAGATTTGAATAATAAACTGCAGAATAAAGCTAAAGATTTGAACCTACACAGCCTAAAGAGGATGTGAAAGAGTTCTTGTGGCATTTCATTTGGTTTGAAACTATTCTTGTCACTGGCCATCTTAGAAATTATTCATTACCACACAAATACAATCTTTTATTTTCTCAAATAATCTAATTCTCCTCTAAAAAAATGTTTTTCTCATCTTCATACTTCAAATGTCTATGGAATATTCTTAGTTAATTCATAACACATTATTAGAAATCTGCAATCAGTTATCGCATGTTTTTTTCTTCTAAATTGTTATAATCAATTTCTAAGTCAACAAAGCAATAAAGCCCTACCCACATCATTTATTTCATTCTTGCTAATATACATATTTAAAAACATTGCAACCCTAAGGCATCAAGTTATGTCTAATATGTCTATCATTTTTTAGACTGCCAAATTAAAAAGGTCAGCCAGGGTAAACCTAAGTTATTGACAAATAATTAATTATTCAATTCCTTTATTGTGTTCCATTCCTTCCTTTTTATTACCACTAAATCAGCAATAATAGTATTGTATTCTAACTAATATAAAGAAATAAGTTATATACTGACATTAATTGAACTTTTCCCTAGAGCTATATTCTTGCAACAGATTTATTAAGATTTAAAGTATCGATAACCAACTACTTTTAATCATAAATAAATAAGTGACCCAACCATCTGAGAACTTAGTAAATAAATATTTGAAAAAGAGCTTGGTTCTACAACAAGCCAACAAGAGGTTGCATTTCAAAAATTCTTTCACAGGAAGGAAAATTGATTATTCTAGTTTCAAAAAATAGTAATGTGCGAAAAGTTTCGACCATAGTCAGGCTTTTAATCTGCACAATCTGACAAGGGTCAATACTTCACACACTTCCAAAATGGTCCCTTTTTGCATGAGGGGTCACAAATATATATACATGTATTTTTTTCTTTTCTTTCTCATGGTCTGTAGACTGTTTTCCATTATTATTTAATGTCACACATTTATATTGATTTCTTAATTTAGATATTTTTCCTTTTTTCTTTTCTTTTTAGCAGAATCAATTCTAATCTCTACTTTTTTCTTCTTTCTTTTTCTTCCTTTCATAATAACTCTAAATTTCAAAATTAAACTAAAGATTATTTAGATAATTCTTAACGAAATAAGGATGGTATTATGCTTTCTGTTTGGAGTAAAAAAGATCCTAGTATCATTGCAAAGCAATTGCAACTTAAAAGTACATTTTTCAAATTACAACACTTGGTAATTATGCATAATGTTGCTTAAGAAGCTGTTAAATTGTGCAGATGTATTTAGTCTGTATGGCAAATATATCAGTCAACAAAATTCATTGTTAATTTATTACTTATTTTTTTACCATCCAAAAATTTTGGTGAATATCCTACAAAGAGGAAAAAATATAGATATCTGAAAAGACTGGAATTTTCTTAGCTTATAATTCTAGAGAGGAAAAATCTACAATTTTTCTAGAGATCTATTATCAAACCTACAAATAAAAGGTTTATTTTGAATTAAATTATTTTGACAATACTTGCACAATCGCACATTCTTGGTAGTCAATGAGACTATTCAAAATGAGTACACACAACATAGGATTTTAATGAAAAAAAAAAGACTTTTACCTGGCAATACACCCTCTTATCTGTACCTCTTGATTATTTGAAGAAATATGGTACATTTCTAGGCCATCAAAATTTTATACTTTGGTTCTCTGGAGAGCAAACACAATTTTTCTCAAAATTGGAACAAAAATAAAATGATCATCCATCAATTTCATTTTTTAAATTTCCTCCGATGTGCTTTTTTTGTCTGGTATCTATATATATGTTTATACTTATATATGTGTAAAAAACCAAATCCCTCAAAAGGGACTTGGTTCATTAGAAAATATATATATATATAGTGTATACCCAAAGAATTGATTGAATTTTTTTTAAAAAACAAGAACAGTTACTACACTAGAGTTTTCTTATTGGAAGAAAAAAATCTGAGCAGAAATATATTGGATTTTTATTCTCATCAAATATAAAAAACATCATTTTTTTTTTTTTGTTTGTTTTTATTCCGACTTGGTGATTTTAGGCATTTTATCTTTATTTTTATTCCATTCTCCAACCCTTTGTCTTGTAAGATTTGTCTGAAAAAACAGAAAATAAAATAGCAATGGCTTATGGCATCAGGCATCAACCAAAGCCAAAATGTAAATAAAAGACCAAAATCCCAAATCACCCATATCCCCAGTCAAGAGTGAAAACTCCATTGAAACTCGTTTTTTAATGAAATCAAGTGCATCTAACACATCCATTGTTGCAGAAATCGGGGTAATAAAGCATCGCAAAGACTCCCGACATAATGAAATTGTTCGACACGTCCTGTGGGTAACCAAGGTTGTCCAAAACTTTAAACCGAGTAAATCAAACTTTAATGCTCAAGAAAACTTCGACATCTGTCAAAATTTGAAAGCCAATCTATTCTGTCTCGACCGTCATGAAAGACCTTAAATCTGGATTAATATAGTTTTGTTGCCTGTTTGTATTACTGTTTGTTCTGCCAAAAAGGCATAGTCTTCATTTTTTTTTTATCCAATAATTTTAATTCAGACATCATAATTGCAATGATAAGCCCACAATACTATGGAATAGGTAACAACCGTAACATTTATGTAGAAAGAATACAGACTGATATTACATTAACTCTTGCACAATGCGGCCAGTTAAAGAAACACTGGAAAATTATCTTGTATAACAACCAATTTTCAAAAGATAGGATATTGGTTAGGGTGCATCTGCAGCTTTTCAAGATTTTTTTTAAAGTTATAATTGAATTCTTCTAGTTCTATGGCTGAAAGAGGGGATCTTTTTTTATTTGCTGGATCCTTGCTCAACAGTCATATTTAACAGTTTTTTTCCAGTTTTTTTGTAAGTTACAATTGAATTTTTCTAGGTCTTCAGCTCAACGAAGGGAGGGGATATTTTCATATTTTTAGTCACTAAATTAACAAGTATTTCTTCTTGATAATGCAGCGATCTTTTGACATGATTTTAGTCATTTCACTTCCAAGGTCAGCCCAAAACTGTTGTAAGTGCCTATATATTTATAGGCACTTACAATAGTTTTGGGCTAACCCCTATATCTTAATATAATCTATCTGATGACCAACAGAATTATCCCAACATTTCAAAACGCGTTCATAGACTGGTTGACTGTTTTATTACTCCTAATATTGAAGTGCTAAGATAAAGAGGGACAACAATGAATTAAATGAACAAAAAGGACAATATAAAGATGATAAACAATTTTCACAGTCAATTAACTTTTCATGACCTTCAAAACATGGACAATCTACAGAAGCAGTGTCATCTACAAATTTACAAATACAATTTTTATTTACAGTCGGTATCTATATAACAACATAATACTAGCGATGTATCGCTATTTACCGACATCTAAAAGACTCCTTTTCCTCCATTGTTATTAATGATTTCTTGAAATTTCTCTGTATGCTTTACTACAAAATTTTCAGTAGTAGTTATATTGTTGTATGGTACCGACTAAGTAAATAAATTTTACTTGACATGACTCATTATTCACTCTATTTGATGAAATTTCTTGGGCAAATTCACTCGGCATTTTTTTTAAATACTAATAAATGCAGCTTATCTTCAGCACATAATTCAAAGGAAAAAAATGTGTCCCTTTTCCCAATAATTTACTTATTTTAAGTTACATTTATTGAATCATTATCATTAGTAAATGTAATTTCTTCCTGCCCCGAATCTTGTCCTATCCAGAGGGAGAATTTATTTTACAACTAAATCTAATTTGAATTATTGTTCTTTTAAGTTTCAGAAAAGCAACAAAAATATTACTTTATTACTGCGCTCTTCAATCTTTTCAAGCAACAATGTTACAAAATTGATAAGTCAAAATACATATATAACAGATGACCAATTTAATAACTGGGAGTAAAAGAATGATAACAATCAAACATGAAAATAACTTACTGACCAATAATAAAAGTGATTCAGCAGATTAAACAATTAAACAATGTTTCATTTTCTTTAGCACAAGTAAAAATAATTGTGAGAAAAAAATTGGGAGTAAAATAACTGGTAAACTTTTCTTTTTGCCTTTGGCAAATTATTTCCTGGAATTCCATTCTGAATTCATTCTTCTTCTAAGGTTAGATTTATGAAACAGAGTCCCCAAAAATTCAAAATTGTCTTTATTTTTAACAAACCTGGGCAGATTACTGCATTACAAAAGCATTCATTTATTTGAATAAATCCAAATTTTAGTAAGGCAGGGATGTGGAATTCCCATGCCCGACTTGTCCGACGTGGGCTTTTTCACTAGTGGGCAAGTACATCTTTCTAGGCAGCTTGTCCGTGGACAAGTAAATACCAGAGCAAATCTTTATATCATACCAAAGGCATCTAGGAGAAAAGTTGTCCTTTTGTTTGTATCAAAGGGAAGAAAATATTGTCTTAATGAAGAAAGTGCTGGGTTACAGCAATTTCTTCATTAAAAACAATGTTTTCTCAATAATTATCATTCCATTTTTTTAATGACAAGTTCATTTTGATCTTGGACAAGTGAGAAATCAACCTTAACTTGTCCCTGAACTAGTTGAGAAAATTCATATTTCCACACCCCTGAATAAGGACCCAATATCAGCGTAAACTGGTTAAAATTTTGTCTGATAATGGAATATTTACCATATTGACAACATTGACACTCAACTCACTTTCCGATTGAAAAATATTTTAACAGCTTGAAAGTGATTCAGGAAGCCCCAGCATGACATTTTTGTTCGTAGGTCGTATAACAAAAGAAAAATTAAATTAGTAGAACATTTCAGAGTTCGACTCCGTATTGGTGTGTATCAAATCAATGAAATCTGATAATTAAGTAAATACGTCCTCAGTGCACGTTAAAAAGACTAACAATTAGGGTCCTATTTCTGACTACTCTACGTTAATTATCTTATGATTGTTGAAAGACCGCCTGTTGATAGAATCACTTTCTTACTGTAATTTTTAATTTACTTCATATTTTTTAAAAGTAAAAATCTCAAGTATGATTGATATGACTTAATGCAAATAGCATTAACCTAACTGTAATGTTCCCAAAGTCTTTTCCATCAATCCTAAAATTCTTATATCTTTTTCTTGTACGGTAGAGATAAAAAACTAAATTATCAAATACAAAATTATCATAATTATCAGTAGAGACTTATCCTAAATTTAAATAGGTTCATATTTATAAAGTCAGTAAAGTTTTTAATTTCCAAGACATAGTCATTTGAATTTCTTTGTACAATTTTCTTAAAGATGGATAGATAAAGTATTACAAATAAGTCGAAAGTTCATTCTGCGAGTGCAGTGTTACAACTTTAACCAACGTCTTGAAATGACACAACAAAATGTGACAAAAATACTTCGGAAATTTTTAATAGTGAATGAAAAATGTAGTCCACATAGTTACATTAGAATGGTTTTGGAATAGTCTATTATCATTTACAAGGAACAGCAAGAATTGCTCTCTTTTTACACAATCAATAAACCCCGACCAATTTGTCTCTTTTGTCCCCAAACAATGGCTCTATCAAATAGAAGCTCAATATTTTTTATAAAAGGTAAATATTACCTGTTCATATCATGGTGTAAGAAGTCATTTCAATGGGAAATAATTAAAAATTGAAAAGTGAAATTAAAGAAAGGGCAGTGAAATTGTAGTAAAATGCAAATAAAAGAATTGAATGAAAATGAATATGTTTTCCTGAAATACCTTGCCATAAGGATTTGAAATAATCACCCACTGTCAGAGATGGTCAATTCTGTATATAGGGGAAAACCGGGTAAATTCGGACGTTTTTTACCAATGTTATTTCAGGCTTGATTCTGAAGCTATAGGTAGAAACCCGGACACTAGCCGTATTCTCATCACTCGAGCGGTCATTAAACTTGCATTTTATCCAAAAAATGTAAAGCAAATGCTTGCCAAAATGTTGTGAAAACGAGAAGTTTGAGAGTACTGTGAAACGGGTAAATTCGGACGGGGTTGGAAAAATTCGGACATGCAAGCGGTAAAACTCGGACATGTTTATCGTCAAAGGGTGAAATTCGGACAATTCAAGAATTTCAATAATTTGGGAAATAAAGTCACGGATTTTGTTAGTCTTAACGAAGAATGTTTATACGAAGCCTTAAAACTTCAATTCAGGAATGCTTTGACTATAGATACTTTATTTATTCATCAACTTTGATGTTGAAAATTGGCATATATTACGAATAAAATACAGACAAATGAGTATATTAACAGACGCCGACATGAAATGTCTAAACATATATTAAGTTAGCATGTATTCAAAGAAAAATAGATATAAGGGGATAAATTGAAATTACTTGGTTTTCAAAGGATACAATTTATATAGTCCGAATTTTTACTTCTGCTGAAATTGAAACTGGAAATTCGGACACTTCAAAAAAAGCTATATTTTACGATTCTGAGCAAATAATTGTTGATTATTTTATTAAAACTGTTTACCTCTTTGACATTTTAATTGAATAATAACCGTTTTACAATTAATTCTCGCCAATCCATACCTATTTCATAACCGTTGACCGAGCCTATATTCGTCAGCAATGTATGAATGTCAGTTCAATTCGCAAGGTAGCCAGGGGTTTGTGACTTCCAATAGTTTTATTTCCACCAACAAATCTATCATTATATCACGAATTAAACTGACTTATGCGAGATATATCTCAGAATGTATAGAAATATTTGATCATAACGCTGTTGTCATTGCTTTTTCAAAAAATTATCTTAAAAAGTATGTCCGAATTTATACGTCTGTCCGACCTTCTACGGTTTTCCCCTATACTATATAAACAGGTCTGGAAATAATGATCTTCCCTGCTTGTCTGTGGACAAGTTAAAGATGGTTTTCTTCTTATCCAGGCTCAAAATGATCTTGTCCCAGAAAGGGTGTACGATAAATGTTAAGAAAATATTGTTCTTAAAGAAGAAAAAGCTGGAACCCAGCATTTTCTTCATTCCAAACAAGGTTTTCTACCAAAAGTTTTAAACATAATGGGAATTTATCTCTTCGATCTATTTAGTATCATTCATAGATTAGCCCTATTATTTACTAGTACATGGACAAGTTGCTTAGAAAAATATACTTCTATGCAAACAAAAAAGCCTATGTCAGACAAGTGGGGCATGGGAATTCAACAAGGCTAATTAAATGTCTTACAAAAAGATTAAGATTCACTCCCATCCCTCCCCCCCCCCCCCCCCCCACACACACACAATTTATTCTCCCAAGCTATTATCCCTCTCCTTTTTTTTCAAAATTCTAAAGTGGTCTAAATTGGAAGGTTAGTCTAAAGACGATGAGAATTTGAAGCACTCAAATAGAAACAAATCTATGTTAAAGAAAATAACTTTGGAAAAGGCAATTTTGTTTTTAAAAAGGATTTTTTTTTTTTCTTTTTCATTTATATGGTCTGAAGTATGAAATTATATGGGTCGTAAGCTTAAATAATTTTACATCCTAGGGTTTTAAGGGACAAGGGTTTTGCACATCCGACACAAAAATAAGTAGCCAGGATGCTCAAAACAATGTGATTTTAGTCCCATAGACTCACTGGGGATCAACTTCAGAAAAGAATTGAAGGCTGCTTTAAAAAGTCCTCAATTCTTTCTTGAAGTTGAGCCCCCAAATAGTTATATACTTCTATCAATTTCTTTACCTTTAACCTGGCAATAGCTCTGAATCTAAAAATACAAGATAATAGCCTTAAAGAATAGTCTATACCTAAAGCAGGGACTCCAAAATTTAAGAAAGGACCCCTAAAACCCCAAT
The DNA here is from genome assembly GCA_948146395.1 of Fragum whitleyi. Classification (NCBI taxonomy): domain Eukaryota; kingdom Metazoa; phylum Mollusca; class Bivalvia; order Cardiida; family Cardiidae; genus Fragum; species Fragum whitleyi. The sequence goes on along the minus strand of OX411548.1, from coordinate 17,877,724 downwards.
GATCGAGTCCTTTGGACCATTTTTTGTAGATCATGTCAGACTAAAACCCTGTGGTCCTTACATCAAAACACTATAGGAAAATATCAGATTAATCTGATGCATATAGAAAATAACCACCAAAATCAAATTGGCTGAAAAATTGGTTTCATTGCTCAATGAAAAAAAACTTTGATTATGAAGCTTTTTTGCTAGTTTCCACGGAAAGTAGTCCCATAAACAATCCATGAATTTGAGGGTAAATCTTACATTTTGGCTTCAAGAAATCAAATTATAAGATATGAAGAGACTTTTTATTGATTTCATGGAGGTTTGAAGCTAAAAAGACCTTATCACACTAATCTGCTTCCCCTATTCATACAGTGAGAAAAAGTTAAGCCCTTTAAATACTTAATGTTATCATAACATTAATCAATTGTCAGTGTTTCTATTTTTTTTCTTTTTTTTTTTAAATTATCTTGCTTCATTTTTACGTAATATCATCAAGTTGTTTGAAAGCCAATGTTACTTGGGAAGGGTCAATCCTTCTCTTGCTGATCCCAGAATGTACTCATTGGATTAACACTTACGTATTACCTAGATGGTGCCTTTTTGCCTGACGGGTCATATATGTCCCTAAGGTAGTGGACCCGTAAAAGTTTCACAGAATTTCTGAACAAATGATCTTTGTTTAACTCTGTTAAGTCCATGACTTCCAAAAAAGTCTAGAACTGTAATGGTTCCACTACCTTAAGTTAGTAGCCCAAGACAAGCATTATATACATTAACATAATTGAGAACACTAAATTATGTGATATACATTTTTGTGTATATCTAATATTGTTCATTCACAACTAAGTTTTTTTGTCAATCGAAAATTAAAATAGTATATATTGTGTATGGGTTAGATTGGAGATTATCATAGGCATAAATAGGATTTTAGAATTTATACGCATTCAGAAGGTGACAACCAATGAAAATATTATATAATTAAGGCACTATGTGGACTGTGAAAAAAGATGAATGATGTCCTTCATTAGTTCTTTTTTTGATTTGAGCGTAGGTGAATAATCATAACATCCTAACTACAGCTTGAAGAAGCTGTAGTTTCAATGTTATGATCATTCTTCAACAATATTTTCAAAAGAGGATTTATTTCTATTACGCACTTGCGTAATGTGCGTAATGGTAGTTAGCCCTTGATTATCCAAAAGCTAAATCAATATCAATATCATTATCAATAGTATAATATTGATAATGTATGTGCCTTGATTAAGCAGCATCTACAATTTTTGGTTGCCGCTGTTCTAAATTGAGGGGTCAGTGCAACACTGTTGTAAGTGCCTATACAATAGTGTTGGGTTGACCCCTCGAAATTTAATGTACAAGAAAACTAAAAGAATCCTTACTGCTGTAGTGTATTTTGAAGTGAATCAAGTTCAACTATTTTTTTTTATTTTTAAAGGCAACTCCTCCAAAGAACATTGTAAGCCTTGTAAGAAAGAAAAGACTTGAAATCATAGAAGAAACATAAATTTGCAGACACTTGGTGAAAAGATATTTATGAGGACCAACAGCATAGGTTGGCTTAAGGTAGTCAACCCGTAACAGTTCCCCTATGTTTCAGAAGTCATAAACTTTAAAAGTGTTAACCAAGGTTTCCTCATGATTTAAAAAGAAAACCTCAGTTAAAATTGTGAAAGATCATGAGGTCCAAAATGTTGCTGAACTATTACAGGTCCACAACCTTAAGGATATATATGACCCATCAGGCATACAGGAACTATCTAGGTAATGCATAAAGTGTAAACCCTAGTCAGACTGTTCATAATGCACAGACTAGGGCCAAACTTTTTTCACCCTTTGCCAAATTTCTGAATCTTAAATGGTCATACAGCCTTTCTGTAAAAGAATTTTTGAAATATGATCTTTGTTAGACATCTACCGTACGTAATCTGAGTTTCTCTTTTTCAAAAATTGTTTCTTAATGGAGTTCCCAGATGGTCCCTTTTGTGAAAGTCCCAAGTCCAATAATTATGCTCTAGTCTAAAAATATTCTCAAGCAATATTTCTCAACTATACAATCTACCCCTTTTCATGGAAAATGTCACACTTACTTCTAAGGGATCTTCCTTCAGAGTCGGGAGTTCCTCTATCTGCATCCGAGTGAGAATCGGAATTAGTTTCATAATTTAGTGAATTTAAACTTGCAGGACGATCATCTTTCATGGATAAGTCCCTGGATTCATTTGTTTCTTTTGTATCTAAACTCTCAGATGAACAGTTATAGCTGTTTTTATGGCTTAAATCTTCAGGCAGTTGCCTCTTTGTGGGTGAAAATGCAGAATGAAATGTCTCTACACTATCAGTAGATACTGGACAAAATGCGCTGCTACCTACAGGGTTCATGATTCTAACCCCAGAATGTGCCGCTCTATCTGGGGCAGGACGCACAAATGGATGAACAGGTGCGTAGATTGGTGGAGGGAAATGTTCTCCTGGTCTATACATGGTCAAGTTTGGATTGGTGAACTGTGGGGTTTCTTTATCCTGTGGTGGGAACCTCTGCTGGCCTGGGACTCGCGCTCCTTCATGGTTCTCTGCTGTAGAGGCCAGCACCATCAGAGCCGGTGTGTTGAGAGGGTTGGGTATAAATGTAGAGCTATCCATCCCAGCTGGGAACGGCTGATGGGCTGCAGGTGGAGATAGAAAAGGCTTGTGCCAAAAATTAAAACGAAACATGGCTAAATTCATGTCATGTATGTTCTGCATTTTTTCTGTAATCTTATCACTTTTTCACAATAAATAAAACTAGTGTTATAAGTATGCAATAACAAACAAATTTCTGAATCTTAAATTTGCTATTGTTCCTGGTATTTCATTGGTATAAATCCATATAACCAAAATAAGTGATTACTAAGAATAAAGTTGAAATTTTTTTAGCATTCCTTTTTTATGGGATAAAAATCCAAATGAAATATTTTTCAGAGTGTATGCACATGATAACTGAATTTGACAGAACACCATAGAAGTGACTTGTCAAAATTGGGACGGCCCACTTCCACCTGGGACTGGCCCATCGTTAATCTGGGGTACCTCCTACAAAATGTATTGGGAAAACCCCTCTCCAAATAAGGAAGTGTGAATGACGTACTTTAACTACTGAACAATGCAGGAGAGAAAATATGTAATTTATCTAGATATAAGCAATTCTCTTCGTTTTATGAATAAATCAAGTTGGTTTTATGAACATTAAAGATGAGATTACTGAAATAAATTGCTTGGCTAAGTGTGATTGACAATAGAAGCAGACCGCGGTTTCAACTCATTGGTTCATGTAAACAAACCCGTTCGCGGAGTTTAGTTGCTGTTAAAGATATCGCTTTTTCAGCCGTCGCAATCGGCGCTGATGGAGAATTGACAAGAAAAATAAATATGTAAATATGGCAATCAAGGGTTGAGTTGTCGATAAAACATATTTCTAAAATACCAATTACAGCGATGCCGCTACTGAAAGTTGGATTAAATTAGTGTACTTACTCACTTACTTCCAACTTCCTAGCTGATCCAGCCTCGTTTGAATATTGGGGAAATCCCATTATTTGACCTTGTACTAATTTTAGAAACAATTAATGAATTTTGGCGCGACTTTTGATTGAGGATAAGGTGCATTATTATAATAACGTTATGATCCATGATTGTGCAAGATATAACCGTAAAAGGTTTTTTTTCTAACGGAGGGCCGAAACTGTAGTTACGATGTTATGAAAATTCCGATCAACGATACTTTTTCGAAAGAGGATTTATTTCTTTAACGCACTTACGTAGTGTGCGTAATGGTAGTTATTGGAGTGCAAAATATCGTAGCTAAAGATTGAACAACGAAACAAATCTGCAGTTATAGCAAGATCTGTTACTGTGACCATCAAGGTTTTAGGGGTTGATCTGGTCATTAAAGGTAGTGGACCCGTAATGGTTCCACAGCGTTTGTGAAAATGAACTTTAACAATGATAACTGAGGTTTCGTAATGATTTTCATTAGGAAACCTCGGTTAACACTGTGAAAGATCATGAGTTCCGAAACGTTGCGGAACTTTTACGGGTCTACTACCTTAAAGTTTGATTTTTTGTGATAGTAACAAAGGAAGTAATAAAGGATAGATAAGCAGACAGCAGTGTCGAATACCCAGGTAGGGTCGGAGGGGTTGTGTCAAGCGACTCAAGCGACATCCCTCTCAGTAGCCGGCATATTAGCATCTACCTAGCTGCAATAATGTACCCCTCTCTCTGATATGCTGCCGGTCGAGGGTAGTTGCGATAACGTACCCCCATCCCTTTTGATAGTCTGCTCCCATCCCACATCAGACTATCAAAAGGGATGGGGGTACGTTATCGCAACTAGCATCTACCGGTATTTCATTTTCACGAAAGCATTCAAGGCAATCGGAAGTCGTTGCAATCATTCAGAAAAATCTTTTGTAAGATCGAATTGTACCATACCATAGGCGTAACCGTATGTTATACTCAGACGGGCGACCACCAAAGAATATATAGAATAAAGGCGACATGTGGACTGTGAAGAAACTTTAAATGCCCTCCGTTTGCTCCCCGACAGTGGCAGTTATGATTTGAGCGTTGTTGAATAATCAAAACATCCGATAACTATAGCTTGAATTAGCTGTAGTTTCGATGTTATGATCATTCATCAGTAGGCTGGTGACAGTCTCTTAAATAGAGGTATATATGAAAAAGATTCAAGATAAAAAGTTCGGTAGAGCGAGATTTATAAGGCGCTCTCAATAAGAATCTTGAGATATCTCAATGAGGAAACGTAGATGGTTTCGCATTGGCTTAAAACGAGTAGTCATGACGACGTCGAATGTTTTCATTCAAATTATCGAAAATCGTTCATTATGACGTCTCATTCTGTAAAAATCTTAAAAGCGAGATTTTTCATCTCGCTCTAACGAACGCACCTCAGGTTAGAGCGGTTTGTGACATTCGAGCTACTCAGTCTCTTAAGCACTGTCGCTTCATCTTATGTGCGTATGTGTATTTCCGTTTATTTAACGTCGCTACCGTAGCACATGCCTATATGAGCGACGCCCCCTGAACTTGAGCCGGTTAGTCAACGGTTAAGGGGGATAGTGTGAGGATACATGACGAAGGCTACTGCTGAGATCCGCCATGGTTCGTTAACGTGCTCGGTGTAAAGCACAGTCTCACACGGGACCTCGGTTTAACGTCTCATCCGGCGAAAGACAATTAGTTTGAAGTTAGTGTGCCAGCCCGGGAATCGAACCCACGCGGTCGAACTTCAATGGTTTCAATGAAGTCCGGTGCTCTACCGACTTAAATAATCGGACTGACTTATCTAATCACGGTGCTATACTGTCACCGCTTCACTAAGCTTTATGCCCGGCTGAGCAATCACTGAATGTACCAATAAGGACCGGCTTAAAGAGGAGCTACCCGGCTTATTAATATCCCTACGATACTGGACACCGAATTTGATCGCTACGATCCTGTCTGAGATCTTTGCGCCATAACGAGATTATAAAAACTAGAGGACCACGACGGTCCATATCGCTCACCAAAAATCCGTGCCCACTGGGACGATACAAGAATAACTTGGGAGATGTTCACTTTTAAGGGAAAGTTTTGCACCTTTCTCTCAATGACATTAGTTTTTTTTCAGAGAAGATCATTGTCGAAAGATTTCATGCTTTGTTTAAAAGTATTGTAAAATTGGATACTCATGGCCGGGCTATGACCCCACTGAGGAGAATGATCTGTCCTGCGTTCAGGATCACACAACGATGCAAATAGTTTACCAATTTTGCCCCACTTTGCACATGCGCTTGTGTGCAAAGCGGGGTATACTTGGCAAACTAACTGTTTGCACAACGGTTTTGTGATCCTGAACGCAGGGCATGAATTAACTTCATATAGGTGCATTAAGGTTCATGTAAAGTGTTCAAGACCCAATTTTAAGGGCACTTCATTACCAAAGAAAAAGCAGTATGTCCAGGTATATTAGGGATATCAAAATGAAGCTATTCATGATCACTAGCAGTTAAGCAACATAAGACCGCCAAAGCTTTAGCGGTATAGCCAAAACATTGTGGAAAGGGGTCGTTTTGTACAGAACAAGCAAATGCATGACGGCTGGATAAAATTGCCTCATATTTTACCAAAGTACAGAATGAGCTAAGAACGGAAAGCAACGTTAAATTTTCGTTGTGAAAATGACGTCATAATGCATTTGATGACGTCAATTCGCAAAGGACGTTATATCATTCGGATCATCACTTGGCAATTTTCCGTAAACTACAGCCGAGTGGTGTTCCGAATGGGCGTTAAATGATTCGCAGAATATCTTGAATCGATACATTTCTGGAATTTACTCCATTTATCGCAAAAATTAAGGTCATATTATGAATAAATTTATAGAATATCATTTGTGCTCATAAAATACCGAATTTATTACACTCGTCATCTAAAACAGTTAAAAACTCGACAAAGGCTCGTTTTTATCTGTTTATGGGTGAAGCGTTTGAATTCAATGAACACTCTTTCAATATCCTCTAATTATTCGCTCGCAGCTGACTATATGCTTTCGTCCTCACCTCCAGCCAGAGACGAAAGATGAACCCTAACGAGGACTGTGGCGTCATTTCACGTCTCGTTACACGCGGAAAATCTGACGACGTGCCCACCTGATATTTTACGTTTCTATACTTCTGGAAGCATGGGTGACAATTTTAATCTGGAATGGCAATAAAATTAGAGCCACAGAATCTTTTTGTTTAATCACTATGCTACGAGAAAAATAAAATTTCGACATCCAGTTCATTTTCCTTCTAAAATTAAAAAAAAAAGAGAGAATTCTCATTTATGGTTTGTTCTTTGCTAAGCCTGTATAAACACACTACTGTTCAAGATATTCAAATAAAAAATTATACTTTTTCTGCATATTTAATCATTTTGTTCACTTTAAAAGAAGATGGGGGCGTTTTCAATGCAGTTCAGTATATTAGTCTTTGAAAGCTAAAGCCAAGGTTTATAAACTATCTACTTTTCAAAAGTTCAAAACAATTGTCCATGCCGTTTATAGATCTGTTCTTTAATATAAGTTTCACGATCAGCCGTCATGTGATGTGAAAATAAGAATCGTGATCATGAATTCACATCTGCCTGGCGATGGTACAATTCATTTACGGATTCTCGTCACTCATGCCATCCTTGTAATGTTTCACTATAACGTTATCAGGCCAATATTGGTGGACATATATAATACTTACATAGTATAGTATATGGAAAAAAAATATCTAACGAGGTTGGGAGAATTGAACATTGTCGAGGCTCTAAGTACGTTTATATTTATCTTAGAACCCCTTTTTGTCTTCTTTTCGTCGATGTTTCTATCAGAAATGCAATTTTCTAAAAATAATCGAATGATATTATTGTTCTAAAATTAATTATGTGATATCATAAAAAAATATCATATGGGATGTTATCACACGGATATTTGTATAGTTATAAGATAAAAATCGATGACTGACAGTCTCAGGGAGTGCGACGGATATCCACATCTTCTCCGACGTTGGCTATCTATAGTTTTGTAATTTTACCATATTTTTCTACGTCCCCGCATCGATAGATCGGCGGGCGTATTATTTTTTAACCTCTCTGTTTGTCCCCTAAAACCTTTCAACACTGGTCATTTCTTTTGATTGGCGAGGGATAGAGCCTTCATATTTTCATGACGATTGCTTGGGACAAATAATTTATGTTGGTACAAAGTTCAAGGTCATCAGTCAGTGTCAATTTTTTCAAGGTCAAATATGTGGAAATTTTAAACTACGCAATAAAATGAGTATTACTAAGGATGAAAGAATTAAGATTCGCTGTAGATTACCGTATTTATAATATGACCTACGTCGCAGTAGTGAAATAACCCCGTAGTATATTTTTTATATTACACTAGTGTTATTACACTAATGGAATAACTATGTAGATAAGCTAAGAACGTAAAGCAAAAATTCAGGTCATATTATAAATAGAATATCAAATTTGTGCTCATAAATACCGAATTCATAAAACAAGTCATCTAAAACGGATAAAAATTCGGCGCAGCCTCGTTTTAAAATTTACCGCAACCAATAAAATCGTTCTTCTTAAATGGGATGAATGCTGATCACAGTCATTTTTCGCCATTTTCTTTTTTGAAACATTATCGAGTTTATGCAACTTAAACATCGTAGCTATATCTTTTTCGAGCCAGTGTAGTTCCGACGTTTTTAATAATTGCCGACCAACAACGCTTTATTTGTCCAAGACCACGTATTTATGCAGCCATATAAAGATTGATATCTGAGGAGGTCTGTAATGTCGGAGGTCAAGGATGTGGCCAGCGATCCATCAATTAACAGATCTCTGCTGACAAATAAAATAAAAAAAAAATCGATTGGCCAATCAAAATATTCGTTTGACTAAATGAGATGACTCGGACAATTTTGCCAGTTTGTTTGGTACGCGGCGACGACAGGGTAGCATCGCATCGCCGGCGTGTTGCCTCCTAGTCGACGACATCTCGCCCGAGTGTCACCAGCACGCCATGTTAAATCGACTACGCAAATTCTGTCTCATTACTGGCCAAGAATTAAATAATCACGTCGGTGGTTTTATATGACTGCAAAATTCGACACCGTTTTGTCGTCTTGAACGCAGGGCGGATGTCTCCGGCGTCCGACGCTTCATATTCCGTATGTAAATCGGCCGATGATAAATATTACTTGCCAACGTTTCGGCGCCTCCGATTTTTATGTGACTTAATTAAGCATAATGCGCTCTAATTTAATTGAAAACCAAAGTTCAGAATTTTTTTTAAAAAAAAGTCTTTCCCCACTATCTTAATCTCCTAACGTATTGACACGTGGTTACTTAGAGCATTCCTTTGTTGACTTTTACATTCTATATTCGTTTGTTATTTCGTTCATAGATCGTAAAGAGGCCTGTCCGAGTGCTTTCTGTTACAGTTAAAAAAAGGAAAACATCAAGATACTTTACTTATCTAGAATGAAGAGATTATTGATTATAGATTATAGATTATTGATAAAACCAAGTGATACCCCATCTATAAACATTAACGGCAACATTAAGAAATAAAAGGGGAAAATAGTGCTACAATAGGTAGGCTTACCTTAGAACAAGAGTGTTTGATGTTCGTTTGGTTTGTGTGGGTTTCATTTTATTTTGTCATAATTCAGAGGTTTGTTTGTATTTGTATGTTTGTATTTTTACTTGTATATCCATAAAAATTATCGCCGAGTTCCTGAAGTAGTCTAGGCGGATGGACAGCCGTTTAACTTTTTTAGATAAGCACAATTTTTGCTTTAGCAGGAAGTATAAACAAAGATAAGCCTGCACATATGTGAAGTCTGAACTTAGTCTTTAACACATGCTTTTCGAACTACTTAGGCATAAAAAAGTGTTTCGTTATTTCGAAAACAAACACCGACCTACAACTAGCGTAAATAGCGCTTCCAGCACTTTAATTTCAATTTGCCATTTTCCGGGTTTTTTTTCGAGCCTAATTACGATTGAAATGAAAGGTCTATGACAAAATATTATAATAAATCTTCCAAACTTCGTTTTAATAATTTTTAGAATGGGCGACTTACGCATTGTGACAAGCTGTAGTTACGACATTTAGGTCGCCCTCGGACGGGTTGCTCTTTGTTTTATGTTCATTAATATATATTTAGAAGACAAATAACATTCGCATGTCAAGGGATGGCGACCCCCCTATTTTAGCATTTGACCTCGACTTTTTACCTTGCAATTATCCAAATACTCTTGCTCCTACTTTCTTTAACCCTTTGCTGTTTAATACCTGCTTTTTACGTGCCTGTGATTTTATAATTGAGAAAATATTGTGAAAAAAAGAAGAAATTGCTTCTGACAAGCAATTTCTTCTTTTATCACAATATTTTCTACCCTACTGAATGGATATTTCTCAAATTAAGTCCACTTTAAATTTTCGTCTGCAAAACCTTTGAATTTGGACAGGTCCAAAATTTTATAAAAACAGGAAAGGGTTAACTTTTTTCGTCAAATGAAAATGCACGGTCGGCGCTATTCCTCGTATTCCTCGAAGTAATAGCAAAACTATGAACACTGGAATGTTTGTATCTGAAATAGGTGACCATTTACTTCGTACTAAGACCTCGTTCTTATTCTGGATAAAAAGAATTGTACATGTACTAGGTAATTAGAAAGAATGATTTTATTATGATTTGAAAGGTCAAATATCATATTCCGACTGTAAATTTTTAGTTATACCATGCAAAGACCAACCTTGCGTTCAGAATGACAGAACGGTGCAAATAGTTAGCCAATTATCACCGTGTATCAACGTACACCGGATATAGCGATTAGTGAGTCGAGGGAAACATCTACGAAGTGGGATCCATGGTTAGTATTTCTTTTATTATTTCTGTGTTTGTTGTGATTTTACCTAGTGAAAAACGATTTTACACCATTGAGGTAGTCGGTTATGTTTGTTTCTTTGGAAAACATGAAATAATTTGTTTCTGTCAAAGAATAAAGGAAAATAAACCGTCTAATCACTGACAATTTTCTTGGCCTTCTGCGAAATCGCATGAAAATACTCATATTTTACGTAACTGGCCCACGATTTACTTTGCTATACTTTCTTTGTTGTCCAAAGATTTTACATACTAAATTTTACTGCGAGATTATTTTTTGTTTTTGGAATATTTAGATAGGAAAAAAATCTACCGGTGTACGGCCTATAGCAGACAATTTCAAATCAGTGTACGAACGATAGAAAAAGTAGTGTACGAATATAGCTCAAGGGAAGGGTAAAATATCCTTACTTAAACGAGCGCAAAACTAGAACGGTCGCAGAGCAGACTTATACCCGGGTACCCCACAAGCACTTTGTCAGAATGCAAGTGCTATTCTGACAAAGTGCTATTAGTGTAGGATGTGTTTGTAACAAATATTGAGGACATACGCAGCATTTGCACGAAGTTTCATGATTCTAGGTCGCTTGGTTCTTGAGTTAGAGTCCGGAAACGAAAATTGAACAAAGGCTGACTGTGACCTTGACCTTTGATCTATGTGACCCAAAAACAATAGGGCACTTCCTTGGGTCATAAGCAAGATTTGTATAAAGTATCATGATTGTAGGTCACTTAGTTTTCGAGTTAGAGTCCGGAAACGAAAATTGAACAAAGGCTGACTGTGACCTTGACCTTTGATCTATGTGACCCCAAAACAATAGGGCACTTCCTTGGGTCATAAGCAACATTTGTATAAAGTTTCATGATTGTAGGTCACTTGGTTCTTGAGTTAGAGTCCGGAAACGAAAAGGTCTACGGACGGACGGACGGACAGACAGACAGACATGGTGAAACCAATATACCCCCCTCTTCTTCGTACGTGGGGGGTATAATAAGAAATTATGTATGAAAACGCCTAAATGACTCTGTAGTAACATTTTGGCGTTTTCGATTAGGATTCTTTTCTAGTTTTTTGCGAAAAACGGGGGAATCGTAAATCATATTGATTAAAAAATATAGATGACAATCATTTACAGAACTTTATGAACCTCTTAACATAATTATTCATTACATTGATTGTAAACATATTTTTAGCATGGTTTTCTTAGACAACGGCTAGTCCCGTTGCAGAAGGCAACTTCCTGTGAAACCAAGTTGTTTCGTTGAATTCAATTTATGAGCTAAAATTTCGCATTTCTACAGATTAAGCGTCAGGTTAATGTCAGTCTAGTTTTACGAACTGTTTCAGAATCGGATAGCAGGTCGATTTCTTGTAATATATCAGAATACTATCATTTAAATGTTTACCCTATCGTCTTATGTCATTGAATAATCGCGGCGTTTTAACCATGGGGTCTTTGATTTTTACAAGATACCTTTCTACATCAAAATATTAACAGATAGAGAGAAAAAGATGTGATTTTTAACAAGGTTGTTAAAGAATCACGATTCCACACAAAACATTTGAGCGGCCTCAGACGATTTATGATATTCACATGGTTATAATTAACGCGTATTTTCGAACCATGTTTATTCACGCACATCAATATGACCGATAACAATATTGAATTGACATATATTTCCTATATCCAATATCCCCGAAAAATAAGAACCAACGAATACGTTAGAAAAGACATCATCAAAATCCATTTCAAGCCTGTCTCAATTGTGGTTCAAAATGGAAGCGCTTGGGAACGATTTGATATTCGAAACGCATGACTGGTTGAAATACCGTTTACCTACATCATGCAAACGATCCCAGATAGGTAGGGGTATACAATAATAAATATAAATCGGATTGGTCTCTTTACCGTTTTGAAATTGATAGATTAGCCGAAGCCACATACAATTGTTTTACAATCCAATTTCGTTTTGTAGATTAGTATAGTAAACCTACTACACAAAATCAAGACATAATCTCTTGCAGTCGAAGGCTGTTGCTGTAAGAAGTTCTTGGTGACAAAAGTTAGCTTAGTTTTAGAACGGATCTCCACATGAGGATTTCCATTTAGCATGGTACCGTTGCTTTAACGTTCTGCAAACGTTTTAATCGTAAACATATGACAGGGTTTGGCCAGTTAGTGTATACAAATTTATCATAATCACAAGTCATGATACAAGGATACTAGTAAAATTTTAATTACGAATCTCAGGCCTCGAGGTCCGCCCTGCCTTCTGAATGAAACCGTTCGAGAAACAATTTGCAAATTTTGCCCAACACAAGCATTTGCGTGCAAAGCGCGGTATCATTTTCGAAAATAACAGGCGTTTTGGTAACTGAGCGCAGGGCTGGTCTGACTGCCAAACAGGGACAAGGGGAGTGCAAAACGGACACGGCGGAAGAGCAAAGGTTTAGAAAGCGCTCAAAACTTTCTGAGCGGACGAAATTTGAGTAGGTGGGCCCTCGAAGTAAAGAGCGTATGCAAAGCCTATGCACCGGGTACAAAACAAATTCATGGCGTCTTTTCAGCGTATGTAACAATTTTCGTAAGTTTGACATCCTTAATTCACCAGTAAGTGTAATGCGTCCGTACCTTGTAGAAACATGTTTAAGCAATAGGCTATGTGAAAATAATCAAGCCGATGCTGTAATATTCTTAACTTAAATCAAAACCCAATACAATGCCCTAGATAACCTTTTCATCAACGTTTAAATTTGTAGAACTGACCTTTACCAGAGTGAAGATTATTTTGTGCATAAAGATTTGCCGAAATTATCATCATCGCATTCGAAAAATATATCGCCGAATTGAGGGTAAAATAGACCTTCGTTGCAGACAGTTCGCCAGACTCGATATGACGTCACTTTCTGGATTTTACAGTCATTGCCCCCTATGACCCAATTACTCTAGACTTCACTTGGTTGAGCAGAATGTGGGATGGATATACTTTTTGAATAGTTGTGACTTTTGGGTGTTGTTTAATTTTCTGACTAAGTGTTTGGAATTAATTATGGGGTGCTGAGTGAGCGATTAAGAATAATTTTGATCCGATTGAGTGTCAATTACACGATGTTCATAACTGTTTTGGGCTAAGTTTTGCAGAGGTTTGAACTGGGCAGATGACAATTAATTACATTGTTTCATGACATTAAATTTGTTATCTGCAGATCCGTACTATTGATATCTATAATCATTACAAACATCAGGGTTCTACGTTGAATGTTCTTGAATAAATTAATTATCTTAGACAAACGGGAGGATAATTGTATATCTCAGTCGGATAGCAGCTGGAGACTAGGAAAGTATGCAATGGTAATACTGATGATAAAAATAACAGGAATCTATTGTTGAGTACTCCAGTCGCCGCCACATGACTGAAATATATATAAATCGAAGGTTCAGCGCAAGACTATACTAAGTGTCTATATATTGTATAGACACTTGATACAGTTTTGCGCTGAACCCTCGAAATGCGGCGTTAAAACCCGTGTTAAAAATTTGTTAATATATATTTGAATGGGACTTACTTTAAAAGTCTTACCGCGGCGGCTGGTGAACCTAACGACAACATCGATAATGACAACAATTGGACAATGTCTATGCTTCGGATATACCCATGAAGCACGGCCGTAATTAAATTGATTAAAAATTCGTATTTCAATTTTGTTATCTAATCATACGACGACGACAACTACGGTACCGACAACAAATGGACAATGCTTTGGATATATCCATGAAGCTTGGCCATGTTTATACTGATAAAAGCTATAGGGGCATTCAAAATAAAACATAAATGATTCTCACCGAAAGAATGGTCACTATTTACAATTGAAATTAAAATCATATCTTCAAACTGAGTAAGGGAAAAAAGAGCAGTAACAGTACGACTCGTCTGATCTTGATATCCAAAATTTGGAAAGTATGAAAGAGATGCCAGTAATGCTGAGTTTCTTTGCTCTTTAAGTCGAGACAGAGAAAATGACAGCGAGGATCTCGCTGATCCCAATTTATGCATATCATACTTGTCTAAAGCCTGTTTAAAAGCACACAATTACCAAGGTTTGACTATAACATTATACTGAAACAGGTATTCATTTGTGGTAAAGATTAGATTAGTCATGACAACTGCATTGGTAAGGGAAAAAGGCTCCATCGAATGTACAAAAGACAAAAAGATAACTTTATCCATCAAACACGTTTTAATTTAGCGCTAGACAATCCATTTAAGAAATATTTTTTCTTGCTAAAGGCCGTACACTATTAACGGGAGATTTGCTATACGACGTACACCATCTCCCTATAGGCCGTACACCGGGAGAAGAAACAACATGTGAATTTATCGGTATATTCACTTCATACAAAAGGCAGGAGTGTTTCTAGTGATTTTCTGTGTTATGTTAGGCAATTTATCATGGGTTTTAGTATGAGAAACTCTAAAAAGTCAGTCAAAACAGTATTTTCGCGATGGACAAACGGAAATCATCGGTGATTAGGGGGGTATTTTTTTAATTGTATCCGCTTATGGATGCTAACCAATCATTTGAAACGGGTTGATAGCTACATGATTATATCAGTAACGCCTGTCTTGTATGCTTACAGAAAAGTTGTACGTGATATAACAAAAAAAACAGAGAAAAGCTCACCTTGTACAACACCCCGTGACATTTCCCTCGACTCACTAATCGCTATATCCGGTGTACGTTGATACACGGTGATTATACCTAGCTTTGCACGCAAGTGCACCTTCAGAGCGGGGTATAATCGGAGAACTAATTGCACCGTTTTGTCATCCTGAATGCAAGGCAGGAAAAAATAATAATCCTCTAACTCAAACAAGGTTGAAATGAAATTTTAAACAGTACAATGTATACGGGTAGAGCTTACTGATTGTAATCACCGAGAATTATATATACGCGCCGTCCAACTAGGATCGACGCCTTTCGCTCTACCCGCTTGGCCCCTTTCCGCGTGACGTGTTACATATTTAATTCAGTTTCCAAATGACGAATGACGGGCACTGATCATGGTCACAAGCATACATCGTCTGAAAGCTCTTGTTGAGGAGATTCAGGTTTGGGTGTGAAAAAGTAGCTAGATCGTCTACCCTGAGATTGGGATGCTCTGTCATAGGCCATTCTTTTGTGACGTAATCGCGAACTGGTACCCGACATGGATGAGTCAGACACGCAGGAATCTGCAGACATTCCGGAAACAGATATTCGACTTCCGGTCCTATTGTAGTCGAAGTCTGTATGCGGCGGTAAATCTTTTTCACTTTCCGTGTCCGAAACTTCACTCTGTGACGTAATATACTGGGATGATGGAACACTGTGTGTTTGGTCGTGATGTATTCCTAGACGAATACGTCTGAGGTGGTCAGAATGGGGGTTGTGACTACTTGCCCAGCTAGATCGTCTGGAACTATCGGCTGAAGACGGACAAGCAAGACTACTGCGATGTTGATGATAAGACTTCCTCAAAGACTCTGTATTATGCTTGTAAGCAGAATAATAGACTTTTGGGATGGCGTGTGATAGATTATATCCATTTGGGGTGAAATTGAGTTGGTGAACCCTTTTTCTGGTGACGACAACATCGAATAACTGTTTCGATCTCGCGACCTCTTCTTTAATCGAAGTTGCTTCTCTGTCCATTCTAGACAGATCGTTTTTCATATGTTGAAGCATTGCGACAAGCTTCTCCTGACTTTGTACCAAATCTTTGGCCATTTCTGATCTTTTTCTTCTACGACTATTTGAAAGCAGGCCATTCGTATGTTCCACATGGTTTACGACATTCCCATTTACGTGTTCTGTCAGTTCACAGTTTCCGGAATCATTTTTGTTATCTAATATTTCACTTTCTGTGTCGGATGTTTCGGTAAAGCTGTCTACCGTTGGAGATTCGTCAGTGGGAGTTGCCTTTGTATCTTGTGTGTCAGACTCGGTCTCAGAGTCAGGTCTGAACTTTGGCATAGTGGCCTGAAATAACAAGAAAACAAAAGTAAATCACAAAATAGGAAATAACAAGATTTACAGAACAGAATGTATCCGTTTTATGGGGATTTTGTCAATTTTTCATATTAGCCTCAGGCTCATAAATGAATGCATGAGTCTATAATTAAAACATGTTCATTAAAGAGAGTAGGCAGAGATCTTAAAATCTGGGAAATTTGATCCTGGGAAAATTTGAGCACATTTTAAAACAAAAAAGAGACAAAACATGACAATGTTCCCATTGATAAACAAGCAGTATTGCTAAAGCGATTGAACGCCGCTTAGGAAAGGTCTTTAACTCGAATCGCAATATGTGGTTCTCAAATGTCTTGCAGCGGCGGATCCAGCGTTCCGTAAAGGGGGGGTCGATTTCGGCCAAGAATTCGAGTAGTTAGCCCCATAATATCCCTTATATAGATAGGGATAATTTGGACTAAATTCTCAAATTCTGTAAATCAGATTTCTTTTGTTTGTAAAATTTATAGTTCCTCCGATCCGAACGCTACAAAAAGAGGGTCGCTTTTCTTGTGTTGCAAAGCTTTGATTGAAGTTGTCCTCTAAAATGGGATACTCGGAGACGGGATTCGTTCGAAAGCCCCGAACTCCCTCTGGATCCGCCACTGTCTTGGTTGTTGCCGTTTCTTCCACAAGTAATTATAGTCCGAGACTGTATCCCCAGACTTAAATATGCTCTACATGTACTTAGCTTTGGCTTGATAGCTAAAGACGAATGCCTCATATAGCAGTGCCTTACGTTGTCAATGTTCACTGAATGAAAACTCGGATTTATGACCACAGAATTTATAGTATTCAAGATTCAGGATGAAAAAGAGAGTATGGTTGACATTTCCAGCAGATTCACATGAGCGCAATACCCGAATAAAGAGCAGCCTAAACACCCACACAATGCAGGGAGAATATTCCGAGTGGTCAGTGCAAAACTATTATAAGTGCTTATATAATTGTATGCACTTACAATACTTTTGAACTAACCCCTTGAATTTCGCTGACCGCATTTTAGAGGGTTTTAGACCTTATCTCCATAAAGAGTGCATCGTGATGTCAGACTGTGAGGAAGGTATTTTTGACTTTAGATTCAAATACATGTATTTAAAAATGTTTACATTAACCCTATGTTGTGGTACTCATTGGAATCGTCTCGTCAAGACGATTCAAATGAGAACCCACAAGATATGGTTTCATTGAGAAATAATGATTCTAGACAGATTTTACCCCCTCTTATCAATACCTCTGGAAGTACAGGCTGGCCAGAGGCTTTGTTATGTGCTCATGAGAAACCGTTAGAAATTTCTATCACATGCTCAAATAATAATTACCCGTCTTACCGGTTTTTTCCCTTTAATTTCCGATTTGAACATATATTTTTTTGTTTAAAAAAGAAATCCGAACAGTTATATACTTCACAGTTTTACTTAAATTATAAGTAGTCCTGAAAGAACAAAACCCCATTTATATACATGTATTACTCTACTATACTAGATTACGAAAATAAGCTGGATTAACGGTTGTTCAGGATAAGACCATTTTTGTACCAACATACAGAATTCTAGTCCTGTGTTTTGGATAACGAGCGTTACGTAGATAAATGTCTATATATATAAAAAAGTGCCTTGCTTTTCAATTTGTGTGCTTGTTTGAATTGGGGTTTACGCATCTGTTAACACTCTTACAGTCATATTGCGGCGGCTGAAGCACCTAACAATGGATTCCTGGTATTTCTCACACCAGTACTACCACTACATCCTTTCCTAGCCTCCAGCCGCTGTCCTACATAGGTCTACGATTATCAAACCAATGATGGTAGACAAATATTCGGAAAGATTGAGTGCAGCCGTCGGGAATCGAACCCGGGACCTTTTGAATGAAAGTGCGACGCGCGACCACTGCGCTATGACGGCGGTTCTCCTTGCTCTTGGAACCCTTCATCTGGAACATAGGACTATTTATGACGATGTCGTAACATAAGCCTGAGCTGGAGTCCGTTTCACTTAACTTCTTACGAAAAAAATAAATTAGCCAAAATCACAAATCGTACCTAGTGTTTTCCTTTAATGTTAGAGTCTGCCTTGTATTACCTTATTGGAAGCGTATTTAGAAGACGTGTCCAATTAGAAGATGATTGGTAAAATTCCATATTGAGTTACTGCTGTAGAATCAAGCTTAATATTTGACTAACGCAGAAGTTGATCGTAAGATGTTTAGTAAAACGGGCCCCTGGTAATCTTCGCAGCTGTCTTCCCAATTTACTGCTTTTTAAGTTGGAATGCGGAGCAATTCCAACTTAGATTTAACAAAACCGCAAAATGAACACAAGATAATTTCATTTCGGGTTTCTTGAGAACACATATCACGTGAACAGGATGTGAATACACTTCGGCCTATTTTGTATATCTCAACTTGACAAAGACATACAGTTTATTTCACCAAAAAGTAATAATGCTGTACAATCCAACAACTATCACTTCGTGTTTATTATCAACACGCTAATTTACGTTTTAAACGACATTTATTGAAAGTTGCGTACGAATATATTAGTATCACATGTTTGCATTACTATATTTGGAAATCATGTGATAAGTCACTTGATAATTAGCACTAGCCAATCACATGATCTACTTATTTGGTAATGTCGCGATCTGTTTTCTCAGTATTGTGGCAATAGCACAGACCAATCACGTGATCTGCTTATTTAGTAAGGTCGCGACCTGTTTTTCGTAGAATTATGTTATAGCTTCTTTTAAAGGTATAGTTTCTCTTTTCTGAACAACCTTATTACACATTTAACTTTTGACAAGGTATTATATTGTAAATTTCTGTCTAAGCTACGAAATAAATACCTTTTTTAAAGTGATGATACACTTTTGAAGTTAATGTATATTTTTGCAACATATTGTCGTTTGTTTTCCGTCATATTGCAGCTATCTACATGAATGTTTTATTGTAAAAACCCAATACTCATCCAATAAAACCCTTACCACCACATCTTTAATTGAATTATGAATATCACTGCCATATTGAATTCCAACACCAAGACAATTGCTATTTGCTATTTGAAACAAACCATCTAGTTCAACTTGCTTTCTTCACATTCCTACACATCAACATGTTTAAGAGCACCATCATACAGTTAGTTACATCGTGAAATTGACATTCATCTCAATAGAAAACATTCTTAATCGCTCACTCAGCGCTCCATTCATTCATTCCAAACACTCACTCAAACCATTCAAAAAACACTCAAAGTTTTTAGAAAAATAAGATCAACATGTACATTCAAAATGAATTAAGCAAGATCCAAATAGCGATTTCACTGACATAAATGAAATTTAAAGTGTCTGATTGGTTCTTGGCGAAATAGAAAGCTATTAATTGAACTTTTACGCATGTTTTACATAGGTTTTATATATCGCTAATTTTGTTCGTCCTGAACAAAAAAAAATAGCTTTTCATCATGGAAAAATCATTTGCGACACTTCAAATTTAAAATGTAATTGATAACTCAAATGGAGCAGAAGTTTATAGAAAAAAATAATATAAAAACTGTTTGGAGTGTATAAGGTCGCCTGTGTGTCCATTAGTCGGCTGTATGGTCCGTATCATTTTCTTCCTTTTTAGCTCACCTTACCACAACGTGCTCAAGGGGAGCTTTAGGATCACCCTGACTCCGTCGTGCGTCGTGAGTCGTCACCCTTCTTAAAACTTCTTCTCCTAAACCTCCTAAAATTTTCATTAGCCATTAATATGGGCGTGGCAGGGTAGGGTTAATTTTGAGTCTCCTCTGTAATGAATGGGTTGGCAGGGTCTATTATGACTGCTTATAATTGGAATGTCTCCTCTTCAACAATAAGGCAACTTTGAATGAATCTTTGCCAAAAAGTTTCTTGGATAAGATCCACTGGACCAATCGAATTCAGGTGAGCGGTTTAGGGCCATTCTGTCCCTCTTGGTATAATTTTTCTTCCACCAGATTCAGGCCTGTATAGCGATTCAGTGGTTTAAGCGTCTCTCGTTGTTGAAACACATTGATTTATATACGCCCGTCAAAAGACGAGACGTATTATGTGATCACCGGTGGTGGGCGGGAGGCGTCAGCTTCGCTAGTAGCTTGGGGTCACCGCCTCTCGAACGCATTCCAACTTATCAGTACTTTCAGTACTTTGATTTCATAGTGTTTTAAAATGCGCCCATGTAAAGGAAAATCCACGGGTGTCGGGAATACTTTTACAATCATTAACCCAGTCTTCAATTTCGTCATTACCTAAAGAATACTGTGGCATTTTCATCTGTGCAATCGACCAACCCATTTATGAAAAGGGTTAAGAGAAACTCTGGAAACCCGACTTGGTGTGTTTGATCGAGAATATCTTGTTTATTCAGACAGCAAGCGATCTCTATCTCATGTAAATCACGATAAGACTACATCAGAAAACCCAATTTCAACCGACAATTTAGGACTTGTATAAATTGACAATTTACCATAAGACGGGCTTTCAATGGTTACTTAACATACCCCTAGCCGGCTATAAAATCTAACCCCAGTAAATGGGCTTATTCTCGCGGGGTTGTTCCATCATTGTTTTTCAATCAATCACTCAAAAAATCTCCAAACAAATCCCCACTTGTCAGACGTCAAAGCTCTTGTAGGCAGACAAACAGCGTTATTCGAGAAGTCGTCTGCCTTTTATGGGCGTTTAGTAAGCGCTAGGATTAAGTGAAAATGGCTCAATTTGAAAGTTGTTCAAATAGAGTTTGCATGGATAACAAGAATCTAACAGATTGAAAATTGGGTACGAGTAAACATAGGTTGTTATTTCAGTTTCTAATGTAACAATTACGGAACTATTTGCAACAAAATATTATAGGCTAAAACGCAAACATTTACTAACCGTTAGCACAATTTTTCACACCGGTTTTGTTTCACATTTTTCCAGATTGAAAAAAATACATTTATAATATGACCTACATCGCTGGAGTGTAGATCATTTGTTTACCCTTTGCTGTTTAATCCCTGCTTGGAAAGTGTACCCAACTTCCAGCATATGTGTAGGAAACCAGTTATCTTAGAACACTTTCCTCGTTTCACATCCTCTCACGGTTATAAATGAATTCCTATAGATGTTGCATCGGTCTTTCAAGATGGATCTGTTTAAAACATTGGTCATTTTAAGAAATATTTTTAATTTTCTTTCTTTTATACTCTTAATGAATGTGGGAACAATTATTGTTGAGTACAGATAACCAATTGTCCATTTGTATCTTCTAACGCTCAGTTTATCGACCAGCAGGATATGAAACATTCACAATTACTACCAAATAAGAAGTAATGTGACCTTTATGATTGTATTTTTGTGATAAATCCTTTCTGTCAAACTTTTAGAACATAAGTCAAAGTCGAGTTATCAAGGTCAAGGTCATCTCGCAAGGTTGAAGTGATTTATTACGGGTTTAGTTGGCATAACTAAACCAGAAAACTCATGATATTTTCAAGTTAATCGATATCATTCCATAATAACTAGCTCATTATTGACACGATGATAGTTCTCATCCATGAATATTGAAAGATACTAAGGCCAAGGTCATCAAACAAGTTCAAGGTCATACATGAAGACCATACATTTAAAGAAATTGATATTTTGGAGTATGTGAGTTTTACACAACTTTTGAATTTACCTTTAAACAAGGGTGAACTATCCGAAAGATTAGGCCTATATAGAATAATTGCTATTGTGTAATGTAATATTAATTAAATAAATATTGTTTACTTAATATTGGTAGAAACTAAAATGTTGCATATATGCAACAATATTTCAAATACCCGATGTTGCATATATGCAACAGGTCCAAAAATGGTTGGAAAATGAGAAATTGTGTAAATCTTACTAGTTTTAAGATTTAATCCATACACAGATTAAAAAAAACTTCAATACCAATTTTTTTTAACATGTACAGGGTTGTTTGGGCACCAGAGGGTTAAATTCAATTTTCTTCATATCAACGAATACAAGGTTTGAAGAACATGACATTTCTATAAACCCATCGCTGGAAATATGAAGAATGAAGGAAAAATGTGTAAAGTTTTAATTCTCTCGTTCTCGTTTCAGTATTTTACTGACGGACACGTACAGCAAGAAAGTAAACAATAGCGAACATCAATCAAAAACAAACAGTTTGTGGGTCCGACCAGGTCGGCCATTGTTCTCTAGTCAATCAGCAACTCTGCCTCCGACTTTAAGCCACTTCAAATATGTGAAACCCTCTCGCGGATAAAGTCAACCCCGCTCAAACGTTCTCTTAGTTCTAGTTCATTACAATGTCTAAATACTTTATTCTCACTCGGGGCAAACTCAATTAGACCAAGATAACACAGTGATTTGAATCAAATTTGGAGTTTCTGATATATTACTTTTTAATGAAGACGTACGGCGTTTTTCAGCCTGCAGCCGTATCACCCTGGCAGCCAACAAAATAAACCTCCATGTTTAGAGAGTGAACAAAAGCGCGCGCGTCCACACCACTGATCTCGTTAAAATAGAGATTTGTCGATTTAATTCAAACATATCGTAAATCCAACTCTTTAAAGCTGTAGTTACGATACTTTTAAACAAAATAAGCGAAATCAGTTCGCTTGATTCAATATATTGTCAGTTTTCGGGTTGAAATACAGAAGTTAGGCAGAGTTATTGAAAAAAGATTTGCTAATAATTGTGGGAAAACTGTGCGCATCATAAGGATGTTTAATAAATCTGTATCGGTGTTTAACATTCTATTTACAAAACTGAATTCAGGCTCGGTCCAAAAGATTTGCTTCGCTAATCGGAAGTCATTCAAAAATAATAAAATTCGTTTGATGTTTGAATAATGAAAATAAAATTAAACTAGATGTCTGTTCACATAGATAATCGTATACACACGCTTGAGTATTTTAAGATCTCTAAACAGATTTTTGCCAATTCTAATAACGGCTTGAGTATTTTAAGATCTCTAAACAGATTTTTGCCAATTCTAATAACGCCTATCCTAAACACCTTTTTTTCGAACTAGAAGTTTAAACTATTGGGTTGTGGCTTTGACATAACTCATCGACATGTCTATGTGACCAGCAGCATTAGAACATTTTATTTATCGGAAACCTGTCAACGGTTTTCAGGATCACGTGACGTAGCGCTCGTGAGCGCCTTCCTTCCCATAGAAGTTTCAAAGATCAAAGAAATGTTTGATTTCTGAGGCACCCGCGAATCCTCTATTAATCCGAAAATTGTTGCAACAAAGCATTGTAGTTAGACGAGAAACTGTTAGCGTTAATAAATGTCTCCATTTCTAGAATACATCACAAAATAAAGTAAAATATACGACAGGACAGCCATATTACTGGAATTGTTGACACAAAACGATATGTATTACTAGGACTGTTAGATAAGTTCGTGGAAATCAGCGGTACAATATTTATTTTTCAATGTTTTTGCTGTATATTTGGTTAAATGAAATAAAATGAACATGTCTATGCTTATTATGAACTGTTTTTGCTAAACTGATAGGAATGACAGACGTTTCCAACATAAAATATCTGTGACCAAAGCATCTCATGTAAGCTATTCTGCCGGGCGCCGATATTTCAGCTTTCAGATTAAATGAAGAAACGTAATGACGCCAAAGAAGCAGACCTCGTAAAATCTTGACGTAATTTCCTTAAAATACCGTTTTTTATATAGATCGGGGGCTAACTGGCAGCCCGATGTCTGAGAGACATCGATAGTATCGATAGATCTAGGGTCAATAACCCAGTCAAGATCGGGGGCATATTGATTTTGTCCTGTCTGTTCCCCCCCCCCCCCCGCCCCTTTAAAAAAAATAATTATAATAACATATGATAAGGGATAGTCTTCACATTCCCCTCGAGTATTACTTGTTGAGACCTCTCTGTTTGGACCATTTCAATGTCATTTTCAATGTCAAATGTTTGGAAATTTAATTTTGTAACAATGGTTTTTTACTGATTTCCATATTACATCAAATCACGGTTTCTGAAAATTGGCACTAGCGGAGGCATTGGTGTCTAAAAACACATCTTGCTTCATTTAATGTTTGAATGCCAATTCCAAATGAGCACATACAATAATATGCACCTATTAAGATAAATGTAAAATTTAAGTTTTATTTGTAGGAAACATTTTAGGTTTAGAAAATTTAAGTTTTATTTGTAGGAAACATTTTAGGTTTCGAAACATGCATAGAGGATTACTGTTTGTTTCAGCGTAAGACAGATTTACTTTTAATTGAGTGAACAACAAAAGCTATATTTAGCAAGTGGTGGAGCCATAAGTGGCAAGACAGATTCTTTTGAGGGTGTCATTTTGCATGTGATTGCTGTGCAAAGTTCATAGCGATGTCACATATTTGGCTCCACTTAGATGACGCCAGTCAGGGTGAAATTAACAACAGCGGATTATAAGTTTTTGATAATTTCACTGGTTATGGAGTGAATTTATCAAAATGATAATCTTACCATTATTCCTAGATAAACCACCCATAAGCCTTAAAGAAATAGCAAAAACCTTCCAGTGTTAAGAAGAAATAAAGGATAATCGTTTGTTTCAGTGTAAGATCGATTAATATCCATTGAGTGAAAAAACAAAAGCCATATTTTCACAAGTGGCAGAGCCAAGAGTGAAAATATAGCTTTTGTTGTTCACGAAATGTAATATTAATTGATCTTACTCGAAAAACAAACGATAAATCTATTTCTTTATTGCAAAAAATGAGACCTAACGTGAAATTTCAAGGACATATTATCATAAAGCGAGTCTTTTTGTGCATTGTTGCTATGCAATGTTTATTGTTACGTCACTTATTTCTCCCCACATAGATGACGTCAGATAGGATGAAATGCACAAAAGCAGGGTATAAGTTTTTGATAATTTCACTGCTGTTGTGGTGATATTATCAAGTGAAAATCTACCGTTATTTCTCGATAAACCACCGAAAAGCATTAAAGAAAACAATTGTTGAATAGCTGACCCTGTCCCTTGACCTCCATCATGTCGGACTGCTTTAAATACAAATTGAATTGAGGATAATTGTTTGATTCAGTGTAAGATTCATTTACCTTTTGATTGAGCAAGCAACAAAAGCTATATTTTCACAGAGCCAGAGCAACAAGTGAATATAGCTTTTGCTGTTCATGAAATGAAATATCAATTGATCTTACACTGAAAGAAACGATTATTCTATTTCTTTGATGCCAAAATGAGACAAAAATAAGAAAATTTAAGGACAAATCTTCTAAAAGAGTGTCAATTTGCATGTGATTGCTATGCAAAGTTCATGATGACATTATTTTTGGGGCGCCTCTAAGAAAATGTTAGATAGGGTGAAATTAATGAAAGCAGAATAAAAGTTTTGGTTAATTTCACTGGTCAGTCTGTGAGTTTATTAAATGCTAATCTATCGTTTTTTTCGATAATCCACCAAAACGCATTAGAGAAAGTTACTTTCCAGCAAAATATATCCTTGTGGACATAAAACAAACTGCATAGTAATAGTAAGTGGCCAATCTGTTTATTTGGAAGAAAAAAAATCCATACAACAGATATGTGAAAAGTCTCATATATTTACAATCTCCTATACATGTAACAAAACAAATCAGTGATAAATTACAAAAATCAACAAGCATGATACAAGCAGAAAATGCAACAACCCTTTCATACATGTGAAATCAATTCTGTATTAGTCATCAAATAATGCAACTATATGTATTTTGAAAGTGATTTGATTGTTTTGAAGCTGCTGAAATGAATCTGAATAATTTGATTTATCCTTTGCAAAATTCTTTAACAAATCAAATTCTAGAGTACAAATAAATTGTCAGGTAAACAAACGTGGACACAAAAGTCTTAAGTCTTTGATTACAACCTTATAATTTCCCAAATTCAGATGAAAATTACAAACAGAGGGGTCAGCATAAAACTATTTCAGGTACCTGTAAGTACAAGGCACTTATGATAGATTTATGGTGATCCCTTGGTTTACTATTATAAATAGCATCTTTATGTGGATAAAAAGACATTTTCATTTCTTGCACAAGCAAAGGATAGATTTCACACAATTCATAAAAACAGAATAGAAATAAATTTTACATGTATGAAAAGGCAAACAAAATATCACATATGATTCTTTAAGCTGTTATCATCTTAGACTTTGTCAATTCCACAAAAAAAATTATTGGGTAGGTGGAGTTCATTCAGGACATTTCTCTGAGAAGAGAAGAGTGTTTTGTTATCAAGTTATAATATGCCTAGTTTAAATCTAGTTTCTGCTTTACTCATCTTAATCCTTGTGACATCGTGTTAACCCACATGAAAAAAACCAACTTTTATGGCTACACTCTATGGTGAAAAATCACAACATCTTAACTACAGCTTGAATAAGCTGTAGTTTCGATGTTTTGATCATTCAACAACAAAATTTTCGAAAGAGAATTTATTTCTATTACACACTTGCCTAATGTGCGTAATGGTAGATACACCCTTGTTAACCATAACTGCAGGATTGCCATGGTGGGTTATTATGGAAACAGCAGCTGAAACATAGAGTAAAGCTTAATGCTGCAGAATAAACACGCTTCATGAAATCAACAAAATAATTCAGTTGTTATTAGAACATAATCATCTGAGATCTGATAAATGAATTACATTTATAACCTTTTTCGTTGATAAAAAATTATGAGCAAATTAAAACAAGATCAAGTGCAAAAAAAAACAAGATGTGTTTGTGAAACACAAGTGTCCCCAAAAAAAGCAAATTTTACACCTCCATAGATGACCTTGACCTAGGTTTCTGCAGATGGGTATCAATGAAATCTAATATCAAGCAAAATAAGAGCATTGCATCTTGAACAGCCTTGAAATAATTGACAATGCTGAGGTTTTTGTTTAGGTTTTGTATAGACAGACAGACAGATGAACATAGGTAAAGCAATATGCCCTCAATCATATTGATGGGAGCATAAAAATCATGAACAGTCATATCTACAAAATTATAACTTGATTGAATAAACAAATTCGAATGTTATGAATCATTAATCTGAATATTGACAAAGTCAAATCATACAGAACTATATGTTTAAGGATAAATGTAGGCTTCTAATAGTTTTTCAGAGCTACAGAGGGGCTATTTTGTATTTCAAAATATTTTAGTAATACTTGTTCAAACCCTAGGTTGCTGGTACTTATCAAGACAATTCAAATGAGTACCCACAGCATGGGGTTTGATTGAGAAATTATCATTTAGACTGGCATTTCTCCCTTCTTATCTGTACCTCTGAACTACGATCTGCTAACCTCTAACTCTCATCACTATTTTAGTCAGTTAACATTGCACTTTATTTTGGACCACTAACAATGGCTAGCTAATTTATATGGCACCTGTCAATTGAAATCTAATTATTTTGTGCCTACTTTATGATAGGAACTTTAGACCTTTCATAAAGCTTTTGTCTTACATACTACCACCTAGAACATATAAGACTATCTTTTCATGAATGATGAATCAAAAACTTGTTAAGGGTATGTGACATGTCAAGAAACAAGAGGACCCTGAGGGCCCTAAATCGCTCACCTGATATTTCAAGTAAATTATCATTTAGACTCCATTTCCTATGATATGGCATGAACCTTCCCATTTTCAACAGAGTTCATTCTTGTGACCTGGCAAACATTTTGATCAAGTTTCATGAAGATTGGACTATATTTGTGGCGTTTGGAGCTCTTACAAGAAAATTGTCATTAAGGCCCCTTTTCCCGTGATATGGCATGTATACTTCCAATTTTCAAATGAGTTCATCCTCATGACCTAACAAACATTCTGACAAAGTATCATGATGATTGGACCATATTTGTGGCTTCTAGAGAGTAAACAAAAATATTGTCATTAAGACGCCTTTTCCTGTGATATGGCACTGATCCTTCCCATTTTCAATAGACTTCATCCTCATGACCTAACAAACATTCTGACCAAGTTTCATGAAGATTGGACCATATTTGTGGCTTCTAGAGTGAAAACAAGAAATTTGTCATTAAGGCCCCTTTTCCCGTGATATGGCATGGATCCTTTCCATTTGAGCAATTTTAATAAGGGACCACCCAAGGAATATTTCTGCCAAGTTTGGTTGATTTTGACCCATAAGTTTAGGAGGAGATGTCATTTAAAGATATTGTTGACAAAATTGTCATTAAGGCACCTTTTTCTGTGAAATGGCACGGATCCTTCCCATTTTCAATAGACTTCATCCTCATGACCTAACAAACATTCTGACCAAGTTTCATGAAGATTTGACCATATTTGTGGCTTCTAGAGAGAAAAAAAGAAATTTGTCATTAAGGCCCCTTTTCCTGTGATATAGCACAGATCCTTTCCATTTGAGCAATTTTCATAAGGGACCACCCAAGAAATATTTCTGCCAAGTTTGGTTGATTTTGACCCATAAGTTTAGGAGGAGATGTCATTTAAAGATATTGTTGACAAAATTGTCATTAAGGCGCCTTTTTCTGTGAAATGGCAAGGATCCTTCCCATTTTCAATAGACTTCATCCTCATGACCTAACAAACATTCTGGCCAAGTTTCATGAAGATTGGACCATATTTGTGGCTTCTAGAGTGAAAACAAGAAATTTGTCATTAAGGCCCCTTTTCCCGTGATATGGCACAGATCCTTTCCATTTGAGCAATTTTCATAAGGGACCACCCAAGGAATATTTCTGCCAAGTTTGGTTGATTTTGACCAATAAGTTTAGGAGGAGATGTCATTTAAAGATATTGTTGACAAAATTGTCATTAAGGCACCTTTTTCTGTGAAATGGCACGGATCCTTCCCATTTTCAATTGACTTCATCCTCATGACCTAACAAACATTCTGACCAAGTTTCATGAAGATTGGACCATATTTGTGGCTTCTAGAGTGAAAACAAGAAATTTGTCATTAAGGTCCCTTTTCCCGTGATATGGCACAGATCCTTTCCATTTGAGCAATTTTCATAAGGGACCACCAAAGGAATATTTCTGCCAAGTTTGGTTGATTTTGATCAATAAGTTTAGGAGGAGATGTCGTTTAAAGATATTGTTGACAAAATTGTCATTAAGGCGCCTTTTTCTGTGAAATGGCACGGATCCTTCCCATTTTCAATAGACTTCATCCTCATGACCTAACAAACAGTCTGACCAAGTTTCATGAAGATTTGACCATATTTGTGGCTTCTAGAGTGAAAACAAGAAATTTGTCATTAAGGCCCCTTTTCCCGTGATATTGCACAGATCCTTTCCATTTGAGCAATTTTCATAAGGGACCACCCAAGGAATATTTCTGCCAAGTTTGGTTGATTTTGATCCATAAGTTTAGGAGGAGATGTCGTTTAAAGATATTGTTGACAAAATTGTCATTAAGGCGCCTTTTTCTGTGAAATGGCACGGATCCTTCCCATTTTCAATCGACTTCATCCTCATGACCTAACAAACATTCTGACCAAGTTTCATGAAGATTGGACCATATTTGTGGCTTCTAGAGTGAAAACAAGAAATTTGTCATTAAGGCCCCTTTTCCCGTGATATGGCACAGATCCTTTCCATTTGAGCAATTTTCATAAGGGACCACCCAAGGAATATTTCTGCCAAGTTTGGTTGATTTTGATCCATAAATTTAGGAGGAGATGTCGTTTAAAGAAAAAGTTGACGCCGTGACGGACAGACGGACGCCGGACAACGATCGATCACAATAGCTCCCTTGAGCACTTTGTGCTCAGGTGAGCTAAAAAGGGACCGCCTGGGAACTCAATAAAATAGATATTTGAAACAAAGATTTGGTATATCATAGATCAAATAGAGGGAAAATCTCAAAAACAACTATGTAAGTAGGTAGAGTGATCATTCTAGATTCTGAAAATTGCCTAAGTTCAAAAAGTTTTTACCCTAACCAGCCTACATGATCGGTGCAGTCTGAGTGTTAGTCTGACACTTAAGGCACTACCTAGATGGTCTCTTTTTAATTGGAAGGTCACATATGTTTTCTTACTAAAAATAAAATATGCAAAGGAAGTATTCTAAGAAGAGATCATTTGCATGCTGTTTCTATTTTAATTTTTTTTAATCTAAATTCAAATTATATTTTTGCTAATATTTTCTTTTGCATACAAATACATTTAATATTCAAACAAAATCGGTATTGATACAAAACAAAAACTTCAAACTTGATACAAAACAAAAATATTGGTCCCGTTCATAATAGAATAAAACAAATGATAATTCATTACATTTAAATCTGTAATCTACTTAACATAATATTATTGATTTCAGAAAGCTTCCCATTGTGAAATTATTAGTCTCTGACTTTCATTTTAGTTAATGATTTTCTGTAGTTGACAATTGCTATGTTGAAGTATGTTTTAATCATTTATCATTGTTATCAAAATTGATAGCCAACAGTAACAAGAGATGTTTGTAAAACATTTATGCCCCCCCCATAAAAGCAGGTCAATAGCCTTTTCTTTGTATATCAACAAAGGGCAATAACTCACAAAATATGATGAGTAGAGTTATGGTTCTTGTGCACTGCACTTTTCCTCAATGAGATCTATCCACCTGTGAAGTTTCATGATTCTAGCTTGCATATACTTTTTGAGATTTGCTCTGGACAAAAAAGATCTACGGACGGATCGACGACGGACAGACTGACTGACTGACAAGTGCAAAGCAATTTACCCCTTCTTCAACAAAGCTGGGCATAATAATTGATTAATTCAGAATAGCTCTCTACTTACCTATTAACCTTGGATGTATCTGGTGAGATTAACATTGCATTAGAAAATTAAGTGAAGAGATCTCTTGTAAAAACATTAAATCTCTGATGTCACGTCTGACGAGTCTTTCAATTTCCCGATCATTGTTCAATTTTGCAACAAAAGGTATTTTCCTGCAGCTATTCCACATTTTTCATCAAACAAAATGTTTGATTTTTTTATACATATTCATACACCTTTTTATCCAAAGGTCCATTGCATGTCACAGAAATAACCATTTGTCATTCTGAATGTTATTGATTGTGACAGTGTTTGAATTATATATATGTAACCTTGGATGTATCTGGTGAGATTAACATTGCATTAGAAAATTAAGTGAAGAGATCTCTTGTAAAAACATTAAATCTCTGATGTCACCTCTGACGAGTCTTTCAATTTCCCGATCATTGTTCAATTTTGCAACAAAAGGTATTTTTCTGCAGCTATTCCACATTTTTCATCAAACAAAATGTTTGAATTTTTTATACATATTCATACACCTTTTACATCCAAAGGTCCATTGCATGTCACAGAAATAACCATTTGTCATTCTGAATGTTATTGATTGTGACAGTGTTTGAATTATATATATGTAACATTATTTTGTGAATGTTGCCATTGATGACTGATGCCATTGATCGTGACTGGTGCCATAAATAATTATGATGCTTTTATTGTAATATAGTTTTAACAATATCGTAAGTGGTCTATCAAAAACTTGTAACTGCAGCTTACAAGGTTTTGGTAGCCCACTAGCAATATGCCATTGTTGTTAAGTGGTTATGATGGTGGCTTTGGGATCAAAGGTCCTGGGACTGTTTCCTGTCCATTCCATGTGAGTTTTCCCTAGCAAAATAAATCATCAAGACCCCATTGCTCCTCTCCAACTACGTATTTAAATGTGTACCAATAAGAATGAAAGAATAAGTGGCTGCCAAAGTTAGCCATGTGTAAACAGCCAACACACAATTCAGTGATCCTGGGTTAAAGTGTAAGGTCCGTTAAAAATGCCTGGCATAAAAACAGCCTATAAACTCAACTTAATCTTTTCTAAACTTACCTAACATTGATTGAAAGAAAACAAGAAACACTGTTGCATCATCAAAACATATTCTGACCTCTTTTTTACAGAAAAGAAAGATGTGTTGGTAAAACCCTAGTTCCAGCGAAACGGCAATTCCTTTTAGCATTTGACCTTGATAATTGACCTTGATCAATGAACTTGACCTTGAATGATCTGATTTGCTGAGGAACCCTCATGCCAAATATAAGCATGGTCAATTGAATAGTGTTAAAGAATCGGGGAAATGTTAAGATTGCAGGTTAAGTTTTTGCAGACATGCTGACAGACAGACAAACACCAGTAAAACAATATGCCCTTGAAAAGCTCAGTTATTGTGTTGCATCAGTTACAAATTATCTGCTTCTTTTCCTAATCCAAAAGGCATAATTTGAAGAATGAATCTTTTTGATTGTTATATAATTATCCCAAATTAATATCAAATGGCAGAATAAGAATGATATATAGTGCAAACTTGGTTGAGAAAAGATTAATTGAAATTTGATTCTAAAGACCATATCTAGCTATCATTTTGAAAAGTGAGAAAACAGCCCTGTGTCCAGGATGTAAAAATATTTTGCGAGTGCTTTGAGATGATACCCCGCTTTGTAATTTCGAAAGCGCTTCGCTAACGTTTTCATCCTGAACGTAGGGTAGGTCAAGAGGTCAGCTCAAAACTATTGTAAGTGCATATAGATATATAGTCAATTACAAAAGTCTTGTGATAACCTTTTTTTTAACATAAACAATGGGACTAGAGACTAATAATGATTCAGAATACTTTTGATAAGTTAAATGATTTGAATCAATTTGCATCTGCATTGTGAAAATTACCATTCAGATATAAACAGTACAATACAATTGACTTTATTCATCTTAAACATTATGTTTCAAAAGCTCTGAAACTATAATATTTTTTTGTCTGAAAAATCTAAGCATTAGGAGCTCTTCGTTAAAAGCATTTGTAATATGGTGTTTTCTTTCCCTGTAGAAGTAATCAGTAACTCAGTGGATGTAATTGTATAATTTACCTTATACCAGAGTGCCAATTTTTACAATGCAAGTACAAACATAAATAGATCATGTGACTGTCATGTGACAATCATGTGACTATCTAGGTGGAATGTCATCTGTGGGTGTGTTATTTTCAGGTAATTTTGACTCTTCATCTTCATCTGAAATAAACATAAATTAAATATAAATATCTTTATCCTGATTGTGTCAAACTATATTTTGGACATTGCAACAGTCTAGCTACGTTTTGAATACTAATATCAAATGTAAAGCAGATTACAGTAGACTTAGATCAGAGAGCATGTCTGTGCTGGCTGATCCTTGTCTATATTCTCTGCCAAAGATTGGTATTTGTCATGGAAAGCATGAGAAGAGTTGAACCCATTGTCAGAAAACAAAGCAGGAAACTAAGTCAAAACCCAACTGAAAAAGATAAGTTTAGATTTAACTAAAGAGATATAAGGATATGAAATGAGATTATTTATCTTAAAACTGTATTTGAAAATTATATTCAGAAGGAATGTATTTCCTCTAATAATAGCACACCTAAATTTAGCACCCCTACATTTTTAACCTAGATAAACCTCTTCAAATGCCTACATTTATGAAATTTTTGAGACTTCTTCTCTAATATGAGATGAATTTCATCTTAACAATCATGATTGATAAAAGGAAATTTACCCCAAATTAAAGGGAAAAGGGCGTAAAGACATCAATTTTAAATCAGAAAATGCATACTAAATTAAAGCTTCCTGACCATGTTATGTATAGCTCTAGGAGTGTTTATTAGGAGATATATGGTATGACATTGTGGTATGCTCAGCATGTTTTTAACACTTATGCCACTGAAACAGCATATTTTTTTAATTAACAGATGAAGGGATAATTTATTGATTTCATTGAGGTATGAAACTAAAAACCTAATCACACTGTATGAATACGTGAAGCTAGTACAAATTTTGTACCCGGGTACTGAGATCTTATTACTCGCGGGTTCTCCAGTACCAGATGATTACTGCCCATATATTTTTTTCATCTACTAAATACAAAGGTACACCCAAAATTGTAATAAAGGGTTTTCTAACATGCAAATTCTGACATGGTTTTTAAGGGATGCAGGTGTCTAGAGTCTGTGACTAGCAAATAGATAGCCAGGACTCTCAAAACAATATGATGTAAATCTGTAGGACCACCTGAAAATCAACATCAGAAAAGAATTGATGACTGTTTTAAACAGTCTTCAATTCTTTTCTGAATTTGATCCCCAAAGGTAAATATTAGATAAATAGTGCTTATACAATAATCAGCTTACGGGTAATGATGTAAAAAGGTAGTAAAGTTAACTTATCCCATACCCAGGTACTTGTGCAAGCTCTAGTGAGGTCTAAGGCTAATATTTGTATACTTTTAATTATCTTTGGAGAGTGGCATGTGAAAAGATGTTCAGATTTCAAGTAAACGAAGCGCAAAAAGATCAAAGGCCATAATGACATTTAGGTTTGTATATGTGGCCTGTCAGACAAAAAGAGACCATCTGGGTTGTCTTTGTTGAAGCTAGTCTAACCATGCAGGCTGACATGGGGTGAAACTTTTTGTACTAGACTGTCCTTCTTAATCTAGAACTATCACTAGAACTATCATTAAACCTCTACTGGAACCAATCTCTTTTACAAATATTAATTCCAAGAGTTCCAAGATGGTCCCTTTTTGTATTACTACTTTTATCCTTAACAACTGATGTACATACTTAATGGTATTCCTAAAGCTTTTGAGAATTCTTGTAAAGAATATGATCCACTTTTATCTTCATCAAACTTGTCCAGATCTTCCTTATCTGGGGTATTTGGTCCAAGAAAACCTCTTAGATCATCATACAAGACCTGATTCACAGAATAGCCCTTACTCCAATGCATAAACCCATTCTCTAAATCTGTAAAGAATAGTTATGCACATGATAACAACAGAAGGTAATTAGATAGAGAGCAATGATGCAAGCCCTCACTCAAAATTTAAAAGCTCTGTGCTTAAATGTTTAGAAGAAGAATCATTTTAAGAATTAAATGTTGTCATTTTAAAGCTTTGTTTGTATGTATGGGCTTTAACCCCACTTTCAACATAACTAGAATTGTATTGCAGAGATTAGTGCACCTTCCCACGGTTTCCTGTCATTTCTCACACCAGTGCAATCACAATATAATTCATAATTCATTGGCTCAGTGCAAAACAGTTGTAACTCCCTATAAACATATAGGGAGTTACAACTGTTTCATGCTAAGCCATAGATATCTCAATGACTTTTGTCAAATGTTGGATGAAAATCGGCCTAACCAGGTTCAAACTCAAATGGGGATTGACAGCCGGATGCATTACTGCTAGGCAAGCCAGGCTCAGAGTCTTTTTAAAGCAAAAACAAAATCACTCCCACTGTTAGTTCCCTAAAAATCTTGCACTAGAAAAAACTAGAAAGCCATGAATGGCTTGAGTCGCTCCACAGGCTTGAAATTCTTGTAATAGCAAACCTAAGTTTGGGTTCTATTGATGTTAATTGAAATGATTTTTAAAGTTTCCACTATACATCATATAGAGAAATGATTTCCACCTATAAAAGACATATTTTTCATCCAACGCCAATAATTTTAGGCTGCATGATATGGGTCACCCAAGAATCATACCAATGAAGTTTGATTGATATCCATCTGTTTCATTCTGAGAAAATGATTTTAAAAGTTTCCACTATATAACATATAGAGAAATGACCTCCGCCCATAAAATACATATTTTTCATCCGATCACAATATTTTTTGGTAGACAGATAAAGGGTTACCCAAGGATTATTCATGTAAAATTTGGTTGATATCCATCCATTAGAATCTGAGAAAACTCACTTTTTACTAAATTTGGAAATTAGCCACGCCCATTAAATCCATGTTTTATACTGGATAAAAATTTCTTGAACAACTTTGAAAGAGGGTCACCCAAGGATCATTCCTGTGAAGTTTGGTTGAAATTCATCCAGTAGTTTCTGAGGAAAAGATTTTTAAGAAAAAGTTTACGACCGGACGCACGGACGCACATACGGATGGACAGACGCACGACGGACACAACGCCATGACAATAGCCCCAGTGGCTTTCAGCCAGTGGAGCTAATAACTAGAAAGCCATGAATGGCTTGAGTCACGGACACACATACGGATGGACGGATGCACGACGGACACAACGCCATGACAATAGCCCCAGTGGCTTTCAGCCAGTGGAGCTAATAACTAGAAAGCCATGAATGGCTTGAGTCACTCCACAGGCTTGAAATTCTTGAAATAGCAAATCTAAGGTTTGCCTAGATTTTAAGATATTTAGGGTTCTACTGATGTTGAAATTGAATTTCAAAGTTTCCACTTTGTAAAATATAGAGAAATGACCTCTGCCCATAAAAGACATATTTTACATCCAATGACATTAATTTTAAGCTGCATGATTAAGGTTCACTCAAGGCTCATTCGTGTGAAATTTGGTTGATATCCATCAATTAAATTCTGAGAAAATGATTTTTAAAGTTTCCTCTATATAACATATAGAGAAATGACATCTGCCCATAAAATACATATTTTTCATCCGATCACAATAATTTTTGGTAGACTGATAAAGAGTCACTCAAGGATCATTCAAGTGAAATTTGGTTGCTATACATCAATTACATTCTGAGAAATTGAATTTCGAAGTTTCCACTATATAACATATAGAGAAATGACCTCCGCCCATTTAATACATATTTTTCATCCGTTCACATATATTTTTTGGTAGACTGATAAGTATTCACTCAAGGATTATTCCAGTAAAATTTGGTTGATATGAATCATATACATTCCGAGAAAATGATTTTTAAAGTTTCCACTATATAACATATAGAGAAATGACCTCTGCCCATAAAATACTTTCTTTTCATCCAATCACAATAATTTTTGGTAGACTGATAAAGGGTCACTAGGGATCATTCAAGTAAGTGATATTTGGTTGATATCCATTGATTACATTCTGAGAAATTGACTTTCAAAGTTTCCACTATATAACATATAGAGAAATGACCTCCGTCCATACAATACATATTTTTCATCCGATCACAATAATTTTTGGTAGACTGATAAAGGTTCACTCAAGGATGTTTCCAGTGAAATTTGGTTCATATCCATCATATATCCATTCATTAGAATCTGAGAAATCTCACTTTTTTACCATATTTGGAAATTAGCCACACCCATTAAATCCATGTTTTTCATTGGATCAAAATTTCTTGAACAACTTTGAAAGAGGGTCACCCAAGGATCATTCCTGTGAAGTTTGGTTGAAATTCACCCAGTAGTTTCTGAGGAGAAGATTTTTAAGGAAAAGTTTACGACCGGATGCACAGACGGACGGACAGGCGCACATTGGACACAACGCCATGACAATAGCCCCAGTGGCTTTCAGCCAGTGGAGCTAAAAACTTTATTTGTGATGTGGAAACAAAATAAGGATAGAATAGTTACTCAGGACCTTTTGAATGATAGTCCAAAGCGTTACCACTATGCTCATGTTTATTTGGAAGTGTCTACCCATTACTAAAGGTTAATATGGTAATAATTCATTTTTCAAGGGTTTTGATGAGGGATTTGATCAATTTTAACATTTTTTCAGTAATATTGCAATGGCTGGCACACTAAACAATGCATTCCTGGTATTTCTTTCAATAGTACTACAACCACACCCTTTTGAAGCCTTGAACTACTCAACCAACATAGGTTTACAATTAGCAAACCATGTGCTGCTGTCAGGATGGAACCTAGGACCACATGAACGGCTGTCTGCCGTACTACCAACACTGTAATGTCAGGCACAAATATAATGAGAAACGAGATAACTAACCTGTTGCATTTTTTATAGCAGATATGTTTATAGTAGAGGACCCTGATACAGTGGATTTCTCAACTTTAATGGAATTTGTGACTGTCTTTGGCACTTCTGAAATTAACAAATTTAATGTCAGATATATCCTGATTTAGTTTTAATGTGACCAAGTCCTGACTTATATGATAATGTAGGACCATTCCATTATCATCTTTAATAGTATAAAGGTTAAAATATTGTATATTATGACAATTACATTGATTAGTCATATTATATTACATTTAGTGTCTGTAGGGTACTTAAAATATTCTACACAAATTTGATTCATAACAAGTTCAAATTTGAATGCATTTATTTTTTTTGTACAATAATTGTTTTTCAGAAATGTAATGAGTTATTGAGAAAATATTGTGTGAAAAGCATTTTCTACTTCACTGATAATTATTGATTATAAATTATTCTCATTCTAGTGAGTAAAAGTTTCTTCTGAAGATATTACAAAGAACAATACCTTCTTCATTTTCAAAGTCTGAAAAGATGCATAGGGGAAAGAATTGCGAAAAAAATGTATATTTGTTTGGATAAAAGCAATATTCACTTTTATTTCACACCTAAACAATTAAGACCAATGACATCGCTTATTTTGCAATGTGAGAGTAAAATATCTAGATCCATATTGTACAACCAGAACGAGGCTACTAGCAATACGGATTTTATTCTAAAACTAGAAAGCCATGAATGGCTTGAGTCGCTCCACAGGCTTGAAATTCTTGTAAAGGAATAAAAGTTTTGACTAGACTTTTAGATGTTTTGGATTCTACTGATGTTGAAAATGATTTTCAAAGTTTCAATTATATAACATATAGAAAAATGACATCCGCCCTTAATGCATATTTTCATCTGATCACAATAATTTTTTGTAGACTGATTAAGGGTCACTCAAGGATCATTCCAGTAAAATTTGGTTGATATCCATTGGTTAGATTATGAGAAAATGATATCCAAAGTTTCCACTATGTAACATATAGAGAAATGACCTCCGCCAATAAAATACATACTTTTCATCTGATCACTATAATGTTTGGTAGACTGATAGAGGGTCACTCAATGACCATTCCAGTGAAATTTGGTTGATATCCATTTGTTAGATTCTGAGAAAATGATTTCCAAAGTTTCCACTATATAACATATAGAGAAATGACCTCCGCCCATAAAATACATAATTTTCATCAGATCACTATAATTTTTGTTAGACTGATAAAGGGTCACTCAAGGACCATTCCAGTGAAATTTGGTTGATATCCATCAGTTACATTCTGAGAAAATGATTTTCAAAGTTTCCACTATATAACATATAGAGAAATGACCTCCGCCCATAAAATGCATATTTTCCATCCGATCTCAAAAATCTTTTGTAGACTGATAAAGGGTCACACAAGGATCATTCATGTAAAATTCCATTGGTATCCATCAATTAGAATCTGAGAAAACTCACTTTTTACCATATTTGGAAATTAACCACGCCCATTAAATCCATGTTTTTCATTGGATCAAAATTTCTTGAACAACTTTGAAAGAGGGTCACCCAAGGATCATTCCTGTGAAGTTTGGTTGAAATTCATCCAGTAGTTTCTGAGGAGAAGATTTTTAAAGAAAAAGTTTACGACCGGACGCACGGACGCACGGACGGACGCACGACGGACACAACGCCATGACAATAGCCCCAGTGGCTTTCAGCCAGTGGAGCTAACGAGATAACCTATATTGTGCAATGAAAGTGATGCAAGCTATATTGTACGATAAAAGTGAACCTGCAGTCCCAAATATAGATATCACCACTTTTCGCAGCCTTTTCAATGTATAAAACCCTCTGTTCGTAGGTATTGAAATAATGATCTTGAGAAGATTCTTAATTTCTTCATTTGTTACATTGTTTAGCAAGTAAAGGATAATTCAGTGACATAGAGGGGCACAAAATTGTTGTTGTTTCTTGATTTTAGAATATCATTTGTTCACACGAAAATTTACATTTTAAGCGATGACTGGTAGTCAACATTTTTTTATGTTAATTACATATTATAATAATCAGTAAGCACTTATCGACTTGACACATGAAATAAGCATTTCATGTGGAATTCTTTTTTTAGAACAAATGTTCGTTTCAATTTTAACATGTTCATAGTGACTTGCATTTGACGCCCTTATCCGGATCATTTTGGATTTATTCTGTTTGTCTCTCTCAAATGCTGCAAATCATTAATTGTCGAACTTTCAGTGTATGGTGTGAAATAAAGATGTCATGTAACATGATCGAGTACAATACTGAATTTATTGGATTCGTACCCTGCAGAACAAGTCTTTATTTTGACTCGTCTATCTCCTCGTCAAATATAGACTGGTTCTGCAGGGTACTCATCCAATAGAATTCAGCATTTTACACGATCATGTTAAATAACCTCTTATTATAACTATAATTATTCCTTTTTTGCTGATGATTTTTTAATTCCAAAGTAAGGGTCTTTGAATTGGTTAAATAATTGGTTGAAAATTCTGTAGTCTGTAAAGTATCATATGATATATATTAGTGTTTTGTATGAAAAAATATCTGACAAGGTTCGGGGAATTTATAATTTTCGAGGCTCTGCCGAGACAATTATCAATTCCCACAACTGAATTAGATATTTTTTTTCATATAATACACTAAGTACATATTATATATATCTCATAACCTCTATTTGCCTTGCTTTCGTCAATGCTTCTAAAAGAAACGCAAGTTTCTAAAATAACCACATTATGACATTGTTCTAAAAATATCTTTGCAATGTCATTTAAAACATCATATGGGATGTTATTACAAGGATATTTGTATAAAATGTAATTACCAGTGCCTGTAGTTTGTGAGTTTTTTGTACTGGACTCTGGTGTCAGAGTTGTGGAGGGTGTTTCTTCAGTTGTTTGTGTAATGTCTGCAGAAAAACAACAAAGAGAAATCCTTGTCATGCTTCATACTGTATTTCTCCTAACAAACGCTCCCAGGAGCTAAACATTGCATGGTCAGGGAGCTTTTTTTAAAGTCTCATTTAAAAAAAATCATTAAATTGATATCTTTTAGGTCCTTTTCCCTTTAATTTAAGGTGAATGTTCTCTAAACAATCATATAAATGATTGTTTAGAGGAAATCCATCTCAAATTAGAGAAGATTTCTCAAAAAGTTCCTAAAATTTCAGCATTTGAAGAGGTTTTTCTTAGTTAACAATATAGGGGTGCTTCTACAAGGGAGGGCACTATTATTAAAGGAAATATGGTATTTTTTTGCAATTTTTTTTTATGTTAAAGTGCGGAAGGCTGTGAAAAAGACACTGTATGCCAGTATTTCTCTTGAAAATTAATTCTTCACACAATTTTGGGTCATAGGCTGATAAAATACATACTTTTCATCCAATCACAAAAATGTTTAGTAGACCAATAGAGGGTTACTTAAGGATCATTCCAGTGAAATTGGGTTGATATCCATCAATTACATTCTGAGAAAATGATTTTCAAAATTTTCACTATATAACATATAGAGAAATGACCTCCGCCCATAAAATCCATATTTTCCATCTGATCATAATATTTGGTTGACTGACAAAGGGTCACTCAAGGATCATTCCAGAGAAATTTGATTGATATCCATCTGTTACATTCTGAGAAAATGATTTTCAAGTTTCCACTATACCACATTATAGAGATATGACCTCTGCCCATAAAATACATATCATCGGATCACAATTATTTTTTGTAGACTGATAAACGGTCACCCTAGGATCATTCATGTAAAATTTAATTGGTATCCATCCATTCTGAGAAAACTCACTTTTTACCATATTTGGAAATTAGCTACGCCCATTAAATCCATGTTTTTCACTGGATCAAAATTTCTTGAACAACTTTGAAAGAGGGTCACCCAAGGATCATTCCTGTGAAGTTTGATTGAAATTCTTCTAGTAGTTTCTGAGGAGAAGATTTTTAAAGAAAAAGTTTACGACCGGACGCACGGACGCACTGACGGACGGATGCACGCACGACAACGCCATGACAATAGCTCAAATGGCCTTCGGCCAGTGAAGCTAAAAATGTGAGAATCTGGAATATCCCAGTCAGATTCCTTTTTATTCCGTGAATGACCAAGGCAATGGTATCAATAAAATTTAGTCTTTACACAAGTTAACTGCATAGTGTTGTCATTCCAAGTCCTAGGACTTTAAGTCTATGTCAAATGTTGAATTATTATAAATTTTGTGAATAAACGCGCAAAAAAAATCTTGTGAGAATACCTTTGATCATTAAAACCTCATATCTCTTACTAAAAGGCTAACTCTTACTAAAAAGCAAACTTTTTGGACAAAAAATAGATTTACCCTCTTTTACTCACAGTAATATTGTGTTAACCCTTTGCTGTTTAATCCCTGCTTTTTACATACCTGTGATTTTATGATTGAGAAAACATTGTGAAAAAAGAAGAAATTGCCTCTGACAAGCAATTTCTTCTTTTTTCACACTATTTTCTACCCTACTGAATGGTTATTTTTCAAATTAAATCCACTTTAAATTTTCGTCTGCAAAACCTTTGAATTTGGACAGGTCCAAAATTTGTAAAACAGAAAAGGGTTAATGAAAGAGTACAAATCAAAACAGTCACTGTGGAGAGAAAAAAAAAATCTTATGATTGAATAAATATTCAACCAAAATTATCAATACTCGTAGTGGTGGTTTTCTTAACTATGTTCAAAAATTTTACGTAGTAAATTGAGGGGTAAGTGCAAAACTATTGTAAGTGCCTATGAATATATAGGCACTTACAAACGTTTTGCACTGACCCCTTAAAATGTAATACATACTTAGAGTGTGCATCTGCCGTAATATTTGCATTTTATTTATCTGGTGGGAAATGACGGAGTGAAAAAATGACAGAAAAAAATATTACCATATCTCCTTTGCCAATTGTTCGGCATGATAAATTGATTGATTGA
Source organism: Fragum whitleyi (assembly GCA_948146395.1). Classification (NCBI taxonomy): domain Eukaryota; kingdom Metazoa; phylum Mollusca; class Bivalvia; order Cardiida; family Cardiidae; genus Fragum; species Fragum whitleyi. Next base: position 17,834,411 of record OX411548.1, on the reverse strand, counting down.
ATTGATTGAATCGAGTTTAACGCCGCTTTCAACATTATTTCAGTTATATCGCGGCGGCTGGAGCACCTAACAATGGATCCCTGGTATTTCCCTCACCAGTACAACCATCACATTCTTTCCTAGCCTCCATCTGCTATCTCACATAGGTCTACGGTTATCAACCCATTGGTGAGAGACAAATAGTCGGAAAGAATGAGTGCAGCCATCGGGGATCGAACTCGGGACCTCTAGAATGACAGTCCGACACGCTACCAACTGCGCTATGACGGCGGCCATGATAAATTGAAGAGTTAGTGCAAAACTAATGTAAGTGCCTGTAAATACATAGGCACTTACTATAGTTTCGGACTGACCCCTTAAAATGTAATACCTACTTGGAGCATGCATCTGTCGTAAAGTCTGATCTAGGTATGACACATAGTGTTGCATTACAGTAATTTGGTGGGAAATGTTGTTCAGCATGTTGGAATGGTTCAAAACTATACTGGCTACATTGGCTTGGTTCATCTGTACATCATTTAGTGTTTCATTCATACCCTGACAATAAATAAGCCTTTGTCAGTGATCATTAACAAATCAACTATAGTCCATCATAAAGAACCTGGAACATTTGCATTATGTAATGAACCTGCCTTGTGGATGTTTTCTTAGACACTTGACTAACAATGGTTCGCAGCAAAAAAATAATTTGTCACTTGTTACTACAATTATATGTGGACCTTACTTAAAGCTACTTAAGTATACCCCTGCAAATACTGATATCTTCCAAAACTAACTTTTCTGGGGACCCTAGTGCTAATCAAGGGGAACAACTGCAAAATAAACAAATTCTGAGATTCATAGTTCTTGAGAAAAGGACTACATAAATTCCTGTTTCACCTTGTCAAGTTTGAAAATATACAGGAAGTAAATATGAAACTGATATGAATTTTGTTAAATGACAAATAGGATATCTAGCTGATACACCACGACCGTTCGCAGTAATTTTGAGGAAAGAGCTATTGTAATTTTGGTTAGGGGCAGGTGCAGTTCCCCCATCTTCTTCGAAGCAGGGCTATAAATATCATTACAGCTACAATGAAAAAGGTCATTGGAATACTGTTAATGGAAGGAGATTGAATACAAGTCAATACCTTAAGCTGACCCTCCAGTGCATCTTTGAAAACATCAAGAGATTCCTGGGGTAAACTAACTGACTGTTCACTGCCAACAGACTGAAACAAAATACAAATGCATAGTACAATATTAAAGTAGTGGATCTATGATAGTTCCACATCCTTTTGGAAGAAATTGAACTTTAACATTATCAAGGTTTCCTAATGTTATCATTAGAAAACCTCTGTCAATATTGTGAAATACCATGAGTTACGACACAAGACCAGACATGCAAAAAAACAGATAATGAAAGCTAAAAGGAGTTTAAAATTCTATTGATGCTGATTAAAATGAGTGAGCCAACAAAGGTTGATCATCTCTTTGTAATTGGTATGGTAGAATTCCTTGAAACAAATATTTTAAGTGATTCAATTAAGTAGAGGTCTGTCAGGTATGTAAACTTTCAAGGTACTTTACCTTACAGACCTCTACTTAATTGAATCACTTTTGAAATATTTTTTTCAAGGAATTATTAATTCACCAAAATCAATATCTATATTTAAAGGAAGATACAGATTTATTCTTTTTGCTCCATCAGTGCTACAGATAGAGGGGTTATTTGGAATTTTCTTATTCAAATATTCCACTAATACTTGCAAATACCCTATGTGAGACAATGCCTTGTTGAGGTGATTCAAATGAGTACTCACAACATATAGTTTAAACTAAACAATGTTTTATATTGACAATAACCCTATTAATAGTTATGTGTAATCTATCAATATTTTAAAATGTTATACGAATCAGTTCTTTCACCTTCTGAATCCAGCAAGTACAACTCGTTTTTACTCAAAACATTAGCCAGTGAAATACTATTTAATTAATCAACTGTTTGTTTGTATGGGGTTTAATGCTGCTTTTAACAAATCTTTCAGTTGTATCACGGCTGCTTGAGCCCAAAACAATGAATCCTTGGTATTTCTCAAACCAGTACTACTATTACATTCTTTTCTAGCCTCCAGCTGCTATCCCACATAGGTCTACATTATCAACCCATTGGTGGGAGAAAAGTTGTCGAAAAGGATGAGAGCCACTATCTGGGATTGAACCTGGGACCTTTTTGAATGATAGTACAAAGTGCTACCACTGCACTATGATGGCTGCTCTAATTTATCTTACAGCAAAAGAAATACAAATCCACTTTTTAACTTACCTGCAGTTTTTCCAAGTTGGATATTCGTTGTTTTAAATCAGTAATATTTCCAGCAATATCTCCATATTGGCCCTGTAATAATGTTGGCACAGCTTGGGAACCATTTGAACTCATTCTGGATAACTGAAAGTGCATAATAACCATCCCCAAATATAGATCTTAATTTTCTGATGCTTGTTAGTGAAAATCAGAACAAGGAGAGATCAAAATTCTACCTTCATTAAAGAAAAGAGTGTTACAGTGGTCTCGCGATATCTCGAACACACACGGGCCTGACCAATTTGCTCGAGTCATCGCATGATTCCAGTTAATGCCAGTACGCAAAATTGTCCTGTACGAAGACGTTTCACTGCATTTTAAACTTTACCTTTGCATATTTTGTCTTCAAAATATGCGGTACCTATGTAAAATACTGCTAGGGGAATAGTTTTATGAAGTACCAATGATTTAAAAACGATTCGTTAATTTGGTCAAATTGTCAGAGTTGAAAACAGAAAAACACAAAAAAGTCGATTAAGGCGTCAGGTCAATCTAAGTAGTGTCTGTTCTCTGTACATTTAGCAATCCTAATGAGAGGCATATTCTTCTTCCTTTTAGACGTTTTATTAGTCAGAAGATAGGCTAGGTTGCAAGCAATTCCTTCTTTTCTCACATTTTTTTCTTTGTAGCTACAGCTAAACTACAGCTGAAAAAAAGTAGCTATGATGTTTCAGTGGATAATCATCAATATATTTCATTATAACGGTGAATAATTTGCTGAATTACTCACGAGGATGAATTGATTCCACAAAAATGCCGATTTGTTTTATTGTCATTTCAAAGTCTCAAAATTATTTTCTAGACTTTCAATTCCCATCCTAAAATCGATTAAGTGTGGCATACAAAGAGGTGTGAAAATAAGTTGTCTGACTTGTGGAAACCTCGTGAAAAAGTCCTAAAGGTATTCTTGGTGATGGGCCGAGATAACAAATATGCACTGTAAGTTAATTTTGATGCAAAAATAGATGTCAGAAAGGTGCAAACCCCTTTGCTCAAGGGAATGCAGTAAAATTTGACCATGGGACTGAGATTGCTGCTCGAGTGATCAGGCAATCGTGCGTTCGAGTTAGTGCAGTAATACCCAACAAGGAAATAGAGTAAGACGCGTCGGGACCGGAAGGCGACCTCGAGATTTGGCATGAATTCGACTTTTTGCCCTCTCGAGGTAACGCGAGACCACTGTATTTGAATAAATGAATCCAGGCTTAAAGTAATCAGTCTATTTTTTTTTCTAGGGAGAAAATTGTTGAAAAGAACAATTTGCTTGTTATAACAGTTTCTTCCTTTCAACTAGTCCCTCTCCCCAAAAGAAAAGGATAGATTTCTTTAAAAATTACTACTCAGTGTAAGCAAACATTATATGCAACAACTTTTATAGTGAACTGATTTAAATATTGACAAATAGACAAGGGTTGAAAAGTAAACAAACTTATTTAATTGTTGAAATATTCTCATATGATATGAAAGAGTCCATCAGGCTCCTCCTTGCAAAATGAAGGAGGTCAACCTTGAAAATAAGAAGCCTTATACCCCCTTACTCCCCTAACTGTCCAATCATGCAGAACTGCAGATAGGGAGGTATTTTTGAATTATAGTTCAGTGTATTTCAATTATTTCGGTACAAACCCTATGTTGCTGATACTCATTGGAATTGTCTCCTTGAGTACCCACAACATGGTGTTTCATTGAACAATAAAGATTTAAGACTGGCTATCCCTTCTTAACTGCAGGGCTGAATCTAGGTTTTCAATAAAGTGGGCCAACTCCCCCATCACATTTTAAAATGTGGGCCAACATGTTTAAGGATCGGGCCACAAGCAGACATTCTCTTTTACACATTAAATTCAAAGTTCTGACTTAGTATCTTAAAAAGAGAGACACAAGACAGTGAGATGTGAAGGAACATTTTGTAACAACCTGTATGTCCATTTATTTGATAAAGATATTATGTTGTTGAGATATTTTTGTCCTTTCATTTTCTTTATAAATCTTATTAAGGTAAGTAATTTTAATTCATTTGGTTCTAAAGGCTTTCCAAACCCTCCCCTCTGTTATACGGATGCTGTATTGATTGCCCATTAGAAGAGAAAGAAATGTGAACAGTCGTGTTTCACAATCACTCACTCTACTGAAAATGTGCAACCAAAACGTCGGAAGTACAACTTCAGTAAAGTTGCACTCACATGGACTAGACCACGTATCGATGATAATTATTCCTGATGATAGATATTGTTGAAAATGAAAGTTTTGATTGATGCATTTTTAATAGAGTATAAATAAAGGAATTTCCCGAGAGGATAATCAAAGTTCCAAAATTAAACCATCAAAATCTTGGTGTATCATTCCAATTACGCGACGCTATTCCATTGAGACATAGACATTGGAAAAATTAATCTAGTTTTCGTACCTGATTCTTATTTATTTATTATCTTTCTTATGTCCCGATAGAAAATTCTTATCTAAATTAACAGCTTTCGGAAGCTGGGTCGCCTGTCTTGTGTTTAAAGGATATATGTGAAAATTGATTGCATAAAGCTTTATCCATAAGGTGTATTGGTATCACTTACGACTCTATTACCTTAGAATAATACTACACAATAACTGTAGGCTATCTTCACTGAAGCGTTACTTTTATCGAAGAAGCTGACTGAGGATTCTATTTATAGTTACGATTATTCCAGGGTAGATATAAACAGCTTTACACAATACAATATAAATTAGGGGTTTTCTCAACAGTCTCTAAATGTGTTCAAGATTAACGCACAGCTTATTTAATAATGCGCCAATCTTTTAAAATGCGCGTGACCTGTGCCGCACGGCCTTGTGATTTTTGCGGCATGAACAATTTTAAAGCGGGAAACCCGCGCCCTAGATTCAGCTCTGTAACTGTATCTCTGTCCATGTCAATATCATAATATTCAGAATATCTTACCATATCTTGCAGTATGTCAGTAACAGCTGTTTTAAACTGGTCACTTGTCCAATATTCATCAGTAGGACCCTCTGACATATCTCCACCTGGACCACTGTTTAAACTACTTTTTAGGGAATGTGACACATTTTCCAGCTTTATAAATCTTTCCTGGAAAAGATACTTAAATCATATTACTAATATATATAAATATGATCAAACTTTCATGAAAAGCATGACACAATTAGTGGTTGAGGGAAAAAATTACATAAAACACAACATAAGATGCTAGGCTGAAGTTAATAATGAAAATAACAGGTGCAATTCTTTTTCTTTTAATTTCTAAAAATGCACAGTAAACAGTACTCATATTCATAATAAAGATGCCCTGTAATCAGGGTAATAAAATTACAATAGTTAGCATTCAAACTATTTGCAAAATATATCCCACTTTGCATGCCATAGCATGGTCAAAGTGGGGTATAATTTCCTAACAGTTTGCAGTGTTTTGTCATCCTGAAGTTAGGGCAGGTTTCTCTCTAGACTTAAAAAGAACATATTTTCTCAAATTTTCTGATCTTCTATAATGAAGGCTTAGGAGTGCTGAATAACATTTGATCCTGTGAGTGCCTGTGAGTGCAACTTCCAACAATATGACATATGTGCAAGGCGCAAACATTTAGCAGCCTAGACTAATACATAGTGTCATTAGAAGATTACCTGACTATCTACAGATATTTTAAGACCTTATTAATCTATAAAGAGTATAATGAAGAATCTGGCCACTTACTTCATAAGCACTTAAGCTTTTCATTATCACAGAAATCTGACCTGACACAGTGGAATTCAAATCTTCTAGCCTCTGGGGAATCAACTGTACAAGACAGAAATTAGAATGTTTTTTACTACAACTTTTTTTGACTATTAATTTTAATAGATTGCCAAATCTCAAATGATAAGATATTTAGACTTGTTCAAATAAGTTAATTAATGTACTCTGTATATATTCTATGGTCATTTAGCATTATCTACAGGTAGAAAATACGTTTATGTGATGTAGACGTAGTTTCAATATTTACTCTTATATGTGATTATGTCCCTGAATTTAGCATCTTGTGATGTATAAACAATACAAAGTCACCGTCATGGCATATCATTTGGTATGTCTAAGCCTCTCCTGATGCAGAAATTTTCAGTCGCACAAAAAATGCAAAATGCAAATCTTTAAGCTTGTTCTACAATATCAGTCATCTTTTAAGTACAATAAGATAAAGCTAAAATATTTATCTTAACGATAGAGGCTTACCTGCACCAAATTGGCTAAGTCTGGATTGAGGTCTTCCTTTGATTCAGCTTCCAATTTCCTTGCCTAGAAAAAGAGAGTATATTCAGGTATAATTAACCATCCAGTCCTTAAAACAAAATGTATTTGTTAAACACCAATGCGCCTCTGTTTTTTTTTTTTTCTTTGCTAAATTTTTTCCCAACTTATTTGAACCAGAAAAATGACCTTGACCTCACCTGATGACATCGAAAGAGGTACCAACAGAAAGGTCTTGGTACAAGCAAATACACATGTGAAATAAGAAGACTATATCCCTTTACCCAGCAAAAAATGATTTTCAGCATTGAATCTTGATGCTGTTGCAAATATATGTCTCCTTGATATCCTTATAAGAGATTCATATTATTATCAATCTCTTATAAATATGTGACCCTTGGCTTCAAAAGGGACCATCTGGAAACTCTGTAAAAAGAATATTTGGAAAAGAGATTGTTGGGTCCTGCATAGGTCAAACAGTAGTCGCATTTCAAAAATTCTTTCATTCAAGATTCAGAAAATTAGCAAAGTGCAAAAAGTTTTGACCCAAGTCGGTCTGCACAATCTACACAGTCTGACTAGGGTTGAGCCTTTACAACATACCCAGATGGTATGAAGGAGATAATAATAAAAGTCCATCAGCATAATTAATTCATTTCTTTATTTTGAATCCTTCAACACTTTAGGAATTCAGTCGAGAATTCAAAAATCTAGCACAAGATCTGATAGCCTGACAAACCTGTTTTATTTCTTCAATCTGTTTTGTTATATTGTCTAATTTAGCTGTTGTTGATTTATGGAATGGATCTACTGTTTCTACTTTCTCTTTTAAGCTAGAAACATCACTCCCCATTTGAGCAAGTGTCTGCAAAAAAATCAAGCTATTAGTGCCACTTCCATGTTACACATTCTAAGCATAAGAATTTATAGTTGTCGAATACACATCTATTTCAGAATTGAATATAATCAAAAACAGGGGTACAGATAAGAGGGGGTATTACCAGTCTAAAATCTTAATTTCTCATTTAAACCCTACGTTGAGGGTATTCAATTGAATTGTCTCGTCGAGACAATTCCAATGAGTACAAACAACATAGGGTTTAAGTAATGACCAATGAAATATTCAAATTTGAAATCCAAAATATCCCCTCTATCTGTAGCACTGTAAAATCAGAAATACACCCATCATCATCTCTCTCTATATATATGTAAGGCTCTGCGTAAAGCACATTAATTGAACAAATCATCAGAAACATATTGCTTGGTATTTCTTGCACCAGTACTACCATTACATCCTTTCCTAGCCTCCATCTGCTATCTCAGCTAGGTCTACCATTATCAACCCATTGGTGAGAGACAAAAAGTCGAAAAGGATGAGTGACGCCATCAGGGATTGAACCTGGGACCTGTTGATAGGCAGTATGACGCGCTACCAACTGCGTTATGACAGCAGCACAGGCTGATCTGAGTCTTGACCTTTGAAACATAAGGAAATTGTTTGAAATATTGTGCACAGGTTGGCTCAGGTATAACAATTCAGTAAAATTTTACATGAACTCATCAGGTGGTCTTACGTTTTCAAGATGCAGAGTTATTTAAGAAGAACAGGAATATATACTTCATTTTTCTATACAACCAATACATATAAAGTTCTAAACCACACACTTCACCTATTTTAATATGCCCTTAATATACGAGTAAAATCGACTTACAGTTGATACAATTTTTAGTTTTTCTGGAATTTGTTTGATTTCAGGGGCAGCCTCCACTGCTGCACTGACTTTCTTCACAAAGTCTGATAATTTGGTAATCTGAAAACACACAAGAGCACTGTAGCCAATTCAAGGGTTCCCACACTCCAGCAGTTCCAAAATTCCCTGACTTTTCCCTGACATTTCCCTGACAAGAAAGTGATTTTCCCTGACATTCAATGGATGTTTCAGCGTAAATTTCCCTATTCAGTAAAATTTGCTATAAATCTACCTTTAAGTATAAAATAGCTATAGAAATGTTCCTTTAAACTCCCCATCTTGAGCCCTATAGACCATAAATGTAAAAATATATCAAACCACTTGTAGTACTCATCTAGCCAAATATTAAGTCCTATCAGAAACCATAAAGCTGCACATCCTACATAAGTAATTATTCACCAATTGAGAAGAGATACTTCAATCTTGTTTTTACAAGACTCAATTAAAGTAGTAGGAATCTAGTACTTGGTTAAAGCTTAAAAGTAAAGAGCAATACCATGAAAGAGAAAGCCTAAAACATAATTAATATGTTCAATTGGAATACCATTAAGTCATGGTGTAGGATATTTTACTACAGAGAAACTGTACCTCGGGAAATCAAAGTTAAGTTTTGAATGTTTCGATGAGTACTTAAAGACTATGACAATCACCTTAAAGTATTCTCGAAGGAACAATAATAATAATAAGCAATAACACATAAAGAACACATATACAAAAACAAACTTTTTAAAATACTGGAAGGTCTAATGCAAAAGAAACCATATTATACAACAAAAGTCAAAGCCTTTTGTGTCTGCTGCAGAGAGGTACAGACCTTGTCTCTTGACCAAAAAGTTTTGAGTCTATTTGTTTGTTGTTTTTTTATCATATTATCATAAGCCCACTCATTAGACTCAAGCACTGGTGAAATTTCCAGGAAGCCGAACTGAAGGGGATAAAGCTATGGTGAGGGATTTGTTTCCCAATGGATGAAAAACATAATAGGTTTAAACAAAAGCTTTTGTCACAATTGAGATATAACTTTAAATTGTAACTGAACGATTTATATCAAAATGAAAAGAAATTTTTCAAAAGTAAGACAAAAAAATGTCATGTATTGAATACTTACATTGACCAAATGCAGTTTAAGTGTTAAAGTGAAAGTAATTATCATTTATGCAAATCAATGACAAAGGAAAAAGGATTTTTAAATTCAGCTTCCTAAGACTTCTTTTCAATTATGATTTTCAAGTCTGAAGCTTACAGATCTCGTAATTGCAACATAACTATTAATGAAAATGTAACAAACATCTATAATATTGTTGATATCATCAGACAGATTTGCAGACAGAATTGAAGCTTGATTACAATGATACCATTGGATATCAAGATGTGCCCAAATTGTAGTGTGGATAAAAGTACCATGTTGTTGTATATAGTACAAACAATTCATCCATACTTTCAACACGATTCATTGAACCTCGAAACTTTAACTATTATGCAGAAAATGATAGATGAAGGAACTTAAGGACATAAAATACTCCAAAATGTGACATTAGCCCTTTCAATTAAGAATTTGAAAAGACTGCCTTTGTGTAAAATACTCCTGAAATGAAAAATTCCCTGACAGTCATTTCAAAATTCCCTGACATTTCCTTGACTTTTGTCTTATTTTTCAAATTTCCCTGACACTCAACAAAATTCCCTGACATTTCCCTGACTTTTTCAAAAATCCATTTTCCCCTGACTTTTCCCTGACGCGTGGGAACCCTGAATTCAACCCTTGTCATGCTGAATAAATTATGGCTAAAAATTTGCATAAAAATCAAAGGTCAAAAAGCGCTTGGGTACTAACTGTAGGTAATTTTTTATTTGAGAATCTTAATCTATTGACAATTCTGGTTTGAAAGTGAGAAACAGGTGGTGTAGACTAACATCAGACTGCACATATGTGCAAGCTGATGTTTGTTTATAGCTCCTGCCAAAGCAGGAATATTCCGGGCTCAGCACGAGAAGGGTTTAAGTTCAAAATTGAATATTTTTTGGAGTAAAGTTTTGTTAATTTGAGTTTTATTTATATATATCAAGATCAGTGGCAGATTCAGGGGTTTCAAACGACCACCCTTTGATGCTAAATTATTTTATTTTCTTGCAGAATTTCAATTTACCCTTCTCCTGCTGTTCATGACAGATTCCAGTTGCAAAAATATTGGCAGACAGTATAAACTAATATCAGCCTGCACAGTTGTATAGTCTGATATTAGCACACACTGCATGCCTTCTACTTTATTTTTGTGATAAAAAACCTGTTGAGGCAGACTTGTAGACATGTAGAAAATAATAGGAATTTTTTTGTTTATACTTACTTTAAATTCAGCAGGATAAGGGTAACAATTGTTTAATAATAGGAAAACACACACACCCTTTTTTTGTATGTTTGAATCCTCTTTACAGAATTCCTGGATCCACTGTAGCAACATTCCAAAGTATTTCACCAGTACACAATTTTAGCAAAGAAAGCAACAATGATTACTTACTGTTCCATTTATTGCAGTTATGTTTTCCAATAGTTGTTTGGATGCTTTTGTCTCATGTTCTAATGATTTATTGATATGCATCACAATGATTACTTACTGTTCCATTTATTGCAGTTATGTTTTCCATCAGTTGTTTGGATGCCTTAGTCTCATGTTCTAATGATTTATTGATATGCATCACAATTACATGTACTTGCTGTTCCATTTATTGCTGTTATGTTTTTCAATAGTTGTTTGGATGCCTTGGTCTCGTGTTCTTATGGTTTTATGATATGCATCACAATAATTACTTACTGTTCCATTTATTGCTGTTATATTTTCAAATAGTTGTTTGGATGCTTTTGTCTCATGTTCTAATGATTTATTGATATGCATCACAATGATTACTTACTGTTCCATTTATTGCAGTTATGTTTTCCATCAGTTGTTTGGATGCCTTAGTCTCATGTTCTAATGATTTATTGATATGCACCACAATTACATGTACTTGCTGTTCCATTTATTGCTGTTATATTTTCCAAGAGTTGCTTGGATGCCTTGGTCTCGTGTTCTAATGGTTTTATGATATGCATCACAATTATTACTTACTGTTCCATTTATTGCTGTTATATTTTCCAAGAGTTGCTTGGATGCTTTGGTCTCATGTTCTAATGATTTATTGATATGCATCACAAAACCCTGCAGTTTCATCACATCTTCACTGTTCACTGTACTCTTACTCTCAACTGTAATACATAAACATGCCAGTTTAACCTTTCTAAACTCGTAAACATAAGTACAAACAAGAGATGTTTGTAAAACATTCGTGCCCCCAATAAAAACAGGTAAATGACTTATTCTTTATCAATCAACAAAGGGAAATAACTCACAAAATATGATGAGCAGAGTTATGGTTCTTGTGCACTGTACTTCTTCCCAATGAGATCTAGCTGTGAAGTTTCGTGATTTTAGTTTGCATACTTTTTTGAGATATTTTACGGACAAAAAAAGGTCAACTTACGGATGGACAGACCAACAAGTGCAAAGCAATTTACCCCTTCTTCTTTGAAGGGGAGCATAAAAATACTCCCTTTATCTCTTAAATATTTTGATCTGATAGCAGTGTCTGGCAATAGCAGTTACTGTTGTATCAAATGTGACCTGACATGCGAAAAGTCCATTTTCACATGACAGGTCATAAATCTTAAATTATATAATTATGTGTGTGATTTTTCTTACAATAAAAGTTAAGCTTTGTTTAGCAACATTAACTATCTATTATGTTGTCTCTATATCTTGGATTTAGTTATAAAACTGCTGTTTACTAAACTTGTACATTTTTGTCACTGTCAATCTCTTATTGATGGTATAATGTACCCAATAATGTGTTTGGGACCCTGTTCTCCTTGAAAATTGTTTGGCTATTTCAGGATATGAGAATAAGATATGTAATATTCAGGTCTACCATTGATCCTTTAGCATGCATTTTAAAATCAGTAAATACATGTAAAGAAGGGTGGGTGTCAGAATTTACTATGTACATTATATAGCCCATTAGCGGGTGACAAAATTTTGACTGATCCAACTTAAAAGAAGTTCAAAACAAGAGCTTCGCAGAGTGGCGCATATGCGCCCGATGGGGCTTGTCAGTAACCTTGGCTTGTCAGTAGCGTGAGCTTGAATGATAGCTAGAAAAATTGCAGAAAGACAGACAGACAACTTGGGCCATAACATAGTATAACCCTTTGAGTGTAAATTGAAAATGGTTTTATGCACAACTATACGTCAAACAGTCATTTTGCAAGTTTCAGTTCATTCCAATTCAAAGTGTGACAAGTTGCTCACAAAAGAAATATAGTGAATTTCAAACAATTCAAGGGCAGATAATATAAGAAAGACCCAAGCTTTTCGAATTTCTGAAGCCTTAAGTTCAACTAAATATCAGGGTTACATTGTGGCAAGATTCATTTCAATCCAATCAAATTTGTAGGAGTTGTGCACACACACACAATAAAATCTGTAATTTCAAACTATTTTGTTAAGTAAAGGGCAGATAAATCAGAAACTACTTTACATGTGAATAATATTTAGTCCTAAGCACAAATAGACAACCTACAGTCATTGTGGCAAGTTTCCTGTCATTCCCAACCAAAATGCAGGAGAAAGTGAGCTGACAAGAAATCTTGTTTTTCATTCAACTCAAGGGCAGATAATTCACGATTACACAAGAATGACAGGAGCATTTTGAATTGAAAAGTCTTATGCACAACTAGACATCATAGAGAGTAATTGTATCTAGTTTCAGCTCATTTCAATTGATAGTTTAGGAGGAGTTGCACACGAAGTAAATGTGTCAGTGCAATAAATTTTTTTTGAGGAGTTGTGCTCACAAAAAATAGTGATTTTCGTTAAATTCAAGGGCAGATAATTTAAGATTTCTCAGGAATGACTCAAGTATTTTGAATTTTAAAGGTCTTATGTACAACTAGACATCATAGGGAGTAATTGTGTCTAGTTTCAGCTCATTCCGGAGTCATTTGAATTTCTAAGGTCTTATGCACAACTAGACTTCATAGAGAGTAATTGTGTCTAGTTTCCGCTCAGTGCAATTGACTTTTTTGGAGAGTTGTGCTCACAAAAAATAGTGATTTTCGTTTAATTCAAGGGCAGATAATTCAAGATTTCTCAGTAATGACTTGAGCAATTAGAATTTCAAAGGTCTTATGCACAACTAGACATCATGGGGAGTTTTTGTGTCTAGTTTCAGCTCATTCCCATTGATAGTTTAGGAGTTGTGCACACATAAAACAGTGATTTACATTAAATTCAAGGACAGAATATTCAAGACTTCTCAGGAATGACTGGAGCGATTTGAATTTCAAAGGTCTTATGCACCACTAGACATGATAGAGAGTAATTGTGCTAAGTTTCAGCTCATTCCCATTGATAGTTTAGGAGGAGTTGGGACACAAAAAATTGCTCATGGACGGACAGACGGACAAACAGACGGAAGGACAACCAGGGCCATAACATAATACGACCCTTAGGGTGTATAATGATAAATCATAATCCAGAAATTTTGAATTTCTCTGTTACCAAGCACAAACAAGGTGGCAACTTATCACAAGATACACCTATTACACCGCTGAAAAACAATAAAAGGAAATAACTCAAACATTAAGCTAGAAAAGGACATAAGGCGATAGAGTTATACTCCGTACAAAGAAGTGGATGTCACCTATCCTGATGCCAACAACCAAGTGTGATCATAATCATATGTGCTATCTTTTGACAGGATTTTAAAACATTTAGGGAGATTGCTTGTTTCAAACATTTTTCTCAATTTTCACACTGCTTTCCTATGCTTTTTTTTTGTCTTCACAAATCTAATTCAAACTAAGTTTAAATGCGGGATTATGAGCAAACACTAAGGTGGCAACTATCTACAAGGTGGCAACTATCTACAAGTTGGCAAATTGTCACAAGATACACCTGTTACACTGCTGGATGTCCAAGTATGAAAAACAATATAGGGATATTAGTCAAATTTTAAACCAGGCAGAAAGAAGGTCCTTGCACAACGTATTCCATAATCATGAAAGGAACATAACTGCCAACTTTCAAGGCAATGAGACAAAGTGATAGAGTTTTGATCTAGACAAAGAAGTGGACACTGGCTGCTGCACATCATTGGTGATCACATAATAAGACTACATCCAGTCTTTTGACTGGTGTAAAAAAACATCTCAGCTGAAAAGGCTATAGAAAAAACCAATTTTGACATAAACAAAAAGAAGGGCTAATCTGGAAATGTCTTGAAAAACATGAGAAAATCAAGAGGTTAAAATTAAAAATGTTAGGTTTTTGAAATTGTCACAAGTGAGAAAATCATGAATCTTTTAATTATGATAATGATATCATGCATTCAACACAAACTTCTCAAACAACCATGATTTGAAATAGCTGCACCGCCAATACAAAGCAACATGTCAACAAGCTTTAAGCAAAATGTAAATACTTTTGATTGCTGAACATGCATCGGAATGGGATCATCACAAAATATTGTGCATTAAATGACCTTATAAGAGAATATGTTGGGTTATATTGAAACTCTGCTTCTTAGTCTATGAGGAGAGATATTTGACAAGTAATACTCTAAAGCTTACTTTCAATACCACAGGTAGCCAACGCGGTTGGGGATAGTATAATTTTACCAAAACTTGACCACAAAAAATTATTATACTTATTTTTTTTTACCAAAATGTATACTATTATACATTTTGATAAAAAAATAGTATTAAAGTTTGTTTTTTTGGTAAATTTACACTATCCCCACCTGTGTTGGCTACCTGTGCTCAATACAGGTATAATCACTACACACTCTATTCTGCTGTATTGACTTAGTTGATTTACCAATATTATTTCCCTTTTCCTGATTTCCAAAATTTTTGAGACAGATTACTAGCAAAAGGCACTACAAGCAATTTTTCTCTGAAAAGGTCAACATATAAGTTGTTTATTTTGAATTTCAAATTAAAATCATGCAATAAATGCCTTCTGGATGAAGTCACTTGCTGTTTTTGCATACTATAAATTTACTATATCCAATATTTTGATGAATCATAACCTTTTGTTCATACATAAAGCTCAATATGCCTACTTAATCCAGCTAAATGAAAACAGACTTTGAAATGATTCTCAGGGTTCGACACTAAAGGGAGTCCGAGACTTCTTGTTAACCAGTTGGACTCCTTTGATTTGCAAGAAAGGAGTCCGCTGGACTCCAAGGATTGAAAGGAAATATTTTGAAATACAAATGAACAAAAGTTGTTGAAGAAACCATTTGCTTGCATCCTGTATTGATTTTAGGAAAAAAAAACTGTTCTTTGGTAGAACATTGTGGAAAAGAAGAAATTGCTTATAACAAGCAATTTCTTCTTTTTCCACAATGTTCTCCCATTATGAAAATTTGGACTCCTTACTTTGAGCTTGGAATCCTTGATTTCATGTGTTAGGAGTCCAATTGACTCCTTAATCTCAGGAGTTAGTGTTGAACCCTGATTCTGTGTTTGACATTTCCACTTTTTCAAAGCACAGTTGCTAAGAAACCTACATATCCATATCACCGGCTGTCAGAAGAAACTTACAGCCAATAGTCATCTACAATATGGCAAAGTGAAGACTCTGATTGCATTGTGCTGGTTGGAGTCTATATTTGACCCACAGGTCTAACTGTTGGAAATGTCACACACAGGCTCAATTTACTTTGTGATGTACTGAAATCGGCCATTCATTATGTGATTTTACAAAATCTTGAAGCCCATAATAAAGGCCATCCCTACAAAATCAAAATCACAGACAATTTATGCACCTTTTCCCTTAATCATATGTTAATATTTTGCTAGTAGTCATTGTATTTATTCATTTTTACCATTAGTTTTGGTGATGACTAAGAACTTGTGAATAAAAAGCATTTTTGGCCATTCTTCATTGTCTCAATCAATATTGATGGATCAGCGTGAAACAGTTTTAACTGCCCATATGCTTATAGGCAGTTACAATTGTTTCACGCTAAGCCATCTATATGTAGCATGGCCTCTTTTTCCCAAGGTATTTCTTATTCCAACCGCGATAACTTTCTCCTTTTTTTAGGAAATCTGCATAACTCTCACAGGACGGAAAGCCCTGGAAGGCTTAATTGTGGATTTATACTTCTCTTGAAAAGCATAATATGGACAACTTAACTCGACAAAACAATGAAAAACGCAAAATATTGTTTACTATCAAATTGCTTGTTGTTATATTTGTCTACCGATCTTTATTTCCATCTTCATTGCCATCACAGATTAAGTACAACAAGGGTTTAAACAATTGAGTGACTCAAATTTAAGAGCTACAGATGTAAGAAGATTTGGCAACATTTATTCTCTAATGAAGATGCAGAATAATGCCAATTTATCAGAGTTACAGATGAGAGGGGGTAATTTCAGTCTAAAATCTTCATTTCTCATGAAAACCATATGTGTGAATTTGTTGACAAGACTTCCAGTCAGTACCAACAACCTAAGGTTTGTACAATTATTTACTAAAATACTTTGATCTTAAATCCAAAATACCCCCTCTATTTGAAGCCCTAATTTATTTCAACATTTTCCCATGTATAAGATTGAGATTTTGTTGCTCTTCAAACTCTGCTATGACAGCAGCAGATCAGATTCTATAAAATGCTTTTATCTTTCTTAAATATTTGTGTTTCTTTGATGCTTTTAATCTAAGTGGAGTGCAATAAGTGGCGTCATTATGAACAATGCATAGAAATCACATGCATAATAACAGGGTTTATGAAAATTTGTCCTAAAATGTTCACATTTTTTTTTTGTATTAAAGAATAATCATTTGTTTTTCAAGTAAGATTGATCGATTTTTCATTCCATGAACAACAAAAGCTATATTTTCACAAGTGGCAATCTTACACTGAAACAAAAGATTATCCTATAGTTATCATATAAGTGCAGGGAAACTACAGAGACTAATAAATATTTTTTATTAAAAAGAATTTCAAGTTCCTGTGAAATTAACAACTATTACCTATGAATTCTCTTGGAAGATTTCTTACTCTGTCAAACTTAAGGCTGGAAACAACTAATTCTACATAAAACTAGAAAGCCATGAATGGCTTGAGTCGCTCCACAGGCTTGAAATTCTTGTAAAAGCAAATAAATGTTTTGACTTGATTTTTAGATATTTGGGGTTCTACTGATGTTGAAAATGATTTTCAAAGTTTGAATTATATACCAGATAGAGAAATGACCTCTGCTCTTAAAAGACATATTTTTCATCAAATCAAAATGATTTTTGGCTGCATGATAATGGGTCACCCAAAGATCATACCAAAAATTTTTGATTGATATCCATTAGTTACATTCTGAGAAAATAATTTTCATAGTTTCCACTATTTAACTCGTTGAGAAATGACCTCCACCCATAAAAGGCATATTTTTCATCCAATCAAAATAATTCTTGGTTCACTTATACAGGGGCACTCAAGGATCATTCCAGTGAAATTTGGTTGATATCCATCCATTACATTCTGAGAAAATGATTTTCAAATTTTCCACTTTGTAACATATAGAGAAATGACCTCTGCCCATAAATTGCATATTTTCCATCCGATCACAATGATTTTTTGTAGACTGATAAAGGGTCACTCAAGGATCATTCCAGTGAAATTTGGTTGATATCCATCCATTACATTCTGAGAAAATGATTTTCAAATGTTCCACTTTGTAACATATAGAGAAATGACCTCTGCCCATAAAATGCATATTTTCCATCCGATCACAATGATTTTTTGTAGACTGATAAAGGGTCACCCAAGGATTTGTCATGTAAAATTTCATTAGTATCCATTGATTAGAATCTGAGAAAACTCACTTTTTACCATATTTGGAAAATAGCCACGCCCCTTAAATCCATGTTTTTCATTTGATCAAAATTTCTTGAACAACTTTGAAAGAGGGTCACCAAAGGATCATTCCTGTGAAGTTTGGTTGAAATCCATCCAGTAGTTTCTGAGGAGAAGACTTTTGAAGAAAAGTTTACGACCGGACGCACGGACGGACGCACAATGGCATGACAATAGCCCCAGTGGCTTTCAGCCAATGGAGCTAAAAAACAACATCAAATGACTGATATTCAGCATGCTTGTTACCTGTTTTTAAATTCATCTTCAAATTTTCGAGGTCTGCTTTTAGTTCCAAATGCATCCATATTAGGCCAGCACACACTAGCATGCAGAGCAAGACTAGTATGAAGGTTATTGTGGTACATGCTGAACAAATGCCGGGATCTCTTCTAGAAAGATAAACAAGTCTGTCTTAACCCTTATAGTACTTGATTTATATTGATGATTCAGTGCCAAACAGTTGTAACTGCCTATACGTTGATAGGCAGTTACAAATGTTTTGCAATGAGCCATTGATACCTTGTTTTCAATAAATTGCCTTTTTTCTGGACATTTTAGTCAGCCTAAATATAGTTTTCCCCACAGCAATAAAAAGAAAGCACACAATGTAGGCAAAGATCAAACTGCACATCTGTGCAGGCTGGTCTTAGTCTATACAGTCTGCCCAAGTTTTGTATACTACAGGAATATATTATGAAAGCCACATATGGAGGGAATGGTCTAAATATGAGGGGGGTTAAGAAGTGATCAAGCCAGTCTAAAATCCTTATTTCTCTTCAAAATCCTATGCTCCAGGTACTCATTTTAATTATCAAATAATTCCAATGAGAAACTACAACATATGTTTTTTTTTAAAAAAAATATCAATTAAACATTTTAATCCAAAATTCAATTAAATGCCTATATTTTTTTTTTTTTTTTGTGATCTGAAAAAGTCTTAATTGAAGGATACATTACTGGGTTTGGCAAGCTTTATTACACATTGTACATAACAGCGTGTCCAACACAGGATAGAATTATCAACTCAACAAAAATATTCTGATTTAAATGTATTTTCTGAAAGTAAAATTCACAGAAAGACTACTGATATATTATATGTGTATCATTAAAACATTGACCCTAAACAAACATCCAAGAAAAGGATTCCAAAGACAGCTCTTACATGAAGAAAACAGCGTTAACTATTTTATTTGAACCATGAGTAAAATAGTAATTTCAATATCAGAGAGAAGGGTAGATTACTAATTCAAAAATGAAAGTTGGCATGCTCTCAAAGATTTCATATTACATGACAAAATGCAGCTTCAAAATCAGAAACACTTTGTTTGATTGATTGATTGGAGTTTAACGCCGCCTTTAACATTTTTTCAGTTACATCGCGTCGGCTGGAGCACCTAACAATAATTTTCTGGTATTTCTCTCATCAGTTCAACCACCACATCCTTTCCTAGCCTCCAGCTGCTATCTTTTGACAGTTTGAAGGACAGGATAAATACTAAATGTACTGTTCAGTTTGATACTACTTCCCATCTTATTTTGAGTCAGGTACTGAAAATGCCAGCCATCCTAGCAAAACTAGGAAGGGTTTTGTATGATAATTAACCCAACGGTATTCAAGTAACAGCACAAGTTGGTGCACCTACCCATGGCTTACTGTCATTCCTCACAACAGTACATGAACAACATTAAATCTAACCAACGGCTTAGCATTCAACTTGTAATGCTTACTTTCTATCAATTGCCCATTTGAGAATTAGGAAAGGGAGATTTATTGTCTCATGTGTTGACCATTTACCAAGAACTTATTTGGTTTAGCTTACACTGAAAATTAGGAATTTAAACAAGACAAAATATTTAAATAATTAACACACTTTTTGACATGTGGCAAATGGTAGTCATCACACTCAGACGACTCCGAATCATTCGACCGTAAAAGCTCGTGTCCACTGTCATTGCGAGATTTTTTCCGACGTGATTTGACATTTCCAACCAGTGCGTCCAGCTCTCTCCTCTTTTTCATCCTCTTCGAGGACTTAAATTCTATCCCTAGCTTATCTTGGGGATCCAGTGTGGCGTTTTGAAGTAATCCCCACAGGTTTGTTATTTCAAGCCACCGCGGTAAAAAGACCCAAATAAATTATTTATGTTTGTGGAAAAATCGGCATAATTATTTCAACCGGAAGTACAAACCGGAAGTGTAAAATATTTTAGTTTCGGTTTCTATTTTCATTTACCCGAGTGAAAACTGACTCGAGCAAAAATAATTATTATAGACATTTTTCATAACCTGCACTTGTAATATTTTATTTATTCTTTGGCGTATAATTTTTTAGAAAGTCTAAAAGACCTCACAATATTTTGACAAATGAATTTAAGTAATCCAACTCTTTAGCCCTCTAAATTTTGATATATCTTGATCCAATTAAAACTAGAGGACCATGATGGTCCTAGAGAGCTCACCTGGATCTCTTTGACCCCTGGGACATCACATCAATTAAATGGGCAGATGTCAACAAGAATGTTTTCAACAAAGATTATGGTGAAATTGTTTCCTGTTTTTTTATTAATAAAAAGGAATTGCCTTGACACAGACCTTATTAGCCTGGATCCCAGGCTGTCAGTTAGTGCTAAATAAGGTACATCCGCTCATGTTTTACTCTTTCAAATTACCTCCCCGCCGATAAGAAATTATACTTTCTCTAGTTAAATTACTCATTTCTTGTTACTTCAGATCAGTGGGATGGGAGCCAGTCTAAGACCTTATTTGAACATGGCCATCCCCCGCCGTGAAAGCTTGATAGTAAACTGAAGCCTAATAGATTAAGGATTCAATTGTACTTTAAGAGATTTACCCCTTACAAAATTTAAGTCTTTAAAATAACAAAGGACAATAACTCCAAAATTATGCAAGCAAGAGTTGAAGTTCTTGTGCACTGCACTTCTGCTCCATGAGATCTATCAACCCATAAAGTTTCAAGTTGATAGCTATAATACTTAAGCAGATATGCTCCGGACAAAATCTAAGTCTTAAAAATAACAAAGGGCAATAACTCCCAAATTATGCAAGCAAGAGTTGTAGTTCTTGTGCACTGCACTTCTGCTCCATGAGATCTATACACCCATGAAGTTTGAAGTTGATAGTTATAATACTTTAGCAGATATGCTGCGGAAAAAATCTAAGTCTTAAAAATAACAAATGGCAATAACTCAAAAATTATGCAAACAAGAGTTGTAGTTCTTGTGCACTGCACTTCTCCTACATGAGATCTATCAACCCATAAAGTTTCAAGTTGATAGCTATTATACTTTAGGAGATATGCTCTGGACAAAATCTAAGTCTTGAAAATTACAAAGGGCAATCACTCAAAAATTATGCAAGCAGGAGTTGTAGTTCTTGTGCACTGCACTTCTGCTCCATTAGATCTATCCACCCATAAAGTTTTAAGTTGATAGCTATTATACTTTAGGAGATATGCTCTGGACAAGTTTATTGACGGAACATCGGAATGATGGAATGAAGGAATGACCAGAATGACCGAATGACAGACGGAGACCATTACTTTATCCCCTTGCCGAAAACGGCGGGGAATAAAAAGAAAATTATCATCAATGCCCCTTGTCCTGTGAAATGGCAATGATCTTTCCAATTTTCTAAAGGGGTCATATTTGTGGTCTCTAGAGTGTAACCAAAGAATTTATATGAAGGCCCCTTATCCCGTGATATGGCATGGAACCTTCATTCTTTCCAAAGGCTTAATTCTTGTGACCTTGCCAACATTCTGACAAAGTTTCATGAAGATTTAGCCATTTTTTGTACCCTCTAGAGTGTTGACAAGAAAATCATCATTAAGTCCCCTTTTCCTGTGAAAATGCATGGTTCTTTCCAATTTCCAATAGGGTTCATCCTTGAGACGTGACCAGCATTCATTAATGCCCCTTTTCAGGAGATATGGCAAGGATGCTTCCCATTTTCAATAGGGTTCACCTTTGTGACCTGACCAACATTCTGACCAAGTTTCATGAATTTTGGGCAATATTTGTGTCCTCTAGAGTGTTAACAAGAAAATTGTCAATAAGGCCACTCTTCCGGTGATATAGCATGGATCCTTTAAATTTTCAATAGGGTTCATCCTTGTGACATGGCAACCATTCTGACCAAGTTTCATGAAGATTGGGCCATATTTGTTGCCTGTAGAGTAAACAAGAAAATTGTCATGGAAGCCCCTTTTCCTGAGATGTTGCATGGAACCTTCACATTTTCAACAGGGTGCATCATTTTGACCTGACCAGCATTCTCACTAATTTTCATGAAGATTAGATCATATTTGTGGCCTCTAGAGTGTAAACATTTAAATTGTTGATGCTTGACTATGCACGACGGACGACGCACAGCGGACATTCAATGATAACAAAAGCTCACCTTTAGCACAATGTGCTCAGGTGCGTTAAAAAGTGTGTGTGTTTTTTTAGTTCAAAGATTTTTTGTATCTAAAAACAGGCTTTTCATCTTACTTCATATTTTTGTTGTACTAAAACTCTTGCTTACTAATGAGCAATCAAACCTAGAACCATGAACCTTGATATAATGGATGCCCAAGTAGGCAGGTTGCAAAGAGGTACCTGTGATTGGCCTCTAGATTTATAACAAGATTTCCCCTGATTTGGCATGGATCCATTCCATTTTCAGTGGGTTCATCCTTGTGACCTGGCCAACATATTGACCAAGTTTCATGAAGATTGAACTATATTTCTGGCCTCTAGATAGTAAACAAGAAAAAAGTCATTAAGGCCCCTTTTCCTCTGAAATGGAATGAATCCTTCCCATTTTCAATAAGGTTCATCCTTGTGACCTGACCAACATTCTGACCAAGTTTCAAGAAGATTGGGCCATATTTGTAGTACCCTCTAGAGCGTAAAGAAGAAAATTGTCAATAAGGCCCCTTTTCCTGTGATAAGGCATAGTTTCCCAATTTTCGATAGGGTTCATCCTTGCGACTTGGCCTACATTCTAACCAAGTTTCATAAAGATTGGGTCATGTTTGTGGTCTCCAGAGCGTAAACAAGAAAATTATCATAAAGGCCCCTTTTCTCCATGATTTGGCATGGATTCCAATTTTCAATAGGCTTCATCCTTGTGACCTGGCCAACATTCTGACCAATTTTCATGAGGATTGGGCCATATTTGTGGCCTCTAGAGTGTTGACAAGAAAATCTTCATTGAGGCCCCTTTTGCTGTGATATGGCATGGATCCTTCCAATATGAAATAGGGTTCAACCTTATGACCGTACCAACTTTCTGACCAATTTTACATGAAGTTTTGGCCATATTTGTGACCTCTAGAGCACACACAAAAAAATGTCATTAAGGCCCCTTTTCCTGTGATATGGCATTTATCATTCGCAGTTTCAACAAGAGCCATGTTGGACATGGGCATAAGTCCCCTACCGGCTTTGTTTGTCTCAATGTTTTCCCACGCCAATTCTATCAGGGACGTCAAAACCAGGTCTTGTTAAAGGGTTAAACAAGACTTACATGAGTTGTTGTCTCTGCTGTGCCCACTATACAATTCATGGAAGCAATAGACAGATGCAAGAAATAGTATCAATAACAGTTACCTTGTCTGATCCAAGATGTTTTTCTTCAGTCTTGTTGGTAAGAAATGAGAACTTTCACTGGAGGTGATTAATACTGCTGCATCACCACCCTGACTAACATGGCTTATAATTTTTTTTACATTTTAAAACAGGTTTCATCAAGTTAGCTTGCTTAGTTATTAAATTATTGCAGGATCCATTTTTTGCCATATTTTCACTATTTCTGTTACCATAGCAACCGCACTTTTTGTCAAAGAACAAAGATAAAATGATGTGCATAATCTACACATTGTCATCTAGTCATATACCAAGTCTCATCAAATTAGCTTGCTAACTTATTAACTTATCGCAGGATCCAATATTTTTTGCCATATTTTCACTATTTCCGTAACCATAGCAACAGCAATTTTAGTCTAAAAACAAAAATAAAATGATGTGCATAATCTACACATTGCCATATAGTCATGTACCAAGTCTCATCAAACTAGCTTGCTTAGTTATTATCTTATCGCAGGATCCCATTTTTGGCCATATTTTCACTATTTCTGTAACCATAGCAACCTCAATTTAAGTCGAAAAACAAAAATAAAATGATGTGCATAATCTACACATTGCCATCTAGTCATATACCAACTTTCATCAAAAACGCTTGCTTAGTTATTAAGTTATCGCGGGATCAAGATTTGAGCGGACAGACGGACGGACGGACGGACAGACAGACGGACGGACGGACAGACGGACGGACAGACGGACGGACAGACGGACGGACAGACGGAGGGCAAACCTATAGTCCCCTCCGGTGTGAACACCGGTAGGGGACTAATAAGGTTCATCCTTGTGACCTGACCAACATTCTGTCAAAATTTCATGAATTTTGGGCCATATTTGTGCCCTCCAAGGGGTAAACAAGAAAATTATCATTAAGGCCCCTTTTCCAATGATACAGCATGGATCCATCCAATTTTTCAATAGGGTTCATCCTTGTGACCTGGCCAACATGTTGACAAAGTTTCATGAAGATTGAACCATATTTCTGGCCTCTAGATTGTAAACAAGAAAAATGTCATTAAGGCCCTTTTTCCTGTAATATGGCATGAATCCTTCCCATTTTCAATGGGGTTCATCCTTGTGACCTGACCAACATTCTGACCAAGTTTCATGAAGATTGGATCATATTTGTGGCTTCTAGAGTGTAAACACTTAAATTATTGCCGCTGGAAGATGAACGACACACGACAGACAACGGACATTCAATGATCACAAAAGCTGACCTTGAGCATGGTGTGCTCAGGTGAGCTGAAAATGTGATTAAATCCTCAGAATTTTGAATTTGTTCTCATTGAAAATGGTTGCAAATGACAATAAAGTTTGGGAAATATTTTAAGAAACGATCCTTTGCGGTAGAAAAAACTGTGTGTTTCAAATAATTTCTTTTTTTTAAAAGATATTTTTTCAAGTTTAAATTCACAGAATGATGGACACACAAATACATAAAAGGACACAATACAGTGGTCTCGCGTTATCTCGAGCTGGCGAAATCTCGAATTCATGCGAAAGCTCGTGCTTGCCTTCCGGTCCCGACGCGTCTTTCTCTATTTTCTTGTAGGTTATTACTGCAATAACTGGAACGCGCGATTGCTCGATCGCTCGAGCATCAATCTCAGTCCCGTGATCAAGTTTTACTGCATTCTCTCGAGCAAAGGGGTTCGCACCTTGATATAATGGATGCCCAAGTAGGCAGGTTGCAAAGAGGTACCTGTGCTCTATAAAATCCTATTTCTCATGTGTACAAAAGAACAAAACAATAACACAGCCTGCGGTTGCCAAAGCTCAATTGCAGGTTATGAAAAATGCAAAACATCTAATATGAAGAATCTCTTACAAAATGCTTTCAGAGATATCCCAATTGATAGTCTAGATTGCAAAGTTTCATAAAATATCTTTAATTACATCAGAAATTTGACCAAGGTTAAAGTTTGTCAGGCCAATGCTTATGCAAACAATAACAAGATGATAACACTAACTTGGTGGTTTCCCAATACTGACAAGCTCATTACTAGATCTCTCACCTGAGTCTCTTTGACCCCTGGGACATCATACAAATTAAATAGGCAGATGTCAAACAGAAGATAATTTCTACATAAAACCAAGATTCATGAAGTAATGGTCAAAATAGTGATTGGCCTCTAGATTTATAACAAGATTTCCCCTGATTTGGCATGGATCCATTCCATTTTCAGTGGGTTCATCCTTGTGACCTGGCCAACATATTGACCAAGTTTCATGAAGATTGAACTATATTTCTGGCCTCTAGATAGTAAACAAGAAAAAAGTCATTAAGGCCCCTTTTCTTGTGAAATGGAATGAATCCTTCCCATTTTCAATAAGGTTCATCCTTGTGACCTGACCAACATTCTGACCAAGTTTCAAGAAGATTGGGCCATATTTGTAGTACCCTCTAGAGCGTAAAGAAGAAAATTGTCAATAAGGCCCCTTTTCCTGTGATAAGGCATAGTTTCCCAATTTTCGATAGGGTTCATCCTTGTGACTTGGCCTACATTCTAACCAAGTTTCATAAAGATTGGGTCATGTTTGTGGTCTCCAGAGCGTAAACAAGAAAATTATCATAAAGGCCCCTTTTTTCCATGATTTGGCATGGATTCCAATTTTCAATAGGCTTCATCCTTGTGACCTGGCCAACATTCTGACCAATTTTCATGAGGATTGGGCCATATTTGTGGCCTCTAGAGTGTTGACAAGAAAATCTTCATTGAGGCCCCTTTTGCTGTGATATGGCATGGATCCTTCCAATATGAAATAGGGTTCAACCTTATGACCGTACCAACTTTCTGACCAATTTTACATGAAGTTTTGGCCATATTTGTGACCTCTAGAGCACACACAAAAAAATGTCATTAAGGCCCCTTTTCCTGTGATATGGCATTTATCATTCGCAGTTTCAATAAGGTTCATCCTTGTGACCTGACCAACATTCTGTCAAAATTTCATGAATTTTGGGCCATATTTGTGCCCTCCAAGGGGTAAACAAGAAAATTATCATTAAGGCCCCTTTTCCAATGATACAGCATGGATCCATCCAATTTTTCAATAGGGTTCATCCTTGTGACCTGGCCAACATGTTGACAAAGTTTCATGAAGATTGAACCATATTTCTGGCCTCTAGATTGTAAACAAGAAAAATGTCATTAAGGCCCTTTTTCCTGTAATATGGCATGAATCCTTCCCATTTTCAATGGGGTTCATCCTTGTGACCTGACCAACATTCTGACCAAGTTTCATGAAGATTGGATCATATTTGTGGCTTCTAGAGTGTAAACACTTAAATTATTGCCGCTGGAAGATGAACGACACACGACAGACAACGGACATTCAATGATCACAAAAGCTGACCTTGAGCATGGTGTGCTCAGGTGAGCTGAAAATGTGATTAAATCCTCAGAATTTTGAATTTGTTCTCATTGAAAATGGTTGCAAATGACAATAAAGTTTGGGAAATATTTTAAGAAACGATCCTTTGCGGTAGAAAAAACTGTGTGTTTCAAATAATTTCTTTTTTTTAAAAGATATTTTTTCAAGTTTAAATTCACAGAATGATGGACACACAAATACATAAAAGGACACAATACAGTGGTCTCGCGTTATCTCGAGCTGGCGAAATCTCGAATTCATGCGAAAGCTCGTGCTTGCCTTCCGGTCCCAACGCGTCTTTCTCTATTTTCTTGTAGGTTATTACTGCAATAACTGGAACGCGCGATTGCTCGATCGCTCGAGCATCAATCTCAGTCCCGTGATCAAGTTTTACTGCATTCTCTCGAGCAAAGGGGTTCGCACCTTTCTGACATCTATTGTTTTGCATCAAAATTAACTTACAGTGTGTATTTGTTATTTCATCCCATCGTGAAGAATACCTTTAGGCCTTTACATAGGGTATCAACGAGTCAGAAAACCTGTTTTCACACCTTTTTGTATGCCACACTTATTCAATTTAAGGGTGTAGATGACGGGAATTTGATGATCAGAAAATAATTTAGAGACTCAAAACAATCATAGAACAAATGAACATTTATGTCAAATAAATGCTCTTTATCGTTTTTAAAGACTTTCGAAAATCATCCTCGAGAGTAATTTAGCAAATTATTCATCTTTATAACGAAAGATAATGACGAATGCCCATCGAAACATCATAACTACAATTTTTTCAGCTGTAGTTTCAATTTTTCAGTCACCAATCGACAGTGTTCGGCACAAAAACGTGGTTAAAGAAAAGGCGTCCTTTTTCAATTGTCTTGAATGAATTTTCACCTTTAATTTTGTTATCTGCTGGACAGAAACTTTTTGATACATTCCAGAAAAAATCATAAAAAAGTTTGTTAACTTCTTTCTTTGTTTATAGATGCCATTTAAGGAAACACCCTTACAATTTAATTATTTGAGGTACCGAGGAAATTAGCTCTAGGGAAAATAACTGTGAGAAAAGAAGAAATTGCTTGCAACATCGCCTATCTTCTGACTGATATAACACTAAAAATTTGTCATTCAGTAACGATAGCTACGAAATATTATAAGGAGGAAATAACATGCTAGTTATAGTGCCTCTAATTCAAATCGCCAAATCTAAAGTTTTGTCATTTCAATGGCCTATGTCCTGAGAACAGACAACACTAACATTGACACCGACACCTTCATCGATTTTCGTTGATTTTTCTCTTTTCATCCCTTACGATTTTACCAATTAAATCTCTCGATTTAACAAATCATTATATATTTCCTTAAACTATTCTTCGGGGTGTATTTTAAATTGGTACTGAATATTTTGTAGACAAACTATGCTAAGGTAGGTTTAAAAAGAAGTGAAACGTCTTCGTAGAGGACAATTTACCTTACTGGCATTACCTCGAATCATGCGCTTACTCGAGCAAATTGGTTGGTCCCGTGTGTGTTCAAGCTATTGCGAGACCACTGTACTATGACAATGGCCCCAATGGCCTTCATCTTGTGAAGCTTAAAACCTTGGAGACATACCAATAATTCATACAAAGTAATCTTTCAAAGTCACTGAATAGCAATGACTCCAGAACTTAGTAGCACCTGAGGCAAGACCATGTCTTTCAGCAGGGAGAGAAAAAGATTAATAAATCTCATCTTCATTTGAAATTCTGCATATATAGTCAAGTAACTATTTTCCAGGAGACCTCTAGAAATCACTTTAGGGAGGCCCGAAATGTAATGCAAAGTTATATAGTAGAAACTGTTCATCAACCTTTGCTGAACAAAATCTGCCCTGTCTGCAGTGCAGGAAATGTCTATGATGCAAATTGCGGGGGTCAAAGGTCATCAAGTACATTTAGGCTATTACAGCAATATATCACCATTTACTGACTGTTATGCTGATTTTTTTGACGAATAATTGACTGAAATAGTTGAATAATTATTTAATTCCATAGAACAAATGTTTACACAAACAAAAAGGAGCATTTCGGACCCTTTGTTGAAATCAAAGTACTGAAATTACTGATATTTTAGGCATTAAAGTTTGTTTTCATTTTGTGTGTTTCAAAACTGACCCCAAGCACAACTAATCATTATGTTTACTGAAAGTTAAAGTATTCAAGATGATTTGAATTTGCTTTTATCATCATTTGTAATATAAACTATGATCATTTTACTTCATACATATGCATACATGTATTTATAAAAGTCCACATATATAACTATTGACATTGATACCGACGACATCAGATAATCCCCATGAACATATTTTTGAAACTTGTTGAGAAAAATTAATGAAAACATGTCTATGTGACCTGTCACGTGATAAAGGACCATCTGGGAATTGTGTAAAATAGACATTTGAAAAAGAAATTGATTCTATTAATGGTCAACCAGAGCTTTATTTTCAAAAAAAAAAAAAAAAAAAAATCATAGAAAGGTAGTGTGACCATCCTTGGTTCAGAAAATTACTAGGGTGAGAAAAAGTTTCGATCCTATTTAGTCTGCTCAGTCCGTGCCCTCTGACTAGAATCGACACTTTACACACTTCCCTGATGGTCCCTTTACGCATGAATGGTCACATGTTATAATATTTTATTTTTTAATATTGAATCAAAAGGTACTTTATTGGTCTCCATGGACCTGACATCACTCAACACCAGTATACCATGCAAAGATGGCATTACTGTGCGCAAAGAAGTTTGAAGCACAAGGGTTGTCAAAAATAAGGCATACATGTTGATTCCTTTGTGAAAAAGACTTTTAATCTATCAATCAATGAGTAAACAGTGAATGCTAATTGGTTATGAAGTAAAGTAAGTTAATCTAGAGTCTAACAGGTTTGATGCTTACACGTATTGTTGAAGATCTGTTTAGTTTTATTTTTGGTTGTAATTGTTTTGTTTTGTTTTTTGGTTTTTTTTTGGGGGGGGGGGGTTATTTGAGACTTGTGTCTTTTGGCCTAGCCTTACAGATCTTATGTTAGAATAATCGTAAAGTTTACGGTTCCCGTAAAGCCGCGTGATGGTCGCATTGACATCATACTGTTATTAGGGACCTAGTGAAAAAGACCCCACTCACATTCATTCTGAATCAAATCACTCAGTCAGCGCTTCATTCTTGGTATTCCAAACCATCTCAATAAAAACGCTCCGAAATCACCCATAAGGTTCCTGAATTGCTCGTAATCAATTCGAAATAAGAAGCACTCAAATCATTTAATGTTTTCATTGACCAGCGTGAATTTTGAAAAGTCTGATTGGTATGTGAAGACACAGATCTTAATTTATGTAACAATACGTGA
This sequence comes from Fragum whitleyi, assembly GCA_948146395.1. NCBI lineage: Eukaryota > Metazoa > Mollusca > Bivalvia > Cardiida > Cardiidae > Fragum > Fragum whitleyi. The sequence goes on along the minus strand of OX411548.1, from coordinate 17,803,712 downwards.
TTAAATAGGATCTACCAGTTTCAACCAAAAACGTTGAATTCATTCGAAAGTCGCTCATCCCATCCATTTCAATTCTAAATCATTCCTTTTGCGAATTTCACGATATTATAAGCTGTAGGACGCCGAGAGTTAAAGGTTAACAGGCGCCGTACAGACTACATAAGGGAAGTGTAAGCTGGGATAAATGGAACATTTCACCTTCAAAAGAGTGTATTCAGAGCAAACTTTATTTATTTATTCATTTTATTTTATTAAATTATCATCATTTAAACTTTTCGAATTCATCAACCAGGGAAAAATGTGTGAAATGAACATGATTACTGTTTTCCTGATGTCTGAAATGTTACGAGCCTACCTCAATGAATTATTTGTTTTATCGCCGTCGGGTGTCAAACACTAGTTAATAAAGCCATGTTTAGGCTGTATTTCCGATGTATTGGTCGTCCAGTGACAAAATCATCCCTATTGCCCTGTTTTGCTTGTTTAATTCCAGATCAAATAGTTCCAAGTGCCTCTGTTCTTATAAATTGAATAAGCATTGCTACGTGCTTCTCAAAAAATTGATCTTAAATACACTTATGTTTTCTAATAAAAGTAAATAATCCCATACTTTACTCATTCCTGAAATTTCTTCAAAGAACCCATTCTCTCTTTTTTAATTCTAGTCCTTCTTATCTGTCCCATCTTCAAGCCTGGTTGTGACTAAAAATACTGTAAGTGTCACAAACTTATTTTGAATGTTTGGATTGAAAAAATTTGAATTGTTTCTTAAAAAGTATGAGTAGGCATTTATCTAGCTTAGATATATTACTTAGGCCTATAAAATTATTTCATAGCGGCTGCACAAAGATGCAAACGTGTAACCGGCGTGAAGTATAAGCGCGACAGGTTATTGATGCTAATAAACACGAAATGATATTGTCAATGTAAATTTCTTATGTCAGTGTTTAGGATCCATACTGTTGCCTCGAAAATAAGAGAATTGCTATTAGGTAAGTCTAATGACACAATCTGTTTTATACAAACTAGATTTGATTTTAATGCCCTAAAAATTGTGTGAAATATAAATGAATATTGTCGAGCAGTTTTTTTTAAAAATATAGTACAAAACTTACGCTAAATTCAGGAAAAAAAAAACTTTTTAGCTCTACTATTCGTAGAATACAGGGGCTATTCCGGTCACCTGGGCGTCGGCGTCAGTGTCAGCGTAATGCTTTGGTTAAGTTTTTTCTTGCAAGTGTTTAAAATGTCTGTTTCTTCTAAAGCTTTTGCTTTGAATTTTTGCACATGCTTCTAAGACCATAATATCAACCTCTAGACAAATATTCATTACTCTGATATTGAATTTAGTGGAATTTTAACCCTTTTCGGACTTAGAAATCTTGGTTAAGATTTTACACGCAAAAGTTGTTTGTCTGTAATATTTCTGTTTCTATTAAAGCTATTGCTTGGAAACTTTACAAATGCTTCTTTGACCATAATATCAGCCTCTATACAAAGATTCATTACTCTGATATTGAATCTAGTGGAATTCCTACCCTTTTCAGACTTAGAAATTCTTGGTTAGGTTTTTACGTGCAAATGTTGTATATCTGTAATATCTCTATTTCTACTTAAGCTATTGATTCCAAACTTTGTGCATGCTTTTGTGACCATGATATCAACTTCTAGACAAAGATTTAATACTCTGATATTGAATTTTAATGGAATTTTAACTCTTTTCAGACTTAGAATTTCCTGGTTAAGTTTTTACATGCAAATGTTGTAAACAAGTTATAGCTCTATTTCTACGAAGGCGTTTGCTTGGAAACTTTACACATGCTTTTGTGACCATAATATCAGCCTCTAGACAAAGATTCATTAGTCTGCTATTGAATTTTATCGAATTTTAACCTTTTTAAGACTCAGAAATTCTTGGTTAAGTTTTTACATGCAAACGTTTTACATCAGTTATATCTCTTGTTCTAGAAAAGCTATTGCTTTGAAATTTTGCACATGCTTCTGTGATCATAAGAACGGCCCCTGTGCAAACATTCAATTCTCTGGTATTGAATTTAATGGAATTTTAACTTTTCATACTTAGAAATCTTGGTAAAGTTTTTACGTGCAACTGACATACATCTGTAATATTCTGTTTCTACTAAAGCTTTTGTTTGGAAACTTTATAAATCCTTCTGTGACCATAATATAAGCCGACAGAAAAAGATTCATTACTCTGATATTGAATTTAGAGGAATACTAACAGTTTTCGGACTTACAAATTCCTGGTTAAGTTTTTACGTGAAAATATTATATATCAGTATATCTCTATTTTTTCTTAAGCTTATGCTTGGAAACTTTGCACATGCTTCTGTGTCCATAATATCAGCCTCTAGACAAATTTTCAGTACTCTAATAATTAATTTAGTGGGATTTTAAATCTTTTCGGACTTGAAAATCTTGGTTATGTTTTTATGTGCAACTGTTTTATATTAGTTGTATCTCTGTTCCTACTAAAGCTATTGCTTTGAAACTTTGTACATGCTTCTGTGGCTATAATATCAGCCTCTGGACAAAGATTCTTGACTCTTGATACTTGACTTTCATTTAATTGAAATGTCGATATTGATTTGCTGTTACTATCCAGCATATGGAATAGTCTAGCTTCGCTGTACTCCGACAGCTCTTGTTTCTAAGCCTGCTCACAGGTTTCCTCAATGGTTCATTGAGTAAAATTTAAACAGAGCTTTAAAGGGTATCAAATGTTACAATGTATTTCATCGTTAATGGTTTAATTAATTTGAATTAGAATTCTTCTTGAATTTCGTAGAACCGTTGTTTAAGGAAAATCCCTTACAGCCTGAACCTTCGGAATCTGTATACAACAGTGCGCCTTTGAACAACGCTTCAAAGATTATTATCACTCAATAATAGACAAACACTGGTCAAAACTTAAGTCATCCAGTTAACTCAGAAAAATATTCCCTGGGGAACAAGTTCTAGCATACTGAATACCAAAGTCACTTCGAGACATTCTTGTTAGAGCGAAATTAAGTACTGCTGCAACCAATGACTATCTCAGAAATTCTGGAACAAGTAAAACACTGTGGTGTCAAACGAGCATTTTCCTGGAAGGCATGCAGACTTTGAAATCTCATCTTGGCAATGTAACTACAATTAGAGGTTAACACAATTGCAAAACTTCAAATGTTGTGTACCTCATCACATGTACGATATTCCACAAACATTCGTGAAACCTAGCAACATACCAACAAGCGCATAAATTCGCTCCGATCCAACTGGAAAACCTGCTAATTCATTTGTTCTCCAGTTACAGAACCTTTAAACAAAGTCGACCACTCATTCTACGATGTTGTCCTGTGTTGCGTTGAAGCCATCAGCAAATGATGCTCATATCTGTGCTATGAATAAAACATCTATATATATTGAAGTATGCCAACATTGTTTTTTCTCATTGCTTGACTCCTAGCAAAAATGTTGATTTTGTTCTTCAACTGCCTAGAGTTCAAGGTTATGTTCGAGAAATAGACCAAGGGGACAGCCACATAAACATTTATATTTGAGTGTTGAATATAACTATGTAAAATGTATCACATGAATTCATCCGTATGCTTAAGTTATATTATATGTTGCTTTTATCCAAACATTCTCTGTTTATAACTGAAGTACTTTTAGTACTTTGATCTTTTTTTTTTTTTGACTAATTTGCTGCTATTTTGCAAGTATATAATCGTGTGAATATTATTTGCATATGAACAGTTTTATAATACTAAAAACCTGGATTTATTTTGAACATATCATAAAAAATTTGTCCATTAATATGATTTTTTAATGTTTTGCACTCCATGACCTTTGACCTCTGTACTGACCTACAAAAGTGATTGTTAATCTGCAGACAAGTCTAGCAATGTTCCTCAGATATTGGGCAAGCAAAATATCATTGTCTGCATCCATTACAAACCGGGCCTCCCTGGTCTCAAAATTTGAGATTGGATCACTAGTCTAATAAGTATTTAGATAGCATATCTTTGTTCTATAGCTATGACCTGTTAGAAATGAGTAAGAATATGCTTAATGGTGCCTCATGTAACAAAACACTGGATTGAAATTGAAACGTTATTGCAAACAGCAACTACTATTTTTTAATGTCCAGATAAGAAGCCATCACAGACTTACCATGGTTTCAGTATAAACTAAATTGATTGTTTTAAAATTTGCCACGTAACTCAATTTCCAAGCAATTTGAAAGGTTGTGCACATTGTTGTAAGTTGATATACTAGACTCAGCCTATATTATTCCAAATATTAACCAAATCAAGCATTGCTTGACAAGAATTGCTGAATAAACATGTTGTTTACCTAACAATGGATTCCTGGTATTTCTCACACCAGTGCTACCATTTCATCCTTTCCTAGCCTCCAGCTGCTATCCCACATAGGTCTAAGAATTATTGACACATTGGTGAGAGACAAATAGTCGGAAAGAAAAAGTGCCACCGTTAGGGATTGAACCCAGGACCTCTAGAATGACAGTCCAACATTCTGGCGTTTTAGTTTTGAAAATGTCATGTAATTTAGTGGTACTAAAAAGCTTATTTCTAACAAAATTGGCACCTAAATAACATTTCAATAACTCAGCACAAAACAGGTGAAACTGCCTATAAACATTTGTTTGGCACTGAGCGGGTTCGATCCCCAACGGCGGCACTCATTCTTTCCGACTATTTGTCTCTCACCAATGGGTTGATAATCGTAGACCTATGTGAGATAGCGGCTGGAGGCTAGGAAAGAATGTGATGGTTGTACTGGTGATAGAAATACCAGGAATCCATTGTTAGGTGCTCCAGCCGCCGCGATATAACTGAAATAATGTTGAAAGCGGCGTTAAACTCCATTCAATTCAATTGTTTGGCACTGAACCATATATTTCTATACTATTTTTTGAGTTCAATAAGGACAAGGTGTATACAAAATTTTTCGCTGATACAGAAAAACACCACAGATAAGAAGAAAGGGAATTTTCTTAATCTGGTCATGTTCTTGTTTTGTTTCAGAGTCGTTGCTACGCAGTGAAAGAAGGATTCAAATCTTTAACTAATGGCACACAACCTTTTAAAAATTTTTCTATCTTATGTTCAACTTTTCTTTGTACACATCATGGAAACAAGAGCAACGCTGGGCGTGGCATTATACGCCCGAAGCTCAGAAATAAATGGGTGATGTTCTGAACTTTTGATTAATCCTTAGGATGTATTTCGAATTTGCAAACTGAATCAACCAAAGGGCAATAACTCAAAAATTATAAATGGTAGAGTTAAGGATATTGCGCTCTGCACATCCTAGCACGTCTATACACCTGTGAAGTTTCAAGACCATAGGCCTAATAGTTTCAAAGTTATGGACCAGACACAAATTTGCTAAATGAATCAAGAAAAGGGCAATAACTCAAAAATTAAAAATGGTAGAGTTATGGTTCTTGAGCTCTGCACACTTTAGCTATGAGATCGATACACCTGTGAAGTTTCAAGACCATATGCCTTATAGTTTCAAAGTTATGGAACGGACACAAATTTGCTTACTGAATCAAACAAAGGGCAATAACTCAGTAATTACAAATAATAGAGTTGCGGTTCTTGCGCTCTGCACACCCTAACTATGAGATCTATACACCCGTGAAGTTTCAAGACCATAGGCCTTATAGTTTGAAAGTTATGGACCGGACATGAATTTGCTTACGGACAGACAGACAGACAGACGGACAGACAGACGATGCAGACGATAATATAATACAACCCTTCGGGCGTATAAAAACCTAGTTGGGCAACTCTTTTTTTCTAGGGCTAATAAAAAGTCAGCATTGATGACAGGGTCAAAATAACCTTTGTCATGCGACCCTTGGCAAAATTTCTTAAAATCCAAAGTGCTGAATGCAATGGATGGGCTAACTGTGAATCAATCATTACTGATTTTTATTTTTTCAAAACCTGATATAAAACAGAAAATTCAGATGGTACATGTAAAGACAAAGATTAATCTGCACATTTGTGCAACTTGATCTTTAGCTATACCTCCTTTAAGCAGGAATATTCTATGATCAGCATGGCAAGGATTAAGATCCAAATTATTCATAGCTTGATGAATCTTTATTTTTTGTTGATGTTTAAAGGTTAAGAAAACTTGACATAATTATCATGATAATTATGTTTATCAGTATGATTCATGACATGACACTTAACTGAACTATATTAATTCCAAACCATGTTTTTCTTTATACGTAGAATACAATGAAATTGGTGTTAACAAATTATAAAGTTACCTTCATCAAGTTTTATCAGTTGAATGGAATTTTACTCCACTTTTAACCATCTTTCATTTATATTGCAGTGGCTGGAGCACCTAACAATGGATTCCTTGTATTTATCACACCAGGTCTACCATTACATCCTTTTCTAGCCGCCAGCTGCTATCCCACCTAGGTATTCCTAGTATTTCTCACATCATTAATTTTAGTTCAGTCCATTAAACCTGAGATTGACCTTAATTGCAATGTTGTTTTGAAATATTTAACTGACACATTTAATCACTTAAGAAAATATGAATTACATTCAAAATTGCAAGTAGAATATATTGTGACTTAAAAAGCACTTCATTTCAGGGAAAAAAATCGGTCAAAAATCAATGAACTGTAACCAAAATAGGATAAGCATATGTCTGAATTATACTGAGGCTTTCTGTAAAGTTTGGATCTAATCCCCCCTAAAGTTGCTGAGTCTGAGAAATTGAGCTGACACAATGTTTCTCCTGTCAAAAGTAAACTGACCATCAGGGGCAACAAAATATAATAAGCAAATCTCTGATTGATACTTAGCATATCTGTAAAGTTTGATTCAAATCCATTCATTAGTTTCTGAGAAATTGAGTGGACTCAAAAAGGCTACAGGCAGAGGGAAAGGCAGACAAGTTGACTCGTATATATAACACCAACACCTTCAAAGTGTTAGTATTTTTTTAATAAACCACACCATTCTTCCACTTAACCATTGCCAGACCACCAGTTGGTTTTCAATTATCATCCACACAATGGCAAGTAAATCAACATATTAAATCTCCCTCGTTTTACTAATATAAAATCTATGCTGGCAGGGCTCAAAAACAAAATTCTGTTGGACATGAATTCCCTCAAGAGGTCTACATGTTCAAACCTAGAAGTAAACCTGAAGCCATTTCCATCAAATGTTGTGCTTAACCTTTTTCATGCTGAACCTGAAATATTCCTTCTTTGGAAAATGTATCGACATAAGAAGTAGCAGAGATTTTAAAAATATATCTTATTTGATCCAAGTCCTACCCTCTCCCCCTTGGTGCTCTGCCCCAGGTAGCTGGGCAGCCATGATTTTAGCTATTTTGATGAAAGTCTTTGAGCTGATAATCCATGCAAAATTTCAAGGCTTTAAGACTTCAGAAGAAAAAGAATTTGATCCATGTCCTACCCTCCCCCGGTGCTCTGCCCCTGGTAGCCCAACATTCATGATTTAAGCTATTTTAATGATAGTCTATGGGGGTTGTTCAAACATTATCTGGATATTGCCTGGCAAAATTTTATTTTTGAAGAAATTAAAATACATTGGTATCATTCACTGTCAGAATTCAATTCACATATGATTATGTAAAATTGGTATAGTTATCGAAAATGGCATGTGTGCATTTGCCATTTAAAATGCCATGGTAATGAGTACCCAGCGCAGCAGATAAAAATTTCATATATTTGGTTTTCTTTTGTAAATATTCTTTCACATCTAACTATTTAAAACTTGAAAATTAATTGAGTTACTACAATACATATAAATGTACCTTGTTTTTATTTGAGGCAATATGAACGTAGAATTTTTCGATAAGGTTCATTTAAATTGTGGTTGGGTAAAATGCTTTGGAAAGTTCTAGATGACATCAGCTGAATGCTAAGAATTTTGATTTCTAATTTTTCCATTCGAAATCTTGAAGAAATACCAAAATACATAAATAAAACACTTGTCACGCTAAATTGAATGTTTCATTCTTTCAAATACTTAACCCTTGTCATGCTGAATAAAAAAACCTTGGCAAAATTAAATATAAACCAAAGTGCTGAAAGCTCTGTATTTCCTCATTGTGAGACAGCATTTGATTATGAAAGTATAATTTCTGGAACATTTCTGGTTTCAAAAAGGAAATCAGGTTGTATGGGCTATGATCAGACTGCACATAAGTGCAGGCTGATGTTTGTCCATACCTCCTGCCAAAGCAGGAATATTCTGGGAACAGCATGACAAGGGTTAATATTCATCAGTGTAGACACTTGGGTGCTCCCCAAGATAAGAGGAAGAATGGACAGAAAAAAACTTACCAAAGCAACTATAAGGATGTCAATAGCTAAATCTCTGGAAGATATCCGTGATTTATAAAGGGGTACTATTCTTAGAAATTTGATTTCAGTCCATTCAATTTTACTTTTATACAAACCATAAAAGCACATCTAATGTACAGGAATATTTAATTCCTTCTTCGCCAATGAATTACGAACCATGACAAGCTAAATTACACTTGATCAAATGTCTGAAAAATCCCGTTTGTTGCCATAGCAGCCAGAATTTTCAACCGATTTTAATCATTTTGCTAAGAAACATTAATGTAAAATTTGGTGTAAATCAGCAAAGTAGTTAAGGTGGAGATGTTGTATGAAAATGTTGCTGGACACCGGATGATCACAATAGCTAAAAAATTGAATGTCTAGAGGTTTAGACTGAGACCTTTTTCAAAGACCCTCCAACTATTACATCTTTGTTAAATGTGGCCCTACAACATGAGTTTACCTTGATTTCAGAGTAATAATTTCAATCTTTTGGGAAGAAATATAGATCAATGCTAATGCGGTTTCAGAAGTTGTTTTTTTTTTAAGATTTTCTTTGATATTCTGTATTAAGGAAAGAAACCCAACAAAACAGGCTAAATTTTGATATGAAATAAATTAACAGTGTTTTTGGAGGTCATAATAAGAAATCTCTACGCAAAATCTGCAAGATGTATTGCCTTGTTGTTCAGAAAGAAAAGATTGTTGGTGTTCCTTCTTTATTTCTTTGTTTAATTCCATTTAGTACATAGCTCAGACTTTTCTGTAAACTGGAAAGTATCTCGAACATAAGTGTAGTAATTTTGGGTCATTTTTTAGGTGATTTGGCTTTTGGTAGTACTTTGGTCATAAGGCTTCAAGAAAAAAAGATCCTTTAATTCTTTCGCATCACCTATGTAGATCTACATAGATCTGTTTGGCATTTAATAATTTGAAGACAAAACACAGTAAAAAACTGTGTTTTATTATCAAATTATAAAATGTCCAGTTTTAACCTTTCAAAGATTTGTTTTTCTCAACATCATCTTGCAAGTATAATGTTTGTAAACCCATGTGTGATATGACATGCTTTCATGTCTGGGTTCTTGTTATTCCCGAGGTCTATTCCGTAGAATGGGCGAAGGTTCCCAATTAGTTAAATTCATGGCCAAACAACACTAGGCTTATTTTCAAGTTGGCACACTTATCTGATTTTTTCCTCCTAAGGGATCTCAAACAAGAGCTGTAGGAGGACAGCGAAGCTCGACTATTCCTAGTGCTGGATAGTAACAGCAAATCAATATCGACATTGAAAATTCAATAAAATGAAAGTCAAGAGAAAAGAATCTTTGTATAGAGGCTGATATTATGGTCACAGAAACATGTTCAGAGTTTCAAAGCAAAAGCTTTAGTAGGAACAGAGATACAACTAACATAAAACAGTTGCACATAAAAACATAACCAAGATTTTAAAGGCTGAAAAGGGTTAAAATTTCACTAAATTAAATATCAGAGTAATGAATCTTTTTCTGTGGGTTAATATTACATTCAAAGAAGCATGTGTAATTTAAAGTTTCCAAGCAACAGCTTTAGTAGATACAGAAATATATCAGATGTACATCAGTTGCACGTAAAAACTTAACCAAGATTTCTAAGTCCGAAAAGGGTTAAAATTCCACTAAATTTAATATCAGAGTATTGAATCTTTGTCTAGAGGCTGCTATTATGGTCACAGAAGCATGTGCAAAGTTTCAAAGCAGTAGCTTTAATAGAAACAGAGATTTTAAACACTTGGACATAAAAACTTAACCATAGCATTACGCCGATGCCAACGCCTGGGTGACCGGAATAGCTCCCCTATTCTTTGAATAGTTGAGCTAAGAAATATGTCATGCTATATATAATAATTTTCATTCTTTTGGTTAGGGAGTAGAAGAATTCTAAACACTTCAGGGCTTGAAAATTCTTGAAATTTCTACTCGTCCTACTATATAGAAAAATATAGTGATACATTAATTTCATAAGTGAAATTTTGCAAAATCCACTCGTCCTAATTATGTAGACAAAGAAAACTTCAAATTAATGCACCAACTTGAATAATTGCATGAAATGTGGGATCCAATATTTTACATAGTAAAAAGTACAAAGTACAGGGCTTGAAAATTCTCCTCGCCCCCTCGTCCTGCACTGCACTTCTCTTCCATGAGATCTATCCACCCATAAAGTTTCAAGTTGATAGCTAAAATACTTTAGGAGATATGCTCTGGACAAAATCTCTGTCTTATAAATAACAAAGGGCAATAACTCCAAAATTATGCAAGCAAGAGTTGCAGTTCTTGTGCACTGCACTTCTCCTCCATGAGTTCTATCAACCCATAAAGTTTCAAGTTGATAGCTATTATACTTTAGGAGAAATGCTCCGGACAAAATCTAAGTCTTTAAAATAACAAAGAGCAATAACTCCAAAATTATTCAAGCAAGAGTTGTAGTTCTTGTGCACTGCACTTCTCCTCCATGAGATCTATTTACCCATAAAGTTTCAAGTTGATAGCTATTATACTTTGGGAGATATGCTCCGGACAAAATCTAAGTCTTAAAAATAACAAAGGGCAATAACTCCAAAATTATGCAAGCAAGAGTTGTAGTTCTTAAGCACTGCACTTCTCCTCTATGAGATCTATCAACCCATAAAGTTTCAAGTTGATAGCTATTATACTTTAGGAGATATGCTCCGGACAAAATCTAAGTCTTTAAAATAACAAAGGGCAATAGCTCCAAAATTATGCAAGCAAGAGTTGTAGTTCTTGTGCACTGCACTTCTCATCCATGAGATCTATCCACCCATAAAGTTTCAAGTTGATAGCTATTATACTTTAGGAGATATGCTCCATACAAAATCTAAGGCTTAAAAATAACAAAGGGCAATAACTCCAAAATTATGCAAGCAAGAGTTGTAGTTCTTGTGCACTGCACTTCTCCTCCATGAAATCTATCCACCCATAAATTTTCCAGTTTATAGCTGTTATACTGTAGGAGATATGCTCCGGACAAGTTTAGTGACGGAAGGACGGTAAGTTGGACGGAGAGCATTACTATATCCCCTCGCTGAAAACGGCGGGGGATAAAAAGCTGGTTTTGGAGGTGGGTATTTTTAGCTCACCTGAGCACAACGTGCTCAAGTGAGCTATTGTGATCACCTTTTGTCCGGCGTCCGTGCGTTGTGCGTCAACAATTTCTTTAAACGACATCTCCTCCTAAACTACTGGGCCAATTTTAACCAAACTTGGCAGAAATGTTCCTTAGGTGGTCCCCTTTAAGAATTGCTAAAAGAATTGAAATCGGTGAAAAACTCTGGTTGCTTTGGCAACCAAAGTTAAAAATTTAAGAAAATCTTTAAAATTCTTCTTCTTCTGAACCAGCAGCCCTGCAGCCTTGAAATTTGGTATGGATGATCAGCTCATAGACCTTAATAAAAATAGCTAAAATCATATCTGTTGGGCCACCAGGTGCGGAGCATCAGGGGGGAGGGGGTAGTACTTTGGGTAAATTTTGTAATCTTTAACCTTCTTCTTCTTCTGATCATGAAGGCCTGCAGCCTTAAAATTTTGCATGTATCATCACCTCATAGACCTTAATAAAAATAGCTAAAATTATATCTTTAGGGCAAACAGGTGCGGAGCACCAGGGGGGAGGGGGTAGTACTTTGATGAAAATTTTGTAATCTTTACCCTTTTTCTTCTTCTAAACCAGGAGACCTACAGATTTGAAAATTGGCATGGATGATCAGCATATGGACCTTTATAAAAGTACCTAAAATCATGACTGTAGATTCACCAGGTGCGTAGCACCAGGGGGGAGAGAGTACTACTTATGTGAAAATTTTGTAATCTTTAACCTTCTTCTTCTTCTGAACCACAAGCCCTACAGACTTGAAAATTGGCATGGAGGATCAGCTCATAGACCTTAATGCAAATAGCTAAAATCATGACTGTAAAGCCACCAGGTGTGGAGCACCAGGGGGGAGGGGGGAGTACTTTTGTGAAAATTTTGTAACTTTAATCTTCATCTTCTAATGAACCAGGAACCCTACAGACTTCAATATTGGCATGGATGATAAGCATATGGATCTAAAATAAAATAGCTAAAATCATGAATGTAGGGCCACCAGATGCGGAGCATTAGGGGGCAGGGAGTAGTCCTTTGGATCAATTTTGAAATCTTTAACCTTATTCTTCTCCTGGATCAGGAACCCTACAGACTTGAAAATTGTCATGGGTGATCAATATATTGATAATAGATAAAATCATGACTGTAGGGTCACCAGGTGCTGATGTCTTGGGGAGGGGGTAGTACTTTGGATCATTTTTGAAATCTTTAAACTTCTTCTAATGAGCCAGGAGTCCTACAGACTTGAAAATTGGTATGGATGATCAGCATATGGACATATATTGAATAAGCTAAAATCATGACTGTAGATTCACCAGGTGCAGAGCATCTTGGGGGAGGGGGGAGTGCTATGTTGAGAATTTTGAATCCCTACAGCCTTTATATTTGACATGGATTGATCAACTCATTAAAGAAAACTTTAAAAGTCTCAGATTCAGCCTGTATATCTGGCATAGATTAGCTGATCACAGACCTTTTATGGAAAAATCTTAAATAAATAATGTCCAGGGGAGGAGCAGAGGGGGGGAATGATTATTTCAAATGTTATCTGATTGAATAAGTGAAAATCTCTTTTTCTGTGGTTGCATGGACATACCTAGGTAATGAAGCTTTTTTCTCAGGTGAGCGACCCAGGGCCAACGGCCCTCTTGTTTTTTCACTTGGTTGCTATGGAGTTCAGCATAGACTCAAATTTTGTGTATTTTGAAAGTGCTTGGCCTAAGGTTTATTCCTGTAGAGTTGGTCGAAATCTGATGGAAAAGTTGGTAGGGAAAGGTATTATAAAACCATGAAAAGATGGAAGAATGGGTGGATGGATTGACTGACAGACAGATGGATAGACATGTCATATTGATCACAATATCATCTTGTCCAGTTCAAGTGAGATATAGCTTAAATTTTTTTACACGATTGAGCACGACCTCTATCTAAATAATTACACACAGCTATTTCTTAATCTTGCATGCAAAGGAGTTCGCAAGAAATCTGTCTTATTATGGAGAAATTCTTCTTTTTTTGCTTCATGATATTGCATTAAAAGATATGAAGAAAATACTTTTTAATTTCATTGAGGAAAGAAACTAAAAACCTTATCACGTTCATGTATGAACCCGCCTTGCATCTTCATACATTGTGATTCGGTTTTTATTTTCATACCTTGATGAAATTAAAAAATAATCTCTTCATCTCTTAAATCAAGCTTGAAGATGATGATAGCTAAATGTGAAACAAAATTTCAAAGAGGGAATCTTCTAAGTAATACAACTTGTATCCTTTTGGATGTAAATTAAATTGATTTAAACCAATCAAGGTTGTATGGGCCAGTGCATAACATTTCCGACAGTTCACCTGTGAATAAATTATGGACATTATGCAAACCTGGACAACCATATAAATTATGATCAAAAAGAAACCTTAAGTCAGATTAAAAAGAGAAGACTATGATCAGATTATGCAGATGCACCAACTGGTCAGAATCTATACTTTCTACACATGGAAAATTTCTCGGAATATCAGACATAGGCCCTTATTTTTTGCATATTTTTCACTTGATGCTGGAGGACTGTTTTTCTTTTTTTCAAATAAGTCCTTCAACATAAAATTTGTAATTCCATACTCCTGACATAATCATTACAAACCTTCTTTAAGTCTCTGCCTTAGAGTATTGAGCTGTGTTGGCAGCCTTAATTTAAAGGGAGTTGACCTCTAGTCAGAGAATTCAAATATTGTCATCCTCTTGTTCAAGGACGCATTCCGTAATTCATCACTCCTGACATACATGATTCCACACTCCTGACATACATAATTCTTTGAACACTCCTGATATGATTATTACAAACCTTCTTTAAGTCTCTGCCTTAGAGTATTGAGCTGTGTTGAGAGCCATATGGTTGTAACAGTGAGAAGGACCACTGCACCAACCAAACTTATACAGAGAAAGACTTTCAGGAGGACCCAGGTATCACATAAACTTGTATCTCTTGGCTTGCTCGAGCTTTTCTTTCTGAAAAATTCAATAATTGTACAGCTTAGTTGATTACAGTTCCCTCTTTAGAAATGTTAAACACCTGGCCCCAAGTGCTTTTGATCACACTCCTGACATTCAGAGACCCTTGACAGCTATCTTTACATCTCCATATACACTATACTAATGAGATGTATAAAACACTTGTAACTGCCTATAACCATATGGGCAGTTATGGGCAGTTACTGTTACAACTGGTTCACATGGAGCGATCAATTTGCCCTTCGTTGTTTCAAAGACTACTTTCATCTATTCATATGGTTAAAAAAATATGCTATAATCAACTTGAAACTTCTGATTTGTTTAAAGTGGCCTTTCCACTTACATTGTTACTTTCATAATCATCTTTGGGCCACGCAAAGCATTGTAACCTATGATTAAATAATCTTAAGTAACAATGGTTTTCTCACTTACTTACAATAATTTGTTTTTAGGAATGCTGGAAAACCTGAATTCATATAACATGGAATTTTTTCCATATAACACGGAAAATTTTCCATGAAACATGGAATTTTTCCATGGTATTCCATGCTTAAGTCCAGCTTTTGGAGCATGGAACCCTGGAAAAAATCCATGCTGTAATTCCAAAACTCAATGTATCAAGGAAAAGCTTGAAAAGTTTTCCGTGTTATTCCATGCTAAAGTCTAGCTTTGGGAGAATAGAAAACCCTGGAAAAAATCCATGTAGTTCAATACTCCATGTTTCATGGATTGATTGATTGATTGAATGGGGTTTTACGCCGCTTTCAACATAATTTCAGTTATATCGCGGTGGCTGGAGCACCTAACAATGGGTTCCTGGTATTTCTATCACCAGTACAACCACCACATTCTTTCCTAGCCTCCAGCCGCTATCTCACATAGGTCTACGATTATCAACCATGTTTCATGGAAAAAGCCTGGAAAATTTTCCATGAAGCATGGAATTTTTTCCATGTTATTCCATACTAGGTCCAGCCATGGATTCCCATGGAAAACCCTGGAAAAAAATCCATGCTGTCATTCCAATACTCCATGTTCATGGAAAAGCATGGAAAATTTTCCAGGGATTTCCATGGAAAACCCTGGAAATTTTTAAAAGTTACAGGGACATATATCCAGGCTTTTCTATGTTTTTTCCATCCAGATTTTTTCATCAGCACTCTAGCAGAGGCTGGAAAATTTTGTTCCAAAACTCCTCGTGAAACGCATGACCTGCGTTATAAAGTAAATATGTAAATGAGATTTTGGTCACGTGAAATACGCCCACGTGCATAAGCGGTAAAGAGTCCCAGTAACTTTCTGGCAAAGTTTCATTTGTTGAAGAAGAGATGTTTTTCCAAGAATTTATATTTTCCAAGTCATAACAGACCCTGCCCATCCATTCATTACTAAGGAGACTCAAAATGAGCCCCACCCTGCCACGCCCATTTTCATGGGCCAATCAAAATTTCACAAACATTTTTTGGAAAGGGTCACCCAAGGAACATTCTGGTAAAGTTTCATTGTAATCAACCCTGTGGTTCAGTAGATGTTGTTAAAAGATTTTGGGCTCAAAATTTCTACGCCCACATTTATGGGCCATTCACAAATTTTGCCAACAATTTTTGAGAAGTGTGACTAAAGGAAAATTCTGGTAAAGTTTCAATGTATTCAGCCCAGTGGTTCAGGATGACATGCCATTCAAAGATTTCAAAGTGAAAAAATGCCATGCCCAACATCAAACAATTTTTGGAAAGGGTCACCCAAGGATCATTCTGGTAAAGATTCATTGAAATCTGCCCAGTGGTTCAAGAGGAGATGTTGGAGAGTTTTTAATGAAATTAGATTCTTGTAACAACTTTTGAAGATCATCACCCAAGGATCATCCCTGCAAGGTTTCAGCTTGATTGGCCAAGAGGTTTAATAGGAGAAGATTTTTGTCTAAGATTTTCGGCAATTTTGGCCTTTCTGTTACCATGGCAACCAGAGCTTTTGATAGAATTAAACATTTTTCAAAGAGCTTAACCCAAGGAACATCCCTGCCAAGCTTCATGGTTTATTTACGAATACGATGCCTTTTCCAGAATGATCAAACAACTATATCAACCCGTAGGACTGTAAACAAGTTTATGTCGCATCTACTCCCACCTACCAAAACAATATCTACTGGCCAGTGATACCTAAAGTTGCAGCAAATAAAAGTATTGATATGATTATATAGGTTCAAGAACTTTCAAAATAGACCCCTGGTCGATATTCTGGGTTTGAATGGCCACAATAAAACATTTTCCGTGCATTTTGTATTAGCCGATTCCGTTCTGAAACAGACAAATACAATACATATTTGCCAGGAAAAAGATAGTCGGTCAGGGTTTGAGACTAACTTCATTTAGCCACAGATCCTCCAGATATTTCTTAGCTCTTGAGCAATTTGAAAACAACTCATTTCTCAAGTAATATGTATAGTGTTGTACATGTGAAATTATCAGACATGAGGAAAACTGGAAAAATGAGGTTATCTAATGAGGTTTATACTCACAATTTAGGTGTGACTTTTATGTTTTTTTAGTCACTGACTGATAAAAATCCACAGGCCAGAAGGAGCTGTAACATAGATTGAATGCAAGTCCTAACCAAAAACTAAGGCCTGGGGACTGGTGTTAGTGTCCAACCCTGTCTGTACACCGAATATTCGAGCGTATCGTTACAGCCCTAACACAGAAATAGAAGCGGGAAGAATAACAAGCATGAAAAAATAATATGCGCATGGTCAGATGAAGGGTCTGAATCAGTACTTATAATTTTTTTTTTTTGGAAACTCCTTAAAAATAATTGAATCGGCCACATTTCAGCAGAATCAGTTGAGAAACCTGAAACACACCTATTTTTTTAACTACGCCATACAATGAGATATGTATATCATCCAATATTGAGACTAGAGTAGCCCATGTCAGACAAGTTTGGAATGGGAATCTTGAATGTGACAGGTTTCAGGTTCGACATTGCATGTTATTTAATGAAAGAAAATGGTTTTCCTTTAATATTATGGCCAATTCTATCAGTGAACAAACCATTAAATGCATAAATTTGGCTGACAAACTCTATGTAAGGTCAGATTTGCTGGAGGAAAGTAAAGTATCAGGAATCTGTAGTTAAACA
Organism: Fragum whitleyi; assembly: GCA_948146395.1. NCBI lineage: Eukaryota > Metazoa > Mollusca > Bivalvia > Cardiida > Cardiidae > Fragum > Fragum whitleyi. The sequence goes on along the minus strand of OX411548.1, from coordinate 17,786,037 downwards.
AATAAGATCCGGCATATGTGAAGTCTTAAGCTCCATATGTCTAGCCTTGAGTTTCCCTTATTCGAGCAGGCTCCCATATTTGATCACTTTGATTTTTAGAATTATCCCAATGTCTCAATTTTTTTTCAACAAGTTGTAATTTGTTGGAAGTCATTATCAAACTAGAAAGCCATGAATGGCTTGAGTCGCTCCACAGGCTTGAAATTCTTGTAAAGCAATAATAGTTTTGACTAGATTTTTAAAAATTTGGGGCTCTACTGATGTTGAAAATGATTTTCAAAGTTTCAACTAAATAACATATAGAAAACAAGAGGCCCAAGAGGGCCTGTATCCCACCACTGGCTTAAAAATCTCAAGATTTGAAAGAGAGATATTGAAAATAGAAGGTAATGATAGTAAACATCATTCAGAAGGAATTCTGACTTTTTCTAAGTTGAAACTGACTAATGAAGGAATGAACTTATTTAACTAATATGTTAAATTACAAGGAAGAAAACTATCTAGATATCACTTTGAAACAAGAGGACCAGAATGGCCCTAAACCGCTCACCTGAATTTTATTGATCCAGTGGATCTCATCCAATCCAAATTTCTTAAGCAACTTTAGAAGAGGGTCACCCAAGGAACATTCTGGTAAAGTTTCATTGAAATCGGCCCAATGGTTCAGGAGGAGATGTCAATGAAAAGTTTCGGGGTCAAAATAAGCCCCGCCCTGCCACACCCATATTTGCAGGTCAATCCAAATTCTTTGAAAACTTTAGAAGAGGGTCACCCAAGGAACATTCTGGTATAGTTTCATTGAAATCAGCCCAATAGTTCAGGAGGAGATGGCGTCAAAGATTTCGGGGTCAAAATAAGCCCTGCTCTGCCATGCCCATATTTGTGGGTCAATCCAAATTTCTTGAACAACTTTAAAAGAAGGTCACCCAAGGAACATTCTGGTACAGTTTCATTGAAATCGGCCCAATAGTTCAGGAGGAGATGGCGTTCAAAGATTCGGGGTCAAAATAAGCCCCTCCCTGCCATGCCCATATTTAGGGGTCAATCCAAATTTCTTGAACAACTTTAGAAGAGGGTCACCCAAGGAACATTCTGGTAAAGTTTCATTGAAATTGGCCCGATGGTTCAGGAAGAGGTGTCATTCAAAGATTTTGGGGTCAAAATAAGCCCCGCCCTGCCACGCCCATATTTGGGGGTCAATCAAAATTTCTTGAACAACGTTAAAAGAGGGTCACCCAAGGAACATTCTGGCCAAGTTTTGTCAAAATCCACCAATTGGTTTAGGAGGAGAAGATGTTTAAAGAAAAGTTTTCGCACACACGCACGGCCTTCGGCCAGTGGAGCTCATGACATCTGCCCATAAAATGCATATTTTCATTCGATCACAATAATTTATGGTAGACTGAAAGAGGGTCACTCAAGGATCATTCATATAAATTTCATTGGTATCCATCATTTAGATTCTGAGAAAATGATTTTCAAAGTTTCCACTATATAACACATAGAGAAATGACCTCCGCCCATAAAATGCATATTTTCATCCAATCACAATAATTTTTGGTAGACTGAAAGAGGGTCACCAAAGGATTATTCCAGTGAAATTTGTTTGATATCCATCATTTAGATCCTGAGAATATGATTTCCAAAGTTTCCACTATATAACATATAGAGAAATGACCTCCGCTCATAAAATACATATTTTTCATCCTATCACAATAATTTTTGGTAGACTGATAGAGGGTCACTAAAAGATCATTCCAGTGAAATTTGGTTGATATCCATCATTTAGATTCTGAGAAAATGATTTCCAAAGTTTCCACTATATAACATATAGAAAAATGACCTCCGCCCATAAAATACATACTTTTTATATGATCACTATTATTTTTGGTGGATTGATAAAGGCTTACTTAAGGATCATTCCAGTGAAATTTGGTTGATATCCATTACTTACATTTTGAGAAAATGATTTTGAAAGTTTCCACTTTATATCATATAGAGAAATGACCTCCACCTATTTTTCATCTGATTTCAATAATCTTTTGTAGGCTGATAAAGGGTCACACAAGGATCATTCATGTAAAATTTCATTGGTATCCATCGATTAGAATGAGAGAAAAGTCACTTTTTACCATATTTGGAAATTAGCCACGCTCATTAAATCCATGTTTTTCATTGGATCAAAATTTCTTGAACAACTTTGAAAGAGGGTCTACCAAGGATCATTCCTGTGAAGTTTGGTTGAAATTCATCCAGTAGTTTCTGAGGAGAAGATTTTTAAAGAAAAGTTTACGAACGGACTCACGGACGCACTGATGCACGGACGGACGCACGACGGACACAACGCCATGACAATAGCCCCAGTGGCTTTCAGCCAGTGGAGCTAAAAACTTTAATGCATAGCCGATGATAGAAAACTACCAAACTTTCCAAGTATTAGGATTTTTCTTCCCTACTATTTTAAATAGGCCATTTAAAAAATTGTAGAGGCCCCTTCAATTGAAATTGTTCTTTATCGATGGGCGTCATGTGAATGACTTTTAAAATAATTCTAGGTTGAAAGAAAGAGGTCTGTTTGATTTTGTAAGTCTGTTTCAATATTGTGTGGTTTGTAATTTTGATGTCAGGGTGAAAATTACCATGATGCTCTGATATGGGAGACTGTTTTTAAACCTTTCTAGTCAGTGTGTGCACATGCAACTATCACCCCCTGTCACTTATTTATGTAACCAATCTAATTCTTCTTCACATGGATAAATCAGAATTAAGTTTATGCAACTTTTGGTGTAGTTTACATGAAAAATTTACATTGTTTGAGTGTGCAAGTGCAAATTTCATAGCTTAAGGTGCTCGAATAGGGGAGACTACAGGCTATTTGGGTTTACAGTCAAAAAGGCCCAAAGTCAAAATGGCCCAGAGTCAAACAGCCCGTAATTTGGTCAAAACGGCCCAAACTAGTTCTTACAATTGGTCAAAACGGCCCAATCATTTAATCTGTTCAATTTTCTTTTCTTTTCCGATGAAAATAAATTTCATAAAAACAATTTTAGTCTTCATGCTTATATTCATGTATATTCTAATTATGTAAATGATGTAAATATACATGGTTGACACTGTTAAAGAAAGGTATTAAATAGCTGGATTGGTGTAATGGATTGGATTAGGTGTGAAATGACAATCACATGTATAATTACACTTTTTGAAGCGCAAAATCAATCATCCAAAAACTATTTTGTTACTAATATGTAAAGTCCTTTTAAATATCAAATAAAATTACAAACACAACTTGATCTTTATTTATCAATTAATTGAATATCGAAGAATTTCTATCTAGCTTACAAGTTAGAGAAAGACATGATATAGAATTAACAAGCTTCATGAGAAAATGGTTAAGGAGATTTGATTTCACATAATAGAAAACTTTCAGCAATCATTTATCAAAGGAATATTTGGCATTTAAATACATGACATGCTCTTTCGATAGATATGAGTAACAGGAAATTTCATTTGAAAATAAATAGAAGAAATTGTAACACAATGGAATTCACCTACTAATTTGAACTTTTCTAATAAGTGTCAATGGGCAATAAAGATTATTGTCGAGATCCATATTCTTTCAAAAATCGACCATTGATATTTAAAAAAAATCCCTTATAGAAACAATTAAAAAAAAGCCAATAAATGATCAATTTGACAAAATTTATCATTAGCGTAACATTTATCTTTTCACTTTAAATATTGAAATAAGGACCTCCATAAAGAAATATAAAAAATCTTGTTTTGTATAATTTTCAAACAATTTTTTGTGATATATTTTATTTGGGCCGTTTTGACCAAAAGAAAAATCTGCTTTGGACTGTTTTGACCAAATAACGGGCCGTTTTGACGGAAATACAGGCCGTATTGACTATGGACCATTTAGACTTCGGGCCGCTTTGACTTGGGTGCCTGTCAACTCGTTCCTCAGTTCACTCGTTCCTCATTCAACTAGTGGCGATTTTGGTCAACTCATTCCCCAAAATTGGTCAACTAGTTCCCCAATCGATTTTTCCTCTGTCAACTTGTTCCACCAAAATTATCTCAATTTCACTGGATATTTCAACTGACTTTTTTTGTACAAAAATAATTAGGAATGTTATTCTATTGCAATTTTAGCCCTTTACCATACTACCAGAATATATTTTTTCTACGAAGATATATTTAAGCAAATCTCGCATTTGACTGGAGATTTCAACTGAGTTTATTGTACAAAATAAATTAGAATTTTTTTTTTATTATTTGTATTTTTTTAATATTTAAATTGAAAATTGATTGTCTTCCATTAATTAGCCCTTTAACAAATTACCAGAATATATATTTCTAAATCAAGAACCCAAAGGGAAATGAAAATAAACGACTAACTTTCCTGGATAACGGATCATATATATATTTATCATGACAATATTCAATAGCTTTGTTGCAAAAATAAACCAGCGGCAAAACATCAAAGGTAATTGATACTATAATGTTATTCACACCATTAATGACAAAGCCTAATTGACATTCAATTACAATTGAGAAATCTAAATACATCCCTTACTATCTAAAGAATTGATTTCAATTACTATAAGCAGTATGTCTTTACAAAATTTGTTTAAGTTTTATCTTCTTTTCTAAATCTGACAGTATCTTTATGATGTTTTCTTTCTTTGTTTTTCGTCTTGTGTCTTGAAGGACAACCAGAAATTCTAAAAAAAAAGGAAATAAAGAATTGATAAAAAATTATTTTTTGTTTCGCCATTAATTTTTATATGTTTTAACCTGTATAACCAACCCTGGATAAATAGAAAGGTGAAGCGCCTGTCAAGGAGAAAGAAGAAAGCTTATAAACAGGCCAAGTGTAACAGCAATCCTGACAATATTGCGAAATACAAGAAACTACAGAAAGACTCTCAGCATGCTTGCAAATCTGCCTACAACACATATGTGAAAGATCTTGTCAGTGGTGACAAAAACCCTAAGAAGCTTTACTCCTTCATCAACAGCAAGAAACAAGAAAGTTCTGGTGTTCAAATCCTCAAGGAGAATGGAGTTGGGCATAGTGATCCCAAAAGGAAGGCAGAGATCCTCAACAGACAATTTGCTGATGTCTTCACAGAAGAAGACTTATCAAACATTCCGTCCATGGGTACAGACAAATATCCAACAATGGACCATTTTGATGTCACCTTAGAGGGTGTTAAGAAGTTACTTTTGAAGCTGAACCCTCATAAAGCCCAAGGATCAGACAGCCTGCCACCAAGATTTCTCAGAGACTTTGCAAATGAGATCTCGCCAGCCCTAACCCTTCTGTTCCAAGCATCCCTAGCCCAAGGTAAAGTCCCAGATGACTGGAAACATGCACTCGTCAGCCCCATATTTAAGAAGGGAGATCGAACTTCACCTGCAAATTACAGACCGATATCTCTTACATCCATTTGCTGCAAAACACTTGAGCATATTGTCCACAGCCAAGTTATGAAACACCTCGATGACCATAAGATTCTAACTGACAGTCAACATGGCTTTAGAAAACGACGATCTTGCGAAAGTCAGCTGCTCCTTACCATCCAAGACATCGCCTCCAGTATGGATGATGGAGACCAGATAGATGCTGTGCTCCTGGACTTTAGCAAAGCCTTCGACAAGGTCCCACATAAACGACTCTCTGTCAAACTGGACCATTATGGCATACGAAGCAGCCTCCTCGCATGGATAGAGAGCTTCCTTAGTAACCGCAGCCAAGAGGTGGTTGTCGAGGGCCACAAATCCGATTCCGTCCCTGTCACATCTGGCGTCCCCCAGGGCTCTGTCCTCGGCCCTCTACTCTTCCTGCTTTACATCAATGACATGCCAGGAAGAGTAGCCTCCACAACTCGCCTTTTTGCCGATGACAGCTTGCTCTACAGAAAAATCCGCCAGATCCAGGATACAGACATCCTGCAAGAAGACCTTACCAAACTAGAACAATGGGAAAGAGACTGGCAGATGCAGTTTAATCCATCAAAATGCGAGACCATCCACTTTTCCAGGAAGCGCAACCCCATCAAACGAACATACTTGTTGCATGGCCATCAGCTTAAAAATGCTACAGATGGAAAATACCTTGGGGTTACCCTACATGAGAAGCTTCTCTGGAACAAACATGTAGACAACATAACTAAAAAAGCCAACAACTCTCTCGCATTTCTGAGGAGGAACATCTCTAGCTGCCCCCAGGATGTAAAGGCCCAATGCTACAAGACGCTAGTACGTCCAATCCTAGAATACGCTGCACCTGTCTGGGACCCGTACACTGAGTCCAACATTGCCAAGCTTGAGGCAGTACAGAGAAGAGCAGCCAGGTTCGTGAAAGGTGATTACAGGACAACTAGCAGTACTAGTCAGATGATTGCCACTCTAGGCTGGCCTTCTCTCCAACAGCGACGTACTGACGCTAGACTAGTAATGATGTATAGGATTGTCTACCACCTAATAGATATACCAGCAGACCAGTACCTACATCCAGCTGCAGTCACCCTACAGCGAGGTAGAAATGTGAGCTACCTCATACCATTCTGCCGCACAGACCTGTATAGGAACACCTTCTTCCCAGTAGCCATTCGCCTATGGAACAAGCTCCCAGCCCAGACCATCGCAGCCGGGACCCTGGAACTGTTCAAGGCTGGCCTGACATCAAGTTAATGTACAGACACTGTTTTTATCCGTTTTAACTGCACTTTGTTTTGCCTCACGCCGACCTTGTACAGTTTCACAGTGCGTCGATGCTCCAGAGGAGCCCTGCACTTTTCGGGAAGAAGAAGAAGAAGTTTTCTTTTTATACATAATTTTTCAACTAATATTCAATAAGTTTTCCGGGAAATATAGGCGGGTTAAATCGGTCTTAAAATTTTAGGTTAAAGGATGACTATCATAAATTTTGCATTGTCTTTAAAAATACTTTATCAAAATAACTTATTTTTATTTCTTTGACCCGTTCAAAAGAAAATAAATATAAAAAAAATATTTCTATTATATATGATTTTTTTCCGGGGGAACGGGTTGAGGAGGAAAAATCGATTCGGGAACGAGTTGACCAATTTTGGGGAACGAGTTGACCAAACTCGCCACAAGTTGACTGAGGAACGAGTTGACTGTAAGCCTTTGACTTGAACCCGCCATATGCACTGATATGAACCTACTTTTTTAACTTTTTTCCTTTGATGGGTGGGAGGTTTAACCATTCAACGTCACTGTCAGTTGAATCTAAAAGGCTGGTCATGATTTCACCTTTATCTTCTTTAACTTGTCCATTCTTTCCACTCTTTGCTTTCATCATTGTCAAATCTGAATTAACAGTTAAAACCCTCGACACTGTTTGAGACTGTCACTGACTGACTGTCTGATAGAAAGTTATCAAACTTTGTAAATTAATTAAAAAGACCGGGTCGCAAATTTGCATCCATTGAAATTAAAGTCTATAAGTTGGCCATAACCCCAATCAGTCATTTATTTGACGAGACATTCTTGAAGAATGAGTTCAGAAAGTTTACAATAAAGCATTGTTCAGTTGTTTTCCTTCTTTTTGGGAAACGTCAACAAACTTGGGAGATATTGCTTTACAAAACAACTCCCATTGGCAAAAGATTAAAAATCATTAAATATATAAATTAATGAAGACCGTTGTTTTTATTATATAAGAAAAGTCGTTAATTCTTTATTGTTTGTTTGACCTTTATCTCATTTTGATAGTTCATTACTTTTCAAGAAATTTACAACAATAGCTCCCCATAAATTCTGGTTCCCAAATGCGCCGGTACTCGCCTTCACTCGCAGCGAAAAACTTAGAGCTTAAGAGAATCCAGTTATGCCTTTGACATGTGGAAATACTTATAACAGAAATATAACACTGTAGAATTCTGAATCAGCCTCACTTGCAAGATTTAGATCAATTATTTAGGTGACTATGATAGTTTATTCGTACCATGAAAGTTTCGTACCTTGACTAAACGATTTGACTATGGGCCAATTTGACTGGCGAGCCTGTCTCAATCTATCGTAGACTGGTCCCACTGTCGACTATCATAAAAGCCGACAGGTAGCCACCAAATTACTGTCACACGGTATTGGCTTTTCAATATTTGATGACGTACGCGCACCTAGCACTTGTGATTGGCTAATGAATTGTTTGTAAACAACAAGTCAGGAGGGGGCGCCATTTTGCCTTTCGCGTAAGTTTGTTTTTTAAGGTTATGTTCTTAAAGAAAGTATACATTCATAAATAATCGATATCACCCTAAAGTTTTTTCGTCAGTATGTAATATTTTCACACATAGATTAATGAATAAACGCCATTATCGCCTTAACTTTGTAACGGACCGGAGCCTCGTTTTCATTTTTATAGACTAGAAAATCTGAAGGGTAGGTCTCTAGACTATGGACGAAGAAATCGGTGTATACCTGTCGGCTTCATACATGAGTCGACATCAGAACCAGTCTAAATCTATCGATACAGAGACAGGTAAAATCTAATGTAAGCATGGAGATCATTGGTCCATTGTATCCTCTCGTTTCATTGGTCAAAACGTTTTGAAGGCTCTGATTAGTCGGATTATTTAATTATGGGCGTGGCGTGTTTTGACTGAAGTAAGGGAAAGTCAGGAAATTTCTTCTTCACGTTTTTTTGAAGATTTAGAATTGAAATATGATATATGATAACGTTTTCGAATAAAAAAATTTCTACTCCAATTAGAAGTCAATATACTTTTTGAAGAAATTCGGCTTTCCATATGGCTGTAGTTTGGGCGTTTGTTTGTCAAAATTGCTGGTTTTTGTTCCCCCTCTCTCTCTCTCTCTCTCTCTCTCTCTCTCTCTCTCTCTCTCTCTCTCTCTCTCTCTCTCTCTCTCTCTCTCTCTCTCTCTCTCTCTCTATATATATATATATATATATATATATATATTTTAATTCAACACAAATTGGTCGAACTCAGTGTCTATAAATCTTTTTCTTGATATATGTTCCTTTTTTTTTTTTGATCCATTTCAGAAGAAGGCGAAAAGTATTTGAATGTTAAAAATATCACAATTCCAACTGTCATATATGAATGAAGTGACCAGATAAAGTTTTGATTATTGAAGGCAAAAGGCCGTGTACAAAACGATATAATCATGAACGCAGACAGAATTAAGGGTTAACCCTTTCCTGTTTTACAAAATTTTGGACCTGTCCAAATTCAAAGGTTTTGCAGATAAAAATTAAAAGTGGATTTGAAGTGAAAAATAATCATTCAGTAGGGTAGAAAATGGTGTGGAAAAAGAAGAAATTGCTTGTCAGAAGCAATTTCTTCTTTTTTCACAATGTTTTCTCAATCATAAAATCACAGGCACGTAAAAAGCAGGGATTAAACAGCAAAGGTTTATTACAGTTAAAATCCCGATTTCAATATATAGATGAAAGAGACCGCGGTCTTGGAATCGCCTGTCATGTATATTCAGCGTTGAAACATCTGGGCGCCCTTCTCTCCGAAACATGGGGTTTTGTCCTACACCCGTTTCTCATGCTCAAATACCGCTCAGTTTTCATAGAAAAGAATTTAGATAATTAATCGTCGGTGTGCTACCAAAGCCGCGCAACTACAGTTTTATTCTAACTATACTTTCGTGATTTAAGTGACCCATCGAAATAATAATAAACTAGAAAACTCTGGGGGAATCATTTTAATCGAATAGAATTAAGAGAAGGAGAGGATTAGAAATATTTATCCTATATTAAATTTCATTCCATTAAAATGATTAAAATATTTGTTTCTTTAAAGAATAAACAATGTAATATTGACGAATTCATATAAAAACCATAACTTTTTAAGACTATTTTCAAAAATTCACAAAAAAAACCACTTTTTCATAACCATGGGGCTTTTGTCCACTTTTCACTTAAGGGCATGGGGCTTTTGTCCCATGGGGCTTTTGTCCAGGGGGCTTTTGTCCCAGGGGGCTTTTGTCCTAGGGGGCTTTTGTCCGTACCCCTGAGAAACATATAGTTAATGGTTTTGCATTTGAAAAAAATTGGAACCTGAACCTTATGACAGAATGCATACTTTAATTACATGTTTAAACAAACCTGAATAATTTATTTTTTATTTGTATTTATTTATTTTTTTATTTATTTTTTTTGTAAATAAAAAGTGTTGGCTCTTTTCACTTAGTTCTTCGCGTCTCGCGCTGTCTGATAAGTGTTTATTAATTTCCCTTTATCGCAACACGAGCAACAGAACAGAAAACCTGTAGAATATTCTCGAAAATTTCCCATTGTCCATCAATTTTCCGGTTCCGTATACGACTGTCATTTTTCGGCAGTCAGTGAAAAACTCTTTGATATCAGAAAATAAACAATTTCACGCAGTATAAAAAGTAGATAACGTGTTAGTCGGGAAAAAAATAGGCCTACAAGAAAAAGACTTTGTTTGGTTTATTTCACGGTAAAAATGTTTAATGGCGAAGCGTGATTAAGTTCTGAATTTATAAAAAAAATATGCTTTCCATGCAAAATGGGGTTCTCATCTTTCGATGCTTATCAACCACAAACAATACAATCGGAAAAAGAACAAAAAACTCTTTCATGTTACCAATAACCCTGTAACAAGGATTATTCAATCAGTGGTCTCAACGTTTTCCGTTGCAAACGAATGCTAATGTCACATAAGAAAGAAATTGTAAGTTCTATAAGTGAACAAATAGCGGGAGAATATCATATAATAAAGTCATTTCCTTCCCATCTTCAAGGGTCAAGGGATATCGAATCGATAGTAAGTAAAACGTTCGTAACCATTGGTTATCCTACCAATAAACTCCGCCCATTCTTGCGCATGCGCAATTGTTACCATGCAGAAACCTGCATGGTAAAAATTAGGTTTTTCCTGTCCCAGTATCGGAGGGTAGCGTAGATTGGGACAGGTTAACCAGTCTATGGGCCAATTTATTTGTCACCCGAACTGGGCCCGGTTTTCAACCGTGCCCCGATTTTCAACCGGCCACAATAAGAAACCAGCTCTATGTTCCGGCTGACAAGATGTTGCAAACCGTTTTCAAATTAAACCATGAAACCATAACATGTGCACGTCCAAAGCAGGGTATAATTTGAAAATGGTATGCAACATCTTGTCAGCCAGGACATAGAGCTGGTTTCTTGTAGGGGCCTGTTCGGGTGACAAATAAGTTGGCCCTATGCCAATATCTATAAAAATTTAATAAACAAGTAAAGAAAAAGGTCAAATAAAGAAATTTGTGCAAATAAGCCCTGCCAGTATTTTGGCCCAAACAAAGTTCCAGAAACAACTTAAAAAAAAGTTAACCCAAGTGTATTCATACCAAGTTTCATTGAAATTTGTCCAATGGATTGGATTAAGATTTTTTTAAGTTTTCTAAGTGAAATTGGTTAAAGTGCAAACAAAGAAATATGCATACCAAGTTTCAAAAGGAATTTGCCCAAATGAGTTGGAAGGAGAAGATTTTTAAAGTGAAATAAAGCCCCCGCCATGCCCATACTTTGGAGGTCAATCAAAATTTCTTGAACAATCTAACTCAAAGGTCACTCAACAAATATTCATGCATGCGAAGTTTTATATAGATTTGCCCAATAAGTTTTGAAGAAGAAGATATTTTAACCGCCCCATCCTACCATACCTATGTGGGGGTCGTTGATTTAAAGATTCATTGAAATTGGTTTGATTTGGAGAGAAACATTTTTTGATAATTTTAATGTGAAAATATACCAAACCCTGCCATACCCCTTTTGGGGGATCAATAAAAATATCTTGAACAATTTTTAGACTTAAGACATGGGTTTCTATACTGGTATGGAGGTAGATCTCAATGATGTGCATCTGCTGATACTAAGGTCAAAGTCAAATGACAATTGCAAGGTCACTTGTAAAGGTCAACCTTCTCAAAAACCTAACCAGAAAACTTAACATTGCCAATATCCACAAGCCTATTTAAGGTACAAGCCTAATATTTGACATGGTGAAAGATCCAAATAATATGCATATATAGATACCAAAGTCAAGGTCATGTGGTAAGTTCAAGGTCACCTGCCAAGGTCAAATAACTCAAAATCTTTACCAAAGAAATTAGCATTGCCAACATCGTTAAGCGGATTCAAGATGTAAACCTCATATTTGGAAATGTGATATATCTCGCCAACATTCATCTGCTAAAACTAAGATCAAGGTCATATAAAATTTCAAGGTCATTTCCGTAGGTCAAACTTCTAAAAAATTTCTCAATAATGTGAATCTGTAACCAAGGTCAAGGTCATGTGACAAGGGCAAGGTCATATGCCAAGGTCAGACTGCCTAAAATCTTTATATTAAAACTTTACATGTTCAGTTTATTCAAGTCTGTGTTCAAGATACAAGCCTCATAATTGGCATGATGAAAGATCTCAGTAATGTGCATCTGTATGTATTAAATTCAAGGTCATTTTACAAGGTCAAGGTCATCTGTCTAGGTCAACATTTTGAAAAATTGCTGTTATTGGGGCATTTGTGTTTTACAAACATATCTTGTTCAGCTTTGATCTCAATTATGTATAGATGTGCTACTTTTGATTACATAAGTTCAAGATCATGGGTCAAGGTCAAATTTCTAAGAATTTTATGCATTTGTATTTCATTATGAAAAAAATTTGCCCACTTGGTCAGGGGATCTTGGTTCATCAGAATAACTTTATACCATAAATTAATGTATACCTGACTCATGGAAAAAAGGACTATCTGGGAAGTCAGTAAAATTAAGGAAGATTGTACCGGAAGAGGTCAATGGGATGTGGAATTTTAACCATTCTTATGATTGATGGTAGAAAAATCATTCCAGATAAAGAGAGTCACCCCATTTGGAACACCACTCGGCCAACCTCACGATCAACCTCGGATATACATAGACAGACTATTTTTAAAAGATACGAGAAAAACTTGGAAAACTCGATGACGTCACTTTAAATGGTGTTAGCCCTGGAAACTTTGAGTGGAAACATTTGACGTCGCCAACGCTAATCGTTTAAGTCACTGACATGAAACCATTGTAGCTGTATATAGATATCTTTAGATCTTAAGAATAATGGCTGAAAAATCTTAATTTTTGAGAATGATTCGTCATTCTCAAAAATTAAGATTTTTTAGTTGTTAATTACTGTAAAAGATATAAAGATTGCGGCGGTTGTTCCTGCGCTAGATTTTCTTACGCTGTTTCCGCCAAACTGAATGCACAATTTTGTTACATACCAATCCGCCTTACATACATCCGAGGTCTGTTGCAATTTATAGAAATGGCCGAGTAATGTTCCGAATGAGAGTCACCCAAGTGCAAAAAGTTTCGACCCAATAGGCCTTGTGTGTCTGCGCGGTCCACACATTCTGACAAGGGCTGACACTGTAGGCATTACCCAGATGATCATTTTTTCACCTGACAGGTCACATACTGTTGGCTCAGAGTGAAATGGTTGTAATTGCCTATAAACATAAAGGCAGTTACAACTGTTTCACGCTGAGTCATTTTGAATTTAAAAAATGTGAATGGGGTAATCTTAGTTCGAAACCTTTGAGTTACTTTGAATTGAAATAATGAAAAGGTATGAGTTTACTGTTTAAATGGCAGTGAAATTTTTCTGCAGCAAAGTAAAGAATCTGAATGTTATTGCTATATTTTCAGGAAAGAGCTATTCAAGAAGTATGGATTTTACTGATTTCAGTATGGATGTAACTGACCCCAAAAATAACTGGACAAGTGAGCATGAAACACAACCAGAAAAGGTCTTGAAAAAGCCAAAGAAAATTTTCCATTGCAATGACTGTGAATATTCTACAAGTCATAGGAGTAATATGTTCCGACACAAGATGACAGTCCATTTGAAGAAGAGATATATGTGTGTTATATGCGATAGAGGTTTTGTTGAAAACTTTTATCTGAAACAACATATACGGACAGTTCATGAGAACAAAACACTCATTTGTGAGAAATGTCAAGGAATTTTTATTTCATACTCAGCTCTTCGTAATCATTTGATTGTAGACCATGGTCAAAATCTTAAATATCAGTGCCAAATATGCAAGAAGAAGTTTGCTGAGAAGATTGCGTATGAATCACACATGAATGTTCATAATGGATTTAAGCCACACAAATGTTCAACATGTGATAAATCTTTTGCTTTGAAGAGCAGCCTGAAAAAGCACAAAAAATCCTGTGATGATCCTGACACTACGTATACATGTGGTGTTTGTTTAAAGAATCTGAGGGATTCACTTACACTGATTTCCCATATTAAAGGTGTTCATGGTAGTAGTGATAAAATATGTCTTTGTGGAAAGGCTTTTTCCTGGAGAAGTGCCCTTAATAGACATCAGAAAGTTTGTCCACTGTTGTTTGCAAACCAAGAAGTAAGTACATGTATGTTATACTGTCACATGTATACTCAAACAACAATGCCTGTTAAACAACCATTAACATTAAGTGACCCCTTCTTTTAATCAAAATATCTCAAATTGTTCTGAAAATTAGTGTAAATTATTGTAAATTAATCCTTTGTTGCTAAAAATCATTAGAGTCAATGAGGCGATTCTGTTGGGTTTTAACAATACTGGATCATTGAGAAATTCTCAATAACGTACATTTTCAATCAAAACTTTATTTCTGATTTGTAATAAAAACCTTTACTTAGCAACCATCCTCTAAATGAACTTTTTTGTCGTCCTGTGAGTTGTCACTTAATGCTTTTTTTACCATTTATGTATCTATATATTTGTAGGCAGTTACAACTGTGCCATCATTGTGTGCTAACTATGGATCGGAACATCATGTGCATTTTTACGCAGAGTCATATTATTATGCTTTCAGTAAAGCTATAGACAGACTCAAAGATTTGAGATATTATGCACTTTGTGTAGTGTTAGGCAATTGGTTTCAAATCTCAATCCACAATTTGTTTTTAGTTGGAAGAGTAAATCAACTAATGATTGATTGAACATTCATTTTCTTACAAACTATTACAGAACTCCCATTTCTTACTATGAAGAATAGAATGTGAAAGTTTAGTTAAAACTTATGATCTAAAGCCTCTTTCTGCAGATTTTTGTACCAACTTGTCTGGCTCGTTGGCTGAGTGGTTAGCGCACTCGACTTTTAACCAGGTGGTTAGGGGTTCAAGCCCCACCAGAGATGGGTAGTGTATTTGGTCAGGACACTTTACAGACAGGGCCCCAGTCTTACCCGGCTGTAAAAGTGGGATGCAGTGATTACAAACCATTGCCTCTCTCTCTATGTGCAGTATATGATCTGGAACGAGTTAGGACCACAATGGAAATAAGAGTTATTTGATCCTTTATCGTGTTATCCTTGAGTAAAAAAAAAATCTTCATGAATCAGCATGAAATAGCTGTAACTGCCTATAAACATATGGGTAGCTACAACTGTTTCATGCAGAGCCATCAAACTGATGTCGGTTTCGAACATAATATGGCTTTCATTTATGTGTTAAGAACTGATTAATCGATTATGAAATTTCTTAGTCGATTATCACAATCAGAAGCCCAAACCAACTGATTTTATATATAATTAATTAATTTGCCCATCACTATGTGGCTTTCCAGACTGCTTGTTCCTTATCCTCGGATATAAGATTTTGTTTTACACAAATTGACAAACTTCTGGCCTAGCTATGTTGGAGAAAAACCAGAAGTAAACTCTAGCCTTGCTGTCGACTTTGTCGTCATTGTCCATGTTGTGGTTTTCATGGAAAAACTATGACATTTGAGAAATCTCTGGTATTTTTGAAAGCATTCACTTGAAACTTGGCAAATATGTTCACTATTTAAATAGTAACCTAAAATATCTCCTATACCAAGGAGGATAACTCTAGATGCATTTTCTAGCTCACCTGAGCACAAATTGTTTTTGTCCCATCTGTATCTGTTTGTCCTTTTGTCCCACCCCATTCAAAAAAAAAAAAAAAAATGAAAGTAATAAAATAAAATAAATAAATAAATAAATAAATAAATAAATAAATAAATAAATAAATAAATAAATAAATAAATAAATAAATAAATAAATAAATAAATAAATAACAAATCTCACATATGTGTATTGTTTGTAACAAAGCCTTTCTGTTGGTACCAACTTCAAGGTTATCAGTCAAGTTCAAGGTCATTTTTAAGGTCAAATATGTGTGAAATTTGAACTTTAACATAGGCAAATACTTTGGGATGGTTTGTGGTGGAGTCTCTATATTTTACTTGTGTATTGCTTTTAACAAGACCTTTTACTGTATACCACAGTCACAGCTTTCAGTCAAGTTCATATTTCAAGGTCACTTAAAATTTTACCATGAACTTGTTTACCTAAGGAACTCGAAACATAAGGATTGTTACACTATCACTAAGAGTATGAAATTGTATTTTAACCATTGTCATGCTGAGCCAGGTGAACCTTTGCTTTGGCAGGAGGTATGGACAAAGATCAGTCTGCACATATGTGCAGTCTGATTCTAACTACACCACCTAATTTTCCTTTTTTTCAACCAGAAAAGGTTTAACATGTATTTCCAAAATTAATGCAGACTCACATGGATTTTATTCAATTATAATTGTCATCTGTAAGTTTTTAAATCAGAGCTTTTTTAAGTGTCCACTGTCTATCATGTTTCTTGCAACGTCCATTGTCTGTTGTTTTAATTGTTTTTGATTTCTTTAACCCTTTGCTGTTTAATCCTTAGTTTTTTACGTGCCTGTGTTTTTATGATTGAGAAAACATTGTGAAAAAAGAAGAAATTGCTTCTGACAAGCAATTTCTCCTGTTCCACAATATTTTCTACCCTACTGAATGGTTATTTTTCAAATGAAATCCACTTTAAATTTCCGTCTGCAAATCCTTTGAATTTGGACAGGTCCAAAATTTTGTAAAACAGGAAATGGTTAAACATCTCCTAAACTGATGGGTCAATCTCAAAGAAAATTGGCTTTAATGGACATTGGAGAAGCTTTATCTAGGCTTTTAAAATGATAGAAATTCATCCTTTACTCGGGTTGCCATATAAACAAAATTGCAGGATTTTTTTCAAAACATTTTCTATGAAGTACAAATTCATATTCGACTTCACAACTTCTCCAAAACCATTAGGCAACTTCAACCAAATTTCGAGCCGCCATCATAGCGCAATTGGTAGCAAGTTGGATTGTCAATCGAGAGGTCCCAGGTTCAATCCCCAATAGTAGTACTCATCCTTTCCACCTATTTGTCTCCTATCAATGGGTTTGATATCGTAGACCTATATGGGGTAGCAGCTGGAGGCTAGGAAAGGGTGTAATGGTTGCACTGGTGAGAGAAATGACAGGAACCCATTGTTATGTGCTCCAGCGGTCGCGATATAACTGAAAGATTGATGAAGGCAGCGTAAAGCTCCAGTCAAATCATGTTCGTATGGGACTAATTTTTACGAAAACTTACAAAACAGTTGGATACTCAAAATTGATTTCATTTAGAAATAAAGTCAAATTTTCAGCCAATCATAATGCACTAAACAAGGATGGATTGGAATCATCTAAAATTAAATTATTTTCATTTTAGGTTAACAACCATCTTAATGGTGAAGATGGATTGAACGAAAGTTGTCCACAAAAGAAAAAGTTGTTCTCTTGTGACAAATGTGAATATACAACAGTGACCAGTTATAATTTGTTGAGACACAAAAGATCAGTTCATGAGAAGAGGAGATATCACTGCAAAACTTGTGGAAAAGACTATGGCCAAATGTATAACTTGTGTGTCCATATGGCCACAGTTCACGAGAATATGCAATTTATCTGCAAGAAGTGTTCAAAAAGTTTTTGTTCAAAACCTGCATTGGATAGACATATGATACTAAATCATGATTCAGGGCCAGCCTTGATTCAATGCACTCCATGTAACAAACAATTCTATGATAAAAAAAGGTATTTAGGACATATTGATACTTTTCACCAAGACTCAAAACGTTGTACCTGTTCTGTATGTAATAAAGAATTCCCATATAAAGCTAGTCTTAAAAAGCATTTTAAAATTTGTAAAGACAAGAAGCCAGTGGATACTATATGCAAGATATGCTTGAAACTATTTAAGTCAAAAGAGACACTAAGATCCCACATCAGAGGCAAGCATAATAGCAGTGTTAAAATATGTCCGTGCGGTAAAACATTTTCTTGGGCAACTTCTTTTTCGAGACACAAGAAGATCTGTTCAAGGGCAGAAAGATCTGTAAGTAGATCTTTAAAAGACTTTTTATTAGTGTTATTCTGAATGAAAACCTAGGAAAATTTGCGTAAAAATCAAAGTGCTGAATATACGGGTTCACTAAATGTTAGTCAGTATTCTTATTTTGAACAATAGTTTAAACTTTTCTCATTTTTAAAAAGAAAATCAGGTTGTTTATACTAAGATCAGACTGTAAATTTGTTAAAGGTGATCTTTGTCTATACCCCCAGCTAAAGCAGGAATATTCTAGGTTAAGCATGACAAGGCTTAGGATAGTCATCGGGTTGACAAAGCTTTGAAGATTGATAAATTTCAGGCTTTATTGGGTTATAATATTATTTTTATTGAGTCCATGGAAATTTGGGCATTCTGAGTGGATGAAAAAATCAGTTCTATTTACCAATGAAATCAATTTTGAGTATGCAGCTATTTTGTAAGCTTTCGCAGAAAAAAGACCCATAAGTAATCTGTTTCTTTTTCGACAAATCTTAACATTTTTGCTTCTTGATATTAATATATGGTATAAGAGATGAAGAGAATATTTTTGTTGATTTCATGGAAGAATGAAACTAAAAACCTCACCACACTCATGTATGAATCAGAATTTAGCATATACATACAGTTTGATTAGGGAATTAGTTTCATACCTCCTTGAAATAAAAAATACTCTCCTCATCTCTTAATGACTTTTCTAACACTGAAGTTAGATACCACTGGGTTTTGATGAGCCTGCTTATGGTCAGTGAGACAAAGATTCCTCTATGTAAAATAAGTACAAGTGCTTCCAAAGGAATGTTGAAATGCAGAATTTCGCCACTTGTCCATTGAAAAGTCAGATGATTTTCTTCTTGTCTCGCATCAAATATAACATGTCATCAAAAGCTAAAATCAATCAATTTTGAGAAAACAGTGTTTTTAAAGAAGAAAATGCTGGACTCCAGCTTTTTCTTCTTTAAAACAATGTTTTTCATCCTTTGATATTAACATTATGATAATCAATCTTTTTAAATATGTTCAATGCCATTCTGATATTTATCCTGGTATTTAAGTGGCAAAGAAAAAAGTATTTGGCCGCAGGTGGAAAAACCCGTGTCAGACAAGTGGGGCATGGGAATTCCACACCCTAGCTCCATATGATATATTTTTCTCTTTTCATTTAAGAGATTAAGAGAATATTTCTTGATTTCATGGAGATATGAAACTAAAAACCCTTACACCTTAATCTATGATTTTGATTAGTATAAAATTGTTTGTTTAGTATAATCTTGGTAAGACAGCTGAAATTACCAAGTGACGTTATTTCTGCAGGTTTTTCTGGATAACAGATGATATCATTTCAGGTGGACAACAATCAGCAGTCACCTGTGGATGACACAGAACTCAAAGTAAATGGTTTCGGAGATGGACTTGATAACTGTGTCAAGGTGAGTTGCTGTAATTACACTGAGATATGGGACCCAAAAGTTAATACAACTATTGTTCTAGCATTGTTTTGGTGGAATCCAAATATTAATGTATCCAAATAAGGGTGGGGAAAATAAGTTATTGTAGACCCTGATTAAAGTGCTCCTTGAGGACCAGTTTGATCTGCCCTGCATTCAGGATCACCAAACAGTGCAGTTTCCCAATTGTACCCCACTTAGCACCTAAGTGCACATACAAAGCAGGGTACAATTGGAAAACTGTTTGCACCGTTTGTTGATCCTGAACGCAGGGCAGATTCCGCAATATTTATTTGTACCTGTCTGTCTGATTACTTGGGTTTATTATGGCAAATTAAACTGAAAATAAAATCATTTCTTGGCCAAAGACATATTACACAAGAGCACTGAATGTAGAAGCAAATTTGCAGGTGCTGGATCAGTACAAAAGGGACATAATTCTTACTAGAAAATTCTTCATATTTTCACCCTTGATAGTATGAATCTGCCTTGAAATAGTGTATACACTTCTACACATGCATGGTTTTAAGTTAACATCATAATTACAATATTTGTTTGTTAGACCTTATTGCCCCTGCCACAGCAATTTTTTGGAAATTTTCAACATACTAGTATTTGACCTTGAATAATGACCTTGACTGATGACCAAGGCACCAACAGAAAGGTCTTCTTGCAAGCAATATTCAAGGTTTGGAGGTAAAAGCTAGCAGGTCTGTTGTCCAAAAGATTTTTCTTGTGCGCTCAATAGTAAGGAAAACGATGAAAGGAATTGCTTTAAACTTAATAGAATTACTTGAGAAGAGTATTGTAATTTTCCCGGAATCTATTAAAAAATCGAGGGGTTAGTGCAATACTATTTTAAGTGCCTATAAATAAATAGGCACTTACAATAGTATTTTGCTGAACCCTCAAAATATCAAAAGCTGAATATTGTTTTGTTTCATTTCAGATGGAGAACCATCAGGACGGCCTTCGAATAATCAGTCTTCATAGAAATTTAACCCATTCTCACACAATCCCATTTTTTGACACCCTTCAAGAACAAATCTTTGGAAAACATTGTGATCAATACAGAAATTGCTTATAACAAGCAATTTCTGTATTGTCCCCAATGCTTTGTTTCAAAAAAGATAATTTTTTATGGAATTTCTTAAATCATAAATTGTCATCAGAAAATGCTTGGAAATTTGGACCCGTACAAAATTTTGTTTGTCTCATAGTGGGTTAAAAAATTTACAACAAAAATATGTGATCCAAGGAGACAGAAAGGATGAAATTCATCTTGTAAAAATCCAAAGGTAAAATGTTATGGTCAAAAAATGAACACTTGATACTCAACTGATTAAATACATAAATTTGAAAGCCCCTGCAAGGAAAGATTTTGAGCATGTTGTTTTACATTTTCTCACATTTCCTCATTAAGTTTTTCTACAAAACTTAATGAAAAGAAGAACCTCTCATTGCTTATATCAATGATCCTTAAGTCAAGATACATGTGTCTTTTAATACCAAGATCAAGGTCATATGAGAAAGTTGAGGTTGTCTTTCAAGATAAAGTTGATATGTCGGGGTATAAAAAAATAAGACTCGTATTCTAGATACTACATATAATAACTATAAACTCATCTGCTGACCTTCTAACTATCTTTTAATAAAGAAATCTTAAAAAGACCATCCATATTTTTACTAATGAAGGAAATGATTTGTGAACTAGATAAGTAAAATACTTTTCCGACTTGACTCAAAACTCAGGTATTTTCCCAGGAAATAAACTCATAAAGTAATTACTTATCAGTGTATGTTTGATTACAAATGTGACAACACTCAAAACATAGTCAATTATTGTCTAGTGTAAATGATAACAGAAATAAAACAGTACTGAGTCTAATTATCCAATTAGCTAGTTCATAACATAGTCCTTGAATCTTATTGAGAGGCCGCCACCATAGCGCAGTTGGTAAGGCATAAGACTTCCAATCTGGAAGTCGTGGGTTCGATCCCCGGTGGCGGCAAATATCCTTTCCGACGTTTGTCTTTCACCAATGGGTAGATAATCGTAAACCTTTGTGAAATAGCAGTCGGAGGCTAGGAAAGGATGTAATGGTAGTACTGGCGTGAGAAATACCAGGAATCCATTGTTAGGTGCTCCGGCCGCCGCGATATAACTGAAATAATGTTGAAAGCGGCGTAAAACCCCATTCAATCAATCAATCAATTGAATCTTATTGAGGGTTTTATGTTTCTCTCTTGCCTTCTTCTAGGCTGGGAAATGCCCCCCCTGAGGAATTTGTATAGTCGGCTTACCAGCCCTTTCACACACATCACTATTTTCACTATTTTGCTCATGTAAAATACTCGAATCTGAGTGAACCTGAGGCAAAGCTGTACACTTGTTTCCAACTTTCTCTCTAAATAAGGTTTTACATGAGTGACATTCTGATTGTATCTCACAACGTCTTGAGTCAATTGTCACTTTATTCCCAAATTTATCTATCACCTTATGGGGCAAAGGGTTAAACTGTGTTTGAAGTTTATTTTCCCGTTTCTGTTTCAGAAGAACTTTATCACCCTTTTTGATGTCACTGTAACTTGCCTGTCTTTTCCTGTCCGCATACTCTTTCCCTTTTCCTAGGAATCGCAATTGCAGATTTCAAAATCATTTTGTTCAAATTTATGACTCGTTAATTCAGGCAATTTTGTCCTAATAGGTCGCCTGTAAAGCAATCCGGCTGGCGATTTACCCGATACAGAATGAGGGGCACTCCTGTACATCATTAAATAATCATCTAAATTAGATTTCCAGTTTCGACCTTCTGCTTGTGAAATTCTATCCCTTTTCATGATAGACTGATTTTGTCTTTCTACCTCACCATTTGCTTGAGTGTGTAATGGCGTAGTTCTTTTGTGCATGATGCCATTATTTTGCAAATAACTAGTGAATACCTCACTTGTAAAGATTTTAGCATTGTCTGTTTTCAGAGTTAATGGTAACCCATGTGTAACGAACAACTTTTAGAGTATTTTGACCATATTTTCAGATATAATGGATTTTGTTACTTTGAGTTCAAAAAACCTTGAGTAGTAATCTATCAAAACAAATATGTAATCTCCTGATGGCAAGGGACCCAATAAATCTAGGGCTAAATCCTTCCAAGGACCAGCAGGTAGTTCTGTTCTGGTCATTGGCTATGGTCTTAAGGGATTAGACACTAACTGGCAATCATAGCAGGTTTTACAGAAACTTTCTGCATCTTTATCAATTCCAGGCCACCATACTTTTGTATGTAAAATACGTTTAATAACAACAATACCTGGATGTCCTAAGTGAGCTGA
This sequence comes from Fragum whitleyi, assembly GCA_948146395.1. Lineage (NCBI taxonomy): Eukaryota > Metazoa > Mollusca > Bivalvia > Cardiida > Cardiidae > Fragum > Fragum whitleyi. The sequence goes on along the minus strand of OX411548.1, from coordinate 17,762,989 downwards.
TTGTAACACTTTATTCCTCAAATTGGTCGGTATGTCCCTCTTAACACTAAATGACCAATTGCACAAAACTCATATCTTATTGGTAAATACGCTTTATTTTCAAGCAAATGCCATTTTTCTGATAAAAGACATTATTTGACTGAACAAAGATCTTTATTTCTTGCTGACTCAGATTCAATATCCTGAGTAGACATGGACAGAGGGGTGGATTCTGAAGCAATCAACCGAAATTCATCTACCTCATCTAATCAATGTTTACCCTTCCCCCTATTTGACAAAAGCCTTGACAGAGCATCAGCAATGTTATCACCACCCTTTAAATACTTTACCCTGAAAGTATAGGGTTGTTACCTTAAAATCCAACGTGTAGTACAGTGACGGCGAGAGCAAAGGAGGTAGTAAAACAGTAAACACAACAAAGTCCGTAATCAGCTACATTATTGTTTTTTATTTACATATACACAGTCATATACATATATATATATCTTATTGTTCTACATTAATTGGGGTCAAAACAGATGGCGTGACATTTGAATGTTGACCACACTCTAGTCAGTCCTGCTTAGCATTCTGTTTGTTACCATCTCTCTTGGGACATGATACGTTAGGGTGACCAGAACATGGACACGAGATACACACATGTTTATAGGGAAAACATGCACGATTACACTTCCCCAAGTTGAAATTGTTGCAAATTTCATTTCCATTAACCTTAACTCTAGGGTGGCCGTAACAATCTTCCCTAGGTCCTTGGGAAGCAGATTGGCGGGGCATCATACTGCTGAATGGATTATGTTGGCGAGAAACACTAGAGGGACAAAATGCAGTAGTGTGTGTAGACAAGTGGCACAAGTTGCAAGCATTGACCCGAGTATTGCCCAATACCATACTAAGCAAAGTCATGTCCTTCAAAGACCAGTCCACCTTTAGGTTACTATCCCGTAATGCAGCTGCCGCACAAGCTGAAAACTGTTGGTGGTATTCATAAAACTTGAGGCCATACACGTTGTGAATGTCAATGATGTTTGCTTCGTAAATGTCAAGTTCCTCCTGATGTTCTGGGAACCAGATTGCCATGGTTCGCTTGTATTTACCAAAAGCAGTGATAAATTCAGCAATAGTTAATGTCCTTTTAAACAGAGGATTGGAATGAGGATTCAAGTTGACAATAATGCTAGATGTACTGTCAGTTTGTTGTGTGTCCATCTTAGGAAATAATAATAATAATAATAATAATAACGACTTTATTTCAAGAGGCTGCATATTTGGTTTCCCAATCTTCCATATGGGCCTCAAAATATTGGATATACAGAGATTTAACAAATATTTACACAATGTTATACACAAATGAAGATCTATTGTTAACCCATTTCAAAAACAATCCATCTTTTTGATGTCCCTGAAGAAAAGAAAAGCTCACAAAAACATTGAAGAATTTAAAGAAATTGCTTGTTACTAGCAGTTCATTCATTGTCCAAATTGGTCATCAGTCAAGCCCATTTTCAAGGTCAAATATTTAAATTTTAGGTTGGCCATAGCTTTTGAATGGTAAGTGGGAGAGAGTTCATGTGACAAGACCTTTCTGCAGGTGCCAACTTAAAGGTCATCAGCCAAGGTCAATGTCATATGCATTTGCATTGCTTATAACTTTTGACTGGTTAGAGATATAACTTTCATAATTCACATGTGTTTTGCTTGAAACAAGACCTTTCTACTGTTATCAATTTCATTGGTAAATGTAGATTGCCAAGGTCAAAATTATTTCTTTACCAAAACACCTGTTTTGAAATACAGTCGATATTGTTCGAGCGACCAGGTGTATTAAGCAACCAAGTATTAAGTGACCATCATAAAAAGCTCCTTCATTGTAAGCAAAATCTCCGCAAAAATCAACTTTCTTAGACACAAAATAAAATTTATCAGTGAATCTAATGTTGGAACCCATTAGTATCGTTCTAATGGGTTTGAACATCATAAGATTTTGTAAGAATTACATGACAATCTCTATATGCTATCAATTGACCTGTCTTATTTATGGTGAAATATTGTATTAAGCGACCTTTTCCATTATCGACCATTTTTTGGTCGTCCCCTTAGTGGTTGCTTAACCCAAGTTTTACTGTAATGGCAGCTTCAGGGGCAATCGTGTTTAACACGCATACATCTTGTCGCATCTAATTTACAAAGAGATATTACTGGGACCCTGAATTACCAAACCACAGCATTTGATCTGCATATATTTATATTTTACATGTATAGCAAAACATACAGTCATGATTCAATCAGTAAGTTTATTGTGTGAAAAATTTTGTCAATTTTAACCCTTTCCCAAACATCTGAACTTCTGACTGTTTTAATTTGAAAGCTGCTGCAGATGACAAAATTGATATTGGAAAGACAGGATTTGTGTATGAAATAGCAATGAAAATATTGAGGCAAGAGGAGAAAATGCGGAATATTAGAATTTTGTTTTAGTCTGTTAGCGACGACAAAATAATGTCTTCTTTGGGAAAGGGTTAAAAGATAGTTGCACATGCTGATATTATAATTCTCCCATTTTAATATTTTTGAAATGATCACACATTTCTATAATAACCTAACACTCACAGAAAATGACTACAAATTCAATGGTTAATTTCACAAGTTCCATGAATAGAAAACAATTTTATTGAGTTAACCGCAACATAGTTTAGAACAAACAATAGTATTTTGAAGGTATTGTTATAAAATCTCCTACAGTTAGTTACACTGTGAAATTGACATTCATCTCAATCAAAACCATTCTTAATTGCTCACTCATCACTCTATTCATTCATTCCAAACACTCACTCATATCAGTCAAAAACGCTCAAACCCATTGAAAAATATAGGATCAATGTCATTTGAAGAAAATTTGCAATTTCACTGACATAATTCCAATTATAAGCGACTAATAGTTTCTTGAAGAAAAGGAAGCTATCTTTAAAATTTGTATGCATATTTTATTAAATTAACATCGCTTATTTTGTTCATCCTGAACAAAATTTGCGATATTGGATTACCTTCCACTAATTTCACTCAAAACTCGCTCCACACACTCAATCAATTTCATTTCTAAATAATTCAAAAATCATTCACCTTGTCAATTTCACGATGATGTTAACTGTAACTAAGGCTTGGTTCAAGCTGTAGTTACGAAATTTTATAACACCAATGGTTTATCAATACACGATTGCTCCAGCGTTAGAACCCAATTCAATCAACCAATTATCAGACCATATCAGTAAACCCAGTCTGTTTAAAGCGCAGAATTCATTTGCACTGAAAGTTTGTCTTTTCCTTCCAAAAACTACACCACAATTGTCAGTTCCCCTTGCTTGTAATCATCCATCAACTTGTATGTGTAGATGGCCTCATCACCAAGAAACTTCACGTTGTACCAGTCTTGATATCCAGGCCTAGACCATTGAACATAAAAAGCCAAAAAGAAAGTGAGTGAAATGTTACATGCCTGACCGTCCTTATTTTTCCTGCACGGAAGTCCTCGATTGTCTGTCTTGCGTGGAAGAGATTGGTGTTTTATTCTTTTTTCCTGCACACATTTTCTAGGTACAATCTTTTAATAACCGAGCTCCCGAGACTGATCTGGGCATACACGCCAAGTTTTTCATGTTCAGCTTGTAGTTTTTGTACTGTCCAATTTGATGGATTGTTCGAATCCCAAGGTGTCTGTTGAACTCGCGACTTCCAGTCCGATTACGAGCCCCTCTTTGTTTGTCGCCCATCTTGATTCGTTCAATACACGGTTCCAAATCTTAGTCTGAGAGACAGGTTTGCCAACGAATTAAGAGAGATGGATTTTTTTCACGTGTAGTATTTTAATACGATAAAATAAATCACCATACGCCCGTTGGTCACTAAGACACGCAGGTTGACGGCTATTTCGTTAGATTATCGTGGTTGTCTTCCGTGAATGTAGAACATGTCTTATCTTCATGAAATCTAACAATCGGAAGCCTCGATCTCGGTTTCTTTTTCGCCCACAATGCATTAGTCAATCCGGGAACCAGTCGTGGAACGAGACATTCGCACCAGACTAATTTCGTTACGACTACATTCTCCCCCGTTTTATAGAATGCCCTCGTATCTGCCTGTTTTCCCCTTCACAGTGGACCTTTGTATTCAAATTGAGTCATCTGAGAGTCGCCTGTCTTCTTCAGTCTTACTAAATCCATATATTTTTTTTCCACTAACACTATCCTAAACACACATTATTAATAAGCATATATTACAAAATAAGGAAGGTCACTCATATAAGACTTATCAACTATGTTTATATCTCAAAGTCACAACTTCATTAATTAATCAATTTACAAATTCCACGCAACTTAGATCATTCTCAACATTTACATTCCATACAAGTGTTGTCCATTGTGAAGGGTAGATCTCAGCACCTCCACTAGTGGCTCCTGTCTAACACCAGCTATTTCTGCGGCTACATCCCCAATATAGGCTGGTGTATTGACCGTCTGATGCCGATGTACTTGCAAGTAAGGGGAGTCCGTTTCAATCAAAATTCTGTCCAACGGGATACTACTGAGTGCCTCCCGTTGAGATTCCTTGAACTGCCTCACTTTCCCCGCAAATCCGAAGACACAATCAGGAAAGACCATCCGCCGTTCCCGCACTTGCTCTTTCCCCCCGTTGAAATAATGGAGATGGATCTTCTGCTCCATTTGAAAATGCTTCCTGACAATGTCCAGCATATCTCGAGATGGCTCCTTGGAAACCAGATCTTCATTGCTTCCCCGAAGATGAATGACTATCACCTTCCCTGGACTGCTCAAGGAAAGTACCTCTTTGACCACATCCTGTTGGATTTGCCTTGATGGAAAGGGCACACTGTAGTCCAGTCCAATTTCCCCCAATGCCGAAACTCGTGGATTGCTTATGAATGATCTAAGGGTCTCTTTGTTTTTGTCGGTAAACCTACCAGCTTTCTTTGGATGAACGCCAACCCCAATCCTCCACTTCCTATCTGCATCCAAAAAGACGTCTGAATACCTCTCTGGATCACAGTAGATGAGTACACCTCCCACCAGATCCACCTTATGTATTGGCTCTACTTCCATATTTCTCCTTAATAGATTTTCTAAATCAAAAACTCCTAAATGAAGTCTCTCTGCGGCACGGTCTAGATGGAAATGGCTGTCGAATGCTCTGAAGCACTTCCCCTCTCCTGGACTTCTTGTAGGTTTAACCACTCCAACCCGGTTGAAGTCTTCCCACTGTTTGGCGATAAGGAGGTCTTGGAGCGAGATTTCAATATACCTGCCCCTGCCATAGACGGCGATTTTCTCAGTGTTTGACTGTAATAAGGCCTCTTCCTCTTCTGCAGTTAGCGAGGTTCCCTTCTCAGGACTGGGACTACATTCATAATCCAACTCTTCAGTGCTCTGATCAAGTGATTCCACGGTCAATACAAGTTTTTTCCTTTTTCCTTACTAAAGGTTTTCATGGAGCTTGTATCTTTTGGGCCCTGGTCGCTCATAATTGAAATGTCCCTTCTGTTAGGTGAATTGACAACTGCTGAAGCTACTGTGCTCTCTTTTTCGCTAACCCCAGAGACTACTTCCATCGGGCTAGATTCCTCCTCTTTCCCTTGGTTATCTGCCAATCTTGTCTCTGGTCCATACCTATTTACCGTTATCTCTGTGTCACAATTGTCCAGATGTTCCATAATATATGACATGGGCCTCCAGTGTATTAGGGCAGCTGGTGAGTTTAATGGGACCAGTGTGAACTTGTCTTGAACATCCCAACCAGCATGCATACACAGCATCTTCATGGCATTCTGTGTTGTCAAGGTTATCTCTGACTCTTTATCGATGTGAACTCTCTCATCTGTCCATTCCAGTAGCGTCTCGGGTGTGGGTTGTCGTTTGAATATTAGTACTTTTTCAGCTAGAATTTGGAGTGCTTCCAGACGTTTAGCCTGGAAAGCATGACTAGCCAGTAGCTCCTCGGCTTCCAAATCGTGGAATACTGCTGGTATGTGACGGTACTGAACGTGACGTTTAACCCGTCTAGGAATAGCTCCACAACCCCGGACCGGACATCTAGCTTGCTTGATTCTCTTCCCTCCTGAATCTCCTTCAGCCTTCCTTTTCCGTTCAGATCTACCACCCCACGTCCATCCTCCACCCTTACTGTTAAATCCTTCAATTCCTCCTTTTTGTACCTTGGTTCTCTTTCTTCTGTTATGGTACTTATTTCCCTCCTCTCAAGGCTAACCATCCTCCACGTCTGTTCTCTCTTGCATATGGCCTTTCCAATTCACTCGGAGATCTTCTCGTGTTACTCCTCTCCGGACTTCTATGCCTTGGGGAATCCTTTCTATATTTTTCGTCATATCTTCCATATCTTTTCCTCTTTATCCACGTTCCTCTTCCTCTCCAGACTTGGATGCCTAGAGTGATCTCTTCTATATTTTTTGTCATATCTTCCATATCTTCTTTCCTCTTTATCTTTATTCCTCTGCCTCCTCCTCTCCAGACTTGGGTGCCTAGAGGAATCTCTTCTATACTCTTTGTCTTGTGTTGATACATTTTCCTCGAGACCTTCCTGCCTCAAGGGTGTTTTCTGTTCTAGGTCCCTTGTGTCAACACATTTATCCCTTTCATTATCGACCATTGGTGATTCAGGGACTTCTGGACTTGTCTCCTGTCCCTCCTGTACCACCGGCAGATTCTGGCTCAGCAGACGGACATCTCTGGTTACCTGACCAAGTGTGAATTCTTCACTGGAACCAACTTTTCTGTTCCGTTTCGCCCTTGTCTCACCCCATGGGGCTGGAAAATGACATTCCAGCATGACAGGACTAAGAAGGAAATCAGCATATTTCCTCATCTCTCTAATCCAGGTACAGTTCTTCCTGGCAACTGCAAGATCGTATTGCCCTGAGATCACCGAGACTACAGCCTCAGTTGTAATGTCGCGGCCAGGTTGAGTTCAATGATCAGTTTTCTTGCAGGTAGTAGGGTTCCATTTCTTGAAGCGACCTTGGTTGCCTGCTCGCAAGCGGATTCCTCCTTTTTTTCTCTTCTGACATACCTGCAAAAAACAAGATTAATTACGAGACTGGTCTGGTGCCCCTCTTTGGGAGGGGTCTGCCTCACAATCAGGACATTTATAATCTCCCATCTTTGTTGCTGCTTTCCGCTTGATTCCTACACACGCTGCATGGTACCACTCAAAACAACTACTGCACTGGATCATCAACTTGCCGTCATCTGGTTTCCTACACCAACAGTATAAAGCATCCATCTTACCCTGTGCTGCTCTCAAAGCCTCCTGTAATGCTTCAGGATTGTTCTTTAACTTGGAAATCCAAATGGGCAGTTTCTGGTCCCGACAGTACTTTAATCGATCATGATTCACAGTTTCTACCAAATTACCAATTTTCACTCTAAAGATGGAGGATGACATCTTTTCCAATACTATTCCAGGCCCTTTCCAAGGAGCACAAAACTTCTTACACTTCCCTTTCCCTGCAGCCTTATCAAGTACATACACAACATCAGCTACTTGATATGAGTGAACCAGTACCCTCAAGTCATAGTTTTTCTTCATCCGAAGTTGATTTGTTTTGAGATTCTGCCGAGCCGACTCATGGGCTTTTTCCATATTCACTGCTAAATCAGCGGTATATTCATCATATGATTCCCATTTTTTTTTGGCTTTCTTCTAAGGAAAACATTAGATCAGCTGGTATGTTAGTTTCTCTTCCCAGCATTAGCTGGTTAGGTGTATATCCTGTTTGTCTGTTCACCGCCGAACATATGGCACTTGATATCTGGGCCAGATGTTCATCCCATTTGTCGTTTTTGGTTAGGAAACAACGGACTGCATGCATCAGTGTTCTGTTGAATCTCTCAATTTGACCATTCGCTGAAGGTCTATAAGCTGTAGTTATTGTCTTGTGAATTCCAAGTAAGTCACATACTGCTTTAAACAGCTGACTTTCAAAGTTTCTTCCCTGATCTGTGTGTATATAAAAGGGATATCCAAACCTGGCAAAAAATTCACATTCAGCTGCATGGGCTGTGACTTCAGCTGTCTGAGAGGGCAAAGGGACGCATTCAACCCACTTAGTGAACTGATCCACCATTACCAGTATATATTCGTTGCCTCTTGACGACTTAGGTAAGGGACCCAGGAAATCAAGATGGACTCTCTCCATTGGTGACCCAGCCTGGTATAAGGAAAGGGGAACTTTTGGGTGCCTATTGGGTTTCTTGCTCTTATTACACACAGAGCAGGTTTGAACAAAATTCTTAATATCGTTTGACATATTGAACCAGAAATACTTTCCTTTGATACGAGACTTGGTGCGGTCTATGCCCTGATGCCCGGCTGATGGCAAATCATGGTTACCTCGCATCACTAATTCTTTCAACTCTTTCGGTACCACCATCCGCAGGTTTTGATCTGGTTAGTCCTCCTGATCCATCCAGTCGTCTTGACAATGCATCTGGATTCAAGTGCTTCTTTCCTGGTCTATGCTTAATAATCAAGTCATATTGCCCAAGTTCTTCAAGCCATCAAGCTAATTGACCTGTCGGTTCTTTGAAATTAAGTAACCATGAGAGACTATGGTGATCTGTCCTTATTGTGAATCGGCGACCTACGCGGTAGAGACGGTATTGTCTGGTGAACCTGATAACCGCGAGTAACTCTTTCCTAGTTGTACAGTACCGCTGTTGTTCACTGGACAGGGCTAGACTTCCGTATACTATAACCCTTTCTCCATTATCCTGTACCTGGATTAACTCTGTGAGAGCGAAGGAGGTAGTAAAACAGTAAACACAACAAAGTCAGTTGTCAGCTATAGTTCCGCAAGAAAGAGTGAGGCCCGAGAAACCGTTATCTCCTATCATTTTCAGTGTAAAATTGATCTTTGATCACTCACTTGAAATTGTAGGTCTATACATTATTGGTTTTTATTTACATATGTACAGTCTGACCAAGTAACCTGTCTAATGCCTGCTCATACTCTCTCCCCCCATATCTCCAATTTCTCTTAGGCGGTGGTAATTAGCAATTTTCTTGGTCAATTCTCGCAATGGGGCAGTTATCAGGAAAATCAGGAATATATCTTGCATTGTAATTAACAAGACCTAGAAAACGCCTTACCTCGCTCGCGTTTTTTGGATCTCGTGGATTTTTTACTGACTCTACTTTTGCTTTTGTAGGTTTGATGCCTTGCTCAGATAACACATGACCCATGTATTCCAATTTTGACATCTAGAATGGACACTTTTCTTTATTCAGAACTAACCCTTTATTGTGTAACACTTTTAACACATTTTCTAAGTGAACCTTAAGCTCTTCCTTGGATCTTGAATAAATGATGATATCGTCCATCATCTTTCGTGCTTTGTTGCATCCTTGTAGCAATTGTTGAATGATATTTTGGTACATTTCTGGCGCGCAAGATACTCCAAACATCAGCCTCCTATAGCGATATAACCCTTTGTGTGTTGTGAATGTTATGTCGCAAGATTCCGGAGACAACTCAATCTGGTGGTAGGCATTTGAGATGTCTAGTTTGCTAAATATCTTGCTACCGTTCATATCATCGAGCACTTCATCAAGAGTTGATATAGGGTGCCTTACCCTTTTTACAGCTGCATTGGCTTGCCTCATGTCAACACAAAGCCTGATATCGTTCCCTGACTTTTTGGAAATACAAATAATGGTTGATACATAAGACGTTGGCCCATCCATCTTTTTGATAATGTCTATTTCTTCTAACTGGTTTAACTTTTTCTCAAGCTTTTCGCGTAAACTGTATGGGACCCTGCGTGTTTGTTGAACTACTGGTGTTACGGTGTTATCGATAGGAATTTTCAGTTGGTACTCTTAATTTGCGGATACCGTCCTGAAACAAACCTGGAAACTGCTTTGTTATCAACATTTCTCCCTTTTCAACCGTGTTGATGATCTGTAACACGCCTAAATCAACTGCTGTTTTGCATGACATTAGAGATTATCCTTTTCCCTTCAATAAGAGAAATTCAGCATCTAAGCATTCATACAAAACAAGAGGGCCATAGTGGCCCTTAATCGCTCACCTGAATGAACTGTCTAAAATTTTCAAATGAAGTATTAGAAATAGAATGATGAATGACTCAGCTAAACAAAGCTGTTGCTTCTATACAACTTGAGAATCCTTTTTTTATAATTTTAAGGTTGACTAACAAGGATTTTTATAATTGATTTCGTGCCCTAGTTTTTGACCCCCCATGACCAAATTTCGATCTCATCCGAGATTTCATCTAGACAATCATTCTGACCAAATTTCATTTTGATTGGCCAAAAATTGTGGCCTCTAGAGTGCAAATAATGTTTTTCTTAGATTTGACCCTGTGACCTAGTTTTTGACCCTGGTTGATCCAATTTTGATCTCGTCCAAGATTTCATCGAGACAATAATTCTGACCAAAATTCAGGTTGATTGGGCAAAAAATGTGGCCTGTAGAGTGCATAAAAGGTTTTTCTTAGATTTGACCCTGTGACCTAGTTTTTGACCCTTGTTAGCCCAATTTCAAAATTATCCAAGATTTCATCAAGACAATCATTCTGACCAAAATTCAGGTTGATTGGACATTAAATGTGGCCACTAGAAGGCTTAAAAGGTTTTTCTAAGATTTGACCCTGTGACCTTTTTTTTGAGTCAAGTTGACCCAATTTCAAACTCATCCAAGATTTCATCAAGACAATCATTCCGACTAAAATTCAGGTTGATCAGGCAAACAATTTGGCCTCTAGAGGGCATACAAGCTTTTTCTTAGATTTGACCTCGTGACCTAGTTTTTGACCCCAGTTGACCCAATTTCGAACTCATCCGAGATTTTATCAGGACTTTCATTCTGACAAAAATTCAGGTTGATCAGGCAAAAAATTTGGCCTCTAGAGGGCATACAAGCTTTTTCTTAGATTTGACCTCGTGACCTAGTTTTTGACCCCAGTTGACCCAATTTCGAACTCATCCGAGATTTTATCAGGACTTTCATTCTGACAAAAATTCAGGTTGATCGGGCAAAAAATGTGGCCTCTAGAGTGCATACAAGGTTTTTCTAAGATTTGACCATGTGACCTAGTTTTTGACCCCAGTTGACCAAATTTCAAACTCATCCGGGATTTCATTAAGACAATCATTATACCCCCCACAACGAAGTTATGGGGGGGTATACTGGAATCAGGTTGTCCGTCTGTCCGTCTGTCCGTCCGTAGACATAATTTTGTGTCCTCTTCTCCTCCCACAGTTTTGGACCAATTTTGCTGAAAATTTATCAGGTTGTTTCCTATCATATGAAGTTGTGCACCTGCAATTTTCATCCAGATCCGATCATTAGTTTGAGAGTTATTCCACTTTGAACTTTTTAAGGAGGGGGTACATTTTTCTAATTTTGTGTCCTCTTCTCCTCCCACAGTTTTGGACCAATTTTTCTGATATTTTATCAGGTTGTTTCCCATCATATGAAGTTGTGCACCTGCAATTTTCATCCTGATCCAGTCATTAGTTTCAGAGTTATGCCACTTTCAACTTTTTATGGAAAGGGGGGGGGGGGGAGTAGTCAAAATTTAAAATTACAAAACTCAGTATCCATAAGGGGAGTTACCAAATTGGGTAATTAATCCTATCATATGAAGTTGTGCACCTGCAAGTGAAATTGTTTTGGGGTCACATAGGTCAAAGGTCAAGGTCATAGTAAATTTTTGTTCAATTTTCATTTCCGGACTCTAAGTCGAGAACCAAGCTACCTAGAATCATGAAACTCTATGTAAATGTTACTAATGACTCAAGGAAGTGCCCTATTGTTTTAAGGTCACATAAGTCAAAGGTCAAGGTCACATTAAATTTTTGTTCAGTTTTTGTTTCCAGACTCTAATTCAAGAACCAAGGGATCTAGAATCATGAAACTTCATGCAATTGCTGTATATGACCTAAATATTTGTTACAAACACATCTTGCATTTAAAGCACTAATATTTTGACAAAGTGCTGGTGGGGGGTATAAGTCCGCTCTGCGACAGTTCAAGTTCTGACCAAAATTCAGGGTGATCGGGCAAAAATGTGGCTTCTAGAGTGCATACGAGGTTTTTCGTAGATTTGACCCTGTGACCTAGTTTTTGACCCCAGTTGACCCAATTTCAAACTCGTCCAAGATTTCACCAAGACAATCATTCTGACCAAAATTCAGGTTGATCGGGCAAAAAATGTGGCCTCTAAAGTGCATACAAGCTTTTTCTTAGATTTGACCTTGTGACCTAGTTTTTGACCCAAGTTGACCCAATTTTGAACTCGTCCAAGATTTCATCGAGATAATCATAATGACCAAAATTCAGGTTGAACGGGCAAAAAATGTGGCCTCTAGAGTGCATACAAGGTTTTTCTAAGATTTGACCCTGTGACCTAGTTTTTGACCCCAGTTGACCTAATTTCAAACTCGTCCAAGGTTTCATCAAGACAATCATTCTGACCAAAATTTAGGTTGAATGGGCAAAAAATGTGGTCTCTAGAGTGCATACAAAGTTTTTCTAAGATTTGACCCTGTGACCTAGTTTTTGACCCCAGTTGACCCAATTTCGAACTCGTCCGAGATTTCATCAGGACAATCATTCTGAGCAAAATTCAGGTTGATCAGGCAAAAAATGTGGCCTCTAGAGTGCATACAAGGCAAATGTTGACGACGGACACCGCACGATGGACATCCACCTAACCACAATAGCTCACCTTGAGCACTTCATGCTCAGTTGAGCTAAAAATTAGGATGCACTGAAGGTCAAAGAGTCAATTTCGACTTTCAAGATGTAATAATCCTTGCAAATACAACTCCCACATAAATACACAGACTTTCTTGAAACTCAAAATTTCATGTAACAATGGCAAGTTGTGATAGGTGATTATGATTATGAATAATATTCTGTCAGGTGATTATGATGATGCATAATATTCTGTAAGGTGATTTTGATAATGAATAATATTCTGTTATGTGATTTTGATGATGAATAATATTCTGTTATGTGATTTTGATTATGAATAATATTCTGTTGGGTGATTATGATGATGAATAATATTCTGGTAGGTGATTATGATGTTGAATAATATTCTGTTAGGTGATTATGATGATGAATAATATTCATGTGAAAAATCTTGTAAACACATGATTCTTCTCCATTTTATTGATGGATTATCCAGATACATTTACAAAATGTTGCTCATTTTGTGACCATGCTCTTATTGTAGCTGTACAAAATGGGTATTGATGTTGTAAAATCTTTTAACACAGGCTGTTTAATCCCTGCTTTTTATGTGCCTGTGATTTTATGATTGAGAAAGCATTGTGAAAAAAGAAGAAATTGCTTCTGACAAGCAATTTCTTCTTTTTCCACACTATTTTCTACCCTACAGAACGGTTATTTTTCAAATTAAATCCACTGTAAATTTTTGTCTGCAACACCTTTGAATTTGAACAGGTCAAAAATTTTGTAAAACAGGAAAGGGTTAACACAACTCCTACATTCATGGACAGTTTTGATGGCTCTTTACTCTTGTCATGCTGAGAGGGGAATATTTTTACTTTGGTAGAGGTATAGACAAGATCAGCCTGCACTTATGTGCTATCTGATTTTAGTCCTGAACACCAAATTTTCTCTTTTAATGAAGAAGTTTAAAAATTATATTTTCAAAATAATTACTGACTCACAATTACTGTAACGTAGTAGAGTTTCGCAGATAGAAATGCTTGTGTTTTTGTGATAGCAGGCTTTTTCACAACAATTTAGATTTGCGGCTTGTTACTTCCTGTGAATGTCACGAAAGAAAACATACTACAAAAAAAATCCATTTATAGAAATACTTTATATGTGTTCATCACAGGTGGAAGAGGTTGCCAACCAACAAGTCTATATAATTGATTAAAACTATTGTTCAATTCACTCGTATAATTATATTTCAACAGTTTGTGACTTTTGTCTTGTAAAATCAACACCTTTATGCATATGTTTTTGCCTAATTACAATCAAAATAATATCACTTCTTATAAATGTAGTTCTGGCATTCAATACACTTATGTCTACTGTAGACATATGTAAAGAAACTTTTCACTGACACCCAATAAAAAAGTAATTTCCCTTTGTATCCTATGAATAAAGCAAATACTGAGATGCAAATATTTTGTCTACTAGAAGAGTTTCTCGGAACATAATTTGCAAATGCAATTAAAGTTTGTGTTTCATGATTTGTGGGCTTTTTTCGGCATTTTAAGTTTGTATTTCATACCTCACTTGAATCATGCGGACTTAAATCTTGCAAAATAATTTCTATGTTTACAGTAGTCCTTCCAAGGCTTTCTACACTTTTAAAAAAGATGTTTTGAGCATGACAGGGGTTGATTTGCTTGAAGGGCCCATGGAGCTATATTGGCCCTCTTGGGCCTTTTGTTTTGATTTTATTGAGTTTCGAAACTATTCATTCATATATTGAATATATATATTATTTCTATTCAATTTGTATTTAAATATTCAACAATAAAAGGATTTTTGAATTGATGTGTATTCAAAATTCAATATGTTTCCTCTAACCCTATCTGAGACAAAGGTCTACACAGGTCCAGGTGATTTCATAACACAGAGGCCCTACTCTAAGTCATACTTTTGATCTCTGCAGGCTGCAGATATATTTTCTAGAATTCGTCTCCCACCATTGGATGGATAATCATACATAGACACTCTGCATCACCAGGTCCTATCATTGAGTTCAAATATCAATTTTCTTCCGAATTAGGGGTTGTGAAGAAATCACACAAATAGAACCAAAAAGAGGCAGGTGAAGTGGTAGCTTTATAACTTATAACCATAACTTAAGGAAAAATCTACCTTATCCTGATTAATTTAAATCTTGTTTCAAAAAAAAGGATTGACAATTTTTGTGACATTTCAACAATCCTGCTCTAGATTTTCCTATAATAATTTAGTAAAAGGCATGCAGTGTAGGCTTAGATCAGGTTGCATGTCTGTGGAAGCTGATATAAGACTATTGCTTTTCAAAACTTTGGCTCAATCAGGAAAATTCATGAACAGCAGCAGAAGGGTTGAGTATTGGCACCTCAATAGCCATGTCCACTTGTGGCCAACATGACATTTTTTTCTGAGATAATTGACAACATCGTTTTGCATAATTTATGTCTTAGAATATAATATCAAAACAAACACACTGCTTACAGATGCATATGTTTGGCTGTTGGGTGCTCGAAAGTGGATAAAAAGTCTAAGCTGAACAAGATGTGTTTGTGAAACAAATGCCTCCGTAATGGCATTTTTTTTTTCAAAGTTTGACCTTGACAGATGACCTTGACCTTGTCACATGACCTTGACTTTGGTACCAGCGGATGCGGATCATTGAGATCTATCATCATGCCAAATATTAGCTTTGTATCTTGAATAGGCTTGAAGATATTGGCAAGGTTAAGTTTTCAGACAGACAGATGGACGGACGGACGGACATGAGTAAAACAATATGCCCCCGATCTCTCGATACGGGGGCATAAAAAGGTGCATAATTTACACAAATAGCATCTAAGCTGAAAAAGGGGCATAAAATGCACAAATAGCATATAGAGTTATCACTCATTGTCTAAGTTTTTCACATTGTGTTGACAACTGCAACACCAAGGCAATAACAATACCTTAAGTTTTCTCCAAAAACAGCCAAGCTAAAAAATTATGGGAGCAACCTACATGTAATTGTTTTAATATTTAGGGTATCGACTCACAAAAACCCTATATATTGCACCAAATGATCCCCCCGCCCCTACATACAAATTGGAGGGTTTTTTGGTTTCACCATGTCTGTCTGTCGGTCTGTACATGACATTTTCATTTCCTGATTCTTACTCAAGAATCAATTGACCAAACAACGTACACTGCAACTCCATTAAAACGCTGTGGTCGGGGTCCAAGAAATGAAACAGCGGAAGAAGTGGATGTATCTGTTATAACGCTGTACCCCCCTGGCCGTCCCCGACCCCCCCCCCCCCCCTCCCGCGGTGAACAATAACGTACCGCGGAAACGTAACAGACACAGGGTCAATATTGATAACGATATCGGTACATGTATTCCTCAGGATTCTGCTTCCTACTTGCTCTGATATGGCAGATTACTTCAAATACTTCAGCATTATTTGCAAGCATCATATATAGTCAAGGACATAAAACAAGAGGACCATGATGGTCCTAGATTGCTTACCTACGTCTCTTTGACCCCTGGGACATCACATTAATTGACTAGGCCTATGTCAAAAAAAGAAGAAGATTTTTTAAGGTTTTCCTATTTTCACGCATCATGCTCAGATGAGCTAAAAGGGATGCGCCAGGGTAGAGCCCAAATATGACCCCAGGGTCTTGATATGAACAAACTTGGTAGGGGCCTAATAGGTGATGCTACATACCAATAATGATAGCTGTCTGCCGTCAGTTTCAGAGAAGAAGATATTTGAAGATTTCATATTTTTACCCTTTTTGTTAAGGGTAAAGAGAAAGTTAAGGGTGGCTTTCATTTATTTGAACAAACTTGGTAGAGCTTGACCCAAGGAACATCCCTGCCAAGTTTCATCAAGATTGGCCCACTGGCTTTGGAGGAGAAGATGTTTAAAGAAATTGTGGACGGCGCAAGACACACGACTGACGACGGACATTGTACGATCACAATAGCACACCTTGAGCACTTTGTGCCCTGGTGAGCTAACAAAAATCAAATCATTGGTGAGCAACCCAAATGTCATATCTACAGCTAAATACTCAAGCTGTATTTGCGATATGAGTCTGTGCCTGACATTTCCACAATTTACCTTGTGAGTGAGGTGCAAACAGTAAACAGCATAGAAATCCATATACTGTAAGATACCTTATGGTCTACAGATACTTTGAGACCTTATCTATCTACTTAACGCACAGTGAAGACTGATCAGACTGTGCGTTGTAGACTGTGCGGTTGCACAGGCTGGCCTGAGTCTTTACTTTGCACATTTCTGAAATTGTTGGAAATCTCAAGAACTGGCTCATATTTAACTTGTCCTTTCAGATAAAAGTTTGAGATAAAATGGAAGTACGGTATAAAGACTAAGGCCAACAATGAAATTCTGTCAAAGTAAATGATTTTAATGGCCAATCTTTATTTCAGAGATAATCATGGCAACCTGTCAATCAGTTGATTGATTGATTGAATGGAAATTTACGCCGCTTTCAACATTTTTTCAGTTATATCTCGGCGGCTGGAGCACCTAACAATGGTTTCCTGGTATTTCTCTCACCAGTACAACCACCACATCCTTTCCTAGCCTCCAGCTGCTATCTCACATAGGTCTACGATTATCAACCCATTGGTGAGAGACAAATAGTCGGAAAGAATGAGTCTCGCCGTCGGGGATCGAACCCGGGACCTCTGGATTGACAGTCTGACGCGCTACCAACTGCCCTATGACGGCGGCTCCTGTCAATCAGCCAGAGATAATCAAATTCCCAAAACCAGCTCAATGTTTTACTCATTTCAATGTCTTTTTACTTTTCTCTTCTGAATACACCATAAATATCCTGATAATACAACCGTTATGGAACAGAGAGTGACTGTATACACCACAGTTGGAAAATAGCCCTGAAATAGTACAAACTCATATAGAGCCCTGCATTCAGGAAGAAAAAAATTCTGAAAACTGGTTGTAAATTACACTCCATTTTGCACTGAAGTGCACATGAAAAGCAGGGTATGATTTGCTAACAGTTTATCATGTTTCCTTATCCTGAACATAGGGATAATGTTTGTTCTAATCTCCCTGTCTTTATTTGATGAATCCAATGTTTTACTCATTTCAATGTCTTTTTACTTTCCTCCCCTGTATACACCATAAATATCCTGATAAAACAACCGTTATGGAACCGAGAGTGACTGTATACACCACAGTTGGAAAATAACCCTGAAATATTAAAGACACAAATACAGCCCTGCTTTTGGGAAGACAAACTGTGCAAACTGTTGGCAATTTATACCCTGCTTTGCACACAAGTGCATGTGTAAAGCCAGGTATAATTTGCATACAGTTTGCACTGCTTTGTCATCTTGAACATAGGTTGGTTTCTGAACCAGAAATAGCCTCGTTTTGGCAGGCAGTATTCATATACTATCATTACCATACAAATATGTACATGTACATGTTTATTTTAAATATCATGAAATTAAAAGTCTAATGTGACATTTGACATCTTAACACTTATCATGCTTAATAAAAACCTCTTCTTTGTTTTGAAATCAAAGTGCTGGATGCACTAATTGTGAGTCCACAATTAATTTGAAAATACTATCTTAAAAATTGTTTTCTTGAAAATGAAAATTGGCCGTTATCGACTAAGATGAGACTGTGCAAAGCAAAAATATGGTTCAGCATGACTGTAATAACAAGCAGATGAATATTTAGGAAAGGAGCTGAAAAATTACTGAAGATTAATTGATTTTTCTATTTTGATGACTCAGTGCGAAACAGTTGTAACTCCCTATAAATAGGGAGTTACAACTGTTTCACACTGAGCTATCGATTTGTGAAAGTTAGACAAAAAGTATATATGTCTATGCCCAGTTGCCAAAAAAAAATCTTTTCGTGTAAAATATTTCTTTTTATTAATCATCACTACCATAGCATAATGTCCATTTGAGTAATGCCTGCAGAAGATGAATAGCTATTACAGGGGATAGTGCACATATACAGGACAAAACTACTGATATTTCTGCCTGCATGATTCTTGAATCCTTGTCATGGAGAACCTGGAATATTCCAATTGGGAAGGAGCTAAAGAAAAAGATCAGCCTGCACAAATGAACAGTCAGATCTTTGTCTTTACTTACCATCTTATTCTTAAGCTACTATGTATTGTCAAAATAAATAGATTCAGCTCTTTAATTTTAGTGCAATTTTCTCCAAGGTATTTTATTCAGCATGACAAGGGTTACCATGCTAAATTGCTCATTGTAAAGCACTTACCGTATTTCTCCTACAAACTGCTAGCGGGAGCAATACATAACTTGGTCAGGGACCTTATATTAAGTATGCATTTTCTGATTTAGAAAATATATCAAAATTGATGTTTTTCAGCCTTTTTTCCCTTTAATTTGAGGTGAATTTCCTCTAAACAATAAAATGGTTGTTGAGAGGAAATTCATGTCAAATTAGAGAAGAAGTCTCAAAATGTTTCTTAAATTTAGGCATTTTAAGTAGGTTTCCTAAGTAAAAAATGTAGGGGTGCTACAATTAGGGAGGGCACTATTATTAGAGGAAATACAATATACACATAGCCTTAGTTTGATTTCTCTTCCAAAGACAATTAGATAGTTTGCCCATCCAGTAATCAAACTAGAGATCCAACACTCCTTGATTGGAAGTTGAGAGCTCTACCAACTAAGCTAATTGGGCTGACTTTTCATTTACCTGTCTCAGACATTTATATCCATGATAACCATTTTTACATAGACACTCTGCATCACCAGGTCCTATCATTGAGCAATAACTGTTGTTATTTGGACAAGATACTGAAAATACAACACAAAAATTGTTAGACATTCTACATCATTTAGTCTGTAAGTAAAGCATTAGCTGTTTTCATTTTGAGCCGCCGTCATAGGGCAGTTGGTAGCGCGTTGGACTGTCATTCTAGAGGTCCCAGGTTCGATCCCCGTCGGCGGCACTCATTCTTTCCGACTTTGTCTCTCACCAATGGGTTGATAATCGTAGACCTATGTGAGATAGCAGCTGGAGGCTAGGAAAGAATGTGATGGTTGTACTGGTGAGAGAAATACCAGGGATCCATTGTTAGGTGCTCCAGCCACCGCAATATAACTGAAATAATGTTGAAAGCGGCTTAAACTCCATTCAATCAATCAGTTTTCATTTTGAAAAGGAATTGAAACAAGTACTAAGTTCTTGTTTGGTTTTACTGATCATCCTATTTTTCCCGCCAATGAAAGTACAATATTTTGTTTGAAATTAAAAACATATATCCCATAACCTGACAATCTGCTCGAAAAAGTAAGCTACGTGACATTATCAGTTATATGGTTTCTTGCCAGGGTATATGACAATTTATTCCCGGCTGGAAAAAGTGATGTCACCTGAGCTGTAGGCGCAGATTGACATCATTTTTACCTACAGACAGTGGCTGTGGCACCTAACAATGGATTCCTGGTATTCTACCACCAGTACTACCTTTGCTCTTTTTCCTAGCCCCCAGCCGCTATCCCACATCTATGATTATCGACCCATTGGTGGAAGATAAATAGTCGCAAAGGATGAGTGCTGCCATGGGGTAATCAAATCCAGGACCTTTTGAATGAAAGTCCACCACACATCCAACTGCACAGGTGAAAATGATATGATAGATACTGTTATTCTTACAAATACAAAATCCCTATAAAAGAAAAGCATGACGTCTGTTAAAAGCTTACTAAATAGAATACAAAATCCATTAGTTGCAACCATGAGGTTTTGTTCATTGAAAGTTATCAACTGATTTTGTCTCACCAAATGATAAAATATTTACAGAATATTACAGATTTACAGAATGATTAAATTTGCTCCTCCCAATTTTTGTTTACCTCGATTTGATTGAGGAATATATGACATCACAAAAATGAATCATTGATTGAAACGCACTTCAATAGACCTAACATTATTTGATGAAAAAATAAGTTGATCCGTAAAACAGTCATAGTTCATTTCTGACAATTTATGTGAGCTTAGCGCAAGGTTATACGAGTAAATTGTCATAATATATGAACTATAACTGTTTTACAGATCAACTTGTTTTTGTATAATACTTATAGTCTAGCTGATTATGATTTAAATAGTCACAACTTTAATCTCCGATTATTGAAGTGCAGGTCGACTGTTTGCAGAAGGCACCTTTATCTGCCACACCATAAGTTTAAGGCCTATACTTTTCACAGGTGGCCATTTAAACATCTGAATGGTGAAAAGCAAAATGGAGGTAATTATTATAGTTTTTTAAATTCTTGCAGTTAGGGCGAGATTTGCTCCTGGGACCTGATGATCCAAAGCCATTAGACCATGGACTCGACTCAAGTGACCATTTAATAAAAATCTCTTGCAGTGGATATTTG
The DNA here is from genome assembly GCA_948146395.1 of Fragum whitleyi. Lineage (NCBI taxonomy): Eukaryota > Metazoa > Mollusca > Bivalvia > Cardiida > Cardiidae > Fragum > Fragum whitleyi. The sequence continues at coordinate 17,741,783 of OX411548.1, read as the reverse complement.
TGCTCTAGAGTGTATCTATACTGAATCCTTTGCATCTTCGCAAGCCAAGGTTTCTAGCTCCACTATTTTCCTTATGAAAGGAACATAGTAAAGATAGACCTATAATAATAATAGTGGCTTGTGAAGATGAATCCTTTGTTGACAAGATATGATTTTATTCAAGCAGGATGTGAGGGAGAGATTTGAATCTCAAAATAAAAAGAAAATTATTATCCCTTCATCAAATCCTATGTTTTAGAAACTCACATAAATGGTCTTATCAAGACGAATCAATGAGTACAAAAAATAGGGTTTGGATGATTTGAATTATTTTCACTTCCTCAAACCTATAGCCCTGATTCTAGTGAGTTCAAAATGAAGCAAGGATAACGCAGTTATTCATATCATGTGCAATCAATTTTGTTTGCATCATAAATAAATGTATCTTATGGCTCTTGTTTTGTAGACTTGCTTTGAAAAACTTTTATTTTGAAACATCTTGAATAAAAAATGTGCCTGGATATTTTTTTATCGAGAAAGGAAGTTGAGTGAAACACATCCCAGGCTGTGAATATTTCAGGGAGTGATAACATTAATGAGTTGTGTGTGACATTTTGGAACAAGAGCTTCGCAGAGCAGCGAATATACGCCTGAAACAGTAATTTTCATTCAATTCAAGGGCAGATAATTCAAGATTTCTCAGGAAAGACTTGAGCGATTTGAATTTCAAAGGTCTAATGCACAACTAGACATCATAAGGAGTAATTGTGCAAAGTTTCAGCTCATTGCAGTTGATAGTTTAGGATGAGTTGCGCACACAAAAAATTGCTAACAGATGGACAGACAGACAAATGGACAGACGACAGGGGCCATAACATAATATAACGCTTCAGGCGTATTAAAATTCACATGTGCACTAAGCAAAGTCTCTGGCCAGTGGGTGGCATTCCCAGTCTGGTTAATACAGGAATATTTCAACATAATAACTAATCAATACTCAGGACAGTTTCCTTTTCAATCCTCGTCAAAACTGTACATCTTTTCACTTGTGGAAGAAAAAATTAAATTGAACCTAGAAGTATTTTGAAAACCATCTCTTTTGAAGGAGAACTTTGTGGTAACAGGCAATTTCTTCTTTTCAACAAAGTTCTCCCCATTATGAAATTCAGACTCCTTACTTTGAGCTTGCAGTCCTTGATTTCATAGCTTGGGGGAATCCAATGCACTCATTACTCATAGAAGTTAGTGTGGAACCCTGTTCACTATAGTCAGAATGTCAAGCTGATAGGGTAGACCCTTCCGTCTTTCTTCATTGAGATTATACCTTCTTGTATTATCATTTTTGAGATACAAGTTCCAGTTCCAATCTCTTTTTCTGATTTCTATTTAATGGAGTTCCTCGAATTTCCTTATTCATGTGAAAGGTCATATATTTAAGATTTTAAATGATAAATGTTTGAACAAATTGAACAGAGCATTAGGGAGAGTTTATACATGTACTTGTGTTGGAACCACAATTTTAATTTCCTGATAAAAATCACTCCATCTATCTGTAGCTCTTCTTACCTTTATCACATATATCCAGTTCATTTAAACATAATGTAGCAGTTCTTGTTTGTTCTGTTGAGTTCCAAGATAAATTTCCTCCGGGACACTGCAAATTTCTTGGTAATGACCTACAAAAGATAGGGTAATAAGCAAATTTGACTTCCAATACTGCCTACATAGCCTGATTTTTAAATTTCATATTTCTCCAAAATATAAGAGATAATAAACAAGAGGCGTTTGAGCACCTGATTTGCTCTACAGGTCTGAATCTTCAGATATTGATTAACAGATAACACTGATACTTTTTTTTTTATAAAAGACAATAGTCCCAGTGGCTTTCTGCCAGTGGAACAAACAACAAATAATTAGTGGCTGACCTGATAGTCAAAACTAGTTTAACCCTTGTCATGCTGAACCCGGAATATTCCTGCTTTGGCAGGAGCTATAGACAAACATCAGCCTACACACATGTGCAGTCTGATGTTAGTCTACACCACCTGTTTCTCACTTTCAAACGAGAATGGTCAATAGATTTAGTTATTCAAATAAAAATTGACCTACAGTTGGTACTTTCAGTGCTCTTTGCCCTTTGATTTTGATGCTCATTTTTAGCCAAAATTTATCCAGCATGACACGGGTTAATAAATCTATAGTTATGATGATGAAGCCACCCGTCAACGAGAATGTGTGATAACAAATATGGCAGAAAATGACAGCTACCTATCAATAATTATCTTTTATCTACTTATACATTAACTGTCATCACAATCAAAATCATTCAAAATTGGTTGCTAAGCTTTACTTTCAATGAGATCTATCGTCTCACCAAATGAGCCTGTGTGTGACATTTTCAATGATTGCATAGATATACCAGGTAGCCAAAGATTAGCCTGAGTAGCCACACAGTCTGATCAGTGTTTTCATTTTGCACTTTGTAGATAGATGATGAGTCAAAGTGTCTCCAGCCAATAAGCAAATATTTGCGACCTGTCATACGGAAAGGGACCATCTGGGTAGTGCGTAAAGTGTTGACCCAAGTCAGACTGCCCAGATTGCTCATGGCTAACTTGAATAGAAACTTTTCACACTTTGCTTAATCTGAATCTATAATGATTAATCAACCTTCACATGAAATGTTGACCTTTATTTATTTCAAGGATTTCCAAGATGGTCTCTTTTTGCGTGACGGGGCATAAATACAGTAAAACTTGTATTAAGTGATCACCCTGTGGACCAATAAACGCTGTCACCTATGGGAATGGTCACTTAATACAATATTTAATGATAAATAAGAGCTTAAAGTAACAGGCAATGTTATGTCTTTTTGTTAAGTATTGCACACAGACCAACAGACAGGTGTACAATGGTCAAACAATATGCCCCCGTTCGATGCAGGGCATTAATAATTATTGAGAATGCCAAGAAAAGGCTTGAAACAAAATTCATTCATACAAACTTACATATACTGCAGCTCTGTCAAGCCTTTAAAATCTGATGTTTTAATCTGTAAATCTTGGTTTTCTTCTAATAATCTGGAGTATAGATTTTCAGATAAAGTACATATAATCAAATTTTTACACTCCATGCAAATATCATTTTTTTCAAAATTATTTTTATTCTTCTGTGTTTGAAAAACAGTGAATTAAAGCAAGCTAGCCCTCTTCTTTCCTTTCACAAAAAACATTAGCAACATAAAATACACCCACCATACAGGATGGCAAAATAGTGAGTAATGCATTATAGATCTCTGACAAAGCTTTTAAGCTGGGCTATTCAAAGAATATGGGGGCTATTCTGCTCTGCTTTCAGGATGACACAATAATGCAAACTGTTTGCAATTTATACCCCACTTTGCATGCAAGTGCACATGCAACGCTAGTTATATAGGTTTCAAACAGTTTGCAGTATTGTGTCATTCTGAACCCAGGGCAGAATGCACATGTCTCAGCACCATGTTTACAGTTAAGTAAAACATTTTCCATGAAACCTAAACAAGAGGGCCGTCGGCCCTAGATTACTCACCTGAGAAAATAGCTTTATTACCTAGATCTGTCTAAGCAACCCCAGTAAAAGGCATTTTCACATATTCAGTCATTTCAGATCTGTTAACTGAAACCCCTCCTACCTAATTCGGTAGAAATTGGAAATATGGTTTCACTATGTTGACAACTTTTGAAGATTTCTTTGTGATGTGAAATCTTTCCCCCTCCCAGTGCTCTGCACCTGGTAATCCAACATTTTAACTAGAGGCGCTTGAGCGCCTGATTCGCTCCACAGGCCTTAATATCCTGATAATGACTATTAGAGGATGATAAAGCTGTTTAAATGAGAATTGAAGTGAATGAATGAGCGAATATTTATTTCATGAAAATAAGGGTCATATGCTGAAATATTTCTGCATAAAAAAATCATGATCAGTGAATAACATTGAAAATTGACCTCTACCTGTTACACAAATATTTTTCATTTAATCACAATAATTTTGTGCAGTCTGATAATGGGTCACCCAAGGATCATTCCAGTGAAATTTTGTTAAAATCCAAATATAAGAATTTCAACACTAACCGAATATTACTGCACAATATACTGGTACTTCGCCTGCAAAATTTTGATTGTATATCTTCCCACTTTTAGTTAAACACTACTAAAAGATGTTACATCACAACAATTCTTTGTCATCAAAACAAAATTCTAACTTATGATAGTAAGAAGAAAAATATTCAATCCAATATATTTATTTTATTCTGTCCATTTTCTTAGAGTGCAGTCAACTCAACTCTTTCTACCCCACTCTTAATGTCAGGAGGTCAGAACATCATTTTACACTCTGTGCAGATTCACCATTTGTTCAACTAAACTCACCAATTCTGAGGGGGTATTCTCAGGCTACTTATTTCAACTAATGTTTCTATACATTTGAATTTCAACGAAGGTTTTGTTCCTTCTTATCTATAATCAATATATTTGAACAAGTCTAGAAAAATTAATCATTGAGATGATACCACAAGGGTGATCAAATATTCACTTTATATGTTATAATACCCTCTGCCAATAAAAAGATATGCTGTTCACCTTATCAAAATATTTTTTTGCAGACTGATACAACTTCACAGAAATAACATTTCCATAAAATATCTATGATATCTAATCCATCTGTTTAACCTTTCAGGATAGTTTGTTTTACCCTATATTGGATATTCCACCATATAACCTATCTGAAGAAATGACCTCTGCCCATAAAAGACATTTTTTTTATCTGATCATACTATTTTTTCATAGACTGATAAAGGATCACTAAAGAATCATTCTAGTAAAATTTGGTTGAAATCCATCAATTAGATTCTGAGAAAATGATTTTTAAAGTTTACACTATATAACATATAGGGAAAAGACCTCCGCCCAAAAAATATATATATTTCATCCGATCACAATAATTTTTGCTAGACTGATAAAGGGTCACTCAAGTATCATTCATGTAAAATTTGGTTGATATCTATCAATTAGATGTTGAGAAAATGATTTTCAAAGTTTTCACTATATAACATATAGAGAAAATGACCTCTGCCCATAAAATACACATTTTTCATCTGATCACAATAATTTTTTATAGGCTTGTTGATGGTCACTCAAGAATCATTCCAGGGAAATTTGGTTGTTATCCATTGGTTAGATTCTGAGAAAATGGTTTTTAAAGTTTTCACTATATAACATATAGAGAAATGACCTCCGCCCATAAAATACATATTTTCCATCTGATCACAATGATTTTTTGTAGGCTGATTTAGGGTCACTCAAGGATAATTCATGTGAAGTTTGGTTTATATCCATTAATTAGTTTCTGAGAAAAGCCACCTATTACCATATATGGAAATTAGCCACGCCCACTACAGCCATGATTTTCAACTGATTAAAATTCTTTGAAGGAATCTGATAGAGGGTCACCCAAGGAACATTCCTGTGAAATTTGATTGGAATCCATCCAGTACTTTATGAGGAGAAGATTTTTAAAGTAAAAGTTTACGGACGGACGGACAGACGCACGCACGACGGACACCTCGCCATGACAATAGCCCGCTGGCCTTTCAGCCAGTGGAGCTAAAAATGCTTGATGTATTTTTATAAAGGTATATACAAAAAAAAGAAGAGAAATATAAACTATTGATCCATGCCAAATATAAAGGCTGCCAGCCTTCTTGTTGGGACAAAGAAATTTTAAGACTTTAAAATAGTACAAAGACCTACACCCTCCCTTAAGTGCTCTGCGCCTGGTAGCCCAACAACCATGATTGCATTTATTTTCATAAAGGTACATGAACTGATGATTTAACTACATGTTAAAGTCTATTAGCTACATGGGCAGCTACATGTACCAAAAGTTATATTATAGCTAATTAGATAAAAGTAAATAAACTGTTGATTTATGCCAAATATACAGGCTGTTAGAGACCTGGTTTAGAAAAGAGAAGAAGAATTTTGAAGATGTGTAATTTGATCAGACAGAAGCGGTGCACACTCCATGGTGGCCACCCAGTCATGATTTTTTCTTTTTTAATAAAGGTCTATAAACTGATGATCCATGCCAATTTTCAATGCTGTAGGGCTCCTAGTTTAGGAGAAGAAGATATTTTAAAAAATTCTAGTATTGATCCAAGACCTACCCCCCTCACCCCTGGTGCTCTACCCCAGTCATGATTTCAGCTATTTTGATAATGTTCTATGAGCTGGTGAGCCATACCAATTTCAAAGGATGTAGGGCTCCTGGTTCAGAAGAAGATGATTTTTGAAATTAACTAATCCTACCCCCTTCTCTGCTGGTTTAATTCTTTTAATAGTTTTGGAAGAGAACCATCTATGGAAAATTCACGTAAAAATTGTTGGAGGATGGTCACAATAGCTCATATGAGCACTTTCTGCTCAGGTGAGCTAAAAACATTTATTTTACCTTAATATCAGCCTCTAGATAAAAGCTTATAACTCTGACATCCATTTTAGAGGAATTTCAACCATTTATTGATATAGAAATTCTTAGTTAATGAAATTTATGTCAATATACTTGAACTCAGTTCTGTTATTTGAAATAAACTGAAAACGTACTCACATAAATCTGAGATTAATTTCAGCGGTAAACAGACCTTTTAAAAACTTCAAACTGCAATTGCTCAGATCAACCCTGTAAAGTGTATTATCATACACATTATATTTGTTAGACCATATTATTTCAATTCAATAATCTTCAAAAAAGATATTGCTAAACAGACAATGTTTTCCAATTATAAAGGAACCATCTGTGAATTTCTCATAAGAATGGTCTGAGTGATAATAAATATTTATTAAATGCTTTTCCAAGATTAACCTAGAAATACCTTTAGATTATCACAATGTCATGTTAATCTCAACACCAAGCAAGTGAAATTTTAAAGAACTTATACCCTGCTTTCTTTCATTTTCTTTTATTTGACATTATCTGAGCAGAGTAAAAAATCTTAACCCTTGTCATGCTGAATAATAAACCAAAGTGCTTTAAGCACTGGATGAACTATATGCTAGTCAGTATTCATATTGAAAAAAATGAAATTTTAAGCTTTTCTGGTGTCAGAAAGGAAAAGCAGGTGGAATAGACAGAGATCAGACTGCACATATGTGCAGGCTGATGTTTGTCTATAGCTCCTGCCAAGGCAGGAATATTCTGGGTTCAGCATGACAAGGGTTAATGAAGTCATGATGGCCTTGTCTAGAAATCACGTGAAAATTGACACACTTTGAGAAAGTTTGTCCCAAAATGTCACATTTCACCCATTTTAGCAGTAACTAAAAGAAAAAAACTTTGTGTGTGTTAGATCAATAAATCTTTCATTTCACTTGTTAAAATAAAGCTTTTGTTGATCATGAAATGAGAGATAAATTGATCTTACACTGAAACAAACAATTATCCTCTATATATATGGAATGTTGATACTTTTGAACAACCTTAGCTTTGTTCTCTTTCTTTAATTTTGATTCGTCAAACATTATCCAATCTGCAATCTAATCTTATCAAAGTCATGTGGCTGTGGTCAGATATTCGGCAAGTGTAATGGTGTGATATTGTAATGGACACATTAAATGATTGTGATGGTAAATTGATTTAACATTCACTCACGAAATGAAATATCAACCGATCTTACTCCAAAAAACTATACCATTTCTTTAATGCATTAAATGAGACAAAATGTGAAAATTTAAGAACAAATTTTCTTAAAGCCTGTCATTTTGCATGTGATTGCTATGCAACTTTCATGGTGATGTCACTTATTAGTGAGTGACCAGCAGAGGTAAAGATAATTTGTTTGTTTGAATGGGTTTTATGCCGCTTTCAACAATTTTGCAATTATATCACGGCGGTCGGAGCACCCAACAATGGATTCCTGGTATTTCTTTCACCTGTACTACCATTTAATCCTTTCCTAGCCTCCGACTGCTATCTCAGATAGGTTTAAGATTATATATCCATTGGTGAGAGACAAACATCAGAAAGGATATTTGCCGCCACCGGAGATTGAACCCACGACTTCAAGATTGGAAGTCTTATGCCTAACCAACTGCGCTATGGTGGCGGCGAATAAGAGGTGGTAAAGTCGGTCTCAAATCTTCATTTTTCAATGAAACCCTACGTTGTGGGTACTCATTTGGATCGTCTTGAAAAGGCAATTCCAATGTGAACGAACAACATAATTTTTTTTTTCTAAAATTCAATATCCCCCGATTACTAACCCTAGACCACAGGGCATTTTTAGCGATCTTTATGTCTTACATGTATATATAATATATTATATATACATGTAAGATATAAAAAATGCTAAAAATGCCCTGTGCCCTAGACCAGTGACAAAATGATAGGTTTTGAAAAAAGAGATGACTCCCTTTACTTGGAGCTCTGTAAGTAGAGGATATTGAATTAGTGGTCATGGAATACCGAATTTATCAAACGAGTCATCTATAAACAGATAAAAACAAGGCTGTGCAGAGTTTTTTCTGTATTACATGACAAGTTTAATAAATTCTATATATAATATGACCCATTACAATTTATAATATGACCCAATTTTTTGCGAAAAATCGTCTTAATTCTTGAAATTCAACATTTCAATTTTCCGTGAAACTCGTTACGCCACTTAAAACTGATGTCACAATATATACATTATGACGTCATAATCGCGGTTACAAAATAGAGTTGCTCTGAGCTTTTTTGCATAGTTATTTCACTAGTGTAATAACACCCGTGTAATATCAAACATATTCAACGGAGTTATTTCACTCCCGCGACGTAGGTCATATTTTAGATAATTATACGAAAGCATTTAACTATTTCTGGGTGAAAAAGAAGTGCATATCAGGGAAAGGTCTACTTACCCCAAAATGACTTGACTGTGGTCAGATGTTTTATTTATACAGCACGACTCTGACAGCTGCAGTTGACCAGTTGAATTATTATCTGAACAGTACTGTTGCAAAGGACTGGTTGGTACAATTTTACATTTACTGCACATGTTCTGTGAATGAAAAAAAGATAAATAGATTTAGAAGAATGTGAGCTAACATAATGCAGTTTAATGTTTCGTTTGCTTGAATGGGCTTTAATGCCACTTTCAACTATCTTTCAGTCATATTGAGGAGGCTGCAGCGCCTTACAATGGATTCCTGGTATTTCTCACACCAGTACCACCATAACATCCTATCAAGTCTCCAGCTGCTTTCCAAAATGGATCTATGATTATCAACCCATTTGTGGGAGAAAAGTCGGAAAGGATGAGTACTCCTGTTTATAGTAATTGAAATCATGAAAATTTGAAGCAAAAATCTAAACAAAGAAATGATAATCTTAGATCGCTCTCGTCTCTTTTGACCCCTGGGACATCACATTAATTAAATAGGCAGATGTCAACAAGGAGGTTATTTCTACATAAGATCTATAACATGGAATGTTTTCAGTCAAGAGCAAGAAGGATGTGCCTTTTCGCTCTTTGTTTCTATGTAAAAAAGGATGCACCCGGGTGGAGCTCAAATGTGCCTCCAGGGTCTTGATATGAACAAACTTGGTAGAGGTCTACTAGATGATGCTACATACTAAATATGAAAGCTGTTTGCCTTCTGGTTTCAGAGAAGAAGATGTTTGAAGATTTTCTTTTTTTCACCCATCTTGCTCAGATGAGCTAAAAGGGATGCACCTGGGTGAAGCCCAAATATTACCCTAGGATCTTGATATGATCAAATTTGGTAGAGGCCCACTAGATAATGCAACATACCAAATTAAAAGCTGTGTGCCCTCTGGTTTCAGAGAAGAAGATTTCAAAGATTTTCGCTCTTTGATTCTATGTAAAAAGGGTTGCACCCAGAGGGAGCCCAAATATGATCCCAGGGTCTTGATATGAATAAACTTGGTAGAGGTCCACTAGAAGATGCTACAAACCAAATATGAAAGCTGTCTGTATTCTGGTTTCAGAGAAGAAGAATTTTGAGCATTTTCCATTTTTCATCCTTTTTGTTAAGGGTAAAGTGAAAGTTAAGCGTGGATTTCATTTATTAGAACAACTTTGGTAGAGTTGACCCAAGGAACTTTCCTGCCAAGTTTCATCAAGATTAGCCCACTGGTTAAGGAAGAGAAGATGTTTAAAGAAATTTATGACGCCACACAACAGATGACTGACGACGGACATTGGACAATCACAATAGCTCACCTTGGGCACTTCATGCTCAGGTGAACTAAAAATTACAGATCAACAGCGTAGCACAAAACGGTTAAAACTGCCAATATGTAAATAGACAGTAACAACTGTTTTGCGTTCAGCCATAGAGGTGTAAATTAATTATGCTATTCTCATTGTACATAAATCACACAGTAATAGTGACAATGATTATTGATATCAATATATGACATGTAATTTACCAATCTCTTTGTTCATAAAATATTAATTTTACAATGTCAAAGATGGTCCTTTTCTGCATGAATGCAATATACAGAATCAACCTACTGGGTTATAACTAATGTTAACGCTTCCTTCTGGGCCCTATAACTTTTCTCTATCTCAATTCAAAATTTTCTCAAATTTCAATTTGAGATTAAAGCCGTAATTCTGTTTTAAAACTCATTTTAAAGTATCAACATAAAAGATAATATTTATAAGTTGTTGTAAATAAAAACTAATTAAAATTTTCTTTTATTTTCATACATTCATTTGAATTTAAAATTTGAGAAAATTCTCAGTTAAGCCTAAGGAAAGTTTTATAACATCGGGCCCAGATTAGTCACTGTCTTGGAAGGTGTCAAGGTTGTTAGGCTTGTTTTATGATAAACAGATATAAAGTTGCTTATTTCTTTAAGAAACCTAGTAGCTTATTTCTAGCAATTGAAATCATGTGTTTTCTCAAAAAACAACTAACTGTTATCAAATTAAATAGTCCTTATGGCAAGAATTCTCAACAATTCCAAAAACTATTCAGACCTTAAGAAGATCAGTCTTATTGAAGACTCCTGACTGAGACAATGTAGCCATCTGTCTGATAAGCTGATAGACAGGACTATAAAAACTCTGTGGCAAGTAGGAACTTATTTTCCCTTGTCATGCTAATCCTGGAATATTCCTGCCTTGACAGGAGCTATAGACAAACATCAGCCTGCACATATGTGCAGTCTGATCTTTGTCTATACCACCTGTTTTTCCTTTTCTGAAACATAAAAAGTTTAAAATTTAATTTACAAAATAAAACCTCGCAATTAGTGCATCCAGTGCTCTGAGCACTTTGATTTTGTTGCAATTTTGCCAACAATTTTTATTCAGCATGACAAGGGTTAAATCTTTAAAAATCTTCTCCTCACAAACCATTGGCTATATTTTAATGAAACTTAGCATGAATTATCCTATAGTGTCCTTCTTCTAAGGTTGTTCAAGAAATTTGGATTGACCCCCCCCCCCCCCCCCCAACTATGGGTGTGGCAGGGCAGCGCCTATTTTCACTATTAAAATCTTTGATAATCTTCTCCTACCAAACTATTGGCAAGAGTTCAATGAAACTTGGCATGAATGATCCTAGGGTGACCCTACTCTAAAGTTTTTTAAGAAATTTGGATTGAACCCCCAAATATGAGCGTGGCAGGGTAGGACTTATTTTCATTATAGAATCTTTAAAAATCTTCTCCTCCCAAACTATTGGCCAGATTTCAATGAAACTTGGCATGAATGATCCTAGGGTGACCCTACTCTAAAGTTGTTCAAGAAATTTGGATGGACCCCAAAATACAGGCATGGCAAGGTGGGGCTTATTTTCGCTATATATAAATCTTTAAAAATCTTCTCCTCCCAAAAAATTGGCCTCATTTCAATGAACCTTGGTATAAATGATCCTTGGGTGACTGTTTTCTACAGTTGTTCAAAAATTTAATTACAGTGTACTTATATATATACTTTGCAAAACAGCTTTCCATATAAGGCTTAGACAACACTAAAATCAGCTTTTAATCTTTCCATCTTTTGGCCTCTTCACAAATTTCCTTGTGAACTTCCATACCTGAATGAGTTTCGCATTGATAGATAATTGAATCCCAGTGGAGCAATACAGGCCCACTTGGGCTTCTTGTTCAATAAACCTTATACCCCATTGTTTTCCCAAATATTTGAAATTTTAAGTAACAGCTGACAGCACTATTTGTTGGGTTATCTTAAGACCATCATATAGGCAGTTACAACTGTTTGGCGCTGAGCCATCAATCTCTGACGATGGAGTTAAAAGTAACATATTCAAATATTAACTAAATGCAGAGGTTTACAGTCAAAATGGACCAAAGTACTTACTTCTTTCTAAAAGAATTAGATTGCTTTTGAAACTCAACAAGGACATATTACTGAAATTGAAATTTATTATGTGGTGGAAAAAATGTTGTTTTGATTAATCACTTAATAATGAAGTTGTATTTTTTGACTGAGTTGAAATACAGGCAGTTTTGATTCTGGACCTTTTGACTTGGATATAATGTTAATATTGTTATGTATAATCTATAAATAAACCTAATGGTATTTACCATGTCTATTTTTAGAATTAGTCCGGGGATTTTCCAATATCTCTTGACACTTTAAGGTAATAGATGTAGAAGATTTTAGATCTTTCTAGAAAGGCCTTTTGGAAGGTGATTCAGACTCTAGAGTATTCTTATGTTCTATACTATTCCAGATTGTTCTATAGTATTATATAAAGGGGTTCCTACAGCATTCTTGGTTCACTTGATTTAGACTTATGGTTTCATTTAGTAGTACTGTGTTAAACTAAAAGGGGATTTCTTGTTATCTTAAAAGTGTGTTTAAAAGCGTGTTTAATTTTAAATTCGGATATTATTGGACTTATTATTTGTGGACCAGGAACTTAATTAAATTGGATCTAAAATTAAAACTTTAGGATTAAACATTCAAGGTATTGTAAATTGTTTTTGTATTAATTTCATATTGTCAATAATTCTGGTATTATTGTCAATAAATATTGTTAATTGTAAAGTTTGTTGCTGGCTTCTTTGTTCGTGTTACATTGGCACGTAACAATTTGGGGGCTCGTCTCGAGATACGAATATCAGACAAACAAACAAAACAAAACAAATCAAACAAATTCTTTATTTATATCTACTGTTCAAAATTATTTAAGAAATTAATTTCATATTTCAATTTTGATAAATCTAGAGTGCACTTTCACTATTATTTATCGAAATCTTACATTCTTATTCAAATACAGCAACAAGCTACCATGTCTTTTGACTTAGAAAAATTTACGCACGAACCTTCCGTGGAGTTATTGAATTTGGGTAAAAAGCCTGATTTGCTCAATCTTGCCAAGCATTATGAATTAAAAGAAGTCAAGTCCTCATTGCGAAAGCATGAAATTAAGAATATTTTGGTTCAATATTTTGTTGATGAGGACATTTTTGATGAAAAGGCTCTGTCTCTCATTGTTGATGTTCCATCAGTTTCAAGCTCAAGAGATCTTGAACTGTTAAAACTTCAACAAAGGGAGAAGGAATTGGAAATAGAAAGAGAGAGAGAAGAGCGGAAATTTCAAGAAAAGCAATTAGAAATTGAAATTGAAAGAGAAAGAGCACAAAGAGAAATTGAAGAAAAAGAAAGAGAAAGGCAATTTCAAAGGGAAAAGGAAGAAAGGGAAAGAGAGAGAGAAAGGGAAAAGGAAGAGCGAGAAAGAGAAGAGAGAGAAATAGAAAGAGAGAGGGAAAGAGAAGAAAGAGCATTTCAATTACGATTAAAAGAATTAGAAATACAAGATAGAGCAAATCAGCCCAGAGATATGTATAATGACCATTTTGATGTAACAAAACATTTTAGGCTTGTTCCTCAATTTCAAGAAAATGAAGTTGATACATATTTCGAACATTTTGAAAAAGTTGCAAATAACTTGAAATGGCCAAAGGAGCAATGGACCTTACTTCTCCAAAGTGTCTTAGTAGGAAAAGCTCGCAATATTTATTCGCAACTTAGAACAGAACAAAGCAATGATTATGATACTGTAAAAGAACTCATTCTCAAAGGTTATGAGCTGGTTCCAGAAGCATACAGACAACAATTTAGAAGTTGTAGAAAAGAATCTGGCCAGACTCACGTTGAATTTGCAAGAAACGAAGAAAAATTATTTGACAGGTGGTGCTATTCTAAGAAAATAGACCAAAATTATGATAATCTTAGACAACTTATATTAATTGAACAATTCAAAAATTGCATTCAATCTGACATTAAGTCACATTTAGATGAAAAAACTGTTGAAACTATACATGAAGCAGCTCGTTTAGCTGATGATTACTACCTTACACACAAAAATTCTTTCGTTAATAAAGCAAAACCTGCTTCCTCACATCCCCAAAATAAATCTATGTCTGGTGATTCATCTAGCATGTCTAGTCAATCGAATTCACCTAAACCAAAGTCTACTGGTGAAACCAATGTTCAAAATCCCTTATCTCGAGTACATTGTACTTTTTGTAAAAAACCAGGTCACCTTATTTCGGAATGTTTTAGATTAAAAAGGAAGAAGGAACTGAGTGCAGCCAAACCTACAGGGCTCACCAGCCTTCAGCCTAAATCACAGCCTTCTTTTGAGTTAAATTCAATTGTTAAGGCAGAACCAAATTCTGATTCCTGTATGGAGATTTTTGAACCGTTCATTTTGGATGGTTTTGTATCACTTTCAGGTGATATGTGCCCACCTACCCCTATTAAAATTTTAAGAGACACAGGAGCTTCTCAATCTCTTATTTTAGCAGATGTTCTGTCTTTTTCTGAGAAGACTTCGTCTGGTACTAGTGTCCTTATTCAGGGTGTAGAGTGTGGTGTTATTAATGTTCCTCTTCATAAGGTTAATTTGTCCTCGGATTTGGTTACTGGTTCTGTGGTTGTTGGTGTTAAACATTCTTTACCATTTAAAGGTGTACATTTATTGCTAGGCAATGACTTAGCTGGAGATAAGGTTGTTGTTAATCCTCTTGTAACTGACACACCTAATGTAGGTCAAACAGATGATCCTATTTTGCAGGAAATACCTGATTTGTACCCTTCATGTGCAGTAACTCGGGGTATGGCTAAAAAAGCTTCCTTGAAAAATTCAAATGATATTGACTTAACTGATACTTTTGTTGGTCAATATTTCAATGACGAGATTAAAAAGTCTTTTAATCTTAGTCTGCCTGATACTCAGACAGACTCGTCAAAATTTTGTCAGTCATCTCCAAGGTCAAATGACCAAGGTCATGAAACGCATTCAAAGTCAAAGTTAATCCAGGAACAGCAAAATGATCCTGAGATTTCAAAGTTAATTGATAGGGCATTACCCGAAAAAGAAATGTCTCAGAATCCTGTTTGTTACTATAAAAAGAATGGTATTCTGATGAGAAAATGGCGACCATTTGATGTCCCAGCTGATGACGATTGGGCTGTTCATCACCAAATTGTTGTTCCAAAGTCATATCGCCATGAAATACTTAGTATAGCCCATGAAAGTCCAATGTCTGGTCATTTAGGTGTAAACAAGACTTATCACAAGATTATGACTCATTTCTTTTGGCCTGGACTTAAATCGGATGTTTCCAAATATTGTAAAAGTTGCCACACTTGTCAAATGGTAGGGAAACCTAACCAAGTTATTCCAAAAGCAAGGTTACAACCCATTCCAGCTTTTGATGAACCTTTCAGTCGAATAATAATAGACTGCGTTGGTCCTTTACCAAAAACCAAGTCAGGTTCTGAATATTTGTTGACAATTATGTGTGCTTCTACCCGCTTCCCAGAAGCAATTCCTTTAAGGAACATTAAGGCAAAGTCAATTATTAAGGCTCTTGTCAAGTTCTTTACTTTTGTTGGCCTTCCAAAATCAGTTCAGTCTGATCAAGGATCAAACTTCATGTCAGGCATATTCCAACAGGTTATGCATGAATTAGGTATCAAGCAATATCGGTCATCTGCTTATCACCCTGAAAGTCAAGGTGCTTTAGAAAGATTTCATCAGACCCTAAAGAATATGATAAGGTCATATTGTTTTGATACTGATAAAAATTGGGATGAAGGTATTCATTTGCTATTATTTGCAGTCAGAGAATCTGTTCAAGAATCTCTTGGCTTTAGCCCCTTTGAGTTAGTTTTTGGTCATTCTGTTCGTGGGCCATTAACACTCTTAAAAGAGAAATTTCTTGCTGATGATGAAACACCCTTGAACTTGTTACAATATGTTTCTGACTTCAGAAATAAACTGTCTAGGGCATGTGAGGTTGCTAGGTCAAATCTTAAATCATCTCAGAGCAAAATGAAGGCAAGATATGACAAGCATAGTGTTGATAGGAAATTCGAACCAGGTGATAAAGTCCTTGCTCTTTTGCCAATACCTGGCCGACCCTTACAGGCAAGATATTATGGCCCGTATACTATTGATAAGAAAACAAGTGATTTGAATTATATCATCAATACTCCCGGAAGGCGTAAAAATAAACAAATGTGTCATGTAAACATGTTAAAAAAGTATTTTGACAGAGATAGCTCTATTTCAAAACCAGTTACAGTTGTAAACACTGTCCCACAACAATCAAATATGATTGAATCAGAAGTTAGTTCAGACTTTAGTGAAAAATCTGTTCCTGGTCCACCTAAACTTGACAACTCTGAAATACTAAAGAATCTTGACGACAAACTTTCACATTTGGAGCCATCTCAACGAGAAGAGCTAAAACAGTTGATCAATGAATATAAACACTTGTTTCCTGACATCCCCACAAGAACTGATAAAATATATCATGATGTCATTGTGGAAGATTCTCAACCAATAAAACAACATCCTTATAGAATGAATCCAGTGAAACAAAAAGCCCTTCAAGATGAAGTGAATTACTTATTGGAGAATGACTTTATTGAACCCAGCCAAAGTAATTACAGTTCACCATGTATATTAGTTCCAAAGCCAAATGGAACATACAGAATGTGTACTGACTATCTAAAAGTGAACTCTGTGACAAAAACTGACTCTTTTCCAATACCAAGAATTGATGACTGTATTGACAAAGTCGGTAATTCTAAATATGTCACCAAATTTGACCTTCTCAAAGGATTCTGGCAAGTTCCGCTCACTGATAGGGCTAAAGAAGTATCAGCATTTGCTACTCCAACTGGTCTGTACCAGTACAAAGTTATGCCGTTTGGGATGAAAAATTCTCCTGCGACGTTTCAGCGGCTTGTAAATATGGTTATAGCTGGCTTAGATGGCTGTGACGCATACATTGATGATGTCATCATCTATACAGATACATGGAGTGACCACCTTCAAAGAATCAAACAATTCTTCGACCGTCTCAGTGATGCAAAATTGACTGTTAATCTTGGAAAAACAGAATTTTGTCATGCTACTGTTACTTTCTTAGGACATCTTGTGGGACAGGGTCAAGTTAAACCTTTAGAATCTAAGGTCAATGCTATCTCTGAGTTTCCTGTGCCTGCTACTAAAAAGCAACTGATGCGATTTCTTGGTATGGCTGGCTACTATAGAAAGTTTTGTAAGAATTTTTCTATAATAGCTGAACCTTTAACAAATTTATTAAAGAAAAATGTTAAGTTCAAATGGAATGATAACTGTCAAGTTGCCTTTGATCGCTTAAAAGCCATACTAAAGAGCACACCAGTTCTTTTAGCACCTGATTTTTATAAATGTTTCAAATTAGCTGTTGATGCAAGTGATGTTGGTATTGGTGCTGTTCTTTTGCAAGAAGACGATGATGGTATAGATCATCCAGTTTGTTATTATTCTAAAAAATTAAACAAACATCAGAAAAACTACTCCACCATTGAAAAGGAATGTCTTGCTCTGATTTTGGCAATCCAACATTTTGAAGTTTATTTAACATCTGCAACTTCTCCTATAGTTGTTTTCAGTGACCACAATCCCTTAAGTTTTCTTCACAAACTTAAGAGTAAGAACCAAAGATTATTGAGGTGGAGTTTGTCACTTCAAGAATTTGATCTTGATGTAAGACACATTAAAGGAAAAGACAACATTATACCAGATGCTCTGTCAAGAGTCTAAAAATTTGAATTGTCATATCTTTAATAAAACATTGAATTTAACAGTTACATTTTACTATATTTTTTGTATATGTGTATGTATGTTTGCTTATATAACTCTTTTTCAATTCTTTTGATGAAAATTGTTTGTATTTTCATGCTAGATGTGCTGAAATATTGCAAGGAATCATGATATTAACAATTATGTGATGTATATTATCATTGTAAATGCTAATGATAATTCAAAAAGAAAGATTTATTTCATAAACCTTTTTTTTTTTCAAGGGGGAAAGTGTTATGTATAATCTATAAATAAACCTAATGGTATTTACCATGTCTATTTTTAGAATTAGTCTGGGGATTTTCCAATATCTCTTGACACTTTAAGGTAATAGATGTAGAAGATTTTAGATCTTTCTAGAAAGGCCTTTTGGAAGGTGATTCAGACTCTAGAGTATTCTTATGTTCTATACTATTCCAGATTGTTCTATAGTATTATATAAAGGGGTTCCTACAGCATTCTTGGTTCACTTGATTTAGACTTATGGTTTCATTTAGTAGTACTGTGTTAAACTAAAAGGGGATTTCTTGTTATCTTAAAAGTGTGTTTAAAAGCGTGTTTAATTTTAAATTCGGATATTATTGGACTTATTATTTGTGGACCAGGAACTTAATTAAATTGGATCTAAAATTAAAACTTTAGGATTAAACATTCAAGGTATTGTAAATTGTTTTTGTATTAATTTCATATTGTCAATAATTCTGGTATTATTGTCAATAAATATTGTTAATTGTAAAGTTTGTTGCTGGCTTCTTTGTTCGTGTTACATTGGCACGTAACAATATTTGGTTCTTTCATTGGCCCACACAATCTACATGAGTACTGGTGAAGCAGAATCGAGAGGGATTTAACTAAGTTGCAAGAACTTGTTTCCCAATCGATGTAAATTAAATAGGTTTAAACCAACCAAAAATAATTAGGTTTAAACCAACCAAATAGCTAAGTACAATCATGAGACATTAGCTTGTGACATCAGGGATTCTCAATATACATGTATATTTCACCTGCAAGTCACACCTGAAAGGGCATTTAGGTAGTATGTGTATATAGATAGATAGACATCAACCAGTAAAGAGAAATTGTAAATAAAGATTATCAGAAGAGAAGTCTATCTATCAATATATACTGCCTAACTCCCCTTTCGGGTATTACTGGCAGGTGCGTGTCTGTGCTGGTATAAATAATGTTAGTCATTGGTTAAGGTGCCACATTTTAAAAGTATTGTGAGTGTTAGATTAATAGATCTGAAAAACAATTTTGGTCATTTAGGGATAGCTCACTATCTGAAAAGTATCAAATCTCTTCTTGAACGCGGCAATGTCAGGTTGCTGTATGATTATTTCCGGTAGGCTGTTCCAAAGTAGCACTCTGTAGGGAAAAAAAGAATATTTTAAGTATGAAGCGTTTGTGTGGATCTGTCTAAAAGATTCTGTGTGCAATATTTTGATCATAACTGGTCTTTCAAACAGTAGATGTGTATCGTACCTGGGGTCTAACAAAGTTTTTTTAAGCTGTTTCTCTGATCTTCTCTTTTTTGATCTGGATGTTTCTGCAGAGAAAACCCAAAGTTTTATTGCATTTGATGTTATATTGTCATTGTACTTGTCATTAGACTCATTACAGATAATCTATATATTCTGTCCCAAAGTCCCAAGTAACGAAATAAAGTAGATGATACTTTGTCAGAGGCGCAAGAGACTTTTTTCCTCCCTCCTGAAGGCAAAGTCCCTAAATCGGAAACGTCGGTCGAATTATATTAGGGTCGAATCGGGTTTCATTTTCTGAAATAAACTTCATGAAGTGTGTATTTAATGGGAATCAAAAACTTACACTAGCTTCAGCCAAAGTTAAGTATAATAAAAGATATCGGCATAGTTTAAAATTGAAACAAAATAGTTTAATCAACATCTTTCCATTGAAATTGAAACCGGAAACGGAAATGCAATTTTATTTCCGGGAAGATAGTGCCTCCTGTCGGAATTATCCATGGCAACAACGGTAAACGGTCAACAGAGTTAGTTATATTGGTTTTGATTGGATTGCAAGGAATCAGTAAACCAATCGGCTTTATTGTTATATGGACAATTAGAAATTGATGTTTAGATAGCAACGAGTTGTGTGAACGAATCAGTAGCTGAAACGAGAAAGGTAAGAATGTTATCTTTTCAAGTTAATTTACTGAAATGATTATATCCAACATCGTACACTTAGTTTATACTTTGAGATTCCAAGAAGAAGAAGACATTATGTTTAGGTAAATTGGTATTTTGTACCTAAATGTGCTTTTAAACCAACGGATTTCTACTTTGCCAGAGTGAAGGCATTTTAAATTTATTGACTTGTAAATTGGCATAATAATCATCCTATTTGTTTATAATTTTGTTCTAGTAGATAAGGGGTCCCCGGGCGATTGCTTATTTTTAGAGCAAATTAAGTTTGAAAGAACTAGAAATATTTCTACAGGTCCTTTTTGAATCTCAATTTTGTTGCAGTTGTCAATCGTTTAAGTGTCCAAATAGCTTTGATGGCTGTGTTCCAGGATCCTTGAGTCTGAGTGATTATTTGGCTTTGAATCTCATGTCAGGAACATTTTAACTCCCTTATTGCTATACCAAGGAGTCCTCTTATTAGCAACACCTATCAGGGTTCAGGTTTGACCTGTAAACATATGTCATGACAGACAGATTTTCTGAAATATGCCTTTTGAACCCCAACATAACGTAACCAAGAAAAACTTTGGAAATGCGTTGAGTATAACAAAGCAACGAGTGTTAAACTGCTGTATGATTATCTGGCAAGACACAGTTTACAAACACAGCATTGTTAATAGAAGAAGCTGTCACGAAAAAAATGACAATGGTCATATCTGAAATTGGGTATACTAGAGCATAGCGTTATAAACTTTTAACATCCAATCAGATTTGGTAACCCATAGATGTTGTGGAAAGAGTGACTTTCAATGGATGTAAATTAGCCTTTTCCCGCAAAGTTGTCTGTCGAATTTTATGCATGAAAGAAATTACTTTTCATGTAGGCATTGATGAAAGTTGTAAATTGACTTTTCTTTTCATTGATAATTAAAATTAGTTAATGCTGTAAAAATTCAAGGAAGACAGGGAACAGCATATGTTATACAGCAAGATGTACAGGAGTTAGTACAGTGATGAATTGATTATTTGTTGTTACCCAGTGATATTGAACTGTCCAAGATTTTTTAAAACGGAAATTTGGAATTAGAAGAATTATGTACAACTGGTCATGTTTTGAAATACTCAAATGTAAGAAATAACTGTTCACAAAACAATATTCAAGTAGGGATAAGATGTTTCTGTGGAAGATACAAAAGAATAAAAAAAAATTAAAATAATTTGATGGTTAATGGGGTTTAACAGTTTTCAATCATATTATTGTGTCAGCTGAGAAAAAAAGCAAATTACTGTTGAGCCTTCTCTTGGGGTCGCCATTGTCGCCAAATGCAAAAATGAAATGAATTTGTCGATAAAAAAAAGAAATTGGTGAAATGGCTGGCAATAAAAAATCAGAACTTTGACCCATCAGCAATTATTGATTTTGACATAGGCTGAGAGGATATTGTGTAGACACGCTCACAAGTGACTGGTAATTAAAAGAGGCAAAAGGAATGTGTGTTAACTAGTAACCTCTTGGCTACCAATAACACTTCTGTGATTGTTTACAAAAAATAACTGTCAATTAAATGTTTGTTGACATTTAAATACGATCCCCCTCAACAAAGAGCTATATAAAAGGAACATACAATTTCATCAAGCATAATTTTTAGAAGAAAAAAGGCTGCAAATTTGGCTCCATTTTTTTCGATTTGGTGTAAGTGTTGGCGATAAGAAATTTCAGTCCAGAGAAGGCCCTGTTACTGAGAGTTATAAGTCCAAGAAACTACAGACTTTGGTTTTAAAATTTAAATTTAACAACTTCAAGAAAATAAATACATGGACAAAATCAATATTTTGAAGAGCCAAAGTTTTACAGAGCTAGTCTGAATGAAGTGCAATGATATAAATAATAGTCTTTATGAATATTGATATAAAGTTTAAAGAAAGGGGAATAAATATAAGAAATATACAAAGAGCTTTCAACTTGTGGTAGTGTTGCAATGTGTCCTTTTTAAAGGACACAGATGGAACATTCAGTCGGCTGATTGAGTTTACTTATCCAAACTTTGACTCCCTCCAAACAAGTCTTGACCCCCCAAAAGGTTTGGGCCAGGAGGTCATTGACCCCTCAATCTCAGATCCTAACACGAGCCCTGCCTATTTGTCTGAAGAAAGTTGCTATTTAGCAAAGGTTTCTCTCATCCAATATCTTGTTTCAACCAGTTTCCCAATCTAGGAAGTGTACAAAAGCATAAGAATCGAGGTTATGTTGTTTTGTTACTTTGTCTTGCTATCTAAGCAATAAGAAAATCACTACAAGTGTTAAATTTCAGTTTCAATAAGTTTTTGTCATATTCCAGAAAAATAAAAAAAATGGCTACAACAGTTCGTACCAACACAAGATTTCAGCCCCCAGATTGGTTTACTAACAATTACACCATCTCTACAAATGCTGAAAGACAGAGGGATGCATCTCATCAGGTCCGACAGGAGAGCCGATATCTCAGAAATGAGACCGACAACCAGACAAAATGGGACCAGCACTCCAACAATGTCAGACTTGCAGACAGAGTTGATGTTATTCGCAAATGGAAAGAAATCCTAGAGAAAACATTAGCTGATATTGATAAAGAAATTGCTGATCTCTCTGAAGCAAAAGATCTGACTGAACAGGCTCTTGAAGCTAAAAATCTGCCAACTGATGTAGCTATTGAATGTCTAACACTTAGAGAAGGCAGACAGAGTATAGATATTGTACAGGATGAACCAGAAAACCAGCTCCATAAGGTATGTACTACTGTAGGGGAAATGTGTTTTTTAGAGCCAGATGAAAAATCCCACTAAAATAAGATTATTTAGAAGTCATAAGTAGCTATTTTCGATATTTTGAGCAAAAACTTTTGACATTGTCAAGGCTACTTGTTTTAAGCCAATGGAAAACCATCTTTGTTTCCTCATAAAGATATCTCAAGATTCTGACCAAGCCGCTTAAACAATCTTAATCTAAAAAATGCCCCATCTTAAAATTCTTGAAAATACATGTTTTCTTAAGAATCTTAATCTAAATCAGGGCCTGTGCTAGCTGTGGAGTCATATAGCCCTTGATCCTGAATTTCATGGGTAAAAAAAAAAAATTCTATTGAAGGGGTCAAACGTAATTTGAGTAGGAAATAGGTAGATATTTTTTTACTGTTTGACTTCTTTAATTATCTCCTTCATGTCACATCTTTATAAATAGATTCATATTTCAAATGACTCTTATAAAGATATGAAGGCGACAATTAATTCTAATAAATTAATAATTTACAGCAGTATCAAGATGCAGCTTATGAAGCTTTGAAGCATCAAAATGACCCCAAGACAGTAAATTTTAGGGGTTTAAATAGGATATTTTCATAATTTTGAAGTTTGAAGGTCAAACTCAAGCCCAAATGTAGGTAGTGATCTCATCCATGGATTCAGAATATTTTTGACATACAAGATTCAACATTCATATATAAAGATAGCAATAGGAAATTTACAATTTTATTGCAATTTCTTTAATGATTTTTGGTGGTTTATCGAGAAATAACGGTAGATTATCACTTAATAATCTCACCCCAAAAGCAGTGAAGTTATCAAAAACTTATACCCTGCTTTTGTGCATTTCATCCTATCTGACGTCATCTATGCGAGGCGAAATAAGTGATGTCACAATGAACGTTGCATAGCAATCACGTGCAAAATGACGCGCTTTAGCAAAATATGTCCTAAAAATTTCACATTTTGTCTAAATTTTGCATAGAAGAAATAGAATAGTTTGTTTTCAAGTAAGATCGATTAATATTTCATTTCGTGAACATCAAAACCTATATTTTCACTCGTGGCTCTGCCACTAGTGAAAATATAGCTTTTGTCGTTCACTCAATGAAATATAAATCGATCTTACACTCAAACAAACGATTATCCTCTATGTAATGATCAGCATTATGCTATTCACAATTAATTGTTGTACACAAAGCTTTGGCAGAGAGTACTATGGATAAGATTAGCCTGCACAGATAATTATGTAAATTGATCATTATCATACACTGCTTGCTTTCTAATTAATAATTGTGGGGAAAATTGAGCAAGAGTAACCTGGTCAAATTGTCCAAAGAATCGAGGGTTTGTTTAATAGCTAATTTGATTTCAGCAGGATAATGGTTAACACAGAATTTGAAATAATTGATTATTCCAGATAAACCTTTAAATATGTTACATTTTTTGATAAACATTTAAATTTGGTGGATTCTTATTTAAGTTTGTTGACTATTTTCCAGTTAACCTTATAAACCACTTTAGATTGTTAATCACATTTGCCTTTATTTTTCTATTGTAGGAAGTTGAGGTTATTGATGGAATCAAAAAGTTACTACAACAGAGAATTGGTGAAGCATTTGAACAGTTATGTCTGCTACAAGAGGCGCGTCAACAGCTACAGGCTGATCTCCAGGATAAGAACATAGCTCTAGGTATCGATATAGAACAGTATAACCTTACAGATAGATCGCCAAACATCAGCTTCAAACCAGACTCACTTAGAGTACCTAAAGGGTAGGTAACATGCTTTATTTCTTACCCATTTGCCACAAAAAGGTATAGGCTGGTCATAATTGAAAGAGGGTTCAAATGAAATTTCATATACTTTGTTTTTCAAGAAAAGTCAAATACATTTAGTAGAATTAAAATAGAAACTGCTTGTAACAATTCTCTCAAAGGGCTTCTTGAGTGTGACAGATGAAGACAAAATGAAAATATTACAAAAAAACTTGTCTCTCTAAAACAGCATAAATAATACAAAAGCTTTTGTAATATTTTTTTATTTTATATACAAACCAGTAATACATTGTACTTATACTTTACTTATACTTAAGAACATCACATGCTGCTGCTAAGGCTTGGCTTTTTGATGCAAGATTTCTAAAAAGAAAGACAAAAAAGTGGCACAAGTCTTACAAAAGTACACTTAATCAAAATAATAATTGTATATTCCAAATTTATCTGATTTCCTCAACTAATTCGAGCAAATTACAAAATGTCAAAAAATTTCTCATAGCATAGACAGTAATGACACCAAGGCTATGAATCTCCGATTTTCTCTGAAAACAGCCAAACAAAAAACCATGTAACTCTGTTAACCTTAATTAAAACCTTGTTTGTTTCTTTTTTACTTTAATTGTACAAGTAACCTTTTTTTCTTTCCACAGAAGTACAACTCCCCAACAATGGGAAGATTTCAGTCGTTACAACAAAGAGAGAGCGGAGGCAGAGATGCAAGCATCCACTCGTCTACGTGAAGCTATTCATCATACCCTCCAGCAAACTGATAATGACCTGGAGGCCCAGAGAATTGCAACGGAATATGCTTTTAGAAGGAGAATTCATGAGTTTGAGAGAGCCAAGGATGAACTAGAGTGGCAGAAAAAGAATGTAAGTGACTAAACAATATTGTCTAGAGCTGAATGACTCCGGGTTTTATATTGTGAGGGTTTAGCTCAAGACTGTTTAAAGTGTCTATACAAAATTATTCTCTTTAATTCTTAGAGGGAATAAATTGATCACTTGTGGTAATAAATTGGTACATGAACTTCTTGGCAGGGCTTTAAAGGTGCTCTTTCACAGTGTTTCATAGAAAAAATACAAAACTTGTTCTTAGATTTTGAAATATGTGTATTTTTAGACAAAAAAGATTGGCCCAAGGGCATTGATGCTAAAAACAACATATTTCAATAATTTTGTTACTTATTTTTTCGATGCGGCAAGACCAGTAAGGGATCCAGTCTATTTAGTAAAAGTCTATGAATTACAAAATCATTTCTTTCCGTAAATAATATTTCATTTTTGCTTGTATGGATTTGAAGTTTCCAACTGCCCAATACTTTTACCTTGATCTTTGATTGAATTAGACAAACAATTGGAACACATGCCTAAAAAGTTGACTCAAAATTGAAGAAAAAATTTTTTAAGGCAAAAGTAGTTGCTTTATTCTTCAGAATGAATTTCTCTAAATTCAGGAATATTGTTGTTCTTTCCTTGCATTACCAGATTGAATCTTATCATTTTAAAGGCTTCAACATGATGATGTCGTAACTTCCAATTTATTGTACGAAAATTTTCAAAAATCACATATTTCCAATCTGTGAAAGAGTAGCGTTAAGAGTTGACCCTATGTTGCAATAATTTTACACTTGTGTGATGTTCTGAATCTAGAATTACCAGTCTACCTAACTGTTAAATAAATTTTCAAATGCTAATTCCTGCTGAACTCTTCTGAAACAAATCTCTTTTGTAATATTTATTTTGACAGAGTACCCAGATGGTCCTTTTTTTGTGACACAAGTTTTTTGTTTATTACATTTCAGAGATAAAGAGGGTATTTTTTAATTTCATTAAGGTATGAAACTAAAAACCTAATCACACTGTATGAATACACAAAGCTGAATCATGCATGAGTGTAATTAGGTTTTTAGTTTCATAACTCCATGAAAAATAAAAAAGTACTCTCTTCATATCTTATAATTTAAATAAAGCAAAATGGAAGAATTCTTCTATAATAAGACAGATTACTTGTGGGACTTCTTTTTTGCACAAACTTAAAAAAACAGCTCCATACCCAAATTTGTTTTCATTGAGGAATAAGACCAATTTTTAGTCAAACAGAATGCCTGATATATGATTGAATAAATTACATGTATATTGAAATATTTAAGACTGAAGAAGAAATTGAGGAACTAGAGAATGACATTCGGGCATGTGAGGAAGCTATTCGTGCCAAGACTAACCCCATGAAACTAGCCCAGACCCGTCTTGAGAACAGAACCTATAGACCAAATGTGGAGTTGTGCAGGGATGCTCCTCAATACGGTCTTACTGATGAAGTCAAACAGCTGGAGGCTACAAAACGAGCTCTTGAAGAGAAACTCAGGCAATCAAAGTAAGTCAAGGGGTTAGCCAAAAATTATTCTAATTGCCTATATATTTATAAGGTCAATGTTTCTTAAGGTAGTGGACCTGAAATAGTTCCGCAACATTTTGGAAGCCATGAACTTTAACAGTATTAACCGAGGTTACCAACTGATTTTCTTAGGAAACCTCAGTTAATATTGTGAATCAAGAAGACCATGGTGGTCCTAGATTGCTCACCTGAGTCTCTTTGACCCCTGGGGCATGAAATCATTTAAATAGGCAGTTGTCTTAAAGCAGATAATTTCTACACAAAACCAAGTTTCATGAAGATTGGGCCATATTTATGGCCTCTAGAGTTATGAAAAGAAAATTATCAATAAGACCCCTTTTCCCATGATTTAGCATGGATCCTTCAGATTTTCTTAAATATTTCCCTATAAAATCATGGATCTTCTCCCGACTTTTCAAGCTATATATTTTTAAGGGATTCAGTAGAGCTTCCCAGGGCTACATGTGCCTCTTATTTTTTGCTTGTTTTGAGTTTTAATTTTCCACGAATGCTACCTTGACAACTGACCTTAATTGATCACAATTAATGATTACATCAAACAGAATTTTTCAAGTTACCATTCAAAATTTATGAGAACTTTGTTTGTTTATGGCAACGAAACAGACACATAAACTTATAGACGAACTGATAAATAGACTAGATAAAAAAATGATATGTTGATGAAAAGGGTTTAATTAACCAAAGTATTCATCATTTTATCTGATGTTGCTGACCAAATTTAAAATATGTTCCAACATGCTCTAGACCTTGTCTGCTTGAATAGTGTCCAATTAATATTGTTTCTTCAATTTCAGGCATGCCCTTGATGGTTTATACAATAACCTCCACCGAATCAATGATGACCTAGCTCAGAAGAACAACAGTCTTGACCTAGATAACAAATGTATGGATGTCAGAAAGAGGCTACAGATACGCCCACAAACCTCCATGCAGAGAAACCTAACTTTAACAGGAATTGAGCGTGAAAGATCAAAGATTCTTGCATAAACTTTGCTTTTTACTAATGTGATTTGTTAAGACTTTTGAGCTATTTTATCTGGCATTTTATAAGCAAATTTTATTCAGAATTAAGATTACAATTTTTGACTTTTACATGAAGTTTTTCATCAACAACAAACCATTCTAAAAGCTGTTATGTGATAATCAACAATCTATTGAAAAAATAGTATTAATATTAAAGTTTGTTTTATTATACAATTGTTATGTGTTTTGGAAAAACCTGCAATTCAATTTTTTATTGAATGAACCTGTACATTTATGTGCTGATCATTACATAATTGCCAATTACATTTAAATGTGTTCTCCATATACAATCTGACAGTCCTCGTGAAAATACTTAGAGGGAGTGTTTTTGAGGTGTAGATTTTGCTTTGAAGTGATTATTAGGCATCAAAAAAGCAAGTCAACTACATGTATAATGATGCCCTATATTTTTTTTTACAAAATCAGTGAGAACAATGAACTTTTAAACATCTATATCATAGTTATCAATCAATGGAAATATACTGTATTATGGTCCCTATAAAGTGTGTTATTTCTTTGTAAATCGTAAGTTCATCTTTCATAATAAAACATTGAAAAAGAATTAATTGCTTATTAAATCTAGATGCTTTATCTTATCAGAAAGATTTACTTTTAGGGTTAACTTCAAAACTGCTGCGAGAGCATGTTAATGGCTCAGAACGAAACAGTTGTAACTGCCTATACTTGACACTGGTATATCCATTCATTAAGTGTGCATCAACTATTGAAACTGTAAATCTATGTAACATGTTTATGTCACCCTCTCATACAAATTGAGCACTGTATCATTGTCTATTGTAAGAATGCACTCATTTCATTTATACCTTCACTCTACACTGGATGCAAGACATCATATTTTTTTTTAACAAAACCAAGCCAAATCTTTCCTATCTTTACATACTTCTCCTTCATGACATCTAATTAGCAAAGAATGGATTTAAAAAATGAAACAATACCATTATACTTTTTATCTCCTCCGTCCCATAAAAAATCTAAATTTAACTACTTTTTGTACAATTTTGTTAATATTTTCTGATGTCAATTTTTTTTTTCAGTTATATTGATATTCCAAGTGCTTGAAACTTTTTGAACAGTAACTTATCTGAACCTGTTTCTCTAATTATTGGATGACCCAAAATGTCATGTGTACAGTTGAAATACGTCTGTATATACAACATTTTATTCACCAATCAACTAAATGTTTTTTAAATGGAATTTTAAGTACCATATTTCTCTTAATAATTGCTTCCGGGAGCTATACATAACATGGTCAGGGAGTTTTTATTTAGAGTGCATTTTCAGATTAAAAAAATCATTAAAGTCGATGTCTTTTAGGCCACTTTCCCTTTAATTTGGAATGAATTTTCTCTAAACAGTCATATAAATGATTGTTTAGAGGAAATTCATTTCAAATAAGAGAAGAAGTCTCAAAAAGTTCCTAGAATTTAGGCATTTTAAGTTGGTTTTCTTATTAAAAAATGTAGGGGCTCTTCTATTAGGGAGGGCGCTATTATAAGAGGAAATACGGTAAACAGACATATTCAAAACCCCTTGTACATGTGTGCTACATTATCTCCTATACCCAATCCCACCCTTTTATCACTCCGGGAGCTACAGATAGAGGGAGTATTTTGATTTCAAATTAAAATATTTCATTATTCCTAACTTAAACCCTATGTTGTTGGTACTCATTTGAAATGTCTAATTGAGACAATTCAAATGTGTACCCACAGCAGAGGGTTTCATTGGGAAATAAAGATTTACGACCCCCTCTTATCTGGATCACTCCCAGCTTTCTATTTGTTTGTGTTTTGTCTTTCTATGAAAGTTGCTTTTTGATGTTGATTTTATGCAAACCGACGGAAAACCGTTTTTCCATATGGATTCATATATGGGTACTATATAGTATTATGTAAATGCAAATAAACATC
Source organism: Fragum whitleyi (assembly GCA_948146395.1). Classification (NCBI taxonomy): domain Eukaryota; kingdom Metazoa; phylum Mollusca; class Bivalvia; order Cardiida; family Cardiidae; genus Fragum; species Fragum whitleyi. Next base: position 17,711,556 of record OX411548.1, on the reverse strand, counting down.
ATTAAATGTTAAGTGTTAAATTACCTTCTTTAATTCATCTGACATGCCTCTTTACTAAACAAGCAGCCCTAGGTACGGGGTATAAATGTTCACACAATATTTACAAATGATACCCTATTTCACATGTGCTTGTGTGCAAAGTAGGGTGTTATTTATAAACTATGCAACCATTTTTACATACTAGGTGCAAGGTTAGTTCATAGAATTAAAATCTCAGTCTCTCAGACATTCATGCTAAAAGCTCCCTCCTTTGTGTCTTGTATTTATCTTATCTTTTCACTTCTGTTAAAAATTACAGGGAGCCAGTACATGATAATTTAGCCCTAGAAGCTGATTTTAGAAAAATGTCATACCTGTTAGAAATTGGCACTTAGTCCAATACTTTGTCAACATATTGAGGACTTGTGTCTGACTTCTGTCCAGGGTATTACAAACAAGCTATGATAAATGGATGACACAAAGCTGCTTTATCACTCTAGAATCCGGAATCTAGGCATTGTTTCTTCTGTGCACCAATCTTCGGTTCTTCAATTCTGGAGTATAATTGTTTCCATCTCTGGCCGTACATATCCATTCTGACATTTTGATGGCTCAGTGCAAAACAGTTGTCACTGCCAATAAGACTATAGGCAGTTACTTCTGTTTTGCCCAGAGCCAACAATTGTCTTCCACCAATTGGTGGATAATTGTAAACCTATGCCAGATCGCACCGTAAGGCTCAGCAAGGATATAATGTTAAGAAGCTCCAGACACTTTTTGTTAGGTGCCCCAGCAATGGTGATTTCTGAGAAGTACAGACATTAAACCCCCTTGAAATTCAATATATTTTGCAAGGCATTCCTAAATTTTGAAAATATGCTCCACAAAACTCCAGACAAGATCTAACTTTGATATTCTTTCGATATTTGATCAGGATCCACCATTTCCAAGCTAGGGTTCCACAACTCCACTTTGTCCCTTACAAATGTAAGGAACAAAGTGGAGTTATAAAACCTTGGCTTGGAAAAAAGTTAGAATATCATTAACCTATTTTAGCTTTGCTCTTTTCGAAGAAAAGCCCAGGTATTATGAATACCTTAGCGTTATTCGCATTGGCACGGCGTTTGCATGACAAACTTTAACCTTGGTCACACCTTTTGAAAGGCAAGTGATAAAGTATTCATATTTCACACAATGATTGCTTGGGATAAGACCTTGTACTATGTTCAAGGTCATCAGTCAGGGTCATTTTTCAAGTTCAAATTTGTTTAAAAAAAGTGGTTTAAACTTAAACACTGGCCATAACTTAAGATTGGTAAGTGATAAGGCCTTCATATTTCACACAATTACTGCTTGGGACAAGAAATTTCTGTTAGTTCCAAGCTCAAGGTCATCTGTAAAGGTCAAGATCATTTTCAAGGTCAAATTAGTTGAAATGAATAAAATTTTAACATTGGTCATGACTTTTGAATGGCAAGTGATTGGGCATTCATATTTCACATGATGATAGCTTGGGACAAAACCTTTCTGGTGGTATAAAGTTTAAGGTCATCACCCAAGGTTAATGTCATTTTTCAAGGTCAAACTTGTGAAATGTAAAAAAAAGTGATAGCGCATTCATATTTCATATGATGATTACCTTGATAAGACCACACCCATTATTGATGAACAATTTTAGGAGGTCATCAAAGAAACATTCTTGCAAAGATTCATTAAAATCAACAAGTTGTTCAGGAGATGTGATTCAAAAATTTTACATTGAAAAAGATGCCAAGCCAATAATTATGGGCCAATCAAAATTTCGCTTTTTTTAAAAATTGGAATTTCTTTGCCTCTTAAGACATTCAAGAAAAACTAAAGTAAGAAACAACATGTTTTACTCTTTTTTTTATTCTCAAAGTTTTGCAAGTTTCTCAACTTTGATAATTTGGGATGTTTTTCCATGATTTTAGGTAAAAATATCACATTTTAGCATTTAGAACGGGTCCTTCTTAGGGTACAACTCAATGAAGAAAAAATGCTGATTTATCAATTGGACTAATTTCAATGAATCTTGGTATGCATGTTCTTAAATTGTTCCTGAAAATGTGTTTTGAATGTTCTACCTAATGCAATTACTTTAATGGTTTTAATAAGATGGGTAGATGGTATGCAGGTTAATGGTGATCGAGTTTTTTGGTACAATGTGGGCCTGACCAAGTAAATCATTATAAAATAGTATTTTAGAGAATTCAAAGTGTAATCTTCATTCAAAGTAAGCTTTGTTCAATGGATGTCAAGAGATGGTCAAGCCACTGGAGCGATACAGGCCCGCCTTGGCCTCTTTTTGAAGAGGGCCACTTATGGAAGTTGCAGGAACATTCTGACAAAGTTTCATAGAAATTGTCCAAGTTGTTAGGGAGAACAAAAGTTCTTAGATTGTTGACAGATGATGCACAACCATTTCAGGGTGATCATAAAAGCTCCCCTAGAGCAAGTTGTGCTCAGGTGAGCTAACAACAGGTCTCCCACCTTATCAATACAAGTGAGAATCATGTACATATGGTCAGACCCAGGACAGACACACTGCAATGACAATAGGTCACTGGCCTTCAGCTAGTGGAGCTTATAACTGAAATACTGTTAGAAGTGGTGTAACAAGAGCTGTCAGAGGACAGCGAAGCTTGACTATTCCTAGTGCTGGATAGTAACAGCAAATCACTATCGACATTGGAAATTCAATAAAATGAAAGTCAAAAGAAAAGAATCTTTGTCTAGAGGCTGATATTATGGTCACAGAAGCATGTGCAGAGTTTCAAAGCAATAGCTTTAGTAGGAACAGAGATGTAACTAACATAAAACAGTTGCAAATAAAAACATAACCAAGGTTTTTGAGGCCGAAAAAAGGTTAAAATTCCACTAAATTAAATATCAGAGTAATGAATCTTTTTCTGTGGGCTAATATTATGGATAAAAGAAGCATGTGAAAGTTTCCAAGCTACAGCTATGGTAGAAATAGAGATTTTACAGAAATACAACATTTACACATAAAAACTTAACAAAGAATTTCTAAGTCCAAAAAGGGTTAAAAATCCACTAAATTCTATACCAGAGAATTGAATCTTTATCAAGAGGCTGTTGTTATGATCATTGAAGCATGTGCATAGTTTGAAAGCAAAGGCTTAATTAGAATTAGAGATATAACTGATGTACAACATTTGCACGTAAAAACCTAACCAAGAATTTCTGAGTCTGCAAAGGTTAAAATTCCACTAAATTCCATATCAGAGTAATAAATCTTTGTCAAGAGGCTGAAATCATGATGACGGAAGCATGTGTAGAGTTTCCAAGCAAAAGCCTTGGTAGAAATAGAGCTATAACTGATATACAACATTTGCACGTAAAAACTTAACCAAGATTTCTAAGTCCGAAAAGGGTTAAAATTCCACTAAATTCAAAATCAGTATATTGAATCTTTGTCAAGAGGCTGATATTATGGTAACAGAAGCAAGTGCAAAGATTCAAAGCAATAGCTTTAGTAGAAAGAGAGGTATTTCAGAAATACAACATTTGCACGTAAAAACTTAACCAAGATTTTTTAAGTTCGAAAAGGGTTAAAATATCACTAAATTCAATATCAGAGTAATGAATCTTTGTCTAGATGCTGATATCATGGTCACAGAAGCATGTACAAAGTTTTAAAGCAATAGCTTTAGTAGAAATAGAGATATTACAGAAATACAACATTTGCACGTAAAGACTTAAACAAGATTTTCTAAGTCCGAAAAGGGTTAAAATTAAACGCCGACGCCAACACCCGGGTGACTGGAATAGCCCCCTTATTCTTCAAATAGTTGAGCTAAAAAATTATAAAAATTATAAAACCACATCAAGTCGATCATTAGCATATTAATACCCGCACTTTGTCCTTTAAGATCTGGAATGGTTTTCAGACAAAGTTCAGTTGTGATTTTGCAGACGAGGTGAAATTGTAACCTTGACCTTTGAGACCTAAAAAATAGTGCATTTCCTTGGGTGATGAGAAACTATTGTATAGTTTCATGATTCTAGGCCACTAGTTTTTGAGTAAAGTCCGTAAACGAAAAATGTCTACAGAAATATGGACTGTTGAACAGATGAACAGACAGACAAATGGTGAAACCAATCCCCCTTTCTACTTTGTAGGTGTGTTTCTGTGTGTGACTATGGGTTTTGAGTGTACATGTATTATAGATACAAGAGCAAGAATGCCTTTCCTGACCATTTTTAATGCAAATAAAATGATATAAAATGTGTGAACACTTTCAAGGATTGGAATCATACGCCAATTACAAGAAAACAAAATGTAATGATTTGATATGAAATTGTACGACGAAATTTTTTAATGAAGAAAGAAATATTCCAATGCATCTATTGATTCTTTTTAGTTCTATCAATAAACATGACAAACTTGTTTGAACACATATAAGCTGTGGTCTTTACCATTTACTTTACCATTTTACAATTCAAGGCATATTCCTATTACACACAAAGCTTTGGCAGCAGTGTAGACCAAGATCAGCCTGCACAGATGTGCAGTCTGATCTTAGCCTACAATATCTACTTTCTTTTTATATTAATATGGAGAAAGTCTTAATTCAAATTGGTTTAGATGTCCCTAAAATCAGTAATTTGTTTGAAACAATATTTATATTCAGCAAGATAAAGATTTAAAAGTAAGGTGATAAAATTTATTCAATTAAAGTTTTCATTTTCATCTTTGCAGTTGTGCACAATTAACAACGCAAGCACTGAAACACCGATGTCAATACATGGGAGGTCTCCTCATAAAGTTTCCTCTCCCCCTCATCGAATGACGAGCCTGTCCTCCTCTAAAACTCCGTCTAGCAGTTGGCTGTCCCCGCTGCCCACCCCGACTGGGTCTATACTGTGTGGGCTGTGACAAACTCTGTATAGCCTGGCCAACCATTGGAGGAGGGTTACTGGGTTGAGTTGTTGGTGCATCCTCCCACACTATCTTCTGAATCTTAGGCTTGTCTGCAATATAATAAACACTCATGAGCAACAACACACATTAACCTACCAGGGGTGTGTAATTCCCATTCTCGACTTGTCTAACACAGGCTTTTCCACTTGCAAGCAAGTACATTTATCTAGGCCACTTGTCTGTGGACAAGTAAATACCACAGCAAATCTTGATAAAGTACTAAAAGTATCTAGGAGAAAAGTCATCCTATTGTTTGTACAAAAAGGGGAGAAAACATTGTCTTTAATGAAGAAAATGCTTGGTTACAGCATTTTCTTCATTCAAAACAATGTTTTTCTCAATATCTATAAATTCATTTTTTTTGTGTGCAAGTTCATTTTGATCCAAGACGTGTCAGAAATCCACTTTTACTTGTCTATGGACATGTGGAGAAAAGTCATATTTCCATACCCCTGCCTACCAAATGCCTTTACAAAAACAATGCCCAAGATCAGCTGCCCATTAACTTCAGAACTGCTAAGTGCCTATGTTTTTTATGTGTGGATAGTTCCACTGCTTTATAACTTAATGATTAAAATAAATTAACAGAAATTTTCAGATAATTTATAACTAAACAGGCTCAAGACTGATTCAAAGAGTATTCATAACAGCTAACTAATGCAAAACATCATAAAATATACGAATGCCTAACAAACATGTTTAGCATTGTTCCATTAGTTCTGGTTATTTTTCTTACAAAGAACAATCAAGATGTTTTATGGATAACTAGAATGGCTGTTCAGGGACAACACTTGTTGAGCTCAAAATGTTTAACCATGACATATGACCTTGTCCTTTAACCTATGGCCATATCTAGTTTATTTGGCACATTTACTCCTTAAGGGGAATATCTGTGAAATTATTTAGAAATCCATCCAAAAATGTAGGATTTCTGCTCAGGACAAGCATTTGACCTACACCTTGAGTGTGAGCTTGACCATTGAGATACAAAAAAAATCTTTCAAATGGCACATTACTTAAGTGGGGAATGTCAATTGAGGTTATTTTGGAATCCATCCACAAATGTAGTAGTTATGCTCTGGACAAAAATGGACAGTTTGACACTTACACACCAACACAATTACACTGAATTGTAGTGTTGACTGTCTTTCTCAACACAGTGGGCTTAACTAGATGAAGCAAGAGATGTTTGTAAAAACACTAATGCTCCCCATAAAAGCAGGTCAATAGCCTTTTCTTTGTCAATCAAAAAAGGGCAATAACTCACAAAATATGATGAGTAGAGATACGGTTCTTGTGCACTGCACTTCTCCTCAATGAGATCTATTCACCTGTGAAGTGTCATGATTCTAGCTTGCATACTTTTGAGATATGCTTCGGACAAAAAACGATCTATGGACGGACAGACTGATGGACTGACCGACCGACAAGTACAAAGCAATATACTCCTTCTTCAAAGGGGGGCATAATTGTATTGAAAACTAGCAAACAGATTTTCAGTAGCTAATACAGAAATAATCTAAATGTGTGTTGTATGATAATGGTTTAAACAAGCAGTTGTTTAGGCAGATGTTTTTAGTTCCAGCTAATTTTGCTTTTTGAAGTGTTTAAACGCAGTTGTTTTACTGTAATAATAACTTACTAGCATCTAGAGATTTATCAGTATTAGACACATCCTCCTGACTTGTACCGGGTTCTGCTGCATCACTCTGACCAGACGGATCTTTATCTACAAGAGACAAAGCAACATAGTCAAATTTCATATTTGAAATGGAAAAAAATATATCTAATTCTTGATTGATTGATTTAATTGAGTTTTATGCCGCTTTCAACATTTTTTCAGTTATATTGCGGCGGCTGGAGCACCTAACAATGGTTTCTCTGGTTTTCTCTCACCAGTAAAACTACCACATCCTTTCCTCGCCTCCAGCTGCTATCTCACATAGGTCTACCATTATCAACCCATGGGTGAGAGACAAATAGTCAGAAAGATTGAGAGCTGCCGTCGGGGATCGAACCTGGGACCTCTAGATTGACAGTCTGTCGCGCTACCAACTGCGCTATGATGGCGGCTATATAATTCTTGAGCTACAGCTTAAATTTGGTTAGTGGATTGCACAAAGTTTAGGATCTCTTCTAAAAGTATCATAAAAGCCATTTATTGAAGCAGTATTGATACCTAACCATTAGCGCTCAGTAGTGAAAGATGATAAACAAATAAGTTATATCACAATGTCAGAGAGAATTTAGACTTTTAACAATCCTAAAATTAATTGGATATTGAAACACATTTACTGACCTTGGGATATGGGTAAGAAGACATGTGAGCCTGTGTGTGATATTTCCAACAATTTCCACAGACGTGCATGGCAAAGATTCTGGCTTGTCTGTGCATCCACAAAGTCTGACAAGATTCCTTGCCATGCACTCTGTAGATAGATATGTCTCAGCCCTTTTACAGGTAATCAGCCAACTAACTTGTTGATATATGTGCTTATCTTTGCCGTATTATGTCTGTTAATCACTCACGCACTATATTGTTGAAAATATCACTCACAGGCTCAAGTGTCATTAATGATAATTATAATATGACTAACATCACGGGAGCGAAATAACCCTGTTGAACATTTTGATATTACATAGTGTTATTACACTATTTCAATAACTATTCAAATGCACTAAGAACCTACAGTAGCTTTATATTTTCTTTGTAAAAATGACATCATAAATCAATAGCAGAATAACTTGAATAAATGAATTTCTAATTTATCTTCAATTAATCGAGAAAGTTCAGGTCAAATTATTCATAGAAAATCAAATTTGTGCTCATAAAATACTGACTTTATTAAACGACCACACATTCAATATCCTCTTATAACAGTTTACCTATTAATTCTTCCTGTGAATCGTCTTCTCCCTGGTCACCTTCAAATATCCTGAAAAAACAAGATGTGATTGTGAAACACGAATGCCCCTGTAACAGCATTTTTTTTTTCAAAGTTTGACCTTTACAGATGACCTTGACCTTGTCACATGACCTTGACTTTGGTACCAGCGGATGTGGATCATATAGATCTATCATCATGCCAAATATTAGCTTTCTATCTTGAATAGGCTTGAAGATATTGGCAAAGTTAAGTTTTCAGGTTAAGTTTTCAGACAGACAGATGGATTGACGGACAGACGGACATGAGTAAAACAATATGCCCCCCATCTATCGATGCGGGGGCATAAAAAGGCATTATCAAGGTAGTGGCTCCATAATAGTTCCACTACTCATGAACTTTCACAATGTTGACCGAGGTTTCCTAATAAAAATCATTAGGAAACCTTGCTTAACACTGTTCAAGTTCATACATTCTGAAATGTTGCGGAACTATTACGGGTCCACTACCTTAACATGAACATTGATAATATGAACTATGTTGCTCGAGTGAAATATATCTGATATTTTTTTTTGTAACACATGGCTAATATCACAACTATGTAAATGAGCTCAGAATGTAAAGCAACATATTTTTTTTACTGTGAAAATAACATCATAATGGTGATGACAATGTGATTTTCAAACAGGGTTATATGATCCATGGAGCATTTGAAACAAGATGTGTTTGTGAAACACGAATGCCCCTGTAACAGCATTTTTTTCAAAGTTTAACCTTGACAGATGACCTTGACCTTGTCACATGACCTTGACACCAGCAGATGCGGATCATTGAGATCTATCATCATACCAAATATTAGCCTTGTATCTTGAATAGGCTTGAAGATATTGGCAATGTTAAGTTTTTTGGTGAACTTTTGCAAACAGACAGATGGATGGACGGATGAACAGACAGAGGGACAACGGTAAAACAATATGCCCCCCATCTATCGATGCGGGGGCATAAAAATGAAAATCAAGAATTTCGTAGATTTATGATAAAAATTTGGGTCATATCATGAACAAAATATCAAATTGGTGTTCCTACAATAGCAAATCTATCTAACTCGTCATTTATATTAGATAAAAGCTAAACAAAGCCTCATTTTTTCCTGTTTATAGATGACTTGTTTAATGAATTTCATACTGTATGACCTCTTATGTAAAATCCTCTTTGTACTAATCAAAAGTACTTTCAAATCGCTGGCTCAGCATGAAACAGTTGTAACTCCCTATAAACATATAGGGAGTTACAACTGTTACATGCTGAGCCATCGATTTATATGACCATGACAATTGAAAGTAAATGCAATGAAGATAGTAATCCTAATATAGTTATCCTAATATTTCTTTTAAAGTTCAATAGCCTATGGACAATGTCATAATTAATTCAAAAGAGGAATGTAAAACATTTACTGAACTGTTAAAATAAAGTGATGGAAAAATCCCCAAGATGAAATACAAAAACTTAAATTACTATTGCATAATTGCATACTAAGAAAATCTCTCCATAGAACAAAATTTTGAGGCTGATTAGTCTTGGGTATTCCCTGAGTCTAATCAGAATTAATTTTTTCATGTATTTACATTGTAGTCCCTTTTCCTGTGACATGACACATATACTTAGCACAAGATGTTTGCTACAAAAAATCAAGAAATTGATCGTTATTATTATTATCATAATATTCATGATTCTTATGATTATCATTCTTATCTTATAACTATACAAATACCCGTATGATAACATCCCGTATGATATTCTTTATGATATCACATAGTTATTTTTAGAACAATAATATCATGCAGCTATTTTTAGAAACATGCATTTCAGTTAGAGACATTGACGAAAACAAGACAAAAAGAGGTTATAAGATAAATATAATACATACTAAGTGTATTATATGAAAAAATATCTAACTCGGTTGTGATAATTGATAAATGTCTCGGCAGAGCCTCGACAATTATCAATTCTCCCAACCTCATTAGATATTTTTTTTCATATAATACACTAAGTATGTATTATATATTTATCAACTTACTCTTCATGTTCTCCACCCACTTCCTCTAGTTGACCTTCACCAGTCTCCGCCTCTATGTTGATATCTATCTCTGATTGGCTGCCAGCATTCAAATCTGACTGTTGACTACCTCCTTCTGTTATTACTGTAACTGTGGAACAAAAATTACCTCAATATGAACCTAGATATGACCATTGGTGTGGAATTCTGACTTGTCTATCATAACCTTTGCTACTTGCGGACAAGTACATTTTTCATGGATATGTACAAATTTAGGAAAAATCTCTGAATCATACAAACATATCTAAAAGATAAATCACTCTAATAGTTATATAAAAGGGTTGACAAAGGGTAGAGAACTTGTTGTTAATGAAGAAAATGCTAGATTCCAGTATTTTCTCTAATCACAACAATGTTTTCTCAAAATCTATCAGTTCAATTCTTTTTTTGTGTGCATGGTCAAGTTCATTTTGATCCTGAACAAGTAGAAAATCATCTCTTCCTTGTCGGGGTCCATGTGAATAATATCTTTATCCCCTGATGATAATAATAAACTTTTTCTTGAATCAAAACTATAGTTTGTCGGTAACACCAAATTCATTCACAAATTTACTTCATAATCCAGCACTTAAATGGGATAATTACATTATGAAAGAGGCATTCATTTCTTTTTGGAAAAATAACATTATAACAGTTTTAACCTGATTTGGCGCTTATATGTCTGAAAATTGATATAGCCAGTAAGAATACCAAGATTTCCTCGAAGGATATATTAGTTAACCAACATATATCATCAATTTATCAACACCTCTAATATTTTTTTTAAATACAACTCGATTTCAAAACATACCAGGAGCCGATGTGTGCAGAGGGGTAGAGGGTACACTTCTCCCTGAGCCATCTTCTAGCTGACTCAAGTCCATTGTTGTATCTTCTACACCCATACCTGAAAATTAATAAACAGGCCAGTTGTTAAGAATTATGCAATGTGTCACTTTACTGCTTAAACTTAACCCTTGTCATGCTGAATAAATTTTTGCTAAAAATTTTCATCAAAATCAAAGGACCAAAAGCATTGAAAGTACCGACAATAGGTCAATTCTTATTTGAAAAACTAAATCTATTGATAATTCTGGTTTGAAAGTGAGAAACAGGTGGTGTAGACTAATATCAGACTGCACATATGAGCAGGCTGTTGTTTGTCTATAGCTTCTGCCAAAGCAGGAATATTCAGGGTTCATCATGACAAAGGTTAATAGCTATAGCTTCATCAAAGCTGTACTTATGAGGTTCTAGAACTAATTGCCAAAAAGACAAATAATATTTCAGCTGGTTTAAATCGTCAGTTTTAGCTCATTTTAGTGTCTTCCCCAAATGATTTAAATGAAATTAAAGTTTAAACAATTATATAGGAAAACATTGAGGTTCCATAAAAATTGATTGGAAACAGATACTTACTGCTTTTACAAAATATCTACTACTAAAATTTATGCCCACAAATTGTTGGCCCAGTGCGGCACAATTGTAACTGCATATAATCATATAGGCAATTACATATGTTTTGCACTGATCAGGCAAAATTATGAATTATAAAAAGTTGTTGTTTGATGAACATATAACCTACCAGTTTGAGCATCTAGTTGTGGAAATCCGGGGAGATTGTGTTCTCCTCCACTACCAAACACAAACCTCTGTGAGACCTGTGGTGAACTGACAGCCTCTGCAAACCCGTCTCCTCTCCGTGGAACATTTAATGTTGGTGTGCTTGGGACAGTACAGTCATCAACATCCTCATATGGGTTGGACTAAAAGAAGAAATGAAAACAGTATGTAAAATAGAAACAAGGTAGAAGAAGAGAGCTAAATGCTTAATGTAAAATCGATGAAGACCCATTTGTTTCTTGTTACAACTATAGTTTAAACAATACACTGCAACTCCATTAAAACGCTGTGGTCGGGGTCCAAGAAATGAAACAGCGGAAGAAGTGGATGTATCTGGTATAACGCTGTACCCCCCCTGCCGCCGCCGATTTCCCCCCCCCCCTCCCTCCCGCGGTGAACAATAACGTACCGCGGAAACGTAACAGACACAGGGTCAATATTGATAACGATATCGGATATCTAAATATACATGTACATATTTAGGCCATCGTATTTTATATTTTTAAAACTCGGCAATGAATTGAAGAACAAACGCGGTTTATTACTTTGGTATTTTTTATTTTAAGATCGTTTTGTTGTCCCTAAGCTAAACAAAACTATCTTTGATAAAGTAATCTAGTTTGTAGGGTTAAACGATCGCAGACTCCTCTTAGTTCTCTGAATCCCGATTTCTCGGGCCTACCCGTCCGGCAGCTGAGAAACACCGATAACGACGATCTCAAAAGGGTAAAGATAAAAAAATCCATAAAGTTTCATAAGATCAACGAATTTCATAATTATCTACGCAATCAAAATAAACAATACCAAAGTAATCGAATCTCTAGGAGTGCAGGACCGCATTTTTTGATGAGCGAGAAAAAATGCCGTATTTTCAATAAAATGAATCTGTAGCTACGACATTTGGATCGCCGGTTTGCGGAGATACGCTAATCCATTTAATACATCATCTTCACGAGTCAAGGGATATCAAAAGCTTCTCGAAAACTGTGTAAATAAAACGCTCGCTAACCTTGGTTTGCAAGATGTTAATTCACGGCTTTGAATATCAGATAGTAGGTCGTCAGGAAAGAAAGTCCAGACGAAAAACGAAGCGACGCGGTCACCAATAGTTTCGCGCCATTTTTAGTTCTGAGTTAGACGCTGGCCAGCGGGAAATGTAGGTTAATATAAATCTTCCTGTTTAAATTGAATGAAGTTGTCTATTTAGTGAGAGATAGGAATCAACGATAATAATTCATTTGAGCTTTGAATTTTAAAACATGACTATAATATGAATAAGTTAAATAAAAAAGAAACAAAATTTTATCATGTATTTACAAAAAACGTAATATTTATAAGAAAATTCAACGGGATTGGCAAAGGGAGGTAATAAACCAATAAATTGGGTAAGGGGCGAGTCGCTTTTAGAAACGTTTGTCAACAGCGGTAAATGTTCAAGATTTGAGAATATAAAACGAGATCAGCTTATTTTGCGAAAACACGGCTTCTTCTGAAACTTATTGACTTGGATTTAATCGCACGCGAGCTAGACTTTTCGGTGTCCAATTGCGTCGCTGCCGTCGACAAAGCGCAGTTGGTAGCGCTCCGGACTGTCAATGTTGGGATTCCGTGTTTCTCCGACAGCGGCACTCATTCTTTCTGACTATAAGTCACTCGCCCATGGGTTACTAATCGTAGACCTATGCGAGATAGCAGTTTGGGATTAGGAAAAGATGTGATGGTTTAACTCGTGACCGAATTCGGTACTCCAGCGGTAATGACATAACTGTCACTTTAGGCCTACGTCTGTCAGCAATCATAGCCATTTCCCTTTGACCTGAGGCATTTATCGCCACCACTGCTCCGCGGGAGGTGTGAAAAACAATTGTATTGATTTACCTGGCTTCGTTCAGTATCGATTTTTATCTCAGTGTTTTCACCCTTCGATCTAAAATCGCGATCAAAACAGCGTTAACGGCGGATCGGGTAACATCGCCGAAGCATCCCAAAATGGTCGACCCCCCCCCCAAATTTCGGGAGCCAAGCGGACCCCGCGTTATAATGGATTCAGCGCTCTAACAGATTTCGTTATAATGGAGTTGCAGTGTATTTTGTTCATCATTTGATATAAAATCTCTAATTATATCTATCAACTTGACTAGGAACATATGTGTTCAAGTCAAATAGATACAATATTGAACCTTGTAATCCTATGCAGTTACCATGTTTATCAATGTAAGGGTGGTCACAATGTTAGACTACAATAAGGGAGGTGATCATAATATCTCAGCTTTCTCCAAAAACAGCTGAGCTAATAAGGGAGGTATTGTCAGATAAAAATAAAGGAAGTTATAGTGTAAGTCTTATCTGGGAAGCAACTATGTCAGGTTACTGTAGGGGTTTCATCGATGACTAAAACTAACCCCTATTTAAAAAGGTGCAAGCTGATTCCTTGTACCTACAGACATTTGTCTCTCTGTAAGGAGAGGTTGTAAGGGAGGTAACAATGTTTGACTTACCCCTATCAAGAAAGGTGCGAGCTGATTCCTTGTACCAACAGACATTTGTCTCTCTGTAAGGAGAGGTTGTAAGGGAGGTAACAATGTTTGACTACTAGACTGACTACTTGGTTGACTGGACGGCAGAGACTGAGGGCCGGATTGATCATCATCACCTTCATCTATAATGTAGAAAGATATAGATGTTAATTGTTCATTTCAGTGTTAGATTAATATATATTTCATTGCAATAACAAAAGGTAAATTTTCACTAGTGCAGTAGCCATAAGTGAAAATAAAGCTTTTGTTGTTCACAAAATGAAATATCAATCAATCTAACCAAACAAGAGGACCAAGATGGTCCTAGATCGCTCACCTGAGTCTCTTTGACCCCTGGGACATCACATTTTCAGTATTTATAGAATGCATTTCAAAAAAATTGTAACATGATTATTGTTTTTCGTTTTGTTTCATAAAAATAATATAAGATTTGTTTAGTGGGAATTTCCAAATATTGGTTTTGTAGAATTGATTTGCATAATTGTTTTCGAGGTACTTATGGTACTTTGATTCGACCTTGGTCTTTCTGAACTTTCCCGTGGACGCAGTTGACACACGTGGCTAACCGACATGCGTGAACAGTTTACACGAGACAGGTATGTAATTATGTCAAAATAAATCGGTATTTCAGATGAGCTGAAAGGGATGCACCCGGGTGGAGCCCAAATATGACCCAAGGGTCATGATATGAACAAACTTGGTAGAGGCCCACTAGATGATACTACATACCAAAAATGAAAGCAGTGTGCCCTCTGGTTTCAATTAAAGAAGATTTTAAAAGATTTTCGCTCTTTGATTCTATGTAAAAAGGGTTGCGCCCGGGTGGAGCCCAAATATGATCCTAGAGTCTTGATATGAACAAACTTGGTAGAGGTCTACTAGATGATGCTACATACCAAATATTAAAGCTGTCTGCCTTCTGGTTTCATAGAAGAAGATTTTTGAAGATTTTAAGTTTTTACCCTTCGTGCTCATAAGAGATAAAGGGATGCACCCGTGCAAAGCCCAAATATGACCCAGGGGTCTTGATATGAACAAACTTGGTAGAGGCCCACTAGGTGATGCTACATACCAAATATGAAAGCTGTCAGCCTTCTGGTTTCAGACAAGAAGATTTTTAAAGATTTTCGCTCTTTGATTCTATGTAAAAAGGGTTGGGCCCGGGCATAGCCCAAATATGACCCAAGGGTCTTGATATGAACAAACTTGGTAGAGGACCACTAGATGATGCTACATACCAAATATGAAAGCTCTCTGCCTTCTGGTTTCAGAGAAGAAGATTTTGAAAGATTTTCATATTTTCACCCTTTTTGTTAAGGGTAAAGGGAAAGTTAAGGGTGGATTTCATTTATTTGAACAACTTTGGTAGAACTTGACCCAAGGAACATCCCTGCCAAGTTTCATCAAGATTGGCCCACTGGTTTAGGAGGAGAAGATGTTTAAAGAAATTGTGGATGACAGACGACGCACGTCACACGACTGACGATGGACGACAGACATTCAACGATCACAATAGCTCACCTTGAGCACTTCGTGCTCAGGTGAGCTAAAAATCAAATAATTATTCTTTTTCTTAATTGCAAAAATGAGACAAAATATGAAAATTTTGGGAGAAATTTTCTTAAAGTTTATCATTTTGCATGTGATTGCTATGCAATGTTCATCATGATGTCACTAATTATGCTCTGCTTAGATAACGTCAGATAGGGTGGAATGAGCAATAGTGGAATATAGGTTTTTATAGTTTAACTAGTTAGGTGGTGAGTTTATCAAATGATAATCTAAAGTTATTTCTCAATAATCCACCAAAAAGCATTTAAGAATAGGTATTAAACAGTGGTTGCAATATAATTAGATAGAACACAGGTACTTTTTTAGATGGTATTTGTTATTCTATTTAAAGTACAACAAGTTGTGTTTGTGAAACATAAATGCACCCTAAAAAGCAAATTTTTCAAACCATTGACCTTGATTGAGATCTCTCATTATGCCAAATATGAGCATTGTAGTAATAAGCAATGTTAAGTGTTTTGGTTAAGCTTTGCAGATAGATAGGTGGACAGACAATGGTAAAACAATATCGAGGGTTTAGTGCAACACTGTACTAAGTGTATATACAGTGTATATACACTTAGTACAGTCTTGCACTAAACCCTTGATATGCTCCAAATCGTATCAATGCTTTTGGATAATCTTTTTTGTTAACTTCAAATAGCAACTAAATTTTTTTTGACAACAGTTGATTTATATCTCCTTTTAGAAAGCTGTAGGTGGCCAACAAACAAATTTGCTTTTCAGTTCATGTCCATGTTCATACTTTTTTCCTTTTCTGACAAATGACATTTTGAGTCTGTGCATGAGATTTCCAACTATTCTTATGCACACAACTTTAAAACTGAGATAAGCCTGTGCGGAAAGACAGTCAGTCTGATCAGAGACTTAATTTTGCACTAGATAGATAGCTAAGAGCCAATAGTCTCTGTTATAACAGCAAAGTTACTTCAATGCAATGTGTTTTGGGTCCAGGCTGTTCAATGTCTGCCCATCACACACCAACAAATCCTTTCAGCCACAGACTCATTTGATATCGGAGAAGCCTGCTTTATCAGAGGTAGAGGGGTTGGGACACCAATCCATCATGAATAACTAAAGGATTGTTGAGCCAAGTTCAGTTTGCAAATAGATCAAGAAAACCTTTATTTAAGGTAATGGACCCATTATAGTTATGCAACTCATGAATTTTCACAATGTCGACTGAGTTAACATCGTTAAAGTTTATCACTTCCAAAAAACGTTGCAGAACTATTGCAGGTCCACTACCTAAACTTTTTTTTTATTATGAGATGTTCTATAAATAGACTATCTACTTACCAATTATCACCACATCATCATTGTCCGTTTCATCCTGACCAGATTGATTTGTCTGGGACCCAGCATCCATATCCTGTAATATATAGAATGAACAAGAAGTGTTTGTAAAACATGACCCTCAAACAGCATTTTTTTCAAGAAGGATGACCTTGATAATTGACCTCGACCTTATGAGATGGCTTTGACCTTCAAAGATAGGGATTTATGAGAGGAAACATTATGCCAAATAAGAGAATTGAAATTTAATTAATAATGAAGATAAGGGAAAATGTATCGTAAGCAGTCTTTCAAAGGACAGACAGACAGACTGGTAAAACAATAAGCCCCTTGATCTATCAATGTGTAGGCATAAGAAAAAGAGAAAGGGATTTAGTTTTCCCCTTTTAAAGTATGAATGACTTATTTACTCGGAAAAAACTGTCAAGTTTTCAGTGAATGTATTTGATTCGACAAGACTACCTCACGTTAAAAGTTTAATTGCAATCAGAAGACCAATCTAGCAAAGATACTACCCCCTTCATCGGACTGTTTACTAGTACAGGAAACTTAGTATAAGGATGCTCCAGGGAAAGAACAAATACTTCATTTTTTACTGTAAAAACCGATGATTCTTTTCTTCTGGAGAGTCCCTTGGGACCATGAAATCAACTTATATAACCAAGAACCAATATATTGTATCAACTGATAAAATTATCAGAATAGTTTGCTATATTTTTTCTGGTCATGTTGTCACTTTTTTTTTTCACCATAATTCATACTTTTTACTTAAACTTTATAGAAGAAATCTTCTGCAAAAGGTCTCAAAGAGTAGACAAAGCCATTCTTAAACCTTTATTTCTCAATAAAGTCCTAAGTTGTGGATTTTTATTTGAATCATCTTGTCGAGACAATTCCAAAAGATACACACAACATAGGTCTTGAACAAGTATTATTTGAATACTTCAGTCTCATACGCTAAATACTCCCTCTATCTGAAGCACTGTATAACTTACAGGATAAATATCTTCCCCATCATCAGCCTGTCTGCTCGTATCATTTCCATCCATATCGTCATCGTCATATTCTTCTTCCCCTTCCTCCTCCTCCTCTTCTTCTTCTTCATCTTCAAAATCTTCTTCTTCTTCCTGACCCTGAGGGTTAATTCATGAAGGAAATAAATTGATGAATTAATCAACCAGCCAATATCATTGATTATTATTTTTTTTTTTTTATTCTTATTCATACATACATTGATAGTGAAAACGTAATAAGCTAAATTCATCAGGTTTTGTTTTGTTTTGTTTTTTGGGGGGAGGGGGGGGTTGTACCAGGATACCATTATTACCCAAAAATTTCAAACAGCTGAAAGTTAGATAACAATAATTATTGTAAATAAACTCTTACAGAGTGAAATTGAAACAACTGCATACCTCCAAATAAGGCAGTAAACAACAGAACAGCGTATGATTTAGAAGGGTCAATATGGTAATACAGACAGCATACCTCATCACTTTCCACAATGATAACGGGATCATCGTCATCATCAGCTTCTTGTTCTGGCATATCCTGTGTCTCTGATTCTTCCTGACCAGTTTCATCAGTCATACCATCCTGTAAAGGGAAAAAACATGCATGGCCCCATTACTTGACCTTGAAATGTGACATTGACTTAGTCTCAAACCAGTTTTTGGAACTTGCATACATTCAAGGGATTATGTGTGCTACATTTTTTTAATTGTACAAGCTATGCTACAAAAACTTGAATAAAGTGACAATTCTGTTTTAAGATGTGGTCAATCATACAAGAAAGGGCAATTTTTTGTCTTTTTCTGGCTTTTCTGGCACTTACCTGGCTTTCTGGTATATCAAAAATATTTTCAACCGATTGTGGAGGCTCAAAATGTTCAGGACCTCTGTCCTCAGTCTGTCTGTTCACCTCAGGCAGTACAAACAAGGATGTGGCAGCACCCTCATCCGTCACGGTTATCTCTGGGATTTCTTGAGGGTCCTGTTGATATAATGCAATGACACATTAAGGTATTGGAACCGTAATAGTTCCGCAACATTTTGGAACTTGTAAACTTTCACAATGTTGACCGAGGTTTCCAAATGAAAATCATAAGGAAACCTCGGTTAACACTGTGAAAGTTCATTACCTCCGAAATGTTGCGGAACTATTACGGGTCTACTACCTAAACAACAAGGTTCTTATCTTTACTATTACTGAAATGGATCCATAGTTGTTCTGCAATGTTTCAGAAGTCATGAACTTTAACAGTGATGTCTTTAGGAAACCTTAGTTAACATTGAGAAAGACCATGAGTTCCGAAATGTTGCTAAACTATTATGTGTCCACTACCTTGGATTGAAATCAGTAACTTAGTACAAAAGTATGTGCATTTACAAGTCAAATTTCCACCATAAAGAATAGAGAACAACGGAAGTTAGAAAATACTGCGAGTCTGAAATCAGTTTTGTTCCATGTTTTCCTTTATTAAATTTATCATCAACAGTTATCAAAATTCAGATTTGACTGCTTTGAAGCTCATAGGTAAGAGTACTGGGTGTCTGATGGGGGCTCAAGTCCTGGTGAAGTTGAGAATATCTATTGACAATGATGATTGCATCAATCCACACGCTGGAACAGAATATCTTTCAATGGTGTCATATAAAGAGTGGTCCTACACATTTGTGACTTATAACACAAAAAGGTACCACGTTGGCAATGAGTAAAATGTGGACCTTAGTCAGACTTTGCGGACTGCAAAGACTGACTTGGGTCAATATTTTTTGTGTTTTACTAATTTTCTGAAACCAGAATAATGAATGCACCTTCCCATGAAAAACAAATTGTGTTTGTGAAACACTAATGCCCCCCTAACAGCTTTTTTTTCAAAGTTTGACCTTGACAGATGACCTTGTCACATGACCTTGACTTTGGTATCAGCAGATGCAGATCATTGAGATCTATCATCATGCCAAATATGAGCCTTGTATCTTGAATAGGCTTGAAGATATTGGCAATGTTAAGTTTTTTGGTTAACTTTTGCAGACAGACAGACAGACAGACAGACAGACAGACAGACAGATGGATGGACGGACAGACAGACAGAAGGACAGATGGACAGACGGACAACAGTAAAACAATATGCCCCCGATCTTTCGATGCGGGGGCATAAAAAGTTAACATTCCACCTCTGGTTGTCATGCACAAGAACCAATCTCTTTTTCAAATGTTTATTTTAGGGAGTTCCCACATGGTCCCTTTTCGCGTGACAGATCACATATATGAGACTAGGAAATCCATGTGTACTGTCTGCTACACTAAACAACAATAACTGTGAGCAGAGACATCTTCTGACATTGAGTTTATCTGCCTTACTTATGTTAACATTTTTTCTCTTTGAATTTTTAAACAATCTATTTACATATGTTAACATAGATCCTCACATACACTGCCCTCCAAAAGATCCTTCACACACATTTCATTTATAAGATTTTCAGCTTTAATCTTTTTTAACAAAGTTATAGATTAGTTTTTATTACTTAAAAATCTGAATATTCCCATTTGAACGCTACTTTAGACGACAAAATGACTGATGATAAAGATACTATTTCAGAACAATGTATAACAGAAAATATTGAGACAAAAGGAGAAAATGCTGATTATCAGTGGAACCTTGTGAGAGACTTGTAAATAGCATGCCTAGATGCATGTTCAGGCTGTCTTACCTGCTAATGGAGGCTACACTAAATATTGACAGAAGTTGATCCCCTTGACAGAAAATTTGGCAAAATGGTGAACTATTCTGATTTTGTCGATTTTACATGATTTTGCCATTTCTGGTATTGCTTCTTAATTGATACATTGCAATAAAGATATAAAGTATACATTTTATTAATAAAAATAATATAAAACTTTGTTTTAAATTACTTAAGCTAAAGATCTTTAAAAGAAGTGTGTGTGAAGAAACTTTTGGAGGGCAGTGTAAGTACAGTGATTCAAACTGTAAAAGAATCATTATTACAAAGAACTTGCGTTTCTTTGGATAATTTATCATTAAGATAAAATTTACCTCAGAAATGTTAGTTTTCTGTCTTTTCTGCAAAGTGTCGTCAGTAGTGCTTGGGCTTAACACAAAATAATAAGTTCAAACATAAATGTTATCAATATACATTAAAAACTTGTTGCAAGAGTTTTCAAAAGAAAGTAGACTTGTTATTTGGATTTTTCTGTATATAAACATCATGGAAATAAATCCAATGAAAATGTGTCCATTAACTTTCAAAAAGAGCTGATACAAATTCCATTGTACATCATAAGTAAGAACTAAAATAGCTGCAAAGCAAAACAGGCCTCACAAAAATTGCTAAAGCTTAAGATGTGACCAAGATTTTTACCTATTACAGTACAACTCTTAATTACATGCATCTTGAAACATGATGTGATTGTGAAATGTGCTTAAGTTTTGCAGACTGACAGCCAGACAGATGGATGGATGGACAGACAGACAATGGTAAAACAGTATGTCCTCTATCTTTAAATACAGGGGCATAACAAGAGCACCACCTACGGGTGCCTACGCTAGGCTATTGAGTGCTGGATGGTGGGAAAAAATCTAAGTCAAAAAAGGGGCATAATTTGTTCAAAATGCATCTAGAGTTATCCCCCTTGATAGTATAGGTTGCTCTTTTGATGGTGAACATGTGTGCCAAGTTTCAAGTAAATGCTTTCAGTAGAACCAGAGATATCACAAATGTCAAAGTTTTTGCAAGAAGAATTTGCAATATCAAAACAATAGAAAGACAAACAAACCAAGTAAATGCTACAAAACTTATATCAAAGACTTCATAAACGGTAAGTAAATATGACCTTTGTCACAGGAGTGAAATAATATTGTTGAATGAACTTTGATATTACACAGCTGTTATCACACTAGAAGAATAAGTATGTAAATGAACTCAGAGTGTAAAGCAACGCTATCATTTTGCTGTAACAAGAGCACCGCCTACGGGGTGCCTACGCTCGGCTGTTGAGTGCAGGATGGTGGGAAAAAATTTAAGTCGGTAAAGGGGCATAATTTGTTCAAAATGCATCTAGAGTTATCCCCTTAATAGTATAGGTTGCTCTTTTGATGGTTAACATGTGTTCCAAGTTTCAAGTAAACGCTTTCAGTAGAACCAGAGATATCACAAAATGTCAAAGTTTTCGCACGACGACGACACACAGGCTATAGCAATACTTCGGGTGTTCTCCGAAAACAGCCAAGCTAAAAATGAAGTCATAATGGATGTGATGACTTCATTTTACACATGGCATAATCATTTGGAACATCACCTGGCCATTTCCGTAAACTGCAAGAGACCTCGGATGTATGTAAGGCGGATGGGTATGTAACAAAATTGTGTATTTTGTTAGGCAGAAACAGTGTAAGAAACTTACCACGGAAACAATCGATGTCCAAGGGTAACCTGTCCCCGTGCACATGTTACCCTAAAAATCAGCCGGGGAAACCTATCCCCCCCTGGGGTAACCTGTCCCCCCTACAGATATTGTAAACCAATATTTAATCACATTTCTTTTACAAGGAATTTTTTTATTTCATGTGTTACAAGTCTCCTTCTTTGATCTGTATGTGATTTTAATTTGTTTTGCGGACTGAAAAGGATTTCTTAATTTTTCATAATAATTATTATAATAATCAAACTTTTTTTTTTAGAAAAATAAAAGTTTAATGTCATCATGACTATGGACATAACTAAGCAATCTTGTCTTTGGAAAAATTATTTGAAAGCATGATTTTTTTTCTTTGTGTGTGAGTGGAAAGGACCTGTTACCTAGGGGGACAGGTTACACTGTTACACTATCTTTAGATTTATATCCTTCACAGTAAATAACAACTGAAAAATCTTATTTTTTGAGAATGATTCTCAAAAATTAGATTTTTCAGCCTTTATTTAAGAATCTAAAGATCTTTAGTTACTTAAACGAGTAGCGTTGGTGACGTTGAATGTTTTCACTCAAAGTTTTACGGGCTTATGCCATTTCAACTGACGTCATCGAGTTTTTCCAAGTTCTTCCAAGGTTTTCCTGTAATTTTTATAAGTAGTCCATCTATGTACATCCGAGGTTGATCGTGAGATTGGCCGAGTGGTGTTCTGAATGATTGCATAATATCTTGCTACAAAAATTATTATCAACAAATTTGAAGAATACTGTCAATTCATCACAAAAATTCAGGTCATATTATACATAGAATATTAAATTATGTTTATAAAATACTAAATTTGTGAAACTCATCTTCTAAATCAAATAAAAACTTGGCTAGGATTGTTTATACTTGACTCAATAAATAAATATGGCATTTCATGACCACTAATTCAATATATCCTAGGTATTTCATGACCACTAATTCCATATATCCAAGGTATTTCATGACCACTAATGCAATATATCCTAGGTATTTCATGACCACTTATTCAATATATCCTAGGTATTTCATGACCACTAATGCAATATATCCTAGGTATTTCATGACCACTAATGCAATATGTCCTAGGTATTTCATGACCACTAATGCTATATATCCTAGGTATCTTATGACCACTTATTCAATATATCCTAGGTATTTCATGACCACTAATGCAATATATCCTAGGTATTTCATGACCACTAATGCAATATGTCCTAGGTATTTCATGACCACTAATGCAATATATCCTAGGTATTTCATGACCACTAATGCAATATGTCCTAGGTATTTCATGACCACTAATGCTATAAATCCAAGGTATTTCATGACCACTTATTCAATATCCTCTAGATAATCAATGTATAAAGAATATTTCTACCCACCTATCTTGGTCATCTCTCTGTCGTTTATTAGTCTGCTGTACCATGGCTACCGGTGTATCTCTAGGTGTGGACTGTTGTGACTCCACTATACCAGTCTCTGACCCTGTGTCTTGGACACTCTGTTGGTTCTCTGTACAAAAGATATAAACCCTTGTCATGCTGAATATAACAAGATGTGTTTGTGAAACACGAATGCCCCCGTAACAGCATTTTTTTCAAAGTTTAACCTTGACCTTGTCACATGACCTTGACTTTGGTACCAGCTGATGCGGATCATTGAGATCTATCATCATGCCAAATATTAGCCTTGTATCTTGAATACCCTTAGAGATATTGGCAATGTTAAGTTTTTTGGTTAACTTTTGCAGTCAGACAGATGGACGGACGGACAGACAGACAGATGGACAACGGTAAAACAATATGCCCCCAATCTTTCGATACGGGGGCATAAAAACTTTGCCAAAATCATATTAAAATCAAAGTGCTGAAAGCTTTGATTTCCTAATTGTGGGTCAGTATTTGATTATGAAAATATTATTTTGAAACTTCTCTGGTTTGAAAAGGAAAATCAGGTGGTATAGACAAAGATCAGACTGCACATATGTGCAGACTGATCTTTGTCCATACCTCCTGCCAAAGCACTCAGTTGGTTTTCTGTACAAAAAATAAACATCTGGGCCCAAGGTTATAAAACCTTTCTCAGGCTCAGGCTCAATTTTCTCAAATTTTGAATTAAAATAAATGTATGAAAATAAAAGATAATATCAATAAGTTGTTATTCATAACTTACTACAACTTATTAATATTATCTTTTATGTTGATACATTAAAATGAGTAATAAAACAGAATTACGGCTTTAATCTCAAAATAAAATTTGAGAAAATTTTGAATTGAGCCTGAGGAAAGTTTTATAACCTCGGGCCCTTATATTAAACACTGCATTCACACTAGAGGCTAATGATTCTGAAATACTTAATTCTGAAATTTAGTTAGTAAATATCTAAATTGTGGGCAATGTCTTGCAAAGGCCAACATCTAAAAATAAGACACAAACAGACAAATTGGATAGAAGCAGTTTATCTCAAGCAATTCTTTACCTTCATGCTATTCATGACAAATTTCTGCTGTACACAATGCTTTGGCAGACATAATGGGTTGAGATCATCCAGCTGAGACGTACAGTCTGATCTTAGTCTACACAACTGCCTTCTTCTTGATTATTTTCAGAAAAGCTTGAACAAGATTGCTTGAAATGTCATGAAATTGACAATTTGTTTGAGACAAAATTTGTACTCAAGTGGTAAAAGATTTAATAAATATGGACAACCTATGTTACCTTGTGTAGGAATGACTCTATGTACTTGTTGTGTAGGTCTGGTACCCGTTGAACTACTGCTGGGTTGGGGAAACAGCTGTTGAACTGGGGTAACAGGGTCCCCTGAAAGTCATACTTATTTCATAACTTATTTTCCAATATCTAACATAATATGACCTACAGCACAGGAGTTAATTAGTCCCATTGAGACATATTATATTCCATGGGTATCATTACACTTGTGCAATTGGTGTGAAATTAACCTTAGCACATATAGCAACACCTTTTTGATAATCTGAAAATAACATTAATACTTGAGATGAAGTAGTTTCCAAACAGTCTTAATGTTTCACTGAATATAATGAATCAATAAATTCCAACTATTTTCATTGATTTTTCACAAAGTTTATGCCATTAATTCAATGTCAAAAAGTGTCGAAAATTTATTTCAGTGCTTTTTCAACATATAGATGTGTTTGTGAAAAACTTGAGTCCATGTTTTTAATAGTTTACAGCCATAAGACGTCTTCTTTACAGTGCTCGGTGTAGTCGATGTTAAAAGCTATACAGAACTCATGTTAATTGTTGTGTATATCCGACTATGTAAATAAATATTACTTGACTTGAATTGACTTGCAATTTGCCTCTGCTGTCATCCCTTTGTCATGTAATCCTATTTGAAATATCATGCTGCAAGGGAATTTATCCAAAACCTTTCAAATTTCACCTCATTTTGTACTAAAGAAATATAATAAAAGGTTATTTTTTTTTTTGTGAAAAAAATTCATTTCATAAACAATTAAGGCTATATTCTAATGCATGAAAAACTGCCTTGCAAACAGGTAACAAAACAACATGGCAAACTGTTTTAAATTATAACCTGTTTTGCATGCAAGTCCACGTGCAAAGCGAGGTATAACTTGCAAACAGTTTGCCACGTCATCTTGAATGCAGGGAAGCCATTGTTGTTCACACAATGCACAATACTTGATTTAAAATTGATACAATTAGTTTCTATAAGTTGATGGCTCAGCGCAAAACAGTTGTAACTCCCTATAAACATATAGGGAGTTACAACTGTTTTTCATTGAGCCATCAATATGTCCTTACCATCGGGTGTTGCTTCCTGTGGTGTAACAGTAGTTGGCATCACAGTGGCTGTGGGTGTGCTGGATACAATTGGGACTACAGATGTTGGAGCTATCGCCATTGGTCGAATACTGGCTGTCACTTTAGATGCTGCAGACTGAGGCTGTACAGGGACAGTCTGAGGTTTAATGGCTGCTGGACTCGAGGCTATTGGTCGTATGTTGGCCGTCTTTGGTGCTTCTGATGGGGAGGAACTACAAGTGATAAAAGAGCAATTCAAGTAAGTTCAAATATCCAGTAAGCAATATCAAGTAATAGCCAAGACATTGATCCCATTTGATGACTTTATGAGACCTTGCTGGTAGTCAACTTAAAATCTACTCCAAAACAGATGTAATTGTCATGTCATTTAACTTACATTTCAATGTTAAATCAACATTTCTAAATAATGATAGAGAAATTACTAAACAAGAGCACCGCCTACGGGTGCCTACGCTCAGCTGTTGAGTGCTGGATGGTGGGAAAAAATCTAAGTCGAAAAAGGGGCATAATTTGCACAAAATGCATCTAGAGTTATCCCCCTTGATAGTATACGTTGCTCTTTTGATGGTGTACATGTGTGCCAAGTTTCAAGTGAATGCCTTCAGTAGAACCAGAGATATAACAAAATGTCAAAGTTTTCGCACAACGACAACGATGACAATTGACACGGAGGCTATAGCAATACCTCGGGTTTTCTCTGAAAACAGCCGAGCTAATAAAGTTTCTTCATGATGACAACAAGATTATATCAATACCTCTTCGAAACAGTCATGTGAAAAATCAACAAGCTCTGCAGTAAAAATTTCCAAACTTGAAACCTTTTTCAACCCTAACCTTGTTGTAACAGACATTAAGCCAGTCCTGATGTAAACCTCTTTCTGAGAGTCATCCCTCTGATTCTGTAACTTAGTTAACCCTTATCTTGCTTAATTCAAAATTTCAACCCATTTTCTCAATTTAATTCAGTAGAATGCAGACACAATTAAGTAGAAGGCAGTCAGTACAGGCTAAGATCAGACTGCACATCCGTGCAGGCTGATCTTAGTCTATGCTTTCAGTTAAAGCTTTGTTTGAAGCATAAATATTCCAAGAACAGCATGAGAAGTGTTCTAGAAATTCTAGATTTACCTTGTTCTATCTGAGGAGACAGACCCAGCTGTTCTAGATGGATGTCCACTGGTTGATGAAACACCTTTCTGTAAGTCTTCTACTTGTTTCTGTAATTGCTGAATCTAAAATATACACAAACAAGATGTGTTCTTTGAACACCAATATCCCCAAAACATCTTTTTTTTTTTCAAAGATTGACCTTAATATTTTACCTTGACCTTATCAGATGATCTTGACCTTTGAAAGATGAAGATTGATGACAGGAACCTTTATGCTATAATAAGAGCATTGTCACTTGAAAAGTGTCAAAGTTATGGAAAAATGTTAAGTTTGCAGATGAACTTTTTGCAGATACAGCAGAAGAACATGCCGGCACTGTAAAACAAAATTCCCCCTGATCTATTAATGCCTGGGCAAGAAAATACAGAATGTAACCTCCCTATACTTAACAGTTCTCTTAACAACTGCTCTTCCTTGTTTTGGAATACAAATATAAAAGTCCAAGCTCATCTTTACATTGAATTAAGGAGTTGCATTGATAGAAAAATGCTAAGTTCACAAAGAATTTGACCTACCTTCAACTGTAGCTCACTACTGTAAACGGGGTAATTTTGGCGGTGGTTTTATTTTGGCTATATTGGCGGTCAAGCTTAAATGCGCTAAAATTAATCCGCCGCCAATATTTGTCATTATGAAATAAGAAATTTCTTTATTATGATAGATATGAAATCTATACAATTTAGTCAATGTAAATTAAATTCATATCAAAGATATGCAGACTATAGTTATCATTATGCTGACAACGTTGACATTTCGACGGGTCAGTGCAATACTATTGCAAGTGCCTATAAATTATAGGCACTTGCAATAGTATTGCACTGTTCCCTCAATTTCAAGATTCCAGATCCAAGTAGGTTGATACATTGTATTGAAAATCACAGCGAAAATGTGTGAAACTTATACACGCGTTATAACTATAACAAAAAGTGTGAAAACAAACTATTGTCAAGTTTTTAAAAAGTTGACATTACTCTAGAAATTGTCTTTCTTTTATTTGCGTTGTTTTGATCGACACAAACAATGTAAAATATAAAGCGTTTAATTTTGGCGTTAAAGTAAGATGCGCAAAAATAAATCACCATCAATAAATCGCAATCGAAAAACCGCCAAATGTGGACACCGCCAATATAAAGCCGTTTACAGTATTCTCTTGTTTAGCAGCCTGTAGGTCTTCCTCCAGTATCTGTACCTGATTATCTATCATACATAAAAACTTGTTAGAGGCTACCTTCAACTCATTCTCCTCTATAACTTGACCTACCTTCAATTGTAGTTCACTATTCTCTTGTTTAGCAGCCTGTAGGTCTTCCCCCAGTATCTGTACCTGATTATCTATCATACATAAAGACTTGATAGAGGCTACCTTCAACTCATTCTCCTCTATAACTTGACCTACCTTCAATTGTAGTTCACTATTTCTTTGTCTAGCAGCCTGTAGGTCTTCCTCCAGTTTCTGCACCTGATTTTCATACATGGACTTGATAGAGGCTACCTTCAACTCATTCTCCTCTATAACTTGACCTACCTTTAATTGTAGTTCACTGTTCTCTTGTCTGGCAGCTTGAAGGTCTTCCCCCAGTTTCTCCACCTGATTTTCATACATGGACTTGATAGAGGCTACCTTCAATTCACTCTCCTCTGTAAAATAGAATGACAAAATGTTGCAAATGATTTGTTAGTTTTTTTTAATGGATTTAAATGTTTTCAGTAAAATGACTTGAACTGTAGCACCTGATAATAGATTTCTGGTATTTCTCACACAAGTACTATCATTACATTCTTTCCTTGCCTCTAGCTGTTATTCCAATTTAGTTTATGGTTTATTATGACGTTTAAATTTGTTGCATGAGAACTCTTGTCCTATATCATTAATTTAAAGAATTCCCTTACACAAACAGAATTAAAATGTGGATTACATTGTACATTTTACTCCCTCAATTTTTCTTTTCTGATATTAGCACATTCAGATTCAAAAACTATTTATCAGCCCATTTTTCAGACATCAATAAAATGTTTGATTTTCTTTAGAAAGAGTATGACCATTCTAATTTTAGTTTTTTTCTTAAAGGCAAAATGATTAATCCTCGGTCAGTCTATACTTTTTCGGTCATCACTTTCCTCAGCTGAAGATTACTCATTTTCTAGCCTCTATGCCATCAAGTTCTTATTGTCTAACTTTAGTACTAGTAGCTATACCAGAACTTAGCTTTGACTGTTAGATCTTACCATAGACTGTAAGACGTGGTATTCTGATTTCATTATATCATTATCAAGAAAACATTGGGAAGAAAGAAGAATTTACCTTTTACTTGAGAAAAGTAACAGATTACCTGCTGAAGCTCTCTCATTAGAGGACAATTTTCTCCTCATTTCAAGCCTCTCTGCCGTCAGTTTTTCATTATTCTCCTTCAGGGCCGTTAACTTAGACTTGGCTGTGATCAGTAGACTGTTAGACCTGGCCATCTTCTTCTCCAGTTCTACTTTCTCCTCCTTCATCTTGCTATTTTCAGTTGAAATCTTTGTGTGCTCTTCTTTCATCTTTTGGAAGTCTTCTCTCTCCTTCTTTGTGTCTTCTTTCAGCTTGTCAAGCTCCTGATGAAACAGTCAATTTGATTTGAATTGGGTTTAACGTCGCTTTCAACAATCTTTCAGTTATATCGCGATGACTGGAGCACCTAACGATGGATTCCTGGTATTTCTCACACCAGTACTACCACCACATCCCTTTCCTAGCCTCCAGTTGCTATTCCACATAGGTTTACAATTATCTACCCATTGGACGAAGACAAATGTCGGAAAGGATAAGTGCCACGGCCAGGGATGAAACAGTCAAAGATTAACCCTTATCTTGCTGAATTTCATTTCAGACAAATTGTTGAAACTCTAGACATTTTAAGCAGTCTTGCAAGAACTTTCCTCAAAATACTTAAGGAGGCAGCATAGGCTAATATCCAACAACATCTATGTCGAGGGGTCAGTGCAACATTATTGTAAGTGCCTATATATTAATAGGCACTATGTTGCGCTGTACCCCCAATGTGTAGGCTGATCTTAGTCTATACCGACTGCCAAAGATTTGTTTACAGCAGGAATATACCATGATCACCAAAGGAAAGCCTTTTTCCACAGCATTCTTGACTAGCCAATGCTTTTGGAAATTACACAGGAGAAAATCATTATGGAAAAGAAGAAATTGCTTATAACAAGCAATTTCTCCGTCTCTCATAATGTTTTCTTCCTATTATGATACTTTTTCTTCAATCAATAAAATTTATATGTCTTTCTGGTTATTCTTTCCTGTTTGACTCGTCTGAGATTTCGTCATCTGGTAATGTGTAAATACTTTTAAAAATTGGTATAGGTATCTCATCTTTCTTGGATTCTACATTCAGAAGATTTTTCTAATGTGGCATTATGCCCCTTTGATAATTTTTTCACCATATTTCAGTGGCTGGAGCACCTAATGAATGGATACCTGGTCTTGTACCTGTACTACAGTTACATCCCTTTTCTGGTTTAAATTGATTGATTGAATGGAGTTTAAAGCCGCTTTCAACATTATTTCAGTTATATCGCGGTGGCTGGGGCACCTAACAATGGTTTCCTGATATTTCTCTCACCAGAAGAACCACCACATCCTTTCCTAGCCTGCAGCTGCTATCTCACATAGATCTATGACTATCAACCCATTGGTGAGAGACAAATAGTCGGAAAGAATGAGTGCTGCTGTCGGTCTAGTTTAAAGGATATGTGCTACTGTCACAGAAATCAATGACATCCCATGATTGAAGATTGGGAATCTAATCCACTTCCAACTGCACTATAACGGCAGCATTGAACTTTGAAGAAACAGATTCATCAAAATTAGAACCTTAATAATGGCTTATTAAACATGTTGACTGTTATACAGATTTATGATTACCTTATAACACAATTCACAAGCTAATTGAATCCAATCCGAAAACTAATATACAGAACAATTACCGTGTTGAGTTTCCGAACAGCATCTCTATCTTTCAGTTCTGTTTGGTCCTTCTCTGTTTTCATGGCAACCATCTTCTGCTCCATATCTGTATTTTTTTCCTCGGACTCCTATATTTAGGAAGAATATACTGTTGGTCTATCAAAAATGATCACCTCTTTTCAGCAACTACCCCTAGTAAGCAACGACTGTCAGGGGTCCATTTGACAAAAAAGCAAAATCTCTAAGAACAAGAGCTGTCACTGTAAGATGACAATGCCCCCGACACCGCTTTGATTTAGAAGTTATGGCCAATGTTAAAGTTTTTGGACGGAATGACGGACGGACGGACGGACAGACGGACAAGTCAAATTTATGATGCCTCCCTATCGGGGGCATAAAAATACTTCTTGTCACTTATTTTTACTTACAGTAAAACTTATGTCAAGCGACCACTTTTGGAACCACTAAAGAGTGTTTGTTTATGGGAATGGTCGCTTAACCCTTTCCTGTTTTACAAAATTTTAGACCTGTCCAAATTCAAAGGTTTTGCAGACGAAAATTAAAAGTGGATTTAATTTGAAAAATAACCATTCAGTAGGGTAGAAAATAGTGTGGAAAAAGAAGAAATTGCTTGTCAGAAGCAATTTCTTCTTTTTTCACAATGTTTTCTCAATCATAAAAACTCACACACACGTAAAAAGCAGGGATTAAACAGTAAAGGGTTAATACAAAATATCATGATAATGTGACAGGTCATTTTGATAGTAATTATAGATTGTTGGTCATGTCATACTGAATCCTATGATGTTTGAACCCATTACATTCATCTTACTGAGACAATTCTAATAGGCTCCAACAACATAAGATTCAATAAAAAACAATTTTCGTTAAGAAAGTCCTCTTTTTCAGAAATTTTGCTTACGGTGAAGAGACTTTTTATGGTGGTTGCCTACTAAAATTGGTCACATAATAGAGGTGGTCACTCGAACAACATCTACCATATATTGAATCCTATAATGTTTAAACTTGTTAGAATTATCTCAGCAAGACAAATCTAATGAGTTATAAAATCATAGGATTTAGTTTGAACGAAGTGGTAGCCATATTGATCAAAAGGGCACACAAAATCTAGTTCTTTCCTTTGAAAAGGACCAATAAGACATTGAAACACACCTTTAATAACTTCTCTAGAACTTCTCTCTTACTCTCAATGTCTTTGGCACTCTGTTCTGTTTGAATAACCTTCTCTTCCAGTTCCTTCACTTTGCTCTCAGATTCTCTTAGTTTATCTTCAAGCTGCTTGATTTGCTCTTCATTGGCCTTGAAATACAAATTAATATATTATCATAAAATCAGGCAGATGCAATGCATTATGGAAAATAACTTCGGCAAAAAAACTGGCCAAAGAGAGATTGCTTGTTTCAATTAGATTGTACTTTTGCCATATTTTTTAATCATTTTTCAGACATACTTTTTTATTTCAAACTTACTTTGAAATATTAATTAACTGACTACCTAGGTAGTCTAGTGGTAAATACACTTGATGGGTCACCTGGAGGTCCATGATTCAAGCCCCACTGTTGCTAGGGTGTGTTTATTTGCAAAGCACTTAATAGCCAGCACAAGTTCACCTAGCTCTAAAATTGGGTAGCAGTGGGTTTAAACCACTGTCATTCTCTCAGGATTGAGTGTTAGAGAGCAATTCTATAAGCTCAAGCTTTCGTCGTATTCAAGCAGGGATGTGAAAACATCAGGATTGAGTGTTAGAGAGCAATTCTATAAGCTCAAGCTTTTGTCGTATTCAAGCTAAAATAGATTCGCATAAACTAAATATTAATATTTCTTTCAAATTAGACTTATATATAATTTCGTCAATTAGTTAATTCACTAGCTTGATCCATAAACCTAAACAACAATTTAAGGCAGTGGACCTGTTATAGTTAGGCAACATTTCTGAACCCATGATCTTTCACAATTTTAGCCAAGGTTTCAATGAAATCATTATGAAAACCTTAGTTAACACTCTTAAAGTTCATGATTTCTGAAACATTGCAGAACTTTTATGGGTCTACTACCTTAACCAATAAAAATATTGTACAATATTTTGTTCACAATAACATAACTTGCATGAGTAACTTTAAAACCAAGTTTACTGGCTCAGCCTAAATCAGTTCTAATTGCCTATTAACATACAAGCAGTCATAACTGTCTTGCACTGAGCAATACTTATGCTTCTTAGGATAACTAGAGGCGCTTGAGCGCCTGATTCGCTCCACGGGCCTGAATATCCTGATAATGATTAGTAGAGGGTGATAAGGCTGTTTAAGCAAGAAATGAAGTGAATGAATGAGCGAATGCTTATTTCAAGTAAATAAGTGTTTTTAAGTCTCATATGCTGAAATATTTCTGCAAAGAAAAACTCATGATCAATGAATAACATATTGAAAATTAACCTCTGCCTGTTAAACACATATTTTTCATCCAATCACAATAATTTTATGCAGTCTGATAAGAGGTCACCTAAGGATCATTCCAGTGAAATTTGGTTGAAATCCAAAGATAAAAATTTCAACACTAACAGAATGTTACTGCACAATATACAATGTACTTTGTCTGCAAAGATAAAAAGATGTAACTTCACAATAATTGTTTGTCATCAAAACAAAATTCTAACTAATGATGCTAAAAAGTTAAATATTCAATCCAATATACACATGTATTCATTTTATTCTGCCTAATGCCTCAGAGTGCAGTCAATTCAACTCTTTCTACCCCACTCTTAACCTCAGTAGGTTTACACCTATTGTCCTCTCTGTGCATAGTCACCCTTAGTTCAACTAAAATGACCAATTTTCAGGGGGTATTTTCAGGCTACCTATTTCAACTAATGTTTCTATACATGAGGATTTTAACAAAGGGTTTGTTTCTTCTAATCTACAATCTTTACACATATCAAATTTTAAAAGTCTAGATAAATTAATCAAATATTCACTTTATATGTTGAAATGTCCTCTGCCAATAAAATACATGCTGTTCATGTTATCAAAATATTTTTAGCAGTGATACAACTTTGCATATAATTAAACTTTGAGAAAAGTTTGTTTTCACTTTATTGGATATTCCACCATACAACATATTTGAAGAAATGACCTCTACCCATGAAAGACATATTATTCATTTGATCACAATATTTTTTTGTAGACTGATAAAGGTTCACTTAAGAATCATTCCAGTGAAATTTGGTTGATATCCATTAGTTAGATTCTGATAAAATGATTTTCAAAGTTTTCACTTTATAACATATAGAGAAATGACCTCCGCGAATAAAAAACACATTTTTTATCTGATCACAATATTTCATTGTAGACTGATAAAGGATCACTTAAGAATCATTCGAGCGAAATTTGGTTGATATCCATTATTTAGATTCTGAGAAAATGATTTTAAAATTTTTCACTATATAACATATAGAGCCATGATAGCCAAGATTTTCAACTGATTAAAATCATTTGAAGGAATCTGATAGAGGGTCACCCAAGGAACATTCCTGTGAAATTTGATTAGAATCCATCCAGTACTTTATGAGAAGATTTTTAAAGTAAAAGTTAACGGACAGACGGACACACAGACACCTCGCCATGACAATAGCCAGCTGTCCTTTGGCCATTGGAGCTAAAAACATTGTAGGATAGAAGTAGATCAGCCACAAAATAATATTCACTCTCACCCATTCATTCATTTGTTTTTTCATTCATTCTCATTCATTCTTTCATTCATTGAAGAAAGGAATATATTGATCCCAAAACTGATTTTTTTTCTTTTTGGGGTCACAATTTGCAAAACTTTATACCCAAGACAGAGCACAGCCAATCACCTGTTTAGCATTCTGTTGATTTTCACTCTCCACCTTTTCTTTATACTCCTCAAATTCTTTAGTCACACTTTCAGCTTGGTCTTTATATTTTCTTCCTATCTTCCTCAACTGTGAAAATAAATAATTCAAACATGTATCAAGATGATCAAGAATATCTCATGAAAGAAACATTTGCTAATAAATCTACTAAGTACTCAGTAGAAGATAAAAACTCTCAGTAATGATGGGCAGATTAATTGATTAAAATCAATAATCAGTTGGTTTGAGCTTCCCATTGTGATAATCGACTAAGAAATTTCATAATCAATTAATCAGTTCCTAACACATAAATGAAAGCCATTATATATTCTTTTTGAAACTGACATCAGTTTTATGGCCCAGCATGAAACAGTTGTAAGTGCCTGTATGTTTATAGGCAGTAGCAACTGTTTAATGCTGAGCCATGAAGTAGGTAAAAAAAAAATCTGCAGAAAGAGTCTTTAGGTCATGAGTTTTGACTAAGCTTTCACATTCTATTCTTTCTTTAAGGATGATACTGGGAGTGCTGTATTAATTTCTAAGAACAGTAGATCATTAGTTGATTTACTCTGCCAACTAAAAACCGATAATTGATTGTGATATGAAACCTATTGTCCAACACCAACTCTTAAGTTTAAAATTGGATTTATTTGTACAAAGATTAAAGTCAACTTTAGAAGGATAGGTTCACTTTTGATAGTGAATACATATTCCTACATTCAAATAAATGCCTAAAGTAATTCCAGAGATATCACAATATCTCACAATTTTGCATTACAGAAAGAACATCATGAAATAGAGGCTTTATGTCTCAGATTCATGTCACATACTACAAACAAAATTCTTCTGTTGGTATACAAATCAAGATCATATGGGAAGATCACAGATAAAGGTCACAAAAGTTTCTTAGATGCAGAAGCAATAGTATTTAATCAATACATCTTATTTCTACAAGATCAGGGCTTCTTTATACTCAATTCAAAATTTTCTCAAATTCCAATCTGAGGTTAAAGCCTATATTCTGTTCTTATACTCCTTTTAATGTATTAACATAAAAGATAATATTAATAAGTTATCATATATAACAACAAAGATAATATTAATAAGTTGTTATATAAAACAACTTATTTCTATTATCTTTTATTTTCATACGTTGATTTAAATTTTCAATTTGAGAAAATTCTCATTTGAGCCTGAGAAAAGTTTTATAACCTCAGGCCCTGAAACCCTAAATTAATTTACCTGAAAGTTGGTCTTTGCCTTTTCTTCAATATCTTTAGCTTTCTCCTCATTCTCCTGCTTTAATTTGGTTAATTCTTCACTGTGAAATAAATTGCAAAAGAATTTAATTTTAGGTAATTCCACCAATTTCATGCAACCTGATTGGCTGAAAAATTAGTTTTATTTCTCATTGAAATCAATTGTGAGTATGTAGCTTATTTGTAAGTTTCCATAAAAAGTAGTCCCTTAAGAAAATGCTTTCATTTTCTATCAATCTTATTTTTTTTGCTTCATAATATTAAATTATGAGAGATGAAAAGAGCATTTGTTGATTTCATGGAGGTATGAAACTAATAGCCTAATCACACTTGTATGAATCCACTTCGTGTATTCATACAGTGTGATAAGGTTTTTAGTTTCATACCTCCATGAAATCAACAAATACTCATTTCATCTCTTAAATACCTCCATGAAATCAACAAATACTCATTTCGTCTCTTAAATACATTCAGAACTTCACAATCAACCACCATTATAAGAATCTTCCTAACACACCATAAATGAGCTGAACCATGAATGTGAGAGCTTCTACAGAAAAACATTTACATTAAATTGGAGATTTTGTAAGTTTGATTTTGTAAGCCAGCTAGCAAGAAATATATCAAACTACATGTGAGCTTAAATTTCAACTTTCAATTCTCGGAAAATTTCAGCTTTCATCTTATACCTAAAGAAGTAGAAAATTGAATAGAATGTATTGAAAAGACTAGTTTTCCCTTTTTTAATTTCTCTAAGGATAACATGATGAAAAGACATACTCAAATGTTCATCCTGGTCTTAACTCATACCAGATCTTTTCATACACAACAGAGAGAAGGAATAGATTCCAACCATTTATACCAATTATACAGATGGGTGGATTGGGGCTCTGTCTACAAAGTATCCTACTAAACCACACAAGCCGCCCCTGGTGTGACTCTAAACTGCAACCATCCCAGTACCAGTTGAGTACTTAATCATTTGGTCAACAACTTTGACTTTTTTTAAACCCATTAGATATACTGTATGGTAAAATTTTAGTGATTTACTTAACACGCATGTTAAACAATGTTATGTTTGTGCATGTATAGTATCTGCGAAAATAGTGTGTTGTGAGGGAAAGCTAAAGAGGTTAGATAAATGCATACCTCATCTTTGTTGATTCCTCTTTCTGCAAATTTAGCTGTCGCCTGAAAAGTAATTTTATTCATTCTATAAAACATATGAAAATCAAATAATTTCAAGATTGGCATAAAAATAAAGACCAATCAAAACTATGACAAAGTTAGAATTTAAAGTTATCTCTTTAAAGAAACACATATGTAAATTCCTAAATGTTCTCTTCTTTCTATTTCAATGAAAACTTATTCATGAAATATTTGCTGCTCAGTAGAAAAGATCCCCTAATTTGTGAATACATCTGTTTCAGTTTACAAGATCCTCTAAGCTGGCTTTGCTTTGGCAATTATTTGGTTTATCTGTTTACCTATTTATTTATCTATTTCTTTTCATTTCAACTATTTATATATGTATATGTACATCTTTTTTTTTGAAAAGGCAATTAGGTGTATTTTAAAAACTGAGCTAGGGAATCTATATAACAAAATAGAGTTCATGGCTCACTGCACAAAATCTACCTATACCTATTTTTCATAAATCTATTATTAGCTACCTTATTTCTAATCCTAGCCAAAAGACAGACAAAGTTCTTCGTTGGATTTCTGTGCCATAAAATAAATTTTCATATATTGATGGCTCAGTGTGAAACAGTTGTAATTGCCTTTATATCTATATAACTGTTTTGCTCTGAACAATCAATATAAAATATCAAGTCTTGTTATTATTTCAGAGCTACCATCCAACTCTACCAATCCAGACTTTAATAGAGATTGATAACACCCAGCTGCTCTGTCAAATCATTCAAATACATTTTAAACATTGTCATGTCAAACTGATCCCCAAAATTGAAGTAGACAAAGATCAGCATGCATAAGTTAACAAGTATGAAAACAATAAAGGGAATTAACTAAAAAAGCTAACAAGCTAGAGTTACAGCTCATTGCACTGCACTGTGTTTTCATGAGAGGAACATAACTGCCAAGTTTGATATCACTCAGATACATGTTGACGCAATATCTTGCCAGGAGCAACAAGTTATCAAATAATACATCCCACCTTTGTATGAGCATTTGAAAATTGTATGAACTTACTGTGATTTAGCCAGTTCTATACTTGTTCTGGTTCCTTCAGCCCTAAAATAGATTAGTAAGTTCTAAAGGTTTAACCAAATTGTAACATTAGTGTCATTAACATTTAAGATTTTGGCATGACCAAGTTAACTTCCTTTCCATTTCAACAAGAGCCATGTCCAACATGGCCATCCCCTACCATCAAAGCTTGATAGTAAACTGATTAACTGAAGCCTAATCGAAGTGCAATAACTCCTAAATTATGCAAGAAAGAGTTGTAGTTCTTGTTAACTGTACTTCTCCTCCATGAGATCTATCCACCTAGTTTCAAGTTGATAGCTTATATTGTTTAGGAGTTTTGCTTTGGACAAGTTTAGTGACAGAATGACTGAAGGACAGAATGACAGATGGAGACAATTTCTATATTCCCTTTGCCAAATGGCGGGGGATAAAAACAAGTACATTCAACTAGATATGTCTTAAAGTGGACTAATACTTGTACCAGTGCATTGTCACAGTTCAGTAAATGGTTTTTAGGCCTGGTTCAATTGTGACCTTGACCTTTGACCTTCATAGAGCACATCATGGGCAACAATTGTATAAAGATTTATGATTCTAGGTCACTTCATTCTTGAGTTTGAGTCCAGGGATGAAAAAGCGCTACAGATGGATTGACAGACAGACATGATGAAACCAATATCCTGCCCCTATACAATGAGTTATCCCTTTAAGCAAGACTTTTTTTGGGGACAGAGACAAATAATTTTTTGTTAATTCTGTCAAACAAGATTCCTGCAATCTGATTGGATGAAAAATTGGTTTACTCCTCGATGAAAACAGTTTTGAGAATACATCTTTATTTTAAGCTTGCAGAGGAAGTAGTCCTATGAGAAATCTGTCTCATTATGGAGAAATATTTACCTTTTTTATCACTTTCACTGTGACTATTTATAAATTTGCCCTTTAACCCTTGTCATGCTGAATAAATAACCTTTGCAAAATTATATATCAATCAAAGTGCTGAAAGCTCTGTATTTCCTGATTGTGGGTCATCATTTGATTTTAAAAAAATGATTTCTGAAACTTTTCTGGTATAAAAAGTAAAATCAGGTTGTATGGATTAAGATCAGACTGCACATATGTGCAGGCTGATGTTTGTCCATACCTACTCCCCAAGCAGGAATATTCCAGGATCAGCATGACAAGGGTTAATATCAGCTTGTGACGTCAAGCCCTCATAGTGAAAATAAGAATTTTGATGAGTTTCTGTCAAAATGAATTGTGACAGTTAGCCATCAGATACCTGCCTGCTTAACAAAGCCTTACATTGAAATTACTTTTTAGATTTGAGCCTAGGCTTGAGTTTCCAACAATTTGACATGTGCGCAAGATGCAATCCTTGAGCAGCCCACACAGCCTCACATAGTGTAATTAGAAGATAACCTGACAGTCCAGAAATACTTTAAGACCTTTTATATCTACAAGGCGCAAAGTGAAGACTCTGGTCAGACTGTGTGGTTGCACAGGCTGACTAGAATCTTTGCTTGGCGCACATTTGAAATTGTTGGAAATGTCACACACAGGCTCATTTATCTTAACAATAGAAATCTTTTGATTTTTCAATGCTAGGACTATAATTTGCATAAATAATTAACACATATCTATTACATTGTAAAACTTTGGACTACAGTTTTAGGATGACTGATGGTACTTACTTAGCTTGTTGTAGTTCATCTGTCAGCGTCATTGTCTTTTTCTTTAATTCTTCTCTTTCTTGTCTGAAATTATGGCAAAATTTGAAGTTTCAGCTTCCTCTATATCCCAATTTATAACATGACCTATGCCATGGGAGTGAAATAATCCTTGTCAAGTACAATAACTACTAATGTACTAAGAGTGTATAGCAATACTAATTCGATACAGTAGAAATGACATCATACAGGATTTGTATTCATAAAATATGAAATATTTTACACTTTTCATCTGGAACAGATAAAAATTTGGCAAAGCCTCATTTTTATCTGTTTATAAATCACTTGTTTAATAAAATGGACATTTCATTACCACTCATAAAATGCCCTCCATATCAATACTTGAGGATATCATTTTATTCTACCCTAAATGCAGACTTTAAGTGTGATTTAACTTAAGAGGTAATCAATTTTGTTAATCTTCGATATCTCTTAAAGCATACTAAAAGTCTCTTCATCCATTCAAAATAAGTGAAAAATCTTTTTTCTCTTATCCCATAACCCTTCTCTCTCTATTTCTGATGCTTTCTCCCTATCCAAACTTATTTCAGCTTAAGGTAGTGGACCCATAACAGTTCCGCAGCATTTGGGAAGTAACAAACTTTAACAATGTTAACCAAGGTTTCCTAATTATTTTCATTAGGAAACATCAGTCATCATTGTGAAAGTTCATGAGATCCCAAATGTTAAGGAACTACTACGGGTCCACTACCTTAAAGAATGAAGTTATTTTCAAAATTAAAATCAAATTTAATACTAACAGTAATCTTTTATGTTCTTCTGGATCTGTTTTATGTGACTGTTCAATGAGCTGTTCAGTTCTCGCCTTCCATCTATCAGCCTCAGCCTGGGATGCCTTACTGTCATTCTGGGCTCCCTCCATCCTAGCCTTGGCATCTCGGATCTCCTCTTGTAGCGGCTTGATCTTTTCTTCCATGGAATTCAACTTTATACAGACACAAAACAAGTGAATTTGGAAATTTGTGAAAAAAATATCAAATTCCATGTTTAACAAAACATTGAAATGTATCACTTTACTTGTTTCATAAAACTTAAGCCATTCATGAAGCTCCTTATATATTTCTGTTGTACACAAAGCTTTTGCCGTTAGAATAGACTAAGATCAGCCTGCATAGATGTAAATATTTTAGAGTTATCTCTCTTGATAGTTATATGGGTTGCTCTTGTGATAGAGAGCATAAATGCAAAGTTTCAAGAAAATATCTTCAATGATAGCTGAGATCAGCAAAGGATTAAGTTTGTCATGCCCCCTACAACAATGTCTACGCTAACAACAATACGGTCATCATAATAGCTGAACTTTTTGTTAGAAAACAGCCTGGCTGAAAAGCTATGGTTGACTTGTCTAATGCATGCGTAAAAGAAGGTTTTGTTTGGTGGATTTTCAAGGATTTAAAAGCAGTAAAAAGTTTACTAAAATAATAACTTTTATAGCCTATTATGGTACTTAATTCCACGGTTACTTTATTGATAGAGTCTTTTCAAGTTCCCTATAGGAATCAATTAGAAAAGACTGGCCTGTCACAATTATCAACTCACCTTAGCTTCAGCTTCTGTCAGTTGTGTTTGTAGCTGATTCTTCTCTTCTCTCAACAATTTATTACTATCTAACAGTATATTGTAGTTCTCTACTTTATGCATCAGTTCTGCATGTTGGGCTGCTGTGTTCATTTCAGCCTGAAATTGACATAACAGTTTTACTATTGTATTGCGTAGTTAGAGTGAGATTCTTAAGATTCTAAT
Organism: Fragum whitleyi; assembly: GCA_948146395.1. Lineage (NCBI taxonomy): Eukaryota > Metazoa > Mollusca > Bivalvia > Cardiida > Cardiidae > Fragum > Fragum whitleyi. The sequence goes on along the minus strand of OX411548.1, from coordinate 17,669,329 downwards.
GAAGATATTTAAGTTTAAGTGTTTGGTAGAGCGAGGTTCTGAAGCTGCTAAACAAGAAACTAATAAAATCTAAATGAGGAAAGGAAGCTTGCTTGGTACCAAATTTGAGCATTGTTTCTTGAGTAGCCTTGAAGTAATTGGAAATGTTAATTTTTTTTAAGTTTTGAAGACAGACCAACAAGGGTAAAACAATATACCCACAAACTTTTGTTGCAAGGGCATTTTAAAGTATTGATAGATTACAATTGAATCATTTGGTGGCTGCCCTTCAAATATTTAAGGAGTCTTGGGATCATTGAACATTGTTTCTGTACGACCCTTGAAATTACAACAGTTTAATTTTTAACCCCCTTGAAATATCCATGTTTACCTGAGCTTGTTGGCGTTCCTCAGCAATTTGAGCATTTAGAGATTCTAGTTGTTTCTCTTGTGATTTACACCGTTGTTTTAACCTTGAGCACTCTGTTTCTACCACATCCACCTTCCCTTCTGCAATGTCTTTTTCTCTTCTCAAATACCTGAAAAAGTTATATTTTTGAATAGTACAAGTTAAACTAGAGTTTGCATCTAAATGTGGGTATTCAGAGAATCATATACTTATTGCCAATGGAAACTTTAAGCAAACAAATTTGATTCCATGGACTTGGAAATTCTATATGCATAATAAATATATCCCAATTAATTCAATATAATGTATGCAAAGTGTACAAAGGTTTATATGTTTCACAAAAACATATGGTGTGAATAAGAAGTAGAGATAATGTTCATGCTTTTTGAAATCATATATAAGTTCAAGAGGATATAGTTTTTCAACCAGGGAGAGTTGATACTCTAAAGTTATATCTTACAAGATTGAAGGAAACCATATATCTTATCTTGTATCAGGTGTGATCAGGTGTAAGAATTCAAGTGTGAGAATATCCTACCTGATAACTTCAAGGAGCTGCTCCGAGGATTTTCCACTGTCATCTTTAGCTTTACCAGGTGAGTATCGCTGATAAGCCTCATGGCTTTTAAATTTGGATGATTCAACTGCCTGCTCCTGTACTGATACAACTTGATTGCTTAACTGGAAAACAGAAATCATATTCAGTATGAATACTTTTTAACACTATAGCCTTGGACACACCACAGGCAAATCTTTATTTTAATTCTTTACACAAAATTTGAAGTAAAACAGTAAATAGGAAAATTCTTTTTGAAATTTACTAATTTATACAGAAAGTAAGATTTTTTTTTTCTTTTTAAAAACAAACCATGACCACTACCTAACAATCAAATATTTTGACATCTTGAAACAAAATGAATAAGTAAAGTATTGACATAAAAGGGAATACTGGTGGGTTTTTTTTTGTAAAAATTTGACTGCAAACATTTGTCTTTTTTTTCTTTAATTTTAGTGTAAAAAATATATGTGAAAGCATAACTTTCATTCTGAATTAATAGAAAAGTTTTGCTAATTTCACTTGTCATCAATCAAGATCAACCCATCATCAATAAAATAGGCTTGTGTGTGACATTTCCAACAATTTTACATGTGTGCAAGGAAAACATCTGGCTAGCCTGTGCATCTGCACAATCTGGCCAGTGTTTCTACTATTCACTCGGTAGAAAGGTATAGTCTTAACCCATCCTTAGACTATTCAGGGCTCATGCTTGACCCTTGACTAGGACGCTCAATGTTTGTAACTTGTGAACAAATGAAAATGTATGAAATGTCACATACATACTCAAACATATTTTCATATTTACCTGCGTCATTTGTTCATGTAAAGTTGTGTTTTCCTGTGTCAGGTTCTTTATAGTCTCTGACAGCCTGTCTTTCTCTTTAATCAGCATGGACTCTCTGCTCTCAGATGATGCCTATAATATTCCAGAGAAACATTATTAATCCTTTGAACAAAAATAATCCAATTACTATTTTTTGCAATGAATCCTTCTCTGTAAGTTCTCTAAGTTCTCAATCACTTTTGAAGTAGTTTTCAGGGTTTGACACTTACTACTTTTTGCCTACGGCCTGTGGGCCCTGTTAGGCAAAAATATTACAGGCCCTCCCTGATAACCACAGGTCCTCCATGATGAAATTTGTGTTTCAATTTTAATAATTTAAGGGATAAATTACAAGGAAAACATTGTTGGAAAAAAAGAAAGTGCTTTTGTCAAGCAATTTCTTCTTTTCTATGATGTTTCCATTTGGTAATTATACAAATTTAAGGAATGCAAAGGCAAATATTTTTCAGAACTGGACACACTTTGAATACTAAGTGCCCCCATTAGCTTCAGGCCTGAAGGACCTGTAGCATGGTAACATCTACCAGTCCTCCCTACAATCCACAGGTCTCGGGCCAGAAGACTGGTGTTAGTGTTGATCCGTGGTTTTCAGCGGTAATAGCATTTGAAATATGCCATAGCTTTTCATGATAATACAATACCACGCACCCTGACTTCATCCACCTGTTGTTTCAATAGTTTGATTTCCTCCTCCTTCTCAGTTATTCTCACATCATATCCCTCGAGTCGTTCTTTCATCGCCGTCAGGGCCTCCATGTCTGCTGCGTGAAGCATCAGTTCCCTCTCGTACTTGTCCTGGGCCTCCCTTGCCACCTTGACCTGGTCCTTGGCCTCTTGTCTAGCCTCTGTCTCAAGGGTAACAGCACTTTCTCTCTTAGCTATGGCCTCCTGGAGCTCTGTCTGTACAACTGTCAGCTGTTTGCGGAGATCTGCATTCTGTGTATAAATATATATTAAATTTCTAGATTTCATAAAAATAAAATTATCAAATTGGTACACAACTATTCATTTTGTATCAATTATCAATCATTATTACAACTTAAATAAATCCTTCTTGATTGTGCTTCCTTGTACACCTTTACCAAGGCTATTGCCCAAGTGAAAGAACCCAGAACAGTTGCTTCTCCCAGTAGTTGAACTTGTTGGAAATCTTTATTAAAAGACTGACACTTTATCTCTTCATCAAATAATTAATATAATGTTTGAATGCTTATTGTATAGGGCTTTGAACAATTTTGGTTGGCTTTGATTTGTCCGAATTCAGAGGTTTTTGGATTTTTTTCAATATCAACCATTTCATAAACTTGCTATTTTTCTTTAACAGTCAATATGCCCTGTGTTCAAGATTGCAAAATAGTGCAAACTGTTTGCAAATTATACCTGGATTTGCATGCAAGTGCATGTGTAAAGCAGGGTTTAATTTGCAAATAATTTCCACTATTTTGAATACAGGGCTGGTTTACCAATTATGCACACAGGGGAAGCAGACCATTTCTTTATTTAGTTGGCCACTTGTAAACAGATCCATGTGACTGAGAGCACAGGTGAGATACTTTTACACATTTAAAGATACTTATTCAATAATGTGCAGATTATATTAATTCAGTATACAATTGATGCTCAATCATTTCAGATATATATTTCACTTTATTTTCTATGTTTCATTCTCATTCAGGCAAATAAATTTCTAGCCACAAAGTGTGATTTTGTAAATTTTTTACCAGAGGCATTAAACAACTCCTTTCAAAACATAAATGACAAACATAATATTATTTAGAGTAGACCTGGATCAGACTCAATATTCATTCATCCTACCAAGGAGTATCCCCGGATAAAACGTAAAATTTCAAGGAAATCTTTTATCATCATAATAACTACTTAACTCACCAAAGTGTGACTTTCTTCAGTTAGTTTGATGTTTTCACTCAATAACTCTTGTCTTTCATTTTCTAATATTTCTATCCTCTCTTTCAAATGATCTTTTTCTGAAAACATAATATCACAAGATCAACAGACCATTTTGTCGTATTCTTTTTTTTTGTACTGAGCTATTTTTGAACAATTTCTACATTTTACTCAGATAGGTATACAACTATTTATGTATGTTAAACCAAGTGTGTGAAACCACGGATATAGAAGATAATCATTTGTTTCAGTGAAGATTGATATATATTTCATTGAGTGAACAACAAAAACTATATATTCACAATTAGCAGAGCCACCAGTGAAAATATAGCTTTTGTTATTCATGAAATGAAACATCAATCAATCTCACTTGAAAAACAACAATTATTCTATTTCTTTCATGCGAAATGAAACAAAATATGAAAATTTTAGACCAAATGTTCTTAAAGCTTGTCATTTTGCATATGATTGCTATGCAATATTCATGATGACCTCACTTATTGAAATCTACTTAGATGATCTCATATAGAGTTAAATGAGTTTAAGTTGTTGATAATTTCTCTGGTTAGGCCGTGAGTTTATAAAGTGATGATCTACTGTTTTTTCTCGTTAATCCACCGTAAAGTATTAAAGATATTTACATCAAACTGAGGAAAATTTGGCAAATGCAGTTTGTATAATTGAGTTTAACACTGCTATGAACATTTTTTCAGTCATAAAGCTCCGTCTTGAACTTAACAATTGATTCCTTCAATTTCTTAAAACAGTGCTACCATTACATCCACTCAAAGCTGCTATCCTACTTCCTAGTAGATTATTTGTTTGGATGTAGTTTTAAGCCGCTTTTAACATTGTTTCATATTGCAGCAGTTTGAGCAACTTGCACAATGGATTCCTGGTATATCGCACATCTGTACATCCTTACCTAGCCTCCAACTGCTATCCCACATAGGTTACAATCTATCCTACTAAGAGCGAAATAAGGCTCGACAAACAACAAAGTATGGGACAATTAAGTTATCCATGTGGTTCAGAATGATTTTTAATTTTAATCCTTGGTTTTATTCATTTTATATTTACCATTTTATTCATAGCTTCTATTTATTTTAATTGTTATAATAAAATAGGGACTGCAATATCCTTTAACCCTTGGTAAAATGGGAATTATTTTATAACAAAGATTTGTATTTTTATCATACTTTGTTCTTCTCAAACACATTTACTCTCCAGATTCAAAGTAAAGGATCTATGTTCTGATAGCTTATTCACACATATTCATGAATTCCCATCAAGAGTACATATGTGATTAAAGCTGCTTTTTAACAGATCAGGAAATGTGAATTTTTTTTTTTTTTTTTTTTTGTGTGTGTGAAATTTATCAGAAACTATGACTTCATCGTGTAGAAAACTCTAAAATAACAAGATTCGATCTGATTAGGTAAGGAAAAACAGACAGATATGCCTGAATTTAGCGGAATTCCATTCTGAAATATAAAGCATCTACTAACGGCTAAAATATTATTCTCAAATTTTGAGCCAACTATTTAAGCATGCAATCCCGCCTGTTTGTCCCATTCTATCAAAGGTAAAGGTTGAAGTATTTGTCAATTGGAAAACTTCATATCGATACATGCAAAAACTGAAACACAATACATGAAAAATAACAATTTCATAATTCAAGGACTGGATATAAATAGACTGGTTCCGTTACTGACCTTACCGCTTCAAACATTCAAGATGGAAATTTTTTGAGATGGGTATTTGTTATTGCCATACTCATGTTCGATTCTTAAACATCAGAAAATGCACTAATTTCCAAATCAAAGGACCAGTTTTGTATTTTTTCTATAAAAACTGTGAAAGAGCAGCTTTAAAAGAGCAAATAAACTAACAGTGAATAATACTGTATTTACAGAATTTATAAGCGCTAACAACAGTTTTGAACTGGTTTATCAATGGTCTTTGTTGGGCCACGACTTACTCAGGTGAATCCTAATTTCATAATTATTTCAAGACAGACATGTATAGCTAATTATTTTAAAGGGTTTACTCTACCTGCTTCTACTTCATTCAGTTTATCTTCTAAAGATTCTTTAAAGTTGGTACTGGTCTGAAAAATATACATTAACATTTACAAGTCTCAGACAACAATTTCAATTAATGAAATTTTTTCAATTTTATATTTAAATGCGGAAATATTATGAATATAATGAAGAATTGATTAATTAGTTAATACTTTGATTGAGAGCAGTAATAATTACCTCATTTTGTTCCTTCATTGTCTGTTGTACACTGTCAGCTATAGTTTTATACTGTTCTACATGCTGTTTGGCCTGTGTTAACTGATTGGTCAGGCTCTGTATTTCAGTCCTACTTTGATCCAACTGGGACTTGAGATCTCGTACTTCATTGGTCATTCTTTCGGAATCTACAATGTACAGTAGTGGTCTTGTGATAGTTCCACAAGTCATAAACTTTAACAGAGTTGGCCGAGATGTCCTGATGATTTCATTAGGAAACCTTGGTTAACATTGTGAAAGATCATGAGTTCCAAGAAGTTCAGAAACTATAATGGGTCCACTACCTGAAGTTCATGTACAATTCTTTGCTAAAAAAAAATTTTAGGCTACAAAACAAGATTATAATAGATGGGTTATTCCAAAATAAGTGCGAGGTAAATAATTTCCAATCTAATTCTTATGAATTATGAAACACATTGCAAAATATCTACATCAATTATACTCTACAACCTAGTATGGTGCTGAGATACTTGTCATCACTATTCGCATAGTTTACAGATGCTTTTATTATGCAAGCATTTCTTGCAGTGAAAAAGTCTTTCTCATTCATTCATGAATGTTTATAATTGCAAACATAATAGGTTTCCAAATAAGAAATTCTAATATATAGAGGATAATCGTTTGTTTCAGTGTAAGATCGATTTATATTTCATTGAGTGAACAACAAAAGCTTTATTTTCACGAGTGGCAGAGCCACAAGTGAAAATATAGACTTGATGTTCACGCAATGAAATATTAATCAATCTTACTCGAAAAACAAACGATTATTCTATTTCTTTAATGCAAAATTGAGACAAAATGTGAATTTTTCTAGTACATATTTTAGTAAAGCGCGTCATTTTGTATGTGATTGCTATGCAACGTTCATTGTGACGTCACTTATTTCGCCCCGCATAGATAACGTCAAATAGGATGAAATGCACAAAAGCAGGGTATAAGCTTTTGATAATTTCACTGCTTTTGCGGTGAGATTAAAGAAAATATCATAAACTTGTATTCCTATTCTCATTTTATAAATGCTATAGCCATACCTGTCTCATTACTAGATGGCTGATCTGGTATTTTAGATTCTGCAGCATGAAGCTTTTGTGTGGTAAGGACAAGCTGTTAATACAAGAAATGGACACAAAACACTGTTATCAAGACCCATTCAAGCAGATAATTTTAAAATGGTTCAATGCTTAAAAGTAATTTTCTTATGGAGTGTATAATTGACAGGGGAATTCTAAGTACTATTAGGTCAAATTCTATTTCAAACCCTTTAAAACCAAATAACTGCAACTATATAAACTAAATAAGATGCAGACAACTGAAGGTTTCAAATAATTTGAAGAACATGAATCTTGAGACAAATTTAAAATAAACCTACTTATAACACTTTTACTGTAATAAGGTTCTAGTAATCAAGAATGACTGTTACAATTATCAAATCTAAAATCAGTACTTTATGTTCTCCTTGAAAACACTTTTGGTTTTACCTTTCCTTTAGTTTGAAATTCGAGGATAAACATTGGGAGCAATTTGAAAAGAAACCATCCTATATGGTAGAAAAAATTGTAATGAAAGGAAAAACTGCTTGTTTCAAGCAATTTATACTTTTTTCACACTATTTTCTCAAGTATACAGAGAGGTTTTACCCTTGTCATGTCGAATTAAAATTCTCTTCCAGAATTGCACTCATATCAAAGTACTGAAAGCCCTAGAATCCAAGGGTGAAGGGTAATCTTTGTTTTTGAAAATTAATTTCATGAACAACTCTGCTTTGAAAGGAAACAAAGGGTTGGTAAAGACAAATATTAGACTGCACATATGTGCAGGCTGATATTTGTCAATACCTCCTGCCAAAGCAGGAATATTCCAGGTTCAGCATGACAAGGTTTAATATAAACAACATTATCAATCCAACCAAACTTACTTGTTGTTTCATATCCTGTAGCTGTTTGTAGGTCTGTGTATGTTGATCTTTTGTCCGTTGATGGTTGGCAAATTCAGACTCCAGTCTCTGTCTCATGTCTTGTATTTGTTTCTGTACCATAATGAAAGGAAATGTTTCAAGAATTTTGTGTTCATTGAAAAGAGGACATCTATTATTTTGAAGTTTTTCTAGGAGTTTTCGACTTATACATGTGGATTTTTCTCACAAGAGCACTGCCAAAGGGTACCTGAGGTTAGCTTTTGTTTTGGTTTAGTTTAAACCTATCTATTTTTTATCGATTGGGAAACCAGTTCTTACAACTTAGATAAATCCCTCTTGATTCTGCTTCCTGGAAAATTCACAAATACTTGCTTTTGGTTACTTAGACAAAGACAAATTGTTCCAAGTTTATTGTAAGTGAAAAAATAAACTATCAATTAAACCTTAAGTGAACAGTCCTTGAAATTTCTTACCCATTTCAACACAGTGCTACTTGATTAGAAAAACAAATTTAAAATGTCATTAATTTGAAAACATTAACTGTGATTGTTTTAATAAAGGACTGGTTCAATATATTGTCATAAGGTTATGGGTTGACAACACAAGATAAATAAGAGGGGATAAAGACAGCCTTAAAAAATTGCTTCACATCATCTTGACAAGGCAAATACAATTAATAACCTCAATGTTGTGTTTTTATGTAAATACATTTTTAATTTTTCAATCTGAAATTAAACAAGATGTGTTTGTGAATCAATTATTCCTCTGAAATGGCAATTTTTCTCACAAGTTTGACATGAATAGATAGTCTTGACCTTGTCAGATGACCTTGACCTTCGTATCAGCAGATGCACATCAACGAGATCTATCACCCTGTCAAATATCAGCATTGTAATTCAAATAGTTTTTGAGTCATTGGCAATGCTTAGCTTTTGGGTTTAAGTTTTGCAAACAGGAATGACAGCCGGACACTGGTAAAACAATGTGCCCTTAATCCTATTGATTTTAGCACTGTGACATCCCAATTAATCTACCCACCTCATAGTGTTTGCTGGCGCTCTGCAACTGCTTCTCTTCTGTCTCTAATCTGTTCTTTAAGATCACTTTCTCTCTTTCTAGTGTTTCTATTTGTTTGTTTAGTTTGAATTTAACATCCTTCTCACTCCTCTCTAAGTTAATCTGAAAGATTGACAAAATAATATTCAATTCCTTAGAAACAGCCATGTATGCTGGTGTGATTGATATATGAGCCTGTATGTGACAATTCCGATAATTTCACATGTGCCCAATGGTGCCGCTAAGCAAAGCTTCTGGCCAGCCTGTACAGCTGTACAATTTGACCAGAGTCTTCACTATGCACTTTTTTGAGAGGTATGGTTTTAATCACTCTTTCAGCATAAAGAGTCAGTCAACATATATTCTTATTGCATTGTGTCTTTGTCTGTAAGTCTGTACCACCCCCACATGTGAAATTGTTGAAAATGTCACGCACAGGCTCATATATCTTTTCAAAATATATTTGCAAAAGAAAAAGAATTGGTAAGTAAGCACTTTTTACTTTTTCTCTGTCATTTTTTTCCCTATCAATTCAGGGACAAAGTCTAAACGTTGTTTCCTGAGTTTTTGAATAGGGAAAGGAATCAGTATTTGCTGTTATTGTTTTCCAATTACATTCTATGACTTACACTTGCTTCTTCCTTTTTTTAGTTTTCCTGGGAAATCGTTGGATTCACATGCTGTTCACTTCATATTCTTGCCTTAACCAAGCTTTGGCAGACAATATTGATGTGCAGTCTGATCTTAGCCTACACTGTCTGTTTTTGTTAATTTTTTTACTTAATTATTTGTGTACAAACTTGAGCCACATAAGTTCAAATGTCGCATATGGCAATATATTTGAAACAAAATTTAAATTCATCAGGACAAGGGTTAAAGAAGGTTGGCAATACCTAGTGTTGGGCAATCGGTTTCAATTTACAATCAATACTCGGTTTTAAGTTGAAAAAGTTAATCAACTAACGATCGATTGTACAATCGTTTTCTTATAAATTAATTTGGCATTCCCCATATCATTTTTCGAAGAATAGAATGTGAAAATTTGGTTAAAATTCATGACCTTAAGACTCTTTCTGCAGATATTACTACCAACTTCATGGCTCAGCATGAAACAATTGTAACTGCCTATAAACATATAGGCAGTTACAACTGTTTCATGCTGAGCCATTAAACTGATGTCAGTTTCAAAAACAATATTTAATGCCTTTAATTTATGTGTTAGTAACTGATTAATCATTTATGAAATTTCTTAGTCGATTATCACGATTGGAGGTCAAACCAACTTATAATCGATTATAATGGATTAATCAGCCCATCACTAGCAATACCTGTATAGCCTGTAGATTTCCCATCAGCTGGGTTTGTGTTCGAACTTCTCGTCGTAAACTTTCATTCTCTGTGGCAAGTCGTAGCTCAGACGCCTTGATGATATCTTTTTCTCTACTCATATTGTCTAGACGTGCTTGTGCTTGACCTAACTGTTCTTGTTTGGCCATTAAATCCTGTAAATACAAAGACCTTTATAATACAGAGTGATACTTTAATTTCAGAAAGGTCCAACAAGATTCATTCAAAATCTTTTTTGTAAGCTCAAAGGAATATTAGTTTGAAAAGAAACAGTTTGAATAATGGTATAATCTTTACTCTTATGCTTGATGAGATAAAATTATAGGATTTATGCAGATAATTTTTTTGAAATCATGATGTATGAAACTAAAGTTATCATCAATTATCTTATAAACACACTTTGCATATTTAATCATTGTGGTTTACTTTCATACCTCCATGAGTTCAAACAACATTCCCCTTTTCTTTTAAATCTAATCTGAAATTCGACCTTTCATTTGAAAATGGAGATGGTAAATAACAAGCACTGGTCAGACTTCATTTACAGCACCCAAAGACCAGATAACAGGTCTGCATTTTTCGTTTTGGAAGACATAATTGCCCATTCCTTATTCATAAAATACCAGATTGTCACATATTGAATGTTAAGATCCTATCTAAATTTATGGCTTTTTTGCATCTAAGAGAAAATTCACCTCTCTAAGAGTACTAATAGTCATTTCATGTTTGGTTATAATGGTGGAATATTTCTGTATTTTCTCTGTCTTGGCTGCTATCTCCTTCCTGTAACTCTCCGCATTTCCTTGTAGAACCTTATACTTCTCAGATGAAAACTCAAGCTGAAAAAAAGTCATTAGATTCCAAATGTTCAGTGCAAAACTGTTTGTAACAGCCTATTCAGTACATCTTGCACAAGGGACAATGTCTATTAAGCAACCACCTTTATTAAAAGACCGTTTTAGAAATGTCCTTCTTTCAATGACATATCTTTAACAGTAGATATTAATGGTCTGAAAGTTATTGAAAGTGAATCATTTCTAGTTAAAATTCTTTAGAATTGTCTCAATGAGACGATGCTACTGAGTTTTTAACAACATTATTATTGAGAAATTTGCAATGAAATACGTATTCACTCTAAATCATGTTTCTGTACTAAGTGACAATTTTCTTAAACGACCGCTTTTTGGTGGTCCTGTAAGTGGTCTATGAATACACATTTCACTGTTTGTTTCAAGGCAGTTACAACTGTTTCATGCTGAGCCATTGATTTGTTTGATTTAATGAAGTTTCAAATTGCCTTTACCACTTTACCAGTATTTCAGTCATACTGTGGCTGCTAAAGCACCTATCCATGGATTCATGTTACTTCTCATACCAGTTTTTGTTTATTTGAATGGGGATTTATTTTGCGTTTAACAATTTTTCAGACAGACATATCACATGCCTTGAGCACCTAACAAAATATTCTAGTACTTCTCACACCAGCACTACCACTACAACCTTTCATACCTCAAGCTACCATCCTGCATAGACCTACTATTATCAACCCATTAGTGGGAAACAAATAGTTGGAAAGAATGAGTGCTGCCAAAGTTGAACCCAGGACTGCAAGATTGAAAGTCCAAAGTGCTTCTAACTGTACATGTACTATGACGGCGACTTTCTCACAACATTACTAGCACAACATCCTTTCAGTCTCAAGATGTTCCTTTCACTTAGATCACAATTATTAACCCAGTTAAGTGCGACAAATGTAGGAAAAGTTATTCTCCTGGACTAGATATTGAACCCTGGATCTCATTATCGAGATTTCTGAGCACCTCTTTTCTGTTCTTTGGCTGTGGCATTTAAAAAATTCAGCTTTGACTTGGGATGGTTAACCATTACAAAATTTGCATAGCAGGCTAGAAGCTTTTTTACTTCTGAATCTTTTTGTTAAGAGACAAAAGTCTTCTCAGTTCTATATCAATTTTGACGTTTTTATTTCTTTTCCTAGACAGAAATAATTTGGGAATCCCAAAGTATTGCCTAGGTCAATGCAATTCTAGTGTTACACTTTGATATTATACCGTATTTCTCCTAATAAACGCTCCTGGGAGCTATACATAACATGGTCAGGGAGCTTTTATCTAGTGTGCATTTTCTGATTTCAAAAAAACGTTAAGGTTGATGTCTTTTAGGCCATTTTCCTTTTAATTTGAGTTAAATTTCCTCTAAATGATTGTTTAGAAGAAATTCATCTCAAATTAGAGATGAAGTCTCAAAAAGTTCCTAAAATTTAGGCATTTGAGGTGAGTTCTTCTTTATAAACAAGAGCACCGCCTATAGGTGCCTACGCTCGGCTGTTAAGTGTTGGATGGTGGAAAAAAATCTACGTCGAAAAAGGGGCATAATTTGCACAAAATGTATCTAGAGTTATCTCCCTTGATAGTATAGGTTGCTCTTTTAGTGGTGAACATGTGTGCCAAGCTTCAAGTGAATGCCTTCAGTAGAACCAGAGATATCACAAAATGTCAAAGTTTTTCGCACAACGACAATGACATTGACGACAAAGACGCCGACACCAAGGCTATAACAATACCTCGGGTTCTCTCCGAAAACAGCCGAGCTAAAAATGTTGGGGTGCTACTTTGAGGGAGGGCGCTTTTATTAGAGAAAAATACGGTAGTTCAATACTAAAACTTGTCTGTTTAGAAATGACTTACCTGTGAGGCATATTTAGCATTTTGTACACGCAGATCAGAAACCTCTTTTCTTGTCTTTTCCATCTGTTCATTTAGTATTCTGAAAAACAAAAAGCCTATCAAATCTATTAATTCATGATAAATTATTAACATTTGTAGAAAAATATATATATACCATGCTGCTGTAAACCCTATTTTGTTGGTACACATGGGAATTTTCTTGAGATGAATACTATGACTACCCTAAGATTCCCCCCATCTTATACAGACCTCCAAATGATTTAAATATTCCTTTGGTCTATTTGAATATACACCATTGAATCTTCTATGAACCATTTCTATACATCTTTTTATTTTCATATTCCTGAGGTATAATTTAGGGGCAACATAGCATACAATTGAGAAATTACTATTACCATGTGTGTTGTTTTTCTCATAGTTAGAATTTTTAACACATCCATCATGAAAACAAATTAATAATTAAAATGCTATTAGTTTATACCATAGAAAGCACTGAAGTTTTAGATTTTCCTTAAAAAATAATTCTCATTAACTTCTACATAAACCAGATATGTTCCTAAAACCCAAACTCCTCCAAACCAGCACATTTTTCATAACTTTGACCTTGACTGATGAGCTTGCCAATTGTCATATGACTATGATAATGTGTATTAATGAGACTTATCATCATGTCAAATATGAGCACTGTATCTGAAATAGACTTAAAGTAAATGGAAACTTTACGTTTTTCCGTTAAGTTTTTTTGGACAGACAGACCAATAGATAGCAGACAGATAGACAATGATAAAACCACATGCCCCCGATGTTATTGATGTGGCGATAAGGAATAACATGGTAAAAGTATTTCTTACTTGTCATTTTCACTTTTTTCCTTTTTGTATGTAGTAAATGTTTCCTGAAGTTGTTTGAGAGCTTTGTTGGTTTCATCATTAGATTTATCTTTCTCTGGTGAGTGCTGTATTTTTGTACTGGTTAATGCCGGACTAAGTGGCTGTAATCTAGATATGGATGCCTGTAAGTGAATTAAAAGTAAAATGACAGCTTTACCAACTTTACTAAAGAACTATATGCTAAAAACAATATTTTGGCATAGAAATGTCTCTACAGGGTTTTAAGGGATGGAGGTTTTGTGAGTCTGAGACTCAATTAAATTGCCAGGACCCTCAAAACTAGATCTGTCGCAGAGCGGACTAATACCCCCCATAAGCACTTTGTCAGAATGCAAGTGCTATTAGTGCTGGATCTGTTTGTAACAAATATTGAGGTCATATGCAGCATTTGCATGAAGTTTCATGATTCTAGGTCGCTTGATTTTTGAGTTAGAGCCCAGAAATGAAAATTGAACAAAAATTGACTGTGACCTATTTGACCCAAAAACAATAGGGCACTTCCTTGGATCATTATGAACATTTGTATAAAGTTTCATGATTGTAGGTCATTTGGGCCTTGAGTTAGAGTCCAGAAACAAAAAAGTCTACGGACGGACGGATGGACAGACACAGACAGACGGATGGACGGACAGATTGACAGACAGACGGATGGACAGACAGACAGACATGGTGAAACCAATTTACCCCCCTCTACTTCGTAGATGGGGGGTATAACTATATAATGCGAGTCTGAAACAACCTCTTGGGATCAGCTGAATTTGGATTTGAGCTCAAAATACTCAAAATATGGTTAATACTTTCTTTACCTTCAGCCAGGAATGGCTCTAAATTCATATAAAGACAGGTTTAGCGCTAAAAAGAAATAATCTATATCTTAAGCATGGAGTCCAAAACTTTGAGAGAGGACCCTTGAATCCCAATCCCAGCAGGTCACATTTTGTGCACACCATAAAAAACCCAAATGAGGGTTAGTTATGTAATTAGGATGTAAATTATGTTCAATATAGAAGATTTGTGGAAGAATGTTTGTCGTTGAGAGAGTATACAGAGGTACAGATAAGAGGGAGTAAAGCCAGTTTAAAATCTTTATTTCCGGATGAAACCCTATATTGTGGGTACTCATTTGAATCTGCTCAACAAGACGATTCCACAATATAGGATTTGAGCTATAATTTATGAAATACTTTGATCTAAAATCCAAAATACCCCCTCTATCTGCAGCTCTGAGTGTATGTAGCTAGGTTGTTTGTACTGTCTTTTCTGTCTTTTCTGTACAAGTTAGCTTTTGTGGTAGAGCTCTTCCATATCGACAGAGTCTGAGAGGTCCCTGGTTCGAATGCTGACATATATTTATTTGCAGGTCAAACCATTGCAAGATACAGCTTACATTCAATAGCTTGTTAATAAAGCCCATTATCTCAAAATACAGATCAGGCAAAAAACTGTATGCCTTTGATCTATCCATCTGGAGCTAAATAAGACCAAGTCAATGAACAAGTCATCTGATACATGCCAAAGAAGATCTTCCCTGATGCAGGTGTCAGACATTGTATTTAAACTTAAGAAGCTATGCAGGACAGTGGTAAGAGTGGTCTCCCATAACACAGTCAGCAAGTATGTAAATTGAGGACATACCATTTCTGGAGATGAGGCTGACTGTTGAAGAAGTACTCTAAACATGTCTCTCTGGCGTACTACTGAATCAAGCTGAAAACAAAATAGACAAATAAAGCTTTCAAGATTTGCAAAGACATGAAATATGCTTTTAAAGTGATAATTAGACATATGCTGAACAATGCATGATCATATCTGGGGAACTGCACAAACAAACAAGATGTGTTTCAGAAACACCAATGCCCCGAAACAGCCTTCATTTTGAAACAGTGACCTTGAGATTATGACCTTGACTGATGACCCTCACTTTGTCATGAACTGAAATGTCTTGCCACAAATTATACACTTAAACAAGATGTGTTTGTGAAATGCCCCCAGAACAGCTTTTTTTTTAAAGTTTGACCTTGACAGATGACCTTGTTACATGACCTTGACTTTGGTGTACAGCTTTGTATGTCAAATACTTTTGGAGAAAAGGCAAAGGTTAAGTTTTCGGGTTAAGTTTTCGGACAGACAGACGGACGGACAGGCAGACGGACGGACAGACAGACAGACCGACATGAGTAAAACAATATGCCCCGATCTCTCTATACGGGGCATAAAAATATGAAAGCTGTAAAACTTACCATTGCAAAGAAATTACAAATGCTAAAGTTTCAATTCTTAACCAATTTAACCTTGAAAATGACCTTGACCAATGACCTTGAAGTTGGTACCAACAGAAAGACCTTGTCACAAGCAATGCACATGAGAAATATCTAAGGGGTATCACTAACAAATCAAAATGTTAAAGCTTTTATGTTTAAATTAAGTGGCCTTGAGAATATGACCTTGACTTTGAACTGATAGCCTTGACATTGGTATCAACTGAAAGGTATTGTAATTAGCAATACACATGTGAAATGTAAAAGCTTATCAGTTACCATTTCGAAGTAATGGCCAATGTTAAAATTTCAATTTTACAATGTTTTTACCTTGACCTTTGACCTTGAAAATGGTACCTACAGAAAGGTCTTGTCACAAGCAATGCATATGTGAAATATGAAGGCTATATCAATTATCAAGTTAAGTCTATGGCCAATCTACAGGGTTCATGTTTGACTCTTAAACCAGGGTTTTGACCCTCAAAAATTTGAAAATATTTGTTTTTGACCCCCAAATTTTCTATCAGGTGGGGTCAAAAGGGTCATTTTGACACTCTAAACTTTCAGAATTACATCTCAAAACTGATGCAAATTGTAGATTTATTAGTAGTAATTTTCTCCTACATATCTTTATAAGAGATTCATATTCATATGAATCTCTTATAAAGATATGAAGAAGATCATTGAAGAAATTCATCAGGGAAACCCCAAAATATTTACAAATTATGTCTACTCATTTACTGTTTTGACCCCTTCAACAATAGTTTGACCCCTAAAAATTTCAGCTAAGGGGTCAATGACTCCTTAATTTGAAAAACTAGCACAAGCCCTGAATCTCAAAGTTTTTAGGGGACAAACAGACAAACAAGCAGATATAATCCTTAAGCCAGTTACAAATGTTTCATGCTGAGCCATCAATTCGTTAAATTTTCTCACCATAAAAAAATTCCTAATTTCTCATTAGATTCAGCTAAATAAAATATTTTTGCACATGCTATTCTCAGCCAGAATTATCCCTGCAATTTTTATTGAATATGTATGTTATTGTGAATTTCTCAATAATTCCATGTTTTTTAAACTCAATAGAATTTTTTCATTGAAGCGATTCTGATGAGTTCTAACTAACAACATGCTGATTTACAGAAAGGCATTTTGAAAATCGTCCCTCAATAAAAATAGTTGCTTAAAGGAAGTGGTCGCCTGAGCAAGATGGATTGCATAATGCAAGATAATTGCCCTGGCGGGACGGGGCCTAAGTATTGGTTTGTTGCATTTCAGGTTAAGGTATATCAGCTCTTTTACTCAGTTTGATTGATAGTCGACATACTTTAGATAGAAAGTTGGCAACCAAATCCTCTTAATTTCAGCTTGTACAAACTGAAGTTAGGTTTAACTTTCCCTTTGCATGTATATCCTTTTGGTTTTAAGATACAGTTATTTACATGCATTCACAATAATTGTAGGCTTACTTTTGATTTTGAATGAACCAAACTATTGAAAAGTAAACAAGCTTAATTACTTCACAGCTAATCCATGCCCTGCTAGTTGAATAATAAAACAGAATACTTTACAAACAAAACATTCTAGATATTTACAGTCCATGTAATGCTTTACCTTTTATAATAAGAACAGATATTTTGAGATATTCTCTACTCACAATTTCTGTTTCTTTCTGTCTCATATCTTGTAACTTTTCCAGCTCTTGTTGTGACATATCCAGTTGATCTTGCAGCTCTCGAGTTCTGTGAATGTACAATTTTTTTTTAAGGTAGTGGA
The DNA here is from genome assembly GCA_948146395.1 of Fragum whitleyi. NCBI lineage: Eukaryota > Metazoa > Mollusca > Bivalvia > Cardiida > Cardiidae > Fragum > Fragum whitleyi. The sequence goes on along the minus strand of OX411548.1, from coordinate 17,651,386 downwards.
CCCATAATAGTTCAGCAATGTTTCAGAATAATTTCATTAGGACACCTTGTCAACATTGTGAAAGATCACAAGTTCCAAAAATGTTACAAAATGGCGCACGAAATTTCATCGAATGACACTTCTTTGATACAATATTTTGTCAAATGAAATTACATCCAATGGTCAGTTTGCCTTATCCCTTTGCTGTTTAATCCGTGCTTTTTACGTGCTTGTGATTTTATAATTGAGAAAACATTGTGAAAAAAAAAAGAAATTGCTACTGACAAGCAATTTCTTCTTTTTCCTCACTATTTTCTACTCTATTGAATTATTATTTTTCAAATTAAATCCACTTTAAATTTTTGTCTGCAAAACCTTTGAATTTGGACAGGTCTAAAATTTTGTAAAACAGGAAAGGGTTATACAACAAAAGGTTGAATGAACTTTAGATGTCCATTTGGTGGAATATTTTTTTAGTGAAAATAGAGCAATTTTCAAATACAAAGTAAAAGTTAAATACCACCGCAGATTATCATGGCTTCCAGGTTTGTATCTCTGACACTAAGCCTTACCTTAAGAATTTTTTCATATATTCTATTTTAGACATTTCTTGTAAGACAGGCTATCAAACTTGCAATAATTTTCACAATACACAAGAACCTTTCAGTAATTATTTGTTTTTTTATTCAAATTGTTACCACATCCTTTCTGATAATCCATTTATGGTTATCAACCCATTTGTGGGAGACAACTGTGGGATTGCACGAAGAAAATAGACAGTGTTACTGTATTTAGGGGGACATACTTGGAATCAATAGCCAGACTTTCCTCCCTTTCTTGTTTCTCACTCAGATCTCGGATCAGTCAACAGTTTCTGATTCTGTTCTTGCAGCTCTTCAATATTCCTACTTTGTTGCTTGTAGTTTTTTTTTAATAAACCTTAAACTTTTTAAATTCTGAGATAACAGATGACCTTGGAATGTTGTTGTTTTTGAAAAGAGATGATGGAAAATATTGTGAAAAAAGAAGAAATTGCTTGTTTCAAGCAATTTTTTCTTTTTATACAATTTTGTCCAAGTAAAGACAGTATAAGACAGTTATTGTATATAGGGGACTTACTTGGAATCAATAGCCAGAGTTTCCTCCCTTTCCTGTTTCTCACTCAGATCTCGGATCACAGTCAATAGTTTCTGATTCTGTTCTTGTAGCTCTTCAATATTCCTACAAAATACAATTAAAATTTCAATCGATATTTAAGAGATGAAGAGAGTATTTGTTGATTTCATGGAGGTATGAAATTGAAATTCTGACTACACTGCACAAAGTGGATTCATACATAAGTGTGATTTGATTTTTAGTTTCATACCTCCATATAGTCTACATATACTCTATTCATATCCTATAATTTAATTTCATGATATTTCAGCCAATCAGGATGCTCATATCTAGGGGGACAAAACTATAATCAAATTATTTATTCTTATCATTTTACACGACAAACATTTAAACAGATCAATATATTGAATAGATGTAGCAAATTCAGCTAAAGGGATTTCTAAATCTTCTATTTTTAGTATTATTCAAGTACTTCTTGAGTTAAAAGGTACACGACTAGAGACTTAAATTATCTTGCTGAAAGACACTGCCAGTATAGTGTAATGCAATGCATTTTAAACCAGCAGCCTATTTCTTTCATACTAAGAGTTTCTTGCCCTATCTACAAACAAGATGGCTACTTTGTTATTTTGTAAAATATTATATCAAATATCTTGAAGCATTGATTGCCTACCTAAAAGTGACCAGATTCTCAGAGATAATTCTAGAAGAATTGCTGATTTCAGGTGATGGCATGTCTTCATCTCGTAAAACGCGTCCCCCTCTCATCTCTTCTATCTCCTTCACTAGGTACTTCACCTGTATAGAGAAATAAGATTATTCTAGATAAATTGAGCCTGCGCATGTTTCTAAGATTTTAAAATATTTGTAGGAAGACAGCCACATACTGCAAATGAAGAGACACCTGATGGTCTACAGCTACTTTGAGACCTTATCTATCTACAAAATGCATAGTGAGAACTCTGGTCAGACTGTGCGTATGCACAGGCTGGTCAGAGTCTTTACTTTGGGCATATCAGAAATTGTTGAAATCTCACGCACAGTCTCAAATAATTTCAAAAGAAATGCTCATTTCAGGTAATGACACCTCTTCATCTCGTACAACACGTCCCCTTCTCATCTCTTCTATCTCCTTGACTAGGTATTTCACCTGTATAGAGAAACAAGATAATTTACGATAAGATTATTCTATAAAGATAATTCTAGATCAAAAAATGAGCCTCTGCATGTTTCCAACAATTTCAAGTGTTTATTAGGTTGCATTGCAATCACTGAGTAGGGTAGACAGCCATATACTGCAAATATACAGACACCTGATGGTCAACAGCTACCTTGAGACCTTATCTATCTACAAAACGCAAAGTGAGGACTCTGGTCAGACTGTGTGTATGCACAGGCTGTCCAGAGTCTTTACTTTGCGCATATCAGAAATTGTTGAAATCTCAACTCTCAAATAATTCTAGAAGAATTGCACATTTCAGGTGACAACTTGTTTTCATCTCGTACAACACGTCCCCCTCTCAACTCTTCCATCTTCTTAACAATGTACTTTTCCTGTTCATAGAAATAAGATAATTCTAGACAAGGCTATTCTATATATATGTATATAGGATCTGTCATGAGATTTTATTTAAGAAAAGCGGATTTTAACAAGAGTCTATAATTGAAATGTTATAAATCAAGCCACAGCTAGCTTAAAAAAATTTCTATTCTGGATGAAGTTAAGATCAGCCTGTCTCATAGAAAATCAAGTAACAGATTTTTTTCTCACGTAAACACCATTTTTGTATGTTAAAACCCATTCTGAAAATTCACAAATGATAAAATTAACATGTAAATGTGGGTTAGATGGCATCATTGTGATGTCATTTAGAATTTGATCTTACACATGTGTCGGGTAAGGATTTATCTTATAACTATACAAATATCCGTGTGATAACATCCTTCATAATGTTATTTATGATATCACATGGATATTTTATTCTAGAACAAGGTGGCAAATTGGCACAAGATATGCCTGTTACACTGCTTGATGACCAAGTATGAAAACAACAAAGGGAAATAACTCAAGAACCAAGCAATGTAGAGTTATGGTTCTTGTCCACTAGACTTTGTAATCATGAAAGGAACGTAACTGCAAAGTTTCAAGTCATTGGACATGAGTTGACAGAGTAAGGCTCTGGACAAAGAAGTGGACACTGTCTGATGGACATCAAGGGTGATCACATATGTCCGGTCTTACCATGGGCATATAAGAAGTAGAAATTACTTGTTACAAATTGTGTACCTTTTCCCATAATATTTTCTTAATAAGATGTTTTCTTTTAACATTCACCCATGTTTCATTGTTTTTCTGCAGCCTCTCTACTTTCAACTTACTAAAAATTTACACAAAAATCAATATTAAAGCACTTAACTACAACACCCACCTGGTCTGACAGATCCTTTATTTGTTGTTGTTGCTTGATGTTTTCCTTGGTCAGATGGTTGGCTTTTCTGTGGCATTCATCACTCTCACCTCGCAAAGTTTGTCGTTCCTGAGATAAAACAATGTACATGTATGTTTCTATAATTCAATAATTGACAGCAAAATTTTCTATTTCAATATTCATGAAATAATTTCATTTTCACTATAATGTGTCTATGAATAAAGTCTGATGGAGGAGGAGTCATATGCAAAAGGTAAAATCCCAGGGCGGAGCTGCAGGATTTTGCTTTACATATAACTCCTCCCCCCATCAAACTTTATTTCATTGAAATCAGCTGAGTGGTTCAGGAGATGTCGTTCAAAGATTTCAAAGTGAAAAAATGCCAAGCCCTGCCACACTAATATTTATGGACCGATTAGAATTTTGCCAACAATTTTCAGGAGAAGTAGAAGTTTTTAAGATTGTTGTTGACGGACAATGCATAACAGACTCACGACGATCCTAAAAGCTTCCCTTGAGCATGTTGTGCCCAGGTAAGCTAAAAAGGACTGAGTGTTTCTGTAAAATAAGAGTGTTGACTCTCAAAATTGTGAAAATATCTTATTTTGACCCTCCGAAACGCCTATCTCAGGGTCTTTTTGGTCTCTTTAAAAGCATTCTGAAGTAATCTTAATACTACAGTTACTGTAAATTATGTATTTATAATAAATAATAGTCTGTTTCATATCTTTATATGAGATTCATATGAAATATGAATCTCATATTAAGATATGAAGGATACAAAGCTTGGAAGTCAATCAATATGTCCAAGGAATCTTCACATATGCTGTGCTTATTTTATCTATTGAGCCTTTCAACAATAGTTTTGATCCCTTGATCAATGACTACCAAATCTGAATAGCTAGCACAAGGCCTAATAAGAATAGTGCCTCACCAACATGGCAGAGTCTAACTGTCTGGTCATCTGTTCAATACTCTTTAAGGCCTCTTCATAATCTTCTCTCTGCTTCTTCAATAAGGGAGCTTTCTCTTGGATCTCCTATTAAAAAACAAATATGGTGATTTTTCCTCACATGGCTACCCATGCGCTCTACAGCAATGAACCAAATATCCTAGTCATTCATGTGTTTAAGAAACCTTACAAAAGGATACAATCATGGTGGCATCTTATTTCATTATTTTGCAAAACAACTTTAATCTTGGCATTCTGCATATGGGTATAATTGTGCAATACAATAGTAAAGGTGAGAAAAAGAATCTGTTACTCCTACATCTTTGAAAGGAGCCTTACCTACATTCACTGAAAAAATATAGCTTTAGAAAACCTGTCAGGAAGACAAGATGTATTCTAGATAATGAATTCAAAACAGTGATTTTTTTCAAAAGTTTACCCTTGATATATGTGACCAGTCACGCAATAGGGACCATCTGAAAAGTGGGTAAAGTGTCGAACCCCGTCAGAATGCACGAATTGCTCAGACTGTCTAGGATCGAAACGTTTTACACTTCACCAGTTTTCTGGATGTAGAATAATCAATCTACCTTCCTGTGAAAGAATTTTTAAAATGCAACCTTTGGTTGGCATGTACTTGAACTAATCCCTTTGTCATACATTTATTTTACAGAATTCCCACATTGTCCCTTTTCGCGTAATGGGTCACATATGATCTTTTTATTGAAGCTAGAGAAAACTTCTTGCCCAATGGTTAACCCTTACCTCTAAGATTTGGTCCATGTATGTATTTAGTCGTTTGTTTTCAACTTTCTCAAAATGTAGGGCATCTGTGGCTTTCACATATTCATTATATATCTGTGTCAAGGACATGCCTGATTTGAGAACTTTACTGGTGGCAGCTGCTGCAGGGAATAATGTCTCTAGCTTTTCTTCACTCATCCCTAAAAGGTAATAAACATAGCTCTATAGTACATATTTTCCTGTCTGGTTTATCTGGCTTTTTTTTCAATTATCTATTTCACAGAATTCCCAGATGGTCTCTTTTCACATGGCAGGTCATAAATATTAAGAAAACAGAAAAAAAAACTAATTCAGATGCATTAAGTTCATTCAAAACTTTAAATAGATTTCTTCAATCTCCCATTATTTGTCAGCTCATTCACTATTTAATATTTTGAATATGTACTATATGAATTTAAGAAAAATAAAAATTTTAAGTCGGCCTAAGGATCTACAAATAACATGTAAACTGTTGGACAAAGAGGATAATACAATCTCTAGAATACTTTCAAAGGATGTTTAAGAAATTAAATACTTTGTTAAATCTGCTAAAGAATACCTAAAATTCTAACTGTTTATTGTCTAAGCAAGGATAAAATTTGAACAACTATTACCTGATGATTTAATTGACTCTATGAGATCATTGGCATTCACAAGCTCTTGTTCTAAATTTCTGATCTTTTCCTCTGAAATTATATAACATTATTTATGTTTCATCAGTAAATATATAAAGCACAAAACAGTTTCTTTGAATTTTTATTTTCATTCTCAAAGTTAATTACTTTCTCCTGCCATAGTTTCTTTATCTTTTTAAAAATATTTGATTTTATTTAACTTTGAATTCCTATTTTCTGAATCCTCCTTCAATCTGGACTATTTCTTTTTTGTTAAGCAATATGTATAGGGTTTTTGAGGGCATTAACATTTGCAGTGACCCACAAAATGGTTAAACGCCTGAATGTGAAGCAAGAGGGCCTTAAATGATTTTTAGGGTCTCTGCAAATGATAAGGCCTGAAAAAAGATGAATTGACGCTATTATTGCATAAAAAGAATGACTATCATATTTTTTCAAACACAGATTGAAATATGTTTCATAGGGACGTTTTTAAATTAGCTCTAAACCCACTAATGTGCCGTCAAAATTGTGTTATGTATTACATTGTAACTTTTGTTTATACCCACTTTGCTTGGTAAATTCATGACGTCACAAAATTTAAAGTGGGAATAGGATCAACGTCTTTATTTAAGCTCTATATCAATGTAAGACATAGAAACTGACAAAGTGTATGGGCCCAGACAGAGAGTATTTAAGTAAGAAAAGCCAGACGTTAACAACACATGAATTTACCTATTAATCCACATTTTCTCTCGGGTTTTATTTGTTAATGTATGTCTGTAACAACCCGAAAACATACATTTTATGCAACAAAAATTATTAGTTTGGCTGTTTTCGGAGAATTTCCGAGGTTTTGTCCTTGGCTCTGTTGGCATTTGTGTTTGCATGACCAACTTTAACCTTGGTCACATGTGGGTTCCTTATAATAAGAGCTATCAACATTATCAAGGAGGATAACTGAAAACATTTTTGAAAGAATGATGCCTCTTTTTTACTTACATTTTGTGCAATATCCAGCACCTGCAGCTGAGCATAAGTACCGAAAGGTAGTGCTCTTGTTTATCATGGCATCAAAACCATTCCTGCATTCAGGATCACCAAACGGTGCAAACAGTTTTCCAATTATTCCCCGCTTTGCACATGCATCTGCGTACAAAGCGGGGTAAAATTAGAAAAACTGTTTGCAGCGTTTGATGATCCTGAATGCAGCGCATGCCATTTTGGTTTCATAAAGACGTATAACATGATTGTTTGAATACCAAACTAATAACAAACCTTTGCCTTCAATTTCATCTTTTAGTTCTTGAATTTCTCTGTCCTTATCTTTCTCCATTTCTGTATGAGCTATAAATACATAAGACAGACAGAGTTATTCAGACAATTTTTTTGAGCTTTAACATTTCTAAAAGATTGAGTTTCACCATGGAGTTGTGAAAATACCCTTAAATTTCAGTAAAGAAATAAAATATCTTTGCGAAAGTTCGAACTTAAGGAGTCAATTACTTTATTTCAGAAAATATTGAACCAAATAAATCAGTGATCAGAGCTTCTTATGAAGTCGTTTAATTTGATTGACTAATCCTTGAAAGTCAAACAAAATAAAAACAATGTAGTCCATGTGTTCACTTAGACCAAGGGACCAATTTAACAAGGCATTCGAACTGCCTTTATACAGGGTTTTAGAGCAACACTTTTTAAGTGCCAATAATATAAATGTGGACACTGTTGATGAATAATAGAACAATAGAATTTTTGGTTAACAGGTTATCAATTCTTGACTTCAATTATCTCCTTCATATCTTTATAACATATATATAAATGAAATATGAATCTCTTATAGAGGTATGAAAGAATAAGGTTATTCGTAATTACTTATTCATTTATAATTTAAAGCAATATTTATTGAAGTGTAATACTGAAAAGTTAAGGGCTAAATGACTCCTTAATGGGCAAATTCAAGCAGTTGAAAGGGATATTCTCACATTTCTTAGGGTTTTAACCACGTTTTACTGTCAAATCATAAGTCCTGGTTCTACAGCGCGGCACTTATCCTTTGATATGTCCTAAATACTCATTCATACCAAAGCCCCTAAAGCACTTCTTATTCATACCTTCGGCTGCCTCTTTAAGTAGATTCTGTAATTCTGTTACAGCCCCGGTCAGTTCAGTAGATTTATTCTCAGAATCCATGGCTGCATCCTAAGAAAAAGTAAAATTCTATATGAGACACATCACAATTAAATTATAGCTGTCAAAAAAAGACTTTGTTCAACCTAAGAAGGGCTGACTTAGTTCATTCTGAACTGAATGAAAAAGGTAAAAAATGGTTTAAAACAATATAACAATCAAAATTAACTTTGCATCTAACTGCTTTGTATTACCTCTTTGACTTAAAAATAATATAATCCTTGTATGCAGCTTATAGAATTTATTTTATTTTGATTACGGCAAAGGTGTAAGCTTAGAGAGTTTCTCTCTAACAAACAATTCTGGTGCTGCAAGTATCTGAAAGAGGAGTAGTGGCTTAAACCCACTGCTACCCAAAAAAGTGTTAAACCAATAAACACAACCAGCGACCTGGGGCCAGTTTTACTAACTTTCTTGCATAAAAATTAATCTTTAGTCAAAGTTAAGAATCATACCTTGTGTTTTCATTCATCATTAGATTCCGCCACGCAATATCTCATTGGAATCGTCTTTTAAAGACAAATACTTTAGAAGCATTTTTAATTTTAGACTTACGCAAAAAATGATTGTAGGATGTTAAGTAAAACAGGGCCCTGGAGCTAGAACCATGTAGTTCAGATCATTAGCCCAAAACTACAATATTCAGCCACCAAGGGAGTTATAAGTGTACTTTACAACAATGATTCTCCATATGAAATGAAACCCACCTTATACAAGTCCACCAGTCTAGCCCTAGCTTGAATCTCCTGTTTAAACTGTTCTTCTGACTGCATGTTTCCATCTTGTATCTATAATAAAAGAGTTGTTTATGTGTGATCTAGTGTTACAAAGTAACAGATAAACTAAAGCAAATTATAGCTAAAGGGACCCAAGTCAGTATTCACAGGGCTCGTGTTTGACCCTTAAACCAGGGTTTTGACCCCAAAAAATATGAAAATATCTTATTTTGACCCCTAGAAATTATTCCCAAGGGGGTCACTTTGAACCCCTTGAGAGGAATACCTAGGGTCAAAACGTGGTTTTATGCCTAAAATTTTCACAATTTACTAGATCTCTATCTTAAATTCTACAAACTAATTACTTGTTTCATAACATTACAAGGAACAGTTAAAGTGACTCTCTTAAATATGCAAAATTCTACTTATGATCTGCTTTTTCTGAAGTTTTGACCCCTTTGAATTCAGATTTGACTCCAAGATTTTCTTAGGTAAGGAGTCAATGACTCCCCAAAATCAAACAATAACACGAGCCCTGATTCACTAACCAGAATAAATTAATGGTTTGTATATGATTTTTCAAACATAAAAGGTAGTTGACCCATAATATTTAAGCAATGTTTTGGAGGTCATGAACTTAAAAGTGTTAGCAAGGTTTCCTAATGATTACATTAGGAAACCTTGGTTAACATTGGAAATGATCATGAGTTTGGAAGTGTTACGGCGCTATTATGGGATCACTACCTCAATATATTCAATGCACACTTGAAATGCCTGTATGTTTTGTTTTCCTTAAAGAAACAATTAGTACTTAAACTTAATTCAGCAGGACAAACTCATCAAAGTTTTGATAGATTATAAATTTGAACTTAGTCTTATACTTACATCTTTAATTTTCTGTATAAGAGAATCAATCTTGGATTGTTGATCACTGTTAGTCTTCCTCAAGGATTCTATTGTTGTTTTGAGTAGAGAGCATTCCTCTGTCCTTTCATCTAACTGAGACTGCATATCTAACATACTACTGGACTAAAATAGAAATGAGATATGCATTATTTGTTGATTACTGTTGGTCTTCCTCAGAGATTATATTGTAATTTTTGAGTAGAGAACATTCTTCTGTTCTCTTATCTAAGACTGCATATGTACCATACTACTGGACTGAAATAGAAATGAGATATAGTCAAACCTTGCTCGAGCGACCACGTCCATAAAGCAACCATTTTCATTAAGCCACTGTTTTCAAAATCCCCTTCTTTAAATCAAAATATCTTTTAGTGTAGTCATTGTTGGTCTAAATATTATTGAAAATGAATCCTATCTTGTTTAAAATCACAAGAATCGTTTCAATGAGACGATTCAATTGAGTTTAACAACATAGGATTATTGAAAATTTCGCAATATCATGCATATTGAGTCAAAAACTCTGTTTCTTATTTGTAAACAAAATGTGTATTAAGCAAGCATTTTCATAATCTGCATATCTAGAATACTACTGGATTGAAATAATCATAAACCCTACATCAAACAAAATCACTTTAAGACATTAGAAGAGGTCAATGTTGAACAAGATATGCTTGAGAATCATACTATCTCAATACAAAATTTTTGCAAAGTTTCCCTTAATAGATGACTTACCATAATTTAACTAATAAAAGCACCTTACCTAAATGTAGCACCCCTACATATTTTACTTCAAACACTTCAAATACCTGGTTTTTTAAGAAATATTTGAGACTTTTTTTTCTAATTTGATGTGAATTTCGTCTAAACAATCATGTATATTATTGTTTAGGGGAAATTCACCTCAAATTAAAGGGAAAGGGCATAGAAGACATCAATTTAACTTTTGTTAATCAGTAAATGCATACTAAATAAAAGCTCCCCAGCTATGTTATGTAAAGGTCCCAGGAGTGTTTATCAGAAGAAATACGGTAGCTTAATGAGATGACCATTAACTTGTCACAATCAGATAAATATCAACAAAAGAGACCTTTTAATAATATATGTTAACTTATCTATAATAGTATTTAAATTACAAGTTTTTTGTTGTTGTTACTATTATTCCCAAGAAAGGGTGTTGAGATAACGGTTAGCATTACCTTTGCTAGTGAATGCCAGACTCGGCTACCGGTCCTTGATAGTGAAAATATCTAGGTCAACAAGAAATGATCAAACAACACTAATACCCCTGAAACGGTATTTTTTTCTCAAAAGTTTGACCTTGAAACTTTACCCTCCAAGATGATCTAAAGGGACAAAAGAAGCATAATTACAGGCTTGATGTTACTTCATAAATTCTAATATCAAAGCATTACAATCTTACTCTTTACCTTTGTCCAACTCACCACTGGTTATTCTTAATTGCCTGATATTAGTCTACATAATAAGTGATCACTTTCTTTGGCTTTAAAATGGTGAGTTTTTTAATAATAGCCTTGTTATCTTAAATGTGAAATAGTGGTTTTTCATTAAAATGTTAAATGGACTGCCCCAAACTACTTTAAATGCCTATAAATATATAGGCACATTCACAAGTCTTTAGTTAACACATTGACATTTGAGCCTGTGCTTGTCATTTCCAACAATTTCAAATGTGCTCCAAGCAAAGTCTCTGGACAGCCTGTGCAACTGCACAGTCTGTCCAGAGTCTTCACTTTGCTTTATTTTGATAGATAAGGTCTCAGATTATCTTTTGACAGCCAGACAACTTTCTACTTGCACTATGTGACTGTAAAGGGTACTCAAAATTTTTATCTTGCGCACATGTCATATTGTTGGAAATGTCGCACGCAGACTCATTTTCATTTTTCCTTGTTTTACTGCCATGACATAATTATACTTCAAATTTTCACCTTTTCTCTTTTTACATCCATCAGTTGTTTCATCTTCTCATTCACATCTTTATTCAGGAGGTCAATCTGAAGCTGCAGGTTATCTTTCTCTTGTTGCAACCTCTTTATCTGAAACTGATATAAAGAAAAGACAATTGTTTACCCTTTACAGTATAATCCTTAATATTTTCATCCTTGTAATCTCACACTTGAGAAACAAGCAATTTCTTCTTTAACCTGGGGTGTGGAATTCCCATTACCAACTTGTCTGACACGGGCTTTTCCATTTTCCGGCAAGTACATTTTTCTAGGCCACTTGTCTGTGGACAAGTAGATACCAGAGCAAATCTTGGAACAGTACTAAAAAGATATAGGATAAAAGTCATCCTAGTGTTTGTATCAAAGGGTAGAAAACATTTTCTTTATTGAAGAAAATGCTGGCTTACAACATTTTCTTCATTAAAACAATGCTTTCTCAATAATTATCAATTCATTTTTTGCGGACAAGTTAATTTCGATCTTGGAAGAGAAGGAAATCTGCTTTAACTTGTCCATGGACAAAGTTGAAAACACTGCTTTAACCGAAAAAAATTCTATCACATATGATGGTTTCTTTTAAAATTGCACCCTTTTTTTGTTCTTCTGCATCCTTTTTCAATTCATACCCTTATAATATCACAATTATGCACAAATGTTCAAGTATATATACAGTGTGATTACGTTTTCTAGCTTCACACCACCATGAAATCAACAAATATTCACCTGCCCCAGTCCCTTGAGCTACAAACTACCAAGAGTTTTTCTGTAGTTGGAAAGGATGAGTGCCTCTATTCAATATATGTTGGAGCTCCTCTACATTATAATTTCACTCTAAATGAGTGATTTGATTGTTCAATGTCTTTTTTTCTATATAACCAGCAGTGTTGTTGTTTCCCTACCTCTTTACTGACTTCCAGACTCCTAACTTCATCTAGTTTAGCTATAGCTTCACATTTCTCATTATTCATCTGACTTATCTTCTTGGACATCTCTTTCAACTCCTCTGAAAATAAAAATTTATCTTTATAAGATTGCAAGTATTTCTTCCACTCGGGGTTTTAAATGAAAATTTCAAGTACATGTTTGTGTGTATTTCTGTTCATTCATCGTTGCTACTGTTGCACATGCCCATATGAGCAACGCCCCCAAAAGACAGTTAGTTTTTAGGAGGGATAGTGCAAGGATAAATGACGAAACTACTGCTGAGATCTGCCATGGTTCTTTAACGTGCTCGGTGTAAAGCACTGTCTCACTGGGCCTCGGTTTAATGTCTCATCCGAAAGACAATTAGTTTTGTTAGTGTACCAGCCTGGGAATCAAACCCATGCCGTCGAACTTCTATGGTTTTGAAGTCCAGTGCTCAACCAACTAAGCTAATCGGGCTGACTTCAAGTACATGTACAATAAATCTTGTTTTAAGCAACCACTCAAAAATTTCTAGCAAATGGTCAGTTTACAGAATGATTTATTTATTTCATTTTTTTTTTTTTAGAAATACAAAGGATCATTGATGGTTGTGTATATAGGTTATACCTAATCTCACTAATTCACATTGAAATTACTCTTATGAGCTCTGACTACGAATGATTCAATTACTGTGAGGAGTTCAATTACTATATAATAGGTAAAAGTAATAATAACATTTTTCAAGAGAATTCCTTTTTGGTACAGGTACTTTTGATGATGGTTGTTTGACTAAATGTGTCACTGAATAGAGATGGTCACTTAAGGTAGTGGACCCATAATACTTCAACAACATTTTGGACCACATGACCTTTTACAATGGTTAACCAAGGTTTCCTAATGAAAATCATTAGGAAATCTTGGTTAACATTGTTAAAGTTCATCACTTCCAAAACATTGCCGATTTATTACAGGTCCACTACCTTAAACAAGATTTACTAGAAATGAGAGCTAAAGAGAGAGAATACTGTGAACTTTAGATTAAGAAATTTCAAAAGTACTTGAATTTAGACTTAGTTGTTGGTACACATAAGAATAATCTAAAATGGTAGACTCCAATAAGTACCAACAACAAGGGGTTACATTTGAGACTGGTTTTCTCCACTCTCATAGAGACCTGTTGTAAGGGTAAAGATGAATGTATTTATTCTGTGAGCAAATACATTCTGTCAGGGATATCTTAATGGTGACAAGCAAATATTTTTCTTACTTTTAATAGGGACAAGTAATTTTATGAGTAGTATTCCAGGAATTTGAAAGCAACAGGTTTTAACAGAAAATGATAAACAACCTTCAATTGAAATCAAGGAGTTAATTTTTGCAGGGGTGCGGAAATGCGACTTTTCTCCACTTGTCCATGGACAGGTAAAAGTCTATTTCCTACTTGTCCAGGATCAAAAGAACTTGCCCACAAAACCAGTGGAGCTAAAAATGATTTGATAAGTATTTAGAACTAGAAAGCCATGAATGGCTTGAGTCGCTCCACAGGCTTGAAATTCTTGTAAAAGCAAATAAAAGTTTTGACTAGATTTTTAGATATTTGGGGTTCTACTGATGTTGAAAATGATTTTCAAAGTTTCAACTATATAACAGATAGAGAAATGACCTCTGCTATTAAAAGGCATATTTTTCATCAAATCAAAATAATTTTTGACTGCATGATAATGGGTCACCCAAAGATCATACCAAAAATGTTTGATTGATATCCATCATTCACATTCTGAGAAAATGTTTTTCATAGTTTCCACTATTTAACATATTGAGAATTGACCTCCACCCATAAAATGTATATTTTTTATCCAATCAAAATAATTTTTGGTTGGATTGATAAAGGGTCACTCAAGTATCATTCCAGTGAAATTTAATTGATATCCAAAAATCAAATTCTGAGAAAATGATTTTCAAAGTTTCCACTATATAACATATAGAGAAATGACCTCTGCCCATAAAATGCATATTTTTCATCCAATCAAAATATTTTTTGGTAAATTGATAAAGTGTTACTCAAGGATCATTCAAGTGAAATTTGGTTGATATCCATCAGTTACATTCTGAGAAAATGATTTTCAAAGTTTCCACTATATAACTTATAGAGAAATGACCTCCGCCCATAAAATGCATATTTTTCATCCAATCACAATGATTTTTTGTTAACTGATAAAGGGTCACTCAAGGATCATTCAAGTAAAATTTGGTTGATATCCATCAGTTAGATTAAGAGAAAATGATTTTCAAAGTTTCCACTATATAACATATAGAGAAATGACCTCCGCCTATAAAATGCATATTTTCCATCCGATCACAAAGATTTTTTGTAGACTGATAAAGGGTCACCCAAGGATTATTCATGTAAAATTTAATTGGTATCCATTGATTAGAATCTGAGAAAACTCACTTTTTACCATATTTGGAAATTAGCCACGCCCATTAAATCCATGTTTTTCATTGGATCAAAATTTCTTGAACAACTTTGAAAGAGGGTCACCCAAGGATCATTCCTGTGAAGTTTGGTTGAAATCCATCCAGTAGTTTCTGAGAAGAAGATTTTTAAAGAAAAGTTTACGACCGGACGCACGCACGCACGCACGGACGGACGGACGGACGCACGACGGACACAACGCCATGACAATAGCCCCAGTGGCTTTCAGCCAGTGGAGCTAAAAATATTGTTTATAATGAAGAAAATGCTGCAATCCAGCATTTTCTTCCTTAAAACAATGTTTTCTCCCCTTTGATACAAACTAAAGGATGACTTTTATCCTAGATCTTTTGAGTACAGTATCAAGATTGGCTCTGATATTTAATTGTCCACAGACATGTGGCCTAAAAAAAATGCACTTGCCCGCAAGTGGAAAAGCCCATGTGGGACAAGTCGCGCATGGAAATTCCACACCCCTGATTTTTGTTATTCCTTTAGAAAAAGACTACTTACCATTCATATTATTAATCTCCCTGTCCCTCTTTTCCAGCAGTAGAGCAAATTCTCTCTTCTCACATTCAAGTTGTTCATTGGCTTTAGACAACTTGAGCTAAAGGGTAAAAAAATAAAGCCATTGATTATGTTGTTTGTTATTCTCAATTACTTTTCTGACACATTGATCCAGCCAATATTCTTATTTTTATAACCATTACAAATTGTCATTTCTCACACATACATTACAACGCTTTTCAGCAACAAACTACCTATTAATCAGATAAATAATATACAATACATCTGTGTTATCCCTCTAAATTTGCTTTAAGTTACATTTTGTTGAAGATGCAGGTATAATTAAGTTGATGAGTTAATTTTTGGGAATAAAGAGTTAAGATTTCGATGGTTCAGTGCGAAACATTTGTAACTGCCCATAGATAATAGGCAGTTACAATTGTTTTGCACTGAGCCATTGATTTTCACCTTGACCTTGATGAAATGACCTTCCAAAATAGTTTTTTTATTACAAGCTAGCTGTATAAAAGTCATGCTACTAGAATGGGTTTAAATCATAGAGTCAAATCAGTTCAACAATTAAGTTTTGAGCTAATAAATGGACAAATTAAATCAATAAGCCAATGATATGTTCATGTAAGAAAAAAACAAGATGTTGACAAAAGCCTTGCTGCTCAGGCTCATTAATCTCATTTCTATATAAAGTCAATCTTCCCCAAGCGACCATTTCTATCAAGCAACCACTTTTATTGAACGACCATTATCAATTTTCCCCTTCTTTGCATAAAAACATCTTAAAAAGTAGATATAATTTGTCAAAAAATAAATGTTAATGAATCTGATATAGTTTATCATCAATCAAATCATCTCATTCAGATAATTCTTTTGAGTTTTAACAGCATAGCATTATTGAGAAATTCGCTTTAGCATACATATTCAATCAAAATAATGTTTCTTATTTGTACTAAGCGACCATTCTCTTTAATGACCACACTTGGTGGTGCCATAAGTGGTCACTTAATACACATTTAACTGTATTTACTACCCCAGTTATCCCTTTACAGAGATGAGAAAATTATTCGACATATTTTTATCACTTTCTCAAAGTTCATACTATTATTTTTTTGTTATTTCTCTAATCTCACCTGAGTGGATAAGTTGCCATCTTCTTGGGTCTGGAAGCTTCTCAATTTGGCAATATTTTCTTCGTTTGCTTTCTCTGTAGATGATATAGATCTAAGTTTTAAAATGGAATTCAGAAGACATACATATAAGAAAAGTAAAGCTAAACTATGTATAAAGCACTGTTTCAGCCAGGCTGAAATTTTTGGGGTTCATTTATGACCCCTTTCTATTTTTGGGGGGTCATACAAATTTCTGAGTGTAAAGTTTCCAAGCAATAGCTTTACTAGAAACAGAGATATTACAGACATACATCAGTTGCACATAAAAACTTAACCAAGATTTCTTAATCCTAAAAGGGTTAAAATTCAATTAAATTCAATATCAGAGTAATGAATCTTTGTCTGCAGGCTGATACTATAGTATTAGAAGCAGGCACAAACTTGGCTTTGCAAACATGAAATTACATGTATGTGTGCCCAAAATGCAAGAAACACGCTCTGGCAGAAGCACTGCTAAAGTATAGAAGTTTTATTATCCTAGTGTCAGTTATTCAATGCAGTCCCAATAGCCTGTAACCCTGTGTACAGCCATTATAATTTTATAGATTAGCCGTGATGCCTAGTGATGATCCCAACTGTCTCTTAACAGTTTAGGTGAATCAGATAATATGGTGTTTATTAGTGATGGGCAATCGGTTTCAAATCACAATCGATAATTGGTTTTTAGTTGGAAAGATAAGTCAACTAATGATCAGTTGTACAATCGTTTTCTTAGAAATTAATACAGCACTCCAAGTAGTGTCCTTAGAGGAAAAGAATGTGAAAGTTTAGTTTAAACCCATGACCTAAGGACTCTTTCTGCAGATTTTTCTATTAACTTCATGGCTCAGCATGAAATAGTTATAACTGCCTATAAACATATAGTCAGCTAAAACTGTTTCATGCTGAGCAATCAAACTGATGTCAATTTTGAAAAAAATGTATAATAGCTTTCATCTACATGTATGTGTAAAGAACTGATTTATCGATTATGAAATTTCCTCGTCGATTATCACAATCGGAAGGGAAAACCTTTTGATTATCGATTATAATGGATTAATCTGCCCACCACTAGTGTTTATTGTACATATCAAAGGGCGTATGTTTTATGTCTAAAAAAACAGTAGCTCAACAGCTTCTTAAGCTTATGTTGCTTTCTTACTTTTGTCTTGCTGACTTTAAATAAATTAACAGTTTAGTAGAACTATGTTGGTGCAACTGCTTTGTCACCAAGGTTTCTGAACATACCCTGTCCCAGTGTAGGATAAAGAAGATAATATAAATATTAATCACTTAAATGTTAAGATAAATTTCAAATAACATCTCAAACTTCTATCTGCTACTAGCATCCAGAGTTTCTTTATCAAAATACAATAGCAAACCACATTATGAAATGAGAAGAAATTATATAGAACTTTACCGGAAGGAAAAATTCACTCAGACTTCTTTATTTTTTTTATCAGCCGAATTATTAAAAGAGAAAGATAAATTTCAAATAACATCTCAAACTTCTATCTGCTACTAGCATCCAGAGTTTCTTTATCAAAATACAATAGCAAACCACATTATGAAATGAGAAGAAATTATATAGAACTTTACCGGAAGGAAAAATTCACTCAGACTTCTTTATTTTTTTGATCGGCCGAATTATTAAAATCGAGGCATTCAGCCGTTCACCTATAGGACTTTTGACCGAGACAGATTTCTTGAGAATATGCGACATTGGATGGTGATGAGGCCTTAACAGGGCTTTGAGGACTTGATCCGGGTTAGAAGAATCAACTTCATCATAAACTTTCTCTGTTTTGGTCAAAGTCCATGAGAAAAAGACAAAAATCAGCGTTTTTTTTCCTTCTTTGAACGGGTCCGGTAAACGGACCCGTTCCCAATGACGAAAAATACTATTTTTTCCCAAAATGAGAGAATGAAATTCCCAATTCAAAGCTAATTCTTGAAGTAAACATAAACTTTAATTATTTCCTATTGGAAAACCTGGAAGTACTTTTAGCAATAAATATATGTGTTGTAATTTGTCAACAAGAGGGGAATTTCCGAAGATCAGTTTATTTTCGTCACATGGTTCTCGATTTCAAAGGCATAAACAATACGAAGCAGGAAACCCTGTGTATTTTGGATAACTCGGAAGTTATCGCATTACAAAACTGCATATTTTTGTGAAGCCAGGATATTGCGATTTTTGGACCTGATTTGCAGTAGACGATCTTTTTGCATTTATTTATCAATTGATGTAAGATGAATTTTAATGGAAAAAACTTACTAGAATGAAGGACTTTTGGTCATGGTTGAAGCAAATTATTTTCCTGTTATATAAACCAAAATATAATTGTTTATCTTTGTTCAATTTTCGTAAACAAAGTTGACTGTTATTCACGATCTCGGCACCTCTCAGAACCAACCTGAATTGTCTTTCAAACATTCTACAGCAGGTAGAACATCTGAGTATATGATCTATTTTGAAAATATGTTTAAAAAGTTTATATGATTTTAGTAGAAATATTCATTTATAGCTGTTTTAAAAACAATAGGATTGAATATGTATTTGTTTTCTGTTTATTCGTACCCAAGAATGTTCAACCCACGAATTTATTATAGAACTTGATTTTTCTATATTTTAGGTTTGACCATGATACTTTTTTTTAACAAAAATTCAGTGACATTTCTAGATTTGTTATAAAACATTTATTCCAGAGCAATCAGTCTGATTCCTTGTATGGTTTGCTTTTCAGTTAAGATATGACTATAGAGGCATAGGAACTTCTATTAAACATATTGTAATGAATACTAATGATATTAATAAAAGTAATGTTTTTAAAACAAGTGTCGCAATGAAAATTCCCAATTTTTGAGAAAACAGCGCATTTTTCCCAATTTGTCCGGTCTCGGACCCTTTCCCAAAGCTAGGAGAAAAAACGCTGAAAATAATCCTGACACCTTTAAGTTTAACCTGTTGCTTAGAAACATGTAAACACAGAATGGCCCCCAACAAATTTTTAATTGTAGATAATGAGTTGTTGATTCAACAACGTGGCCGGGGGTACCATATTGACTTTTATCTTGGAGTAGGCTAAATTGCTTCGAGAATGTCACCAAGGTCCTCTTTCTGCCGAGGCTGTATGTAAAAAAATTCAACGTGCCATTTGGCCAATATTTTTTATTTTTTCTGTGCAATCTGCCATCTATTAGTGGCCTTTGCGCAATGTTGCAGCATGGGCAGAATTTTGGAGGAGTTAAATGCAAAGCAAAATCTTCAGGCTCTGCCATTGCATTTTACCTTTTAGCATTTACAGGGTTCGAATTCAACATTTTTTAGCACTTGCTTTTAGCAAGTGCCTACATTTCCTTATAGCTAACTCTGAAAGTGAACTTGCGTTTTTGCATCAGACCTGATTTACCATGTGGATACCATCAAAAGCATATTTAATGGACTAGAACTTTTATGATTTACTAGTTAAGTAGAATACTAGTGTTTCTCATCCATTTGTCAAATTACAATATTCTAAAAACATCTACATACATTAACATGTCTGTTTATTTTATTTATTTTCTATGTGAATCTCAACAGATTATCTCCAAATTGACGTGTTCCCACCGTTTAAGAATTTTGTAAAAAAAAAATATACTAACTATTCTCTTAATAGATGTTTCACATTCCTCTAAGAATTCAAAAGGTACCCAACACGGGCCATTCAGACTTTATTTTTCATTATCTCAAACTTTAAAGTTATGTATGACAAAATCATCCATTAATTTGGACACAATAAAATTAATTTGAGGCAGGGCGACCATTGTTGCCCACTTGGCTAAGTAACAATGCTGATGATCTTACTAATATGTTTAAAGTTCAAATTCTGCGGAAGAAGGTTATGCCAAATGATCGTATTTAAATAGCAATTTTCTATCAGACTGCCAACGAGGATTTCAGGTGAAGAAGACTGCAATTATTTTGATTAATGATTGTTAATTGAATGATTCCCTTGTCTCATTTTGTTGTTTTAATCTATGTTCTCGAAGATTTTAGGGTCCGCATGTCACTGCTTTGTTACCAAAAGATCATAACTGAAGTTGATCCAAGCTTTTGTAAAGACTTTATGGCAATCAATTGACGAGTAATGAAGATCAAAACTAACGAGAATTCAAGCTTTCAAACCCACTCGATTAAAATAAGATGGGTACCAATTTCCAATATTTATCACATGCAAATTTTTGGATGAAGTCCTACCTGCTGTGAAAAAATAAAGAAATCCCACTTTTGCAAATATATCCACCAATATGTCGAATAAGGCGGATCAATTTATTCTCAAGATGGACAGTAACTTCTTAAGCAGGTATAAAAGCGTGCTTCGCGTGCCAACTCCAGATGCTGACCCAAAATAGCTGAACACATGGTGTCTTTGATCACCCGTTCTCCCTCTTCAAAAAATAAACTGTTCCTTACACTTTACTTTATAACAAGAATAAACTGTCTATTTTTCGTGGATTTGCCAGATACCCTCTCGGACTTAATTTTTGGATTAATTGATCTCATGTTTCTCTCTTTTTCTCTCTTTACCTCTTTCATTTTTATTAGCATAAGAGACCAAGAAAACAGAATCTATCGATATTATTTGAACAATCAATCACAATAGTTATCGATGTCGGGGATAATATCGTGATGGTCACTATCACAATACATCGACCTATCGCTATATCGTACACCCCTACAGAAAGCACATGTACTGGAAGTACATGTTAAAAAGACGCTTTACGTAGCGAGTCGTCCCACTCCATTCCTCTCCTAACACAATAAGTCCAGTACTACTATAGCGGTGTAAGCAGTGTGACAGTTATTGGAAAAAAATTGATAATGACAAGTGACTGCACAAATCTTCATTTCCAGCTTTCTACTTTCGTTTTTGATATGAAAAAAGATCTGAAAATGCAACGCGCAGAAAAACTCAAGTGCTGTTTTTTTCTACTCGCATTAATGAATTAAAACACTCAGCTTGTGAGTGTGCGAGTGCTAAATTCAGACCCTGATATAAGTCTTCCTCCATCACAATTTATTCTTGGACACATCATTAGGAAGATAAACTATTTCCTTAGTTTGACTTATGAACAGGAAAAAAGAAACAAAGAGGTATTACCAAGTTTTTCATATTTTGTCTTGTACTGTTCCTTCTCTGCTGACTCTGACTCAAGTTTTGTGTTACTGCTGTTGAGCTGAGACTCCAACTCAATATATTGCTGATCTGTGTCAAAGATAAGATATTTCCCTTTCATGTATATTCAAACAATATTTTGAGGGATTCAGGAGTTTCAAATCCTCTTCATATAAATTTAAGTAGCCGAAATCACTTTCAAAAATAGAAATATATGTAGTTAGAACACTGAATGTTTATGCTCTCAGTGAGTGATCTCCCTTTTTTAAGTTTGAAGCTATAAGATGAACACAAGCTGAAATTATTTTGGATTGTAAATGAAGAATTATGACAGTAAGCACCAAGTCGTTAATTTACAACATTTCCTAATCATTTTTTATATTCAATTAAGGCAAAAGTTGCTGCTAATCAAATAAAATGCAATAAATGCTTGCCGATTGATGAATTGAGAAGACCGACACATGTGGGAGGGGTAAGAATTTTTACTCGTGTTTCTTACCAGAATTAACTTTGAATTTCTCAAATTTAGCCTTGGATTCTTCAATTTCAGAGTTTAAAAGGTTCAGGTGGTTTTGAATCTTGTCTTTAATGGTCTCGCTAATGGTAGAAAGTTCTGACGGTTGAAACAATTTTGAAAGGTCCATGGAACCCGCCATGTTTTTTCATTCTAAAGGTATGCTTGTTTTGTCTTTATGGGCATAACCGTGAAATGAATTTGTTCCATATTCTCGCAAAAATGATTCGATCATATATATTCCTTAATTTTGCTTAATTAATTATATATCAACATCTTCATTTCTAGACCTATTTATTTAGCTCGACACTGTGTGATCCCGGTTTTTTTTAAATTTATGTATCTTTATTGTTTGTTATTTATCTTTTAGTAATATACGAGCATTTTGATTGGCCATCGACTTCAGTTCATAGGGGTCCGAAATAACTCCCCACCACCATATAGACTAATAATGTAAACGTTTATATTATTAGTCTATATGGTGGTGGGGGATTATTTCGGACCCATATGCTTCATCGACTCATTTATCACACCACGGAAACATTTTTTCATGCTTGTGAATAAATGAGTCTCCCATTGAAATTTCTCAAAAATGTAATCTTACTACTATTAGGAATGGACGGGGGGGGGGGGGGGGGGAAGTCGGCTGCTGTTCACAAGCTCCCAAGATTTAGGCTATTTCTCTCGATCACATAACGTTTGTCTACAAACTTGAAATGCCCATGTTTTTTACTTCCATAATTTTTTGCAACAAATCCGTGCGATCTTATGAGAATGTGATTATCTGAAAAACATTTTTTCTTGTTGTTTTGGTATCCGGCTTATGTTGTGGTATCCGTTGCCGAGAGGCAGGGGCGTCGGTCTCAGTAGGCCTAGGCCTGGTCTAACCAAAAGGTCCCGAGGTCGACTTTCAAGCAGCGGCTTTCAAATTTGGTTCTTTGGGGCCAGTTTAGCGATCATTTTTTGCGTAAGTCAAAAATAAAGTTGCTTCTGCAGTAGTAACTAAACATGGAATCCTGCCATGCGTCATCTCAGTAGTAACTGGAATCGTCTTCTAAGGACGATTCAGATAAGACATTGCAGGTTAGAATCCAACAATGGATGAAAATACCCAAGTACGGTTTTTGATTTTTACTTACGATTATTTTTTTGTAAGAAGTTTAGTAAAACGGGCTCAAGGAGCATAATCATACTGAAAATGGGGAAAATGGTCAAAAAAACATGGAAAAGAAACGATTTTATTGGTGAAAAAAAAAATCATTTATATACTAAGTATATATAGCACAAATAAGGGTATTCTGACACATCCTCTGTTGACAGGTGAGTTGCGCCAATGAAGTGAACATACAGTTGATAAGAGTTGTAGCTTATCAGTTATTTGTCATTTCCAAATTTAAAGCCACAGAAATGCATCCTTTTATATCTACTTTGGCAAATTACGGGATATTATATATATATTTTTTTTAGAAAAGTTTATACACGATTGATTGATTGTTGTCGTTATCATCCATTTCTATGAAAAAGGAAGATGGTTTACATGTATCTATAGTAATTGAAGTGGTCAAGAGCTGGACGATAGGGTATTTCGGACGATGGGATATTTGAATTTAGATAGTAGGGAAAGGGCTTAAAGGTTGTGGGTTATCTTCTTCACTCCACAGGAAGTAATCGCGAGATAAAATACAGGTAATTTTTAATTTGTTTATCCATACAGCGTTTTTACACGGGTGTGCGGAGTTGTCTATTGAAAAGCCTTTAAGGTAAGCTTTCATTCGCTCGACCAGCCCTGCGTTGAGGATGTAAAAAAAAAAAACGGTACAAACTATTTGCAAATTTACTGGTACAGAATCTTTTAATTCGCCCTGAAAAATATTAACCGATGAACACTTTCTCATCTATGAGTACTGATAAGGACCTAATTGTCTTTTTGCCTTTTTTTTAGCTCGGTAGTTTTTCGGAGAAAGTATAAGGTATTTTCGTCAGTGGCGTCGTTGCATTGGTGTTGGCTTTATTGTTGGCGTTGGTGATACAAAATTAACCGTGACCATATCTTCATATCTGTTGTTATTGAAGATATTCTAAACTTGGCACATGTGTTCACCATCACAAGAGCTATCTAGAGTACCAAGGGGAATAACTGTGAAATCATTTTTTTTTTTTTGTAAAACTAATCACCTTTTTTCGACGTAGACTTTTGCATTATTCAGCACCTGCCGTCGAGTTTTGGCCTTATAGGCGATGATCGTATTTTGTCTAGTTTTCGTGTATTATCAAGATGAATGATTGAGTGTTATTAGGCTTATCAAACTTTTTTGCATAACAGGAAAATGTCATGAACATCATGAGAAATTTTTAATTTTTTTAATCATTTTGTCGATAAGAACTGGCTCAAAGCTTCGTCCGACGATCGGAGGATGTTTCTAAATGCATCATGTGGATGTTTATTATAAGCTGCTATGTATTTGCGCTTCACGTAAGCATTCAATCTGAAATGTAGGCTCCTTTAGTCAGACATGCGTTTCTCAGAATTCACGAATTTAATATTTCTTAAGATTTTTAGTCGAGATTTTTCGCACGGCGTCGTAGAATTTCAACTGAATCGCACTAGACATCCCTATCTAAAATCTTAGGAAATCTTAAAATCTTTAATCTAAAAAAACGCAACTCTGACCTTCGTCCACACAATGATATCTATATACTAGCATTCGTTATCTCAAAAAAGGTAGATGTTACATTTTAAGCCATTTCCGAAAATGTATACCGTATATTTTTCGTTTTACGTCGCACTGCATTTAGTACGCATTTGCAACGAATATCGAAGAAGACGTTAAAGAAATCGCATTTGACAAGTGAATTTAGCTTAATCTTTAGCTTACCGGAGTCTATCTATAAGAAACCTCATAGTCTGAGATAGTGGAAACGTAATAGTTCCACATCATTTCGAAATTCATTAACTTTCACAAAGTTGGCCGAATGAAAAACATCAGTTCACACTTTTTAAGTTCATTACTACCGCAACGTTGCGGAACTATTGCGGGTCCACTACCTTAAATAAAACTTCATTTCTATTCGTGTATTGAGAAACCGTTTTTGACCGAATCTCTTTCAGGAAAGACGAAGCAATTTGTCTGAAGGATGACGACGCCTGTAACCGAAGCCAGTAATCCATTCACAGAGGATATAGATGTCGCTTCTCCAGAAGGTGGGTTTTCAATCACGTGACTCGTCATATGGAAATAGGTCATCCGTAATTTCTGTTAAATAGTGCAAGAAAAAAAAGATTGGAAATATTAAAGGTCAACCAGTGATCATATCTCGAAAGTAATTATAAAAATATGAGGAATGGCTGTTCTAATTTCATAAAACCGTGTCGTGATGCTTATGAATGTACATGTAAACTGTTACAGTTCTATAATTCACGATTTTCGCTCCTTTCACCGAGACTACTAATAGAATTGAGCTTGTGCGTGACATTTTCAACATTTCAAATGTGCGCCAAGCAAAGACTCTGGCCAGCCTGTGCATTTGCACAGTCTGACCAGGGTGTTTACCTTGCGCTTTGTAGAAAGATAAATTCCCAAAGTATCTTTAGACAGTCAGGCAAACTTTGAATTATTCTATGTGGCAGGCTAAATTGCTTGATGTTGGCCCTTCACGCACATGTCAAATTGTTGGAAATGTCACGCACAAACTCAATTGTCCTCCAATATTTAACCCGTTAAGGTTAACTGTCAGATTAAATCAATAGTTTTGACAAAAATCTGTCACTATCAATTAGCAGAAAATTAAAGCGTTCCGAGCTTCGGAGAACAAACGGTTTAAGAGTCAATTGCTTGCAGTGAAGGAATTAGAGAAACAATTGATTAATAAGATAATCTTGCTTGCAGTGCCGTTTCGGATAAGCTATTGGTTACAAAGAGGATGTTGCATGCGTTCCCTTCTTCTTAGAATCAGCCGGTTAGCCTGCAAAGAAGATTGTACTTTTTTCTTAAAACAACAACTACATTGTACTACTTCAATAACAATAGCGACTTGCATGTGTTCAAAGTCTTTTTAGAAAAACTCACAAAGAGGGCCTTGTTACAATGATAACATGGCCTGCGCACCATATTTCCGAGCTACATTCGGTAACATGGAGAGTATGACCAACAATATCCAAAAGTTTGAAAAAAAAACGGTATACTGCTGTTGGTATGTTATCAATGACAACTGCAAGGGTAATTCAACTCTTGTAAAGCATTTTATCATTTTCATGCAATGAAGCCTGTATTGACCTGATATCGCCTGCCTGATAAC
This sequence comes from Fragum whitleyi, assembly GCA_948146395.1. Taxonomy (NCBI): domain Eukaryota; kingdom Metazoa; phylum Mollusca; class Bivalvia; order Cardiida; family Cardiidae; genus Fragum; species Fragum whitleyi. The sequence goes on along the minus strand of OX411548.1, from coordinate 17,624,710 downwards.
ATAACATGATATCAGGTAGACCATTTTTAGAAACAATTTGCATACACTTTCACCAGACTTTCTTTTATTTTTAAGAGTTTATTACATTAAAGCGCTAAAAATTGATTGCACGATAAATAGAATAACATGCCAATGTCTTAAAATATTAGTGTTATCTGAATTCCGCTGTGAGAAATTATCATGCCTCGGCAAAGCCTCGTCATGATAAATTCTCCCAACCTCGACCAGATAACATTGATATTTTAAGACATTAACATATTATTCTCTTTGTATTACCAAAACGCTGACTGTAGTTATCTGAGAAAGATGTCATTAGACCTAATTGAATCACAACCGATTGTCAGCACTCAACTATATATTTTAGCAAGCTTTGGTATCTGTTATTAAAATATTTTTTGCCGTAGTCAAGTATCGAACCTAGAACAAAGTACATGGAAGTTATTCATATCACATTTTATAAATGAACACGAAAAGCCTATTTATTCGTGTTACATACGAATCAAAGATCTTCTTTGGCTCAGTGGTCAGCGCATTGGACTTGTAAAGCAAATATTTGAATACTGTTGTCCGTGTGGGTTCGACACAGGCTCACGTCGGATATTTTTCAGCTATGCTTCGGAAGAGGACAGTTCGTACGTAACAATTCGTTTGTTTATTTCAGATATTGTGTCCTTACTAGAAAAATGTGACCAGGAAATATTTGACGGCCACAGGGACAATAAGGTAACGCACTGGGAGTTTTCGTTAACTGATTGCTATTATCACTTAGTTGGTCTAACCTTCCCACTGAATGGTGACAAATAGTATTAGTTCTGTTTACAGCAAAGTGTCCGTTTTGTGGCTGCATTATAATCGACAGTAAAATCCTTAAACTTTATATTTTGGCTTTTGGTATATTTATTCCCCACGTCCGAAGGCTTTTTGTCTATTCGTCAGCCCGCCCGTAAGAAGTTTACGTATCGTACGCAAGCCGAAAATACACCTCATGAAGAACCTAGAAACTTCTTTCAAAATTCCACTACTTCTCGCTCAGCCATCGTTATGTCGCAGGTCGAGATAAGAACTTTAATCACGTTTTTATGCCCCCACATCGATAGATCGAGCCATATTGTTTTGCACTGTCTGTTAGCATATCCATATTTTACCTGCCTGTCTGTCCTTTTGTCCACACCAACATAAAGACCTCCAGAAAAGGTCAAATTCAAGGTCTTATATGTCGAAAAAATTAAACTTCATATCAAATTTTATTTCGCTGCTGATTGTCGTCGCATCGAATTTCGTTATGATGTTGATTACCGTATTTTATCTTATGACTTTACAAATATCCGTGTGATAACATCCCATGTGATATTTCTTATGATGTCACACGGATATTTTTAGAACAATGACATAATGCGGTCATTTCTAGAAACTTGTATTTCTGTTAGAAACATCGACGAAAACAAGGCAAACAGAGCTTATAAGATGATACGTACCTAGTATATTGTATGAAAACATATCTAACTCCGGTTGTGAGAATTATTAATTATCTCGGCAGAGCCTCGACAATTATCAATTCCCCCAACCTCGCTAGATATTCTTTTTCATACAAAACACTAAGTACGTATTTTATATGTATCGAACTTCTGTATCTGAAAAATAGCAGTGGTGGGGTCATTGGTGTATGACAAACACATCTTGTTTACCTTTTGTTGTTATTTCTATATTACCGAAAGAAACAACTACAGTTAACAACTACGTGAAATTGACAAGGTGAATGATTTTGGAATGATTCTGGAATGAAATTGAATGAGTGCGGGGAGTGAGTTTTGAGTGAATTTAATGGGAGGTAATCCTAGGTGGTAATCAGGATGAACAAAATTAGCTATATGTATTACCCCCCTTTAATAAAATATGCATAAAAATTCTGTAATTAGCTTCCTATTTTTTCAAGAACCAATCAGACGCCTAAAATTTCAATTATATCAGTGAAATCGCGATTTGGTTCTTGTTTTATTCAGTTTGAAGGTTGTTGTTTATCTTATATTTTTTAGTAATTTTGAGCGTTTATGGATGGTTTGAGTGAGTGTTTGGAATGAATGATTGAAGCGCTGAGTGAGCGATTTAGAATGTTTTTTATTGAGAAGAATGTCAATTCCACGATGTTATTAACTGTATGTTTATTTCAGGCGATGTTCTGTTCAGACATACTACAAACAATAGAGAATGTGTCTTCTAGGATTCAAGAGGCTATCCAGGTAAACAAATTATACAGATCCATGCCCAATAGTGAGATAGGCTATGTTTTAGATTTGGACAGGGATTTTCGAATTATATGTCTTATATAAAGTGTAAAACCCATGTTTTCATTGATAAAGATGTTAGAAAAACATTATGTTCACATGTACTTTCCCTGATACGTGCTCGTGATTTATGAAAAAAGCCTATTTCAAAAACTTACTTAAGGAAATCACGCTTGTGAGAATTATTGTCCAGGCTTCAGTACAAATATATATTCTCTTCTGAATATTACAAAACAAAGTTATCAACACATAAGTGATATTATTTATTCATCACATGATTTTAATCTGTTGATAAATTGTATGCCCGTCTAAAGACGGAACGAATTACGGCGTTTGGCGACCTTTGTCTTGGCGGGCGGGCGGTGTTCACTTCTTTGTCCGGAGCATAACTCTGCCACCTTATGTCCGTTTGGCTATAAATTTTGCAAATACGTTCTTCTAACGATTACGGCATGCAATGCACAAAAAGTACTGGTAGAATCCCTGCCATTTCATAGGAAAAGGGACATTGATGAAGATGTTCTTGTTTACACTCTACAGGCCATGAATGTGGCCCACTCTTTGTGAAATTATGTCAAATTATCTGTCGGGTCACAAGGATTACCCTTTTTGGAATTTTGAAGGGTTCATTTTATATCACAGGAAATGGGACCTTAATGTCAATTTTCTTGCTTACACTCTAGGAGCTACAGTTCTTGTACAATCTTCATAAAATTTGGTCAGAATGTATATCTAGTCAAAAGGATAATCCCTACAAAACAATGTATTGTCCTATGAGAAATACAGAAAAAGGGACCATTATTCTATTATTCCACTCGAGGGGATATTTTCTCCCCAGTTATTCAGTATGTTCGTCTTGTCAAAGGATTAATCCTTTCATGAAACTTGTTTAGAAAAGGCTAGAAACTTATGCGGGGATCATAGGAATAGAAAAATGTCTTTCTTTGAAAAATGTAATGGTCATTCAATGATCTTTAAAGCATTTAAATTTGCCACGGGAGGTGTCAAGGAGACGGAGGTGAGCGAAATAGGACCATTATGGTCCTCTTGGTTTTTTAGCTCGCCCGGGACGAAAGTCTCGGAAGAGCTATTGTCATACCCTCGGATGTCGGCGTCACCGTCGGCGTCAGCGTCGGTGTCGGCGTCCGCATTAGGTTAAAGTTTTTTTATTTCTATCAATATTTATCCTAGAGGCTTGTGTTTTTACAGAAACACTCATTAGGGCATAGGCTTTCATTTGAGAGCAACATCCATGTCGAAATGACCTTTAGACTGTGACCTTGACCCTTTCAAAAAAACTTTAACCAAAAACTTTAACCAAAAACTTTAACCCAAAAAACTTTAACCTTGCTTATATTTTCTGTAAGCTTTAAACTAGACACATCATTACTTCATATGCACACTCATTAGGTGATAGGCTTTCACCATAGACAAAGGTCCTTGACAATTTGACCTTTACCTTGACCCTTTGTGGACTTAGAAAAACTTTAACCAAAAAACTTTAACCAAAACTTTAACCTTGCATATATTTTTTACTGCTCTAACCTAGGGACATCATAGCTTCATATATATACTCAACAGGTGATAGGCTTTCACCAGAGACCAAGGTCCTTCACAATTTGACCTTGACCTTTATCATTTGTGGACTTAGAAAAACTTTAACTGTAAACTTTAACCAAAAACTTTAACCTTGCTTATATTTTCTGAATGCTTTAACCTAGGGACATCATTACTTCATATACATACTCATTAGGTGATAGGCTTTTGTGAGAGATAAAGGTCCTTGATAATTTGACCTTGACCTTTTATGAACTTAGAAATACTTTAACCGAAATTCTTTTACCAAAATCTTTAACCTTGCTCATATTTTCTGAATGCTTTAACCTAGGGACATCATTACTTCATATTCATAGTCACCAGATGAAAGGCTTTCACCAGAAACCAAGGGCCTTGGCAATTTGACCTTGACCTTGACCTTTTATGGACTTGGAAAAACTTATACTGAAAAACTTTAACCAAAAATTTAACCTTGCTTATATTTTCTTAATGCTTTACTCAGGGACATTATTACTTCATACACATACTCACTAGGTGATAGGCTTCACAATTTGACCTTGATCTTGACCTTTTGTGGACTTAAAAAGATTTTAAAGAAAAACTTCATGTTTGATACAAAGAAATTCCATTGGTAACCTCATCTGCTTGTAGGCTTTCACTTTACCCTAACCTTATACATACAATTAAAACAAAAAAGTTTTATATTTCTTAATTACTACTCAAACAGATATATATTAGATAATGGACTTTAACATTGAAAGAAACCACTTTGAACTTCGGTCAAGCGCTGTTTGTGACAAGCAGCTGTTTGGGCGAGCTTCGTTGTCCGCGGACAACTCTTATTTTTTCATTTCAGCGGCCAGAAGAAGGACTGGTTGTTTTTAGCGGCTGTGGTACCTCGGGTCGTCTAGGATTTATTGTCGCTGTAAGTATATCTCATTTACATTATAGCATTGGGCATTCTAAAAGATGACCCGCAAATAGGCAAAATAATGTCAAAAACATTTGAAACAAAGATTTGATTGTGTACTGATTACCAGTATTTCATAAATACGCACACGAATTGTTATAGAATTTCTAAGATTAAATAAATGATTCATTATCAAAATTTCGTTGTGTCATATTAGTGAGTTAACATTGCACAATATTGAAGCGTTCGATACATTGCGTTAAGCTTTAGATATGTAATTTAATGTCCATCGTTACCTTAATAAATGGCAACTCACATAAGCTATATCGATTTTGACTCATGGAGACTTTTTTGTTCATTGCCAGAAAACAATATCTGAAATTATGATATGACCTACTTCGCGGGAGTAAAATAACCCCGTTGAATATTTTATATATTTTACGGGTGTTATTTCACTAGTGGAATAACTATGCAAATGAGCTAAGAACGAAGAACAACGTTGTATTTTTGTTGTGACAATGACGTCATAATGGATTTGCTGACGTCATTTCGCAAACGGCGTTATATATTTCGCGGAATAAATTGAATCGATAAATATCGAATTTTCCTAGTTTTATCACAAAAATTAAAATGATATTTTAAACAGAATTTCAAATTTGTGCTCATTAACGACCGAATTTATTTACTCATCATCTTAAACAGATAAAAACTCGGCGCAGCCTCGGTTTTATCTGTTTAAAGATGACTCGTTTAATATATATTCTGTATTCAATGACCAATCATTTTATATCCTCTATTTAATTATTGTATTTTAATAAAGGATCAGTATTAATGACATGATGAATTATCATCTTCATTTTAATTTTTTCACAGAGAACATTTAATGAAATCCTTATCCAAGACGGTAAATCGCCTGTATTCCGATACCTGCTGGCCGGAGGGGATAAGTAAGTAACAATGACGTCTAAACATTGAATTAGAATTTATCTTATAACTATACAAATATCCGTGTGATAACATTCCGTATGATTTTTTTATGATAGCACATAGTTATTTTAGAACAATGATATAATGCGGCGAAAACAAGACAAATAAAGGTTATAAGATAAATATAATAAATACTTAATGTACATTGTATGAAAAAAGCCTCGACAATAATCAATTCTCCCAACCTCGTTAGATATTTTTTATCATACAAAACACTAAGTATGTATTATACTGCATTGGTTCAAAATAATATTGTCATAATACCCCCATTCAACTAAAAAGGCCCTTTCGACATCAGTTAAATAATTTCAGTATATTTATAGCTCGGCTGTTTGCAAAAAAATCCGAGTAATACCACTACATTGGAGTCGTTCGCGTTGGCGTTTTGTTGGCTTTAACCTTTAACCTTGATCATATCTTTGTTGTTATTGAAAATATCCCAATGAAACTTTGTGTATGTGTTCACCTTCACGAGAGCTATCAGGACTTCAAAGGGGCTTTGAAAGCATTTTTGTAAGAGTAAGATTTTTTTGCACCGTCCGTCACCTGCAGTCAAGCGTTGGCACCTTTAGGCAGTGCTGTTGTTTGAAATGGTAAAGCCTCGGTATGCTTTTTTGACAAACAAGCACCTTGGGTTTTTTTTAACAAGGAAACACTTCTTTTTACAATGTATAGTTTTTAATGCCGGATAGTTTATTCGAAATTTTATCTACATCACCAAGCTTATTCAAATTGAAATCATTTTCAAAGACTTCATGAATATCGAATACATTGTACTTAGACTTCTTCAGTACTTGAGTATCTCGATTGAACAAAATTATGTTTATTTGCAATTTATTGTCTACAGGGCACTGTTTACATCACAAGAAGCCAACGAAGACGATCCGCATGAGGGAGCGAAGTCTTTACAAGAGGTAAGATAATGGGCATATAGAGGATAATCGTCAGTGTCAGATAGAATTATATAGCATTATGGTCTACCGTTATTTCTCGATAATCCATCGAAAAGCTTTTATCTTTTTATTGTGACAGAAGAACGTCACAAGACACTTTGAAATAAAAATGAGACAGAGTTATACCTACTTCTTCACCGTCGATAACCTTTTTAAGAAATGCGCCATGATCACCCCTCCAATGCTAATAACATTTATTATTTTGATTACTGGACGGTACAAAAATGTCGAAAACAAAAGACCAAACACCTTTCGAAGACGGTTAGAAATCATTAGTCTTGTTGATGTGATTAATACATGTATTACGTAAATTATAATTTTTAGCTTCACTGGCGTAAGTGCGTCCGAGCGTCCAGTCGTAAACTTTTTCTTTAAAAATCTTTTCCTCAGAAAATACTGGATGAATTTCAGCCAAACTTCACAGGAAAGTTGTTCAAGGAATTTTGATCCACTGAAAAACATGGATTTAATGGGCGTGGCTTATTTCCAAAATTGGTAAAAAGTGAGTTTTCTCGGATTCTAATTGATGGATACCCATTAAATTTTACATGAATGATCCTTGGGTGACCCTTTATCAGTCTACAAAAAATATTGTGATCGAATGGAAAATGTGCATTTTTTTGGCGGAGGTCATTTCTCTATATGTTATATAGTGGAAACTTTGATAAACATTTGCTCAGAATGTAATTGATGGATATCAACCAAATTTCACTAGAATGGTCCTTGAGTGACCCTTTATCAGTCTACCAAAAATGTTTCGTGATCGGATGAAAAAACATGTTTTTTATGGGCGGAGCTCATTTGTCAATATGTTATAAAGAGGAAACTTTGAAAATCATTTTCTCAGAATGTAATTGATGGATATCAAGCAAATTTCACTGTAATGATCCTTGAGTGACCCTTCATCAGAATGTAATTGATGGATATCAAGCAAATTTCACTGGAATGATCCTTGAGTGACCCTTTATCAGTCTACCAAAAATGTTTGTGATCGAATGAAAAATATGTATTTGATGGGTGGTGGTCGTTTGTCAATATGTTATAAAGAGGAAACTTTGAAAATCAATTTCTCAGAATGTAATTGACGGATATCAACCAAATTTCACAGGAATGATCATTGAGTGACCCTTCATCAGTGTACCAATTTTGTGATTGGATGAAAAATATGGATTTTATGGGCGGAGGTCATTTCTCAATATGTTAAACAGAGGAAACTTGGAAAAATCATTTTCTCAGAATATAAGTGATGGATATCAACCAAATTTCTCTGAAATGATTCTTGGGTGACATTTATCAGTCTACCAAAAATGTTTGTGATCGGATGAAAAAACATGTTTTTTATGGGTGGGGGTCATTTATCAACATGTTATAAAGTGTAAACTTTGAAAATCATTTACTCAGAATGTAATTGATCGATATCAACTAATTTTCACTGGAATGATCCTTGAGTGACCCTTTATCAGTCTATCAAAAATAATTGTGATTGGATGGAAAAAATGTGTTTTATGGGCGGAGGTCATTTCTCAATATGTCATATAGTGGAAACTTTGAAAATCATTTTCTCAGAATGTAACCGATGGATATCAATCAAACATTTTTGGTATTATATTTGGGTGACCCATTATCAGTCAACCAAAAATTATTGCGATTGGATGAAAAAATGTCTTTAATGGGTGGAGGCCATTTCTCTATATGTTATATATTTGAAACTTTGAAAACCATTTTCAACATCAGTAGAACCTCAAATATCTAAAAATCTAGTCTAAACTTTAATTTGCTTTTACAAGAATTTCAAGCCTGTGGAGAGACTCAAGCCATTCATGGCTTTCTAGTTGTGTGTTTCATGTATTGCAATGCTGAAAGACGACGCTTGTGTAATATATAATGGCATAGATTTTCGATACTCTACTTGAAGCTTAGATAGGGTTAATTCCCGTTTTTTCGGGCGTTAACATTCAAAGAGACCCTAAAAATGATAGCATTTTGAGGGTCTCTGCAAATGTTAACGCCCGAAAAACGGGAATTGACGCTGTTATTGAATCAGAAAAAAACTTCAGTAGTTATTCACAGAATGCTAAATGATTCATAGGCAGTATAAGTAGATCCAAACCCACAAATGTGCCGGAAAATGCGTTATGCATTGCACCGTCACTTTGTTTAGACCGACGTTGCTTGGTTCACTTATGACGTCACAAAAATTAACACAGAAATGGGACCAACGTCTTCATTTATGCTTTATATTGAGACATAGAATCTGTTAAAGTGTATAGGTCCAGACCGATAAAATTCAATTGCCGGCACGCGAATTTACTTATAATCCTCGTTTTCTCCTGTTATCGCCTTTGTTTGATTTGTTAACGAATGCTCATAACGACCCGAAAACGCACATTTTACGCAATTATAACGGATTTACCCTTGAATATTAGCATGTGACAATCATATGTCCTATTGAAAGTGATCCCTGCTTTCAGGATGACAAAACGCTCCAAACTATTTGCCAATTTTTATTATTGCTCTTGCGTGCAAAGCGGTGTAAAATTTACACACAGTTTGCAGCCTTTTGTCACGTTGAACGCGGGGCAGAAGTGTGATGAGTTTCGTTAAAATTGATTATGACGGTTAGACGTCAGACCGCGACTGAAAATCTTTTTGTTGATAATAGTTCGCTATACACCCCCATCAGACTTTATTCATGGACACATAAACCCGAAAATGAAATTATATCCATTGTAACACGATTCTGATAACAGTTTTATTGTCCTTTTCCTGATGTAAAATAGTTTTAAAACACCTTTCTGGATGTAAAATTAATGCACAAGTAATGGTATTGACGCTAGGAGAATTTCATAGAAAGCGAAGCGCATCATTTAGCACGTGGGCTATATGACTCTAAAAGCATCGACGTTCGCGCTAAATATGACGTTGACTTTAAAAAATGGGCGGAGTTATCTTGGCAAATAACATGACAAATAAATTTTATTGCGAATGAAGTTCTGTGTTATTTCTTAGTTATTCATGCGTTTTGCGCCATCGTGAGATTATTAAAATTTGATTACAATAAATACCTATTCGAATTTGTTAGCATAGCTATTTCATAGGATAGAAATGTAGACTTTGAACTTACTTTGAATTATTGGGTATACTATTGATCTGCAAAATGCACATCCGTGTATTTCTTTAGTATTGAGATTATTATTACAGCAACATAAATATTTTATTTTCAGGTATCAATCAATAAGAAGACAGTAGTTTATATAGGGATAACCTGTGGCTTATCTGCACCCTATGTGGCTGGGCAGCTAGACTATTGTATGGATAACCTGGAAGTGTTCACTCCGGTGTTGTTAGGCTTTAACCCAACACAGCTGGCTAGGTTCGTTTACTAGTTTCAGCATTTAAGCCAGTGCGTGATATTGCCAATAATTTGAAATATGCTTGGGTCTCAAACACTGAGCAGCCAAGCCAGTGCAAAGCAAAAACTCTGGCCAGACTGTGTGGATACACAGGCTGCAAAGATACATATAGAGTATTTGGGGTTTTACTTTTAATTTAACAATACTTGCACAAATCTTATATTGTGGACACTGATCGAGACAATTCTAATGAGTACCTAAATCATAGGGTGTAAATGTGAAATAAAGGTTATAGACTGGAAATACACCCTCTTTTCTGTGAATCGGAGGTCATAGTCTTTGGTTGGAGCAAATTTGAAATCGTTGGATATAACATGCATTGGCTCATTTATAAAGGCACGGAAAATAACATATATTTTTATAACACTTTTAAATCATCACAAACCACCGAATATATGAAAGAGACCTGTAATTTTTTATAAATATTTTGAAGTTATATAAACTAGCGCAATTCTGTATCAGTTCCTAAATTCTGGTCCAAAATATCTGATGTTTTATCTCGTCAATGAATCAATAATGAAAATTATAATATGACTTACGTCGCGGGAGTGAATTAATCCCGTTGAATATTTTTGATATTACACGGGTGTTATTACACTAGTAGAATAACTATGCGAATGAGATCAGAGCGAATAGCAGCGCTAATTTGTAACCGCGAAAATGACGTCATAAAGTATTTATTGAGACGCCAGTTTTAAACGACGTTATAAGTTTCGCGGAAAAATGAAATGTTGAATTTCAAGAATTTTGACGATTTTTTGCAAAAAATGGGGTCATTTTATCAATAGAATATAAAATTTGTGCTCATAAAATACAGAATTTATTAAACTCGTCATCTATAAACAGATAAAAACTCGGCGGAGTCTCGTTTTTATCTGTTTATCGATGACTCGTTTAATAAATTCGGTATTTCATGACAACTCATTCATTAACCTCTATTTAGGTATTAACAAAAAATCTATATAGAACAGCAAACGAAACGATTAAACTGTGATATTTATGCACGTTGATAAATTTTTTTTTTACAAATTCACCAAATATCTCAAATATTTTAAAACTTTTGACAACAAAGATGTCCCACCCTGGAAAAAAAACAAACAAAAAAAAAAAACAAAAAAAACCCCCGAAAATAGAGACAAATCGGATAAAGAGAATACCAAGAATCTCATTATTTTAAATAATTATGTCATAATGTGTCGGGATAGCGTTTGATAGAAATAATAATTTTTTGTTGAAAAGTTGCATTGTAGTACATGTACTTTGATATTATCTATTTTCAGAAATACAAAAATCGAGTTATGGGATAAAACTTTCTCCGCCGGTAGGTTTTGTCATAGATTTTTTGTTCTTTTAGACAAGTTAATAATAATTAGAAAAATAAACAAAATTAATAACATGATGTGTTTGTGAAATATCATTGTCCCGCCACTGCAATTTTTCTGATACAGTAGTTTGGTACAATACGGTAATCAATTGCACAATTTGTTCAATTCTGTAATTCTAAATTCAACTTTAAGTCTATTATTTCCACATTTTTAACCCCGAAAAAGACTTTGACATTGACTGATGATCTTACAGTTGGTGCCAACAGAAAGGTCTTGTAATATTCATGTTTAATATGAAGACTTAAACCAAACAAAAGTTTTTGGAGTACAAATTTCTAATATGACAGAGGTATTTATAGTATAGTAAATAGTAATACTAGCAGTTGCTTTAGTCAAAGTCATTCAAAATTGATGAAGCGCCATATCAAAAACATTCCGAACACCAATTCATTTTGTTTCACAACGGATAAAAAAAATATAGCCTATTATAATTATTTTATAAATATTCCTTGATTTCAATTGCTGACGTTGACTTTGAGACGCCTTGTAATTTAAGAGACACAAATCTTTTATTAGAACAGTATCTTTCTATAAAGTGAGGTGAAATAAGATATCATTTATTTCGATCAAATTTCTCATTTGATTTTTTTGCAAAAAGAATTTTCACATAGTTTAATTCACAGCGTTCTTTAGAATAACTGTATTTTTGTTCTTATTCGATTTTGAAAAAAAAAGGGATGTAAATCTTATCATTTACTTGAAAGAACAGAACTCATTAAGCGTCTATGAAAGTCTATGAAACATTAAAACAAATTGTTTTCCATTTCTTCTAGTTGTAGATCGCATGAGATCGTTAATAACTAAGGGGAATCAGTGCTATATTCTTAATCCAGTTGTTGGGGTACGTATACCAGTTTTGGACCGGAGGTTATAAAAATTTTCTCGTGCTCAACTTTGAATTTTCTCAAATTTGGAATTCAATTTGATGTATTAACATAGAAGATAAAATTGATCAATTGTTATCGATAACAACTTATTAATATTATCTTTGATTTTCAAATATTAAATTAGTATATAATAAAATTTCGGCTTTAGTCTCAAGTTGAAATTTGAAAAAAAAAAATGAGATGAGAATGAAAAAAGTTTTATAGCCTCCGGCCTTGGTCCACCAAATCGGCATTTTCGAAACCTGATTCTAATGCCTAATTTAATGTCAGGGAAACCGATGACTCTCTCTCTCTCTCTCTCTCTCTCTCTCTCTCTCTCTCTCTCTCTCTCTCTCTCTCTCTCTCTCTCTCTCTCTCTCTCTCTCTCTCTCTCTCTCTCTCTCTCTCTCTCTCTCTCTCTCTCTCTCTCTCGCCCACTCTCTCTCTCCGTCTTTTAAAGATACCTCTCAACACCAATAAATACGAAATCCATCTAAATACAAAATCTATATTCCAAAACTGCGACTTCACGACTAAAGACTCGCATTGAGTACTTTTTTCTAGCCTAGCAAAAAAGCTTCCATGCAATGCATAGTGACTGAGTCTACCAAACATTGAAGACGTTATTAAACTAAAGGATAGTGGGAGAAGTCCCACTTTTATGTAAGTTTTACCACAAATGCTTTCAGAGAAAATCCGACACATCGCTGTTTAGCCATCGTGTCGGCGTCTTCGTTGTCACCGTGCGAAAACTTTAGTCGGAAAGAAAAAAAAAGGGGGGGGGGTAAAATATAAGCACGGAAGTTGGCTGATTAAGGATAAAACAACTATTGTTCTCGATAATAAAAAAAATCCATAATATCGTGAAAGACAGGGAAAGAATATAAGTGTAAGAATAAAAAAAAAAAGACTCAATCTATTTGTTTCCCTGATTTTATTACGTCAAACTTCAAAAGTAGCAGACGAGGTTTTGTCTTGTTTCTGCGTCTGTGATGCTACTGAGAGACAGCGAGGGAATCATTTTGGCGGGGAATTCCCGTTTATGTCAGATGAAAGGCGGAAAGGCCCATAACAACGCGTCAGTTTTGTCACTTTGATTAAGTACGCTTATCCTTCATGTGCAAGACGAAGCGAGTGATTTCCTTTGTATTTTTTCCTGCATATTAATGAAACCTCCATGTTTGGATAATAAGCTGTTGTGCAAAGTCCCCCTTATCAGAAATTTTAGATTTTACGATGATCGCCGAAGTCTTTGATATTCGAATCTTTCAGATGAAAAACAGAATAAATAGATTAACAAGTCGCATAAAAATTATTGCTGTATAAGTTGGCTACTAACTCATGAACTTAAATGTTTTCAGTCGTAGTATTTACTCGAATTCAATGCAAAAGTTACCTTTTTATTTACAAAGAGTATTTTTTTCAGTTCTGTTTTGATGATATAGATAAAAAAATCTCTTCCTAGAGGACCGGATAATAAGCAAATATTCTTTAATCCTTTCCGGTGATTTATCGAGAAATAACGATAGATAATTACTTGATAATCTCACTACCAAACCAATGAAAATATCAAAACATTAAACACTGCTTTCGTTCGTTTCACTCCTGTTTTACTTTAGCTGAGTGGAGCCCACCAAACGAAATTTTAATGAAGTTGCCAAGCAATCGCGTGCAAACTGACGCGCTTTCAGTAAATTTGTCCAAATTTCAAAGATTTTCAAAGATTGCCCATTTTTGTAGCATAGAATAATCGTTTGTTTTTCCAAGTCATTCGTAATCAACACAAACCTATATTTTCACTCGATGATTTGCCACTAGTGAAAATTTAGCTTTTATTGTTAATTTAATTAAATATAAATAGATTTTAGACTGAAACAAACGATTATCCTTTATCTATTACCATTATAAAAACAAGCTAGTGCCCGTCTATTCCATTAATTTAAGCTGCGAGGAAAGCGGCAAATCTTCTGGCCAATCTGTCCATCTGCACAGCCTGACCAAATTCTTCATTGTAGGCTCTATAGTTAGACAGAGTTAAGTTCTCTTATGGCAGAAAGCGAATATTCTTTTTGCATTATGTGAGTCTCTATGCATCTCGATGCCTGTACATTGTTGGCAATGTTACACACAGGCCACAATGCAGTTCTATAAAGAGCGATCGGTTGATGTGCGTTGTAATTAGTAGAATTTATGTCCCCGCTAAAAAAATGGCGACGGATATACATGTATATATTTATAGACATAGATCTACTTACCTCTATCTTTGTGTGAGTGTGTGTATGCGCGTGGGTGTGAGTGTGTGTCTCATTCTTGTCCAGAGCATAACTTCTGCATTTATGGACGAATTTCAAAATATCTTTGCACACTTGTTCCCCGGAGTAAGTACTAGTGTTACGCCTCAGGTCAAAGTCACAGCTGGGGGTCAAATGGGTCACGAATAAAAATCAAGTATTTGCGAGTGTAAATGTGTCTTTGACTCATTTCTTGTTTTTAAAAAAGTTTACAGAATACATACTTCTTCAAAATAAAAAAAACATATAAACGCTGTAGTCTAATAATTATGCCCAAAAGATAACATCTAAAAACGAACAGAACATCTGAAAGCATGCAAGTCTTGTCGGACGCCTTTTTTGTCCGCAATTTTAAACACAGTTTATTCACTACCGTACAACTTGTGTACCAAACTCGTTCCAATCCTTCCATCAACCAATCTCTGTCTGGATATTCTGTTACGTGCCAATGTAACAAGAACGAAGTAGCCAGCAACAAACTTTACAATTAGTAATATTTATTGACAATAATTACAGAATTATTGACAAAATGAAATTAATACAAAAACAAATTACAATACCTTGAACGTTTAATCCTAAAGTTTTAATTTTCAGATCCAATTGAATTAAGTTCCTGGTCCACAAATAATAAGTCCAATAATATCCGAATATAAAATTAAACACACTTTAAATCACACTTTTTAGATAACGAGGAATCCTCTTTTAGTTTAACACAGTACTACGAAACCATTAGTCAAAACCAAGTGAACCAAGAATGCTGTAGGAATCCCTTTTTATAATACCATAGAACAATCTAGAATAGCATAGAACATTATAAGATTCTAAAGTTTGAATCACTTTCTAAAAGTCCTTTCTAGAAAGATCTAAAATATTCTACATACATGTTTACCTAATAGTCAAGGGATCGGAAATTTCCAAGACTAATTCTAAAAGTAGACACGGGAAAAACCATAATACATTACTTATTCATACATGTACATAACAATATAAAACACGTAGTAAAATTACAAATGTTGTCTTTGATATTCAAAGTATACTTACTATACTTTAATTGCATTTATGGATAGTCCCAGGGTCAAGGCCAAAGAAGATGGTCACTTTTTATAATCAGACAATCAACTATCACATTTCTGAATGGATTGAAATCGTACATTAATTGCTTTCCTTCATTTGTCTGATAGCTCCAAGTTTGAGATCAAATGTTAAATGGTTGAATATAGCGTTTACATACCGTAACATTCCTCTTATATATAAAGACGAAGAACTAATAGGGAAAATGAAGAAAAGAAAATTAAATATATAAAGAATTACATATTGTTATTCTCTTTTATGATTAAAAGTTCATATAGAACAAATTTTGTGATAGTCGGGTCAAGGTCAAAAGTCTTAGCTCAATTTCTTGTGTGATCGACATCAGTTGCTCTTCCAAAAATGACGTAGTTTCTGCATAGTATCACAATCTCAATTATAATCGCGGAGCCAGCGCAATACTTTTGCAAGTGCCTATAGATATATAGGCACTTACAATAGTTTTGCGCTGAACCCTCGATATGTCGATGCTGAACTTTTATTTTTTTTCAGCCGGAACCAATAACTGGTTCTAGTCGTATGAAGGGTGGCACCGCGACAAAGTTGCTTCTAGAAACTATGTGTATGAAAGCCTACATTGGTGCCTTTTATCCTGACAGACAGTGGTAGGTTCTTGATCTTGTAAATATTTTTACCTTTTCTAATATAAACGAATAAGAAAGTGATTTAATTAATTCTTGGAGGTGACAAATGAAAGCCTCATCACACTGTAATAATATTCAAAGCGAATTCATACAAAAAGAAATCATCATTGAAAACAACAACAACAAAAAACTCAACAAGAATCTCCATTTTCTTTTATTTTATGACTTCTACAGGGAACGATCGAACATCGAAATATTTTGTTAATTTCTGTAGGCAAGTATGGGTGCTCAATATTTTGTCCAAGGGTGCATAAATACTTTTATTGGCGGAGAGGAATGATGTTTTTGAAAGACGAAAAAGAAATATTTCTGCATCATTTTTTTTGCGTTCCTAGTTGTAAATATGTGGCACTCAGTTTCATTTAAACAAGTTTATTTGTATTTCTTCTCCGTAAATGTGGCGTGTATGTTGACAGTACAAGTCATTGAAACTAAAAAAAAGTTAACGACCTTAAATTATTTAATAATATTTCTTAAAATTTTTAGTTGGAATGTAATAGAAGTATGTTGAGGTAGTGGACCGGTTGTAGCTCCGCAACGTTTCGAATTTACTAGTAATGACGTTTAACAGTGTAAACCAAAGATTCCTGATTTCAATAGGAAACCTCTGTCAACATTTTGAAGGATCATCAGTTCCATCAGTTGCGGAACTATTACGGACCCATTATCTTAAGTAAGAATAATGTCATTTACTGTAGGTCTGTTTCAAACTACCTCAATACGTACAGACTCGTGTCACAGACAGTCTATAGTCAGAAGTCAAAGATTGGTAACATTATACAGATGGCCGGAAATAGGTAAGAGTGACTGTTTAGTTGGGGTATCATACATGCGTTCTTTTGTACTTTCGTTTATCTTTCGTTGCCTCTACACCATTGCCCAGTATAGTGACGCATCCAGGGACCCAGAACTTCTGTAATGGGGGTCGAACATACGAGATACAAACCAAAATCGTTTTAAAGGACGCAGATGTTGCGGGTTTAATAAGTATGCAGGACTCTCAAAACTTGTTCACGTAAGCCTGCAGGACCATTTGGGAATCAACTTCAGAAAAGAGTTGAAAACTGTTTTAAACAGTTTTCAATTCTTTCCTGAATTTTAACCCCAAAGGTACATAGTTCTTTTGCAATAGTCGGATGAAAGCCCTGTTATTCAGTGCCCTGGTAGGAACGTTAACCCACCAGATACCGGGGTACTCTATTACTAATCCCATCTCTATTTGTAATAGGCGTTGGTTTTGTTGTTTTTGAATGGGTTTTAACGCCGCTTTCAACAATTTCGCAGTTATATCGCGGCGGTCGGAGCACCTTACAATGGATTCCTGGTATTTCTTTCACCTGTACTACCATTACACCCTTTCCTAGCCTCCGACTGCTATCTCACATAGGTTTACGATTATATCAACCCATTGATGAGAGACAAACGTCGGAAAGGATTTATGCCGCCACCGGGGATCGAACCCACGACTTCTAGATTGGAAGTCTTATGCCTAACCAACTGCGCTATGGTGGCGGCAATAGGCGTTGGTACACGAGTGTATGATTCCTCTTCTGAGTGGCCTATTTTATATTCATTCGGATCACCACTCCACCAATCTCACGATCAACCTCGGATGTACATAGACGGACTATTTTTGAAAATTACGGGAAAACCTTGGAAAAACTAGATGACGTAAGATAAAATGGCGTTTGCCCTCGAAACTTTCAGTGAAAACCATCGACGTCGCCAACGCTACTCGTTTAGGTCACTGACGTGAAACCATCGTATCCTTATATTAATATCTACAGATTCTTAAATAATGGCCGAAAAATCTTAATTTTTGAGAATGATTCGTCATTCTCAAAAATAAAGATTTTTTCAGCCGTTATTTACTGTAAAAGATATAAATCTAAAGATAGCGCCGGTTGTATCCGCGCTAGTTTCTCACAATTTCGTTACATACCCATCCGCCTTACATACATCCTAGGTCTGGTGCAGTTTACGGAAATGGCCGAGTGATATTCCGAATGATTTTATATCTAACATGCCAGCACTATGCTGTTTGACTCACGATGCATCGGTTTGATGTACCTCACGAGAATCAATAAGTTGTTCGGTAGGTTAGCCCGGTATCGAATCGGTAATTTCTACTTTAGAAACTGAGCTTTTAGGATCGATCCCTTTTATGATAAATACTACAATAGACATTTAATGCCGCTATGCATTTGAATAATCAGGTGCACATTTCCTTTGCATTCGAGATTAAAGGCCAAAATTTGGTTATCGAGCTGTGGATACGTGGCCCGTCATGACTTTTTAGCCTTTGCATAAGATTTCCAACAATTTCATATATGTACATAGCAAAGACCCTGGCCAGCATGTGCATCCGCGCAGTCCATCCAGAGTCTTCCATGTGCGTTTAGTAGAAAGATTAGGTTAAAAAGTACTTGTGCACAATCAGGTAACTTTATATTTACAGTAGGTGGCTGTCTTCTCTGCTCAGTGTTTGCACCACACGCACATTCCAAATTGTTGACAATGTCACGTACAGGCTCATTTTATTTGTAGTTTGTTCAATCCTCAAGTAATTATTTATGCCTTATTCTAACTCAATTCTAAGCTACCAATCAGTACCAAATGATCACCGTGACCGCTTGTCGAAATACATGTATCTTAATTTAACCCTGTAAAAAAGTGAGAAACATTTTAATTATTATTAAGTGCTTAAGAAAGCCCATTTTTGACCGAGAAAAACTAACCACCAAATCATTATGCTAACCTAGTGATCTACAAAAATATTGTAAAACGTGTCTTCAATAAATCTTCAACCAGATCTCACCTGGCAACCTCACACGTCGTAATGTTAGGATTATGTAAACATCACAAAAAAAGTCGGTTGGATAGCGTGATTTGTAGATCTATAATGTCAACTTAAATACAGCGTGTCTGATATATCACCTGCCAGCTGGGATGTGCACTTTCAGACTTAAACCTCTACCACTTCCACCTTAACAGTATGAACTGTTGTGCGTCGTTGGACAAACAAAAAAATCGTAACTAAAGATTAATTAAAGCGTAGTTAAGAATTTGGTACTCCCGATGACGAAATTGATTGCGTAGGCCAATTAGGATATGGTTTGCAACTGGTTGACCCATAAATAGGCGAAGTTTACCTCGGTCAAATCTTGTAAAAAGGCGTAAATGAATGCCATGACATCTCTCACTGATACCTTTCATAGTGTTAGGCTTAAATAAACATCATCAGGGATTTAAGGGATGCAGGATTTGTGCATCTGTGACTCTTAAATAAGTAACCAGGACACTCAAAACTTTTTGATTAGAGTCCGTAGGACGCTCTTAGGATCAACTCCAGAAAAGAATTGAAAGCTGTTTCAAACAGTCTTCAATATTCTTTTCTGAAGTTGATCATAAAAGGCACAAATCTATCCAATATCTTGTGAAGTCTAATCCGGAGAATGTTTGAATATTTACACAAAAACATGACTATATCTAAAAAGAGGTGGCCTGCATTTAAAGCAAGGACTCCCAATTCTTTAGAAAAAGACCCCTATGAGCCTAGCTATTGAGTCCTTGGGACCCCATTTTGCTGTTGTCGTGCTAAAACCCTGCATCACAATAAAGACGGTAGCCCAGCGTGCTTTGTGGATCTGCAGAAAACTCTTATAATGGATTTTATTCTCGCGCTGATAAGATAACAAAAGTAATTGACTTTCTTATGAAGAGTTAATTCGAGGTCCCCGTCTGACGAATGTTTAAATCGAGTATCTTGAAGAACCATTGGGAGCTCACCAGTTGATTCGTCCTGTATCGACGGTACACCATTCCTTTTTTCTTGGTTTATCTTTCAAATAGGCAAACTATTTGGTATCGACTATAAAAGAAATTACACACACCTCTCAAAGCAGTTTTTAAGCTAGAAGGTTCATTTTGCAAGTATTCCTGAAAGGGATTGGCAAGAAATAACTTCTATTTTTCTTAGAGACTTCTTTAATCATACGCCCTGTCATTCATTTTGCAGTCTTCATTCTAATTGAGATTGGACGAGTCTAATAAGTTTATTATCATGTCATGCAGACCGGTAGATTTATAGAACATGCAGTGATAAATCAATCTAGACTTCCTTATTTTTACCTTTGTGTTTTACAGCTTAAGCGACAACGGAAATATATATTACCTGGGCACCGACAGCTTGGCATTAATGGGCCTCATAGATGCTTCCGAATGTCCACCGACCTACGGGGCTAGTAAGTTACCGTTTGTCCTGCATTCAGGATGAAACGTTGGGCAAACGTTTGAGAATTGATACCCGGCTTTGCACGTTAGTACACGTGCAAAGCGGGGTTCAAATTCTAAACGTTTGCAAACGTTTTCGTAATATGAACGTAGGGCTGGTGTTGATCTCACATACCAAGGCGATCTGTATGCCCGGTTGTCTTACGACCAAGTACTTCTACGCCAAAGTAAAACATTGCTGGAAAAGAAGAAATTGCTTATTCATAAACATTTTTCTTCGGCAATGTTTTATACATGTACGTTTATATAATAATAACGATGTTTTTTTCTACATTCAAAATATGGCAACTTGGGATCAATGGTCATTACTGACGGTTCTGATTTTCCTGTATTTCCACCGACACACGGGGCCAGTAAGTTAGATTGGTGTCGATCTTCCTGTATAGAACGATCACATAATATACCAGTAACCCTCTCTTTTCGGTCACTTGCTTCCGAGAATGTGATTCTATGCTTTGAAATCACGATGGGAAAACATGAAAAAATGTTTGTTATACACAGATTCTTCTCTAACCCAGCAAGTTCATCTTTTCCCCTCAATTTTTTTTACTACTGGTACATCTATTTCAGACACTTTTTGGATTTGAATGTGTTAATTTGTTGTTACGAACGTCAGCAGTACTATTTTCCAGTATAGTTTAATGTTTTGAGAATGCTTCTACTATTGCTTAACGCTTTGACAACCTTGATATCAATTTCTCAAGTACTTTGAAATTTCAGTACATAATTAACATATTAAATTATCAAGCAGGTTCAAATTTGAAATTCCTAGATCTATACCGTCCAAACTGAATATTACATTTTATCCAAAGATCTAAAATTACTCACTCCCGCGAAAAATTGAAGAAGGGTAATGAAAAAATAAATCATATTAGTCTAAAGTTAAGCTCTACGTGTCTTTTAATTTCATGGAGCTGTTATAACTCTCTGCTGTTCCACTTTCACCGTACTTGATTTCAGGTTTGGATGATGTGAGAGGATTTGTTAAAGACGGGTATCATACGCTTAGAAATAATGAAGGGGATTTATCTGATTTGGTAAGTTAAACACGTAACCATACACATATCGAGAAAGCCTTACGTAAAAAGTAGAGTGTTTCCTAAAGAAAACCATTAGGAAACCTCGGTTAACACTGTTAAAGCTCATGACTTCCGAAACTTTGCGGAACTATTTCGGATCCACTACGTTGAACGATGAACCACTTGCGTTCTTTGATATCGTGGCTCAAAACTAAACAGATCATTCAGACAAATAGTCAAATAAGTTTGTTTGGTATTTCATTTTAATGGCGACTCTATCAATGAATGAATAAATGTGAAAATCAAATCAATTGGTGGTTGAAATATTTCTTTTTTTTTTCAACGGTTTTAAAAAACATAGAAGAAGAAATAATTGTGACCCGTCACTCGAAAAGGGACCAGCTGGAGGATTTGGCGCAATACTGTACTAAGTGTCTATACAATGTGTAGACACTAATCATAGTCTTGCGCTGAATCCTAGATCTGGAAAGTCCGATAAATAACAAAATAAAAATAGATTGGTTCCAGAACAGGTCAACTGGAGATCGCATTTCATAAAAATACCCTGTGCTTGAAGGTATTTAGCAATCTAGATCTAGAAAATCAGTAAAATGCTTTAATTTTCCATCATAGTCAGTCTGCGCAACGACACAGTCTGACTAGAATCGACACTTTACGCACTTTGGTAATTTTCGCGTTATGGGTCTTATATATGAACCTACTTGCGGAAAATTAAAATGCTTCACGTTTTCAGGCCAGCCATTTTAGAATATCATTAGAAGATTTTGTACGAGATGTTACTTTAACGGAAAAAGATACAGTTATCTTTTTAAATACAGGTATAACCCATAATTAATGCCCTGGCAGGGCGGGGCCTATGTAACGGGTCATTGCATTAACGCAAAGGTAAATCAGCTTTTATTTTAAGCAATTGACTTCTACAGAGTTGAAATAAAAAACTCAAATCCTTAAATCGTAAATTGGTAACCAAATCCTCGTAACCTCAGCTTAATAAAGCTGAAGTTACGAGGCTTTGGTAACCAAACGAGGAAATGCGTTCACCCTCTCTAAGCACGTGAATCCTTTAGGTTAATTACAGTTATTTGCATGCGTTAACAATGAAGAGTCCAAAGTTTTGAAAAGTAAACTCGCCAAATTACGACACGACCAAGCCCCGCCCTGCCATGTCATTAAAAACGCAGAATAACAAGCCCGATAGTCTTGGCTCCATAATTACAAATATTTGTTGATTTGCGTTGATGAAATTTGAGCTTGCATTTTATCATCTATCATCAAAATTTGAAGTCCGGTTTGACTTGATTTAGCTATGCAAAAGGGATAAATAGCCCACAAGTTTCTTCTATAATTTCACATTGGCTTCATTCTTAGTGTCACGGAATGTCCCGGTTGACCATCAGTGTATGGGAAAGGCTCAAGTCTAATCACGTCTCTAGTCTATGAGGACTGAGAACGTTTTTTAAACGTTTTGTTGCCACAATGATAAAATTGGAGTATTCCAATTGTTTAAGGTGGTCACGTGATTTCTTTTGGGTATAAAACGCAGAGTTTTCATCAATCTTTGTCAGTCGCTTGTCTGCTGGCTTCGTGGTAACTAGTCATTTGACGATATATCCACTGCTTTGCTATATAAGCAATAATATTTGTACGCTCTAGTCTTTGTTAAAGCCCGACACTACTTTAACCTCATACTTGCAGATCTGGCACGCCAGAACTCATATTTGCAGGTTTTCAGTACTGTGTCGTGACTCTTTCGTGAGTTCCATACGCTTGTCACCTCAGAGTTCCAACCTTGGCCCAAACCTTGGTTCAGAAGTGCAGGTGATCAAACCGTGTGTTCAACCCATTGTTTAGGGTCTGAGCTTTAGACATAGTTCTGGAGTCAGTATTGGTTTGGCCCAGTTTGTATCGGTCTAAACCTGTTCTAACCCTTGACGTGTTTGAGTTCTTGTATTGAACAGTTCAAAACATACCCTTGACCTATTCCTAAGGACTGGGTCTTTCAGACTAAATCATCACACGAGTCAGGCTCAACACTTGTTTGGACCATTCTGATTCTTGTGTGATTAAGTCTTATTAATAAACCTTGTTTCATACCATACCAGCCTCTTTTTGTCATAGAACATTGTGTTCGTCCCACCAACGTTTCAGGCACTAACCGCTCAGTGCACGTTACATTAGGTTATCTGACTGGGAAAGATCGTAACAAGGTTTCTTTTTGGAATGAAGGTATGTATATTTGAAAGGTAGCATTTAAATATGCTTTTAAATAGCAGTTACTTTTCCTTTGTATGACTTGTTTCTTTAGCAAAATTATTGTAAATTTGTTCGAGTTTTGATAAAAATATTTTGCAGCTTTGATAAAAAGGGTTACGAATATTTTCAATTGCTTTCATTTAAACGTGATTCGTTTTAGAAACAGATTCCATTGCACAAGAAAAAGTGGCAAAGTCTTCATGCAGGAAAGTTCTCATCACTTTTAGCAAGGTAGGATTTTTAGTAGATCTTTACATCTCATTCGGGTTCCTACACTGTTTTACGTACGAATAGTTCAGTTTAGCCAGGTGGCATCGCATACATTCTACTTACGTCAAATAGATTCTTAATCATATTCTTGCAAACTTTGCATCAGAAATCTAAGCAAGTTACCGATTATGTACCTCAGAATGAAGCCTCTCACATCAATTCAGATCTATCATGTGCATTGTTATATATGAATAAACCTAATGGTTTTTACCGTGTCTATTTTTAGAATTAGTCTGGGAATTTTCCAATTACCTTGACTAATAGGTAAATGTATGTAGAATATTTTAGATCTTTCTAGAAAGGACTTTTAGAAAGTGATTCAGATTCTAGAGTCTTCTTATGTTCTTTGCTATTCTAGATTGTTCTATGGTATTATGTAAAGGGATTCCTACAGCATTCTTGGTTCACTTGGTTTAGACTAATGGTTTCATTTAGTAGTACTGTGTTAAACTAAAAGGGGATTTCTCGTTATCATAAAAGTGTGTTTAAAAGCGTGTTTAATTTTAAATTCGGATATTATTAGACTTCTTATTTGTGGACCAGGAACTTAATTAAATTTGATCTAAAATTAAAAACTTTAGGATTAAACATTCAAGGTATTGTAATTTGTTTTTGTATTAATTTCATATTGTCAATAATTCTGTTATTATTGTCAATAAATATTGTTAATTGTAAAGTTTGTTGCTTGCTTCTTTGTTATTGTTACATGTACACGTAACAGCATTCCTCTGTAGATCTTACTACTTAGTTCATAACTAAGTTCGAAACATGGATCGTAACATGGTAAAGTTCTAAATTTTATCTGTCCCGAGTTCTTTCACATCCACTTTCAGTTGGCTTTTTGATATGAATTTATTGAGGGCTAGCCTTTGTTTGGTTTTGATAAAATATAATTGTTAACGTATGTTCATTTTCAGACCGAGTTAACAGGATATGACGTGGTATTACAAATCGACTTGCCGACCAATAAACTGGTAGCTCTTACCGACCCAGAGACAGCTCAATTATCCAATCAGATGTACCGAGAGATCGCCGTCAAATGGTGCCTAAACGCCGTCACAACAGGAGCTCATATACTGAAGGGAAAAGTCTATAAAAATATTATGATTGATGTCAAAGTTAGGTAAGACTTTGATCTCTGTTTAAAAAGATTTGGAAAACTGTATTTCACGCTTTCAGAATGATATTAAGAACATTGGCTCTAGATCGCTTATCTTTGTCAAGGAATGTAAATGCTCTAGGAAGTGCAAGTGATCTTAATTCTCACCCCGAGTGGCCAAATGCCCTTTTTGTGGTGTAGATTACCGTATGGAAAAAACGACTTAAATAAGTATTAATAAATTTTATCCGTTAAATGAAGTCTCAAAAATGTTAACTATGTATTTCCAAGCTTTTTTTTAGAAATCTTACGTAATGGCCTATTCATGTATTGCCCAGTGTAACCCAATATCGAAAATGGATCCCTTATCATCAATCAATCTTTATTTTCATGGCGATCCAAATAATTTGTCCAAATTGCAAGACAGAAAACATAGCATTAAGCAACTTTGTTGATTTGATTCTAATCATTAGAAAAATAAGAGTTATAAATCTTTGATGTAACATATATTTGACGCATGCAAATAAAAAAAGAAGAAGTAATCATATTATTCTGTTGTTTCAAAATGTAATTCCAATTTAAGAACATTAATTCGTTGACAATGTTGTAGGGATGCTAGATTAAGTAATAATTTCTAAACGAGATGTTCTAAACCAACAGCTTGACGACCTTGTCACTCATAAACCTGTCACATTTACTAGACATGCTACCTGTTGTTTACACGCGGAATAGCAAGCGAAAACTATTCCATTAATAATCTTTTTAGACCCGGAAAATAAATAGTTAAGGTAGGTGACCGTAATGGTTCCGCAACATTTCGGAAATCTTGATCTTTCACGATGTTAAACGAGGTTTCCTAATGAAATCATGAGGAAACCTCGGTTAACACTTTTAAAGTTTGTGACTTCCGAAAACGTTGCGGAACTATCACGGGTCCAATACCTAAAGCGAAACCATTTCCTGATCAATCAACGGATTTTACGTCCCTGTGATGACATACTTGAGAAAATATTGCGGAAAAAGAAGAAATTGTTTGTTACAAGTGCATTGTGTATTATTTTCTTTCGTCGCAATGTAACTACTATTTTTACCTTTTACGAGTAAATCCTGTTCTTGCGGGTATGATTGAAGAAACTACGTTTCTTGTCTTTTCACGAGTCAATGATGTGTTGTTAATTTTCAACCTACCCTTTTTCAGTAATAACAAGCTTTTTCATCGTGCTGCGGGCATCCTACAGGTGAGATTTTGAATTCGTTCAGCGTATGATTATGGGTTTTTTTTTACTTTCCTACTTCCATGAATTCAAAAGCATCTTCTAATTCTCTTATAACTTAAAATTATTATACAAAAAAGAGAAGATTAAGACAGTTTGAGTGATTATATAAGGAGCTTTTTTCGAAATTGTCTGTTAACTTAAAATCCCATAACGAAAGATAGGTTCAAGTTGCAAGTTCCAGTTTGGGAAGTGAACTGTAGAGATACTTGACTATATTTTCTTGAATAAATACTTTAAATCCTTAAATTGATGGAATCAAAAATGAAAATGTATTTGAATAACTTATAAACAAGTAAACTGACGAAATACCGATAGTAAATTAAAGGGAATGGATAAATGAATAAGATTTTGAAGGGGTTTTTAAGACGAACTTGTTTACGCTGGTGTTTTGCTACCGTTTTTTATGCGTGAATCTTATTCGATGTATGTTTGAGACCTTAACATATTCTATAATTCAATTATTGCTTCAGAAACTCGGCAATTTGACGTTAGAAGAATCAACGGAATATCTTTTGAGATCTATATACAATACTGATGTTATTTCAAGTGAAGTGAAACACGCTCCGGTTGGAAAACACATCGTCGTAGCCACACCAAAAGAGAAGGTAGGTCTGCCAACTTTTCATAAAATTAAGGTAGTGGACCCTTAATAGTTCTCCAACGTTTTGGAGGTAGTGAACTTTGACAGTGTTAACCGAGGTTTCCTAGTGATTTTCATTTGGAAGCCTCGGTCAACATTGTGAAAGTTCATGGATTCCAAAATAATGTGGAACTATTACGGTTCCACTAACTTAAAGCTTGGCCATGACATCTTCAGTGATTTGTTTCTAACCGACATGTTAAAAATTTAAAGATTGTTACCGTCAATCAGAAAAAAAGCAAATTCACCAATCAAATTATTGAATTTTACAAGAATTACATGCTTTATCTTAGTCTTTTTCCGCCATTTTATTAAATATTTTCATTGTTGGGAGAGTTAAATTTCACGTCGACTTCTTTGTCCGGTACATAACTCTGATACCGATTTACTTGGAACTTGGTGGTTATATTCTTCCCCTAATTACGGAGTGCAGTAAACAAGAACCATAACTTTACCTGGCGTATTGTTTTGAGTTATTGCTCTTTGTTGTTCTTTCATACTTGTATCTTGACCGGGGCATATCTCTCAAAACAAAGTATGATCATGAAACTTCATGGGTAGATAAATCTCATTAAGGAGAAGTGAAAAAGAACCATTACTCTATCTGGCTTATTTTTTCAGTTATTGCCCCTTGTTGTTTTTCATACTTGAATCTTGTCCGGAGTATATCTCTGAAAGTTTTTGAGCTCTGATCATGAAACTTCTCTTTAAGGGTAAGTGCAGCGCAAAAGTAGCCATAAGTATACCGGGCTTTTTATTCTTTAGTTAATGCCCTTTGTAGTTTTTCATACTTGGAATTTTGTCCCGAGCTTATCTCTATAAGTATACAAGCTATGGGCATAATTATATACTCCTACTACAATTATTCATCTGTCTGTCTACATAAAAAATTGCCTAAAATTTCATTCAAAAACACTTCAATTCTACTCTTAACCCAAAGTTACATCAAGCTGTGTGACGGGCGTATCTTGCGACAATTTGGCAACTTGTTTTACCCTCTGACTTATGGTATTGCACTAATGGGTATAACAATATAGACCTAGAACTTTTTATCCTGTTTTTTGTCATAATGTTTAAATGTCACTCTTTGCGTTATAAGTAGGTATGATAGTCTTTTTATATATTTGGTTGCCGGTCTGAATAAGATGTTATGTCTTGTGATATAATTCGGACCGCAAGATTTGAATACCGGTAGTTTGCAAAAACGCTATCCCATTAAAGAAAACACTTAAAATGCCAACCATGATATTTGCATAGGCATTTATT
Organism: Fragum whitleyi; assembly: GCA_948146395.1. Lineage (NCBI taxonomy): Eukaryota > Metazoa > Mollusca > Bivalvia > Cardiida > Cardiidae > Fragum > Fragum whitleyi. The sequence goes on along the minus strand of OX411548.1, from coordinate 17,596,195 downwards.
GCATTCAGAGAGCATGCGTGTAAAACATTTAGATTATAATTTTGATTTTTTGAATTCTAATTTCTTATGCAAAAATTCACCCCCGCTCACGAGTTATGATTCATATAACAGAGATTTTACATTTTCAACACACGACTTTATTTGCATGTCCTTTTATTACGAATTGACATAAAAGGCATTTCTTACCGTTTCAAAAAAAAGATACTTTATTTCATATTTCTACATTAAAAAAACAGACTATTGAAAAGCAAAGGTTTGAAAAGTCTAAGAACTAATCGCAATATTTCTAGTAGATCTAACATAAGTAGTTGTCCTGTATGAAAACCAATTGCGTGTCTGCCTTGTAAAATTGACATTAATTACTGATCTAACTGGTCAAAATTGAAATACGCTGCAGATGACAGTAGAGCAGGCCTACGTGCAGCACACGATGATGTTATACAAAAATCTCGGAATTACGCAATGCGTGTTGTAGGACATCAAAATGTGAGACATTGCGAATTGCGTAATACAGCGCACGTTTACCGTTATGTCGTATTTGATGTGTATATTATTCACTCAACATTTTTTCATTCAATGTTAAGGACACATGATTCACACTATATGAGTTACGGGAATAGAAATGAATTTTTGTAAAGGGATGTTATAACTTATCTCAATTGAAAAAAAAGTCATAAACAATTTTTCGTGTATGCCACCATTAAAAATACTAGATCTATATATTGGGTAATCGGTACATCGGTTTATGAGTTTATTTTCGCTATTTTTTTGCGACTGAATAAACTCGCGAAATAAGAATATCGTCAAAGAAGTTTGTAGCACGACAGGAAACCACATACGTCGGTAGGGATTAAATGTCAGATTTATAGATTAAATTATGGATAAGGCATCTTTTACTGCCCTCAAACGATATTTCTGTCGCACTGAATTATGAACTCGCCAATACCTTAGTAATCTTATAAGGCTCGAACACTGACGCATTTAATAAAAACAGATATTAGTTAAAAGGATATTCGGTCCCTACAGAGCATCTTAATATATGTACACACCCAGTTTACTGTATTTCTCACCTTAAAAGTTTTAAGGGGACCAATGCACGATCAATATTTTTGGCACACTTTTATCGATTTTGAATTTGAATGTTAATGATTTTAATAGTAACAATTTGACTTGTGTGGTAGGCAATAACATTGATTCCATCATGGCACGTGATTTTGGTTCTATACAAAGCATGCAGTCGCATCGTGGTTAAATGGGCGCCAATCGTCGAAAAAAGTTCCGAGTCACGAAAAAATCATAATAACAAATTCTAACCGTTATAAATTGAAAATTTGACCACGCTTCTGAGTTCAAAGGCTCAATGAATAATCCACTCGAGCTAAAGCTAAGGTTAGAACTCAGAAGCATGGGTAAATTTTCAATAAACAACGGTAAGAATTTGTTATTCTATAATTATTCTATAATTATAACACGATGGTGTTAATCGCATGTATATATGAAATAAGAAGAAATAACATGGAACTTTATTCCAATAAAATTCATATGTCATGTTCTTTTTCCCACAATTTCCCATCTATTGTTCTCAACGTCATCTTGGAACGTTTATGCTTTTGACGTCATATAACCAACCTGCTAAATAACGCTCTTCGCTCTTTGTGAAATTCTCCCAACGTCGCTTCCATTACATGTTCATTAATTTTTCACCCAGAAAAATGTTTCGAAACTATGTTACACCCAGAATAGAGTAATAAAACTAATTTTAGAAATGTGATCGTGTTAGGAAGGATACAATTTCATTTCCGCGTTGATGTGTTCATTAATAGAGACTAATGGGGGAAGGTTATATGCAAATCAAAATCCTTGGACTCCGCCCTCGAATTTTACATTTCGCATATAACTTCTCCTCCAGACTTAAATCATGGACACATCAACGCGAAAATGAAATTATTTCATAAGTAACACAGACAGGTAAACAGTGCAATGAAATATTCCCTAGTCGCCTAGTAGGATAAAAGATTTATCTTCTGAACGCAAAGAGAAGATTCTGGTCAGACTGTGCAGATACACAGGCTGGATAGAGTCTTTACTTTGCACGCACGCGATTTTGCATGATAAATATTAGTAAATTAGAGTTATTGTCAGTAGTATTGATAACGACCACGTCTGTCCCATATTAGACATTATGATATGACCGACATCGCGGGAGTGAAAAAAACAACAAAAACGTTGAATATTTTTGATATTACACGGGTGTTAATACACTAGTGGAATAACTATGCAAATGAGCACAGAGCGAATAGCAACGCTATTTTTTAACCGCGAAAATGACGTCATAATGTATATATTGTGACATCAGTTTAAAACGGCGTTATAAGTTTCGCGGAATATTGAAATGTCGAATTTCAAGAATTTTGACGATTTTTGGCGAATATTCGGGTCATATTATAAATAGAATATCAAATTTGTGCTCATAAAATACCGAATTTATTAAACTCGTCATCTAACACAGATAAAAACTCGACGCAGCCTCGTTTTTATCTGTTTACAGATGACTCGTTAAATTAATTCGGTATTCAATGACCACTCATTCAATATCCTATATATATATATATATATCTTGTTTTGTGAGTATGAGCTGACCAGTTGCTAATCTCGTTTTTTCAGGTAGTCCCTGTGGCTCTAGTATCAGCGGTATTGAAGTGTTCCATAGAAGAAGCCAAAACAAAGTTAGCTGAAGAGAGAATTATACGACGTTCTATTGTAAATGCATTGGCTAATGTCAAAACATCGTGATCTGCTTCTATATACCTATATGTATGTTTACTCGTTGATTGTATACCGTCAGTGAGCGACTAAAGTACCACTGTACAGCTTTACTAAAGTTACGGTATTGATATTCTGGTCGCCAAAGCAACCGAATATGAAACAATTTGGAATATTCTTTCTCTATGATGGACATTTTTCTTTATGATCATTTCGGTTAAATGCATAAACACTTCTTTACTATTTTTCTGCAATAAATTTGGTCTTATATCTACTTTGAATAATCAAAGTACTGAAAGGACTGATAAGTTGGAATGCGTTCAAGAGACGGTGACTTCAAGTCACTAACAAAGCTGACGCCTCCCGCCCTCCACAGGTGATCATATAATACGTCGCGTCTTTTTTACGGGCGAATATAAATCAATGTATTTCAACAACTATATACGCTGAAACCCCTGAATTTGATGAAAGAAAAATGACAAAAAGGAAGAAAATGATACGGACCATACAGCAGACTAATGGACGCACAGGCGGACACTTATACACTCAAAACAGTTACTGTGCTATTTTTCAAATGGCTTCTGCTAAATTAGAGTTTTGAATAACATCTTTATTTAGATTTGTCGCAAAGTGGACCGTTACAAGCGCTTTGTTCCTGATGAAAGCTATTTTCGCAGGGAAGTCTTTTACTTCATGAGTTGGAATCTCAAGAAAATTTTTGCACGAAGTTAAACTATGACTTCAACCTCCGTGACTCCATATTTGGGCACTTTCTTGGATCGTTGACAATATTTGTGTCAAGTTTCATGATTTGGGTCAATTTGGTGTAGAGTGGAAACTGTTAACAGTTAAAGCTTACTTATTGTATTGACATGTATGACCTCGAAACAATAGGGCCTTTTTGGGGTCATGGTCAACATTTGTGTACAGTTTCGTTGTTGCAGGTCAATTGCTCCTCCGTTTAGCCAGCGGAAAGCAAATGGTCACTGGACAGACAGACCTGATGAAATCAATATATGCTCCTCTACTTCTGAGATAGGGGTGTGATGGTGCTCTTAAGCGTCTTTAAGAATGTGAAGAAAACAAGTTGTACTAGTAGGTTTGTTTCAAATGGCAATTCATCTTGGCGACGGGATGCAATTGGGCAAAGATATTCATAATTCCATTTAAGATATGGTGACCAGGCTTTTATTGGATGAATATTGGGTTTTGACAACGAAACATTCATGTAGATAACTGCAATATGACGGAAAACAAACTACAAAATGTTTCAAAATTATTTATTAAGTATAAAAGTGTACCATCACTTCAACAAAAGCAGAGTTTTCTTTTTCGATGTTTCAGTCAAAAGTTTGCTCAATGTTTTTTTTCATCCATTACATATCATTTTAAACTCAACAAAAAAAAATATCAATGGCTCAATGCGAAAACAGTTGTTACTTCTTATATGCCTATAGGAAGTTACAACTGTTTTACACTGAGCCATCAATATCATTATTGGCTAGTATTGTCGAAAAGAAGTTGTTGTTTGTTATAAAGAAGCACTTTCTTCTTGTCCACACTTTCACCTTAGTATTTAAGTATCCCTAGTTTAGCTTGGGCTCTTTATGTTTCAAGTTTTCACTGAGGTAAGAGTCAAACCATTTTGAACTTAAGTTGTTTGTAGAGCAAAGGAAATCTTTTTTTCTTCTTAAAATTCAGTAAGTAAAGCGGCTTTAGCAAGTGATTAGCTTCACAGGCCTTAGTTTTGGTTGATATCCAAGTTTAAGGTTCTGAGAAAATGAGTTTGACAGTGTCCACTATATAACATACAGAGAAATGACCCCCACCTATAAAAGACACATTTTTCATCTAATCACAATATTAAGTTTTTTTGTTATCTGATAAATGGTCACCAAAGGATAACTCAAGCGAAATATGGTCGATATCCATATTTTATGTTTTCGACAAAATGATTAAGTTTCTACTATATAACATAAAGAAATATAACCTGTGCCTATAAAAGACACATATTTCATCTAATGACAAAATTTATTGTAGTCTGATAAAGGATTACCCAAGTCTTATAGAAAACACTTTAAAAAATTGGTAGAAAATTGGTTGGTTTTGAGAGACACTATTTTCATTTAGGGTGCGTCATAACTTTTTGCAGGTTTATCGTTCGATTATGAAATGAAGACGCCTTCTGCCATTGTCATTTTTTTTTTTTGATTAACGGCATTGTTTATGAGTGATATCTTTTATCTGAATTTTAGTTTTTAAAGGCCGCGTATTTAACGACGTCCGTCAGAACAATTGAAATGACGTTATGTTAACTCCTTTCATTTTTTAGAAAAATCTATGCGCGATATCATCAAGATATTGAGTACAAGCATGCATGATTTCTATTCATTGAAATTTGCACTCGCTTGGAATAGGCCGAGTCGTAATTAGACAATCTAACGCGTTTTTTATATCGTTGTTTTATTCTTAGACCGTAATCAAAGTTTTGCAAAACTAACGTAGATTGAAATGTTTAACTGTCTACTTAAAATAGCGCTTCATTCATTCATGTTCTATGTATCATAAAATGTTTTGCCCTATTTGCATATTCGCGAAACCGGACGAGACTTTTGTCAATAAGTATATATTGGTGCTCACTTTAAATCAATGCACACGCGGATGATATAATTACCATGCGCGAATCGAGGAGAAATGAGCATAATTGTTTATGAGTATTGTAGGTATTCCGGTGGGAGTAGAAAAAACTGGACCTGAAAGCAAAACACGTGGGGTTGGTAAACTCGTTCAGATATTTGAAAAAAGGCTGTAGTTAACTTGTGATTTTCTTCAATGATATTTAAAGGATTACGCACGTGTGAATTTTTGCACAAGTGAATAAATGGCTATTCAATTTTAAAGAAAATGGACAAAAGCAGAAAGAGAAGATAAATGCTTGTCTACCTTCATCGATCCTTGCTGCGTCCACAATCAAGTTAAATTATCGCGCTTTTTGGAAATGGTTTTCCGTTTTTTAAGAACAGAACAGAACAGAAGAACACATCATTTATATTCATCAAGTACAATGGGGTACAGTATGGACAATATACATTAATAATGTTATTTGTAATAATTTAAGTGTTTCCGGTAAAACAAATAGATGAATGATTGGATTGGTGAAATTTTAGACTCACCCGAGGGATAGAAAGTTACTATACAGGTGTAGTTACTATGTCCAGTGCTTTGAAGAATTATATTTTGTTATCAGTGGTAAACTAGTGGACAAGAAAAATTGCCGGTTGGGACTTAAAACATCGCAGCTAAAGGTTAAGTATGCTACCGTTACGACGTTTCAGTCTCCATTTGATATTATAAATTGAAATCGAATAGATCTTTTGTGTTGGGATAATTATTTATCTTTTTATTTGATTGAGTACAAAATAACAACGACATGCATAAATATATAATTACAGTAAAACTTGCCGAGATGGCTATATCCCCTTTTTTTCCGTTCTTGTACGATACGAAAAATCAAGGAATGGGATTTCGGGAATTTGATACAAAAAAGGTAACCGAAACAAAATGTTTACATTACACACGAATGCAACAACAAAGTTTGAGATATATACGAGAGGTGTAAATTACCGGGACAGTTGAGAACATAAGTCGTCTGGTGATGGGGTAAATTTCACTTCATATGTATAGGAACATTCCATTCGTTTGTAAACTTGACCTTTCGTAACTCATAAGTCGAGATTTCATTCATGAGAGGGCAGATAAAATCGTAGTAGGTCATCAGGTCGTGTGGTATGGCCAATCAGAAAACGGCTTTTGTTTGCACATTCGTGAGTTCAACTCGTGTCAAAGGAGGGTGCATGGGAAAAAGATTTTACGGTGCATAGAGAATTAATAAAAGAGAATATTTACTGAATCGGGTTTTTAATACAAGTAAATCATCTGTAGATGTTGCGCGTTTCTAATGATGGTTTACGGAACAATAAGTTACAAAACATTTGAACAATTTTGTTGAAGTGAGTAATAAGAAAGAGAAACTAGACCTCTAAAGAAGCTATAACATACTTCTACGAAAAATAATGTGACATTACCAAATAAGCATATCACGTGATTGCCTTGTGCTATCGCCACAATTCAGAGAAAACAGATCGCGACATTACCAAATAAGCAGATCACGTGATTGGCTAAAGCTATTGTCAATAGCTGACATTATTGGAGTTGACTTATCACATGATTTCCAAATATAGTAATGCAAACACGTGATACTAGTAAATTCGTACCCGACTTTTAATAAACATCGTTTGAAACATAAATTTGCGTCTTAATAATATATATGAAGTGATAGTTGTGTAATTGTACAACATTATTTCTTTTTGGTGTAATTAACTGTCTGTCTATGTCAAGTTGAGATAAACAAAATAGACCGAAGTGTATTCACATCCTGTTCACGTGATATGTGTTATCAGAAAACCCGAAATGAAATTATCTTGTGTTCATTTTGCGGTTTTGTTAAATCTAAGTTGGAATTGCTCCGCATTCCAACTTAAAAATAGAGGACAATCATTTTCGAAGTGTTTATCATCCTTTTTTTCATCAGACAGCGATAAGTTTTGTATAGGCCCACTCAAAATATATACATATTTACAAATTACATAGCGAATGCAGATTCTATATACTTTTTTCGAAACTGTCTAAAGTTCTCTTTGGTAACTTTATGCATGTTATGTCCATTTTTTCCAATTATTCAGGATATATTCATGTATATGAAATCATTAACATTTGTGCAATTTTGTTTCCGATGCCGGTTACCCTCAACGTCACGTTTATTTTCAGCTCTGTCAGCAATTGCTGATGTTAGACCATAATCCGGACAAACAATTACTAATTACCTCCGCAATTGTTGGTAGAGTTCAAAATGAATAAGATTATGTGACCCATCACGCAAAAAGGAACCATCTGGGTACTCAAGAAAATGAATATTTTAAAAAGAGATTGGGTCCAGCATTGGTCAACCAAAGGTCACATTTCAAAAATTCTTTCACTGGAAGGTAGAGTGAACATTCAAGATTCATAACAATAAGCACACTGCGAAAAGTTTCGACCCTAGTCAGTCTGCGCAAACCGCGCAGTCTGACTAGAGTTGACACTTTACGAACTACCAAAATGGTCCGTTTTCGCGTAATGGGTCACATATTTGATTTACACCAACATTAGATGTACCTTTATCAAATGTGAACATCTTAGTTAAAGATGAATGTCGCATTTTGTGTTAAACTTTTGCTCGAAATATATGTCCGCCAATTACGGACACATTTCAATATAAGTTTGCACAGTTTTTCTTCACGAAGAGGGGATCTGAGGCACTGCGCGTCAATTCGTATGGAGCTCAGGCCGAGGTCGCGCATTAAGGTATTGTTACTTTACAAAGAATTACTCGTACTATGAAAGACAAATATTAACATAATTTGGTACTTCTAGTGATCAATCTTTAGAGCATGTGTCGGTACGTATTCCCGAAGAAAGAGCATAAACCGCATAAATGTTGACACTAGATAGATGACCTCAGTTTACGGTAACAAAGTCATCGCGATTGCTGTACTCTAGAAAATAATATAGGTACGTCTCAAAAGATCACGTAGGTTACCATTTTCAGGCGCTAAGAATAGATTTTTTTATCATTTTTCTGTACTTAGGATAAAATTTCCTGGAAACTTGATGTTATCATGATAGATTTCAAATTACCATGATACTGCGCTCTCGTATCTCGTGGCAGAAATATGCCACCATACGATTCCTCGTTATGAACTTTAACAAGCATACTTATCTGGCTCATACCTGATGCGGCTTTGACTTCTTAACCCTTGTCATGCTAAATAAATTTTGGCTAAAAATTATCATCAAAATCAAAGGACAAAAAGCACTGAAAGTATCAACTATAGGTCAATTTTTATTTGAAAAAACTAAATCTATTGACAATTCTGGTTTGAAAGTGAGAAACAGGTGGTGTAGACTAACACCAGACTGCACATATGTGCAGGCTGATGTTGGTCTTAAGCTCCTGCCAAAGCAGGAATATTCCGGGTTCAGCATGTCAAGGGTTAATTTGAGTACAAATGTTCTGTGCAGATACATTTATCTTCTGTTTACATTTGTTTGTAGTCCGGAAGGTGCCGTTTATGACAGCTGGGCGTGTCACGAAATGTCTTCATTTCCGCATTGTAATTCAGATCAACGAACTTAACGAAGGTAATGTTTGTCATATTCCGAAAACAATGGCGCCGTAACGATAGAAAAATTGTGCACTCAGTATGAGAAGTACATTGTATTCCTTGGTTAATTTCGCCTGAGACTCTTATTGTTTTCCGAGAGTGAAATATGAAAATCACCGATGATCGACGAATTCCGCCTATTAGCATTAAGATTTAAAGTGTTTCCCGGGGGCATGTATAATACTCAGACATGTAGAGCACAGGTTAAGTCTTCCGCCTCTGATTCAAGAGAAACCAAGTTCGAACCGAGTATGAGGAAGTATAATTTTCTGCCTCAAGTATTCTAAAAAAAAAATCTGTCATAAAATCTCATATGTTATTTTTTAGACGGGGTGTATTGGGATTTATTCACTTTCTTGTAATTTTGAAGACATATTTTTTTAATATATATTGAGTTTACTTTTGATATATAAGATAACAAACAGGAAAAGGTGGCTGTACTGATGCAGTGTGCCTTTGAGTTCTCGATATGAATCAGCAGAAAGTGGTCGTTTAATATTTCAACAAATTAATAGTCCCTTTGTGTGAACTTGCAATAGGGACGAAGTTTCTTGCTCTTACTGGTAAATTAAATTGCGTATTAATAAATTAGATTTTCCTACTTCTTAAAGAACTAATGAGACGCTTACAATTTCATTTAAGTAAGTGAAATCGTGAGTTTTTGCTAGCTTTTTTTTTTAAATTTGAATGTAGTTGTTGATTTGATCTTTTAGAGTGATTTTAGGCGTATTTGAGTGAGTGTTTGAAATAAATGAGTGGAACGCTGAGTGAACGTTTTAGGATGGTTTTGATTGGGAAGAGTTTCAATGTCACATTGTTTTGCACTGTAAGTGTCCGAGGCACCTTCTAGTGCGATTTTTATTTTTTTATTTTTTTCTTAATAAATCTTCTTCTCGGAAACTTTATGGTGGATTTCGTTCAAAATTCACTTGAATGGGTCTTGGGTTCCCCTTTATTAATTTCATATCAGAATGTTGAAACAATATGAGAAAAAATCTTTTTTAATATATAACTGTATGATAGCTTTTAATTGAACAATTTTACATGGATTATCCTCGTCCCATTATAAGAAAGAATGATTAGTGATTAGACTATATAGATTGAAAATATAGACGTGTCTTATTTTCATATATGCATGGCAAAGAGTGAAAAAACAATGGTCCATCTCAACAAATTTACTGTAAACAAATATTCTTTAGGTAACCTGAAAAACGATCAATAGAAAAGAAACGAAGGGTCGAAAATTATGGCTGATGTTTTGGATTCATTGTATATAGATGCTCAGTGCAAAACAGTGAGAAGATTCCACAGACCTTCGTTTGCATATAGGGCCCGTTTATATTTATAATTTAGCTTTTTTTTCGTTTATGCGGAAGCACGGAATTAGTTGAATGAAACATTCAAAACTAGCGGTAGCTTAAGGTAGTGGGCCCGTAATAGCTCTGCAACGTTTCTGAAGTAATGAACTTTAACAATGTAAGCCGAGGCTACTTCCTAATGATTTTCATTAGGAAACCTCGATCAACATTGTGAAAGAACACAGATGTGGTCCGAAATGTTGTGGAACTATAATGGGTCCACTACCTTAAGAGCGGATGTCACTCAAATGAAGTTTTCGCTCTAGAAAATTGGACTATGAATAAATATAAATAATTATTAAAAATAGAATCGTCTCTTTTAGAGGAATCTAATAAGTTTGTACAACACAGCAATTATCAGATTTTCGCAATAAGCGATTATTCTCTTATACGACCTCTCTTTTGGTTGCCCCTTCAGTGGTCGCTTAAAACACGATTTACTGTAATTGATTCAGGTCAAGTAGCACAGCACATGGTGGTTGTAACATAAGATCTTGTAGACAATTATTTTCAAGCAAAGTTTTCGGGTTTAACTATATCGTTACATGATGGATAGACAGTTATGCAAAGTATGATGACCGGAACTTCGCTACGCTCAATGAAACAGTTTATACAGGAATAGCGAAGCCAATCACCTTTAGACAGGAAGTATTATCCAACATTAATGCCCTGGCAGGGCGAAGCCTAAGTAACGGGTCGTTGCACTTAAGGTTAAGGTAAATCAGCTTTTATCTAAAATAACCTACTTCTAAAGAGAGTCAACTTAAAAAAAACTCGAGACCATAAATCGTAGATTGGTAACCAAATCCTCGTAACTTCAGCTTAATCAAGCTGAAGTTACGAGGCATTGGTTACAAACGATCATGTGTTCACTCTCTCAAAGCACGCGAATCCTTTTGGTTTTAGGATACAGTTATTTGCACGCGTTAACGATGATTACCGACTAAAATTCGAAAGATCCCAAACTATTGAAAAGTAAACTCGCCAAATTACGTCACGGTTAAGCCCCGCCCTGCCAGTTCATTAATTACGCAGAATATCTGAATCGATTGTTTAAGCCCTAATTAGCGATAGCCATATGTAAACAAGTACATGTAGATGTTATGGTGAATTCACCGAACATGCCATTGTCATTTTTTTTTTCTAGCGCTGCATTTGAAATTTAATACGACTTAATCCCTGTCTTCAGCTGGACTTATCTCTAATCGAAGATTAACGAAATGGGCTTACAGCGAGAGTCATGAAAGACATATTTTTCATCTGATCACAATCATTTTTGAAGACTGCTTGAGGGTCATCCAAGGATCACTGAAGTGAAATTTGGTTGATAACCATAAGTATAATTTTGCGAAAATGATTTTCAAAGTTTCCACTATATAAAATACGGAGAATTGACCTCCGCCCATAAAAGACATATTTTTTCATCTCATCACAATATTTCTGTAGACTGATAGATGGTCGACTTAGAAATTTTGTTGAGATCCATCTGTTAGATTCTGAGAAAAGTCAAATATATCACTCGCTCGGCGCTGAATTCATTCAAACCAAACACGCACCCCAATCGCTTAAATGGTCAAGAACGCTTCGAAAGCGTTTTAAAGGATCGCAATTTCCTTCACATCGATCTTATAATTGCATTATCTTCTTGCTGGAATTGATTTTTACGCGAAAAACTTTTAAACTTGTCCATCGTACGATGTTCCTAACTGTAACATGCGCTAAACCCAACCTTGATTAGGTTTAAACCTATTCATTTTTCACATCGATTGGGAAATAAATTCTTACAACTTAGAATAATCCTCTCGATTCCTATCCAACCGTATAGAATGCCTACTTTGGGATTAATTTAGAATAAAAACGATTAGATTCAGAACAAAAAAATCCTGATAAATACAAGATGCTATCTATTCGACTGTCTACCACGTTCAGATTATAGTGTGTCCTCAAACACAAACTCTGTATTTTGGTTGTAAAAATCGTTTTCACACGTTTCAAAACACTCGTGCAAAGCGGGTACCATTTCTCAAACGTTTCACGAACGTTTTTATGATCGAGAACATATAGGGCGTGTATGTTAGTGTCACCATGACTTTGGAATGAAGTGTCAAGCAAGTCGTGGAGAATGCTATATTCTTCTTTTGAGCAACTGGATATCGGTGGCTCATCGCCGGACTGTCTTAACTACCTTTATCTTATCACTATAGAAATATCCGTATGATAACATCCCGTATGATATTTTTTATGATATCACATAGTTATTTTTAGAACAATGATATTAAACGGTTATTTCTAGAAACTTTCATTTCAGTTAGAAACATCGACGAAAACAAGACAAATAGAGGTTATAAGATAAATTTAATACGTACTTAGTGTTTTGTATGAGAAAAAATATCTAACTCGGATGCGAGAATTGATAATTGTCTCGGCAGACCCTCGACAATGATCAATTCTCCCAACCATGTTAGATATTTTTTCTCATACAAAACACTAAGTACGTATTATATATAAATCGAGGGATCAGTGCAATACTTTAGTAAGTGCCTATACATGTATATTTTTTGCGCTGACCCCTCGATATATGAATAGGCAGTAAAAACTGTTTCACACTGAGCCGTGTTAAGGTAGTGGACCCGTAATAGTCACGCAACGTTTTGGGAGTAATAAACTTTAACAATGTTAATGGCATGGTTTCCTAATGATTTTCATTAGGAAATCTTGGGTAACACTGTGAAAGTTCATAAGTTCTGAAATGTTGCGGATCTATTACGGTTCCACCACCTTCATTGTGGTACATGAAAAACAGCATTACTTTTATAAACTCGTAATCCTCAAATCGCACTTTAGTTATATTGCCACTATCAGTATAATCACGTCGTGAAATTTGCAGGAGACATTTTCATTTGAAATGCAACGTAATTTGAAACTTCAAGGATTCTTAATTAATTAGCAAAAGAGTTAATTAATGGGACCGTTTATCAAGCTTGTTTACATCCCCCGTGTTGTCAGTTATAATCAGAATGAGGCAGCGCTTGTTAAAGTAACCTCGCGTTTCAAATTGTGTTAATTGCATTCTACTGTTTGGGAGATAAATCGTAATATTACGCTATTTTGAAATCCGAATTATAAGAAATCCGAAAGTACAAATTTGAAGTCGTTTTCTCATTTGTTTAAAACAACGATCGAATGCAATTGTGTATTGGACAACAAAGTAGACCTTTTGTGAAATATAATAAAGACAAGTAAAACACCCAAGTGGTATCAAAGTTCGTTATTTATTCTCAGAAATTAATTCTAACCATTAGATAAATAATTTCAGATGAAATACTGTAGTACTTTAATAAAGAAACATATAGATGACATAGTTCAAAGGATTATTGAATACCTGTGAATGACTGACACTGTAGACATTCGTTTTGTGACGAGAATTTACCACATCCTATCAGCATGAGCGATTTTTCCAAATGTCGACACATCATTTTGTTTCTGGGTATGTATAATTTCAAAGATTCTGCTATTGCCATGATCATTAGAGAAAAAATCGATAGCCTAGTGCTAATCTATGAAAAATATAAACGCATGTTAAAGGCATTCTAACTGAAAACTTCACTTCTTTACGTAAAGAATATAGGTAACGATATACCAAGTCACATATAATAGTTTCCCCCAAAATAAATAAATAAATAAATAATAAAATAAAATAAAATAAAATAAAAAAAGGTCAGCAATTCAGGGGAATGGTCCAGCATCTAATTGCATGGAATGCAGTCAATTTTAGTTAAATTCGTAATGATGGAATCTTAAATTAGCCCTATTGTACATTCTTTGTTATGTTTCAACTAGAGCTTCTTGAGCAGCTCATTTGCTTCATACGCCTGAATCTAATAATATGATAAGATGAGAATTTAAGTGAATGAATGAATGAATGAATGAATGAATGAATGAATGAATGAATGAATGAATGAATGAATAAGTGTTTTTCAGTGTCACACGCTGAAATATTTCTGCAAAGAAACTTGAAAATCGTGATCGACGAATAACATATAGACAAATGAGCTTCGCCCGTCAAATACATACTTTTCACCCAATCACAATAATTTTGTGCTGAATGATGAGGGGTCACCAAAGGAACGTTCCTGTGAAATTTGGTTATTATTCATCAATTAGATTCTGAGAAAACTTCCAAAGTTTACATTATACTACAAGTGACATAAAGAGAAATTATCTCCGCCCGTTAAAGACATATTTTCATCTAATCACAATATTTTCGTAGTCTGATAAAGGTTCACCCAATGATCATTCCAGTGAAATTAAATTGATATCAAAATTGATATGAAATTGAATTGAACTATCTATAGATTCAAACAAGAACTGGAATTAGAGACACTAAAAGAAAGAAGAAGGAATCTCTGTCTCATCTTAATGTACAAGGTGGTTGGTGGGTTGGTACCGTCATTGCCTGCATCTAAATTCATCACATTCCAAAAACCAAAAAGATTTATCAGAACAAAGAAATACGCCGATCACATCAGTACAAACATCGCCGAAAAACATGTAAGCAATAACCCGAAAAACCTAGTCATACCCACCGCTAAAACACCTCAATACAAGCACTCGTTTTTCTATCCAGTGGAATCACCTGCCAAATGCAACTGTGCATGCAGGCTCGTTAGTGGCCTTTAAAACGGCCCTAAAAAATGAGAGCCAATAACATGGCAACACACACTCCGTTGTATATAAGCCTTTTAAGGATTCTACAACGTACACATACAGATACAGATACAATCAGCTAGATTCTGAGAGAATTTTTTTCAAAGTATCCACTATATAACATATAAAAGAGAAATGACGTTTGCACATGAAAGACATATTTTTCATTTGATCACACCATTTTTGTAGACTGATACAGGGCCACTCAAGGACCATTCAATTGAAAATTGGTTGATATGGATCCATCAGTTAGATTCTGAGAAAAGCCATAAATTACCTTTTAGAGAACCATGTCCATGCTTTCATTGGATCAGAAATCGTTGAATAATTTTGAAAGAGGGTCACCCATGTACCATTCCTGTGAAGTTAAGTTGAAAACATAAAGTAATTTCCGAGGAGGAAATTTTTAAAGAAAACGTTTACGACCGGATGCACGGACGGACGGACGCACGACGGGCACAGCGATATGACAATAGCTCTATTAGCCTTCGGCTAAAAATTAAAAACCAAACTAAACAATAACAATAAAAACAAACAAACGCGACAACCATAAAAAACTTTCATTTGTAAAATACAGAAAACACGAATGACTAACTCTAAAAGTTCGGAAAACGTAAAATTGATTCTATGAATATAATTAAATCTGTTTGATTCAGTGCTAAAAGCTGAAATTGACTGTCAAAATATCAACGCTGTCGAAAATAACAAAGACGGTTGATACAAAAAGAAGAAAGTACTGGAAGAGCTGAGAGACAAGCATTTAGAATTCTGAAAGTTCAAAGTACCGAGGGTATACAGAGACTAGTAGAGGGAATTCGGGAGATGTTCAATGCTTTGTTAATTCGATTAAAATGTTGTTTAAGAAATAAACTATCTTTTTTTTTTCATCTGAGCACAACGAGCTAAGTGGGTCTTTTAAGGCCGATATCGGAAGAAATCGCGTGTAATCTTTTTCAAAAATTCTTCATCTTATACAATTTCATCGAATTGGCCGAAACTTCAGAAATTTCCCGTATGAGACACTTTTAAAAACATGTTCATGAAAATATGATTAATTAGATATTGTGGGCTTGGCATATCTTCTCAACCAAAACCATCTGGCCAATTTCAACAAATTGCCATGAATGCTCATTGGGTACCTGTAACTTTTCTTGATTTGCCGGTGATATTTTGCTCCGCTTAAAATCTAGCGCTTATTAGACTAAGATAAATCGAGAAGCAATTCTTTGAAAAATTTTATCTTCTCCACCTTAAACGTTGGACCTTTTCCAACAATAGGTAACAGAAAAGTTCCTTCTTAGCCTTTTTTCAATTTTGTTTGTGGATATTCGATAAGTGGAAAATTGGGACATGAAAGAACGAGGCATACGAAACAAAATCTTCTCCACATAAACAACTTCTTGGTAGATTTGAACATATATTGATAAAAAGGTTTCAAGAGTGACCGTTTTTAATTGTGAACAGCACAATTAGGGCAGTCATTTCACCAGGCATAATAAGCAACTTTTGCAAATCGACCCTTCGCAAAGAATGACCCCGGTACATACATACAACACTTTTCACTTTTTACCTTTTTACGGAGGGTGTAAGTAAAGGGTTCCACTCCTCACTCTTTCTTTTTATCTCGGTATATTTTTCTGCCATTCACTGTCTGTGATTAATCTACATGTTTATCACCAAAGCTTTGTAAATACAACTTTTCAATAGATTTAAATACCAAATACAACTTCCTGTTCATTTTAAATGGAGGTTGCATGCCTGTGGTAATTTGTTACAGACATCAATTTGGTTTTAGTGTTAACCGATAAATACACTCTAATATTGTTCTTTTCCCTGGACAACAAAATGATGAAACGAAAATCTCCACAAAAGTAACATCCAAGATCCTACGTTAAATAGAATAGTTGAAATATATATCAGCTTGGTCAAAAGTATTTTTCGTTTCTCTAGAATAGGCATATTGAGGAAAATGCAATACGCGAGAAAACAAAATTTCTACAGAAGTAGAGAAGGGCAAATAATGTAGATGGAGTATTTTATTTTTTTTACTCAAACAAGTAAAGATTCGTTAGGTAGAATTATCAGGGTAAACTATAGAAACTATTGTTATTGTCCGTCTTAAACTCTATAGCAATGGGAGTGCGATTCTTGTCGCCGTTTTACACAGCTGTAATTAATCTTGTATTATTTTAAACCATTTACTGTCTGGCAAGAAAAACATTTTATATTTAAGTTTTGATTTAAATGTTCTGCAAAAATGGAGGCATGTTGTATGGGTTTGTTTTCAAGTGGTATGTTTGAAATATGTTTTAGGCATCAATAACTTGGAATTTCCGCAGCGAAACTTTAGAATGAGGCCTACCACATTCTCTGTTTTTGTGATTTCCATGTTCATGCATTTTATCAACTAATTGTCTAATCGATTGTTTATACGTCAAAGGCGTGTCACTCTTAAGCGATGTCAAAGCGTTTTGACGGAGAGCTTAACTTTTCCAGAGCGCAGCGAGGATGGCGTTTTAGCACAACAGGGGTAAAGTGAGATCGCAATGAAAAAGCCGTACAATTGCATAGAATGCTATTTCGCTACGTCTCTACTGTGCTTCACGATATTCGAAATTAGTATGAAAAAAAAAAATTATAATAACATGTTTGTATACCAGTTGTACTATAGACGACACATTACATGATAGTTGATTGCGTGAACCTAGTTGCAACAGCTTATAGATGAAATAGTTATTATACAGATTACTGTATTACTGATTGTATTTTGCTTATTTCCCCTTTTTTCCTCTAGCAGGCATTTTACATTTCAAAAGCAAAAAAGGAACTGACAAGCAGGAATTAATTATTTTTAACAATATCTCAACCTCCAAGCAACGCAGTTTATTCGCCTCGAGAACACACATAGAATCACCACGAGAGCGCACTTGTAACCGCCTTGGCATCTCCATCAGCGAAAAAAAAGGTGTCGTAATAAATAGCGCTAAGAAAGGAATACATCGCCGTAGAAGTGCAGTAGAATTGCAAAAGGAGCGATTAAGGAGCGCTGCGACATCACCATAAACGTTGTGAAAATGCAATGTATCCCTTTTCCGCAGCTTGAGAATGAATATTTTCGACGATCCCAATGCAGTCTGAAAAAAAACCGCTCTAGCGCCTTGGGAGCGCAGCACATTCGCTG
Organism: Fragum whitleyi; assembly: GCA_948146395.1. Lineage (NCBI taxonomy): Eukaryota > Metazoa > Mollusca > Bivalvia > Cardiida > Cardiidae > Fragum > Fragum whitleyi. The sequence goes on along the minus strand of OX411548.1, from coordinate 17,577,923 downwards.
TCTGATGTGACAGGCTTTTAAATGAATGTTTGATGTCTTTAATTCGAAAGGTGGCGCATTTCTTTCAAAATGCTTTCGAAGGTACATCCTTTGATTACATACCGGTATTTTCCCGATGGTTATCTTGCGCGTTCTACGGCCGAAAAAGTTATTGATGAGTTATTTTTTTAGCGAGAGGGAGTAATAATAACATAGGCAATTACAACAGTGTTGCTTAAAACTTTCGATTTGGTCTTTAAATATATGTTTGCCTAAAAAGATAAGCGTCCTTCCTAATTTCGCGAATTCATTCAGTCGCTTATATTGGCGAAAATAAAGCTCCCGATTCAAAGTAGGTTACTCTTCTTGCACGACAACCTATTTGGATTAGATTTTGTTAATGGGATTAAATTCACCCTCATTGTCAGAATAACTACAGGATTTACAAATTAGTGTCATCAGGGCGTGTGCTTTCATGACATTTTAATAAATTAACGTTCATCAAAATTAAACACGGAAATAGAAACTCGTATCCAAATATGTTTTTATCTGCACCTAGGTGCAGCGTTTTGAAGACAAGTAATGCCTTTGAATGTCAGTTTATATAACAATTAAATTGCACAGTGTACATTGTATTTCTTTTCATCTGCAGCCACCTAAGTTGTTTATTTACATAAACACCATCGACCTTTTTGAAACAGAATAACTTTGACTGCGTGCAAAATCCAAGAGGCTCAAAAGTGCCTGCCTATGCCTCTGAACCGCTGAAAATTCATTTGGATATTTAAAACAATGAAAAGCTATATTAATACCTTTTGGTACTAAATAGTCCGATGAATTTGTGTTTTAGAATAAGTAATGCCTAAAAAATTAACACAATACTTATAAGTCACACTATTCATCTGCAGTTAATAACATCGTGAAATAAATACTCATTCCGATCAAAATCATTCTAAATCATTCACTCAGCGCTCAATTCATTCATTCGAAACACTCACCCAAATCGATCAAAAACGCTCCGAAATTAATGGATAACATTTCCAAATCGTTCAAGGCGATCCACATTTAATTCAAATCTATCAAATTACTCTATCTTATTGGCTGGTGTGGATTTTAAAATGTCCACGAAGACACACAAATAGAAAAGTTCATATAAATTTTTAAAGGAAAGTTATAAATATTACTTATTTTGTTCATCTTGAACAAAATTAGTGATATTTGATTACCTCCATTTTCCCCCAAAGCTTGCTCCACACACTCATTCAATTTCATTCCATAATAATTCCAAAATCAATCATCTTGTCAATTTTACGATGTTCTTTACTGTACGAACTTTCGTTATTAAACTAATAAAATATTCCAGCACGCAAGTACTAGGCTATAACTAAAATTAATCTGTTCGTCTTTATTCCTATCGTGAAAATTAATGATGAAGATTAAATAATTGTATTTTAAGTCTAAGCCAAGTTATCATCTATCCAAACTTTCTCGAAATGTAATGTCAAACCCAGCTTCCTTCTCGAATCATACAAATCCAAAGAAATATTTCATAGCAGAATAATTTTGTAAGATTCTGATGGTTTTCAGACGCATGACTGATATCAGTTGATGCTTGATACTAACTTCAAAGCTGTATTGTTTTTGGTGGACGTTTACGCTCATAAGTGTTAATATCATGTAAGAACAATCCTGTCAGTTGTTAATAGGTTTTCAAAACAGCAGTGCTCTCTTAGATTCAATTTACTCTTTTTCAAGAATTGTATCCGTCTGACAACTATGCATTTTAAAAATGGTGTGAAACAAGGAATCTTCATAACTTGTGGAAACCTCAAAGACATCTTTTAAGTGCGAAATCAAATGCAATTCTGAGATAGGTGAACGTTTTGCTTGCGTAGAACTACTTTTCAGGCAGAGTGAGTAATTTCCCCCTTTTTTCCAATGGTCTATGGGAGGTCACTTGGTGAATGGAATTACTGGAATGGTAACCTCCCCTGACACTACTTAGGTATATAAAACAATTGCTAATTAATTGAAATTACGGAATACACATGAATAGCGATACAGCCCGAGCAGGTAAAGTAAAGCATTCAGGTAAAGTAAAACATTCAGGTCGTGTGATAAAGGTTTATGCAAAGGGGGTTTACTTTACTTTTCAACACAACACAGCCAATCTCGAGGAGACGAGTGTCTGCAATTTTTTACCTGCGTATATAAACACGTACTTTTTCTTTCTTTATTTGAGAATGAAAATCGCGGAAATATTAATTATTAAGTGGGAGCATCCATGCCATATCACGGGAAAAGGGGCCTTAAAGACAATTTTCTTGTTAACTCTATAGAGGCCACAAATATGATCCAATCATCATGAAACTTGGTCAGAATGTTTGTCAGGCTACAAGGATGAACCCTATTGAAAATGGGAAGGATCCGTGCCATATCACAGGAAAAGGGGCCTTAATGACAATGTTTCTTGTTTACACGATAGAGACTACAAATATGGTCCAATTATCATGAAACTTGGTCAGAATATTTGTCAGATCACAAGGATGAACGTTTTTGAAAACGGGAAGGAGGCATGCCATATTAAAGGAAAGGGGGACTTAATGTCAATTTCCTTGTTTACGCTCGAGAGGCCACAAATATGATCTAATCTTCTTGAAACTTGGTCAGCATGTGTTTCTTGACACATGGATGAACCCTATGGAAAATCGGAAGGATCCATGCCATATCATGGGAAAAAGGGCCTTAATCACAATTTTCTTGTTTAAATAATAAAATTGCAATCATGACTTTTTGCATGGTCTTCTTGTTAAGCAGATAACAACATTATCATAATTTTAATTATGAGATTACGGAGAATCGGTTTGCATTACAATGAAAGAATAATAACCTAGATCATCTAATTGTCAGTTCTTTCCTTTTATACCCAATGGACCAGACAATCACTCTTTAAAACTACACCCGGCATAATACCGAAAGTTATCAAAACCTTGTAATTACAGGGCTTTGGTTGACGATCGACGATATATGTTGAGAAATGTATATCTGAAAAAAGATGCGAACATGGGTCAGGTCATTTTCCTTTTTATCGTAATTTTACATGTAAAATTCCTCCCCATCTCAACAAATGGAAGAATCACTCTAGTATGCCAACAGAAACGTCCACCATCAGTACTTTCAGTGCTTTGGTTATATCTAGGATTCAGTGTACGATGTACTAAATGTCTATTCATTGCATAGAAACTTAGAACAGTCTTGCACCGAAACCTCGATATGGTTTAACGCCGCTTTCAACATCATAACATTTATATATCTGGGCGGCCAGTGCACCTATCCATGTTTCCTGTCATTTCTCACACCACTACAACCACAATATTGCTTTCGATTCACCAGCTGCTAATCTCAATCAGGCGTACTGTTTATCATACACCTATTGGTGGGAGATAAATGACTCGTGTGACATTGTTTTTTTTTTCAATTGTTGGATGAAAGTTTGGCGACAACAACATGCCTGTACTTAATTTTCTTTTAACAATGTTCAATCAAACAGACATATATATTCTTTGCGACTAGGCATCTTTATAACAAGCAAATATCACATATCGATGGCTTAGTGTGAAACAGTTGTAACTGTATGTTTATAGACAGTTACAACTATTTCACGCTGAGCCATCGACATGTGTCTTATATTCAGTGCGAAAATCAGAGTTATATAGAAAATAACATGTTAGTGTCTTAAAATATCAATGTTATCTGGTCGAGGTTGGGAGAATTTATAATCTCTCACTGCCGAGACCAAATAACATTGATAATTTAAGAGATTGATTTAAATGTTATTCTATTTATCATGCATTTTTTCCTTCATTGCATGATAAAATCTATAAGCACGATTTTGGATAGTTACTAAAATTCCATTCTTCTCAACATAAGTCAAGAAAAAATAGCATTTGATACTTAGTAACTTACTGCAACGTGTTTACCTATATGCTTTGATGTAACTATTCATTGCAGCATTGACCAGTATACTTCATACAGTGTTGAGCGATTCATCCCCAGTATCCTGTGAGCCAGATACTTGCCCTCCTTCAGCCACGTGTGTCAACATGGGTTCCTATATATACTGCGAATGTCCGCAGGGAAAAACTGGTATGGTCTTTAATTGGCGAGCTTTAGACGTGTTTGAACTCAAATAAAAGCAAAGAAAGTCGGTCCTATTAAAGCCATGGATTCTTATAAGCGATTATCATCATTAAGCTCCAAAAGTATATTAGTACAGCCTTTCTGACACTCAACATTGAAAATATTTGTCGTAAATGTAAGAAGTCAAATTTGCACTTTCTGTCTGAATAAACCCTTTGAATGTCAATCATTTTAGATAGGCTTCGGCAATACGTCAATTTATGTATTCATAATATCATTACTGTTCTTCTTCGAAGATATGGTAGATCTTACAAAATAACGTCATAGTAATTCTGCAACCTCGTAAATGCATCATAAATCAGGATCATTTCAAAAGATTATCAATAAAAAAAATGACCTGACATCACCTGCTTAGGTAACAATTTGTACATTCGTGATCTTAACCAGAACCACTTTCGCCTAAATTCCTTTGATTTTAAAGGTTTAAAAGAATCTTAGGCTGTGAACATGATCACGTGATAAAATAATTAAATGCTAGTGTCATTAATGCCAATATTACCAGCCCTGCGTTCAGGATCATAAAATGGTTCCGCAAACAGTTTTCAAATTGTACTCCGCTTTGCACGTGTGCTTGCGTGCAAAGCCGGGTATAATTGGAAAACTGTTCGCACCGTTTTGCGATCCTGAACGCAGGGTTGGTCTCGGCCGTGAGAAAGTTTCGTGACTCGACAACGCCTGGTCATGATGAATTTTCCGAACCTCAACCAGATAACATTTACAAACACCAACATGACATTCTCTTTACACCGACGATATGTACATAATTTGCAAAAATGCTTCAAAACCCCAAATTTCTCTAGATAGTCTTTAATTAATTACATAATCACAGGGACAAACTGTTCGATGGACGATCCATGTCTGCCTCAGACAGAAAGCTGTCCCCCGGGGAAATATTGTTACGGTCCTTGTGACCCCAACGTGATATGCCAAGGGGCCACGGGAGAGCCCCATTGCAGGGGCTGTGTGGTGGGGTGGACAGGGATGGCCTGTGATGAGGACATCAATGAATGCGTCGGTAGGTAAAAAAAATCTACTACCAACCTTTTTCTGAAATTGTTAAACTTCTTGCGCTCCTAGAAGTCATTCAATTTTCAGATTGAGATGAAAGTTGTTGTTATGCTGTGATACTATAACTGATACGCATGAAAATAATTATTGATAATGACAATTCATTGTTAGTTGTAGCATTATAGTGAAAGCATGTTGACATAGACATAGCCTTTGTGAGTTAAGGTTCATGTTAAGTGTTTGAGACCCAATTCTTAGGGGTTTCATTTGCCAAGAAAAAGCAGTATGTCAAGGTATATTATATATCAAAATGAAGCTATTTATTAGCGCTACAAGTTAAGCATTATAAGATTGTCATAGCTATAGCCGTATAGCCAAAACATTGTGGAAAAGGGTCATTTTGTACAGAACAAGCAACTGCATGACTTTTTGATAAAATTAGCTCATATTTTAACAAGGTACAGTCTAAAGTACTACCCGGGTACTACTACAAACGTAATAGTAACGGTAAATCTTTGAATTTCAAATACAAGCAATCTTCCTCTTTATTATAGCTCCTTCGCTCTTGACATTAAGATATGCAAATTTCCTTTAATTTATAAAAAAAAATACAGTTGGTGACTAAAATCTCCTAGCTACAGTCCGACCGACCAACATTGAAAGTGACGTCATGATTAGTTTATTATTTTTTTTGCTGTGTGAAATATTTAAGATTTAATAAATTCAAAAAAAAAAAACTTGAGATTGACAAATGGTAAAATAGCTCAGTTGGTTAGTCAGTTCGAACATACGTCTCCGCCACTTGAAAGTGATATTTAATATCGAGGTTCGAACCTCTGTCAGAGTACACATTTTTTTGTAATATTATCATCTTTTTAAATGTATTTTCAATATAGAAATAATCAGTTTGATCATTTTAAGATTGACTCGTTTATTTATTATATTGTAAGAAAACTTTTTTTCATTTTATGTTATTTTTTTCTTTCCTCTACTGATGTGTCAGTAATTTTCAACTGATACACATGTATTCATAAATATCACAAAAATGGAAAAAAAACGATTTTTTCCCCGAAATTGTTTCGTGTAAAATCGCTTAACACAATGCATCAAGTTTTGAATCTTGAATTTATGAAAAAGAAAAAGAATCCTTTCTTTTGCGCCGATTCGAACCGTAGCACGTTTCTTAAACTTGGGTGCTATACCGACTGCGCTAATTACGACAGTTGATTTGTCGTGAGTTGAAAAACAGTTTATTTTCATCTTTGCCTTTGAAAAGTAAACAAAAAATGACGTCACTTGCAATGTTGGGTGGTTGATTTGTACAGTCCGACCGACCAACATTGCAAGTGACGTCACGATTTGTTTATTATTCTATTGTTATGTGAAATATATAAGGTTTAATAAATAGTAAAAACACATGAATTTGACAAGTGGGAAAATAGCTCAGGTAGTTAGTGTGTTCGGACATACGTCTACGCCCCTCCACAGTATGGTGATATTCAATATTGAGGTTCGAAACTCTGTCTGATTACATTTTTTTTGTAATATTATGATTTTTTTTGGTGTATTTTCAATATACAAAATAATTCCATTTTTTAAAATTGACTCGTTATTCGTTACATTTGTAAGAAATCTTTTCATTTTGAAATATTTATTTCTTTTCTCTAAGGATGTGCCAGTATTTCCATATTTTTCCATTGTCAACTCATACACATGGTAATCATAGATATCACAAAAATGGAAACCGATATTTATATTTTCAACATCATTTCGTGTAAAATTGCTTATGCTAATACAATGCATTAAGTTCTGAATCTTGAATTTATGAATAAAAAAATATTCTTTTGCGCCGATACGAACCCATGATGCACGTTACTTAGACTAGGGTGCGTTACCAACTGCGCTAATTACGACAGTTGGTTTGATGTGAGTTCAATAACAATTCAATTTTAACCTTACCTTTGAAAAGTAAACAAAAAGTGACGTCACTTGCAATGTAGGGTGGTTGATTTGTACATGTTTCATAGCCCATGGATAACAAGTTTACCTGTTAAAATATGGGACGATTTTATACAACCGTCATGCAGTTGCTTGTTCTGTACAAAATGACCCTTTTCCACAATTTTTTTTATCATACCGCTATAGCTATGACAGTCTTATGTTGCTCAACTTCTTGTGCTTTTAAATAGCTTCATTTTGGTATATAATATATCTGGACATACTGTTTTTTCTTGGCAAATGAAGTGCCCTTAAAATTCAGTCTCAAACACTTTACATGAACCTTAAGTTCATGCATACCTGAAATTTGTACAATATCACGGAATGGCCATGCTTGATTGTCACTTCCCGAAGTATCTTCGGAATTGTATTCATGGGCCTTATCATTTATTCTGCATAAAGGTCAGGTTCAAGTTAATATGCGCTCGCTATAGACGTTACGCAAGATACTGGTGACACTTGGCAAAAACGTCGACATTATTAGCTTGTTTTTTTTTTCGATAAAATCCTTATTTTTATTCGGAAATTAATGAAACATACACCAAAATTTCCATCAAATAAGATTCTACATGATTATTTGGTAAGATCCGTATTATGTCGAATGTGCATAGGTTATTTTGCATTCTAAATGTATAGAAATAATGTAAAAAAGACGTATCCCGCGTTACATTTTTCTCCGGTCAAGGTCTTTCATTTTGCTGTCTTAATTACTTGGCCGTAAACACAATAATGATTTTATATCTGGACGAAGTAAAAATATTTCTGGTTTCGTCAGTGTTAATTTCTAAAATGTATTTGGAATAATGAAGATCGCACGAATGATAGATTAAAAAGATCAGAGCTGTCCCACTTTAACGACGATGTAAGTGAAGTCGCGTTCTTGTCCATACCGTTCTATGTGAAGATCACCTATCGAACTGATTTTTACATTAAAAAAATACATTTTTTCTATAAATTAGAAAAGTGTTAATAAAATTATTTTTTGAAGCGCCGTGAAGAAGCATAGAGAAAATACAAAAGTCACCAAAAATGTCCCACTGGCATTTTTTGACGTCGATAATTAAGAATTGCTATTTTTCACCTAAATAATTTATATATTTAACTTGTTGTATTGGATTAGAATTTCTAGAGAAAAATACATTTTCATTCCTGTTTACAACGATATGATTCTTTCAATTCTTGGTGCAATAGTAAAGATTTTATTGATAAATACAAAAGTTACCCAAAAATGTCCCATCTACGTTGTTTTTCAAAACGCGACGTTGATTTTTCCCCGTCACCAAGCAAAAGCAGAATAAATATGATCAAATGTATTAGCAATTCACATGCTTGATTTGATTTGTTTTTGTATCTTAAATTTTATGTGATTCGATAATAATAATTGTAATAATAATAAGTGAATGCATTAAATGCTCCAAATTTACGCATGATATACATGTATAGAAAAGAAAATGGAGATTCAAACTTCAATCAATATGAAATGAAATAAAAGTAAAATGAAAAAAAAAATAATAGAATAAATCAATCAATAAAAAAAAGATAAATAAATAACACATGATGATGTCATAACTGTTCCGTTCGATTGGTTCAGATAAACGCGATTTTTTTTCGGAATCATCTTATAAATCTTAATTGAAAGTCCTTGAATTAAATAATAAGTTCTAGTCAATAATCTGAAAATACATATTACTAGTAAATCAAAATCTTATTTTCGAACCGCTAGAAATATTTGATATTGTCCGTATATCTTTACTTTGAATGAGTATTTCAAAATTACACCGAATCAATCCTACTCTGCATTATATCATAAGATCTGCGGCGGAATCTCCAGAAATCCGTGTCCATTTTGTGTCATAAAAAATACAAAAAATTTGTATTTGAATCTTCGCAAAGATTGTATTAACAGCGTTTCAATAAAAGAAATAAATCGCTTGCAAATGTTGGCGTGGAGTTAGTTTAGTAAAAACGGAACGTTATAATTACGCCGACGTCAAAACTTTTTGTAACGAAAAGGGTCACCAGTATCTTGCATTACGTCTATACTATTATTTGTACAGTTTAAGTTGAGATATATATTATTCATATATTAATGTATACATGTATAAGTATTATAATCTCAAACACTATCTCTCTTTTAATGTTCAACAGGGACCATTGAAGAGTCAAGATTTTTTTTACTGTTTTGGGGGGACAGAAAAAAGGCATACAAACTTGTTATGCATAGGGCATGAAAAATGTAGCTAGGAGATTTTGGTCACCAACTGTATTTTTTTTAAATTCAAGCAAATTTGCATATCTTAATGTCTTTATGTTTCTACCTTGAAGTCAAGAGCGAAGGAGCTGTAATAAAGATGAAGATTGCTTGAAATTGAAATTCAAAGATTTAAGATCTTTTAATTCAGATCTAGATCTTAAATTTTACTTAAATTACAAATTCCAACACCCTCGGTAATCCGTCGCCAGTCCATTCCGTAGACTAAATATTAATGAAATGAGAAATGAGTGGAATGCAATGCTTTATGACATGGCGCCGAGGATGAAAAGAAAAAAAAAAAAATAAAGTAATGTTTTCTTTACTGAGATTAAGCAGCAGGTTTAAAAAAAATCTGTTGCATCTACACCTACAACTTACGACTGATTTGCAGAAATTTCTCGACCTTTATTTGCCTTTTCTATTTATGAACTGTCAAAGTAAACCAACAAAGACATCTTTGTTGTAATAATTATAAAGGGAAGTGCATCATTATCATTCCAGTATACGACGGGAAATATGGCTGCTTAAAACGTCGTTCATGTCATAATAATTTTGAATTGGTCTACACATGAGACTTCAGTGGGCATATAAACCGCTACTGGCCAAAAGAAAACAAGTAACCTATGTACGAGTTAGCATAAAACTATTGTAAGTGTCTATACATCTGCGACCCGTCACGCGAAAAGGGACCATATGGTAACTTCGGTGAATAAATAATTGCAGTCTGGCAAGGATCGACACTTCACATACTTCCATGATGGTCCATTTTCGCGCGATGAGTCACATTTTAGACACCTGCAATTATTTTGTGCTAACCCATCGATACGTCTATAAAAGTTTCAAGACGTTCAGGTATCTAATCGAAATATATTTTGATATCAAAACAAATATCATCTTTAACTATAGCCATAGAAAACTTGACCGTTATAATGTATATAAAGCATTTCCATATAAAAAGATTACAGCTATTATGTTTCAAATATGACATGGTGTCCTTGAACTTGGCAGTGAAAGAAAGCCTTTCAAAAAATGAAAAAATCTAAATGTAAGTTTAAGTATCGAAGTTTGTTTTTGACAAGCCCATATCCCCAACCATTGTTAATATAGAACATCCGTTGTTAAATCATGTTAGCTTACTTACGTCGGTTTGCAACGTAAGTAAGCTACTATAGATTAACAACGGATGTTCTATATTTGTCACTACAAACAATTTAAGGCAGAGACAGTCTGCCTTGTCAGAGACCCAGAATGGATGTCTATCAGTCAATTATCATTCAAATTGGCTATGTTTGTTATATGATTAGAGCAATTATTGCATAAAATATATGTTTTCGGGTCGTTAAAGGCATACGTTAACGGACAAAGCCCGGGCGTTAACGAGAGGAAATTCGCGTTTTTACCGGGCGTTAACATTTGCAGAGACCCTCAAATTTTTTAACGCCCTCGTGCTTCGCACTCGGTCGTAAAACCTTTTTCGAAACTCTGCAAGCGTTAACGCCCTCCAAAACGTGAATTAACCCTATAATGAAATTAAGTACCTAGTTCGTGCAGCATTCTCTACATTCGCAAAGAGCGTTTAGAATATCAGTTGGTTGAAGAATGAAACGCAGTCAATACCTAAATACTGAGCGGATCTATGTAGACGAAGATATCTGTTTATCTGGGACACTGGCGAAAGCGTTTTGCTATGCGCTGGTTACTGCTATGTTATCTTTGGTATATTTCTAAAGACTCGTATCCTCAGCTTACCAATAAAATATATATTTACAGAATTTATCGCATTGAATTCAAACACGGTGATTGTTTCCATATTTCTATACCCAACTTCACTATATTCCAGATGTTCCCGATATATGTGCTAATGGTGGCACTTGTACAAATTTGGTGGGAGATTTTCGGTGTAAATGTACGTCAGAATGGATCGGAAAAGAGTGTAGGTGTAAAAAAGGTGGGTATAGAAGAACTTTGATTTATTTCATTTCTAATTTCATCTACCAAAAAACGACCGCTTTGATTTCGGGCTAAAAATTTTATTTATACAAAATTATATTGCACACTTGCACGTTGTGTAAAAGCCTTTTTAGGATTCTACAACGTACACATACAGATACAGAAACAATGTCTAAATGTCCAATATCTTTTGAAAAAATCTCCATTTTTCATTTTACCTCACAAAACATTGTTCAGACTCACATCTTGTTGTTGACTAAGTACCATTAATTTGATTTGAGCACAATATGAATTTCACTTTTATCCATTTTCCAATTAAGTTAACTTGTTTTAAGATGATCCTTTTCGCTGGACGTGTCTAATTGGTCTGATCTTATTCGTCAGTTGTGTAAATCGTTACAAAATTGAAAATTAGCCTCGTTGGTACAACCAAGGCCTCGTTCAAGAGTATTCGCGAAAAGTTTTGAGAAATTCTACCCTGCTTTGCACGAGTACCCACGTGCAAAGCTGGGTACAATTCATAAACGCTAACAAACGAGTTTTTAAACCGAAAGCGGCTCAAGTTTACCTTGTCGTCTTCGCAATAACCATGCAAATTGAGCTACCCTACACATTTTTTTAAATTTATTTTCTTTGCCAACTATGTTCAGGTACGCCTTGTGAGGACGAAGTTGACCAAATCTACGAGCAGACAACTCCAGCCAATGGACAACAAATTACATTTCCAGTTCTCCATATTTCGTTTATTTCTGTGTTTATTTCCGTTGTTTCTGTTACCTGATTCAATACATTTTTGCATCCTCTACAATAAACTGTTGTTTTTTGCGGGACTTGAACGAAGAGCTAAGCTAATGGGTGCCGGCGCTTAGCTGCAATATAATTAAGTCATAAAGGGGGCATTACTTAAATATTTTCATAGTAATCCCGTTTGATAGCAAGATTCGTGCAAACATCTTCAATTACAACAGATAAATGACCAGAGTAAAAAAGGTCATGCCAATGCGAACAACATTTCCACTGGCAACATCAATGGAACATCCCACATGTAATGACAATACTGTGGATCTTCTACGAAAACAGCCACGCTAAGAATGTTGTTACAGCTAGTTACCTCGTGAAATTGACATTCATCTCAATTAAAGCCATTCTAAATTGCCCACTCAGCACTCCATTTATTCATTCTTTATACCCTCTCAAACCATTCAAAAACACTAAAAAGCCACTAAAAATATAAGATCAGCATAAATGAACAACGACAACAACAACAACAAAAATAAAGCACGAAAAAAATGCGATTTCATTGACGCAATTGAACATATAAGCGTCTGATTGGTTCACGAAGAAATATGAAGCTATTTATAGAACTTGTAAGCATATTTTATTAAAGGGAGATAACAAATATTGCTAATTTAGCAAAATTAGCAACATTGGACTACCTCTCTTTAATTTCACTAAACTCTCTCCGCACACTCATTAAATTTCATTCTAAGATAATTCCAAAATCATTCACCTTGCCAATTTCACGATTATGTTGACTGTATCTTGTTTTTCTGGATAACTCTTGTGATAATGAGCATACACGTATGCTAAGTTCCACGAAAATATTTCCAAATAACAACAGAGATATGACCAAGGTAAAAGTTTGTCACACCTACTCCTACACAATTATCAATGACACCAATGCAAAGACATCTGAGACAAGATGACCATGATGGTCCTAAATCGCTCACCTGAGTAAGTCAACTCATAACTTGTCAACCTGATTATTATTACTAGAGATTAATTTGATGTACATTTAGGATGGTTTTAAAAGAGACAGACTTAAATTTTGGCGAATTTTCACTCTTCCTGTTACCATGGTAACCAAAGTTGTGGATGGAATTAAATAGAGTTTCACCCAAAGGAACATCCCTAGCATGTTTGGGGTTGGCCCAATGATTTAGGACGAGATTATTTCTTCTGCAATTTTCTTACTTCCCGTTACCATGGAAACCAGAGTATGGTTGAGCTTTACCAAAGGAACGTCCCTACCAATTCTAATCTTGATTGGCATTGTGCTTTAGGTGAAGAATTTTCTAAGATTGTCATTGATTTTCCGCCTACCAGTACCAGATCAACCAGATATATTGATGGAATTAAATTCTTTTAACAGCGTAAGTAGAGTTTCACCCATGGATCATCTCTGCCAAGATTCTGATTGATTGAACAAATGCTTTAAGCGGAGAAGAATTTTTCCAAATAATTTAGTCAATTTTTACCTTTCTGTTACCATGGTAACAAGAGTTTTTTATTGAATTAAATTCTTTTAACAACCTTGGTAGAGCTTCTCTCAAGGAATATCCATACCAAGTTTCAAATTGATTGTCTAGAAAAAAAAGAATTTTTGCTACGATTTTTGGCAATTTTTGACCTTTCCAATACCATAGAAAACAGAATTTTTGATGGAATTGAATTATTCTTACAAATTTGGAAAGGTTTAACCCAAAAAACATCGCTGTCAAGTTTCAGATTAATTGGCCCAGTGGTTTAGGTGGAGAAGATTTTTTTCTAATATTTACATCAAATTTCTGCCTTTCTGTTACCTTGACAACCATAGTTTTTGATGGAATGAAGTTCTTTTAACAACTTTAGTAACGCAAAACCCAAGGAACATCCCTGCCAGGTTTCAAATTGAATGGCCCAGTGGTTTAGGAGGAAATTATTTTACATAAATTGTAGATGGAGAGATAGCCAGATGGACAGATGGATGATGGAAGGTAAGTGATCACAATAGCTCACCTTGAGCACTTTGTGCTCAGGTGAGCTAATAAAACTTGTCATAATGAAAGAACTCTGAGTGAAATCGACATGCTCATAATGGGTGCTTCATTCCTAAAAAAAGTATCGAAAAAGTGGATAGGTTCCAATAAATGAAAGTGACTGGCTTACAATTCTAAACCTTTGTCATGCTGAATCAGGAGAACTCCTGCCTTTGCAGCAGGTTTAGTAAAAGATTAACCTGCACATTTGTGCAGATGGATCTATGTCTTTACAACCTGAACTTCCTTTTAAAACCAGAAAAGCTTGAAAATAACATTTATAAAGGAATGAAATTCAGTGTATTGAGTGCTTTCAGGTAGTGGTAATAGTGTTGTAACTTCTCAGAAGTAAAGAACTTTAACAATGTTAAACAAGGTTTCCTAATGATTTTCATTAGGAAACCTCTGTCAACATTGTGAAAGATTGTGAGTTTCGAAATGTTGCAGAACTGTTTCAGGTCCACTGCCTCGAGCACTTTGATTGTAACAAAATTTTTGCATGTTTTTCATTCAGCATAACAAGGGTTAAATCAAGTAGTTAATTAAGAAGCATACTTGAAAATTAAGAAAAATTGTGTCTTATTCATCAAAAAATTTCTTAATTTCAAATATATATTTCAAATAAATTACATGCATAAAAATTTTTCAAAAACATTATTCAAAATTACTTTTATCATTCAATGGTCAAAAGCAATGGTATCCCCCTGGCGGTCCAATTCTATAGGCTCTATTCTATATCATTTTTTCAGTGGAGAATAGTAATGTTGTAATACAAATTGATGTTAAGATATTTTATTTTGGTCCAATTCTATAGGCTATCATTTTTCAGTGGAGAGTAGTAATGTTGTAATACAAATTGATGTCAAGATACTTTATTCGGGTAACTGACTGACAATGAACCCTTTGCTGTTTAATCCCTGATTTTTAAGAGCCTGTGATTTTATGATTTAGACAAGAGGACCAAGATGGTCCTAGATCGCTCACCTGAGTCTCTATGACCCCTGGGACATCACATTAAATAGATAGGCAGATGTCGAAAAGAAGATAATTGCCTAAGATCAATACCATGGAACTTTTTCAGCAAAGAGAAAGACAGATATGCCTTTTTGCTCTTTGATTCTATATAAAAAGGGATGCACCCGGGTGGACCCCAAAAGTGACCCCAGGTCCTTGATATGAACAAACTTGGAAGAGGTCCATAAGATGATGCTACATTCTAAATATGAAAGCTGTCTGCCTTCTGCTTTCAGAGAAGAAGATTTTTGAAGGTTTTCCCATTTTCACCCATCCTGATCAGATGAGCTGAAAGGGATGCGCCCGGGTGGAGCCCAAATATGACCCAAGGGTCTTGATATGAACAAACTTGGTAGGGGCCCACAAGATGATGCTACATACCAAAAAGGAAAGCAGTGTGCCCTCTGGTTTCGATTAAAGAAGATTTTTAAAGATTTTCGCTGTTTGATTCTATGTAAAAAGGGTTGCGCCCAAGTGGAGCCCAAATATGATCCTAGGGTCTTGATATGAACAAACTCGATAGAGGTCCACTAGATGATGCTACGTACCGAATATGAAAGCTGTCTGCCTTCTGGTTTCATAGAAGAAGATTTTTGAAGATTTTCATTTTTTTACCCTTCCTGCTCATAAGAGATAAAGGGATGCACCCGTGCAAAGCCCAAATATGACCCAAGGGTCTTGATATGAACAAACTTGGTAGAGACCCACTAGGTGATGCTACACACCAAATATTAAAGCTGTCTGCCATCTGGTTACAGAGAAGAAGATTTCTAAAGATTTTCGCTCTTTGATTCTATGTAAAAAGGGTTGGGCCCGGGCAAAGCCCAAACATGACCCCAGGGTCTTGATATGAACAAACTTGGTAGAGGTCCACTAGATGATGCTACATACCAAATATAAAAGCTGTCTGCCTTCTGGTTTCATAGAAGAAGATTTTTGAAGATTTTCATTTTTTTACCCTTCCTGCTCATAAGAGATAAAGGGATGCACCCGTGCAAAGCCTAAATATGACCCAAAGGTCTTGTTATTAACAAACTTTGTAGAGGCCCACTAGGTGATGCTACACACCAAATATTTAAGCTGTCTGCCATCTGGTTACAGAGAAGAAGATTTTTAAAGATTTTCGCTCTTTGATTCTATGTAAAAAGGGTTGGGCCTGGGCAAAGCCCAAATATGACCCCAGGGTCTTGATATGAACAAACTTGGTAGAGGTCCACTAGATGATGCTACATACCAAATATGAAAGCTGTCTGCCTTCTGGTTTCAGAGAAGAAGATTTTTAAAGATTTTCATATTTTAACCCTTTTTGTTGAGGGTAAAGGGAAAGTTAAGGGTGGATTTCATTTATTTGAATAACTTTGGTAGAGCTTGACCCAAGGAACATCCCTGCCAAGTTTCATCAAGATTGGCCCACCGGTTTAGGAGGAGGTTTAAAGAAATTGTGGACGACGGACGACGCATGACAGACGACGCACGACTGACGACGGACATTCTACAATCCCAATAGCTCACCTTGAGCACTTCGTGCTCAGGTGAGCTAAAAACATTGTGAAAAAAGAAGAAATTACTTCTGACAAGCAGTTTCTTCTTTTTCCACACTATTTTCTACCCTACAGAATGGTTATTTTTCAAATTAAATCCACTTTAAATTTTTTTTTTGCAAAACCTGTGATTTTGGACAGGTCCAATATTTGTAAAACAGGAAAGGGTTAAGAGCAAAAAAATCTTATAAAACATTATTTAAAATTACTTTTATCATTCATTGGTCAAAAGCAATGGTATCCCCCTGGTGGTCCAATTCTATAGGCTCTATTCTATATCATTTTTTCAGTGGAGAATATTAATGTTGTAATACAAATTGATGTTAAGATATTTTATTTTGGTCCAATTCTATAGGCTATCATTTTTTTCAGTGGAGAATATTAATGTTGTAATACAAATTGATGTTAAGATACTTTATTTTGGTCCAATTCTGTAGGCTATCATTTTTTTCAGTGGAGAAAAGTAATGTTGTAATACAAATTAATGTCAAGATACTTTATTCGGGTAACTGACTGACAATGAACCCTTTGCTGTTTAATCCCTGCTTTTTACGAGCCTGTGATTTTATGTTTAGACAAGAGGACCAAGATGGTCCTAGATCGCTCACCTGAGTCTCTATGACCCCTGGGACATCACATTAAATAGATAGGCAGATGTCGAAAAGAAGATAATTGCCTAAGATCAATACCATGGAACGTTTTCAGCAAAGAGAAAGACAGATATGCCTTTTTGCTCTTTGATCCTATGTAAAAAGGGATGCACCCGGGTGGACCCCAAAAGTGACCCCAGGGTCTTGATATGAACAAACTTGGAAGAGGTCCATAAGATGATGCTACATTCTAAATATGAAAGCTGTCTGCCTTCTGCTTTCAGAGAAGAAGATTTTTGAAGGTTTTCCCATTTTCACCCATCCTGATCAGATGAGCTGAAAGGGATGCGCCCGGGTGGAGCCCAAATATGACCCAAGGGTCTTGATATGAACAAACTTGGTAGGGGCCCACAAGATGATGCTACATACCAAAAAGGAAAGCAGTGTGCCCTCTGGTTTCGATTAAAGAAGATTTTAAAAGATTTTCGCTCTTCGATTCTATGTAAAAAGGGTTGCGCCCAAGTGGAGCCCTAATATGATCCTAGGGTCTTGATATGAACAAACTTGATAGAGGTCCACTAGATGATGCTAGGTACCAAATATGAAAGCTGTCTGCCTTCTGGTTTCATAGAAGAAGATTTTTGAAGATTTTCATTTTTTTACCCTTCCTGCTCATAAGAGATAAAGGGATGCACCCGTGCAAAGCCCAAATATGACCCAAGGATCTTGATATGAACAAACTTGGTAGAGGCCCACTAGGTGATGCTACACACCAAACATTAAAGCTGTCTGCCATCTGGTTACAGAGAAGAAGATTTCTAAAGATTTTCGCTCTTCGATTCTATGTAAAAAGGGTTGGGCCCGGGCAAAGCCCAAACATGACCCCAGGGTCTTGATATGAACAAACTTGGTAGAGGTCCACTAGATGATGCTACATACCAAATACAAGAGGACCAAGATGGTCCTAGATCGCTCACCTGAGTCTCTTTGACCCCTGGGACATCACATTAATTAGATAGGCAGATGTCAAAAAGAAGATAATTGCCTAAGATCAATACCATGGAACGTTTTCAGCGAAGAGCAAGACAGATATGCCTTTTTGCTCTTTGATTCTATGTTAAAGGGGTGCACCCGGGTGGACCCCAAATGTGACCCCAGGGTCTTGATATGAACAAACTTGAAAGAGGTCCATAAGATGATGCTACATACTAAATATGAAAGCTGTCTGCCTTCTGGTTTCAGAGAAGAAGATTTTTGAAGGTTTTCCTATTTTCACCCATCGTGCTCAGATGAGCTGAAAGGTATGCGCCCGGTTGGAGCCCAAATATGACCCAAGGGTCTTGATATGAACAAACTTGGTAGAGGCCCACTAGATGATGCTACATACCAACTAGAAAGCCATGAATGGCTTGTGTCGCTCCACAGGCTTGAATTTCTTGTTATAGCAAATCTAAGTTTTGACTAGATTTTTAGATATTTTGGGTTTTACTGATGTTGCAATGATTTTCAAAGTCTCCAACATTATAAAATATAGAGAAATGACTTCCCCCCATAAAAGACATATTTTTCATCCAATGACAATAATTTTTGGCTGCATGATAATGGATCACCCAAGGATCATACTTATGAAGTTTGCTTGATATCCATCAGTTACATTCTATGAAAATGATTTTTAAAGTTTCCACTATATAACATATAGTGGAAATGACCTCCGCCCATATAATACAAATTTTTCATCTGATCGCAATAATCTTTGGAAGACTGATAAAGGGTCACCCAAGGATCATTCATGTAAAATTTGGTTGATATCTATCTTTAAGATTCTGAGAAAATGATTTTCAAAGTTTCCACTATATAACATATAGAGAAATGACTTCCGCCCATAAAATACATATTTTTCATCCGATTTCAATGATTTTTTGTAGACTTAAAAAAGGTCACCCAAGGATCATTCATATTAAATTTGGTTGATATCTATCAGTTAGATTCTGAGAAAATGGTTTTCAAAGTTCCCACTATATAACATATAGAGAAATGACCTCCGCCCATAAAATACATTATTTTCATCTGATTTCAATAATTTTTTGTAGACTGATAAAGGGTCACCCAAGGATCATTCATGTAAAATTTGGTTGATATCTATCTATTAGATTCTGAGAAAATGATTTTCAAAGTTTCCACTATATAACATATAGAGAAATGACCTCCGCCCATAAAATACATAATTTTCATCCGATTTTAATAAATTTTTGTAGACTGATAAAGGGTCACCCAAGAATCATTCATTTAAAATTCAAGTGGTATCCATCAATAAGGTTCTGAGAAAAGTCACTTTTTACCATATTTGGAAATTAGCCACGCCCATTAAATCCACGTTTTTCATTGGATCAAAATTTCTTGAACAACTTTGAAAGAGGGTCACCCAAGGATCATTCCTGTGAAGTTTGGTTGAAATCCATCCAGTAGTTTCTGAGAAGAAGATTTTTAAAGAAAAAGTTTACGACCGCACACACGGACGGACGGACGCACGACGGACACAACGCCATGACAATAGCCCCAGTGGCTTTCAGCCAGTGGAGCTAAAAATGAAGGCAGTGTGTACTCTGGTTTCGATTATAGAAGATTTTAAAAGATTTTCGCTCTTTGATTCTATGTAAAAAGGGTTGCACCCGGGTGGAGCCCAAATATGATCCTAGGGTCTTCATACGAACAAACTTGGTAGAGGTCCACTAGATGATGCTACATACCAAATATGAAAGCTGTCTGCCATCTGGTTTCATAGAAGGAGATTTTTGAAGATTTTCATTTTTTTACCCTTCGTGCTCATAAGAGATAAAGGGATTCACCCGTGAAAAGCCCAAATATGACCCTAGGGTCTTGATATGAACAAACTTGGTAGAGGCCCACTAGGTGATGCTACACACCAAATATTAAAGCTGTCTGCCATCAGGTTTCAGAGAAGAAGATTTTTAAAGATTTTCGCTCTTTGATTCTATGTAAAAAGGGTTGGGCCCGGGCAAAGCCCAAATATGACCCCAGGGTCTTGATATGAACAAACTTGGTAGAGGTCCACTAGATGATGCTACATACCAAATATGAAAGCTGTCTGCCTTCTGGTTTCAGAGAAGAAGATTTTTAAAGATTTTCATATTTTAACCCTTTTTGTTGAGGGTAAAGGGAAAGTTAAGGGTGGATTTCATTTATTTGAACAAATTTGGTAGAGCTTGACCCAAGGAACATCCCTGCCAAGTTTCATCAAGATTGGCCCACCGGTTTAGGAGGAGGTTTAAAGAAATTGTGGATGACGCACGACAGACGACAGACGACGCACGACTGACGACGGACATTCTACAATCCCAATAGCTCACCTAGGGCACTTCGTGCTCAGGTGAGCTAAAAACATTGTGAAACAAGAGCTGTCACTGTAAGATGACAATGCCCCCGACACCGCTTTGATTTTAAATTATGGCCAATCTATGTTGAAGGTCAAGGTCATCCAGGGGTCAAGGTCACCAAAGTATGTGCCTACAGAAAGGTAATGTACCAAGGAATGTTGTGGTAAAGTATGATGCGAATATGTTAAGTAATAAGGAAGTTATGGCCAATGTTAAAGTTTTTGGACGGAATGACGGACGGACGGACGGACGGACAGACGGACGGACGGACGGACAAGTCAAATTTATGATGCCTCCCTATCGGGGGCATAAAAAGAAGAAATTACTTCTGACAAGCAATTTCTTCTTTTTCCACACTATTTTCTACCCTACAGAATGGTTGTTTTTCAAATTAAATCCACTTTAAATATTTTTTTTGCAAAACCTGTGATTTTGGACAGGTCCAAAATTTGTAAAACAGGATAGGGTTAAGAGCATAAAAATCTTATAAAACATTATTTAAAATTACTTTAATCATTCATTGGTCAAAAGCAATGGTATCCCCCTGGTGGTTCAATTCTATAGGCTCTATTCTATATCATTTTTTCAGTGGAGAATATAAATGTTGTAATACAAATTGATGTTAAGATACTTTATTTTGGTCCAATTCTATAGGCTATCATTTTTTTCAGTGGAGAAAAGTAATGTTGTAATACAAATTGATGTTAAGATACTTTATTTTGGTCCAATTCTATAGGCTATCATTTTTTCAGTGGAGAAAAGTAATGTTGTAATACAAATTGATGTTAAGATACTTTATTTTGGTCCAATTCTATAGGCTATCATTTTTTCAGTGGAGAATTGTAATGTTGTAATACAAATTAATGTCAAGATACTTTATTTTGGTCCAATTCTATAGGCTATCATTTTTTCAGTGGAGAATATTAATGTTGTAATACGAATTGATGTTAAGATACTTTATTTTGGTAACTGACTGACAATTAAATATTTCTCATAGCTTCTAGATCTATCTTCCTCTTGTGCTCAATCTCGCACACATACTGTAAACGGCTTTATATTGGCGGTGTCCACATTTGGGTTTTTTTCGATTAAGATTTATTGGCGGTGATTTTTTTTGGCACATCTAACTTTAACACCAAAATAAAAGGCTTTATCTATATTTCATTTTTTCGTCGCTCAAAACAATGTTAGTAAAAGAAAGGCGATTTCTAGAGTAATGTCAACTTTCTACAAACTTAACGATAGTTTTTTCACACCTTTTGTTATAGTGATAACACGTGTATAAGTTTTTCACATGTTTTTGCTGTGATTTTCATTACAATGTATCAACCATCTTTGATCTGGAATCTTGAAATTGAGGGATCAGCGCAATACAATTGTAAGTGCCTATAACTCATAGGCACTTACAATCGTATTGTGCTGACCTGTCAAAATGTCAACATTGTCAGCAGATTTTATTATTTCATTTTGAATAAGTATGGTCTGCATATATCTTTAATATAAATTTAATAATAATGACTAAGGTGTATAGATTTCATATCCATTATAATAAAGAAATTTCTTATTTAATAATGACAAATACTGGCGGTGGATTAATTTTGGTGCATTTTAGCCGGACCGCCAATATAGCCAAAATAAAACCACCGCCAAAATTACCCTGTTTACAGTTATTGTAAGTGGTTAACATAAATGAACCTGATCTTGACAATTCCAGCAATTTCTCATGTGCATGAGACTTAACCCTTTCCTGTTTTAGAAAATTTTGGACCTGTCCAAATTCAAAGGTTCTGCAGACGAAAATTAAAGTGGATTTAATTTGAAAAATAACCATTCAGTAGGGTAGAAAATAGTGTGGAAAAAGAAGAAATTGCTTGTCAGAAGCATTTTCTTCTTTTTTCACAATGTTTTCTCAATCATAACATCACAGGCACGTAAAAAGCAGGGATTAAACAGGAAAGGGTTAAAGATTGAGCTACCTAGACAGCAAGAAAATACAATATGAATATTTGCTGACCCCCTGAACAACTGAAGAAGGGTCAGGATTTTATCTATTTAACTAGACAACTTGAACAGCTAATTTGCTCCACAGGCCTGAATCAACCGATATGATAAGAAAATTCAGTGGATGAATTGATTCATTTGAAATTCAAGTAAATGATTGTTTTTAAGTGTCAGAAAGAAAAGTAAATAATTTTTGGGAGGCTGGTTAAGGGTCACTCAAGGATCATTCCAGTGAAATTTCATTGATATCTATCATTTATACTCGTATTCTGAGAAAATGATTCTCAGTTTCCACTATATAACTTATAGAGAAATGACCTCAGCCCATATAAATATATATTTTTCATCTGATCAAATATCATCATTTGTAGAGTGATAAAAGGTCACCCAAGAATCATTCATTTAAAATTCAAGTGGTATCCATCAATAAGGTTCTGAGAAAAGTCACTTCTTACCGTATTTGGAATTTAGCCACGCCCGTTAAATCATTGTTTTTCATTAGATCAAAATTCCTTGAACAACTTTGAAAGAGGGTCACCAAAGGATCATTCCTGTGAAGTTTGGATGAAATTCATCCAGTAGTTTCTGAAAAGAAAAAGTTTATGACCTGATGCATGGACCCATGAACGACCGACACAGCGCCATGACACTAGGCCCCAGTAGCCTTTGGCCAGTGGAGCTAAAAAGTGAAGATTACGCAGGTATGTAATAGAAATTAATCCTCTTTCAAAAAATGTTGTTGATGAATGATCATAACATCGAAACTACAACTTATTCAAGCTGTAGTTATGATGTTTTGATTATTCACCTATGCTTGAATCATAGAAAAGGGTAGCAGACAGAGGACAATCATCTTTTGTCTCAGTCCACATACAAATTCCTAACTACACCTATTGTGTCAATGCGCATGCAGACCAGTTGCTTTGCTTTAGACACAACTAAAATATCACGGATTGGCTAAAATATAAGTGGTTATCAAAACAGCAACTATTTGAAGTTATTTTGACAGGGTTTATTGGCTTTTTTTTATACATACATTATGCAAATGAATTTATTTCATACACAAATTAAGTCATACAATATAATTAAGTTCAATGAACAATGTTATATTTTTGTTTGTTTGTTTGAATGGGGTTTTACAGCACTTTCAACAATCTTTCAGTTATATCATAGTGGCTGGAGCACTAAACCATGGATTCCTAGTATTTCGTACACCAGTACTACCATAACATCCTTTCCTGGCATCCAGCTGCTATCATCCATTACCAGATGACAAAAATTCTGACTTGTCCAAGTTCAAAGAGGTTGCTAGGTTACAATTTTGAATGATGGAAATTTTAACAAGATAAATTCGAAAAAAAGCTGATGCCCCCAAAACAGCATTTCCTTTCAGAAGTTTGACCTGGATAATCATTAGATGACCCTGACCTCTAAAGATGCAAATTGAAGAGAGGCACTTACAATTATTTTGTGATGACCCACCAATTTGCTTAAAAAATATAATGCCATGGGTGAATGCTGTTGCACATTTGCTTCATTTGTCGGGGGACTTACAAGGGGACTTTTAAGCAAGTACACAACTTCAAACAGTCATATTTTGCTACAATTAAATCAACATGAACTTTATACGATCGATTCTTCTGATATCTGCCGTTGCTCGACGCCTTGACTTCTCCTCCAAAGAAGAACTTGACGGTTTGTACCCCACCCACTACTTCAACACAGCGTCTGTACCTTCGATTTCATACGGCCAACTTGTTTTCTACCAGAACTTTGTTACATCATATTCTGATCTTAATAAGAAGTCAAACTATGTCGTGTCATGTTTAAACAGGAACAGAAATACTGCTAACATCTGGATTTTGCTATGTGGCGATGTTCATCCTTGTCCTGGTCCTACCCGCTCTACTGACCCACATTTTTATAGCTCTACTGGGACAAATATTGATTTTCATAAAAAACGTGGTTTACATTTTATTCATCTGAATATCCGTAGTTTGATACCTAAGCTAGATGAAGTTCGACTACTATCCAGAAATTACAACCCTGCTGGTATATTTTTGTCCGAGACTTGGCTTGACTCTTCTGTGCCTGATAATGAAATTAGCATTCTAAACTACACTGTGCATCGTCGAGACAGGAAAAATGGTCGTGGGGGCGGAGTTTGTGCTTTTATCCGCAGTGACTTATCTTTTAACCCTCGACTTGACATCGAACATCCTGAATTGGAGGCCTGCTGGTTAGACATTCTACTTCCGAAATCAAAACCGATACTTTGTGGAGTTATTTATAGACCGCCTTCTCAAACTAACTTTTACAGCATATTAGAAACCTTGTGTCAATCTTTAGATGATTTCTTTGTAAAGGAAATATATATTTTTGGAGATTTTAATACCAATGTCTTAGGTGATAAATGTGCCCTCTTATCTAATTTTAGGTCTTTTTGTGAACTGTTTCATTTGTCACAGCTGATCAACTGTCCTACTAGAACAACTGATGTTTCTTCTACTGCGATTGATCTGATTCTTGTTTCAGACGATGATAAAGTGTCAAACTGTGGAGTTATTGATATTTCTGTAAGTGACCACTCTTTAATTTTTTGTACTCGTAAGATAAGTAGACAATCTGTCAATAAACATAAAACTGTTAAATTAAGATCACTGAAAGACTATTCTAAAGAGGACTTTCAAAACTGTTTATTAAATGCTGATTGGAGTTCTGTTATACTAAGTGACAATGTTAATGATGCCTGGTTGAATTTCAAACACATCTTTCTTTCGGTATTGAATAAATGTGCCCCTTTTAAAAATTTAAGAATTAAGCAGAGAACCGAACCCTGGATGAATGACGAAGTTTTACAGAGTATTCATGCACGAAATAAAGCTTTTAAAAAGTATAAAGAAACCAAACTTTCTTCTTTCTATGACAGTTTTAAAGAACTTCGTAATATTGCTCAATCTCTTATTCACAAAGCGAAGAAAGAATACTTTCATAGTGTCTTGGATCATAATAAGCATGACTCCAAATCACTTTGGAAGTGTTTGAAACAACTTGGACTACCATCTAAGAAGGGTGTAAGTTCATCTGCTAATGTTGGCCTAAAAGTTGATGGTGAAATTTGTTTTGACTTTTTTAGTGTTGCTCAAAAATTCAATACTTTTTTCACTACTGTTGCCTCTAAATTGGTTGAAAATCTGCCACCTAGTTGTTCTTATTATGGTAAAAATTTTGTAAGTAAATTTTATATGTCCAAGGGTATTTTTCCAGACAGTTTTTCTTTTTCCGTTATTACCCAGGATAAAATTCTGAAATATCTTCTTAATCTTAGTCCAAATAAAGCCACAGGACTAGATGGAATTCCTTGTAAATTCATAAGAGATGGTGCACCCATTATTGCCTGCCATTTAACTCATGTAATAAATCTTTCCATCATTCAAGGCTCTGTACCCGATGACATAAAGAATGCCAGAGTAATTCCTCTTTACAAGAAAAATGATAAAACGGAGGTAGGTAACTACAGACCTGTGTCAGTTTTGAGCATTATTTCCAAGGTTTTTGAAAGGGTAATTTATGATCAGCTGGAAGAGTACTTATCTGCAAACAATATCCTATATAGCTTCCAATCAGGTTTTAGGCGTGGTTTTTCTACTGCCACATCTTTAATTTATCTGTCGGATTTCGTCAAATTTAATATGGACCAGGGTAAATTGGTTGGAATGGTTTTACTTGATTTGCAAAAGGCGTTTGATACTGTTAATCATAATATTCTATTAATGAAACTTGAAGCCATTGGACTTACTTCAGATGCTATAAGATGGTTTCAGTCGTATTTTTCTGACAGGACTCAAGTAGTTGAGATTTCTGGGGTATCCTCTAATCAAGATTTTATATCATGTGGTGTTCCACAGGGCTCAATCCTTGGACCTCTCTTATTTCTGATATATGTCAATGACATGTCTGCTGTGGTAAAGAATAAATTACTTTTATATGCTGATGACTCTGGCATCCTTGTCTCTGGTAAAAATACCAGTGAAATTGAGTCGGTTCTATCTGCAGAACTGGAAAGGGTGAGTGAATGGCTTGTTGATAACAAGCTTTCACTTCATCTTGGCAAGACCGAATCAATTCTCTTTGGTTCAAAACCCCGTCTGAAAAGTCATAGTAATTTAAATGTATCATGCAATGGTATAAATATACAAGCTACCAGTTCTGTAAAATATCTTGGTGTTACTTTGGATCAGAATTTAACTTGTGATGAAATTGCTAGGTCACTTGTATCCAAGGCTCATGCACGTTTGAAATTTTTATTTCGCAACAGACATTTCTTTAATCTCCAAACTCGTAAGCTCTTGGTTATGTCCTTAGTCCAGTGTCATTTTGATTATGTTTGTTCCTTCTGGTACCCAAGCTTAAGCCAGTACTGGAAAGATAGGCTCCAGACCACCCAGAACAAATTAGTTCGTTTTGTCTTGGACTTGGGTAGTAGGTCTCATGTAGGAGCCGAGCAATTCAAATCGCTAAATTGGTTACCTGTCAACA
Organism: Fragum whitleyi; assembly: GCA_948146395.1. Lineage (NCBI taxonomy): Eukaryota > Metazoa > Mollusca > Bivalvia > Cardiida > Cardiidae > Fragum > Fragum whitleyi. Next base: position 17,550,656 of record OX411548.1, on the reverse strand, counting down.
GGCGTGTTGAACAATTAACTCTTTGTCATGTTCACAAAATTTATAATGGTATTGCTCCTGATTACCTAAGAGAACATTTTATTCCCCTGAGACAAGTTCATGGTCGTCTTACTAGGTCTAGTGTATCCGCTGTTTCATCTGATTTTTTTGATGGGGATATTGCCTTTAATGACACTGGCCGGTTTGCTTTGCCTAAAGTAAGGACGTTTGGTAAGAAGACATTTGCATATCAGGGTATTGTCGCCTGGAACTGCCTGCCACAGCAGCTCAGAGACATTGAAAGCACCTGCTTCTTTAAAACTGCCGTGAAAAAATATCTTATGGACATATTATAACATCCCTCTTTAAGACCTTTTCGTTATTTTCATTAAAATTTATTATATTTTTGTAACCTCCAGTCTTATGTAGGTGATTCTTTTAAGGACATGCTTTTTTTTTTAACTTTAAAGTACGCCACTGCTTTTTATAACTGTATAGTAAGCCACTGTGATAAGCATGATCTTCTATTACTGTTTGAAGTGTGATACTTTTGTCTGTGATACTCAGATGTGAAATATTTTATTTTTTTCTTTCTTTTAATTTGATACAAATTCATATCTTAAATTATTAAATTATAAACATGACTTTCAGTGTCATGCCTCCATTGCCCGGGACCACAATGGAAATAAGAAGATTTAAATTTCTTCTTTTTTGTGCTATCCTTGGTAATGGGGCGCATAACATGGTTCTTTTTTTTTTTTCCTAATGTAATCTGTGCAATATTGTTGTAATGTTATTCTTATTATACCATGTTCTGTACTCTTTTACCTCAATAAAGTTATTATTATTAAGAAATCTCCAACATCTAGAAAGTTCCATGAAAGAATAAACGGCGATCTTTAGGAAGAAGTGATAAGCAGGTATGATCAAAACCAGTGACCAAAAACAGAAGTAAACATTTAACACTTTGCTGTTTAATCCCTGCTTTTTACGTGCCTGTGATTTATGATTGAGAAAGCATTGTGAAAAAAGAAGAAATTGCTTCTGACAAGCAATTTCTTCTTTTTCCACACTATTTTCTACCCTACTGAATGGTTGTTTTTCAAATTAAATCCACTTTTAATTTTCATCTGCGAAACCTTTGAATTTGGACAGGTCCAAAATTTTGTAAAACAGGAAAGGGTTAAGACACATTTGATTTGAAGATGACGAAATAATCTACGAATATATTTTTTCGTCTATTAGCATTTTTTTTTAGTTTAAAACTATTTAAATATGCATTTAGATAATAGAATATGAACACAAACATTATATTTAATAAGAATGGTGTTTGGTGTTCTGTTGTTGTTGTCCTCAAAGTTATTATTCCAGTTAAAAAGGTATTCAAATGAATACCCAATACAGCCGCTATTTTCAATTTTGATTCCTTTTCTCATTTCTACAACCATAAATGCTCCAAACTTAATGTTGTTTCTGATTCCTTAGCAATTAATAACTCTTACTTTGAGACTCTTAACTCTGATACAAACAATGAAACTCAATTTGGTATATAATCCATATCCAATCCAGACAATTTATTGTGTTAACACTTTGCTGTTTAATCCCTGCTTTTTATTAGCCTGTGATTTTATGATTGAGAAAACATTGTGAAAAAAGAAGAAATTGCTTCTGACAAGCAATTTCTTCTTTTTTCCATACTCTTTTCTACCCTACTGAATGGTTATTTTCAATTTAAATCCACTTTTAATTTTCGTCTGCAAAACCTTTGAATTTGGACAGGTCCAAAATTTTGTAAAACAGGAAAGGGTTAATTACTGGAGTTGACATGTCGAAATTGTGAAAAACTGACATGTGATTGCAATTTCCATCAATCAAGTTTGGGGTTTGTGGTAAAGGAATAAAGAGTAAATAGATCTCGACTTTGAAAATACTTCAAAGTAGGGATAACTTCGTCTTATGGACATTCGACGTAAAGATATTTGACTGCAAACATTATGCCTCTACACTGCTTACATGTTTTTCCTAAAATTTGATCCCATGACCTAGTTTTTGACCCCACTTGACCAAATTTCAAACTTTACCTAGATTTCATCAAGATCATCATTCTGACAAATTTTCAGATTAATTGAGCAAAAAAATGGCTTCCAGGGTGTCTATAAGGTTTTTTCTATGATTTGACCTAGTGACCTCACTTTTGACCCCACTTGACCCAATTTTTAACTTGACCTAGATTTCATTAAGAATATCATTGACCAATTTTCAGGTTGATCGAGCAAAAAATATGGCTTCTAGAGTGTCTTAAAGGTTTTTCTTATACTTGACCCAATTTCGAACTTGTCCGTGATTTCATCAAGACAATAATTCTGACCCAATTTCAGGTTGATCAGGCAAAAAATGTGGCCTCTTGTCTACAAGGTAAATGTTGACTACACACGATGGACGACAGACATCACTCCACCACAAAAGCTCACCTTGAGCACTTCATGCTCAGGTGAGCTAAAAACAAGCGGGCTATAGCTCACCTGAATGAGCTGCCTAAAATCGTTAAAAGTAGGTTTAGAAAAGGATGATGAGTTCTGGCCAAATTTCAGGTTGATCAGGCAAAACATGTGGTCTCTACAGTGCATACAAGGTTTTCTAAGATTTGACCCTGTGACCTATTTTTTCCTCAAGACAGTTATTCTGACTAATTTCAGGTTGAACAGGCAAAAAATGTGGCCTCTAGAGTGCATACAAGGTTTTTCTAAGTTTTGACCATATGACCTAGCTTTTGACCCCACTTGACCCAATTTCTGACTCCTCCGAGATTTGATCAAGACAATTAATACATGTGGTCTCTAGAGTGTATACAAGGTTTTTCTAAGATTTGACCACGTGACCTAGTTTACGACCAGAAGTATGGACGGACACACACACGACGGTCACAGCACCATAACAATGGCCCCAGTGGCCTTTGGCCAGTGGAGCTAAAAACAATAGTTAGTTAAGTTTCATTAATTATACTTTATTTTCAACAGATATTTGGTTTCTGGGCGACTCAATAATTTATTGGGCTGAGGAATATGCAACAAACAGGGATCAGAGGAACTTGATTGGAAAAGCCAGTGACAGGGACATGTCCTGGACCAGATTTCACCACAATATGCAGCTGAAGTTGGTCTTTCTTACCCTCCTAAAGTTGCTGCTATCCATTTAGAGGGTAATGACATAGAATCTTTGCCTTTGCGGAGACTATTTGCACTAATCAGGTTAAGGTTGCATTATTTATTTTTGATTTGAGACCACTACCTTGCTGTGGATCAACATTTTGCCAAGATTAGGATGCTTCCCTGGTAGTAAGGACAGCAAGCGACCAAAGGTCAATAGGTTTGGACGTCAAATAGTTCATCAATTGAAAGGGGAATCTATGTCCTGTGATATAGACAATCAAACGCCAGGTTTATTCAGATGGGATGGAATTCATTTTGATATTGTTGGCCAGGAGATGTTTTAGGACGTGTTAAAGGATAAACTAGATGAATTGTGCATCTGAATTTTGGGGGATAAGTTTTGATAAAGGAGGTGTTCCAAAAGTGCCCACGCACGGATTTTCATAAAAATTTGCAAATACATACCTCACATTAAATGTACCACACAGTTCTATGACTATCCCGAGGAAATTTTCAGATTTGATCTGCAGCCATGCAAGACAAATCAACTTGACAGCACTAGCCATTTTACTTAATTTATTATCATGGTAGTAACTGGACCTGAGTAATAAATCCTCTGTGAAGTCTGATAAGCCCCTAACATCAGTGAATTTCTTAAAATCAGAGTTTTAGTGCGGAAGCAAGACAAGTGAACTTCCTGAACCATTTTTCTGTTTTTGATTTTTTCTAATAAATTCACATTGTTTCTCATTTATTGAATTTATTTGTGAACAATGAACTGCCATCTGTGAGTTATGTAATAAAAAAGACCTGGTAGAGTGCTGAAAGGAATGATGGTAAGTTTTATTAAAATTATCTAATTATTATCAAAATTAAACCATTTAATTCCTAATCAAAATTCAACCATTTAACTCCTAAATATTCATTACCACAAACACTGTAAAAAAAGAAGAAATATTTGTACTGGTATTTCCTCCTTTTCCACAGTGTTTCTTTCTGAACCATAGCCGATTTTAAATAAACCAATTTTATGAAAGGAAGCTCCAACTCCTTTCAATTTGGGTTGGTCACATTTGTTGTAGTCCATTAATGTTTGAAGGACAACTGATAATACAAATAGAAAGTAGAAACGATAATAATAGTGCAAGCATTGTTGCCCGAAGTTGACAGATCGCAACATTATTATCATTTTTATAGTGTTTAGATAAAGTTTTTCTATTCACTAAATTTTTTACTAGTGACAATGGCATGGTAAGGTCGATTATCAAGAATTAACTTTTAAGGCATAAGTCTGGGTTATTTTTCACCTATCAGTGTGGCTTCTTTTTAATGTAATTAGTTGAGTTTACTTTTCAATACTTTCGGTTCTTTCAAAACATGCAAAGCAAAAGTAAACACATATCACCACTGGGTCACCAAAACATGGGAACTTAAGCTTTTTTTTGAGCTGAAGTAACGAGGTTTTGGTCACCCACTGGTAGTAAAACAATTCAAGTTTACATTGTCGACAAATTATCAATGTGATTAAAAGCTGATTTTCAACAACCCGTTACTTTGGCCACACCCTGCTAGGGCAAAAATCATGGAATATACAAATTGTTAAAAGATATTTGTTATGCACCCACATCGACAGATCAGGGAATATTGCTTTTGCCCAGTGTGTTTGGCCATTTGTCGTCTACAAACTTGAACATTGGCCATAACTTTTGAATAGTAATTAATAAAGCCTTCCTATTTCCCATGTGCATTGGTTGTGTCATTGGTTAAGGTCAAGGTCATTTTCAAGGTCAAATAAGTGCAAAATTTAAACTTACATATTGATCATTACTTTGCAATTGTTGTTATTTTACATGTTTATTGCTTATATCAACATCTTTCAGTATATACCAAGGCCAAGGCTTTCATTAAAGGTCATATTTTAAAGGTCATGTAATTTCAACATAAAACTTTGACCATAACTTTGATTTACAAGTGATAGAGCCTTCATATTTCACATCTGTTTTAGCTCCACTAGCCTAAGGCCACCGGGGCTATTGTCATAGCGTTGTGTCCGTCGTGCATCCGTCTGTGCGTCGATGCATCTGTGTGTCCGGTCTTTAACTTTTTTAGCTCACCTGAGCACATCGTGCTCAGGGTGAGCTTTTGTGGTCATTGAATGTCCGTCGTCCGTCGTGCGGTGTGCGTCGTGCATCGTCATGCGTCAACAATTTAAGTGTTTACACTCTAGAGGCCACAAATATGATCCAGTCTTCATGAAACGTGGTCAGAATGGTGGTCAGGTCGTAAGGATGAACCCTATCGAAAATTGGAAGGATCCATGCTAAATCACAGGAAAAGGGGCCTTATGACCAATTTTCTTGTTTACACTCTAGAGACCACAAAATTGATCCAATCTTCATGAAACTTGGTCTGAATGTTGACTAGGTCACAAGGATGAACCCTATTGAAAATGGGAAGGTTCCATGCCATATCACCGGAAAAGGAGCCTTATTGACAATTTTCTTGTTTACACTCTAGAGGCCACAAATATGGCCCAATCTTCATGAAACTTGTCAGATTGTTGGCCAAGTCACAAGGATGATCCCTATTGAAAATTGGAAGGATCCATGCAATATCACAGGAAAAGGGGCCTTAATGATATTTTTCTTGTTTACACTCTAGAGGTCGTAAATGTGGCCCAATCTTTATGAAACTTGGTTAGAATGTTGGGCAAGTCACAAGGATGATCCCTATTGAAAATGGAAAGGATCCATGCTATATCAAGGGAAAAAGAGCCTTATTGACAATTTTCTCGTTTACACACTAGAGGCCACAAATATGGCCCAATCTTCACGAAACTTGGTCAGAATGTTGGCCAAGTCACCAGGATTATACCTTTCGAAAATTGGAAGGATACATGCCATATCACAGGAAAAGGGGCCTTATGACCAATTTTCTTGTTAACACTCTTGAGGTCGTAAATATGGCCCAATCATCATGAAACTTGGTCAGAATGTTGGGCAAGTCACAAGGGAAACCCTATCGAAAATGGAAAGGATCCATGCTATATCAAGGGAAAAAGGGCCTTAGTGATAATTTTCTTGTAAATGCTCTAGAAGCCACAAATATGGCCGAATCTTCATGAAACTTGGTCATAATTTTGGAAAGGTCACAAGGATAAAATTTATTGAAAATGGGAAGGATCCATGCCATATCACGGGAAAAAGGGGCCTTAATGACAATTTTATTGTTTACTTGCTTGGCCACAAATATGGCCCAATCTTCATGAAACTTGGTCAGAATGTTGGTCAGGTCATAAGGATGAACCCTATTGAAAATGGGAAAGATCCATGTTATATCACAGGAAGAGGGGTCTTTATGATAATTTTCTTATTGTAACTCTAGACGCCACAAATTTGGTCTAAACTTAATGAAACTTGGTTTTCTGTAGAAATTATCTCCTCTATGACGTCTGCCTATTTAATTGATGAGACGCCCCAGGGGTCAAAGAGACTCAGGGGAGCGATCTAGGACCATCTTGGTCCTCTTGTTATTAAAATCTTCTCCTCAGAAACTATTGAATGATTTTCAACAAAAGTTCACAAGAATGATCCTTGGGTGACCCCCTTTCACAGTTGTTCAAGAAATTTTGATCCGATGAAAAACATAGATTTAATGGGCGTGGCTTATTTCCAAATATGGTAAAAAGTGAGTTTTCTCAGATTCTAATTAATGGATACCAATTCAATTTAACGTGATTGATCCTTGGGTGATCCTGTGTAAGTCTATTAAACATTATTGTGATTGGATGAAAAATATTTATTTTATGGGCGAAGGTTATTTTTATGTTATATAGATAAAACTTTGAAATCATTTTCTTAGAATGTAACCAATGGATTTCAACCAAATTTCACTGGAATGATCTTTGAGTGACCTTTTATCAGTCTACCAAAATCATTGTGATCGGATGAAAAATATGTATTTATGTGCAGAGGTCATTTCTCTGTATGTTATATAGTGGAAACTAAGAAAACCATTTTCTCAGAATGTAAATGATAGCTATCAATCAAACTTCATTGTTAAGATCCTTGGGTGATCAACTGCAAGTGCTGGTGGGGTGATACAGTCCCTTTTTCTGGGCTTTCTGGTTTCAAATAAAAAAAAAACCTTTCATGTGGTCAAGAATAATTATTTTCAAGAAAAAATGCTTCTTTTTTTTAAGATTCCAAATGGAGATAACATCAAAGCTCAAGAGTCTTAAAGGTTTGACTTTCCTGAAAGTTGAAAACTCCAATTGGGTTTATTGTGAAGAATTGGCTTCATTTCTAAGAAACAATAGACAGGAAAACGAGTCCCCAGTACAGATCAACAATCTGATACGTGACTTAAAGACCTACAGACCGGGCATTTCTGTGTTGAATAACAAAAAAATTGTGAGTGCTTCAGTAGTGATAAAATATTTGTTAAAACTTTCTGAGAAATTAGCAATCTGCAACACTTTTCTAGATGAAATAACAACTCTGGTATTTGCAAACACAAAACAAGATGAAGATGCTTCGGGACACCTGGATCTATACACAAAAATAGCTAATTCAGACTTGTGGTATCAAGGGCAGCTATCAGGCGTATCAATTAAAGATTGTTCAACACTGTACAGAGACTATAAAGACAGATTCAGCTCAAGTGAATGGCAAAAGATATGTTATTTTGAATATCACTTTGAAAAAGGACATACATCAAACTTAAAGTATGATGAAGAAATACGTGAGAAACATCTTTATTTCAAAAGCATTTTGATTGCACAAACCCTTGCCAACGACTCAAAAAAGAAATGTGAGGATACAATCATCAGTAACACTCAAAGAAAAGCAGCTGCAGATGCTTTACATGGACAAAACTGTATACACAATGAAACAAGACACTCTTACGTTATGTTGGACAGATCATTAAATGAATGTTTAGACAAATATGCAAATGTGTGTGGTGAATGTGTTTGTATTAGCTGCAACAATTTGTGTAATCATATGGGAGATGTGCACGTTATTATTGAGTTGAAGAAATATGATAACGAAAGTCTCATGGACATTGCAGATTTGTTGGCAACGGAGTTACATAGTTTGCATGGGTTAAAATCAACACAATACATCTTTGTAAAGGACGGTACCCTTGAGAAGTATAGATGTAAACTCTGTGATAAAGGGGAAACCCACCGCTTTCACATACACCGTGACCTTTATTATAAGCAACAAGATTTTGTTGTTGGGGGCGCTGTTACACTTCTACAAGACTGCAAAGACCCAGAAATCCTTGAACAGGTACCTGATCTAAAGCTTTGTTCAACGTGTTTCTGCAACACAGTACCAAGCATCAATGATACGCTTGATTGGCGTTCATTGGATATCATGTCGGAGTGGATTCATCACGTCCCTATTGAAGTTCAGCTTTTCTTCTACAACTGGTTTATTAACAAGAACAGTTTACGACGAAGCCTGGATCAAACTGCATACCTTAAAGGAAAAATAACACGGCTGTATGGAATCTTTGACTCAGGCCTCTCACTATTAAACCGGAAATACAGTGGTATAATTCAGCAACTTAACTCGGAGGAGCTGCTCATTAATTATCATTCTCTGTCAACGGATTTTGATATCACATCAAATTTTGGCTGCACACAAAGCCTTCGTTCAGCAGACAGGTGGCTAAGAATGGCATCAGACGCAAGTGTGTCTTACTACGAGACGTACATCAAACGCTATCCACTTGTGTATCAGTCAGATAATGAAACAGAAGCCTCAACCCATCATGTTAGCATTAAGGACTGCCATGTGGTGTTTTTCATGGACAACCTGGTACGCATGTCAACACATACTGACCCAGATCCAGGCATGGGAAGAACAACAAGTGTTTGTACCCTGCCTATAACCCTCAAAGGATTACCACGTGACAGTAAACTGGTGGAATCATGGCATTTAGGAGAATGTACAGATTCATCTACTGGATGCAAGTGTATGAATCCAGTCAGTTTGGACAAGACTGACTTCAAACTACTTATTGAGTGCACATCTGCAGAGACACAAGCATGGAACAGATTTAAACAACAATCCACTTGGGGTCTTCTTAAGGAATATACTCTACATGGAAGTCTATCTGAAGTTTTGCAACTACCTACAGATGAAGAAAATGGGGTCATAAAAGAAAAGAATGTTCAAGAAGAGAAAGAAGAAAGTGAAGAAAATGTCACATACCAGCACAAGAATTCTCAAAATGTTAATGATATTAATATTTTGGAATCAGTGTTTATTGAGTCGATGAATTTAGATAATACAATAGACGAGAACCAGTTTCTTGAAGGCCTTTGCAGTATGTCAGATCCTAATCTACATAGTACAATTGTAGAGGGTAACCATCCGGAAGAAGATGACAGTAATTTACTGCCAGAGTTTCTTGTGCCGCCGCTGTTATGCAGACATCCTATTCCAGCAACAGGCAGAGATGACTGCAAATCAAATATCAAGCAAGTACTTGACGAAACATTGCTTAATTTAGACAGACATCCATCACAAAAGGACAGAATAATTTTTGCTCCTGATCATAAAATTTCACAGAATGTCATCAGACTTAAGAAAGAGAATAAGAAATATGAACAATTTCTTCTGGAGTTTCCAGCTCTTCACCTTAGGAAATCTAAAATAAATAATCTTTTTGCAGCATATGAAAAGGCTGGACTCAACCACATGTTACAGTTCATGAAAGATTCTGAGCAAGAGGCTGATTGGAGAAAGCTTCTTACTCTACAAAATATTGAAACAGCTACTAGAAATGTATTGAGATTGTCACTAGCATTACATTTGGCATTGTTTGTAAAATTCCTGAATTCGCTTAGTAAACAAGAAAGTTGTTCCCTTATTGCTGATCTTCACCAATCATCATCTGCTAAGTTGTCTTATGACTGGGATCAGAGATTCAGAAAGTTCTGTACTAAGGGCTGTGCTTCAAATGCAACCTTTGCTCTCCATCAGGACATCCTCAATCATTGTGATGAATCGTGGCCATATCAATCACTGAACGAATAGGAGGACCAAGTGGATACAACTTACTGCTTGCATCTGTCAAGAAATCCCTTCCGTTTGCATTTGTTAATGGATCCTCTTCATATGCTGCTTTCTGTGTAGAACTACTACACGAGCACTACCGAGCAGGCCACTTCCACCGCAATTTGAAAATGTGTCTGTTTTCTACCCCGCACAAGGAAAGTCGAATAAATATTGCACTTGATACCCAAAGAGAAATAGATCACCGAGATGCAATTAAAGCCTTTCGACCAAGATCCACCTTGGAGTCTGTTGTACCAAGAATGACAGTTGTAGACCATTTTATGGAAGTACACAGAGTCCGTACTGAACTCTTCAGGCCGTACAAGGGAGATAATGATGAATGTAATGAAACAACAGATGAAATAATGAATTGGACACCAAAACAAAAGAGTATAAATGAAAAATTAGAGAACAAACATGTGCAGGTAAAACTTTCAGAAAAGGATTGGAAGCACAGCTTACCACTTTTCAAAATGCTAAACCGTCAACAGGCCTTTTCGATCGAAGACTGTCTCATTCCAGAAAATATATATGCATCAAATGATAACAACAATACCCTTTCCTGTGAAATACTGGACTCAAATTCTTACAGTGTTGGACAGTTTCTAATAAGGAAATATGCAGCATCAAATGGACTCTTTGGCTTGGAACTAAATGACATTCCAGATATTCAGTGTGTAGATGGTCCAAGAAATTTGGTGAGAAAGGCTTTTGGAAAGAGTACTACACTCAGGCGTGTATCCAATAACCCGACTTCGAGCAAAAATATTACCTTTATTGACCACACAGAAAGAAAAAGGCGGGCAAAAGTTAGAAAACAGACTAAAGTTTACAACTGCCTAAGCTCAGAAATGAATACATGCCAGGCCCTATTAAATCCTGACGGCTCAAAGCCACCAGTACAAAAGGCAAACGGTATCAAGAAGGCTCTGCGCACAGCTATTCAAACTTTGAATACATCTGAAACCCGAATAAGTGAAAAAGCATTCATTAAAGAGGGTATTGATGACATTCCATTAGATATAAGGTCTAGCATTACACATGCGACAATTGAATTTGCTGGAAAAAAATTTCGTACCAAAGCCGCATCAGGTCATGAATACATACAGCATATCCAAAATGGAATTTTGAAGAAAACGTTGGATAACTTTTCCAACATAAATTGTATAGTTGTCTGTGAGGAGAAGTACTCGTTCACACCCGATGACTTCAAATTTGCAACAAGACAAAAAAGAAATACAAAAGGGAGTGTATCAATAGCTCATTTGAAGAGTGGCGATGAGATTCTGAGTGACAGAAAAATGTCCAAGTCAGCAGTCATTGGTACAACAGAAGGGAAGAAAATGATCAGTAATTACTTGGCTAGAAATCTGACAAAATTAGATATAAAAAGAAATTTGAAATTGGTAATTGATAGTGAGCTGTTTCTGGAATGCAACACAAGATGCGGTACTAGCGATGTGTGTGATCATGCCAGATATGCTTTACCAGTTCAATGTGATTTTAACAAAGAAGGATTTTTAAAACAGGAAATTTTGAAAATATGCCAGAGAAAGGGAGAAGCAGAAATGTCACAGGTAGATTGGCTGTCAACCATCGAACCAGAATTGAACCAGGATTGTTCTACAATGAGCATTGTTTCCTCCGGCGATATCGATAGTGTCTTAATACACATGGTAACATTATCCCTACATTGGCCCAGATTTGAAAATGGATCTTTCAAAAAGCAAGTTTATGTCATGTTACAAAAAGTTAAGCCTGATATTTATTGTATCACAGATCTAATCATTTTTTTTGAACGCATGATGGGTTTTAGACTTGCTGGTATGTATGTTGCAATTGTGTGTCTCATGGGTGGAAATGACTTCATACCAAGGTACCATGACAAAACACATGAAAAGTGGATAGCAGTTTTTCTTAGAGATATAAGCCTTCTCAAGTCGTTGATTAAAATAAATGAAAGAGATGAGCATGGTATGCCAACAAGAATGGAAATAGATGAAGCTGTCTATATGGAAGCCATTAAGCTACTCTATGCTGGTAAAATAGCTAATTCAGCTGAATTTACACTGGAGGAGGTGAGGCAAATTTCCATAAAAATTCCCGGTAGAGACTTCAAAGTTCCTACCCAATGGATGCCACCGTATTCAGCAATCAGAGCTATGGTTCAACTTCTGAATCTCCAAATTGAATACCTGCTAACGGCTTGGTATCACGATGCCGCACTTCCAGTTTTCCTAGGTAAAGGATGTCTGATAAAGGACTGCGAAACAGGCTTTGTGAAATATGACTTTGGAGAAGATACACGGGTTTCAGATGTATCTGAGTTGATTCATATAAATGAAGATATACTAGCAAAAAAGATGAATATTCGACTAGCCAATCCAAAGCGAAACAGTGATTCTCGTACCCCACAGAAAGATGAAACTGATTCAAAACGACGAGCTCAGAGATCTACTCCAAGGTATTAAATAGTTCTTTCATTATCACGATATAAATGAACAAATACTAAAATAATGTTTGTTAATATAGAAATTGCCTATTGACTAACTTTTTCTGGATTATTCTTAAAACCTATGTTAACTCCGTGCAGACAATAACTAAAATTGAAGACGTTTAATAAAGAGTAAGGTCAAAATGGGCATAATTTATGCAAACAGTGGACTCAAAATATGTGTCTTATAATTTTAGCCACTTTGCAAGCTGTCCTATTAATGTTAGTTCTTTCATAATAAACACATTTTTCCAGAAAATATCTTCATTGTAAATTGACAAAAACAACTACTGTTGAAAAATTGAAACATTGGCAGTGCTTAAACCAGGATTGTGACACTACTTCAAGTTTCTACCTCTCTGCTAATAGGAATAAGCAGCTGGTGGTTTGATGAAATGTTGCTGTTGTAACAGGAAAACGTCAGGAAACCATGGTTAGGTGAACAAGCCTCTGCTATACAATTCCAAAATATTTAAAATGTTGTTCTAACGAATAAAAAGTCTTTGATTCTATTAAAACATAATATTTAAGTAATAATCTATTAAGCCAAACATTATTGACTAAATTGTATAAGCACATTTGTTCATAATTATGGTAAATGACTCGAAAACAACAACAACAATTAAAACCCTTCTTATTTTTTCAGAAAAATGAGGAGGCCAAAGTGTTCGAAGTCACTGCAGTTACAGCCGTCAGAGGAAAAATAAAAGGTATAAGGTATATATATATATATGTTAATTTTATACTACAAAATAAAAAAATCAAGGAACATTGTTGTAGTAGAACTCATCTTGTGTTATTATATTATATAATTTACTGCTGCTTTAGCTTTCCATAATAAGAGATTGGTAATTGAGTTCAACCTTAAAAGATACCATTCGCTTTAACTAAAGCAGATGCATACTAAATTTACAAACTTGAACATAAAAATATTGTTGATGAAATACACAATAAATCTAAAATTTCAATACAAGGAACATGGAGACAGACAATCATCAAAATGACCCAAAGCATTGAATTCTTGAACCTTTCATAAAGAAAAAAATCTTTGAATCGTGGAGTACATTTATCCATTTAATTTGCTTTTTATCTACTATTTGTGTGTTTTATTCATGTATTTCAGTTCCAGAGAATGGTTTAAAGAAGTCCGGGTATTGAAATTATGGTTTAGACCATCACTAAGTTACGCTCGACTTTCTTTATTAATTTCTACAATGTCTGCCAAGTTTGCCAGAAGTACTTGAAATGTTCAAGATGAGCTATTCTGTGTTGAGAGACATGCACAAGAAACATGTGAACATTTTGCAGGGACAGTGCCATTGCAGCATTAAACAGTGCAAACTACATGATTTTACCCCCAGAATTCAAAAGCAGTGGGAACCCTGCATGTGCTTAGTGCGGGACTCTGCCATTCATATCATTCAGTGCATGGATTGTCAGCCAAATGCGAACAGGTTAAATGGTGCTGTATAATTTAATGTTTAAGTTGCACCCCCGAGTAGTTACGATCATTTATAGATTACTCTAACAATCTTTCAAAATTAATGATTTATAATGAATGAATAAATAAATTTCAATGCTCGATTATTACAAGCTCAATTATCATTTATTAATTATGTAATTATTAGTTATATCTCAAATATCGACCCTATCTATACAGTATTTCTTGTGTCCTATTCATAGTTATTGATAGAAATTCATTGCTGACCATTCAAACCTAAATTTATGAAGATTAATTATATAATCGCATTAAAAGACAAAATGTTTGACTGGTCTATTTTGAAAGAAATTATAGACAACAATTGTAGTTGAAGATATCTTGAAAACATTTGATGTGTGTAACATTGTAGATAATGAATGGAAAGCCTACTGAAATAAGCATTTTCCACAATGTTTTCCAAAGCCCGTTTCATTTATGAAGGGCATCAAAAAGAGCAATTATGTCAAAATGGGTAAAATGAACTAAGCTGTATATTTTGTGGATTGTTTTTAGATTTGACATTATAGCAAACACCTTTTTACCCTTTCGTTTTTCTATTGAATAGTACATTGTTTGAAAAGAAAAATAATGCCTTTATAATCCAAATATTTACAAAGACCAATAGTTCATTTTTAAAATACTGTTACAGCCAGAAAGCAGAAGTGCAACATGTCCTCAGTTATTCCAAAGCAAGTTGATCTAATACATTCAAATGACTATTGTCAACAAGTATTTTATTGAACTTATGGTTGCTACTGTGATGAAGAATTTAGCATATTACCATTAGTTCTGAAGTGCTGAAGAAAAGATGCTATAGAACAAAAAGAGAAAACAAAAAATTGATTAGTGGCTTTTTGAGGGGATCATGCAAAAATTACTGTAAGTATCTAAAACATATAGGCATTTACAATAGTTTTACATTGACCCCTAAAATTTATCTTTCTCTATCAAAGTTTTCTGTTGTATGTAAAACTATTATGAAACACTTATGGAAAACTTTAGTTTTTTATAATCCAATCAATTGGATACCTTTAATAATATATGTCTTTTGTTTTCGTCAAAGCCTTTCACTTACACGGGAGCCTGAATTTCAGAATGAAGTAATTTCATTTTTTGCAATATTAACCTTTGCCATGTTAAATGTAACTTTTGTTTGAAACGAAAATCAATCTTTGTGACTTTTAACGACACTAGCTCAAGTTTTTGCCCACAATAAATGTGTGGCACTCAACATGAATTGTGTAGAATAAGATCAGACTGCAGCTATGCAGGCTGATTGTAGTCTATACTGAATTCAGAAGCACTGAATTCAAATATTCCGTGATTATTGTGAGAAGGGCTGAAGTCATTCACTCAGAAAATTTACTAGAAATAAAAATTGCAATCTAAACAGATATGTACTTGTAAAACTGTTAATATGTGCCGAAACGTATTTTCTCACAGGAGTTACTCAAACATATATATATGCACATAAGCATTTGTGTATGTGAATGAATATATGTGAATGGAAATGTGTATGATATTAATAATGATGTATTTTACAATTTAAAATGCAACATGTGATGTTTGTACCTTACATGGGCCAGTGGTCTTTAAACAAATAAAGACTGTATTGTATTATAGCGCCAATAACTTGTTTTAGTTTTTTCTGACTTAAGAAATCCTGTATTGCTTTTACCGTTTACTCATTGTTAAATGCTTTGGATGATTTTTTGTTAAAACTACTTCAGTAAAATAAGAACTTAGAATGAGAATAAATATAATTATTGATAATAAATGACGTATCTCTTTCCATTTCTATGTTCCATACAGTATTTTGAAGTCACCCTAATTAATAAACTCAATCTTTGAAGACTGTGAATTAAAATTGGATTATCAAAATCTAGTATTATTCAACAAATATTACAAAAGTTAGTAAATTCAAAAAATGAAAGGATGGTCAGTATCATACTTAAATTGCTGTACAAGTAAATGGCTCTTAACTGCAGAAACAGATGTATTACAAGATAACCGGTCAGTCCAGATTTTATTGCCATGCCTACTGATTGATAATGGCTATTTTATAGTCCTGTAATCACTTGAAATTACATGCATCAATTTGTCATGGTAAGCCCTCTGATTTTGGTGGGGATAGTCATATAACTGCACAGAACAAGCCTTCATTTGTCAATATCTCAAAAAGAGGTCAAATTACAGCCCCTTGTCTTAATCCATGTTGAGGTAAGTGGGTGGGGTAATTTAATATGCTATAATTTCTTTATACTTATCATTTTTTGAATTGTTTTTTATGTACTGTAAAGTTTAAAGTAATTATAAAGATAATGTATACATAAATGGCAAGTTTTACGTTGTTTGACGAATTTTTATACTCTTGAATATAAAAATTGCTTATTTTTTTTAAAAAAAATTGAGGTGAATATAAATTTTGAGCGCATAGATTAGTACCTTCTGATGCTAGTCCAGTTTAGTTACTCTTCAAAAAATAAGCTCTACTATCCTTCTTTCTTGTGTGAAAATTTAAAGAAGATTGAAAACCGGTAACATTATTTTCTATGCTTATAAATACATATCTCTAGTTTCAAAATTCATCCAAAATCTTGTATTATGTCCTGAAATGACATTATTTAAATGTCTATGCATTTATCTTTATATAAATTTGCAAATAATTACTAGCAAAGGCATCTACTGCATAAGATGTATTTTTTTGTATCACTAAACTGGTCAAATAACAGCCCTTGCTTTACCCCAATGTTGAAAAAATGGGTGGGGTAAGATGAAAAATATAATTTACTTGATTTTCTTTAATCCTTGCAAAAATTTCAATAGTATCTTACAGTAAGTTTTACAGAATTTGTTTCTTATTTTCCTGAGTTGAAAAGAATAGGAAAAATATTGAGTGCTAGTGACTGGCTATCTATCTGTCTGTCTGTCTGTCTCTTAGATATTTGCCTATCTGTCTGCACATCATAAAAAATGATATTTGCCAATTACTTCAATCCTTTTCTAGATACACTACTCATATGTGACATCATAATGAATCAAATCACTTGAGATCTGAAATCTCTGAGGTCATCCATGTTTAGGTAAGTTGATGGGGTATTTTAATATGCTATTATTTCTTTATACTTATCAATTTATGCATTGCATTTGCATTGTTTTCATGTACTGTAAAGCCTATAAAAGTGATTAAGATAATGAATATATAAAATGATAAGTTCTTTGTTGTTTGACAATTTTTTACACACTCAAAAATAAAAATTGCTTCCAAGTTTGTATGTATACACATTCAAGTTCTATGTCCAATTTCACCTAAAAGGTTAAACTTAGCAAAAATAAACAAACATGGAGGCCTATTCAAGATATACAATGTTTATTTTTGGTAGGATATATGATCTCAGGTTAACACATCCGGTAACTTGATTCTAGTCTTACATGTGCAAGGTCATTGTCAGCAAACAAGGTTACACCAAAATAAAAAACAACAATAAAAGCTTAGCATTTTTGTTTATTCTATGTTTGTTTTTAGCTCAACTGAGCACGAAGTGCTCAAGGTAAACTAATGTGATCGTAGAATGTCCGTCGCCAGTTGTGCGTCGTCCACAATTTCTTTAAACATCTTCTCCTCCTAAACCAGTGGACCAATCTTGATGAAACTTGGCAGGAATGTTCCTTGGGTCAAGCTCTACCAAAGTTGTTCAAATAGATAAAATCCACCCTTAACTTTCCCTTTACCTTCAACAAAACGGGTGAATATATGAAAATCTTCAAAAATCTTCCTTTCTGAAACAAGAAGGTGGACAGCTTTCATATTTGGTATGTAGCATCATCTAGTGGACCTCTACTAAGTTTGTTCCTATCAAGACCCTGGGGTCATATTTGGTCTCCATCCGGGCGCAACCCTTTTTACATAGAATCAAAGAGGGAAAATCTTAAAAAAACTTCTCTTCTGAAACAAGAAGGCAGACAGCTTTCATATTTGGTATGTAGCATCATCTAATGGACCAAGTTGGTTCATATCAAAACCCAGGGGTCACATTTGGGATTTGGTGCAACCTTTTTTACATAGAATCAAAGAGCGAAAAGGCATATCTGTCTTGCTCTTGGCTAAAAACAGTTCATTGTATTGATCTTATGTAGAAAGTGTCACGTTGTTGAAATCTGCCTATTTAATTCATGTGATGTCCCAGGGATCAAATAGACTCAGGTGAGTGATCTAGGACCATCATGGTCCTCTTGTTTTTAAGATGCAATACTTCTTTCAGGGTTTATGAAAGATTTCCATAATATGTTTATGCATAACCTTATGATATCATCGACCTGGCCAAGTATAAGTATCGTGGCCAGTTTTAAATATCGTGGCCAGTTATGAAAAAATGTATGTAAACAAATTATTATAACAATAAATTATGGGTTTTTTTTATTTGAATGGCAATGTGAAAGGGGCCGATAATAACCTCCAGGAGACATATTTGAGATTTTGCTGTTGTTTTGCACCACTCTTTGTCGGTCTGTTCATCTATTGAGGAAAAGTACAGTTCACAAGAACCGTAACTCTACTTATCATATTTTTTTAGATATTGCCCTTGTTAATTGACAAGGAATAGGTCATTGGCTTGCTCTTGTGGGGCATAAATGTTTTTAAAACATCTTTTGTTTCTTTTAGGTTCAATGTCCTAATTCTGTCCCAAATGTCTAAAAGAATTACCATAAACTATTTGGTTGAATTTGATTAAATAAACACAGTTCTAGATCAGAAAGAAACAGAAAATATGTCGTTTGTCTCAACTCGAGTTCAAAGGTTTACGTCTTACTTTCACTAAATTGGCTACACAATATCTCTTAAACTTTTTAGTTTAATTATAAATGTAATATTAAGATATAATTTAACATAATAGGGAAATGTATCGTTTCTTGATTTCTAGCTCACCAGAGCACAACATTCCCGAAGGGAGCTTTTAGAATCCCTAGTCCGTCGCAGGTCATGCATCATGTGGCTTCCGTCTTCCAAATTTCTTAAAACTTCTTCTCCTCCTTAACCCTCAAGGCAATTTCAATGACACTTTGCCAGAACTTCCTTGGGTAACCCTCCTCAAAGATTGTTCGCAAAATTCGGATTGGCCCATAAATATGACCAGGGCTTTTTTTCACTATCAAATCATTGAACAACATTTCCTCCTGAACCATCAAGCCAATTTCAATGCAACTTTTCCAGAATATTCCTTTGGAAACCCTGGTTGCAAACATTGTTCTTGAAATTGGCATAAAAATCTGTTTGACCTGGCGGATGAAAACATCATCAACTTTTTAACCAATATACCAATTTCAATAATTTCTAAGCTTACCCTTTTCTTTGAATTACATCTCAACAACTAGGCTAATTTCTACGAATCTTTTCCAGAAAGTCACTTCAGTGACCAATAAAACTCAGGTGAGTGATTTAGTTTTATTCTTTCCCCCTTGTTTACAAACAACATTTACCTTAAGACCTAGGAGAATAATTTATTTACGCAGGAAAAAGATTCTTTCAAATTGTATTATCGTTATAGTAGTATTTCTTATTTGAATTAAGACTAGGGGTCAGCAAAGACAATAACCCTCGGGCGGGAGGCAAGTATATTTTAGGAAGGACTTGTACATGTATCGGCAATGCCGGAATGTTGTAGGTCCTTCAGGAATGAAGTGATTGTTCATCTTCATTTGTAAACTAACAAATTTAAATATATAAATTGCTTTCCCAAAACTCGACATTTTCATTAACCAAAGGAAAACCCTGCATAAAAAGAAGAAAATGCTTGTAACAAGAGATTCCTTCTTTTCCGACACTGTTTTTCCTTCCAAAGTTTTTCATTTCATAACCTACAGTTCGATTAAATTTTGATTTATTGCTTAAAGTGTCTTGCGTTTTCTTGGGAGGAATCTTATTTCTAAAACGGCCCTGTAAAACAAGTAACTTCTAAAGGACAGAAAATACGTAGTGTCAAATCATAAACACCCTCCTCATATGTGGCATTGAACTTCAAATATGACATTGAGTAAGGACACAACTGAAATGAGTTTGTTTAAAAGAAAATCTGACATTGACCTTCACAAATGACTTTGAGTTAGGAACAAACTGGAATACATTTGTTTAAAAGAAACTATAATTGAAAATCAAAATCATCATTCATTACTTTGCAAAGTATGTTCCCAAAGCTCAAGTTTAACAATGACCT
Source organism: Fragum whitleyi (assembly GCA_948146395.1). Classification (NCBI taxonomy): domain Eukaryota; kingdom Metazoa; phylum Mollusca; class Bivalvia; order Cardiida; family Cardiidae; genus Fragum; species Fragum whitleyi. Next base: position 17,530,269 of record OX411548.1, on the reverse strand, counting down.
TGATAATTAACCTTGACCTTGACAGTTGATTTTGAGTAATCTTTGTAAATAGGCTTTGTCACAAAGAATCATGTATGAAATATGAACATCCTGTCTACAGCCGCTGAAAAGTTATTCACACTTTTAGATTATCAGATGGGTGAAATCTATATCTTACCCCACCCACTATCTTCTACACTAAGAGAATTTCGACTAACTTACCGGTTTTGGATTTCAATGAAACTTTCTGTAAACATTAAGAACATATGTATCTTAACTTTAAAAGAGTTTCATAACTGGACTAGAGATACAACTTTAAAATTTTAACCCTTTAACTCAGAACATTATTTCACTTTTTTCAAATTTTCATGAATTTTTCAAGAACTTTTTGGGTTATCTGTTAGGAGAAAACAGACATAAGATCCCAACCTATATAAAAACATATAGGTACCAATTGTCTTTTAAATCAGTAACAAATTCTTTTTACAGATTCCAAAATTTCCTTGCAAGGTGATTTTTTTCCTTACACCCCTTTGCATTCGATAACATGTGCTTTCGGGTACTTTATGGTCGACCCTCTTTACTCATTTTGGAAAAAAAAAGTCATTTCCTCAATCAGTATACCCAGTACTACAATTACCCACAATATCATAAAAATCTAAGCGTGGGCATATTTTACTATATATTTGGAACACCCCCTTTATTGTGGCAGAAAATTCAGGTGGCAGAGAGTTACTCGGAAATGCATCCTGGTTCCGGGCTATTTAGATAAGGATCAATTGGAAGTCCTTTTCACTAACCATCAGTGTTCTTGAAATTCGGAGGGAGTTTGCAAAGGCGATAGATTGATTTATAGGCACCTACCAATAGTGATTGGGGTGCATGACCGACCCAGGGTGATCCTTAAAGCTCCCTTTGAGCACATTGTGCTCAGGTGAGCTAATAATGGAAAAGCCTCACTGGGTTTCAAAATTCAATGTAAAAAACTTAACATCAATGATAACTTTATTCACTTAAATTCAACTCTATTTACTACAGACATTCGGCTTTTGGATGACTCTAAAGTTATTAATTGGGCTGAGGACAATGTAACAAACAGGGGACAAAGGAATCAGATTTGAAAAACCATGTGAAAGTGGCAAGGGACTCAGGTATGTCTTGGACCATATTTCACCAAAATATACAGCTGAAGTTGGTCTTTTCCACTGTTCCTAAAGTTGCAGCTATCAATTTAGGGGGTAATGACATCTAATCTTTGCACTAGCCTAAATTCTTTGCACTCATCAGCCCTGCGTTCAGGATCACCAAACGGTACAAACAGTTTTTCCAATTGTACCCGCTTTGCATGTGCACTTGCATGCAAAGCAGGGTACAATTGGAAAACTGTTTGCACCGTTTGGTGATCTTGAACGCAGGGCTGGTCTGGGTTGTGTTACTTGCACGTAGGATCGGAGACCACTTCCTTGCTGTGGATTGACATTTTACCCAGATAAGCATGGCAACCTGATTGCAAGGAATGTGAGTGATGCAGGGTCAGTCAGTCAGGGCATCAAATAGTAAACAAGAAAGGGATACTGTTTAAAAGGAAATTGTGTGGGCCAGAAGACGATTTTGGATGCATTAAAAGATAAATTAGAAGAAATGTGCCAGTGAATTTTGGGGGATTAATTTTAACAAGAGCACCACCCACAGGTGCAATGCTCGGTTGCTGGAAAATGCAAATATTTTAAGTGAAAAGGGGCATAACTTACAAAACAGCTTCCAGATTTATCCCCCTTGATAGTCTGGGTGGCTCTTGTAATGGTGAACACACTTGCTAAGTTTCATGAAGATATTTTCAATAACAACAGAGATATGACTGAGGTTAAAGATTGTCAAGCTTATGTCAATATCAACACCAACACAAACAATGCCATGTATTTTATGGGAACACAAAATCTTTTATGATTCGCCCCTGGACAAATCAGGGGAAGCCGGTTCTTTTTGATCATTCCATTTATCAGCTTCAGAGCTAGCCAATGATTGTTCTGGGTTCTGTCATATGATAGCCTATTAGGTTTGGACCAATCTCTGGAGAGCTGACCATTATTCTTATATATTTCAGAGAGGACGGTCAAAAAATCACACTGTAGCCTTTTAATCACATTTTCTACTGTTTTATAACGACACAAGGTAGCGTTTTTTACCAGGACTTTATGGCTCGTGCTACCCATTAATGTGCTACCACTTTCACAGCGTAATTTTAAAACCTACATTGGGAAATCTTTTGTTGTACGCCTGTCTGGGCAGTGATCTAGTTTCGGTACTGATCACGCGTGAAATTGGACCTGATCATGCGTGTTTGGAGTGACCAGGGGATTATTTCAAGATGTAGACCCCCTCTCATATTCAAGTGTTTGGACACTCGTTTGTTAGTAGACTAAGGGTGTTAGTTCCGAAGGAAGCTGGACTTTCTTTTCACATGGACCTACAGGATAGGCCATTTATCCAATACTCTGGGTAATCATGGGCGACTATTGCGACGCTTTATCGCTATTTGGAGGACATTACAGACTTTGAACTGGAATTAATAATCTTGATCGTGGGTACAAACAACATTTACCGACGATCCAACCATAGCCCACGATCTGGTCAACCTAGTAGGAACATTATTGGACATTGGACATTACATTAGTCTCGAAGGTTGTGGTGTGCCTGCTTGCCCATCTGTGTATCCCCTCAATTTGAACTAGGTTTCCATTCGATCTTCCCTGGTTCGACTCGTGGATTGATGAACTCAATTGTCAACTTGTGGATTTATTACAAGAACGCTATCCGGGGATGGCTTATTTATGGAAACCGAAAGGATTCATGAACACCAACACCAACAATGCCAAGGTGATCATAATACCTTGGGTTTTCTCTGAAAACAGTCTAGCTATTAATAAATTGACTGTTGCAGAAAATTCAGGTATCTGAGAGATACCAGAAACTCTTTTTACTACACACTTTTCCCTTATATGTAGTATATACATGAAGAACTCTTATTTGATATATAAGTTATTGAAATGTTATTGTTTGTTTCGTTTGAAATTATTTAAAATAAAGCAGTGTCATCTTTGAATCCAGCCACTGGAGAAAAATGTTCAAACACCGCAGATTGTATCACCGACACAAGTCTGCACACAGAGGCAGAAGATTTGCCTGCAGACACTGCACTAAACAATAAGATAGAAAAGAAGATCTGAATAAACACCAACAGTCATGTTACAACAAAGAACCCCTGGTAGAACAACAACAAGCCTAGTTAAACAATTGGATCCAAGCACTGGAAGAAGAGTTTAAGGTGGTGGGACCTTAATAGTTCCGCAACATGCCGGACCACATGTTTTTTCACAGCGTTAACCGAGGTTTCCTAATGAAAATCATTAGGAAACCTCGGTTAACACTGTTAAAGTTCAATACTCCCGAAAAGTTGCGGAACTATTACGGGTCCACTACCTTCATCTACAGGATGGTCTCTTGCTAGATCCAGTGACTGTAATACATAAACAGTCTGCAACAGGACCCAACTGTAAATGGCTATACATGTATAACCATCAAGACACTTACTTTTCCCTTAATTTCTGTATGTAAATACAAATATCTTCAAAAATATTTACTAATATTTCATATTTTGTCTTCATTGTTATTGGTTTATTACTGACACTCAGTTTCTCTCCAATATTATAGCTCAAGAGAACAACAATGTTCCTCATAACCCCAGTATCTCATCCCTGATTTATCTTTAATTGGTACTTGCAGTCTAAAACATACTCCTTTCAATCAAACATGGCTAAAACAGCCATTTTCAAGACTTCAAGGCCAAAATTATTGCCACAAGCACCAACCAGCAACACTGACGCTTTTTTTAATGTACTTAATGTATCTAAATTCTACTCTATTTACTACAGACATTTGAATTCTGGATGACTCTGAAATTATTGATTGGGTAGAGGATGATGCAACAAATAGGGTACAAAGGCAAGGAATTTAGGTATTCAATTTTTGATTTTTGAAGATTTTCGCTCTTTGATTCTATGTAAAAAGAGATGCGCCTCGGTGGAGCCCAAATGTGACTTCAGGGTCTTGATATGAACAAACTTGGTACAGGTCCACAAGATGATGTTTCATACCAAATATGAAAGCTGTCTGCCTTCGGGGCCCGTTTTACTAAACATCTTACAATCATTTTTTGCGCAAGTCAAAAATTAAAGTTGCTTCTAGATAAGTAGCTATATTTGTAATTCTGCCTTGCATCATCTCTTGGGAATCAGACGATTCCAATGAGGTATTGCAAGGCAGATTCTCACAATAAATGAAAACATTATGTACGATTTGTGGTTTTGACTTGCAATTATTTTTTTCTTAAGAAGTTTAGTTAAACGGGCCCCTGGTTTCATTGAAGATTTCTGCTTCTATGTGAAATGGGATGCAATCTGGTGGAGACAAAACTTGACCCCATGATATGAACAAACTTGGTAGATGTCCACTAGATGACGCTACTTACCAACTTTTGAAAGCTGTCTTCCTTCTGGTTTCAGAGGGTATTTTTTTTAAAGATTTTCCTATTTGATCCCCTTTTGTTGTCATGGCTACCAGAGTTTATGGTAGATTTCAATTTTTGAACAACGTTGGTAAAACTTGACACAGGGAACATTCCTAGAAAGTTTCATCCCGATTGGGATGCCAGTTAATGAGGGCAAATGGTTAAAGAAATTGTGGATGTCAGACAACAAACTACACACCATGGAGGTCAGACATTGGACAATTACAAAAGTTCTCCTTGAGCAATTAGTGCTTATGTGAGCTAAAAACAAGTTGCTTAAATAACTCAAAAGTGAGGATGGACATTACTTAGAGTCTGCTATGCCTATTTCCATTGAAATCAAAGCACAAAGGAAAGAACTCCAGGGGCCTGTTTTTCTAAACATCATAAAATCTTTTTTGTGCAAGTCAAAAAGTAAAGTTGCTGCTACAGTTACCATGCATCATCTCATTGGAATCGTCTTCTAAAGACAATTCCAACAAGATATTGCGAGACAGAATCAAACAATGAATGAAAACAACAGGTACATTTTGACTTACAATTACTTTTTTCATAAGAAGTTTAGTAAAACAAGCCCCAGATTGCTTGTACCATGACTTTGTCCGTAAAGAAATAGTTTTAGACACTGACAATGAATGGGTTGAATTGATGGATGCTTGGCTTTATGTGATGTAAAACTTGAGAATCCATTTGTATCAATACATATGCAAGATAATATTAGTATTAAATAATTGATATTACTAGAGATTAGATATTAACCAGACTTTATTTGTTTGTGTACTATATATTGTTTAAGTGATATGTAATTTTCGAGAAAATAAATCAGAATACTGATTAAACAGTATTCCCGTTTATTTTGGTGACCTTTAACTTGAGATTAGGTGGGATTTTACCAGATCAGGCTATTTTTAGAATCAACTGCTGCCAGCTTCATGACATCATCAAATGTACATGGAAGATTCTGATTGGATCAGCCTTTAAAGGGGCTGCATTTTCATTGGTCAGCAAGCATCCAAAAGACACAACTAAAAGGCTCTTGTAAATTCTCTATAATCATTAGTCAATACTTGTAGATGGAATTCGATTGGTTCTAGTGTTTTAACCTTTCAAGCACATGGCATTGATCAGCATCAGTCTTTAAGGAGAACTGGAACTGAACACTACATATTTTGAGCATCCCACCCACTACTCCCAATATCTGGTTGCATTGAGATATGTTATGCATTTTAGTGCACTTAAATGATCATGAAATGTTGGAAAGAAAAAATTGCTTAGAATCACTTTTAGTTATTGTACTTGAAAATTGTCTATAGATATTAACTTAGATATTAACTAAGATACTGCCAGCATGTTTTATCTGTTGCAGAGGATGGCCGTAGCCAGAGATTGATGTCTAAAACAGCTCCATATTCAGAACCACAGCAAATGAACTAAGAGAGTCCGGAGGTGATCAAGGGAACCAATAACAAGCCTCTCAGGAAGTTAAGATGCAGTCATCAAATATATAACAACTGAACTATTAAATGAAATTCATAGACTCAAGAAGATATTCTTAATGTCAGTTGTGAACACAATTAAAGACTGAGGACTCGTCACTTTGGATGCAGCGGAAATTCTAGGGAAGTTTTGATTTGCCGGAAGGAGTTGAAATTATTCTTTTTCTTATTTATCTTCTTAGATTGAGGGAACAAAAAACCATCTCTAGGAAGTATGGAACAGTTAAATTATCACCATTGATGTTTGGTTATAAAGCTTGCCTTCCTAGAAAGAGGGTTTAACCATCTCTAGGAAGTGCTTGCAAGTTTAAATGTAAAGGTTGCATATTTCGTTGCGTGGTTGCTATTAGGAGGCAGGGTGTTTTTGTCCTTACTTTTAGTGTGCATACACCTGCGTACCCTCCTAATGTTTTATATTGGTTGCTTATGTATTATGGTATTTTGCCTTGCAGTCTTACTCCTATCCCGGCATCAGAACTTCTCTAGAAATAATCTGACCTGGATGTTTTCTTTACCAGGCAGAAAAAATCCATTGTGGCCATTATATTCCAACCTATATATCATGAACGTTATAAACAGGTCACTAAAAAGGTTTAAAGTTTTCTATAGTTTCATTGATTTCATGATTGTCAATATTTGAAATTAAAGCATTATCATAGATCTGATCTAGTTATAACAAGCATGATGTTTTTTCCTGAGTGAAAAAACATGCTATTGTCCAGATTGTGATCACAATGATATCGTCGTTTATAATTGTTGTCAGATACCCTTATAATGGTCATCCTAAAATTAAATATTTGTTTTTTTTAATCAAATTTGACAATTTAAGACATTATGTACTTTGATCATTTATGTAACTTGTTTAGATACTGATATTAAACATTAAGAACAAATTATTGATAAAAGATATCAGTAGTGTACTATGTTTATCAAACAGTTAAGTGTCAACTTCATAAAGGCTTACCAATAGCACTTAATTATAACTATGCAAAGACTTATCTGTTATACTTCATAACAAAAAGATGGAGACACATATCATACAACTTATGTCTTATAGTTGCTTCAGATTTCTGTGACATATGTTTCTACACAACTCCAGGGGCCTGTTTTACTGAACATCTTACGATATTTTTTTAGGTAAATCAAAAATGTAAGTTGCCGCTACAGCATTTACTAAATATGGAATTCTGCCTTGCATAATCTCATTAGAATCGTCTTTAGAGGACGATTCTAATGAGATATTGCAAGGCAGCGTCTAATAATGAATGAAAACACTAGGACCAATTTGTGATTTTGACTTCGGACTAATTTTTTTGTAAGAAGTTTAGAAAAAAAGGCCCCAGGACACTACAATTTATATGTATGGTAGTACTATCTGAGAATATGTCTTTTCTCTTTTTTTCTTTGTGCTAACTTTTGCAGATGAACAAGAGCACCAGCCATGCATGCAAACTCACAACTGCAGGTGATGGATAAAGAACATTTTTAAGTCCAGCTAGACTGTTGCAAAGTGGACTACTATCCCCCTACAAGTGCTTGTCAATGATGAAAAGCCATTTCAAGCAGATTTTTTTCTAATTTTCAGACAAAAAATCTGACTTCCAGAGAGTGTACAAGGTTTTACTAAGATTTGACAAGGTGACCTAGTTTTTGACCCACTTTACCCAATTTCGAACTGTCCGAGATTTCATCAAGACAATCATTCTAACCAAATTTAAGGTTGATTGGTATAAATGTGACCTCTAGAGTGCATACAGTTTTCTAAGATTTGACCCTGTGACCTGGTTTTATCCCAATTTAATCAAATTTCAAACTCATCTGAGATTTTATCAAGACAATCATTTTAACCAAATTTCAGGTTGATCTGGAAAGAAATTTGTCCTCTAGAGTGCATACAAGGGTTTTCTAAGATTTGACCCAGTGACCTAGTTTTTTACCCCACTTGACTCCATTTCGAACTTGTCCGAGACTTTATCAAGACAATCATTCTGACCAAATTTCAGGTTGATCAGACAAAAATGTGACATCTAGACTGCATACAGTAAAACCCCTCCTTCCGACCACCCTGGAAAAACAGGCACCCCGCTATTAAGAACGATTTTCGACAGAACGGAATTATTTGTTCTTTATTTTAATGGTCGCGAACCCCTCTAATGCGAGCACCTCGCTATTCCGAATTACGACCCCTAATTTCAGTACAAACGCCGTTACACCATTCACCATTACGAACCTCGCTAAAAAGACCAGTAACTTCACACCTCTGGATTGACCATCCGAATTTCACGCTTAGCAAGTACGACACTAATTGGGTACGAATGGATCAACAATTGATTATCGGATTTTTCGATATCGTGATTAAATCTTAATTGTGTTTTGGTGTTATTTTCCACTAAACAACTTTAAGTGGTCAATTGTTTTGATACACTGCATTTGTCCATCAATGAAATTTGTTTGTTACCTGGTTAACTCTTGTAAAGAAACCGAAAGTAATGCTAATTTGGGAAACATACAGGAATTCGTTTTCGGCGATCTGCAGACCGAATGTAAATTTGCTTATGATTGATAGGTTTCGTTTTTAGGATTTTACTAAACGTATGCCGGCTACATTTACAGTTCGACAATATTTGGCCTTTATTTTCATATAAATGATCCGAGGTAGGTTTTCAAAACGGGTCAAATAAACAAACGTAACCGAGGAAAGAGCTATGTTGAAAGAGAAAAATAACTTTGCAAAGAAAGCAACGTCAGCACGCCTACTAACCGAGAGTTTTGTTTAAGGGAAAAAGAGGTCCTTAGTTATGAATCGAAAGCAAAACAAACAGTTCAAGACATTTTTTTTGCAGCAGAAAAGTCTCTTCTATAATAGGGCCTTTGTCCTTGTTTTTGCATAAGCAATAAGAATTTAACTTAGTTTATACATGAACTCTCAATTGAAGAAGATATGTATCAATGAAATGAGCAATTTCAAAGAACCAATTTCTCCCTTTTGGAAATCAAAAATTTGGTTTGGCTTGAAACAACTATTTTTTTACATGTTAATGCTATTTTATAGATTTAATTACATAATCTAAAATACACGCTAAAATTTAAATCATTATAAAATACACTGAATTACATAGTCTCTTCTATTAGCAATAATTTGTGTAGGAAGTTTGAACGCATCCGACCAAACCTCAGAATTGAGACTACCCGGCTATTAAGACCACTTTCAAAAAGTACCCCAAGTGGTCTTAATAGAGGGGTTTTACTGTACAAGGTTTTTCTAAGATTTGACCCCGTGACCTAGTTTTTGACCCCACTTGAACCCATTTCAAACTTGTCCGAGATTTTTTAAGACGATCATTCTGACCAAATTTCAGGTTGATCAGACAACACGAGGACCAAGATGGTCCTAGATCGCTCACCTGAGTCTCTTTGACCCCTGGGACATCACATTAATTAAATAGGCAGATCGTCGCCTTAATATTAGACTGGTGTAACTGATTTTTTGAGAAATTTGAGATTTTGGTACCGTTGGATTCGTCTTAAAGTGTTCTATCTAATGGTGCTTATATATTTTTGAAAAGAGTTCTAGTTCAAGAGATTTTCAGTAACAGAATGTTCTATCATTACTATTTTCACCTTCATTTCATCTTTAAAATGTTCTATTAATGTCAACCGATAAATGTAGCATTTTTTGTCACATGATTCAAAACTGCTCAGTATTAAACTGTTCCAGATGAAAGTAAAGAAATTATTAGAATGTTCTATCTGATTTATAACCAATAGAATTGGTGTAATTCATTCGCTTCCTGAAAGTCCGCCATGATTGTTTACCAAGGAAAAGCACACATGCATTTGCTGTTATATAATGTAAGTACTAGAAAATAATGTTTATGTAGTTCAATTTCATTAATAATTACACAATAAAATTGTCTGTCATAAGTAGAAAATGTAAAGGATTAAAAAATGTCTTAAAAATTAAGATAAAGTTATTCATCAAAGACGATCAATCTTCGGATGGTAAAGTCGACGAATTAATTCTGAGAGCTATCAGATATTGTTCTAAATTCGACTATTGCATCAAAAGAACTATTAATGCATAAGAGAAATACAATCCATGATTATTTCATAAATTTGAAAATACAATATTTTCTTAAATAGGTTACTCTTTTTATTGGAGAAGTTTATCATGTGTTTATCATGTTGCAAACTTTGAGAAAATTTTATATGTACTTAAATATTTACATCATACCCGAGAACCACTTTTACCTATTACTCAATAATGTATTTATTTCATGCTCATTTGTTTTCAAATTTACCTATGTTTTTTTCTTTCAGGTTGATACTATTACTGCCAGATATTGTTCTCATTACAATCCTACGGTTTCTATGTCTCAGTGAGCTATTGACTACAGTTAAGCGAACATGCAAGCGGTTTTACCAACTTATAAAGTCAAGCTCATTGCTTTGGGAGGACTTTGAATTTAACCATGGACTGACAATACGTCTAGAAGATCTACGAACGATTATTACTCATTCTAAGAAGTTTCGACAGTTTCACATTCCACCTGGTTCAACTATTCTGTGTAGTGCTTCAGACTTTGACTTTGTATTTTTGAGAGAGTTAAAATGCACAACATCTTTATTTTGGTTAGCATTAGAAAGTGTGTCATTGTCTACATTAGGGTTTTTAAAACTGACGCCTAATTTACAGGTGATAAATTTGAGTGGGTGTAAAAATCTTGTTGATAATGACTTTCTTGCAATAAAAGATTGCTATAGACTGGATCATCTTTACCTGTCATTCACAAATATTTCACCAAATGTACTGTGTATAATAACCCGTGAGAAAAAGCTTCTAACTGTTGACGTGTGTGAAGTTAAACTGAGTATTGGTGACATAAAATGCGTCGTTGAAAATTGTTTTGATAGTCTTTTGCACTTTCAGCTTTCACTGGTTTATCTAGAGGTGATTTTTATCATAGTGTTGAACTAGTTTACATTGACTGTTCATTTGGTGTATACAAATATGGAGAAGTTTGACCTCGCTACAGCTGTGAGAATGTTGGACAGTAGTTCTTACGAAGATATCGATATAGGTTTTGAATCCGAAACAGACAAGACTGAAGTTGAAATGGATGAAAACAATAATATGGATTTATTTGTTGAGAGTGATTTCGAATCGATTTTAGAATCAAATACAGGAAGTTTTCAATATGACCAAGATAATATACCTAATAGTGACAACAAAGAAAGTGATAAGGCTAACCCAAATATTGTAACTATAGATTCATCAGAAATACCAGGCTCATCTAGAGTAAGTGATTGTATCATTACACCAGTAAGGGGCAGGAAACGTTTCAAAAACGAAGACCAATGGAAACAAAATGTTAGAAAACGTAGAAGACAAATGGGGCAAGAGAATGAATCAACCGCTGAAAAGCAAGTGTCTGCAAGAATGGTTAAAGTGAAAAAGGATTGTCAGGGAAAGTGTAAATTCAAATGTGCCCAGTATTTTTCCACAAAGGATAGGCAATGCATTTTCAACCATTTTTGGAGCTTAACAGATAGTGAAAAATCCACATTTTATGCCAACACAACAGACAAGGAGATAAAGAACAGAGGTTCTAAAGTCAATTCACGACGAAAATTCAGCTATAAATACTTCCTCAGACAGAATATTGAAAGAATTCGCGTGTGTAAAGAGTTTTACTTGACTACTTTAGATATCAGCCAAAGACGTATAGAATGGTTCCATAGTAAAGTAAGTGAAAAGGCTAAACTTGAGGACCTAAGAGGGAAACACAGCAAAAGAAAGGTTCCTACTGAAGACGTCAAATGTATAAAAGAACATATTAATTCCTTTAATCGTATTCCCTCTCACTACTGTAGAGCTTTGTCAGGAAAAGAGTTCTTAGAACCAGGATTAAATGTATCGAAAATGCACGCGTTATACAGTGATAATGTAAAGCAAATGGAAGAAAGGTCCGGCCCATTCATGTTTACAGAAAAATTTTCACAACTGAGTTTAACATTGGATTCTATACACCAAAGAAAGATCGTTGTGACACGTGTGAAGAGTGGAAAATTCTTCAACAAAAGAAAGAAATACCTAAGTATGATGATCATATGAAGGATAGAATTGAGACCAAAACCGAACGAGATAGTGACAGAAGAAGTGATCATTTGGTTATTTGTTTTGATTTGGAAAATGTTGTTGCCTGTCCAAGAAGTAATGTGTCAAATTTCTTTTACAAAAGAAAGCTGAATGTTTTCAACTTGACGGGCCATTTGTCTAGGAATAAAAAAGGATACAATGTTGTATGGAATGAAGTGGTTTCTGGGCAAGGCGCCAATGAGATTGCAAGTGCCCTGCATTTAATACTTGAAAAGGTGTTAGAGGAGTATCCCGACACATCAGAAATCACTTTATGGTCAGATTCGTGTGTTTCCCAAAATAGAAACTCTATCATGTGTTTTTTGTTAAAAGTCTTTATGATGAACCACCCATCTGGTAATTTTGCAATCTGAAAAAAGAGACCTTCCTGACGAAGGAAAAAAAGAAAGATTTAGAGAGCATGCTTAAGTTCATGCCTGTAAGTGATGCTGCCTTTATGGAAAATCTATGCAAAATTGGCAATCAAAGGGAAGATCACCCAAAAAAATCTTAAGAACAGTGGTAGTTGTGTTAAAAATAATGGTTTAGAATCACTTTACTAAGATTTGTTCATTTCTTTCTTTTATCTAAGTTTAATGATGTGTTCATGATAATTTGCTGCTATACACAAAACTTTGTCAGACAGTGTAGACTAACATTGGCCTGCGCATACATTGGCCTACGCATACATGCAGCCTGATCTTAACCTACACTGCCTTCTTTCTATTAATAATTGTGGAAAAACTTAAGCAAGACTAGTTAAAATGCCATGAAAACTGTCAATTTTTGCACTCAAAACATTGATTCAGAAAATCAAAAGTTAAGATAGATTTCTGGTTTAAAAAAACCAGAATTATATTTGTTTTTATTAGAAACATACAAATTTCTTTAGTTTAATACCTCAATATAACTGAAATATCAGTATTCAATGAATATTGAAAGTAATCCCATATCAGATATCATATCTTTTTCTATAACCAAGCAGCTGAGAACCATTACATCCCATACATTAAGAATAATATTTGAAATAATGTTTGATATTGGCAAAATTGACAAAATGCTGAATACATTCTATCAATTTTATTGGCAAATATCATTTAACAAGCACAGGAACAGCAAATAATTATTGATTTATTATCAATAGGATGCCTCATTCTTTTAACAGCAAATGATTATTGATTTATTATCAATAGGATGCCTCATTCTTTTAACAGCAAATGATTATTGATTTATTATCAATAGGATGCTTCATTCTTGTTCGCAAAAATATTCATGCTTTTTTTATTTCTTACTTTTCGAACAAAGTGATAGGTTCATCTATTTTCAAAACAGTTCGAAATATATATAATCCGTTCTCCAGGAAAATCTACCTAAATGACGTCAAATAATTTGCGTCATTATAAATTAAAATTGTGAAAAAAAACATTGAGAAAGTGAAGAAATTGTTTGACCAAGCAATTTCTTTTTTTCTTAATGCTTTTCCACATGATAACATCCCTTGCCTTTATCAATAAGAAATGTTGAAATGGGGGTTATATCCGATTTCGATCTTATTGTCTGTCATTTAGGCAGGTTTTCTGGATAACGGAGCATGTATATAAAGCTTTAGAAAAAGTTTAAGTTCAAGGAAAGATTAAAAAATCTACCATATAATTGTACGAGTCTTGAAATTGATAAACTGATTCATCATCTAGAAATTAGTACAACTTGAATAAAAGCTTTAAAAAAACATCAGTCTTGTCTCAATTATCATGTCTTTACTGCATTTTATTGATAAATCATTAATAATTAAAATGTTCCATCAAACATTTAACATTCTAATATTGAAAAAAATGGGCACAAAATTATATTTATGTTCTATCTGAAAATGAAAAAATCATAATCAACAAAAAAGTATTTATTAAACTATCCAACAAACAGTACAATCAAATAGAACCAATAGTTTTAAATTTCATGTCTTTTTTCTATCAAAATGGGATTTAAAATGTTAAAGTTATTGAAAGTTGAAATTTCAAACTCGATTTTCTCCCAATTGTAAAAATGTCTGTTAGAACATTTTAATATTTAAGCGACGAGATGTCAAAAAGAAGATAATTGCCTAAGATCAATACCATTGAACATTTTCAGCGAAGAGCAAGACAGATACGCCTTTTTGCTCTTTGATTCTATGTAAAAAGGGATGCACCTGGGTGGACCCCAAATGTGACCCCAGGGTCTTGATATGAACAAACTTGGAAGAGGTCCATAAGATGATGCTACATACTAAATATGAAAGCTGTCTGCCTTCTGGTTTCATAGAAGAAGATTTTTGAAGGTTTTCCTATTTTCACCCATCGTGCTCAGATGAGCTGAAAGGGATGCGCCCGGGTGGAGCCTTAATATGACCCAAGGGTCTTGATATGAACAAACTTGATAGGGGCCCACTAGATGATGCTACATACCAACAAGAGGGCCGTTGGCCCTGGGTCGCTCACCTGAGAAAAAAGCTTCATTACCTAGGTATGTCCATGCAACCACAGAAAAAGAGATTTTCACTTATTCAACATTTGAAATAATCCTCCCCCCCTCTGCTCCTCCCCTGGTCATTATTTATTTAAGCTTTTTTCATAAAAGGTCTGTGATCAGCTTATCTATGCCAGATATACAGGCTGAGTGTGAGACTTTCAAAGTTTTCTTTAATGAGTTGATCAATCCATGTCAAATATAAAGGCTGTAGGGATTCAAAATTCTCAACAAAGCACTCCCCCTCCCCGAAGATGCTCTGCACCTGGTGAATCTACAGTCATGATTTTAGCTAATTCAATTAATGTCCATATGCTGATCATTCATACCAATATTCAAGTCTGTAGGACTCCTGGTTCATTAGAGAAGTTTAAAGATTTCAAAAATGATCCAAAGTACTACCCCCTCCCCAAGACACTCAGCACCTGGTGACCCTACAGTCATGATTTTAGCTATTTTTATTAATGTCAATATATTGATCACCCATTACAATTTTCAAGTCTGTAGGGTTCCTGATCCAGGAGAAGAATAAGGTTAAAGATTTCAAAATTGATCCAAAGTACTACCCCCTCCCCCCTAATGCTCCGCATCTGGTGGCCCTACATTCATGCTTTTAGCTATTTTATTTAAGATCCATATGCTTATCATCTATGCCAATATTGAAGTCTGTAGGGCTCCTGGTTCATTAGAAGATGAAGGTTAAAGTTACAAAATTTTCACAAAAGTACTACCCTCTCCCCCCTGGTGCTCCGCCCCTGGTGGCATTACAGTCATGATTTTAGCTATTTTTATTAACGTCTATGAGCTGATCCTTCATGCCAATTTTCAAGTCTGTAGGGCTTGTGGTTCAGAAGTAGAAGAAGGTTAAAAATTACAAAATTTTCACAAAAGTACTACCCTCTCCCCCCTGGTGCTCCGCACCTGGTGAATCTACAGTCATGGTTCTAGCTATTTTTATAAAGGTCCATATGCTGATCATCCATGCCAATATTCAAATCTGTCAGGCTCCTAGTTCATCAGAATAAGAAGGTTAAAGATTACAAAATTTTCACAAAAGTACTACCCCTCCCCCTGGTGCTATGCACCTGGCAGCCCAACAGATATGGTTTTAGCTATTTTTATTCAGGTCTATGAGCTGATCATCCATGCCAATTTTCAAGTCTGTAGGGCTCCTGGTTCCAAAGAAGAACAAGATGTGTTTGTGAAACACGAATGCCCCCGTAACAGCATTTTTTCAAAGTTTGACCTTGACAGATGACCTTGACCTTGTCACATGACCTTGACTTTGGTACCAGCGGATGTGGATCATTGAGATCTATCATCATGCCAAATATGAGCTTTGTATCTTGAATAGGCTTGAAGATATTGGCAATTTAAATTTTTTGGCTAACTTATTGAGTTATTTGACCTTGAGAGATGACCTTGACCTTGTCAAATGACCTTGACTTTGGTACGAGCAGATGTGGATCATTGAGATCTATCATCATGCCAAATATAAGCCTATTATCTTGAATAGGCTTGAAGATATTGGCAATGTTAATTTTTTTTGAGTAATTTGACCTTGACAGATGACCTTGACCTTGTCACATGACCTTGACTATGGTATTGGCAGATGGGGATTATTTATATCTATCATCATGAAAAATATTAACCTTGTATCTTGAATAAGCTTGAAGATATTGGCAATGTTAAGTTTTTTTGTTAACTTTTTGAGTTATTTGACCTTGAGAGATGACCTTGACCTTGTCACATGACCTTGACTTTGGTTTCAGCAGATGCAGATTATTGAAATCTATCATCATGCCAAATATGAGCCTTGTATCTTGAATAGGCTTGAAGATATTGGCAATGTTAAGTTTTTTGGTTAACTTTTTGAGTTATTTGACCTTGAGAGATGACCTTGACCTTGTCACATGACCTTGACTTTGGTATCAGCAGATGCTGATCATTGAGATCTATCATCATGCCAAATATGTGCCTTGTATCTTAATAGGCTTGAAGATATTGGCAATGTTAAGTTTTTTGGTTAACTTTTTGAGTTATTTGACCTTGAGAGATGACCTTGACCTTGTCACATGACCTTGACTTTGGTATCAGCAGATGCAGATCATTGAGATCTATCATCATGCCAATTATGAGCATTGTATCTTGAATGGGCTTGAAGATATTGGCAATGTTAAGTTTTTTGGTTAACTTTTGCAGACAGACAGACAGACAGACAGACGGAAAGACAGACAGACGGACAGACGGACAACGGTAAAACAATATGCCCCCGATCTTTCGATACGGGGGCATAAAAAGATTAAAGATTACAAAATTTACCCATAGTACTACCCCCTCCCCCCTGGTGCTCCGCACCTGGTGGCCCAAAAGATATGATTTTAGCTATTTTAATTCAGGTCTATGAAATGATCATTTATGCCAAGTGTTAAGTCTGTAGGACTACTGGTTGAGAAGAAGAAGAATTTTAAAGATTTTCTTAAAATTTCACTGTTTGTTGCCATAGCAACCAGAGTTTTTCATGGATTTCAATTCTTTTAGCTATTTTTGAAGGGGACCACCTAAGCAACATTTCTGTAAAATTTGGTGTAAATTGGCCAAGTAGTTTAGGAGGAGATGTCATTTAAAGAAATTGTTGACGGACGACGGATGACGACCGACGGACGGACCCGGATAAAAGGTGATCACAATAGCTCACATGAGCACTTCGTGCTCTGGGTGAGCTAAAAATGAAAGCAGTGTGCCCTCTGGTTTCGATTAAAGAAGATATTAAAAGATTTATGCTCTTTGATTCTATGTAAAGAGGGTTGAACTGGGGTGGAGCCCAAATATGATCCTAGGGTCTTGATATGTACAAACTTGGTAGAGGTCCCCAACATGATGCTACATACCAAATATGAAAGCTGTCTGCCTTCTGGTTTCATAGAAGAAGATTTTTGAAGATTTTCATTTTTTACCCTTCGTGCTCATAAGAGATAATGGGATGCACCCTTGCAAAGTCCAAATATGACCCAAAGGTCTTGATATGAACAAACTTGGTAGAGGACCACTAGGTGATGCTACATACCAAATATGAAAGCTGTCTGCCTTCTCGTTTCAGAGAAGAAGATTTTCAAAGATTTTCACATTTTCATCCTTTTTGTTAAGGGTAAAGGGTAAGTTAAGGGTGGATTTCATCTATATGAACAAATTTGGTAGAGCTTGACCCAAGGAACATCCTTGCCAAGTTTCATCAAGATTGGCCCACTGGTTTAGGAGGAGAAGATGTTTAAAGAAATTGTGGACAACGGACGACTGACGACGGACATTCTACGATCACAATAGCTAACCTTGAGCTTAAAATGTTACATCTAGAGTGCATACAAGGTTTTTCTAAAATTTGACCCTGTGACCTTGTTTTTGACACCACTTGACCCTATTTGGAACTCGTCCGAGATTTTATCAAGACAATCATTCTGACCAAATTTTAGGTTGATTGTGCAAAAAATGTGGCCTGTAGAGTGCATACAAGGTAAATGTTGACGACATGTGACGGACGACACACGACAGACATCTACCTAACCACAAAAGCTCACCTTGAGCACTTCTTGCTCAGGTGATTTAAAAATAAGGCCCCTAAAGTGCACACAAAGTTTTTCTAGATTTGACCCCTTGACCCCATTTATGACCCCACTTGACACAATTTTGAACTTGACCGAGATTTGATGGAGACAAACATTCTGACCAAGTTACAAGACATTTGGGCAAAAAATGAGGCCTCTAGAATGCCAACAAGATGTGGACGGACGACCAGATGATGGACACAGTTAGGTAACGATAGCTGACCATGAGCAATTCATGCTAAGGTGAGCTAAAAAGTGTTGTTGAAAAAGAAAATAGCTAATTTCACTAGATTCTTTTCATATCCTATTTCAAAATGAAGGAATCCTTGTGACTCTATATTAATTCTAAAGGTTTCAGATTCTTTAGAAATGTTTATCTTGTATTGAATATATTAACCCTTTGCTGCTTAATCCCTGCTTTTTACGTGCCTATTATTTTATGATTGAGAAAACAGTGTGAAAAAAGAAGAAATTGCTTCTGAATAGCAATTTCTTCTTTTTCCACACTATTTTCTACCCTACTGAATGGTTATTTTTCAAATTAAATCCACTTTAAATTTTCGTCTGCAAAACCTTTGAATTTGGACAGGTCCAAAATTTTGTAAAACAGGAAAGGGTTAAATGCAATAAATAATTTACCAAAGGCCGTTTTCTGTACCTAAAAGATAACCATAATTAAGTGACCTTTACCATTCATTTATATTTTTTCTTTAATCCAACAGATCTACCATAATTCCGGATGAAAAATCCTACAACGGTTATATTTATATTTTCATAGGCACTTACAACAGTTTTGAACTAATCCCACACTGAAAGACTTTTTTTCATCAAGCAGTATTTTCTTCGTATTATATTTGCTTTTCCAAATATTAATTGTTTCACTGTTTATCAAAACAAAATCTAGAATATTTTAACAACATATTAACTATCTTAATTTTACACTGACTTATTTAAAACTTAATCCATTGCACATCCTGTTTGCATGGTGACTGTTGCTATGACAATGTACCAGTGGGTGTTGTCGATGATGACTTTGAAAGACGTTTATGTAGAGGTCTATCATAGACCCAGTGTTCCCCAACTTCATGAAAGTTCTAAAATAAAGCGATAGATATACATTGTAAGCTGAAAGAATTTATTACACCAGAATTAACTTATTCTTCTTTTATCGAGAAATAACGGTAGATTATCACTTGATAATCTCACCACAAAAGCAGAGAAATTATCAAAAACTTATACCCTTCTTTTGTGCATTTCATCCTATGCAGGGCGAAATAAATGACATCACAATGAACATTGCATAGCAGTCATGTGCAAAATGACGCGCTTAACGAAAATATGTCCTTTAAATTTCACATTTTGCTCATTTTTGCATAAAAGAAATAGAATAATAGTTTGTTTTCGAGTAAGATCGATTAATATTTCATTTTGTGAACAACAAAAGCTATATTTTCACTCATGTGAAAATAAAGCTCTTGTTGTTCACTCAATGAAATATAAATTGATCTTACACTGAAACAAATGATTATCCTCTATATATTTTTTTTAAAAGTAAGACTGTAAACAAAGTCAACGTAAACATTAATGCCACAAAACAGCAATATATTCATGTTTGACACAAACAGATGACATTCATCTTAACCCTTGTCATGCTGAATATATTTTGGCTAAAAGTTTGCATCAAAATCAAAGGGCAAAAAGCAACGAAAGTACCGACTGTAGGTCAATTTTTATTTGAAAAGCTAAATCTATTGAAAATTCTGGTTTGAAAGTGAGAAATAGGTGGTGAAGATTAACATCAGACTGCACATATGTGCAGACTGATATTTGGTTATAGCTCCTGCAAAAGTAGAAATATTCCAGGTTCAGCATGACAAGGGTTCAAATAAGCAGAACCAATTGTTAAAAGCTTACAAAAGCTTTTATAAGAGATATGAAGAGATAATTTAACAAGAGCACCACCTACGGGTGCATACGCTCGGCTGTCGAGTGCTGGATGGTTGAAAAAAATCTAAGTCAAAAAGGGGGCATAATTTGCACAAAATGCATCTAGAGTTATCCCCCTTGATAGTATATGTTGCTCTTTTGATGGTGAACATGTGTGCCAAGTTTCAAGTGAATGCCTTCAGTAGAACTAGAGATATAACACTAGAAAGCCATGAATGGCTTGAGTCGCTCCACAGGCTTGAAATTCTTGTAAAAGAAAATAAATGTTTTGACTAGATTTTTAGATATTTGGGGTTCTACTGATGTTGAAAATGATTTTCAAAGTTTAAACTATATAACAGATAGAGAAATGACCTCTGCTATTAAAAGACATATTTTTCATCAAATCAAAATAATTTTTGACTGCATGATAATGGGTCACCCAAAGATCATACCAAAAATGTTTGATTGATATCCATCATCTACATTCTGAGAAAATGTTTTTCATAGTTTCCACTATTTAACATATTGAGAATTGACCTCCACCCATAAAATGTATATTTTTCATCCAATCAAAATAATTTTTGGTACACTGATAAAGGGTCACTCAAGTATCATTCCAGTGAAATTTAATTGATATCCAAAAATCAAATTATGAGAAAATGAGTTTCAAAGTTTCCACTATATAACATATAGAGAAATGACCTCTGCCCATAAAATGCATATTTTCCATCCGATCACAATGATTTTTTGTAGACTGATAAAGGGTCACCCAAGGATCATTCAAGTGAAATTTGGTTGATATCCATCAGTTAGAATCTGAGAAAATGATTTTCAAAGTTTCCACTTTATAACATATAGAGAAATGACCTCCGCCCATAAAATGCATATTTTCCATCCGATCACAATGATTTTTTGTAGACTGATAAAGGGTCACCCAAGCAGAGCTGAATCTAGGTTTTTAGTAAAGTGGGCCAATTCCCCCATCACATTTCAAAATGTGGGCCAACATGTTTAAGGATTGAGCCACAAGCAGACATTCACTTCTTATCACAAAATTTAAAGTTATGCCATTTTACATACCCTAATAAGAAAGACACAAAACACAGAGAGATCAGATGTGAAGGAACATTTGGTTACAAAAATTCCTTTATATCCCCTTATTTTCTATTTTTTCATTTTCTTTATAAATCTTAATGAGTTAAGTAATTGTAATTCATTTGGAACTAAGGCTTTCAATATGGTCCGAACCCTCCCTCTACCCCTCTATTATACGGGCCGTTGTATTTACTATTGCACATCAGAGGGGACAAAAAAGAAGAGTTGTTTTTCACCATTGCTTCACCCTGTTGAATATATGGGGCCAAAACATAATAAGTACAACTTCAGTGAAGTTGCCCTCACAAGGACTCGACCACCTGTAGACGATAAAAATTTCCGATAGTTGTTGAAAATTGAAGTTTTGATTGGCGCATTTTTAAAAGAGACAAGTATGAATAAAGAAATTTCCCAAAAGGACAATCAAAGTTCCAAAGAGTTTTTCCAATTTCGCGACGCTAATCCATTCATACATAGACAATGGAATAATCTAGTTTTCGTACCTGACTCTTATTCATTCATTATCCGACAATTATCTTTCTTATGTCCTTGTAGAAAATTCTAATTTAAAATACGACTTTCGGAAGCTGGTTCGCCTGTCTTGTGTTGAAAGTAATGTGAAATCTGATTGCAAAAAGCTGTATCCAAAAGGTGTATTGGTATCACTTACGACACTATTACCTTAGAAAATGTCAACACATAAACTTTAGGCTATCTTCATTGAAGCGTAACTTTTATCAAGGAGGCTGACTTGGAATTCTATTTATAGCGTCAATTATACCAGGGTAGATTTAAACAGTTTTACACAATGTTATATGTATTAGGGGGTTTTCTCAACAGTCTCTAAATGGATTTAAGATTAACGCACAGCTGATATTATAATGCGCCAGCCTCTTAAAATGCGCGTGACCTGTGCCGCACGGCCTTCTGCTTTTTGCGGCATGAACGATTTTAAAGCGTGAATCCCGCAATCCCGCGCCCTAGATTCAGCTCTGCCCAAGGATCATTCAAGTGAAATTTGGTTGATATCCATCAGTTAGAATCTGAGAAAACTCACTTTTTACCATATTTGGAAATAAGCCACGCCCATTAAATCCATGTTTTTCATTGGATCAAAATTTCTTGAACAACTTTGAAAGAGGGTCACCCAAGGATCATTCCTGTGAAGTTTGGTTGAAATCCATCCAGTAGTTTCTGAGGAGAAGATTTTTAAAGAAAAGTTTACGACCGGACGCACGCACGCACGGACGGACGCACGCACGCACGGACGGACGCACGACGGACACAACGCCATGACAATAGCCCCAGTGGCTTTCAGCCAGTGGAGCTAAAAATGTCAAAGTTTTCGCACGACGACGACGACACAGAGGGTTATAGCAATACCTCGGGTTTTCTCCGAAAACAGCCGAGCTAAAAATTCATTTATTTCATCATGCATTATTGCATGTGTTCGTATAAATGTGTCTTTTCTAATTTAAATATGAAGTCCTCATTTTAGAAAATTGTTCAAATATAGTTCTATGAATTGTACTTCAGTAACAGTAACTTGCCCATGACACTAAACTCAAAAATTACTTACATGTATACAGAATTGACCTTATAAAATTTAACCTGACCTACTCATTTACTAACCAATTCAGCCCTGCGTTCAAGATGACAAAACGGTGCAAATAGTTTTTCAATCATACCCTGCTTTGTATGTGCACATGCTTGCAAAGCGGGGTATAATTGGCTAACTGTTTGCACTGTTTTGTCATCCTGAACGCAGGGCTGAAGTTTTGGTTAATTATATTAGCATTACAGTCATATCTTTGACAAATATGAATTTGTGATTCATCACTGTTAGAAAATTAAGACTCTCTTGAAACTTAATAAATAAAACCACAAATTAAAAGACTTCACAAGAAGCAACTATAACTAAGATACCTTTGTTTCAACTTTAAGGCCCTTTTCCTTTCTTTCCTTTGCTTCCTCTCTTTGTCTTTGTTCAAGCTTTTGTTTGAAATCTGTTGCTTTCTCCACCTCTCCTATCTTTAAATTGTGAGTAACATTTTCCCATAACCTGAAGTTCATTTCAGAGAAAGGAATTTCAAATATGTCATAAAACTTCTATTTTGTCCCATATTTGAATATATTTTACAAAGAAAACTTTTTTCGTAAATCACAAGTTTCAACTGGCTCTATTTAAGAATATTCAATATTGTATAAAGTGATGAAACTGCTTGTTCTTTTTATCCCCCAGATTATATTTTTTACACATGTATAAATTGTATATGTATAAATGAAGGTTCTCTTCTTGAGATATATAAATTTTCAAAGTATATTTACAAGTGAGATTTCAGCGGCACATCTGTCTTTATCAGGTGAATCTTTGGTAAGTCCACCAAATCATTTTGGAGGTTATATTTTGAATGAAATAGGACCACAAAGACAGATAACAAAAGCCTTACAGGTGAGTGCAGTAAATATTTAATACGTACTAAGTGTTTTGTATTAGAAAAAAATATTTAACCAGGTTGGGAGAATTGATCATTGTCGAGGCTCTGCCGAGACAATTATCAATTCTCACAACCGAATTAGATATTTTTTTCATACAATACACTAAGTATGTATTATATTTATCTTATAACCTCTATTTACCTAGTTTTCGTTGATGTTTCTAGCAGAAATGCAAGTTGCTAAAAATAACTGCATGATATCATTATTCTAAAAATAACTATGTGATATCATAAACAAGAGGACCATGATGGTCCTAGATCGGTCACCTTACTCTCTTTGATCACTTGAACATCATATCAAGTAAAAAGGCAGATGTCATAAAGAAGATAGTTTTTTACATAAAACTAAGTTTCACCAAGTTTGGGCCATATTTGTGGCCATTAGACTTATTTCAAGTAAATTATCATTAAGACTCCTTTTCCTGTGATATGGCATGAAACCTTCCCATTTTCAACAGAGTTCATTCTTGTGACCTTTCAAACATTTTGACCAAGTTACGTGAAGATTGGACCATATTTGTGGCGTCTGGAGCTCCTAAAGAAAATTGTCATTAAGGCCCCTTTTCCTGTGATATGGCACAGATCCTTCCCATTTTCAAAAGAGTTCATCCTCATGACCTATCAAACATTCTGACCAGGCTTCATGATGATTGGACCATATTTGTGGCTACTAGAGTGTAAACAAAAATAATTGTCATTAAGGCCCCTTTTCCCGTGATATGGCACGGATCCTTCCCATTTTCAAGAGTTCATCCTCATGACCTAACAAACATTCTGACCAAATTTCAAGAAGATTTAGCCATATTTGTGGACACTAGAATGTTAACAAGAAAATTGTAATTTAAGGCCCCTTTTCCCGTGATATGGCAAGGATCCTGCCCATTTTCAATAGGGTTCATCCTTGTGACCTGAACATTCTGACAAAGTTTCATGAAGATTGGGCCATATTTGTGGCCTCTAGGATATAAACAATAAAATTGTCATTAAGGCCCCTTTTGCCATGATATGGCACGGATCCTTCCCATTTTCGATAGGGTTCATCCTTGTGACCTTACCAACATTCTGACCAAGTTTCATGAAGATTGGGCGATAATTGTGGCCTCTAGGATGTAAACAAGAAAATTGTCATTTAGGCCCCTTTTGCCGTGATATGGCACGGATCCTTCCCATTTTCGATAGGGCTCATCCTTGAAACCTGGAGAACATTCTGACCAAGTTTCATGATGATTGGACCAAATTTGTGGCCTTTAGAGTGTAAACAATAAAATTGTCATTAAGGCCCCTTTTGCCATGATATGGCACGGATCCTTCCCATTTTCGATAGGGTTCATCCTTGTGACCTGGAGAACATTCTGACCAAGTTTCATAATGATTGGACCATATTTATGGCCTCTAAAGTGTAAACAAGAAAATTGTCTTTTAGGCCCCTTTTCCCTTGATATGGCACGGAATCTTCCCATTTTCGATAGGGTTCATCCTCGCGACCTGGAGAACATTCTGGCAAAGTTTCATGATGATTGGTCCATATTTGTGGCCTCTAGAGTGTAAACACCTAAATTGTTGACGTCTGACGACGGACATCCAATGATCACAAAAGCTCACCTTGAGCACGATGTGCTCAGGTGAGCTAAAAATATCATATGGGATGTTATCACACGGATATTTGTATAGTTATAAGATAAACGATAATATCTACTTTGTATGTATTGTATTTTTAAAGATATAACTCTTTTATTAATATTTCTTCTGTTTTTCTTCAAAATTTCCCGAGTTAGTCAGATGAGTCATATTACCTTCTAGATTCAAACTCTCCTTGCTCTGTTCTTGGTCTCACTTGTTTATTTATTATTGGAAGTTTCTTGGTATCAACAAAAGCTTCACTCATCTACAAAACATTATAACCATATTTAAAATCAATAAATCAATGCTCTTAAACATATGTATACATACAAGCCATGAGTAAACTAGTGTATATTAACAAATACAAATGTTTGACAATCTTCCATGTACATTAGACACAAGTCTAAAATATTGATTATTCTTTTAACAAGTTAGCATAAGATGTATTAACCCTTGTCATGCTGAACCCTAAATATTCATGCTTTGATAGGTGGTATACACAAAGATCAGTCTGCACATATGTGCTTTTTGATCTTAGTTCATACAACCTGAATTTCATTTTTAAACCAGAAAGGTGTAAAATAATACATTTTGGAAAATCAATACTCACTCTCATTTGGTAACTTCCAGTGCTTTTAGTACTTTGATTTTACTTTTATTTTGCAAATTTTTAATTCAGCATGACAAGGGTAAATAGACAAAATGAATTACACATAAATAATGATATTACTTTTGTTTCCCTTTCAGATATATAAGGTGGCAGTTTTTTTAACCCAAAGGTGATGTTAATCAACCTGATTTAACATCAGAGTTGACAATTTTTCATATGGTTTTGCAGGGTCTTTCTGCTGAACGATACAATGTTGACCTTTGCCTTTAGATTTTACCTCTTAAGTGTCAGTACTTCTACCCAGCAAGTACAAAGGCATCTATAACAAGAGATATTTGTATAACATTTATGCCCCCATAAGAGCAAGTCAATTGCCTATTCTTTGCCAATCAACAAAGGGCAATAACTAAACAAGATGTGTTTGTGAAACATGAATGCCCCGTAACAGCATTTTTT
Source organism: Fragum whitleyi (assembly GCA_948146395.1). Classification (NCBI taxonomy): domain Eukaryota; kingdom Metazoa; phylum Mollusca; class Bivalvia; order Cardiida; family Cardiidae; genus Fragum; species Fragum whitleyi. The sequence continues at coordinate 17,503,776 of OX411548.1, read as the reverse complement.
TCAAAGTTTGACCTTGACAAATGACCTTGACCTTGTCACATGACCATGACTTTGGTACCAGCGGATACAGATCATTGAGATCTATCATCATGCCAAATATGAGCCTTGTATCTTGAATAGGCTTGAAGATATTGGCAATGTTAAGTTTTTTGGTTAACTTTTTGAGTTATTTGACCTTGAGAGATGACCTTGATATTGTCAAATGACCTTGACTTTGGTACCAGCAGATGTGGATCATAGAGATCTATTATCATGCCAAATATGAGCCTTGTATCTTGAAAAGGCTTGAAGATATTGGCAATGTTAAGTTTTTTTTAGTTATTTGACCTTGAGAGATGACCTTGACCTTGTCACATGACCTTGACTTTAGTACCAGCAGATGCAAATTATTTAGATCTATTACCATGCAAAATATTAGCCTTGTATCTTGAATAGGCTAGATAAAATTGGCAATGATAAGTTTTTTGAGATATTTGACCTTGAGAGATGACCTTGACCTTGTCAAATGACCTTGACTTTGGTATCAGCAGATGCAGATCATTGAGATCTATCACCATGCCAAATATGAGCCTTGTATCTTGAAAAGGCTTGAAAATATTGGCAATGTTAAGTTTTTTGGTTAACTTTTTGAGTTATTTGACCTTGAGAGATGACCTTGACCTTGTCACATGACCTTGACTTTGGTATCAGCAGATGTGGATCATTGAGATCTATCATCATGCCAAATATGAGCCTTGTATCTTGAATAGGCTTGAAGATATTGGCAATGTTAAGTTTTTTGGTTAACTTTTGCAGACAGACAGACAGACGGACAAAGGTAAAACAATATGCCCCCGATCTTTCGATAGGGGGGCATAAAAAAATATAATGAGTAGATTTATGGTTATTAAGCACTGCACTTCTCCTCAATGATATCTATCCACCTGAAAGTTTCATGATTCTAGCTCACATACATGTTGAGATATGCTCTGAACAAAAAAAAATGGTCTATGGTGGGACCAACCAATGTACCAACGGACCGACAAGTACGAAGCAATTTACCCTCTCTTCTTCAAAGGGGGACATAACAATAAGACCATGTTTCACTTAATTGTGACCTGTCACGCAAAAAGGGACCATTTTGGAAATCCGTAAAGTAAACATTTGAAAAAGAAATTGTGTGTAGTACAGGACAACCAGGTGCCATATTTCAAAAACTCTTTCACATGAAGGAAAATTCTAGACACAGAAAATAAGTAAAGTGCGAAAGGTTTCGCCCCCTAATCAGTCTGCACAATCCACAGTCTGACTAGGGTCAACACTTTACGCATCTCCCAGATGGTCCCTTTTCTCGTGATGGGTCACAATTACGAAACAGCTTGATTTTCTCTTACCCCAGTTTCATGTTTGGCCCAGACTATATCATTCCATTCTCCATCTAGAACACAGATAGGCTTTTTCTCATTGGGTACATAGATGTTTCCAGAAATTCTGTGTTTCTTCCCCCCATAGAAAGGTTTGGTCAGAAAGTCTACAGATGCATTATATCCAGTTTTGGCACATGAGACAGTTATCTTTCCTCCCATCTCCACCCAGGGGGTCGTCAATATTGACCTGAAAATGGGATAGGGTCATTTTGAATATGAGCCTGTGCCTGAGAATGCCAATAATTTTGAATAACTACAAAGCAAAGACTCTGACCAGCCTGTGAATCCCCACAGTCTGACCAGAGTCTTCACTATGTGTTTTGAAAATAGAAAATGTCTCAAAGCATCTGTAGACCATCAGGCAACTTTATATTTACAGTATGCTCTATGTTTGCCTTTCATACACATACAAAATTGTTTGAAATTTCATGCACAGGCTCATAAATAAATTACAAGGGTCAATACAAGACTGATAAGCTACTTTCTTTGAGTAATGAGCCCAGCAGACTCACAACTCATGAAACCAAGAAGTCCAAGTTAAAAGTAAGGAGTCCTTATTTTTGCAGGTAGGAACATTGTGGAAAAGAAATAAAAAGCTTTTTACACGCCATTTCTTATTTTTCACAATATTTCCTCTCTAATTAGAATAGAGATGCTCAATACATTGTTAGAAAAAAATCACTACTGTCCTTATTTACTTCCGCAATGACCATTTTTTTCTTATATGAAAAATAAGCCCAGCTGACTCAAAGATTGCTAAATAGGGAATTCCTACGTGAAAAATGATGTGTCTTATACTCACTGAGTGCGAAACCACTATGTCTTTATAGTTTATAGACACTTACTGTAGTCTTGTGTTGGGCACTTAAAATTAAGTAATGAAAGGAATAATGGATAAGTAAATCATGTCAGCTAAGCCCATTTAGAACACTACCTTTTACATGAAACTCAACCAGACAACATTGATTTAAGCAAAATCCTTATTAGCAGAGTTTACTGTTTCACTGAATGATTAAACTAGGCTTTGAGTTCTTATTCTTGTCCTCTAACATACAAGTAAAATGTACAAAAGAAGATAGTTTACCTTCCATAACCATTAGGGAATGTAATGACATATTCTTCATCCCAGTCCATTAAAGATATCACAGCTTGTCCTATCATGTGTACACCAATAGACAATCCTAGAAACTTTGATTTGGTCCATATATATCCATCTAACGTTATACGCTTATCAGCATGCTCTGCATAGAATGCTGAAACTGGATTTAAACAAATGTGACCCGTCTAGCGAAAAGAGACCATCTAGGAAGTGCGTAAAGTGTCGACCTTAGTCAGACTGCGCAGTTTGCGCAGACTGACTAGGATCTAAACTTTTTGCACTTTTCTTATTTTTGGAATCTAGGATAATCAATCTATTATCTACCTTTCTGTGAAGGAATTTTTGAAATGCGACGTCTGGTTGGCCTATTCTAGAAGTAATCTCTTTTTCAAATATTTTTTTACAAAGTTCCCAGATAGTCCCTTTTCACATGACGGTCACACATATATTTGGTATAATTAGATTATCATAAAGAGCATAGTGCATCTTAAATTGACTTACAATTATTTACACAAAAATCTGAAGAAAATTCTGTCAAAGCAAGTATATCTTATTTTAAACAGACAGCCAATGTCTAAATTGTCCATTCATAAGACAGAGAGGATACTTGTCTTAAATACTTTTCCAACTATTAGGATAGGGATTTGGTTAAACAAGACTTTACAAATTGATAGCTGATCTTGAAACACTTGTAACTGCCTAGAAACATTCATGCAGTTACAACTGTTTTATACTGAGCTATCGAAATTTCACTTAAGACTATGGACTACAGCCGAGGAAATTAAAGACTACTTTTTTTAATAAAAGAGGTGAGAAATTACACACAATACATGGCTTGATAAGAAAAATTTGTGCAAAAGTATACATTGATTACCAATATCAGAGGTACTGATAGGAGGGATAAAGCAATTCTATTTATATTTCATGTTAATTAGGTACTGTCAATGGTTGATGGAGATTGAAGGAGTTCTTATTACTGATTAAGACACAATATACGGATGTAACATCTTACTTGGTGGATGGTGAGACACTTGTTCAGCTATAAAACACAGATTATTTGTTGTGGCCCAGGGTACAGGTCCATCTTCTACTAGCTCCTGTAGAAATAATCATTTGATGCTATGAATATCTAAACAAATATCTAAAACTCAACATTTTGTGAGTTAGTATGGGGTTTAATAACAATTTCAACATGGTGGCTTGTGCACCTAATCAGACTTTCCTGATACTTCTCACACCAATACAAACATAACCTTTCATTGAAGATTCTCATCCAAGTAACCTTTTTTCCATTGGTGGGAGACAAATGACTCATGTCACAATGGGTTTTGCCAAATGAAAGATGAATGTTGGCTGAGCTAGGGTTTAACTCACAATCCAAAAGATAAGTAAAATTGAAAACAAGATATGTTTGTGAAATGACCCCAAAAAACATATTTTAAAACAGGTTGGCAAAGATAAATAATATCAACCTTAGTGTTGGTGTGATCAATCATAGCAACAAACATGAGCCCTGTGACTTGAAAAGGCTCAAAGAAATTAGTAATTTGAAGTTTTATGGTTTTGTTTTTCCATCTTTTTTAATTTCGTTAATGGCCTTGCCTTTTGCAGGTAATCTTGATCTTAAAATCTGCAGATGCATATCAATGACAATTATGCCAAATATAAGCATTGAATCTGAAGGAAACTTGAAACAAGAACTGTCATAGGACAGCAAAGCTTGACTATCCTCAGTGATGGATAGTAACAGTAAATCAATGTTGATACTTCAAAGAAATTTCATTAAATGAAAATCAAAGTAACGAATCTTTACCAAAAGACAATGACCATATTCACAGAATCGTGTGCAAAGCATCAAAGTAATGAATCTTTGTCTAGAGGCTGATATTATGGTCCTAGAAGCATGTAGTTTCAAAGCAATACCTTTACTAGAAACAGATATTTGACAAAGTTGAATTTAAAAACTTTAACCAAGCATTTCATTTACGCCGAAACCCGGGTGACTGGAATTGCCCCTTATTCTATGAATAGTTAAAAATGGCAATATTTTTTTTGTTAGTCTTGTAGAAAAATAGACGGACAAACTGACAACAGGAAAGCCATATACCATGCAGAAATCTGGGAGAGCATCCCTTTGCATAATTGCTTTGAAGCTACATTGTCTTGCACTTACCTGTGTTTTTTCGTAGCCTGGCACATTCCAGTAACACACAAAAGTTTCTCCTAATATGGGATTGTAAGGCTTTTTGGCAATTTCAGAATCTCTGCTAGCATGAAATGCTGACATATACCATCTGACTAGCTGAATTATCCTCTCTCGAGGTGTTGGCATATCTGGTATTCTATAATATAAACAAACTTTTAGTTTTCTTCTATATCTTTGCATATTGTACAATTAATTCAACTTATCCCTACAGATTGCTCATTTCTTATGATAAGTCAATATCCCCCTCCCCCCAAGAAATACATAACTCAATACATCATTTCTTTCACCACATTGTCTTTCAAACTATTAAGACATTTATGAACATATTTTGATGTTATCTCTGCAACCTTTTTTCAAATTTCAGTATCACGTTAATTGCTTTGTGATTACTTGAGAAATTTAAAGACTGGTTTAGGCATAGTCTTCAAGTACAAGCAGAAAGGTTAGTTTATGGAAACATTGGTGCTGATTACAAAGATGTTAGTGTACTTTTGTTTACATATCAATGTCACAGGGGTATAAAATGAAAGGAAACTTAGCAAAACCATCTAGTCTGCACTGAAAATGATTTCAGATATTGATTGCTCAGAGTGAAACAGCTGTAATTGCCAATATGTTTATAAGCAGCTGTTTTGCGCTGAGCCATTAATAAGGTCCATATTTTATTTTTTGTGTTTCAAAAAATATAAAATCTACTTACTTTAAAAACAAATCTGCATGAGCAAAGAAGTCTGCATACATTTCCAGTAGAGATTTTCTCTCTAAAATAAATGTGGGTAGCACCACCTTTGTAAGGTCCATACCAATTCTAACTTGTGACAACAAGTGAGTTATAACACTACCATGCTTCTCTATAGATCCCACTGAAAATATAGAACTTCAGTATTTAATCTGCCAGCATATCTTAATTCAGTGTCCAAATTTTGAGTGACATAAACTGAGTCAAAAGTCAACAGTTTCTTCTTACTTGAATAAAAGCAGATAATTCAAGATTATGGCTAAAAGGACTATGATTTCAAGTGTGTTGGTAATGCATTCAAAAGTGTATTTTTCATACATACTATTTTTTTTTATTTCTTCAATGTTATTAAAACATTCTTATGTAGTATAGCATCAGCAATACATTTTTTTCATTCAGTCACCATGAAAGTCAGACATTTCTATGTGACCTCATTATGGAAATCATCCTCGAAATTGTCTTGGAGGGTAAAAGAAACATAAGACATGAGAATGGCTCAGTGCCAAAGCTGTAACTGCCCTTAAATATGCAGGCTGTTTGATTTGTATTGCGCTGAGAAATCAATATGAAGATTGATTCTTACATGATGATAAATGATCTGTTAAGATTTGAACAGACACACAGACAAATAGAGATTCAGTTTAAAGAGATTCAGAGAGGTCCAGATGAAAGGGATTGATGAAAATATAAGTCAGTAAATCTCTCCTAAACCCTTGTTGTAGGTACTCATTCAGGTAGTGGACCTGTAACAATTCTGCAACTATTCCAATAAATGAACTTTAACAGTGTTAACGTAGGTTTCCCAATGATTTACACAAGGAAGACACAAAGACAAATAGAAATTCAGGCAAATCAAAACAATGTTTGAACAGAGTAGAGAGAGTTCAAGATTAAAGGGATTAATGACAATTTAAAGCAGTGATCTCTCCTAAACCCTTGTTGTAGGTACTCATTAAGGTAGTGGACCCGTCACAGTTCCGCAACTATTCCAATAAATGAACTTTAACAAAGTAAACAAAGTAAACCGAGGTTTCCTATTGATTTTCATTAGGAAACCTAGGTCAACATTGTGAAAGCTCATAAGTTCTGATATGATGCAAAACTATTATGGTTCCACTATCTTAAAAGCCTCTAAGCAAGATGATTCTAAAGAGCACCCACAATATAAGGTTTGATTGACAAATTAACCGTTCTCAACCTGTTCATGGTTTCCTGCTGGAAACAAGGCTCTGGCTCACAATATAGACTAAGACCTGACCAGGCTTGACAAACATGAAGTCTGACCTTAACCCACACTGCCAAATTTCTCCTTAAATATTAAGGGAAATCTTGCGCCATACCCATTGAACTGGCACCAAAAATTGTTATTTTATTTAAAACAACTTTAAATTAAATAGGATCAGCATTAACCTTTTCCAGGGATTAAGTGTGACTTCAACAAATTAGGGTCCAAAGGACTGAAACATCTTAGAGGTCCTTTCTTAAATGTTGGTACTGCTTTAGGTATAGACCATATCTTTTTTTCTCTAATCTTGTATTTTGTAGATTTATTGTTATTCCCTTGTTAAAGGTAAAGAAATAAATAGAAGCACAGCTTCAGAAAAGAATTGTAAACTGTTTTTAGCAGTCTTAATTCTTTTCTGAAGTTGATCCCTAGAGGGTCTTTGGGACTCACATCACATCGTTTTGAGGGTCCTGGCTATTTATTTTTGTGCCTCAGATGCCCAAAACCAGCGACCCTTCAAACCCTGCTTTTTTGTAAATAGTGATCAAAACGACTCCCTCTATCTTACAAATCAAAGTACTTACAATCTTCTTTATCCACTTCATCATATAGTTCTGTAAATGGAAACAAAAAGTGAGACTTAAACCCAAATCCATAGCTTGAATTGGAATTAATGCTTCTTCTAACAATTTTTTCAAGCAACTGAGGCACCTAACCATAAATTCCTAGTATTTGTCTCATCAGTCCTGAATGAGGACTCAGTGCATTACTTTTGTAAGTGTCTATGAATGTATGGGCATTTACAATAGTTTTGCACTGTGTCCTTGAAAAAGCTTGTCAGAGTTTATTTTAATACCTTTGCTTTCACTGAAGGAAGATAGCAATGTAAAACATGGTGTTATATGCCATTTCTTCTTGTCATGTCGAGGGGGTCAGTGCAACACTATTGTAAGTGCCTATGAATATATAGGCACTTATAATAGTGTTGCGCTAACCCCTTGATGTGTTCCTACCAAATATGGCATTTAATATTTTTTTATTCAGGTGACTAAATTCTATCTACAGCTTATTCAAACTGACATAAGCTATAGTTGTGCAGTTTTGGTTTCACACTGACAATATTTATATTAATATGTTTAGTACACAAAATCCTCCTTCTATTCATTAAAGTATATCATATTGCTTAATGGGTTATAATGTATATTTTTGGTCTTTCTTCTTATTTTAATAGATAAAACTAAGCTATCTTTAAAATAATTAAATGCATGGGGTTGAATATTAATCAAGATGGCCTGACACAAACAATCTTTTAAAATAAGATGTCACCGGCCGAAAAATTAAATTCACATATCAGATTTTAACATATTGGCAAGAACACCATGATGAACAGTATTCAGTTACAGTTAAAACCCAGACTGTTATCAACCTAATGACATGGCGATTCAAACAAACATGAAACCATAATTTGGGATATTTTCGCATCGTCTTATTTTTGTCACTTTTACCAAAAATGGATTGGTTTTTATTTTGGTAAGTCTTATTTTTGCAACCTAGGATAGGTGGCAAAAACAAGACGCACCAAAATGAAATTTGATTTACAAGTTGGTCATTTTCATGAATATGGGAAACTACTATTTGATGTTCAAGCAAGAATTTAAATCCCTTTAACACCAATTAAAATAAGCATTTTTTATTCAATTTCAAACTGACAAAATATGTACTTGTCAAAAATGTCTTACGTTTTGATAACAAAACATTTTCATCTGATTTATATCTGTTACGGAAATTATAATTGACACCTTATGTAGACAGGTACCTGAGTCAATGAATATACGAGATATTTCGATAGGTAATATATTTGGATTGCATATTTTCAAAATACTTGGGTTATTTTTGTGTGTGTAATTTTGCAACCTAGCAAGGGGGTGGCAAAATGAGCATCAAGAGCTGTTGGAGAACAGTGAAGTCTGAAAAGGGTTGAAATCCTACTAAATTCAATATCAGAGTAATAGATCTTTGTGTAGAGGCTGATATTATGGTAACTGAAGCATGTGCAAAGTTTCAAAGCAATAGCTTTAGTAGAAATAGAGATTTTAAACACTTGCACGTGAAAACTTAACCAAAGCATTACGCAGACGCCAACACTGAGGTGACCAGAAAAGCCCCCTATTCTATGAATAGTCAAGCTAAAAATTAGACCATGGCAAAAAATTCCCAAATTACAGTAATTACCATCATAGAAGTCATCTTGTACATCTGCTTTCACTGGCTTTTTGGGGGATGTTTCAACTTTTTTGGGTGACACTTCTCCATTACTTGCTGTCTTTACTTCTTCCTTATTAATGCTGGCTGATTTTGGCTTAGTTGAGGTGTGACTAACTTTCTTACTGCAATGATAAAGTGATATTCACTTACCTAATTATAAATAACTCATACATTGGAAACGGCTTAATTTTCACTTTTCTTAACAGGATTTGTGCTTTTCATGTGTCCAAAATTTATACTTTAAATGCATATTCGTTACCAGTCATGCAAAAAGGGACCATCTGTGTAGTGTGTAAGATGTTGACCCTAGTCAGACTGCGCGGATTGCGCATACTGACTAGCGTCGAAACCTTCCAAAATATGCTATTTTTTCTGAATCTGCAATGATCAATCTACCCTCCGTTGAAAGAATTTTGGAAATGCCAACTCTGATTGACCTATGCTGGAACCAATCTCTTTTTCAAATATTCATTTTACAGGGTTCCCAGATGGCCTCTTTTTGCATGACGGGTCACATTTGTGTCTGTAACCTTCTTTCTTTTTTGTGATAACACATCACATACAATTGTGAAGTTTCAAGAGTCTTTGTTTGCCATTTAATTCTAAAGTTCTTATTTGCCAAGAAAGATCTGAGGAGCAACACTCCAAGATGAAAATTTTCAGAGCATGGTGTGAAACCTCCAATAAATGAGTAGATATATCAAGAATGACTGAGCTGATAAATTATACAATAGTCACATACTTTACTATGTGTATATTCAATGCTATAATTTTATCTTCAAAACCAATATGTAGGGAGTGAACATAGAATAATTTTAAGCAGATGGACAAACAAAGTGACAGTCTTCTGACTTTACATGATAAGACCCTTATCCCTTCGCATGGTGTTCAAAGCATTTTCCCTCCTGTTCACAAAGCTTTGGAAGACAGTATAGGCTAAGATCAGACTAGACTGAAATCTTCTAGCACAGATATGCAGTCTGATCTTAGCCCGCACTGTCTGCTTTCTACTTTTAAAATTATTGTGGGAAAAAATTTGACCAGAGAGGTTAAAATGTGCAAAAGTTGGTATGTTGTTGGAAAATCTAAATTTTGCAGACTAAGGTGAAAGATAAGTCAGAACAAGATTCCTTACTCTGGACTAGATTTTGGAGATTTCTGATCTTCCTCCGCATCAAAAAAATCTTCCTCTTCACTGCTAGAATACGAGATCAGGGGCTCACCTGATTCTTCTTTTTGTATCAGCTGATCTGGTATTGCACCTTGAGAAAAATATACAACAATAAGACAAATATGTGATCCATCTGCCAAAGAGGGACCATCTGGAAAGTGTCAACCCTGGTCAGACTGCACAATCTGCCCAGACTGACTAGGGTCGAAACTTCTTGCAAACAACAAATTTTCTGAATTCAGAATGATTTTTCCTCCTCACTATTTAATAGTTTCCTAAATGCACCTTCCAACTTACCTATACTGAGGCCAATCTCTTTTCCAGATATTAATTTCATGAAGTTCCCAGATGCTCCTTTTTTGCATGACAGGTCACATATCAGTTTTAGTTCAATACTTACAATCATGTTTTCAAGGAACTCAAGGGTTGGAACTATATGGATATATCAAGGGTTGGAATTATATGGATTTTTGTTAAAGATCTATGGGTCTGTACTCCATATTATATAATTCATTGAAGAAAATGAAAACTGTGTAAAAAGGTGTAAATGATTGTTAGTTATTTCTTCTTATCTCACACTACTTCTACCTAAAACTAGAATGTGGCAGAGTGCACTAACCCAACCCCCCATCAAAGGACCATAACTCTGTCAAAAGTCAATGGATTGTGACCAAAATATCACTCACACACCTCTGCTTGATACTGACCACAACTGTAAACTTTGAATGAAATCCACCCATTAGTTGCTGAGAAATTGAGCAGACACGAAAAAACTACTGACAGACAGACCAATGGGTGGACAGATAGACCAACGGACAAGCTGACTCCATAGTTGGGGGGGGGGGGGGGGGTTGTATAAAAAAACTCAGTGCAATATACATTTCTTAAATGTTATCCTTAGTTAATTTTGGGTAACCTCCTATTATATCATATTTAGTAAACTAGAGGCGCTTGAGCGCCTGATTCGCTCCACAGGCCTGAATATCCTGATAAGGATTATTAGAGGATGATAAGGCTGTACAAAACAAGGATTATTGGAGTGAAATTTGTATGAAATCCAAAAATAAAAATGTCAACACTAAAAGAATGTTACTGCACAATATACTAGTACTTTGTCCACAAAATTGTGAGTGTAGATCTTTCCGGTTTTAATTAAACACCACTATAAGGGTATTACTTCACAATAATTGTTTGTCATCAAAACAAAATTCTACCTAATGATAATAAGGAGTAAAATATCAAATCCAATATATTTGTTCTGCCCAATGCCTTAGAGTGCAGTCAACTCAGCTCTTTCTTCCCCAATCTGAACCTCAGTAGGCCACTTAATACCACTTGACCTCTTTGTACAGTCACCCTTCGTTCAACAAAACTGAACAATTCTCAAGGGGCATCTCAGGCTACCTATTTCACCTAATGTTTCTACACATTTGGATTCCAACAAAGCTTATGTTCCTTCTAACCTACAATCTTAACACCTATTAAATTTAATGAGTCTAAAAAAAAATCATCATTTAGGTGATCAAATATTCACTTTATATGTTGAAATGTCCTCTGCCAATAAAAAGCAAGCTGTTCATCAAGTCAAATATTTTTGCAGCCAGATACAACTTCACAGAAATAAAATTACCATGATATTTGGTTGAAATCCATCTGTTTAAACTTTAAAAGTAGTTTGTTTAACCCTATATTGGATATTACACCATATAGCATATCAAAAGAAATGACCTCTGACAATAAAATACATATTTTGCATCTGATCACTTTAATTTTTTGTGGACTGATAAAGGATGACTAAAGAATCATTCCAGTGAAATTTGGTTCATATCCATCAGTTAGATTCTGAGAAAATGATTTTCAAACTTTCCACTATATAACATATGACCTCCGCCCATAAAACACTTATTTTTCATCGGATCACAATAATTTTTTTGCAGACTGATAAAGGATCATTCCAGTGAAATTTGGTTGATATCCCTTGATTAGGTTTTTGAGAAAATGATTTTCAAAGTTTCCACTATATAACATATAGAGAAATGACCTTTCTCATCGAGACAATTCCAATGAGTACCCAAAACATAGGGTTTAACCAATGACTAGTGAAATATTTAAATTTGAAATCCAAAATACCCCCGCTATCTGTAGCTCTGGGTCCTGAGTATATATTTATGAGCCTCATAGACTGGAAACCTGTGTTTTAAAAGCTTAGAGACTTACAGTCTTGAATTTTGAAAACAAAATATGGTTTAATACAGTCAAATCTGTGTGATTGGCCAACTATGCACAGCGGCCAATCTGCCGACAGTGGCCACTCGATCTCCCCCGTGCAAATTCCTTCTTTTATTGCACTGTGAATAGCATGATCTCCTGAAATGCGGCCTGCGGTCACCTTAATTGGTCTAATTCCAACTGTATATCACACCTATACAACGGTCATCTGACAAAACACGCGACTTAATAAGTCATGTTTGAAAAATCACTAATCACCACTATAGTAAACAGCCGAAGTCGCTTTAAGGTAATGTACAAGTTATAAACAACCAATTATCGATTTTATCCCGCGTTGTCGATTAAATGATGTGTAATTGGCCATTACTATTTATTTGATCTACTTAAATAATGATAATTAATTAAAGGATATGGAATTTCTCAGTTGTCAGGTCTCTTTAAATAAAATGATATTGAGCATTACAGGTTGTTTACACATTTAGCAAACTGATTTCTCGAGGTCTTTTAATGGACGAAAACCTGCTTTTGATATCAATTCTCGCCATAATGTCGCTCTCTAAACGCAAGTTCCTCTCCCTAGAGGATCGTGTGATAGTGAAACGCATGCTTGAATCTGGATATTTTCACTTGTTTTCACAATATTTTTTATGTTAAATGGTATAATTCCTTATTCTTTTAATGACAAACACTTAAAATGAAACTTTTGAATTGCTTAGAATTTGGAGAAGACTAAAGTTTTGAGATCTGGTAATGAGCTAAACAAAAGTGGTATGACAAAATGGCCGCCGTAAGGATACTGTGAACAGCAGCCAATCTGTGTACAGCTGCCAATTAGGCCCTCTCCCTTGACTGGATGCTGTACACAGATTCGACTGCATGTGTTTTGCCATACCTGGTCCAGATTCTGCCAAAGATACTGGTAATTCTCCATTTACTTCCACTCCAGTTGCTATATCTAACTCATCAGAAACTGCAGAACTTTCTGAAGCTGAAACAGAAGTATAGCTTGCTGTTAAAATTTTCTCATTTTTCAGCTTTTTTTTGTATAGAAGATATTTGTTTGTTTTAGAGTTAGAATGACTTATATTTCACTTAGTGAACAACAAAAGCTATATATTCACGAGTGGTGGAGCCATGAGCAACATTTGAGCTTTTGTTCTTCACAAAACATTAAATGATTCTTATTTAAGAAAAAAAATTTTTTCTATTTCTGTCATGCAACATGAGACAAAATGTGAGAATTTTAGGACACATTTTCATTTTTCATTTGATTGCAATGCAAAGTTCATAATGACATCATTTATTGAGTTCTGCTAAGCGGAGAGTTTATCAAATGATAATTTACTGTTATTACTTGATAATCCACCAAAAAGCATTTATGAAAACTATTTCCTTTCATCCATTTAATTTAGGGGGATAAAAAAATCAATTGGAAATATAAAATTACATTTGTTTAATAAAAAAAAACCCTTTGAATTATTTCTCAAATAGATAGTGTCGAACACTGACACTTATCAATCTAGTACAAACAATGAATCAATTTCTGAAAATATTTTTTCTGAAGAGTGAATTTATTTTGTTTACCTGGGACATTTACTCTGTCAACAGCTCCAAAATGGTCAAAGTCTGCCTCATGGGTTATTATTGGCTCATGCATACTTCCATTTAACAGAGGCTCCTTCAAGGTTTCCTATTGGTGGAAATTAGATTAATTATTAGTATAACATGTCTATAAACTGAAATTATCTAATGAATACATTAATACTTGGCAGTTTTTGTGTTCATTGCTTCATTCATTTCAAAACCAGTTGACAGAGTATACATTGATGGCTCAGCGCGGAACAGTTGTAACAGTCTATGTTTATAAGCAGTTACAACTGTTTTGCACTGAGCCATTGACATATACAATGTACCAACAAGAGCACCATCTGCAGGATCTCATGCTTGGCTGCAGGTGCTGGATAACACAAAACAGTTGAACAATATATGAGTCTGTGCATGACATTTCCAACAATTTCACACCTTTGCAATGTTGGAATGTTCGGTAGCGTGGACAAGGATGCAATCCTATAATTTATGCTGACTGCATGAAAAAGGATTGATTGAACTGAGTTTTATGCCTCTTTTAATAATTTTTCAGTTATATCACGGCCGCTAGAGCACCTAACTGTGGATTCCTGGTATTTCCCTTACCAGTACTACCTTCACATCCTTTCCTAGCCTCCAGCTGCTTTCTCACATAGGTCTCAGATTATCAACCCATTGGTGAGAGACAAATAGTCAGAAAAGAATGAGTGCCACTGTCAAGGCACATGAAGATGAGTTAAGACCTTATACATCAATATAGTGCATAATGTAGATTCTGGTCAGACTGTGCAGCTGCACAGGCTAGCCAGAAGCTTTGCCTTACGCACATTTTAAATAGTTGGAAATATTACACACAGGCCCATATGTTTGTAAAACACTAATCTTCATGGAAACTGCAGTTTTGTTGACAGGAATTTTTATGCCAAATAAGAACATTATTTCTTGAACAATGTTGATGTATGCAGGTTAAGATTTTGAAGAAAGACAGACAGAGAGATAGACAGAAAGACAGACACCAGAAAACAATATGCCCTAATTCTATTGATTCTGAAGCATAAAAAGAAGCATAATTCAAAAACAATCTAAATAGGTACCGAATTGCGTTTCATTGAGAATTAATTCACACAGATATTACCCTCTTTTATCTTGACCTATGGTCACAATTACAAAAGCCTTCACTTTAAACAAGAGCACCACAAGCCAGTGCTAACGCTCGGCTGATTATTATTTCTTAGGCATATGTAAATATATGAAATTGGTACCTACAGAAAGGTCTTGTCCCAAGCAATGATCATGTGAGATATGAAGGCTCTATGACTTACCATTCAAAAGTTATGACCAAGGTTAAATATTATAAAGAAATTTGACCTTGAAAATGACCTTGACCATTGACCTTGTACTTGGTACCTACAGAAAGGTCTTGTCCCAAGCAATGATCATGTGAAATATGAAGGTTCTATGACTTACCATACCAAAGCTATGACCAAGGTTAAATATTTTAAAGAAATTTGACCTTGAAAAATGACCTTGACTGTTGACCTTGAACTTGGTACCTACAGAAAGGTCTTGTCCCAAGCAATGATCATGTGAGATATGAAGGCTCTATGACTAACCATTCAAAAGTTATGATCAAGGTTAAATTTTTTACAGAAATTTGACCTAGAAAAATAACCTTGACCTTGAGTGATGACCTTGAACTTGGTATCTACAGAAAGGTCTTGTCCCAAGCAATGATCGTGTGAAATATGAAGGCTCTATGACTTACCATTCAAACGTTATGACCAATGTTAAAGTTTGTCATGCCAACGCCAACATCAACGCCAACAACAACGCAAACGACACCAAGGTGATCAAAATACCTCGGGTTTTCTTTGAAAACAGCCAAGCTAAGAATGCTGAAAAATGAGTTTGTAAAGCTAAATTGGATGGATATTTAAGGGTATTGACAATAGGCCATCAAAAATTTTAAGTTACCTTAGAAATCTGTAGCATCATAATGGAGTGTTTAATTGCCTCTATCATAGCGTTTGCCGTCACTTTGATGACATTATACTTCTCCTTCTGTGCTACATCCTCGCATGCCTCGATACGCTTCTCAAGGTTCTCCACTTGATTAATCAGTATCTGCAGGTATGCATCTGTCTCTGCTAACTTGCGGTCAAATTCTTCAGCACTAGGTACACCACCAGTATATGAACCCTGACAAAAAATAGCACCAATTCATTTTTACTTCAGGATATAGAATTTTAAGATTTGAAAGAGATTGTTTTTAAATTTAATCATTGTTGAATGAAACTAAAATCCTACACTTTCATCTCTTTAAAAAAATTGTGTAATGCAATGACTTTTATTGTGGCTGACAACTTTTTTAAGACCTGACAAATTAATTGATTTATTAGAAGAACAAGCCTTAGGAATGTATAGTTAGAAAAGAAAAGTTTGCTGAAGAATAATTTGTACCAGTATGTTGGTGCTGTGCCAAAATGCGCAATCTTTATAGTAGTATGAGAACAGGGCTTAGGGAGGTATCATTCTCTTGATAGAAAGCATTTTCTCTAAATAACTTAAAATATTAATGTTTGTGTAAGATCTGCCAAAAATACCAATTTTCACCTTTATACTAAGTGCGTTAGGCCGCGGATAACAAGACACTTCAAATGAGTACCAACAACATAGGGTTAGGAAGAATGAAATATATAAATTTGAAAACCAAAATATCCCCTCCATCCATTAACCTCTGGCCCTCTATTTGATAAGCTTGTGGAAAGGATCTCTGCCAGCTTACCAGATAGAAGGCTATGTTAATGCAGCTTTAGGGTAACCAGTATTAATTCTAGGCAGGGGAAATTGGTGATAGTTCCACTCCTTTTCCAACATTCCCAATTTTTTTTTACATTGGTGGGGGAGTTTTTTGCTATAAACATATTACAGGCTGGCCAGCACCTCTTGTTGAAAAATTAGGGCTAATTTTAGGGACAAAACTTCAAAAAATTAGGGCTAAAGTTAGGAATCACAATAATAAATAAGGGAATTTCAAACATCAAAATTGACCTAATATTGCATTTTTCACAGAAGAAAACTCACTAGATAAAATGTTATTTCAATAAAAGAATCAAACAGTATCATTGCTTCAGGTATTCTGTTGAATATGGCAATGAAAAAATATAAATTCTGTATATCTGGTTAAGCTCAAAAACAAAAACTAAAGAGATAGATTTTCTTCTGTTCTTTTGCCTTTCACTTGAATAAATGCTAACCCTCATCATACTGTTCTTGACATATCTTATAGTAGGCTAAGTCTTTGGCAGACAATATAATTTTAGAACAGCCTGCACAGACATACAGTTTGATCTAAGCCCATATCCTGCTCTCTCCATAGTTATAGATATGGTAAAAAATTTGGGGCAAGACTCTTTGAAAGGTCCCATAAGATGTGAAATTTATTTTAAGCAAAATTTAGTGATGGCATTACAATCTTTTACCACTTCATTCAAACGCCTATAGAGACACAACACAGCTCTGATCATTATACATACATACATTGTGATAGAATTTCAGAAGGGTTTTGAAATATTCAGGCAAAAACATGAAAGACAACATGAAAGACAAAAATAACATTCAATTGAATTATACGAGACCTTTTTCATTGCCAAGACCATTTATTAAGAAAAATTAGTCAAGTGTGTGAACCTTTGAATGTATAAAGTACCTTTCAAAAATGATCTATATCTTATAAAATATAATCATAAGCACCACCGTATACTTCACCAAAATTATACAACTATTAAGCTAGTTTGAGAAAGACTGAGCCAAAATTATTGTCTGTACAATGGTTATAAGGAAATTATACTTGAACAGCAAATGGACAGATTCATTATACAATAAGACTGTATCTTTTCATGTATTTAATCATTATTTCTCAGGCACATTTGGAGAAATTAAGCCAAAGTTTGATCTTCAAAATGGGTAAGAAACAAATACATGTAGTCATTAAGGTACTTAAAATGCTCATATAATATGTTCACAGAAACTGTCCTCACTATGACATAACCATGTTCATTAATTCAGAGAAAGGTAAAGCCTCAAGTTTGCCCAGCAGAGGGGCTGAAAGGAGATTTTCAATCACATCTTTGACTTTATGTCAAAATATTAAGTTCAATAGCAAATGATTTCATGAAAAAGTTTGAGCTTTTGCTGCTAAAGTTGTATAGAAATGGTCAATTAGACAACTTTTGTCTATATAATGAAAAGAATGTCACACTATATTCACTGAGGGTGCTTGTCAGTCAATTCTAATGGTTTCTGCTATTTTGCTTTATGAAGTGAAACCTTAACATGGCTGACCTGAATGACATTATTGACCTGCAGAGTTTAAGAATCAAGAGATTTCAGATATTTAACACAGTAAGAATGTATTTAGAAAGGATTGTTAAAACAATTATACAACATATATTCTCTCAGTCAGATGGTTGACTGTGAAAAACTGAGAAGGAATATTAGGAATTGAAAGAAAAAAATAAGGGCTTTTTTAGGAATTTGCCTTTTTTTCTGCATTTTTTTAGGAATTTTAGCCAAACTGAAAAAAATTAGGATTTTTTAGGAATTTTAGGGACGCTGGACAGCCTGATATTAATATACATTTGATTTGTTTTTTGCTATAAACATATTAATATACATTTAACTTTCAAATCCTGCACATTTTAGAAATCTTAAAATAAATACTGGGTTACAAATCTTCTATGAAATTTCTCCTTTTTTTTCTTGTTGAAATTTGCTACTCTGTACATGTTTAATTATTCTTTTTTCTCTCCAGCTTTTTCTCTTTCTACCCATTTTGGCGTCTACCATCTTTGCAAGCCAAGGGTTCTAACTCTACTATGTTCCTTACAAACCAGAACAAATTTGAGTTAGAACCCTTGGCTTGCAAAGATGGAAGTCACCTTTCATATGCAACATTGTATTTGCTTATAGGGTGCTACACGAACATAAGAATTATTCCTTACTCTGCCTGGCACATGCCTAGCATGTTTTAATATGGTGTTTTCTAGCTGTTCAATCCATTTCTCTCTCTCCTCTGCATCTCTTGCTGAAATCAAGAAATACAAACAAGAGGACCCTGAGGGCCCTAAATCGCTCACCTGATATTTCAAGTAAATTATCATTAAGACTCCATTTCCTATGATATGACATGAACCTTCCCATTTTCAACAGAGTTCATTCTTGTGACCTGGCAAACATTTTGATCAAGTTTCATGAAGATTGGACTATATTTGTGGCGTTTGGAGCTCTTACGAGAAAATTGTCATTAAGGCCCCTTTTCCCGTGATATGGCATATACTTCCCATTTTCAAATGAGTTCATCCTCATGACCTAACAAACATTCTGACAAAGTTTCATGATGATTGGACCATATTTGTGGCTTCTAGAGAGTAAACAAAAAAATTGTCATTAAGACGCCTTTTCCTGTGAAATGGCACGGATCCTTACCTTTTTCAATAGAAGTCATCCTCATGACCTAACAAACATTCTGACCAAGTTTCATGAAGATTGGACCATATTTGTGGCTTCTAGAGTGAAAACAAGAAATTTGTCATTAAGGCCCCTTTTCCGGTGATAATGCACAGATCTTTTCCATTTGAGCAAATTTCATAAGGGCCCAACCTAGGAATATTTCTGCCAAGTTTGGTTGATTTTGACCCATAAGGTTAGGAGGAGATGTCATTTAAAGATATTGTTGACAAAATTGTCATTTAGGCCCCTTTTTCCGTGATATGGCACTGATCCTTCCCATTTTCAATAGACTTCATCCTCATGACTTAACAAACATTCTGACCAAGTTTCATGAAAATTGGACCATATTTGTGGCTTCTAGAGTGAAAACAAGAAATTTGTCATTAAGGCCCCTTTTCCTGTGATATGGCACGGATCCTTTCCATTTGAGCAATTTTCATAAGGGACCACCCAAGGAATATTTCTGCCAAGTTTGGTTGATTTTGACCCATAAGGTTAGGAGGAGATGTCGTTTAAAGATATTGTTGACAAAATTGTCATTAAGGCGCCTTTTTCTGTGAAATGGCACTGATCCTTCCCATTTTCAATAGACTTCATCCTCATGACCTAACAAACATTCTGACCAAGTTTCATGAAGATTGGACCATATTTGTGGCTTCTAGAGTGCAAACAAGAAATTTGTCATTAAGGCCCCTTTTCCTGTGATATGGCACGGACCCTTTCCATTTGAGCAATTTTCATAAGGGACCACCCAAGGAATATTTCTGCCAAGTTTGGTTGATTTTGACCCATAATTTTAGGAGGAGATGTCGTTTAAAGAAAAAGTTGACGCCGTGACGGACAGACGGACAGATGGACAGACGGACGCCGGACAATGATCGATCACAATAGCTCCCTTGAGCACTTCGTGCTCAGGTGAGCTAAAAACATATTACTTATGTGCCAGAAAGCACAAAATTTCATCAAAGATATCAATGCTTAAGTAACTCTGTATGAGACAATTTTACCTTGAAAATGGAATGTTTTATTATCCATACACCGCAGTGTTTGTAAATTTATTTGTATCAATGTATTTTATCTTGAAAATGGAATGTTTTATGATCCACGGTGTTTGTAAATGTACAGTCAATCTTGTCTTAAACGACCACTCAAGGAACATCATGAAAATGGTCGCTTAATGAAATGGTCGCTGAATACAAAACATCAAAATACAAGTCTAACTCTCAGAACTCGAAGACAACACCCCCACCCCCTTTCCCAAAAAATATTTCAAAAGCTTAAGTAGCTGAAAGAAAGTGATATTACTAATTCAATCATTTAAAAAGTATATCTTCTTAAAGCTAGGCCATTTATTTCTTTAACATCACCTACTAAAGATCATGAGTCAGCTGATTTGTTTACATGTTCAATGTTTATATTTACCTAACACATACGTGTTCAATTCATGTCTATTTTTCACTACTTAATTGAACAAGAAATTTGGTTATAGAATCAATGTTATAGAATCAGCTGTAATTATATTTTAATCACTTTTGATGTGTTTTCAACATGCTTGCAGCTTTCATAATGACATAGTGATCTTAAAGAAAAGTTAAATGATATAAATTACAGATGTTCTAGATTGCCGATTTTATTTCAACCCAAGTACTCCGAAGCTTTCAATCAAGTATTTCTATTGACAGTTTCATTTCATCTTCCAGCGAGAAGGTGTGATAAATAGAGGATTATCATCAGATAATTTGTTTCTATTGTCTTCCTTGTATTTATCAATGATTTTCACACGTTTGTGACAGGTAATGAATTGAGATCTTACCATATGGTCGCTTAATAGACTGTCAAATGGATGAAAGTGACCCAAAAATGTCAGCGACCAGTCGCGTTGGACAAAAGTCGCTTAATAGAGCAACAAATTAGAGTAAAAGCCTACAGGAGGACCTCAAAGTGGTCGCTTAAAAGAAAAGGTCGCTGAATACACGTGGTCGCTCAAGCAATATTGACTGTATTTGCATTCATGTTCTTACCTTGAAAATGGAATGTTTTATGATCCACGGTGTTTGTAAATGTACTAGCATTGACAATCTTTCCTTGATAATGGATTGTTTTATGATCCACAGTGATTGTAAATGTACTACCATTAATGTTCTTACCTTGAAAATGGAATGTTTTATGATCCACAGTGATTGCTTACCTTGAAAATGGAATGTTTTATGATCCACAGTGATTGTAAATGTACTATCATCCTCATCATCTATACCAACGATAGCGCCCTGCAAGAATTCAAAGGCATAGGAAAATTTCAAAATACAGTCACAAAGTTCAAAAACATTGTGTTTTACTCTTGGCATGCTGAACCCGGAATATTACTGCTTTTGCAGGATCTATAGACCAACATCAGCCTGCACATATGTGCAGTCTGATGTTAATCTACACCTTCTGTTTCTCACTTTCAAACCAGAATTGTCAATAGAGTTAGTTTTTCAAATAAAGTAGAAAGCCATGAATGGCTTGAGTCGCTCCACAGGCTTGAAATTCTTGTAAAAGCAATAAAAGTTTTGACTAGATTTTTACATATTTTGGGTTCTACTGATGGTGAAAATGATTTTCAAAGTTTAAACTATATAACATGTAGAGATTTGACCTCAACCCATAAAATACATATTTTCCATCCAATCACAATAATTTTTAGTAGACTGATAAAGGGTGATTTAAGGATCGTTCAAGTGAAATTTGGTTGATATCCAAAAATTAGATTCTGAGAAAATGATACTCAAAGTTTCCACTATATAACATAAAGAGAAATGACCTCCGCCCATAAAATGCATATTTTCCATCTGATCACAATAATTTTTTTTGGTAGACTGATAAAAGGTCACTCAAGATTCATTCCAGTGAACTTTGGTTGTTATCCATCTGTTAGATTCTGATAAAAAGATGTTTAAAGTTTCTACTATATAACATACAGAGAAATGATCAACGCCCATAAAAGACAAATTTTTCATCTGATCACAATAACTTTTGGTAGTCTGAGAAAGGGTCACTCAAGGATCATTCCAGTGAAATTTGGTTGATATCCATGTGTTAGATTCTGAGAAAAAGATTTTCAATTTTTCCACTATATAACATATAGAGAAATGACCTCCGCCCATAAAAGACATTTTTCATCTGCTCATAATAATTTTTGGTGGACTGATTAAGGGTCACCCAAGGATCATTCATGTAAAATTTAATTGGTATCCATCTATTAGGTTCTGAGAAAAAGATTTTCAAAGTTTCCACTATATAACATATAGAGAAATGACCTCCGCCCATAAAATGCATATTTTCGATCTGATCACAATGATTTTTGGTAGACTGATAAAGTATCACTTAAGGATCATTCAAGTGACATTTGGTTGAAATCCAAACAATAGATTCTGAGAAAATGATTTACAAAGTTTCCACTATATAACATATAGAGAAATGACCTCCGCCCATAAAATGCATATTTTCCATCTGATCACAATGATTTATTGTAGACTGATAAAGGGTCACTCAAGGATCATCCCAGTGAAATTTGGTTGATATCCATCAGTTACATTGTGAGAAAGTGATACTCAAAGTTTCCACTATATAACATATAGAGAAATGACCTCCGCCCATAAAATGCATATTTTCCATCTGATCACAATGATTTATTGTAGACTGATAAAGGGTCACTAAAGGATCATCCCAGTGAAATTTGGTTGATATCCATCAGTTACATTCTGAGAAAGTGATACTCAAAGTTTCCACTATATAACATATAGAGAAATGACCTTCGCCCATAAAATGCATATTTTCCATCTAATCATAATGATTTTTTGTAGATTGATAAAGGGTCACCCAAGGATCATTCATGTGAAATTTAAATGGTATCCATTGATTAGAATCTGAGAAAATTCACTTTTTACCATATTTGGAAATTAGCCACGCCCATTAAATCCATGTTTTTCATTGGATCAAAATTTCTTGAACAACTTTGAAAGAGGGTCACCCAAGGATCATTCCTGTGAAGTTGGGTTGAAATTCAAGATCTGTCGCAGACTAATACCTGCCCCCAGTACTTTATTCCAGTTCAGTAAACAGGTTTCAGGCAAAGTTCATTTGTGACCCTGACCTTTGACCTTTAGGATCCTAAAGCATTAGGGCACTTCCTTGAGCCATTAACAATAGTTGCATTAAGTTTCAAGATTCAAGGTTGCCTCGTTCTTGAGTAAGAGTCTGGAATCGAAAAAGGTCTACAGACAAATGGATGAAAAAAGACATACAAACAGATATGGTGGAACCAATATAAACCCTCTCTTCTTCTTTGGTGGGGGTATAGTTATCTATCAAAATCATATTATTATCAAATAATATCAAAAAGGAGTGTCGCCATCAAAGCGCAGTTGGTAGCGCACCGGATTGTCAATCTAGAGTTCCCAGGTTCAAATCCCAATGGCGGCACTCATTCTTTCCGACTCTCTCTCATCAATGGATTGATAATCATAGACCTATGTGAGATAGCAGCAAGAGGCTAGAAAAGGATGTTATTGTTGTACTGGTGAGAGAAAGACCAGGAAATCATTGTTAGGTGCTCCAGCCAATGACTGAAAAATTCTTGAAAGCGGCGTAAAACTCTTTTCAATCAATCAAAAAGGAAGCATGCCACTTTACATAAAACAAGTAGGTTCAGCATTTAATCTATGGTAATTACGTTACTTTCACTTTGAGACAAATTAAACAAATTCAACACTTTTCCTTGAATATATATGTGACCCGTCATTCAAAAAGGAACCATCTTGGAAGTGCAAAAAAATGTCAACCCTTGTCCGACTGTGTGATTTGCACAGACTGACGAGGTTTGAATTTTTTTGTAAACAAGAGGGCCATAGTGGCCCTTAATCGCTCACCTGAATGAACTGTCTAATTTTTTTCAATATTGTTCTGCCTCTGTACAACTTGATAATACCTTTTTAAAATGATCAGGTTGACAAACTTACAAGGATTTTCTATTATTTGACCCGTGACCTAGTTTTTGACCCCAGTTGACCCAATTTCAATCTCCTCCGAGATTTCATCAAGACATTCATTCTGACCAAATTCAGGTTGATTGGGCAAAAAATGTGGCCTCTAGAGTGCATACACAGTTTTTCTAAGATCTGACCCTGTAACCTAGTTTTTGACCCCAGTTGACCCAATTTCAAACTTGTCTGAGATTTCACCAAGACAATCATTCTGACCAAAATTCAGGTTGATTGGGCAAAAAATGTGGCTTCTAGCGTGCATACAAGGTTTTACTATGATTTGACAAGTGACCTAGTTTTTGACCCCAGTCGACCCAATTTCTAACTCATCCGAGATTTTATCAAGACAATCATTCTGACCAAAATTCAGGTTGATTGGGCAAAAATTGTGGCCTCTAGAGTGCATACAAGGTTTTTCTAAGATTTGACCCTGTGACCTAGTTTTCGACCCCAGTTGACCCAATTTCAAAATCCTCTGAGATTTCACCAAGACAATCATTCTGACCAAAATTCAGGTTGATTGGGCAGAAAAAGTGGCCTCTAGAGTGCATACAAGGTTTTTCTATGATTTGACTCTGTGACCTAGTTTTTGACCCCAGTAAACCTAATTTCGAACTCGTTCGAGATTTCATCAAGATATTCATTCTGACCAAAATTCAGGTTGATTGGGCAAAAAATGTGGCCTCTAGAGTGCATACAAGGTTTTTCTAAGATTTGACCCTGTGACCTAGTTTTTGACCCCAGTTGACCCAATTTGAAACTCGTCCAAGATTTTATCAAGACATTCATTCTGACCAAAATTCAGGTTGATTGGGCAAAAAATGAGGCTTCTACCATGCATACAAGGTTTACTATGATTTGTCCCTGTGACCTAGTTTTTGACCCCGGTTGACCCAATTTCAAACTCATCCGAGATTTTATCAAGGCAATCATTCTGACCAAAATTCAGGTTGATTGGGCAAAAAATGTGGCCTCTAGAGTGCATACAAGGTTTTTCTAAGACTTGACCCTGTGGCCTAGTTTTTGACCCCAGTTGACCCAATTTTGAACATGTCCAAGATTTTATCAAGACATTCATTCTGACCAAATTTCAGGTTGATTGGGCAAAAAATGTGGCCCCTAGAGTGCATACAAGGTTTTTCTAAGACTTGACCCTGTGACCTAGTTTTTGACCCCAGTTGACCCAATTTTGAACATGTCCGAGATTTCATCAAGACATTCATTCCGACCAAATTTCAGGTTGATTGGGCAAAAAATGAGGCCTCTAGAGTGCATACAAGGTTTTACTATGATTTGACCCCGTGACCTAGTTTTTAACCCCAGTTGACCCAATTTCAAACTCGTCCAAGATTTTATCAAGGCAATCATTCTGACCAAAATTCAGGTTGATTGTGCAAAAAAAGTGGCCTCTAGAGTGCATACAAGGATTTTCTAAGATTTGACCCTGTGACCTAGTTTTTGACCCCAGTTGACCCAATTTCAAAATCCTCTGAGATTTCATCAAGACATTCATTCTGACCAAATTTCAGGTTGATTGGGCAAAAAATGTGGCCTCTAGAGTGCATACAAGGTTTTTCTAAGATTTGACCCTGTGACCTAGTTTTTTACCCCAGTTGACCCAATTTAAAACTCATCCGAGATTTTATCAAGACAATCATTCTGACCAAAATTCAGGTTGATTGGGCTAAAAATGTGGCCTCTAGAGTGCATACAAGGTTTTACTATGATTTGACCCCGTGACCTAGTTTTTGACCCCAGTTGACCCAATTTCAAACTCGTCCGAGATTTTATCAAGGCAATCATTCTGAACATAATTCAGGTTGATTGTGCAAAAAAAGTGGCCTCTAGAGTGCATACAAGGTTTTTCTAAGATTTGACCCTGTGACCTAGTTTTTGACCCCAGTTGACCCAATTTCGAACTCGTCCGAGATTTCATCAAGACATTCATTCTGACCAAATTTCAGGTTGATTGGGCAAAAAATGAGGCCTCTAGAGTGCATACAAGGTTTTTCTAAGATTTGACCCTGTGACCTAGTTTTCGACCCATGTTGACCCAATTTTGAACTCGTTTGAGATTTCATCAAGACATTCATTCTGACCAAAATTCAGGTTGATTGGGCAAAAAATGTGGCCTCTAGAGTGCATACAAGGTTTTTCTAAGATTTGACCCTGTGACCTAGTTTTTACCCCAGTTGACCCAATTTCGAACTCGTTCGAGATTTGATCAAGACAATCACTCTGACCAAAATTCAGGTTGATTGGGCAAAAAATGTGGCCTCTAGAGTGCATACAAGGCAAATGTTGACGACGGACGACGCACGACGCACGACGGACGACTGACGACGGACGACGGACATCCACCTAACCACAAAAGCTCACCTTGAGCACTTCGTGCTCAGGTGAGCTAAAAACAGACTTTCTATATCTAGAATACAGGCATATGCGTTATAATGGATTCAGCGCTCTAACAGATTTTGTTATAATGGAGTTGAAGTGTAATTATTTGACGACATTCCTACATAAGTAACTCTGAAATCTACCTTCTCATGAATTTATGCTTGATCCAATCCTACTTTTAAATATTTGTATAACAGTTTCCGGATGGTCCCTTTTTGTGTGACAGGTAATGTGTTTATCATCAAATAATAACAATAGAAAGCGTCTCGCCAGTGCCAACGCCAACAACTACAAAAACAAAGCCAAGGTGATGACATTACCTCTAGTTTAAGCTACAAAAACAGCCAAGATAATAATATTATGGTATACCATATTTCTCCTAATAAATGCTCCCAGGAGCTATACATAACATGGTCAGGGAGCTTTTATTTAGTATGCATTTTCTGGTTAAAAAAATTATAAGACTTATGTCTTTTAGGTGATTTTCCTTTTAATTTGAAGTATATTGCCTCTAAACAATCATATAAATGATTGTTTAGAGGAAATTCACATCAAAATAGAGAAGTCTCAACAAGTTCTTCAAATTTAAGTATTTCAAGTGGGTTTTCTTAGTAAGAAGTACGGATGCTACTATTAGGGAGGGTGCTTTTATTAGGGGAAATACGGTATATACATGTATTGTACCTTTAATCGAACACACCCTCTCCTTGAGCCCCTTTTCATCTTATCTTTAGACTGAAAGAAGACATTGAAATTAACCCTGGTCATGCTGAACCTGGAATATTCCTGCTTTGGCAGGAGCTATAGACAAACATAAGCCCGCACAATTGTGCAGTCTGATGTCAGTCTACACCACCTGTTTCTCACAGAATTGTTAATAGATGTAGTTTTTCAAATATAAATTGACCTACAGTTGGTACTTTCAGTGCTTTTTGCCCTTTGATTTTGATGACAATTTTTAGCAAAAATTTATTCAGCATGACAATGGTTAACAAGAGCAGAGGTAAGACAGGGCTGTGGAATTCCTATACCTGACATGTCAGATATGGGCTTTTCAACCTGCGGACATGTACATTTTTCAAGGCTACTTGTGCAAGGACAAGTAATTATGGTAACCGGACAAAATCCCCTCCGGACAAAATCCTCTCAACGGTTTTTTGACATGGCGGACAGAATCCCCTCGGTCATTTTAACAACGCGGACATAATCCCCTCAATCCGTTTTTTGAGGCGGACAGAATCCCCTTCATTAATTTGCTAGGGCGGACATAAGCCCCTCGTTCGGAATAACAAGGCGGACATTATCCCCTCAATCAAAACTACAGGGCGGACAATATCCCCTCGTCGTAACATAAAAATCGGACAGAATCCCCTTCGTAGTTTGAGTAGCTAGATCTATATTTTTTTGTTTAAGTTTAGAAATAAATTATTTCAATCAAGTCAATTATTCGGCGGTCCTTTTGATGTCGGCTTGTTTTCCGAGAGTATTATATCATGACGTCATGTCAAATTTGGGTTTGAAATGAAATCTTTTATTTGGAATAGGATTATAATTTTAACATTAAAATACGTGATTTTGTTTTTTTATTCAATGATTTTGAACGTACAAGACTTACTAAATGACGTACTAAAGTATGCTTGGTCGCGTCCTTGTTATGGATAATTTTTAAGCCTATACACATAAGAACGTAAGAAATTTTTGCAATGATTTGATTTATAACGAAAGTTTTGCTGTTTTTTCTTGTATTTGAAGGGGATTGTGTCCGCCTATTGAGGGGATTATGTCCGCCTTATAGATTTGATTAAGGGGATATTGTCCGCCTCGGTAATCAGACCAAGGGGCTTATGTCCGCCCAAACAAATTAATGGAGGGGATTCTGTCCGCCCCAAAAAACGGATTGAGGGGATTATGTCCGCGTTGTTAGAATGACCGAGGGGATTCTGTCCGCCATGTCAAAAAAACATTGAGGGGATTTTGTCCGGAGGGGATTTTGTCCTAGAATCGTAATTATGGGGCAAATCTTGGAATGGCACTAGATAGATCTAAGAGATTAATTAGCCAATATTTACATCAAATGGTAGAAAACATTGTTTTTAATGAAGAAAATGCTGGGTTTCCGCATTTTCTTCTTTTAAAAAAATAATTTTCAAAATTTATCTATTTTCATTTTTTTTGTCAACAAGTTCATTTTGATCCTGTACTAGTAGAAAATCATCTTTTACTTGTCGAGGGACAAGTAGAGAAAATGCGCATGATGACACCCCTGGGTACAAGGTTGGGGCAGGGAAACACAAGTCCAAAACCTTTATTTCTAAAAGAAAGCCTTTGTTGTAGGAACTCACTTGAAATTTTCCCCTAGAAATACCCCTAGTATAGGATCTGTGTACACATAGTTAGAATATTTCAAACTAAGGTCTCTACTGGCAGCACTGTATTTTTTATCAAAATGATAAAGTTTTGAACCCTTTCGAACTATAACAAAAGTATGCATTTGTACATTGTATATCAGGAATGCACAGATTAAATTTTTAAACAAGAGAGCCAGAATGGCCCTAAATCCCTCACCTGAATTTTATAGGTCCAGTGGATCTGACCTAAGTAAGTTTCTGGCAAAGTGTTATTCACCTTTGCCTAGTAGTTGAGAAGATGTTATTCTACACAATTGCGTAGAGCAATCAAAAATCCCTTAACAAGTTTTGAGCAGGAAAACCCAAGGAACATTTCTGCCAAGTTTGGTAGAAATTGACCCATTGGTTTACAAGAAGAAAGGGTTGAAAGATTTTGGGCTCAAATATAAGCCACAGCCTGCTAAGCCAAAATTTGGGGTAAATCAAAAACTACAAACAAGTACTGAGAAGGCTCATCTGAGGAACATTTCTACCAAGTTTGGTTGAAATCCACCTTTTGGTTACTGAGGAGAAGATGTTCAAAGATTTTGGGATCAAAATAAGCCCCGCCCTTCCACACCCATATTTGGGGGTTGATCAATTTCCATGAACAAATTTTGAGAAAGGTCACCCAAGGAACATTTCTGCCAAGTTTGGATGAAATCCGCCCATTGGTTACTGAGGAGAAGTTGTTTTAAAGATTTCAGGCTCAAAATAAGACCCTCCCTGCCACACCCATATTTGGGGATCAATAAAAAATCCACAAATAAGTTTTGAGAAGAGTCACCAATGGAACATTTCTGCCAAGTTTGGCTGAAATCTGCCAATTGGTTACTGAGGAGAAGATGTTTAAGATATCGGGATCAAAATAAGCCCCCTCCCTGCCTCACCCATATTTGGGGGTCAATAAAACTAGAAAGCCATGAATGGCTTGAGTCGCTCCACAGGCTTGAAATTCTTGTAAAAGCAAATAAATGTTTTGACTAGATTTTTAGATATTTGGGGTTCTACTGATGTTGAAAATGATTTTCAAAGTTTCAACTATATAACAGATAGAGAAATGACCTCTGCTATAAAAAGACATATTTTTCATCAAATCAAAATAATTTTTGGCTGCATGATAATGGGTAACCCAAAGATCATACCAATAATGTTTGATTGATATCCATCAGTTACATTCTGAGAAAATGATTTTCAAAGTTTCCACTATATAACATATAGAGAAATGACCTCCACCCATAAAATGCATATTTTTCATCCAATCAAAATAATTTGTTGTACACTAATAAAGGGTCACTCAAGGATCATTCCAGTGAAATTTGGTTGATATCCATCAATAACATTCTGAGAAAATGATTTTCAAAGTTTTCACTATATAACATAGAGAGAAATGACCTCCGCCAATAAAATGCATATTTTTCATCCAATCAAAATAATTTTTGGTACACTGATAAAGGGTTACTCAAGGATCATTCCAGTGTAATTTGGTTGATATCCATCAGTTACATTCTGAGAAAATGATTTTCAAAGTTTTTGCTATATAACATATAGAGAAATGACCTCCGCCCATAAAATGCATATTTTTCATCCAATCAAAATAATTTTTGGTACACTGATAAAGGGTCACCCAGGGATCATTCATGTAAAATTTAATTGGTATCCATTGATTAGAATCTGAGAAAACTCACTTTTTACCAAATTTGGAAATTAGCCACGCCCATTAAATCCATGCTTTTCATTGGATCAAAATTTCTTGAACAACTTTGAAAGAGGGTCACCCAAGGATCATTCCTGTGAAGTTTGGTTGAAATCCATCCAGTAGTTTCTGAGGAGAAGATTTTTAAAGAAAAGTTTATGACCGGACGCACGGATGGACGGACGCACGACGGACACAACGCCATGACAATAGCCCCAGTGGCTTTCAGCCAGTGGAGCTAAAAACAAGAACAAGTTTTGAGGAGGGTCACCCAAGGAACATTTCTGCCAATTTTGGCTATAATCCTCCCATTGGTTACTGAGGGGAAGATATTTAAAGATTTTGGGCTCAAAATAAGCCCCGCCCTGCCACGCCCATATTTTGGGGTCAATCAAAAATCCAGAAACAAGTTTTGAGAAGGGTCACCCAAGGAACATTTCTACCAAGTTTGGTTGAAATCCTCCCATTGGTTACTGACGAGAAGATGTTTAAAGATTTCGGGCTCAAAATAAGCCCCGCACTGCCTTGCCCATATTTGGGAGTCAATCAAAATCCATGAATAACCAAAGGAACATTTCTGCCAAGTTTGGTTGAAATCCGCCCATAGGTTACTGAGAAGAAGGTGTTTAAAGAATTGTTGACAACTTCTGGCAACCGACTGACAACAGACAAAAGGTGATCACAAAAGCTCACCTTGAGCACATTGTGCTCAGGTGAGCTAAAAAAACAACAAAAGTACCACAGACATAATGTTATTGAAAAAGACTAGCAGGGGTCCAGTTGCGCTTGGCCCCTAGAGTCTGAGCTGGTTCCTGAGCCGCCACCATAGTGCAATTGGTTAGGCATAAGACTTCCAATCTGGAAGTCGTGGGTTCGATCCCCGGTGGCGGCAAATATCCTTTCCGACGTTTGTCTTTCACCAATGGGTAGATGATCGTAAACCTATGTGAAATAGCAGTCGGAGGCTAGGAAAGGGTGTAATGGTAGTACAGGTGAAAGAAATACCTGGAATCCATTGTTAGGTGCTCCGGCCGCCGCGATATAACTAAGAGATTGTTGAAAGCGGCGTTAAACCCATTCAAACAAACAAACAAACAAACTGAGCTGGTTCCTAAGAATTTTTGGGAAAATACCTGTATCCCCTAAGTTTTTTTTTTAAATTTGTCCTGGTATTTTCTTGTCCATGGACAAGTGGCCTAGAAATAAGTACTTATCCGCAGGTAGAAAAACTCCCTTTGGACAAGTGGGGCATTGGACCTTAAACTTGGTACTAACAGTCTTGTCCCTAGCAACCATCATTTTATATATGAAGGCTCTAACCCTTGCCAATCAAAAGTTTTGACCAATGTTTGAGTTTTCAGGAGGACAAACAGACAGGTCAAAAAACAATATGCCCCCCCCCCCAATCTATTAATGCAAGGACATACAAAGTTATTAATGGACAGATGGGAAACAAGCCATGACTATAACTCTTCTTTTGTCAGAAGAGCTAAACATTATGATACCATTATCAATTTAAAACTCAGAATTTGACATTGATCAATTTTACCAGAGATCCGTAGGACCAGTGGGGTCAAACTATAGCTGCTCTTACTCCATAATTAAGGTAGTGGACTCATAATAGTTCTGCAATATTTTGGAAGAGATAAACTTCTACAGCCTTAACTGAGGTTTCCTAAGGATTTCATTAGGAAACTTCATTTAACATTGTGAAAGATCAAGGAGCTATATGTTGCAGAATGTTTACAGGTCTACTTCCTTAAAGGTTACCACTTCTCAATCAATTCTAAATTCATGAATTTCTTGATATAAGACTGTACATGATGCAAATATAAATAATTGAGGAAGACAAGGTCACAATAAAGAAATTAAAGAAAGTAAAACTTATAATATTACAATCAAGTTCAACAGTTCTATGAAGTTTTCCCTTGGAAAAAAATCTTAAAATGATTGTGAGAAATGTATCAGAGATTGACACTAACCTCAGTCCTTTGTCCCAAGACCTGTGGATTTTAGGAAGGACTGGTAGATGTTAATATGCTACAGGCCCTTCAGGCCTGTTTTTAATCATTAAATGGCAGTACTTAGTATTTCAAATCTGTCCAGTTTTGAAAAATAATTGCCTTTCCAATACTTAAATTTGCATAACCAAATGGAAAACATTGTAGAAAATGAAGAAATTGCTTGGCAAAAGCAATTTCTTCTTTTCCTACAATGTTTTCCTTACAATTTATTCCTTAAATTGCTGCAAATATCAATGGGTCCATTAGGCTCATGGCTTAAAGTAGTTAAGTGCCAAACCCTATTTATTGACTACATAAAAGACTAATTTTCTATATTATTACTTGAAACATTTTTTTTTTACTTAAAATAATTGTTAAAATGTTTTGATAATTTTCAGACCAAAATCCAAACTAATGAGGTAGTTCTCTAGTCTGTAAGTCTTCCCCCCAAAAAAATCACTGGCTTATAAGACTGATGTAAGTAATAACTCCTGATGCACCTGCCTAAATCTCCACAAAGAGAAAACCTTATCTATTTATTTTATTAAATTCAATCTGTATATTGCAATTTATAGAAATCAAGTATAAAATTAAAAATCAATTGTACAGGTTCATTTTTTTATTGTTTTTCACCTCTTTATTTATCTTTTTCCGCAATTCAGTGGTTAACCAGCTATGTTAAAATGTTTTGATCTTTTTTTTTTTCATTATTTATCAAGGTTATAAAAACAGTGTAAGCAAAGCAGGAAGGCATCATGCTGATAACAGATGTTGTCAATAACAGCATTATATGATAAATGCCCCAATTAGAGCTAATTGTAAGAGAGTCACTCAATTGTGACTGATCTACCCTTGATGCACCTAATGTTAAATGAGTGGGTGGAGAAGGGTGGCAGTTACAAATGAAGCCTTGATTCGTTGTCTATATCGTCCGTAAAAAGCGAAGACATTCAAATGTGGTAAATAGTTTATTAAACATACAGTGTAGTATGATAAAAGCCCAGCATTTTCGTCGAGAACGAACCAGCGGTACTGCCATCCTTTAACAACATTTGTCCACTTGCTGAGTGGACCTTCGATCGCGGCCATCTTGTCGGAAGTACAACCTCCTTTCTTTCAAGCCAATCAGAATTGTTGTAACATTGGATAACCAATCAAACCATTGCGGACAATTTGAACGTGTAAACACAACAGTGCAGGTGGCTTCAACTTATTTTGAAGTGATGAATTCTTGACGATCACAGACAACTTTAAACTAATGACAGAAATGGATTCACATCTTCCATCCGGCCCGTATAGAGCGACGATATTGGTAAGTTTGTTTCTAAACTTTTAAATGGATCTTTGTTCTTTTACGTTTTTGCCTTAACAACGTCCCCTAGTCAATTCGCACCTGAAACGGTATGAAAGAAAGGAACGTTCGAATGCAATTACTCACGATTCGACATATTAAGAACTGTTCTTTTTAACATAATTGTTAATGTCAGACTAAGTTCCTGCTAGTGTTATGAAGTTTTCATAGGAACCTTGTTATTACATGTTTTTCTTTTGCACTGTATTTTCAGTGGAATGGGTTGATTCGCAATTTCCGTGCAGATATACCGCTTGGAAGACATAGAAGATACATGAAGACATATGATGAGTGCTTTGTTGCATCAGATGCTGTAGAATGGCTTCATCAATACCTCATGAATAACCCAAACTTCGGAACAGATGTATCAAGGTTTCATCATTTTCTATACAATCAGATGCTTTTATGATAACAATTTTTGAAAACATTGTGAGAAAAGCAAATTATTCATCACATTAGTTTTTTTTATCCTACAATGAATTTTAGCTTTTCACTTTCATTTTGATAAAATAAGAAAATGGGGCTTAAATCAGACATTCCCTTTTAGAATATTTTCTGTAAAATTGCAACTCTTTCCTCTAAAAGCTGTCAAATTGGCAAACAGCTTATTGCCAATAATTTGTGCACATGATGTGCTAGTTTTCGCGAGTGGAAATGAAGACTTATCATGAGGTCACTCTAAAGCCAAACTACTAACTGTGATGAAAGAGGATGCTTATGTTCATTATCACCGAGGATTTACCTCATATCAAAGAATGCTACATGAACCATTGGATGTGTTCAGCTTATGCACTTAGCGCATCCAGCCTCAGAAACTACATGAACTTAAATCAATGATCTAAACTAAACCAAATTCTTCCAGTGGAGTATTTATTTCAACAAAAGGCTACTGTTATACACTTTTGGGCTTATAAACTACTTCTTATTTATTTGTTTTTATTGAAATGTTTTCAAGTATCATTAGTCTCCAAGCAATTTACAGTTTTACGCAACTGGCAGACTTCACAAAATAACGATATTTTTTACTGGACAGTGGGTCTGGACTGGAAATCTTTAGATTTTTACCAGACTAAATTAAATTTCTTCAGACATAATAGGACACATTGCGTATGTGGCTAGATTTTACCAGTCAGTCAGTATTTATGTGCAACTTATCAATCAGACCGGCATGATTTTACCAGACATGATGTCAGTGGGACTGGCGGTATTTCATGAAGCCTGACTGAGATTTCTCTCTGTGACAGCTCATTTTACACATTTTCCCAAAATTAGGGGTCCTGGTCCTTTCCCTATGCATAAAAAGAATCCCAGATATTTCTAATTTGAAATCCTATCTATTTCTTGAAGATAAAGGGATTTGCGCCTTATTTCAATTTTAAGATGAAAAGTTGGTACTTTCTATCCTTCTATTCAGTATTGTTCTAAATCCTATTCATTTAGAGTAAGTGAAACAAATGCTGATTAGAAAAAACATTGGTATTTAATTATAACTTCCAACTTCTTAGCTTCTCCTTGATTTTTCATTATTCAATTTAGTGCCAGGCATTTGTTTTAATAGTACTTCCTAATGCTGTTTTATGATATCACTATTGAAATTGGGAAATGAAAACGTTTGGAATTGAATAATAAATTTGTTAGAATGAATGCATGCTTTGAAAAAGTAAAAGCAAAGAAACTCAAACAAACAATACAGGTAAAAAAAATACTATTTAGCAAGTATTTTTAAACACAGAGATCACTATCAATAGATTTTCATCAGAATTACACCAGTAAAAGTATGATAAAATCTGTTCAAAAATTTGATATCTGTCATGATGGTATGCTGTTTCATCTATGACAGGTTAACTACCAATTAATTACCTGTTAGATCACTAAATTATCAGATAAATTTGCTAAATCAGATAAATACACATTTTTATCCTTCATAATTAATGTTCCGGCCACTACTTTAATGCCATGTATTAAATAATATAATGACTAAATATCACCATTTTTTTATAATGGATTTGAAATGATTTTTTTTAATATGTACGTTTATATTTCCAATATTTGATATGCTGATAGATTTCCCGAATTGAGGTTTGGTCCCATTTGCCATGACAGAAAGTGTCTCTTATTTTTTCTGAGGTTGAACTGTTCAGAGAAAAAAATCCCAAAATCTAGATTGATATTTATAGACCTAAATGAAAAATTTAAAGTTTTGATTTAAAGTTTCACCATGTTTAGAGGCATGATTTTGATACCAGATATAGGATGGAAAGTTATATTCCTAAATCCTTGCTCACAGGTCTCATCTTTGAAATTCTACAAAGTAGCATCTGAATCTCATGTTGACCCCTTAACCAGGGTTTTGACCTTCAAAAATCTAAAAATAACCTAATTCAACCTGTAGGAACTACCAGTACTCCCAAGGGGGTCATTTTGACCCCCTTGAGAGAAGATTCCAAGGGTCAAAACTGATTTTTGTTAACTCAAATTTTCAATGAATTCTACTGGATAAATTTTCCTTTATATTATTACAACAAAAGGGTAACTCACTGAAACATGTCATATTCTATGCACATTTTGCCCTTTCTGTACCCCCCTCTTGAATCTGTATGTGACCATAAGAGGTTTCCAACTCTTTGATAGAACCCCCCCTGATCAGTGATCACTGAGTATTTATACCTCAATATTCACAGTATGCATTGTGTGATACTAGGCTTCTAAATGTTTGTTACCCACACATTTTTAGCTCGACTATTCGAAGAATAAGGGGGCTATTCCAGTCAACAGGGCGTCGGCGGCAGCGTCGGCGCAATGCTTTGGTTAAGTTTTTACGTGCAAGTGTTTAAAATCTCTGTTTCTATTAAAGCTATTGCTTTGAAAATTTGCACATGCTTCTGTGACCATAATATCAGCCTATTGACAAAGATTCAATACTCTGATTTTGAATTTAGTGGAATTTTAATCCTTTACGGTCTTAGAAATCTTGGTTAAGTTTTTACGTGCAAATGTTGTATATCAGTTATAGCTCTATTTCTACCTAGGCTTTTGCTCAGAAACTCTACACATGCTCCTGTTACTATGATATCAGCCTCTTGACAAAGATTTATTACTCTGATATTGAATTTAGTGGAATTTTAACCTTTTTCAGACTCAGAAATTCTTGGTTAAGTTTTTACGTGCAAATGTTGTACATCAGTTATGTCTCTAATTCTATAAAAGCTATTGCTTTCAAACTTTGCACATGCTTCAAGGATCATAACAACAGCCTCTTGATAAAGATTCAATTCTCTGGTATAGAATTTAAAGGATTTTTAACCCTTTTCAGACTTAGAAATTCTTAGTTAAGTTTTTACGTGCAAATGTTGTATTTCTGTAGTATCTCTATTTCTACTATAGCTGTTGCTTGGAAGCTTTACACATGCTTCTTTGACCATTATATTAGCCCACAGAAAAAGATTAATTTCTCTGATATTTAATTTAGTGGAATTTTAACTCTTTTCGGCCTTAAAAATCTTGGTTGTGTTTTTATGTGCAACTGTTTTATGTTAGTTGTATCTCTGTTCCTACTAAAGCTATTGCTTTGAAACTCTGCACATGCTTCTGTGACCATAATATCAGCCTCTAGACAAAGATTTCTTTTCTCTTGTCTTTCATGTTATTGAACTTCCAATGTCGATATTGATTTACTGTTACTATCCAGCACTAGGAATAGTCGAGCTTCGCTGTCCTCCGACAGCTCTTGTTTCAAATTCTTAGAAATGTCTCACTTGTGCTCATTTGAAAGCTAGTTCTGATGTACACTTCCTGAACAGCTCTGTTATATGTGGTCTCATTAAGATCAGAATGCACATCTGTGCAGGCTGATCTTAGTCTATATCATCTCATCATGCAGAGTTTGTGTTAGACCCTCAAACAAGGGTTTTGACCCTCATAAAACTGAAAATAACCTATTTTGACCCAGAGAAATTTCTCCTAGGGGGGTCAAAAAATGCCCCCCCCCCCTTGAGAGAAATTCCTTAGAGTCAAAACAGGCTTGTATCACTCCAATTTTTAAAAATTCAAAAGATTGATTTATTATTTAGTATCTTGACAAAGAAAGGTCAATAGACACTGAAACCATCAAAATTCTACTCACAATTTGCCTTTTCTATGATTTTGACCCCTTAAAATCCAGTTTTGACCCCTAGATATTCATGGATAAGGAGTCAATGACTTTTAAATTTCAAACACTAGCATGATCCCTGAAATGCTTTGTGTTAACTTAAGCGGGAATGTGCTGTGAACACCATAAGAAGGGTTTATACAGATTTTGCAATATTTTCTTTCTATTTTGTGCCAGAACTCAGACAATACAGCTGTTACAGAAGTTACACAGAGCTAAAGTATTTGAGGATGTGAGGGGATCCAAACATAACAGAGGAGACTTTGGTGATAATCACAGATTGTTCAGGTAAACTTTTTATTTCAAGTCAACAGTGTGATCTAGTTTACCCAGACTAAATATACAAATAGAGGTAGAGAGGTAGTTTAGCCCATGATTTCAACATGACAACTTTGAATAGTTGTACAGATGTTTCATTTACAAGTTGGTATATTTTAATTGTTCATTCACATTGGGCTGATTTCATTTTCATGATATTCATATTGAAAAAAATTTATATATGTCCCCCAAGTTGACCAGATTTTCGTAATGGAAGCTTGAATAAGCTGGTTTTAAATGTTATTGCTCACTTGCAATATTTTTAATAAATCTATTAAGGTGTTGACAGTGCATGTATCAAAGGTTTGAAGGGACACAGGATTTGCAAGTCTTAGTCTCAGAAATAAGTTGCAGGAACCCTCAAAACTATCTGATGTGTGTCCCTAGGACCCTATGTGGATCAATTTTTGAAAAGAATTATGGGCTGTTTTAAACAGTCCTCTATTCTTTTCTGATGATGAGCCTCAGCCTGAAATGTTCTTATCTATCGTATACCTTCTATAGTTTAATCCAGAAAATATTTCAATATTTAAACCAAAAGAAAATCAAGAGGAAATCTAAAAAGAAATAGTCTGTTTTCTAATCAGGGATTCTCAAACTATAAGAAATTACCAATTTGAGTCTGACTATTGAGTCCTTGGTACGTTGGTACCCCATTTTATTGAAGTCATGCTAAAACCCTGGGTACCCTGATCAATTTTATATTAATTCTTAAGGCTATACAAACAACTTACATGTTTATGCAATGATTTATCTAAATATTTACTCCCTTTTCAGAAAAGATGTATTGTCATCTGTTGAAGTAAATTTTATAATCATATTTTTATCTTAAATGTATATGTAGATTGACACTGGCATCTCCTGGAAAAACAGTCAGAACTCCTATAGCCCTCAGAAATAACTTGAAGCTAGCTAATCTTCAACGGTCACCCAAGAATAAGGATAAGCTAGCTATAGAGCCCACAAAACTGGACTTCAACAAAGGTGCTTCCATGCCCTCGCTGGCAGAAGAGACAAGTACCCTACCAGAATGTCATTTTGTATCTAAACCACTCTCTACAGAAGAAACTGAACAAGTCTGGAAGACTATTACATTACACAGGTATAGTGTCAGAATTAAGCACATGTACTGATTAAGTACACTTTACTGGCTTTTAACATTTGTCACAAGACATACAGGTCCAAACAAACACAGCCTACATTTTGATCAGGATTTACAATTTTTGTCTTTCATTAAACCTCATTTCCGTGGCTTAGCGCCAAACAGTTGTAACTGCAGTTACATATAGGCAGTCAAACTGTTTCACACTGAGCCATCGATTTGGTGTATTAGCATGGATAGTTGTAATGGTGTCGAAAATCTTAGGGTAGTTCAATTGGCAACAAGCTGTGATTTGACAAAATAGACCCCAGTAAATTAAGGGCGCAGCAATGAAAGAGCATCTTTTTGCATGCTTGTTTATGTGATGTAACAAGTATCAAAATAACTTAGAAAAAAAATAACAAAAAATTAAAACTGGGCATGCTATAATTTGTTAGCAAAATGCAGTGTTTTACTGCATTTTTTCATCCAATTATAATTTTCCCAGAAGATCTTCATAGACAATCAGAAAGCATTAAAGATTTTTTTTAAAGCGTATTTACCAAAAGAAGCCTATTTAGCAAAAAATGACCCAAAACTAATACATTTTTGTCTAAGTTACTTTCTAGAAACGTATGTTCTGAATTTGGGTAATTAATATGATAGTATGAAATTTGAGAATAGAAACTTTTTTGTTTTATTTCACACAAAGGATGAAAATATAGAGCAGAGCTCTTGAATTAAGCAGCCTTAGTTAGGCCAAAATGCAGTAAGAATATTCAATAACTTCATGTAGAGTAGTTAGACCCTATCTATCTAAAGAAAGAGAAAGGAAGACTAGTCAGACTGTGCATCGGTTTGCCTGAAACTGTGCTTTGTGTTAAAGTGAAATCATTAGAAATGCCATGCAATAGCTCATTTAAATTTTTACTTTCAGTTTACAAACAGTGCTTGGAGTAGACAGTCTAGAAGATATCTTGGATGACAAGCTAGTTAGTGGAAAATACATCATGCATAATTGTTTATATATCAACAAGAGTGGAGTTGTCACCAATATTGACCCAAAAGGTAAGTGCCAGTTTTTTGGCTTGGGAAAATAAAGTCAATAACTTAATTCTTGCTTTTTCTGTTTTTGGAAAATCTCAAGGGAGAACATTGAGAGAAAATTTTATGGGTCAAACTCGGTTTTATCACTCAAATTTTCAATAATGTATCTTGTATACTATTTAAAATTCTACTTTATAATTTTTCCCCTCATATTATTACACGAAAAGGTCAATTCACACCAAAACCTGTAAAATTCTACTAACAATTGGACTTTTCTGTTGTTTTAACCCCTTCAGAATTGGTTTCGAACTTTAGACCTCCAAAATTTCATGGTTTAGGAGTCAATGACCCCACAATATGAGCCCTGTGTAAAATGATAGGCCAGTAACTCAAATAGAGATAAGAGCACCTATTCTTGGTGGCTGAGATTCCTTCATGATCTTACATTCCCATTATAGAATCAGTTTATAGCTTGGCTGTTTTAAAACAAAAAGTTTAGGTATAGAACTTCCTAA
Source organism: Fragum whitleyi (assembly GCA_948146395.1). Taxonomy (NCBI): domain Eukaryota; kingdom Metazoa; phylum Mollusca; class Bivalvia; order Cardiida; family Cardiidae; genus Fragum; species Fragum whitleyi. The sequence goes on along the minus strand of OX411548.1, from coordinate 17,462,369 downwards.
ATTGTCAGAGTAATTATATAATCATGATTAGATTTAACCATAGTTGTATCTTGTGTATTATTTGAGCCTGTGCATGACATTTCTAAAATTTTAAATGTGCGACAAGCAAAGACTCTGGCCAGCCTATGCATCTTTACTGCCTGATCACTGATCAGAATCTTAACTTTGCGCTTTGTAGAAAGACAAGGTCCAATAATGTCTTTAGGAAGGCAGGCAAACATTTAATTATGCTACAGGGCAGGAAAGGTTGGTAAAAGTTGGCCCTTCACGCACATGTCAAATTGTTGGAAATATCACAGACAGGCTCATTTAAGATATATGTATATTTTCAGATCAGCTTCCACATTGGGCACTGTCAGCTATGAAGTGTTTGGCTTATTGTAAGTTACTTTGAATTCTTTTTAAGAGTGCTCACATTTAACATGATTCAATATTTATATGAATAACAAATCAAGATGATGCTTACTCCTTCTTATGTATATATATAGGGAATTGATAAAAAAGGGAATGCAATATATATGGTGAAGTTTTTTAATAATTGAAACATCAAGAGTTAATGTGAAACATCTAATTAAGTCATGAATAAGTAAAACTTCAGTCAATCTTTGCTATCCATTTTCAGTCTGATAATAGTCTTCGCTAAGTTCACATTTGCACTCCCTAATTTCTTAGACCATCATTGACAATTATACTTAAACAGCATGGCTGTCTAGACTGCTCAGAGCTTGTTTGCTTCAGGTTGATAAAATTGTTAAAAATTTGATTCACAAAGCTAATTTGTGAGTGACCAATCCCAAAGAAGAAGACCATCAAAGTTTTTTTTGTAATACACACATTTTGATCAAACATTGATTCCAATGCAGGTCAACCAGTCTGAGTGTTCCTACCTAAATTTTTCAAAAACATGATTTCAAGGTAGAATAACCACTTAAGACCTTAACAATTTTGCAGTCAAATGAAATCCTTGTCAGCATGCTTTTTTTGCAGTCTAACTAGGATTGATATTTTTCCTCTTCCTATGGTACCTCTTTGCATGACATATCACATTTATATGATTTTGTTTAAAGCAGTTGTAACTGCCTATGAACATGATAATAGGCAGTACCAATTGTTTTGCAGCCATTTATTTTCATTCTACTTCAGGGCCAGACAAAACAGACGACAATTTGCCAGATTATCCTGGATTTGAGAAGGATGTGTTTCGAGTGGTGAAGGATTATTTCTGTGGGCTACCTGAACCTCTAATGACACATTATATGTATGAAGTCATCACTAATGTCTTTGGTATGTATGGAACCTTAAAAAGAATGCTTCTTTGTTCAACTCTTGTGAAACGAAATAAAAATATTGTTAAAAAGAGAAGGGTTAAACTTTATCTAACATATTCTCAAATCTGAACAATGAGGTCCAGAGGCTTTTATTTCAAACATTCTATGATCAATTTTGACAGAATTTATAATGTTCATTTTGTTGTAGCGGCTGTTTTAGCACAGTTGGTAGCACATGGGACTGTCATTCTGGCCCTGGGTTCAATCCCTGACGGGGGCACTCATACTTTCTGGCATTTTGCCTCTCACCAATCAGTCGATAAATCCTAGACCTATGTGGGATAGCAGCTGGAGGCTAAGGAAGGATGAAATGGTAGTACTGGTGTGAGTATTACCAGGAATCTATTGTTAGGTGCTCCAACCACTACGATATAGCTGAAAGATTGATGAAAGCAGTATAAAATTCCATTCAAACAATCAAAAGAATCATTTTGTTTGTAAGACCTTTGATTAAGTGGCTCCTGGACTACTACATAAAAGAGTAATAATAACAAGTGTCAACACTCTTTTATTCGCTTTGAATTTGATGTTTCATCTATTTCATTTATTATTCAAGCAGGATATATTCTTTATTGAAGCATTAATACCTTATTCTGTGTTTACACAATATTATTAAATATGCCTATATGGTATAAACCAGTCATCAAGATTGCAAAAAAAGTCAATGTGAGAAATCAGATAATATTCAATATTGATGCATATACTGAATCAGTATTGTTTTCAATAGTATTGATAGTGTATGGGCCCTTTTTAAACCCTGTGAAAAGCCATTGAAGGATTTAAGTCTTGACTTGAACAAAAAGGAGATCAAAAGAACTCAATAATTTGGATCTCTTTGGTCCATTTTGGGAGTCTGCTATAGACATAGGCTATTTCTTTGAAGCACTAATTTTGATTTCATGAGAATTTGGAGCTTTTCCCTGGTAAATTGTGAAGAAAGCATTTGAGACATATTGAATATTTGGGGCTGAACTTCAGAAAAGAATTGAAGACTGTTTAAAAGCATCTTAAATTCTTCTCTGAAGTTGATTTCTTATGAGTCCTGGGGACTCACATCAGATAGTTGTTAGGGTTCTGGCTATTTATTTGTGAGACTTGGACTTGCAAGACTTGTGTCCCATAAAAACCCTGAGCCTGTTTATTATTTTCACAGTTATTGCCGTTATGCTTTAGAGCTTTGATAATTGCTTATTTCTCAGGCCTTTAATTTGGCTGCTTTTACATCTAAGGAAGTGAAGTAAATATTTAATACTTGAAATCTTTAAAATACATTGTCAAAACTACAAAAAAAAATGCAAAATTTGTATTGAGACATGTAACTCATTAAAATTGTCAAATAGATGACTAATGAGTTGGAACAACATGGAACTCTGTTGCAATTATTTCATGAGACAAAAACATGCATACTCAAACAAAATTATGTTTCTAATTTGTAAACACAACGAGATGTCCCAGTTTCGATCCCTGACTGTGGCACTCATTCTTTCTGACTGTTTGTCTCCCACCAATGGTTGATAATTGTAGACCCATGTGAGATATCAGCTCGGGGCTAGAAAAGGATGTGATAGTTGTACTGGTGAGAGAAATACCAGGAATCCATTTTTGGTGCTCCAGCCTCAATATAACTGAACAAATTGTTGGAAGCAGCGTAAAACTCCATTTGATCAATCTGATTCAATCAATTGTAAACAAAACACACACTCAACTGCCATTCTCTTTATCAACGACCTTTAAAGGTCTCATAAGTGGTTGCTTAAAACAGGGTTCGACATTAAGTAAGGGAAGTCCAGGAGTCTTAGACTCCTTATTTTCCAAGCGGGACTCTTTTAGTTGGCAAGTTCGGATTTCAATGCATGATCATATGTGAATATTTTGACAAACAAATGAGCAGGGCAGCTTCCTTTTCAATCATTTCAAATTGAAGATCTACTCAATACTAAAGTTATTTTGCAGATATAACATTTTCTTTACATCTAGTAGATACATTGTACTTTGAAAGAAAAAAAAAATCTTACAATTGGTGACCACCAGTTGTGGAAAAGAGGAATTCGCCTGTAACAAGCAATTTCTAATCTACAATAGTAAAGTTTCTTCCATTTAAGAAATCCTCCTTACTTTTAGTTTGGACCCCTATATTTCATAAGCTGGGAGTCTGCTTGACTCCTTTCCGCAGAAGTTAGTGTCATCCATAGAAGTTAGTGCCAAACCCTGTAATATGCATTTACTTTGTATGTGTTATAACTATTCATTCCTTTTTCAAGTAACCAATAACAAATGTTTGCCTTGCTGATTCTTTAAACTGTCTCACTAACATGTGTTACTAACTTGTGCAGTTCTCATTATTTACAATCATTGCATGATTTTTAATACCATTTAAAGAAAGTAAGTCTGTTTTTCAGTATCATAGGTTTTTCCTGGGTAACATTGTTGTTAATAAGGGTGGTCCTTTATTGAATTGTCATGACTCTGCTAAAATTTGATATGAAGTTTCTACATCTGCTTATGTCAAGGTCATCAATCGAGGTCAACTTTCTGCACTGTCCTGTGTTTGTCATCCCTGTGATCTAACCTTAATCTTGAAAAAGTATTTTGGAAAAGAAGAAATTTCATAAAACAAAATATTTTTTTCCAACAACATTTTCTTTCACATATGTCAGGATTATTGCATTTCAAATTGTACTCATGTTTATGTTTATCTGCAACCAATGTGAGTTTGATGACATCATTTTCTTGAAAATAGTAAAGGGTCCATTCATTAGTTTATTAACTTGACTTTTTGAGATCTGGGGATATTGTTTTACTGTGACCTGTCTGTCTTCAAAACTTTATCTAAAAACCTAGCAATTACTCCAAGGCTTTTTAAGATACATATTTTGCTTGATGATAGATCTCTGCATCGGCAGGTACCAAAATCAAGGGCATGTGACAAAGTCAAATATATCTGAGATTGTCAAGGTCAAAACTTTTGGGGGAAAATGCCTTTGGGGTATTTGTGTTTTGCGAACATATTTTCATGTTTGATTATCTTTGAATTGCATGTTATATCTTACATTTGATTTTATCTCTTTTTTATTTTGCAGGCTTCTCATAAATCTTCATTAATTGTTTCATGTTCATCGATCTAACTTGTATCATATTTTCTTTTGCATGCTACTTATACAGTTCAAGTTAAACAGCCTAAGAAGACTCACTCCTCCACTAAAACTGTTCATCAACAAGCTAACTCAACCCCTAAACGATTAAACACTTTTAAATCTGTTGAAAACTTGTTAATGAGTATATCTAAAGGATCAAAAACTTCTTCAGAATGTCAAGATACATCAGAAGGCTACAGTAGTTCAAACATTTTAGACTTGTCACCTATACCACATGAATCAGAGAGTCGACGTACAGACAGACAGACAGCTGAACAGCCATCAATTACGCGATATGAAACTGCATTTGGACCAGATAATAATACAGTTACCAGGGTGTTTTATGCCGGTGGAATAGCAACTGATTTTAACCATGAAAATGGAGAGATGGAGAATGTTCACACTCCAATTGAGACTCATTTTGATTCGTCACCAGAAGATAAGTCATCCTCCTTTAACAGAAAGAGTGTTTTAAGGACTTCCATGAACAATATTTTTAACCGAGCAGCTTCAGTGAGGCGTAAGAAGAGTAAGAGGGAGAAAAGCTCGACCAAGAGGCGGAGTTATGATAATTATTTAAATGATGACAGGACTTACAGCTGTTCTGTGGGTGTTTATTCTAGGACAATGTCTGACGCATCAACGGAAGATTTCCAGCGACTGACTAATGATCACTGTAGATCTATGTCTGCTAGAGGTCTAAATTCTGTAAGCGATGGAAAGCCACCAAAACATGGTGGCCGAGTAACTTCAAAGTCTGTGTCACATGAAAGTTCTCACTCTAAAACCCAACCTTTGACTGGTGGCAGCAAAAGTTTACGCAGAAAGAAATCCCTCTCTAGTGCATCCCTGTTTCATAGAAAATCCTGTAGTGATAGTGTGGAGGCAGGACCTGTTGACATACAGAGAATGACTGACAATACATCATCCAATAAGGTTGAGGCAGAGCCTATTGGTGGGAGGAGTTTAAGCATGTCAGACCTTGCTATGGCCCCACCTATTGAGAATGAACTGCAAAAACAGTCCTTGGTAAAAGTTAATGAAAGTGAAAACAGTAAGTCACGTGTCTTGGAATTTTAATGTTTTGTTGTTTAAGTATAAGTTTGTAATTTGTGAAGGTATTTAAAGGGCAGCCCACTTCCGCAAATCATTTAAGAAAATAATTGAAAACAATAGATTTTTCTGTAGAAAAACAAAATCTTTTCATAAACACATACATATTTCTTATAACTTTCTAAATGACCAATTAAACTTAAATGACAGAAAAGGTTAAGTAAAAACAACAAACAAACACTAAAATAAAAAAAGAAAACTAAAAGTGTTAAAATTCAAATTTGTTCATTTCCTATTTATGCCCAGCCCCTTGGCCACATAGATATATTGGGGGCATATTGGTTTTGCTGTCTATTATTTGTTTGCCCCCCAAAAAACCATAACATCGGACATTAGCTACTTTGTGTTGGTAAGGGATAGATCCTTTATATTTCACATAAGCATTTTTTGTGAAAGACCTTTCTGTTGGTACAACTTTCAAAGTCACCTGCTAAGGGCAAGATTATGTTTTTCAAGGTCAAATATGTTGAAAATTTCTTAGAAATGACAATGACAGGAGTTTGGTGTTAGACAAATACATTTTGCTTATTCACATTTGAGGTATAAATTTTCACTCAATCCATTGTTAGGTGCTCCAGTTTCCGCGATATAACTGAAAAAATGTTGAAAGAGGCGTTAAACGTCATCCAATCAATCAATCAATCTCAATTATTTTTCGTTACTACTATTACATGTATTTCCCTTTTCATATTTGGGTTTGGCCTTTTTAATCTATGCATGATGCTTCAATATCATTTTTATCAATTCATATCATTACTGGGCATGAACAGGTTATCAATATTTCTTTATGACTTGGTTGTTATATTGTAGGTGTATTTCTAGAGGAAGGTACAGATAGAATGATCCAGGCCCTTCAACTGGTATTACTGTTGATACCCCCTGCCAATAGACGAAGACTTCACCTTCTACTGCGACTTATGAGTAAAATATCTACCAATGATAAGCTGATATTGGACGAGGCTCAACCATCAAGGAACCTGGTAGGTATAAACCGCATTTGATGTACGTGTGGTTATATATGCAACATTAGGATTTTATCAACCAAACTCAAGACAATGTAATTAGGCCAGTAATGATTGGAAAACTTGCAGATGAAACTGTGTGAGAACATCTTTTAAAAATTATCATAGCCTAGGAAAAGGATAGTAATTAGAAAAGAAGAAAATGTGGTATGGAAAATTACATTTGCTAATGTTACATTGAATTTTAAAGAAAGTTGCATGTAGATATCTAATAGATTATCATAAAGTTTTAATTATCCTATGAAAAAAACAATGAATTCTACTTTTTCTTACTAACCTGTTTAGGAAAAATTCTAACGGGTAAAGAGCATGTTTTTAGAGCTGTTTCATCAGATATTATTATTCTATTTCAGTTACTAGAAACGTTTTACCGTGCCGTGTTAGTGTCGCAGGATGAGAGTGACATGGACGACCTACTAGTTATACAGGTTGTGGCATTTCTCATGGACCATTATACGGAGGTGTTGACTGTCCCGTCAAGTCTGAAGGCGACTGTAGAACAGAGGATTAACAAACTACAGAGAACAAAGGTAAAACAATTGGATCTGAAACAAATGTACTAAAGACAGTTGAAATGAAAGAAAATATTTGTAGGCTTAAAATGATTTGGTTGAGCAGTATCATTCTTTTCATATTAAAGCAAAAGACATTTAAATAAGATTAAAATACAAAGATGTTTTAAGATAAAATGTTCTAAATATGATTGAAAGGCTAAAAATTAAAATCAATAAAATGTTAATTAGTATTTGAATTAAATTGGTAGAGTGCATATGATTAAAGTATCAGATTAAATCACGTGCAAATGTGCCTTTAAGTTAAAATTGAAAGTTGAATTTAGGATATAAGCGTAGCATGCTTTATATACTATTCATGATAACTTGAGTCCCACCTAACTACTATATTTTCTCACCTTGATGGTATATAGGAAATTCACCCTTTCTTGGACAAGGCGGTGTTTATTAGAGTAGGTTTTATCTCATCTTATTGGTCCACACTCACAAGTAATATTGTAAGAAACCTGTTGCCAAATGACAGAATTAAGGTAGTGGACCCATAAAAGATCTGCAAAATTACGGAACTCATGAACTTTCACAATGTTGACCGAGGTTTCCTAATGAAAATCATTAGGAAATCACTGTTAACACTTTTAAAGGTCATTACTTCCTAATCATTGCGAAACTATTATTGGTTTAGGTTTAAACCTATTTATTTTACATCGATTGGGAAACAAGTTCTTACAACTTAGATTAATCCCTCTCGATTCTGCTTCCTGGAAAATTCACCAGTACTCGCGCCGAATGTGTGGGCCAATGAAAGAACCAAGATCGATAGCCGCACCCGGGAATCGAACTCAGGACCTTTAGGTCTGGAGGCCGACGCTCTACCTCTAGACCACGGACACCACATTATTGGTCTACTACCTTAAGGTTGGTCCATATTGAATGTTAGGCAGAGTGTTTAAGAGTAGATATAAATAAAGCAAAATTTTCCATATATTATACAAAATATTTTTTAAAAGGAAGAAATTTATTAGCCTCTTCACCTGTCTTGAAATTCCCACTAATTTAACTAAAGTGTTTGCTTAACAGTATCAGAAACTGGGATATTATAGTAACTAGTTAATTTGACAGGATGAAATTTGGTAGGTTTGTAAATTAAAGTGAATGAAATAGGCTTTTCGCCACTTTAAAAGTTTTATGTATCTAACCCCCTAAAAATTAGTCATAGAAAAATAAATTTATTACTTGTGTGTGTGGAGTATCCCATAATAAGCAGAACAATATTATCATACATTTAACAAAATCTAGGAATATATTCTCTGTTTACATACAGTGTTTGAATGAGTAAAGAATGAAGTCTTGATCAATGCACCTGTCATATTTTTGTCCACAGGGCTTAAAAAGCTTTTCTTTTGCTATGATAATTATACATTGTTGAAACCGTCATATTTCATGCTTTTATTTGTTATTACCTTATTTATCCAATGAAATGTATTCATATTGTCTTGTGTATGTTTGCATGTATTTATGTATCCATCCCTTTTGATTGCTTTTAAAATGTGTAATATATTCATTCATATCATAGCATGCTCAGACTATATGTTTGGTCTACATTATGTACATTCTTAATAAAAGGAAACTATATGTAGTTTTAACATCCTCAGTCTTGATTGCATGTTCAAGTTATTTTGAGATAATTGTAAGTGCCTATATGCACCTACAATCTTCTTTGAATAATGGCTCTATATAATTTCTCTTTACTTTTGATGTATTGCATTTATAATGTAAAGTATAAAGTAATAAAAATTCAGTTCACAAAAACTTTTTATGTTTTGTTCTCTGTCCAACTTTTCTGAGGCACAACTTTGGAACTTACACTTTGATTTTTGAACATCGTAGCTATTTTCTTTATCCCCTTATCTGTAAAACCCTGTGTGTCAGATCAGCGTAATTATGTTGATGAAATATTCTATTTCATTTTCAAGCTAAGGTTCTGCTACTCCGCTTTGTTTCCTTACATAAACATATAGGGAGTTACAACTGTTTTGGGCTGAACCATCGAATTGTTGTTTTGAATATTGGAGATGATAACAATGATTGCAAGCAACATAAGCTTGAGCCAAGAACGAAAAACATTATATTTTTTGGTAGGAAATGACATCATAATGGATCAGCTGACGTCATTTCGCAAACAGCATTATATGTTTTGCGGAATAACATTAATTGATAGATATTGCAATTTTCTCGATTTATCACCAAAATTGGGGTCATATTATAAATGGAATATCAAATTTGTGCTCATCAAATACCGAATTTATTAACCCTTTCCTGTTTTACAAAATTTTGGACCTGTCCAAATTCAAAGGTTATGCAGACGTAAAAAATAAAGTAGATTTAATTTGAAAAATAATCATTCAGTAGGGTAGGAAATAGTGTGGAAAAAGAAGAAATTGCTTGTCAGAAGCAATTTCTTCTTTTTTCACAATGTTTTCTCAATCATAAAATTACAGGCACATAAAAAGCAGGGATTAAACAGCAAAGGGTTAAACTTGTCATCTATAAAACAAATAAAAACTTGGCACAGCCTCGTTTTTATCCGTTTATAGATGACTTGTTTAATAAATTCCGTGACCACTCATTCAATATCCTCTATTTTCTTTTCATTCTTCGGAATATAAAACTGTACATAGATAAAACCTGGGCTAGTTCTAAGAATACTCTTCATTTCTTCTTTATTCTATAGAAAACTCTGTTTTAGACTTTATGATATTGTATACTTACTTAATAAGCTTCTTTTAGTTATCAGTAACCTTGCCACTAAATGTGCTTACCTGCTTATTAACTTATGCTTATGTATAATTGTGTAGGTGTCGTGTGAGCCCTTGCGTCAATGTAGTAATGAGGTAAAGGCATGTTCCCTTCCTATCCTTGATGTCCCCACCTCTAACTACTTGTATTCCTCAATAATGAATTTCTGTCTGATCTATTTTTCTTTCATCCCTATACCCTTGATAAATACTGAGGCATGTTCTTTTTTGTAGAGCCCACTTGAGTGTGAGACCATTGTCATAAGGACAGCTTGCATTGTATGTGCATTAGTCTGTCTAACTTTGTTTTGACAGCTGCCATCATAGTGCAGATGGTAGTGCACTGGGCTGTCAATCTAGAGGTCCTGGGTTCAATCCCAGACGGCAGCATCTATGACCTGTGTTAGGTAGCAGCTGGAGGCCAGGAAAAGATGTGATGGTAGCACTGGTGAGAGAAATACCAGGAATCCCTTGTTAGGTACTCAAACGGAATAATATGACTGAAAGATTTTTGGAGGTGGAGAAATACTCCATTCAAGCAAACAAACAAATTTGTTCTGACAATTACTCCTACATTTTTGGATTGATTTTAAGGGATATTTGCTCAGTTGTTCTACATGATGATAAGATTTGCTTTTTTGGAAAGAAATTCCAAAGTCAAAGTTAAAATTGAGCTAGTCAGAAGATCAGCCCCTTCATTGGTTTGGTTTAAACCTATTTATTTTACATCGATTGGGAAACAAGTTCTTACAACTTAGATTAATCCCTCTCGATTCTGCTTCCTGGAAAATTCACCAGTACTTGCGCCGAATGTGTGGGCCAATGAAAGAACCAAGATCGATAGCTGCTCCTGGGAATCGAACTCAGGACCTTTGGGTCAAGAGGCCGACGCTCTACCTCTAGACCACGGACACCACCCCCTTCATTCATGGATGGCACTGGCAGTAATGGTAGTACTAGTGCAAGAAATACTATGAATTCATTGCTTGGTACTCCAGCCATCTCATTTGGCTGAAATATTGTTAAAACTGGTATTAATACCCATTAAATGAACAAAGTTTATGAATGGAATTGAAAACAGCATGCTTAATTGTGTGCCACCATGGGTAGATATGCCATTTGAAAATTCAGATATATTGTCATGGTCACAGCTTGAGCTCAATTGATTAAATCTGGCTTGTCCACAACTATGGTCAAAAATAGAATCATGAAATGTCTATGCACTTATAATTAGACAAAGCCCGACAAAGCCCGGGGGGGGGGGGGGGATGTTATATGACGGCTTTGTGATAGCTCTAGTTACTATAGCAAGTGCAGTTTCTTATCAAATATGTCAACTCTCTGTACAGAACATTATGACATAGAATTAAGTTACAGTGATGTATGTGAATTACTGCAATGACTAGGTGGATACATATGCATGAATATGCCTTCAAATGTATGAAATTTAAAAAAAATATTACTATGTTGCAATGAAGAATGGAACTCAGTCCACTTGCTCAGTATCATAAGTATGCCATAATACTTATCCACTCAACTATGCAAATTACTGCATATTTTTAGGTATAATAATGACAACCAAATGGCATGAAGGGTTTTCAATAACATTGATTGATCCAGTGTTTATATAGACTATTGCAATTTTCATGTTACTTATACATAAATTTTTTAAATGGATTTAGAATTAACTTGGTCAGATTGGTCCCTATTACAAGAAGATTTTGATGGCTCCGTGCAAAAGAGTTGCAACTGCCTATATGTTCATAGGCAATAACAACTGTTTTGTGCTGAGCCATCAATTAGCATAATAATACATATTTGCAGATTGCTCTAAGGTCTAGGTCAGACAAGGGCAAGGCGATAGATTATGGAAAAATATTGAAATTGCCTTCACAGAAGTTGTCCTTGTACAACAATTCAAGTTGAATGTGGGATATTATGGTAATGGATGTTTTGTAAAGCATGCTAGAGTATGAAGTAGAATGTTTTTTGGTATAATTCATTGTTGATGAAATTATTTTGAATAACTTTTTGAAGAAAAAAACTTTTTGATTAATATGATTTATGAAATAATCATTAAAAAATGAAGGTTAGGAAAAAGATAAACAATTTTTATGCCCCCGTATCGAGAGATCGGGGGCATATTGTTTTACTCATGTCCGTCCGTCTGTCTGCCTGTCTGTCCATCTGTCCGAAAACTTAACCAAACTAAACCTTGCCAATATCTTCAAGCCTATTCAAGATTCAAAGCTAATATTTGGCATGATGATAGATCTCAATGATCCGCATCCGCTGGTACCAAAGTCAAGGTCATCTGTCAAGGTCAAACTTTGAAAAAAAAAAATGCTGTTACGGGGGCATTCGTGTTTCACACATCTTGTTTTATGAAGCATTTATATTTCAGATATGGTTATACCTGGAAGTTTAAAATATTTAAAATACCAACATGTACATCTTTTGTGATCTTTAAAAAGAATTAAAATTTTCATAAGGAAGAATTAATTACGAATATACCTTATCATAAGCATCCAAACAGCTGTTTCCACAATGAATATACAGTGTAATTTGAAAAATGTTTGGAAATTGAAAAAAAAACCCATATCTTTTCTTTATTTTTTTTTTATGGATAAACTCTACTGCATTTTCAGCAAAAATTTCCTATTTGAATAATGATTTAAACAAAATATCTCTTATCAAAACTTACATCCACACAATTATAGATGTTGTTGTTTTCACCCTGTCTTATTAATTTAACCCTTGTCATGCTGAAGCCAGAAAATTTATGCTTTTGCAGGATGTATAGACATGTGCAGTCTGATCTTAGTCTATACCACTTGATATTAATTTTTAGCTTAGCTGTTTTCAGAGAGAACCGAAGCTATTGCTATAGCCTTTGTGTCGTTGTATTTGTCGTCTTTGTGTAAAAACTTTGACATTTTATGATATCTCTGGTTGTAGTGAAAGCATTTACTGAGAACTTTACACATATGTTCACTATCAAAAGAGCAACCTATGCTATCAACGGGGATAACTCAAATGCATTAGAGCAAATTATGCTCCCTTTTCTACTTAGATTTTTTCCACCATCTAGCACGCAAAAGTTGAGTGTAGGTACCTGTAGGAGGTGCTCTTGTTAAACCAGAAAAGATTTAGAATTGTAATTTCAAAATAGATACTTATTCTGACTTAGGGTAACCAGTGCTTTGACTGCTTTCAGCACTTTTGATTTTAATGCAATTTTGCTATGAATTTTATTCAGCATGACAAGGTTGTGTTCACCCTGTGTTATTAATATTGTGTTGTAACCCTGCACCCCTCTTCACTTTACAGATACGCTATGCTTCTGCCGATGATGCAACCTCTCAGCATTTCTGTAAACAGGTTTCCATCGAGGAGTACGAGAATCAAAAACTGACGTCCTCGCAACAAGCCCTTGCTTCCCTACTGGAGGACATTATAGCTGACAAAAATATGGCCATAAGAGAGAAGAGGAAAAAGTTGAAGCAGGTAATTTTAAAAAGTCATAGGATGCAATTCAAAATCAAGTAGGGTCCTCAATAGCGTTGGACAATTGGTTTCAAACCACAATAAATAGTTGGTTTTTTAGTTGGAAGAAATCAATTGGACAATCACTTTCTTAAAAATTTATAAAGGACTCCCAGTATCATCCTTTGAAGAAAAGAATGTGAAAGTTCAGTTACAACTCATGACCCAAAGACTCATTTTGCCGATTTTATTACTAACTCCATGACTCAGCATGAAACAGTTGTAACTGCCTATAAACATATAGGCAGTTACAACTGTTTCATGCTGAGCCAACACATTGATGTAAGTTTTGAAAACAAAATATAATGGCTTTCATTTATGTGTAAGGGCCTAATTAATTGATTATGAATTTTCTTAGTCGATTATCACAATTGGAAGCCCAAACCAACTGATTATCGATTATAATCGATTAATCTGTCCATCGCTAGTCCTTAACAAGATCACAGCGGCAAATCTTATAAGAATTCTTGTGTCTATATAATATTCTAAAAGCCAAATGGTTTGCTGAAATGTCCTGAAACTTGACCAGAATGTTTGATTTCCTTCATGAAATCTTGGAGGAGTCTGAAATTGGATCAATCCGGGTCAAAAACAAGGTAATGGGGGCACTTCTTAGGAAAACAATTCTTTGCAATCTTGAGAACTATTTTGGCTCAAATGTCTTGAAACTTGGTCAGAATTTTTTTCTCTATGGTTTCTCAACATATATTAAATAATAAATTTGGGCCAAATTGGTAACAAACAAGGTCATGGGTCATGGGTTTTTTTTCGGAAAAATCTTGTTTAAAAAAACACTTTTTTGTCTTTTTTGTTTTTAGTCAACTCAACTGATAAATTCAGCATTAAATGACCACCATATCTACCATTGTTGCTGTTATAAATAATTAAAACAAAATGGTTCATAATGAAATGTCAACATAAACATTACTTTATTCTTAATGGCTAGATTGCTGACCATTTAAAAAAATAACAACAACATTTTCTTTTTTGCTAAGAGGAAATAAGAGAGTTGCAACTAACAATTGGTCCTATTATTTGTCCTGTAGCAGTTTTGTACATAAACATGTTTATGTTCATATATTCAATGGTTATAGATGGCAGAATTTGTGTTGTAACTGATAATTGAGCCTGTGCGTGACATTTCCAACAATTTGAAATGTTCGTGACGTGTAAACATTGAGAGGCTCAGACAGCAAAGAAAACTGTATATATAAAGTTTCCTGATTGTCTACAGATACTTTGAGACCTTATCTATCTACTAAACGCATAGTGAAGACTCTGGTCAGACTGTGCGGATGCACAGGCTGGTCAGAGTCTTTGCTTTGTGCATATTTGAAATTGTTGGAAATCTCACGTACAGGCTCAATTATCATTATATGGTAAATGATTGACCATTGTCAGTCTATTCTTTGTGTAATAGATTAAATATTGAAATTTTAATGATTTCTGTATTTCTAGTTTCAGAAAATATACCCAGAGATTTACCAGCGTAGATTTCCCAGCAGTCAAAGTGACAGTGACATGTATGGATCGAATCCCAAAATTAAACAACCTCTGCTTTCAAAGCCACTCCTTAAGCTGAAAGGACTTCGATTATAGATATATGATATTTACATCAATAAACAGTCTTTTGAAAAGTTGGTGAAAAAGTTGTTCCCTAATAATTTAGAATTAAGGATGATTCCCTTATCAGGTTTTTTATGCCCCCGCATCGAAATATTGCGGGCCTATTGTTTTACCGCTGTCCACCCATCGCAAAATTTAACCAAAAAACTTAACATTGTCAATTTCAAGGCTATTCAAGTTACAATGCTCATATTTGACATGATGATCGATCTCCATAATGCCATCTACAGACATCAAGGTCATGTGAATGTGACAAGGTCAGGGTCATCTGTCAAGGTCAAAATTTAAAAAAAAAATGTCTTTTTGGGGGGTATTTGTGTTTCACAAACACATCTTGTTACTGAAGAAAATATTGTAGAGAAAGAAGAAACTGCATGTAACATTTTTAGCTCACCTGAGCACAAAGTGCTCAAGGTGAGCTATTGGGATTGTAGAATGTCTGTTGTCCGTCGTCAGTCGTGCGTCATCTGTCGTCCACAATTTCTTTAAACATCTTCTCCTAAACCAGTGGGCCAATCTTGATGAAACTTGGCAGAGATGTTCCTTGGGTCAAGTTCTACCAAAGTTGTTCAAATAAATGCACCCTTAACTTTCCCTTTACCCTTAACAAAAAGGGTGAAAATATGAAAATCTTTAAAAATCTTCTTCTCTGAAACCAGAAGGCAGACAGCTTTCATATTTGGTATGTAGCATCATCTTGTGGACTTCTACCAAGTTTGTTCATATCAAGGCCCTGGGGTCATATTTGGGCTTTGCCCGGGCCCAACCCTTTCTTCTCTGAAACCAGATGGTAGACATCTTTAATATTTGATGTGTAGCATCACCTACTGGGCCTCTACCAAGTTTGTTCATATCAAGACCCTAGGGTCATATTTGGGCTTTGCATGGGTACATCCCTTTATCTCTTATGAGCACAAAGGGTGAAAACCGAAAATCTTCAAAAATCTTCTTCTATGAAACTAGATGGCAGACAGCTTTCATATTTGGTATGTAGCATCATCTAGTGGACCTCTACCAAGTTTGTTCATATCAAGACCCTTGGGCTCCACCCTGCCGCATCCCTTTTAGCCCATCTGAGTACGATGGGTGAAAATAGGAAAACCTTCAAAAATCTTCTTCTCTGAAACCAGAAGGCAGACAGCTTTCATATTTAGTATGTAGCATCATCTTATGGACCTCTTCCAAGTTTGTTCATATCAAGACCCTGAGGTCACATTAGGGGTCCACCCAGGGGCATCCCTTTTTACATAGAATCAGAGAGCAAAAGGCATATCTGTCTTGCTCTTCGCTGAAAACGCTCCATGGTATTGATCTTAGGCAATTATCTTCTTTTTGACATCTGCCTATCTAATTAATGTGATGTTCGAGGGGTCAAAGAGACTCAGGTGAGCGATCTAGGACCATCTTGGTCCTCTTGTTTTTCTTTTTCTACAATATAAGATAGTTTTACATTCAGGTATCAACAACTTTTCATTGTAATCTGTAACTTATTATGCCCCCCTTTGAATAAGAAGGTGTATTACTTTGCACTTATAGACAATTTTTGGTCTGGTGCATGTCTCAAAAAGTATACAAGGTAGAATCATGAAACTTCACTTGTGGATAGATCTCATTGAGAAGTGCAATGCACAAGAACCATAACTCTATTTGTCACATTTTGTGAGTTATTGCCCTTTGTTGATTTACAAATAGTATGCCAATGACCTGCTCTAATTGGGGTGGGACATGTTTTACAAACATCACTTGTTTAAATTTGAACCAATCTAAATTCCAAACAAAATAGGAAATGGTTTACCTAGACATTATATAAAAAAATGTAAGATCAGAAAAATACATATCTATGGCTCAGAGTAAAACAGTTGTAACTGCCCATATGTAAAGCCAGTTAGAACTGTTTTGCACTGGGCCATTCAAGTTGATTGATTGAAAAGCTTTAGCTTATTAATGTCTCTCAATTCTGCTTCCTAGAAAATTTACCAGTACTCGAGCCAAATGTGTGGGCAGAACAAAAACAAATTTATAGCCGCTCCTCGAAATCAAACGCTGGACCTCTTGGTCAAGAGGCGGATGCTATACCTCTCAATCATTGACTTCAAGGGATATATTGCCCCACTTTAATAACATTAAAAAGTATATAAAAAAAACTAAAGTAGGGTCAAGTCTTTTGGTAATTTCAATGATTTGACTGATATTATCAAGCAATATTATGCAAAAAAATCTCAATTATCCATTGGATAGTGTTAATAAAAAATGGGTTATTTGAGAGAGAGGAAAAATAGGAGAGCTTGGCTTTAGTTGCTGATATAAACTTATTTCCTTATTATTACAACATTGTTAATTTGAAAAATAAACTTCCCCTTATGAAATGATTTTTTTACTTTTTGTTTTGGTATTTACTTACCCTTTTCTATTTCATAGATTACAGTATTGCATCTTTTTCGCTAAACATTAAAATTTTTGCCCAATGAATCATATTCCTCTCGATCTCACCTTTAAATAGAAAAAAAAAAAAACCAAAACAACACCATATAGTCAATCTTGTTTGAGTGACTATTTTAATTAAACAACCATTTTTATTTAGTGACTGTTTTTCAAAATTCCCATCTTTGGATCAAAATATCTTGAAATATAGTTATTGTTGGTCTAAAGATGATTGAAAATGAATCCTATGTTGTATAGTTCACCAGAATCATCTGAATGAGACAATTTTAATGAGTTTTAACAACACAGGATTTTAGGGATTTTGGCAGTAAAATGCATATTCAATCAAAAAAGTATATTTCTTAATTGTATACGAAACATGTATTATGTGGCCATTTCCTTTAACAACTGTTTTTTTTTTTGTGGTCCTGTTAGTGGTTGCTTAAAACAAATTTTACTGTGTTTGGAGGTTTATTGGAGTCAGCATGTATGTTGGTCAAAGATATATAGAGGATAATAGTTTGTTTCTGTGTAAGATTGATTTATATTCATTGGGTGAACAACAAAAGCTATATTTTAACGAGTGGTGGAGCCACGAGTGAAAATATAGCTTATGTTGTTCATGAAATGAAATATTAATCCATCTTACTCGAAAAACAAATGATTATTCTATTTCTTTATTGCAAAAATGAGACAAAATGTGAAATTTCTAGGACATATTCTCGTAAAGCGCGTCATTTTGCATGTGATTGCTATGCAACGTTCATTGTGATGTCACTTATTTCGCCCGGCATAGATGACGTCAGATAGGGTGAAATGCACAAAAGCAGGGTATAAAACTTTGATAATTTCACTGCTTTTGCGATGAGATCATCAAGTGATAATCTACCTTTATTTCTCGATAAACCACCAAAAAGCATTAAAGAAATAGGAGTCCGCATGTATGTTGGTCAAAGATATAAATATCCTATTGTGGTTATAGTTTGGTGACCTTTTACAGAATTATGACCGATTCATGAAAAAAAAATGTGTGCTTGCCTTTAGCCTTTTTATGTCAGCTCAATATCTCAGAACCAAATTCTTGTCAGAATTATGTATCAAGCAGAATAAAAAATATTATATTTTGGATATGGTCAATTGACTTAAGACAGACTTCTTACCATTTGCAGTATAGTTTTTCTAGCAAGTTTTTTAATAGCTAATGGAGGATTTTGATACAATTTGTTATATACCATAATATTATAGAGCCCATGCTCTATTAAAATCCAATCCCCCTTTTCAGAGGTTAAAATTGACCATTTTTAAAGTGATTTTACAATTTCTTGAAGCCTCTAATGCCCATGCGCACAAAAGCAATGTCACTTAAATTTCAACAGAAGTTTTAAGCAGCTTTTCCCAAATCAACAGTTAATATTTTGTGCAGATTATCTTTATTTTTGGCAAATTTTTCACCGTCTTAATCAATATCGATTGTTTCCACAAAACAGTTGGAACTGCCTATATGCTTATAGGCAATTACAATTGTATCCAACTGAGTCATTGATATGTAGCATAGCCTCTAATAAAAGACCATCCCTTTCTAGTGAAAATGCCATTATTCTAGTAGAACCCCAGGGTTCTTGAAGGTTTAACGGTATTTCTAAAAATCACTAATCCCTATTTATAACCTATATTTGTTTTTTACAAATCTAAGGTTTTATTGTCTAGTAACAGCGCAGTTTTATTGACCTGAATCTCACCCCTGCTATTTAAATAAAAATCTGATTATTCTTATTCGGCTTTGCAACTACTTTTGTAGGAATTAATAACAAATGGTATTGAATGTAATATATTTTGTTAATTGATAAAATATGCTGGTAATTGTTGTTTAAGCATTTTTTCCACAGAGGATAAGTTTGAATCAAATAAATCAAGGTTTTATAGATTTAAATGTATTGTCCTTGATTACCTTCAAAATTTCACTGATAAGCATTGCAATAAAGTTCCTCAACCCAAGGGTTTTAGTCAGACATTGATGAAATTGGGACCAAAGGACCCCATAATTGGGATTTTAGGGATCCTTCATTAATATTGGGAGTCCTTGCTTTATGTGTAAACTCTTTCTTTTAGGCTATTATAATGTAGTATGTACATTTAGAGCAGTTCCCTAGCTAAAGGTAAAGAAATTGATGGAAGTATTAACATTTGGAGCTCACTTTCAGGAAAGTATTTAGGACTCAATTCTTTTCTGCAGCTGGTCCCCAGAGGGTCTTTGGGACTCGCATCACATAGTTTTAGGGTCCTGGCTACTTATTTCTGCCTCTCAGATGCACAAAACCTTCAGGACTTTATATTTGAATTTATACTTGAGAAAGTATTGTGGAAAATGAAGAATTTGGTTGTAACAAGTATTTTCTACCATTATCATCATATTTTATCCAACTTTAAATGATTTCTAGAAATTTTCCATTTTTTCTGCAATCCCTTTTGATTTGGACCAGTTTGCAATTTGAAAACAGAAGGGTTTAATTTTGATTTGATTGTATGTCTTAATTTCTTCAAGATGTTTTAATTTTGGCAATTACTAGAAAAACAATATTTGCACTTCAGTGGCTGTTTTGTAGCTTGGCTGTTTTTGCAGGAAACAAGGATACTTCTAAAACATGTGTCAGCTGTTTTGTTGGTGAGCTATAACTGAAACTGGCTTTCTCTTGTATTACTACAGGTATTCATATGAAATTTCGAATATATTTTCATCATCAAAAGAGCAATGTATGATACCATGCAAAATCAGTCTAATTGCATTTGTGTACAAATCCTTTTTATCAAGATTTTATTTACTATCTTGCACCACACAGCCAAACATTGGCGCCTGCAGGGGGTTCTTGTATTACCCCAAGAATCTTTGTCCTCTGGTCTCTTGGTAAAATATTTAGAGGATATTGAATGAGTGGTCCTTGAATACTGAATTTATTAAACGAGTCGTCTATAAACAGATAAAAACAAGGCTCCGCCAAGTTTTTATCTGTTTTAGATGACAAGGTTTTAAATTCGGTATTTTATGAGCACAAATTTGATGTTCTATTTATAATATGACCTGAATTTTTGCGATAAATTGAGAGAATTTCAGAAATTTATCAATGCAAACTATTCCACTAAATTTATAACGCTGTTTGTAAAATGACGTCAGCAAATAGTTATGGCGTCATTTTCACAATAAAGATGCTGCTATACGTTCTTTGCTCATTTGCTATTGATATTTGATATTGTGTAATATCAAAAATATTCAACAGGTTTATTTCACTCTCATGACATAGATCATATTATAATAGTGATTTAAAAAGTGTATCTTAGGGGCCTCATTTTAATTAAATTTATCGAGTTGCATCACTTATGTTTAAAAAATGGTCATTTGTGAACATTCCCTGATATTGACTCTTCAGAGCGCTGACGGGGCAAATGGATCTTGGGGCCAATGGATCTTACCGTGCATTTTAAAATAATAGTTTCACTTGTTATATTTGCACCTTTACATTGTATATTAACCATGCTTTTCTTGTTGTGTTCTTTGTATTACTTGTTGTACCATTTATGCCCTTAAACTTAAAAAAATTATACTGGTAAAAGTGTTGGAGAATTAGTTTGTGTTTTTCATTAAAATCAAAAAAGAAAAATCATTGCATCAAAACTTTTGACTTGGCTCTTTTTGAAGAAAGCCTAATGCAATGCTATAAAGCCATGGTTAAGCTGTCGTTATTTGCTTGATGTTTTGTTACATCTCTGTTACAAATAAAGATATTTACTTGAAACATGTCCGTATCGTTATATTTAGCGCTGCTTGGCTGTACCAGATTATTAAATGAGATGAAGTAGGGTATCTTTGAATGAATATCAGGGCTTAAGGTTATAAAACTTTTCTCAGGCTCAGGCTCAATTTTTTCAAATTTTAAATTGAAATAAATGTATGAAAATAAAAGATAATATTAATAAGTTGTTATTTATAACAACTTATTAATATCATCTTTTATGTTAATACATTAAAATGAGTATTAAAACAGAATTACGGCTTTAATCTCAAATTGAAATTTGAGAAAAGATTGAATTGAGGATGAGAAAAGTTTTATAACCTCGGGCCCTGATCTGGATCCAAAACCATAAAGTAACCATTATTGAAAGTGGCATGTCTACCAGTTTTCTTCAGACTAAATTCAAGTTGGTAAAATGCTTGCGAAAGTATAAAGGTTGGCACCCTTTACATTTGCATTTTTCGAAAAAATAGTCTGAAGAAGAAAATATTAACAGATCTAATATCCTTGAAATATAATACAGGTATATGGGTATGTGCACTTCATGAGAGTTTCACTTATGCGAAGCTCAAATTCATTCCATGGAGGCCTATACTACTAACCATTTTACAAACATGAACAGTTCTTTGAAAATCTTGTAGAAAAATCAACACGTAGCTTTTATATACACCTCAAAATAAGTTTTGAAACACTGATTAAAACACGATCTTTACTAAATATAAGAAAGATTTGGGTGACTGATGGTCGATTTGTTAATAGAAATTTTAGTTTACGAATGTCTGTCTTGCGTCTTCAACAATAACATCGTTAAAACTGTACATAGGAGCCAAAATTTAACCTCCATGAAACTTGGTCAGAATGATTTGTCACATGAATGAACACTACCAAAAATTGAAACACTCCGTTCGATATCACGGGAAAAGGGGCCTTAATGACAAAATCCCTGTCAGCAGTGTAGAGGCCATAATTTTTGCCGAAACTTCTCTGGTCACAAGAGTGAACCCTATTGAAAATGGGTGCATTATGTTTGATATCTCTTAATTCTTCCATAAGAACAAAATCCATGTAAGCACTCCGTGGAGTCCCAAAATTTGGTCCAATCTTCATCAAACTTAGTCAGATTGTTTTCTTACCACAAAGATGAATCTTAAGGAAAATAGAAACGTTCCGTCAAAAATCACGGGAAAAGGGGGTTTTAATGACACCACCCTTGCTAGTATTATAGAACTCGCATTTTTGGTACAGTCTTCATGAAACTTGGTCAGAATGTTTGTCTGTCCACAACTTGAGGATCAACTCTATTGAAAAATGAAACATTCTGTCAGATCGGGAAAAGGGACACTGAGGACCAAATCCTTGATAGCACTCCAGAGGATACAATTTTGCATGCAAGCCAACATGCGAAGCCAGGTAAAATTGAAAAAAATTGTTTACACCGTTTGGTGATCCTAAACGCAGGACCGGGTACATAATTTCTTCTCGACACTGCTCTAGATAGGGGTATTGTCTTTAACTTTTAATAAACGTTAAAATCAAAATCGCAATGTTAACCAACGAGGGAGGTGGAAACTGAAATAAATGATATTGTTTGAATTTTGTATGCAGAAAGAGTATATTGACTACAAAGAGAACGAAATTAAAATGAAATTTAATAAGCTTGTAGTCGTCATGCAGATATGCACACTAATGTAGATCAGTCTTTTGATCGCCCTTATTGGATTTACTAACCATTCTTATTATGTTCACGGCGTATCCCTGCTCTTCAAAAAGCTATCGTCGAAAGTATAGACTAATATCAGCCTGCACAGACACACAGTCTGATATTTTCCTACACTACCTGTTTTCTACTTTATGAGTGTGAGAAAAACTTAAGTCAAACTGTCTGAAATGTTCTAAAATTGGCAATTTGTTTTAAATAAATATGTAATTCAGCAGGATAAGGGTTAATATAAGATGCCGTATTTCTGCAACGAGTCACGGGATAACAGTATCGTGGTAAAAAAAACTGGGATAGCAGTATCGTGGTAAAAAGTAAACTCGGGTAGCAGTATAATGATAACTTAATTTAAAGAAGGTAACATGTTAAGACAACTAGGCTTATTTTCAACATGGCCTTCTAACAAATTCGTATTAGAGAATTAAATGAACAAACATGCACTTTCCCACAAAACAATTTCAAGTCAAACGCACATACCCGCGCATGTGCACGCACGCACGCTCAAACCTGAAAAAATGTACATAAGCTTCAAATTTTAATGAGTTGTATTACTGACAGATACTCAAACGCGTTAATTACATTGTGTTTCTCATAAGAAAAAAAATAGATAAAAAGTGAACTGGGATAGCAGTATCGGGTAAGAAGAAAATTGGGATAGGAGTATCGGGGTAAAGAAAAATCTAGGATAGCAGTGTCGTGATAAAAAGAAAACTATCACAACTACGACGTATCCAGGATTTCCACAAATGAGGTTCGAAAGTAACATAATGGGAACTGGCTTTGTAATTATTATCATCAAACTTTCATTGAATTTCTCCTTGAAAATGCAATAATTAGACTACAAAGGGGGTTCAGTTGAACCATCTCAGGATCCGCCGTTATGCGATGTAATCATGCTTCCTGGAAATATCACGTTTTCTCGTTGATGTGCCACCTACGACGTTTTGGTTGTCAACCTTAAATCTTATTCCTCTTCACAAAAAACAGAAAAATAACCATTCGGATGTGTTTGAACAAGGACCTTTTTAGTTATGTATGACAGTCTAAACCCATATGCCATTAGATCTACGGTTCTTGGTTCTTTCATTGGCCCATACATTCGGCGCGAGTACTGGTGAACTTTTCAGGAAGCAGAATCGAGAGGGATTAATCTAGTGTAAGAACTATTTTCCCAATTGATTTAGAATAAGTAGGTTTAAACCAAACTACGCGTTTGAAAGAAAAAGCTGAGAATTGGAATTGTCGCAATGTTTTTACTAAGAAAAATATAATCATGATCATGATCATAGCTTGAAAATTTTTCATGGTGTTGCTTTCTCAAACCGCATTGCAGATGTATAACACCGTTTTTAGAAATTCTCCTACTTTCTTTAACCAAGAAAACCGAGTATATGAAACATTAAAACGATTTTCCTTTTTTTCATTTCTAACCGAACTAACTAGGCCTACTAGAATGCCAAATGAAGATTTGTCATACCACCGTGCTACATAAGGTGTGAGCTGGAAGTCCAATGACGATCGAAAAAATACTTTACTTTAGACAAAGGCGTTAATTGTAAAATGAGAAGTACTGTATTACAACGATATTGGCTTCCTTCAAGGCCCCAATGTCTTTCATTTAGAACAATGCATAGGAATTATTAACTTGTTAACAAAAATGATGAAAAATGGGACATACCAAATGTATTTTTGCAGTCATATTATGGACACCTTATTTTGGATTGCTCTTGTTTTCCTCAGGTAGGTTCACTTTTTCTTTAATATGAGACTGTCCCTGACATTTCCATTCGTCAGGTGCAAACATTGAGACTGCCTCGGTGGCCAAGTGGTAAATGCACTCGACCCGTTATCTGGAGGTCCGTGGTTCGAGCCCCACTGTCACCGGATGTGTGTTTATGGGCAAAACGCTTAAAAGCCAGCCCCAGTTCACCCAGCTGTAAAAATGGGTAGCAGTGGGTTTAAACCACTGACTCTCTCTCAGGGACGTGAAAACATCAGGATTGAGTGTTCGAGAGCGATTCTAAAAGCTTAAGTTTTCTTCGCAATCGAATTAAAATAAATCAGTTTAAACTAAACATTGAGTAGAGAAGACAGCCACATACTGTAAATATACAGTTACCTGATGGTCTACAGCTACTTTGAGACATTATCTATCTACGTAACTCATGGTAATGACTCTTGTCAGACTGTGCGGATGCACAGGCTGGTCAGAGTCTTTGCATTGCGCATATTAGAAATTGTTGGAAATCTCACACACAGGCTCATATCGTTTTCTGTACCGTTTATATCATGCTCCTATTGTCTTATATTGGCTCTGTCCAGGTGCATCCGATTTGACAAAGAATGTACTTCTTGTCCGCGTCTTTAATATAAGAGATTTGGCTTTGATATCTGCTATTTTATCATCTAGTTGACCCTACCAAGTTTGTTTTTATTATGTCAATGTGGTCATATTTTATTCACATTTACTGCTTAAATTGAATGAGGAAAATTCTTTAAAACTCTCGAACAACCCAACAGAGTGGTTTGATATTATAAGTATGATATTAAGTATGAATTTTTTGAAGGTTTGCAATCAAAGAAGGAAATCGTTTAATGGCATTCTTCTCTAAAACCAGCCCAAGAATTGGACATTAGTACAGGATAATGCTTCATGTAAATTGCACGAAGTACTATACAAATCTAGGGGTCATCACAAAATTATTGTAAGTGCCTATAAATAAAGGGACTTACAATAATTTTGTGCTGACCCCTAAAAATATATGTGACTTATCACGCCAAATGGGACCATCCGGGAATTATGTAAAATGAATTATTGAAAAGGAGATTTGATCCAGCATAGGTCAACCAGAGGTCACAATCAAAAATTCTTCCGCTGGAAGGTGGATTAATCATTCTAGATTGAGAAAATAAGCACATTGCGAAAAGTTTCGATCCGCGCAGTCTGACTACGGTCGACGCTTTACGCACTTTCAAGATGGTCCCTTTTCGCGTGACGGGTCACATATATAAATGATATTTGATTTCTCTAGCAAATTCTTCACTGGGTTTGGTTGGTTATCCTTCTATTAGTACCTTAGCGTAATATCTGTATCGTTTTAAGTTATTTTCCCCTAAAATATATATATCCTTTTTCCTTTGTCTGATATAAAAAAAATGATTTGCGTACAATCTACAGCTGAAGGTCAATGCACAAACGCCACATATCCTCTAGAATTGACGGCTAGCAGTACTCCACAATATATAACTTCACCGGATTATCCTGGTAGTTACCCTGCGTAAGTTTAGAGACGTCACATATCACACGAAAAGGGACCATTCATTTATATATTTTTTTTTAAGATCTTAAGGACGAATCATTATCTTCCTGAACCAAAAGAATCATGTTCGACCATGTCTATCATATTTAAATGTCGCAGTAATTTCTCTACTATTATTTTTACCATGATTATAAATGAAGTTGTTAAAGTTGGACAATTTGTTTGACCCGAAAAAAGATATATAAATTTTATTGACAGAGCAGTAGGCGCCAAATGTAACCCGAAAACAACCCGAAAATAAATATAAGACTCCGTCGGGATTCGATCCAGGGAACTAATTGTCCTTAACCGAGTGCTCTAACACGTCGCTATAAAATCTAGAAAAAAGGTAAGATAAGGCAGTACAAAACCCCTTAGAAACGACCCGGGTACTGTTTAAGAATATATGTATTCATTCTAGATTCAGAAAATCGATCAACAGCAAAACATTTTATCTTAGCCAGCCTGCAAAATTTGAACAGCCCGACCTGGGGCCTGTTTAACTAAACATCTTATGATCATTATAGTTCGTAAGTCAAAATTTAAAGTTGCTTATACAGTTGTAACAAAATGTGAAATTCTGCCATGCATCATCATCTCATTGGAATCGTCTTCTAAAGACGATTCCAATGAGATATTGCAAGTCAGAATCTAACAATGAATGAAAACGTCAGAAACGATTTGTGATTTTGACTTACGATTATTTATTTGCGTAAGAACTTAAGTAAAACGGGCCCCTGGATAGATACTAGTCGCATTTTTCAAGTGATCAAATACGTATAGTCGATCTCATATCAGCGAACGGTACCGAACTGCTGTCTCTAAGCACATAAAAATCGACGACCAAATCCAGAGCTCAAGTCACGGCTGTCAACATGCTGAAAACAGTTGCTGTTGCCAGTTACTGAAGAATGAAAGTTATAATTATAGGAACTCGAGTTGTGCATGGCGTATAACGGCCACAAACAGTTCGTACATCATATTGAACATCGAAAACATAACCCTGTCTGCTACCGTGAATATATTATGTACTGGACAAGATACTTTAACGGTATATGATGGGTGTAAGTATGAACATTTTTTATAAAACTGAATTATCAGGCCTGCGTCCAAAATGCATGATAGTTTTCGAACGTTTAGAAAAAGTACCCAGCTTTGCTCCTGCACTCACGGGCACAGCTAGGTAACATATATCAAACGTTTCGCTAATAGCTTCATCTTGAACATAGACTGCTTATTAAACTTTACATTAATCTCATTACTCCTTTTTTGTAAGATTTAGTAAAATAAAAATTACTTTAAACGATTCATCTATGGGTTTACAATAATTGTGATCTTTTTTCTATTTTTCTTGAACCTTTTTAGTTAAAACTACATTGTATTTGTTTATGTTGGATAATCAGAGATTTTTTCCCAAGAATTCTATTCATTCAATTTTATCAGTTAATTTCCATCTCTTATCAACTTGTTAGCCTGGCGTCGTTAGCGTGAATGCATGCGTTGACGTTGACGTTAGCTTAGTAAATTTTAACCTAGGCCCATATCTCTGTTGTTTTTTGAAGGTATCTTTTTTAATTAGGCAAGTGTGTTCATCACCAAAAGAGCTTTTTAAACTCTCAATGAAGATAACTCTGAAAGGATTTTTGTAAGAATTATGTCCCATTTTTATACGCCCGAAGGGTCGTATTATGTTATCGTCTGCATCGTCTATCTATCCGTCTGTCTGTCCGTTAGCAAATTCGTGACCGGTCCATAACTTTGAAACTATAAGGCCTATGATCTTGAAACTTCTTAGGTGTATAGATCTCATGGCTAGGATGTGCAGAGCGCAATAACCCCAACTCTACCATTTATGTTTTTTGAGTTATTGTCCTTTGTTTGATTCAGTTTGCAAATTCGTGTCCGGTCCATAACTTTCAAAATACAAGGACTACGATTTACTTCACATGTATGTAGGACTCATAGCTAGGGTGTTTGATTACATTATCTCAATCTGATTGAATTTGTGAATATTTTTGTAGTACTCGGGTACATATAATAACTTGAAGAATAGTGATGATATCCATAAGTAATCCACAGTTCTTTAATTGCCTAAGAACACATTTTACCAAAGACAATTGGGAAATCCAACATTCAAACAAACAAACAAACAAAAAACACTACCATCATAATAAATACAATATACTATAGTGTTTGCTAGAAAATACATCCTTAGGATCAATAAAAAGTTCAAAACATCACCCATTTATTTCTGAGCTTCGGGCGTATTATATCACGCCAAGCGTTGCTCTCGTTACTACTTTTATCAACAGTATACGTAAACTGCATCCCAGCGTTGAAATGTGCACGCTGTGCTCTTGATGAAATTATAATGATATTCTATGGATGATTAAGAATTTGTTACGGCGCTCGAATGAAAATTTTCAAGGAAATATATTTGCTTTATTTTGATACCATGAAAAAGTTGGGTAGTACAGTTGTACAACCAGTTTAACTTAAATCTATGATCAATATTTGTGACGCGTTGTGCAAACAAAACCACAGAGGAACTAAAATAAGTATTTGAAAAGGGAGTAGGAGTCAGCAGGGATTGTCTAGATGGCGTATGAATATAGGGTGTGTTTCTAGTTTAGAAAATATACAGAAATCAAAAGGTTTCGAGCCTAGTCAACACGTGGGATCCCCCTTTTTTTCACACTTCCAACATGATCTTTATATTTTTCAAATTATCACTTTATTGACAGAAATATTGACATATGAGCATGTGCGTGACATTTCCAACAATTTCAAATATGCGCAAAGCAAAGACTCTGGCCAGTCTGTGCCTCCGCACAGTCTGACCAGAGTCTTCACTATGTGTTTAGTAGCTAGTTAAGGACTCAAAGTACCTGTACACCATCAGGTAACATAACACTTTTAGCTTGTGGCTGTCTAGGCCTCTCAATGTTTGAACCTCATGTACGTGTCAAATTGTTGGAAATGTTACGCACTGGCTCATATTTAATTTACAGAGAATGATAATGTGTCGTGTTACAATATTTTTTTTCTAGATAATGAGACTTACGGCCAACTTGTGCAAGTTTGTCTAAACAACGCAGACGACGTCAACTCACTGTTCCCTACGTCAAACGACGTATACATAACATTTACGTCAGAGAGTTTGCCATATGCTGGATATTTCAACATTCTTTACTTTGCAAATGATTCTGGTAAATGAATTTCAAAAATTTATATAAAAGATTAAAGCTGCTTCCGATTAAATTCATATTTCGCATAAATTGTGACATAAAATTGATAAGAAGTTTTTTTTCATATCCAAAGGACCTTCTTAACCATTTTCTTTATAATTTAAAAACATCTTTTCCTAAGACTGTTGTTGTATTTTCCATTTTAATATAAACTTATGTTTGTTAAAAACATTGCTTTTTCTATCTATCACACAACAAAACAGTAAAAGAATAAAATTCATAATATCTACGATATCATCGATGACAACAGACATATGACGGATTTTTCGGAATATTCCGTAGAATCGCCGAGGGTTCCCGATTGATGACGGATCCCAGCAATCGAGAACCTTCGGCGACAATCGGGAAACCTCGGCGATTCTACGGAATAGACCTCGGGAATATTACGGGGACATCCATGAAAGCGCGTCATTTCGCACGTGGGTTTATATGACATCACAAATATTTCTGAGAATGACGCTGCGAAAACTAAAATCAACATAAGGTAAAAATCGGGCATACTATGATTTGAAAACAAAACGCAGTGTTTTACTGCGTTTCGCTTCCAAATCATGATCTGCCAAAAAAATCTCTATAGACGGTCTGAAATCATTAAAGGAATTTGCTTTTCTTCAAGCGTATTAAGCAGAGTACCACCAGGAGCCGAAAACCCTAAAAATATACCAAAAATTACTACACTTACGTCCGAGGTGCTTTCCAGTTTACGGAAATGTCCGAGCGATGTTCCGAATGCCTTCGGCGATTCTACGGAATAGACCTCGGGAATAATACGGGCGCAGCCATGAAAGCGCGTCATTTTGCACGAGGGTTTATATAACGTCACAAAAATAAACGATCCCGCTAAAGATGACGTTGCATAAAACAAAATCAACGAAAGAAGAATACCGGACATATCATAATTTGATAACAAAACGCAGTGTTTTACTGCGTTTTGTCATCAAATTATTATATGCCCAAAAGATCCCGAAAGACGATCGGAAAGAATTAATAAAATTTGATTTTCTTCATGGGTATTAACCGAAGTAGCCGAATTACCTTAAAAATTACCCAAAATTACTACACTTGCAACCGAGGTACCTTTCAAAGTACGGAAAAGCGCGAGCGATGTTCCGAATGGGAACCCAGCTGCGAATAAAAAGTCTGTCGCCAAATCAATTTTGTCTAGTCCGGGATCGAAATATCGCAATATTAATCCTTTACTTGCAGCATCTGATCTAGATTGTAATGGTACTGTTACTAGGTACGCGTCATCTGATACTGGAATCTTGATGTCTCCATTAGCAACAAACAGGTGAGGTATCTAACAATGTAAAACATTAACACATATAAACATTTATAATTTAAGCAGCAATTGTACAATTGTCCTTATATGGTTTTCAATTTATACTGGAACCTGATCAGTAGCCAGTTTTATCAAAACTTTTAAGACGCATTTTTGTCTTACCGATGACTTACCACATATTTAGGAGAAAAATCACGTATCACCAATCTATCAATACCCATATTAAGTGGTTGTTGTTGTCACTGTTTTGAAAGTCATCAGTAGGACAAAAATACGTCTTAAATGTTTTAATGAAACAGGCCCCAAGTTAGGGCGAAAGATCACTACGTATTTGACTTTCCAGTTATCAAAACTCAACTACGGGATAGGCATTTATTGTTGTGTTAATCTCAAAGTGACTGCTGTCTTGCAATAATGTTACATTTCTTTTGTCACCACAAAAGAGTGAAAACAAGAACCCGTTTTACGCTGTTGGTTTGACAACACTTTATAACTCCGGCGTTATCATTATTTTTGACGTAGATTATATCGATAGGTCAGTGCAACACTATTGTAAGTGCCTATATATTTATAGGCACTTACAATAGTGTTACGCTGACCCCACGATATAGATTTTCATGACTGTGTATGAGTACAAGAAGTAGTAGCGATTATACTATGAAGACGAAGTTCAATTATTTCAATTTCTAAGACATACTACAGCAAAACCTTCTCTTTAATTTCACTTGAAGCGTGTTTCAGCTGTTTACATAACGAAGCCGGCTTGATTGAAAGTATAGTTTAGTTTTAGTTCGTGTGTGTTCGTTTGTTTGTTTATTTGTTTGTTAACAGTCCAGTGAGGTGTAATATAACGTTCCTCGCCCATCTGGACAATAACTTCACCTTTACTCTACACTATATGAATCTACTCGGCGGAGATTGCTCTACGAGCAGTTTAACTATTTATGATGGTAAGTATTTGAGTCAAACATTCAAATGCGTTATTCAAGCTTGTTGATATTCTATGTATTTTTTGTTTGCTTTGAATGAGATTTAACGCCGCTTTCAACAATTTTCAGTAATATCGCGGCAGCTGGAGCACATAACAATGGATTCCTGGCATTTCTCACACCAGCACTACCATTACATCCTTTCCTAGCCTCCAGCATTCTGTCGAACCAAGGTTTGTAAACGAACGTTTTACTTATCGAGAAGAAGCTATCGATTCGGTACCCATTGACTCGTGAGGATGAGCCTCCATCTACTATTCTACATAGTTCTACGATAATTATCCCGTTGGTGGGAGACAAATAGTCAGAAAGAATGATTGCCGTCGTCGTGGGTCGAACTCGGGACATCTAGATATTCTTTGTAACATCATGTAAACAGGTTTTATTGGATTCGAAACGACTTGATCGATCATATAAAGATTTTGTACAGGTTCTAGCTTAAATTATGCAGACATGAGATGCGTTATTTGAAGGGTGAATCCTCATAGAATCTCAAACGTTGTCTTTTTTATCATCGTTATTAGTAAAGAAATAATTGAAGATTGGATAAAAACTATTTTTTTCTTAAACATTTTTATACTATTTTCAAATGTGCGGTAAGAGGAAGTAACGCTAATCTGTCCTTTTTTTATTATGAAATTCTGTGTTGTGGTACTCATTTGAATCGTCGCGAAGGGACGATTCAAATGAGTATCTTCAACATAGATTTTGTGCAAGCGTTATGAAAAAAGAATTTATTTTAATATAATTTCTAAAATTCCCGCTCTGTCTACACCCTTGTTTTTTTCTTGTACAAAGTGTAACTTTGTCAAAGTGTTAATGACAAGCTTTTCTAACTGATTCATCCAGGAGACTCCCTGAACGACACTCTATTGCACCAAAGCTGTACCACAGATACCGTGTACGCCTTCAGTAACATTTCCACGTCGGATACCACGGCTTTTATGGTGTTGGATATACCACAAGGGAATTACGGTATTCTCCTGACATACGTCACAAATCCATGTAATTATTCTTTTGAGTATTTTATTCATTTCGTCCTCTTTACACATCTAAGATTATAATCAAGTTTACTGCTCTTAATACAAGAAAGTAACCATAAAGAGCATACAGTGATTAAAGGGAGGGGGTGACTTTTGATCACGGGCTGCCTTTTGTAGACCCAAAAACATTCAATTACTTTTAACCATGGAGATATTTCGCCAATCATTCATTTCTATAAGCAAATCGGTGAAGTTATATTGAACTTTGCATTTATATATTTTCTTGAGGATTTTAGGATTCGAACAAACGAAATACCATCCGCTCAAAAGTAGCTCTAAGACACTTAGAAAAGCATTTTCAACAGCTTCATTGGGCGATCCGAATGCCGTTAATGCGACTTTTTTCATACTTACAAATAATCTCTGCTTACAAAATTTTAATTAAAGCCTCAAATGTTAATGAAACCTCGCCCGCTTTGCTATTTCACTCAATAGAAACTGTGCTGCGTTCAGGATGTCAATATTCCGCTTTGCACGCAAGTCCACGTGCAAAGCGGAGTATTATTTTCAAACAGTTTGCAACATTGTCTATCTGGACGCAGGGGAAGCCTCAAGAAGAAGCAATTGTACATGTTTTGCGATCCTGCTTGGCAAACCTAGCACAGCATGTTTATTTACTAAGTGGTTTGAACCTCTTTATTTTACTTCGAATGGGAACAACTCCTGAAAACTTTGATTTATCCCTTTCGATTCTGCCTCCTGCAAAAAAATCAACAGTTCAGGCGCCGATAATATTAGCCAATGAAAGAACTAGTATTGTAAACCGGGAATCGAACTCGGGACCCCTTGGTCAAAAGGGCGATGATCTACCTCTAGACCACGGTTACCTCAAGTACACTATTCGTTTCAGATACGAATTCTACGTGTGACAACGAAGCTGTTCCTCTTACTGCCGTGTTTAATACAGAAAACTATATTGAATCTGAGAATTTCGGAATGGAATATTCAAAGTAAGTATTGAAAAAGGTATCTTACTAAGATAATTCAAAAATTAACTAAAGGAATTAATCAAAAATCTGTCAGATTGGAAAAAGGATGAAAACAACAACAACCTTGAAAAACACCTACCTTCGAGCGCACTAAACAATAAAATAAAATAAAATAGGGTGAGAAAAGATAAACGATCAGGATGCACACCCTAAGAACTGTTACAACGGAGAAATACCTCTGCATGAAAACATGTTAAGGATTCACAATGAAAACTGTTAAGGCGTCTGCTATTTTTTTTAATACATGTCGGTTTCTACATTATTTGCATAACCAGAAGACACGTTAGACTTTTTATATATTCCTGCTCCCTTCCTTAGATAATGAATAAACCTGGTTGAAATATTTTTGATATTGATATTTCGGTAAAAAAGAATTTTGAGGTACATTTGATCGAAAATCAGTGTTTTGTCTACTTCTTTTTGAATTTTTACAACAGAAAGAAGAAATATTGAAACATTTTATTTGTTTGGCGTTAAAACCCCCTCAGCCTTCTCTATTATACCCGTTATCAGAAAGGAATGTCTTCTGTTTCGCAAATTATATGCATTATTTCAATTTTATGTGTATGTTACAGACTCTGCCTAATTCTTTTGGTATGTTACAAGTTCTTCCCTACAGCGTTACAACGTCTGTCATTTATATTGCATACAAAAATCCCAGTTTTCTTGACGCCAGGATTTTCAAAAAACACAAATAGAAAACGCAACGAAATCCGAGTTATCTTATATTTAAGTCTTTTCCTTCGAAATACGAGGTAGATGGGAAGAAAAGTCCCAAAACTTCATTTTATGCGATGTATCTAAAATAACCCTCTGATATCCTTTCTAATTCATGAAAAACAGAATGCCTTCCTTCTTTTCAATCGTATCTGCCTTACTTTCAGGATAAGAAAGCGCTCTAAAATGTGAATTAAACGAATGCCTATACATGGTAGTCTAATCAACATCGTAAAACTTTCACCTGCTTTAAATGAAAGGGATCTTGTGAAGAAAGTGTAAGCTTAAAATCCCAAAATCGAAATGGATTGAACATTTTCAAAATCATCGGTTTAAATCTCTTCTACAAATGACGGTGTTACGATTGTTCGCTCAGCATTTCTCCAATATAAAACTTTTGTTCAAATAAATCTACATTTGCTGTTCTTAAAAATTGAAAAATAGGGTCGTGGTGCTTATTTTATACGTAGAAATGGGTACAATCACCAAAGTGTGTTGTTTAAGTTACTTTTGAAATTCTATGGAAAATATAACCCTGAAGTGAAATTACTTAATAATATATAAATCCAAGCACAAAAGGCCCTGTTTTGCATTGTGATTGTAAATGGACACTAATTTGAACTGAAGTACAACATACGAGAATTGAAGGGAAAAACCTGTATTCGGTCTATATAAAAAGTCAATCAAACCTTCTGAACTATCTCCTAGATTTATACACATAAAAGGTCAAAACAGCTAGCCATGCTCTGATCTAAAATATTTTCTGAGAGGATAGACCCGCCAAATTACTATATGGTTATAGTTTTTATTTTTTATTTTTTTCGAATTCACAGGACATCCACGAGAGCCTGGGACGCTCTACCGCCTCCTTCCATGCGAAAAAGTTCAAGAACTTGTTCTTAGACGTTCTTGAACGTTAATTGGCAATTCAAGAACAATCGAACTAGCTCTTGAACCAGTTCTAGAATTTCAATCATTCTGTGAAAGCATGAAACAGATTGAACGAAAGCAGTGGACTCTTGTGCTATAACGAGTATATTGTAATTAAATTTCCTTTATGCCCCTGTTCCTTTGATGTTTTTCGAAGTGATTTCGAACAAAAATATTCTGATGTTGGTATAATCATTATGTGAAAATATGAAGCAAATCGGATAGAGATTGTGGACGCTCTCGGGAAAATAAGTGTAAGTTTACAGACGGGCGGACGGTTAGATATTAAGACAGACGGGAAATCATAGCTAGAATAGCTACTAAATCCCATTCAAATAAATAAAACAAACCAAATGTTTTCCATAAGATTCTGTAACCTCTATCAGTGATGTAGTTACTATACTGTAACACTTTCTGTCATGCACCGTAACATATGCTATATTATATTTTTTCGATTTTTTTTATTTTTAGTTGTGAAAATTGGGAGGAAAACTATTACCAATTTATACAATTGGAATTATTGTTTTGAGATTGCATGAATTTCAAATATGAAACGCAATCTAAAAGCTTTTAATGGCTTTACTTTGGAAAAAGACAAAGAGTACTTAAATTTTCCTTTAATCTTCAAAGTTCTAGCTATTTGCAGGATAAGATATGAAAGTAAATGATTATGCGGAGTATCAGACTGTATACTTGTTTTTTTTACATTCGATTGATAAAAGATCACATATTATTTTGAAAAGGATAGTGTTTTTGTTTTCCGTAAATACAGAAATCGTACCTGTTTTCATTGCGAATCCTTAACATGTTTTCATGCAGAGGTATTTGTCCGATGTAACAGTTCTTAGGGGGTGGGATGTACTGGTTTGTGAAATCTTTGTTAACACGTAAACCTCGGGTGTACTACTTTACCCATCGACCTATAGATGCGGACGTATAAAATCTTAAGATTGTACATTTTAGAGTCCATTCAAGCCACGATGATGTCACCTTGGCATGAATATAAATCTCAATGATACTCCTCGCTGATACTAAGATCATTGCCGTTTGGCAAGGTCGGTCTTCTAGATGCTTCATCCTATTTAAAGGTACAGAGTTCGTGGTAGCAATGGGATATCTGCTTATACCAAGATCATTTTTATCTAGTAAGGTTAATATTTTCTATCGTGGGCATCACTTGCAAGTTTCCCGATTACTTGAATATTTTTCAAGATACAAAACTCATGATGGCATGATGATATTTGCTGATAGGTCTACAAAGATCATTGCAATTTGGTAAGGTCAATATTGTCTTTCATGGGCAACACTGGAAAGTCTTACTCGATTACTTCAAGTCTTTCAAGATACAAAGCTCATGACATGGTGATATGATTTAATATAATTGCTTTCCATCAATTTTCGTGTATTCTGATTGGCCGAATATTGGATTTATTCCCCAACGAAAAGAATTTTGAGCACGCAGCTTTTTTCACGCTTAGGCTATACGTAGTCCTGCAAGAAATGTGTCTCATTATGGAGAAATTGTCCCATTTTGGCCTCATGATTTTAAAATTGTAAGATATGAAGAGAATATTTTTTTTAATTTCATAGTGGTATGAAACAAGAAAAAAACTAATCACACTCATGTATAAA
The DNA here is from genome assembly GCA_948146395.1 of Fragum whitleyi. Lineage (NCBI taxonomy): Eukaryota > Metazoa > Mollusca > Bivalvia > Cardiida > Cardiidae > Fragum > Fragum whitleyi. The sequence goes on along the minus strand of OX411548.1, from coordinate 17,425,241 downwards.
TCCGCAAATATACAGTGAAATAAGGTTTTTAGTTTTATACCCCAATGAAATTTAAAGAAAATAACCTCTTCATCTCCTAAATGATATCTTTGACGTAAATCATTTGCCAATGTAAAAACCATCTTATGAGGTCATTTATCAAGGTCAAGCGTCTGAAAAAAATGCCGTTTTGAGTCCTACCGTCAGGATGCGAAAATATTAGTACACTTTTGAAGATTGGACTCTGCTTTGCAAGTAAGAAGCCAAGCGGATTACAATTTCAAAAATTATCTGACGTTTTCATCTTTTTCATCTTTTACAGTCGTCTTCGATGTCGCTGGTTGATAACAACACAGAACAGTTCGATGGCAGTAGAAGTGTATTTCCATAACTCGTCATTCGGTCTCGAGTACAGTTATTACTGCGGTTATGATTATGTTATCTTATACGACGGTAAAATATACTTAACTCTAAATGCTATGTCCACAAATACATGTTCTCTTAAAACCTTAACCGTTTATGACTAACTTGTATTTTTTATCTTAACTCCTGTCAAAACTGACTACCTTTTTATAGACCGGGTTTTTGACTATTGGGTTCCATGTTCCTTTCCGTGGAAACGTCTTCTAAGTAAACGTGTCCCTTACCTTGCTTGTCTGATTCACAAAGGTTTGGCGAAAATCTTTCATTTGCATTAAAAGACATTATTGCAAATAGCAATAAACCGTTTCAAAATCTTTAAATTTTCGCTGACGTCAAAAGTTACGTCAGAACGTTATCAGTCAAAATTGGGTCTACAGAGGCAAGCCAATAAAAGTAGCCGTTGCACTATCAAAAAAAAAAAAAACAAAAAAAAAAAAAAACCAAAAAAAACTTCAAACTGTTTCTGAAACAAGATTGGTGGCTTTAAGGACGTTTAAACTGCTTTTAACAATTTTTCAATTGAATTTCAAAAACTGTTGCAACTAACAATGTGTTTTAGTCTTTGCTCGTTACTGCACGGACAAGGTAGCGACATCAAGTCGTATTGTTGTTTGACTATAGCGGACCATTAGCACACTAACAATTGACAAATCTGGTTGCTCATGTAAAACGCTCAGTATATCCATTTATAAGCCAATTTTCTAAAAGAAATTGGCGATTCGAAAGCCCGCTTAATAATTGTCAAATCAACTGTAAGCGTCATTAAGCAATAGTTTCCAAATTTTATCCTCATAAGGAAATTTTTCACAATGATCACAGGATAAATGCCTACCCGACCAACTCTCCAACCATACAATGTGAGTGAGCTACGAAAGATCTATCAGACAAACTGCAAAACTTTTTGACACTGATTTATTGTTTAGGCATCATAGTAGAGTTCACTTGCGAAATGGGTGCTCTTATTCATGATGGAAATACCAATTGTACGCTTGTGAACTTTTTTTGATAGTGGTGTCAAGCAAGGCGTTTCTCTTTAACAAGGGTTTCCAGTAGCATCATTATTTTTTCGCATACGTATGTTATATAATTGTTCTGCCAAAAGTTGTTAAGAAATATTACATTCATTTCAATTTATATTATTTGGACGTTTCTTTTGGAGTAAAGTATAGAATTCATAAAATGTTTTTGTGTTTCACCTGAAAACTTTCTCAAATTGAGAATTTAAGCAAATGTATGAGCATAAAAGATAATATTAATAAGTTGCTTTTTATAACAACTTATTAATATCATCTTTTATGTTCATACAATTGTATGGTATGACAGCTAAATTAAAGCTTTAGCATCAAATTGAAATTTCAGAAAACTATCAGTTGAGCATGAGGAAAGTTCTATAACCTCGGGCCCTGGTCAACGTTCATAAAAAAACAGCGCAATTTTGTTTTGATTCAAAAGGAATTTCACAAAGCATAAAGCTGAAAAATAAGTATACCCGAGGAATTTCGTTTTTTTTATCTACTCATTAAACATATCATTTATAACTGAAATTTGATTTTCAAATGTGCTTTTCGACACGCCGCCGTAATTTAATGTCTTCTTATTTGTCCGTTAGCTAGTCCATCCGTCTAATTCTCGTTAACACATTTTCATTTATTGATATATAATGATGTACTTTTCAGAGAATTTCCTTGAGCATATGAACTTTTGAATCTTGTCGCGTTTTTGTAATACTATACTGAGTTACAAAAAAGAGGGCTTCCTGAAAAGATTCCTGATAATACATTTCCTTCTACATTTTTGGATAGGTTTTGATGCAACTTTCACAGAATGTTCCTCGTCACCTGACCTTTACTTTTTTGTAATATTCTACTGAGTTACTAGAAAAGGGACATTTTTGCAAAAATCATCGTTATCACAGTTCCTTCCTAATTTGAGGATGGATTTTGAATTAAACTTCAACAGAACATTCCTAATCTAACGATCCTTTGATTTCTCTCACATGTTTGTCATAATGAACTGCACCACAGAGCACAGAAGCTTCAGACGCGTGTTCAGAATGCAAAAACATTTCCTGGCGTTTAGAAATAGTACCCCGTTTTCCACGTAAGTATACGTGCAAAACGGGGTACCATTTCTTAAACTTTTAGAGTAAGTTTTTGCACCCTAAATGCAGGACTTGTAAATCTCCCGGATCGACCTATATTGTACCGTCATGGTGTTACGTACGAACTGTACTCATCCGAAAGCATAGTTGAAAAATATCCGACGTGAGCCGGTGTCGAACCCACGCGGACAACAATATTCAAATAATTGGTTTACAAGTTCAATGCATCCATTACCCAAAGAAGATCTTCCCTGACGCAGGTGTCAGACATAGTATTTAAACCAACGAAGCTATGCAGGACAGTGGTGAGAGATCGCTTTTTTAGCTTAATTAATGGCTATTTCTGTTTATTTTGACCAGGTGATAGAGCTTCATACAGTACCCAGATCAACAGGTTCTGTGGTTCATCAGTCCCGGACGGTACGTATCGGTCTACTGGCAACCAGATGTTGGTCTTCTTCAGAACAGACTACGCTATTGTTAAACAGGGGTTTAGACTTATCTACAAAGCTGTGGAAAATAGTAAGATAATCATACAACTTTAAATCACTTACAAGATGGCTTTTCATAATTGCATTAACTAACGAATAGTGTAGTTACTAGTTGCTTATTTTCCGAGAAATTTTTACAGAGAAAACGCTACATCAGTCAGGTCGATAAGCGTGTAGTAGATGATGAAAATACCTTGCTTTAAATTTGGCACAAGGTTTTTTTGCAGAATTCAAGAAAAAAAAACAGAAAACACACACACACACACACACACACACAATTTATTAGAACAATTTATCTTGATTATAGACCTTAAAGCCCCCGTCTGTGTTCGTGAACACTTCCGAAACGCAAGACAATGATCTTAGACGACTATTTACACAAATACTTTTATTCTCATAGATAAGCTTGAATTTGTCATTCCAATATTCGGTAATGCAAATGAGTATGGTGCGATGATCTAAATATAGGCCTGACTTGATTAATATTTATGACCTGCAACTTTTCGGACTGTGATTTGAATACCACTCCTATACCGCTCCTGCACGTGGGAATATTTCACGTCACCAAACTCTCTTTTACATATTTTACTTAATACGGCAGACTATGAGTTTCACGTAAAAAGCCATCGTTTGTCGATTAATAAGTATTTCTAAGTTAATCATATTTCATAAGACCAAATCAAGAAAAAAATATTCAAAGAATATTCACGAAAGAGCCATTTTTCTTCTTCTAAACGCAGACTGGGGGCTTTAAAGTAAAACCTTTTTGGCATAGCCATGTAAGGAAAATACTGCACACTTCCTTTTAAAATATCTAATAGAGATTTTGGGGACTAAACCAAAAATTCAAACATCACTCTCGAACACAGAATATTATATCGGCAGTAATGTATAGATGAACAAATTAAACTGAGTGATCAAATGTCAATTTTGTCTTTACCTACAAAGACAAAATGTACCCTTGATCATATGCTAAAATTTGTACATCTATATAGTATTTCATATTTTCAATTACATGTAATTATATTTCAGATTGTGACTCCCTTTTCACCGAATATGACGCCACATACAACATCAATACAAACACAACCGATTATAGAAATATTTCTAGTCCTAATTATAACATTGGCGATTATCCAAGGTAGGATGCTGCAATTATCATTTGATGTCACATGAAGGTAAAAAATACTTTAAAAAAAAAGAAAAACATTTTTTCAAAACTTTCACCAGAGGTCTGTTCAGCTTAGTGGTTCGAAAGGAGAATTCATGATCTTAAGAAATCGAAGGTCGTGGTTTGGAATACCGGCCGTGCCGCTGTTCACATCCACATGTCCTTGGACAAGACATTCTAGAACTTTTGTGTCATAGCTGGTGATAATTAGGAAGCAAATGAATCAGTGAACATAGCCGTGATTTCAGAAAAATGACTCTGATTTAGCCGAAATAATGTTAAGAGGACGTTAAACAACATTTCAACCAACTTTACTTGAACTATTTCTCAGGTTTAAATAGATGGATACAAAATGAAAATTCTTGGGGGCTATTTCTTCAGTCAATTAGTACACTGCTTCTTCTTTTAGAAACTCCGATGTTTACTGGTTATTTACAAACGCCGATTACGCCACCCATCGTATCGTTGTCGAGATACAAGAAATACGAATAGAGAGGGCCACAAATTGTATCTACGACAGGGTTGTTGCATATAATGGTAAAATTACTGTACCCCATTACAATCGAACGAGGCGAAATTTTTGGAAAGAAAGAAAGGGAGAGAGAGAGAGAGAGAGAGAGAGAGAGAGAGAGAGAGAGAGAGAGAGAGAGAGAGAGAGAGAGAGAGAGAGAGAGAGAGAGAGAGAGAGCTAATCAGCTTACCCGTCCTTGAGAGAGAGAGAGAGAGAGAAAGAGAGAGAGAGGGAGAGAGAAAGGGAGGGAGAGAGAGAGAGAGAGAGAGCTCATATGTTTATTATAGAATAGAAAAGTTGCCGCAGCTTGGAGTTACCCGTCCTGAATGTGAGACATGGTTATTGCTTTAAAATATCTCCTTTCAAATTTTCTAGGTTTAATTCTGTACATACACACGTGTATTTTCGATAAGTCCATAGCCATTTCCCCCTTCTCCCTCGCTTTTTTTTTTTTTTTTTTTTTTTTTTGCTTTTGCGTCACGGTTGGTTTTTGTAATTCTATGGCCATCAATATCGAAATGCTACAAAAAGAGGGATGAAATGAATTTATGATACAAATATTTGAATATTTTGGTATGAACTTTGTATGTTGAGGGTTCTCATTGGAATGGTCTCAAGTACAATATGATATGAGCCTGTGAAATTGTTGGAAATATCGGACGCATGCGCATATTTTAAACTGTCTTCTCAACACTTCAGCTGGGCCCGAGATTAAAAAACTTTTCTCAGGCTCAACTGAGAGTTTTCTCAAATTTTGAATTTAAATAAATCTATCAAATGATAATAATAATAATAATGATAATAATAATAATAAGTTGTTATTTATAACAACTTATTAATATCATCGTTTATGTAAATACATTGAAATGAGTATTAAAACGGAATTACGGCTTTAATCTCAAATTTAAGTTTGAGAAAATTTTGAATTTAGAATGAAAAAAGTTTTATAGCCTCGGGCCCTGATGCATTCATTATAAGCCAATTTATAAACAGGTCCTTAATATTTTTTTTTTTACAAGTTGCTTATCACTTCTAAGCTCAGTGTTAATGTCGTCTGCAGGTAGCTGCATCACAGACGACATTGTAGATGTCGCCTGCGGAAGAAGACGAGTCCGATTTGATCTTTACAATGAAAGACATCTAGTTCGCTTTGTGTCCGATGGTATTTTGGAGTATGAGGGATTTTATGCTTATTACTATGTCAGTATGTGTTTTATTCCCTTCTTTGATTATGAATATTTAAAGGTAAAGACAGCGGCAAAGTTTTCTTTTATTACTCCAATTAAAGAAAAGGCTTTGAACAACAACGTGTTCATATTAAGAAACTTGTGGGAGAAGGGGTCTATGAGAAAACGGTATTCAGAACTGTTGAATTTTCAAAGACGAAAGAAAATAATGAAAATACACTATAAACGCTAACTCTTGCTTTTTGACAATGATGACTGCGAGAAAAATATTGCAGCTTAAAACAAAATGGATTTACTGACTTTTGTTTTGTATAATGTACAACAATATGGCATAACCTATGGATTTAAGAAGTTAATAGTTGAAAAACATTATAATTAGTCGATATAAAGATAACCAAACTATAAATACTGCTTACCCAATAGAAAGCGTTCAAACTTTGTTATTGATGTTGTTTTTGTTGTAGCTCTGTACCCTGGCAATAAATTCATATGTGCGTGACGTTTCTAACAATTACACTTGTGCCGAAGCAATGCTTCTGACCAGAGTCTTTGCAATGCGCTCTGTAGATAGTAAAGGTCTTAATCCCCCTCTTCATTGAATATTCTATATGCATCAGTGGTTGACTAGACTAAAGTACTAGTTCATCGATGTTTCAGTGCAAGACTGTACTAAGTTTCGATACATAGTATAGACACCTTATATAGTCTTGCGCTGAACCATCGATATGTTCAACACGCACCCATGAAATTGCTGGAAATTTCACGCACAGGCTCATATTTTAGTTCCTTTGCCGACACCTATCCCGCCTACTACTACTACCGTTCAGAATGGTCCAGCCCTGGAAGTTGTCGTTGATACCGTTAATGAACTCCTGACTAATTATTCTACAGAGAACTTTCCAACTAGAGTGTTGAACGACTCCATTAACGCCACCATAGACTTTTATCTGGTAGGGATAAACGGTCTTGACGAGGTTAGTTGAGATGTACAAGCTGAATAACGGAACCCTTTTCAGGGCGTAGAAGATATTTGGCTCTGAACCCAGTGAAATATGCGATGAACCTTCAAAAGTTTTACGAAAAATTTAATAATAATTGGAATAAATTAAAATGATCAAAAAACAAATATTTTATTTTTCAAAGGCAGTACGTGGGTCCGTTTTACTAAACATCTAACGATAATTTTTTACGTAAGTCAAAAATTGAAGTTGTTTCTAAAGTAGTAACTGAATCATGGAATTATACCATGCATCATCTCATTAGAATCGTCTTCTAAAGACGATTCTAATGAGATATTGCCAAGCAGATTCTAACAATGAATGAATATCACCAGGTACGATTTGTGGGTTTTGACTTACGATTCATTTTTTTCGAAAGAAGTTAAGAAAACCGGGTCCCTTGTAAGAAAAATCGTAGACTTTTTGTGTTCTTTCTTGCTTAAAAGTCAACTATTAAGTATGCGGTATTCGGTTAAATAAAAAATTCGCACTCTTAATGAATTCAAGATTACTTTGAACATTTCTATGCAACCTTCCATCTGAAAGAAGGATGGACATTGCATGATCGAGATATTTACTCATGAGGATTTTATCTATATTCAATAATCATCTGAAACATTTTTGTGTCAGAATTCGTCTACGCTTCATTTATGTAGACCATAATTCAGACCTTGGCGAACTGATATGAATCTATACTTATCACTCAAAATTTTGAGAAAAATTAATGTTACAAATACACAGCTTAATTTTGCCATGCTTTAATCAGTCGTGATGAATATATTTACATTCTCATAAAGAAATATAATATTTTCTTTGATTTCAGGCTGATCAGATCTTGACTGCTACTGGTCAGTTCGTGGTAACATGGACAGACGGAAATATAGCCTGGGACCCTACAAAACGGAGTGACATGCAGCTAGTCTTGATGCCACAGAACGACATCTGGCGACCGGATATAGTTTTAATGAACGGTGTTAGCAAGATAACAGCCATGGGGGCGTCCTTCATGTTCATCGTGGTGGATTATAATGGTTCGTGTATATGGAGACCCTACCAGGTTATGCAGTCAACGTGTCAGGTCGACATGACCAAGTACCCCTACGATAGACAGACATGCCATCTAATGGTATGGACATTCTATAAGATATGATTCAACAATAAATGGAACTCATGATAAGTAGAACTCGCTATTTTGACTCGTCGAATGGTCGAATGTATACAAATGTACTGTAATCACAAGTCACAACAGCGTATTCGAGTTATAATCGACAAAATTTGATGATTTGCCAATTATGATGGATTTTTTTGCTCATCTTATGTTGGTCTATACCTCTGTATGCAAAACTTAGGCAAACGCTTAAAAATTCCTATTACTTCATTTTTTCCAGATACAATATTAATATATATGACATGATGATAGTATTCAATAATATCATTTTGCAGATACTAAGTTCAATAACATGTAATCAATACTAAAACTATTGCAAAACTTAAAAATGCAAAAAAAGAATAACGTTTCCAATAACTTCTGAGAGCATATCCAAGATACATTGCTCTTATATGTAATGTTTAAAGGTCTCATTTTTCAAGCCATTAATCTTTGCTAAGGTGGGATAAAACCATCCATTTGTAAGTAGGCCTACTGGTTTCAATCGAAACATTCCCTTAAGGAAAACCATTCACAAATATTTGATTCATTTTCTGTTTTTTATGCTACCTCTCTCAGTTTGGTACCTGGTCATCAACTGACAGCGAAGTAAGAACAGATTTCGCTGGTGATGGTATGAAGATACACGAAAAGTTTACAGAGAATTCGGTATGGACATTGGTGAAATACGAAACGAACGAAGAAACTATAAATTCACAGAGAGTCGTCAAATTCACTTTGATATTAGACAGAAATCCCGTATATGTGACGGTTTATATAACTTTTCCATTAGTGATGCTTGCATATATAAATGCGTTTACCTTTACAATACCTGCAACCTCAGGTGAGAAATCCGGATTCGCCATAACAGTTTTTCTTTCATTTGTAGTCGTGTTGATAGTTATCAGTGAATCTATTCCGAAAAATTCAGAGAACATATCCTTATTTGCTGCTTATATTCTTGTCATGACTATGATGAGTGGTTTAACTACGTGTATAACTGTTGCTCAGATAAGAGTTATAACGTTAGAATCATTCAGATATACTGTACCTCCAGTCTTAGAAAAATTTGTAACGTTCACATACAAATATGTGTCTAAAATTATATGTTTTCGGAAATCGAGAAATGACAAAATATTAAATGATAAAACGGATAAAACTGAAACAAGCGATTTAATCAAGAGTGGCAATAAAGATGCTACTTGTTCAAATGTTTTCACAGTTGAGGACGGTGCAAGAAGAAATGTTGAAACATTAGGCAGATATCAGAATCGGCGATATTCATGGTTAGAAGATGATAGTTTAGACTTTGATCAAAATTATCCTTCTAGTGATAAGGCCGCTTTATTGAATCATACGGCTGCGTCAAAGGAATTAGATTTAAAAAGAGAACTGACAACTGGCTCCATACTCTTGGTCAAAGAAAACACTAATGTCGATATTAAACAAAACCAAGATGATAAATCTGACACAAGCTCTGCAATGTTCTCTGATGAAGACGAAGTAATAGAAGAAATAATGAAAGCTATCTCAGATGAAAGTACTGGAGACATTGAAGAACAGCAGCAATCAGATGGTGCAGTCGAACCTACTAATTCAGCAAATCAATCCCCACCTTATGCTGGTCAGTCATTAGAGAGTAATATTTCCGAAGACATACGAAAATCTTCAAAGATCACGAAGCGTGTAACATTTGAAGAAGATGTTAATTTTGATGAAGAACAATTTAGACCTCATAGTAGTTTTATAAAAGTAAGCAATACCGACTGTGAAACCAGAGACAATTTCACAGGTAAACCTGGTATTTTAAGATCTTATACCGACCAGGAAATAAGATTAAATGTTTGTCCATCTATCGGCAACCAGGTGATGGACAGGTCAAATACGATTGAAAAGAGTGACTCTGTCTCAAAAGTGGGCAGCCAACGTATCACATCATCAAAAATAGATAGTAGAACAACTCCAGACGAAGCAGTACGTCTTACGCATTCAAATAGAAACACACCAACATTTCGGACAGAATCTCGCTTGTCACAAAGAGAGTGTCTACAGTCGGGACGTCCTCATTCTCCAGTTTCTAGAACAGTTTCGCTACGTACAATATCAAAAACTTCACGACATGGATCACAAATGTCAAGAACTGGTTCTAGACTATCGTACACGAGTATAGCCTCACAAAATACAAATACTTCTAGAAACCCTTTTGTGTCTGATAGCATAGCATTTCCGCTACCTGAAAATCAACCGTTTTCTATTTACGGTCGTGAATCACGACTGTCTGTGTTTTACCCGGAGTCCTACGCACAAATGGACCCATTCGATTGGGAAGTTACTGCATTTACTAATTCTGAATTAGTAAATGCAGTAACTTCCCAATCAAAAGAGAAACACGAAGTAGAACAAGGTGAAGGAGGGGAGAGTAAAAGCCAAGAGAATATCACGGACGACTCCTCAACTGTCACGTGGGAAGATGTTGTCAGCTGTAGTGATGTATATTTGTTTCTAGGTTATCTTGTGGTAACAACCATTATTACAGTAGCGTTTTTTGCTTCTATGATATCGAATTGAAATTTTAGTAATTTCTGAATAATGACACCGTTGATGATTGATTCGTAAAAGACCAGCATTGAAAAAATAGAGTTCAACAAGTAAACGGAACAAATTCATATCAAAAGTATTGTATTCAAGATTTTTAATTTTGAATATTACTCAGGCCGATCAATTTCCACATAAGTCTAGAATAACAAATTTAAGTACTCTTAATCTTATTTTTTTCGATAGAATTATTTTCAAAGTCATTCTTAGATAAATAATAGCTATTTTCCTTTTCTTTTTTATCGTTACCAAGTTGATTATCTGCTAGTACAAACCTATTCTATAATTATGTGTAAAAGGCCCAGAACGCTTACTAAGCGAAATATAAATTGAAGATTGATTAAACTTTGTTTGTTTTCATCGGTTTAGAAATCTGTCAGTTATATTGCGGCGGCTGGTGCACCGAACAATGGATTCCTTGAAACTCTATCACAAGTACTACTATTACATCATTTATATTCTTTATATATGTGACCCGTCACGCAAAAAGGGAGCATCATTTAACCTGCAGAAAATAATCTGGAATGAGTTCTTGCAAAAATCACTTCTGCCAAAAAAACATTGTAACAAATAATGGTTTTGTATTGCTCTCCTTGACCCCTAAAATATCAAATAATTGAGCTTGTGCGCGAGATTCCAAACAATTTCAAATATGTGCAAAGCAAAGACTATGATCAGCCTGTGCATCCGCACAGTCTGACCATAGTCTTCACTATGCGCTTAGTAGATAGATAAGGTCTCAAAGTATCTGTAGACAATCAGGTAACATTGTTTTAACAGTTTTGGCTACCAAGGCCTCTAAATGTTTACGCGTCACGAACAAATTTTTGAAAATGTCACGCACAGGCTCATTTAAGATTGGTAGGTGTCGACTAGGAGATAATTTGCGCATACAATGAATGCCCTAGAATTTTTTCAGACAAGATTGGTATCGAATGATTTTCTATTTATTTATTTTTTTTCTGTAAAAGAGGGGATGCACACAAACTTGGTCCAAATATATGACCCCAGGAGCCTGATGTGAAGAAAGTTGGCATAACTCGTGAAGATGATAATACATATCAAATATGACAGGCCCACTATGATGATGATGATTTTGTAGTATTATAAGGTCCCTCCGTGCACAGGGCACATATACAGGCCAACTAGATGCTTTCCATACTATATAAGAAAGCAGTCTTCCTAGTTGAGAGAAAGGTTTTTTTTAAAGATTTCTTTTTTGGTTTTTTGGTAAGATGAGTTCCGGATATAGCCCGAATCTGGCCAAAACATGATAAAGGTTCAATAGAAGATGATATATACAAAAACTGTCCGTTCTCTGGTTACGAAAAAGAAGACTAACAAAACATTTTCTCATTTCCTCATTTTGGTTGCCGTGGCAACCAAAGTTAAGAGTGGATTTCAATTCTTCGAACAATTTTTGAAAAACTTGATTCAAGGGCTATTCCTGCCAAGTTTCATCAAGACTTTCCAATCGGTTTATATGTTTGAGTAAATTATGGAAGATCTACGGTGAAGGACTGAAAATCGACGACGGACATTTGGCGATCATATTAGCTACTTTGGTTACTTCGTGTTCAGGTGAGCTCACAATCGGATACGTCGTGACAATGTCCAAACGGCTGTCCAGCCGGACATTACTTCTCCGTCTTATGCAGCCGACTATGAGATGCCATCACATGTAAAATATAGACATAACAGTTTGCCAAATGCAGTTTCAAATTTGAATGAAACATGCGGATAAAGATGAAATCTATCTCGCCGATATGCGCATTTCTTTGGCAGATCCTTTTTTCGTACAGTCATTATCAAAAGCTTTTATTATTTCGCACGATTATGCACTTTTTTTGCCAGGAAAAATACATGGGGAGACACGAAACGAAACGAAAGCGCGTTATTGTGTGGTTGTTGTTTTTTCGAAAATGTACGCATCAGGAAAGGGAATCATAGTATTTAAAAAATCCGACAAATGGTGGGATTATTTAAAATGTTCGCAAACATATTGTCATCTTGAACGCATTACGGCAATCGGAACACCTTCGATCAATCTATTTAAAGATCAACCTCCTAAGTACGTAGAGGTCCGATCGTAGATTAGTCGAAGGTGTACCAAAACGGTTAACAGGATCGCGAAAAATTTCGAGAAGTACAGATCATATGACAGTCGCATAGATCACGTGATTACCGTAAAGCAAATGCGTAGCACAAAACGAATTCGTACGCGATTTATTACCCATTATTCGAACAGTTAAAACAACTTATAGAATGTTTGGTGGTCTTTAATTAACATTTACATCATTTAAGTTACGTGTATAGAAATATTTTTTCAATTACAACTGATTGATTGTTCGACAAGTTGAGGTGAGAAATAATCCGGCGTTTAGATCATGTGATATGTGTTATCGAAAAACCCAGAATGAAATTGTCTTTGGTTCATTTTTCGGTTTTGTTAAATCTATGCATTCCAACATAAAAAAGTAGAAAATGAAGTGTGTGAAATGATGCAATCTTTCAGCCACTAAACACACCACAAAAGAAGAGTATCTTTACAAGAAAGCAGTAACCGAACTAGATTTCTTGTTGGAGTAGGTTCCTCTTATATAGATTTTAGATATATTTCCAAGTAAACATGAAAAAGCACATGACCGAAGTACTTGAATAACATCGGGATAAATTCATATTATAATATAGCAAATGTATTTATTTACATCTATAATTTGCCTTGGGTGGGCGGTTTGTCCAGGGACTCTATATATATGTATATTTAGGTTCCGTGTGTGTCCTAGTTTCCCCTAAAGAGAGCAGCAAATTCAAGGTTTTCAGTCTTGGAAGCCTTAAAGACCTGGTTCAAGGAATGTTGTATATTCTGGACCCCTACTGATTAGCTAATTGTTTATCTCTCTGAATCCCCCCAGGGGGTCAATCACCTTATGTTCTCCACATGACATTGACCATTAATTGGTCATCATCATTTCATTCATTAATTTAAAAAATAGAATATTTATCTTTTATTTAGATAGAAAGTACATGATTTTAAAAGTTTTATCTATTTATGACTTGTTAACACTGTCATAGAGTCGAACCTGCAAATTAGGAAGTGACAAAAAGATGTAGCCGGGTTGACTATAATGGGTGTTTGTACTGCCTTGCCGTACAAGCTAGCTTTTATAGCGACGTGGTAGAGCATTCGCTTAGGGACACAGAGGTCCAGGGTTCGAATCCCAGCGGAGTCGAATAATTTATTTGCGGGTTACAAAGATATAAAATATTCTTGATCAAATGGTGGAAATTTATATGCATAAAAAGATTGAACTTGCAGCAATGTTAAGAAAAGAATTTATTCAAAAGAAAAGGTTTTGTTAAAAAAGACTTTTTTCTCTTTCCAAATATGTTATAACCCATAAAATCTTGCTACATAATCGAAACATTGCAGTAAAAGGAGAACATTAATTATCCCTTTTCAATTATTCCAAACAATTTTATTTAAGAGTTTTTTTTTTTTATATCATAGCTACAACTTTTTTTTTGTAATTGAGGAATTATTTTTATAAAAACAATAATTGTTTCATCTTTTATCAGTGTTTTTTGACGAAGATTGAAAGTTAAAGATGCATCACAAACACTTTTCTTTCAGGCTATGCCAACTTCACAAGTGTAAAATTGCAAAAGAAAGATAAAACTCATTTTCTAAATGATAGACCAAATGAGATATTTAGTAATTTAGAATAATTTAACCGATACTCAACGAAATACTTTTCTAAATAAAAATTCTTCTCAGTAAACTGAATTAATATGCCTGACAGCCTCTGTATGTGTATCTCTACATAGACTGAGTATACAAGGTGATTAAGATAAGGGCCATGAAACCATTAAGATAACAACCGGAGGTTAATTGTATATCTCATTGGGGGTCAAATGCTTAGGATTAAACCAGGTCTTTAATAGAGGGATATCCCCAGTAGGCCTACTTTTCAACCATATAGGCCCCTATAACAGATTTTCAGTATTATTTTCTGCATAGGAACATCTAATATATCCACTTTTAAAGTCAATTAGTGGAACATGGCATCTAAAATTTCTTCAAAGAAAAAAACATTCTTTTTGAAAGCTATTTCTGTACTGCTTTTTCAAGATCATAAACTAATCCAGTGACTCTAAAATACTTAGAGTCCCTGACTAATCCCATCATTTCGGGTCTAGTAATATAGTAGGCCTATATGTAAGCCTGATAGGCCTACATACATGATAAATATGTTCGAGTTAAGAAAGATTCCCCACCCCTTGAGCCGCGCATGACAAGAACGTCTTTTGGAAAATAATTTAACCAACAAAAAATAAAGGTCAATTTAAACGTCAATGAATTTCGAAGTACCCTACCCTACAATTCATCAATCCATTTACATAACACACAATTAATTGATTCTACTACATAAATTGACCAGTAATATTTTTATAGTATGAAATTGTAGAGCTAATTGGTTTAATTTTGTAAAAAAAAAAAAGCAGCACTGTTCAAAAAGTTTTTAAGGCGAGGGTATTTCCCCCCCCTTTTCCGGATGTTGTTGTTGACAGTCCGTTTGATTATGAATCGAATAAATATTTTCACTTTTATTCGATTCAAATCCCTACGTCTCAAATTTTATTAAGGATAAGTGTTATTTATTAAATTATCCATATTTCTGAAAATCTAAATACCTTATTTTGGTATGAAGATCTAAATCAGTTCCTGAAGTTGAGGTTCCCAGAAGCTTTTTTAAGTCTAAAAAAGTAGAGGTGAAGATACAAACAAGCATGCCTTGTTTAATAACAAATACACAGAAACACGGTTTGCTAAATATAGTAACATTTCGAAGGAATAGAATATAGAATAGAATATAGAATAGAATCGAAGGTGAAGGACGTTCCAAAACGAGGCCCAAACATTTTCGGGAGTAAACAAATCGCACGCGCGCTATATTTTCAATGCGTGAAACAGCTGTCAAACGTGGTTTACGGTCATTTTTAAACAGCACAGAGAGATATTTGAAAAATATTTACTGAAAATTGTTAAGAAAATTGTCTTTGAAAACGTCGCGGATATTTTGTTTGCCAAGGAATCTTGATATAAATAGTAAATTAACACTTCCGTTGCGGACCTTCTATTCATCGTACTCCAGACAACGAATTAATCCAAAGCGATACTACATTTATTTCATTTACGGGATAAAAATCCCAATTTTAAAAGACAAATTATATAACTGATGGTTTTCTTCAAATATCCAATTTGCTTTGCATTTATTTTTTTGCACGGAATTTCATTTGAAATAAAAAAAAACATACCCACCAAGTTCTTACCAACCTCTAGGCTATGGCATACCAGTCACTACCAAAATTTATCATTGATACGAACTGTATGACTAGAAATATTGTTTTATTTTCAAGAGATGAAAACACCATTTTTTAATTCATTGAGGTATGAAACTAAAAACCAATTCACACTATGGGTATTTTCTTCATTTATATAACTTGATATCAAGAAGCAAAAAATAAAAACATTTCCATGAGACACATGGGAAAAATACCTTTCGAACTATTTAACTTTTTGCCTAAGCTTACAAAATAGTTGATTACACAAAATTATTTTCATTGAGGAATGAAACTAATTTTTCAGTCAATCCCCTAAATACCCTAACCTTGATGGACAGAACATGAGTTAAATTAGAACAATATAAAAAAATATCTTATCCTGGAAAAAATTACTTGCACATATCAAGGAAAAGGAAGAAACAAGTTGTGTTTGTAAAACACAAATACCTCTAAAAATGGCATTTTTACAAGACTGACTTTGATCTTGTCACATGACCTTTGTATAATCAGAAGCATACCATCAAGACCTATCATCAGGCTAAATACCTTGAATAGCATTGCAAAACTTGACAAAAATAATAAGTTTGACAGGGGGTGGACAGGAAGACAGATAGATAAAAAAAATCCCTAGTAATGAAATGAAAAAAATATGAGGAGTTTTGCAGGGGCCTAATTTGTGCTAATTACAATAACACACACTATTTACATGGATATTACAAATTATACAGTCACTGTTTTGAAAATATTTTTGATGAATGAGCATTTGTTTTTACCTGTATCTTATACAGGTAGCAGAACTCCTGCTAGTAATACCAGAAAGGGGAGTTAGGCAGTATATATAGATAGATAGAACAATGTAATTTTCTGTGTGAAAGCTCAATCTTGGGAATGCTTGACATATGAGTTAGTTTATGTGGGTTTGAGCAATGTTCAGTCCAGGATATGACAGGGCAAGATACTAAAGTCAAATATTGTCTCAGTCCACAAGCTGTTAATTCTGTAGAATGATTAAAAAAACTAAAGATATTGTCTCCTTTCTCACTTAAAATGATTGTCAAGTCATGGTTGTAAATGCTAATCATGAAAACCTCCCAAAACGGCTAAATTTTTGACCCGCCTGTTTGCAGTGAGTAAGATATACATGTGTATTAGTCAGTCCATCTGAATGTGACCAGACAAATAACTTGACACAATATTTCTCCAACATAAGTAAATGTGATTTACTAAAGAAAATTTCGGACAGCTCTTAGTCCACAGATCAAGTTCATAAGCTCAAATAATTACTGTCCTAAGTATATCTTTTATAAACAAATAAGAATGGATTTCAAAATACTTAGGCAAAATTACCATTCCTCATGAGCAAACAAATCATTTGAAAGATACTGAAATAGTCTTTGGTCAAGTTCACTGCTCAAGGTCAAATATTAACAAGAGCACCGCCTACAAGTGCAATGCTAGACTGCAGGTGCTGGTTAAAAGGTAAAAAAGAGGCAGGGTTCTTACAAAATGCTCCCACAATTATCCCTGTTGATAGTCTAGCAAGCTCTTGTGATGGTGAACACACATGCCAAGTTTCATGACGATATCTTCAATAATAACAGAGATACAACCAAGTCTAAAGTTTGCCATGCCTTTGCCAACACTAATGCCAAAATCAACATTAACAACACCAAGGTGATCAGAACACCTTGGGTTTTGATTGTTTCATATAAAACCTTGTTTGAAATATGAAGGCCTTATCACTTACAATTCAAAAGTTATAGCCAAGTTTATAGTTTTAATTTTTCATAAATATAACTCCGAAAAACGAACTTGACTGA
The DNA here is from genome assembly GCA_948146395.1 of Fragum whitleyi. Taxonomy (NCBI): domain Eukaryota; kingdom Metazoa; phylum Mollusca; class Bivalvia; order Cardiida; family Cardiidae; genus Fragum; species Fragum whitleyi. The sequence continues at coordinate 17,407,472 of OX411548.1, read as the reverse complement.
TGACCTTCAACTTGGCACCAACAGAAAGGTCTAGCCCCAAGCAATCATCATGCAAACTGTGAATACCCTATCACTTACCATTCAAAAGTAATATGGCCAATGTTGGGTTTTTTTCTTTTCAATAAATTTGACCTTGAAAATGACCTTGACTGATGACCTTGAACTTGATACCAACAGAAAGGACTCATCCAAGGCAATCAACATGTGAAATGTGAATACCATATCACTTACCATTCAAAAGTTATGGCCAATGTTAAAGTTGTTTTTTTCAACAAAATTGACCTTGAAATATGACCTTGACTGATGACCTTGAATTTGGTACCAACAGAAAGGTCTTGTCCAAGTAAATCAACATGTGAAATATGTATATCCTATCACTTATCGAAAGGAACAACTGCCCTAAATTATTTTGGAATCATATCATGATTGTAGAAGATATGCTCTGAACAAGACCAGTTTGACTGTTTGACATTCAGCCATGATCTTGACCTTGGGTGTATCAATGTAAAATTTTCATATGACACTTATATTCATCAATTGGAACAACTGTACAATTTCTTTTTTTTATGCCCCTGTATCGAGAGATCGGGGGCATATTGTTTTACTCATGTCCGTCTGTCTGTCCGTCCGTCTGTCCAAAGACTTAACCTTTGCCTTTTCTCCAAAAGTATTTGACATACAAAGCTGTACACCAAAGTCAAGGTCATGTGACAAGGTCAAGGTCATCTGTCAAGGTCACACTTTTAAAAAAAAGCTGTTCTGGGGGCATTCGTGTTTCACAAACACATCTTGTTTTTTTTTTTTTGCAATCTTGTCAATCAATCATTTAGTTAAAATAACTGTAGAGATGTCCTCCAAACAAGATGAATTTTATAGTTTGATAATAAGCTTAACCTTGGCCTGGAGCATATCAGAACAACTCTTTCTATGCCACTTGTATTCATAGAGTAGAACAATTGTGCCAAGATTTTTTGAAACCCATTGATAAATGTAGGAGACATGCTCCATACAAGTTCAAATTGATCATTTGACCATCAGCTTGACCCTGACATCTGGGCAAGAATTTCCACTTGAATTTGAGAAGTGACCTTGACCTGAGGCTATCTAAATAAATGTTTTGTGTGACATATTACAAACAGTTTTTGCAGACAGTATAGCCTAAGATCAGTCTTAACATACATGCAGTCTAGTCTTAGCCTACACTGCTTGCCTCCAACTTGATAGTAAACATCAGCCACACTGGTTTAAATGTCTGAAAAATTGACATTTTTTAAACAGCTGTGGTTTGTAATTAAATTATGACTTGGACGGGATGTTTTAAATTTAATATTACAATTTTCAAGATCACCCTGTGATCTCTAAAACAATCTAAATCAAGAGATGAATGTTATAACAATTGTGGTGTTAATAGCTCAATTATATCTGAAGTTATAACCCAGACCAGGCAACCAACTGAGGGAGACCTACAAACTTCAGCATAACAACAATGAACTTTGCCTGTTGCATTTACATATACTCACTATGTCATGTTGCAATGTCTCAATATTGTTGACCTGAAGCTAAGCAAATTGATATGAAAACTGATTACATGTTCATTAAAGATTTGTGGAGTAGATTCAAGTTTGACCATCATCTCTAATGAAAGTTTTTGGCTGAAAAATGTAGCTGAATTGTCTGAATTGTTTCCCTGTTTGTAGAATTTGTAAATCTAAAGAAATTGAAGAACAAGTCAAGTACTATTTTCCTGATGTGGTGCCCCATGAAAAGTCAATCTTTAATAAAAAGGTGAATGTTATACTTATTTACCTGGGCTTACTTGGTGATGAGATCATCCTAGGCTGCTGCCTCTGTGATCCTTCTTGTTGGTGTATAATATGTGTTGACCGCTTTCAGGTTCATACAGACATAAACTCAAATTTTCATGTTATTCCAACATGGCTTTAAAAGATTTTTAAAACTATTTATATTTGTCGCGTTGACAACCTTAACTGGGAGAGCATTCCAGTGGTTTATAATTCTCTGGTTAAAACTGTATGAAAAGTTAATTATTTTGGCCTCTAATTGTATTGTTTTGATTCAGTTTAAAAAAAAATATGTTTGTCGACTTAGTCTGTGCCATTTAAACTACCATTTTATGGAAAGAAGAAATTGTTATTCACATACAAATTATTTTTCTCCAAATTATTGTACATCAAATTTGTATTGATGTAAACTTCCCAAAATGCATAGAATCATGGATATCCAGATGTTCTCACTTACCATTTTTTTTAATAAAATCTGTGTATTTGGACTATTAGTTTGAAATTTGCATTTGGTAAATGTATTAGAAATTAATATATAAGGTAAATTTCATGGAGAAGAAGTATTCTATAAATTCTGTGAATTTGGACCAATAGTCTGACAGTTTGCTTGGGGTAAATTTAACAAAAGTGAATATTAGTACCAGGTTGAGTTTAAATCAAAATAAAGAGTTAATGTTTGATTTTGTTTAGACTGAGAGACAATTATAGAAATACCATTTAAATTAGTCTTTCCAATATGATTAATGAGACAAATTATTTACATTTTTTGTAAAGACTAAAAGTTTAAATAAAATGGAAAAATTAGGCTTTTAATTGCCTATAATGAGAGAATTGAAATCATTGAAAAAAATATTGTACTTTTGTTTTGTTATTGTGAATCTTGATTGAACCTGTTGCCAGACAAAAATTGAAACTGTGCAGATGAAAGGTAGTTTTAAAAATCTGTGGGAAAGGGAATTTAGGGAAATATCTATCTATCTATCTCTGGGTACTGTCCACCCCTCTCTCGAGTGTTACAGACAGGAAAAATGTGCGCGTTGGACTGTTAGTAAAGTGAAAGAAATAAAAGTAAAGATCTGACATGTCAGATAAGTGAAAGTAGATAAAAGTAAAGTATTGGTTTAAAATGTTAGTAAGTGAGAGTGGAGTAAAAGATCTAGTTAAAAACAATCACCTCCAGACTAATATTGAATACCTGCCACAGCTCTCTTAAACTGATCTAACTCAGAGAGTGTGGCGATATGACAGGGTAACTGGTTCCAAAGGCTAATAGAGTGAGGGTAGAATGAATATTTGATGTAATCAGAGTTAACCTGGATTTGTCGTAGAGAGAGAGGGTGCATATGTCTAGTTAATCTGGTTGGGGCATGGATATACAACGGAAGTTTAATTGCAACAATGTTGTGATATATACGATAAAACATGATAAGTCTGGCGTCAATCCTGCGATGCTCAAGAGACCTCCACCCCAGATCATCCTGCATGGCTGTAACACTCGAAAGAGGGGAATAATCATGCTTGACCCACCTGATGGCTCTTCTTTGGACCTGTTCCACCTTTTTAATATTGGATTTGGTGTGGGGGCTCCACACAGTGGAAGCATATTCCAGCTGTGGCCGGATCAGTGACATGTATGCCAATTCTCTGACTCTCTCCATCTTAGTGGTGATATTTCGTTTTAGAAAGCAAAGAGATCTATTTGCAGCTGCAGTAATTCTTGTGATATGGGCCGAGAAGTTCAGATCAGAAGATAGATCAAGGCCCAGGTATCTTGCATGCGGAACAGCTTCTAAGGCCTGGTTATGGAGATAATACTTGTGCATGATTGGGTTTTTGCTTCTTGTGACATGCAACACTTGGCATTTGGAAGGATTAAACTCCATGTCCAAGGCTTGTTCCCATACCTGCAGTGCATCCAGATCTCTTTGAAGAGCTTCAGGGTCAGAAGGAGAGTTGATTGTAAGATAGATAGCAGTGTCATCTGCAAAGAGGCGAACTTGAGATTTAGAGACAGATTGAGGTAGTTGGTTTATATAAATGAGGAAGAATAGTGGGCCCAGGACTGACCCTTGGGGCACGCCTGAGGTAACTGGTACTTCATCCGACTTGTCTCCATCAAGGACAACTGTTTGACTTCTACCAATCAGAAAAGAGCGACTCCATGATATAACCTGTGGAGATACGCCATACTCTTGGAGAATATAGAGCAGCTTTTGATGGTTGACCTTATCAAAAGCCTTACTGAAATCCAAGAGTATCAGGTCAGTTTGCTTACCAGCAGAGATGTTTCTGAAGAGACACTCGGTGAGCTCAATAAGTTGTGTCTCACATGAGCGTCTCTCCCGAAACCCATGCTGTAGTTCATAAAGAATGTTGTGAGAGGAGAGATGTGCAGAGAGGTTAGAGGCTACAATGTGCTCCAGGGTTATGCAGAGGATGCATGTAAGGGAGATGGGCCGGTAGTTTGCTGGATAACTAGTGTCTCCTTTCTTGTAGATTGGGCATACATTTGCTCTGGTCCAGTCATACGGAATGGTGCCGGTAGAGAGGGACCTCTGAAAAAGAATAGTAATAATTTCTACCAGTTCTTGTCTCAGCTCCTTCAGCACCACTGGTCTGATCTGGTCGGGGCCTGCAGCTTTTCCTGTCTTCAGGTTGGCTAAGAGCTTTAATACACCACCTTGGTCAACTAATATCTCATTCATTTGTGGGTACATACAGTGGTGGAGGGGGTTTATTTGTCTCAGTTTCTGTATGCATGACTGGCCTAGGGATAAAGGGGAAATTCCAGAAAAAACTGACTGGAACTGTCTATTAAGGATATTAGCTTTGGCTACATTATCTGACTTGAGATTTCCGGATACTTGGTCTTTTAGAGGAGAAATATTTTGGGAATCTTGTTTTGAGTTTTTCAGCAATGTGTACAGTTGTTTAGAGGAGAATTTGGTTTTGTCATCTGTATCCTTTTGATCTGAAATATCCAAGATCTTTTCAAGGTATGCATTATAGGAGATCTTAATTTTTGATTTAATTTGTGACTTTAGGTGTTTGAATTTTTCCCAGACTTCATGGTTGCTTTTGTTAGCTTTAGCTTTTTTATAGAAGCGGTCACGTTTACCAATTAATTTCTGGATTTCTCTGGTAACCCATGGCAGGGACTTCCTGGAGCTAATTTTCTTGGTGGGAACAAATTTTTCAATCCCAGTTTCTAGGATATTTTTCAGTTTGGACCAAATATCCTCCACAGAGAGTAAGTTAAGACCTGGAATGATCTCCTCAGCGTGGGCCCTAACGAAGACTTTAAAGCCTGTCCAATCTGCTTTTTTGTATAAGTGACAGGTTCTTGGTTTTTGTCTGAGAATGGAAGGCCTGGCACTGATTGTTGTTGTGACAATGTCATGATCAGAAATGCCTGCAGCAACTTTCACACTGGAGACAAGAGTGGGATTAGAGGTCAGCAAAAGATCAAGAACATTATCACTCCTGGTACCTTCACTTACCATTTGGGTCAAACCATGGTCATCTAAGGTTTCCAGAAATCTGTAATATGTTGCATTGATGCTGGTACCAGGTTTGGAAGAGGGTGTGTGATCAGTGTTCCATTGTAATTTTGGGAAATTGAAGTCGCCAAGTAATAATTTTGTGCCTTTGACATTTTGTGCTAGTTGTAGGGACTTTTCAAGCTCAGTGATACTATTCATATCTAATTCATGGGGTCTATAGAAGGAAGATATGATGAGTGGCTTGCTACCTTTGATGTCAACTTTAATCCAAAGGATCTCGCATTCTGTGTTGAGCTTTGGTAGTGCAGTTGCAATTAGGGAGTTTTTCACCATTATGAATACTCCTCCACCCTTTCCTGATTTGCGATCCCTTCGATAAACTTCATAGCCAAGGGTTGTTGGGAATATTTCCCCTGAAAAGTGATCTTTTGTTAACCACGACTCTGTGGCACAAACTATGTCTGGATCCTTGTCCTGTATCAATGCATGGAACTCGTGTTTCTTATTGACAATTGATTGGCAATTTATGCAGAGAAATTTCAGTTTCGAGAAGAATTTTTCTTGCTTTTTCAGGGGCTGGGATTGGCTTGGGGTAGGAATGGGTGTATCTTCAGCAGAAAGAGAAGAGAAACTGTTATGAATGGAAGCTGAGAGGATACCAGAGACATTTGTGTGGTTAGGGCCATCACAAATGGTGCATGTCCAAGCAAAAGATTGTTCCTGGTCAACAAGCTGTTGGTACCAGGAGGAGTCCAGTCCCTGGCACTGCAAGTGGAACCACATCCCACATGTGTCGCATTCCACAGCCGGGTCAGAATCATGAACCTCTGAGCCACAGCTCCCACATGGAAAATCAGCACCTGGATTAGTCTCTACATCACACGATATAGCCAGAAGCAAAATTGCCAGATGTGCAAGGATTTTATTTTTGTTAGGCTTTACTGGTGTTTGGAAACGCTTAGAGCGTAATTGTAACATCACAACTGTTGTTCCAATTGTCGACAAATTTGTGGGCCGAATGCAATTCGGGGAAATACAAGGTCTGTGAAACTTGGGGAGCTCTTTGCTCACAGTACATTTAGCGGCACCACTGATTGTGATTGTAGCTGTAAGCAGCAAAAATGACAGTAACATACCTGTGATCATTGTTGAAATGTTGAGGTTTAGTGACCGGAAGTTGGCCTATCAATGTCAAGGTCAGCAAATCAAAGGAAAAACTAAGGAAAATTTACCTGTATCGGCAAATTTACATATTTTAAAGCTTTGGATGAATTAAACAGGTGATAATTTCTAAATTACAGACAAGTACGAGTAGTAAATCAATCATTATCAGTCTGGAAACCACTGCTTTTGATTTTTTGGCGAGAGAAGAAATCAGCTGTGTTAGTATTCCAACGCATGCGCATATGTAAAATTATATTCTTACATTGAAATATCAGTCGGATAATAATGCAACAGGTTAGTCCCAGATAGAAAGAACTAACAAACTACCTGATTTTCATCTTTCAGATGAAAATATTGGGCTCTATAGATATGGTGAACTTAGCTTATACAAGTGCAAAGAATGATATGTTACTGTAGCCTTGAATTATCCCCATCCCCCAAAAAAGCATAAAATTCTTCTTGGATTTAGTTGTTTTTGTGAGAATCAGTAAAATAAATCATTGTGCCAGGTGCCAAGATTTTGTTACTCAAGGTCCCTACCCATGGCACTAGAAATCATCCATGAATACGATATTCCAAAAAGAAAACAATGTTTTGGCTACAACATCGAATTCCTTAGAAAACAACAACTTTCAAAAATTGATACATTTATCCATTTCATTTTACTTTGGCAAGTCGGGAATTCCACGCTGATGATGGGGTCAAACGTTTGTCCTCTTGAGGCAAACGGCAGTTCTAGCGGGACAGAAAAATCGTTCTGACAGCGGATTTTTCAATGGATTACATGAAGTAAAGCTAATTCTCAAATTCAACAATTATTTAGATACTCGACTGTAATAGCAGTCTCTTTTTTCCATCGAATTTGATAAAGGATTTCAACGACAAAGTTGCCGACTGTTAACGTTTAACAGCATAGACAAGAGGTCACGTGGGTGTCCCTAAAATACGAAAAGGTGCAAAAAGGTGGTTAAAGGTGCTAAAAGGTGGTTAAAGGTGCAAAAAGGCGCGAAAAGGTGCGAAAATGTGCTAAAAGGTGGGCGAAAAGATGGTTAAAGGTGAATGTATAAATATTATAATCGCTATTATTGATTCATTCAAATGATCATTTTGGAATAAAACTACCTTTAAAATTCGAATCTCATCTCCATGTAGTAAATTTTGAAAGTTCTCTAGGCACAAACTTCTCATGCATAACGTTAAATATGCGTTAATGTTACTTTTATGTTCCCGCTTCGATGGATTAGGGCATATTATTTTGTCAACGTCCGTCTGTCTGTTTATCTGCAAAATCTTTAGTTCTTATAACAAGAAGCATTAAGGGAAGGAAGTTAACTAAGTTCAATGTCAATACACTTGATCCTATGCCCAAAGCCTGCGAGCTCAACATTTTATTAAAACTTCTATCCTTTTAAGTTAGAGTTCTTATACTCTTGGTGTGTTGCTAGCTAAAGAAAACAAAGAATCAGGAAGGAACATTTCACTAGAGTCGCGAAAAAAATAAAAATAAAAAAAAAAAAAAATAAAATAACCCAAGACTTAACATTAAGGTTACAATGCTTGAATTCGGTTTGAAGTTAAATCCGATCAGTCTGCATTTGATAGAGCGCATATTTCTATGTTCATGGTAAAATTTTTACCATTATTCCCCATACTTAACCAGTCAAATTATTTTTCCAAGTAACAGCTATCTTCGATATTAATCATTTTATAGCAAGGTCAGTCCAATCTGGTAAGGTCAAGGTCAATTAGCATGGTCAAACTTGGGAAAATCCTGTTTTGGGGGAATAAGTGTTTCTCATCGTCTCTTATTCGATTTCCCATTAGAATGTTTTACTACAAATCATTAAACATTTTATCATTGGTGAAAATGTGTAAATATGTGTCACAATATCTTCTGCACGAATTCATCAAAGACGCGTATCAAGATCCAGAGGGTGAACCACATGTTGAAGATCAAGAAGAAGAGCTGCATGTCGAATTACCTTTGTTACGTTGCTGAATTTAAAAAAAAACACAATGGTAGATAAATGGTTTCTGTAATGATACGTTCGTATTCAAGCTCAGGTCCGAGAAAAAAATGCAAAGATACGACTAAAGAAGAAGTTCAAACGAACCCCTGGAATCCCTTCTTAATGTGATACTGAAGTTTGGAAATCAAGTATCTTACATGATCCCCCAAAGCATTCATTTACATTTTTCATGAATGAATGAACTATGATTATTGTTATGCAGGTTAACAGGTAAAAATGTACGAAAAACCATTATCTTATTTCTTGACCCAGAATTTCAATAGTGTCCGGACAACAGGCAGTTTTTTTTTTTCAAAATCCGATTTTGTGTTATAAACATGTACATATAAGCCAAGGAATTGAGCTCCTTTTCATGAAAAACACTACCAGTGGTAATTTTAATCACAGTTTCATATTTTCGTGATAGCTTAATAAAAGTGTCATTCATTTTACCCCACTTATTTTTCCTTACAATTTGGCTGTGAAAAATCAAAATCGAACAAGTAAAAATGTACTAAGAACGATACAGAGATAAATGCGCATTCTGATTTAAAAAAATTGTTGATAGTAAGAGGGCTGAATACGATTTTTTAATGATTGTTCATTTAGTTAATAGGGGTGTAAGCTATCTACGTACAATGGAAACAAGATGCCCAAGAGGGCCTTATCGCTCCACTTGCTATAACATTTCAAGACTGTTGTTAAACAAACTTTACTTTGACTGAAAACAACACTTTGAAGTCTCTTTAGAACTATCTCATAATGATTTACTGGGGATGGCCCTACAGTTTTTTTTTTCATGTAGACTATATTGTAACGAACCGAGCGGGTAGACAGACGTGACCCATTCAGAGAAAAGGATCCTCAACCCTATATGGGTCGACTCTATCTATATAGGTTTCAATTGGCCATTTAACTAAGGGCAGGTCTCTCTCATTTGCATATCCAATGCACATTACCTCCCTTTTCTTGTTTGCTTTGGCTTTTTGAACTATTTGCATTCTTTATACAGCTTAAAAACTGATTGTCATCTGCTTTCACCGATCTACATCAATAGTACGCTCATTACAAACTCGTTCTCTTACCTAAATTGCATTCTGTAACGCATAAGTAAGTCAGTAAAGTCTGTAATATTTTGTTTGAAAACTGTCACTCGATGGAGGCCGCCATGTTTTGTTTACAGTCCGCGTTGAATGATGGGATCAGAATGATGACATCACGTGACGCGAACCTTTTACTCTTGAACTCTTATCGAGCGGCAGATTAAAAATAATCAAAGTCATTTTCCCTATTCTTAGGTATTTATAAACTTAATAATTCAGAGAATCGACTATGAGCATAATTTTTAACTTTATCTCGCATCGTTTTTGCACTTTGTCGCTAAAACTTTTATGATTTGACTCAGAGATTTCTTCCGACAATCGTGACGAAATATTTCTTCCAACATGACTGTCGGAAAATCTACTGTTTTCCCACACCTACTGAGTGACGTCATATTGTGTCGGCACGACGCCATATTGTGTCGGCATGCCCTATAAACGCTAATGTTCTGACTTAGTCAGGGACTCCACATTGATTTTTCTTTGGGTAGAACTCGCGTTAAAATTTAGTTTCTTAATTTTGGTTTTAAAATCAGTTGATTTATTTTAGCAATTTGTCTAAAGCTAAAAACTGTAAATTACGCATTTCTAATATTTATTCTGAAGAATTAACATCTTGTATTTTATCATTTTTTTGAATTTAAAGCTGAATGTATCTTTTTTTTTTAAACTTGGACTTTACTGACCACTGCTCACTCGCGATAAAGATTTAACCCTAAGGGAACTAAGTTAATTCTATTTTTAGTAACACAAGTTCGCGTTCTCCTTTAACCACTACGCTTGTTGATTTTGCTGATCATTTTGAGAGATTAATTTGATTTGATTATTTGTTCATTTGATTTATTATGTAACTGGAATTTCTTTTTGTTTAACTAAATTTAAACTGAAATTTATTTACGGTCTTTGTCAAATTATTTAGTTCTGGAATTAAAGCATTCCATTTAGACTTTATACTTTCTCGTGGAGTCCACCCGAAACACTTTTAACCCTTACCGTCCTACACTAAGAGCTTGCTGCTGTACTTAAGAAGTTTGTGATCATCCAGTGACCGTTAGCACGTTACAATATTAAGCAAATATTTAGAGCAAGGATATTTTCATCTTTTTTTAAATATATGATCACCGAAGCTCGTGATAAATAAAAATCTTTGTTTTTCTGAGATTTATTACTTTAAAAAATGAGGACTTGCAAAATATTACCATCTAATGAAGTGAATTTGCAAAAATAAATCTGTTACAGCAGATTTTCCAGTCCAGAATTATGAAATTACCATAGAATTTTTCAATTTGCTAGTAAACACTTGTTATCTGTCTCAACATAGACAAATGTAGATAGACAATCAAATAAAGAAGCTAATTTAAAAAAAAAGCGCTGATGTACACAGTTTATTCATGTGTCCTTCTTTTTCAGTTTCTTATTTCTTAAATAGGACGAAAACATATGACGCTTATTGTATAGACAAAAATCTTGACAATTTTCAAACGGACTAAAAACCTGTCAAAATTCATCTAATTTAATTAAGAAACATGGGAATCATAAAAAGATCATTTTGATTTTTTTTCAACATTTATCGATTGATAAAAGATTGAATAGAATTGTTTATGAAAATCGTTATAAGGACGAAAATCCATTATTATTTTTGTTTTGTTTTGTTTTGTTTTCTGTCACGACATCAATGTATTGTGACATGAATTGCAAAGGAGTATTTTATACACATTATATATATCTTCATTATGTAACGAGCCGAGCTACTAGACAGACGTGATCCATCCAGAGAAAAGAGTCTTCAACCCTAAATGTGTCGGCTCTATCGATATATATATATAAAAATTTACAATATATCTCCGGGCAGGAATATCTCATTTGCATAGCCACTGCAACTTACCTCCCTTTAAACCGTTGCAATTATTTATCAAATATATGACAATATATATAATAAGAAAAATTATCGAACTGTTGTCATTGGTACGAAAAGTGTGTCCAAACAAATCATATAACTGGGCCAAAAGCTTCTAATACTGTGTAAGCACCTTTGAGCACATTTTCGCCCACCTTTTAGCACCTTTTAGCAACTTTTTGCACCTTTTAGCACCTTTTTGCACCTTTAAGCGCCTTTAACCACCTTTTTGCACCTTTTCGTATTTTAGGGACACCGAGGTCACGTGACGGTTTGTTTACTCACGAAACGGAAGTAGGTCGCACGCGCAGCGAAACCGTGTTTCTGTGTATCGACTCAATAATGTTTGAGGTAAGTTGTATAATTAACTAAGAATTAAGGTAAGAATTTAAACACAGTCAACAAATCCTTTTCTTCCAAAGTTAAGTTCAACAATTCAATCCTGACAAGTTTCACGCATTGGCAGATCCTGACTGAGGGGTCGTGGACGCTCTAGATACGATAACGTATCCCCCCCCTTTGATAACCTGATATGGCAGACAGCATATCAAGTACATTATTGCAGCTAGGAACGTAGCTGCAATAATGTACCCCTCTCTCTGATATTCTGCCGGTCGAGGGCTACAATTTCCATCCTATTTGTTATTTGTTGCAGTTATCAACTTTCTGTATTTCAAACTGAGAGCTCATCTAAGAACTAATGTCATATTAACATTACCTTTGAAAACAAACAATGCTAAAAAAAACCCCAATACATCACCTGTATTGTTCTTAAAAATGTGTTTTCTTTTCCAAATTTTCAAAGTTCGGAAGCAATGACTGTTATTTTGATCATGTGATTTATTTTGACGTCACTTTGTTTAAAAATTCCATAATGTCAAAACAGGTGCTGGGTAAAAAGCATAGTAGCTATTTTTACCTATCTTTCAAAACCTTTGCGAATTTGAAGTATCTAGTAGCCTGTAACTATGTACTACCGGGTACCTAACCAATTTTAGTGATTTGACAAAATTTTTCATTCAATTTTCATCTTTTATTATGATCAAAGCGAAATTGTTTACAAAAAAATACTACGGCTCCCAAATATGGCAACATGTTTTTTCATTTGCTGAATTTTGGAGGGAAACGGGGGATCTCACGAGATTTTCAATAACATCAACCCCAAATAGCTGAATTTGAAGTATCCCTCCCACATCAGATTATCAAAGGAGGGATACGTTATCGTATCTACTAGGAACGCTCCCCCGCCCCTAAAGACTTTTTTATTTTTATTCAAACAAAAGCATTTGAATGTAAATTGATACTTGATAAGCCATCCCCTCATTCTCTTTGCATCACGATAAAGGTGAGATCTTGTTAGATATGTTGATCAAGTTATACATTTATTATGAGACCATGTCAGGAAAAGAAAGGAACAGTACAATGGCATCAAATGAGACTAGGAATACAAAGGATAAGATAAAACTATAGTTGAATAGCCTTCCCATACAATTTCACTTCTGTATGTGTTTTATACTGGAAATGGACTCAATTACTGAGCATACATTATCCAGGGGTGTGCATGCCGAGATGTTAAAAGCGTGATAAAAAGTTTTTGCAGCTATTCACAGAGTCAAAGTTTATTTAGTTCACTTATAATTGGTTCCAGTATTTGATAATTATTTGGTTAAATAAGTTTTTATATATGTTTCAGCTTTTGTGGCAATAACTTTGATTTGTTTGCTGTGTCCTGTTCGGGTGTGTCGTATGTTGAAAACTATATGATCTGTGGCAGGGATAACTGCCAGTTTGTTGATGATCTTAAGGTAGTGGACCCGTTTTGGGAGTAATGAACTTTAACAGTGTTAACTGAGGTTTCCTAATGATTCTCATTTGGAAACCTAGGTTAACATTTTGAAAGAACATGTGGTCCGAAATGTAATGGAACTATTACGGTCCTACTACCTTAAAAAGAAGTGTAAGTCTTTGCTCTTTCCGCTCCTGTGCTAATGGTTTTCATCCTAGTTCTATTATCAGAGATGTTACACTTGATGTTCTTTTTTAATAATTTTCCAGGAATCTTGCCCCTCTTTGTTGAATTTTTTCAACACGGTCAATATCTTTGTGTAAATAGGAATCCCAAATTGATGCTGAATAGTCAAGGACAGAACAAACCAAGAAGACATATATGTTGTTTCTTTAAATGAGCCTGTGTGTGAAATTTCCAACAAGTTAAGATGTGCATGAGGTGCAAACATTGAGCATCCTAGACTGACACAAAATTCAATTATTAGGTTGTGTGACTACTTAGATTAAGACCTTAACTATCTACAGAGCGCATTGTGAAGAATCTGGTCACACTTTGCAGATGCACAGGCTGGCCTGAGTCTTTGTTTGGCGCACATTAAAAATTGTTGGAAATGTCACGCACAGGCTCAAATGATTTAATACAGTGTTTTAAATTTGTTCTGATGATCCCCAGGGTAGAGTTAACTTTGTTGCACACTTTATTTATTTGGGATGTATTTTCTAAATTATCACTGATGGTAGTGCCTAAGTATGGGTTTTCTTTCACTTTCCCTTATATATGCTTGTTTAAAGTGTAATAGTGTGTGAGTGGCGTCTTTGCATGGTGAATGGAGTGACATAATGTAACATTTGGTAGCATTAAATTTCATTCCCCACTTTCTTGACCATCTTTCTAGGGAATTTAAGTCATTACCAACAAACTTGACCAATGGAATAACTGTGCACAGTTAACTAGGCCCTAACATATATATTGACAAAGTTATGCATAGTGCATCGCTAAAAAATATGTGTAAGTCTAGCCCTGCACTTGGACCTTTGTCATGGCTGTCCTAAGATATTGAAACATTGTTTTATGTATTGTCATAGACATGAAAGTCACAGGGATGTGGAAATACAGAATTTCTCCACTTGTCCCTGGACAAGTAAAAGATGATAGAAAAAAGTGCTTGTCTGCAGGTAGAAAAACCTATGGGAAATCCACACCCCTGATGAAACAAAAACAAACTAATTATTGATGACTTAAATGTTTTAACTAAAGCCTATTATATCTGAAGTTATGTTGTGTAAGTTACCCAGGGTTTTAGTTTCACATCAACAAATCGGGGTCCCAAGGACTCAATAGTTATGCTCACAGGGGTCCTTGCTTAAGTATTGGGAGTCCCTGCTATAAATATGGACTACATGTATTTTCTTTTGAGGTATCTTCAAGTTTATGTTGAACTGTTAAATTTTCTCTGGATTAGCTTTACAAGGAATTGAATACATATATTTTTTAGTATCGACTTTAGAGAAGAATTGAAGACTGTGTTAAAACAGTCTTCAATTCATCTCTGAAGTTGATCCACAGAGGGTTCTAGGGACTCGCATCAGAATGTTTTTAGAGTCCTGGCCACTTATTTAAGTGTCTCAGACTAGCAAAACCTGCATCCCTTAAAACCCTGGTTACCTATTATGATAATGTGACCTGCAAAAAGAAACCATCTGGGAGGTCCATTTAAAAAATATTTTGAAACAGGATTGGATCCAGCATAGATCAACCAAAAGCAGATTTCGGAGATGATTACATGGAAGGGTAGAATAACAGTTCTAGATTGAAAAAAAAAGAATGTATTACTTGTGAAAAGTATCGATTTATGTCAGGCTGTGCAGAGCGCCAGTCTGGCTAGGATCTACACTTTTGGCTCCTCCCAGATGGTCCCTTTTCATGTGACCTGTCACATGATTATGTGAAATTATAGAAACAAAACAGGGGAAAGTGACTTAGCTGACACTCTCTGCTTCTATGACAGGTGGATAACTATTAATTTTCAGGCAGTACCATATGAATTCCATCCAGACAGTAAGGCGAAATTCTGGATACATTACGGACTTGTGATCCTTGGGTTTCTCTTTGCAGTTGTAACTCTAATTGCACAATGGCGCAAACCAGCCCCATATGGAAAACATGAATCTGATGTAAGATTTTTTTCTTTGTCACGTAGTTACTCTTGTTTCATATAGAGAATAGCCATCAAAGATATCCTTGTCCTACACATTTATAGAATCTCTCTTTATAACTTTATCAGCTGTTATATGATGAAAATGAATGTTAATCAGGGATCATGTTTGTAATAAGGGAGTCCTTGACCCCTTTAATACCATTAAATTCTGGTGGTCAAAACAGATTTTCAAGAGGTCAAAAGACATGAAAGAGTTAATCATGAGTAAGAATTTTATAGGTTTAAGTGTCATTTGACATCTTCTTTCAAAGATAAGAAGTAAGCTATAGATTTGTAAATTTTTAGATTTGCATTGAGTTGTATTGGAGCAAATGCTGCAAATGACCTATACAAGCAATTTCTTCCTTTTCCACAATGGTTTCTTCCTGAAAAGACATATATTGTTGAAAATTCATCTTCTTTAAATATTGTTGTCTGTTAAATTTATGTAATTGAATATAAAATTTTGTATAAGAGTAATCTGGTCAAACTTATTTTTGTTTACAGGATGGAAACTGGGGAGTGTTGATTCCACAAAGATTGGGCCATATTTTGTCTGATGCAACTCCAGGGATATTGCTGTTTATATTGGTAAGCTGCTTCAGATAGTCCCGTTTATGGTTGAGATTATAAAATAGAGGATATTGAACGATGTTGTCATTAAATACAGCCAATATTGCTCGAGCGACCACATCCATTAAGCGACCAATTTTATTAAGCGACCACCACAAAAAATCCCCTCACCATAAGCAAGTTCGCTGAAAAAAGGACATTCTTAACGAAAAATTGGTTATTGTTGAATCTTATGTTGTTGAAACCCATTAGAATCGTCTCAATAAGACGTTTCCAATGGGTTTCAACAACATAAGATTCAGTGCGACTTGACCGACAATCTATAAATGCTATCAAAATACACTGTCATGTTCATCATGGTATTTCGTATTAAGCGAGCATTTCTATAAACAACCGCTTTTTTGTGGTCCTTTAAGTGGTTGCTTAACACAAGTTTTACTGTACCTAATTTATTTAACAAGTCATAAACAGATAAAAAGGAGAATTTGCTGAGTGTTTGTCTGTTTAGATGACAAGTTTAATATACCTGGTATTCCACCAGTGAACTTATACCCGTTTGATATAAAAAAATATTCAACATAGTAATTTCACTCCCACAATGTACTGATATGTTATATTAGAATCTAATGGTATAATACAGTAATAAGAAGAAATAAAAATACTGACATTCACTGGCCAGGATTGTCTCCGTGAGAATTAAGTTTTGATTCATTATAATTTTCAAATGATATTTTTGATGAAGGAGCTGATTTCCCTACTGTAAACTCTGCTTGAATTATGTCAGATTAACGATATTTCAGTCAAAATGGCGCTGAGTTTATAGTCCAAGTAGGCTCTTTAACAGAAAAGACATCAGATATATTGGATATGAAACAAATTCAGATGCTTTAGCACCTTGCTTTGCTCCTTGGAGTTTTTTTATATGGAAAAATACTACAAATTGAAGGTTGGAGCCTCCTTTTTGTTGAAAAATGAAGTACCATATTTCCTACCATAATAGCACCCTTCCTTATAGTAGCACCCCTACATTTTTTACTAAGAAAACCCACTTCAGGTTCCTAAATAATAGGAACTTTTTGAGATTTGTTCTCTATTTTGAGATGAATTTCCTCTAAACAATCATATGATTGTTTAGAGAACATTCACCTCAAAATAAAAGGGAAATGGGGCCTAAAGACAGCAATTTTACTGATTTTTAAATCACAAAATGCATACTGAATAAATGCTCTCTTACCATATTATGTATGGCTCCTGGGAGCGTTTATTAGGAGAAATATAATATGTGTATTTGTGATTTGCTACTTATTTATACGTTCTTTAGGTCTTATGTTTGATTGTCTTGTATTTCAGATTTTCATCTTTTACGGTAACCAAAGGGAATACCCAAACTATGTATTTTTGTCCTGCTGGTTATTACATTATATTCACAGGTAGGTTTAACCCTTTCCTTTCTTGTCTGAGGATTTTTCGAATTAATGATATTACACTTGAGAAAATATCACGGAAAAAGAAGAAAATGCCTGTTACAAGTAATCTCTCCTTTTTATGCACCTGTCAAAAGACTATACATATTATGTGATCAACTGTGGAGTCTAGTGTCGGGGTGTCAAATGGGTGGGAGGCTTCCGTTTCCTTGTCTGGAGCATAAGTCGGTCACTGCATGTCGGATTAATTGGTACTTGGTAGTTATATTTCTCTCTTGATTGTGGAATGCAGTGCACAACACCCGTAACTCTACCTTGCTTATCTTTTAACTATTTCTCTTTGTTGTTTTTCAAAATTGGACATTCAGAAGTGTGATGGGTGGAACTTGTTACAATTTTCCACCTAGTTACCACAATATTTTCTACCATATTGGATGTGCTCCTTCAAACTTGCATCCAGCTTTCATTTTGGATCTCTCTGAAGTTTTGAGAAACTGAAAAGGGTTAAAGCTTAAAACATATCCTAGTAGACAGTTCAATTTCAAATTTGTGTATCAGCCTAATACTGTTGATACAAAGGAAGTCAATTAAGCTCTGATATGACTGAAATATTTCTAAAAGGTTGTTTAACATACCCATTCAAATGAGATCAAATCAAATTTTTGTAAAAAAGATTCTGTTAATTTAAGATTGAATTACTACTTGTACAGTGCATTAATATGTTTATGTGTATACATCCAAAAATTCCTCAATTTTAAGGTCTGAGGGAAAGTATTGCAGAAAAAAAGGAGAAATTGCATATAACTTTATAATAATTCTTAATATAAGATGGTCATCTTCATTAGAGATATTGAACATCACATAGAAAGATATTATGTCTTGATTTTCTTTATTATGTTTGTCCATCCATATGTTCTACAAGGGCGTAGCTACCATTATGCAAGTGTGTAATTGAAATAAATCCTCTTTCGAAAAATATCGTTGATGTCAGATGAATGATCATAACATCGAAACCATATCTTATTTAAGCTGTAATTACATGTATAATGTTTTGATTATTCACCAACGCCTAAATCATAAATGAGGAGTGGACGAAGGGCATTAATCTTTTGTTACAGTTTACATTATTGCCTTTTAGACTGGTCCTACTGTTGATTCATGTATGAAGGCTTATATGTTGGCTGACAGTGGTACCAGTCTTATTGTCTTTATCCTATATATTCTATGTTGGTCGCCTCCTGATTGCCTATGAATTTCAAATTCCTAGTTATGCCTATGTTCTTTACTCTATCTATCTATATCTCAAGGTTGGGAAAAAACTTGTGTTTGACCTGCTGAATTTAAGGTAGCAATGGACAGCGGCCTTCCGACTCTATATACCGGAAGTGGGTTTTCGTTTATTTTACGGCGCTTTTTGCGCGTTGTTTAAAAAGACCGGTTTTCGTAAGATTCTACATATGGAAATAACATAGCATAATGATGGTAAAACTTCATAAGTTAGCTTCTTTTCAAAACTTGATATTAATTGAATGACGGGATCATTAAATTTAACAATGAAAATGCGTTAAAACCGTCATTCAATTAGGGGGGAACACTGAAAAATAACGAAAAACTTTCTTAATTGAATGGAAAGGTATGCTGAATTTTTTACCAAATAAAGGAAAAATAGGGATTATAAACATATCAGAAAATAAGACAAATTCATTGGGTAATTTCTTCAAAAAATAGGTTTTTGTGGCATTTTTACCTAGTAAAATTACAAAAAATAGTGTATTTTTAACTTTTGAAAGCAAATTGTGCAAATGTAATTGATCAAAGAGAAATTTTCTTGTCAATAGCCATTGTGTACATGTATAAGGTCTATCAAAATGTATGTGTTATATAGCTTGAACTTAGTACAGGGTTTATACTAGACCTAAAACGAATATAACCGTTTTACTGAAAAGTGGCCTATACCACTCAAGGGCAGAGAACTCTAGCATGAAAACGAGCATGGAAAGGTACCTTCATATTTTGATATAATGACTAAACAATGTTAATCTACAACATATGTGAACAAGAAAAAAATTCATTGGGCGGAAAAAAATGACGCCATGTGTCCATTGCTACCTTAATACTTATATGAAATAAACTGCCAATATCTTGGACATTTTAACAAGTCTTTCATAAATTCTATCCATAAAAAAATAAGAAGAAAGCAGAAAATGTAGACTAAGATCAGACTGCACATACCTTTCTTACACTCATTCTCACGAGAATCGGGATTTTGGGGTTCTAAAAAAAAAATTTGATAATCATAGTACTGCTCCAATTTTTCTAAAATCAGATGAAGTAAACATCAACCAACAATGATGTGAAATTTTTTATACTACATCCGAGAGGAAAGAAAGTTATAAAGCACAGTGTAACTGTCTTATTTTTGTGTTTTTCATCAAGTAATATTCGCTACTTGTACCCTTGCCGCAGTAAAATCAAAGTAAAAAACTTAAAAAGAATTGTTATATTTTACTTTGATTATCTTTCAAACCAGATAATGCTTTTTCTGCACATAAGTTGTTTTATAGTTCTTTTCACTTTCAGGAAACGGATATTTCTCAGATATAAGAATGTATGTCGGTGACAGACCTTTTCAAAGATAGATTTTTCATTTTACACCGACTTTCACTTAGGAAATAATGAATTTACCTTCTTTTTCTTTGCAAAATTGAGATTTTCTGTTTGAATTCTCGAGTAAGGTATATTGTGTCGAAGATTACTCATAATTTATTGAGTTTGGTTTAAATGATGACTCATAGCCCCAAAAAATGTTAAATTGTATATAAAAGCATGCTTGGTTTAACAATTATCTGATGCTTTGAAAGAAATGGTTTTAGGTATCAAGTCCCTTTCAAAAAAGGTGAGAAATCTGAATATAAAAACAATTGCAAGTTACCTTTTGAACATCAAAATTTCTTAAAATATAAAACACAAATTTAGTTATCTATGGTTGAATACTTATGCACATCAGAAAACGGGGTTGACCCACTCACAAAAGTTTGTCATCACTTTAAGCATCGTATTTTCTTCCCAATTTTCACAGTATTGAAGATTACATTTTCTCAAACACGCTAAAGTGTACAATGCAATGATGGCCGGGTCAAACTTTTATTTCTCAAGACTAAGAATGCCGATTAAGATCATTATGATAACTGTACCACCATTAAATACCAATTGCAATGAAATATATTCACATGGTCTTGAAGTTTACAAAAAGTTATTCTTGCAGCATTTAAAGGTTGGGAATTGGGTCTACCCATTATAGAAATGTTGTTTTGTATTTTTTGATACCATAGGAACGAATATCTGGTCTATTCCTGTGTTTCAGCTGAATTTTTGCATGGGCATTAAAATTTGGTATCGAATATTACGGTCGCGATGATTACAAAACACACCACTTTACAGCATAATTTACACACTGAAAAGTGTATGCAACATTTCTTAGTGATTATTGTTTATACTGGTTAGGTTACAGGTTTTGATGCTCTCATACGTTATGATTTTGTTGTGGAATGTATTGAAAAACCTAGTATCGAAGATTACATTAGTTCATTGCAAGAAGACCCCTTGACTGAATGAACTGGTTTAAGGAATTCTGTGTCAATTTCTTTATTAGCTTGGCTATTTTCGGAGAAAACTCGAGGTATTGCTATAGCCTCCATGTCGTCTTCATTGTCGTCGTCATCATCATTGACATTTTGTTATATCTCTGGTTCTACTGAAGGCATTCACTTGAAACTTGGCACACATGTTAACCATCAAAAGAGCAACCTATACTATCAAGGGGGATAACTCTAGATGCATTTGTGCAAATTTTGCCCCTTTTTGGACTTAGATTTTTTCCCACCATCCAGCACTCAACAGCTAAGAGTAGGCACCGGTAGGCGGTGCTCTTGTTATTATTAAAAAGCATTATTTTTGAAGCATAAATTCAGCATGCATGCTTAGGAAAAGGATTGGTTCAATTTTTGGGCTTTTTTTCCATCAAATTAGCCCCTTGAAAGTCTTGGAATCGAAGATTTCTTCATTTTTGCTGTTTTCGGCGGCACAAGGTTTTTGCTCAATAATTATTGAAATTGGCTGATACAGTGCTTGGTGTGTTTTCTAGAGGTAAAGGACATATGTATGATCTGTTAGAAAGAATATCTTTGTTCTGAAAATAGGCATCTTTGCTTAATGTATTAGCAAAAATCATCAAATAAAAAGGCCACAGTATCAAATATTACAAAATACAGATATTAACACATCTCTTGTCTCCGAAACATCAACCACGATCATTTTCTAAGTGTGAATAAACTATGTTCATGGAGGTCTATCAAATTAAGTACCAAACAATCACATAAAATATAGAAAAGGCGTTTAAAAATGCGGTGGCACTAAAATCCCAATTCTTGTGAGAATGAGTGTGAATTGTCTTCAACAAGTTTGTGTATAGCAAGAATATTTTTTATATTAGAACTTTACAAATATCCGTGTGATAACATCCCATATGATGTTTTTTATGATATTTTTAGAACAATGAAATGATGTGGTTATTTTGAGAAACTTGCATTTCTGTTAGAAACATAAATGAAAACAAGGCAAATAGAGGTTATAAGATGAATATCATACATTCTTAGTGTAATGTATGAAAAAATATCGAACTTGGTTGTGGGAATTGATAATTGTCTTGGCAGATTCTTCAATTCCCCAAACCTTGTTAGATATTTTGTTTTATACAAAACACTAAAGTACATATTATACATTTGTATTTATATGTTTGTATGAAGTATATGAAGGGTTGATATTTCCATTTGCATAAAGTATTTTTCTAAATTTCTATGTAAAATGTTCATACATTGTATTTCATAAACATGTCATTTTTAGAGCAAGAGTGTTTTGCATTGCCTAAACAATGTCAGTGCCCTTCTTACTTTCCTAGCCTGAATAGTTTTCTTGTCTTTAGGTAAAAATTTTAATACTAATACATGTATATATTTCAGAGGTATAATTCATCCTTTGATAATGAGGTACAGAAATAAAAGGGTACCTCTAGGGTAAGTTTTTCCTACTTTTGTCTATTTATAACAGGTTAATATTTGTGTATTTGTTAGTGTACCTTTCATTCCAATTTTGTCAAGAAAATCTCTTTCTCTGTGTCTTGTTATTAGTAGATGTGCGGATTTAATAATGTATTAGCTCAGCTGCTTTCTTAAAAACTTGAGGTATATCCTTGGTGTCATTGAACATATCAGTCTTTTCTTTGTCATATATCCATGGCTAAGTGGGAAATAGTTATAACTGCCAATAAACATATAGGCAGATACAACTTTTTTGTGATAGCCATTGATATAGTTTTCTGGTATTACTGTAGATATTCCCTGGATGCTTGGCATACATGTTCAAAATGCAGTTTGTTAGATTTTGTCCTTCCTTGGACTTGGAAACTTTTGACCACTTTACAGCACTCAACAGTTGTATATATATTTCTTGGAACCTCTTTAAATAATTATATGGAAAATTGAAAAGAGATTGGTTCTAGAACAGACCATCCAGGGGTAGCATTTCAAAAATTCTTTCAAAGCAAGGTAGATTGATTATGCTAGATTCAGAAAATTAGTAAAGTACAAAGTTTAAATCCTAGTCAATCTGCGCAATCCGAGATTTCCAGATTGTCCCTTTTTTGCATGACGGGTCACATGTATAAAACTGGTGATTGGGTTTAAAGAGTTTAAGAAAATTTTTTGGATGTGATCTTTTCAATCCTGGTAAGTTTGAAGAGCTAAAATTAGCCTAACAGTCTGACTTAACACTTATTACTTAGAAATTGTCTCAAACAAATTGTCAATTTTTGGATCATGTCAACCACTTGAGCTCAAATCTTTCTCACACTTTTTTTCAGAAAGCAGGTAGGTCTAGGCTAAGATCAGATTGCACCTCTGTGCAGGCTGAATTTTGACTATACTGTCTCCCAAAGCTGTTAATATGATAGGAATATGCCATGAACATCATGAAAAGGCTTTGATCCCATATCCCAGATGGTTTAGCGCAAGACTGTACTAAGAGTATCTACACTGTATATACACTTAGTACAGTCTTGCACTTATCCCTTGATTTATTTGTCTCTTTCTCATGTCAACATACCAGTGGTCACTTATATATATATTCTTGTTTCAATATTTCAGTATATCACTTGGAGGTTTTATACCAAACTGTTTATTCCACTTTATCAATGCAGATTTTGTGGGGAACTCAAACTTTGATAACAAGTATTATTAGTAAGTAGCTCATTAATTTGATTTATAATATGACCTATGTCGCCGGTGTGAAAATTACCCAGTTAAAATTTTGAGGAGTTATCAAACTAGTGGATTAAATATGCAAATAAGATCAGAGCTTAAAGCAAAGCTGTTATTTTGGCGTGAAAATGATGACATGATTGGTGTGATCCCCAATTATGTCATTTTTTATACAGCCTTGTATGTTGTCGGAAAATTTCATTCAACCAATTTTAAAGACTATTTTGATTGTCCCTAAAAGATAAAAAGAATATCATGATTGTCCCTGCAAAGATAAAAAGAAAATCAAATTTGTGTCTATAAAATACTAGATTAATCAAACTTGTCAAGCCTTTTCTTTATCTTTTTATAGATAACTTGTTTAATAAATGTGGTATTTCATGACTATTTGTTCATTATCCCCATTATCATATTAACTGGCATTCATTATTTAGTAAGATCATCCACTCAAATACACACATACAATCTATGAGCATGTCATGTTGAGGCTTCCTAGTCTAGTTATTTGATGCAAAATCATTGAATACTAGACAAGGGTCATCCTTAGCCCAAGCAAAAGCTATTATTATTCACATATATCCCCTATCAAATTTCACCTATAAACTGTATTTGAACATTGCAGGGGTGTGGAATTCCCATGCCTGACATGTCCAACACATGCTTTTGCACTTGCATACAAGTACATATTTCTAGGCTACATGTCCATGGAAAAGTTAATACCAAAGAAAATCTTGAAACAGAACTAAAAAGGATCTAGGAGAAAAGTCACCCTAATGTTTGTATCAAAGGGAAGAAAACATTGTCTTTAATGAAGAATATGCTTGGTCACAGCATTTTCTTAGATGAAAACGATATTTTCTTAATATCTATCAATTCATTTTTTTGCGGGCAAGTTCATTTTGATCCAGGAAAAGTAGAATATCGACTTTAACTTGTCCATGGACAAGTGGAGAAAAGTTGTATTTCCACACCCCTGAGCAATGTTTATATACAGGGGTCTTTTTTGACCTGGGATCCCTTGCTTTGATGAACAGATATCTAAAATGATGCTATTTGACTGTTGGAAGTTTGAGCTGGTGCCTCATTTTGACTCTTCAAAAAAAGCAGACATGCATCAGAGGTTGATAGAAGTGAGTCAAACTTAGGAAAATAGTTACTGAAGGTCTAATAATGCCTAGGTTGATTGGTAATTAAAACACTACATGCATCGGCGATAATAATTGACAGTCCTATTACACTTGTGAAATTCAGCTCAAACTGCTTTGCTTTAACTCTTATCTCTCTAAAATCTACCTTTTGTTGAATAATTTTACTTCAAACAGTATCTAATTAGTAAGTCAATAATTGGCAAAAGGAGGATCAGTTGTGAATTGTAATGGGTTTTCTTGGTTGAACCCCACTTCTTTTTGTGAAAAATAAAATTAATCAGAAGCTTTAACTAGAATTTTCAACTTCAAAACTCTTTCCATCTTATTGTAAAAACGAAAAAACAAGCCTCTTGTCTGAAGATAAGTTTGCTCTTTTGTAAACATTTAATGACTGCAAATTGTGGTGAACTATGAGGATATAAAAGCATGAACTATTTACAGAGTTATTTCCATGCACCTTTTGAATACCATTTTTTAAGGGGGGGGGGGGCAATTCCTGAATCTGACACAGTCTGCCTCTTAAGTGTTTCATTTTGACTCTTGGAAATTTTGTCGTCTCTTTTTAGCTCACCTGAGCGGGTGAGGCGAGAAGGTGGATGTCCGTTGTCCGTCCGTCAATATTTACCTTGTATGCATTCTAGAGGCTACATTTTTTGTCTGATCAACCTGAAATTTGGTCCGAATGATTGTCTCGATGAAATCTTGGACAATTTTGAAATTGGGTCAACTTGGGTCAAAACAAGGTCATGGGGTCAAATCTTAGAAAAACCTTGTATGCACTCTGGAGGCCACATTTTTTGCCCCATCAACCTGAAATTTGGTCAGAATGATCGTCTTGAAAAAATCTCAGACAAGTATGAAATTGGGTCAACTGGGGTCAAAAACTAGGTCACGGGGTCAAATCTTAGAAAAACCTTGTATGCACTCTGGAAGCCATATTTTTTGCCCGTTCAACCTGAAATTTGGTGAGAATGAATGTCTATGAAATATGTCGAAATGATTCAAAATAGGATCAACAGGGGTCAAAAACTAGGTCATTGGGTCAAATCTTAAAAAAAACTTGTATGCACTCTAGAGACCACATTTTTTGTCTGACCAACCTGAAATTTGGTCCGAATGATTGTCATGATGAAATCTGGTATGAGTTTGAAATTTGGTCTACTTGGGTCAAAAACTAGGTCATGGGGTCAAATCTTAGAAAAACCTTGTATGCACTCTAGAGGCCACATAAACCTACTTAAACAATTTAAGATTCAATTTATCACAGGTGAGCAATTTAGGGCCACTATGGCCCTCTTGTTTTGAAGATTAGCTTTCCAAAATTTAAAAAGAGGATAACTTCTTTTAATTATAGATCATACAGGGAAGGGTTAAATTGTTAAAAAAAGAATACACACACACAAACACACATAATAAAACATCTTACAAAAAGTTATGCAGGGTAATCAAAGTGTGTATTTTTTCAGTGATCCCAGATTTATCCTAGGCCTTTTACTGTTTGTAATAGGATATATAATAAACAAATGGGCAGACTTTAAGCTAAGATCACTAAGACAAAAGAAGGATGACAAAGAATCAATAAAAGACATTAAGACTGAAAATTCTGCGCTTCAAGACAGTCAAGGAGAGAAAGGTATTTATAAACTAAACCTTATATAAATTGAGCCTGTGTCTGACATTTCCAACAAATTGAAATGTTCTTGAGATGCAAACATTGAGTAGCATTGACAGCCATATACTGTAAATATAAAGTTAACTAATGACCTACAGATACTTTGAGATCTTATCTATATACAAATTGCATAGTGAAGACTCAGGTCAGACTGTGGATGCACAGGCTGGTCAGAGTCTTTGCTTTGCGCAAATTTGAAATTGTTGGAAATCTCACTCACAGGTTCAATTGTTTTTTTAGCTGCAGGTAGAGCGAGCAATTATGACTTAGCCCTTTCCTTTTTAATCCCTGGATTTTATATCAGTGTCATCCAAATAAGTAAAACTTGTGTTAAGCAACCACTTGTAAGACTAATTTAATCCTATGATGGTCAAGTCCATTACGAGCATTACATAAAGACAATTCTAATGGACTTTAACAACAAAAGAATTAATAGTAAACAGTTTTTAGCTTTGAAATGTCCTTTTCAGAGATTTTTGCTAACATTGAAGCACATTTTTATAATGGTCTCTTAATAAAATTGGTTGTTTAATAGTAGCTCAAGCAATATTGACTGTACTACACAAAATATTGTTAGAGTATGTGAATTCTTGTGAGTGATTTAAGGTAATCAAGGCTCCCTTGTGTTACAGGTTACTATACACCCCATGGAGGTCTGTATGAGTTGATCAAATGTCCTAACTATTTTGGTGAGCTTGTAGAATAGTTAGGTTGGTCAATCCTCATTAGTTTTATACATTATTTTAGGTTACTATATACCCCATGGAGGTCTGTATGAGTTGATCAAATGTCCTAACTATTTTGGTGAGCTTGTAGAATAGTTAGGCTGGTCAATCCTCATTAGTTTTATACATTATTTTAGGTTACTATATACCCCATGGAGGTCTGTATGAGTTGATCACATGTCCTAACTATTTTGGTGAGCTTGTAGAATGGTTAGGCTGGTCAATTCTCAATAGTGTTCATACTTTATTGTAGGTTACTTTATACCCCATGGAGGTCTGTATGAGTTAATCACATGTCCTAACTATTTTGGTGAGCTTGTTGAATGGTTAAGTTGGTCAATCCTCATTAGTGTTCATACTTTATTGTAGGTTACTTTATACCCCATGGAGGTCTGTATGAGTTAATCACATGTCCTAACTATTTTGGTGAGCTTGTTGAATGGTTAAGTTGGTCAATCCTCATAAATGTTTATACTTAATTGGAGGTTACTACATCCCTCATGGGGGTCTGTATGAGTTGATCACATGTCCTAACTATTTTGGTGAGCTTGTAGAATGGTTAGGCTGGTCAATTCTCAATAGTGTTCATACTTTATTGTAGGTTACTTTATACCCCATGGAGGTCTGTATGAGTTAATCACATGTCCTAACTATTTTGGTGAGCTTGTAGAATGGTTAGGCTGGTCAATTCTCAATAGTGTTCATACTTTATTGTAGGTTACTTTATACCCCATGGAGGTCTGTATGAGTTAATCACATGTCCTAACTATTTTGGTGAGCTTGTAGAGTGGTTAGGCTGGTCAATCCTCACATGGTCTCTATCAGGATTAGTGTTCATGTTGTTCAGTGCTGCTACTTTCATACCAAGATCCAAACATAATCATAACTGGTGAGTAATTTATTTAAAAAAATTATTTAAATTTTGTTTTAAACTGATGCCAATTTTCGTAAAGCCAGTAATTTATTTTATCTTGGTCCTACAGAATTTAAATTTTGTTTCAAACAAATTGCCAATTATCAAGATGCCAGTAATTATACCTCTCTCTCTCCCCCCCCCCCCCCCTTCAAGAGGGGGTATATTGCCTTGCACTTGTTTGTTGGTCAGTATGTCAGTCATACTGTAGACCGTTTTTGTCTGGAGCATATCTCAAAAAGTATGCAAGCTAGAATCATGAAACTTCACCGGTGGATGGATCTCTTTGAGGAGAAGTGCCATTTACAAGAACCATAACTGTACTCATCATATTTTGTGAGTTATTACCCTTTGTTGATTATCAAAAAATAGGCCATTGACCTACTTTCATGGGGGACATAAATGTTTTACAAACATCTCTTTTTCATGGTTGGGAAAACATGATATAAGACATTTTTTTGCAAAGAAGAATCAAAGAAAATTTTCAATTAACCTGTATGATTGATAAATCTTTAATTTCATTAAGAAAAAGAACTATATTATCACTTTTGGCTTTGTCACTGGTCAAAATATAGCTTTTCATTGAAAAAAAAAATTGCTCTGAAATCAATTATTGTCCTTTATGTACCTGACAAATTATTCATTATACGTGTGCCAAAATGTATTCAATCAGAGATTTTTGGTTATACCTGTCAGAATTCAGATGAAAGAATTTTGTTAATTTCTTT
This sequence comes from Fragum whitleyi, assembly GCA_948146395.1. Classification (NCBI taxonomy): domain Eukaryota; kingdom Metazoa; phylum Mollusca; class Bivalvia; order Cardiida; family Cardiidae; genus Fragum; species Fragum whitleyi. The sequence continues at coordinate 17,378,514 of OX411548.1, read as the reverse complement.
GAGTCTTAAATTGTAAAATTTATTGAATCCCCGGCCAAATCTGCCCCCTTCCCTTATCTAGATGGAGCATATTGCTTTATCAATAGCTGTCTGTCTGTAAGTCTGTGCAAACTTAAAAAAAAACTGAAATGGAAATTGCCTTTTTCTTCGAAGGCTTTTCAAGGTACCAGTAAAAGTCACATATTGTGTATAATGACAGATCTCAACGAATTTACATCTGTAGATACCAAAGTCAATGTCATCTGACAAAGTCAGATCAGCTGTCAATTACAAACTTCTAAAAGACAAAATAACATTTCAATTAACTTCTAACTTATTCACAATACAATCCTCATATTTAGCATGATGATAGATCTCAATAATATTTATCTGCAGTTGCTATGGTAAACATCATCTGGGCACGAAGTTATTAAACTTTTTCTTGTTCTCAATTCAAAATTTTCTCAAATTTCAATTTGAGATTAAAGTTGTAATTCTGTTTTAATACTCATTATTAACATGAACAATAATATCAATAAGTTGTTATAGATAACAATTTATTAATATTATCTTTTATTTTCATACATTTCTTCTAATTTAAAATTTGAGAAAATTCTCAGTTGAGCCTAAGAAAAGTTTTATAACTTAGGGCCCTAACATGTTAGGCCAAAGCTGTTTTTCTGGTCATGTTTTTCTAAAACTTTTCAAAAGTTTAACATTGTCAACAACTTCAAGCTGTTGAACATACAAGCCTCATATTAAAGAGATAGCTGAGCTTTATGATAAACACCTGTACCCATAAAAGTCAAGGTCAGGTGACCAGGTCAGGGTCATCTGTGAATTGCAAATTTAGAAGAAAAAGGTTTATCTAGGGCATTGTGTTTCACAAACACATCTTGTTTGGTTTTCCACCTGCTTTTAAAACATTGCAAAGTTCTTCAAGCCTATTCAAGATACAATGATTTTACTTTGCATGATGTTATAGATTAATTTTGTGCTGTGAGCCGTGAAATCTACTTTTATTGATTAAATTCACGTGCTATTCTTTCAAAATAGATAAAACATGTTCAAACAATACCTTAAAAAAGATACAAGTTGTCTTACAAATGTATCATATGCTTTTTAAAAATACCCGATATACCTATGGTAATGGACACAATGCCTGCGCCAGAGCTCAGTTTTGAAAATACACCTATAGATCTCAATGTTATGCATTAAAGTGCAAGGAAAAATTTAAAAAAAAAAAAAAAAGAAAAAACAATCCTGCCAGATCAGAGACATTGATGTTTCACAAGAACCTATTGTTTCCCCTATATTTCAGGTATAAAGAAAAGTTTGAGCTGTATCCTAGGAGTAGAAAGGCATTGATACCTTTCATATATTGAGACAAAAGGAGAAAGTCAAAGAGGAGTAGAAAGAGGACTATTCTGTCTATTCACCTTAACCCTTGTCATGCTGAATAAAAACCATTCAAAAATAGAATTGAGCCAGTGCGTGACATTTCCAACAATTTCAAATATGCGCAGAGCAAAGACTCTGACCAGCCTGTGCATCCGCACAGTCTGACACCAGAGTCTTCACTATGCGTTTAGTAAATAGATAAGGTCTCAAAGTATCTGTAGACAACCAGGTAACTTGATATTTACAAAATGTGTCTGTCAACGCTACTTAATGGTCGCCCTTCATAACCATTTCAAATTGTTGGAAATATCATGCACAGGCTCAACTAAAATCAAAATGCTGTAAACACTGATGCGCTTATAGATAGTCAATGTTTATTTTGAAGAAAAAGGATTAAAACTTTCCTTGTTTAAGATCTTTTAATCGAACACTCACAATACTTTTAAAATTTTGCACCCCAACCAACGACTAACAGTTATATAGATAGATAGAATTACATCAGGAGGTATATACTAAGATCAGACTGCACATATGTGCAGGCTGATCTTTGTTTTTAACATGCTACCAAAGCAGGAATATTCCAGGTTCAGCATGAGAAGGGTTAATATTAACGGCCAAGACTGTGATAATTTTTGTGACTTATTTGCCTGACATTTCCAGCTAGTGCAGCCATGCGCTAGATGAGAGCATTCAGCAGCCTTCATAGCTACACTGTGCACTGAGAATATCTTTTGACCCTCTTAACCCTTTCCTGTTTAACTAAATTTTGGACCTGTCCAAATTCAAAGGTTTTGCAGATGAAAATTAAAAGTGGATTTAATTTGAAAAATAACCATTCAGTTGGGTAGAAAATAGTGTGGAAAAAGAAGAAATTGCTTGTCAGAAGCAATTTCTTCTTTTTTCACAATGTTTTCTCAATCATGAAATAACAGGCACGTAAAAAGCAGGGATTAAACAGCAAAGGGTTAAGGAACTTTAAGTTAGAAGATTCGCATAAAGAGAGTGCATACTGAGTGAAGACTCTGGTCAACCTGTGTAATTGCACTAGTTGACCCAAGTGTTTACTTTTTGCATACATATGAAAATGTTGGAAATGTCATGCTTGTTATAAATTATACAACTAGAAATTTTACTAGCATCGGCACCCACTTGCAATGTTGTATTAAGATTTTATATTAACTTTTTATCCCCTAACAGGTATTGCTATAGCCTCTGTTTCATTTTTGTTGTCGTCGTCGTCGTCGTGTGAAAACTTTGACATTTTGTTACTTCTCTGGTTCTACAGAAGGCATTCACTTGAAACTTGGCACGCATGTTCACCATTAAAAGAGCAAAGTATACTATCAAAGGGGATAATTCTAGATGCATTTTGTGCAAATTATGCCCCCTTTTTGACTTAGATTTTTTCCCACCATCCAGCCCTCAACAGTCGAGCGTATGCAACCGTAGGCGGTTCTCTTGTTGTCATTTAAATGCATTTGCTTGTGGTGCTCTTATGATATAGTATATGTTTAATTTCCTTTATAGAAGTTTATTTAACCTCTCCTGCGCAGGCCTTGAATTTTATGGCAAAGATGATTTTATACTTAAAAAATATTGTAGAAAAAGATGAAATTATAAGCAATTTCTTCTTATTCTACATTGTTTTCTTCTATTAGGATGGTTTAATTTTTAAATCGATGGCTCAGGGTGAAACAGTTGTAACTCCCTATATGTTTATAGGGAGTTGCAACTGTTTCACCCTGAGCCAACGAAATGCACTCAATCATGTCTGGCTCATTGGCCGAGTGGTTGGCATTCTTGACTCGTAATCTGATGGTTGTAGGTTCAAGCCTGACTGGAGGCGGAAAGTGTATTAAGTATGGACACTTTACAAACAGAGCCCCAGTTCACCTGGCTGTAAAAGTGGGTAGCAGCAGTTAGTATCCATTGCCCCTTTTCTCAATGTGCATTATAAGATCTGGAATGGGTTAGGACCACCATATGGAAATGAGAGTCTCTCTGGAAATCAGAGTTATTCAACCATTTATTGCGTTATCCTCAAGTTTGAAAATAAAATTAAAAAAAAACAAAAAACAATGTCGCCCGCAACCTTGCTCATTTTTTCTAGTCTATTATTTCAAAAAAGAGAGGAAGGCTTAAGATGAATTAATAAGCTACTGGGATATATTATTATCAAGCATGATACCTCATTTGTTAGCATATTTTATCTGTGTTCCATAACAAGTATATTATACATTATGTGATCAGTTCATTGTTTCTTCATTTTTATACACCGCCGGAGGTGGACGTATATTGGCGTCATCTCCGTCTGTCCGTCCATCCGTATGTCCGTCCACTTTTCTTGTCACGCAATTCCTCCTTAGTTTCTGGCTTGATCTTCTTGAAACTTGGTCAATGTTATCACCTCAATTGGTAGATGTGCATGAAGGAAGGATTTTATGGTTCTTGATTTTTGCCTGAGTTATGCCCCTTAAAAACTTAGTCTCTGGGTCCACTTTTCTTGTCAATGTAACTCCTCCTAATTTTCTGGCTGGATCTTCTTGAAACTTGGTCAATGTTATCACCTCAATTGGTAGATGTGCATGAAGGAAGGATTTTATGGTTCTTGATTTTTGCCTGAGTTATGCCCCTTAAAAACTTAGTCTCTGGGTCCACTTTTCTTGTCAACGCAACTCCTCCTAAGTTTCTGGCTTGATCTTCTTGAAACTTGGTCAATGTTATCACCTCAATTGGTAGATGTGCATGAAGGAAGGATTTTATGGTTCATTGATTTTTGCCTGAGTTATGCCCCTTAAAAACTTAGTCTCTGGGGCTTATTGCCTCAGTTATGCCCCCTTAAAATTTAATCTCTGGGGCTTATTGAAATTGCAGCCTTGTGAATGCAACTCTTCCTAAGCTTCTGGCTGGGTCTAAATGAAACTTGGTGGATGTTATAACCCAAATTGGTAGATGAGCATAAAGTAAGGATTTTATGGTTCATTAATTTTACCCTAAATTATGCCCCCTTAAAACTTAGTATCTAGGGCTTATTGAAATTGCAGCCTTTTGAACACAACTCCTCCTTACTTTTTGTCTTTATTTAAATGAAACTTGGTCATCACCATAATTTGTAGATGTACACGGATCAAGGATTTTATGGCTCATTTATTTCCCTGAATAATGCCCCCTTAAAAATTAGTGTCTGGGGCTTATTGAAATTGCAGCCCTGTGAAGGCAACTCCTCCTAACTTTTTGTCTTGATTTAAATGAAACTTGGTCATTTTCAATTTTGTTCTGTCAAAGTAAGTAGTGTCTACAATTATTTTCGTGAAACAGCAGCAAAGTGGTGGCGTATATTGTGACAATGGCACTCTTGTAATAAATTGAAATAATATTTATGAATTGATGTTTTTTTCATACAGACCACATAACAACCATGCCCAGTGATAACACTTATGACACCAATTAGATTCTCTCAAATCCCTTATCCTGCTGAATAACACTTAGCATAATAGCTGTCAATTCAAAGTGCTGAAAGCACCAACTGCATTAGTTGTGTGTCAATTATAATTTTGGAAATATGATTTCAGCTCGGCTGTTTTTGAAGATCACCTTGTTAAACTTTTCTGGTTTAAAATGGAAACAAAGGTGGTGAAGACTAAGATCAGACTGCACATAAGTGCAAGCTGATCTTTGTCTATACTTCCTGCCATAGCAGGAATCTTGGTTCAGTATGACAAAGGTTGAATAAAATATATAGAGAATATTTGTTTGTTTCAGTGAATGTTATTTATCTTTCATCCAGTGAACAAACAAAAGCTATGATTACACAAGAGAAGTAAAAATATATGTATTTTTCATTGTCATTTTTTATATGCCCAATGTGTCGTATTATGTTATGGCTCTGGTTGTCCATCAGTCTGTCTGTCTGTCCATTAGCATATTTTTGTGTGCGCAACTCCTCCTAAACTATAAATGGGAATGAGCTGAAACTTGGCACAACTACTCTTTATCAGTCTAGTAGAGCATAAGATCTTTGAAATTCAAATTGTTCCAGTAATATTTGAGAAATCTTGAATTATCTGCCCTTGAATTAAACGAAAATCACTGTTTTTTGTGTGCGCAAATCCTCCTTAACTATCAATGGGAATGAGCTAAAACTAGACACTATAACTCCCTATGATGTCTAGTCAAAAAGACTTAACATTGCCAATATCTTCAAGCCTATTCAAGATATAAGGCTAATATTTGGCATGATGATAGATCTCAATGATCTGCATCCGCTGGTACCAAAGTCAAGGTCATGTGACAAGGTCAAGATCACCTATCAAGGTCAAATAACTCAAAAACTTAACAAAAAATCTTAACATTGCCAATATCTTCAAGCCTATTCAATATACAAGGCTCATATTTGGCATGGTGATAGATCCCAATGATCCGCATTTGCTGGTCCTAAAGTCAAGGTCATATGACATGGTCAAGGTCATCTGTCAAGGTCAAATAATCAAAAACTTAACCAAAAAACTTAAATGGTTCAGTTTATTCAAGCATATACACTCAATCTCACGAGAATTGGGATTTTGGGGTTCTAAAAAATCAAAAAATGAAAATCTTAATACAGCTCCAATTTTTCTTAAATCAGTTGAAGTAAACATCAACCTTTAATGATGTGAAATTTTTTATACTACATCCGACGGGAAGAAAAGTTATTAAGCAGCGCGTAACAGTCTTATTTTTGGCATTTTTATCAAGTAATAATCGCTACTTGTACCATTGACGCAGTATTATCAAAGTAAAAAGCTTAAAAAGAATTGTTATCTTTTGCTTTGATTCTCTTTCAAGCCAGATATGTTTTTTTTCTGCACATTAAAAGTTTTGTAGTTCTATCCACTTTCAGGAAACGGATATTTCTCCGATATTAGAATGTGTGTCGGTGACAGACCTTTTCAAAGAAAGATTTGTAATTTTACACCGACTTTCACTTTTATTTTCAAAGTGCACGATAACATTCTAAAGTTTAAGATCGTCGAAAAATCATCTGGAATACATATCAAATGAAAATAAAGAATTTACCTTCTTTTTCATTGCAAATTTGTAATTTTCTGTTTGAATTCTCGAATAAGCTATATTGTGTCGAAGATTACTAATGATTTATCGAGTGCAGTTTAAATGCTGACCCAAAGCCCAAAAACCTGTTAAATTGTTAATAAAAGCATGCTTGGTTGAAAAATTATCTGACGCTTTGAAAGAAATGTTTTTAGGTATCTAGTCTTTTTCAAAAAGGTGAGATAATCTAAATTAAAAAAACCAATGGCAAGTTACCTTTTGAACATCAAAATTTCTTCAAATATAAAACGCAAATAAACTTCTCTATGGTTGAATACTTATGCACATTGCACAACGGGATTGACACACTCACAAAGATTTGTCATCACTGTAGGCATTGTATTTTCTAGCCAATTTTCACGGTATCGAAGATTACAGTTTCTCAAACATGCTAAAGTGTAAAATGCAATGATGGTCCGGTCAAACTTTTATTTCTCAAGACTTAGAATGCCGATTAAAAACAAATGATAATAGTATCACCGTGAAATACCAATTGCAATGAAATATATTCACACGGTCTCGAAGGTTACAACAAGTTATTCTTGCAGCATTCAAAGGTATGGAATTAGGTTTACCCGCCATAGAAATGTTGTTTTGCATTTTTTGGTACCATAGGAACGGATATCTGGTCTATTCACGTGTTTCGGTTAAAGTTTTTCGTAGGCATTAAAATTTGGTATCGAATATTACGGTCTCGATGATTACAAAACGCACCGTATTACAGCATAATTAACATACTGAACGCTGTATGCAACATTTCTCAGTGATAATTGTTTATACTGGTTATGCTACATGTTTTGATGATTTCATACGTAATAATTTTGTTGTGGAACATTTTGAAAAACCTTGTATCGAAGATTACGTTAGTTCATTGCAAGAAGACCCCTTGTCTGAATGAACTGGTTTAAGGAATTCTGTGTCAATTTCTTTATTATAATTAAAAAGCGTTATTATTGAAGCATACATTCAGCATGCTAAGAAAAAAAATTGCTCGATTTTTGGGCTTTATTCCATCAAATTAGCCCCTTCAAAGTCTCGGAATCGAAGATTACTTCATTTTTGCTTTTTCCGGCGACACCAGGTTTTGGCTCAATAATAATTGAAATTGGCCGAAACGAAGCACGGCGCGTTTTCTTGAGGTAAAGGACATGTGTACAATCTGTTTGAAAGAATATCATTGTTCTAAAAAATAGGCATCTCGGCATAATGTACGAGCAAAAATCATCAAATGAAAAAGCGACAGTATCGAATATTACAAAATGCACATGTAAACAAATCTCTGGTCTCCGAAACGTCAACCACGGTCATTTTCTTAGTGCGCAAAAACTAAGTTCATGGAGGTCTATCAAATTAAGCACCAAACGATCACATAAAATATATTTTAGGCCTTTAAAAATGCGGCGACACTAAAATCCCAATTCTCGTGAGAATGAGTGATTATAGATACCCTGTACCATAATTGGCATGATGAAAGATGAGTGATGTACATCTGTAGGCATCAAGGTCGAGGTCATCTGTCAAGGTCAAACTTTGATAAAAAAAAATGCTGTCAAGGGGACATTTGTGTTTCTCAAACACATCTTGTTTTTTGTGTTTGAATGCACAACTCCTACAAATTTAATTGGATTGAACTGAATCTTGCCACAATGTAAACCTGATATTTTGTTGAGCATAAGACTTCAGAAATTAAAAAAGCTTGGGTCTTTCTTGTATTATCTGCCCTTGAATTGATTGAAATTCACTATATTTCTTTTGTGAGCAACCTGTCACACTTTGAATTGGAATGAACTGAAACCTGCAAAATGAATGTTTGGCGTATAGTTGTGCATAAAATCATTTTCAATTTACACTCAAATGGGCATACTATGTTATGGCTCCAGTCGCCTGTCTGTCTGTTTGCAATTCTTTTAGCTTTCATTCAAGCTCACGTTACTGACAAGCCAAGGTTACTGACAAGCCCCATTGGGCGTATATGCCCCGCTCTGCGAAGCTCTTGTTGTTTAGGCATTTAAATTTACAGAGCATACATAACCTCGATTATTTGTTATCATTAAAGTTTCTCAAAAATACAATCTGCATATATAAAATACTTAAACGATTTTCTTTATACCGACGGAACCGACGTCAATAGATATATATGCGTCTGTCTGTCATGCTGCCCAATGGATTATCGAGAAAAGGCCATAGTCCATCTCTTCGTTATCTTATCGCCAAAGGTTTTCGCATGTTTCGTTTATTTCACCATAACTGCTTTTATCTAAGAGTTTGGCCTATTTTGTTGTCGTTGTTGTTTTTTCTCGCTAGGTTGGTTTAATATTACAGGAAAAGGGCTTGGTCTGAGCTGTGATCTCTTAAGTGCACCTTATTATACACCGGATTCGTCAGATACGCAACCATACCAAATGCTCTTTCCTACGATTCTCTTGTGATGCAAATGAACGATAAGAGAATAATAAGAAAATATGGAAAGCAAAAATATTAAGAAAGAGATATTAAGAATGAGGCAACATGTCTAAAGTTAGAGTAAGTTCACAACTACCTTCAAGGAGCTTAGTCTGGTAGGATCATTTTATTTGGATTTGTTTGTTTGTTTGTTTGAATGGGTTTAAACTTTCAACAATTTCGCAGTTATATCGCGGCGGCCGGAGCACCTAACAATGGATTCCTGGTATCTCTCTCACCTGTACTACCATTACACCCTTTCTTAGCCTCCGACTGCTATCTCACATAGGTTTACGATTATATACCCATCGGTGAGAGACAAACGTCGGAAAGGATATTTGCCGCCACCGGGGATCGAACCCACGACTTCCAGATCGAAAGTCTTATGCCTAACCAACTGCGCTATGGTGGCGGCCATTTTATTTGGAACCCGTATTGAAGTTGATAAGTTATCTTTTTACTTTTCTACACGCGATAGTAAGGGGTCATGAGTTTGTAAACTCCCCGTAACTTTAGAGCCATGGTGCATAATCAGAGCCAATCCATATAATCGGAGTCGAGCTATTTTCTTTGATTTATCCCAAATATCAGAAAAGAACATTGTTCTAGCTTATTGTGGTTGCTTTGTTGAACTCGAACACGCTGAAAACATTGGTCTACATTAGATATACTGTTCAGAACATTTGATTTTGGAGGAAAACCACGTGTTTTGACATTCCTGCCTCAAGATTGCTCTCGTGCTTTCCATACATTTCTTGAGTACGTTTAAGTTGAAAAATGTATAACTGATCGAAAAGTATCCCGATTTTTAATGATATTAGAATAAGATATTGGAATAAGATACGATATAAATGAGGAAATGTCTATCCCCTTTCTAATTTTTCGTTTAAAAAATCAAATGTTAACATCAGCAAAATCGGAGTTACACGTGGTGCGGAAGTTCTACAACTGCTTTTGAAAGCGGATCCGGGTGGCACCGCCTATGGACATCACCGCCACCCCTACAGCCCACCCACACCCCGTTGGTAAAGCGAGGATTAATACCCGTCAGAAAAATGTTTGATTGTTTGCTTGTTTGAATGGGTTTAACGCCGCTTTCGATAATTTTGCAGTTATATCGCGGCGGCCGGAGCACCTAACAATGGATTCCTGGTATTTCTTTCACATGTACTACCATTACACCCTTTCCTAGCCTCCGACTACTATCTCACATAGGTTTACGATTATCTACCCATTGGTGAGAGACAAACGTCGGAAAGGATATTTGCCGCCAACGGGGATCGAACCCATGACCTCCAGATTGGAAGGCTAATGCCTAACCAACTGCGCTATGGTAGCGGCGTCAGAAAAATGTGGCCCTATAGACACATCTTTGAATCAATTCAGGCATTAAGTTTCGAACCAAGATCAGCCTCATCTTAATTCGAATGTTCAAATTGATCTTTATCCATAGATTGCAATAACAATTAGAAATGGGCTAAATCATGTAAATACATTCAATTAAAATTACATGTTAAACAGAACAGAACAGAACAAATATTTTATTTTCATCCAAGTACCTTACTGTACTTCAAGGACAAATACATTAAAACACATGTTGAATAGGTTGATTAGATATAGGGCTAGAAGTGTGACAAAGCCTGGAAAAAAAACTTGGTCCCTCAACTTGATTTTAGAATGAAAACGTAAGATCCCTTTTCCAGGAACGTGACCCTTTCCAAAGGACAATCAAATCGCCAAAAGCTAAAAACCAAATTCCTTTTAAGAATGTAATATTGGTTATTCGTTAAACAAGAAATATATGTTACTTCCCAAGAAATAATTGCTTTGACCTATACAGTCTATACCCTAGGCGTAGAAACAGAACCATAATTGTGCTCTGCGTTATCAGTCCAAAATCTCAATTAGCTGATCATTGAAGGTGATAAATATTTCATTAACCGTTTGGTATGTGGTATCACGGTGACCACTTGTTTGCTTTATAGAATTCTTTGGAATTACAGTAAAACTTGTGTTAAGCGACCTCCTAAGGGACCACCAAAAAGCGGTCGTTTATGGGAATGGTCGCTTAATACAAAATATTATAATGAATGTGACAGTTCATTTTGATCGTATTTATAGATTGTTGGTCAAGTCGTACTAAATCCTATGATGTTTAAACCCATTAGAATCGTCTTATTGAGACGATTCTAATGGGTTCAAACAACGTAAGATTCAACAATAACCAATTTTTCGTTTTTTCAGAGATTTTGCTTACGGTGAAGGGACTTTTGATGGTGGTCGCTTAACGAAATTGGTCGCTAATAGACGTGGTCGTTCGAGCAATAACGACTTTATTCGGAAGAATCGTTACATAAGGTCAGCTTGTTCTGTTTTCATCAGCTACACAGAAAGCTGATACCTCTACTTGTTGCCTGGTCATTCATTATCATATCTTAAATAAAAGAATAATAAAAAAATCCATAAAACTGTCCAGTCGATTTTGGGGCATATCAGCTGATCAGACCCCTAGGTTATAGACTGTAAATGTGTTACCATTTTCCAACAAACTGAGATTTTTATGCACTGAAAGTAATAAATGGGGAGACAATGAGAAAAAAGAAGAAATTGCTTGTTTCAAGCGATTTCTTTCTTTCTTTCCCAAAGTTTTCTTTAATATCAGTTTGCATTCGAATTTCAAATTTAACGCGTGATGAATAAACGTCTGCAAATTCTTGATATTAGATTAGTCTAAATATTTGACCCGTCACGCGAAAAGGGACCATCCGGGAATTCTGTAAAACAAATAATTGAAAAAGAGATTTGATCCAGCATAGTGCAACCAGAAGTCGCAATTTAAAAAAAATCTTTCGTTGGAAGGTAGATTGATCATTCTAGATCCAGAAAATAAGCACGGTGCAAAAAGTTTCGACCCTAGTCAGACTGCGCGTACTTTACGCACTACCCAGACGGTCCCCTTTCGCGTGGCGGTTCACATATATTTGTTTTGTAGTTTCTGTATTAGGCTACAGAAATTGTAAGTTAGGCAGTTACTCCTTGAGAACGGATCGTATGTTTTTAAGCACATCTTACGATTTAAACTCGATGGTTAGATTATATCTGTAAAAGTGTCTTGTTTTAAAGAGCTCATTTAAAAAAGTCCAACCATGCGTTCATGATCACAAAACGTGACGGTGCAAACAGTTTTCCAATAATATCTGCTTTGCACGCGCACTTGCGTGCAAAGCGGGTATAATTGGCAAACTGTTTTCACCGTTTTGTCATCCTGAACGCAGGGCTAGACTCTTTATCACAGGCATTTGTTTCATAACCTGAGTTTTGTTATAAAGGGTATAATAAAATAACATTTAATACGAAAATTGGATTGTGAAACAATCGCCCATGGCCTTTATATTATTGTGGTAGTTTCTATTTAATCACACTACTCTCTCTCATCTCGTGGTAGAAATATGGCACCGAAGTATATCAACATCCAGCAGCCCTCCGTTCAGGATGACAAAACGATGCAAACTGTTTGTCAATTTTACCCTGCTTTCCATTTTCTCATCATGAACGCTTGTGTCGCTAACTGTTATAGTTCTGCAAGGAAGAGTGAGGTCCGAGAAACCGTTATCTCCTATCGTTTTCAATGTAAAATTGATCTTTGATTACTCACTTGAAATTGCAGGTCTATAGTAAATACAAATTTCTATTTATAGCCACACTTGGGAATTCCCGTTGTAATTTACGCTGGAATTTTCATTCAATTTTTCGAACAAAAGAGCATGGAAGCTGTGACTGGAGACAAACTGACCAGGCCGCTCTGGCCTTATGGTAAATGGAATTTTAAATCCACGACGGTCCGTGAACTTGAGAACAATCATCTACAGAAGCATGCTACAATAAAATGTAAAGAGGGTGAACGTGTTAACGGACTTCAAACATTTCTACATGTTTATGACAAAGATCTTGAGGTTTTTGAAACAGAAAGAGGACAGGTCGTGGAAAAGGAAATCAACGATATCATGGAAGCCATTGTAAAAACGATTAACAAAAGCAGTGAAATGTTGAAACCATGCCGCCTTGTAAAGACTGGTAGTGTTGCCGAGGGAACGAAAATCGGAAAAATGAACGAATTTGATTTCCTTCTTGTGTTGGACATGTTTAACATAACGAAATTTAAATTTTCACCTGATATTCACACTGCAACTTTGCTAGAACTTAAGGAAGGAGCAAAGGTTTTTGTTAGAGACCACGAAGGATATTCAGCAAGGTTTTTTAACCAAGATGATCGTAACCCATACTCCACTGTAAATGACAATAACTTAATAAAGGGAGATGAAATTAAAGTACCGGGCGCAAGAAAGAGCAGGAGTGTGGCATCAGCAGGCTGTAGTGCCACCAATGAGGATGGCGACAATTTATCTGGTGGAGACAGTGGAGAAATAAGAGGACAGTCTGTATCGTCTCATACCCTTGGGAAACGTAAGTTGTACAGTGGCTCGGTTACCGATGATAAACAACAAAAACTATCGGTGAATTTCGAAATAGAACGATTGCAACGGTATTTAAATAATTTGATCATTCAAAAGCTATGGGAAATCTTCACAACAAGTGAGTTCAACCATTGGAGGACAGAACAGCAGTATTTCTGCAAATCAAGCATTGCTACGACGCTTCATCTTCGATCTGATCGACATAATATTGATGTTGATATAGATATCTGTTTTTGTATTCCTGTTGAAATAAGCGATATAGAAAACATTTGTTCTGCAAGAAGATCCAACATGATAAATAAAATCGGCATGCAAACAGACAGTCAACGATACTTAGATTTTATTAAGTCCGCCCTGCATTCTGAACCAGAAGTAGAAGCTTTTGCTATTATTGGACGTGTACAACCAGACAAACAACATATATTGACACGAATATCTGTCCAATGCTTCGAGCTTGCTCCATTCTTACGACATGGGAGACAAAGCGGACAGGTCAAAACTTATAGAATTGCTAAGTGCCTCATTGAGCACCTTTTCCCTAAAGCCGGCTTTGAGGAAACAAAGATGTGTGATCGTTCATGCATAAGTTGTCAATCGAAATGCCTTGTAAAGTCATACCACATTAAGAACATAATCCTTTACATGATGGAAAATCACAGGGATTCTGCTTTATGGGATGAAGCCAACATACCGAACCGTGTGATTGAAGTGTTTGATATACTCTTTATGTGCACACAGAGTTATGACACGAATGAAGACTACGCTGGTTATATCTCTACCTTCAGCAACCCCGGATCATTGTGGCTGAAACGGTTTTATAACTATGACCCAATTGCACCTCTTAGACGGAAAAATAAGCCAACATTAATCACCGGTGGTATGCAAAAGTGTACATTTTATGAACCTTACTTTTGGCCTGAATATAGCAAATCACTGGAGACCAACAACCACTCTGTCAACATGGTCGTCAAATCCTACTTCGAAAATTTAAAAAATGAAAATTGGACATCTTCCTATCTCATCTCAACTGTTAGAGACCTGCTATACAAATTGAAATCAATTTAACGAGTAGTTATGTGAATTTTTAAGAACAAATTTCATTGTTACTTATCAAAGGTGTAAAATGACTATGCGTGTTGTAAGTAAATTGTCTCGCAAAATGATAATGCTGTGTTTCAATGTCAGAATAAGCTAGTCAGGCCTTTTAGCTCTACTGTTTTCGTCGAAAACCCGAGGTTTTGTCATCACCTTGCAGGGTTCGACAATAAGGGGAGTCCGGGAGACTCCTTGTTTTCCAGTGAGACTACTTCTATGTGCAAGTGAGCAGTCCAATGGACTCAAAGGGTCATATTACAATATTTTGAAAAACAAAAAAAACAAAAAAAACCCAACAAATTCAGAGAGCATTGTCCTTTCTGACATTTGCCAAAGCTGTATATTATTTCACTATATAAGTTGTTGAAGAAAACATTTGCTTGCATCCTGTAGTGTTTTGAGAAAAAAAAAGCTCTTTTTGGTAGAACATTGAGGAAAAGAAGAAATTGCTTATAACAAGCAATTTCTTCTTTTCCACAATGTTCTCCCATTATGAAAATTTGGACTTCTTACTTTGAGCTTGGACTCATTGATTTCACGTGTTGGGGAGTTCAATTGACTCCTTAATCAGGAGTTAGTGTCGACCCCTACCTTGGCGTTATTGCCGTTGTTGTTTGCGTAGCGCGGGTGTTTGTAATGGAGTAACGATCTTATATCTTGGCTTTTCTCTTCTTTTTGAAGATATCACCCATGAAAAATGGCATGTCTGTTCATAATCACAAAAACTGTCCAGACCATTAAATTCCTCTGAAAGCATTTTTTATGCCATTTTTTCGAATTAGATTTTTTTTTCATTATCTAGCACCTGCAGCGTTTGCTCTAGTAGGCGGTGCTTCATTCGGAACATCGCTCAGATTTTCCCGTAAACTTGTAAGTACCTCGGACGTAAGTGTAGTAATTTTTGGTTATTTTACAGGTAATTCACTTTTTTGTGGTACTTTAGTCTGAATACCCTTGAAAAATTAGAAATTTAATGCTTTCCGATCGACGGTGGAGATCCTTTTGGCATGTTAGGCTATAATTTGAAAACAAAGAGCATTAAAACACTGCGTTTTGTTTCCAAATTATAATATGCCCAATATTAACTTAACGTTGATTTTGTTTTTTTCAACGTCATCTTCACCTATCGTTTGTGACGTCATATAAACACACGTGCGATATGACGCGCTTTCATGGAGAGCCCTGCGCCCTTATCATTCACGAGGTATAATCCGCGGAATCGCCGAGGAACCCCGATTGGTGGTGCTCTTGTTTGATAGTGCCATTCACGGTGGCCGAACTATCGCGATAAAAGCTTACCTCAAGTAGGACTTGAGCTTTCGAATCAAGCTATTACAAAACTTGAACACCTTTTGCTTTGTTGGGGGGGGGGGGGGGGGGGGGTGTTAAAGCAACGTTTAAAGTTCATGTAAAGATTTTTTGAACCAAATTTAATGCTACTTCTATTTACAAAAAAGACAGTTTGTCCAGATTAACAATATAGCAATACAGCGATAAGTATGAGAGGGGGTGAAATTCAATGCTATGATTACAGTCAGTATCTACACATATTCAAATCGCACAACATTCAAGTGTGTGCAAATGTGCAAGTCAAGAGTGTAGAGAGATCATTTGAGCAATTCAAAGTGATTGTATCCTTTCAGTTTTGGGTGTCACAAAACATCAACTGCGAAATAGCAAACTCGTCTAGCTCGTTGGCCGAGTAGTTAGTGTGCTCCACGCGTGATCGGATGGTTGCGGGTGCGAGCCCAACCAGAGGCGGGTAGTGTTTTTGGGCAGTATACTTCACACACAGAGTCCTAGTCCACCAAGCTGTAAAATGGGCAACAGTGGTAAGGATTCATTGCTTCTTTCTCTCTTTGCATGATAAGATCTGTATGAGTTAGGACCACGGTGGAAAAAAAAGTCTATCGACCCATTATCGCGTTTATCATGCAATAAAGCCTGTATTGACCTGATATCATCTATCTGATAACATAACATGATATCAGACATTCTATTTTTAGAAACAATTTGCATACACTTTCACTGCAATTTCCTTGATTTTTAAGAGTTTATTATAATCAAGCGCAAAAAATGATTGTATGATGAATAGAATAACATGTAAGTGTCTTAAAATATCAATGTTATCTGGTCTCGGCAGCGAGAAATTATTATGCCTCGGCAAAGCCTCGTCATGATAAATTCTTCCAACCTCAACAAGATAACATTGATATTTTAAGACTCTAACATGTTATTCTCTATATCCCCGTAAAAAAGTAATGTTGACAATCTTTGAATTGAGTCCATGGACGTTATCATTTTTTTCTTTGAGGACACCTATCCCCTACTTGCGGGCCTTTGTCTTCTCTCATTCCAGTCCCTGTTTGTGCCATTTCGAATCCATTCACGAATATCAATCCGTATAGTTTCAAAATCGTGGATACTGCTATGATATATGAAGAGCTTTTGCGCGCGCAAAAGCACAGATGGCAGTATCAAAGGCATTATACAAAATAATAATCATTAAATAATGACTATATTTAGCAAATATATAATTTTTTGTATAATATGTTTCGATGCCGCCACCCTTGCGCAAAAGCACCTCGATCCTGAATCATGTTTAAGATAATCTTCATAGTATCACGATATCTCTTAAGCTCTGACGGGCGTTTAGTTATCCTGTATTCACGGCTAACCGGAATTGCTGTTCCTGAAAGAGAGAGATTTTACGGCTGAAACAATATCCGTAGATTAACGCATTGGGGTCTATATAGTAAAGTCGAAACTATCATGTACCTAAATGACAAGTTTCGCCTAAATGGTTTATCGGTCAAGTTTGTGGTCACTCGGGAACCTTCGGCGATTCCACGGAATAGACCTCGGGAAAAATGAGGGCGCAGACATTAAAGCGCGTCATAACGAAGGTGGGTTTAATTGACGTCAAAAACATTACTGCAGATGACGTTGCAAAAAAAAAAAATCAACAAAGGGTTAAAAGTTTACATTTTATAATTTGATAACAAAACGCAGTGTTTTAATGAGTTTTGTCATCAAATTATAAAATGCCCAAAAGATATACTCAGATGATCAGAAAGCATTAAGCAATGTTTCATTATTTTTTTTTTCTTCAAGCGTACTTGATCAAAGTACCACCAGAAGCCAAATTACCTAAAAATGACCCTCAATTACTACACTTACGTCCGAGGTACTTTCCAGGTTACGGAAAAGTCTCAGCGATGTTCCGAATTGTTTGTGGTTTCTAGCGCCTTGAAGGCATCGGCGGGTGCCAATCAGCAAGGTAGCGTGATAAATCTAGGACGCTATTTCTACCTCCGGTATAACGGAACCGACAAAATGCGATCGCTCCGGTTGACCTCTACCTGAACCAATCTCCTTTTCAAATATTTGTTATACGGACCTCCAATTTGTCCCTTTTTGTCTGACGTGTCGCTCATAATAACCACAGTAAATCCTCAATCTAATCTATAATTGGAAATGATATTGTTGGTCAAATGGGCTTGCCACTGCCGTGATGTGTCAGGAGGTCAGCTTTTGACCACCTAACTAACCACCTACAGCCTACCATGCTCTCATTGTTACAGATTGGTAGAATTTATGCATTTAACCCATTCCTGTTTTACAAAATTTTGGACCTGTCCAAATGCAAAGGTTTTGCAGACGAAATTTAAAAGTGGATTAAATTTGAAAAATAACCATTCAGAAGGGTAGAAAATAGTGTGGAGAAAGAAGAAATTGCTTGTCAGAAGCAATTTCTTCCGTTTCCTCACAATGTTTCTCAATCATAAAATCACAAGCACGTAAAAAGCAGAAACAGCAAAGGGTTAAGGCGAGGTTACAAATCATTAGTTTGAACTCAATCGGTAGAGCACTAGAGTTTCAAGTCACCTGGAGGTTGATATCGCGGGTTCGATTCCTGGGCCAGCAACTAACAAACAAATTGTCTTTCGAATAAGACGTTAAGGTAGTGGAACCGGAATAGTTCCGCAACATTTCGGACCACATGTTCTTTCACAATGTTACTCGAGGTTTCCTAATGAAAATCATTAAGAAACCTCGGTTAACACTGTTAAAGTTCATAACCAAGAAACGTTGCAGAAATATTACGGTTCCACTACCTTAAACCCCTTGTGTCGGTGTTTTCCATCGAGTACGTTAAAGATCAATGGCGTGTCTGGGTAGTAGTTTTGGCAGGCTTCCTTGCACTAACCCTCGTAAGAAAGACCTCTTAACTACAGATGCTACGGTAGCGACGATAAATAAACTAGTTATAGACACAATGTTACAATTTGTTTCTAGAAGACCTCATGTTCAGACTTTTGGTCATTTTTTCGAGGTGTGGTGTCCCTAACTCGTTTGCAAAATATACTCCAGTTTGAATTCCGTTTTCCTTTCTTAGTCTTTTTCTTGAACTAAATTCTCATCATATCTCTGAAAGGGTCTGCATTAATAACTACAGGACTTTTTTTCTTATCAAATATGTTTAATATATAAATAATACATTTGTGACCCGTCATGCAAAAAGGGACCACCTGTGTAGTTCGTAAGGTGTCGACCCTAGTCAGACTGCGCGGATTGCGCAGACTGACCAGAGTTGAAACTTTTCGCACTTAACTAATTTTCTGAATCTAGAATATTCAATCTACCTTCCTGTGAAAGATTTTTTAAAATGGGACCTATGGCTGACCTATACTAGAGCCAATCTCTTTTTCTAATGTTTATTTTACGGAGTTCCCGGGTGGTCCCTTTTCGCGTGACGGGTCACATATATACAATAGGCTGATAATATTAGCAGTTTATACAGACCTTAAATGTCTATCATTCTACTCACGTCAGTGTTAAAATAGGCTAAGTAAAATATAAAGAACATGCTTGGCTCTTTTTTACACGAGATATTTTGGAAGTCAAGCACCACCTTTTTGGGAAGTAAGAAATTTTGGCCTAACAGTGAAGAATCTTTAACACCAGGGACCGAGGTTATAAAACTTTTCTCATTCTCAATTCAAAATTTTCTCGAATTTCAATTTGAGATTAAAGCCGTAATTCTGCTTTAATACTCATTTTATTTTATTAACATAAAAGATAATATTAATAAGTTGTTATAAATAACAAGAAGCTTCTATCTCTTGCAACCTTCTTGCAGAGAAAAATGCCCTCAGACATAGATATATTTCTGCAAAATGGTAGTAACTGGCATATATAGCCCCTTTTTGGCGCATACAGAATTGAGCCTTTGATAGCCCAGAGACATACGAGTATAATAACATGTAGTATAGGCCTACATTGAATGTCCTCGGTCCACTCTCTTTTTTATTTTTTGATGAATAATCAAAACCATCGTAACTTAAGCTTGAATTAGCCGTAGTTTTGATGTTATGATTATTCACCAACGATATTTTTCGAACGATAATTTATCTCCTTTACGCACATACGTGCGTAAAATAGTTACGCCCTTGGTATATTTATGTCGTTTGAGATGAAGAAATAAGAATCGAACATCATTAACAACAAAAAACTCACTAAACACTTGCAACTGGGTATGTTATTTATTTATTATTTTCCGTTTTCCATGTCGATGGCTCGGGTCCGAAACTACCCCACCCACACCCCTCTCTTCTATGATCTGCGCATGACTGGGCGGATCAGCATCGCCATGATCCGCTAGGTAGCGTACCCTCTCATGTATCTATTGCGGGTTTATTTGTGTAAGATCTATGATGATGATGACGATGATGATGATTAGTAGCAGTAGTAGTAGTAGTAGTAGTAATAGTAGTAGTAATAGTAGTATTTTAGCCTGTGTGTGGTATTATTATTATCATTATCATCATCATCATCATCAATAATTATATGATCTTTATTATGTACCTATTACTATTTACAAATAGTGCAATTGCATTTAATAGCACGTGAAAATCTTATGACCCGGTAGCCGAACAATGTTCATCGAACTAAGTCACATGAGATGTCACATGATTTTAATCATGTGGTCAGTATTCATCTGACAATATGGCGGCCAAGATGTTGATGAAAGGAACGGTTTTACTTTTTTTGGGTAAGATCTTCTAGTTTTCTTATTACTTTTGTCGAGTCTTATATGAAGCTAATGTACTTGGATTCCGCAACGAATTTGCATGAACTTGCCACATATCGCTATATACTAAATGCATTAATCATAATGTTTTATTAAGGGTTCGCCGCAAATATAAATGGAGGCCATTTGTATTTTTGGCCAAAATTTTATATGCAAAATTAAGGCTTTTCTTTATGCAAAGTCAACTGAATATGTTATAAAATGTATTAAAAAGGGGGAATGAAGATGTTTTTGATAAAAATATTTGCAAAGAATGCTTTTATAGCTGAAAACTGAGTTCCACATTGCACTTTCGCATTTGCATCCATTTGAAAAATGTACCGATGCATTTGGGACAAAAACTTGCAGACGTCAACTGGAATATCCAGAGTACAATCAACGAGGCTTACTTTTGGCTAAAATGCCTGTGGGAAAGATATTTCAGCGTTGAAAGACACGTGTTTATTTTCAAGGAAACATGGCAGCCTTTTTTTACAACAACAAAACATGTAAACAAAGATGTTTTAAGGAATTGCAACGATCGTATTCCTTGAAAGCCAAAGGTGACCGCCCATTATCACTCTTTGGCATTTCTACTTTAAAAATGAGACTAAATTTACCTTGATTTCTACTTAGAAATCCTTGCTATTGTTCTGTTTTTCTCAGCTGTCGAATAAAAACACTGCCGTGGGAATTTGTTATGAACCGCTTCACCGAAAAAGAGATAAAAATATCACTCCTCTTAAAAAAAATAGAGTGGGAGCTTTCATACTTATTTGAGAGCAAGTTAAAACGGCCTGAAGTCAAAACGGCCCAAAGTCAAAACGACCCCAAATTCGCTAAAACGAGTCAATACCAAGTCAAAACTTTTACTCATTTGGTCAAAAAAGCAAAAATTAATTTTTTATGTCATATAAGAATATATATAATTAATGGCTCGATTTATACATTTTATACATCATTTTTTTAATAAGATCAAAAATTAAATAGCTTTATTTTTTGGTTTATTTCAATACAAATACACCTCAATTTACTTGTTTCAGTCTCTCACATTACATCTATAAAGGTTTGTTTCAAATTAAAGACCAATACCCTTATTCATATGAATGTGTTATTATTATAGTCCGATTGACTTGTATAAGGACCGGTGTTTTCACCAATTACACAAAAATACGTTGGTAAAATCTTTTGTATGTAGTATTATCTTAATTTTAGCTTAATCCAAATTAATTTTAGACTATAAAATGGTTCCAGAATGATGTTTTTGTCTACTCTGTAAATGATAATTTTTCGCATTTTCCACTCTTAAGGCTGCTTAGTAGTAAGAATATGTACACATATACTAAAAACTGTGTTTTTATACTAAACTTTTGACACAATAAATGACCAATTTTCTTTTGTTGGATATGCGTATTTTCATATCGACGGTAACCAATTTTAAACTTAAATATCACGTATTTTTTACCGTTCATAACTCGCTATTTACTTGTTATATCTCGTGAAAAACGCAACGATTTCGTTAAATAATTCATGATTTGATTGGTCCAAATTAGAGAGTACAGGGTTCATCCATGAAAAGATATAGGCGATTATCTATATTTTGTCAAAAGGTTCACAAAGACAGGACACACTCATTCTAATATACTTTACGAATGAATTACACAAACATAATTAATTTTATAGAAATACTCGATATTATATATAAAAAAAAAAAAAAAAAACGGCTCCTTAAAAATCATCCTCTTTTGATTCGATGCAAATTGGTACTTACTTTGAGAAAGACACTTCACTTTTCCCTTATTATAGAAACAATAAGTTGTAATAGGCCAGGAGTTTCATGTAGACGGACAGACAAAATCATTATTTTACTTTCAAAAATCCTGAAAACATATTTTTTCATGGTAATAGATTGAAAACAAAAGATATGATAAGCAAAATTTGCGATTGAAAATTACTTTTAATTATATTGTATCATTATTATTGAGTTCAAAAGAAAATCCAAGTGTGGGTGGCCCTTTTTTGACGTTTCGTTTGCGAAATCTACCACTTTAATTCAAACACGAATAAAATAATGGGATTTCATACATCAGAATGAAACTATGACTTCTTTAATTGAGCTTCAGCCTTTAAGTAATTTCAATTGAACAAAGGAGATACCATGACAAGCTCTATTGTGAAATTTTGCCCTACTATTAACAAGGTATTATGAAGGTAGAGAACATGTTGATAATAATGTGGTCACAATCATACTTTATATTTTGCAGCAAATCGTATAAAGAAAAACTGTGACACCAATATTTATATTGGTGAAATGAATCAAAGTCAAATTTACTACGCTACACTTCTTTAATAAACGTTTAACTAAAATTTGTCTGTCTTCTTATCTTCCAAAGAAGTATCTCCCCGCTCACCGCTCTGTGGGCGCCTTTATATACCTCTTGTATGTATACATTCCTAACAGAACAAGGTCACCTGATCTACCCACACATTGGCATGCTGCCCAGCGGCTCGCTATCTGTTGTAAATAGTTTATGACCGAATAATCAGACCACAATCAAAGACAGGTAAAGTTGAGTCAGTCAAAAAGGAGGCTCGCAGAGATTGATTGTTTTACATATCTAATTGGTATATTCTCTATAACGCCAGATATTTATTTAGAGAGTACAGGTTTAAAAGGGTGAGGCAATTCAAAAACGTTAATTGGTACTTTTTCAAAATGGAAAAAAAGTAACACTTAATTTCGTTAATGTTTCCTTTTTTCTTCTGTATAATCGAATGACACTTAATACAACTCCCTGGAGGACACCTTTTCCGTATGATAATATATGCACTCTAAATATATACTCTGTACTCTTTTTATAGAACACTTTATTAACAATAGGTTTATATAAACTCTGTACTCTTTTTATAAAACACTTTATTAACAACAGGTTTTTTTAGGATTAAATTGACTGATCAAATGTCATCTTATAATCCGGTATTTCAAGCGTTTAAGCCTGTTGTCTTGATTATAAATAATGTTTGAAAATGCAGTAATAAATTATCTTTTATCAAAACCGTTTTCCGCTTGACAAACGAAGAGCTAAGTTTTGGGGATTAAAACTATGCGTTTTATTAATTTTGAGAGGGAAGTAGAGAGAGAAAACAGAATAGAGGAGAGAGTCAAGTTTCTTCAAAATTCTAATAATTACTAATCTGAATATCAAAAGTCAACCTTATTAAAAAAATTCTGGGTAGAAACTGTGTATTCAAAAGCTTTAGCATATGATACTGTATTTATTAAGCTCCAATAAAAACCATGAAAGTCATAAATTCCGTTCTTTCCCTTTCTTCAGTTTAAACACGCTACGCTCGTACGTGAGATGACCAATCAAAGGCCTCAATACATTTTGACCAATGAAACGAGAGCAAGCAACGGACCAATGGTGTCCATGCTTACTTTAGGATCTAGTATCGATAAATGAGGACAGGCAAGCCAGTCTAAATTAAAATTGGCCTACTTTTTGCACAAGAACAAAAACCGGAAGTGTAGTTGGGTTTTTCCGCGAAAAGGTGAAAATCGAAGAAAACCTGGAAAATCAAAAGCTTAATCGATAGATCAAGGTAGTTTTTGCCATTTTTCTGTTCATTACATCATTCCTCATATGCAGGCAGAAGGAAACGCCAAATAATTTGAGTTAAATCAATAAAAACAGCCAATTTTGTTAATTTACGCTAAACGTAGATTTCACGTGATGTTTTTACAACAGAAATCTTTCAAATAATCTTACCTATGGAGACCAAAAGGAACCATACGTATTTCCACTATATTTTGATGGGTATTTCTTATTTATTTTGCAAATATCAATCAAAAATCAAAGTTAATCATATAGTTTTGATATTCATCTCCTCTTTTAAGTGAAATTGAATGGTCCCGACGCACAGGTAACAGGTAAAAATTAGTTCAACAACTTGAAATGTTCAGACATAGTATTCACTTGGTCACCATATGTTATGAAGC
This sequence comes from Fragum whitleyi, assembly GCA_948146395.1. NCBI lineage: Eukaryota > Metazoa > Mollusca > Bivalvia > Cardiida > Cardiidae > Fragum > Fragum whitleyi. Next base: position 17,353,961 of record OX411548.1, on the reverse strand, counting down.
GGTCTACTTTCTTTTTATGAATGAAATATCATTTGGCGTGGGAATAGTAAATGTAAACAAACTCTATGTCTGCCATTTGCAATAAAATTTCTGGAGTTGGTCATTTTCAGATGCAAAATGTGAGTTATGTGAAATGTTTATGCAAAAAATAAGCCTCCTTCATTGTTCTTTAGCTTTTCCTCTACATGTAGACATTTCTTGTTTTATCTATTGTGCAACTGAATCTTTAGTTGAACGCAAATAGAAAATGTTGTAAATGTGTCATATTTTCATGCTTTAAAGACACTTTTTGATATTTTTTTCTACATATCCAAACTATTTTGCATTCTTTAGTAATATTTTAAAGCTACTATATCAGTTTTGGTCCAATAGATTACTTTTTATGAGTTTTTAATTTCATGTCCATTGACTCAGTTTCTGTGAATTCAAATTGCGGTAAACCCTTAAAGGCCCAGAGACGTGCTACCAAGTTAGTTAAAAGAATATCAGAACTCCCTTACGCTGAAAGACTAAAAATTCTAAAACTACCAAGTTTGTCGTATAGAAGATTCAGGGGTGATTTAATTGAAGTTTGGAAACTCCTAAATGGAAAAGAAGATTTGGATTTCAACTTATTCTTTGAAAAGTGTGAAAATGATAATCATAACATAAGAGGCCACTCACTAAAATTGAAAAAGAAAACATGCCAAAGAGATATAAGAAAGTACTTCTTTTCCGTGAGAATTATAGAACCTTGGAATAGCTTGCCTAAATATGTCATAAGTGCACCAACTTTAAACCAATTCAAAAACAGCCTAGACGACCTGATTGGAGAAGAACAATTCAGCACTCCTTAGAATATAATGCATGGGTGTCAGTAATCAAGAGGGGGTTACATAAGTCAACGTAGACTTGCGACCTCTCAACGATGGTAAATGTTAAGGTAAAAAGGGATTTTTCAACAGCAGTTTAACTTAGATATTTGATATTTGAATCCAGAGGCCTATGATTGTTATTTAACCCTTTCCTCTAAAGGCCCCGAAGACATACTCAAGGCTAAAATCTGAAGGGAAAATGTTGGAAAAGAAACTATTGTTAATAAGTGAAAAGAAATTCAATATAATTAAATCTACCTCATTCTTATCAACATTGAAAAATGAAAATGCTGTCCGCAATTTCTTTGAAATTTTATAATTCTTTAGATTTACAATCTGGTTATCAGTGGCGGATCAAGTATTTGTGTATTTAAATGGGGGTTTGAACTTACACAAAGGGATCTTTTTTTCGTAGTATTAAAAATTTCGAACCCCTGTTTTGTGGAATTTAAATTTTGTTTAAACAGACATTAACAAGTCTGCCTCAAAAATTTTCCGCTAAAGTGTATGCTATGATCAGACTGCACAATGAAAAAAAAGGCTTCAGACGGGGGTTCTGTATGTACCTCCAAAGTCCCTATGAATCCATCACTGGTTATGTATTTAGCATTATAATGTGACCTCTTTTGTGGGAAGAAATGACTTGGTTGATTTTATTTTTTCATGTATATATTTCACAGATGTTATTTCCCTAGTTAAGAAAATATGCAAATGACTAAGAGCTATTTTGCATTCATGAATTTGACTTTTGTCACAGAAAATCAGATGATCGAGTGATTACAAATACTAAATGAATATCAAACTTGTGTTTATGAAATAGAAACTACCATAAAAATCCAATAGAACCCCATACTCTAATAAAACCCAATCCCCCTTCTCAAAGCTTGGAATAAATCTATTTCGATATGATTTTTTTTTCTTTATAGCATTATTCATGCAAGTCTCATTTTTTTTAAACAAAATGATCTCTTCTTTTAATTGACAGGTTTTGCCTGTGCGTTGCCAGGGAAGTTAAGAGAGGATCCCCCAAAGTGGCCTCAGACATACAATGTGAAGGGAATTCTTGAGTTGCCTTATGCAGAAATTAAAGAACCGTTCACAGGGTACTTTGATGCTGCAAACAAACGCAGTCGCATAGATTATTATGGAGGTTTGTTTTGTATTCATGTTTGATTTGAGGGTTTCACTTTTTGTTCACATGTATGCTGAGCATTTGATTTTTTATTCACATATATAGATCTGATTTCCAAATTTCATACAAGGATGTACTATCTTGCCCAATTGTAAAACCCACATTTCAGACTGGTCCAAATTCAAAAATTTGCAGACGGCAATTCAAATGCGATAAAATCTTCAATTTAGCTTTGTCTTTTAGGATGGAAAGAATTATTCAAAATGAAGAAATTACTTGCCATTTTTAATTTCATTGTTTTCCACATAGTTTTCTTTAGCTTTCTTCTTCAAGGGCATCAAAAAGCAGAATTGAATGAGAATGAGTTAAGCATTGCAGCAAAAATGATATGTTTGGTGAAAATAGAATATTAAGGTAGTGAACCTGTAATAGTTCCCCAATGTTTCAGAAGTAATTAATTTTAACAGTGTTTAAAAAGGTTTCCTAATGATTTCATTAGGAAACCTAAGTTGATATTGTGAAAGCTAGGTCATTAGTTCAGAAAGTTGTAGAATTATTACGGTTCCACTACCTTCAGACATCTTCTGCATTCAGTTGGATTTCAAAATTTCCCATAAGGGTATACATCCTGAATGATTTTTATGTGTACTGTATTACCTTAAAATATCTTTCAGGTTTGGTGATGACATTTCAGCGAGGAGATCAAGGTGACTTTGGTATGTCATATAAAGTTGCTCCCATGACAACATATACAGTAACAAACCAGGTCACATGTTTTAAGATACCTGGCTTCCAGAGTGCAACAGTTGATCCACAAGGCCTCTTACCTGATCTATCTTACTTTGAGGTTAGTAATAGATAAAAGACACAAATGTATGAATTAACCTTTGTCAAGCTGAATTTGGAATATTCCTGCAATGGCAGGAGTTATAGACAAAGATCAGCCTGCTCATATATTATGCAGTCTGATCATAGTCTATACCACCTGCTCTTCACCAAGTCTTATGTTTTAAAGTGACAGGCTGCCAGAATACAACAGTTGATCAGCAAGATCTCTTACCTGATCTATCTCATTTTGAGGTTAGTAGAAGATAGATATACGATCACAAATTGTGCTTGTTCAAAATTGTTTTTTCACCCTTGATATACTAAATCTGAAGTATTTTTGCTGTTGAAGGAGTTATAGACAAACATCAGCCTGCACATAAAACATTTACAATAGTTTAAATCACACCCTTGAAAATTTTGTCACAATTTTGATTTCCAAACATGAAACAGGGATCACAAACACATTGTTAGATATATAGAGGATATTGAATGAGTGGTCATTGAATACAGAATTTATTAAACAAGTAATCTATAAACAGATAAAAACAAGGCTACGCCAAGTTTTTATCTGTTTTAGATGAAGAGTTAAATAAATAAGGTATTTTATGAGCACAAATTTGATATTCTATTTATAATATTACTTGAACTTTTGCGTTTAATCGAGGAATTTCCAGAAATTTATCGGTTAAAGTTATTCTGTGAAACATATAACGCCATTTTAGAAATGACGTCAGACATAAATTATGACGTCATTTTTACAACGAAAATATAGCGTTGCTTTACGTTCTTAGCTCATTTGTATAGTTATTCCACTAGTGTAATAACACTCGTGTAATATGAAAAATATTCAATGGCGTTATTTCACTCCCACTACGTAGGTCATATTATAAACTGTATTCTGGCTATCAAACTTGACAACTTATTCTCATTAGCTTGGCTGTTATTGGAGAAAACCTGAGGTATTGCTGTAGCTTTGGTGTCATAGCCGTCGTCGTTGTTGTAGTCATCATGCGAAATCTTTGACATTTTGTGATATCTCAGGTTCTAATTGAGGCATTCACTTAAAACTTAGCACACTTTTTCACCATCAAAAGAGCAACCTAAACTATCAAGGGGGATAAATTAGTGTGCATTTTGTGCAAATTATGACCCTTTTTCAACTTACATTTTTTCACCATCCAGCCTTCAACATCCCAGCGTAGGCACCCATTAAAGGTGCTCTTGTTGTCAATTTACATCTGCCCATGATAAAGAGAATATCATCCTATAAGTTGAGTGAAACCATAAGGTTATTGTAAGTTCAATTATTTCTTAATATTTTTGGATTCATTTCATGAACTATTTAGTTCTATCTGCAAATCATGTATAATACTGCAAATCAATGTTTTCAAAAATAAATAAGTCACTGTAGTAGTATTTTTGCACACACTGACTAATTTGGTTTTGATATAGTAAATTCAATTAAATTAAATTCATATTTTTTATTGTTGAGTTACATTAAATTTACTTTTCCTTCAATTCTTCCCATACTGTTCACATGATATGCATATGACAAAGCTTTTGCAGAGAGAAAAGTCAGATCAGCCCACAAAAAAGTACTGTCTGAACTTTGCCTACACTTTCTTTTGAATTATTGTGACAAATACTTGAGCCATACTGGTTGAACTTAACCAAAAATTTTGCTATTTATTTGAAACAAAATTTGACTTGAGCATCAGCAGGGTTATATTCAATGATTTAATACTCTTATTTTCATTTGAGCAGAAATCGGACAAACAAGAATTGGCGGGTCAGATGTGTGATGTTTGGAAGAATGTTACAGTTATGGGTAAGAAAAAGAACGTGTACACGATGTGGATAACGACGGAGACCCAGCAGCCAGTACAGTATGAAATGATGGGCTACGATTCTCTTATCGGGTCCCATTTTGATAAATACATTCTGAAGTATTACGATTACAACACAGATGTGCTGCCTTCTACAGTCTTTGATACTCCTTCAGGTAAAACAGGGCATAGATTATCAGAGCTACAGATGAGAGGGGGATAAAGCTGGTCTAAAATCTTTATTTCTCAATGAAACCCTATGTTGTGAGTACTCATTTGAATCGTCTTGATGAGACGATTCAAATGAGTACCCACAACATAGGTTTTGTGTAAGAAAAGTGGAAATAATCTAATTTGAAATTCAAAACACTATCTATATCTGTAGTTCTTCATAATTAATGTTACTGACATAAACAATGACACTACATTGAATCAATCCTTAATATCAGCCATACACTGTCAATTATAATGTGATATTCTCATCAATCCCAAAGATTGAGTACCCACAACATAGGATTTGTGCAAGAATAGTGGAAATAATCTGATTTGAAATTCAAAATACATCCTCCCTATGTAGCTCTGCATTATTAATTCTACTGACAATAATATCAACACCATATTGAATCAATCTTAAATTTCAGCTTTACACTACATGGGTCCATATAAGAGGGGGTAGAATCATTTTTAAATATTAATTTCACAATAAAACCCTGTGTTATGGGTACTCATTTGAATTGTCTCGATGAGACAAATGAGTACCAACTAGGTAGGGTTTGAGTAAGATTTAATGAAATATTTTAATTTGAAAAACGAAATACCCCCTCTTTTCTGTAGCTCTGTCACTATCAATTATAATGTGATATTATTGTCACTCCAAAAGATTGACAACATAATTGCTTATGGGCAGTATTGGGGATTAATTAAGCATATTTATTGATTAAGGCCATTACCATATATTTCACTATTGACACTACATTGAATCAATCCTTAATATCAGCCATACACTGTCAATTATAATGTGATATTATTGTCAATCCTGAAGATTGACAATTTAACTGCTTGTTGGCAGTATTGAAGTTTAATTCAATATATCCATTGATTTAGGCCAGCCAATTACCATTTTTTCCACTATTGACACTATATTGAATCAATCTTTTATATCAGCCATACACTGTCAATTACAATGTGATGTAACCATCGATCCCAACAATTGACAATACAAATACTTGTGGGCAGTATTGAAGATTAATTCAATTTGTATATCCATTGATTTAGGCCATTACCGTATATTCCACCTTATTGATGCACAAGTAATGAAAAGTCATGAAATTCACTGTAATACAGGGAAAATAGCAACAAAATTGTTCCATCTTTTTCTAATATTTTGTAACAATCATGGAATCATTTTCAACTTAACTGTTCTTTGAGAAGACCTGTGGTATTACATTGGCCTAAACCGGTTGTTGTCATCATGGTTCAAGGTCACAAGTCAAGGTAGAAAATAAGAAGAAAGATTGTCAAGAGTATGTCTTGTGCATTTATGGATGGATTTTAAAGAAATTAAGCACAGTTGTTTTCCGTCATCAGAAGATATGCATTCTTTGTTTCAAACTTGTTAGGTGTGTGATTTAGAATAGATTTAAGGAAACTCATATATTGAAGGCACATTTCAGAGGTAAAGCATATTCTGTTGGGCATCTCAGATAAACAAAGTAGGTAAAACATGGATGTCTCAATGGGTCTGCACAAAACTATTTATAGGCACTTAAAATAGTTTTGAACTGATCTATGGATATAACAACAATGATATATTAACAGTTATTTCAGGTCACATTAATTAATATTTCAGGTTTAACTTGTCCAGGATCAGGATCAGGAGAGGCCCGCATTCTGACCAACCCAATGGCAGAGTTTGTGAGAAAAATAATAACAAAAATTAATATTTCAGGTTTAACTTGTGGAGATTTCCCTGGTCCAGGATCAGGAGAGGCCCGCATTCTGACCAACCCAATGGCAGAGTTTGTGAGAAAAATAATAACAAAAATTAATATTTCAGGTTTAACTTGTGGAGATTTCCCTGGTCCAGGATCAGGAGAGGCCCGCATTCTGACCAACCCAATGGCAGAGTTTGTGAGAAAAATAATAACAAAAATTAATATTTCAGGTTTAACTTGTGGAGATTTCCCTGGTCCAGGATCAGGAGAGGCCCGCATTCTGACCAACCCAATGGCAGAGTTTGTGAGTAATAATGAAGATCATGTACATGAAATGTTCCAGAAATTCAAAGACACACACAACCCAGTTTATGCTCATGAGAAGGAGCATGCTCAGAGACTACATAACTTCAGACAAAATGTCAGGTAAGTTGCAGCTTTGTTTATAAGGGAGATTTTATACTAAGTCTTATCCTGAATATAGTTTTGTTGCAAAAAAAGTAGAGACAAATATTAGATCGATCAATTGATTGATTGGGATTTAAGGCTGGTTCAAAATTATTGAAGTTATATAGTGGTCGCTGATTCAACTACTCATGGCGTCTGTTGTTTCTCGCACCAGTACAGCCACAATATTTCATCCAACTCACCTGTTGTCCATACAACTTAGGCATACTACTTATCATTCACCCATTGATGAGAGACTTAAGACCCTTGTCACGATGAGTAGTTATTTTCAGGGAAAAAGACTAGCAGGGGCCCAGTCGCCCACAGCCCCTAGATTTTGGGCTGGGCGCCTAGATTCTTTTAGAAAATGCCTATTCTCCTAATGTTAAATATCAAAATTTGGAAGTCTGGGCCCATAAGCTGAAATTATTAGTTATTTTCCCTGATTTTTGTCAAATGTCAGCTGAATATTGGCCGAGATGGAATTCAAACAGTCCAACATGTTAACAAGTGAGCCAACAGGGTTGGCCACAAAATTTAGACTGGACACATATCAATGCAGTCTGATCTTAAACTAGACCACAATTATGTCTCTTTTAAAGTAGAGTTGTTTACCATCACCCTGACTCCCAGCAAAACATTGAGTTTGAAGGCAATTTTTCCAAAATAAAATTTCAATTGTAGACTTTTGAAAATGTGTCTTTCATTTCCAATGATCTCACATTTGCATTAAACCTTACATTAAGCAAACTCGAGGGGTCAGCAAAGGGCTATTGTAAGTGCCTATAAATATATAGGCACTTACAATAGTGTTGCACTGACCCCTCGAACTGGAAAAGGAAAATTGGTCAGTAGATATCTTCAGAATGTGAAGTAAAGTCTCAAATTAGCCTCTGGAAATGTTCAGGCAAATCTCAACACATTTGTATAATAATTGTAACTGTCTCTGAACCTGCATTCAGGATGTTTAGAATATTTGCAGATATTTAGAAAATGCTACCTTACTTTGCATGTGATCCCATATGCAAAACGGGATTCCATTTCTTGCGTAAATCACAGCTATTTTCATCTTAATCACAGGGCAGTTGTTGTTGTTGTTGTTGTTTAAAATGTTCTGTATTTCATTACTTTTCTGAATATTTCAATTTCTAAGTTTTAATTTTTATTTCAGATTCATTCATTCTAAAAATAGAAAGGGACTTACATACAAATTGGCTGTCAATCATCTGGCTGACAGATCAAGGGCGGAGCTTAAAGCTAGAAATGGTTATAGACACACCCCTGGAGATCATGGTGCAGAGCTGTTTGATAGACAAAATTTTACTGTACAAGCCCCTGACTCTATGGACTGGAGACTGTTAGGTAAACTTGATTAATTTGTTTAAATTCTTTCCATTGCAAGTTAACCCTTTCCTTTTTTACAAAATTTTGGACCTGTCCAAATTCAAAAGTTTTGCAGACAAAAATTAAAAGTGGATTTAATTTGAAAAATAACCATTCAGTAGGGTAGAAAATAGTGTGGAAAAAGAAGAAATTGCTTGTCAGAAGCAAAGAAGAAATTGCTTCTGACAAGCAATTTCTTCTTTTTTCACAATGTTTTCTCAATCATAAAATCACAGACACGTAAAAATCAGGGATTAAACAGCAAAGGGTTAAATATTTGAAATTATCATTTTTATGATTGAAAGAGGGGTAGATTAGTTTGCCTGGCTTTTTGTTTTATTCTTCATTTGCTGAAAGGTTTCCTTCCTTTAGGTGGCAATGGACAGTGGTCTCCTGACTCTATAAGCTGGAAGTGGGTTTTCGTTATTTTACAGCTCTTTTTGCGCATTGTTTAAAAAGACCGTTTTTAGCTCACCTGAGCACGAAGTGCTCAAGGTGAGCTATTGTGATCGCGCTGTGTCCGGCGTCCGTCGTCCGGTCGTCCGGTTGTCCGGTCGTCCGTCAACAACTTGTGTGCACTCTAGAGGCCATAGTTTTGGCCCAAATGTCTTGAAACTTGGTCACAATGTTTGTCTCCATCAACTCTCGGTCAAGTTCGAAATTGGGTCAAGTTGGGTCAAAAATGGGGTCAAGGGGTCAAATCTTAGTAAAACCTTGTGTGCACTCTAGAGGCCACATTTTTGGTCCAAATGCTTTGAAACTTGGTCAGAATGTTTGTCTCCATCAAATCTCGATCAAGTTTGAAATTGGGTCAAGTGGGGTCAAAAATGGGGTCAAGGGGTCAAATCTTAGAAAAACCATGTGTGCACTCTAGAAACCACATTTTTGGTCCAATTGTCTTGAAACTTTGTCAGAATGTTTGTCTCCATTTAATCTCGATCAAGTTCGAAAATGGGTCAAGTTGGGTCAAAATTGGGGTCAAGGGGTCAAATCTTAGAAAAACCTTGTGTGCACTCTAGAAGCCACATTTTTGGCCCAAATGTCTTGAAACTTGGTCACAATGTTTGTCTCCATCAAATCTCAGTCAAGTTCGAAATTGGGTCAAGTGGGGTCAAAAATGGGGTCAAGGGGACAAATCTTAGAAAAATCTTGTGTACACTCTAGAGGCCACATTTTTGGCCCAACTGTCATAAAACTTGGTCAGAATATTTGTCTTCATCAAATCTCGATCAAGTTTGGATTAGGGTCAAGTGGGTCAAAAATGGGGTCAAGGGGTCAAATCTTAGAAAAACCTTGTGTGCACTCTAGAAACCTCATTTTTGGTCCAATTGTCTTGAAACTTTGTCAGAATGTTTGTCTCCATTTAATCTCGATCAAGTTCGAAAATGGGTCAAGTGGGGTCAAAATTGGGGTCAAGGGGTCAAATCTTAGAAAAACATTGTGTGCACTCTAGAAGCCACATTTTTGGCCCAAATGTCTTGAAACTTGGTCACAATGTTTGTCTTCATCAAATCTCGATCAAGTTCGGATTAGGGTCAAGTGGGGTCAAAAATGGGGTCAAGGGGTCAAATCTTAGAAAAACCTTGTGTGCACTCTAGAAACCACATTTTTGGCTCAAATGTCTTAAAACTTGGTCAGAATGTGTGTCAACATCAAATCTTGGTTAAGTATGAAATTGGGTCAAGTGGGGTCATAAATGGGGTCAAATCTTAGAAAAACCTTTTGTGCACTCTAGAGGCCACATTTTTGGCCCAAATGTCTTGAAACTTGGTCAGAATGTTTGTCTCCATCGAATCTCATTTAAGTTTGAAATTGGGTCAAGTGGGGTCAAAAATGGGGTCAAGGGGTCAAATCTTAGAAAAACCTTGTTTACTCAAATATCTTGAAACTTCGTCAGAATGTTTGAATGAAACCTAGGTTTAGTTTGAAATTAGGTCAAGTTGGGCCCAAAATGAGATCAGGGGGTCAAATTTAATAAAATCCTTGTGTGCACTCTTTGATTGAAAATTATGTTTTTTGGTAAGTATGTTTGTCTTGAAATCTTACACGAGTTTGATAGAGGGTCACTTTTTTTAGTACTTTAGAGGCAACATATTTGTCTGAAATGTTAATTTCTTGAAATCTTTGACTTTTGTTAAGCCATGCATCAGGTGAGCGTTTAAGGGCCAATGGCCCTCTTGTTTATAAGATTCTGATTACGGAAGTAACGTAGAATAATGATGGGGAAATTTCATAACTTAGCTTCTTTTCAACATTTTATATCAATTAAACGACTAGATCATTGAATTAAACAATAAAAAAACGTTTTAAGTGTCATTCAATTAGCAGAGGTCACTATAAATTAAAAAACTGAAAAGCTTACTTATTTGCAAGGAAAGGTATGCTGAATTTTTACGAAATGAAGGAAAAATATGGTATTTAAACATATCAAAAAATAGGAAAAATTCATTGGGCAATTACTTAAAAATATAGGCTTTTGTGCCATTTTTTACCCCTTATTACTTATGCTAATACTAATACTTATTACAAAAACTAGTGCATTTTTAACTTTTGAGGGCCCATTATGCAAATGCAATTGATCAAAGAGGGTCCATTATGCAAATTCAATTGATCAAAGAGAAATTTCCTTAGCAATAGCCATTGCGTACATATATAAAGTCTATCAACATGTATGTGTTTTATAGCTATCAGCTGGTACAGGGTTTATACTAGACCTAAAATGAATATTAACATTTTCTGAAAAATGGCCTGAACCACTCAAGGGCAGATAACTAAAGCACGAAAGCAAGCATGGAAAGGTACCTTCAACTTTTGATATAATAAGAATACAATGTTAATCTACAACAACTGTGAACAAGAAAAAAAAAATCATTGGGCAGAAAAAAATGACACCATGTGTCCATTGCTACCTTAAAGGATTTTCTTTGTTTAAAATCAACTTTGAATTAAATGTACTGCCTGCTTCTTTTATTTGGACCAATTTTAAATTATGTTATCAGCTTGTCTGATATCTAGTTGAGAATCTGATGGTCAATGTGTTCTCTCAACTCTACTTGCATGTATGTGTTTAACCCTTCCCTGTTGTTTGAAATTTAAGAATGATATAAACTGATAGATGTAGCAGACAATAATGAAAAGAGTTGAAAATTTAAATGAAACAATCCTATGATTTGTAGAAGATTTTATGGGGAAAATGGTTTGTTGTAAGAGATATCTTCTTTTCTATAGTATTTCCTCAGGAATAAAGTCAGTGTTGTAAAATATACAAGAAAGTTTTAAGCCCTACCATGCTGTTCAGGACATATTCCTTTTGAACCAAAGCTTTGGCAAACAGTTTAGACTAAGATCAGCCTACACAGATGTGCAGGCTGATCTTTGCCTAATCTGTCTGCCTTATCCATCATTATTGAGGGTAAAACTAAAGCATAGGTTAGTTAAATATTAAAAGAATTAGAAGTTTGTTTAAAAAAAAAAAAATCAGCAGGATAAGTGTTAGAATATCAAGCAATAGCTAATACAGTCCATATTGCTTGAGTGACCATGTCTATCTAGCGACCAATTTTATTTAGAGATCACCATAAAAAGTATTTTCACCGTAAGCAAAATCTCTGAAAAAGAGGACATTCTTAACAAAAAATGGTTATCATTGAATCTTATGTTGTTGGAGCCAATTAGAATTGTCTTAACAAGACAGTTCTAATGGGTTCCAATATCATAGGATTCAGAAAGACTTGACCGATAATCTATAAATGCAATCAAAATGAACTGTCACATTTATTATGATATTTTGTATTAAGCCACCATTCCCTTAAACGACCTCTTTTTAGTAGTCCATTAAGTTGTCGCTTAACACAAGTTTTACTGTATATATTTCCAGGTGCTGTGACCCCTGTTAAAGATCAGGGAGTATGTGGTTCATGTTGGAGTTTTGGTACAGCTGAGACTATAGAGGGCGCTCATTTTCTAAAGACGGGTAACCTTGTACGACTATCACAACAAGAATTAGTGGACTGTTCCTGGGGAGAAGGGAATAATGGCTGTGATGGAGGGGAAGATTTTAGGTATACAGGATTCTTTTTACTGAGAGCGTATTATCTCACTAATAGAAATCAAGATTTCTGGTCAGCATAGTAGAAAAATTGCCATCCAATAAAGTAAAGAATTATGATTGGTTTAAATCGCATCATGTGGGGAAATCCATTTCACTTTATTTCTGTATATAAAGCAATAGGTCTGTCAGAAAAACCCTGAGTTTTCAATCTACAAGTACAATGTTGTAGGTACTTGAATAGCCCTCGTTTCCCTTCCACAACCTAATGTTGCTATTAAAAGACCATTAAACAACCCTCTCAACTGTGCCCGATCACTCCGGTTTTGTTTTAAAATGTAGAATAATTTGGCAGAAATAATTTTTTGCATAAGAACCTCTACTAATATTGTCATTTATTTGAGTACTATTTGTAAAACTTTATGCTATTAAACTTTGATAGGGGGATAAAAATACATTATCTAAAAATCAATTGTGTATCTTTATGCGTAGAAAGTAGACTTGAAACTTTATTGTTGAGCGTAGTATATAATAGTTTCTTAGATCTAAAGGATTGCAGATTTAAGGGCTGAGTGATTTTTTCACTGAGTTTATTGGAGTATAAAGTGCAATTGCCTTAGCAAATGGCTCAAACATAATGTCCTTCATGTGTTATTTGCCATGTGCTAAGGCAAATGCACTTTATACTCCAAAAAAGCAGTGAAAAAGACACTCATTCCTATAATTAGTACAGCTGATTTCAAAGAAAATTCAATGGTATTGCTATCATTACTGTTTTGTTTTTGTTTCTTTTGCTATCCTTTTTAATGCTCTTAATTTTTCATCAAAAATTTTGACATTTTATGATGTCTCTCAATGACCTGAAACTTGGACAATATGTTTCTTATTCTTGTTCAATTTTTCCAAACATATGTTTCTTGATGTGGGTACTTATTTTACACTCCAAAGAGCTTAAGCATGATATGGTTAATGCAGTATTATTTTATACATAGAGGATATTGAATGACTGGTCATGAAATACCACATTTATCAAATGGCTCTTCATGAACACAATTCTTGATATTCATTGATATTGTTTTTTTTCCAATTAACATATACTCAGAACAAGAAGTTAAGCGCCACAAGTTTTTAGACAGAAGATTTTTAAAGGCAGGGAGCCTGCATTAATTCAAAATAACAGAGATGTAAATGTTGAGTTCCAATGTTGAAAATGGTATGTTGACTTAACAATTTCACAACAATACATGGGTGGTGATAAATTTTATTGACTTTGTACCTTGAAATGTGAATGATGTATTTTCACCTTTTTTTAAAACATGAAAAACTATTGTCAAAGCCGACTTACGGTGTTGTCTATGACACGAAACTTGGTTTTAGAAGTCAGATAACACAAATGCGATTAATTCCAGTCACATCTTAGTCAGTAGCATGTGTGAGATCCCTGAGCATTGAGCACTGTGCGCACCCTCCTCGGCATGCCACGAATCACCCTCTGGATGATGTGTTGAGGGATTTGCTGCCACTCCTGGTGCAGTGTTGCTTCTAACTCAACCACATTTTGTACAGGAGGCTCTCTCCGACGTATACGGCGCCCTAAAATGTCCCATAGGTGCTCAATGGGGTTAAGATCGGGACTAAAAGCCGGCCATGGAATGGTGGTGATGGCTTCACGTTGCATAACGTCCGCCACGACTCTTGCTCTGTGGGGTCTGGCGTTATCATCCATGTACACTGGTCATGTTCGAAGAGGGCGATTGTCAAAATGTGGAATTACCACAGGAAAAAGGATGTTATCACGGTATTTATCGCCAGTCAATGTTCCTAGAACTGTCACTAGGTCCAGTTTACAGCTGTAGGAGACACAACCCCATATCATAACGGAGCCACCACCACTCTGATAGGTTGGTTGGACGTACTTTGGTGCAAATCGGGTGTAAGGTTGTCTCCAAACACAAATTCGGCCATTGGTGACATGCAACAACATCCTGCACTCATCTGACCAATGGATCTGATGCCATGATGCCAAGTTCCAACGTGCCCTCACTCTACACCATATTAGACGTTCTTTGATGTGTCACTGTTGTAATTTTGGACATTTCAGGGGTCTTCGTGCCTTATACCCAGCCATCCGAAGTCGATTTCGCACTGTTGAAATAGAGACCCGTCTGTGTGTATTCCAGTTGTCCCTTAGTACAGGCGCACTGGTGAAGGGCAGACGTCTGACGTGACGCAAAAGTGCTCTATCCTCTCGAATAGACGTTACTCTAGGGCGTCCAGATCTGACACGGACCTTAACGTCGTTTGTCTGTGCGTGTTTTTGTACCAAACGTGTTTTGACACTGTGGTGATACCCCAGCTGTCTGGCAATGGCTCTACAAGACATTCCAGAATCTCACATTCCAATTATTCTCATTTTTAGACAATCTACGCCTTGCCATGACTGAGTTTCAAATCAAAATGTAAACAATTGCACGAGCAACACGACGTAAGTATCTCTAACAGAAAAACTGATTTTCCACTTTGCACGAGCCCTGGCTTTACAGTCATTGCACGAGACTTACTGAATATGCACGTGCATCCGAAACGTTTTTAATCAATAGCTACTAGGTTGTTCTAACCGTTTGACAACATAGATATGTTATTAAAGTTTTCGATAGAAATTTTATTAACTTAAAACTTAGTGGCGCTTAACTTTATGTTCTGAGTATATATCACCATTTGCGTATATGAAAATGATATAATCTTATCAGTTATGATGTCATTTTCATGACAAGAATATAGCATTTATATACGCTATAAGCTTATTTTCATAGTTATTCATTTTGTGTAATAGCATCCCTGTAATATCAAAAATATTCAACAGGGTTATTTCACTACCATGATGAGGGTCATATTATAACTTGATATAAAAGTTATTGTATATAATAAAGTACAGAGCTTTGTCTTTCTCATTTATGCAGGTCCTACAACTGGATCATGAGGAATGGAGGTTTGTCTTCAGAAGAACAGTATGGACAATATCTAGCTATTGTGAGTAATACTTAAAAACTAATTGAATAATAGTATGTCAAACTTAGGGCTTCAGAGCTACAGATAGAGGGGCCGTATATGATTTCAAATAAGATTATTTCAAAAACTGTAAAAGGCTTTAAATCTGTGGTGTTCACATTTGGCTTATTTTTGGTTTTGATATATTGGCCATGATTTATTTTTGTGTATCTAACCTGCAACGCCCAAACAAAACAACTAAGTACATTCTCGTATTCATTTGTTCAAAACAGAAAATCCCCATTACTTCTTTAACTGATACTTGAAGATGTTAAGGTGTCAAAATAATTTTATTTCTTATACATTTATAATATGCAGGAGTATCGAGATGCAATACTGAAAATCTAAGGGGTCAAAATGGCCCTTCAACATATGATTTAAGGAGTAAAAATGGGATTTTTTCAGATTTTGCGGGTTAAAGCCCTGACTTATGGGTCAAACACGAGCTCTGAAAGTGATGGACATTAAATTTTAAAAAAGTTTTAGAATATAATCACACCTTTACAATTAAGGTCTAGGGCAGGCTTTTTGCTAGAAGCAAATGTGTAGATGTCATTGTGAAATTTTAAACAAAAACCCAAACCTTCAAAATGCCTATACAGAAAGGCCAAAATATGTCTTCTGATCACATCCCATTCTTATCTTCTGAACTTATTTGTAACAGAATTTACTTGCTATTTCTTGGGTCGGCCAAATTAACAATGTGAAAGTAATACAAGCTAGGGTTGAACCAGGGTTTTAAGGGATGCTGGTTTTACGAGTCAGACATTCACAAATAAATAGCCAAGACTCTCAAAACTATCTAATATTAGTCCCAAGGATCCTCTGGGAATCAACTTCAGAAGTGAATTGAAGACTGTTTTGAACAGTCTTCAATTTTATGAAGATTGATTCCAAAAGGAAAATGAATTTCTAATGCATAGTGAAGCTTAACCAAGAGATTATTACAATATTTGCACAAAAAGAAATAAGTCCTCCAAAATAGGGACTCAAAAGTGTTAAGCGAGGACTCCTTTCAACCTACCAGTAATTATAGAGTCCTTGGCCCCCATTTAATTTAGGTCATGCGACAACTCTGGATTCCTTCTATCAGATCCTCATTTTATAATGTTTTAGGATGGAAACTGTCACAGTGGAGATGTTACACCAGTTGCCAAATTGACAGGATATGTGAACGTATCATCTGGAAACTTGGAGGCCTTGAAGTTTGCCATTGCCCAACATGGACCAATATCTGTGGCCATTGATGCAGCTCATCTTTCCTTGTCTTTCTATGCCAATGGCGTCTACTATGAACCAGATTGTGGTATGTAAATCTGTCATTGACAAACATGGACCAATATCTGTAGCTGACAAAGAAAGATGTATGTAGCTATTACATACATCTTTCTTTGTCTTTCTATTCCAATGGCGTCTACTATGAACCAGATTGTGGTAGGTTTAAAATTTGCCATTGCCCAACATGGTCGAATATCTGTAGCTATTGATGCAGTACTTCTGTCCTTGTCTTTCTAATGGTGTCTACTTTCATCCAGATAGTGGTGTGTAAATTTGCCATTACTTACTTACTTACTTAATCCTCTTTGCCCATGGTTGGGCACAGGGCCTTCACTACTGCTCTCCAGTCTGTTCTGTCTTCCGCCTTCTTTTTTACTTCACTCCATGAGAGTCTGATCTTTTGGAGCTCCGTGTCAAGGGTTCTTCTCCAGGTCAGGACAGGTCTGCCTCTCTTTCTCTTTCCCTGAGGGTTCCAATCAAGAGCTTGTCTGGTAATGTTAGTACTGTCTCTACGCAGAAAATGACCAATCCATCACCATTTCCTTTTCCTGATGGTCTTTACTATGGGATTTTGTTTAGTCCTCCTCCAGAGCTCTTCATTGGATATCCTTTCGGGCCACCTTATCTTCAAATTTGCCATTGCTCAACATGAATCAACTTTTGAGCCATTGGTGCAGCAAATCTTTACTTGTCTTTCTATGCCAATATAGTGTATTAGGAATCAGATTGTTGTATGTAAATTTGCCATTGCCCATATCTTTCCTCGTCTTTCTATGCCAATGGCATCTACTATGTACCAGATTGTGGTTAGTTAGCAATAATGTTTACCTTAGCGGAAAATTAAGACATATTTATTGGTGCATCTCATCTCTTCTTGCCATTCTTTGCCTATGGAGTCTTCTATGAAACTGTGTATGGTAAGTAAACAATAAGGCTTATGTAAGCTGAAAATAGGGCTAAATCTATTGAAGTATCTTAATCTCTCCTTGTCATTCTATGCTAGTGGTATTTAATATGAGCTTGAATCGTGGTAATTTAGCGATTTTTTAAATAGCTAAACTATTACTTAATATTGACCCATACAAGGGTAAATCCAGAAATTCATAACATGGGGTTGTAAAACTTCATAACAAATGACTACCAAAATAAAACTTATACATCTATTTAATGAAATATCTATGTGGTAAATGTGGAAAATTTCAAATTTGTAAGTTATATAGCGGCTTTATAGTGACTAATTAGATACATAACCCTGCACATAGACGGGGGAGCAAGAACATCTAATGCGACGTCATCATTAACTCTTTTCTACATAGTCTCTATTTGCTTGCATGCCTATCTGCCCCTAATAAATTTACTTTTAGAAAGTATCCCCATTCCATTTGGATTCAATATTGTCTACAATTTCTTTATGAATAGTCTTTCTAGTGAAGTGTAGAGTCAGATGCTGGGATTTTATGTTTGGAAAAATAATGAGAATCAATTGGGACGACTTCGTTGAAACTCGAATTTACTAGTCTTAATCCTCTAATAAAGCCTTACTTTCTTTGAATATCCAAGGTAACTTCAGCAACACTTCTCTGTTTGACATAATACAATTTTTTCCAAATTATCTGAATTGTTTGGGGTGGTGATTGACTCATGATCATGACAAAATTCGAGAAATAAACGGAATTCACACTTTGGTGTTGAAATCAGGTCTCTATTTACGCGCAATTTTAGTCTTTTTAAAAAATAATCAGTGTCCGTAAAAACTCTTCCAAAAATGTTTAAATTATGACAATTGATTCCCCATTTACGTCTTATCAACTTCTGGTAAGCAGTTTCAAATAAAATTCATGAACACTTTCATAAAAATTGATTTGTGTAACAGATTACCATTATTCTTTTACGCTCCCCTGCCTAAGCATACATATGTTAATATGGTAACAAAATTTAAGGCCGCCTAAAATAATCTAGCAAAAATAATAACATTTGTGCTCTTGGTAGATACTGAACTTCACACACTAAAAATATTACTCTGAACAAGCTAGAAATGCCCAAGTTATGGGCCAATTATACGAATTTCTGGATCATCCCTCGTATATGTACCTAGTTTACTTTGAACTGGATGTGGTAATTTAGCCATAAGATTTAGCATTTTCAAATAAGGACTTATATCTATGGCTATTGGTGCATCACATCTTTCCATATCATTCTATGCCAATGATGTCTAACATGAACCAGATTGCTGTTAGTAGGTTTGCCATTGCCCAACATGGACCCATATCTATAGCTATTGATACTTCTCACATTTTCTTTTCTTTTTCTGCCAATGGCATGAACCAGATTGTGGTATGTTTATCAATACCTAATTTATAAAGTTCTGCATTTTGAAAGAAAAAATATTATTCTTAATTTCATACAGACCTGTTACTTTAGAGCTCTTTCTTATTTTTTGTAGGCAATCAGCCAGATCAGCTGGACCATGCTGTATTAGCTGTTGGGTACGGACAGTTGAACGGACAAGATTACTGGCTGGTAAAGAATTCCTGGTCCACATATTGGGGTATGGACGGTTATGTGCTGATGGCACAGAAAGACAATAACTGTGGTGTAGCTACAGCACCAACATTTGTAAAGATGTAAAAGATTTATTGTATTGTGTAAGGTTCAAAGAAAGTGTTGAGATTTGTGTCCTAAAAACATTATATTTACAACAAAACCTCAAAACTTGCCCTGTGTTCAGGATTGACAAAACAGTGCAAACTGTTTGCAAATTATACCCTGCTTTACATGCAAGTAATCCTGAACACAGGGCTGATTTTTATAGTCATTACTTACCTCTACATATGAAGAAAGATACTACTGAATTTTTATTGCAAGCCATAAATATTGTCATTAAAAGGAGCATTCATTGTACATCTACGTTGATCAGATATGTTTTTGTTGATTGTTTGAACAATGATAGAGTAAAGGGGATGATTAAAAGATGATTCAGGACAATTGCAAAACTACTTTTAAGTCTAAACATGGAAAAGATCTATATAGCATAAAGATTCTAATAGAACCCTATGCTGTAAAAGAGACCCACTCACTTCTTTTTGCATTCAATCATTTTTGAAAAATTTTTAAGAAACTTTAAGCCTCTAATAAACTCCCACCAAATAAATGCAACGATAAATTCAATGATAGGTCAATGTACCATTTTCCTAGTAAATTCTAAGCTTTTGGGTTAATTCAATGCCTAAAAGATAATTTTCTTGGGGCTTTTCTTTGATCTTCTGAGTGTAGTATACTTAAATTATTTAAAAGACCTGTAAACCTTTCTCCAACTTTATGGTAAATCAAGTTCATTCATGAATCACGTTGGGTTTTGTTCTTGGCTTTGTGGTTATAGTAAAACTCCAGCATGTGGTGTTCTTTGCCAATTTTCAATGTCTTTACATCTGAAGCCTCCAATAAACCCCGACCCCCTTCTAGAAATGTGTTGATTGTAAAAGTACCCAAAGGTTATAATAGAGCTTTTATTGTACTAGTAAATGATATCAATTGCAACCCCTTCTAATCATTTCCTGAGAGTTTGTCAAACTGATATGTACAAATTAGATAGGTTGAAATTTTATCTAGATAGGTTGAAATTTGTAAATGATTGGTTGAAATGTATACTGGGATTTGTTGTTATGACTTATGTGCTGTATTGTGATAAGTTTTCATCAGTGTAAATTACTCAAGTTACATGTTGAAAAATAGTGTTCATAAACAAAAATGACTAGTCTTCTAACAGTTTCAACAATAGTAATGTGTATTTTATCAAAAAAGTGCTTTGTCAAACAAAAAGTGTTCTCTTTTATGCATTCATTTTTGTTAAGGTTAATCTTTATCATATAACTGCATGTACTATATATTTATATAAGTTGATTTGTTTTGTCTAGATCAAGGCCAGTGTGTGTGTGCTATATCTTTAGTCTAAGTGTATAAATCTATAAACTATAAGCTGTATAAGCTAATGGATCATCGAAAGTCATCAGCATGGATTAGTGGTATTACAGAGTTACAGATAGAAAGGGGTGTTAAAATGGACGAAAGATCTTGATATTTCAAGATATTTGATATGAAAATAAGCCAATTTGCTCAAACCAAGATCTAAACTCAGCAGGATCAGGGTTTAGCTCTGCTTAGTCTGGGTATTCCCCTTGAATTATACAAGCAACTGTGATTTCATATAGTTTCGTATGTATCAGTATGGTTGATCAATATTTTGTTTATTTTCATAATAAATCATTTTGCATTCCAAATCTCGTTCTTCAGTCTTTCAACTAGATAGTGCCTTTTCTCCCTTTTTTGGTAGGTTTTTATACCCCTGCAACACTATATCTGCAAACTTATTATTTTCCTTTTACTTCAAAACATTTCAGATAGTTTTTCGTATTTGCCATCAAGGAACAATCTCATTAGCCGAACCCAACTAGCTCAGCAGTAACGCATCTGTTCTGCATTTAGGATGACAAAACGTTGCAAACAGTTTGTCAATTATACCCTGCTTTGCACGCAAGTGCACGTGCAAAGCAGGGTATAATTGGCTGACTGTTTGCACCGTTGTGTCGTCCGGAACACAGGGCAGTCTGTCAGTCCTGGAGTCATGACTTTGAACTTCCGCTTGGCCATCTTTTGTTCAACATTTGACAAAGTCAGTGTGACAGGAGTCATTTGTCTTCCACCAATGGTTGTATTATTAGTAATTCATCAAAGTTGGATTAGCAGATGGTGGCTCAGATGTAAAGTTGCGGTTGTACTGATTTGAAACTCAATAGGGAACTATGTGTAGGTGAGCCAGCCCCTGCAATATAACTACAATAATGTTGAAAGTGGCATAGGACCCCATAATCACAAACAACTAAACAACTAAAAAATATCTTCGATACATATGGTTAAATGTCAAAGCGATTGTTCAATGATGATGTCATTTATTAAGGTCAAACCAGGGAAAAAAATACTGGTTCGATGACATTAGCGTTTTGTGAATACATCATGATCCTTTGCAACACATATTTACCCCTTTGTTGCATTCAAATGGCAAAATTTGATTAATCAATTTATATTAACACGACCGAACTGAAAAGGAAAACAACTTTTCAAACAACGAGACGTTAGCTATAGAACTACTGCACATTCTAAGGTGCAAAACCCCAAAGCCATATCTTATTGTCGAAGTATGCAGTAGTGCTTCAGATGCATTTAACATGTGATATTTTACATTGTATACAGCCACATGGTTTTGCGCTCCAGTAATTTTAATTTTTACGAAAGTATTGAGGAAAATAAGAAATTGCTTATGACAAGTATCTTGTCCTTTTACTACACATTTTCAAAGAGGATAGTTCCTTACGTCTAACTAGGGTAATAAAGTGTTAACGTCTAACTAGGCCCAAGGTTATATATTTTTTTCTCAAATTTTGAATTAAAATAAATGTATGAAAATAAAAGATAATATTAATAAGTTGTTATTCAAAACAACTTATTAATATCATCTTTTTTGTTAATACATTAAAATGAGTAATATAACAGAATTACGGCTTTTATCTCAAATTGAAATTTGAGAAAATTTAGAATTGAGCCTGAGAAAAGTTTTATGCCCCTAGAACTAAAGTAGAATACCTAACATGTAAAAAATTATTTCCTCTAACTTCAACGCTGTTCAATGCTTGCCCAAATTTGGAAAGGGGGTCCATCTCATTAGAACACGAATCTTCGTGTGACAATTTCAAAGACATTTGACTGGGTCAATATTACAATTGTAATTTTTAAAGCATATTTTTCGACGAGGGGGACCCATGTTTATCAGACTATTTTTCTCTTCTTAGCAGCGTGAGATAACATTGTGCGTTGTTCATACTTTGAGCACCTCGTCTATGAAATTCTTCTCTGTAGAACGATACTGAGATCTGAAGGACCGAGGAATGAATATGACAAAACATGACATATGATACTTAAATTAGCCCGTATGTGATATTTCGAACAATTTCAAATGCGAGCCAAGTTAAGACACCAACCAACCCGTACAGCAATTCAGAAATTTTGCATCTAAAAACGTCTTCGAAAACCTCTATATCCAAATATTTACTCGTGTTTAGCAACCTATAATAAACATCGTCGAAAAGGGGAATTTGTGAAAAGGAAGAACTAAGCTTATAAAGTTCTCTTTTTAATGTCACCTGTGTTATCAAGCGCTCGCGTACGTTCATGATTTGAAGTGCTCGTGATACTTGATGTTATTAGTGCATAGAAGCAATTTTGTAGGAATGTGGATATATTTTATACAATTGTAGATATAAGTGGAAAATAGTTCGAGGGCCCCATAATGTTTACATTGCCAATTATATCTCTCGTACTAAAGCTCTCGATCGCCTTTCTATTTGATTTATAATAAATGAGCAAAAAGTCCTTCACATTAAGGTTTTTTTCCAACTTGAACTAATGCCACTTTCTAATCATGTGTAAACATCCTCAAACACAAAAGTCGATTCCTTATATTTGAACAAGCATATTCTTTATCTACCAATTATCTGAGGGGCGTTCAATTTTTCAATTGGTCTAACAAATCGATTGCTCAGAGCGAAACAGCTGTAACTGCCTTTAATGACTCAGCGCGAAACAGTTGTAACTGCCTATAAACATACAGGCATTTACAACCGTTTCGCGCTGAGCCATCGAAATGGCAAAAATAATGCGAATGCTCTCTTTGCAGGTTAAAACGGATTTCTGTCTGTAAGCTGTAATTCAATTTTCCTGATGTACAGTCGATATTGCTTAAGCGACCACTTCTGTTCTGCGACGATTAACTTCTTTTAAGCGACCACAATAAAACCTTTTGTTTACCGTAAGCAAAATCTTTGAAAAAGCGAACTTTTTCTTATAACCAGCAATTTTTGAAACAAACTGTTTACAAAATTGACGAGTTGGATTAAAGGTAGGTTTAGCGATTAGATGCAATCTGGGCAGAAGAGCTCTAATTGTGCCTACGCACAATTAGAAATTGTTTATTATTGAATCTTAAATGTTGTTGGAACCTATTTTGATAAATCTATTCTAAAGAATCCAACATCACGGGATTCGGGAAGACTTATGCGACGATCTATATATATGTGACCCGTCATGCGAAAAGGGACCATCTGGGAAGTGCGAAAAGTGTCGACCCTAGTCAGACTGCGCGGATTGCGCAGACTGACTAGGATCGAAACTTTTTGCACCGTGCTTATTTACTGAAACCAGAATGATCAATTTACCTTGCAGTGAAAGAATTTTTGAAATACGACTTCTAGTTGACCTATGCTGGATCAAATCCTTTTTTTTTTTTTTTTTTTGATAATTCATTTTACAGAATTCCCGGATGGTCCCCTTTCGCGAGACGGGTCACATATGCTATTTAAATGAAATGTATTTTTATTCATGAAATTTTGTATTCAGTCACCACTCCCAGAAGCGACAATTTTTTGGTCCTAAAAGTGGTCGTTTTACGCTGAATTTAATGTATATTCATATCCAAGAGAAAGTTTACACGTTTTGATTGAATTTGAAATGCATGTAAAGAAATCACAGTTACCGCCACGAAATTCGATTAATTCAGTCCGACCATGCGTTCAGGATGTCAAAACAGTGTAAACAGATTTCTAATTGTAACTCGCTTTGCACATGCGTGCGAAGCGCGGTATAATTGGCAAACCGTTTGCACCGTTTTGACATCCTGAACGCAGGGCAAATGTTTGCCTCAAAGGTCTTTTGTTATAGCACCGTTGGTTCGGTTGGTTCTGTCGTACTAAAATAAATATGTGACCTAATGCATTTGCAGAGACCCAAAAATGGTTTAACGCCCGAGTGCAACTCATCAGAACGGAGGTTAATCTAGATTCATTATCGTGTGTCTAAACATAGGGTCAACGTTAATTACATTTTTGCAAGCAACAAAAAATAATAAATAGATATAATATAATTTTCAATTTTATGAAAATGAATAGTTAATTTTTGAACACCCCTCAATTGATTTACACATCACTCAAACCAGTAATTAATTATCGAGGTTTAAAAATGTCAAAAACTGTAATTTTACTTTCATAAGAAGGGTTCTCCAAATACATTCTAGTGTTTTGCGAAAAACCTCGCGCAATATTACGAAGAAATAAAGAGACATTAAGAATGTTTACCTCGCCTTAAACTACGATTACGCAATATATTAAAACAATTAGGAATTCAAATAGGTGCGCTGGTGAATCTTGAAAATAAATTAATCATCAAAACTGTGGGAAAAGCGATTTCATTTAAAACAATGTTTTCTTAGACAAGTTTTGATAAGAAAAAAATTAAGTGGTCATTGGGAATTTATTTGAAAAGTTACATAATTGAATCATTCTGCGTTATGAGGACTTTAGAGGACGATATAACATTTGAGCGTGTCCGCCACCTGCCCAGACGGACTCGTGTGTGTAGTGTACACAGACAGCTATCCTGGGCCTGTCATAAGGAAGTACAACTGTATGCCAAAGATGCTCAGGTTACGACTTACGGTATACAGCGTTCAAAAACCGCCATGCAGGGACGGTATAGGGAACTACAGGATATACGGAAATCAATGTCATTAGACAAGACTAAGACGCCACAACAATCACAGAGACGAGCTAGTTGGCCACGTAACACGGACAAACAAGCAGAAGAAATAGTTGATAAAATTGATAATAAGTTAGAAAAGGAGGATAACATCGGTCAAATGAAGGCTGGTGTTATTTCTGAACGTCACAAGAAGCGCCCAAAGTTTCCAAGATCTACGAGTCTATTTTGTGAGTCGAGGAGAAAAGATGCCGATAAACTCGACGGTAATGACGATACAGTTGATGGGATAACAGTTCCGGGCTCCGTACTTGAGAGACGGAGAACAGTTCCAGCTATCTGAATTACGAAATGGTTGATAGATTTTGGTTGTTTTGTATTGTTGTTTTCGTATCATTTTTTGCTTCAGAACGATTTTTTCTTCAATCACCGTTTGGTTTAGGTTTTTCTGTGAGTACTGTTGAGGAGCGACGCTTTTCTTCTTTGTCGGATAAAATCTATTTTTAATATGCTTTCCGAAGTGTTGATCACATTGTCTCTATTTTATTCACTATCACAACATATATTTATGTATTACTACATCTGTTTTATGTGCGAAATACCACTTTTTCTTGTCATGCTTAGTCACAATTTAGGGTCAAAATTACTGGTTGATTTACCCGCCGCCGCGTCATACGCCAATTCTGAAAGAACCGACGAAGAGCCCCAGTCGTCAGTGGCTCGGAATTATCAGTCCATCATCAGCGGTTATTCGCGTTAGGTAACCGTATTGTTCCTTTGTATGTATTTTGTTAATCTATTCTTGCTTCATTGAGATTGTTCATTTTTTTAAATTTTGTTTCATACTAAATTCACAAGCAATTATCTTGTATAACACGACACAAGTTTTGTTACCAAAGTGCTATTGTTTTCTCGTCCCCCCCCGCCAATTATTATCAACGAGATCAGCAAGTGCAATGGGTTATTTCTAAACTCATTTTTGACTTATGTCATGTCGAGCCAGGAATAATCCTTGTTGCACAGGAGGTATAGACAAAGATCACACAGCACATATGTGCAGTGTGATATTTGTCTGTACATTCTGTTTTTCCCCTTTTCAATCAGAAAAGTTTCATTCTTTGTAAAACAAATACTTACAAAAAAACTAATATGCATCCTGTGCTTTCAACACTTTGATTTTATTGACATTTTGCCAATGGGGGCTTATTCAGCATGATAAGGGTTATTTACCGCTATGATCTTGATTTGTAAACATTAGGTGCCCTTATAGTCTGGAGATAGAAAAATGGTGTGCATCTGAAGATAGAAAAATAGTGTGCATTTGGAGATAGAAGAAAAATGTGCACCTCGGACATAGAAGAATAGTGTACATCTGGCGATAGAATATTTACGGCGATTCTGTCTTTAAACTTTATTCTGCTGGAATTACATTTCGATCCGCTTTGACACTAATGTCATTCAAATTAATAACCATAGTCTGATTGGTGCATATATGCTTTACTGCAAAACCGCTCTCATAAGCCATCTTTATAGGAGCCCAACCGTTATTAATTTGCTCCCTTTCAAGATACCCGTGTATTAAAATACTCTATGTGATGAAGCACGAGATATCATGTAACCTGCATGTCCTCGAAAACAGCGGCTACTTTTGCGACCTAAAACAAACCAGTGCTCTTATACAAAAGCTGGCGAATCAAACTTGTAAAAGACTGGGGCCTGTTTCATCAAAACATTTAAGACGTATTTTTGTCTTACCTATGGCTTACTGCATATTTAGTACAAAAATCATGTATCACCAATCTATCAATACCTATGTAATTTGATTGTTGTAGTTACTGGATCGAAAGTCATCAGTAAGACAAAAATATGTCCTAAATGTTTTGATGAAACTGGCCCCTGTTCAACGTCTTTCATAAATGAATTACCACAAATATTACATTTGAATTTCATTTTATAGTGACACACCTCATGGCAATTGTTAATTTAACCTGTGCGAGACATTTCCAACAATTTCACATGTGAGCGACGTTAAGACTCGGACCAGCCAACAGTGCCGCTCAGACTGATCAGAATTTTCACTGTCTGCATAATATATAGATTCTGGGCTCAAAGTTATAAAAATTTCTCAGGCTCAATTTTCACAAAATTTTAAATTAAAATAAATGTATTGAATAAAAGATAATATTTATAAGTTGTTATTTATAACAACTTATTAATACTATCTTTTATGTAGTACATTAAAATGAGTAATAAACCAGAATTACGGCTTTAATCTCAAATTGAAATTTGAGAACATTTCATATTGAGCCTGAGAAAAGTTTTATAGCCCCGGGCCCTGGTCCTTAGAGTAATCTCACAAGCGGATACTATGCAGGTACGGAGTATATGTCAACGCTGCCTTATAAATATCTAGATCCATCACGAACAGCTATAAATATTGAAAATGTTCACGTAATACACATGCTCATTCTAAGATCCGCAAATCGTAGAAGGTATTCTTCCAGCTGAAACAACTTTGTCAACTATATAAAATTATAAATATTAACTCTTGTCATACTAAACCCAGAATATTCCTGCTTTGGCAGTTGGTACTAAATACAAATAAATAGCCTGTACGCGTGAAGTCTTATTTTGGTACATGTATTTACTACCTGGTTTTCATATTTAATTCAGAAAATTTTAAAGCTGCGGGTTAGAAGTATTTTTTTTTCAAGCTTTTTATTCCGCATGGCAAGAATAAACCATTTTGGAAATTTGCTGGGTGGACGTTTTACATCAAATTGATTACGGTAAATACTAATATCAATGCGTTTCAAACTACTGCAGGTGTTCTCTCTTCTAATCTCAGCGTAATAAGCACCCGGAGTAAAACAAAATGTACAATGCAGAGGAACAGCTTTCCAAAAGGCTAAAAGACGAGCGTAAATTTATAATCATTTCGAAAGGATATGTCGATGGGTCAGCTATTGTATGTACCTATATATACATAGGCACTTACAATACATTTGCGCTGGCCCCTTGATGTGTCCCTCTCGGATAGTAGAAATTGGTTTTTAATTGGTAGCTAAGCAGCCCGATTAGCTCAATTGGTAGAGCACCGGACTTCAAACCATTGAAGTTCCACCGCGTGGGTTCGATTCCCGGGCTGGTACATTAACAAACTAATTGTCTTGAGACGTTATATCCAGGCCCTGTGAGACGTTGCTTTACACCGAGCACGTTAAAGAACCATGGCGGTTCTCAGCAGTAGTTTCGTCATGTATCCTTGCACTATCCCCCGTAACAACTAATCGTCTTCTGGGGGCGTCGCTCATATGGGCATGTGCTACGACGGCGACGATAAATAAACGTAAATACACACACGGCTAAGCAGTAATAATTCACTTGTCACCAAGAGCTTGCTTTAGTCACATCATTCCATTGAACATTGTCTACTCCATCAGTTTTGTTACATTTTCTCTTGGAAAAAACTATTTTTCCTTTCATACACAGGGGATTCAAATATAACTACTCAAATTGGAGAGCGTTTTTTAAGTAATTTATTTCATATGTATTTTAGAACAAAAACATAATCAGATAAAATATACAACATTTCATTTCTTTAAGACTAAAATAGACTTAAATCATCCACAAGTATATCTACATTAAAATCAATACACAAAATATAAAAAGATGCAAAACTTTTTATCTGGAAATTACAGATACTTTATTTAAACCGACAAATTTACTTGGCCAATCCACAGACCCTAAATGTATACGAGTATATTTAGAAATCCTGGCCAATCGAATAATTATATAAAATATCTAAAGTTT
The DNA here is from genome assembly GCA_948146395.1 of Fragum whitleyi. Classification (NCBI taxonomy): domain Eukaryota; kingdom Metazoa; phylum Mollusca; class Bivalvia; order Cardiida; family Cardiidae; genus Fragum; species Fragum whitleyi. The sequence goes on along the minus strand of OX411548.1, from coordinate 17,324,790 downwards.
GTCCTAGCGTTAGATAAGTTTGTCCGAGCTTTAGTTATGACGTTTCAATCTTTCACCAATCATTTACTTTTATCTATGAAAATATTCATTTTTGTTACTTTTTCTTTGAAGTATTTTTTTTTTGAATATTTGTTTCCAGTATTCACAATTCATACTTATTATTATGCCCTCTCTTGCATGTGTGGCATATTTCACATTAAGCCAAGCTCTTCTTAATAAGGCAAATATAATTTATTTGTGACCTGTAATACGAAAAGGGACCATCCGCAAACGTCCTAAAAAGAACAATGAAAAAGAGAATTGTTCCAAGCTAAGTCAATCTGAGGTGGTATTTAAATAATTCTTTAACAGGAAAGAAGATTGGTCATTCTATATTCAGGAAATATGCAGAAAGCCAAGGTGCCGACACTTGTCAGCCAGTACATCTCACGCAGAACGACTGAAGTCAACACTTTTTGCACATCTTAGATGGTCTCTTTTCATGTGACGGGTCACATCTATTTTTTCCTTGCATCATACAAAAGATTATGCAAAACTGTGATTTCCTCACAAAAACCCTTAAAAACATAAAGATTAAACAACATGCACGGGACTTAAATCATTTTTACAAACATGTCTGTATATGACAGTTGTATAAAAAAAAATACTGTAGTTATCCAAGCTATGACAGGACAGGTACATCCAGGAATATGAAAATTACATAAATGTGACCCGTCATGCAAAAAGGGACCATCTGGGAACTCCGAAAAATAAAAAAACATTTGAAAAAGAGATTTGTTCTATACAGACCAACCAGAGGTCGCATTTGAAAGATTCTCTCAGGTCGATTGAAAATTCTAGATTCAGACAACGAGTAAAGTGTGAAAAGTTTCGACCCTAGTCAGTCTGCAGTCCGCGACTAGGAACGAAACTAGATGCACTACCAGGATGGTCCTATTTTGCGTTAGGGGTCACAAATGTTAAGGGTGTGCATGAGCGCTTGAGATGTGACAAGGGACAAGAAGGTTCAGGACGACAAAGCCATGCAAGAAGTTTGCCAATTATTTTCTTTCTTTCTTTCTTTACATAATGCCATACGCCCTCGCGGACATTCTAGGCAGGTTGCGCTGTCGAGCTGTCCAAGACGGTTAGTAGAAAACTAGACTAAAAGTAAAAACAAGAGGACCCTGAGGGCCCTAAATCGCTCACCTGATATTTCAAGTAAATTATCATTAAGACTCCATTTCCTATGATATGGCATGAACCTTCCCATTTTCAACAGAGTTCATTCTTGTGACCTGGCAAACATTTTGATCAAGTTTCATGAAGATTGGACTATATTTGTGGCGTTTGGAGCTCTTACGAGAAAATTGTCATTAAGGCCCCTTTTCCCGTGATATGGCATGGATCCTTTCCATTTTCAAATGAGTTCATCCTCATGACGTAACAAACATTCTGACAAAGTTTCATGATGATTGGACCATATTTGTGGCTTCTAGAGAGTAAACAAAAAAAATGTCATTAAGGCGGCTTTTCCTGTGATATGGCACCGATCCTTCCCATTTTCAATAGACTTCATCCTCATGACCTAACAAACATTCTGACCAAGTTTCATGAAAATTGGACCATATTTGTGGCTTCTAGAGTCTAAACAAGAAATTTGTCATTAAGGCCCCTTTTCCCGTGATATGGCACAGATCCTTTCCATTTGAGCAATTTTTATAAAGGACCACCCAAGGATTATTTCTGCCAAGTTTGGTTGATTTTGACCCATAAGTTTAGGAGGAGATGACGTTTAAAGAAAAAGTTGACGCCGTGACGGACAGACGGACGCCGGACAACGATCGATCACAATAGCTCCCTTGAGCACTTCGTGCTCAGGTGAGCTAAAAAGTGATGTAGTAAGGCTAAAAGTATGATAGTGAGATGAAAAAAGATGACAGGTTAAAATAGGTTAAGAATAGCTTAAAGTAAGGTTAAAAAGAACAGCTATGCATTGGAACTATGGCTTAAGGTGCTGCAGCTCACACATAGCCGTCTTAAATATGTCAAGGCTGGGTGAGCAAGCAACACCCTCTGGGAGAGCATTCCATAGAGTAAAAGCCAGAGGAAGAAAGGAGTACTTATTAAAATTCTTAGCTGTGTGTAACTGGCGAAATGCCTGGTGATGGGAATGCCTAGATGTATGAATGTTTGGTACAATGCAGTTGGTCACTGCAACCAAGTTATTTACAAACTTATAGAATAAGCAGGTATTCGTGCAAAGCCGGGATATAATTAGCAAACAGTTTTCTCCGTTTTGTCATCCTGGATGCAGGGCTGGTCTCAATACAAATAGAATAGATGAGAATTCTTCAACAATTTTGAATGAATTGACTTTGAAAATGCGCTCTTTATCTTTGTCACACTCAAACTCCACATTAAAGTTTTGAGTTATCATTGACAATATGGGTTATCAACTAGAGAAGACATTGGCATTGTTAACCAGTGTTTACCATTTTCCATATGTTTTTTTTTTCACATGCCATGCCATTGTACCATGTTATAGCAATTAGTTTCTATCATACAGCTATCAGTGACAACCTCTGTATGGATGAGTAGTGCTTTTTGAGCAGAACCATCTTAGAAACTTGAAATGTTTCACAGACAAGGATGCCACCACAAATGCTTGATTTTTACCCAAGACCCATTTGACCTTCTGGAAAAACTCTTCGCATGACACTAGTATTTACCCAGGGGAACAACTATGCCAAGCTACTTTGAATTTCAACAATGAATATATAAGTTACCCCTTGGACAAGAATAGGGCACACACACACACTCGCTAATGGACAGAGGTAACTCTATAAGCCCATTGCCATTTCACAGCCGGACATAAAAAGCTTTTAGAGTTTTTAGGAAGTGTTTTCAAAAGTCATCAGTTTTTCCTTCCTCATAGTCCAAAATGAGTTGCTCAAAGAAGCCACACAACCTTTTGAGATCTCTTATCTAGTTCCTTCTCAATAATTATGAGCAAGATCAATTTTGTAATTACTTCCTTCAATATGAAGACTTATAACTCAAATAATCTTAAAAATTCTAAATAAAGTAATCCTCAAATTGAAGAGATAGCTTTTGTAAACGTTAAAAGGAGCTACTATTTGGGATAGCCTTGCAGACTTTGCACAAAAACACCATTAGTTTGGTTTAAACATGATTATTTTACGATTATCGGAAAACAAGTTCTCACAATTTAAGATTAATTCCTCTGATTGTGTGAACACACAAAAGTATAAGATCAATTGCTAATGCTATGAATAAAATTCAGGACCTCTTTGTCTAAGGCAAAGGCCCTTCCTCCTGAACAATGTCTAATGTAGCAAAACTTTTGACAATTGCTGCTTTTTATAAAAAAAAATGACACAATTCTATCATACAGTAAGGTTTATAGAAATGTGATGCAAGATTAAATAATACGCTGGAAAATTAATAAAAATTCAACACAACAGATGTATTATGGCACCAATAAATACATTATATACAATAGCGTAATCATCTTTACAATAAAACCATATTTACAATTCTTATTATCTTTTTATAAATTGATCTGAAAATTGCTGTAAGTAAAGACTGAAGACACTTTTCATAAAACCAATACATGTACTGTATTGTCAGTTTAATTCTATAACCTCATAACTACAGCTTGAACAAAGCTGTAGTTTTGAGATTTTAGAACTAAACAGACAATATATATTTTCCCAATTATGAGGATACATTTTCTACCATTTTATTAAAGGTACTGGACCCATAATAATTCGACAACATCTCAGAAGTAATGAACTTTAACAGTGTTAACCGAGGTTTCCTAATGATTTTCGTTAGGAAACCTTGCTTAACATTGTGAAAGAATATGTGGTTAGAAATGTTGCGGAACTTTTACGGGTCCACTACCTAAAATAATTTTTATTGATGGGTGACTTAAATGTCACATCTATAGCTTGAACAACCAGAAGTTACAACTAATAGGCCCCCCTCTAACAGTATGCTGTTTGTTTCATCTTGAATACTATATGAGCCTATACGTGAGATTTTCAACAATTTCATATATGTAAATAGCAAAGACTCTGACCAGCCTGTGCAACTGCTGCACAGTTTGACCAGAGTCTTCACTATGCATTTAGTAGATAGATAAGGTATCAAAGTACTTGTACACTATCAGGTTATTTAATATTTACAGTAGGTGGCTGTCTACACTGCTCAATGTTTGCACCTCACGCACAATTCAAATTTTTGGAAATGTCACGCACAGGCTCATATATTTTGCAAATGAATAACATTTGAATACATGAGAGGTGTGTAATGACAGAGATGAAGGTGTTGGGACTAAGATCAGCCAATCATCTGTGCAAATGTGCACCTTTTTGTGGCACAAAAATTTAGAGGTCAAGACATCATACACATTGCACACAGAATAATGGTTGATCAGAGACAGTTATATTGAGTTAGTAGCTATTTAGACAGACTGCATTATGGAGACAATGATCAAACTGTGTGGATGCTTAGATGCATAGATGAATCAAAGGGTTTTTTCGCACTAATGTGAAATAAAAGATAAATTATAGAAAATACCATACATAAATTCAATTGCCAAATTACTCTTACATGCAGTAGAGCATACAACTGTCTTTAATAAATGAGATGTTTTGCTATATCTTCCATAATATGGCTTATGTTGTTCACACAATGAAGTATCAATCTTTCTTACTCGAAAACAGACGATTATTCTATTTCTTTGATGTAAAAATCATTCAAAATGCGAAAATTTTAGCCCCAAAGCAGGTCACTGTGCATGTGATCACTATGCAATTTTCATGGTGACGTCACTTTTTGAGCTCTGCTTGGATGGCGTCGGATAGGATGAAATGAACAGAAACAGGGTAAACATCATTTATAATTTCACTGACTAGGTGGTGAGTTTATCAAATGACTATCTACTGTTATTTTCATGATAATTCACCGAAAAGCATCAAAGAGAAGGTTATTTTCTTTCTACACAACACAGTCGATCTTTAAAGACCCCGGGAAAGTTTGAGACTTTTGAGTTGAAATGTTTCACAAACATGGGACTACATTTCTGCCATTCTCTGCTATTTGTAAAAGTTGTAGGGGTAAATCTTCCCCTAACACAAAGTCTTGTAAACATCCCTGAAATCCTGATGTAAACTTTCTCAGTGTGCTTTGTGACACATCTGGCATTCCTCCTGAAATGTAAAGATAAATGTGAAATAATTCGCGAAATCCAAGTCTTGTAAACATCCTTGAAATCCTGATGTTAACTTTCTCAGAGTGCTTTGTGACACATCTGGCATACCTCCTGAAATGTAAAGAAAAATGTGAAATAATTTGCGAAATCCAAGTCTTGTAAACATTCCTGAAATCCTGATGTGAACTTCCTCAATGTGCTTTGTGACACATCTGACATTCCCCCTGTAATGAAAAGAAAAATGTGAAAAAATTCACGAAGTCCAAGTCTTGTAAAATATCCCTGAAATCAGGATGTTAACTTTTCAAGTCAGGGCTGTGACGTATACATCTGGCATTTCTTCCTTTAATGTGAAAAAAAGGTCAGGTAGTTTTAAAAGTCTTGTAAATATCCCTGAAATCAGGATGTTAACTTTTCAAGTGGGCTCTTTGACATATCTGGCGTTCCTCCTGTAATGAAAAGAAAAATGTGAATTTCTCTACGAAGTCCAAGTCTTTTTTGAAACCAGGATGTTAACCTTCCAGTAGGCTCTGTGACACTTCTGGCATGCCTTCTGAAATGTGAAGAACAATGTGAATTAATTCACAAAGTCCAAGTCTTGTAAACATCCCTGAAATCCTGATGTAAACCTTTTCAACGGCTCTGTGACACATCTGGCATAAATCCTATAATATGAAGAAAAATAATTTTAGATATATAAATTGGATTTCACTTCAACATCAGAGATTGCAAAGTTAGGTTTGATATTGCATGCGATTCTTTGGTAGGGTTTAATTGATATTCCAAATGCAGTCTGAATTTGTATTCAATTAGCTGCATACAGTAACAAGAGAACCATCCACAGGTGTCATTAAGCATGGCTTGTGCTGGATAATGCAAATAAATCTAAGTAAACAAGAGGACCATGATGGTCCTTTGATCATTCACCCGAGTCTCTTTGACCCTGGGATATCACATCAATTAAATAGGTAGATATCAACAAGGAGATAATTTCTACATAAGATCAATACCATGGAATGTTTTCAGCAAAGAGCAAAAATGATATGCCTGGGCACAGCCTTTACATGAACATAGGGGCATGTAATGAATAAAGAGCTTTGTTCACTAACCCCCATATATTGCGCCCAAAAATTTTGAAAATATCAAAATTAGACAGAAATGGTAATTTTATATTTTTTGGTCAAAACCAACTTTAAACTACGAGATTTAACCATTTTTGAAAATTAAGACCATTTCTAGACTAGAAATATGACCTTATCAAATGGTCGAGTTTACGGTAAAAACTGAAAAATCACCATTTTCAGCCTGTTAAGATTATAAAATAAACACAGATGTGTGAACGCCCATTCAATGGTCGACGATGGTCGATTCTATATGCAAGTGCCATTTGAACAATAGCTTCATTCACTTGACCCTTGCACGCTTTCATGTCAAATTAAAAAAAAATAAAAATACATGGATCGTGCGACAGCCATACTTCGGCATTTATCAGACACACCCATCCAGTCTGATAAGCCTTATGGTGTATTGGCTGAAATCTTTCTGTGAAAAAGTTTAAAGGTTTTCCCTTTTAATCCATAACAGTAAGCAATCAAAAATATAAGAGATTTCTTTAAAAAAAAATTATGCGTTAGATAAAGGAAACTCATTTAAAGATACGAAACTTCCAGCTTACAAAACGGGCTTGTTGCCAATGTAAACAATTCAGCAGACGCAATCATTGACATGTAAAACAACAGGAATTTTCCAGCCACAGACTAAACAGGTTTTCCATTAACAAGAGGGCCGTTGGCCCTGGATGCGCTCACCTGAGAAAAAAAGCTTCATTACCTAGGTATGTCCATGCAACTACAGAAAAGGAGATTTTCACTTATTCAATCAGATAACATTTGAAATAATCCTTACCCCCCCCCCCCCCCCCCCCCCCTCCCCTGGTCATTATTTATCTTAGCTTTTTCATAAAAGGTCTGTGATCAGCTAATCTATGCCAGATATACAGGCTGAGTCTGAGACTTTTAAAGTTTTCTTTAATGAGTTGATCAATCCATGTCAAATATAAAGGCTGTAGGGATTCAAAATTCTCAACAAAGCACTCCCCCCTCCCCCAAGATGCTCTGCACCTGGTGAATCTACAGTCATGATTTTAGCTAATTCAATTAATGTCCATATGCTGATCATCCATACCAATTTTCAAGTCTGTAGGACTCCTGGTTCATTACAAGAAGTTTAAAGATTTCAAAAATGATCCAAAGTACTACCCCCTCCCCAAGACACTAAGCACCTGGTGACCCAACAGTCATCATTTTAGCTATTATTATTATTGTCAATATATTGATCACCCATGACAATTTTCAAGTCTGTAGGTTTTCTGATCCAGGAGAAGAATAAGGTTAAAGATTACAAAATTGATCCAAAGTACTACCCCCTCCCCCCTTATGCTCCGCATCTGGTGACCCTACATTCATGATTTTAGCTATTTAATTTTAGATCCATATGCTTATCATCCATGCCAATATTGAAGTCTGTAGGGCTCCTGGTTCATTAGAAGATGAAGGTTAAAGTTACAAAATTTTCACAAAAGTACTCCCCCTCCCCCCTGGTGCTCCACACCTGGTGGCATTACAGTCATGATTTTAGCTATTTTTATTAAGGTCTATGAGCTGATCCTCCATGCCAAGTCTGTAGGGCTTGTGTTTCAGAAGAAGAAGAAGGTTAAAGATTACAAAATTTTCACAAAAGTACTACCCTCTCCCCCCTGGTGCTCCGCACTTGGTGAATCTACAGTCATGATTTCAGCTAATTCAATTAATGTCCATATGCTGATCATCCATGCCAATATTCAAATCTGTCGGGCTCCTAGTTTAGAAGAAGAAGAAGGTTAAAGATAACAAAATTTTCACAAAAGTACTACCCCCTCCCCCCTGGTGCTCCGCACCTGGTGGCCCAACAGATATGATTTTAGCTATTTTTATCAAGGTCTATGAGCTGATCATCCATGCAAAATTTCAAGGCTGTAGGGCTGCTTGTTCAGAAGAAGAAGAATTTTAAAGATTTTCTTAAATTTTAACTTTCGTTGCCATAGCAACCGGAGTTTTTCACCGATTTCAATTCTTTTAGCAATTCTTAAAGGGGATCACCTTAGGAACATTTCTGCCAAGTTTGGTTAAAATTGGCCAAGTAGTTTAGGAGGAGATGTCATTTAAAGAAATTGTTGACAGATGACGGACGACTGACAACGGTCGACTGACGCCGGACGACAGACGGACGCCGGACAAAAGGTGATCACAATAGCTCACTTGAGCACGTTGTGCTCAGGTGAGCTAAAAAATCAATAAAAGAACATTAATTGGTGATTTTTTTTTATTTTCTTTCTCTCCTCTGATCTGTTCACGGTTAAACAGGTCGGTCGGACGGCTGCCTGTCGATCGGCAAATGTCAACGACCAAAAACCAAGTTAAATCCAGACTTTCATTGCAAAATTTTGGAAAGAGTTCATGAAATTACATCTTTAAATGATGTTAAGGATTAAGAAATGTGCGAGATGAATTAAAGTTTTGTATTTTATGCGAAAAAGGACAGTATCGAATGTACTAATAGTAGCACAGTGCAAATTGTTTATGTATAATAAAAAGTTACACTCCTATATGTCTAGAGGCGGAATGGTCTAGTGGTATCGATCATTGCCTTCCATGCAGGAGGAACAGAGTTCTAATCCCACCCTATACCACTATTTTCACTCTTTTTTTTTCAATTCAACCCGTGTTCATTGTTTTGTATTTTATTTTGGCATCTAAGATAAAAATAATTGTACTTTTTCTTTTCGAACTCAAAATTCAATGTCTTTCACCAAGTCAGTGAAATCAGTCTTGCACACATAAATTGCACATTTAACAACACACAATTAAACTGGGGGGGGGGACTCTTTATGAAATTAGAGTGACCAAAATACAAACAATGTGGCGTTTATCTTTACAATAAAAACATTTGATTTCAAATCAATTGTTATTTGTCTTTCACCAATGGGTTGATAATCGCCGACCAATGTTGGATGGCAGCTGGAGGCTGGAGGCTGAAGAAAGGATGTAATGGTAGTACTGGTGTAAGAAATACAAGGAATCCATTTTTAGGTGCTCCAGACGCTGTGATATGACTGAAAGATTGTTGAAAGCGGCATTAGACCATACTCAAACAAACAAATCAAATGTTTAACATTCAGTTTTCAGAATGGTTAGAAGTTGTATCAATGTACTGTTCGCAAAAAACCTGTGCAACATAGATCTACTTGAAAAGTAAAAGAATCGCCGTAAAGTTACGTGGCAGATCCGAAAGCTAGTAAAGAAGCTTGCAACTTTAATCTCAAACAGAAATGAACACATTGCCAATTTTTACCAATTTCCGGGCTCATTTCAATCCCGTGGTGTTTTCAAATACCAAATGCTAAGTTCTTGAAAACCAGGGTTTGTTTTCTAATAATTTAGGCTGAAAGAAAATTATGATAATACTTCTAATGAATCTGAATATGCAAGAATTGATGTGTAGAAATAGATGGACATATTTTATTGATTTTGAAGGATAAATTCTATCTATACACTTGTATAGGCGATATTGTCCCTTTATCAATCATTGATACTCGTACTTATGTATAGTTCATTCATTTAAACACGATTTTGTTTCTATGTATTTGAACAGGAGGAAAGTATGCAATATTATTTGATATTGCATATTTTGATATTGGACTAAGATTATTTAGAAATAAAATGGAAAAGATTTTTTGTGATGACAAAGCTTGCATTAAAAAGAGGTAAACATTTAAAAAAAATGCGCTTGAAGAATAGGTTTTGTAAAAAAAGGCAAACAAATTAAAATAGAAATATTTTTTGTCGGACTCAGGCAAATCTAACAAAAGAACTCGTCCAACACAATATATTCCCATATAAATTCAATAGCCTATAATGCAAATAAGATGTCGCAGATTATGCCGCCATCACACCATGCCATTCTTCTCCGCATTCTTCGATATTTGAGGAAACATTGGTTATTACCCACGGTCATGGTATTGTCGTTAGAAGAGCTACTAAATGACTGTGATCAATAGAAATTATCAATAAGAATGGTTTTAAAATTGTGATTTGGACACGTACACGATTTTTCCAAAGAGACTAGCGTATTCAATGTTTAACTTTACAAGAAAAACCGCTTATCTTATCTTCCACTTATCCTTCGCTTCATGTATTACGGTCGGCAATCATTACTATAACGTTACTTGATTATTGCTCACCGTTAGGTTTGCACCATAAGTCGAACTCCGTTTATCTTGTCTTACTGAATTGCTTTCTTTATGAGAAGTAAACTTTTATGAATATATCATTCTTTATATGAAATATACATGTTTAAAATTAATGAAACTTTTATCTGAAATAAAGTCCTGACTGAAATGAATCACTTATAGCTTGATATCTACTTAATATCTTAGAAATAAATGCATACCTGCTATTGCCTGCTAATCATTATTTTCAGATTAATTATTAGCATGAATTTCAAAACGGTTTTAAAAAATCTGGGTAAACATATGACCATATTTCACATAAAAACGCGCCCTCCTTTACAAACGCCCCATCCCCTGTAATCATGCCCGGGACCCTCTTTTTCATCTTCAAAGGATCGCACGACTGCTTAAATAACGAAGTGCGTGCAAAATTGTCTGTTATTCGGAATCACTAAATGAGAAAGTGTAACACAGTCACAAGGTTTTTACAAGATAAAATAATTCCCGCAGAACATGACGTGTGTCGAATAACATGAAATATCGCATTCTTATTTTTTTTCTTTATTTTTTTTTTTTAATAACTTAAACAATGTAACTGAAGTCAAACATGAACAATTTCTCCTTTGTCCACGATTGTTGTGAAATATTTCTTCACTCAATCTGTATAAAATAAATCCGGGTCCAAAAATTAAAGCAAAGTGGATAATCTTCCTAGTAAAATCGCAAGAAAATGACGTCACTGGGCAAGATTCTTGCCTGGGGCTTCAAAGGATGCCTATACTTGATGACCTGGCTTTCTCGACACTGGGCATGTTGTGATTTCACAGCCACACAAAGTTTTCCCGGGTAGTAGGCGAATTTGTGGATTTAAAACAGGATTTTAAAATTCCATCCGTGAAAAGATAATGGTTAGTCGGTTTTGTATTTTTGAATCTTTAACTCGTCTGGAACTTGCGGTTTTATAATTCTTTTTTTTTTCTTTTTTTTGTTTGCTTTTGCTACTGGTATAATTTGCATCTTGAAAGCTTCAAAAAATGAACGGAGGTAGCCAATAATTTAGAACGACGATTTGCAATAAAAGAATTGGATTCTTTTGTAAATATATTGCTACTGTATATTGTCATAATTTCATAGCGCAAATGGTTAAAAAGAAAAAAAACGTATGGGAGCCCACATCTTTCAATCGATAATTTCGTCCTGGGTAGCAGTTTGAGAGTATTAAGTACCGAAGTTAACCTAAATTACACAAGTCATTAGAATTAAAAAAAGAAAATGGTCTAAAATAGTGTCTGTTTGAAGTTTGCATAACTCCAGGAGCGTTTACTAGTATTAGGTGAAATACGGGTAGCGCGATAACGCAATGTCTTTTAGATGACGTCGAAAAACACGCCAATTTAACGCACTACACTGGGCTTTAAAAAGCTATTTTTCAGCAGTAATTTTGACGTCATTTCAAAAACAAAACCTTTAATGGATAAAACAGATGTTATCATAAAAAGATGGGTCGTTTTCAAAGTTGGGCGAATTTTGGCAGTTAGTGAACCAAGCCCTTTGATGAAATTTGATGAATATTTTTGAAGATTTTGGCTCTTTGATCCTATGTAAAAAAAATATCCCCAGGCCCAGTCCAAATATGACCTAAGGGTCTCGATATGAACAAAGTAGGTAGAGGTCCACTAGATGATGCTACATACCAAATATGAAAGCTGTCTGCCTTCTGGTTTCAGAGAAGAAGATTTTTGAAGATTTACTTATTTTCACCCTTTTTTTTGCTTTGGCAACTAGAGTTAAGCGTGGACTTTGTTAATTTGAACAACTTTGGTGGAAGGAACTTTTCTGCCAAGTTTCATCAAGATTTGCCTACCAGTTTATGAGAAGAAGATGTATTAAGATATTGTGGACATAGCACAACACACAACTGACGACAGACGACGGACATTGGACAATCAGAATAGCTCACCTTGACTTCTATGTGCTCAGGTGAGCTAAAAATGAGGCATTGCTCTATACAAAATGGTTAAAATGGTATCTCTCATGATAGTCTGGACAGCTCTTGTGATGGTTAACACACACACCAAGTTTCATGAGGATATCTTCAATAACAACAAATATATGACAAAGGTTTAAGTTTGTCACAACAATGCCAACAACAGCACCAACATCAACACTTACTCAAACGATGCTAAGGTAATGACAATGCCTAGAGTTTTCTCAGAAAAAAGTCAAGCTAAAAACCTTATCTAAATTATGTAAGAATATATTTGTGACCCATCATGCAAAATGGCTCCATCTGGGTAGTGCATAAAGTGCTGAACCTGGTCAGACTGTGCAGACTGATTGGTATTGAAACTCTTCACTCTTTACTAATTTTCTGAATCTAGAATAATCAATCTACCTTTCTGTGAACAAATTTTTGAAATGCCACCTCTGTTTAGCCTGTACTAGAACCAATCTCTTTTTCAAATATTTATTTTACAGAGTTCCCAGATGATCCCCTTTAAAAAGCTCAAGGGTCGAAATATATTCAACATAGTGCACCTTTAGCTACCTTTAGAGCTTTCTGAGAGTATCTTCAAGTTAAGGTAGTAGAACTGTAATAGTTCCGCAACATTTCGGAATCCATGAACTTTCACAATGTTGACCAAGGTTTCCTAATGAAAATCATTAGGAAGTTACCTTGGTAAACATTGTTACAGTTCATTTCTCCGAAATGTTGCGGATCTATTTTGGATCCACTACCTAAAACTTTGTACAGGGAAAAAATCTTACCAATATATAAAACTTTATTTGTATTCAACATGGTATAGCTGCCTTTAGAACTGCCTTCCACAATCTCTCGGCCATCTACTGACAGAAAACCATCTTGTTTATCTCTGAAGTAGAAAAATGAAATAAATTTTGGTAAATAAATATTAATCACTCCATATAATTATGACATTTTTTAAACACCAACATTTCCATAAATTCATAAGCTAAATTGGAACAATAAATTTGCTTTTTCAAATATTTTTTCTATCTCAAATTGCACTTTATTTCATTTGAAACAAAATTGAATTGTTCTATACATTCTCTTCAATTTAGACTTTTTTATCAGGTTAAAAGTTGTCATATTATGATAAGACTAAAACATTGAGTATTTAATGAGTAGATTTAGTATTTAAATCTTGATTGATAGGTTTGAAAGATATAGTTTCCTTTTCATGGAGAAATGAAATTTCTTTAAATATGCTTTGTTTATCAATAAAATAATGAAATACCCTTGGAATTCTTTAAATTAAAATTACATTAATGTTTTCCATTTAATGTTAAATCACATGTTAAGATTCACTTGTTATTTCATCTGAAGGGGTTTAGTGCCCAAATCAATTGAAAGTACCTTTAAATAAACATGTACAAACATTTTGCACTACCATCTTAAAATTTGCCCCCAGACATGATGAACCCAGAATATTTCTACTTTGGCAGGAGGTATAGACGAAGATCAGCCTGCACTTTTGTGCAGTCTGATCTTTGTCTATACCACCTGATTTTCCTTTTCAAACCAGAAAATCAAAATTTACATTTTCAAAATTTATACATCCTCAAAATTTGCACATCTAGTGCTTTCAGCACTTTGATTTTATTACAATTTTGCCAAGGCTTTCATCAGCATGTCAAGGGTTAAAGACCATACCTTTGAGCATGCACATAGTGCCATCTGCCGTCAAACAATCTGGTATTGTTGTATGATATCACTGCCTCCCCACTCCCTAAATTATATCTAAATTGCAGGGCACCATCTATAAACCCTATAGCTATATAGTCACTAGTGGGTAACATAATATCTGGCCCACTCCAAAATAACAGGCCATTATTCGTCTCTGGTCGGATGGAAAACTTTATATCAACTTTGTCACCTCCAATCCTGTAAAAGAAAGGCAAAATGTTGGTACTGTAAAGACTCTTAGTATTTCAACAAATTAGCCTGAATAAACAAGATGTTTTTGTGAAACACAAATTCCCCTATAACAGCATTTTTTCCAAAATGTTGACCTTGACAGATGACCTTGACCTTGTCACATGACCTGGACACCTACAGATATACATCACTGAGATCTTACACTGTGCCAATTATGAGAAAGGTATCTCAAATATGCTTGAATAAACGGAGCATGTTCAGTTTTTTTGGTTAAGTTTTTAAGAAGTGTGAGCTTGACAGATGACCTTGTAATATGACTTTCACCTTGGTTTGTACAGATGCACATGATTGAGATCTATGATCATGCCAAATATTAGACTTGTACCTTAAAAAGGTTTGAAGTTTATGGCAATGTTAAATTTTTTGGTTGAGTTTTTGAGTTATTTCACCTTGACCTTGACCTTGTGTACATGACCTTGACTTTGGTATCAGCAAATGCATATCATTAGATCTATCATCTGGCCTCTGGCTGACCTCTGCTGTATTCAATCTGGGTTTTTTTAAATTATTTATTTAATGGATTTCCTAAATTCCCCTTTTAAGGCGACAGTTCACAAAATAAACAAACCAAATATATTACACTACTTTTCTATAATGATCAAATCTACATAATAAGAAAAGGCAATATCTCTATAATTGGAAAGAGCCCTTCATGTCAAATGCCATAATTGCTGTGTTTCCAATCAAATCCAGGAAATGCCAGTACAAAGTGTATGTAATTTTCAATTACAGACAATAAAACAGTAAAAGGCAGTTAATATTACCATTAGAATATTACCAAAATAATGGGTTTGGACATAAAAGTGTAATTTTCCACAATCAGACTGCAGAAAAATTGGAACATAATGACTATCATTAGATTCTGACTCAATGTGACCTTTCTATACAGAAGAATATTTTCTGATTACAAACAAAAACTAAGCTCCAATTATTCCTTTGCTTTCAATTTTACAGCATCCAGACAATTCAAGTTTCTTCTATTGAAGCTATTTCAGTGAGCATCAATAGCAAAAACACCATAAGTGGAAGGCACATCAATGGCTCAGCGCGAAACAGTTGTAACTGCCTAAATGTTTATAGGTAGTTGCAACTGTTTTGCGCTGAGCCATCGACATGCAACTGCTAGTGCTGGATAGTGCAACAATCAATTTGAATAGGGTTCACCCTTGAGACCTGACAAACTTTCTAACCAAGTTTCATGAAGATTGAACCACAATTTATTATTGTGGCCTCACATTGTGGTGTACACACTTAAATTGTTGACCTCTGAATATGCATGGCACATAACAGATGGCAGATATTCAATGATCATAAAAGCTCACCTTGAGGATATTTTGCTCAGGTAAAAATGCTTTGAGAGTTGTCTCCTTTAAAATATCTATTTCTTTACACATGCCAAGATAAATGCTGACAGAGATATGACTGAGATTAAAGTACGAGCCAAATACATCTTTTGACACCCAGTGGCAGATCCCGAGGGGGGTCATTGGGGTTCAAATCCACATTCTGATGCCTATTTATTTCCTTTTCATAGGAAAATTCAATCAGAATAAGGTAATAGGTTGTTTCTTTTTTTTTTCTTTTTTTTGGGGGGGGAGGGGGGGGGGGGGGTCAACAAAATAGGCTTGAGACTGTATATATAGACTCTCTGATTTTAGCTATTCTCATATTTTATGCAAATCTTGATTTTTGCCCTTGATTAGCTAGCTTCACAATATATTTGTAATATATATCATATTTTTGGGGATCAACTTCAGAAAAGAATTGAAGACTGTTTAAAACAGTCTTCAATTTCTCTTCTGAAGTCGATTTCAAGAGTGTCCCGCTGACTTACGTCAGATAGTTTAGAGGGTCCTGGCTCCTTATTTGGTTGTGTCAGACTTTCAAAACCTGTTTTTCTTTAAACCTGTATTTATTAAAACCCTTTTGGAATTTGTATGTTATAAAAACCCATTTACAGAAATTCTGGATCCACTATTGAACACCAAAGACAAGGCTCATATCAGTTCCTAGCCTTTTCGGCTAAAAATCATTTAAACTAAGATTCAGTGTTTACTCACACAACCAAGCTCAATTTTACAATACCTTTTCGCTATCCTTTTTTGTGAGTATAAAAGATAACTGTCGGATGTAAATCTGGGTGTACTTATATCCATGTCCATCTCTGTAAAAATATCATAAAGTTTGATCAATTATCAGGTCCATAAGTAAACTGTCTTGCCCTAGGTTCAGGTTGACAATTTTAAGCGATGCAAACTGTTTGCAAACTATAAACCGCTTTGAACTCGCACTTGTGTGCAATTAGAGTATAATTTGCAAATATAAGCAAGGTTAAAGGTTTTTTTGGTTAAAGTTTTTTTTAAAGGGTCAAGGTCACTGTCTGAAGGTCATTTTGACATGGTAGCTTGTCTAAAATGAAAGCCTAAACCCTAATGAGTGTCTATGTAAAATATAAAGCCTCTAGGATTAATACTGATAGAAATAGAAAACTTTAACCTAATGTGGACGCTGACGCTGACACCCACACCCGGGGGTATGACAATAGCTCTTGTGAGACTTTTGTCCTTGGCAAGATAAAAATCAATAAATAAAGCTGTTGTTCTTTAGTTTCAAACAGGTACTAAAACAGATGCTTACTTTTTTGACAATTAATCCCGTTATATCCTAAAGGACAGTAGCATGTATAGACATCCTTCCTGGGTACACATTCTCCGTCATTCAAACATGGCTGACCTATACATGGATGTTCACAACTCTCGATGTTTACACCAAATATTGCATCAGCAATCAGTTGAACTGGTCTATTGTTTATCACAATCTGGAATGAGAAATATTAAATATCGATGGCTCAAAATCACTATATCTTTGCAGGAAATTTCCCTTAAAAAGCATATGGCCCCAAATTGTCTATCTTTAAACAATAATTATCATTCTATTATTCCAACGGTTTTCTACATGTTCTTAATACAATTATGTCAAAATCATCACTTTTATTTTTTCAAGTATTATTGCATAAAATATATGTTTCTGGGACATTGTAGGCATGTGTAAACAGATGACACCAGGGCGTTAGCAGCAGAAAACGTTGATTAATCAGCAATTCATGTGCCATTAGTGCCCGGCTTTTTTTTAAAAATTAAATATCCTCAATCTGGGCCTATACACTTATCAGGTTCTATGCCTAGCATTTACATTGATCATAAATAAAGAAGTTGATCCTATTCCCACGTTAAATTTTATGTTGTCATAGGTTACCAAGCAACGTCGGTTTAAACAAAAGTGACAGTGCAATGCATGATGCAATTTTTCCAGTACAATAGTGGGTTTGGATCTATTTTTTAAGCGTTCTTTTGAAACATTTTGCAATCTCTGGTTGAACAAATATTATATTCTTTCTTTTTATGCAATTATAGCGTCAAGTCATTTTTTTCTGGCGTTAACATTTGCAAATACCCTAAAAATGATTTAACTCCCTCATCCTTCGCACTCGGGCATTAAAATATTTTTTCGGGTCTTGACAAATGTTAACACCCTCAAAAATGTGAATTTCCCTTTATTGATTAAAACTAGAACAAGTAAAAACTTCAGTTCTCTAGTGATAGCAATATTTTTTTTATTAAACATTTGTCATATCACCATTCACTTGCATCAATGTTAAAGTTTTCAAAATGTTTTCATGAATTCAAAGTTTTGAGGAATAATACACAATTGACACACTGAAATGCATACAATGGATATACATTATTCAATTGATTGATACTATGTATTCACCTTTTGAATACATCCATCAAATGACTTTGTTACATTAGCCCTCCGTGAAGTTTCATCAAAATTTCTGTGTCCACCAATAAAGAGGTTTTGTGTTACGGTTAACTGTGTAAATGCTCCTTGAGACTGTCCGATAGCTGATATTTCATCATCAATCTCTAGAATACCCTCCATGCCAGTACGAGATATCTTGATCCAGTGCCACTGATTCATGCTGATTGGTTCTGGAGATCTGGAATCAAAGTAACATTTTGCTCAAAATTTATCCAACCATTATCCTCCTGAATTTAAGTAAATATTCCAACTAGAAAGCCATGAATGGCTCAGGTCGCTCCACAGGCTTGAAATTCATGTAATAGCAAATCAAAGTTTTGACTAGAATTTTAGATACTTTGGGTTCTACTGATGTTGAAAATGATTTTCAAAGTTTCCACTAAATAACATATAGAGAAATGACCTCTGCCAATAAAAGATGGTTTTCATCCAATGACATAATTTTTTGGCTGCATGACAATAGGTCACCCAAGGATCATACCAATGAAGTTTGATTGATATCCATCAATTACATTCTGAGAAAATGATTAACAAAGTTTACACTATAAAACATATAGAGAAATGACCTCTGCCCAAAAAATACATCTTTTTCATCCAATTACAATAATTTTTGATAGACTGATAAAGAGTCACTAAAAGATCATTCCAGTGAAATTTGGTTGATATCCATTAATGACATTCTGAGATAATGATTTTCAAAGTTTACACAATATAACATATAGAAAAATTACCTCTGCCCACAAAATACAAATTTTTCATGGGATCACAATAATTCTTTGTAGACTGATAAAGGGTCACCTAAGAATCTTTCATGTAGAATTAAATTGGTATTGGCATCGATTAGAATCTGAGAAAACTCACTTTTTACCATATTTGGAAATTAGCCAGGCCCATTAAATCCATGTTTTTCATTGAATCAAAATATCTTGAACAACTTTGAAAGAGGGTCGACCAAGGATCATTCCTGTGAAGTTTGGTTGAAATTAATCCAGTAGTTTCTGAGGAGGAGATTTTTTGTAAGAAAAGTTTACGACCGGACTCATGCACGCACATACGGACATAATGGCGCATGACAGACAAAACCCCAAGATAATAGCCCCAGTGGCCTTCGGCTAGTGGAGCTAAAAACTGGTAATCTGTTTGAAACAAAATTTTGTTTCAAACATATTACAACTTTTTGGAATATACATGTATCAACCATACAGTCTGAATCAAGTTTCAAAGTTTTGTTCAAACATTAATATTAATATGCTGTGATCAAAATAGGAGGGGTAGAGCATTGTTCACATTACTTAAGCATGCAGTCTGATTGACATCTGCTACAAAATGTAATTCTGCCAGCAGTCCAATCAAGCACTAAACCATTTTTTTCTCTTCTCAATGAAACAATATATACTAAAATGTTGATTACTATTGGATACAGTTATTAAAAACAGGTATTGAGATTGGTCCATGGTATGGAAGAAGATTTTTCAAGATTTTACAGTGAAAATAAGCCTCACCCTGCCACTCTCAAAATTTGGGGATTAATCAAAATTTCTTAAAAAAAAAATAAGTAAAGGGTCACCCAAGGCACATCCATGCCACGTTTCAATGAAATCGTCCTATTGGTTTGGGAGGAGAAGATTTTTAAGTTAAAAAATGCCACACCCATTTTTTGGGGTCGATCAATTTTTTTTAACAATTAGGAAGAGGGTCATCTAAGGAACATTTCTTACAAGTTTCATAAACTAGAAAGCCATGAATGGCTTGAGTCGCTCCACAGGCTTGAAATAGCAAATCTAAGGTTTTACTAGATTTTTAGATATTTTGGGTTTTACTGATGTTGAAATGATTTTCAAATTTTCCACTTTATAACATAAAGAGAAATGACTTAAGGTTCACTCAAGGATCATTCCAGTGAAATTTGGCTGTGTCCATCAATTACATTCTGAGAAAATGATTTTTAAAGTTTCCACTATATATATTATATAGAGAAATGACCTCCGCCCACAAAATCCATATTTATCATCCGATCTCAATAATTTTTGGTAGACTGATAAAGGTTCACTCAAGGATCATTTAAGTGATATTTGGTTGATATCCATCAATAATATTCTGAGAAAATGATTTTTAAAGTTTCCACTATATAACATATAGAGAAATGACCTCCGCCCATAAAATACATATTTTTCATCCAATCACAATAATTTTTGGTAGACTGATAAAGGTTCACTCAAGGATCATTTAAGTGAAATTTGGTTGATATCCATATAATATTCTGAGAAAATGATTTTCAAATTTTCCACTTATAACATATAGAGAAATGACCTCCGCCCATAAAATCCATATTCATCATCTGATCACAATAATTTTTTGTAGACTGATAAAGGGTCATCCAAGGATTATCCATGTAAAATATAATTGGAATCCATCAATTAGAATCTGAGAAAACTGACTTTTTACCATATTTGGATATTAGCCACACCCATTAAATCCATGTTTTTCATTGAATCAAAATATCTTGAACAACTTTGGAAGAGGGTCACCCAAGGATCATTCCTGTGAAGTTTGGTTGAAATTCATCCAGTAGTTTCTGAGGAGAAGATTCTTAAAGAAAAAGTTTACGACCAGACACACGCACGGACGGACAGACGGACGCACGCACGACGGACACAACGCCATGACAATAGCCCCAGTGGCTTTCAGCCAGTGGAGCTAAAAAACGGCCCATTGGTTTGGTCAGAGAAGATGGTTAAAGAAGTTGTTTACACACTCATGGACTGACGGATGGACAGCCACACGACAGACACACTGCCATGACAATATTAACAGTATATAAGAGGGCCTTAATATCCTCCCAAAAATCATGTGAGTACAATTTACCTTATAACAGCTGGTCCTGTGCCTAGGTCAAACCTAAACTCAACATGGCCCCTATCTAGGGCCAGGGACACAAAATCTCCCCGTCTATCAAGTGTAAAACCATTGTAGAGTATAACACCATCAGGTTTGGTTGGCTTAATGACTAATTCTACCTCAAGAAATAAAAGAGCTGATCGACCGAGGCCACTGTACTCTAGGTATGAATGACCTTGAAACTCAGGAATGTGAACACTGGGTTCTGTAAAAAACATAAGAATGTAATTATTATAAGTCATAGAACAAGAGCACCGCCTACGGATGCCTACGCTCGGCTGTCGAGTGCTGGATGGTGGGAAAAAATCTAAGTCGAAAAAGGGGCATAATTTGCGAAAAATGCATCTAGAGTTATCCCCCTTGATAGTATAGGTTGCTCTTTTGATGGTGAACATGTGTGCCAAGTTTCAAGTGAATGCCTTCAGTAGAACCAGAGATATAACAAAATGTCAAAGTTTTCGCACGACGACGACGACAACGACGACGACGGCGACGACACGGAGGCTATAGCAATACCTCGGGTTTTCTCCGAAAACAGCCGAGCTAAAAATAAAGCTTTGATAAATATTGTGAGAAAAGGAGAAATTACTGTTTACCTGCAATTTCTCTTTTTCACACTTCATTTTCTACCATGAGAGGCTTTTATTTTCAATTTTAAAGTTTTTGCAATCTCTTATCTTTTTTCAATCAAGAACAGTCTAAAATGTGAGTATCATTTAAACATAGATGCAGACGATAGCGGGTAATACAAGTCTAAAATCTTAATTCCTCAAAGAAACCCTATGATGTGGGTACTCATTTGAATTGTATCACCAAGGCAATTCAAGGGAGTACCCACAAGAAAAGGTTTAAGCAAGGACTAGGGAAAAATTCAAATCTTAATTCCAAAATGCCCCTACTATCTGAAGCTCCGTGTAAGATTTAGAAAAATATCCCTAAATTTCAGGGCCAAGTGGCTCCTCTTGGAGTGATGCCCATTATATTTCTGTATACTAGTCCCATACAAACACTTTGATGGGTCAGAGCAAAACTATTGTAGGTGTCTATATACTGGTATTTACTGGTTCTTAAAATTGTTTTTCACTGATCAAATGTGTCCATGCATAATTTTTCTGTGACAATTACATTCTGAATTATTAGAGAAGCCCACAATTGTATTTTCAGTCTGAGTAAAAAGCTATAAAAATGCCAGGTTGGAAATATGACACACAGAGATAATGTCAAAGCAATCTAAATGCCATATTGATGAAATTGTCTTGCATGCATAATTGAAGCTATAATTTTAAATTGCAAAAATGCATTCCAGAAATTTGCTTCTCTTGTAGCAATCTAAAAGCCATAAAGGAAGAAAATCTTCAGAATTTACATTTTCAGAGAAATTGATTTTGTTTATGACAAATATTTGAAATTTAAATTTTGGAAATGAATTTTCTAAATTTCTTTAGAACAATCACATTAAAAATTTCTTCAGGCCAATTCCAATCTCTGTTACATACTGTTCCTTCTTTTCATAGAAGTCCTCCTTTAACAGATGGGCATATAATGCTGACCACAGAATTTCAAACAAAAATATTGCAGACAATGGAGAAATTCAACATTGGGGCTAATTGGAAAAGACACACTTGTCTCTCCTTTTCCCATAATGTTTTCTCTTCTCACTTGATATGTTTGTTATGTGAATAATAAATATACTTATATGCAAAATTTTGGAATCCAAAATAATGAGCAAGTAGTTTTAATATCAAATTTTTAAGTGTTATTTGTAATTTACTGTTTAATGAGGCCCACATGGAAGATTGGGAAACCAAATGTGTAGCCTCTTAAAATAAAAACACTATGATCATCACTATTGTCATCATCATCATCATCATCATTATTATTATTATTATTATCATTATCATCATTATTATTATTATAACAGGGTATTATTATTATTATATACAATGTACAAGGTCGATGCAGGCTCCTTCGCATGGTAAAATGCGTTAAACTTCATACAAAACAATATCAAGGGTAAATAACACCATAAGGAAAGAAGTATTGTATTGTCAGCAAAGAAGAAATTGTTTATGAAAGAATTGTTTTCTTTTTACAACATCTTGATGTCATCTTTGTCAAACAAAAGTTTTTGAACCCAGTTATTTTTGTTCTTTTAAATAGAAATGATGTTTGCTCTTGATAGATGTTCTTAACCTTGGTACTATAAGAGATATCCTTTAAAGAGAAGTACAAAAGTGAAATGTGTAAGTCCTTTATCTTATAACTATACAATGATCCGTGCAATAATATCTCATATGATATTTTTATATCACATGGATATTTTTAGAACAATAACATAATGGGGTTATATTAAGTAACTTGGATTTCTGTTAGAAACATCGACCAAAACAAGGAAAATAGTTGTTAAAAGATAAATATAATGCATACTTAGTGTAATGTTTAAAATATATTTGACTCGTTTGTGGGAATCGATAATTGTCTCAGCAGTGCCTCGACAATTATCAATTCCCCTAACCTCATTGGATATTTGTTTTCATACAAAACACTAAGTATGTATTATATATGTACCAATCATAAAATTAGCCAAGAATTTAAGCGTCCTAGTAAACAAGCAGATATTTCAAGTAATAAGTCTTGAAATAGCAATAACTTTATCCCTCAGTCAATGATTGAGCAGAAAGATCAGTCATTTCACAGAAAAGGATTTGTCATTCAATGAATATTTAAGCTATTTAACAATATTGCTCAAATATTGACAATTCATATACTGAACATTGTTCTGGCAAAGAAAAGCAGAACACAAATAAATTCAAATATGGAACTATGCTAACATTTTTCCCCCCTGTACCTACAGGACACAAACACTCATGTCTGCCTGCAGATTTAACATCACATAAACCATTATTCTGACAAGCACTATCACATTCACATATAAGTATACTTGCTATGTTGACAATTCTTATTCCCCTGCCTCCTACCTTCCTACAAGACACAGGTACACATATCTGTCTGTAGATATAACATCACCATAAATCTGATGAACCACATTGTTACATACTCATAAAAGTATACTAACTATGCCAACAGTTCTCTCCCCTGAACTTACAGGACACAAACACTCATGTCTGTCTGCAGATAAAACCTCACATAGACCATTATTCTGACAAACCACATTATCACATACACCTATAACTATACTTACTGTGTTGACAGTTCTCTCCCCCTGTTCCTACAGGACACAAGCACACATGTCTGTCTGCAGAAATCACCTCACATAGACCATTATTCTGACAAACCACATTGTCACATACACCTTCACTGCATTCTCCTGTAAATGAAATTACATAAATATCAATAAGTGAGCATGTCGTTTTGTATGTGATTACTAGACAACACATTGACATTATTTAAATTCATCCACTTAGACAAAGTCAAATAGGGTTAAATGAATTAAAGCAGGTCGTAATACTTTGGTAATTTCACTTGTTTGGCAGTAAGATTATATCTAGTGATAATTATCCAACACTATTTCTAGAATGATAATCTACTTGAACGAATCAAATAAATTCACTTTGATCATTTATAATCATATTGTTTAGATAAACTAGAATATCAATGAAATTGATTATATATGCCAAACAAATTACTTTCTTAAAACCAATATATAGCCTCAGCTTCCTAGGTGAGCATTGTCAAAAGCTATCTAGAATCTATCCCAAAAATAAAGAATAAATTTTCAAATAAAAGAATAAGCTTATTTATTTTCATTTATATTGAAGCATAGATATCAATCCAAGAGTTTTTCAAGAAATAAAACATCTATTCATCTTACTCAAAAACAAATGATTATTCTATTTCTTTAAAGCGAAAATGAGATACAATCTCCTGAAAGAAAGCGGGGTATAAGTTTTTTATTATTTCACTGGCTAGGTGGTGAGTTCATCAAACAGGATAATCTACTGTTATTTCTCAATGATCCACTGAATAGCATTAAAGAAATACTAATATCCTTCAATCATATCATCAAGAAATATTATTGACTTCAATGTTTATTCTAGGCAGGGGGATGGGGGATTCCCCCACTTTTTTAAAAAATCCCTTATATAATCAAAATAAACAAGAGGGCCATAGTGGCCCTAAATCGCCCACCTGAATGAACTGTCTTAAATTTTTACAAGTAGGTTTAGAAGATGAATGAATGCCACTCAGCTAAACCATGCTATTGCTTGAATACAACAAGAGATTCCTTTTTTTTTAAAAGTTTCAGGTTGACTAACAAGGTTTTTTTATGATTTGACTCGGTGACCTAGTTTTTGACCCAAGTTGACCCAATTTCAAACTCATCCAAAATTGCATCAATTCATTTATTCTGACCAAATTTCAGGTTGATTGAGCAAAAAATTTGGCCTCTAGAGTGCATATAAGGTTTTCGTAAAATTTGACCAGGTGACCTTGATTTTAATCCCAGTTCATCCAATTCAAACTTGTCCAAGACAATCATTCTGACCAAATTTCAGGTTGAACGGGCAAATAATGAGGCCTCTAGAGTACATAAAAGAATATTCTTACATTTGACCCTGTAACCTAGTTTTTGACCCCAGTTGACCCAATTTCAAGGTCATCCGAGTTTTAATAAAGACAATCATTCTGACCTAATTTCAGGTTGATCAGGTAAAAATTGTGGCCTCTAGAGTGCATACAAGGTTTTTCTAAGATTTGACCCTGTGACCTAGTTTTTGATCCCAGTTGACCCAATTTCAAATCCGTCCGAGATATCATCAAGACAATCGTGCTGACGAAATTTCAGGTTGATCGGGCAAAAAATGTGGCCTCTAGAGTGCATACAAGGCAATTGTTGACGACAGACGACGGACGATGGACATCCACCATACCACAAAAGCTCACCAAGAGCACTTTGTACTCAGGTGAGCTAAAAATAACAAAGAGCAAGGGATACCAAACATTTCTCAATGAATTAGATTTTGTATTGAAATCCCCCATATTTTTTCATACTAGAATAAACACTGTTGAATGGATTCAATAAAACTGTACTGCATGTTATGCACATATTGTGTTGCTGTAAATGGAATTTATAATGAGCTAAGCTTTGTCTCAATTTTTCTGAAAGTCCCCATCCTTCCCATTGTATTGACCAATCTAATCTCTAATACCCAAATTTTACAATACAAACTATGACAAGTAACCATACACTTACCGACATTGACCCCAAACTGAGCATCACCAATCAGGTCAGCCTTCCTCATGTCATACTTGTAACCATTGACAACCACCTGTTCTACACAGCCAACAAAGCCCTTACTTGTACCAACTTTGTTCCCAATGATACCTATCTTCTCATATCCACCCACATATAAGTGAAGACGTAAGGTCAGTCTTGTATAGTCTCCCTGCAATAGATACTACATAGTGAAGCTTGGTAACTCTCCTCTTAACCCTTGTGAACCTTAGCTTGGAATATTCCTGCTTTGGCAGGAGGTATCGACAAAGATCAGCCTGCATTTACATGCAAGCTGATCTTTGTCTTTACCACCTGATTTACCTTTTTAAACCAGAAAAACTTCAAAATTGTATTTCAAAATCAAATGCTGACTCACAAATAGGAAATACAGAGCCTTCAGCATTTTGATTAGAATATTATTTTGCCATAACTTTTTATTCAGCATTACAAAAGTTAATAAGATGTACATAGACAATGAAATTACCTGTATTGGCAATAATATTGACTAAATCAGCAGTATTACGCAAACATTATCAAAGATATTACAAATCCTGCAGATTATTTTGTATGCATGCATGATATCAGTAACTAGAAAGCCATGAATGGCTTGAGTCGTTCTACAGGCTTGAAGTTCTTGTAATAGCAAATCTTAGTTTTGACTAGAAATGACCTCAGGCCCATAAAATACATATTTTTCATCCAATGACAATAATTTTTGGTATACTGATAAAGGGTCACTCAAAGATCATTCCAGTGAAATTTGGTTGATATCCATCAATTGCATTCTGAGAAAATGATTTTCCAAGTTTCCACTATATTACATATAGAGAAATGACCTCTGCCCATAAAATACATATTTTCCATCCGATCACAATAATTTTTTGTAGACTGATAAAGGGTCACCCAAGGATTATTTATGTAAAATTTGATTGGTATCCCTCAATGCGAACCTGAGAAAAGTCATTTTTTACGGACAGACGGACGCAGCACGATGGACACAAGACCATGACAATAGCCCCAGTGGCTTTCAGTCAACAGAGCTAAAAATCATTAATACCCTTATGATGACATGGAAGATAAATGCTTGTTTCAGTTTAAGATCAACAAGCATTTGGAAGTATTGCATGGCAATACCAAGTCCCCTACCGGATTTATAATTATATCCCTAGAGCAGTATCTTTTTTGGTAGTAAAGGTATAACTACCTCTCCAAAATATTGGTTGTATCAGATTTTATGTATCAGCTCAATATCTCTGAGGATAAAAAAAAAAAAAATCCTGAAATTTCCTGGTAATTTTCTAAGTCCAGCATCCGTATCTTCCACAAAAATCAATGGACCAGAACCAAATTCAAACTTGATCTGTAACTCATTGATGCTGACTCACATACCAAAAATCAGCTCAATATCTCCAAGGGTTAAGAAAAAAAGACCAGAAAACTGAAATTTCCTGGTAATTTTCTAAGTCCAGCATCCCTATCTTCCACAAAAATCAATGGACCAGAACTAAACTCGAACTCTTTCTGTAACTCATTGATGCAGACTCACATTCAAAAAAATCAGCTTAATATCTCCAAGGATTAAGAAAAAAGTCTGGAAAACTGAAATTTCCTGGTAATTTTCAAAGTCCAGCATCCGTATCTTCCACAAAAATCAATGGACCGGAACCAAACTCAAACTCGTTCTGTAACTCATTGATGCAGACTCACATACCAAAAATCAGCTCAATATCTCCAAAGGTTATGAAAAAAAGTCCGGAAAACTGAAATTTCCTGGTAATTTTATAAGTCCAGCATTAGTATCTTCCATAAAAATCAATGGACCAGAACCAAACTCGAACTCTTTCTGTAACTCAGTGATGCAGACTACCATACCAAAATTCAGCTCAATATCTAAAAGGGTAAAGAAAAAAAGTCCGGAAAACTTAAATTTCCTGGTAATTTTATAAGTCCAGCAGCCGTATCTTCCACAAAAATCAATGGACTGGAACCAAACTGAAACTCGTTCTGTAACTCATTGATGTGGACTCACATACCAAATATCAGCTAAATATCTCCAAGGGTTAAGAAAAAAAGTTCATAAAACTGAAAATTCCTGATAATTTTCTAAGTCCAGCATCCATATCTTCCACAAAAATCAATGGACCGAAACCAAACTCGAACTCGTTCTGTATCTCATTAATACGGACGCACATACCAAAAATCAGCTCAATATCTCATAGGGTAAAGAAAAAAGTCCGGAAAATTGAAATTTCCTGGTAATTTCTAAGTCCAGCATCTGTATCTTCCATAAAAATCAATGGACCGGAACCAAACTCGAACTCGTTCTGTAACTCATTGATTTCGACTCACATACCAACTAGAAAGCAATGAATGGCTTGTGTCGCTCCACAGGCTTGAATTTCTTGTAATAGCAAATCTAAGTTTTGACTAGCTTCTACTGATGTTGAAATGAGTTTCAAAGTTTCCACTATTATAACATTATAGAGAAATGACCTCCACCCATAAAAGACATACTTTTCTTCAAATCACAATAATTTTTGGCTGAATGATACAGGATCACCGAAGGATCATACTAATGAAGTTTAATTGATATCTATCAATTACATTCTGAGAAAATGATTTTCAAAGTATCCACTATATAACATAAAGAGAAATGACCTGCGCCCATAAAATACATATTTTTCATCCAATCACAATAACTTTTGGTAGACTGATAAAGGGTCACCCAAGGATCATTCATGTAAAATTTGGTTAATATCTATCGGTTACATTCTGAAAAAATGATTTTCAAAGTTTCTACTAAATAACATATAGAGAAATGACCTCCGCCCATAAAATACATATTTTTCATCTGATCACAATATTTTCAAGTAGACTGATAAAGGGTCACCCAAGGATCATTCTGTAAAGTTTGGTTGATATCTATCAGTTAGATTCTGAGAAAACAATTTGCAAAGTTTCCACTATATAACATAAAGAGAAATGACCTCCGCCCATAAAATACATATTTTTCATCCAATCACATAAATTTTGGGTAGACAGTAAAAGGGTCACCCAAGGATCATTCATGTAAAGTTTGGTTGATATCTATTGGTTACATTCTGAGAAAATGATTTTCAAAGTTTCTACTATATAACATATAGAGAAATGACCTCCGCCCATAAAATACATATTTTTCATCTGATCTCAATATTTTCAAGTAGACTGATAAAGGGTCACTCAAGGATCATTCATGTAAAGTTTGGTTGATATCTATCAGTTACATTCTGAGAAAACAATTTGCAAAGTTTCCACTTTATAACATATAGAGAAATGACCTCTGCCCATAAAATACATATTTTTCATCCAATCACAATATTTTTTAGTAGACAGTAAAAGGGTCACCCAAGGATCATTCATGTAAAGTTTGGTTGATATCTATTGGTTACATTCTGAGAAAATGATTTTCAAAGTTTCTACTATATAACATATAGAGAAATGACCTCCGCCCATAAAATACATATTTTTCATCTGATCTCAATATTTTCAAGTAGACTGACAAAGGGTCACCCAAGGATCATTCATGTAAAATTTGGTTGATATCTATCAGTTAGATTCTGAGAAAACGATTTGCAAAGTTTCCACTATATAACATATAGAGAAATGACCTCCGCCCATAAAATACATATTTTTCATCCGATCACAATTATTTTTGGTAGACTGATAAAGGGCCACCCAAGGATCATTCATGTAAAATTTAATCAGTATACATCAATTAGAACCTGAGAAAAATCACTTTTTACCATATTTGGAAATTAGCCACACCCATTAAATCCATGTTTTTCATTGGATCAAAATTTCTTGAACAACTTTGAAAGAGGGTCACCCAAGGATCATTCCTGTGAAGTTTGGTTGAAATCCATCCAGTAGTTTCTGAGGAGAAGATTTTTAAAGAAAAAGTTTACGACCGCACGCACGGACGCACGGACCGACACACGACGGACAAAACGCCATGACAATAGCCCCAGTGGCTTTCAGCCAGTGGAGCTAAAAATCAGCTCAATATCTCCAAGGGTAAAGAAAAAAAGTCCGGAAAACTGAAATCCGGACTGACAGACAGACGGACGGATGGACGGAAGGACGGACAGACAGACAGACAGACAGACAGACGGACAGACGGACGGAGCGCAAACCTATAGTCCCCTTCGGCTTTCGCCGGTAGGGGACTAATTAATCTTTAATTGAGTGAACAACAAAAGCTATATATTCAAGAATGGCTTTGCCACAAGTGGAAATATCGCTTTTGTTGTACACAAAATAAAAGATTTAATGATCTTAAACGAAAAAGGAATCATTATTCTCTTTCTTTAATGCTAAAATGAGATGAATTGAGATATTTTTAGGACAAATTTTCTTAAAACATCCCAAAACATTCCTTTAGTGCGTGATTACTATGCAACGTCATGAGGTCATTTGCTTATTCAGCAAGATAAGGGTTAATAGCTAACAGAAATACAGTCAGATTTGTACCCATACTACAATCCCTTATAATGTAAATTGATTTTTTCATGCACCCTCATTAAAAGATTTGAGACATTTTGCTCTATTGTCCGTCTGTCCATATGCCTGTCTGCAAAACTTTACCAAACAAGATAAGTTTGTGAAACACGAATGCCCCCGTAACCACTTTTTTTTTTCAAAGTTTGACCTTGACAGATGACCTTGACCTTGTCACATGACCTTGAGGACCTTGACAGATGACCTTGACCTTGTCACATGACCTTGACTTTGGTGTACAGCTTTGTATGTCAAATACTTTTGGAAAAAAGGCAAAGGTTAAGTTTTCGGGTTAAGTTTTCGGACAGATGGATGGACAGACAGACGGACAGACAGATAGGCAGACATGAGTAAAACAATATGCCCCCGATCTCTCGATACGGGGGCATAAAAACATTGCCAATGACTTCAAGGCTATTCAAGATACAATGCTCATTTTTGGTATGATGAAAGATCTCAATGATGCACATCAACAGATACTAAGGTCTTGGTCAAGGTCAAGTTTAAAAGAATTGACATTTCGGGGGCATTCATGTTTCACAAACATATTTTGTTTCTAATTCAGTCCATGAAATACATGTACATCAAGGTACTAGTAGGTTGAAATTTACAATGTTAAGAAAATGAGTTTGAATAATTCATGTATGAATTTTCCAAGATGACAAATCTAGAAACCAAAGATGACATATAATTTGATCAGTTCAGAGAATAATCTAGTCCCAATGGACATAATCATACCCCAATTTGAGCAGTCAGTGCAACACAATTGTAAGTGCCTATATATAAATAGGCACTTAAAATAGTATTGCTTTGAACACTTGAGTCATGCAATTCAAGGTTCTCTAGCAATCAAGTCAGTATCTTGAAAACAATACTGGACGTGGTCATGATATGTGGGTCAAAAACCAAACACAATAATACTGTATTTCTCATGATAAACTCTCACA
The DNA here is from genome assembly GCA_948146395.1 of Fragum whitleyi. Lineage (NCBI taxonomy): Eukaryota > Metazoa > Mollusca > Bivalvia > Cardiida > Cardiidae > Fragum > Fragum whitleyi. The sequence goes on along the minus strand of OX411548.1, from coordinate 17,292,903 downwards.
GGACCTATACATAACATGGTCAGGGAGCTTTTATTTAGTCTGCATTTTTATAAAAAAAAAAATTATTAAAATTGATGTCTTTTAGGCCCTTTTCCCTTTTAAATTGAGGTGAATTTCCTCTAAACAATCATTTTTATGATTGTTTAGAGGAAATTTATCTCAAATTAGAGATTTTTAAAAAGGTTCCTAAAATTTAGGCATTTGAAGTGGGTTTTCTTAGTAAAAAATGTAGGTTTGCTGCTATTAGAGAGTGTGCTATTATTAGAGGAAATATGGTAAATATATTTGTGACCTGTCAGGTAAAAAGGACCAAGCAGGTAGTGTGTTCAGTTGACACTAGTTAGACTGCAAGGACTCAGCAGGTTGACTTGGGTCTTTGCACTAGACTGATTTCCTGAATCTAGAATTATCATTTTACCTTTCAGTGTAATATTTTTTGAAATGCAACCTCTGCTTGATCTGTATTAGAACCTATCTTTTTTCAAATATTTATTCTACAGAGTTCCCAGATGGTCCTTTTTTGTGTGACTGTCACAATTTTGTAAACTCCAGAAGGCAGGAAATCCTTAGAAATTATGCCTCTTATTGACTGTTATTTGCAAAAGTAAAAATTGAACTTTGTAGGAAAACAGAATTGATTGTGAGTGACACAACATGTAAGGCAAAATGACAACTGCATGCAAAAGTCAACATTATTTCCATAAACAGTAATTTAGATCATCTGGAAGAATTATTGCAAATGATGTTTCAAGAAATATGTAATACTTTTATCAATCTTTTAGCAATCAAGGGTTTTCAAACCTTCAGAATCATTCAAATGATTGTTTATAGAATATTAATCTCGAATTAAGGGAAAAAATCAAAATGCCATTTGTTTGATAGATATATTGCTTTTGAAATTGAATGCAGAATAAAAAGTTCTGTGTCCATAATTTGTATAGCTCCTTGGAGTGTTTATTAGGGGAAACATGGTACCTTAGAAAATCCCTGTACAGGACTGTCCTCGTTGAGCCATAAAGTAGCAAAATTATCCTCTCTGTTTATCCTCAAAGTGTTCCATTCATCGTTTTTGACAGGGCTATGGGATCTAAGAATTCCCAAACCAGTCCCACAGTCATAGCTGAAATGTTTCATCAAAAATGGCATGAGCTCTGGGACTTCTAAATCACAGTAATAATAACATTCTGGAATCGTAAAACAACATTACCAACTATCTGTATAAATGTGTAGGTGTTCTTTTTTTTCATTAAATCTTTTTAAAGATATTTATTGGAATTTGTGCAATATATTTTCATGCAGTAAATTTAATATATCTTTAATTGCTTTTAATTTCCGAGAATAAAATGAAATGGTTACTTCCAAAATACATTTACAAAATGTACTTTACAGGAATCCTGTTTGGCACTTAAATCAGGGTTTTGAACCTCAAAAATCTGAAAGTATATTTTGACCCCTTAAAATTTACTTTCATGTGGTCTTTTTAATCCTTTCAGTTAGTGGACCTGTAATAGTTATGTAACCTTTCGGACCTCGTGTTCTTTCACAATGTTAACCAAGGTTTCCTAACGCTGTTAAAGTTTATGTCTTAGGAAACATTGTGGAACTATTATAGGTCCGCTACCTTAAATTTTTGCTATTGCATCGTGAGATAGCTGCTAACTGTGGATGCATTAGAATAGTTTCCTTTATATCTTTTTAAGTGATTCATATGAAAAATGACAATTATAGAAGTCAATTCCTATTTACTTATTATTTACTCATTTTATTGTTTTTACCCCGTAAAATAGCAGTTTTGACCCCTTGAAATTTGCAATCAAAGGGTCAATCACTGCTAAACTTGACAAGCGAGCACAAGCAATCTCTCAGATCAATAACACAAAGAGTCTGAGCAAAACTATTGTAAGTGCCTATAACTATATAGGCACTAACAATATTTTTTGCACTGACACCTAAAATCATGCTCTTTCTCATGAAATCTTACCGAAATTCAACGTAAGCATCAATGAGGGTAACAGAGAAGAAGTCAGTCTTGGCATCCTCAAACTCGGAGCTAAAGAACAACAGTCCATATTTGGCTGTTGGTTTAAACTCTATTAGAATGTTTAGTGTCTTGTAGCCGTTCTTCAGGACAGGTAAGGCCAGGTAGCTGTTGCCATAAAACTTTGGGTATCTAACCTCTACTTCTGAAATTAGAAACTTCTGATTTAATGGTCATATCATACAAACCAGTAATAGCTCTTTAATTAAAGGTGTTTTCACTTTTTGTCTATAGTTTGGTTTGTACCTATTTATTTTACATTGATTGGGAAACAAGTTCTTACAACTTAGATTAATCCCTCTCGATTCTGCTTCCTGGAAAATTCTTCAGTACTCGCACCAAATGTGTAGGCAAATGAAAGAACCAAGATCCATAGCCGCTCCCGGGAATTGAACTCAGGACATTTGGGTCAAGAGGCCAACGCTCTACCTCTAGACCACTGACACCACCTTTTGTCTTTAACCTTCTCGTCATGCTTTTCATAGCATATTCTTGCTGTACACAAAGCATTGGCAGGCAGTATAGATTAAGATCAGCATGCAAAGATGTGGAGTTTGACTTTAGCAATCACTGTTTGCTTTCTACATTATCATTTGGAAAAAACTTGAACCAAACTTGTTGAAATGTTGCAAAAAATAGCAATGTTTGAAGAAAATAAAAGTTAAAAAAAGCCATGATAATCTTTGATCATACTATGATGCCTTGTCTGTTAAAGTATCTTTCAATGAATATTTTTCCTAAGGCAGGGGTGAGGAATTCCCATGCCCGACTTGTCCAACACAGGCTTTTCCACTTGCGTCAAGTATATTCTAGGCCACTTGACCGTGGACAAGTAAATACCAAAGTAAATCTTGGAACCATAAGAAAAAGATCTAGGAGAAAAGTCATCCTAATGTTTGTAACAAGGGGTAGAAAACATTGTCTTTAATGAAAAAAATGCTCATTAAGAAAATGCTTTCTCAATAATTATCAATCCATTTTTTTGCGGACAAGTTACTTTTGATCCTGGACAAGTAGGAAATTGACATTTACTTGTCCATGGGCAAATGGAGAAATTTGTATTTACACACCCCTACCTAAGCGTTGTAAAAAGTTCGATGTGGCTCTTGAAAGGCTTTGGTAATTTGTGAATAAAGAGGTAATGCTAAAGAAAATCACATTAAGAATGATTGAAGTAATTTAGAGCGTACTTGATTTCCAACAGTTTGTGTAAGAAGAAGCTCAGTGATAGAACATTTTGAACTAGAAAGCCATGAATGGCTTGAGTCACTCCACAGGCTTGAAATTCTTGTAATAGAAAATCTAAGTTTTGACTAGATTTTTAGATATTTTGGGTTCTACGGATGTTGAAATGATTTTCGAAGTTTTCACAATTTAACATATTGAGAAATGACCTATGCCAATAAAAAACATATTTTTCATCCAAATGACAATAATTTTTGGCTGCATGATAATGGGTCACCCAAGGATCATACTATTGAAGTTTGATTGATATCCATCCATTATCAAAGTTTCCACTATATATCATATAGCGAAATGACCTCTGCCCATAAAATATGAATTTTTCATCCGATCACAATAATTGTTGGTAGACTGATAAAGGGTCAATCAAGGACCATTCCAAGGATCATTCATGTAAAATTTATTTGGTATCCATCAATTAGAACCTGAGAAAAGTCACTTTTTACCATATTTGGAAATTAGCTACGCCCATTAAATCCATGTTTTTCATTTGATCAAAATTTCTTGAACAACTTTGAAAGAGGGTCACCCAAGGATCATTCCTGTGAAGTTTGGTTGAAATTCATCCAGTAGTTTCTGAGGAGAAGATTTTTTAAGAAAAAGTTTACGACCGGACGCACGGACACACGGATGCACAGACGGACGCACGATGGACACGACGCCATGACAATAGCCCCAGTGGCTTTCAGCCAGTGGAGCTAAAAAGGAGAAAAAGTAATAATCTAAAGCCCCGTTCCCACTGTCACGGTGTTGGTCCCGGACACCCACGGTTCCTCCCGGTGGGGAAAGAGCCGGTATTCCGGGATGATCCGGGATCTTTTCTCTAAAAAATGATTCATATTCCCATATTCCCGACATTGCCCCGGTGTACCCCCGGTTTACTAGCAGGATCTTCCCGTTCGACCCCGGACTATCCCGATTTGTTCCCGGTTTGCCACGGTGTATTTACGGTGCAGGGGCCGGCGTGATTCCGGTTGATCCCGGTAAGACCCGGTGTAACCCCGGTCGTCGCCGGTAGCGCACCGGTAGCCGCCGGTATCGCCCCTTCATATCACGGTTGTATTCCCGGTTTGTCATGGTTTCCCCCGGACCACTCATCCGGGACTAACCGGGGGTCCAAACCGTGACAGTAGGAACGGGGCTTAAGCTGAAAATGTCCACGGATCATCAGGGACTATCACGGTTGAGCCAGGGTAGAGAACCGGACTTGCCCCGGAATATGCCGGTGTTTCTCCGTATTAAGCCGATTCTTGACATCCTCCCGGTGAGTCCCGGTGACTGCCGGTTGTATTAAACATTTTAAAACATCCGGGGTCGGTTGCCGGATCAACAAGGTTCATCCCGAATGGTCCAGGATATTCACGGTGCCGCCACGGTTCTATTCCCGGTTTGTCACGGTTTCCCCCGGACCACTCATCCGGGACTAACCGGGGGTCCAAACCGTGACAGTGGAACGGGGCTTAAGTTTAGGATGTCATTAGACAGTTCCAGACTTCAGTAATGGGACAATGCAGAACTATAAATGTTGTCTATTTTGGGGAAAATATCCTAGAGGTGCTTTCTTTGTCCGGGAAACAGTAAACCCCTGGAAATTAAGGTCAGGGAGAAGAGCAAAACATAGGTAGAAGTGATTTCATTTATTCAAAATTCATCAACAAGAATTTATTTCCATTCAGGGATATTGTATAGGATAGAAAACGAGTACCATGGTATATGGGAAATAGACACAAGCATTAGGGAGTGTCTATTTCCCATATACAGCAGCACAAGATTTTCTATCTGACTTAGACCACGCTCTTCCCACATTTACTGTATTATTACCCAACCCTACAAACAATGAAAAGAGTCAAACTCGCTGTGAAATTGCTGTAATTACTTGCAATTATTGTAAAATTACTCATGAACCTGTCTCCGTTACTTATTGCAGTTGTTTTTGCCTTTTTGCGACTATACAAAGTCTTTCATATAAAATGCTTGTTATCTTTTTGAAATGACTCAGCACGCAAAACCTGTCAAGATTCACGTGCACGACACACTACCATCGTATATCAGTAAATACAACACTTGGAGTTGTATCTGCAATATATACTTTTGAAATACTGTTCTTTGATTGGCCTATTCACTTCAAGCGTGGTCTAACTAGTTATCTTCAATTAACATGAGAATATGCTCTTGTGCAAGCAAGTACGTTTGCATTGTATATTTTAAGTAAACACACCTACAATTACAAATGTGACCAACTTTAAATTTAAACCTTATCATGCCACAAAAAAAAACAATGCCAGAAACAATGAGGTGATGAAACTATGGCTTCAATTTTTATTGAAAAAACAGCCTGCACTTAAGAGATACTAAAAAATATATAAAGTTATATGAATTTGAATTGTGAGGGGACCCAAAAATAAGAGCATTATTATTGAAATCGAGATATCAAATTTACTTTATATAAAAGATGAAATTCTTTACAATAATGAAAAAGGGCTCATTTTTTCCATGTAGATATCACCAAACTATGAATCATCCATTAAACTTAAGTGAAATAATGCAGATAGATACATAGTTTCATCCTAATAATATTCAATATTGCTCCATTTGAATAAAAGAACATCACCAAATAAGTATTATTTGTTCAGACTGTTTACTGTTTTCCTTAGCCAGAATAGAGCTCTGATGAAAGTCATCTAATTTGGGCAGACAGAATTGTTTGCCCCAGAAAAAGTTAACAACCAGCCCAAACCAATCTATAGAAGAACACGAAACCTAACTAGTTAACAAGATCGACAGATAAATTAATTAACCTTTTACTGCTTCGGATTAACTACATCTTTCTTCAAATACTTGTTATCACTGTAATGTTTTAAGTTTTATTTTTTTATATATGACTGTTATTTCAAAAAAGTTTATGACCAAGGGCTTGTGTTTTACCCCATAAATCAGGATTTTGACCCTAAAAAATCTGAAAAATATCCTTTTTTGACCCCTTAAATTTTGTCAGGATGTTATTTTGACCCTTTAAATTTCAGTATTGCATCTAAATGATACTGCCCAAAAATGTATGATTATTGATCAAAATATATGTACTGTTGGAAATAATGACACAATAGGTAAATAATAAATTTCCCCCAATTCTTTTGCTAGAATAATTCATATGAAGCTATGTTATATATTTGCCTTCAATTAGAATCAGGAAACCTGAGAGATAACCTAAAATCCATTAGAACGAGTTATTATTCCACAGCGGCAAATAGCTATTTAAGGAGAACAAGGCCAATATTTCCTGAATACCCAGTAAATATCCTGGTCCGAGAATTACGATGATATAGTTCCTCTACATGCCATTTCATCATTGATATTGTCCCGCTGGAGTTCAAATCATAACGCGCATAAAATACGAGTGGCGCCCCACAGTTTTTCTGACATTACATTGAATTGCTTTTACATGGGGATGTTTATGAACTTTGACACTGACTAAAGAATTTAGACCAGGCCTTTGTGAAAGCATGCAATAATTGGAGGGTAATTGTTTCATTCACATAATTTGAATGATTTGTCACACATCCCTATGGAAAATTATTAAATACATACTACAAGAGAAATAGGTCAATTTACAGATATAATCCCTAGTGGCAGCACATCCTTTATGACATTTAAGGCTGTGCGTGACATTTCCAACAATTTCTCACCGGTGCAGGGTACAAGCATTCTGCAGCGTTTACAGTGAAATAATACAATACCAATATATGCTTACAGCCAGAATATGCATTAAGGTAGTGGACCAATAATAGGTCTGCAGGATTTCAGAATTAATGAACTTTAACAGTGTTATTGGAGGTTTCCATAATTTTCATTGATCAACATTGTAAATGGTCATGAGGCCTGAAATATTGTGGAACTATTACGGGTCCACTACCTTAAGACCCTATTACGGGGCCACTACCTTAAGACCTTATTCATCTGTATAGTGCAGAATGAAGAATCTGGTCAGACTGTGCAACTGCATGAATGTGAGAGACAGCATTGACCATAACATGTCAAACTTTGACCTTACTATAAGATGCCCTTTATACCAAATATGAGTTTTGTATGTTTCAATATTTTTTTCCAAATATTTTTTTTTTTTTTTCAATTATTTACAAAGGCCACAAGGACAACTTTTAAATAAGTGTTTTTTAAGTTTTTGACAAACCCTTATTCATATTTTTCTAATTACCATGGTTTTTCATAGCTACATTTGATTTTGAGATTTACACTGAAATACTGTGATCATACTTGCACAAAACCTATAATGTGGGTACTCATTGGGATTGTCTAATAGAGATGATTACTAGTAGACCTTCCTACAGCATAGGAATTCATTGAGAAGTAAAGATTTTAGACCAGCTTTACCTGTTAACCCTTGTCATGCTGAACCCGGAATATTCCTGCTTTGGCAGGAGGAATAGACAAAGATCAGCCTGCACATGATGTGCAGTCTGATCTTAGTCTTCACCACCTGACCTTGGATTGAAAACCAGATGAGTTTAAATATTCTAATTTCAAAATAAATACTGACTTACAATTAGAACATCCCATGCTCTTTGCACTTTGATTTTGATATTAATGAAAAGCAAATGTTTTTATCCAGCATGACAAGGGTTAGAATCTAGTTTTTTTTTATCATGTTCACTATATTTTTGCATGAATTATTAAAACATAATTTCCTCATTGTATTCTGATTATGTAGAATTTCTATAGAGGTAAAAGACAGCAAAGATGTTATCACAACAAGTTGAATTTGCATCCAGCTGCAACTATAAAAGAGGATGACAGTGTCTAGTGAATTATTCACATCTTCCTGGAAAATATTGAATTTATATAAAAGCATATCTTACTGGAAAATATGTTTCTAGAAGAAAATCCAAACATTCTGTATCCATGTCAATAAGTGTGCATGGGTTTGAGACTTAATTATTTTGGGTGTTTGCACTGAAATATTTAAGTGTCCAACACATTTCAATTGTTAATTTGAATGGGGTTAAACACTGATTTTAACAACTTGCAGCAATTGGAGCACCTAACAATGGATTCCTGGTATTTCTTGCACCAGTAAATACCATTACGCTACCTTATCCAAATTGGTGGGAGACAAACAAGGGCATAACTCCCATTACGCAATTTATGCAAGTGTGTAAAAGAATACTCATCCGTTGAAAAATCATTGATGAATTATCATAACAACAAAACTACAGCTTATTCAAGCTGTAGTTATGATGTTTTGATTATTCACTAACACTAAAGTTGTACACAAGAGTGTCAAAGTGGCCCTTAATTGCTCACCTGAGTGAACAGTCCAAAACGCATTTCAAGCAGGTTTAGAAAAGATTATTTGGCTAATTTTCAGGCAAAAAATCTGACTTCCAGAGCATGTACAAGGTTTTTCTAAGATTTGACCCAGTGACCTAGTTTTTGACCCAACTTGTCTGGTATTTTAGCAAGACAATCATTCTGACCAAATTTAAGGTTGATTGGACAAAAAATGTGACCTCTAGAGTGCATACCTGTTTATTCTAAGATTTGAACCTGTGACCTTGTTTTTGACCCCACTTGACCCAATTTTGATCTTGAACAAGATTTTATCAGAATAACTATTCTGACAGATTCTAAGTTGATAGGGCAAAAAATTGGAAATCCAGGGTCCATACATGGTTTTCCTTAGATTTGACCCTGTAATCTTGTTTTTGACCCCACTTGCCCAAATTTCAAACTGTACTGGGATTTTATCAAGACAATCATTCTGACCAAAACTCAGGTTGATTTGGCAAAAAATGAGACCTAAAGGTTGCATACAAGGTTTTTCTAAGATTTGACCCCATGACCTAGATTTTGACCCCACTTGACCCAGCTTTGAGCTTGTCCTAGATTTTATTAAGACAATCATTCTTACTAAATTTCTGGTTGATTTGGCATGACCTCTAGAGTGCATACAAGGTTTGTCTAAGATTTGACCTTGTGACCTACTTTTTGACTCAAGTTTACCCAATTTGAAACTCATCCAAGATCTTATCAAAACAATCATTCAACCAAATTTCAGGTTGATTGGGCAAAAAATGTGGCCTCTAGATTGCATATAAGGTTTTCCTAAGAATAGACCTCATGACCTAGTTCTTGACCCCACTTTACCCAATTTCAAACTCATACAAGATTTTAACAAGACAATCATTCTGACCAAATTTCAAGTTAATTGGGCAAAAAATGTGGCCTCTTGAGTGCATACAATGCTTTTCTAAGATTTGACTCCCTGACCTAGTTTTTGACCACACTTGACCAAATTTCGAACTCATTCGAGAGTTTATCAAGACAATAATTCTGACCAAATTTCAGGTTGATTGGGCAAAAAATGTGACCTCTAGAGTGCATACAAGGTTTTTTAAGATTTGATCCCTTGACCTAGTTTTTGACCCCACTTGACCCAATTTCAAACTTCTTCGAGATTTTATCAAGACAATCATTCTGACCAAATTTCAGGTTGATTGGGCAAAAAATGTGGCTTCTAGAGTACATACAAGGTAAATGTTGACGAAACACAACACACTATGGAAGACACTCAACGGACGACGCAGGACAAACATCCACTTTACCACAAAAGCTCACCTTCATCACTTCGTGCTCAGGTGAGCTAAAAAGGGAACCAACAGAGGGTATATATCTTTTGTCACAGTTCTCATATCACATTTAACCTATATATTCTTTGTTGTCTCCTCCTGACTGAGTATTAATTTCAAAGTGCTAGATACGCCCATGAATGTTGGAAAGGATATGTGCCTTCACCTGGGATTGAAACAAACACACTCACATTGATCTATTTCTCTTACCTTTCCTATTCAACACAGGATAACTGAAACAAAGCTGAAGAAACTGGCTAGGGGTCAAATGAATCTATGTGTGACATTTCCATTAATTGACATGCAAGTGACAAACAAACATTGAGCAGCCTAGAAAGTTACACAATTCAAAAGAAGATATTATGTGACTGTTGTAAGGACACTTTGTGACCTTATATATCCACACATCATAAAGTGAAAACCCTGGTCAGACTCTGTAGCTCTGAATTTGATGGAAATCCCAAGCACAAGCTCAAATCAGGCTTACCTTTCTCACATTTCTCTCCAATAGTTCCAAGTAAACAGTCACAGCGAAGTTTATGTCTGTAGACTGTGCCATCGTCCACACATTTTCCATTGTTCAGACATGAAAATTCATCACACCTCACACCACTAGGACCAGTCTCAATATGTGGACTGGTTTTATGTTTCTCCTTGACAGAATATTTAGGATGAGGATTTGGAACCAGCCCATGAATTTCCTCTAAATGAGAAGAGTCATCTGTCCTTAATGAGTCGATTTCTAATGAAGGCAAGCTAGGCTTCTGGTCAAAGGTTTCTATCTTAATTGAACCAGGATCAATATCAGGGTCATTAAGAACTAAGTTTTTCTGATCATCCAAAGATAAATGTATCACTGGTACATCAGTGGAATGTTCACTTTCACTGGTGGTTCCTGACTCAACATTATTCACTGAGCCATGAAGTAAACCTGGTGCCCTGCTGTCTTCTCTTATAGAACCAACAAGAGCATTTTCTGATTTATCTGTTGGGACTTCATGAAATGTGGAATGTTTACCATCCAATGACAGTAGGTTTATATCAGTTTTAGGTTTAAATGGCACATCTTGTTTAACTGCAGGAGTATTTTCACTGTCTGTTTCCAAATCTAGAATTTCAACAACTTCTGATACTTGTAATTGGATGGTATCTGGAATGTCTTGGTGGCTTGTTGATATTTCTGAAATGTACAAAGTAAGACCCTTGAACAGTCAGGAAAAATATTTCAGGCTAACAAAGGTTAAATGATTTTCCACTCTACAAAGATTTTCTGAATTTAGATTGGTATAAGCTATGATTAATGCCCTAGCAGGGCGGAGCCTAATTAACAGGTTGTGGCACTTAAGGTTATGGTTAATCAGCTTTTATTCATAATTATTTACTTCCATAGATAGTGGACATAAATATCTCAAGATATTAAATTGTAGGTTGGATACAAGACCCTTGTAACTTCAGCTCGACCAAGTTGAAGGTACGAGGCTTTGGTAGCCAAACGATGAAATGTGTTCACTTTCCGCTTTGCATGTAAAACTTTTTGGTTTTAGGGTACAGTTATCTGCAACCGTAAACGATAATTGAGGAGAACTGATCATATTGAAAAGTAAACTCGCCAAATTATGTCATGGCTAAGCTATGCCCTGCTAGTTCATTAATTACACAGAATAATTCTACCTTATATTACGTCTTTATATACAGATTGAAGAATTATGCACACATTACACCTTTATATCAACATTTTTTTGTTAACAAATTGAAGGTAATAGACTATTCAAGACATTCAAGGGTTCTTATGCACTGCACTACATATTCATAAGAGGAGCATAACTCCCAAGTTTCTAGTAAGGTGAAAGACTTATGCTCCAGACAAAGAAGTGAACTTCACCCACATGCTGGACGCCCGGATGCCAGACGCCACAACTGATCACATAATATGTCCTGTATTTAGATTGGTTTCAGGGTCTCAATTAAAAAGGTTGCTCTACACTAGCTATATCTGGTTGACCTCTGTTGAATTTAAATATTTTTTCAGTGGGTTGTTTATTGGAGATCCCCAATGGTGACTTCATCGCCCATGGTTGAAGGAAAGTACTAGCTACTAATTAATGTCGATCTTTAACTCTTTTTAATTTTTTAAAAAAATTAGACTGTTCCAAATTTAAAGAGATTGCTGACAATAATACAAAGTAGGTACAATTGCTAATGCAACTTTCATATGTGATAGTAAACAGGAAATGCAATTTCTTCCACAATATTTTCTTAAGTATTGAAGTAATTAATTTAAAATCCTGGAACTGCATGGGGATAGTTTACCTGTATTTTTTTTTCAAAATGTTAATGTGATTAATTAAAAGCAAAATTGGGCATACCAGATTTGTAACCCAATAATTTTTACTTCCTATTGCTTTTTAATTTAAGTTTGAACATATCTAAAACTGATAGTTGAAGTATTGAGTGAAACTTATATGTGACTCCTCACAAAACAAGAGCTTTGCAGAGCGGCGCATATACACCCGATTGGGCTTGTCAGTAACCTTGGCTTGTCAGTAACATGAGCTTGAATGATACCAAAAAAAAAATTGCAAACAGACAGACAGTCGACTAGGGCCATAACATACCCTTTGAGTGTAAATTGAAAATGGTTTTATGCACAACTATATGCCAAACAGTTATTTTGGAAGTTTCAGTTCATTCCAATTCAAAGTGTAATGAGTAGCTTACATAAGAAATATAGAGAATTTCAATCAATTCAAGGGTAGATAATACAAGAAAGACCAAAGGTTTTTTTTTAATTTCTGAATTCTTTTGCTCTACCAAATATCAGGGTTACATTGTGGCAAGATTCCGTTCAACCCAATTAAATTTTTTTGAGTTGTGCACACACACAAAAAAAATCTGTAATTTTAAACTATATTGTTAAGTAAAGGGCAGATAAATCAGGAACTACTTTACACATGAAAATATATTTAGTCCTAAGCACAAATAAACAACCTGCAGAGTCATTGTGGCAAGTTTCCTTTCATTCCCATCCAAAATGTATGAGAAGGTGAGCTCACAAGAATTTTGGTTTTACATTCAACTCAAGGACAGATAATTCAAAATAACTCAAGAATGACAGGAGCATTTTGAATTTAAAAAAAAAATATGCACAACTAGACATCATAGAGAGTAATTGTGTCTAGTTTCAGCTCATTTCTATTGATATTTTAGGAGGAGTTGCACACAAAAAAACAGTGATTTTTGTGCAATTCAAGGGCAGATAATTCAAGATTTCTCAGGAATGACTGGAGGGAATTGAATTTCAAAGGTTTCTTGCACAACTATATATCAAAGGGAGTAATTGTGTCTAGTTTTAGCTCATTCCCATTGATAGTTTAGGAGGAGTTGAGCACCCAAAAACAGTGACTTTCTTTAATTTCAAGGGCAGATATTTCAAGATTTCTCACGAATTACAAGAGCAATTAAAATTTAAAAGGTAAAAATGCACAACTAGACATCATAGGAAGCAATTGTGTCCAGTTTCAGCTCATTCCCATTGATAGTCTAGGAGGAATTGCGCACACAAAAACAGTGATTTTCATCAAATTCAAGGGCAGATTATTCAAGACTTCTCAGGAATGACTAGAGTAGTTTGAATTTCAAAGTTCTTTTGCACAACAAGACATCATTTGGAGTAATTGTGTCTAGTTTCCGCTAATTCCTTTGATAGTTAAGGAGAAGTTGCGCACACAAAAAACAATGATTTTCGTTTAATTCAAGGGCAGATAATTCAAGATTTCTCCGGAATGACTGGAGCTATTTGAATTTCAAAGGTTTTTGGCACAACTCGACATCATAGGAAGTAATTGTTTCCAGTTTCAGCTCATTCCCATTGACAGTTTAGGAGGAGTTAAGCACCCAAAAACAATGACTTTCTTTAAATTCAAGGGCAGATATTTCAAGATTTCTCAAGGATTACAAGAGCAATTAAAATTTAAAAGGTGAAATTGCACAACTAGACATCATTGGGAGTAATTTTGCCAAGTTTTAGTTAATTTCCATTGATTGTTTAGGAGGAGTTGAGCACACAAAAAACATTGATTTTCGTTAAATTCAATTGCAAATATTTCAAGATTTCTCAGGAATGACTGAAGGGATTTGAATTTTAAAGGTTAATGCAGAACTAAACATGATAGAGAGTAATTGTGCCAAGTTTCAGCTCATTCCCATAGATAGTTTAGGAGGAGTTGTGCACACAAAAAATTGTTAACGGATGAACAGACGGACAGACAGACATATGGACAGACGGATGGCCGAGCCACAACCCTTTGGGCATATAAAACAGGACCATATGGGAATGCTATACAATTTTTTTTTTTTGGAAAGGGGATGGGATCCAGCATAGGTCAACCACAAGGCGGATTTTGAGAATAATAACATTGGAAGGTTGAGTAAAAATTTTAGATTAAGAAAATTTGTAATTTGCCATAAGTGTTGACACTGGTCAGTCTGCACAGATCGGGTAGTCTGACCATGGTCAACACTTTAAGCACCCCTTTTTGTATGACATGTCACATATTTATTATGCTGATTGGCTGATTGGCTTTAAGTTAGATTTTCTAGTGAGTCTGTCATGGGAGGATCATATATTTCATTACAAAATATTCCATTTCATAACAAAATTTTTAATTGTTACATTATGCATGCCAGAACATAATAAAACTTCATGGTTCAGGGAAAAAGCATTCGAGAGCAGTTTGATCTGTGATTGAGAGGCTATAAAGCATACCAGAAATATCCCTTATATTAGCCTATATTTATCTCATTAAAACTTATTTTCTTCACAAAATTGCTTAGATTTGAATGATTGCTATTAAAGAAGAGACCATTTATACAAGCTTGAATTAATTATTGACTGCAGTTTTCAAGGAAAGGCTTCAAAATATTAAGGATGATGCCTGACAATAAGACATACACATGAACATGTAATTGCCAATAAATGAGTAAATTGAAATAAATGCATAAGAGAAAAAAGTAACAGAACCAGACTTTCCTTTTCCAGTAATGATTTAAATCAAAGCTTGTTGCAAAGTGGGCTAATACCTCCCACCAGCGCTTTGTCCATATATAAGTGCTATTTGTGCAGGATGTGTTGCAACAAATATATAGAATTCAAGTTATATGCCTTTGATTGATTCTAGGTCACTTGGTTCTTAAGTAAGGGTCCGGAGTCTAAAGGGTCTAACAAAAATTTAACAAAAAATTGACTATGACCTTGAGCTTTGACCTATATTACCCCAAAACTATAGGACACTTCCTTTGGTCAAAGGCAAGATTTGCATGAAGTTTCAATTGATTCTAGTTTGCTTGGTTCTTGAGTTAAAAAGTCGGGAAACACAAATTGAACAAAGGCTGATTGTGACCTTGACCTTTGATCTATGTGAACCGAAAACAAAAGGCCACTTCCTTTGGTCATAAGCAACATTTGTATGAAGTTTCATAATTCTAGGTCATTTGGTTCTTAAAAAGGTAGGGTCTGGAAACAAAAAGGTCTATGGACGGATGGACTAATGGATGGATGGACAGACAGACATTGTGAAAGTATGATGAGTAATTTTGAAGCTTAATATAATTAAGAAGACTTTCAAACCTTTTGGTGATGTAAATAAGGACAAGGAGCAGTAAGTTGAAAAGGATTTTTATGAATTAACAATTAACCCAATTAAAGCCATGACTGAAGAGCAGGGAATAAAGTTGGTCATTTCCAGACAAAACAATGGAACAATTTTATAGCAATAGAAAACATCATGGCATGTCTTTGATGGAATCCAGAATTGATTAATAATTCACAGGTCCAATTTCCAGGTACAAAAGACTGGGAAATAGCAAAGATAATTGTTTATGATTTTAAACTTGGTTGGCATTTTGATGGCTCGGCGTGAAACAGTTGTAACTGCCTATAAACATATAGGCAGTTACAACTATTTTGCACTAAGCCATAGAAACTGTAACTGTTGATTTTGGTAGCTCAGGGTATATATTTGAGGTGTCTGCATAAAACTACTCTAAGTGCTTTTACTTATATAGGCATTTACAATAGTTTTGCTAGCTCATCAGACTATCATTCAAAAGGTCCCGGGATTGATCCCCAAAGGCAGCACTCATCCTTTCCAAGTAATTTGTCTCATACCAATGGGTAAATAATCTACCCTATGTCGGAATGCAGTTTGAGGTTAGGCAAGGATGTAATGGTAGTACCAGTGTTAGTAATACCAAGAATCTGTTGTTAGGTGATCCAGCTTCTGCAATATGACTGAAGGATTGAATTTCACCAATCAACATTCTGGTAAAGTTTCATCGAAATCGGCTCAGCCGTTCAGGAGATGTTGTTCAAAGATTTCTAGCTCAAAATAAGCCCCGACCTGCCACGCCCATATTTATGGGCCAATCAAAACTTCGCAAACACTTTTTGAAAAGGGTCACTCAAGGAACATTCTGTAAAAAGTTTCATTGAAATCGACCCATGGTTCAAGAGAAGAAGATAATTTTAAGAATGTTGTCGATGGACGACACACGACGGAATCAGGAAGATCCAAAAAGCTCCCCTTTAGCATGTTGTGCTCAGATAAGCTAATGCAGAAGTTGTTTTGACTTGGCTTCTAGATGCATTGGGCTGATACATCTGAAACATACACTATCAATGCTATAGACCTACAATTTCAAGTGAGTGATCAAAGATCAATTTTACATTGAAAATGATAGGAGATAACTGTTTCTCAGACCTCACTCTTTCTTTCGGAACTATAATTACAATAATATTGACACTTGAAATAGAATGGATCTTCAATATTGCCCTTAATATATATTCTGCATTATGAATGAACTGGCAAGGCGGGGCTTAGTCGTGAGGTAATTTGTCGAGTAAACTTAAAATGTTTTGGGTTCATTGAAAAGCATGTCAGCAATAATCATGAACGCATGCAAATAACTGTATCCAAAAACCAACAGGATTCATTTGCTTTGAGAAAGTGAAGGAAGTTGAATAAAGGCTGATTTACATGAACCTTATGTGCATCAACCCGTTACTTAGGATCTGCTCTGCCAGGGGAAAAATCATGGATTATATATAGGTATGCAGATTGAAAATATTATTGATAATGTATCAAGGGATAATTTGAAGATTGGTCAATAAATGATATTGATTCCATATCATTGTCAATAACATTGATGTGTGAGGGCCAATTTCCATAAATGAATCAGTTTGAAATAGATCTTATACATTATCATTGGTCAATCAACAGCAAAGAAAACCATAGAAGAAGATTAAGTACATGCAATCTTTTTTTTCTAGATCAAACAACCAAGAATTGTACAGCTTTTGTCCAACAATTTTAAGCTGGATCCCCGAGAAGAATGCAGACCCATTGCTATCCAATTCTACAGCTAGGTTGACTTAAGGACAGGATATTATTATCACCCACCGTTTTGTTGAAGGGGATATAGTTATTGTCTCTGTCCCGTCATTCTGTCTCTAAACTTGTCCGAAGCATATCTCCTAAAGTATAAAAGCTATCAATTTAAACTTTATAGGTGGATATATCTCATGGAGGAGAAGTGCAGTGCACAAGAACTACAACTCTTGCTTGCAAAATTTTGGAGATAATGCTCTTTGATTAGGCTTCAGTTTACTATCAAGCTTTGGTGGCGGGGAATGGCCATGTCCCACATGGCTCTTGATTGTTTTGCCCTTTACACACCCTGATGATGGTTGGGTTTGTAAATGATTATGTTTGGCTCCAGGGAGCATTTATAAAGAGAAATATGGTATTAATGGCCTTATCCTAGAATATGTCATTGCTTTACAATCACGAAAATTCCTGTATTACAATAAGGTTAGAGCATCCAATATTTCAAGCCTCTTGGTCTGTAACCCAGTGTCCCAATACCACCAGAGATTGAACATCAGCAATCAAATAAAGAAATAAAGCCCAAGATGATATTTAGGTTGTCTGGGAAGACAATATTATTTCCAAAAGAACTACCCATTAAACACTTATATATCAGACATGTTGGCATTTTATGAATGTTGCTTTCAGAGAAACATTACTTAATGATAGAGGATTTTATCAAACTCTTTTCCTGACATACATTGTCAGTCAGAAACCAAAATAAATGGCAAATATGGTTAAATTGATTCCAGTGGTGGGACAATTTTGTCTTTAACTGACTTTAGCGCGTTTTTTCATTTGAAACTCAGAGCTCATGTTGCAGGAACAATTCCAAATATTTTTAGTGCCAATAGGCAATAGCTTTGCAATAACTCCTTGATATTCAATTGCTCAATTCACATTCTTTGCTATTTTTGATAATAAAAGGGAGGCAACTTTTGTCACAAAAATGCATGCTTACCTCCCTTAAATTTTCAACTCATGAGGAAATGGGACAAAAGTTATGTTTTTCATCTACTTATTTTTGTAAAGAATCTTATGCCACAGAAAGGACATCCAAAGAACATATAATTAAATTTTGGTTCAAATTCATTTGATAACATTTGTGACCAAATCTTCACTTTTTACAATAAGTATATGAAAGTTTAAGCCATATCGATAATGGTAATTTGATAAAAGGTCAAACAAGAATAATTTCTTAGAAATGTGATTGAATTCAAATCACTGTTTCTATGGAGAAGATATTCAAACAATTCTCCTTTTCATGGGTTTTCAAATTAATCAGTGAAATGTTTAATAGGGTTTATCCTTCTATACAGATAGACATTCTGATCAAGTTTTGGGAAGATTGGACCAAAATTGTGGCCTCTAAAGTGTAAACAGGAAATTTTGTCATTTAAAGGCCCCTTTTCCTGTTAAATCATTTGGATTTATCCAATTTTCAAAAGAGCTCATGCTTGTGACCAGACAAACATTATGACCAAGTTTCTTGAAGATTAGATCAAAACAAAGAATGATAGTTGACAGATAACAGACATTCAATGGTCATAAAAGCTCCCCATGAGCATGGTGTGCTCAGATGCATAAAAGACAAACACAACAAGTGCACTAAGGTTAAAATAAATAGTTTGAAAGCACATTGAACGTTTTTGGTAGACTTTTTCAAAATGGCTACAAGACAAATCCGTTTACATCCCAATTTAGTGTCTGACTAAATAGATTAGTGCTCACTTTCTCTCCTATAATTTGTTCAACTTAATGCATTCACTTTATCATAGCTACAGACTAATGTTTTAGTGTCTGCAACAAACCTTCAAAAATGCCTCACTCAGGCCAGCTGTAACAATTTCCAAGACTTGTCTAGATAGTAATAAGCCTGGATTCTATCTAGACCTGGCTGTACAGAGATAACCATTGGTTTTAATTCCAACAGGAAGTTAATTTCAGCCAATTAGGGTTGTTGTTTCAATTTGTACAATTGAAACAACAACCCTGATTGGTTGAAAATAACTTAATTCATGTCTACATTCAACCAATGAAGACCTTTATACAATCAGGGGCTGCAAGGAACATGATACACCAAATTATTCTGGCTAGTTCTTCTGGGTTTGACAAAACATTTGTATTTATTCTCCCATGGTCATTAAACTCATGCAAGAAAGGCATTGTGTTAGCGCAGCTTAGCTTAATCATTGCTGAAGAAACTTATTAATTCAACCAAAACAACCATGTACTTCTTATATAAGGAACTATCTCACCAAAAATATTACTTTGATTCCTTGATAACAGGCCAATTGAAAAATAGAAATTTTACATTGTCTCAAAGAATTAATGCATCCTAATAAGGGAATGCATAAAAGTGTAGAAAACATTGTCAAAATGAATATTTAGTTTGAAAATATTAAGAATACAAAAACACAGCATCATATAAAGTATTCAATCATACAAAATAAATATATCGCAAAAGATCTTTTATTGATAAATAAGATTTCCCAGTAAATTTACTCAATTTATCAAAAACATTATTGTAGCTGTCAGATTTGATATTCAACCATATTTAGATGTGTCCAAACATAGAATTTGATGCTCTTATACAATGAATAACAAACAAACTAGAAATAAGAACATTTCTACAATACATTCTGATGGAACAAAGAAAATTTTCTAGTTGAAAATCTGATGATCTGTCAACCAATTGCCTGAATTGATAATTTTGACTGTTCAGGTTAACCCTTGTCATGCTGAACCAGGAATGTTCCTGCCTTGGCAGGAGCTATAGACAAACATCAGCCTGCACATTGTGTGCAGTCTGATCTTTGTCTATACCACCTGATTTTCCTTTTTATACCAGAAAAGTTTCAGAAATTATATTTTCAAAATCAAAAGCTGACTCTCAAATTAGAAATACAGAGCTTTCAGCACTTTGATTTATATATAATTTTGCCGAGGATTTTTATTCAGCGTGACAAGGGTTAAGAATGGTCCTCTTCTTTGGGAAAACAAGATTGTTGAAAAGGTCATAACTGCTGTCATGCACACATATATACATTAGCTATGACCTTGGAGCAATCTGAAAATTTCTTTCAAATAGCATACCGTAAAAGCTCTAATAGAACCCTTTGGTTCCATTACAATCATCATATTTTCGGTTAGAAAGGGACAGGTTTTTTTTGTCAGAGGCTATGCTGTGTATAGCTGTAACAGTTTCCAAGACTTTTCTAGATAATAATAAGCCTGGTTTCTATCTGGTCCCAGCTGTACAGAAATAACCATTGGTTTTAATTTCAACAGGAATTTAATTTCAACCAATCAGGGTTGTTGTTTTCAATGAAACAACAAACCTGATTGGTTGAAAATAACTGTAGGTCTATATTCAACCAATGAAAACCTTTATTACAATTGAGGGCTGCAAGGAACATGATACACCAAAGCATTCTGGCTAGTTCTTCTGGGTTTGACAAAACAATTGTATATAATCTCCTATGGTCATTAAACTGAAGCAAGAAAGGCATTTTGTGAATGCAGCTTAGCTTTTAATTATTCCTTGGAGGTTACAGAACTGATAAATCATCGCTGAAGAAATTTATTAATTCAACCAAAACGACCATGTACTTCTTATATAAGGAACTATCTCACCAAAAATATTACTTGATTCCTTGATTACAGGCCAATTGAAAAATAGAAACTTTATATTGTCTCAAAGAATTAATGCATCCTAATAAGGGAATGCATAAAAGTGTAGAAAACATTGTCAAAATGAATTTTTGGTTTGAAAATATTAAAATACAAAAACACAGCATCATATAAAGTATTTAATCATACAAAATAAATATATAGAAAGATGTCTTTTATTGATAAATAAGATATCCCAGTAAATTTACTCAATTTATCAAAAACATTATTGTAGCTGTCATATTTGATATTCAAAAATATTGAGATGTGTCCCAACATAGAATATGATGCTCTTATACAATGAATAACAAACAAAACAGAAATAAGAACATTTCTGCAATACATTCTGATGGAACAAAAGATAATTTTCTAGTTGAAAATCTGATGATCTGTCAACCAATTGCCTGAATTGATAATTTAGACTGTTCTGGTAAACCCTTGTCATGCTGAATATAGATCTTTGTGAAACTGCATTGAAATCAAAGTGCTGAAAGCACTGAGTGCATTTATTCAGAGGCAGAATTTATATCAACAATATTATTTTGAACCTTTTCCAGTTTAAATGGGAATATCAGGTAGTGTGGACAAAGATCAGACTGCACACATGTGCAGGCTGATCTTTGTCTACAGCTCCTGCAAAAGAGGGAATATTCTGGGTTCAGCATGACAAGGGTTAAGAATAGTAGTCTTCTTTAGGACAACCAGATTGGGAAAAGGACAAAAGTGTTGTCAAGTCAATCACATATATACACTTGACCTTGAACTATGGCTATAACCTTGAAGAAATCTGAACATTTCTTCTACAAAGCAAACCATAAAATCTCTAATAGAACCCCAGGGATTTATTAGAATCATCACATTTCCATTTCAAAGGGATGGGCTTTATTAGAGGCTATGCTGTATATCGATGGCTCAGTGCCGAGCAGTTGAAACTGCCCATAAACATATAGGCAGTTACAACATTTTTTTTGTGCTAAGCCATCAACATTCGAAAAGAGGATGAAAAATGGCCAAAATAAACATAAACTGCTCAAAGTATTAACATTTAATTGGGGAAAAGGTGCATAAAACTTCTGTTGAATTTTTAGCGACCTGGATTTTGTGGGTATGGGCCTTTATTTGAGGCTTCAAGATTTTGTAACATCAAAATGATCGATTAAAACTTCTGAAAAGGGGGATGGGGTTTCATAAGGGCATGATGCTCTATTAGCTGAAGTTACAGGTTATGGTAACCAAACACTAATTGAAGTTTATAAATAGTTAATTGTTTCATAAGTCAACTGATAAATTCAGACATACAGATGCACAAACGCACAAACACTAACTATGTCTCACTCTCCAGGCTCAGGAAAAATAAGTCAGAGATATTTTGTTTGTCATCATGCAGCATGATAAATAAATTTTCTACTTCTAAGTTATTCTACTTTTCTAAGACTGACTTTATGATTCAAGCTCACTTGCCCCCTATCCTGCATAACTTAATTTTGTTTCAAAGACATTTCCGATTTTGGGGACTTTCAACCAGCCTTGCTAAAGGTTTTCCTACAATAAGTAACTTGAAAACAGACAGGAAAGGCTCAGAATAGACTGCATGTATGTGCAGGCTGATCGTAGTCTATGCTTTATGTCAAAATGTTTCCTACGACAGAAAAATGCTGTGAACAATAGGAGAAGGGTTAACTTAAGATTAAAGGCATATATCTAAATCCAGGATAAGATTCAGATTTAATTCTTTATTGAACTGAAGTGACAATGGCGCCTTAATGCTCCTCATTTAAATCTCAAATTTCATTTCAGCATCCCCATAGAATTACGTAACAAGTTCAACAAATACTAAATTTCAGATGAATTGGTCAATTTAATCTATAACTCAATTTATACTGGCAGATAAGATGCTGTTAAATTCCTGTTTAAACAATTTTTATGGGCCTATGGAAATTAACCTACAGTTCTACAAATAAATAAATGATGGGATACAAGATGTGTTTGTGAAACACAAATGCCCCCGTAACGGCATTTTTTTCAAAGTTTGACCTTGACAGATGACCTTGACCATGTCACATGACCTTGACTTTGGTACCAGCGGATGCAGATCATTGAGATCTATCATCATGCCAAATATTAGCTTTGTATCTTGAATAGGCTTGAAGATATTGGCAAGGTTAAGTTTTCGGGTTAAGTTTTGGGACGTTTGACCTTGACAGATGACCTTGACCTTGTCACATAACCTTGACTTTGGTACCAGCGGATGCGGATCATCGAGATCTATCATCATGCCAAATATTAGCTTTGTATCTTGAATAGGCTTGAAGATATTGGCAAGGTTAAGTTTTCGGACAGACGGACAGACAGACAGACAGACGGAAAGACAGACAGACAGACGGACATGAGTAAAACAATATGCCCCCGATCTATCGATGCTGGGGCATAAAAATCAGAGAAACATACAGTATTCTGTTTTATTATTCAACTGGCAGGGCATGGCTTAGCTGTGTCAAAATTTGACAAGTTTACTTTTAAGTATTGATGGAACAGGTTGCCCTTTTGATAGCAGGGGTGTGGAATTCCCATGCCCGACTTGTCCGACTCGGGCTTTTGTACTTGCAGACAAGTAAATTTTTCTAAGCCTCTTGTCCGAGGACAAGTAAATACCAGGGCAAATCTTGGAATGTTACTTAAAAGAATTAAGAGAGAAATCATCCTTATGTTCATATCATAGGGTAGAAAACATTGTTTTTAATGAAGAAAATGCTGGATACCAGCATTTTCTTCATCAAAAGGCAATGTTTTTTTCAATTTTTTCTATTTACTCTATAGTGGACAAGTTCATTTTGATCCTGGACAAGTAGAAAATCGGCTTTTACTTGTCCAGGGACAAGTGGAGAAAACTCGTATTTCCACAGCCCTGGATAGTTAACATGTGTGTTAAGTTTCAAGTGAAATTAAGCCTTCATTAATTCCAGAGATATCACAGCCTGTAAATATTTTTGCACAACAACCAGGATTTTAGTCTTTTAAGTATTTTCAGTTCTATCAAAAGTTAGTTGGTTGTTATCGATAATGCGTGCAAATTAAATGCGTGCAAATAATTGTATCATAAAACCAAATGGATTTGAGTACTTAGTGAAAGTGAATTAACACATTTTATCGTTGGGTTACCTCACCCTCGTACCTAAAATTCAGCTTGGTCAAGCTGAAGTTATGACGGTTTGGTTACCACTCCTACCGATGACTTACCACATACTTAGGACAAAAGTCACATATCATCAATCTACATCTGCAAAGAGCAATTGATTTTTAATATGTATGCAACATTGTTTTTATGTATGTTCCTAACTACGACATTGATAGTCAAACAGGATTGGTGTGAACTAATTTCATTATCAAAATGGTGTAAAGAATCAACATGCCATGCATATAAGACAAACTACAATACTAGAAAGCCATGAATGGCTTGAGTCGCTCCACAGGCTTGAAATTCTTGTAAAAGCAAACAAATGTTTTGACTAGATATTTGGGGTTCTACTGATGTTAAAAATGATTTTCAAAGTTTCAACTGAATAACCGATAGAGAAATGACCTCTGCTATTTAAAGACATATTTTTCATCAAATCAAAATAATTTTTGGCTGCATGACAATGGGTCACCCAAAGATCATACCGAAAATGTTTGATTGATATCCATCAGTTACATTCTGAGAAAATGATTTTCATAGTTTCCACTATTTAACATATTGGGAAATGACCTCCACCCATAAAATGCCTTTTTTTCATCCAATCAAAACAATTTTTGGTACACTGATAAAGGGTCACTCAAGGATCATTTAAGTGAAATTTGGTTGATATCCAAAAATTAGATTCTGAGAAAATGATTTTCAAATTTTCCACTATATAACATATAGAGAAATGACCTCTGCTAATAAAATGCTTATTTTTCATTCAATCAAAATATTTTTTGGTACACTGATAAAGGGGCACTCAAGGATCATTCCAATGAAATTTGGTTGATATCCAAACATTAGATGCCGAGAAAATGATTTTCAAGGTTTCCAGTATATAACATATAGAGAAATGACCTCCGCCAATAAAATGCATATTTTTCATCCAATCACAATGATTTTTTGTAGATTGATAAAGGGTCACTCAAGGATCATTCCAGTGAAATTTGGTTGGTATCCATCAGTTAGATTCTGAGAAAATGATTTTCAAAGTTTCCACTATATAACATAATTATGGAGAAATGACCTCCGCCAATAAAATGCATATTTTCCATTGGATCACAATGATTTTTTGTAGAATGATAAAGGGTCACCAAAGGATCATTCATATAAAATTTCATTGGTATCCATTGATTAAAATCTGAGAAAACTCACTTTTTACCATATTTGGAAATAAGCCACGCTCATTAAATCCATGTTTTTCATTGGATCAAAATTTCTTGAACAACTTTGAAAGAGGGTCACCCAAGGATCATTCCTATGAAGTTTGGTTGAAATCCATCCAGTAGTTTCTGAGGAGAAGATTTTTAAAGAAAAGTTTACGACCGCACGCACGCACGCACAGACGGACGGACGCACGACGGACACAACGCCATGACAATAGCCCCAGTGGCTTTCAGCCAGTGGAGCTAAAAACTGACGAAGCTTGCTCTGACTTAATTAGAAACCATTACATCCATAAACTAGAGGAAACGCAGGAAGAAATCCTACATAATTGCATTAACCTTCAGGAAGAAATGATCATCAGAAGAACAATCTGTCTTGATAAATGAGTTTATAGCGACTCCTTTTTCTCTGCTTTTGAAAAAATTCTTCAATATCATTATAATACAAAGTCAAAGTTCTTACTTAAGGTAGTGGACCTGTAATAGTTCCACAACATTTCGGCACTCATGAACTTTCACAATGTTGACCGAGGTTTCTTAATGAAAATCATAAGGAAACTAGGTTAACACTGTTTAAGTTCATTACTTTTGAAATGTTGTAGAACTAGCTCAGGTCAACTACCTTAAAGCAACAGAGGCAATAATTTTGAGGTTGAATCAAATATTTCAATTACAGATACACGAAAACAATGTTGTTTGTACTCATTGGAATGATCTTGTTTACATAATTCAGAGGAGTACTAACAACGTAGGATTTCATCGAGGACCTCCTAATATCTATCATATCCATTTAACTAGTGATGGGCAGATTGATCAATTATAATCGATAATTAGTTGGTTTGGGCTCCCGATTGTGATAATCAACAAAGAAATTTCATTATCAATTTATCAATTCCTTACAGAAAGCCTTTTAATATATTCTTTAAAATCAGTTAGATGGCTTAGGATGAAACTGTTGTAAATACCTTTATGTTTAAAGGCAGTTACAACTGTTTCACACTGAGACATAAAGTTGAAAAATATGCAGATAGAGATTTTAGATCATGAGTTTCACATTCTGTTCTTCAAAGGACGACACTGTATTTTAAAATTTCAAAGAAAACGATTGTACCATCGATCATTAGTTCATTTAATCCTCCAACTAAAGACGGATTATCGATTCTGATTTGAAACCGATTGCCCAAAACTACATTTAACTCTGTTTTCTGAGAACTGGACTGTCCCCCTTAAGTTAGGCCTATGTAATACAGCCTGAAATTAACCCTTATGCTGTTCACTTAGCCTTGGCAGACAGTATAGACTAAGGTCAGCCTACAAAGACGTTCATACTCATGATCTACACTTTTTGCAGAACATTGAGAAAACGTGAGCCGGAGCGGTTAAAATGTTCCAATATGGCAAGTTACCATGATTTGAAGATATAGCTTCTGCTTTTCACAAAATTATACTTACTCGCAAAACAAATGATTAGTCTATTTTTATTGTGACAAAATGTGAAGTTTTGGGAGAAATTATCTTAGAAGAGGTTATTTTGCTTGTGATTACTTTGAAATGTTGTGACGTCATTTTGTTTATTCCGCTTCCCTTTGATAGCGTAAAAGAGGGTGAAATGAACAAAAGCAGCAAGTTTATCAAATGACAATCTACAGTTAATTTTCAATAATACACTGAAAAAGCATATAAGAAAGAATGCTTTGACTCACAAAATAAAGACTTTCATGCACAACATTGATCCAAGAATAATATGATGGTTGATAAAGGAGAGTTCCTTTGGGAAGATCTCCTCAGATCTCTATCTTAGATAGGACAAATTTTCTGATTGTCTGTCAATCATGGGCTGGCATGAAAACCCAGGACTTTCTTTACACTGATAATATAACCTTTTAACCCTTTGCTGTTTAATCCCTGCTTTTTACGTGCCTGTGATTTTATGATTGAGAAAACATTGTGAAAAAAGAAGAAATTGCTTCTGACAAGCAATTTCTTCTTTTTCCACACTATTTTCCACCCTACAGAATGGTTATTTTTCAAATTAAATCCACTTTAAATTCTCGTCTGCAAAACCTTTGAATTTGGACAGATCCAAAATTTTGTAAAACAGGAAAGGGTTAAAGGACTAATATATTAACCCTTGTCATGATGAATAAAAACCTTCTAATTTTTAGCCCCCTCACCCACCATGAAATAGCCATGGGCATAATTATAGAGTGACCTTTGTCCTTGTGTGTGTGTATGTGTGTGTCCCATTCCTGTGTGGAGAATAACTTCTGCATTTATGGATGGATTTAAAAATAGCTTGGCACAGCTGATCCCTTGGGTGAGTTACACTATTGTACTACAGTTTATCAGGATAGACCCAAAATTAAGGTTGCTGCTGAAGGTCTTTTGAATTGTACTAGCTAGAGTTATGGATAGTATTCACTGCACCTCTCTAATATGAGATCTAACTACCCATTAAATGACATGTTGACAGGTATTATACTTTTATAGATAACTGATATGGATAAATCAAATCTTGAATTAAATCTAACAGCAAAGGGAAACAAATCTAAATTTCTTCAAACCAGAGATAAAGTTCTCATTTTACTACTTACCAATGAAAAGTCTTCTTCCATGTTTTATTCAAATTTTCATGAGAAAACCTTCGCATTTGTAATACCATAAATATCACATTTTTTTGCTTAAAAATGTTAGCAGCATCTTTTCTATGCCAGTCAAAGACAGAATCTGAATGTATCATAGGTTCACCCGTGGCATCCGGATGTATTGGCTTCTGGATGTCTGGAGGACACCCACCTTTTTTCTCCAGAGCATATCTTTGTCACCTTATATCCAATTTACTTGAGATTTGGCAGTTATATTCTTCTGATTAAGGAGTGCAGTGCACAAGAACCATAACTCTACCTAGCTTATTTTTTTAATTGCCCTTACTTTTATTATTGTACTTGGATCTTGGCCAGAGCATTACAAGAATACAAGCTGTGATCACGACACTTCATGGGTAGATAGATTTCATCAATAGCAAGTGCAGTGCACAAGAACCAAAACTGTATCAAGCTTTTTTTTAGTTATTGCCCTTTAATTTTTTCATACTTGGATCTTGTCCAGAGCATATCTCTAAAAGTATATGAGTTATGATCATGATAATAATATATTCCTAATTTATTCATCCTGTCTATCCACACAAAAATTGTCCTAAAGATATTCATTCAAAAGTACTTCAATTCTAGTCTAAACCCAAACTTTAAGATCAAGCTGTGTGACGTATTTTGTGACAATTTGGCACCTTGTTAAGACTATGACCACACCAGCTTATACATCTATAATACGTACCTAGTGTATTGTATGAAAACAAATATCTAACGAGGTTGGAAGAATTGAAAATTGTCGAGGCTCTGCCAAGACAATTATCAATTCTCACAACCAAGTTAGATATTTGTTTTCTAACCAACTTAGATATTTTTTCATTCAAAACACCAAGTATGTATTATCTTTATCTTATAATCTCTACTTGTCTTCTTTTCGTCCATGTTTCTAACTGAAATGTGAGTTTCTAAAAATAACCATATCATATCGATATATATCATTGTTCTAACAAGAGGACCATGATGGTCCTATATCGCTCACCTTCGTCTCTTTGTCTCATTAAATACATCAAATTTTCAAGTTGTACTTTTATGATTTGAGGCCTCTAAGGCTGTAAACAAGACAATTTTCACTAAGGTCCCTTTTCCCATGATATGACATGGATCTTTCCCATTTTCAACAGGGTTTATCCTTGTAACCTGACAAAGATTCTGATCAAGTTTCATGAAGATAGGACCATATTGGAGGCCTCTAGAGTGATAAGAGCAAAAATGTCATTATAGCCCCTTTTCCCATGACATGGCACGGATCCTTCCCATTTTCAATAGGGTTCATACTTGTGATTTGACAAACATTCTTACCAAGTTTCATGAAGATTGAATCATGTTTGTGACGTTTAGGGTGTAAACAAAAAAAATGTCATTAAGGCCCCTTTTCCCATGATATGACATGGATCTTTCCGATTTTCAATAGAGTTTATCCTTGTGACCTTAAAAAAGATTCTGACCAAGTTTCATGAAGATTGGGCCATATTTGTGGCCTCTAGAGTGTAAACAAGAAAATTGTCATTAAGGCCCCTTTTCCCGTGATATTGAATGGATCGTTTCCATTTTCAATAGGGTTCATCCTTGTGACCTGACCAACATTCTGACCAAGTTTCATGAAGATTGGGCCTTATTTGTGGCCTCTAGAGTGTAAACAAGAAAATTGTCATTAAGGCCCCTTTTCCCGTGATATGGCACGGATCCTTTCCATTTTCAATAGGGTGCATCCTTAAGACCTGGCCAACATTCTGACCAAGTTTCATGAAGATTGGGCAATATTTATGGCCTCTAGAGTGTAAACAAGAAAATTGTCATTAAGGCCCCTTTTCCCGTGATATGGAATGGATCATTTCCATTTTCAATAGGGTTCATCCTTGTGACCTGACCAACATTTTGACCAAGTTTCATGAAGATTGGACCATATTTGTGGCCTCTAGAGTGTAAACACTAAGATTGTTGACGACGGACGATGCACGACGCACGACGGACGACGGACGACGGACATTCAATGATCACAAAAGCTCACCTTGAGCACGATGTGCTCAGGTGAGCTACAAATGTAACTATGGGATATCATAAAAAATATCATACGGGATGTTATCACACGGATATGTGTATAGTTATAAGATAAAATGAAAACTATAAACTTTATAATTAAGTTCACTACCAATATAATTCTTGTTTCCCAATTTAGCCTTTTCTTGTATAGAATACAGCCAGCCGGCTGCTTAAAGGATGACAAAACAGTACAGACTGTTTGCAGATTATTATTTTCACATGCATACAAAGCAGGGTATAATTTGCAAACAGTTTGAACCGTTTTGTCATCCTTAACCCTCGTCATACTGAATAAATTTTGTCTAAAAAATTTTGCCAAAATCAAAGAACAAAAAACACTGAAAGTAGCAACTGTAGATCAATTTTTATTTGAGAAACTAAATCTATTGAAATTATGGTTTGAAAGTTAGAAACAGGTGGTGTAGACTAACATCAGACTGCACATATGTGCAGGCTGATGTTTGTCTATGGCTCATGCCAAAGCAGGAATATTCCGGGTTCAGCATGACAAGGGTTAGATTGTGTAGTAGATTGATAACAAAGAAAAAGTCAATAAAAAGGGACTGTTTTGTCAGGTAGAACTAGTCAAGGAGTGATTTATGTCTTATTTATATTTCTAGGCCTGTCTTTTTCTCATCTCAGTGAGACAGGCAAATCAAATAATGGGAAGGAAAAAACAATTAACACAGAATGATAATGAAGTTTTAGCCCTTCCTTGTCATGCCAAACCAAAGATATTTATACTTAGGTAGGAGGTAGGTGTAGACAAAGATTAAACTGGAGTCCGATCTTCCTAATATTCCATCCCACTTTCCTTTTTTAATCAGAATTTTTAAAATTCATATTTTAAAAAGAAAAACTGAATCTTGTCCTTATTCAAGTTAGAAAGTTAATTACGATTTTAAAACCCTTGGAATAAAATAAGTGTAATCATATCACAAGTAATTATCAAGTTTTTCATTAAGAGGCCATGACAAGCTAGAAATATTTTTTACAGGGCCATTCAAGGCAATGTCACGCGAGATCCCATTTTTCTTCACAAAAGCATTACCATGGAAACACGCACAATCATGAGTTGATTCATCATAAATTTTGAGCCCTCGATTTCCAGATACGGTTCAGAACAAACATGCTTCTTGATGATTCCACGCGATATTGAATGAGAGTAAACAGTGTATAGTGCAGCCCCATTATTGCCTGAATTTATCCCATATTTACATGCTAATCAATTGATTTGGCTTTAACCCATCTTTAGCTTGATTAGACTTTGTCATGAATTTTCTCTGATAGAACAATAACACTGTAATTAGCTTCAAAGGCTCTCTAGAAACTCAGGATCTACTTGTTTGATTAATACTTGCAAAATTGGATCAAAATATTGCCATAGATTGTAAACAATATATCTAAAACTTGTACTTCTTAATTGAAATTATGTTTAAAATAAATAGCCAATAATTTGGACATGTCAACGAGTTGGGCTTAATTATTTTTCACCACAATGACAAAGTAGAAAGATGGTAGTGTGGTCTAGGATCAGGCTGCAAATTTCATAGAAAAGCAGTGGTGCTTACAAGGCGACTATACTCCTATCTAACCAATTTCACTTTGCTCTACTAGGTTCCTACCGCATTCCTTATAAGATGTTCTGAACTAGTACAGTAAAATTTGTTTTAAGCGACCACTTAAGAGACCACCAAAAAGTGGTCGCTTATGAGAGTGGTTGCATAATTCAATATTTCAGAATATATTAGACAAGTCATTTTGATGCCATATTTAGATTGTCCCACAATTCTTACTGAATCTTATGATGTGCAAGTCCAATAAAATCGTCTTTTTGAGACGATTCTAATGGGTTCCAACAACATAGGATTCAATTAAAAACCCTTTTTTGTTTAAGTCCACTATTTCAGAGATTTCCCTTACTGGTCGCTTGATTAAAGTGGTCGCTTTATAGCAGTGGTCGCTTGACCAATATTGACTGAGAAGGGTTGAATAAAAGATTCATCAGCTCAGGTTAGAGTAGCTTGAAGACAAATTAGTTAAATGAAGCTTTTCTATAAGCTCACTCAATGTCCATTAGCAAATTTAACCTACTCACCAATAGATAGTCCCTTTTTAAGGCAGTTTTTTATTTTTCTGAAAATGCCTCATTCCAAGTTTATCATTACTTTAATTTCCATCATGCAAAATATAATCCCTTTCAAATTTCTTTGAAATCAAAGTACTGCATGTACCTTACCTGACTGATTGTCAGTCAGTTATATACTTTTGAAAAATCTTTTTTAAACTTAAGCTGGCTAACTCATGGTGTAAACTTAGATTAAAATGCATGTATGTGTTAGGCTGATCTTTGTCTTTGACTCCTGCTGAGACAAAAATATTCAAGATTCAGCATGAATAGAAACTCTAATTAATTTCATTGAAAGAAATGAAAGAAATTTTTTAAACAAAGCGAAAAATGATAAATGCAGAAAAATCATCAGGATCAATCAGACTGGCATGCCTTGACTTTAAAGAAATCTGACCGTGTTGTTCTCAAAGGATTCAAGAATTCTAACATGAGCATCGCCTAACAGTGCCAATGCTAGGCTGCAGGTGCTAGATACTGAAAAAAACAAGATGTGTTTGTGAAACACGAATGCCCCCGGAACAGCATTTTTTTTTAAAGTTTGACCTTGACAGATGACCTTGACCTTGCCACATGACCTTGACCTTGTCACGTGACCTTGACTTTTGTGTACAGCTTTGTATGTCAAATACTTTTGGAGAAAAGACAAAGGTTAAGTTTTCGGGTTAAGTTTTTGGACAGACGGCCAGATAGACAGACGGACGGCCGGATGGACAGACAGACGGACTGACAGACGGACAGACAGACAGACGGACATGAGTAAAACAATATGCCCCCGATCTCTCGATACAGGGGCATAAAAATAGTCAAAAAAGGGACACAACTCTTCCAAAAATGCTTTCAGAGTTATCCCATTGATAGTCTTGATAGCTCTCATGATGGTGAACATGCACACGAAGTTTCATTAAGATAAATTCAATAAGAATAGAGATGTGACTATGTAAAAGTTTTATAACATGCCTTCATTTCTCCAACGCCAATGTGAATGACGCCGAGGCGATGACCTCTGTTTTTTTCTTTTTTTTTTTTTCCCCAAAAACAGCCAATCTAACAAGATATACAATGAAATTACCTTAAATAGTTTAGAACATATATTGTCAGTTTTCTTCTCAAACCTCATAACTACAGCTTGTATAAAGCTGTAGTTATGAGGTTTCTGAAGAAAATTGACGAATTATGATAAAAACATATTTTTACAGCTTAATTCATTCTGAGAGATATTTATAAGACACAGGACAGCAGGGGAAGTATAATTCTTCTAGAATAATTCATGTGATCTCATAAAAACAATATCTCTATTGTTATATGGGTTTCATCTCCAATTCCTCAAAATTCATTTATCATCTCAGAACTGTCAGCGGAACTTTTTTCTTCCTAGAATAATGAAATATTTTAGGAAATAAATCTCGCACCTAAACACTTATCACTAAATGTCAACAAATGGTCATGAAAAATGTATCAAGCAATACTAGGAGCTAACAGCAAAATATCAAGAAATATTGTTCAATGTTCTTGGATTTACGCAAATAAAAAGATTTGGTTTATAAAGATATCTAATGACAGTTCGGGGAACTTAAGTTCTCAAAATGGTTAAAGAACTAGATGCTGTCCTTAAATTTACAATTCCGGAAATATGGAATTCTTCAACTGTCAAAGACGAGCTGTGTAAACAAGAAATGCAGTGTCCATGGTCTAGAGGTAGTCAGCCTTGGCCTCTTGACCCAAAGGTCCTGAGTTTATATTCCTGAAAGCGGCTATAGTGATCTTGGTTCTTTCAACACATTCAGCGTGAGTACTGGTGAATTTTCTAGAAAGCGGTTCGGGAGTGATTAATCTCACTTGTAAGAATGCAACTTTTAATTCTATTGTCATTGATAACTTTTCTAAAATCTAGATGCTCTGTTTGTTTTGATTGTTTTGTATTGGCTTTAGCGTCACTTTCAACATCATTGTAACTTCTGGGGTATCCGTGTCTGTGGCACAATTCTAGTTTCCCAATGAAACCCTAGGTTGTGGGTGCTCATTTGAATCATCTCCTTGAGAAAATTCAAATGAGTACCATCAGTAAAGTGTTTATGAGAGTATAATTTAAGGTAGTGGAACCATAATAGTTCCGCAACATTTTAGAACTCATGACTTTTCACAGTGTTAACAGAGGTTTCCTAATGAAAAACACTGTTAAAGTTCATAACTTCCTGCACATTGTAGAACTATTACGGGTCTACTACCCTAAATATTTTGATTACTAAATCCAAAGTTCTGGCTCTATCTGTACCTCTGTAATGAGGAAAGAAAAACTATCAAGCAGTTGAAGTTCGGAGACAAACCAGACAACGTTATATTCTTTTCCTGGTAAAAAAGATGAAGCCTTATGACCCAATATGGAAACCCGCTGTCATCAGCCTAATTATCAAATTAGCACAGTGTTTCATTACAGGGGGTCATAACTTCATAAACTATCACAGGGACCAAAGTCTGGGTAATTATTTCTTGGAGAAATTAGTCTCTTTTCATTGGTTGAAGGATCGAATTACTGTACAAAATCTACAAGAGGCAAAATTTAATCTTCACAGTTTGGTTTGTTATAGAATTATTCTTCTCAAAGGTTCTTCATTAACTTTTGAGCTCCTATTTCCATTTTACAGTAGGGTGCATAGACTGAGGTCATAACTTTAAAGTGCCTTGCTACACACCTTACCTTTGCCAGGATTTGAACCACAATCCAATGAGCTAATCAAAGATGAGATGTGATCAGAGTGCCTTACTCTAATGTCATGCTGTATAAAACTTACCTTTGTAAAACTACATTGAGATGAGAGTGCTGAAAGCACTGAATGCTCTAATTGTGACTCAGTACTTATTTCAAAAAACATTATTTTAAATTTTTCTGGTTTAAAAAGTGACATAAGAAGGTATATACTAAGATCAGACTGCACATATGTGCAGCCTGATCTTAGTCTATAACTTCTGCCAAAGCAAGAATATCCCTGGTACAGCATTACAAGGGTTAAAAGAATAGGCAAACATGATAAATTCATAAGAGGCTCAATGTCTGGCTTGTTGGGCGAGTGGTTAACATGCTCGACTCGTAACCTGGTTATTGCGGGTTCGAGCCCCACCCGGAGGTGGGTAATGTATTTGGACAGGACACTTCACAGACAGGGCCCAAGTCCACCCAGCTTTAAAAGTGGGTAGCAGTGGTTAGAACCCATTGCCCCTCTCTCTAAATGCAGGATTATATCTGGACTAAGTTAGGACCACAATGGACAATGGTCATTTGACCCCTTATTGTGCTATCCTTGAGTAAAAAAAAGACAAAAAAAACCCAAAACAACTGAGCATGCAGATAAAGATGACATGGAATTTGAAGACTAGAAAGCCATGAATGGCTTGTGTCGCTCCACAGACTTGAAATTCTTGTAAAAACAAATAAATGTTTTGACTAGATTTTTAGATATTTGGGGTTCTACTGATGTTGAAAATGATTTTCAAAGTTTCAACTATATAACAAATAGAGAAATGACCTCCACTCTTAAAAGACATATTTTTCATCAAATCAAAATAATTTTTTGGAAGAATGATAAAGGATCACCAAAGAATCATACTAATGAAGATTGATTGATATCCATCAGTTACACTCTGAGAAAATAATTTTCAAAGTTTCCACTATATAACATATAGAGAAATGACCTCCGCCCATAAAATACATATTTTTCATCCGATCACAATAATTTTTGGTAGACTGATAAAGGGTCACCCAAGGATCATTCATGTAAAATTTGGTTAATATCTATCAGTTACATTCTGAGAAAATGATTTTCAAAGTTTCTACTATATAACATATAGAGAAATGACCTCCGACCATAAAATGCATATTTTTCATCTGATCACAATAATTTTTTGATGACTGATAAAGGGTCACCCAAGGACCATTCATGTAAAATTTGGTTGATATCTGTCTGTTAGATTCTGAGAAAACCATTTGCAAAGTTTCCACTATATAACATATAGAGAAATGACCTCCGCCCATAAAATGCATATTTTTCATCTGATCACAATAATGTTTTGGTAGACTGATAAAGGGTCACCCAAGGATCATTTATGTAAAATTTAATTGGTATCCATCAATTAGAACCTGAGAAAAATCACTTTTTACCATATTTGGAAATTAGCCACGCCCATAAAATCCATGTTTTTCATTGGATCAAAATTTCTTGAACAACTTTGAAAGAGGGTCACACAAGGATCATTCCTGTGAAGTTTGGTTGAAATCCATCCAGTAGTTTCTGAGGAGAAGATTTTTAAAGAAAAAGTTTACGACCGGACGCACGGACGGACAGACGCACGACGGACACAACGCCATGACAATAGCCCCAGTGGCTTTCAGCCAGTGGAGCTAAAAAACCATCCTGTGTATAGAAAATATTGTGCCAAATGGAGGAATTGATTGTTTTAGGCATTCACTTCTTTTTTCAAAAATATTATCTAGTATACATTTTGGGGAAATCAAAGTCCTGAAAGTGTTTAAGAATTGGTTACATTATGAAATTCTAGTTATTTCTGTTTTCATATGAAATTTTGATACACATTAATAATGTTCTAAGCTCAATCTAAAACATGAGAAAATTTGAAATAACCAATTTCATTTCCATAGCAACAATCTAAAACTGACATAGACAAATGAGACTTTAAAACTACATAAAAATGAAATGATTTTTACAGAGACTATCAAAGGCGATCAAATGGTTTTGTTTTAATCATTGTCATGCTGAACCCAGAATATTCCTGTTTTGACAGGAGGTATAGACAAAGATCAGCCTGCACCTATGTGCAGTCTGATCTTAGTCAACACCACCTGTTTGTCCCCTTTATCCTCACCCTTGGATTCTAGGGCTTTCAGTACTTTGATATGAATGCAATTCTGAAAGAGGATTTTAATTCAGCAAGACAAGGGTTAAGCTTAGCTGTTTTTGGAGAAAACCCCAAGGTATTGCTGTAGCCTTGGTGTAAATGTCATGGTCATTGTCTTCGTTGCCGTCAAGCAAAATCTTTGACATTTTGTGAAATCTCTTGTTCTAATGAAAGCATTCACTTGAAACTTGGCACATATGTTCACCTTCAAAAGAGCAACTTATATTGTCAAGGGGGGTCCATCAAGATGCATTTTGTGCAAATTATGCCCCTTTTTTCACCTTTGATTTTTAGAATCCAGCACTCAACAGCCGATCTTTTATAGAGGATTCGAACTTCCCTTCACAAAGTATTCAAAACCAATCAGTATTTTGAAGATGTGATTATTAAACACCATGGTCCTCAAAACTGTCAAAATTTTGAACCAGTGGTTAATATAGGTATACAGAATATGGTTAGTTGTAATTTCTCTTGGCGCAACTATTTTTTACAACTGCTGCTTTACACTTCATGTGATCTTGACTAATGACTTACTTTTTAAAATGCCATTTCAAAGTTAAAGCGAGTAATAAAGTTTTGATTTCACACAAATTTGACCTTGAAGAATTACCTTGACTCATAACCTTTAATTGCTACCAACATGCATATAAAAACCACAGGAAAGGTCTTGTTAAGCAATTATCATGCCAAATTTGAAGATTCTGTCACTGTCCATTTAAAAAAAAGCCAATTTAAAGGTTTTGTATAAAAAATGAATTATCGAGAAAACAAGGCTTTTCCCATTGACTGATGAGCTAGAAGTTGGAATCCATTTCAGCCCTCACATAAGCAATACACATGTTAACTATATCACATACCAATTCAAAGATATGGCCATTGGAAAAGTTTTAAATTTGACCTTCAAAAATTAATGACCTTCACCAATCGCCTTGAACTTTGTATCTACAGGTATAAAAGACAACAGGAAAGGTCTTGTCACATACAATTATCATGGGAAATTTGAAGACTCTATCACTTTCCATTCAAAAGATATTGCCAATGTTAAAGGTTTTGATCAGATGACCTTGACTTTGAAATCTATTGAGCCGCTGTCATAGAGCAGTTGGTAGCACATCAGACTGTCAATGTAGAGGTCCCATGTTCGATCCTCGATGGTGGCACTCATTCGTTCCGCCTATTTGTCTCTCACCAATGGTTTGATAATCGTAGACCTATGTGAGATAGCAGCTGGAGACTAGGAAAGGATGTGATGGTTGTACTGGCGAGAGAAATACCAGGAATCCATTGTTAGGTGCTTCAGCTGCCTCTACTGAAAAAATGTTGAAAGCGGTGTTAAAGTCCATCCAATCAATCAATCAATTAAAATCCATTGACAGGTTTATTGTTAGCAATACACATGCTATATTACTTACCATTCCAAATTTTAATGGCTTTTAATCAGAATTCAATATTTTGACTCTTTGATTGTATACAAATGCACTGTAATCACAAGTCACAATAGCCTTTTAGAGTAATAAATTAGTTTATATTTCACACAAATTTCTCCTTCAAGAATGATATTGACCTATGACCTTGCTGCTTCCCGGCATCAAAAGAACAGTCTTGTCACAAACAATATTCATGTGAAATATGAAGTCTCTATCACCAATTGTTCAGAATATAGGGCCAATGTAAAAGTTTTAGAATTGTAAAGAAGTGACGTTGAAAATGTGACCATGACTTTTTTATCCACTAAAAGGTGTTGTCAGAAGCAATCCCCAAAACAACTAACTACATATACTATTCTAAAGTCATGGCCAGTGTAAAAGTTGCAAATATTTAACCCTGTCGGACATGGAAGAGTCCATCAATAGTATATTTACTACTAAACTAGTGCATGAACTGTAAGGAAAAGGCCAAGACAATTATTGTGTTTAGTATTAAAGTGCCAGTTTAGCATGCACATAATCGAGCATCCCCCATTTTTTTTTTTTGACATTCAGCAATATTTCCTTTTCTTATCTTTTTTATGTTCATACTTAACATTTTATACATACTAATTTTTCGCATACATTCACTTTAAAATGTATACAGTTTCTTTTAATTTTGAAGTTGTTTAAAATTTTGTTGTCTTTATGACATACATTTTTGTTATCAAACTACTAAACAGACCTATATATAAGGGGTATTTTGTTTTCAAATTTGAATATTTCATAAGTTCTTTCTAAAACACTATGTTGTTGGCACTCATTTGAAATGTCTCATCGAGACAATTCAAATGAGTACCCAGAACAAAGAGTTTCATTGTGAAATAAAGATTTTAGACTGAAGTTACCCCCTCTTATTTGAACCCATACTATATCTCCAGTTGTTTCTCTTAATGAAAAAGGATGAAGCCAAAAATAACAGGTTTGGTCATAAAACTGTATCTTTCAAGGTTTTATAAAAGGCAGTTGTCAGATTTAGGAGTCTCTAAATTATATATCAGAGGGTTTTTAAGACAGTTCTGCTGTGGATGCCCATTTAGAACTCGATACTGATCAATATTTCACACCCACAGGCAGGTATTATCAATACTTAAACATGTTTAGTCTAGATCGTCTAGCTTATTAACCCATTTCCAGCTTTAGGTAATGAAATTCATAAAAATCTGCATGAAGATTCTTAGAAGTGTCCTTTTAAACCTCAAAAAGATGTGTTTGCTTGACACCATTGTCCCCACCACTGCTACTCAGTTGGTAAGGCACCGGACTTCAAAACAATTGACGTTTGACCGTGTGGGTTCAATTCCCGGGCTGACACACTAATAAACTAATCGTCTTTCAGATGAGACGTTAAATGGAGGTCCAGTGAGACGGTGCTTTACACCGAGTACGTTAAAGAACCATGGCGGATCCTTACACTATCCCCAGTACCAACTTACTGTCTTCTGAGGGCGTAGCTCATATAGACATGTGCTACAGTAGCGACAATAAATAAACAGAAATACACACACACAACTGCCATATTTTGAAAAAAGTAGTTTGATATCAAAAGCACAGGAAAATTCAAAACTGTAATCAATAGCAGAATGCAGAACTAAATCTAGTATAAAGTTTAACTTTTCCACACATTTGACCTTAAAATTTCCTCTACCTCGACTGATGACCTTGAAGTTGGTACCAACAGAAAGGTCTCATCACAAGCTACACACATATGAAATATGATTAATCGAGATTTATCACTTACAAATCAAAAGTAATTACAAAATGTTTGAAGTTTTTGGAGGAACAAATGGATGCACAGATAAACAGACAAAGAGACAGGACAAAAACAGTATGGCCCCTGTCCGGCTTAAGGTGGGTGTATGAAAATACCCAGGGGTCCAGATAAGCCTGTCTAAAATTTTTATTT
The DNA here is from genome assembly GCA_948146395.1 of Fragum whitleyi. Classification (NCBI taxonomy): domain Eukaryota; kingdom Metazoa; phylum Mollusca; class Bivalvia; order Cardiida; family Cardiidae; genus Fragum; species Fragum whitleyi. The sequence continues at coordinate 17,252,404 of OX411548.1, read as the reverse complement.
CACAATGAAACCTTATGTTGTGGGTATTTACTTGAATCGTCTTGCAGATAAGTTTCAAATAAATACTAATAACATAGGGTTTTAGTAAGGAACATTGAAATATCTTTTTTTGAAAACCAAAAACCCACTCTATCTCTAGATCTGAATACCAATTAATAGATGCAGCTAAGATCTATACCATGTCAGATGCAAAACCTCAAACTTCTCAATGAGACCAATCCAATTAGTTCCAACAACATCACATTCAGTAATAATACTTTTTTGAGTACCATCATTCACTGTGTGCAAGATAAATGATTTTTTTAAGGGATTCCTCTATTATAACAATTCTAAAGTGAAAGTAATCCATACACATATCCAAGGGTGGCCTGACTTGGAATTCTGACCTCCGAAGGAATTTAGGAAAAATGTAGTCATTAAGTCAAAAGTCTGAAAAATCAAAGTAACATTTGGTCATAATGGGCACATAAAATGTGACTACACCTTTTTCATGTCATTTTGCACACCCTCTGAGGAATATCATCAAAACTGGCTGCATTAATAATGGATCCCTTGGAGAATTGTCATATCTCAAACAAGAGATACTGTACAAAATTTCTTCCCTGGTGTCTAAATTGTACTCAATGTCATAGCCCAATCTAAAGGAATCAAACACATTCTTTAAAAGGCAAAACCAAAAACTTCACAATATTGGCCATGGGGCATGAATAAAACCTTCTGTCTCAGACTGATTAAAACTGACAGAATGAGAGATGGGAGCAATTTTCTTCATTTTCATGGAGTTTTCAACAAAAAAAAGGTATTTGATTTTTTCCTCCCTTTCATGCTTTGACAAGTTCTAGCCTTCTCAAATTGGCCTTTAAATTAATCAGTTGTATGTAAGTCAAGGGCGTAGCTACCATTATGCACATTACCCAAGTGCGTAATTGAAATAAATTGTCTTTCAAAAAATATTGTTGATCAATAATTGTAATGTCAAAACCACAGCTTATTTTAAGCTGTAGTTACAATGTTTTGATTATTCAACATTACTCAAATCATTAAAAGGGCACTCATTTTTTGTCACAGTCCACATATCGCATGTACCCTATATATTCTTTGGTGGTAGCCTTCTGAGTGCATATAAATTTCAAAATCCTAGTTACGTCTATGAAAGTACAATGAGTCAAAACAGGGCCCTTACAGGGACAATCCTAAGATGTGTAAAAACCAGCAATTATCATCTACGGAGGCTAGGAGAGGATGTAATGGTAGTACTGGTGTGAGAAATTCAAGAAATCTACAGCCGCCGCAATAAAACTGAAAGATTGTTGAAGTAGCGTAAACCCCATTCAAAGAAATCAAACAAACGTTCTACATATTATGTAATATCAAAGGTACAGAAAAGAAGGGGATAAAGCATGATTAAAATATTTATTTCTTACCCAACCCTATGTTGTGGGTACTCAATTGAATCCTCTCAGTATATAACTTTTTCATTCTTTCAAAAAATAATTCAAATGCACTCACTGCAGCTCTATTTTAACAGTGATTTTATAGCACTGATTCCATTAAAGGATAGGGTTTTCATAAAGCTGACAGCTTCAGTTAATAACTAAAGAACTTTTTTCATAAGCTTTGTAAGGTATAATAAGTCATTACCTTTCTAATTACAGGTTTTCAATCACCCATCAGGTGTAATAAGTATCTTACCTGTACAGGTGATTCCATCATGATTGAGTCGGTATCCACGGTAACAATCACATGCAAATCCAACATCATCAATCTCTCGACATTTCTGATCGCAAAAATTCTGCTTACAGTGACCTGAAAATAGAAAAAAAGAAAAGTTTAAAAAAGAGTATTATAAACTAAAATCTGTAAATTCTTTAACATTCATCTAAGCTTAGTAACAATTAAAATTAAAAGGTGGAAGAGATTCAAACATTAAAGCAAAAGTAAATTTGATCTTTCAAAATCCTTTTAAAGCACTTATTGTTAAAAATATTAACGGAATTGATCTATGTTGAACAAACACGAAGTTACCAAATGAGCCTGTGCCTGACATTTCTAACAATGTGCCATATGCCCGAAGAAGAAACAATGAACAGCCTGGACATTTACAATGTGCATTTATAAGATTACCCAACTGTCCAAATGCACTTTGAGACCTTATCATTCTACAAATTGCACAGTAAAGACTCTGGTCAGACTGTGCCGATGCACAGGCTGGCCAGTGTCTTTGCTTTGTGCACATTTGAAATTGTTGGAAATGTCAATTGTTAAATTTTTGGACAATAATTCAGATTGAATCCCATACTTCAATGTTTCATTTCTATTGTGTTCGCCCTCTGAATGTCTATTTCTTATACATATTTCTCAAAGCAATGAAAAGCAAAATGTCTATGCACATTGTTTACTAAGAAACCCCACTTCAAATGTCTAAATTTTAGAAAATTTTCAAAACTTATTCTCTAATTTAAAATTTCCTCAAACAATCATTTATTCATAAGATTGTTTAGAGGAAATTCACCTCAGATTAAAGGTAAAAGGGCCTAAGAGACATCAATTTTAATGATTTTTTTAAATCAGAAAATACATACTAAAATAGGCTCCCTGACCATGTTATGTTTAGCTCCCGTGAGCATCTATTAGGAGAAATACAGTATTTCTTAAAAAGGCAAAATTTAGGGAGCTATGAGTCAATTCTACAATGCTGGATTTCCCATGGTGCTTTTGGCAATAAATCTTTACGAAATGAACTGAAAGCGTCACTTAAGGTCAATTTAATTTCAGCTCCTTGGACTGTAAAATGTAATCAAGTTATAACCCTATAATCACTGCAGTGGGACAGAGCCTGACACCAGATAAAATTAATGTCTTTGACAGAGTCAGTTCAATTTAGCTTTCTGCTAACTTCAACTGTACATAATTTGTATATTTGATATATTTCTGTAGTGGTAATATAGTGAGGGCATAATAACTTGAACGTGACCTTTATTTAGAATAATTTATTAGGCTGATGATACTTCCGCATGTGGCAATCAAGCATAGAAATTCCGTTCTAGCGCACAAATTAAAGGCATGTGGGGATGACTAGCATAACAATATACTATGCACCTAGTCATGAAGCAGACATGCCAATTTAAAAAAAAGAAAAACCAAGAGGACCATGATGGTCCTAGATCGCTCACCTGAGTCTATTTGATCCCTGGGACATCACATCAATTAAATAGGCATATGTCAACAAGGAGACAATTTCTACATAAGATCAATACCATGGAATGTTTTCAGCCAAGGGCAAGAAGGATATGCCTTTTCACTCTTTGATTCTATGTAAAAAGGGTTGCACCCGAGTAGAGCCCAAATGTGACCCCAGGGCCTTCGTTGATATGAACAAACTTGGTAGAGGTCCATTAGATGATAATACATACATAATATGAAAGCTGTCTGCCTTCTGGTTTCAGAGAAGAAGATTTTGGAAGGTTTTCCTATTTTCACCCATCAGACTCAGATAAGCTAAGAGGGATGTGCCGGAGTGGAGCCCAAATATGACCCCAGGGTCTTGATATGAACAAACTTGGTAGGGGCCCACTAGATGATGCTACATACCAATTATGAAAGCTGTCTGCCTTCTGGTTTCAAAGAAGATTTTTTGAAGATTTTCATATTTTCATCCTTTTTGTTAAGGGTAAAGGGAAAGTTAAGGTGGATTTCATTTATTTGAACAACTTTGGTAGAGCTTGACCCAAGAAAGATCCCTACCAAGTTTCATCAAGATTGGCCCACTGGTTTAGGAAGAGAAGATGTTTTAAGAAATTGTGGACGACGCACGGTGCATGACACACATTCTACGATCACAATAGCTCACCTTGAGCACTTCATGCTCAGGTGAGCTGAAAAATGCTTCGGTATGTGTATTACTGTGATTTCATTTTATTTCCAATATAAAATCATAAAATTGAAACAAAAGAATTTTTCATCTGCGTCTAAAGATTAATAGGTAGGAGACCCAATATATATGAATTGATACCCCATATTGTTCATGTGAGTGATCAAACATCGATGTTACAGTAAAAGCATGGGCGGTAATGAGTTTACAGAACTAACACATGCATTCCGACTTTATGATAGGATTTGGACTTTACAATTGGATTCCGCTGGTAAGTCATGTTTTATAGAAAGAAAAACACCGATATTTAATTTATTTCAATCACAAATGCCAGGTTCATAGAAAATGCTACTTTTGATGGCTAATATCTTGATCTTCAATCCTTATACTTACTGCTTAATTTTATTTTGAGAAAAGCTTGAACCAGATTGATAGAAAATTTAGAAATGTCTCAAAATTCAGCAAGATGTTTGAAACAAAGTTCAAATTCTGAACTAGAACTAAGATAAATGACATGTAGATAAAATGAACATATTGTTATGCATCATAAGGGGAGCTAACTCACTTCAGAGAGAGCACATATTAGGGTAGTGGACCGGTAATAGTTCTGCAATGTTTTGGAAGTAATGAACTTTAGGCCAAAAAAAAAAATACCTGTGTTTCCGGTGACCCGACCGACCCTGTCCCGTGGGTGCCGGTCGTAAAACTTTTTTTCACGATTTCCAAGCCGTATTTTTTTTTTACCGATTTTTTGTGCGCGGGGTTAAAAAAAGGTTACCGGGAAATGATCCCGGGTTATCATGTTTGATAAGAGTGATAAAATCCGGGAAAAAATATGTTGGTTCCCGCCTTCATATTATATTATAGCGAATACGACGGGAACCAGTCTACTTAGACACCGGTTTATATCATTCTTTGAATTTCAAAATGGCAGCCGCCATACTCTCTGTGAAATTAAACAAATGTTCCCATTTTCCGGGTGTCAAGTCGCTTAATTCGTATCGTCATGCGATAACAGTTACACAAATATGGAAAACGTATCACCCGGAACCAGAAAAAGGAACCACAATGGTTGCCTTAGGACGAACGGAGGAAGGAAAGGTGAGTTTGACATCGAGTTTCGAAAGGCAAAATGAATTTAAATGACAGTAGAGCTTAAAATGAGCCCTTCCGAAAGGATATGGCCTGCTCCTGTCTTTAAGAAATGTAGAATGAATTTTACTGACAGTTGAGCTTAAAATGAGCCCAATCGAAAGGATAATGGCCTGCTCCTGTCTTAAAGAAATGTAAAATGAATTTCACTGGCAGTAGAGCTTAAAATGAGTCCATCCGAAAGGATATGGCCTGCTCCTGTCTTAACCCTTTCCCAAACGGCAAAATATTAGGGTGGTCCATTTCAAAAGCTAATACAGCCATAAAATATCTATGGAAAAAGACTGGATTTAGTGTAAAATATGGCATAGAAAACATTGAGGCAAAAGGAGAGACTGATGGTCATCAGAGGTTTCTTCTTTTGCCTTCTTTTGCATTTAATGTATATATCAGGAACATGAAAACCGGGTCTTGTTTGGGAAAGGTTTAAGAAAGGAGTTTTAATGGGACAGATCTAATATTTTGAATTTTGCAAGGGGGGGGGGGTGGTTAATGAACATCCATTTTAAGTCAAAGTCAATTTTTCTTGAATTTCTTTTTGAAAATATTTTGGTGTTCGTATATGGAATCTACAAACTGCCAACACAACCACATTTTATTTTGTTCCGGGTGGGGCATATTTAAAGGAATCCATACCATGTCTGCTTGTATGCATCAATATGAACTTGTGTCCCCCTTGGAAAATCAATGCATTTGTTAATAATGCCCATCTAATATATTTCCATTGACCATTTCCTATGCTCAGGTGCTTTCTTTTTTTTTTTTTTTAGAAAAGTTCCAATACATTTTGCCGGGTTTTCCCTTGAATTTTCCTAGAGGGGTCATTTATATGCCCCCCCCCCCAGTCTAGGGGCCATGCCCATTGTAACATTGTTTCTTCATGTCCCTGCTGATAATTTTTAGAGGGTCATTTCAGTTAAAACTATAAAGCAAAACGCACAATTCTGTGCACCAGGGAAAACCCTGTTTCGTCATATGAAGTTGAGCCTTTCCCAAACAAGACTGGCTTTTGACTTCAATGAATTAGAGGGGACAAGAAAACATTGTAGAAAATGCTGATGATTGGCATTCTCAACTTTTTCATTTTTTTCTGTGATATAATCTAATCTTTCATCATGTGGTCCATTTTTTTCCCACAGGACGGCACAGTTTTGTCACCAGAGCTTACTGTAGGAGACATAGCGTCTTTCCAGATGAAATATTTGGATTTTGAATGCCAATCAACTATTGATCCTGATAGAGAAGAACTTCAACAGGTCATCAATAAAACTACCAAAAAGACAGTCAATGCCTTTCAGCTGCTAATGGCAAAAGGACGAGATTACCCTGCTCTTAAAAAGCCAAGGTATTTAAAATTAAGCACCTACTATTAGTAGCTTTGTATTTGACAGCATTTTATATAGTACACACATGTGTCGATATCACATTCATGAACCAAGAAAATCTTTTGAATTTCAATTTAATGCATCAGGTGGTATTAAAAATAAAAAGGGATCTTTGTTTGCTCTAAAAGTAAAATGTGGTACAAATAAGAACTGTATCGGTGGTTCTAATATTACCCACATTGAATCGATATTTTAAGTGAAAATTTTACTGAACAATATCTAAATTTTTAAACTAATCTTTATGCCCCTTTATCGAAAGATTGGGGCATATTGTTTAACAGTTATTGTCTGTCTGTCCGCTCTGTCAGAAACTTAATGTTGGCCTTTTCGGGGCATTTCATTTGTGTCACACAAACATCTTTTTTTTTTAACTTTTAGTACTACTAAAAGTTTAAAATAAAAAGATGTTTGTGTGACACAAATGCCCCCGAAAAGTTAAAGATGGATTTATATTGTATTTTTTAAAAAAAATGTTGAAAGGTTATGTCTGGCCATATTAAACAATGTTTTCTTCCCTTCTTCAGCTCACAGACATCCAACCTGAATAGGAAAGATGAGCTTTTCAATGATCTTGTGAAAGAGTTCAAGAAAAAGGTATTAGATTTCCCAAAAAATGCTGCCAACACAGAAGGGGCTTACATTGTACAGGTAATTTACTTTCAGTTGTTAGACTAATGTCAGAAGTCAAATACGGAATCTGGAAACCTACAACTTACACTGCCGACACTAGAACAGCTAAAGCATGAGCTCAACAAATCTCCAAACTACTCAAAAATTTTGTCATCTGATATTTAAGAGCAAAAATAACTAGCAGGTTTCAAACTCTTTGCTGTTTTAATATGGCACTGATTGTGGGTAATAATTATAGATATTCGAGGTAGTAAACAGATCATGTTATTGGTTAATAATATTACACATTTAGCCAATATCTAAAAAAAGCTTATTATTCTTTCAGATGAAAACAATTTTACAGGTAATTCATAAACTTGGTGTTGTTTATCTGGTATTGGTAATGGTGATGGCTATTTTCTATATAATCATATGCATGTATTCAGACTAGAGTAGTTCATGTAAAATTCATAGTACTAATTTTATATTTTCAACCCATTCACAAACAGCATGATTTTAAATCCAATTTGGAAAAAAATGCATATTTGATATTTATACTAAATTTAGAATGTAGAAAATATTGTTTTATAACAGTATTGACAAAGTGGTCAAAAGAAGTTAATGTTTGTGATTGGGTTAAAGCAATATATATCTTTTTTGGCACTATGTAGCCTAGCTGTAATTTAATTGCTTGCACATCCCTCTTTGCGGCTATATGTTGAGCAGTGTGGCTTCAGCTCCCTTTTTAGCTCCACTGGCTGAAAGCCACTGGGGCTATTGTCATGGCGTTGTGTCCGTCGTGCGTCTGTCCGTTCGGTCGTAAACTTTTCTTTAAAAATCTTCTCCTCAGAAACTACTGGATGGATTTCAACCAAACTTCACAGGAATGATACTTGGGTGACCCTCTTTCAAAGTTGTTCAAGAGATTTCGATCCAATGAAAAACATGGATTTAAGGGGCGTGGCTAATTTCCAAATATGGTAAAAAGTGTGTTTTCTCAGATTCTAATCAATGGATACCAATTAAATTTTACATGAATGATCCTTGGGTGACCCTTTATCAGTCTACAAAAAATCATTGTGATCGGATGGAAAATATGCATTTTATGGGCGGAGGTCATTTCTCTATATGTTATATAGTGGAAAATTTGAAAATCATTTTCTCAGAGTTTAATCGATGGATATCAACCAAATTTCATTGGAATGATCCTTGAGTGACCCTTTATCAGTCTACAAAAAATCATTGTGATCGGATGGAAAATATGCATTTTATGGGCAGAGGTCATTTCTCTATATGTTATATAGTGGAAACTTTGAAAATCATTTTCTCAGAATCTGATGTTTGGATATCAACCAAATTTCACTGGAACGATCCTTGAGTGACCCTTTTTCAGTGTACCAAAAATTATTTTGATTGGATGAAAAATAAGCATTTTATTGGTGGAGGTCATTTCTCTATATGTTATATAGTGGAAACTATGAAAATCATTTTCTCAGAATGTAACGAATGGATATCAATCAAAAATTTTTGGTATGATCTTTGGGTGACCAATTATCATGCAGCCAAAAATCATTTTGATTTGATGAAAAATATGTCTTTTAGGAGCGGAGGTCATTTCTCTATATGTTTTATAGTTCAAACTTTGAAAATCATTTTCAACATCAGTAGAACCCCAAATATCTAAAAATCAAGTCAAAACATTTATTTTCTTTTACAAGAATTTCAAGCCTGTGGAGCGACTCAAGCCATTCATGGCTTTCTAGTTTCCTTAACAGAATGATGCCATAATTAAAATGGTTGCATTTCAAGTCAAGTAAAGTTTCCCTGTCAGAAAACTATATATATCTATATACACACACATATTCATCTTTATCTCTTTCTCTCTCTCTCTCTCTTTCCTCTCACTCATTCTCAAAATTACACTCACTCTCTCTATCACTCTCACACACTTGCTTAGAATTAGTAAAAGTAGAAATACATAATTCTAAAATATTTTACATATAATAGATGGGTTATTTGCCAATATAAATTGATGATGGTTAATTAAGGGATAAGTTTTATATTTTTCATTAAATTCTTTATATATCAATGATGGTCAATTGAAACATCTTCTATCATCTTTATTTTTTAAATAAGAAATTAATACTTCATTTTTTTAAATTTTTTTATATTAACTGAATTAAGTGCTCTTTCAGTTCAAATATTTCTGATTAAACCCCTACAGAATGATTTTTTCATGAGTATACTTGAATCAGCCTGTCTGTCCATCAGTCTTTCTGTCAGTGTCTTGCTATGAACAAAATATATGTACTAACAATATTGTGTCACAAACTCCTCTTTGTTTTCATTGTAAGTGTATTATTAAAGTCACATTCTAACAAGCTCTAGTTTCATCTGTAATATTTAAAATTAATTTTAACATATATTATTAACCCATTACCACACATTGACTCTTTTTGACTTCTCACAAGATACAGGCCTTAGAAAACATTGTGGAAAATGAAGAAATTGCTTGTGGCAAGCAATTTCTTCATTTTCTACAATGTTTTCTATCCAAAAATACCAAACAATCTTAAATTTTGTCCACTTGAAATTGTCGTCTGCAACATCTTTGAATTTGGACAAGTCTAAAATTTGTCATTTGGTAATGGGTTAAAGTGTATATCAATTACAGGTACTATGCAACTGCCTTTGGTATTTAACAAACCAGCATACTACAATTAATGATACTGCTGCTAAGAGGAAAGAAGTTTTGCCAATTCCGGCAGCCTTTGCTGAGTTCCAAGGGTATAATGAAGTTAAAAGGAAAAAGATGAAGTCAATGCCTCTTGATGTTACCTCTGTTGAAAGTCATTCTAATGCACTGTACAGGTATGTTTATGTTGGTTTTATATGCTGCTGAGATAGCCAACATGAATATGCAAGGATTTCAGAATTTGGATTTTAACCAAGTTTGACACAAATTGAATTCTTCAGCTGGTTGCTGAAAACATCAGGCCCTGGTTTCTCGACAAAACTTAAGTACCTTCTCAGACTCATTTGAGCATTGTGCCCAAATCACACAAATCCATGTGAACTTCAATTGAATACCATTCAACGTTGGAGAGTATTCGTTTGAAGTTGAGCATGTTCTGTGAGTGAGAGTACAGTGTCATTATAAGAATATATACTTGCAGTTTGCCTCAAGTGTCAGTATTAACATTATGCACTGGTGACTAGTCTAGGAAAGTGCATCACATTAATTTTTCTTTAATACACATATACACTGGATTAAACCCTTAAGTTCTCTTTTGTTAAACTTGTCCTTGTTAAAGAACATAAATTCAGAAGTACAATGAGAAATGTTATGAAAGGGTATGATCAAGGGCATAATGTGTTCTATCAGTCTGTCTGTTAGTCTGGAAAGTTGAAATGAAAACTTGACACAGTGTATTGGTGTTTCTTAAAACACATGTTCCCCTTTTCTTAAATTTGAATTCAAACTGTCAGATTGAAAACAACCCCCAAAAATAAACTTCTGTACAAAAAAACGTTATGATGGTTTTAGTAAAATGAGGCCCATGATTTTACCACAGTTCTTAAAACTTTCTATTGAAATGTGCAGATTTTTAATTAAAATTGTAAAGATATAAAACTTGTCATTGAAATTTAAAACTTAATGATATAAAGTATTTGAATTCAAAGACAAGCTAAATGTACTGACTATCTGTATAAAACATTAGTAATTGACTGTCAATATTAATAATAATAATTATATTCTTATTTAACCCTTTCCCAAACAAGACTTGGTTTGGCGTCTCTAAGAAAAATGTCTTATAGAAATTATTTTGGAAAACATTGAGGCAAAAGAAGAAAATGCTGATAGCCTATTCGACCAGCATTTTCTGCTTTTGCCTCAATGTTTTCTATGCTGTACTGTAATATCAATGTTTGTTTTGTCATCTGGATCAGCTTTATAAATATCATCCTAACCTAATATCTTGTCATTTGGGAAAGGATTAATATTGTCTTAACTTAATGTCTTTCAGCATACTAATGAAGCCTATTATGAGCTCATCTGAAGCATGGCAGACGGCGTCCAAGGATATTAAAGATCTGGCTGACTCTCTTCGCGCATACAAGGACTACCTTATAGAACAAAATAAAACTGTGAAAGAAAATCAAAATTTAAACCATCCAGTAAGAACAATAGGTGAAGACGCGACAATTGAACACAGGGATTGTTGTAATGTATTTAGTTTGAAAGAAGAGTATGATATAATAGACTCAGTAGTGAAATCAAATGGAGTTGGTACACCCGTGGTATTTGATGAATGTATACATCTCAAGACACCATTCATATCAAATGAACATAGGTATAAGTTTGTAAAAAATTTACACTTAACAGTGCCTATTGACATAATTAGGTTTAGTCCAGGGGGTTCAATTATTACAACACTTTGCATTTCACAGGTACCCAGTGAGAGATCAGAAGCTGATATGCTTGTCCAAGGTGCTAGACTCTTACAAAGTGTAAGGGCAAACTTAACTGAGAAACACACAAGGGCTCAGAGAAGGGTTTTCAAACAAAAAATTTCTTCAGTATCAAATTTGTCACCAGCAGTTAGTGATTTTATTTACAAAGAGCTCACTCTAGATGGTGCTGCCTCTGCACACCCTGTAACTCAAGAGCGATTGAGATTGATTTCTTTAGGTCATACAGGTCTCATTGCTGACCTGCGTCATTTGAATCCAGGGCGCCCAAACAACAAATATGACACTTTTTTTGAAGCTATGGAAGGTGTTGTTGAGAGCATCACTGCAGCTGATGACAGGAGGCACGGAGAAGCTCACCTATCAGAATTTCTTTCATTAAATGAAATGATTGAAAAGACAAAAAACGTTTGTCCAGAGGGCACACCAGTGCCATCCAAAAGCCTGGTACGATTGCAATTTGTTCCTAGAAACCCCTATACACATGCTGCCTTGAACTTCACCTCACGACTTAAAGTCCAGTATAAGATACAGAGAAGACAACTCAGAGTATCCCATGTGGATTCACATTACTGTAATGCTCAGTTTCTGTATATGAAGGAAAGAGCAGTTGAACTGGGTGATAAATGTAGTTTGTTTTGCAGCGATGACAAGGCAAAAATTCCCGTTGGAGAGCCTGGCTCAGCAGTGTCCACTGGAGTTAGAGGCAGAACCTCTATCGTTCCTACTAGCACTACATTAGTTGCTCTGGACCACGATATGACTAAGGCTTCTTTGACCCCGTCAGTTGTCTTGGATTGTAATATTCCAGAGAACCCGTCAAAGTCTTTTGTGAATGGTATTGTCACAACTGCAGTTAATGACTCTGTTTTTCAAGGATCTAATCCTTTTCGTCACGCGGCAATGTTAGCCAGAATCCTGGAGACGAAAAGCCAAAAACCACCTATAGTCATGAGATTCACTGATGGCGGTACCGACCAAAGAAATACACTTGAGTCGGTCCGCTGCTCAAATATTTGTTTATTTAAAGAATTCAACCTGGATATGCTTATTCACCTCCGTTGTGCACCGGGCCAGAGCTGGATTAACCCAGCAGAACGTATTATGAGCATTCTTAATATTGGTTTGCAGAATGTGTCTCTGGAAAGGAATAAGGGAGGAGAGGCAACTGAAGCAATACTTAAGAAGTGTGGTTCAATGGCAGAAATAAGAGCTAAAGCAGACCTACAACAAGAATGGTGCCAGCTGTTGGAGCCAGTCCAACGACTGATTCAGAACAGATTCTGTCGCCTAAAGCTGAAAGGAGAGCAGATAAGAATTCTGGATCCATTGGCAGAGGAGCAGATGGATATCTTAAAACGCCATTTAAGGGAGCTGTTTCCTACCCTTGATCTTTCAAAACTCAGGAAATCAGAAACAAAGAAGATTTCTTCATATCAGGATTGGATCCAACAGCACTGTAAACTTACTCAATATAGTTTTCAAATACGAAAGTGCAAAGACCCAAGCTGCTGCCTGCCAGCCACTTTAGCAGAGGAAGAGCTGTTTTGGATTCCTGATCCAATTCTAGATAAAGACAACATCGATCACTACCTTCCTTACCAGAAAGTCAAAGGAACAGAAACAACAGAGACAGACAGACCTTCACTAAAAGACAGTAAAAGGAAAAATGTGAAGCAAACGAAGAAGCCACAAGTTCAAAATGCTCAGGAAACGGAAGGAAGTGATGGTACATCTGTAGATGAAGAAGCTAACAATTCCTCCCTACCAGCGTTCGATCCATTAATATGCAGTGTACAGAATGCACGAGGCGTTGTTTGGTGTATTGAATGTGAAAAACCAAGAATGATTTACTCCAGACATAAGCTGACAGAAAGGCAAGAGATGTCCCTAAGCTTAAACATGAGCGAATATGAATACACTTGCGGATCAGTTCTTCTCCCCCCTTCAAATCTGATGTACAAGACAGTAATGTGCAGGAGTGGAATCACATGTGAAACTCCCATACAGCTTCCGTATTATGCCAGTGGGTTGGGAAAACCAGATCTGTGCTGTTATTGTGCATCAGATGATGGAGTGGTATGCCAAGACTTGTTGAAAAGATACCAGCGAGTTTTACCAATCTGTAAAGATTGTGAGAAGGAAAAGAACCCAATTGCGCTAAGGCCATGGGGTAAAGAGGGAAAGAAAGGAAACAAGCATTGAAAAAAGATGACAGTATGGGATAAACTTGTAATTTGAACCATCTGACTATTAATTAATAACCCATTTCCACACATAGACGCCTTTTGACACTCTCATAGAAAGAAGCTTTGGAAATACAAGCTTTGGAAAACATTTTTGAAAATGAACAAATTGCTTGTGACAAGCAAATTCTTAATTTTACACAAAGTTTTAGCCCCATAAAGAGCAAAAAATGTGCAATTTCATTCATTTGAAATTGATGTCTTCAACATCTTTGAATTTGGACAAGGAACAATTTTGCCATCTGGTATGGGTTAAAGGGGCCCGTGCTAGATATTTCATGGCAATGACAGAACATTTGGACAATTAGTTTGCATTTTTGTGAGGTGCTTTGCATTATCTAGGGCCGAAAAGAAAGGAATTTTAGCGCTGGTACCAAGTTTTTAACTATTTGATGTGCATCAACATTCAGTTTGCAATATTAAATGTAACTATAGCTAGAAAGTGCCGGTAGGTAAAGTTATATACAGATTTGATTTAGAAGGACTTAAAAAAACTTCTTTCAAATGGTCCTTGGACAGAAATGTCATCTACCCATACAGTTTGACCAATCTGTATGATATTTTTTAGATATATTTCTTCACCTGTTTGTTTGTCCGCCATCTATATTTGCTCATGTTTAAGCTTTAGTTTTCACCAAAAATGCTTGATACCTACAATATAGGGACAATTTTCATTTTACCACAATTATTTGGAGTATTTTGTATAGAGCCTTGAGATGATTCTACAAACCAATTTAGAGCACTATGTCGAACGGTTCAGGAGAAGAAGATTGTACAATATTTCCTTCTTTTGCTCTATATAGAAATCTGATGATCTACACCCAACAAAGTTTCTTCATTGTACTGCAATGACTTGGAGTATTCCACACACCAAATTTCAAAGCTCTAGGCTGTATACCCTAAAGATTGATTGATTGGAGTTTTACGTCCCATTCAACAGCCAAGGTCATATGGAGACGGGACCTCGGTTTAAAGTCTCATCCGAAAGACTGGAGAGGTGGGGATCGAACCAGCAATTCCTGTGTTTCAAGTCCAGCGCGTTACCACTGCACCATCTCTGCCCCTTGTATGCCCTAAAGAAATCAACCTCAATCGTATATTGTACATTGTACAAGATTTCCATATTTGGCTCTTTATCAAATCAGATACCCACAACATAGGGCCAATTTTTAATTTGATAGCTTTATTGTGTGGGAGGGAACATATTTTGTATTGTTGACAGACGACCATATATAGACAGACAGACAGAAGATGGACGATGACAATAGCGCATCCTCAGCACTTTATGCTAGAAAGGTGTCAGAGCTGAAAATTAAATGCCTCTAACCTTTTCCCAAACAGTAAAAGATTAGACTGTACTTTGATATTTGAAACCTACAGCAGACAGTAATACAGATAAAATTTGTATACAATATAGCACATATAGTGTTGAGACAAAAGGAGGAAATGCTGATAATAGCATCATATTCTTCTTTTGTCCCATTATTTTCCTAGGCCTTTTCTAGTTGTGGACATCAAATAAGGTCTTTGGGAAAGGGTTAAACACATTCAGAAACAAGCCCTAGACGTGTACTTTTCCCCTAAGGACTTAAATGATTTAATAGTACTGTATCAATGCAGGGTTCTACCCAAGAATGATTTGAAGGTGTAGTACATTTGCAAAGTTATATTAAAGCATCTGTACTCCTGGAAATGCAGTCTTTTAATAATTTGTCATTTCATATTAATTGTGAATAAAAACATATTGGCAAAAGAAGAAATAGCTCATTTTTAGCAATTTCTTCTTCTCCCATAATGTTTTTATACTTTACCATCACATTAACCATTATAACAGAGCATTATTTGTCTGTTTTTGCAATGAAAGACTTCAAAATGCCTCTTTTTGGTGAATAATTTGAAGAAATTAAGCTTTGTGATGCCTTTGAAGCTGAAGGGGCCAACAGCTTATTCGGCTGTGGAGAACGAGTCCTTTTGTATTATGTTCAATGGCTATCAATTTGAGTTTAGTCTCAACTCTTTCTTAAATGGCACATTTCTAAGGTTGTCTAAAATAAAGCGCATACAACAATCTTGATGATATCAAATCTGGAAGATTGGAGAGTCATACCATGAAAAGTATTGAAAGAAAAATAGAAAACGCTGCTTGTCAGCATTGTCTTTTTTTCTTGCAGTATTTTTCAAAGTCACTTTGATTTACTAATGTCATTAAACCCTGCCTTGTTTGGGAAAGGTTTAAATTTTGTGCTTAGGAAAAGATTTACATCTCTGGATCATATTTGCCTGACTGAATGTATTGGAATGTAATAGGAATTTTTATACTTGGGAATTCAGTTTGGTTTTTGAATTTAATACAAGTAGATGGAATGATTTAATAAACATTGTTAAACATTTAGCTGTAATGTTAATATTGAACCCTTTCCCTAATAGCTATTTAAAGTAGAATTTCCAATTAGAAAATGCTGCATGTGACAATATGGACGTTGATAGAAGTTCTATACAACAATTCAGACAGTATGAAAGCAAAAGAAGAGAATGCTGGTCATCGGCATATTTTTCTTTTGTCCTACTGTTTTCCAAACTCTTTTCTTTTTAATCCTTTCCAAAATGACAAAAGTAAAGGCAGGTCAAATTCGAAAGCTGCTGCAGACAACAAATGAATGTTGATATAGATAGGTTTTGCATTTAATTTAGCTTAGAAAATATTGAGGCAAAACAAGAAAATGCTGATATTTTTTAAATCTGACAGCACTTTCTTCTTTTGCCTCAATATTTTTCCCAAGCATATTCTATTTAGGGATGTCAAAACAAGTTCTTGCTTGGGAAAGCTGCAATTTCATTCCTGAAGGAAAATGAAAACGCTGCTCTTCAGCATTTCCATCTTTCATGTGGCCTGGGAGGGTCTCAGACCAGGCAACAGTTTCTCAAAAAACCTGAGTACATTCTCAGACTCAAATCTGAGCACCATACTCAAATCACAAGAAATCCATGTGAACTTCAATCGAATACCCTTCAACTTTGGAGGGTATTCCCTTGAAGTTGAGCATGTACTCATGAGCATGTACTCATGAGTATGTACCTAAGTTTTTTCGAGAAACCGGGGCCAAGTCTTGTTTTGAAAATGCTTTAATTTAAAAGCATGCTGGTTTGATTAAACAGAATTAAAATGCTACAAGACATAGTTTTTATATAGATATATATTTCTAAAAAGATCTCACAGCAGCAAGTGTATTAACAAAAAATTAATTTCACGTGACATGTCCATTATTGGTGCATTCTTGTTTTAACAGTCAATATTGCTTATTCTTGTCTGCAAACAAACACCTGAAAGATTATATTTAAATAGAAAATACAATACCAATGTAAAGAAAGGGTTCAAAAGTAAAAACAGATACTTAAAAAACAGCAGCACTGTTCGTTTAGCTCCCCCCCCCCCCCCCCATTTTTTGACTGGGTGGTATAATAAAAAAAAAAAAAAAAAAAAAGTTTTTCCTACCTACCGACCCTATTTTTTTTGTCAAGGTCACCTGAAACACAGGTATTTTTTTTTTTGGCCTTAACAGTGTTAACCACTACTCAGGTAATTCTTTAGGAAACCTTGGTCAACATTGTGAAAGATCACGATCTCTGAAATGTCGCGGAACTATTACAGGTCCACTACCTTAACACAATTACAGAATTTGGTAAGCATAAGAAGATTTATTGGGCCACAAGGGGAAACATGAGGTAAGTCATGTTTTGTCGAAAGAAAACGACCGATATTCAATGCCAGGTTCAGGTCACTATGCTTCGATAGGAGACCCTACTTTTGGTGGCTTATCTTAATCTATAATCCTTACTTACTACTTATTTTACTTTATTGTGGGAAAAGCTTGAACCAGATTAGAAGAAAATTTAGAAATGTCTCAAAATTCAGTAAGATGTTTTAAACAAAGTTCAAATTCTGAATTAGAACTAAGAGAAATACCATGTAGATAATAGGGAAGTATTGTTATGCATCATAAGGGGAGCTAACTTACTGAAGAGAGAACACATATTGGGGTAGAGGACCTGTAATAGTTCCACAATGTTTTGGAAATAATGAACTTTAACAGTGTTAACCGAGGTTACTTAATTTCATTAGGAAACCTCTGTCAACATTGTTAAAGATCACGATCTCTGAAATGTTGTCATTTGATGAACTATATCGGGTCCGCTACCTTAAAACAAATACAGAATTTGGTAAGCATAAGAAGATTTATTGGGCCACAAGGGGAAACATGAAGTTTCCATGTACTTGAAGAAGAGTCATATTTTACTAGCGAGCCTTAAAAGGTTTTTTACGCCAGAGGAAGTAACACGAAACATCAATTTCCTCCTCCTCGTATTACATTGGTACAACAACAATTGAATGAGGAATGTACAACTTGCATGTCTATAGGTACAGTGCCTTATTAATGTTTATGATAAACATTATCATTGGTAATTTTAAATTCTGAGATCAATCAAAGTAATCATGGTTCCAAATATTTCTTAGCATGTGAAAAATTAGCCTCTCTTTTCCCATGTTTTCTGACAGATCTGCCAAATTTTTAAAAGCAAACTTCCTTATCAATGGCTCAATGTGAAACAGTTATAACTGCCTATAAACATATTTTTTCTGTTTATCGGGAGCCATCATAATGATCCCATAATTATCCTGTGAAAGTTTCAAGCATATCTTACAATATCTGTGGATTTTATTTAAATGTATTCATAAATTTATAAGGCCCCTTTTCCTGTGTTTTCTGATGGATCAGCCACATTTTCAAAAGGGACCTTCCTTATGACCCTGTATCTTCCTATGAAAGCTTTAAATCTGGTAATATTTGTGGACTTATTTGCGTAAACAAGAATTATTTCCCGACAGATGGGCATGCAGACAGACAGATGGAAAGATAGGAACTAGGCAAGCTGAAAGATAACCAATTCCATACAAAGACGAACAAAATTTAGGAACATGCAAATTCAAAGAAATCTTGAACCACTTAAATTTCAATTGATAAGATTTCAAACTGCTTTGTCTCTATGAGAAAATAGCACAGGCAAAGGAAGAAATCTCGTTCTATTCTTGCAATACAATTTCCACATTTCATTCCTTAATCTTTGTCATACTAATGAAAATCTGGACAAAATTGAATTGAAATCAAAGTGCTGATTGCACTGAATGCACTTATTGTGAATCAGTATTCATTTTGAAGGTAAATATTTTTAAACTTTTCTGGTTACAAAAGGACTATCAGAAGGCGTGTGCAGGCTGACCTTTGTCTATACCTCCTGCCAAAGCAAGAATATTCCAGGTTCAACATGACAAGGGTTTAGAAAGATTCATTGAAAAGTGTGCCTCGTTTGGAAAGGTTAATGTTTTATTCAACTTTCTTCATAAAAGCATTTGAAAGGGCTCCGATAATCAAAGATGTAATGATCATTATTTGCTATTGCCAACTAGCAGGGATCTTAGGCTGCCATTGATTTTACGGCTTACAACCCCTATTCATCTCAATAAGATAGCATGGTGTCAGTTTTAATGAAGACGCATTCTACAAATGACTTCGGCCAGCTTCCATTAAACTGCCATGAAAGGTTGGAGAACAGGATATTACATGGGCTTGATTAGACAATAACTTTCCTAGTGACAAAATTTAGCAGCCTAGCTTCTCTTAAACAACTGTTACTGTTAGAGGACCATTGGAAAATGTCAATAAATAGAAAGATACTGTGTATGATGCAAAATCTGGTACAGTCGATATTGCTCGAGCAACCACGTCTATTAAGCGACCAATTTTATTAAGCGACCACCATAAAAAGTCCCTCCACCGCAAAATCTCTGAAAAAGAGGACATTCTTAACGAAAAGTTGGTTATTGTTGAATGTTATGTTGTTTGAACCCATTAGAATCGTCTCAATAAGACGATTCTAATAGGTTCGAACACCATGAGATTCAGTACGACTTGACCGACAACCTATAAATGCTATCAGAATGAACTGTCACAATTATCATAGTATTTCGTATTAAGGGACCATTCCCATAAACAAATGCTCTTTGGTGGTCCCTTAAGTGGTCCCTTAACACAAGTTTTACGGTATTTTATCCGGGCTTTAAATCTTGTCATGCTAAATTAAACAAGAGCTTTGCAGAGCAGCGCACATGCACCCGAAACAGTGATTTTCTTTCAATTCAAGGGCAGATAATTCAAGATTTCTCAGGAATGAAAGGAGCGATTTGAATTTCAACAGTCTTATGCACAACTAGACATCATTCCCATTGACAGTTTAGAAGGAGTTGCGCACACAAAAAATGCTAACGGACAGTTAGACAGACAGACAAATGGACAGACTACCAGGGCCATAACATAATATAACCCTTCCATGCTAAAATGAATCAAAGTCAAAGTGCTGACATGACTGGATGCACTCATTTGAGTCGGTATCTATTTTGATAATAAAGTTTTCAAAACTTTCCTGGTTTGGAATGGAAAAACATGGGGTATAGACTAAGATCCAACTGTATATATTATGTGCAAGCTGATCTTTGTCTGTACCTCTGGCCTAGAAAGGAATATTCTTGGTTCAGTATGGCAAAAGTTAAGAGACACAGGTCTTGCGAGCATGAGACTCACAAACAAGTAGCAAGGAGCGTAAAAACAATCTGATGCCAATAGACCATCCAGGGCTGAAATAACTAAAGAAAGGAATTGAAGAAAGTCTTAAATTCTTTTCTAACATTGGTTTACAAGTGCTCTATAATTAGCTCCACTGGCCGAAGGCCAGCGAGCTATTGTCATGGCGGTGTGTCCGTCGTGCGTCCGTCCGTGCGTCCGTCCGTCCGTCTGTGTGTGCGTAAACTTTTTCTTTAAACATCTTCTCCTCCCAAACCAATTGGCGGATTTTGATGAAACTTGGTAGAAATGTTCCTTGGGTGACCCTCTTCTAAAATTGTAAAAGAAATTTTGATTGACCCCCAAATATGGGCGTGGCAGGGCGTGGCATTTTTTCACTTTGAAATCTTTCAAAAACTTCTCCTCACAAACCATTGGGCCAATTTCAATGAAACTTTGCATGGATGTTCCTTGGGTGACCCTTTACCTAAATTGTTCAAGAAATTTTGATTGACCCCCAAATATGGGCGTGGCAGGGCAGGGCTTATTTTGAGCCCAAAATCTTTGAATGACATCTCCTCCTGAACCAATTGGCCGATTTCAACCAAACTTCACCAGAATGTATCTGGGGTGACCCTTTTCAAAAATTGTTCCTGAAATTATGATTGGCCCCAAAATATGGGTGTGGCAGGGCGGGGCTTATTTTGAGCCCAAAATCTTTGAACGACATTTCCTCCTGAACCATTGGGCTGATTTCAATGAAACTTTACCAGAATGTTCCTTGGGCGACCCTCTTCTAAAGTTGTTCAAGAAATTTGGATTGGCCCCCAAATATGGGGGTGTCAGGGTGGGGCTTATTTTGAGCCCGAAATCTTTGAACAACTTCTCCTCCAAAACCACTGGGCCAATTTCAATGCAACTTTACCTGAATGTTCCTTGGGAGACCCTTTCCAAAAGTTGCTCTCAAAATTTTGATTGGCCCATAAATATGGGTGTGGGCAGGGTGGGGCTTATTTTGAGCCCGAATTCTTTGAACGACATTTCCTCCTGAATCACTGGGCTGCTTTCAATGAAATTTTACCAGAATGTTCCTGCTGTGACCCTTTTCAAAAATTGTATGTGAAATATTAATTAGCCCATAAATATTGGCATGTCCGGGTGTGGCTTGTTTTGAGCCCGAAATCTTTTAACTACATCTCCTGATGAAGGTTGGGCCGATTTCAATCGAACTTGAGAATTTTAGTGCAATGTGAGCCATACCCAGTTAATTGATATAAAAAAGGTCTTAAGAGATTTCAAAGTGTTGTTTTCATTCAAAGAAAGATTCATTTAATGCGAGTCTAATGATGTTAAAGCCAGTGGAGCGATACAGGCCCTCTTGGGCCTCTTGTTTAGTTCACCATCAACTAGAAAATTAATAAATATTTATGAGGAAAAGTGTAAGAAACTGTCTGGCTACAATCAAAGTTTGGATTCTGAAACCTTTAAAAGGAAACTGTATATATTTCGTTTCATCTCCTATCTCCTACATAATTTACCTGGTTTTATTTCTGTAGCCATGGTACTTAGTATATCATTTCCATCTCATACATCTGCAATACATCCTTTTATTTCCATATACACAGGGTATAACGTGCCACGCCGACACCAGAAGGTTCGTGGACACCTGATCGATTTTTTCGATACGGAACTAACGGTGGAGCAACTTTTTGACTGATTTATAAACCGAAATAATCATTTTCATTTCAATTTTTAGTATCATTGTCGAGATAAATGGTTCTTCTTTTAGGAAATAAAAGTAGAGTGTAAAAACTAAGCCAAATGAGCGGGTTCTAGCCCTAGGAGTGAGTGACTTTGCTTGTTTTTTAGGTTTGTCATTAATTTTTTGTCAAACAACCGGACTATTCTTAATTTCTTGTGATTGTCTAAGAGCATTTATGTGTCCTCTACACGCATACCAAATTTCTCGGCGAAAGATCCACATAAAGCGAAGATATTCGTACTTTTATTGGCCTGGGTAGCGGAAAATATGATAACAAGACACCCCCTATCACAAATTCTGGTGTCTATTTCCAATCGAAAAAAACTCAGGGGGTGTCTAGTTATCATATTTTTCGCTACCCAGGCCAATAAAAGTACGAATATCTTCGCTTTATGTGGATCTTTTGCCGAGAAATTTGGAATGTGTGTAGAGGATACATAAATGCTCTTAGACAAACACAAACAATGAAGAATAGTCAGGTTGTTTGACAAAAGATTAATGACAAACCTAAAAATCGAGTAAAGTCACTCACTCCTAGGGCTAGAACTCGCTCATTTTGCTTAGTTGTTACCCTCCCCTTTTATTTCCTAAAAGAAGAACCATTTATCTCGACAGTGATACTAAAAATTGAAATGAAAATGATTATTTTGGTTTACAAATCAGTCAAAAACTTGCCCCACCGTTAGTTCCGTATCGAAAAAATCGATCAGGTGTCCATGAACCTTCTGGTGTCGGCGTGGCACGTTATACCCTGTGATATAGCCAATTATGATATGAGATGTGTCAAATTTCCAATTTCTCAAATGTGCCAAGTACAGACAAATTTTTGAATTACACTTTTATTTCTGTATAAAGTGGAAAATAACGCATTTCAGGGAAATATGAGCTTCAATCTGCAAGTGCAAGATTGTAGGTAATTAAAAATCATAATAAACCATATGTAAAACTCTTTGCCAACACAATTTATTAGCAAGATAACAAAACACAAAATATGGCAATCTAAAAATAGATTTGTGTATTGATCATAAAGTTCAGAAATTGAACTTTTATAATTTAGCTATATGTTTTCAATTATTTCTTAAAACTAAAAGGTCTGTCACACTAAGGCGGCATTGCTACTGCGCTCTTACCGTGATCTGAATATTTCCAGAAGGCAGTGAGAATTCTGTAACATTACCTTAATAGCAGCAAGAGCACAGTGAGATCTCAATTGGAACAGTGTGCAATCGTCTAGAATGCCAAAGGTGGACACAGAGCTCAATCCCAGGCCATGCATTATGAGCATGCACAAAACAATCACTTTGAGATCACACCTTGACCAGATCGTAGTAAGAGTGTTGTGAGGTCACTGAAGCATTGCCACAGGTTAGCCAACAATGTGTTCAAAGCACTATGGCAGCCCAGTGACATCAGGGTATGGGTGCAGTGAAAATATCATAGAAAGGTAGTGGTGCTTGTGCAGCGACTATATTGCCATCTGAGATATTTCACCATGTCCTTACTCACAGCACTCCAAAGACATTCCAGTGACAATTGTTCAGAATTGGTTGTTTGAAGTCCAACGATAGAAAGTGTTTAAAGGGATAGGATATTATTACAAAACATTATATTTAAAGCTATGTAACATCCATTTTCTTCAACATCAAAACAAATCCTATATAATTCAAGCACTCAAGTCTCCTTTCATTATGTTATTCTGTCAATTCTGAAAAAGGTTTTGGCTGAAAACTAAATACTAATAATTAAGAATAAATCATTTTAAAAAAGTCTCAAGCACCAGAGCATGGCAGTAAACTTGCGGCAAGAACACAGTAGACTTGTTAGTAGTGTGCAGTGCAATCACTGCACCATCTCCAACAGCACAGTAAAAGGGTAGGAGTGCAGTATGACACAGTAAGATCAAAATGTATTGCCATTGAAGCACAGTAGAATACTACAAGAGCATGGTAGGAGTGCTGTGGCATGGCCATGAATGCCATGATAATGCTAAGTATATTTTTTCACCCCCAAAAAATGAATATTTTCCGGTGATCCCACTGCGATCTGTAAAATGCTTGAATGCAGTGCAGTCACCCTTTAATGTGACAGGTCCCTAATGGATTGCATTTATATTAGGGTTGTCACAGTGCCTATTTGATTGTTTTTGTTGAAGTATTAACTGCAATTGCCATAGCACATGGCTTAAACATAACACCCCATATTGTTTGCCATATGCTAAGGCAATTGCAGTTATTACTTCAATAAACACAATAAAAGACACTCATCCCTATTCAATGGTACAGATAGAGAGGGTATTTTTGATTTAAAATTTAATTATTTCAACTATACCTGCACCAATCCTATGTTGTGGGTACTCATTGGAATCGTCTCACCAAGATGATTCAAATGAGTACCCACATCATTGGGTTTCAATCAGAAATAAAGATTTTAGACTGGCATTACCCCCTCTTATCTGTACCTCTGCCTATTTTCAATTATCTCAGTGCCCTTCTAAGACATCTTGCAAAAGCATGAATTCACTCTTTATTTTGGTCTGTCAGTATTTTTCACTTCATTTTTTGTGTAACTCTGATCGTTTAGATGATTTAGTAATATAAAGAGGACAGATTTTATCAATCAAATCATCAAATTGCTTTTTGTAATAAAAAGATAATATATTCTATGTAGGATATGAATAAGCATTATACATGTATACACTACTTAATAGTATGAAATTGTTGAAAAAGAATAATCTAGTATTAAGCTTTCATTAGAGTTTTAGCTTTCAACAAATATGTGAAATTTTTATGCTCTTTTTTATTGGGGGGGGGGGGGTCTTTGACTCCTCCTTTAGCAAAATCAAATGCTTTAATGATCATTAAATGACCATTTAATTTTTCAAAGAAAGACATTACTCTATTCCTATGATCCCTGCGTAAGTTTCTAGCCTTTTCTAAACAAGTTTCAGATGACCATGCCATCATTCTGACCAAGTTTTATGAAGATCAAATTATATTTTTGGCCTCTGTGAACAAGAAAATTGTCATTAAGGCTCCTTTTCCCATGATATGACATGGATCCTTCCCATTTTCAATAGGGTTCAACCTTGTGACCTGGCCAACATTGTGACCAAGTTTCATGAAGATTGGGCCATATTTTGGGCCAGAATCATTGAAACTTTTGAACCCCCTTTCAAGTAATTCTGCCAGCTGCGTTCAGGATGAAAAAAAAACGGTGCAAACTGTTTGCCAATGATACACCGCTTTGCATCCAAGTGCACCCTCAAAGCCAGGTATAATTTGCAGATTGCATGGTTATGTCATCCTGAACACAAGGCAGGTCTACTTTAGGGTGTAATGATATGGATCCAGAAAAGCTATCCTAATAAGGTTCAAAAGATGGACAAACTCGTAAATTGGCCACATTATTCCCTGGAAATTGAGTGAACATACAGAAACCAATCCAT
The DNA here is from genome assembly GCA_948146395.1 of Fragum whitleyi. Taxonomy (NCBI): domain Eukaryota; kingdom Metazoa; phylum Mollusca; class Bivalvia; order Cardiida; family Cardiidae; genus Fragum; species Fragum whitleyi. The sequence continues at coordinate 17,226,847 of OX411548.1, read as the reverse complement.
GGGAGACTCAACATTAGCGTGCACATGGTTCCTCTCAAATGACAACAAAATGCCAAAACAAGCAGCCCTAATTGTATTGATACTATCTCCAGTTTCCCCCTAGAAATATTAGTGCAAGTGGTAATTCATGTGCTAAGATTGTCCCTACAAAAAGGTCAAGAACTCCTTTTTGAACATTCTGGAATGTGAAAAAGTTCAAGAACTGGTGTATGAACATTCTTGAATGTGAAAAAGTTCAAGAACTGATTCTTGAATGTTCTAGAGAATTAAATGGTGGTTCAAGAAAATCCATAACTAGTTCTTGAACCAGTTCAAGAACTAATTTAGAAATTCAATAACTAGTTATAGAAGTTCTTGAACTGCCATTTTATGTTCTAGAAGGTTCAAGAACCAGCTCTTGAATTTTTGCAGGAGTGATAAGAAGGTAGTTCAAATTTTCATAAACTCTCAAGGCATGAATAAATCCAATATGCCTTTATTACAATACTTCAATGAAATGACTATTAAAGCATTGGAAAAATGTCTATGAATTTTCCCAAAAAAGTATGAATACCGGTGTCCCAGGGTAACCTGTCCCCTGGGTAACGTGTCCCCGGGGACAGGTTACCCAGGGGTAACCTGTCCACGGGGACATGTTACCCTAGAAATCAGCCGGGGTAACCTGTCCCCCCTGGGGTAACCTGTCCCCCCCTACAGATATTGTAAACCAATATTTAGTCACAATTCTTTTACTAAGATATTTTTATTCTATGTGTTACAAGTCTCTTTCTTTGATCTGTATGTAATTTTGATCTGTTTTGCAAACTGTTTCAGTTCTGAAGGTTTTTTATATTTTCCATGATAAGTATTATAACAATCAAACTTTTTTTTTAATTTTTTTAGAAAAATAATTGTTAAATGTCATCATGACTATGAACATATCTATGAATGATCTTGTCTTTAGAAAAATTATTCAAAGCATGATTTTTGTGTGTCTGTGAATTGGGGGGTGGGACAGGTTACCCAAGCTGGGGTAACCTGTCCCCCAGAACACATTACCCAGGCCTGGGTAATCTGTCCCACCCCCAAAAATGCTGTCAGCAATGATATATGCGAAAATAAACCCATAGGTTTTCAATTATTTAATGATATTTCAAATTGTTTGGGGGTAAGGTTTCCAAGGCTGTGGTCACTTGTCTCTGAAACATGTTACCCAGGCCTGTAAACTCAGTGAAAACACAAAAAAAGGTTGTTAATGAGGATTTATTAAAAAAAAACTTGCAAATACATTTTTCTTTATTTGAAAACTGTTTGATAGTCTCAATTATATCAAAACTGTTATACAAATTAGTTATTCACTTATTAGAAAATTAATTGTGAGTGTATGAGTATGGTTGGGGGGGGGGGGGGGAGAGACAGGTTACCCAAGCTGGGGTAACCTGTCCCCGGGGACACGTTACCCAGGCCTGGGTAACCTGTCCCACCTCTAAATATCTTCATAAATGCTTTTTATCAATCTAAATATGGACTTGGAAAAAATTTAGATATTGCAAAAGTAATATTGCAAAAAATTTAAACATGCAAGCGCTAAGATTTTTCTTTTAAAAAAGCATCAATTTTTTAAAAATAAATGAATAAAATATTTTTCAATGAATATCATATGATAATTTCTTAAGAAAAATCAAATGGATAAAAGCATTTTGAATAGGGGGACAGGTTACCCCGGGGTAACGTGTCCCCGGGGACAGGTTACCCCGGGGTAACATGTCCCCCCTCACTAAAGATTTATTTGTTTTATATTTTTTTCATTAATCTTTCAAATATTTGCATAACATACCAAGATTGATTACTATAATAATAAAAAATAAAAAAAAAAGGAAAATTGATTTGATAAGAAAATCATAGTAAGTAAATTTTATTTTGGTTTGAGGAATTGAAAACCTCTCAAAAATTACAGATATACTTTTTATATGTCTTTCTTAAATTGATATAGAGATATACAAAATAGCATGAATGAAAAATTAAATTTTGATAAGAAACAATGTTTTCCATGGGGGGGGGGGGGGACATGTTACCCCAGGGGGGGACAGGTTACCCCGGGGTAACCTGTCCCCGGGGACACGTTACCCAGGGGGACACGTTACCCTGTTACACCGGTACTCAAAGCTCATATTGATAACTGCACTGAGCTTAACTAATAAAAACTATATTTCCTCTAAATAAAGAGCCCTCCCTAATAATAGTACCCCTACATTAAAACCCACTTCAAATGCCTAAATTTTAGGAACTTTTTGAAATTTCTTCTCTAATTTGAGATGAATTTCTTCTAAACAATCATTTTTATGATTGTTTAAAGAAAATTCACCTCAAATTTAAGGGAAATGGGTCTAAAAGACATCAAGTTTAATGCTTTTTTGAACCAGAAAAAGCATGCTAAATAAAAGCTCCCTGACCATGCTATGTATAGCCCCTGGGAGCATTTATTAGGAGAAGTACAGTAGCTGCATGGTCATTACCATTTGAACCTTGAGAGACTTACCAAGTAAAACTTGGTTATTTTACAGTCACCAATGTTATCCCTGATAGAAACTTGAACCAGAGAATGTTAATGATGTTTGCAGGATCAAGTCTTGATTGACTATTTAATTGAGACATGTTTCTTTAGACATTGATTCTATAGTGTATATCTGAGAGGCTGTTTAGACCACGAAGTAGGACTTATTGTATCACTTTTCAGATGACTTTCTCGTTCCGTTTCCTTTAAAATGATTCTTAGAATAGTTTATAACCCTTTCAGTATACGATATTTAGATTTTATTAACCAATTTCAGGTAACATTGAATTTGACAAATCAATCTATGAATTAAAATTATCTCAAAATTAATATAAACAATTATTTATTATTTTTTTTCAAAATATGATCATAAAATATAAATGCTTTTTGTGTGACAATTAAGACTAAATTTTCTGGGATAGCCTCAGAATGAAATTACATAATAGATTGCATGCTTTCTATAATATATCCATCAATAGTGAAAGATTTTAGGCAAAGACAGCACTGTGACTTTACCCCCCTTTTTTTAAGTATGCAGGTTATTGTGTTCCACAAGATGTCAGCTAAATTTTCAGTAAATATGTTAACAATTTTCTTTATGACATTAACTAATTTTATATATAAATTAATCTAAATGTCTCTATAAGTCAAACTAGTCACATAAGTCATATGGCTTTGAGTTAGCTTAACTATACCATTTTCTATGACAAAATAGAAATTCAATTCTAGGACTATTAAATACAGTTTACTATCCAAAGAAAGATAAAAAGGGTATGAGTCAAAATGTAACAATACAAGCAAACCTATAACCAAATCCCAAACAAAATTTTAGACTGGTCCAGTCTCAAAGAAGTCTCAGAAAATAATTTCTGTGCTAAAGTTGAGAAGAAAACATTGTTGACAACAAAGAAATTGCTTGTTACAAGCAATTTCTTTGTTGTCAACAATAATAACGACTTTATTTAAAGAGGCTGCATATTTGGTTTCCCAATCTTCCATATGGGCCTCAAGATATCACATTTACAGAGATTATACAAATATTTACACAGTTTTATACACAAATGAAAATTCATTGTTAATCCATTTTAAAAACAAAACAAAACAATCCATCTTTATGATGTCCTTGAAGTGAAAAGCTTACATAAACATTGAGGAATCTGAAGAAATTGAAGTAGTTCATTCATTGTCCAAAATGTTTTCTTTCCATGAAGACAAAGATTTTTAAAGTTTCATTAATTTTTCTAGTTATACCATTTTGTTTTCAAATAGTTGGACAGAGGGAAATGATTTGCACTGGTTCAGGTTTTTAGTACTTTAAAAAGTAACAAAATACAAATGTAATTCAACATAGATATACATATATATGTACCCATATACAAATATATATCTATACATAGACATACATACATATTTGCTGGGTTTTTTTTTATTATTTTTAATAATCTAAATAGCAGATTCAGAAATAATGCTGTTTGATGAAATTAATATTTAGGGTCTGTTTTTTCATTTAAATGTTTGACAGAATAAGATGTAGAGAAAGAGACATTTAACTTTCTGAAACATTAGTAGCTTAAATGCTCTACTTCGATTTTATCTTATTGATACATAAACAAAGAATTTAAACAAAGAAAGTACACAATGTTCCCCAAAGCTTTTTTTTTCTTTAGGGGCATAAAATAGTGTCAGAATGAGTTTATAAATCTCTAAAAATTATCTGAGCCACATAGCATGGATAAACAGTAAATAATAAGAGTAGTTGTGAAGAAGCGCAGTCACAAACACCTCTAATATAATTGAATCTGTGATCTTCGTGACAGCAAAATCAATCCTGAATCTAGTGTTGACAATAGAACAGTCTCCCATTGAATAAATAAAGTGACATCATGCGAGTCTAAGATAAGTCGTAACCCATCACAAAATAATCCTGTTATTTTGGAAATGCAAGTTAATTCAAAGAAATAATAATATATTTCTTGCCAAAGATTGTGAGAATATTTTGCTCAAATAGTTATAATTACCGTCTGTAATCAGATATAGGCCCAAACTCTTTATTTTCGTGTTTTTACATATATATATATTTTACATGATAGAGGGCAAATGAGGCATGCTGTAAGAAAAACTATTGTAGAAAAAGCGAATCCTTCAATCTTAATTAACTATTTTTTTTGTTTGATGATTTTTTAAAAATTCTCTATGCTAAAGTGTAATAATATGAATTAGAAGAAAACATCGTTGACAACAAAGAAATTGCTTGTTACAAGCAATTTCTTTGTTGTCAACAATGTTCTTCAAAGATTTTTTCTTAATGAGCATCAAATAGTGTCAGAATGAGTTTAGAATTCTCTAAAAGTTATCTGAGGCACATAGGGCATTTATAAACAGTAAATAATAAGAGTAGTTGTGAAGAAGCGCAGTCACAAACCCCTCTTATATAATTGAATCAGTGATCTTCGTGACGGCAAAATCAATCCTGAATCTATCGTTGACGATAGAGCAGTCTCACATAGCATAAAGATAAAGACAAGACGTAACCCATCACCAAATAATCCTGTTATTTTGGAAATGCAAGTTAATTCAAAGAAATAATAATATAATTCTTGCCAAAGATTGTGAGAATATTTTGCTCAAAAAGTTATAATTACTGTCTGTAATCAGTAATAAGTCCAACCTCTTTATTTTTGTTTTTTTACATGTATATACATTTTATATAATAGAGGGCAATTGCCATGCTGTAAGAAAAACCAATGTAGAAAAAGCAAATCCTTCAATCTTAATCAAATGACTGACCTCATTTAAATTATAAGTGAAATTTAAAAGCAATTTAATAATCAAAGGCCTGAAAGGCCTGAATTGAAGACAGGACTGAATATTAACAATTGGAATGAAAATTGTGGCGTTTTGAGAAGATCTCTTGAGTGGGAATCAAAAATTTAAAACAATCATTGATGGTTACATATGGAAACTGCACCTTCCTAGCAAATGAATATGCTTTACTTTGAAGACTCATCACTTCCAGATAAACCTATCCCTCTAGCCAATTCAAGCTTAACAAGAGGGTAACTGCCTTTTCATCCCCAAGTTTAAGTTTTCAATATCCTAAATGAAAAATATTCATTTAACCAACAGAAATATGGTGGCAATTCCTGTATTCTAAAAACTCATATGAATTATTGCAACCCTGTTTTATAAAATTGTATAGATTATCCCCAGCAATCCAATATGATCCAAACCCGATTTTTTTCCAGGCAAACTTATTAAGTGGATGTGTAAAAATCTTAAAAAAAAGTGTTAATCCACATGACACACATTGCTTACCCCTTGATGAAGAGCTGAACATTTCATTGCCATGGTGAATATTGCCCTGAATTGGAAATTTGTTCAAATTTCTTTTACATTTATTATCTGATCCAGGATTTGACTAATTATCTCCACATAGAAGAAGCAATGAAAGTAATACCAATATTCTTATACTTTTACTAGTCAAAGTCAATACCAAGAAGAAGTATTTTCTCGTACAATAGCTGTAGCTTTTTTTATGAATACCGTTTAAGTTTCTTCCAAGAGTGAAACATTCTATTTCTATTTTTTTCCCATCGAGATATTTCGATCTCCATTTCAGGTTATTCTCCTTGAATATGGTCTTACTTAGTAGAAAATTATTTTTACTACAAAATAATATATAAACCTGTTAAGACAACCAACCTTTCAGGCCTTTTCCACGGGACTGCTTTTCTAGATCAAGATTCGGTTTGAACTATCCGGTGAACTATCAATTTTGACAAAACTGCCAAAATGACAGATCGTTAAATTAAATCCCGAGCTACAGCATTTATCACCTTGAGTAGAATTCTTTCCAAGTCCACTCCAGAATGTTACAAATAAATCCATTCCAGTTTCCAAAACAGTTTCTGTTATTGTCAGAAAATTGTCGAACGCAAAAGCGGAAACTCAAAACCGGGGTCGCGCATGCGTGGTACTACTGTATATAGGCCATTCGGAACACCACTCGGCCAATCTAACGCATTCGTCACAACTCGGCCGATTCCGTAACCTACATTTATCTGAGACTTCAGAGATCGCCCGATGATTGCCGAGTGAATATCACGATCACAATCTGTTGCCGTTTACGGAAATGACCGAGTGATGTTCCAAATGCTGTACAATATGGATAGACAAAACAAGCCTAATAATAAAGTAATTTGATAAGCCATCGAAATTTCTCCGTAAATCCAAGTAAAAATTCAAACCTAGGAAATTCCAAGGGTTTACGAGTTTATTCAAATAGCCTTGTGCTATTTTAGTTTTTATCCATTTACACTACGACAGGCCCGGGAGACGGATAAATAAGGCAACCTTAAGGCCACACAAACATACAATTTTACGAGAAATAGGGAGTCTAAAATGGGGAACTGAAAATAGCTTGCCAATGCTATATATAAAAACAGTTGTAGGATGCAATTGAAAATTTGGAGCAAATGCAAAACATTGCAGCCGAAAACGCCCTAAAACAGCACCACTTACGAATGTAAAACACGTTTCTGCAGGCAACTTCTGCATAGATCACGTGTTCACTCCCCTGCGGTCCCCGCCAGAATTTAGGTCAGCACCAAAATTTTACGGTATATTGCTACACTATTGATTATTTTTGCCGCGTTTATTTTTATGAATGGGTCTACTTTTTTGAGCGTAATGACACATGTAGGTTTGTTATCAGAATCCGATGGCAACGATCCCTATATTGAAAGACAGGTAAACCTGTCTTCAATAAAAAAAAAGAACATTTTGGTTACCTTGCCTGACAATTCAGTAACAACATTTTTGTTCCCCTGACTGATAATACAGTTACAACTTTATAGTTGCCCTGACTGATCATACATATGAATCATTATGGTTGCCCTGACTGATAATACATATACAACTTTTCAGTTTTCCAGACCAATGATACTGATTCATCATTTTGGTTGTCCTGACTGATAAAACAATTACAACAGTTTGGTTGCCCTTACTGATAATTCAATTATGACATTTTGGTTATCTTGACTGATAACACAGTAAATTTACACTGTGACATAGAAAAGCAGTGATCTGTAGCCCTTTATCCTGCTATTTATGACAAATTTCTCTTGCATGAACTTTTGGCAGACAAACGAGGCTAAGATCATCTTACATAGGCGTATCTAGGACTTCGAAATTCTTACGCACTAAGAAGGTGACAACCAAAGAATATATAGGATAAAGGCAATATACAAACTGTGACCAAGGATGAATGCCCTCTGTCCGCTCCCTTTTTAATAATTTTGGCCATTGTGAATAAACAAAACTTAAATAAGCTGTAGTTTCATTGTTATGATCATTCATCAACAACATTTTTCGAAAGAGGATTTATTTCTACTACGCACTTGCGAAATGTGCGTAATGGGAGCTATGCCCTTGTCTTAGCCAACGATGCTTACTTTATACTTAATTGTTGCAGCTGTTATGTCCCAAAAATTTGTGATTTTTTTGAAAGAATATTTAAATTCAACTGGATAAGGGTTAAAACGTTTGTCTCAAGATTTATCATCAATTCAAAACCTATCTCAGTAAATCACAAATAAAAAACCAAGAGACCAGCCAAAAATAATTCCAAGAAAATAACATCTCTTAAACCAAAGTCTCTATCTAGAAAAAGTTAATAGCAAAAGAAGAAATTTATGGAATCTAACCATGTTAAGGCTGGCAATATTTATGGGAAACTGAGATTCTATCAGACAACAAACATTTTTCATTGTGTCTCTTGTACTTTCTCTTGCATTTATTTAAAATTTATACTGAATCTTGAAGTCTAGATAAGAGAAAAGAGCCTCCAGTCTAAAAATTTTATTTCTAAACAAAACACAATGTTATCCAGTCTAAAACTGTTATTTCTTTTGAAAAGTCAAAATACTTTGTTATTTTGTAATCAAAACTCTCTTTCTAAAATTGTTATTTCTATAGAAAACCTCGGGTTGTGATAACTTATTTGAAACATCTCATTGAGATGATTCTAATGAGTAACACCAACAACACAGGGTTTTGGTAAGAATATTTAAAAATTTCCAACCTTCAATTCAAATAAGGAGGGACCATCAATTTATTCTTTCACACATTATCATTTTTAAATGACTCTCCAGTACTGTCTCTTGAATTTTTATACACCATATTTCTCCTAATAAATGCTCTGGGAAGTTAATAATACACAATATGGTCAGTGAACTTTAATTTAGTATGCATTTCTGATTTAAAAATATACCTTTAAACTTATGTCTTTTATGCCTTTTTTCCTTTAATTTGAGGTAAATTTTCTCTAAACAATCATTTATATGATTGTTTAGAGGAAATTCACATCAAATTAAAGGAGAAGTCTAAAAAGTTCTTAAAATTTTAGCATTTGAAGTTGATTTTCATAGTAAAAAAATGTAGGGGTGCTAAAATAGGGGGGGGGGACTATTAATCATTAGGGGAAATATGGTACTAAATCTAGAGATCGAAGATAAGAGAGCTAGGGCTTTCTTTGAAAATTTAAACAACTGATTTGAGAAGGCATACATTGTAAATGATCCCCCTTTTATATGCCCATCGAAGGACATATCGTGTGATCACCAGTGGCTTCTGGCAAGCATAAGGCATACACTTCTTTGACAGAAGCATAACTCTGTCACCTAATGTCCTATTGACAAATGGCAGTTATGTTTCTCTCATGATTATGGATGGAAGTGCACAAGAACCCTAACTCTATCTGTAAGGAAATAGTGCTTTTTGGAAATATTACCCCACCCACTATTTCAGCTTTGTCAGGATTCCTGGCATTAGTTACTGTATTGCTGAACTGCCATGTTTACATTGAAATGTGTTTGTTTGGGTTTGTTAAGTATTTAAGGACTATTTTAATGTTGAAACTGGTCTGTTTGCAGCAGTTAGCTAGAGAAATCTGCTTATTTTAACATTTGCCGTCTGATTGTTTACAAGACTGCAGCGATTATCTCCGTTGACTACAAACTATTTATTCCTCTATTATTTAATCTAACTCTGTAAAGAAGCCCTTATATTGTCAATAACACTACATTATGTTTGTTGTTTGCCCTTACAGCATTTGCTTTAGGGAAATATTTGTGTTTAACAAGTTATTGAACTCCTTGCAATGACCTTCAAGTTTGGAAGGAGGGAATCTTTGAATTCCTGGCCACTTCAGATTTTCAAATGTCAAATTCTAGCTTTTCTGAGAAATTTATTTATAATGTAAGGTATCAATGTTTAGGTCTTGGTGTGCTGTATCTTTTTATGTGCACCGCTAATTCATATTGTTTATTTGTATGTAGCATTTGCATCTGAAAGGATTTGCTCCTGGCAACATGGCTGCAGTTGCCAGGAATTGTCATTTTTACCTGACAGGATTCCTGTCAGCCAGGAATGTTTTGATTGGCTAAGTGAGACCTTCCACTGCCTCTGATTGGTTTGTAAGGTTGTCACTATGGTGATCAAAAGATTATAAATAGGGGTAAATCCTGGCAGATGATCAGTTTTAGTATCAGATTCACTCATGAAACATGACCTTATTATGATGTAACAAGAGCCTCAATTGGCTAGTCATTTATTAAATATCATCATCATCAAGCTGAATTGTCCTTTTATACAGTCCTTATGCTAATAAACCAGGAAGGCCTTATTTGAAGGAGATATTGGGACCTTAGTAGCTCGGATAAGGTCAACATTTTGTTTACATATCTAGCTTGATTATTTAATTATTTCCCCATGTAGACATCCAGCAGTGCAAAAGGCGTATTTTGTGAAAATTTGTCAATTTGTTGCAAATTATTTCATTTTCTTAAATTCAACCTTCCATAAAATCATTCAACATTTACTACAAGTTTAATATCAAATGAATATTCAAATATGTTTATCAGTAAATTCGATATACCGGTATACCAGGACGTGCCTTCATGAATTATTCATTAGACACATGCAGTTTATATTGTCATAAAAATTCTATTGTTTGGTACCCTGGGTTTTTACTATGGTACCTTAGATTTTTAACCAATATCCTCTGTAAAAATCTACATTAATTATTATGAAAAACTGAAGTTTTCCAAGCCAAAATTCATTCAAGTCCTTAGTCAAACCTTTTTTTCTTCATGTAGGTAATGAAGATGTTTCTATACCTGCAAGGAACCTATGCTATACTATAAGTGACAATAAGACACTGGACACACATGTCACAAATGTTGGTAAATCTTCTTATTGTGCCATTCCTCAAATTAGCTCAATACGTCGCAAAAGATGCCATGAAAACTCTGTGCATATGTTACAAGTAAGCTTGACAATTGCAAAGCCAATTCCCTTTTGTCAAGCGCCCTGCTTACAAGTCTGTAACAAATTAATTGGTACTCAGATCACCACAAAAGAAGTCTGTAAAACATTTATGCCCCCCATAAGAGCAGGTCAATGGCACATTCTTTCTCAATTTACAAAGGGCAATACCTCAAAAAATATGACAAGTAGAGTTACTGTTCTTGTGCACTGCTTTTCTCCTCAATGAGATCTATCAACCCATGAAATTTCATATTTCTAGCTTGTATGCTTTTCAAGATGTGCTCCAGACAAAAATCAAGCAATGAATTTAACAAAGGGCAATCACTCAAAAGATATGATGAGAAGAGTTATGGTTCTTGTGCACTGCACTTTTCTTCAATGAGATCTATGCATCTTTCATGATTCTAGCTTGAATACTTTTTGAGATATGCTCCGGACAAAAAATGTCTTTGGATGGACTGACCAACCTACTGACCTAGAAGTGCAAAGCAATATGGCCCCTCTTCTTCAAAGGAGGGGCAAAATGAATTTAAAACTTTCAAAAATATAAATAAAATATTAAAATGTCGACAGTATCATTAATACAAAAGATTTTTTATGGATACTTCATTGACATTATTTTCTGATACAAGACAGAAATAGTGATAAATATCTAATGGAAAAAACATCATAAAATATATGATACGGTCATTTATTCACATTCTTTAATGTGGACATTAATATTGGGTTGATGAATATGTGAGTCAATTATTAGATGATTTATCCCATTTCCACACAACCCCATTTTTTGACACACCTGAAGAAAAAAAGCTTCGAGAAATATCGTGAAAACGAAGAAATTGCTTGAAAGAAGCAATTTCTTCATAGCTAACAATATCATTTCCTAAGAAGACAAAAGATTTTTTAAATGACCTGGGGCCCGTTTTACTTAACTTCTTACGACAAAATTAATCGTAAGTCAAAATCACAAATCATATCTGGAGTTTTCATTCATTGTTAGACTCTACCTTGCAATATCGCATTGGAATCGTCTTTAGAAGACGATTCCAATGAGACGATGCATGGCAGAATTCCATATCTGGTTACTATTGTAGAAGCGACTTCAATTTTTGACTTGCACAAAAAAATGATTGTAAAATGTTTAGTAAAACAGGCCCCTGAATTATAAACAGGGAAACAAATTTTGCTCTTAAGCTGGATAAATCATGCAGATCTTCTGAGAAGAAGAACTAGTACATGTTACCAGACCTGCAAATAAAAGGGGTATTTTGGATTTCAAATTGAAATATTTAACCCTTGTCATGCTGAATAAATTTGGCTAAAAATTTTCATCAAAATCAAAGGGTAAAAAGCACTGAAAGTACCAACTGTAGATCAATTTTTATTTTAAAAACAAAATGTATTGACTATTCTGGTTTGAAAGTGAGAAACATGTGGTGTAGACTAACATCAGACTGCACATATGTGCTGGCTGATGTTTTTCTGTAGCTCCTGTCAAAGCCGGAATATTCCGGGTTCAGCATGACAAGGGTTAATTCAACCATAGATCCTATATTGTGGGTACTCATTAGAATTGTCTCCTCGAGATGATTTCAATGAGTACCTACCATATAGGGTTTTAATAAGAAATAAAGATATAAGACTGGCATTTACCCCTCTTATCTGTACCTCTATGTAATATCAGCAAATCCATTAATTTATTGATTGAATGGAGTTTAACGCCGCTTTCAACATTTTTTCAGCTACATAGTGGTGGCTGGAGCACCTAATAATGGTTTCCTAGTATTTCTCTCACAAGTACATCCATCAAAACCTTTCCTAGCCTTCAGCTGCTATCCTACATAGGTCTGCGATTAACAACCCATTGGTGAGAGACAAATAGTCAGAAAGAAAAAGTGCTGCTGTCGGGGATCGAACCCACGACCTCTAGATTGACAGTCCGACATGCTACCAACTGCGTCATGACGGCAGCTTATCAGCAGATCCAGGGGGGGTCAGTGGGCAGATGGAAGGGTAGGTCTGGCAACACATGCAAAAAAGAAATAATACATTCAAAATGCAAATTTCAAATTTTTCAAGCATTATGATGCATGCAGATCTGAAAACATAAAACTTAAAATGACATTTTGTAAATGGCATGTTTTAGCAGTTGTCAAAGATCTATTTTCAAATTCAATTAAACGCAGCCATTTGATTTGTATCCCTGAACAAATACTATCAACTGTTATGTGTAATTTAATTGTATCAAAGTTAGTTTATGATGGGAGCAAACCAATAGGTCACACAGTTGCTGTTTAGATTAATTACATTCTTCGGATCCCTTTAAAAATTTAGGGCTTAATGCAACACCATAATACGGTTTATTTCGGCACCTAGAATAGTTTTTGTGCCAACTGCTTGAAATGTTGTCAAAATGTTTACTGTAAATGAATTAATTATCAGCAAAACTAAACCAATTACGAGTTTCACTACTCTATTTCCTCTAATAATAGTGCCCTCCCTAATAAAAGCACCCTACATTTTTTACTTAGAAATCCCATTTCAAATGCCTAAACTTTAGGAACTTTTTGAGACTTCTTCTCCTTATTTGAGATGAACTTCCTCTAAACAATCACTCATATGATTGTTTAGAGTGAGTAAACCTCAAATTAAAGGAAAATGTACATAAAAGACATCAATTTCAATGATTTTTTTTAAATAAGAAGATGCATACCAAATAAAAGCTCCAGGACCATGTTATGTATAGCTCTGGGGAGCGTTTATTAGGAGAAATACGGTATTTTAATTCAAATTACTGGCTTCATGTATGTCTTTTCAGATAAAAAAAATTGTAGACTATGGTACCTCAGCCAAAAAAAAAATCATCAAAAACACATCGAAATTGATAAATAACAAGAGGATCATGATCAATGTTATATTTAAAGTTTCAGGGTATACACTTGATTGATAAATTGAAATTAGAAAATCAAAATTTCAGGTTTTAGAACATTTCTCTGTCAAGGGGGTCTTATCATAGACAAGCATTAAGCGCAAGCCCAAGCATGCCTGAACCAGTGTAGGCTGATCTTTGTCTATTCCAACTACCAAAAGAGTGGGAAAATTCCAGCCCTCTGTTCATGATGTAAAAGCCTTTCACGAGTACTTTGAGATGATACCCCGCTTTGCACGTGCACATACGTGCAAAGCGAGGTATCATTTCGAAAGCGCTTTGCTAACATTTTCATCCTGAACACAGGGCATGTTCAGCATGACAAGGGTTAAAGAGCAGAACTAAAAATTATGCTTGGCAACTCAATTTTGCTACAGATTAAACCAACAGATTTAAGTATTCAAAGCAGATTGAAAATCAAAAATGATGTGAAAAAGATATTTCTCTGATCATTTTTTTTTTTAATATTTTGATGGTTTTTTAAAGAAAATCATTAGAATAAGAGAACAAAAATGTTCAAAATCTAAATGTAAGTTCAATAATTGTTCTCTCACCATTATAAAGTTTGCTATTCTGAATGTCTTTTGAGCTATTGTTAAATGTCCAGTTTGCCCAAATGTTTGTTCTATATCAGATGTCATTGGCCATCTGCTACTTAAATCAAAGCCAAACAATTTTAACAATCAATCCATTTGATTTATAACATCTTGAATATTATTAATTTCTCCCTTGATCATAGCATCTATACAGGCTGGCACAATAATAAAGCACAATTGTCTTTAAGAAGTGACATTCAACTGAGGCCCTGTGAGTTGGTACTTAAATCCATCATTCATATTAAAGAACCATGGCAGATCTTAGATTCATCCTGTATTCTTATACTATCCCCAGTATTAACTAAACATCTTCTGGGAGCATCCCTTATAATGGCATATGCTACAGTTTATAGGAACGATAAATAAAAAGAAAACACACACTATAATTTTGCAGACTTTAAATACGCAATCTGATCTTAGCTCATACTGCCTGCTTTCCACTTTCAGAAAATTTGACCCAGACTCTTTGAACAGTTCCACAAATGGGCTTCTTTTTTTTTTTAAAAAAAAATTCAAATTATCCAAGTACAACCCTAGGTTACAATTTGAAGCTTCAGAAACCCAGACTATTCCAGCCAAAGCAAGAAAACAAGGTTAACACTTGTCATGCTAAATAAATTTTGGCTAAAAATTTTCATCAAAATCAAAGGGCAAAAAGCACTGAAAGTACCAACTCTAGGTCAATTTTTATTTGAAAAACTATATCTATCGACAAATCTGGTTAGAAAGTGAGAAACAGGTGGGGTAGGCTAATATCAGACTGCACATATGTGCAGGCTCATGTTTGTCTGTAGCTACCGCCAAAGCAGAAATATTCCAGGTACAGCATGACAAGGGTTCACAAAACATGTCCATTTAGTGACCACTTGTGTGCCAAGGCTTCTGCTAAAACATCTTGTTGAAAGCAGGCAGTAAAGACTAAGATCAGTTTGCACAAATGTAAAGTCTGCTCATAGCCCATACTGCCTATTTTCTACTTGACTTTTATCAGAAAACTTGAGTAAGACTCGCTGAAGGGTCCCAAATAAGGGCTTCTTGTTTGAAACAAATACAAATCATCCAAATAAAATTCTAGGTTACACTGAAGCTTCAGAAACCCAGACTATTCCAGCAAATGCAAGAGGACAAGGTTAACACAACATGTCCATTTAGTGACCACTTGTGGCTGTCAGACCAGGATGATCTATCCTCAATAAATGACAATATTGTATTCATTCATCTCATAAACCTCCTTAAGAACGTAGCTCCTCAAGGGACAGTAATGCATTCCACAGCTCCGAACACTACAGTAAGTGTTTATTAGCCTATTGCAAACCTTGGTTTGATTCAATCTTTTACAATACACCAATGAGTGTTGGAAGACAAGGTTAACACAACATGTCCATTTAGTGACCACTTGTGGCTGTCAGACCAGGATGATCTATCCTCAATAAATGACAATATTGGATGCATTCATCTCCTAAACCTCCTTAAGTGCTGGGCTCTTCCACGGAAAGTAACACATTCATACAGAGGCAGTTTCCATGATCCACATTGGAAAATTGAAATGCTGTTTAAAATCCCTTTCAACAATCTTCTAGTTATACCAACACCCAGTTTACTTTTTCTTGTACTTCCTAGGTATCACTACTTTGAGTTTGTTTGTTTGCATGGGATTTAACGCCAGTTTCAACATTATTGCAGTTATATAGCAGTTACTGGTGTGTGCTACCCATGGTTTCCTACTGTTTCACACACCAGTACAACCACAACATTTCACTTGAGTCACAAACTGCTCTATAGTTTGAGGCTTGAGCTCTGGAACAGAGGTACAGATGAGAAGGGCAAAGCCAGCCTAAAATCTTTATTCCTGAATGAAACCCTATGTTGTGGGTACTCATTTAAATGGTCTTGATGAAACATTTTGATTGAGTATTAACAACATAGGGTTTGACCCATAATTTTTGAAATACTTTGATTTAAAATCCAAAATCTTCGTACTTGCACCTATACTACATGAAATGAATCTGTTGAGTTTTGACAACATAGGAATATTGAGAAATTCACAATATCATACACATTCAATCAAAATTATGTTTCTTATTTGTAAATTAACATAATGTACTATGCTGGGACCAATTCTCTTTAATTGATACATGTTTTCTGTATAAGTATTCAGGGACATTTTACTGGGTTATATGTAAGAATGCTTCAAATAAGCATATTTAATGAAATCCAAGCTTTAAACTGAATAGATGACATGCCTATAAGCTATTTTTATTTAATATGTTAAACTCAATTCAGTAAGGTTAAGTTACAGCAACTGACAAATTTTAAGGGAATCAAGTTTTGGTTATTTTAAGCATTCAAAATATCCTGAAGCAAGCCATTTAGCATTAAAACCACGAAACAGCTACATAACACCAACCAAATCCAACATTAATTAATTTTGACTGTTTGATTGGTGTTTTACGCCACTTTCAACAATCTTTCAGTTATATAGCGTGGCTGGAGCACCTAACAAAGGGTTCCTGGTATTTCTCACACCAGTACAACCATAACATCCTTTCCTAGCCTCCAGCTGCTATCCTACATAGGTCTGCGTTTATCAACCCATTGGTGGAAAGCAAATTAAATCCTAGATCAAACTGAGTGGTCAGCACAAAACTATTGGCTTTTGAGAGACAATGCTTTTCAAACATGACAATCCCACTGTGACCTTGACCTATAAATAAGTGACTTTGACAAGTATTATCAAGTTATATTGTTTATATGATTGTTTACAGGAAATTGACCTGAAATTGAAGGAAAAAGGGCCTAAAAGACATAAGCTAATTGATTTTTTGAATCAGAAAATGCATACTAAATAAAAGCTCCCTAACTATGTTATGTATAGCTCCAGGCAGCGTTTATTAGGAGAAATACGGTATCTGGAAAAAAGTTTGGACAACGATTGAAAAAATATAATTTCTCCACCTGATATCATGCTATCCTTGAGGAAATAAAAATAATTTGAGGATGATAGATAATCTTGAAATTTGAGATAATACCAAGGTATATCATTTATTATATTTGAGAAATGACTATCAGTGCTTAGATTCTATAGATCTTGTGAGCTGAGCATTCTCTACTGCACAAATTATCCAAACAATATTAACTATGTGCAATATTTAGCCAACAAATAAAATTCTGTTATCTAGGGGTGACTATTGAGTTCAAAATTAGTATCACGATAGTATTGCGATAGTAAAGTTGCTATTGGAATAGTATTGCAATAGTCAGAAAACTATTGCAATACTATTACAATAGTTGTTTTTACAGAAAAAATGGATAATAATCAATGTTAAAACGTCCACCTTTTATTAGACAGTAACTTTATATTGGTCTTGTAAGATCCTGTTTACCTTGTTAATGGCAAGTAAATGATCAAATAAGTTAATTACATATCCCCTTAAAAAGAATTGGATTTGACCTCATTCTCTGATAAAATATTGCAGAAACGCAGCATTGCTGCTGGATTTAGTTCTACTTTCATTTTCAAAAAAAACTATTGTCAACTATCGATAGTCAGAAAAACTATTGCCATATCTATTGACTTGAAAAAATGCTATCAATCTATTGCTATTGCAAGGTAAACTATCACAATACAGCGATAGTTCGACCTATTGTTACACCACTACTGTTATGCAAAACTTCATGAATTACATTCTATTGCATTATAGATAATGTAATCTGTTCATTTTGTACAAATAGTGATAAGAGGTTTTTAGCCTTTGAAATAATTAAACCATTTGACCATTAAGCTTTAGAAAAATCAGGTCCAAACAAATACTTAAGATCCTATTAAGTCAATTTAACAATCTTATCAGGTGGTGTAGACTAAGATCAGACTGCAAATGTCATGGTGTAGTGGTTGTTTGCCAGACTATCATTTGAAAGGTCTCGGGTTCGATACCCGATGGCAGTACCTTTCCTTTCCAACTGTATTTGTCTTCCACCAATGGTTTGATACTTGTA
Source organism: Fragum whitleyi (assembly GCA_948146395.1). NCBI lineage: Eukaryota > Metazoa > Mollusca > Bivalvia > Cardiida > Cardiidae > Fragum > Fragum whitleyi. Next base: position 17,208,465 of record OX411548.1, on the reverse strand, counting down.
GATCTATGTGGGATCAAAGCTGTAGGCCAGAAAAGGATGTATGGTAGTATTGATGTAAGAAATAGCAGGAATCCATTGTAAGGTGCTCCAGCCACAGGGATATGACTGAAAGATTCTTAAAAGCTGCGTTAAACCCCATACAAACAAACACCTGATTTTTTCCTTAAATTTAAACCAGAACCTTGCCCATGGCAATTATTTCACTGAATTTCAAAAGACGGGCAGAAAGAACAAGACAGTTCAAGGAAGCTGGTTAATGTGAGCTGACAACTGAGAAATGAACGAAAACCGTAATGTCATTAGAGAATTTAAATCAGTCTAAATACGGCCTTCTCGCTAATGGAAAAAAGACAGGCAATATCATTGTGGTGAAAAATCACAGTGAAACAAGAGCTGTCACTGTAAGATGACAATGCCCCCGACACCGCTTTGATTTAGAAGTTATGGCCAATGTTAAAGTTTTTGGACGGAATGACGGACGGACGGACAGACAGACGGACGGACAGACGGACGGACAGACGGACGGACGGACAGACGGACGGACGGACGGACGGACGGACAAGTCAAATTTATTATGCCTCCCTATCGGGGGCATAAAAATGATTCCACAAATAATGTTCTTAATGACAAGAACAGAATGGTTTTGCATGGAAAAAAGTTGTACATCATGCGACTTCCATTTTCTTGGCTTCTTGACTTTCTCTGATGCCAGTTTGTGCATTTATCAAACCAAATTTATGTCTTAACAATCCTTGAAGCACTAGGAGCATACATGTACTACATGAAATTTTTTCTTTTCTTCTTTTTTTGTAAAAAAAAAAAGGCATATCATAGTAAGAATACTACTTTTATTATCCTTTTTTTAAAATCATTCAGGTCTTATTTACGTTCTTTTACAGCATCCTCGGATACCCCGGGGTCTCCCTATTTGCTATGCTATATAGCGTAGCAAATAGGGAGACCCAGGGGTATCCGAGAATGCTTTTACAGAGGCATGTAAAAGACTACATCCCAATAAATGAGTCTCTATTTTGGGTAGAAAACATTGTGGAAACTGAACACTAGAGCCATTCTTTAGCGTTTTAGCCGCTTTCTTTTTTTAATTGAATAAAATGATAAGTCACATGCTGACTGCAAAGAAAAATTCATGAGCAATGAATAACATATAGAAAAATGACATACACCTGTTAAATACATAATTTTGATCCAATCACAATAATATTGTGCAGTCTGATAAAGGGTAACCCAAGGAACATTCATGTGAAATTTGGTTGATATCCATGAATTACGTTCAGGTAAAATGATTTTTAAAGTTTCCATTATGTAACATTATAGAAAAATGTCCTCCGCCCATAAGAGACATATATTTTTCATCTGATCACAATATTTTTTGTAGACTGAAAAGGGGCCACTAAAGGATCTTTCCATGAAATTTGGTTCATATCAATAAATTAGGTTCTGACTGATAAAATGATTATCAAAGTAATTTCAGTATTTAACATGAAAAGAAATGACCAGTGTTCCCATAAAAAGACACATTTTGCATCTGATCACAATAATGCTTTGTAGACTGATATTTAGGGCCGTGAGTGACGCTAGGGGATTATTACAGTGAAATTTGGTTGATATCCATCAATAAGATTCTGATAGAGGTCGCATATTACTTTATATGGAAATATGCCACACCCATAAAAGCCTAATGTTTTGACAATAGATCAGAAAACCTTAAAAAACTTTAAAACAGGATCACCAAAGGATCATTCCTGTGAAGTTTGGTTAAAATTCATATATAGTTTCTGTAGTTACCGAGGAGAAGATTCTTAAAGAATTAGTTTACAACCTGATGCATGGATGCATGATGGACGCAGCACCATGACAATACCCCAAGTGACCTTGGGTCAGTGAAGCTAAAAATTGCTTGTTATATATTATTTCTTCATTTTTCCAATTTTTTCTTCAGTTTATAAATATGATGACTTTGGAAATAAAAAAAGATATAAAACAGATTATGGACATTGACAGACAGAAAAAACTGTTCAACTTAATAACCAAATACGTTATTGAAAATATAGGTTTTCAATCAATATTACTTCATTTCTTATTTATAAACTCCATTTATCTTTATTGTAAAAATCAATTCCTACATAACTTCAAACAATCAATTTTAAACTCAAGGTATTTGCAATGTACACAACACAACTCTTACATATTCTCAGAGATTTAGGGATACTGAGGGAATTGCCAGTCAAGATTACATAGGTGTATCTAGGACTTTATACGCACTCAGGGAGCGACAAATAAAGAATATAGGATAAAGGTGATATATGGACTTTGACAAAAGACAAATGCCCTCAGTCCGATCCCCTTTTCTATGACTTGAGTGTTGTCGAATGATCAAAATATCGCAACTTCATCTTGAATAAGCTGTAGTTTCGATGTTACGATCATTCATCAACGATATTTTTCAACAGATGATTATTTCTTTTACACCTTTATTTTCCAACGAAACTGTATGTTGTGGGTACTCATTTGAATTGTCTCAACAATGTCATTCAAATTATTATCCACAGCATAGGATTTTAGAACTGTATTTCCTCTAATAATAGCACCCTCCCTAATAGAAGCACCTTACATTTTTTACTGAGAAAAGACACTTCAAATGCCTAACTTTTAGGAACTTTTTGAGACTTTTTCTTTAATTTGGGATGAATTTCCTCTAAACAATCATTTATATGATTGTTTAGAGGTAATACACCTAAAATTAAAGTGAAAAAGGCATAAAAAGACAACAATTTTAGTGATTGTTTTAAATCAGATATTTGATGTTGATGATATACAATATTATGAAAATAATTCCCTTTTTTACAAGAAAACATTGAAACAAAAGGGGACATTACTTGAAGAACAATGTTACATTTGTAATTAACCTTCTTTAGCATATGATCTATAAGATGACTTGAAATATATATGTAAAAAAAAAATAATTGTCACCCGCCTTTTAAAGTTAGACCATAGTTTATATTTAAAGAAGTAAAAAACCTTAGAAGAAGTTAAACAGCCAGTTTTTTCAAAAGTTTGACCTTTACAAATGATATTGACCTTGGTATCAGCAGATCTATATAATTAAGATCTGGGGTCACCTTCATAACATGATGGAAGCCCATCAGAGACCAGTTGGTAGGGCTGCAGGGGATCCAGGGTTGCTGTTTAGTGGTCAGCCTACCATAAATAGAACAACAGAAATTGAGTAATAAGTCCCATAGTATCCCTTAAGATATAGATACTATGATGGAACTGTAATTACTCAAATCCTAGAGATCTGGTATTTTTGATTTATCATACTTTGTTTGGTATTTTTGATTTATCAAAGTTTATAATGAAGCTAGACCTGCATTAAAAATGACAAAATGTTCAGACTGTTGGCAATTTATATCCCTCTTTACATGTGCAATTGCATGCAATGTGTGGTATAATTCAAGGGCTTAACTCCCATTACGCAATTTACGCAAGTGCGTAAAAAATCCTCTGTTGAAAAATATAGTTGATGAAAGATTATTACATAGTAACTGCAGCTTATTCAAGCTGTAGTTACGATGTTTTGATCATTCACAAATCATCAAATCATAAAAAGGGAGCAGACGGAGGATCGCCTTTGTCCTATTTACTCTTTGGATATAGCCTTTTGAGTGCATATAAATTCCAAAGTCCTAGATATGCCTATGTAATTTGTGAATGGTTTGCACTCTTGTCACCCTGAAGTTGAACGCAGGGTATGGTTCTTGTACAAAAAAAAAAAAAAAAAAAGACTGACAATATTATGTTACTAACATATGTTAGAAAATGATGGGTTTTTTATAATCTGACATAATGATTGACTTATGACCCTTTAACCTTCTTCTAATTACAATAATTTTCCAGGAATCATAAACTGAGGGATTTGTCTATTAAGTTTGTTAGATTAAAAAATATAACATTTCCGAAATTTTCTTGGTATTCATTTTACAGAAGACGGCATCCTTTTGAATCTTGTAGGCTTACCTCTAAAGTAATACATGAAAATTGTTAAATAACAGATTAATAACAAAATTATGTTCCTTTTCCAACGATATTCACTCGATTTATCTTTTATTTAGGATGCAGCTGGATTCACTACTCACCTTGAAAAAATGCCACGACCGGAGGATGCTTTGACTTCTTTGCTGTAGCTGGCAAGATTCGAACACACGACATATACACAATAGTCCAGACACAAATACACTTAATCCATCGGTATTGATAGAGATCAGACGACACCGCAGCCATTTTCACGTGTCAACGATCTCACCTGAAGCAGACGACACCTTTGAATTTCGCTACATTAAGACCAATCAACACCATAGTGCAGAAACTGTCCGTTATGCGTCTGCATTGTGACAAGCCTGTTTATTTACATACACATTTCCGTATAAGGAAGTTATCTCATGTCACCGCTATACGAGAATGACAGAAGGGTAAGCATCAGGTTGTATTTCAATCCATTGTGTATTGCGATTTTCCGATTGAAGTTTGCCGCTTGTTACGGTGTATCGGGTTAAACTCCTGATAACACGCAGCTAAAAATTGGACTCGTCTGGTTAACTGTAGGCTACAAGAGGAAAAATGAATTCATCCAAACTCAAAAGAAGGCCTACATGAAAAAGATAATTTTTGAACATATATTTACGGGATGATGTTGAGACCCCTAACGTGCCACGCCGGCGAAAGATCCACATAAAGCGAAGATATTCGTACTTTTATTGGCCTGGGTAGCGGAAAATATGATAACTAGACACCCCCATCACAAATTCTGGTGTCGATTTCCAATCGAAAAAAAATCAGGGGGGGGGGGGGGGTGTCTAGTTATCATATTTTCCTTTACCCAGGCCAATAAAAGTACGAATATCTTCGCTTTATGTGGATCTTTTGCCGAGAAATTTGGAATGTGTGTAGAGGATACATAAATGCCATTAGACAAACACAAACAATGAAGAATAGTCAGGTTGTTTGACAAAAAAATAATGAAAAACCTAATAAACGAGCAAAGTCACTCACTCCTAGGGCTAGAACTCGCTCATTTTGCTTAGTTGTTACCCTCCCCTTTTATTTCCTAAAAGAAGAACCATTTATCTCGACAGTGATACTAAAACTTGAAATGAAAATGATTATTTTGGTTTACAAATCAGTCAAAAACTTGCCCCACCGTTATTTCCGTATCGAAAAAAATCGATCAGGTGTCCATGAACCTTCTGGTGTCGGCGTGGCACGTTATACTCTGTGAACCTTACTAATAATAATAGAACATCATCCTTGAAGACATGTGGCGTTATACAAATAAAATAACGCGGTAAAAGGAGGAATTGCTAGTAATCCCCCTGACCACATTATTTCTACCGATTTCATACATGTTCTTGTCAAAGATTTTCAGATAATACAGTAACTTGGCTGTACTCTTTGTTCACGTTATGTTTCCTGTGAATCATCGGGATGGCCAAAATAATAACAATAATAATAATAGAACATCATCCTAGAAAACACGTTGATTTCGTAGAAGGCCTTTACTTGTTGTCATTTAATGCGGGACTTGAAAATCCAATGGAAAATAACTCTTAAGCATGGAAAAGAACAACAAGGTTCTATCACAGGAGGCGTTTTATTGATAATAATCGTCAATTATTAGGCCTACAAGCTACCGATAACGGTTTTAACATCTCGTTACAACTTGGTAACTGTAAGGAACCGAAGTGTTGTGCTTATGAAAAAATGGACTTCTGAGATAAAAACCTTTGGGATCCAAAAGAAAGTATGTTGATAAAAGAAATCATTATTTTTGACAAGTCAGAATGAATCTGAAAATCTCCGTAACATGGCAGTATTGATCACACTTCCTAAAAGGTATAATTATAAAGGTAGTAAACCCGTAAAAGTTCCGCAACGTTTCGGAAGTAATGAACTTTAACAGTGTTAACCAAGGTTTCCTAATGATTTTCATAAAGAAACATTGGTCAACATTGTGAAAGAACATGAGGTCCGAAATGTTGCGGAACCGCCGTCATAGCGCAAGTGGTAGTGCGTCGGACTGTCGCTCTAGAGGTCCCGCATTCGATCCCCGACCGCGGCGCCCATTCTTTCAGACTATTAGTCTCTCACCAATGGGTTGATAATCGCAGACCTATGTGAGATAGCAGCTGGAGGCTAAGAAATGATGTGAAGGATGTACTGGTAAGAGAAATACCAGGAAACCATTGTTAGGTGCTCCAGCCGCCGCAATATAACTGAAAAAATGTTGAAAGCGGCGTAAAACTCCATTCAATCAATCGCTCGATCGATCGACCGACCGACCGACCCACCGACTGACCCACCAACCCACCCACCCACCCACCAACCAACCAACCAACCAACCAACCAACCAACCAATGTTTCGGGAATATTACGGGTCCACTACAAGCTTCCTAGCCATGCGTTACTTTAATAATTAATTTGACCACAAGGCATGCAAAATTGGATCAAATTATGGTTCTACGACAGTATTTTGGTAGAAAAATCAGAATTCTTTGTAATAATTTAGATTGAAATGGTTATATTGATCACAGTTCCTAACAGGTATAATTATTAAGTATGCAGCTGCCGGTTTATTCCCGATTCTCCCACATTTGAAAAAATCGATAAAAAATCGATACAGGTAGTGTGTTGGATAATCCCTGCCTGGGGCTAAATTATTGGTAAGTTCCTCAACCTTGTTCCACGAGCGTTTCATTTGGAAATATTGGATTTCGAGTCCCCATTTTTATTGCAAACGAGAATAAAGTTATTGAAATAACAAGAACAGTTGCTTATCCCAAGCAACTTTCTCTTTATCTCACAAGATTTCATAGCTTTCTAGCTCTCGTTTTCCAATTGCAGTTACGAGATATTGGTGGTCATCCAACGACATAATGTGTTGATAACATTTTTTTTGAGACAGAGAAAGTAAGGTAGAATGACCGAAACACATAATCAATTTTTTCAACCATACATATGCCGTGGTTGATGGAAAATTCGAAAAGTGACTAGTGAAAAATGCGTTTCGCAGAAAAAATAGTACTGACTTACTTGTTATTTCCGTGTCATTCTACCTTACTTTGTCGAAAATAGTTAATCACACAAATCTACATCTTTACTATATTTCTTTTATTTGTTACCATGAAAATCGTAAGAAATTCAATATCAAGATATTGGGCATAGTCTTAGATCCTATATTTTTTCGTAGTTTTAGACTTTGAGAGCGTCTCTTTATCTATAAATGTAATAGATACGAAAATGCATCAGCAAACTAGACTTACGTCAAAGTCTCTTCATGAAGTCCGTCTTTTAGGGTAGCCAAGCGCTCTATCGATACTTTCTTCTTTTCAATGGCTTTGTTCCCCGGCGACATATTGTATTTCCCTAATACAGAAAAGGGCCTCAACCTCTTGTTATAGCAGGAATCGTTGTTTGGATGTTTGATGGATTTCTTCAGCATGCTGTGCCAGCTTTCAAGGTGGTTTTTAGTTCTGGGTCCTTGTGTTTGGAAGTGGTTCCATGTCTCCTTTGCGCCTTCAACCCAGGATTCTGTGACGTAGTCCATAAATGTCTCGACGGCAGCCAGTAGTTCCTAGTGACTAACGTTTGTTAGCGCTTCAAACCATACATCTTCTACGCCTGATCATGGTACCAGATGTGGTGATGCCGCGCGACTTACCAATTTGTGGATATCTTCGTTTGTTCTGAACAGTGGGCTTGAAAGTCCACAATTTCTTACCACTCTATTTTCTTCTTATCTCTCTATCTCCCATATTAATCGTTTCTATCTTTTACTATTTCTCCCATGTTCACTCTTTAACATTCCATTTATATTCCTATATTTCTTATTTCTTACATTCGTCATAATTATAAAATTAAACTTAATTATTACTTAAACTTTGAAAGTTTGATTTCGTAAGAATACTTTAAGACCGACCTTTTATTTTTGGTTTGATTGGACTACTCGCAAAAACCGCCCCATCACTATTATGTTCGCAATTATCGATAAATACTTATAAAAGACCTGGAATACAATTTGAACCTAACTGTAATCACACATTTCCCCTTACCCCCGTCTCCCCACAAGGTATATGGTATTATTGGATTTTCAAATGTGGGAGAATCGGGAAGACACCCAGCTGCCTAACCATGCGTTCTTCCTAAATACAACTTTAATAATTAATTTGAACACAAGGCATGCAAAATTGGACCTAGGGGTAATTTGAAGTGTTTTATCTTAGAAAATAAAAATGCTTGAGCTCCATTAAGTCTGTACTTGCCAAAGGTTGGTAGGCATAGTTGATAGCCCATCTTTTTCACCGTTTATTTATTTATCTATTTTTTTTTTAAAGCTTCTAATACGAATGATATATTCATGCACACAAGTCTAAATACCGTTAATCAGACGACAGCACATTTAATTGTCTATTTCAATTAAAATTCCTTGGACTGGTAATCGAATATCTTTGAACATGTCGATTGGAATCGTATCTGATTTGGTTGAACGCAGCTTCGGGGTCGTGTAATGGAACTGGACAATTTCATTGAAAAGGAAAGGGAGGTTTTTCAGCATTGCGTGTTTTTTTTTTTTTTTTTTTTTTTATAGTTTTTTTAGGGGGAAGGAGGGGGTGGGGGTTGGAGTTAGTATAATTTCTAAGAGTAAGATCAAAAGCCAGGAAGTTTTATTTATTCAATAATTATAGTTTGAGACTTCGAAGCCTGGAAATCGTGATAAGAGAATTTATTTTGATACATGCATTTCACAATGCTTCTAGTTTCTATATACAGGGTATAAGATTATAAACTCGTTTCATGCTCAACCGTGAGAACTTCTCAGGTTCAGAATTCAAATAAATGTATGAAAGTAGAAGAATTATTAATCAAGCCTGTGCGTGAGATTTCCAACAATTTAAAATATGCACAAAGCAAAGACTCTGATAAGCCTGTGCATCCGCACAGTCTGAACAGAGTGGTTCACTGTGTGTTTAGTAGATAGAAGAGGTCTCAAGTATCTGCAAACTGTCAGGTGAATTTATATTTACAGATTGTGGCTGTCTATGCTTCTCAATGTTTGCACCTTGCGAACATTTCAAATTGTTGGAAATGTCACGCACAGGCTTAGTGAGTATTTATATTATAACATCTTTTTTGTACTATCTTTTGTGTTCGAACATCTATTATTGAGTTTCAACAGAATTAAAGTTTATAGGACCTACTGAAGTTGAAATTTGAGAAAATTTTCATTTGAGCGTGATAAAAGTTTAATAAGCTTGTGCCCAGGGGATACGCATTTCTACAATCTCAGTGTTTAGATCAGTTTGTTTTTCGCTTTTGATTTCAAGAATGGGTTTAAACGCCACTTTTAACATTTTTACAGTCATATCGCGGCGACAGGAGCACCTATTAATGTATTCCTGATGTTTCTCGTACTGGTACGCACTTTTTGGAAATCTATCAACAAATCGGATTAATCAGGTTTCAATGGACAAAGGAAATTAGGCAATCTTGACGAAGTAAATGGTCACGATTGTTTCATATATATACAACTGGCCTCATCAGGTTTTCTTATAGTTCATCGAGCTAACTTTAAACGTTTTTTGAGACTTTGCTAGCAGCCTTTTCAACAGAGATGAATTATCAATCGAGATTCACCAGTCGAAGGAAATTGGGCAATCTTGTTGAGGAAATTGTAGAAGATTTGTGCAATATTGCGACCCTATAAGAAATTAGGTTGTTTCATATACTTGACTTGGTTCTATATACTGCTTCAACATAACTCCATTGTATTCCGCAACAGCTTCTGGTGTTCCGTTTCGACTTGTGTTTAGCATATTGAGATTTAGAAAATATTGAATGAGTGCCCATTGAATACCGATTTTTAAACGAGTCATTTGTAAAAAGATAACAAGAGGCACAGGAGGGCTTGTACCGCTCCACTGGGTTTAATAACCCAAGACTTTCGCCCTGCCACGCCCATATTTGGGGGGTCAATCCAAATTTCTTGAACAATTTAAGGAGAGGGTCACCCAAGAAACATCGATCTTAAGTTGCATTTAAATCTGCCTAATGGTTTGGGAGAAGATTTTTTTTTAAAGATTTTAACGTTCAAAAATGCCCCGCCCTGCCACGCCCATATTTGGGGGTCAATCAAAATTTCTTGAATAATTTACGTATAGGATCACCCAAGGAACATCCATGCCAAGTTACCTCGAAATCAGCCCAACGGTTTGGGAAGAAAAGATCTTTAAAGATCTTCACTTGAAAAAAATGTCCCACCCTGACACGCCAATATTTGGGGTCAATGAACATTTCTTGAACAGTATAAGTAAAGGGTCACCCAAGGAACACCCATGCCAAGTTTCATTGAAAATTGCCGCAATGGATTGGGAGGAGAAGATTTTAAAAGATTTTATTATGTAAAATGCCCCATCCTGTCACGCATATATTTGGGGGCCAATCAAAATATCTTGAATAGTTTAAGGAGAGGGTCACCCAAGGATCAATTCTATCAAGTTTCGTTAAAAACGACCCATTGGTTTGGGAGGAGAAGATGTTTAAAGAAAAAGTGGACGCACGGACGCACGAACGGACGCATGACGGACACTCCGCCATGACAATAGCTCGCTGGCCTTCGGCCGGGGGAGCTAAAAACGAGGATTTGTCGAATTTTTATCAGTTTTAGATGACGTGTTTTATAAATTCGGTATTTCACAAGCAAAAATTAGATATTCTATTTATCATATGACCTGAATTTTTGCGACAAAACGTTGAAATTCCAGAAATGTATGGATTCTAGTTATTGTACCGCTGTTTGATACATTGTGACGTCATCTCCCCATTGAATAACGTTGACCATCCCTTCTTAGGACATATGCAGTTAATAACACCCGTGTAATATCAAAAATATCTAACTGGGATATTTCACTCCCGCGACGTAGGTCATATTATAATCGATTTTAAGGAGTCAGTGTAAACTATTCATTTTTTTGTCTTTACAATAGTTTGCGCTTAGCCGTATGAATTTATTCTACGGAATGAACCTTCCCTGGGCTACCGAGGATGTCCTTTTATAACAAGTAAAACTGTTTAAGACGCTAAAACGTTTGCAACTACATGTATTAAGAAATTGTTCTACGCTTTCCACATGAGTACACGTACAAAGCGGGGTAAATTTCTCAAACTTATCCATCTTGAAAACAAGACTGTCTCCCAAGAGAAAATTTGATGCATACACACATAGAAATTTTTTTTTGATATAAATAAATTAAATCATAATCAAAACCGAAATCCAGTATGTTGGAATTCATGAGAATTGTCTCGTTGATTAAGACGATTAAAATTGTTTTTACAACATAGAAATCAGTAACAATATCCTTGGAACGAACACGCTAACTTCCTTGAAGATTGGCTTTCGACAAGTGATTAAATATAAATTTCAAAATGTTTTAAACGCGTATTTTAATAATCTTTCAGTCATATCACGGTAAAGTTTGCATGTTCTCGTGCTTCCTTGGTATCACCAGTGCTATGCTCGGGTTCTGAAATGTGTTGCCCAAAGATATACCCGCATTATCAGTGACGTGGCCGGGATTCGAACCTAAGATTATCGATTTCTCTCGGATAACGAGTCCGCCACACTTACCATACATCCAATCGGGACTCTACGTTCGGCAAAGGAACTACAGATTCACGTCTACTACTAAATGTGGGGCATAAAAGGTGTGGTCGTTAGAAAGAGATCGATTGCTTCGATATACAGTCGATATTGCTCGAGCGACTACGTCTATTAAGCGACCAATTTTAGTCGGCGACTACCAAGAAAGTCCCTTTTCCATACGCAAAATCTCTGAGAAGAGGACATTCTCAACGAAAAATTGGTTATTATTACAAATCTTACGTTGTTGAAGCCCATGAGTCTCAATAAGACAATTCTAATGGGATCGAACATCATAGGATTCAGTACGACTTGATCAACAATCTATAAATGCTATCAAAATGACCTATTAAATTTATCATGATTTTTTGTATTAAGCGACCATTCCAATAAACGACCGCTTTTTGGTGGTTCCGTAAGTGGTCGCTTAACACAAGTTTTTCAGTACACTTTTGAAACTGTACGTGCCTTTTCTTCAATTTCACATGTATGCATAGCATAAACATTTAGCAGTCTGAACAACCATGCAGTGCAGCTTCACCAAAACTATTTCTTGAGAATATTTACGCCTGCACATTTATAAAGTTACCACCGTAAGAACCCTACACGAATGAAGAAGCCACTGCTTTAGACGCCGGACCCGAAACTTAAACTTATGCAATCGTTTGACATATATCAAGGTACAAACAAAATTCATTATTCGCTAATGTATTCTTAGTATACCATATATTGTGGAAAGCACTGTAATTTGGGGAGGCCAAACTTCCCGATAACGGCTACAGCAAATATTACTAGTTGCAACCTTAATAGGAAGATCTTTGATCTACTTATTTTGAGTAGTATATAGATAATATCTATTTTCTGTCTTGAGTTGATATTCATAATTTGTAGGTTAATTTTTCAAAAGTTAACTTATCAATCATTTTATCTCAAGGAAATCAACTTCGGTGTCATTGACCATTATGTTAATAATAATTCAGCCATAAGACCTATTTTAATTACAAGAGGGCCATAGTGGCCCTAAATCGCTCACCTGAATGAACAGTCGAAAATAGTTTAAAGTAGATTTAGAAAGGATGAAGAATTCTTACCAAATTTCAGGTAAATAGGGCAAAAAATGATGCCTCTACACTGCTTACAAGGTTTGTCTAAGATTTGACCCTGTGACCTCATTTTTACCCCACTTGACCTAATTTCCAAATTGACCTAGATTTCATCAAGATGATCATTCTGACCAAATTTCAGGTTGATCAGGCACAAAATATGGCTTCTAGAGTGTCTACAAGGTTTTTCTAAGATTTGATCCTGTGACCTCATTTTTGACCCCACTTGACCCAATTTCAAACTTGTCCGAGATTCATCAAAACAATCATTCTGACCAAATTTCAGATTGATGTGGCAAAAAATATGGCTTCTAGAGTATTTACAAGGTTTTTCCAATATTTGACCCTGTGACCTCATTTTTGACCCCACTTGACCCAATTTCAAACTTGTCCGAGATTTTATCAAGATGATCATTCTGACCAAATTTCAGGTTGTTTGGGAAAAAAATGTGGCCTCTAGAGTGTCTTCAAGGTTTTTCTAAGAATTGACCCTGTGACCTCATTTTTGACCCCACTTGACCCAATTTTGAAGTTGTCTGAGATTTCATCAAGACAATCAATCTGACCAAATTTCAGGTTGATTGTGCAAAAAATGTGGCCTCTAGAGTGTCTACAAGGTTTTTCTAAGATTTGACCCTGTGACCTCATTTTTGACCCCACTTGACCCAATTTCAAATTTGTCCGAGATTTCATCAAGACAATCATTCTGACTAAATTTCATGTTGATTGGTCACAAAATATGGCTTCTAGAGTGTCTAAAAGGTTTTTCCAATATTTGACCCTGTGACCTCATTTTTGACCCCACTTGACCCAATTTCGAACTTGTCCGAGATTTTATCAAGATGATCATTCTGACCAAATTTCAGGTTGATTGGGCAAAAAATGTGGCCTCTAGAGTGTCTACAAGGTAAATGTTGACGACACACGACGCACGACGGACATCACGTGACCACAAAAGCTCACCTTGAGCACTTCGTGCTCAGGTGAGCTAAAAATGGTTATCAATATCAAAGAATAGTGCACTGTTTACAGCTCTTTACCACTGTATACGATAAATCCACGGTCCCAAAAATGATTTATTAAGGAACATAAAATTTCTCGTATGTATGATATAAGCAATTTCACGTTTCTCTCTCATCGTTTTGAAACTACTTAGAATTGAAGTATGTAAATTTTATGTTTAGTTTTCGACAAGTGTAAAATCCTGGGGCCTGTTTTACTATACATCTTACGATTTTTTTGCGTAAGTCAAAAATTAAAGTTGTGTCTACAGTAGTAACTAGATATGGAAATCTGCCAGGCATCATTTGAATGGAATCGTCTTCTAAAGACCACTCCAATAAGATATTACTAGTCGGAATCTAACAATGAATGAAAACACCAGGTAAGATTTGTGATTTTGACTAACGATTATTTTTTCGGAAGAAGTTGAGTAAAACGTGGCCTTACTGTTTACGGATGGGTAAATATCAACAAAATCCGACACTAGGTATGAATACCAAAATACATTTATTTCAATGATAACTAACTACATCGTGATGCTTGTATGCATTCTAGTTTGTCAACAATCAATCAGCGAAGGATATACACCGAATAGGTAAACGACCCATACACGATCCATATGATTGACAATAATATTGCCAGTAATTTTTATGCAATTATCAATATGGTATCTCCAATACATGATAAATGAGCCTGTGTGTGACATTTCAAACGATTTTAAAAGTGTGCTAGGCAAATACCCTGGTCAGTCTGTGCATCCACACAGTCTGACCAAAGTATTCACTATGCATTTTCTAGATAGATAGGGTCTCAAAGTATATGTTAGCCAACAAGTAACCTTATACTTACAGTATTTGGCTGTCTACGCTGCTCAATGTTTGACCCCGCATACACATTACAATTTGTTGGAAATGTCACACTCAGGCTCAAATAATATTGCCATTAACAATATTATTTATCAAGTATGGGTTATACTGAAAATTGTCTGACATACTAAATCATTATTATTGTCAATTATACAGATTATGTATGGGTCCCTTCGTACAGGATAAGGGCTTTAACTTGTTCAATATTCAAGATTACAATAAATAAATAGGGCAAAAAGGGTGGGGAAATAAAAAATATTTTGTCAACTTCTGACAAACTATAAACAATTGTACAAGGAAATGATATTTTTATGTAAAAAGAGATTCATATAATATTTTCATAGAAAATGTCTTGCAAATGAATAACTGCTTAAAGAACATTTTTCCTATTAAACAAAATTAGGGTTTAGTACAAAATTGCTGTATATACCGTTAAAATTCCAATAGAACCCCATGCTTATGTTATGTTATAGTTATGTTTAATACATGTTTCAAATTGTTGGAAATGCTAAGGTCAAACTCATTTAATTCTTCTTGTATGCTCCATTTTAGGATGGGTGACCCAAAATATTAAAGTAATCGTAAGGGGCTTTTTCATTTCTCTGAATATCTTAAAAATACCCTGACACACTTTTTAGTTTTAGTTATCATAATGTAGAGAAGCAGTTTTCCATTAAATGCCTAAAGACATGAACAAAAACTTTTGAATTAATAGTTACATCTAACATTTAGAAACACAAACTTAGGTTTAACAAACCTTCTTTTCTCATCTACAAATTAAATAAATTCATTAAGACTATCAGATCATGATAACATAAACAGTTTACCCTTTTAAGTTTTAACAACAAAATACTGTGATACCTTTGTTACATACATTGAGGATATTGAATAAGTGGTCATTGAATACAGAATTTATTAAATGAGTCATCTATAAACAGAAAAAAAAACCGAGGCTGTGCGAAGTTTTTATCAGTTTATAGATGACAAGTTTAATGTATTCTGTATTTGATGAGGACAAATTTGATATTCTATTTATAATATGACCTGAATTTGGTGATAAAAGAAAAATTGGGATATTTATTGATTCATATTATTCAGTGAAATATATAATGCCGTTTGCAAAATGATGTCAGCCGATCCATTATGACGTCATTTTCCTAACAACAAGAGGGCCGTTGGCCCTGGGTCGCTCACCTGAGAAAAAAGCTTCATTACCTAGGTATGTCCATGCAACCACAGAAAAAAGAGATTTTCACTTATTCAATCAGATAACATTTGAAATAATCCCCCCCCCCCCCCGCTCCTCCCCTGGTCATTATTTATTTAAGCTTTTTTCATAGAAGGTCTGTGATCAGCAAATCTATGCCAGATATACAGGCTGAGTCTGAGACTTTTAAAGTTTTATTTAATGAGTTGAATAATCCATGTCAAATATAAAGGCTGTAGGGATTCAAAATTCTCAACAAAGCACTACCTCTCCCCCAAGATGCTCTGCACTTAGTAAATCTACAGTCATGATTTTAGCTAATTCAATTAATGTCCATATGCTGATCATCCATACCAATTTTCAAGTCTGTAGGACTCTTGGTTCATTAGAAGAAGTTTAAAGATTTCAAAAATGATCCAAAGTACTACCCCCTCCCCAAGACACTCAGCACCTGGTAACCCAACAGTTCTGATTTTAGCTATTTTCATTAATGTCCATGTATTGATCACCCATAACAATTTTCAAGTCTGTAGGGTTCCTGATCCAGAAGAAGAATAAGGTTAAAGATTTCAAAATTCATCCAAAGTACTACCCCCTCCCCCCAATGCTCCGCATCTGGCGACCCTACATTCATGATTTTAGCTATTTTATTTTAGATCCATATGCTTATCATCCATGCCAATATTGAAGTCTATAGGGCTCCTGGTTCATTAGAAGATGAAGGTTAAAGTTACAAAATTTTCACAAAAGTACTACCCCCTGCCCCCTGGTGCCCTGCATCTGGTGGCATTACAGTCATGATTTTAGCTATTTTTATTAAGGTCTATGAGCTGATCATCCATGCCAAGTTTCAAGTCTGTAGGGCTTGTGGTTCAGAAGAAGAAGAAGGTAAAAGATTACAAAATTTTCACATAAGTACTCCCCCCTCCCCCCTGGTGCTTCGCACCTGGCAGCCCAACAGATATTATTTTAGCTATTTTTATTCAGGTCTATGAGCTGGTCCTCCATGCCAAGTTTCAAGTCTGTAGGGCTTGTGGTTCAGAAGAAGAAGAAGGTTAAAGATTACAAAATTTTCACAAAAGTACTACCCTCTCCCCCCTGATGCTCCGCACCTGGTGAATCTACAGTCATGATTTTAGCTATTTATATAAAGGTCCTAATGCTGATCCTCCATGCCAAGTTTCAAGTCTGTAGAGCTCCTGGTTCCGAAGAAGAAGAAGCTTAAAGATAACAAAATTTAACCAAAGTACTACTCCCTCCCCCCTGGTGCTCCGCACCTGGTGGCCCAAAAGTTATAATTTTAGCTATTTTTATTCAGGTCTATGAACTGATCATCCATGCCAAGTTTCAAGTCTGTAGGGCTTGTGGTTCAGAAGAAGAAGAAGGTTAAAGATTACAAAATTTTCACAAAAGTACTACCCTCTCCCCCCTGATGCTCTGCACCTGGTGAATCTACAGTCATGATTTTAGCTATTTATATAAAGGTCCATATGCTGATCATCCATGCCAATATTCAAATCTGTCAGGCTCCTGGTTCAGAAGAAGAAGAAGGTAAACGATTACAAAATTTTCACAAAAGTACTCCCCCCTCCCCCCTGGTGCTCCGCACCTGGCAGCCCAACAGATATAATTTTAGCTATTTTTATTCAGGTCTATGAGCTGGTCCTCCATGCCAAGTTTCAAGTCTGTAGGGCTTGTGGTTCAGAAGAAGAAGAAGGTTAAAGGTTACAAAATTTTCACAAAAGTACTACCCTCTCCCCCCTGATGCTCTGCACCTGGTGAATCTACAGTCATGATTTTAGCTATTTATATAAAGGTCCTAATGCTGATCCTCCATGCCAAGTTTCAAGTCTGTAGGGCTCCTGGTTCCGAAGAAGAAGAAGCTTAAAGATAACAAAATTTAACCAAAGTACTACCCCCTCCCCCCTGGTGCTCCGCACCTGGTGGCCCAAAAGTTACAATTGTAGCTATTTTTATTCAGTCTATGAACTGATCATCCATGCCAAGTTTCAAGTCTGTAGGGCTTGTGGTTCAGAAGAAGAAGAAGGTTAAAGATTACAAAATTTTCACAAAAGTACTACCCTCTCCCCCCTGATGCTCTGCACCTGGTGAATCTACAGTCATGATTTTAGCTATTTATATAAAGGTCCATATGCTGATCCTCCATGCCAAGTTTCAAGTCTGTAGGGCTCCTGGTTCCGAAGAAGAAGAAGCTTAAAGATAACAAAATTTAACCAAAGTACTACCCCCTCCCCCCTGGTGCTCCGCACCTGGTGGCCCAAAAGTTATAATTTTAGCTATTTTTATTCAGGTCTATGAACTGATCATCCATGCCAAGTTTTAAGTCTGTAGGACTACTGGTTGAGAAGAAGAAGAATTTTTAAGATTTTCTTAAAATTTCACCTTTTGTTGCCATAGCAACCAGAGTTTTTCATGGATTTCAATTCTTTTAGCTATTTTTAAAGGGGACCACCTAAGCAACATTCCTGTAAAATTTGGAGTGAATTGGCCCAGTAGTTTAGGAGGAGATGTCGTTTAAAGAAATTGTTGACGGACGCCGGACGACGGACGACGACCGACGTCCGACGACCGACGGACGGACGCCGGACGAAAGGTGATCACAATAGCTCACATGAGCACTTCGTGCTCAGGTGAGCTAAAAATATAACGCTGTTCTTCATTCTTACCTCATTTGCATAGTTATTCTACTAGTGTAATAACACTTGTGTTATATCAAAAATATTCAAAAGGGTTATTTCAATAGGGCTAAATATGTCATATTATAAAATTGTTTTATAACATTTTTTTTTATAAGGGGAGGATTTCTTGTCCATGAATAAGACCTTTTCCTTGTAAGGGGAGGAATTCTTGCCATTGAATCAAAAAGTGCAGAAAGATTGATATCCCTTAATTTCTCAGATTTTAAATAAGGCAGTCTGACTTGAAATGAATTTGCTCCTTTCAGTTTTTTATAGTTTCTTTTAAGATACCAAATCTATGAATAATTGAATAATTGAGTTAGCAATAAAATAAAGATAATAATGCTTCCCAAGAGTTACTACTTAATATGAAATGAGTCTATGCATTTACACATGGCTAAGATCAGCCTGTGCAGCTGCAGGACTGAAATTTGTTTGCTTAAATGGGGTTTTTAAAGGACTTCAAACAAATTTACAGTCATATCAGCAGCGGCTGAAGCACCTCACAATTGGTTCCCTGTACATTGTTTTTCTCACACTAGTACTACATGTACCATCATTAATCCTTTCCTAGCATCTGGCTGCCATCCCACTTAGGTCTACAATTATCAACCCAGAGGTGGGAGTTTAATTTTTCGGAAATGCCGACTTTGAGGATCCCTCCCGGGATCTTTTGATTGGTAGTCCTACGCATTACCAACTGCACTGTGTGACTGTCCAGACTGCTAAACATCTACACTTTACCCAAATAGGAAATGGTTGGAAATGTAGCTCATGGACCGCAAGCACCGCAAGTGGGGGCCAACGCTCGGCTGTTTATTATTTCTTAGGCAAATGAAAATATATGAACATGGTACCTACAGTAAGGTCTTGTACCAAGCAAAGATCATGTGAAATATGAATGCTCTTTGACTTACTATTCAAAAAATTATGACCAAGGTAAAATTTTTTCAGACAAATTTGACCTTGAAAAATGACCTTGACCATGAGTGATGACCTTGAACTTGGTATCTACAGAAAGGTCTTGTCCCAAGCAATATCATGTGAAATATGAAGGCTCAAGTTTGTCACGCCAAGGCCAACAACAACACCAAGGTGATCATTATACCTCGGGTTTTCTTCGAAAACAGCCGAGCTAAAAATTCAAAGGAAAAATCTTTATGGTCACATTTTTAATACCCCACAACCCTTCCCAGTGTATTGCAGCAGCTCAATCACTCACTTGGGATTCCCGATATTTCTCACACAAGTACTATCACAACATCACTTCAGAGCCTTCAGTATCTCATGGAAGACAAATGACCCCCTGAGTGAGAATTTCCGAC
This sequence comes from Fragum whitleyi, assembly GCA_948146395.1. Taxonomy (NCBI): domain Eukaryota; kingdom Metazoa; phylum Mollusca; class Bivalvia; order Cardiida; family Cardiidae; genus Fragum; species Fragum whitleyi. The sequence goes on along the minus strand of OX411548.1, from coordinate 17,188,553 downwards.
AATTTCAATGGTGTGTGATGCGGGAGACATTGAGCTTTCTGGCTAAGTACACAGTGCAATGTAAATATTCTGCAATTGTAAACAGAGAGAATGGGTCCCTAGCTACCTATTCAGTGTGTAGAGATGCCTCTAATCAGACTGTAAAGCAGAGTCTTCACATTAAGCACATATGAAATTGTTGGAAATGTCTTGATAAAGCTAAATTATTTTTTCTATTCCACTATTCTATCAACCAGTTTATGGCTGTAGTTTTTAATTTGGTTTGTTTGCATGGAGTTTTATGCCACTTTCAACAATGTTTCATTTATATTGCAGCTGGAGCATCTAACAATGGATTCCAGGTATTTCCCTTACCAGTTCAACCATTACATCCCTTCCTAGCCTCCAGACACTATCTCACATAGGTTTACAATTGTCAACCCATTGGTGAGAGACAAATAGTTGCAAAGGATGAATTTTGCCGTCATCCAGTAAATAAGGTCATCAGCTAATTCATGTAAAGCATTATGCAAAATAACAGCAAGTGGGGTTAAAATCAACCCAAAGTAATGACTTTTTCATTTCAAGTATGTAACTGGTCCATTAACTCATAATTGAATTAAAGCTCATGAAAAATCATAAGTCAAAGGTGAAACTTTTTTGAAAATAAGATAGAAAAGAATGGCTTTTTTGGGGGTTGTTTCTTGTGTGTGTGTAATTTTTTTCATCTACCAGGTCTTTCCCTCCACTTTCATTCTTATTTGGTTATTGCTTTTAATGATAGCAATGACTTTTATTCACAGAAAAGCACAGTGAGTATATATCAGCAAGCAATATAAAGCATAGTTAACAAGTTCACAATATACATTAAATGAGATAAAATCATTAATAATCAAATATTTTACAATCATTTTATCCTATTTGACCGAGCAGGGATGAAATTTACAATGATGCTTGAATTGATGCATTAAAACAACTTTTCCAAAACAAAAACTGTCCTTGGGTTACTAAAATATAATAAAGTCATCCTTAAAGACTTGTATTTTTACAATATTTTGGTAGCCCACAAACAATATATTGAACACATCTGATGTTTATCAGTTAGTGCTATTCTACTTTGTTTTTTGAAACTTTGAACAATCTACACAAAAGAAATAAACAAGACTTGTAACAGAGTGGCTTAATAGATTAAGGTAGTAGACCTGTAATAGTTTCTCAACATTTCGGATCTCATGATCTTTCACAATGTTAAGAGATATCCTAATGAAATCATGACCAATAATTGCTGAATCATCATGGGTCCACTACCTTAAAATTGTTTGACTTTGTGATAAGGCTTTATTTTCCTATTAAAATTCCTAAATCTATGATATCTCTCTTAATTTTACGTAAGTGAAAGAATGCATTTTATCATACTGAAGTATAGAATATGAAATGTAAACTTAACATTAAAGTTAAATTAAATAGATCTATACAAAAACACTTTAAACAACAACTTCTGAGACTCAAATTTCATCATACACACAAACATATATATCCTAAATCATTCTTAGCAAGTTCACAATATTTATAACTTAATATTAAAACTTTTACAAAGGTTAAACATATTACAAATACACAATAAATACTTCAAAGCAGATTAAAATGAATAAAAGTGAGTAAATTGATTTTCTAAAATAAAACTGTCATTGATTAACAATAATGCAAAGAATAAAGTAAGCTTTAGTTATTTTACCTTTCAATGGAGATAAAAAGAGAGATTTGCATGAGTGTTGTATTGTTTTGCATGCAAGATAGAGAATATAGACTTGGGACCTTAATGTGTATGTATATCAACTTTCATTTAAAATGTAACATGCATACTAAGTTTCAGGTAAACACTAGTAGTAATAATAATCAGATCTTCAGAAATGGCTACTACAGTGGACTCTCCTTAATTCCAAACTTGATGTTAGCATTTCTATGCTTAATTGCAAATATTTGATTTATGGAACAAACAGGTTGTTTACATAAAATGTTGACTCCATGTTATTTGTAACAACAACAGTATGGAAAAACCCAAGTTACTATTAACCCTTGTCATGCTGAACCCAGAATATTCCTGCTTTGGAAGGAGCTATAGACAAACATCAGCCTGCACATATGTGCAGTCTGATGTTAGTCTAAACCACCTGTTTCTCATTTTCAAATCAGAATTTTCAATAGATTAAGTTTTTCACAAATAAAAATTGACCTACAGTAGGTACTTTCAGTGCTTTTTGCCCTTTGATTTTGATGAAAAATTTTAGCCAAAATTTATTCAGCATGACAAGGGTTAACAGGATAACAATTATTACTCTACACTGTTATAAGGTTCACTAGTTTTTCAAGATATCATTCTGGAAGTAAGTTGCAATTAAGCATTGACATCATCAAAATAGATCGCATTTACAAGGAGTATTCTGTATTTGCATAACACACATAAAGCTAAGGCAATAAAAAGCTAAAATTTAAACATTTTCACTGGGATTATCCTTCCACACACAGAACAGAAAAGCTTCAAGGAAATGAAGGCTGTAGATAGAGTGGGTATTTTGGATTTTATATCAAAAGTATTTCAATAATCAAAGCACAAACCCAATGTTGTTGGTACTCATTGGAATCACCTCATCAAGAAAATTCGAATGAGTACCCACAAAACAGGGTTTCATTGAGAAATTACAATTGTAGACTGGCTAAACCCCCTCTTATCTGTACCTCTTAAAAATGATTTAAAGCGTGATATATTTGTTTACTTGATATGATCAACATTATAACAATTACTAATTATGGTTGAACTCACACACAGTTTTGATGAGGTGATAATTTAATGACACATATAAAATTACAAAACATACAAATATAGCACCAGTAAAAAATCCTATGACATCATTTTTTTTTATCATTTCAATCTCTGAGAAAACTTGATGCTATTCCACATTGTACAAATAATCAATAATCACATTTAATCAAAGTCTTCTAAATTTTCAAATACAGTTGATACTGCTAGATCGACCATGTCTATTAAGCGACCGATTTTATTAAGGGACCACCATAAAAAGTCCCTTAACCATAAGCAACATCTCTGAAAAAGAGGGCATTCGTAAACAGAAAATTGGTTATTTTCTAATCTAATGTTGTTGAATCCCATTAGAATCGTCTCAATGAGACGATTCTAATGGGTTTGAACATCATAGGATTCTGTTTGACTTGATCAACCATCCATAAATATGATCAAAATAACCTGTCACATTTATCACAATATTTTACATTAAGCAACCATTCCCATAAATGACAGCTTTTTGGTGGTCCCCCAAGTGGTCACTTATCACAAGTTTTACTGTAATTTGCTGATGGAAAAATAGAATGTTCAAGAAAGATGAAGCAGTAAATTTACAATTCAGCTTACAATTACTTTTTTTTAATTAACTTTGGATCCATTTTACAATGTAATAGTAGAACTAGCATTTTTAAAGAGATGTCAAATCTAAAATAATAACATTTTGAAAATTTGCATACTTAGCGTTGAGTAAGATTAAGAGTACATACAACTGACATAAACCTTAAAGACACAGTTTGACACCATGTATTTCATAGGCAAATGACCAAAGCCTTATAACTATAGGCTCATTAAAGTTGTGTTTACAAAACTTTGTTCACTCACCAATGATAAGTTACATCAGCAGATGTAACTAAGTGTGATAGATTTTACATATAAGGGTCAACATATGAATGGAAATCTCACTCAAATTTGCAGTTTTTTAGCAGTTATTTTGAAGGTAAATTGCATAGTGATATAAAATGGGCTTATCATAGAAGCTTGGCCCTGAAGATTATCTATGATAAATAATAAGATGATGATTTCAATACACATACAAATGTATGAGCCTTGTAAAACTTCAATTAATCAGTCATCACAAAATTCTACATTTTGATAAACTGAAGAAATATAGGCATCAACAATTGAAGTTTAAGGAGTAATCTTCTTTTCTCATAATGTTTTCAAACATTTACATGTATTTGGCTTAATTTTCGATTTTCACACAAATTAATTGTTAGTCTTGTGTTAATTTGTAAATCAATTCCTGTCTGGCAGCAACTCTGATGAAATACTTAACTGATTACAACAAAATTCAAAATTTAAGTCTTTCAAGTACATTTAATTTGTCCTGTGCACTTATTCTCTTTCATATTGGACCAAAAATGACTCATATATTTGCGTTGTCAACTGAGTATAACATGAAGCATGCATCAATATTTCAACAAAAAATGGCAGTTTAGTATCAATTTATGGTGCCTTCATGTAAGTCTTTTATTGTGAAAGTTCTTCATTATCTAGATAACAACAACAGTTATTCATAACTGTTTTAATCATAACCTGGGTGGTGTTACAAAACACAGTCATGTCAAAGTTAATTGACAGCTGACAAAATCTGAGACATCGAGGAAATATTTTTTTTCTTGAAACAATCCAAGTCTTCAACAAATGTAGACTATTTTCTTTTGAGCTATCCTCATGTTTTAGTGTAAATGTTAATCTTTTCTGGATTAAGCTTCACTAGGTATTGTATAGATATAGACTTTTAAGTATCAACTTCAGAGAAGAATTGAAGACTGTTTTAAAAATAGTCTTCAATTAATCTCTGAAGTTGATCTCCATAAGGTCCTAAGGACTCACATTAGAAGTTTTGAAAGTATTGGCCACTTATTTAACCCTTTGCTGTTTAATCCCTGCTTTTTACGTGCTTGTGATTTTATGATTGAGAAAACATTGTGAAAAAAGAAGAAATTGCTTCTGACAAGCAATTTTTTTTTTCCACACTGTTTTCTACCCTACAGAATGGATATTTTTCAAATTAAATCCACTTTAAATTTTCGTCTGCAAAACCTTTGAATTTGGACTGGTCGAAAATTTTGTAAAACAGGAAAGGTTTAAGAGTCTGAGACTCACAAAACTCACATCCCTTAATCCCTTTGCTTATAAATATATACAGTAGGCTTATTAGGCGCGTACTCTATAGTTTTGTGTTTACCTCTCACTTGTTAAATGGCCAATCCCGAATCAACCTGTTGATTCAACTGATGAGTTTCCATAGTAAATTTATTTAACTAATACCACTTTGGACCTTGCTTGTCCATGGTGAAACAGCACTATTTTCCAGTTTTTCAAATTAATCTCAATCAGTTTTCTATCATTTGCACTATTTCCTCATGAAGATTTCTCTGTGACTACATTACGACACTGCTACAGTTATAACAGAAATTATTACTACAATAAGGCACACAATGAAGTGAACAAATAGGACATTCCGCTTGAATACTCTTCCCTGAAAAGACAGAAAAATACATCTATATTTCATAAAGTCTATCAACAGTACATTAAAGTTTAACGTTCCATGGCTTTAAAGGTCAATATGCCCATATGACCATTAAGCAACAGGATGTTGATGTGTGTGTAAAAAAGTGGAAAACCCACCATATTCAAATTGAGCAGAATTATATGAATGGTGATCAAGACAAGAGCTTTTCACAGGATGAAACACCTACTAAACTAAATCATAGTGAAATTTCAAATTTCTACGAATGTGTAACATTTGATTGTTATGTATTGATAAAAACTTTACAAAGATCTCAAGTTTGTCAGAGCATCAAATTGCAAGAGAAAATTTGGAGAATATCTTTTGAAAGCTTCTTATAAACAAGTTTCAACACAGTGAAAGTGAATATGTAACTCTAATTTGAAACACAAAATGATCAGTACATCAAGGTGGCAAATTGTCACATGACACAATCGTTACCCTGCTGAATTCCAGAGTATGTAAAACAACAAAGGGAAGTAGCTAAAGAATTAAGCTAGGCAGAAACAGGGTTCTTGTGCAATGCACTCAGTAATCATGAGAGGAACATAACTGCCAATTCTCATGTAAATCGGACATAAGGTGACAGGGCTAAGTCCAGGACAAAGAAGTGAAGGCTGCATGCCCACTGTATTATGTACAAGCAGTCCTCAACCAAAGTATAGCTGAAAATATCCGTCATGAGTCAGCATCAAACACACATTATTAAAAATTTCAAGTCCAATCGCTAACCACTGAGCCAAAGAAAATCTTCCCTGACGCAGGTGTCAGACATTGTTTTTTAACCCTTTGCTGTTTAATCCCTGCTTTTTACGTGTCTGTGATTTTATGATTGAGAAAACATTGTGAAAAAAGAAGAAATTGCTTCTGACAAGCAATTTCTTCTTTTTGCACACTATTTTCTACCCTACTGAATGGTTATTTTTCAAATTAAATCCTCTTTAAATTTTCGTCTGCAAAAACTTTGAATTTGGACAGGTCCAAAATTTTATACAAGAGGGCCATAGTGGCCCTAAATGGCTCACCTGAATGAACTGTCAAAAATTGTTAAACGTAGATTCAGAAAGGATGAAGAATTCTGACTAAATTTCGGTTTGGTTTGAGCAAAAAATGATGCATCTACACTGCTTACAAGGCTTTTCTAAGATTTGATCCTATGACCTAGTTTTTGACCCCACTTGACCCAATTTCGAACTGGTCCGAGATTTCATCAAGACAATCATTTTGATCAAATTTCAGGTTGATTGGGCAAAAAATATGGCTTCTAGAGTATCTACAAGGTTTTTCTAAGATTTGACCCCGTGACCTCATTTTTGACCCCACTTGACCCAATTTCGAACTTGTCCGAGATTTCATCAAGACAATTATTCTGACCAAATTTCAGGTTGATTGGGTAGAAAATATGGCCTCTAGAGTGCCTACGAGGTTTTTCTAAGATTTGACCCTGTGACCTCATTTTTGACCCCACTTGACCCAATTTCAAACTTGTCCCAGATTTCATCAAGACAATCATGCTGACCAAATTTCAGGTTGATTGGGCAAAAAATATGGCTTCTAGAGTGTCTACAAGGTTTTGTAAGATTTGACCCTGTGACCTCATTTATGCACCACTTGACCCAATTTCGAACTTGTCCGAGATTTCATCAAGACAATCATGCTGACCAAATTTCAGGTTGATTGGGCAAAGAATGTGGCTTCTAGAGTGTCTACAAGGTTTTTCTAAGATTTGACCCCGTGACCTAGTTTTCGACCCCTTTTGTCACAATTTCGAACTGGTCCCAGATTTCATCAAGACAATCATGCTGACCAAATTTCAGGTTGATTGGGCAAAATATATTGTTTCTAGACTGTCTACAAGTTTTTTCTAAGATTTGACCCTGTGACCTCATTTTTGACCCCACTTGACCCAATTTCAAACTTGTCCGAGATTATATCAGGATAATCATTCTGACCAAATTTCAGGTTGATTGGGCAAAATATATTGTTTCTAGAGTGTCTACAAGTTTTTTCTAAGATTTGACCCCGTGACCTCATTTTTGACCCCACTTGACCCAATTTTGAATTTGTATGAGATTATATCAGGATAATCATTCTGGGCAAATTTCAGATTGATTTGGCAAATAATATGGCTTCTAGAGTGTCAACAAGTTTTTTCTAAGATTTGACCCCGTGACCTCATTTTTGACCCAACTTGACCCAATTTCGAATTGGTCTAAGATTTCATGAAGAAAATCATTTTGATGAAATTTCAGGTTGATTGGGCAAAAATTATGGCTTCTAGAGTGTCTACATGTTTTTTCTAAGATTTGACCCCCTGACCTCATTTTTGACCCAACTTGACCCAATTTTCGAACTTGTCCGAGATTTCATCAAGACAATCATTCTGACCAAATTTCAGGTTGATTGGGCAATATATCGTTTCTAGACTGTCTACAAGGTTTTTCTAAGATTTGACCCTGTGACCTCATTTTTGACCCCTTTTGTCACAATTTCGAACTGGTCCCAGATTTCATCAAGACAGTCATTCTGACCAAATTTCAGGTTGATTGGGCAAAAAATATGGCTTCTAGAGTGTCTACAAGTTTTTTCTAAGATTTGACCCCGTGACCTAGTTTTTGACCCCTTTTGACTCAATTTCAAACTTGTCCGAGATTATATCAAGACAATCATTCTGACCAAATTTCAGGTTGATTGGGCAAAATATATTGTTTCTAGACTGTCTACAAGTTTTTTCTAAGATTTGACCCCGTGACCTCATTTTTGACCCCACTTGACCCAATTTTGAATTTGTATGAGATTATATCAGGATAATCATTCTGGGCAAATTTCAGATTGATTTGGCAAATAATATGGCTTCTAGAGTGTCAACAAGTTTTTTCTAAGATTTGACCCCGTGACCTCATTTTTGACCCAATTTCGAATTGGTCTAAGATTTCATGAAGAAAATCATTTTGATGAAATTTCAGGTTGATTGGGCAAAAATTATGGCTTCTAGAGTGTCTACATGTTTTTTCTAAGATTTGACCCCGTGACCTCATTTTTGACCCAACTTGACCCATTTTTCGAACTTGTCCGAGATTTCATCAAGACAATCATTCTGACCAAATTTCAGGTTGATTGGGCAATATATCGTTTCTAGACTGTCTACAAGGTTTTTCTAAGATTTGACCCTGTGACCTCATTTTTGACCCCTTTTGTCACAATTTCGAACTGGTCCCAGATTTCATCAAGACAGTCATTCTGACCAAATTTCAGGTTGATTGGGCAAAAAATATGGCTTCTAGAGTGTCTACAAGGTTTTTCTAAGATTTGACCCCGTGACCTAGTTTTCGACCCCTTTGGACACAATTTCGAACTTGTCAGAGATTTCATCAAGACAATCATTCTGACCAAATTTCAGGTTGATTGGGCAAAATATATTGTTTCTAGACTGTCTACAAGTTTTTTCTAAGATTTGACCCTGTGACCTCATTTTTGACCCCACTTGACCCAATTTCAAACTTGTCCGAGATTATATCAGGATAATCATTCTGACCAAATTTCAGGTTGATTGGGCAAAATATATTGTTTCTAGAGTGTCTACAAGTTTTTTCTAAGATTTGACCCCGTGACCTCATTTTTGACCCCACTTGACCCAATTTTGAATTTGTATGAGATTATATCAGGATAATCATTCTGGGCAAATTTCAGATTGATTTGGCAAATAATATGGCTTCTAGAGTGTCAACAAGTTTTTTCTAAGATTTGACCCCGTGACCTCATTTTTGACCCAACTTGACCCAATTTCGAATTGGTCTAAGATTTCATGAAGAAAATCATTTTGATGAGATTTCAGGTTGATTGGGCAATATATCGTTTCTAGACTGTCTACAAGGTTTTTCTAAGATTTGACCCTGTGACCTCATTTTTGACCCCTTTTGTCACAATTTCGAACTGGTCCCAGATTTCATCAAGACAGTCATTCTGACCAAATTTCAGGTTGATTGGGCAAAAAATATGGCTTCTAGAGTGTCTACAAGGTTTTTCTAAGATTTGACCCCGTGACCTAGTTTTTGACCCCTTTTGACACAATTTCAAACTTGTCCGAGATTTTATCAAGACAATCATTCTGACCAAATTTCAGGTTGATTGGGCAAAATATATTGTTTCTAGACTGTCTACAAGTTTTTTCTAAGATTTGACCCCGTGACCTCATTTTTGACCCCACTTGACCCAATTTTGAATTTGTATGAGATTATATCAGGATAATCATTCTGGGCAAATTTCAGATTGATTTGGCAAATAATATGGCTTCTAGAGTGTCAACAAGTTTTTTCTAAGATTTGACCCCGTGACCTCATTTTTGACCCAACTTGACCCAATTTCGAATTGGTCTAAGATTTCATGAAGAAAATCATTTTGATGAAATTTCAGGTTGATTGGGCAAAAATTATGGCTTCTAGAGTGTCTACATGTTTTTTCTAAGATTTGACCCCGTGACCTCATTTTTGACCCAACTTGACCCATTTTTCGAACTTGTACGAGATTTCATCAAGACAATCATTCTGACCAAATTTCTGGTTGATTGGGCAATATATCGTTTCTAGACTGTCTACAAGGTTTTTCTAAGATTTGACCCTGTGACCTCATTTTTGACCCCTTTTGTCACAATTTCGAACTGGTCCCAGATTTCATCAAGACAGTCATTCTGACCAAATTTCAGGTTGATTGGGCAAAAAATATGGCTTCTAGAGTGTCTACAAGGTTTTTCTAAGATTTGACCCCGTGACCTAGTTTTCGACCCCTTTGGACACAATTTCGAACTTGTCAGAGATTTCATCAAGACAATCATTCTGACCAAATTTCAGGTTGATTGGGCAAAATATATTGTTTCTAGACTGTCTACAAGGTTTTTCTAAGATTTGACCCTGTGACCTCATTTTTGACCCCACTTGACCCAATTTCGAATTTGTACGAGATTATATCAGGATAATCATTCGGGGCAAATTTCAGATTGATTTGGCAAATAATATGGCATCTAGAGTGTCTACAAGTTTTTTCTAAGATTTGACCCCGTGACCTCATTTTTGACCCAACTTGACCTAATTTTGAACTGGTCTATGGTTTCATGAAGAAAATCATTTTGATGAAATTTCAGGTTGATTGGGCAAAAATTATGGCTTCTAGAGTGTCTACATGTTTTTTCTCAGATTTGACCCAATGACCTCATTTTTGACCCCTTTTGACCCAATTTTCAAACTTGTCCGAGATTTCATCAAGACAATCATTCTGACCAAATTTCAGGTTGATTGGGTAAAAAATATGGCTTCTAGAGTGTCTACAAGTTTTTTCTAAGATTTGACCCCGTGACCTCATTTTTGACCCCTTTTGACACAATTTCGAACTTGTCCGAGATTTCATCAAGACAGTCATTCTGACCAAATTTCAGGTTGATTGGGCAAAAAATGTGGCCTCTAGAGTGTCTACATGGTTTTGTAAGATTTGACCCTTTGACCTCATTTTTGACCCCAATTGACCCAATTTCGAACTGGTCCGAGATTTCATCAAGACAATCATTCTGACCAAATTTCAGGTTGATTGGGCAAAAAATGTGGCTTCTAGAGTGTCTACAAGGTTTTGTAAGATTTGACCCTGTGACCTCATTTTTGACCCCACTTGACCCAATTTCGAACTTGTCCCAGATTTCATCAAGACAATCATGCTGACCAAATTTCAGGTTGATTGGGCAAAGAATGTGGCTTCTAGAGTGTCTACAAGGTTTTTCTAAGATTTGACCCCGTGACCTTATTTTTGACCCCACTTGACCCAATTTTGAACTTGTCCGAGATTTCATCAAGACAACTATTCTGACCATATTTCAGGTTGATTGGGCAAAATATATTGTTTCTAGTTTGTCTACAAGGTTTTTCTAAGATTTGACCCTGTGACCTCATTTTTGACCCCACTTGACCAAATTTCGAATTTGTACGAGATTATATCAGGATAATCATTCTTGGCAAATTTCAGATTGATTTGGCAAATAATATGGCTTCTAGAGTGTCTACAAGTTTTTTCTAAGATTTGACCCTGTGACCTCATTTTTGACCCAAATTGACCCAATTTGGAACTGGTCTAAGATTTCATGAAGAAAATCATTTTGATGAAATTTCAGGTTGATTGGGCAAAAATTATGGCTTCTAGAGTGTCTACATGTTTTTTCTAAGATTTGACCCCCTGACCTCATTTTTGACCCAACTTGACCCAATTTTCAAACTTGTCTGAGATTTCATCAAGACAATCATTCTGACCAAATTTCAGGTTGATTGGGCAAAAAATATGGCTTCTAGAGTGTCTACAAGTTTTTTCTAAGATTTGACCCCGTGACCTCATTTTTGACCCCTTTTGTCACAATTTCGAACTTGTCCGAGATTTCATCAAGACAATCATTCTGACCAAATTTCAGGTTGATTGGGCAAAAAATGTGGCTTCTAGAGTGTCTACATGGTTTTGTAAGATTTGACCCTGTGACCTCATTTTTGACCCCACTTGACCCAACTTCGAACTTGTCCGAGATTTCATCAAGACAATCATGCTGACCAAATTTCAGGTTGATTGGGAAAAATATATGGCTTCTAGAGTGTCTACAAGGTTTTTCTAAGATTTGACCCCGTGACCTCATTTTTGACCCCACTTGACCCAATTTCGAACTTGTCCGAGATTTCATCAAGACAATCATTCTGACCAAATTTCAGGTTGATCGGGCAAAAAATGTGGCCTCTAGAGTGTCTACAAGGTAAATGTTGACGACACACGACACACAATGGACGATGGACATCACTCAACCACAAAAGCTCACCTTGAGCATTTCTTGCTCAGGTGAGTTAAAAACAGAAAGGGTTAAACCAACGAAGCTATGCAGGACAGTGGTGAGAGTGGTCTCCCATAACAACGGCATGCCACAGGTGATCTTGTAATATGTCCTGTCCATCCAGCAGGTGTGTAAAAATATTCATACTGACACACTTTAAGGCTTATTCCAAAATAATGCCCCCATAAAAAATTTTATTTTAAGACTATGGATAATTGTATTGGGAGAATTCATATAGACAATAAATACATACAGCTGGCCATGGCTCTGGAATGTGGACTTTAGGATTCTCTTTCTTCTGTAACTCCCACTTCTTTCTTCTCTCTGTTACACAAGTAATACACAAATAAGATTACAAAGCAATATGGCCCAGATTTACAGCAAATTTAGTCTTAAATAAATTATTACATATATTTAAAACACTAACTTATTATTCTTACGCATCTTTTTCTGAGAGTACAGAATTTCTCCCTTGACTTCCCACATCCAATTTAGTTAACTATTGTTTCTTAAAACAAGAGCATCACCTATGGGTGCGACCATCAGCTGCAGGTGCTAGATAATGCAGAAAATTTTAGTTGAAAACGGGGCATAACTCTAAAAAAAAATGTCTCAGAGTTATCCCCCTTAATAGTCTGGGTAGTTCTTGTGATAGTTAACCCACATTCCAAGTTTCATAAAGATATCTTCGATAATAATATAGATATGACCAAGGTTAAAGTTAGTCATGCCAACATAAACAATGCCAATGGCAACAACAATATGAACATTGCCAAGGTGATCATAATACTTTGGGTTTTCTGTAAAAACAGTCAAGCTAATAAAATCATTACCTTTTTGCTTGTTTCTTAATGTTATTGTTAACATATTAGCTTTTTTTTAGAGTACAATATTGGTACCACTTCAAGTATTGTCTTGAATGAAATTCATTTCTTAGAATCTTTTGTGATAACAGAATCAACAGATTTGCTGTTCCTCAAATTTTGCTTCCAATGTATTTTTATTTATCTGCAAACATGTTGCTGTTTCCCATAATATCACTTTTTACCTTTCTTTATGGTGCATCTCAATACTGGTCAAGCCCCTTCAAGTGTCATCATGTCAGACCTCTTCGGATACTTATATATTATTTGGAAAATATATGATCTTGGACATAAAACAACCCACAAATTACTGGTGGGCAACCTTAAAGTCACTACTACAGCAATGGCACTAAGTCACTCTTATACATTAAAATATTTTAAACAAATTGGTTTTACATGATTAAGGTCAACAGTCATGGAATGAGTTAATGGGTAAGATTATTAATTGACCTGTAAATGAGAGCAGACTGCATTGCTTCAAATTTCACTTCACACATATTGTTATCTTGCCTTTGTTATTCTTGTGAGTGCAACACTGGTATAACTCCGAAATAACCTCGCACAACATCTACCTACCTTTGTTTTTCTTGTGAGAGCAACACTTTAAAACCTCCTAATTGACCTCAAACACTGTGTACCTACCCTCGTTTTTTCTTGTAAGTGCAACACTGGAGAACCTCCAATTTGACCTAATACATCCTCTACCTACCTTTGTTTTTCTTGTGAGTACAACATTGGTCTACCTCCGAAATGACCTTACACACTACCTATATACCTTTGTTTTTCCTTGTGAGTACAACACTGGTGAACCCCCAAAATGACCTCAAAAACAATCTAAATACCTTTGATTTTCTTGCGAGTTCAACACAAGCGTACCTCTAAAATGACCTCATAGACCATCAACCTACCTTTGTTTTTTTTGTGAGTGCATTATTGGTGTAACTCCAAGACTACATCATATATAAAATGTAGCATTATGTACAGTTGATTTTGTGAGTTCAGATCTGGTTTTCTTTTATACCACAAATTTCGAAGTGTCAGCACAAAACTGTTGTAAATGTCTATAAACATATAGTCACTTACAATAATTTTGTACTGAACCATCAACACAATGTACTATTACCTTTGTTTTTCTTGTGAGTACAACACTGGTGTACCTCTAATATGACCTCACAGACCATCTACCTACATTTGTTTTTCTTGTGAGTACAACACTGGTGTACCTCCAAAATGACCTCACAGACCATCTACTTACCTTTGTTTTTCTTGTGAGTACAACACTGGTGTACCTCCAAAATGACCTCACAGACCATCTACTTACCTTTGTTTTTCTTGTGAGTACAACACTGGTGTACCTCCAAAATGACCTCACAGACCAGGTTAAAGAGGAAGAATATACAGAGTATCCATGTCAACCACCATGGCACCATAGCTTTACCAAACTCCATACCAATGAAAATGTTGGGGACTGAAAGAAGAAACAAATAACCCGGTCATAGTCACATATGCTTGGAAAAATGCCTTTTATCATACCTTGAATAGTGACCTTGAGCTGGTCAAATGACCTTAATATTTAAAGATACAAATCAATAAGATATTCACCTTTTAATCAAATATGAGTATTTTACATTAAATAATTCTGAGTTATAGGAAGTTAATTAGAAATGGATGGACATTAGACTATTTACTGAACAATTGTGCAAACAAGTGTGTGTAAAAACCAAAAGTCATTTAACTTTCAGACATATGTTATTGCATGGTCTCCATGTGCAAATAGTAGGGTGTCACCAGCCTTTGATCTTAAGGTTATGGACTATAATAGGTCCGCAACATTTCGGAATTCATGAACTTTCACAATGTTGACTGAGGTTTCCTAATGAAAATCATTAGGAAACCTAGTTTAACACTGTTAAAGTTCATTGCTTCCGAAATGTTGTGGAACTATTGATGGCTTATTATTACAATAAACAAGGTAAATATAGGCAAATACAAATACCCCTTGGAATACTCACTAGCCAGACAGAAGGCTATGGTCCAGAACAGCCAATAGAACCAGTTTCCTATTGGTCTACATGTGTGATCTTCAGGGCATCGAATCAAAAACAGGATAGGCTGAAATGAAAACCATAGACAATATAAGTATTTCTCTACACCTAAGTTACAGCATTGCCGTGATCATGGAGCCCCTGTCTGATACCCTTGACTTTGTTACAATAAACAAACATTGAAAAAGTTGTAAACATTTCAAAGAACTTCGTAATTTTAATTCTATTTACAAAAGTATTAAATTTCCGGTTTATTTTCCGAGTAAATTGACGAGTGGTTTAAACCTTTAACATCCAGTCATGTATTAATGAAAAGTAATCATTAATTTATTTCTGATCATAGTTAGACAATTAATTTTTTTGATCTTATACTATTGTAAACTAGCTTTTCTCCTTTCTGTAAATGACTCAATATAAACACTTATAGTTGATCAGTAATCAAGGATTAAGCACAAGACCGTACTTAGTATCTTTAGAAACTAAGTACAGTCTTGTGCTAAAACCTTGATATGTAGTTTAATAAGGAGTTCAAACTTTATCTTTCAAGTAAGAAATACAGTAAATGCGGCCCTATACTTACTATGACCAGGATGCATATAAATATGATGAGACCCAGTATAGGATGAGCCCTTTGTGGCAAATCAGGAAACTGAAATCAGATTATTAATATTGTAGTAAATCAATATTCATTTTATCTCCCCATACTGTGCATGGATTATTTCTTATGTACATAGCTTTGGAGGACCATATAGACTATGATCAGCCTGCACATATTTGCAGTCTGATCTTAGCCTATACTACTCACTTTCTTCTGTATTGTTTTGGGCAACTTGAGACAGAGTAATCTGTTTGGTCTGTTTGAAACAAAATTTACATTCAACAGGATAAGGATTTACCTACATAAACTATTAATTTAGTTTCAAGAATTCTGTCAACTTTGTGTGTAAAAAGAATTACAGTAGATATTGATTGATCAGCTCAAAATAGTTGTAACTGCCTTCAAACATTGTAGGCAGTTACAACTATTTCATGCTAAGCAATTGATATTCAAGTCTCAATGTCTTATGCACATGCAGCTTATCTTAACACCAATCAAGTATGTTGGATTGATCAAGTTTCAAGACAGTTCAAATTAGAAGCAAAAACCTGGCATGCCAAATTTCTTTTTGTTTTACTAAAATACTTTAAATTTTCTTTATTTCTTTTTATATGCTCTTTATTTCCAGGAGAGTTTGACTACCTGCTGTTCATTAACAGTTTAAAGTTCACCAACATTGCCTGATATATAATGACATCA
The DNA here is from genome assembly GCA_948146395.1 of Fragum whitleyi. Taxonomy (NCBI): domain Eukaryota; kingdom Metazoa; phylum Mollusca; class Bivalvia; order Cardiida; family Cardiidae; genus Fragum; species Fragum whitleyi. The sequence goes on along the minus strand of OX411548.1, from coordinate 17,172,147 downwards.
AAACAATGTAATAGTTTATTGACATTGACTTAACCATGAGGTTTTTCCATACAATAATAACAATATGCAAAATATAGCAGTGTACCAGTATATCAAAACATGCAAATACAAAACATATTTCCATCAAGTCATCATACAAAACCACTGTTTACGTACAGTCAGCCCTTATTTCATGGATATAGAGGATAATCATTTGTTTCAGTGTAAGATCGATTTATATTTCATTGAGTGAACAACAAAAGCTATATTTTCATAAGTGGTAGAGGCATGAGTGAACATGTAGCTTTTGTTGTTCACGAAATGAAATATTACTTGATCTTACTTAAAAAGCAAATGATTATTCTATTTCTTTATTGCAGAAATGAGACAAAATTTGAAATTTCTAGGACATATTTTCGTAAAGCGCGTCATTTTGCATGTGATTGCTATGCAACATTTATTGTGACGTCACTTGTTTTGCCCCACATAGATGACGTCAGATAGGATGAAATGCACAAAATCAGTGTATAAGTTTTTGATAATTTCACTGCCTTTGCGTCGAGATTATCAAGTGATATCTACTGTTATTTCTCCATAAACCACCAAAAAGCATTAAAGAAAATCTTTATAATCTTAGATACTGGTAATTGATATAAGAACAATGTTGGTTACTTTTTTATATTTGATAAATAAATCATTTAACAAATCGGTTAAAAGGCCTTGAATGTAATATTTACCTAAAGTTCAATATGATATAATGTTAAGAAAATGTTTGTCACTACATACTATAACTAAGATCTACATCTGCACTAAGTTTAATACAACATTAAGAAGTACATTTTGTATTTAGGCCACAAATAAGAGCTGCATTGATATAGCCTTATATTTGTTAGCATCAATAGCATTAAATCTGTATGTATCATATTGACTCTTAAGTATTCTTAGACAGGTCCAAGCAAGCATTTTAGTTGATTGATTGAATTAAGTTTTTCACTGCTTTCAACAATTTTTCAGTTATAACACAGCGGCTTGAGCACCTTATGATAGATTCCTGGTTTTTCTCTCACCAGTACAACCATCACATCCTTTCCTAGCCTCCAGTTGCTATCTCATTTAGGTCTACGATTATAAACCCATTGGTGAGAGACAAATAAGCAAGCATTTAAGACCAAGTGGAAAACTGCTCCTTGAGGAGCAGTTCAATCTTGATCGCCAAAGTTGCCTGTCACTAATCCTCATTTGGACACATTTAAGGAAAGCAAGGAGCACAGGACATTTTGTTTAAGCTTTTGACCATCCCATTTGATGAAAAGATCATGTGATTATTTTACACAAACAGACAAAATTTATATTGCTGTTTTGTTAATTCACAACTCTTCATGAAGTCAATATGAATTTGTTTACAATGCCAACATTTAGTAAATATAATTATTTCAATGAAAGCTGAAATTTAAAACTATAGAGAAGACTTATGAATATTGAAGTAATTAATATCCATCAAAAGCTCTGTTAAAACAACATGTTTCTAATGAGTAATCATCTAGACTAAAACAAATAATCTCTATCAAAATTCAATTAATATTCATTAGAATGCATTGCAATTTGTACAAAATAGATTTTACTTCGAGTTATTATGTTTATAATGTTAGCTCATAACTTAAGAGACAATACATTTAGCAACTAAAGTCTTATTTATCTTGTAGGAAAGTTAACTGTTTAATTCATAATAGAAAGTTATTTAGAAGTGCCTTATGTTGATCAAGAAGCAAGAATCTAGAGTTTGACTCAAGAGGGGCAGCTTTGTATCTTGTTTTATACCCTGACCCAAATAATCTGTGTTAGGACAGATACATTCTTAAAGAGGCAGAATTGACAGGATTTATATCAAATTGTAAGAATGTGTATCCCTATGGACCTAAAATAAGACAGTTAAGACTAACAGAAAGTAAGGTTTGGAAGTACAGGAGGTTTTTGCTCGAGGATTAGGGAATGAATAGTTGGCAGAAAACAAAGGATTAATATCACTTAATAATTAATGAATATGTTGATTTATTGATATCTATATTGCATAATCATTGTAAGAATAAAATAATTATTATGAATTATGCTTTATGAAACATTCAATCTCTGTTTGTCAAAGGGTTTCCTTACATCTGAATACAGATCAAGCTCTATTTACTTATACTATCGCAATTGCTGTCAAAGAAAATGGCCTCATCCAAGAAATTTATCTTCCCAATGCAACCCAACAACTGATACTTTTCCAATCCATTCCCCATTTACCAAAACTCTATCTGAAGATGCCCATACACTATCAATACAATTGACAATAATATTGAATTAAATTCATGTATTGATCAATCCATATTGCCTAAACATATTAATAATGGCTCTGACGAGATTTGAACCCACACAGACACAGCAACGTCGCCCAGTTGTCAAAGTCCAACATCCTTAACCACTGCACTATCGAGCCAACTCGACAGTGCAGTGGTTAAGGTAGTCGGACTTTGAACAGCTAGGCGACATTGCTGCATCCCGGTGGGTTCCTGTTAGAGCCAGTAATATTATTTCTATATTATGGTTTAAAAAGACAGAAGTCGCTTCCACCAATGAGCAATTTGAATATCATAACCATTACATATTACTTATATTTTCAGTTTACAATTTTGAAATTTTTATCATCCTTTAATACATAATAAGGAATTTGGATTAATGTATTTAATCAATAGTTTTGTCAATTATATGGAATATATAGGGGGTCTTTCATACTACAACTTTTTAACCTTTAATATAATGCACAGGGCATAACATTGGTGGAACTAAAAACCTGTCATTCATTTATGCAATTTTCTGTCACCCTTATCCTTATTTCAAGGTACTAATTACACAGTTCATCTTTGTAACACAAAATCCCCTCTTCACCTCCAAAAGATCACTTAAACAAAAGTTTTTCACCAAAACTTGAAATAAGTTGGCATTCTATTTTTGAAAATTCAATGTTATTGAGTACAATATAGTGAGCAACTTGAGAAATGGGGTTCTAAATCTCAAATAACCATTCTTATGTTGTTCACCATACATTCTTGCCAAGAAACATTTTTTGACAGACAGTATGTGTTAATATCAGCTTGTATAGACATGCAGTCTTATCTTAGCCTACATTGACTGCTTTCATCTTAATTGTTGTAATGAAAAACTTCAGCAATGCTGGTTTAATTGTCTGAAAAATTGGCAAATTGTTTGAAAGAAAATATGAGGCTGTGCTTGACATTTCCAACAATAAAAAAAATGTGCTAGGCAAAGACTCTCGCCAGTTTGTGCATCTGCATAGTCTGACCAGAGTCTTCACTGTGCAATTGGTAGATAAAGAAGGTCTCAAAGTATCTGTAGACAACCAAGCTGTCTTCAAATTGCTTCAAATTGTTTTTGCTGCTAAATGTTTGCTCCTCTCCAACATGTAAAATTTTTGGAAATGTCACGCAGCAGGATAAGGACATGCCCTCAATTCCAAATATGAAATCAATGCCAATTTGGTAATGATCTATCAGTGTTCAACTAAAAATTTGATTGTAGAAAAAGAGTTTGTGTTACAATTCACTTGAACCAGTCCGTAATCTCATGAAATCATATCAACAAGGGTAATATAGTACAAGTACCTGTAGCTGATTATCTTCAAATGTCATGACTTATGACTAGTGTTTACCCAATTTCTGTTTATTTAAAGATATCAAATCAGAATTAAATTTTTTGAATCCCAATATTGTGTGCAGTCATTAAGTCTTGACATTCAATAAAGTTAAAAGCCTTTTCCAATATTGTCATTGATTTCTATTAAGTTTGGAAAATATGATAGAACAATAAAGGAAAAGGATTATACTTGCCAAAATTATTCTTATCTTTGAAGTTCCAGATTGGTAATAGAATATCCTTAATTGCATAGCAGTGACAATCAAATTGTTGATATGATTTCAATAAGATACTAAAATGGCCATCCTGCTACAATATCCAATCAATAACAATCACTTGACAAGATCTCTTCATATACCCGTCTCAAAATTAGTTAATAATAGAAACAAGCTGTATAGCTTAAACAGGTTGTACAGCTTATAATAAGCTTTTATTGAAACTACCAACCGCAAATTTGTTTGGCTGCAAATATCAAAAGTACATATGGTAATCTATAAATTATAAGCTTTTACACATTTTTCTTAATAAATAAAATGTTATGAATCAAATTCAAAAGTGTGATACAAAGGCCTATTGTTTAACATAAAAATTCTCTGGAGCCTTGTATTTAATCTATAAACCTATTAGAGATTTTTTTGTATATATCAATGACTCAGTGTGAAACAGTTTTAACTCCCTATAAACAGATAGGGAGTTACAACTGTTTCATGCTGAGCCATCGATATATGGTAATTGAGGCCATATTCAAAAGTATTTCAGTTTGATTAAAGATACTAAAGAACATAACATGTCTTTTTCATTACTGAAACATTGTACATGAGTTTCCATATGCACATTCCATTTATTCCTCAATAGATGAGAGATGTATGTTAGAAATACAAAGTTTTCTGATATCATCATTATTTGCATGTTGATCAAGAAATATTTTGATAAGACTTTAATTATGTATCTTATAACTATCCTAGCTTGTTTTGAGACCTTAAATGCAAAGTTTCATTCTCCAATCATTTTTTCTTGTCAGAAATTGTATTTTAACTATCTCACGGTGTACTACTTCAATTCCATGCAATTGACAAGATAATCTAGTATCACTAGGCTATTTCTAACAACTAAAGTAACTTTTGCTTTCGTTTGTTTGACATGCTTTTTATCTACAAACATGCAATTTTAAATCAATTGTAAATCAATGTAAAATACAAAGAGAGAATTATGTAAAAGACATCACAATATTTATACACAGCCTTTAAATATGATTATAATATAACCTAGGTCGCAGGAGTGAAATAACCCAGCTGAATATTTTTGATATTACAGGTGCAAATGATCTTAGAGCAAATAGAACTAGAACTGTCGCAGAGCGGACTAATACCCCCCACAAGCGCTTTGTCAGAATGAAAGTGCTATTAGTGCAGGATGTGTTTGTAACTAATATTGAGGTCATATGTAGCATTTGCATGAAGTTTCATGATTCTAGGTCGCTTGCTTTTTGAGTTAAGAGTCCAGAAATGAAAATTGAACAATAATTGACTGTGACCTTGACCTTTGACCTATATGACCCAAAAACAATAGGGCACTTCCTTGGATCATAAGCAACATTTGCATAAAGTTTCATGCTTGTAGGTCACTTAGTTCTCGAGTTAGAGTCTGGAAACGAAAATTGAAATAAAATTTACTGTGACCTTGACCTTTGACCTATATGACCCAAAAACAATAGGGCACTTCCTTGGGTCATAAGGAACATTTGTATGATGTTTCATGATTGTAGGCCACTTGGTTCTTGAGTTAGAGTCCGGAAACGAAAATTGAACAAAGGCTAACTGTGACCTTGACCTTTGACCTACATGACCCCAAAACAATAGGGCACCTCCTTGGGTCATAAGGAACATTTGTATAAAGTTTCATGATTGTAGGTCATTTGGTTCTTGAGTTAGAGTCCGGAAAGGAAAAGGTCTACGGACAGACGGACGGACGGATGGACGGACGGATGGATGGACGGACGGATGGACAGACAGACAGACATGGTGAAACCAATATACCCCCCTCTACTTCGTAGGTGGGGGGTATAAAAACAATTTTGTTACTGTGAAAAAAAACATCATAATCTATATATTATGACGTCAGTTTTAAACGGCATTTTTTCGCAAAAATATTGGTCATATTGTACATAGAATATAAAATTTGTGCTCATAAAATACAGAATTTATTAAACTCGTCATCTATAAACGGATGCTAACTCTGCACAGCCTCGTTTTTATCCATTTATAGATGACCTGTTTAATAAATACAATATTCCATGATCACTTATCTAATATCTTTTATGTATATTGTTATGACAAATACTCACATCTGACCAGCCTCCAACCTCTACAAAGATGATAATGACAGCTATAATCACTAGTAGGACAACCCAAACTGTGCAGTTAAAATGGGCCTGAAAGAACAAATCAGATACAGACAAATTAACATTCACAAGCTTACTTAATACTGTCTAAGATTCTTTTCCAAAAGACATGCTGTCTTAAAGATTTCAATGTGAATTTACTGTGAACTTAAAGAGCTGTGACATACACAAGCCTTACAGTTATTTCATTCAAGAAAGAATATCAAATATAACTAGACTGTTGCAAAGCTATCTAATAACCCTTGCAAGTGCATGTCAAAAATGAAAAGCCATTTTCCATCCAAGAGCATTAACTCTTTCAAGTCAATGGATTGTAACAAAAAATTCTCTTGCATGTTTCTGCCTGATACTGATCACATCTGTAAAGTTTCAATGAAATATGCCCATTAGTTGCTGAGGAATTAAACGCACAAGAAAATGCTACAGATAGACTGACTGACTGACCAAAGGGCCGACCGCCTGACCAACAAGCTGACTCCTATATATCCTGAAACACAATTAAGGGGGGTATAATAACCAGCATCTTTAAAATGATATTATTTAAACTTTAAAAGATTAAAGCTCCTATAAATTAGAACTTATGTGGTGTGAATGTGATTCCATTAGTGGATGCTGTAAACATGTTTTACTGTACACTTCCAATCAAAAACATTAACAGGTTAATAGTACGTAGGAATTATGGTTTCAACATATGCAGGAAATATTTAGCTTTGACAAGTGAACAAGAGACCTACCACAAGCCAGTATCGCTCTCCCAGAAAGCGACTGTTTGGCCACATTGTTGTATAGTATTTCATCCATAGTAGACCAATGGGAGCAAAGAATACCCAGGCAATCAACATCAGACAAGCTGTAAAACAGAAACATGTTTTTAATTTTGTATATTTTCATTCTTTCAAGCAAAAGCATATTTCTAATTTCATATGTATATTTTTTTTCAATTGTTAAAAATTCTAAGGTATGGTCTTTTTAATTATAAATTATAAACACAAGGAACAACAATGATTGAACTTGATATACCAATCATTAAGGTGAATCAAAGCAATCTCAAGACAAAAATTGTGTTTCATGGTATCTACAAACTCTAACTACACCTGTTTCCATGAAATGATCAGACTTACCATGAGCTTTAACCCTGTGATATCTAGCTCTACCAGAAATGTCCTCCTTGACCACCAAATCTACCTTATTTGGGGAAGATACAGGTAGATGTCCTACAGTCAATCCATGGCGCAGAATTTTTCCTGAAATATAAAATAAACAAGAGCTGTCACTGTAAGATGACAATGCCCCCGACACCGCTTTGATTTAGAAGTTATGGCCAATGTTAAAGTTTTTGGACGGAATGACGGACGGACGGACAGACGGACAGACGGACGGACGGACAAGTCAAATTTATGATGCCTCCCTATCGGGGGCATAAAAATATTTTGAAAGATATAGTTTAGCCATAAGTATACAACCAATTTCTAAGCTGTTTAAACAGAATGATGTTACAGAAAATAGTTCAATTGGTGTTGAGGTTGAAAATTTCCCCTAATAAGTTTGTTTGGATTCTGGTAAACTTGAACCTGTGTTCAGGATAAAAAGATTGCTTAATATTTGAGTAATTGTACAGAAGTATTTGTAGAAGTGCTACCATGCAAAGAGGGGTACACATTCTAAAAGAACGCAAATATTTTTGCATCCTGAACACAGGGCTGTTGTCTGCATACTAACAAATCCTTACCTTGCCATGCTGGTCCCCTTCCCATCATGATATGATAGCTCTGTGATGTTAGAGGAAAGTCCCCAATCTGTTCATCTTGAACGGCCCTCTTTCTATGGAACCGACATCTCAGTCTTCCATCATTGTATGATCCCTCTTCAAATGTGATTCCTACCTTAGGCTGAAAACAAAGTCAGACATAATTATGACTAGTATATTAACCATACCACAATAGAATGTGGCCTTATATTTTGATTTAAAACTCAGCCTTATGTGTTAGAACATCAATTAACTTGTACCCTCACCCGTTATGATTGTCCTATTCAATTTTCTCAGTTTAAAGCCTTTAGAAAGTGGCTGAATATTTAGGAGGAGGTACCAGTCCTGCATTCATGATGACAAAACGGTTTAAGTGCATGTGCAAAATGGTATAATTTGAGCCTGTGTGTGAGATTTCCAACAATTTCAAATATGCGCAAAGTAAAGACTCTTATAAGAGTCTTCACTATGCATTAAGTAGACAGATAAGGTCTCAAAGTATCTGTAAACCATCACATAACTTTATATTTACAGTATGTGGCTGTCCACGCTACTCAGCATAGCTCACTATATATATGATAGTGTCAACTTTATTTTGCTCACTACAAACATGCTTGACAATAAACTCTTATACAAGTCATTTTCCTCATTTACTCTACAGTTCACTCAAAAGCAAGAAATAACAAGCTTACATTGTTGATTCTTGTATTCACACCACCTTCAGGAGAGTTGAGTGATTGGTAAACATTTGTTCTCATCACAGAACTGTTATGGACACATTCAAACACAAAATCATTACCCTGTAATGTATATAGAAACATAGAATTTAGAGATTGGTACACATTTGTTCTCATCATAGAGCTGTTGTGTACACATTCAACCACAAAATCATTGCCCTGTAATGCACAATAGAACAAAGAGAAACACAGACCTGTACACATTTGTTTTCATAACAGAGCTGTTGTTTGCACATTTAAACACAAAATCATAATATGAAAACTATTGAAAATATACATTAAAGGGCATTTACAACTGTTTCAAGTAGAGCCATCAAGTTATTCTACTTACGACTTTTATAACACTTACACAGTAGATATCCTCTGAGAAAGCAACAGCAAAATATCTGTCATTGAACCCGTCTGTGATGGCGCTCATCTCAAATCTCATCTCGTCAAGCGAATAATCATCCTGCCAGGTGAAGATGTACTCACACTCAATCTCGCGACAACCCTCGGGAATTCTGTAACAGCCCTTCCGTAAACCACACAGGCTTACATCTATGGCAGCTATAGGGGGAATAATCTGGAATAAACAAAGATGTCAAATTTAGTTATTGTTCTTGCTTGTTACATTTGTAATGCTAAATACAAGTGATTTTCACAATCAGGTTTAATTTCAGAGGCCATGAGGGCTTACTGAGGTTGAAAATTGTGTTTACAACCATAGATATTTGGAGAAATTAAGTTTTAACAGTGACAAACAGGTGGTATATACTAACATGAATGACTATAGCCACACCAATCATATTTGAAACACCCTTAAATGGAATTCACTAAATGAAAGAAGATTACACAACTCCCTAATTTTATTCTACAAGATCAGAGTTGGTACAGTTGCAGTAGATGGTAATCATCCTACAACCACTAGAAACCTTAATTATCTTATTCCCTTTTCTAGAACCAAGTACTTTATTATCTCTTACTTCCCTAGAACATTAAAATAAGTGATGTCACAATGAACGTTGCATAGCAATTACGTGCAAAATGACGAGCTTTAAGAAAATATGTCCTAGATATTTCACATTTTGTCTCATTTTTGCATTAAAGAAATAGAATAATCGCTTGTTTGCGAGTAAGATCAGTTAATATTTAATTTCGTGCACAACAAAAGCTATATTTTTGCCACTCGTGAAAACATAGCTTTTGTTGTTCACTCAATGAAATATAGATCGATCTTACACTGAAACAAACGATTATCCTCTATCCCCTCTCCAAAACCCAGTACTTAACTATCTCTTACTTCCCTAGAACATTTAAATACTGCAACAGTTTGCCTCTATTTGTAAAGTCAAGCCCTAGTCTCTGTTTATTTTCCGAAGACTATCGGAAATCAACCTTGTATAGACCAATATCTGCTGTAGCATACTGTCTTATTTTTTAATTCTAATACTGTAACACATCTTTTCTGTTACAGCTCTTTTACCAGATATTAGAACACCTTCCCCCAGTTATAATCTGCAATCGATTGTTGGGTTAAACAGTAGATGTAGAAGTAGGTAGCTTTATTTTTCTTCATGAACCAATCAGACACTTACAATTTCAATAAAACCAGTGAAATTAAGATTTTTTGCTAGCTATATTCAATCTGAATGTACGAGGGTTGTTCAAAAATCAACCGGACTTTGCCTCGCAAAATTTTATTTTTGAAGCAATCAAAATAAATTTGGTATCATTTCGCTGTCGGAATTCAATCTATATAATATGGTTATGTATAATTGATATAGTTATAGAAAATAAAACGCGTGCATCTGCCTTATAAAATGTCATGGAAACACGTACCCAGCACAGCTGGGAAAGAATTTATATATTTGGTCTTCGTTTGTAAATATTCTTTCTTTTCTAACTGTTGAAACATTTGAAAATTAATTGCGTTGCTGTAATAAGTATTTCAAATGCCTCGTCTTAATTTGAAGTAATTTGATCGTAGAGTTTTTCGATAAGGTTCGTTTAAAATGTGGTGGGGTAAGTGTTTCGGAACGTTTCAGACGACGTCAACTGAATGCTCGAAATTTTGATCTTTAATAATTCTATTCCTTATCCATCAAAATAACGAACGACATAAATCAAATACTTGTCACGCTGAAAGGGAATGGTTCATTCTTCCAATAATTTTCATCGGTGAAGACACTTCCGTGTCCCGTGAGATAAGGGGAAGAATGGACAGAGAAAAACTTGTCAAAGCAACTGTAGGGACGCTCATTGCTGAGTTCCTGGAAGACAAAGGCGATTAACTAAGGGGTACCTTTCTGAGACCTTTGATGTTGTATCATTCGATTTTACCTTTGTACAAACCATAAAAGCACAGGTTTATTACAGGAACACTGAATTCATCCTTTTTCCTTGAATAACGAGTTGTGACAAGCTAAATTACACAACACAAAATGCCTCAATTCTCGACAACGTCGCTAGCATCATGTACCGTGCGCCGCCACCTAATACCCATGTACCTTTGTTTGCGTGTGAAATGAATATACATCATTCAACTGCTTTAGGCTTTCAAGTTAGATCATATAAAGTGTCCCATTGTTATGAGTATCCTTTTTTCACATAGCGATAAATTAATGATGATTAATTGACCTAATCAGGATAAATATTGAACATCCCTCGTAGTTGTCGATCTTATCTTTTTTAGTCATTTTGGAGCCTTTTTGAATGGTTTGAGTGAGTGTTTGGAATGAATGAAAGGGGTACTAAGTGTCAAATTTAGAATGGTTTTGATTGAGATGAATGTCAATTTCACAATGTTTTTAACTGTATTTATCTAATAAACACTTTCCTGTTTTACAAAATTTTGGACCTGTCCAAATTTAAAGGTTTTGCAGACGAAAATTTAAAGTGGATTTAATTTGAATAATAACCATTCAGTAGGGTAGAAAATAGTGTGGAAAAAGAAGAAATTGCTTATCAGAAGCAATTTCTTCTTTTTTTCACAATGTTTTCTCCATCATAAAATCATAGGCACGTAAAAAGCAGGGATTAAACAGAAAAGGGTTAAGATAACTGACACAAGACTCAACAGTGATCATTATGTCTGTCCATATTGTCATTAATGTGATATCAATCTATTCATTTTTATGCATAATATTTTATCCTGGCAGCTTTGAGGCCTTTTGATGTTGTATCATTCTGTCAAGTATGTATTTTAACAACTATCATAACTACAGATCTCATCTTCTGATCTAAAAATAAGCGTGTCAATGCAAATCAAAGAATGTACATTTGTACATGCATTTACTTCGGTAGATATGTTATATTGCCTCTAAAAGGATTGCCTTCCCCTACCTCCCCCTACAATAATAAACTTTTCAAAAAAAGTTCTTTGACACCTATGAAAAATTGAATTTTTCTTAAATATGACATAAAAATTGCCAAGTGTTTTGCGAAAAATAAAAGAAACTCAAGTAATTCATGCGATTTCTGATGGGTTACTTGATAATGTTTCTGCAAATCAATGACATCGGCCCAAAAGTTTATGTTTTGAATGAAATGCCATTACTAAATTGTTTTTGGAATTAAACATCTTTGCAGATTTGAAATGAAAAATGGTTACATGTATGGAGGAACAACATCATAGAGCTATAGTTTGTCAAAACGCAGGCTTCATATCACAAGCCGCTGTAAATTTCTTTGTTGTTTGGAGACTAACCATCTTCAACATTTGGTACCACTTTGCATGACTCACCCCTTTTTGTATGGAGCGGGATAAGCTCCTTGTTTTCCAGTTGAGACTCCTTCCCTTTGAAAGTAAGGAGTCCAATGGACTCCAAGGGTCATAATCATGAGAATATTTAGAACAAGAGGACCAAGATGGTCCTAGTTCGCTCACCTGAGTCTCTTTGACCCCTAAGACATCACATTAATTAGATAGGCAAATGTCAAAAAGAAGATAATTGCCTAAGATCAATACCATGGAACGTTTTCAGCAAAGAGCAAGATAGATATGCCTTTTTGCTCTTTGATTCTATGTAAAAAGGGATGCACCCGGGTGGACCCCAAATGTGACCCCAGGGTCTTGATATGAACACACTTGGAAGAGGTCCATAAGATGATGCTACATACTAAATATGAAAGCTGTCTGCCTTCTGGTTTCATAGAAGAAGATTTTTGAAGATTTTCATTTTTTTACCTTTCGTGCTCAGATGAGCTGATGCACCTGTGCAAAGCCCAAATATGACAAAAGGGTCTTGATATGAACAAACTTGGTAGAGGCCCACTAGGTGATGCTACACACCAAATATTAAAGCTGTCTGCCATCTGGTTTCAGAGAAGAAGATTTTTTAAGATTTTCACTCTTTGATTCTATGTAAAAAGGGTTGGGCCCGGGCAAAGCCCAAATATGACCCCAGGGTCTTGATATGAACAAACTTGGTAGAGGTCCACTAGATGATGCTACATACCAAATATGAAAGCTGTCTTCCTTCTGGTTTCAGAGAAGAAAATTTTTAAAGATTTTCATTTTTTTACCCTTCGTGCTCATAAGAGATAAAGGGATGCACACGTGCAAAGCCCAAATATGACACAAGGGTCTTGATATGAACAAACTAGGTAGAGGCCCACTAGGTGATGCTACACACCAAATATCAAAGCTGTCTGCCATCTGGTTTCAGAGAAGAAGATTTTTAAAGATTTTCGCTCTTTGATTCTATGTAAAAAGGGTTGGTTCCGGGCAAAGTACAAATATGACCGCAGGGTCTTGATATGAACAAACTTGGTAGAGGTCCACTAGATGATGCTACATACCAAATATGAAAGCTGTCTGCCTTCTGGTTTCATAGCAGAAGATTTATACAGATTTTCATATTTTCACCCTTTTTGTTAAGGGTAAAGGAAAAGTTAAGGGTGGATTTCATTTATTTGGACTATTTTGGTAGAGCTTGACCCAAGCAACATCCCTGCCAAGTTTCATCAAGATTGGCCCACTGGTTTAGGAGGAGAAGATGTTTAAAGAACGACGCACGACAGACGACAAACATTCTACGATCCCAATAGCTCACCTTGAGCACTTCATGCTCAGGTGAGCTAATCAAAGGCCTGAAAGGCCTGAATTGAAGACAGGACTGAATATTAACAATTGGAATGAAAATTGTGGCGTTTTGAGAAGATCTCTTGAGTGGGAATCAAAAATTTAAAACAATCATTGATGGTTACATATGGAAACTGCACCCTCCTAACAAATGAATATGCTTTACTTTGAAGACTCATCACTTCCAGATAAACCTATCCCTCTAGCCAATTCAAGCTTAACAAGAGGGTAACTGCCTTCATAATCGCTATTCATCCCCAAGTGTAAGTTTTCAATATCCTAAATGAAAAATATTCATTTAACCAACAGAAATATGGTGGCAATTCCTGTATTCTAAAAACTCATATGAATTATTGCAACCCTGTTTTATAAAATTGTATAGATTATCCCCAGCAATCCAATATGATCCAAATCCGATTTTTTTCCAGTCAAACTTATTAAGTGGATGTGTAAAAATCTTTAAAAAAAAATGTTTATCCACATGACACACATTGCTTACCCCTTGATGAAGAGCTGAACATTTCATTGCCATGGTGAATATTGCCCTGAATTGGAAATTTGTTCAAATTTCTTTTACATTTATTATCTGATCCAGGATTTGACTAATTATCTCCACATAGAAGAAGCAATGAAAGTAATACCAATATTTTTATACTTTTACTAGTCAAAGTCAATACCAAGAAGAAGTATTTTCCCTTCAATAGCTGTAGCTTTTTTTATGAATACCGTTTAAGTTTCTTCCAGGAGTGAAACATTCTATTTCTATTTTTCCATTGAGATATTTCGATCTCCATTTCAGGTTATTCTCCTTGCATATGGTCTTACTTAGTAGAAAATTATTTTTACTACAAAATAATATATAAACCTGTTAAGACAACCAACCTTTCAGGCCTTTTCCACGGGACTGCTTTTCTAGATCAAGATTCGGATTGAACTATCCGGTGAACTATCAATTTTGACAAAACTGCCAAAATGACAGATCGTTAAATGAAATCCCGAGCTACAACATTTATCACCTTGAGTAGAATTCTTTCCAAGTCCACTCCAGAATGTTACAAATAAATCCATTCCAGTTTCCAAAACACTTTCTGTTATTGTCAGAAAATTGTCGAAAACAAAAGCGGAAACTCAAAACTGGGGTCGCGCATGCGTGATACTACTGTATAGGCCATTCGGAATACCACTCGGCCAATCTAACGCATTCGTCACAACTCGGCCGATTCCGTAACCTACATTTATCTGAGACTTCGGAGATCGCCCGATGATTGCCGAGTGAATATCACGATCACGATCTGTTGCCGTTGACCAAGTGATGTTCCAAATGCTGTACAATATGGATAGACAAAAAAAGCCTAATAATAAAGTAATTTGATAAGCCATCGAAATTTCTCCGTAAATCCAAGTAAAAATTCAAACCTAGGAAATTCCAAGGGTTTACGAGTTTATTCAAAATAGCTTGTGCTTTTTTAGTTTTTATCCATTTACACTACGACAGGCCCGGGAGACGGATAAATAAAGCAACCTTAAGGACACACAAACATATAATTTTACGAGAAATTGGGAGTCTAAAATGGGGAACTGAAAATAGCTTGCGGATGCTATGTATAACAAGAGGGCCGTTGGCCCTGGGTCGCTCACCTGAGAAAAAAGCTTCATTACCTAGGTATGTCCATGCAACCACAGAAAAAAGAGATTTTCACTTATTCAATCAGAATTAGAAGAAGTTTAAAGATTTCAAAAATGATCCAAAGTACTACCCCCTCCCCAAGACACTCAGCACCTGGTGACCCAACAGTTCTGATTTTAGCTATTTTTATTAATGTCCATATATTGATCACCCATAACAATTTTCAAGTCTGTAGGGTTCCTGATCCAGAAGAAGAATAAGGTTAAAGATTTCAAAATTGATCCAAAGTACTACCCCCTCCCCCCTAATGCTCCGCACCTGGTGAATCTACAGTCATGATTTAAGCAATTTATATAAAGGTCCATATGCTGATCATCAATGCCAATATTGAAGTCTATAGGGCTCCTGGTTCATTAGAAGATGAAGGTTAAAGTTACAAAATTTTCACAAAAGTACTACCCCCCCCCCCTGGTGCTCCGCACCTGGTGGCATTACAGTCATGATTTTAGCTATTTTTATCAAGGTCTATGAGCTTATCCTCCATGCCAATTTTCAAGTCTGTAGGGCTTGTGGTTCAGAAGAAGAAGAAGGTTAAAGATTACAAAATTTTCACAAAAGTACTACCCTCTCCCCCCTGATGCTCCGCACCTGGTGAATCTACAGACATGATTTTAGCTATTTATATAAAGGTTCATATGCTGATCATCCATGCCAATATTCAAATCTGTCAGGCTCCTGGTTCAGAAGAAGATGAAGGTAAAAGATAACAAAATTTTAACAAAAGTACTCCCCCCTCCCCCCTGGTGCTCCGCACCTGACAGCCCAACAGATATTATTTTAGCTATTTTTATTAAGGTCTATGAGCTGATCCTCCATGCCAAGTTTCAAGTCTGTAGGGCTTGTGGTTCAGAAGAAGAAGAAGGTTAAAGATTACAAAATTTTCACAAAAGTACTACCCTCTCCCCCCCTGATGCTCCGCACCTGGTGAATCTACAGACATGATTTTAGCTATTTATATAAAGGTCCATATGCTGATCATCCATGCCAATTTTCAAGTCTGTAGGGCTCCTGGTTCCGAAGAAGAAGAAACTTAAACATTACAAAATTTACCCAAAGTACTACCCCCTCTCCCCTGTTGCTCCGCACCTGGCAGCCCAACAGATATTATTTTAGTTATTTTCATTAAGGTCTATGAGCTGATCCTCCATGCCAAGTTTCAAGTCTGTAGGGCTTGTGGTTCATCAGAAGAAGAAGGTTAAAGATTGCAAAATTTTCACAAAAGTACTACCCTCTCCCCCCTAATGCTCCGCACCTGGTGAATCTACAGACATGATTTAAGCTATTTATGTAAACGTTCATATGCTGATCATCCATGCCAATATTCAAATCTGTCAGGCTTCTGGTTCAGAAGAAGATGAAGGTAAAAGATAAAATTTTAACAAAAGTACTCCCCCCTCCCCCCTGGTGCTCCGCACCTGGCAGCCCAACAGATATTATTTTAGCTATTTTTATTAAGATCTATAAGCTGATCCTCCATGCCAAGTTTCAAGTCTGTAGGGCTTGTGGTTCAGAAGAAGAAGAAGGTTAAAGATTACAAAATTTTCACAAAAGTACTACCCTCTCCCCCGTGATGCTCCGCACCTGGTGAATCTACAGACATGATTTTAGCTATTTATATAAAGGTCCATATGCTGATCATCCATGCCAATTTTCAAGTCTGTAGGGCTCCTGGTTCCGAAGAAGAAGAAACTTAAAGATTACAAAATTTACCCAAAGTACTACCCCCTCCCCCCCTGTTGCTCCGCACCTGGCAGCCCAACAGATATTATTTTAGCTATTTTTATTAAGGTCTATGAGCTGATCCTCCATGCCAAGTTTCAAGTCTGTTGGGCTTGTGGTTCAGAAGAAGAAGAAGGTTAAAGATTACAAGATTTTCACAAAAGTACTACCCTCTCCCCCCTGATGCTCCGCACCTGGTGAACCTACAGTCATGATTTTAGCTATTTATATTAAGGTCCATATGCTGATCATCCATGCCAATTTTCAAGTCTGTAGGGCTCCTGGTTCCGAAGAAGAAGAAACTTAAAGATTACAAAATTTACCCAAAGTACTACCCCCTCCCCCCTGGTGCTCCGCACCTGGTGGCCCAAAAGTTATAATTTTAGCTATTTTTATTCAGGTCTATGAACTGATCATCCATGCCAAGTTTTAAGTCTGTAGGACTACTGGTTGAGAAGGAGAAGAATTTTTAAGATTTTCTTAAAATTTCACCTTTTGTTGCCATAGCAACCAGAGTTTTTCATGGATTTCAATTCTTTTAGCTATTTTTGAAGGGGACCACCCAAGCAACATTTCTGTAAAATTTGGAGTTAATTGGCCCAGTAGTTTAGGAGGAGATGTCGTTTAAAGAAATTGTTGACGGACGCCGGACGACGGACGACGACCGACGACCGACGACCGACGGACGGACGCCGGACGAAAGGTGATCACAATAGCTCACATGAGCACTTCGTGCTCAGGTGAGCTAAAAACAGTTGTAGGATGCAATTGAAAATTTGGAGCAAATGCAAAAGATTGCAGCCGAAAACGCCCTCAAACGGCACCACTTACGAATGTAAAACACGTTTCTGCAGGCAACTTCTGCATAGATCACGTGTTCACTCCCCTGAGGTCCCCACCAGAATTTAGGTCAGCACCAAAATTTTACGGTATATTGCTACACTATTGATTATTTTTGCCGCGTTTATTTTTATGAATGGGTCTACTTTTTTGAGCGTAATGACACATGTAGGTTTGTTATCAGAATCCGATGGCGACGATCCCTATATTGAAAGACAGGTAAACCTGTCTTCAATAAAAACAAATGCACAGAGCAGTGCCGTTTCTTACACTTGCCAAAACTGTGAATCTTTTCAATACAAAAGTTGTTGAAGAAAATATTTGCTTACGTCCTGCAGTGTTTTTAGAAAAAAAAACCAACTCTGCTTTGGAAGAACATTGTGGAAAAGAAGAAATTGCTTATAACAAGCAATTTCTTCTTTTCCACAATGTTCTCCCATTATGAAAATTCGAACTCCTTACTTTTGAGCTTGGACTTCTTGATTTCATGTGTTAGGAGTCCAATTTACTCCTTAATCTCAGGTGTTATTGAGATCCCCTGATAAGACTGACAGGTACAAACAACATTCGTCCAGCACAGCAAATACCCTAGTCATTTTTGAGCTATTTCACTCGCACAACAACATCACAATAACTGTACAAATAATTGACTATAAATCAGTCATTCTGTTTAAACTCTGTAAAAAGATGCCCGAACTTCATCTTCTCCGATTTACTTTACATATGTATAGAATGATATATTTGTCATAGTAAACACACATGTATAGAATGATATTTTTGTCATAGTAAAAAATTATGTTTCAATGTTTCAAAGAATTTTTTTGAGGAGTATATATTATGACAACAATTCAGTTAATTGAAATTATCTAAATTTAAGAATTAAATACATCTTCCTCACTAATTTGTGGAAATTAACCTCAAAATAATGAGGGAAACAATTAATATTTTGCCTCAGAAAAAGGGTACTAAATGACAGATTCTTGCCCATAATTTTTATAGCTCCCAGGAGTGTTTATTAGGAATTATAACTATGATAATTGAGTGTTTATTAGGAATTATAACTATGATAAATGAGCTTGTATTTGAACCGAAACTGTCTCTGCAAAAACATAAAGGGTGTATAGAGACAAAAGAAAGACCATCTTAATTATGATGAAAAAGATCTGTCTGTTAACATTATCTCAATGATTATATACAAGATGGTTTGTGTGCCAACAGTATCTGTTGACTTGCTGCCAGAATATTTACTCAGTTGTCTACAGGTATGTGTAATGTATCTAAGCTCCAGGCAATAGCATGCAGGTATTCAATCAACAAAGTATTTTTGTGTTTTTTTTGTTTCTTTTTTTACTTCAAATCCTATATTGAGGGTACTCATTTAAATTGTCTCAATGAGACGATTCAAATGAGTACCCACAACATAGCTTTTCAATAAGAAACAACAAACCTAGCATCTGACATCATACAATTTTACAAGATATCTACCAATTTACCAATCTACCGCAAGCTCTTGTACATGCAGACCACTGAACGATCCTACAATGACTAATTACCTATTGTTCTCAAGATTAGTATAGACTAAACAGTTCTCTTTTTACAAAACAAGGAATATACTGCATGTTTATCAATACATTTAAGAACAATGTTCACAATATCAAGTTTTTTGGTATGAACATGGCTGTATTTTACATAAATTGATAACAAACAAAACTATTTTTTTTTTTTGAAGATTTTTGTAGTATACAGAGGAACATCTTTTCTATACAATGCAGATCATTAGCTGTTATTAGTTTAATGATCGCGGTCTATGCAATGTAGTATATCGTCGGCTCCGTTCTATAAGGACGTATATGCAAAATTCCATTTTTTCTTTTATTGCGTTTTCGCACACATATGATATTCCCCCGTCTTTTGCGAAGATGCTGGACCTGATAGCTAATCGTATCCCCCCAAAAAAGCTTCATGAACTTGTAAGATATGTCATTTTCGCACCGGAAGTGGTCGAAAAGTGAAGTTCGAAAATGACGTATTGACAAATTTGATAATTGTTCATTTTTCCTTATGATAAAAGTTTATTTTTAAAGATCAGTTTGAAAAAAAACACAACCTTTTACAGGTCAGGTAATTCGTGTGTCTCAGTTACATACATAATCAAAGTGCTGTCAGCACTGTAAATCGTACATCATTGAGAGGCTGGGATAGTGCAATAGTTCGCCAAACAAAAAGGGCTCAAATTTGGACAATAAGAGTTGGTAAAATCTTTAAATTTGTGAGTTTTTTGTCTTGACAATCCATCTTTTCTAGGACATCGCCAGCTCATCCAACCTTGTGGGTCCGATTTTGAAAGTTTGCTGATTCAATAGCCCTGCTAGTCTAAATTATTTCTTAGCAGATTTTTACGTTGTTATAATGAGCACGCGCCAAGCTAAAAGCTTGTCTGTTAATATTATTCCTCTCTCTATAGAGTTTAAAAGCCTGTTAAGCAACAAACATTTTTCATTAAACTATTTACAATTTTGATTACCAACATGTTTGTATTTCAAGCATTGGGTTTTCCCAAATACTGTAAATGCATTTTCCCTCAAGAAACACGTGAAATCGCCAACTATGCTATTTATATCTTTGGTTTCTGACCAATCGATTAAATCTAGCAGCACTCTATGATTATTCATGAGATGTTCTAAAAATAGATCGCTCTTACTGCTATCCTATATCAGTTTATCGTATGTTTTTGTCGGTTTATTTGTTGTTGAATAATTTTTCTTCATACTCAAATTTGAATTAATTGAAAATAGGATTGGAGCGTGATAAGAGTGCTCATTGAAATCAAATATTTCAAAATTACAAAATTATTTCTATTTGTTAACACATGCGAAAAAAAGTAAACTTCCCACGCTCCCTGTTTGAGTGCAGACGACTATTGACTAATGACAAACAAGTTAATTGACACATTTCGAGCAGACGATGTCCATCTGAATTTACACGTGGTCTGAATTTACGCGTGGGTTTTGACCGAGTGATAATCATAACAGAATTTGATTGGTTGTCAGCCCTACAACTGGTAAATGACCGTTCGAGAAAGTTCAGAGCAGTAATATTGTAAGTGCTACAAATTAATTATACAGTTAACCTATTGTACGTTTCAACTCCTTTACTCAACCGAAAATCTTGTTATAAACACTGAAAATACTAACTGGTAATTACTAAAAGCGAAAACTACATCAAATTTTGTAATGGCCTCTTCTCTATTTGTCGAAAAGTAAATAAGTAAAAACAAAATTTGTAGATTGTGACTGAAAAGGCCGTTTCTTCGGTGTTTGAAAACACATAATTTGGTTTGAACACATTGCTCAGAAGATAATGGTAAAAATGTACTGGGTCAAACAGACTGGATTTCTGGAAAACGGTAGATATAAATCTACTGCTTCGCAGTACGATTTAAAAATTGTTATATGCGTTTTTCACTTTTTTCGAGAAACGTCTCAACGGCTCTCGGGGTCTCGTATGCACCCGAAAAGATTTTTTTTACAGGCGATTTGTCCTATATCTTATAAAACATCAAATTTGATTAGTTTTTTTCATGCATTGATCTTTTATGCCTTTTTTCGTCTATACGTCATTTTGTTCCGTAAATATTAAGTGAAAAAATGATGTACTTGACGATTTTTTTGTTTTTTTTCTTAAATAACTCATTATAGAGACAAAATTTAATATTTATGACGGCAGATGATATATCTAGTGATTCGATTTAAAAAGTTTTCGACCAAAATGGTTGTACTAGTGTTTATAGGTAAAAAGATATTAAGTTTTTTCCTTCTCCTGAAAAGTAGGCTTTTCCCGGGTTCGTCCTTATAGAACAGAGCCGACGATATATGTCATATATTAGCACTATACAAAGCATGGACAGTGCTTTTTTTAGTTTTTATCTATTTTCTGAATCAAATCATTTATCCAATCCTTTTTTTTGCTTTTCCCTTTAATTCAAGGTTGATTTTATATTTCATAACATTTTAATGATTGTTTGATGGAAATAAATCTCAAACCAGAGAAAAAGGCTATATATATATTCTTAATATCAAGTTTTTTTCAGTCAAGTGAAATGAGCATTTCTCAGTAAATACATGTACCAAAGGCAAGGCCACTTTTAGACAGATGCATGTATTTCAGGAAATGCCGTAAAAATTCTAATAGAGCCCCATGCTCTAATACACATCCCTCTTTTGGAGGTTGAAATTGATCATATTTAATATGATTTTATAAAATCCTGAAGCCTCTTATAAAGGCCCATACCCATAAAATCATGAACCCTTAGGTTCTTTAAGAGCTTTTACATTATGTAACATGTACATGTACTTACATATTTTGGGCCCATATCAGGTGGAAGGGGGTCACTGGTATCAAATAGAACTTTGGACTTCTCTCTGACCCAGAATTCTTTTTCATCTACTAGAAAGGTGGCCCTGAAGAAAATAAAACCTTTTTTATCATGAATGTAAGAATTTGCATTGTATTCATGACTGTTATGTTGTTTGTATGGAGTTTAACACTATCTCGAAACCTATTTTGGTCATACCCAAACTGGCTGTGCTGTAAAAGTGCTGTGATGTGAGACAAATGAAACATGTTACAGTAATGAATATTGGGCAACTTGGGTAAGGTCATCTCATTGCCTTAGGATCAACAGCATCTTGCGTTACAGACTAACCAATCCTTGCAATCTCAGCAAGGCAATTATAGCAATTATCAAACACTTTGATGAAAAATAAATTGTAAAGGGTAGTGTGTTCTTTTCAAACTAGAGCTGTCGCAAAGTGGACTAATACCCCCCCTCCAGCGCTTTGTCCAAATATAAGTGTTATTTGTGCAGGATGTGTTTGTAACAAACTGTGACCTTGGCCTTTGACCTAAGTGACCCAAAACAATAGGGTACTTCCTCAGGTCATAGGTAGCATTTGTATAAAGTTTCATGATTCTAGATCACTTGGTTCATAAGAGTATGAAACCAAAAAGGTCTAAAAAATTTCTTTCAAAAATTAAATTGACTGTTACCTTGACCTTTGATATATGTGAACCAAAAACGATAGGGCACTTCCTCAGGTCATCAGCAGCATTTGTATGAAGCTTCATGATTCTAGGTCACTTGGTTCTTAAGCAAGAGTCCAGAAACAAAACAGTCTACAGACGGATGAACGGACGGATGGACGGACGGATGGACAGACAGACAGACATTGTGAAACCAATATTACCCCCTCTACTTTATAGGTGGGGTATAAAATTTCATGTATTACAGAAAGCAGTTTGTGAAGTCATAATTTTTAGGCGGTAGGCAAAATCCATAGCTAAGCTTGAAGCAGTCACAAAAGTCTCGATATAAGCATCTAACTAAAGCTGCTTAAGCAGCTGATTTGCTCCACAGGCCTTAATCTACTGATATGATTAGATGAGAATTTAAGTGAATGATTGAATGTTTATTTCAGGTAAGTAAGTGTTTTTTATTGTCACATGCTGAAATGTTTCTCCAATGAAAAATTCATGATGGATGAATAACACACGGAAAATTGACCTCCACCAGGTAAATACATATTTTTCATCCAATCACAACAATTTTGAGCAGTCTGATAATGGGTCAGGTAAGAGTCATTCCAGTAAAATTTGGTTGAAATCCATCAGTTGGTTCTGACCAAATTATTTTCAAAGTTTCCACTATATAACATATAGAGAAATGTCCTCTGCCTATAAAATACATATTTTTTATCCAAACACAATAGTCATTTATTTTTCTGTTAACAAGTTCTACAACATTTTGCTATTGCAGGCTCAACTCAACTAGAATGAAGCTGATCTGCAATTGTCATCTATTTTTTCTCAGCCCGCATGCGCCATAACGATCGTATCATAACTTAACACACGCAGAACGTACCAAACACCGTTACACATCATAGTACGCTGTAACTTAACGCAACAAAACTTGTGAAGTTAACCTTCCCTTGCCGTGATGAACGGGATGAGACGTGAGACATCTGTGGCGAAATGCAATCGTGGCTTGCCATGCTGCAAACAAGCTTCCGATTGCTCTAAGGATCTCTTCCAAGTTTTGTTACGGTATGCTACATGCTCTCTCAGTTTTTTGTGCTCACCCCATTTTGTCACTTTTTTCTAAGGATGGTAACGATTACCAATTTTACTAATCGATTAATCGGTCACCTTTCTGATCGAGTACTCGAGTACTCGGATGGAATTGATGAGTTTTGATTATTGACTTCAAAAATATTGATAAACGCTACTTTGCAGCATATCCGAAAATTATTCAATACATGACGAGAGAGTGTCTTGTTTTGGTTTATATTGTTTTACTCTTCATCTTTGGTAGAACAAAAACCAAATAGCTTAATATCTAAAAGCGAGAGTAACACGATTTTTGTATGGCAATAAAGTACTCTGCTGATGCTGTAAAATCAATTCAAATGTAAATCTCACGTAAAACTAAAAGGCGCGGACCACAATCAGTGTATTTACCGTGGAAGGTGCGAAAATATGACATTGTGTGACAGGGAGAATAATAACTGTTGGCACTAGATTGCAAATTATCGACGGATAAGGTGATTGACAAATGATCAGGTACTGAGTGCTTATAGCTTTGTATAGCGTAGAAAATAAAAGATCGAAATTTTGAGAAAATAATTCAAAAAATTCGTTTTGAGTCGATTTTTCTTATGATCTTATTTTGCTTTCCGATTAATCGATTAGTAAAAAAGGTAATCGATACTCGGACGTTCGATCGAGTACTCGAATAATCGGGTAATTGTTCCCATCCCTACTTTTTTCACTTCCGCTGAGATTGCCGAGGTAGATTTTTAAACAGTTAAAAAATTCGCTTCGGCGGCCACGGCAGTCCCATTGTGTGTGTTATGTTTGCTTATCCCATTGCCCTGCATTGCCCCACATTTGTCCCGTTTTAGCCACAGTTGTCTGAAATGGGGCCACCCTGGTCACTGAGAACATAGTGGAAAAGCAGCAATAGAGTCTTATTTATTCCCTTTTTATGCATCCCCAAGACAGTCTCTCCTGTTTGACCTGTATCCATCTAAATCTAAGTTTTTTTAAAAAAAAAAATAGCCAATTTTGGCACATCCTACCAGCCTCACACAATAATTAAATGCAGGGCAGTTGCGCTAACTATAGACTAAGATAAGACTACACATCAGTGCAGACTGATCTTAGTCTATATTGTCTCATTAAAACCTTTATCTGTAGCTCTTAAGACAAACAAATACCTATAGTTATTACATTTCAACCAGTTATGCTGCAAGTTTTTCTAACAAACTTTATGAAGAAAGGAAGTCTTTGTTTCATTTATGTCTGGAATATCATGAGAAGGGTTTAGTATGACAATACTCACCTGAATTCAACATGGCCAACAAAATCCCTAGGAGGTATCCAGGAAAGACGGACATTCTTCTTCAGCTCATAGTCTGTGCTCATAAATGCAGACTGTAATAGTAATAAGACGCCGATTTTATTCTTATTCTTTTGAGTAAAACTTGTGACTTGTTATAGAAAGAAAATTTGAACAGATCTCCTCATAGAGTGAAAAATAATAACTAGTGTTTTGTTTAAGCCATTGCCAAACCTTAACTGTGTCATATTGGTAAGACAACTCTAGTCACTACTAAAAGCAATGGGTTTTGATAAATGAATATTATTTTCTTTTTTTGGACACTTTTGTTGCAGCAAACTGATAATACAGATTTTTAATATCATTAAAAAATTGTAGGATATTCTTTCTTTTTAATTATGGATAATCCATCATTGGCACCCCAAATACATCCTAGGTTACCTTCCTTTAGAACAGATGAATTTTTCAAGGTAAAGCTCATTTATTAATTTACTAATATAGATCTATGCATGTTTCATAACTATCATTTTCCTTGAAACATGTTTTCAGTGCCAAATATTATTCAACATTTAACAAGCAACAATAATTTTGTAAATGAAAAAAAAAATATCTTGTTATCATGGCCAAGAAGCTTTTGTTTGAATGGGGTTTTACGCCACTTTCAACAATCTTTCAGTTAAATTGTGTGAGTTGGAGCACTTAACAATGGATATTTCTCACACCAGAACTACCATCACATCCTTTTCTAGCCTCTAGCTGCTATCCAACATAGGTCTATGATTATCAACCCATTGGTGGAAGACAAATAGTCAGAAGGGATGAGTGCAGCCATCAGGGTTGAACTCAGGCCCTCTAGATTGACAGTCTAATGCGCTACCAGCTGTGCTATGATGGCAGCTCATGGCCAAGAAGCATTGTTGGAAATGAAGAAATAGCTTTGCAAAACTGCAAAATGTGCTAATTAGATATTTTGGAAGTTGTAGAGGAATTGAGGGGAAAGGACTTTTCCAAACTGGATTTTACACCTGAAACATTGATATTCAATCAGTTTGATAACTTTGACAGAAAAGGAGTCCAAGCTTTAATTTTGCTACTTTTTCTAATATTCTCATAAAGAAAAAATCCATCGAAAATGTTTGAATATCATATGACTATTTTAACCCTTTCCTGTTTTACTAAATTTTGACCCGTCCAAATTCAAAGGTTTTGCAGACGAAAATTTAAAGTGGATTTAGTAACCATTCAGTAGGGTAGAAAATAATGTGGAAAAAGAAGAAATTGCTTGTCAGAAGCAATTTCTTCTTTCTTCACAATGTTTTCTCAATTATAAAATGACAGGCATGTTAAAGTTAATTACCCCTCCAGTTCTTGCATTGAAGCATTCCTGGACGGCTTTCACTGTGTTTGGATCCAGGGCTGTGAAACTACCAATAGGCGAGGTTGTATCTGGATATTCCTCAGTTCGTCTGGCTTGTATCATAAACGATCGGAAACCAAGGCTACCTGGATCTGCTGTCAAATTTACTGAAAATATAATGTGAAACGTAATTAAGTAATTAGCCAGAATTGTGCATGAAATATTCAATCTGAAAATAGCGATACATCAACAATGTTGTCACAAAACCAACTATAAATGAAATTTTGTATCTTGTTTCTTGTAAACCTTGACTATAATTGAAAAATTAAAACTTACAGAATATAGAAATACTTAAATTTAACCCATTTCTAATGATCAAATTTTACTGAACTTGTATCTTGTACCAACCTTGATTTCGGAAGCAAAACTGTTCATCCCACTTTGGCGTACAACTTATCAGTTCACATAAGTGGGAAACTAGTGATACTTGTCACAATAACTTTTGTCAAACATTGGGTCACGAAAGCTTGCCGAGCCATGATTAGAACTCAATATTTTCGATGGCCCATCACAAAACAGTTGTAACTGCCTATATGTTTATAGGCAGTTACAACTGTTTCATACTGAGCCATCGTCATGATCCCTGGATTGACAGCCAAACATTTATCCAACTTGGTACAGCCCAGTCATAGAATTATGAATTGTAGGGACTCATCATCTAATTAGAGGTTCATCAGAGCCTATTTTCAACTGGTTTCTTTCACCAAACTTGTCAGTGAAGCTTTATGCGTAACCGACTGAGCTAACATGGCTTTGCAAATGGCAAGCCCAAACAGGTAGGCCCTATATGGGACTCATAACAGAAAGGTTTGAGGTTCAAGACTAGCAATCTGCGTCCCTTCACTTACCGTTGATATCTTCTCCAGGGTTTCCCGGCCTGTATGACTTGATATTAGAGGGAACTACTATTGTAAAAGGAGAAGGAAGTATCTGTGGATTTCCAGTGGTATCTGGGAACATCGTATTACAATCACAACACTGTATCATATTATTCTCATTAAATCCTCGAGTCACAGAAATCACCGTCAATAAAACTACTACAGCTCTTAACATTCTTACATCCATGGTTGATATGCTTTTGGAAACTGTATTCACTTAAAAATAAATCCACAACACTTTTTCGAAAAAATTCTAAATCCTCAAATATTTTCCACTGATTTATCTCTCTAAACTGTGTGTTGAATCAGATGTAAAATGCACCAGGAATTCTGCCAAAAAAAAAAGATCTGACTGCTGCTATCTGGAAAGATAAAGTAAAACATAAATCTCATACCTGATACAAGAAGCTACTTTTTTTCTATACAATTGCATCAGTTTTAGTGTTCCTGGTACAATTTTAACCCTCTAATGCTGTTGGCCTCATATTCCTGCTGCAGAAAAACCTTTGGGAGATTAAGATCAGCCTGCTGATATGTATGTGCAGTCTACTCTTAGCCTTACACTGCCTCATTTCTAACTAATTATCTTGGGGGATGTCCCAAAAATTGGGAATAAAATTTGCACAAAATTTAAATTGCAGCAGGATAAAGGTTAATATTCAAAGTTTCATCACTGTATGGCTCGTGCAACTGCAGTGTCCAGACCCCTAAATTGCATTTTTAACATTTTAACTATTATCAAGAAAATTTAAAATCTGAATTTTGATCCCTTCTAAACACTAAATAAAGGTCTATGTAGCTAACAACAACACAGGTTATAGTACTTTTCACATTTCCAAGATGGTCCGTTATTCCAAAATGAGTCAGAAAAGATTAATTTTCAAAGCTGAGGGAAGGTGAACTATAATCTTTATATTCCATGACAAATTTGATATAAATAGTCAGCTGACACACACCTACATCCACAGTTATAGATTGAAGGGAAGTGATTTGGATATTATATTGAATTATTTCAGTAATACTTGCACAAACTCTATGCTGTGGGTACCCATTGGAATCGTCTCATCAAGAGGATTCGGATGAGTACCCACTAGTGATTGTCAGATTAATTAATCATAAACGATAATTAGTTGGTTTGGGCTTCTGATTGTAATAATTGACTATGAAATTTCATAATCGATTAATCAATTACTAACACATAAATGAAATCCATTATATTTTGTTTTCAAAACTTACATAAGTTTGATGGCTCAGCTTGAAACAATTGTAACTGCCTATATATTTTGGCCATGAGTTTTAACTAAACTTTCACATCCTATTCTTCAAAGGACAATATTGGGAGTGCTGTACTAATTTCTAAGAAAAAGATTGTACAATTCATCATTTAAGTTGATTTACACTTCCAACAAAAAACTGATTATCAATTGTGAATTAAAACCGATTGCCCAACACTAGTACCAATAATATTGGGTTTCATTGAGAAATAAAGATTTTAGAGTTAGTTTGTCCCTTTCATCCATATTTTTGTTTATATCAAAGGAATGAAGAGATAAAAGTCGTTAAATATATATTTCCCAGCAATACTTATGTTGAGGGTACTCCATGGAATCGTCTTGACAAGATGGTTCCAATGAGTACCCACAAGATAGTGTTATGCAAGTATCATTTGAACATTTTGCATCTAAAATACAAAATACCGCCTCTATCTGTAGCACAAGGAATGACTATGAAGAACAGTTTGATAGGTAGGCTGATTGAAATACCAGATACTTCATTATTCATGACACCAACCACTCCACATCATCTCTAGATGTGAATTACTGATAGTTACTACACAGCTGACATGCAAAAAATGAAATTAACCGTCAGGTGTGAAATGTGAAGGCTGAGCTTTACAGTAGTAGCATTTTAAAACAAATTAAATGTGTTTGTGAAACAGTGCCGCCGCCCCCCCCCCCCCCCTCCACTGCCATGTTTGAAGTTCAGACACAGTAGGTAACTTTGATACAATATGGTTATCAACCTTAATTCAATTCTGTAGTCAACGGTAACACTCAAGTAGAGCAACGTCGGGTATTATAGACAGCTTAACGGTCTGGGGGATACCATGCCGATGATACCCGATAAAATTACAAACGGAAGTTTACACTACTTTATTTCGGGGATATCCTATAACGTGACGTCATTGGAGAGAGGTATCCGATACCATACTTCTGATAATAACTATCTTATCGCACCCGTGTGTGGCGGGTGTTATCGACATGATTCGGCAGCTATCGACAGGCCGATTATTTTTTCAACTTAAAGACAACTTCGCCTAAATTGGTTGTAAACAATTCACGAGAATGGCAAGACCGCTTACCTACATTCCTCAGACTTCTCCCTTTTAACTTACGCACCAATCTAAATAAAATGACAGCTATCTGGAGCATACTCCATCGCGAGACATCAGTTGATGACCGGGTCGCGCTTACGTTCGGACATACAGACCAACTGACAACCAGACAGGTGGATGAATTGAATATATAATATAAATAGTTTGCGTCCAAGGGACATTACCTTAAAGATAAAGATTAACTGCAAATCTTGAATATACCCAATTTCCCCTTTCGAGTGTTAATATCGGCCATTTTGGCGAGTAATTTTCGGTTTTCTGTCAATCTAAAAAACGCACACTCTCCACAAAAACAATGTCAAAATATATTTGTCGGTACATGAATGCGACCAATCAAATTTACTAATTTCAATTTATCTATTTAAAATAAATGATTACTTATCACGATTTTTTAATTTTCAGAGTGTAAATTAGGCTGATTTTCCATTCGTGTACATCGCATTTTTCAGAATAAGGAGTAGACCACGGACCCTAAATATAGGCCTACGTATATTGCGAGTCCCTGAGGAGATACAGCTCCCCTTCGAAAATTGTTTGCATTCTTTATCGTAGAAATGTTCGTCAAACGGAACTTCAAAAGGTCATTGAATTGATTATATTTTTATGCCTGAAATTTCGGAAAAGCAAGGCTAACATTTAGTTTTAAAATCAAATTCTACGTAAGCTATGGTGTTCTCTTCCGTGTCTCGAATAACTTACTTCAAATATTAAACAATATCCTAGTCAAAACAATTCAAGCGATCAAGACACAAGAAAATCATAAACTTTCTTGTGTAACTCCTATTTAATATGACGTCACTCAGTCTCTTTAAATTTAGTTCCCGATGGACTTCAAAGAAGCCGCCATAAACTAAGCTTGTCCGGGTCGACCTAACCCGGCTTTGTGAGGAATAGTAAAACACTGGCTTCACACGTGAGTCTTTGTCGGATTACTCAATAAAATAATTAATGGATTTAAAAATCGTAACTTCTCAACTTTAACCAGGTAATTTATTTTGAATATTTCTGTCCTCGTTCATCAAAAGCGTAACACTAAGTATTGATTAATTAGCAACCTTGGTTTATTATCAAATGATCTTCGAATAATTTCCTAATAACCAAGCAACCAAACTAACAAATAACTTAACCAAATAATTGCGCATCGGGTCTGAAAATGTGTTTTTATTCACGATTTGATGGCCTGTGGTTTTGATCTCGGTTGACTTTGTAGTGGCAAATTTCCGAATTTAAGCATCTCTTCACATTTTCAACATGTCACAAAAGAGAAGTCTGATTACCCCTATCCCGGCCGTCTTATGGGTATGTGATTATTGTATTACACCCTACGAGGTTTAATTGCACTTTTACGGTAATTTCGAACCATAAAATTATCGGATACGTCTATGCGAATGAAGGTTAATTGACGAAAATCAGATAGTTTTGATTTATTTATAGGTATGTCGATAAATGCCGATCGCTTCAATTTTTGTCGCCAGATATCGACACCGCGCTAATTGGGATTATGGCAAACATATTACGCTCGGTTTAGGGTTGTGGAGCATTTTACAATGCATATTTGGTGTTTTAATCTATTTATAGATAAATCCAGTGAAGTACGATTTCAAACTGAAGTTGTACAAAAATAGTACCCTCCTTATCTATCAAATTAACGGAGCGAAAATTCTGAGAATAAAATTTTAACTTGCATTTTATTTTCATGGAAGATACTTTTTGGCTACTTTTTCAGCACTAATTGGAAGATGAGATAATAATTTATGCAATATTTACTAAAACTGATCATATTTCGTAGAAATGGAGGTCAAACTTAAAACATGCCGATAACTACCGACGGTCGGTATTACCCGACGTTGCTCTAATTGTGAAGTCTAAAATTTCCACATGTTTGACCTTGAAATAGATGACCTTGACCATGACTGATGACCTTGAAGTTGGTACCAACAGAAAGGTCTTATCATAAACTATATACATATGAAATATGAAGACTACCACTAACCAATCAAATGAAATAACAAAAGGTTTTTTTTTCAACAAGCAGATAAACAGACAAGACAAGAACAATATGACCTCAAACTATCAATGCGAGGGCACGAAAATTGCTTTGCCAAACTTTAACCATTGTCATGCTGAATAAATTTTGGCTAAAAATTTGCATCAAAATCAAAGGGCAAAAAGCACTGAAAATACCAACTATAGTTCAATTTTTATTTGAAAAACTATAAATCTATTGACAATTCCATTTTAAAAGTGAGAAACAGGTGGTGTAGGCTAACATCAGACTGCACCTATGTGCAGGCTGATGTTTGTCTATTATAGCTCCTGACAAAGCAGGCATATTCCAGGATCAGCATGACGAGCGTTAAGAACTGAAGAACAATGGATAAATGGGATAAGATGGATTAAGAAAACTTTTCAACAATTCTTATCTAGGTCTTGTATCATAAGTTGGTACTTATTGGAATTGTCTGTTTCCAATGAGTACCCACATACTTCATTTAGAATTTATGATTCTTTACTGGAAATACCCCCTCTAATCTACTAAGATCTCTGTCAGACTGACAAGCAACCAGTGTTTATTCTAGGCTGGGGGATTGAGGGATTGCCAGACTTTTTTCAAAGATCCCCTACATTTTCTACATTTTTGGGGGATTTTTTTACTATGAAAAAAGAGTATGTAATACCAGTTATTTCTCAATTGCTTCAATTTTGTGTTGAAATCCCCCACAGTTATGAAATCCTAGAAAAAACACTGAGAAACTATTATGAAAATTCCTTTTTACAAGGTATGTCATGACAATATTTTGTATAATGAAATAATGGTGAAAAACTTTATGTAAATTATATAGTCTAATTTCAAGAAATTTTCAAGAAATAGACTCTTTAAAAGTAATAATTAACTTCAATTTCCCTTTCATTTGTTTGTTTTGTTTGAATGGGGTTTTATGCCTCTTTCAACAATCTTTCAGTTGTATAGCAGCAGCTGGAGCACCTAACAATAGATTCCTGGTATTTCTCACACCAGTACTACTGTTAAAGTCTAGTAAGATAGCAGCTGGAGGCTAGGAAAGGATATAATATTATCTAGGATAATTGATCCATTGGTAGAGACAAATATTCCGAAAGGATGAAAGCTGCCGTCTGGGATTGAACCCGGATCTCTCAATTGACAGTCTGACGTGCTATCAACTGTGCTATGATGGGGCCATAAACTCCCCTATCTAGATCATTCTGAATAGTTTAGTATAAGGTAAAGTAGGAGTATGGTAGGGAGGGTAATGCAAGTATAAAATCTTTATTTTTCCTTGAAACCGTATGTTGTGTTTACTCATTTGAATTGTCTAAATGCCACGATATCAATTAGTACCCACAATGTAGGATTTAAGCAAGTATAATGAAAATAATTCAACTTGAAATCAAAAATACCCCCTGCTATCTGTAGTTATGGGTAAAGTGTATGGAAGATTGGGCAGTCTGTTTTCTATTAATCAACTGCCAAACCTGGACTTAGTTATAAACATACACATTCTACCAGACTAATTTTGTCATGTAAGTGAACAACAGGTATACTCACAAATTTCAGACTAAATCAAATTCATCCAATAGAAACCGGATTGACCGGTCAAGATGGGAATACTCTTTGAAAAATTACATAAATTTGGGGATTTTTTAATCAGTGTTGCTCAAGTTTATTTTTTTTCTACAATGATTAAGTATGCTTACAAAGAAAGATTAGAAAAATGACTTGCACAGCAAGAGAAGGGTTAAAACAAAGCTGGTGAAGAAGGATTCTTATATTGATGGCTCAGCGCGAAGCAGTTGTAACTGCCTATAAACATATAGGCAGTTACAACTGTTTCATGCTGAGCCATTTGTATGTGACCAAGAAGCATATATCTGCATTTCTAAGGGTTAATTCCAAACCTCTTATAAAATGGTTGCCAAATATTGACAAGTTACAGAAGAATTATTATCATTTTGGCCATCATATTCCAAAAAATGTCATTCTTTTGCCAAAATTCTGATAGCAAACAGCAGCCTACAGACAATAAAATTAAACTTTTAATACCACTTTCTGTCGAAGATAACTTTGAAGTTAGACTTGCAATGGTTGTAGGACTTTTTCATTACTTGTATTTTTTTCTTCATAGGTTATCCTGGAACAATATCTAATTGAGGCTCTCATTATGCTGCAGTATATCATTAGGACTATAAGGGTCGGGGCATGCAGCATAATAGCAAAAAAATCTACTTCTTCCACTGTTTCATTTCTTGAACCCCACCCACAGCATTATAATGGATTTGCAGTGTATTCCTCTCATAAGTACCTCCACAATAATATTCTTTCCAAGCCTATGGCTAATTTTCTTCCCATTTAAAAAGAATTGAGCCTGTGTGTGACATTTCCAACAATTTAACTTGTGCATGAAGGGCAAACAATAACCAACCTTGACTGCCACGTAGTATAACTAGAAATTTGCCTCACTTTGTTTGTTTGAATGGGGTTTTACGCCGCTTTCAACACTTTTTCAGTTATATTGCGGCGGCAGGAGCACCTAACAATTAGCTGCAATAATGTACCCCTCTCTCTGATATGTAGCTGGTCATCCCACATCAGACTATCAAAAGGGATGGGGATACGTTATCGCAACTACTAACAATTGATTCCTGGTATTTCGCACACCAGTACTACCATTACATTTTTTCCTAGCCTCCAGCTGCTATCTCACATATGTCTTCGATTATCAACCCATTGGTGAGAACCATGTAGTCGGAAAGAATGAGTGCCACCGTCGGGGATTGAACCTGGGACCTATACATTGACAGTCTGACGGGCTACCAACTGCACTATGACGGCAGGGCCTCACTTTCTAAAGACCTTTTTTCTACAAAGCGCAAAAGCAAAGACTTGGCACACATTTGAAATTGTTGGAAATGTCACGCACAGCTCAATTATAATTATCCATCTATTTGTGGGAGAAACATGTGGGAAAGGTTAAAGCCACCATCAGAAACGAATCTTATGACTAGTACTCAAACATGGGGCCAACTAGGCTATGATACTGGCTATCATCTGATAAAATTGTTTGAAATTGTAGATGATTGAGAAATAGGTATTCAAAAAAAGTGACCCATCACACGGAAAGGGGGATCATCTGGGATCTCTGTAAAATAAATATATGGAAAAAAGAATAGATCCAGCGTAGGGTAACCAGGAGGTGTATTTCTGAAGCAATTACAAAGAAAGGTAGAACAATCATTCTTGATTCAGAAAATTAGTTACTTTTAAAATCTTTGTCAGTCTGTTCAGTATGGCTAGGGTCAACACTTTTTGCACTTCGCCCACATAGTTCCTTTCATGATCTTTGTCAGTCTGTTCAGTATGGCTAGGGTCAACACTTTTTGCACTTCGCCCACATAGTTCCTTTCATGATGAGTCAAAGTTGTAAAGGTTCTCAAAGAATTCCAGTTATACAAATCCATTAAAAACTTTTTAACCAATCAAGCAACACAATAGCAGCCTTAATCCCAGGTCATTAAACATTTATTGCTTAATTAAAACTCCTGATGTTAAGCAGAAAAACTCCAGGTATCAAATTCTAATTACCTTTAACAACTTAAACAGTATTAAAGACACTTTTTTTTCTAAAATCAAAATAAAGACGGCATTTAAATAATACCACGATAGAAGCTTTTATTTCTTTCTAAAACAGCCTTAATTAGACAACACAATTTTAGATAAGTCAAATTCTAAAGGTATGGTTTGGTTAAAGCTTTTTCATTTTTACATCAATTGGGATACAAGTTTTTACAATTAAGATTAATCCCTTTCTATTCTGCTGCCTAGATAAGAACCTGTACTCGGACCAAATGTGCAGGCCAAGGAAAGATCCAAGTTAATAACAGGCTCTCAGAATCGAATACAGAGCGTCCTGATCAGAGGCCAAAGCTCTAATTCTCAACCATTGACACCGGAAAGATAATAAATGGGTGTTCATAGACTGAGACATTTCCATCAGATAGGTCAGAAAACATTGTTGGAAAAGATGAAATTCTTTACTGTGTAGTCACAGCTTTTCCTTCTACAAGTATCTATTATAAAACTCTTATCTAAATTCAGAGGGCTTAGCACAAAACAGTTGTAACTCCCTATATGTTTATAGGTAGATACAACCATTTTGCACTAAACCCTCATATTAAATGTAGAGAATATGAAATAATAATCAGGGGTCTAGATAAGAGGGGGTAAAAGCTTTATTTCCAAATGAAACCCTCTGCTGTGGGTATGCATTTGAATCATCTCGATGAGACATCTCAAACCATGACAACAACATAGGGATTTAGTTAGGAATGATAAAATATTTAAATTTGAAAACCAAAATAATCCCTCTATCTATAGCTCTGCAGTTATTCATCACTAACAACCAAAACATTGTAAATACAGCTTTATCAAGCAGCAGTTATTAGAATCATGGTTATAATACTCCAATGACAAAATATTAACCCTTGTCATGCTGAACCCAAAATATTCCTATTTTGGAAGGATGTAAAGATGAAGATCAGTCTTCACATTTGTCACTGTGCAGTCTGATCTCAGTGTATATAACCTTATTTTCATTTTTAAATCATATTTTCATTGTAAATACTAACTCACAATTTACACATCCATAACTTTCAGCACTTTGATTTTAATGCAATTTTATCATTATTTTTATTCAACATTACATGATTAACAAACTACCTTATAAAAGGTAATGTTATCACTAATAAATTCCTTCATTGAGAAAAAAAAGCAATGATATAATAAGCCTTACAACACATACCACATTGAGCAAACATTCTTTACTGATAGTTATCAGCGTAAATGCACTTCAGATACTTGCCTCTGGTATTTCCGCTAATTGAGGATCTATTTATAGTAACAAAGTGGCATAATCATCCCCAGAACAAACAGGTTGATAGCAAAAGACCAAATCTTATTCCTTGAATATATAATTTTTTAGCGAAATAATGAATTTTAAGACTGAAGAGTTAATTAATACAAGAACATGTACAGGAATGAGAATGAGAGTGGTCAGCGCAAATCTCTTCAAAGAGGCTATTACTGTAAGTATATATAGATATGGATCAATCTCTTCAAACTTTTTATAACTGTTGTTGTTTTTTCCCTTATGAAATTTTGTTTTAAATTTTGTTAAATTCTTGATTTCAATATGAAATGTTGGGGCTGATTGCTTTTATTTGACTTTTGTTCAACTTTGAGGAAAAACTTTGTGAAAACAGTAGAAATTTCAAACATCTAGGCTCTAGCTTATCTTTACGCAATTTAATATAGAAAAAGTCCATTGATATTCGGATACAATCCTCAAAACAGTAGGCCTAAAGTGCACTTGCTGACTAACTGCAGTGAAAGGTAAATCCAGACCACAAAGGATTATGTCTATCCCTTACATTCGAGTCTTGATCTTTATACATACTTTACGCTTCATTTCACCTTTCTAAATTCAATCATTAATAGTTATTTTACCAATTATTTTCATTAAAAATTTCCTAATTCTAAACTTTTGTCATGCTGAACCAAGATTATTCTTGCTTTGGCAGGAGGTATAGACAAAGATCAGCCTGCACACATGTGCAGTCTGAGCTTGGTCCATACCACCTAATTTTCCTTCTCAATCAGAAGAGTTTAAATATGTTTTCAAAATAAATACTGACTCACAATTACTTCACATAATGCTCTTAGTCTTGGCACTTTGATTGTGATGTAATTTTGCAATGTTTTTATTCAGCATGTCAAGGGTTAATTAAAACATTTAATATTTCCTTTAAGTATGTTGCAGTCGTGCAACACAAAAAACATCCAAACCGTTTTATATGTTATGAACGGCTTTTATGGGAATCAAAATTTTACAATTTTTTATTTTTTTTTAGAAAATTTTAAAACAAAACAAAACAATCTTTTAATAAGAAAGCTAAAATAAATATTGTAGATAATAAATCTAGCAGAAATTCAGGTTTTTTATTTTCTTTCTACCAGTTATTTCCAAACCCTTTGAATTTTTCTTCAAATTTTAATAGTATAATTAATTCTTATGGTAATAAACTCAATTTCTAAACCTCTTGTGCCCAAACTTTTTTTACAGTACTGTAATCAGACTTACGACTTGTCGCCTGGTTAGAAACTGTGTTCACTGTTAAAGGGTTAAGTAGTAAATAATTCTGTTTTTATATTGAATAAATCTTGCACATCTTTCAAAACTTTAAAAGGTAATTTTTGCTCTTAACTAAAAGTCAAAAAATAAACCAAAAACTTTGATGTACACTCCTTGTAAAACCTGTTTATGTATGATCAACGGATATCCCATACACACAGAAGCTGTATTACCTATATGGTACACACAAAAGATAAATAACTCCTTCAGAACCTATTAAATATTTATAAAACCTGCACACTACACTTCCTCTACATACCTATAAAGTTCAAATTCGAAACTTTTAATGCACATTTTAATCGAAATAAAATTCCACCCCTCTTAAAGTATCCAGCAGTGCACTCTATTTACAGCCACATATAATAACAAATGGTGTGTAAATGTTTTTTACCGCCTACAGCAAATAGCTACCTTTACTAAAGGCTACAGGTAAATAAGAAAATTAATGTTTCAAACTTCAATATTTCAACTATCATTCATTAAAACCTTAAATTGTTATTACTTATTACAAAAGTCTTGATGAGAAAAAAGAAATGGGTGCCCACAACATAGTGTTTGGGAGTAATGGAAGTGATATAGATAGTAAAACTTTCCCTTTAACAGGTAGGAATGATTTACCTTTCATTCATGATAACAGTAGGCTACACCTATCTTATCATTTAACCCTTATCTTGCTGTTCACAATATTATCCTGCCTTGCGTTCAGGATGACAAAACGGTGCAAACAGTTTTCCAATTATACCCCGCTGTGCATGTGCTCTTGCGTGCAAAGCGGGGAATAATTGGAAAACAGTTTGCACTGTATTGTCATCCTGAACGCAGGGCTGCTGTTCATAATCTATACAGTCTGGTTTTAGCCTACACTACCTACTTTCAACTTAATTGTTGTGGAAAAAAATTGACTAGGACTAACTGAAATGTCCCAAAATGATGAATTTGTTAAAAACATATTTTAAAATCAGCTGATTAAAGGTCAATCTTTTGATTAGGCTAAGGGCTTGAAAATTCTTGAAATTTCTACTCATCCTGCTATAAAACAAAATATAGTGATACATTAATTTCTTAAGTGAAATTTGCAAAATCCACTTGTCCTGCTTAAATAGACAAAGAAGGAAAAAATCATGCAGGACGAGCGGACAAGTAGAATTTTCAAGCCCTGATGGGTGATTTTCAGACTGAGCATTGAAACATGATAAGGATCATGGAAATTGGTATCAGTTATTCTAAGTACTCTTATTACCTTGAATGTTAAATTGTTACCAATAAATAACCAACAAATTAAGGTAAGCCTAAGGGTTATTAAGGATTGTCTCAAATGATCGAAAGGTTTTTGACAGTGCACATTATGTGTATCTGGTGGTTTATAGCTTAATCACATAGTATTGCTTTTTAAGTTGGAATGCGGAGCAATTCCAACTTAGATTTAACAAAACCGCAAAATGAACACAAGATAATTTTATTTCGGTTTTTTTGAGAACACATATCACGTGAACGGGATGTGAATACACTTCGGCCTATTTTGTATATCTCGACTTAACATAGACATACAGTTTATTTTATCAAGAAGTAAAATTGTTGTACAATTGAATAACTATCACTTCATGTGAATTATTAACACGCTAATTAATGTTTTAAACGATATTAATTGAAAGTTGCGTACGAATTTAGTAGTCCCACATGTCTGCATTACTATATATGGAAATCATGTGACAAGTCAAGTCCAATAAAGTCAGCTATTGAAAATAGCGCTAGCCAATCACGTGATATGCTTATTTGGTATTGTCTCGACCTGTTTTTCGTAGAAATGTGGCAATAGCACAAGTCAATCACCTGATCTGCTTATTTGGTAATGTCGCGACCTGTTTTCGTAGGATTATGCTATATCTTCTTTTAGAGGTATAGTTTCTCTTTTTAAATGACCTTACGACACACTTCAACACAAAAGTTCAAATGTTTTATATCTAATTGTTCCGTAAAACATCAATAGAAACGCGCATTATCTACATATTATTTATCTGTATTAAAAACCCGATCCGGTAGATATTCTCTTTTTATTACTTCTCTAAACAAGAGGACCAAGATGGTCCTAGATCGCTCACCTGAGTCTCTTTGACCCCTTGGACAACACATTAATTAGATAGGCAGATGTCAAAAAGAAGATAATTGCCTAAGATCAATACCATGGAACGTTTTCAGCGAAGAGCAAGACAGATATGCCTTTTTGCTCTTTGATTCTATGTAAAAAGGGATGCACCCGGGTGGACCCCAAATGTGACCCCAGGGTCTTGATATGAACAAACTTGGAAAAGATCCATTAGATGATGCTACATACTAAATATGAAAGCTGTCTGCCTTCTGGTTTAAGAGAAGAAGATTTTTGACAGTTTTCCTATTTTCACCCATCATGCTCAGATGAGCTGAAAGGGATGCGCCCGGGTGGAGCCCAAATATGACCCAAGGGTCTTGATATGAACAAACTTGGTAGGGGCCCACTAGATGGATGATGCTACATACCAAAAATGAAAGCAATGTGCGGTCTGGTTTCGATAAAAGAAGATTTTAAAAGATTTTCACTCTTTGATTCTATGTAAAAAGGGTTGCGCCCGGCCGGAGCCCAAATATGATCCTAGGGTCCTTGATATGAACAAACTTGGTAGAGGTCTACTAGATGATGCTACGTACCAAATATGAAAGCTGTCTGCCTTCTGGTTTCAGAGAAGAAGATTTTTGAAGATTTTTATTTTTTTTACCCTTCATGCTCTTAAGAGATAAAGGGATGCACCCGTGCAAAGCCCAAATATGACACAAGGGTCTTGATATGAACAAACTTGGTAGAGGCCCACTAGATGATGCTACACACAAAATATGAAAGCTGTCTGCCATCTGGTTTCAGCAGGGCTTTTTCTTCTATCTCTCAGGGGCCCAATAAAGGCCCCATTCCCCATTGAAAAGGCCCCAAAATTTCTCCCAATTTGTAGAAAAATTCCCAATTTAAAGAAATGGATTTAACCAAACAACTTATTTCTGACATATTTGTAAGTTGGGAGTATGAATATGTGTTTTGTTAACTTAAGAATTTTAAGATCAAGCTTTTTTAAAGAAAATTTATACATTACAAGCAAGAAATAACCCAAAAAGTAATACATGAAAAAATTCCCAAATTGCATTTTGTCGATATTTTTTTCCCAAATGAATGCTAGGGGCCTTTTCCCAAAGATCTTGGGAAAAGCCTTGTTTCAGAGAAGAAGATTTTTAAAGATTTTC
The DNA here is from genome assembly GCA_948146395.1 of Fragum whitleyi. Classification (NCBI taxonomy): domain Eukaryota; kingdom Metazoa; phylum Mollusca; class Bivalvia; order Cardiida; family Cardiidae; genus Fragum; species Fragum whitleyi. The sequence goes on along the minus strand of OX411548.1, from coordinate 17,130,725 downwards.
ACTCTTTGATTCTATGTAAAAAGGGTTGGGCCCGGGCAAAGCCCAAATATGACCCCAGGGTCTTGATATGAACAAACTTGGTAGAGGTCCACTAGATGATGCTACATACCAAATATGAAAGCTGTCTGCCTTCTGGTTTCATAGAAGAAGATTTTTGAAGATTTTTATTTTTTTACCCTTCGTGCTCTTAAGAGATAAAGGGATGCACCCGTGCAAAGCCCAAATATGACACAAGGGTCTTGATATGAACAAACTTGGTAGAGGCCCACTAGGTGATGCTACATACAAAATATGAAAGCTGTCTGCCATCTGGTTTCAGAGAAGAAGATTCTTAAAGATTTTCACTCTTTGATTCTATGTAAAAAGGGTTTGCCCCGAGCAAAGCCCAAATATGAACCCAGGGTCTTGATATGAACAAACTTGGTAGAGGTCCACTAGATGATGCTACATATCAAATATGAAAGCTGTCTGCCTTCTGGTTTCAGAGAAGAAGATTTTTAAAGATTTTCATATTTTCACCCTTTTTGTTAAGGGTAAAGGGAAAGTTAAGGGTGGATTTCATTTATTTGAACAACTTTGGTAGAGCTTGACCCAAGGAACATCCCTGCCAAGTTTCATCAAGATTGGCCCTCTGGTTTAGGAGGAGAAGATGTTTAAAGAAATTGTGGACGACGGACGACGCACGTCGCACGACGCACGACTGACGACGGACGACGGACATTCTACGATCCCAATAGCTCACCTTGAGCACTTCGTGCTCAGGTGAGCTAAAAACCGGAACCCAATTTCCAAATCGCGCGACAATTTCTTTTGGTGGTGGACACAGCAAGGATCGATGAAGGTATCTACGATGAATAGATCCACCAGTTTAAGTGAGTGATCAAAGGTCAATTTTGTCGATACCTGAATAGACAAAAGATACCTTTGATCACTCACTCTAAATTGCGGGTCTATAGGCAAACATTTATCTTCTCTTTCTGCTTTTGTCCATGTTCTTTAGACTTGCTTAGACATAAATTCACTTTTGCAAAAATACGCACGTGCGCAATCCTTCAAATATCATTGAAGATTATCACAAGTTAACTACAGCCGTTGTTTTTATCAAATACCTGAACAAGTTAACCAACCCCGAGTGTTTTGCCGTCAGGGGCTACTTTCAGGAAAGGTCCTACGATCGAAATTTGATCATATCGCAATTGTAGGATTAGAATTGGCTTTCAAGGAACATTATTGGCTTTCAAGAAACATGTCGTGTCGTGTAATTTACTATCAAACTTGCGACACCTAAAGGCTGGTCGGAAATTTTGCGATTTTGACTGCAAGCATAATATTTTCTCGGATTTCATTTTTTACGTCGCTGTTCGTATATTGGTGTCATCTTCTCCGTCTGTCTGTCCGTCCGTCCGTCCGTCCGTCCGTACTTACGTACGTACGAACGTTAAATGTTCTTGTGAGCACCATCCAATCCAAAGTTTCTGGTTCGATTTGGATGAAACTTTCACAGAATGTGCCAAGTGACCTGACCTGGACATAAAGTCACAATTTGGTGAATTTCAGCGGCGTCATGGAAAAAGGGGACTTCATGTAAACTATCTTGTTAACGCAACTTGTCCCTCATTTATTGACCGATTTGGATAGACTTTCACAGAATTTTCCTAGTGACCTAACCTTGCGCATAAAGTCACAGTTTGGTGAATTTCAGCCGCGCCATGGAAAAAGACGCCATCATGTAAAAAAAATCTTGTGAACGCAACTTATTCCTGATTTATTTGACCGATTTGGATGAAACTTTCACAAAATATTCCAAGTCACCTCACCTAGTGCATATTGTCACGTTTTTGTGAATATTAGCTGCGTCATGGAAAAGGGGGCCTTTATTCAAAAATTTGGTAAACGCAACTTCTTCTCCATTTATGGACCGATTTGGATGAAACTTTCACAGAGTGTTCCTAGTCATGTAACCTAGGGCATTTTTTTCGCGGTTTGATTAGATGAATCGTACCGTTTTTTCTTCTTGAAATAAGCCCCAGGTCCCCCCGGACTGCTTATAATACTCATGAACAATTATGCTTTTTTCTCCTCGATTCGCGCTTGGTAATTATATCATCTGCGTGTGCATTGATTTAGAGTGAGCACCAAAATATTTTCTTAGTTTTTCTATTGCAGAATTATGTTCTCTCATTGAATTCCTTTTTAACTTGTTTCTTTCATCAGATTCAGGCCTGTATAGCGATTCAGGGGTATAAGCGTCTCTCGTTGTTGAAATACATTGATTAATATTCGCCAGTCAAAAGACAAGACGTATAATGTGATCACCTGTGGTGGGCGGGAGGCGTCAGCTTCGTTAGTGGCTTGAGGTCACTGTCTCTTGAACGCATTCCAACTTATCAGTACTTTCAGTACTTTGATTATTTTATCTGCAGTAAAAAGAAAACATTCTTTTTTAACCTGAACAACAAAAGTTAGGCTGGTCAAAATGAAGGACAACAAGTTAATCTTATCATGCTGAATAAAGACATTGGCAACAAGTGTTGCAGGTTTGATCCCTGGTAGTGTCACATAGAGAATAGATGGTGAGTGACTTGAGATGGAAAAGTTTAATGGGCAAGGCGAAGGAATTTATCTGGTGAGCCGGAGGCAAACCAGTTAAATTCCGCAGTCGATTCTGATAAATGTTTCCATCTCAAGTCACCTATCATCTATTCTATTTATCCTGTTACAATCTTTTATAAAGTTCATTCGTTATTTATTTACGAAAATTTAATCCGATCCCCATTTGTAATATCGGATACTCGACAAGTCCTAATCATATGGGTGGAAGAGGTGGAGTGATCGCTTACGGCCAAAAAACTCGATAATTGAAAGGATTCCTAATGCTGTAGCAAGAAAATATTTAACAAAAGAAAACTTGAGTTATAAGAGCATACCTCAATAATTAAGAAGATATGAATAGGGTGATTCTCGCAATCTCAAATGTCCCTTTTTCTCCAAAGTTTTGTTGTCATGCAGCTAAAAGCAAATCTCAATTCAATGCCTTCTTTGCTCATCAGAGGATGGACACAGATTGAGATCAGATGCAAAGCTACGATCTCCGAAAATCTCCTCGGTCAAATAAACCTGTGTTGAATCCATTCAGATAAATGTTTTAAAATTCTGTCAATTTTCGAGGTCAAATGTAAACACTGAGATAAGCTTCGTCACAATTTTAGATTTATAGAGGACTGTTTCCAGACCTAATTGCCACAAAAAGAAGATCCGGCAGGCCATGTGACAAATTGACATGATAAAGCTGTCACATGATCAAGTGACCTGATATCAGCAAGTTTATCATACCCCCCTTTATCAGGCAATATTTATAGCTAGTGACAGGATAAATAGTCATTTCTGACATTTTCTTCCACCAATAAATGGATAATCCAGGGGTACAGATAAGAGGGGGTAAAGCCAGTCTAACAACCTTATTTCTCAATGTAATACTATGTTGTGGGTACTCATTTGAATTGTCTTGACAAAATCATTCCAATGAGTACCAACAACATAGGGTTTGTACAAACATTATTAAAATACTTTGATTTAAAATCCACAAGAGCCATGTCGGACATGGCCAACCCCTGCCGTGAAAGCTTGATAGTAAACTGATGCCAAATAGATTAAGTATTCTGTACTTTAAGAAATTAACCCCCTACAAAATCTAAAGTCTTTAAAATAACAAAGGGCCAGGGCTTCAGATTCTTTTCAAGACTGGTGGGTTCAATTGACCCATGAGGTAAAAAGTTGTGGGTCATTTCCTGAAATGATGGGCCAAAGCATATTTTCATTATGGTAAAAATGTTTCATATCCAAGCAGGACAGGGTCACAGGACCCCAACTGTTGGAAAGTTGGGGGTCATCATGTGAGAAATGACCCGGGCCCACTGTCAATCTGAAGCTCTGAAGGGCATTAACTCCAAAATAATGCAAGCCAGATTTATAGTTCTTGTGCACTGCACTTCTCTTCCATGAGATCTATCCATCCAAAAAGTTTCAAGTTGATAGCTATTATACTTTAGGAGATATGCTCCGGACAAAATCTAAGTCTTAAAAATAACAAAGGCAATAACTCCAAAATTATGCAAGCAAGAGTTGTAGTTCTTGTGCACTGCACTTCTCCTCCATGAGATCTATCCACCCATTAAATTTCAAGTTAATAGCTACTATACTTTAGGAGATATGCTCCGGACAAAATCTAAGTCTTAATAATAACAAAGGGCAATAACTCCAAAATTATGCAAGCAAGAGTTGTAGTTCTTGTGCACTGCACTTCTCCTCCATGAGATCTATCCACCCATAAAGTTTCAAGTTGATAGCTATTATACTTTAGGAGATATGCTCCAGACAAGTTTAGTGACGGAACCTCTGAATGACAGAATGACGGACGGAGACCATTACTATATCCCCTTGCCAAAAACAGCGGGGGATAAAAATACCCCCTCTATGATCATAGCTGATAAGCCAAGGTGTGATAGTAAGTGGAAACCAGAAAAGGATGGAATGGTAAGTACAGGTGTGAGAATTACAAGGACACAATTGATGGTTGTAGTGATATGACTGAAAACAAGAGCACTAGTGCCGAGGCTCAGCTGTTGGATGCTTGATAGTGGTTGTATAATTTGCAAAAATGCATCTAGGGCTATTCCCCTCCATAGTATAGGTTACTCTTTTGTAAGCTAGATATATATAGTGAACATGTGAGCCAGGTTTCAAGTGAATGCCTTCTGAACAAGAGATATCACAAAATATAAAAGTTTTTGCACCACGACAACAGTGAAGACAAAGACGATGACGACATCAATATTACTGCAATACCTCAGTTTTTCTCCAAACACAGCCAAGCTAAAAATTGTTAAAAATACTGTTTAACAAATTCAACCAAACAAATCATAAAGAAATAATAAAGGTAAACCATGACATAAACATCCATATAGATAGACTCATCCCCAATATTTCTTATTCAGTAAGGAAATTAAATCAACCAACCATTCAATAGAATTACTTTACTACTGAAAAAGGGGAAGATAGTCTGCCAATGCTATATATACTGTTCACAAAAAGTAGAGGATATTATAAGTTTGATTTGTGGTATTCTGGTGAGCTTGGGCATCCATACATCTTCATGGCTCCGTTTTTGAATCATCAACAAAGAAGCCAATTGTTTGATATTGTGACAATTTCTAACTGTGAGACACAGGGTTTGACAGCAGTTTGGACTCACGTTCTTCTGGTTTCCAGCATACCATTGACTCATTTACGGTGACCTTTCATTAGACCTCACATTAGTCCAACAAAATGTGATGCGAATACATGATAGAGATAAACACCAAATAATTTTTCTCGAAGTTATGCTCAACTAAAGTAAGAATTTCCATTACAACATACACCATGTTAAAATAAGCGCTATACCCCTCCCTTCTTAAATGCTGAATTTGCTGGACATGTTTAGCAGAAAAAGGAATTCCATAACAACCATATTACCATGAGACAACTGCTAGTTGGCCAAGAATAAGTTAGATTGTCCAAAATTGTTTGCAACCACAATAACCTTATGGATAAACAGATTATCCCCTACTTTTTGTGAACAGTATATATAATAAACTTACCAGTCTGCCAATGCTATAATTTACACAATCATGTCTTTTGTTTGATCATAACATATACCCAGCTTTGGCAGTCAGTATATCCTAGGATCAGCCTGCACAGACTTGTAGCACCTAGAATAATTACCATCAGTTTTACCAAAAAATCATTTAAAAACAGAAAATCAGCCGAGGTCAAATATGTACAATTAGTATTTCTAATTTGCGACTAATATTAATGAGTAATTTTGGTATACATTATACATGTACTAAGCAATTAATTCATTCATAATTGAACATTATAGGTTTGTAAATTTCAAGTCATAAGGCTCTGCAAACTGTGCTACAGCTGCTCCCAAAGTAAGCAAAAATTAGTTTGAAGAAAAGGGTAAATCTGCAGAGCTTTGTTAATACTAATTTATTCAGTTTAACTGCGACAAAATCTTAACCCTCGCCATGTGGAACTCAGAATATTCCTGCTTTGACAGGAGGTATAGACAAACATCCAAGTGTACATATGTGTAATCTGATCTTAGTCCACATCATCTGATTTTCCTTTTTTTAACCAGAAAAGTTTTAAGTTCATATTTTTCAAATAAATATTGATTCACAATAAGTGCATCCAGTGCTCACAGCACTTTGGTTTCAACACAATTTTGCAAAGAAACACATCTTAGCAATATAGGGACTTGAACCATGGACCTCCCGGTCACAAGTCAGGATCTATACCACTAGGCCACTATCCAAGGAAGTGTTTATTATCAATAACTAAATGTGATAGTAATCTTCCAACCATTTCAAAGGATAGCCTTGTCAGTTACATGTAAATATGGTGTAGAATTTCAATGGACTATAAATTTCAATACCAGAAGAAAATAATCTATGTTAATTATTTTATAAAATAAAATCCCTGTACCCAATAATTTTACACAGTTACACTGTTTTCGAAATCATAAAATGAATTTGCGAATCAATCAAGTACAAATTGATCCTTAATTAATAGTTTTACACCTGAATCTTAACAACTAAAATTAGAGAGCATGGTCACTTATGACAATTATAGTTATTTTCATTTTAAATTATTTTGTTTGTACTGATTTTATTATCATCTTGATAATAAAATTCAATGAATAGTATTACATATGGATTGAAGCATGAATAGAAAATTTTAACACTTTGAAAAGAAATTATTCTCTTTATCTGTATAGCTCCTTGATTTCAGTATCTTCAGGCCTTTGATTAATTTATCATGAAATATGTCTAAATCAGCCTCCCAAGCAGGGCCCCCATCATAAAGCCTGTTCGCAAATGACCCATCAAGTTGAAGGTATTTTGGCAAGTAAATACAATCAATTTACCTTTAATCAACAAACAGTCTGACCAACAAAAACAGAAATCACCTCTCTGCAGCTAGTTTATGGCTCGGAGTCAAAAAGTGAAATAAAGAACAAATAAAACAACACATAATTGCTGCTCTGGTCCAAAATCTCTTGGTCATTGAAGGTCAATATACAGGGGTGTGGAATTCCCATGTCCAACTTTTCTGACATAGGCTGGTCTAATGGCAGACGAGTTCATTTTATGAGGCCATTTGTCGATGGACAAGTAGATACCAAAAAAATCTTAAAATGGTACTAAAATATCTTAGAGATTCATTAGCCAAATGTTTGTAGCAAAGCGTAGAAATCATGGTTTTTTAATGCAGAAAAAGATGATTTCAAGCATTTTTTTTCTTTAAAAAATAATGTTTTCTCAAAACCTTTTTTATTCTTCAATGTTGATCCTGGACAGTAGACAAGTGTAAAATCATCTATTTCTTGACCAGGGACAAATGGAGAAAATCGGTAAAGTATATGTACTTATAACCATTGTTGCTGATTCAAGAATATTCCTGCTTCTGATGAAAATCAAAGTGCTGAATGTACCAGGTGCACTTAATGTCTAAATAATATGTTCAAAATATAACTTTGACACTTTTTTTATTAAAAAAAATAGAAAATCTAAGATTTAAAAACTACAATCAGATTGTACATTATGTGCAGGCTGATCTTTGTCTATACCTTCTGCTAAAGAAGGAATATTCAGACTTCAGTATGGTCCTTTTCTGTCTTGCAATTGTCCTAAGCTAAAATTAGGAGGTTAACACTTTATTTCAAAATGTTAATATACTTCCATCAATTTCTAGCAGCCGTCATAAGTACAGTTGGTAGCATGTCAAATGTCTTTCACTCTAGAGGTCCTGGGTTCAATCCCAGACAGCAGCACTCATTACTCTGACTATTTGTCTGTCATCAATGGGTTGATAATCCTGTCTGATAGGGGTCCATTTTTAAATTTTGTGAGTCCCTGCTTTAGGTGTAGACTGTTTCTTTAAAGCCACAGTCTGTGTTAAGAGTATTAGTCTTTGTCCTACATTATCATCCAATCAGAAGGCTGGATTTTCAAATTTTTTGAAGGTTTATTTCCTATAAACTTTCCAGCCCGGGTTTATTTTGATCACTATTTCATTTAAACGTCGAGGTTTATATGTTATACCACGCATGCGTACAGACTAGAAACTACCCCTTCATAAATATGCAATGACCACGTGATAGGTACACGTGAAAATCGTAAAACTCGTGCACGTGTTGTATAATGAATATCCTATGTAGATTTTGATCTGGCATGGCATGGATTACCATGTCGAATGTCTTATGGAACGACTACTTTTCTACTTGCTGTACATTTATTCAAGAAAAGTAATGCTAACTAATGAGATCTAACAGTGTAATATATCCTATACATGTACTTCTTTCTTAACGTTTATTCCAATAAACTTCTCGGTTTGTTTTTTTTTTACTTTTGGTCCCTTTCTAAATTTGGCAAAATCTCGTTTCGTGTTCGGCTAAAGATGAGGCGTATTATAGTCCACCAGAATTAACAAAAACAATTAATTTAGTCTTTGTCCTACATTATCATCCAATCAGAAGGCTGGATTTTCAAATTTTTTGAAGGTTTATTTCCTATAAACTTTCCAGCCCGGGTTTATTTTGATCACTATTTCATTTAAACGTCTAGGTTTATATGTTATACCATGCATGCGTACAGACTAGAAACTACCCCTTCATAAATATGCAATGACCACGTGATAGGTACACGTGAAAATCGTAAAACTCGTGCACGTGTTGTATAATGAATATCCTATGTAGATTTTGATCTGGCATGGCATGGATTACCATGTCGAATGTCTTATGGAACGACTACTTTTCTACTTGCTGTACATTTATTCAAGAAAAGTAATGCTAACTAATGAGATCTAACAGTGTAATATATCCTATACATGTACTTCTTTCTTAACGTTTATTCCAATAAACTTCTCGGTTTTTTTTGGTTTTTTTTACTTTTGGTCCCTTTCTAAATTTGGCAAAATCTCGTTTCGTGTTCGGCTAAAGATGAGGCGTATTATAGTCCACCAGAATTAACAAAAACAATTAATTTAGTTGATGACACAAGAAAACGTCCACGAAGAGAGGGTCATTGCATGTGCATATATCAAAGGTGTGGTGAACTGTATTACATCTTTTTTTTTTCTCAACAGAATAGTACAATCTGCTTAGTTGTTTATGTTTTTTAGATTGCCCTTCATACATAGGTTCGTAAACAATTACTGGCACATATATTCAATAAAGAGACTTTTTATTACATGCAATTACACAATTCCTTTAAGTATTTTATTCTTTTGAAGAAACGTGCTAGACAGAGTGAAAAAGTATTACATTTTCGTTGATATATTGTCGGGTATATAAAACCAAATTATACTTCATATTTATCTTCTGTAATGGCTCTTTATAAAGACTCAATAATTACGTGCATATTTCAACAACTCCATATTTGGAAAGAGTAGGGCGTTTACTTGTAATAAATGTATCCGACTTATTCCGTTTAAATCGTGCAATATGATGCCAATAATATAAAATGCGGGAAAAAGACTAAGTAAGTTAAACGCTAATAATTGAAAATTAAACGATTTAAACAGCCTCAGTCGGTCGCTACGCTCCCTCCTTTCGGCTGTTTAAATCGTTTAATTTTCAATTATTAGCGTTTAACTATTACATAAACTGACGAATATTGCTTTCAAGATTCAATGATTTAATTTTGAATGATTCCATCAATTTTCGTGCATTCTGATTTGCTGAAAAATTTGTAATGTAGTTCAATGAAAATAAGTCCTAGTGTGCAGCTACATTATAAGCCTCCTATTAGTCTTTGTCCTACATTATCATCCAATCAGAAGGCTGGATTTTCAAATTTTTTGAAGGTTTATTTTCTTTAAACTTTCCAGCCCTGGTCTATTTTGATCACTATTTCATTTAAATGTCGAGGTTTATTTGTGATTCCACGCATGCGTACAGACTAGAACTACCCCTTCATAAATATGCAATGACCACTTGATTAGTACACGTGAAAATCGTAAAACTCGTGAACGTGTTGTATAATGAATATCCTATGTAGATTTTTATCTGGCTTGGCTTAGATTACCATGTCGATTCTCTTATGGAACGACGACTTTTCTACTTGCCTGTACATTTATTCAAGAAAAGTAACCCTAACTAATGGGAACTACTTGAACAGTGCAATATATCCTATACTTATTTCTTAGCGTTAATTCCAATAAACTTCTAGTTTAATAACCTTTGGTTCCTTTCTAAATTCGGCAAAATCTCATTTCATGATCAGCTATAGATGAGGCGTTTTATAGTCCACCAAAATTAACAAAGACAATTAACTTAGTTGATGACATAAGAAAACGTCCACGAATTGGGGTCATTGCATGTGCATATATCCAAGGTGTGGTGGACTGTATAACATCTTTTTTCTCAACAGAATAGTATAATCTGCTGAGTTGTTTATGTCTTTAGATTGCCCTTCATACATAGGTTCGTAAACAATTACTGGCACATTTATTCAATAAAGGGACCTTTTATTATATTTTTATTTTATTCTTTCAAAGAAACATGCTTAACGGAGTGAAAAGTATTAGATTTTCGTTCATCTATGTTGCCGGGTAAATAAAACCAAATTATACTTCATATTTATCTTCCGTAATTGCTCTTTATATATACTCAATATTTGCGTGCATATTTCAACAACTCCATATTTGGAAAGAGTAGGGTGTTTACTTGTAATAAATGTACCCGTCTTTTTCCGTTTAAATCGTGCAATATGATGCCAATAATATAAAAGGCGGGAAAAAGACTAAGTCAGTTAAACGCTAATAATTGAAAATTAAACGATTTAAACAGCCTCAGTCGGTCGCTACGCTCCCTCCTTTCGGCTGTTTAAATCGTTTAATTTTCAATTATAAGCGTTTAACTATTACTTAGTTGATGACACAAGAAAACGTCCACGAAGAGAGGGTCATTGCATGTGCATATATCAAAGGTGTGGTGAACTGTATTACATCTTTTTTTTTCTCAACAGAATAGTACAATCTGCTTAGTTGTTTATGTTTTCTAGATTGCCCTTCATACATAGGTTCGTAAACAATTACTGGCACATATATTCAATAAAGAGACTTTTTATTACATGCAATTACACAATTCCTTTAAGTATTTTATTCTTTTGAAGAAACGTGCTAGACAGAGTGAAAAAGTATTACATTTTCGTTGATATATTGTCGGGTAAATAAAACCAAATTATACTTCATATTTATCTTCTGTAATGGCTCTTTATAAAGACTCAATAATTACGTGCATATTTCAACAACTCCATATTTGGAAAGAGTAGGGCGTTTACTTGTAATAAATGTATCCGACTTATTCCGTTTAAATCGTGCAATATGATGCCAATAATATAAAATGCGGGAAAAAGACTAAGTAAGTTAAACGCTAATAATTGAAAATTAAACGATTTAAACAGCCTCAGTCGGTCGCTACGCTCCCTCCTTTCGGCTGTTTAAATCGTTTAATTTTCAATTATTAGCGTTTAACTATTACATAAAATCGCTCTTTTGGAAATATTATTTGAATATTTGTTCTTGATTTAGTCTTATGAAAGATGAGTTAATGACATAAAAATACAAATCAATCGACAAACGGTGGCTTTTTCATGAAACACATAATCTGCCGTAAAATATGTATGAGATGTAAATGAGATTTAAGTCACGTTAAATACGCCCACATGCAGGGACAGCATTTAGATTGGAGTCCAAATGTTGCGGTCATAGATATTCATCAAGTTAGGCCTATATTTAGATCACCGCGTCATAATCAATTGCATTACCAATATAAGAATGACAAATTCAAGCTTATCTTTGAGAATAAAAGCCTTTTGTGATTTTGTGTACATAGACGTATATGATAATTGTCTTGCGTTTGAGAAATGTTCATGAACACAGATGAGGGCTTTAATCTTGTAGTAAGTATATTTAGACCTGCCCTAGTTAAGGGTAAAGAAATTGATGAATTTGTTTGTTTGGATGTGATTTATGCCACTTTCAACAATATTTCAATTGTATTGCACAGCTGGAGCACCTAACAAAGGATTCAAGGTATTTATCACACCAGTACTACTATTACATCCTTTTCTAGCCTCCAGCTACTATCCAACATAGGTCTACGATTATCCACCCATTGGTGAGAGACAAATAGTGGGAAAGAATGCATGAGTGCTGCCATCAGGATTCAAACCTGGGATCTCTAGACTGCAATTCTGACACATGCTTATTTTGACCCTCAAATATTCAAACATCACCTTTCAGTTCGGAGATCAAATTCAGGCCTGTAAATCATAAAGGTACAGTTTATACACCAGTACTGGAACCTAAGTACACACCTTGACATTCCAGCAAACTGTTCCAGAAATTCACCAGTGATTTACCTGGGATTCCAATTATAAAACTATTCTCTTATATAAACAGGTGTATCATGACTCAATCCTGACTTTCCTTTATAGCAGTTGACTAAGTACCACATATCAAATTGAAAGATTCTTTTCAGGGGTGTAGAAACATTGATTTTTCCTGCTTGTCCAGAGACAAGTAAAAGATGATTTTCTACTTGTCCAGGATCAAAATTAACTTTTCCGCCAAAAAGTGAAACAATAAATTTTGAGAAACATTGTTTTAAAAGGCAGAAAATGCAGGAACCCAGCATTTTCTTCATTTAAAACAGTTTTCTACCCTTTGTTATAAACATTATGAATAATTTATCTCTTAGACCTATTTTGTAGCCTTTCAAGATTAGCCCTGGTAATTTCTTGTCCACTGACAAAATGGCCTAGAAAAATGTAGTTATCCACAAGTGAAATGCCCATGTCAGACAAGTCGAGCACAGAAATTCGACATCCTGGTTTTTCAAATGTGGATCCAGAGGGGACGACCTGATGGAAATCTAGAACTTAACCTTAAATCGGTCAGTAGGCAAGTAAAATGTCATGACTACTGCCTTATAAAAGTGAAGCTATTAAAATGTTACATAAAACAGTTTTCTTTCTGTTCATCTTTCTCTATCCTTCATAGACATATTTAAGAAATCATACATAAGGAACCAAATCTTCATAACTTTTAGCCTGAAATAAACTGTAGTTATGAGGTTTTGGGTGCCTTTTAAAGTTTATACATTATTCATGAGCCCCAGCATGATGCCCTTGATACCGATATCCTGTCATATTCATCAGCATTTATGTAATTTTGCAGCGTATAAACTAGATTACTGTCTAAGTTATAAAGATGATATTGAAATGAATTTATGTGACCTGAATATTTTAAAAGAAACTGTTGATTATTACTGTAACTGTTCTCCATCAATCTATTCCCGCCATTTTACAACCCTAAACTAGAGCTACTTGAGCAGCTGATTCCCTCCACAGGCCTGAATCATTACTGATATGATGAGATGAAAATTTAAGGGTTTTCTAGTGTCTTTCCATATTTTTTTTTCTACAAGAATGATAAGTCACATGCTGAATTATTTCTGCAAAGAGAAATTCATGATCAATGAAAAACATAGAGAAAATTGACCTCAACCAGTTTAATACAAATTATTCATCCTATCAAAAAACTATTTTGTAGTCTGATAAAGGGTTACTAAAGGAATAATACAGTGAAATTTTGTATAGGATAGAAAACGAGTGCCGTGGTATATGGCCGCTCGTGTCTATTTCTCATATACTGTGGCACAAGATTTTCTATCTGACTTAGACCATGCGTTTCTAACATTGTCTGAATTATTTTACCCGAACCTATAAACAATAAAAAGAAGACTAAAATTCGCTGTGTTATTACTGTAATTGGGTGTTAAATACGCTGAAACAACTTATTAATCTATTGCCGTCTCTTATTGCGGATCTTTTGCGGTTGCTAGAAATTCTTATGGAAAAAAAGCTCATGTAAATTGCTCGTCATTTCATAGCCTGACTCAGCACACAAAAAACTGTCGAGATTCACATGCACGACACACTTCCATTGTATATCTGTAGATACACGCTTGGAGTTGTATCTATAATATATACTTTTGAAATAATCTTCTCTGATTCGTAGAATGATTTTCAAAGTTTCCATAATATATATAATATATAAAGAGAAATCAGACCTCTGACCATAAAAAACGAATTTTTCATCTGATCACAACAAATTTTTTTTGATAACTATTAGAGGATCACTATGGGAACATTCTAATGGAATTTGGAAAAAATCAATTCGTTAGCTGCTGAGAAAATAATTTTCAATGTTTTCACAGTATAAAATATAGAGAAATGACCTCTGCCCATTAAAGACATATTTTTAATCTGATAAAAATTATTCAGTTTTGTAGACTGATAGAGGGTCACTGAAGGATCATTCTGATGAAATCTGGTTGATGTCAATCTATTTGATTCTGAGAAATCATGAGAATATACATAACAAATAGAGAAATGACCCAATAAAATCTAGCTTTAAATCATATCAAACCATCATTCGGCAATCTGATAAAAGGTCACAAAAGGAACAACTTTCAATGAAATTTGGTTGAAATCTTTCCATCAGATTCTAAGAAAATAATTTTCAAAGTTTCCACTATTACATATCAACAATAACAATTTCAGGAAGCTTGCTGAAAACTTTCCTTTCAGCATTTACCATTTTTTCTTCTTTACTATTCAAGTTGTGATTTCAAACTTAAGAATTTAAACACATAATTACTGAAGAATTTGACACTTTGACAAGATGAAGAATCATAGCTTTAGAAAACAATTAAAGGAAATGAAAAATTCCTGGTTACAACCAAGTTCTCCTTTGCTTCCAGTGTTTTCTGAAATTCAGTGTACTAGCTCATTTAAATTCTCAACTCAAACACACTTTCAATTGTCATCAGTAGAGACACAGATAAGCAGGGGGTAAAGACTGGCTAAAATCATTATTACTCAATAAAACCCTTTGTTGTGGGTACTCATTTGAATCGTCTTGACAAAACGATTCCAATGAGTACCTACAACATAAGGTTTCTGCCATAATTATTGAAATACTTTGATCAGGGGTGTGGAAATACACATTTTTTTCACTTGTTGCCGGATAAGTAATGCATGATTTTCTATTTGTCCAGGATCAACATGAACTTGCTCGCAAAACAAAAGTATAGATAAATAAGAGAAATATTGCTTTAATGAAGAAAATGCTGAAACTCAGCGTTTTCTTCATTGAAAACAATATTTTCTACGTTTTGATACAAACATTTGGCTATTTTATCTCTTTCCTCTATCGAGTACTATTTCAAGATTTGTCCTCCATTCACTTGTCCAAGGACAAGTGGCAAAGAAAAATGTACTTGCCAGCAGGTAGAAAAACCTATGTAGGACAAGTCAGGCATGGGAATTCCTCACCCCTGCTTTTATCTAAAATCCAAAATACCCCCTCTATCTGTCGCTCTATCATCAGTATAATCTTTGAATTTGAGCCAGTCTAAATTTTTCTCACAAAAAGTAAGTTGGTCCCTGGGGCAAGACATTCCTAAACCATTGTAACAAATGAGCCTGTCACAATGGTCAGGGTGGAGTCAAACTGCAACCTAGATGTGAAACAATTACTTAAAACTGTCATTTACCCCATGATACACCTATATACCTCTCAATTACTGCTTTCTTAAATATACTTTAGATCCACCAAATCTGTTTTACTGTTGCTTCATAGTCAGTAGATACAGATTCTCTAGCAGAAGGGTCGAAACTATTTTTTTTTTAAATTTTAGAACAGTTGTCAGCACAGTATTTGTTTGCTTTCTTTATGCTTTTCCAAAAAAGGACTTGTTCCCAATTCCAAAATGTGACATTTTTTTTTAAATCAAGCGAATATCTCAATTTATGCTAATATAGGATCTTACCAAATTTAATAAGAAACAAGACCTCTTTGTAAAACACCAATGTCCCCAAAATGGCATATTTTTAGAAGTTTGACCATGATTTCTGACCTTGACTTTGTCAGTTAACATTGACCTTCAACGTTGTTGGTCAAAGAGAACTAGACAATAACGAAAAGCCATTTTTTCCGTAACAGGGCCATAACTCTGTCAAAAGTCACTGGATCATACCCAAAATTTCACTTGCACAATTCAGCCTGATACTGATCATATATGTAAAGTTTCATTGAAATCTGCCCATAAGTTGCTGAGAAATTGAACGGACACAAAAAAGCTACAGACAGACCAACTGACAAGCTGACTACTATATCCCCCCCCCCCCCCCACACACACACAAATAGTTTTGGGAGATATAAAAAGCTTCATTCCAAAGGTGAGCAATAGAACATCAACATCATATTGAACTATCAATAAGCGTATCTAGGATTTTGAAATTTATACACAGTCCCAGAAGGCGACAACTAAAGAATATATAGGATAAAGGCCAAAGAGGGCTGTGAAAAAAGATGGATGCCCTCCGTCCGCTTTCTTTTTAGGATTTGAGCCTTGGTGAATAATCAAAATTTAAATATCATAACTACAGCTTGAATGAGCTGTAGTTTCAATGTTATGATCATTCATAAGATATATTTCAACAGATGGTTATTTCTTTTAGGCGCTTGCGTGAATTGTGTAATGGGAGTTATGCCTTTGCTATCGGTTTCATTATACACAATTATTATCTACAAAAGGTTTTCCTAAGCTCACCTGTATCTTCACCTAGAACGTGCACTTGTTGATAGATCTACGAATTTCTCTACAATATTTGGTCCAAAACACAAACAACTACTTACCGAACAAATATTCAACTTGATTAAGTAAAATTCTTGAATAATTCCTTTAATTCCACACAGTTCTACAGTAGATATATATAACTCAAAAAGTTTTTTAATTAGTTGCAGCTTTCCGCCATCTTGGATTCTGATTATTTGGTTACACTGCCATATTTGGCACGTATGACCTTTATGACCCCTGAATCACCCAGTAAAACGTTAGTTCTCTTAATTTAAATATATTATAGCCATTTAACTTACCTATTCATTTTGCTTCACTTCAGTCCATAAATCGTATAACTGTCAAAATAATGATTGGAGTCGAGTAAGGAAGCGGGACTAGCGCACGAGAAACCCTGCGGTGCAGACGATAAGAAACAAAGGGAAACTACTCGAAGTTATTATTCAAAACCCAACCAACCAAGTTGTCCCCCTTATAAACTCCAGGTATATTATACATCAAAATGAAGCTATTCGTAAGCACAAGCAGTTGGGCAACATAAGACCGCCATAGCTATAGCGGTATAGCCAAAACATTGTGGAAAAGGGTCATTTTGTACAGAACAAGCAATTGCATGACACATGCGTAAAATTGCCCCGTATTTTAACAAAGTACAGTCTGAAGTACCATCCAGGTAGTGCTACAACCTTAGATATAAAACTCAGTCTCAAAAGGCTATTTTGAAACAATCAATTTCCATTTATTTTGTCAACATACATGTCAAACCGGTTTGGTCTGTTTTCAAAATAGATGTAAGGTATGGTGCAACATCCCACCATAATATTGTGAAATATTTTCTGCGATTTATTTCAAATTATAGTTTTTTTAATTCAATGATCTACAATATTACTATATATTTATCATTCTGTGACATAGAAATTGATATATTGCTAAACAACCTAACAGGTATTTAAACAATAAATGTCTATTTATGTTGTGATAACACACCATACCCTAAAAAGATCTACAGGTTTACAAAATTAGAATGGCATATATGACATTTGTGTTTATAAAATAAGTCAAAATAAATTGCTTGCATAACTACGTTTTGGGGCTGAGTTTTATACCAATGGTTGTAGCACTACCTGGATGGTACTTTAGGCTAGACTTTGTTAAAATATGAGCCAATTTTATCCATCAGTCATGCAGTTGCTTTTTCTGTACAAAATGACCCTTTTCCACAATGTTTTGGCTATACCGCTATAGTTATAACAGTCTTATGTTTTTCAACTGCTTGTGCTCATAAATAGCTTCATTTTGATATATAATATTCCTGGGCATACTGCTTTTTCTTGGCAAATGAATGCCCTTAAAATTGGGTCTCTAACACTTTACATGAACCTTAAGCAATTAAATAAGTTAAAAAAATGGAAGTCCTGAGACACGATTTTGCAATACCTCAGTATATACTTAAATTTGCACCGGCTCTTGCATGCAAAGCGGGGTAATACCCCCGTGTTCACGGGCGTATACCGTGCCATTCGGAACATCACTCGGCCAATCTCACGATCAACCTCGGATGTACATAGACGGACTATTTTTAAAAATTACGGGAAACCCTTGGAAAAAACTTGATGACGTCAGTTAAAATGGCGTTAGCCTTCGAAACTTTGAAAACGTTCGACGTCGCCAACGCTACTCCATGCGAAGAATATTGCTCCCTTTTAAGAAATGCACTGGAGACCGGAGATAGGTGAATTGAGCACTGGGACTAATGCCATAAATCTGACTTGTTATCCGTTAATAGCCATTACTCCCGGGGTTTGTTTTCTTTAGTCAGCTAGGGGTCGGGGCTGATTCTTAATGTCCTGTTATATCCACTGCACATCAATATCCAGGAATAACTGGTGTTTGTGTCTAGTTTGTCGCAAGATCTTATTTTGGAATTTTAATATGGTTTGTTCCTTTAAGAAACTCTGTTAAACATGAACTTACAACACATCCAGACCGCTTACATTTTGAAGAAGATTCGAGTGATTTATTTAATTGAAAATATGCAATTGGCAACGTTGTATAGTAAAACCCAAACTTGAATTTTGAAGTTAATTACGTATTTTTTTCTTAACAAAATTCTTTTATAAATTTCGTCTGCCTTGTTACTAAAGTTTGTACTGTAGTTATGATGTTATGATTGCTTTTTTTTAACTTTATATGGTAGCCGGTTTATGTGTAAGGGGTTTTGTTCTGCCTTGTCGTACAAGCTAGCTTTTTATAGCAACGCGGTATAGCTCTCGCTTTTGGACAAAGAGGTCCCTGGTTCGAATCCTAACGAAGTTGCATATTTTTTTACCGGGGAAATTACCTGTAAAAGTATTGACAGCGTATTGTTTTCTAGAACTCTGTGACAACTAAAGAGCTGTTTAGGATTATAATTACAGCCTGTGATTTCTTTAATTTAAAAATAATGCATGTATGTCTTTAGGTCGAAAATTTATTTTTTTTTAAGAGAAATAGTATTCAACAAATTATAATTATCAACTTTCATAGTTTGAAAAAAAACTTAAGGTAGAGTGCTTCCATTCTATATGTACCGGCAAATTTTCTACCATACATGCATAGACAAGAAACAGGTGAATATTTTACTGACACCTAAAGCAATTATTTATGTTTAAATTTTACGAAACTGGCATTCTTGTGTTAGTTGCCATGGTGATCACCATCAAGCATAGGAGGTTGTAATGAGCACACATTTTAAAGACATAGACACATTACACGAACACTTTAGTTAAGATTTCTCATGTTTCAAAAATATTTCTTGACAACAAAAACATTAACTTCACATCTATTTCAAACAACAACATTTGAATTGAAATTTGAAATCCGTGTTTTGACTGAAAGAAACCTCTTTAATCATACTAGTGACAAAACTGAATTTTGATAATTAAAGGATAGCAAATTTTCGTGTAATGTGATTGGCTTTCTCTATATGTATCAAGTACAAAGGATATCACTTTTTAAAGCACTAGCATTGAACAACATTGAGCTAGTGAATACAAAGTACAAGTTTATTGTAAAACGAAACTTAGTCATACACTAAGGAAAACTGACAAATCGAGATTTCCCCAAAATGTCAAAGTTTAGATTTTTGTCGTTAAATAAACCGACGTGATAATGAAGGATATGTAATAAAATATCGCTTACTTAAGTAGAGCCACCATCGGAGCGCATCAGGCTCGAAATCATGCTGGGGATGGGGTGGGTGGGGTAGGGTGAGGATCATATTTCTTATATCCCATAGCTTCCGATATATGTATTACATCAGCGGGTTTAAAATTTTAAATCTATGTGGAATGAGTTGCTGGAGATTCGGAAAGCATATATCGGTAATTTGGTAAGAGGAATACAAGGAACTCATGGTCAGTAGCCCCAGCTTCCGAGATATGACTGGAAAATTGTTACAAAGCGATGTAAAGCCTAATTTCAATGAAAAAAAAATCAAATGTAAGTTAAGTTATAATTGCACACCCTGTTTACCTTTTGATTCGAAGCATCATGAAACCATCGAAGGAAGTTCCATTCGGTCTGAGTTAAAATAGTTAGTCCGCACAGTTGGTAAAGCCTGACTTAGATCGTTACATTTCGCACTTCCAATATAACCCCTTATTGCCAGACAGGTCACAATTCATGTAAATCAAAGCACTGAAAGTACTGATGGTGAACGAATCTGTTGGCATTCTAAAGTGATATATTGAATTGAGAAAAGAGAAATTATAAATGTAAAAAATAATCAAGGGAAAGTGTCTCGTCAAAATTCTAAATTCAAAGAAAGAGAAAGAGAGGAAAAGAAAGGTAGAGAGAGTGACAGACAGAGACAGACCGATAGACAGAGAGCGATAAGCCTAGAAAAAAGAAAACAGGCAACTATAGCGTCTAGACTAATGATTCTTTTCTTAACTCAAAAAAATAGCAGTCAGAAATGTAATTCCATTTCCACATGCGGAACCCATATTTTAGCGGATTTAACAGCAGTCTTTCTGCATTTTGACTTTTAAACGTTATCCGCTATGGCTCTGGTACGACCTGAATGGGGTCCCCCCCCATCCTCCGAATTAAAAGACCGCTGTTTCGTAATTGTAATTACAGGGTTTTGGTCTCTTTCGGTAATATTCAGTCTCGTGAAAGAATAATTATCTGATGCCATTGCGTAAAAAAGAATTAAAAAAACAAACAAAAAAAAAAAAAAAAAAAAAAAAAACAATTCGATGAAATCTATGTAGGAAGGTATTTTGTACAGCTAATGAATTGCCCAAATATAGTCGTTGTTTAAATTCTATTGCTCCTAAAGGCGGATAATCGTAAACCTAAGAGGGTAGAAGGTGGCAGCTACGTACGGATGTATGCTCATTATAGTTCTGGTGCGAGAAATACCAATATCCATGTTAAGGTAAAGGTGCTCCAGTCCACAGGCGATTGATTCACAATCCAAGTTTCGTTTTTTGTAATATTTTACATACTTCCGGTAAAACAACTAGACGAATGACTGTATTGAGGAAATTCTAGAGCCATCCGATGGATAGAAGCGCTACTATACAGTTGTAGTTACGATGTCAAGTACTTTGAAAAAAATCCATTCGATGTTAAAATTTGAAATTAGGTCTATCGTGTTGGGATATTTGTTCATTTGATTCTTTTATTTATCTATTCACGACATTCATATATTAACAGTAAATCGTACCGAGATTGCTATATCCCCTGTTTTCCGGCCTTGTTTGAAACGAAAAAAAACAAAAAAACCAGGGAATGGGATTTGGGTAATATGATACAAAAATACCCGTAACCGAAGATATTTACATTACACAAGTATGCAACAACAAGCTTTAAGATAAAAACGGGATTTAAGCAAGAGGTGTAAATTTGGTAGTTGAGAACATAAGTTGTCTGGCAATGGGTTAAATTTTACTTCATATCTAGGTTGGTCACGGCCAAGTGGTGCGTGTTTATGTTTCAATGAGAATTTAGACGCGCCCTCCCTAATAAACGCGCTCCCCCATTAATACGATTCCCAGGCCCTTGACTATACGATCAACGACATCCAACCGTCCACGGTCCGTGGTGAAAAATCCGGTCTCGAATTTAATTTCAATAGCTGCTACTCCACGACGTAATGTTCAATAGATTGTGGGTTAACTATCTTAAATTCCTATCAGGATAAGGCTGGTTGCGTCATTAATAGATCGTTCAACATCTGAAAAACTAGCGCGTCCTAAATCGTGCAGTTTTCCAGGAGGGCGAAAGGTTAAAATTTAACACAAAATTAAAACTATTTCTCGTTATTCTTCATAAGTCACATGCGAACAAAATCCCCTTTCGTTGTTACGAAAATATTTCTGAAATCGTTTCACCTTCTGCAAATATACAAAATATCCGAGTCAATTGATTAAATCCTAGTCAAAATTCATACTTGTTAAAGTAGGAAAACCCCCGTAAAATCTCGTGTGTGACTTATTTCAAAAGCGACGTCGCCGCTTGCAAGAATCTGGGGACTTCAAAGGGTGCCGACACGCGGTGACCCAGCTAGCTCCAGACGTGTTGTGTTTTCACTACGAAACACTTTCATTTCATGTACCGGGTGCATTTACACATCACGGAATTATAGGATTTAATACAGGATTATTTATTTCATACGTGAAGAGGTAATGATTTATTAGACTGCTTTGACCATCGGTAGCGGAACATTGAATATTGCATCGTCTGGAACTTCCTACCTTGTACAAATAATAACAAGCTAACACAATCATTTGTTTTTGAAAGCTGCAATTAATGGTCGAGGGTGGCCGTATTTCGATAGATGACTTTAAATGACCGAATTACAATTCATTAGCTAACATTTTATTTTATTTTTTAAATGTATAGTCTTAATAGATAAATAGAAAAGCGTATTGGGTAGCGTACGTATTTCAATCGATAATTACGAACATGTTAACAGTTTGCTTCTCTTAGGTACCAAAATACATATTTTTTTATTAAGTAAAAGAGTCTGAAATAATAGCGCCCCCACGACGTTTTGCATCGCGCTCGGGCGCGTTTAATAAGAAAAATACGGCAGAAACATTCCATTCGTTTGTAAACTTGACCGTTCGTAACTTATAAGCAAAGACTTCATTCATAAGAAGGTAGGTAAAATCGTAGTAGGTCATCACGTGTGGTTTGGCCAATCAGGGGTGTGTAGAAGTTCAAGAGTTCACGACCTCAATAGACACACATTTCCGGCAAATTACTACAAGTTGCAATAGCGAAGGTTTAAATCAAAAACATAGTATCTGTCTATACAGTGTACAGAAACAAACTTTGTTTTTGCTCTCAAGTCTCGACAATCTTACGCCGATCAAAAGTTCGCTCGTATAGACTTTCCAAGATATTTTTGTGTTTTTAAAGGGTAATTTTCATTATCTTCACTTGATGAAGAATGCTAGTATCATGCATTTAATGATACAAATAGTGATTTTGTAGAGAGAAGACTTTAGAGATACTAAATTGAATCTAAAGAGGCACTGCTTTATTTAAAACCTATTAAGATCCTACAGGATTTTCCATACACAGTATATAACACTGGTGAACGAAAATTTCGTTCACCAAAAACCAGCTTCATGTACAGGATGTTAAATGCACTCACCGCGAGCAGAATCCAGGCTAGTGATCGTTCAATTTCGGACATACTGAGTTCGCTTTCAAAAATGACAGGCTGGTGGGCAACCCATAGTTTGAATACAAAAAAGAAGGTTTAACGTTATAAAGTTGTAGGTTAAAAATCGTTGAGAGTTAAAGAATCCATCGTCGACATTGTTATGCTAGTAAGGAAGCCCGCCGATCATCGTGAGTACCCCAAGTAGGCAATGTCTTCAATTTTGGAAAACATAAATCAACATCGCTAATTGTGTTCATCCTGAACAAAATTTGCGATATTGGAATACCTCCCATTAAATTCACTCAAAACTCAATCCACACACTCATTCAATTTCATTCCTAAATTATTCGAAAAATTTCACCTTGTCAATTTCACGATGTTGTTAACTGTAGAAGCAGATAACCATGGGTATTCTCGTAGCAAGATTGGAGTCCTCGCTAGCGCTCTTAATTTAGATTGCAGAAAAAAGGGGAAAATAAACATCAGAATCAAGCCTCCATATTTGAATTATATACGGGGTTAAAAGATTCATTTATTTTTTTTCTTCTTTCCCGTTAACATAAGGACATACATGTATTTTCATTCGCTTTCTTTCCAAGACAAACGAGTAAATATTGATATAGATTGTATATTGACTTTCGACACAATAAAGCTTTGATTGATTGATTGAATGGAGTTTAACGCCGCTTTCAACATTATTTCAGCTATATCGCGGCGGCAGGAGCACCTAACAATGGATTCCTGGTATTTCTCTCACCAGTACAACCATTACATCCTTTCCTTACCTCCAGCTACTATCTCACATAGGTCTACGATTATCAACCAATTGGTGAGAGACAAACTGTCGGAAAGAATGAGTGCCGCTGTCGGGGATCGATCCCGGGACCTCTAGAATGACCGTCCGTCTCGCTACCAACTGCGCTATGACGGCGGCTATAAAGTTTTGAACAAAGAAAGAAGGGCAAACTGGTGGTAAAGGAGAGCAAAAATGTTTGTTGTCTACTTTTTCTAATATAGCCCATTTTTGGTACGACAAGATGAGAGGGGGGATGCATATGTCGTATGTTCCTCGTACGCTGAAAGACATAAGACAACGCGGATCAATAAATTTTAAACGATAAATACATACACATGTACGCTTACAAATCATCTTTTCGATGCATTGTAAGATTTTCATACGCTTTGCAATCTCAATTCATCCGTTAGTGCAGTGGCACCGGGCCTTAGACCTTTGAAGGAGAAAAGTGGTGCATAAGAACCACAACATTTTTGTTGCATAATTTTGGGATTATAGTCCTTTGTGTTATTATAATGACTCAGATTTTTTTCCGGAGCATCTCTGTATGTACATTTGCTATCAACTACAAGCTTCAGTGGTAAAAAGATCCTTTAAAATGATATTACAATGCACAGGAACCATAACTATTCCCTGTTTGATTTTTGAAGCTATTGAAATTTCTATTTTGTATTTAAAATGAAAATATTTTATCGAAATTAAGGAACTAGTTTATGAAAGAAAGCGAGATGGAATAAACAATACTTGCAAATTTATGTGATAAGTAATGCAAAAATGACCTCCCGGGAACTTCGTAAAATAAATATCTTAGAGAGATATTGGTTCCAGTAGAGGTCAGCCGGTGTTCGCATTTCAAAGTTTTTCTTACTGGAAAGAAGAAAGATCATCACAGATTCAGAAAAAAAGCCAAAGGCAAAATGTTACGCCTGTGAACAGTCCGCACAGTCTGGCTATGATCGACTCGTCACGCAATACCAAAAAGATTCCTTTTCGCCTGACGGGTCATATTTGCAACTCACTTCTCTTTATACAAGATCATTTAGAATGATGTATTTTCTATTTTTGGTGTGAAAACGAAACATTTTCCTCGAATACATGTTATCCATGTAATCCAAGATTCTAAAGCTACATGTATATGGACTCAATACCAGCTGCCCTTATTAATGACCATTACATGTAATTAATAGTTCACAAATTTAGTGAGATATGTCAAAATACCTCCGTTGCCATAGCTACAATTCATACTGGAGGTTGTTTTCAGTTTTGCCAAACATCTTAAACTTTCCAATACTTTTATGTATGTCTGACAAAATCAAGAATCTGATATACCAATCGAGTAATCAAAATGATACACCTCACATGCATTTTGTTTTAAAATCCGATTTTAAAGTGTATGTTGCTAAATGTACTACCAAGAGACTTTTTTTATAAAAGAAATATTATGAAACAATCGTATGTGATGTAACCTTTAGTAATAATACTAATTTCAAAACGTTTTATTTTTGCGTAATGGCGAGAAATTGAGAGATTGATATTTGAAGACTTTGATCAGAATGTGCGGATGCAGAGACAGATCTGAGTCTGGGTGTTGCGCACATGTAGAAATAAATAAATAAATAAAAAAAAAAAAAAAAAAAAAAAAAAACATCAGGAAGGATTATGCATTTTTCAGACTTGTTGACTTGCGAGAAAAATTTACTGATCATATATTTTTCTTGCTTTCCTGTCTTTTTCTTAATATTTCCATAGATTCGTTATTCAACCAATACATTGTGCTTAGAATTGCGTATCTTTTTTAACCAAAAGAGCAGAACAGAATTTAGTAAGTCGACTAGTACAAAGCAGATAAGAGTCATAAAAAAGAGGGTTCCTGGCACTTTATCGGATAGTTTTGCGAGTCCTAATTACCATATGGGAGTCTCGGACTCGAAAAAACTGCTCATCTTAAAACCATGGTCATATTTAAGACATACTTCTATTTTGACAATTTCTCATACCGGTATGTGTCCGTAAAGCCTAGTTTACATTTGGATTCAGGAGCCCGTACGGCGCCCGTAACTCGCCACAATTCAAACATCGTGCGACGCCCGTGCGGCGACATACGGTGTCCATGCGATCATCGCATGGTTTTACGGGTGTCGCAGAACCTTGCGATTTTTTATAAAAAATAGGAATACAAATTTTTAAAATTGCAAGACCGTACGGAGAGCGTAGTCCGTAGACACGTCGTCTAGGCATCGCACGATCGCCGCACGGACATCGAAAGGCTATCGTATGATGTTTTGCCTATAAGTATAGAACGGATCATCCTAGGGTCCCCGCGCGGGTCCCGCACGATGGTTGTACGGCGGCTGC
The DNA here is from genome assembly GCA_948146395.1 of Fragum whitleyi. Taxonomy (NCBI): domain Eukaryota; kingdom Metazoa; phylum Mollusca; class Bivalvia; order Cardiida; family Cardiidae; genus Fragum; species Fragum whitleyi. The sequence goes on along the minus strand of OX411548.1, from coordinate 17,104,154 downwards.
ACTGTCTACAGTGCATAAAGTTGTCAAATCGCACAATTCTCGAAGCGGGGGTCGCACACTTACCTTGCGATGGCCGCAAGGGTAACTCAATGATTCTTGTGAAAGCTTTATGAAACCCGTGCGGACACCGCACGATTTGTGAATCGTGGCAATATCGTAAGGCGATCGTGGCAAATGTAAACTAGGCTTAAAGCAGAGAAGAAGAAATGCTTTAGTGTTACTCAGTTATTAAATGTAGAATATGTATTTGCAAATTCCGCAAACTTGAGAAAAAATGGGGATACCAGGTAATGCTTTGATGCCCCCTTATTCGGCATCCATGTTCTTTCTGACCTGCATAATATAATTAACGGATCGCCCAACTATTGCAAATGCAGTCTATTTTGGTTATGTTATTTTAAATACCATATGAAAACCTTAGCATGATACTCAACCGGTTATTACCGGGACTCTAAAATCATATCGTCTGTGAGCGACCAAAATCTCATATAGCCCCAGTGTATTCAAGCCGTAAAAACGAGGTTAAAGTCTCTAGCCGATGATATACCAAAATTTATTGTTACAAAAATCTAAACCATGATTTTGAACAATTCAGTGCAATAATTTAACTACGTTTGATCGCTAATCTCTTATATGTTTTTGTAAACACTTTTTGTAATATTGTTTCGGTGGCCTAAATTGTGCAATATATACTTAGCAAAAAAAGAAACTTTACATACTTGTTGGTCTGTTTTGAATGACTTACAGTGGCTATAGGCAAACTTTATTTACATGTGTTAGTTGGACTAGCTACAGAGACTACACAGACGTAGGATTTTGCGCGATTGAAGCGAGTCCGAGCTAATGCGTCTGTAACTTCCGGTTTTTGTCTCATACTCGTGTTGAGCTACCCAAAGTTCATTTTGAGTGATTTATGTTACACAGTCACACTCATTCCTTAGCATCGGCACGAAAAAACAAAATTGTTTGTACATTTTCATTGAAACAGGTATGTAACAAAAATCGAATAAAGGCAGAAATCAGACTACGGGTATGCATAGAGCTTGAATGTCTGTTTATAACGCCACTCCTAAGTTTGGCTGCTCGGGACAGGCAATTCACATTTTAACATCTCGGTTTAGAACTGCCCCGCCCGGTTAGGACAATCGGTTACGCGTCTGGTTTTCATTCATCGGGCCGTGGGTTCGACCTCTGGCTCGGCCGTCTTTCATCCCATATTTGACAAAAAGCATTGTGATAAGTGTCATTACTCTACCACACAATTGGCAAGTGATACGCCTAGGAGAGAATGGCGACTGGTGCCTCAGATTAAAGCTCTAGCTGTACTGTGAAAAACGGAAAGAAACTGTGGATAGGTGCACCAGCGGTCGAATTTTAAATGTAAAACCATCGAAAGTGACGGCCGAGATGAGATAGGCCACTTTTGACGTCATGTAGAGGCCCTGTTACCATTGCATATTTTTCAATTCATTTCATCAAAGGAAGGATAACTGCAAGACAAGTATGAGTGTTCAGCTCAGACGTTGGACTATCATGATATTGGAACGACTCTAATCACGAAACCGTCAAGAACCTATACTCAAAACATCACCGACAATCTTGATTTCATTTCTGTGATTTTTGAAATCGACCCCTTTGTCCTTTGACCACCAATAAAAACATTATTTTACAAACATCCGGTACTGACCCTTCCATAAACCGACGGATATTGCCTTCAAGTTTCATATAATAGTAACATCTGTATTCTTTATGGTTTCATAGCGATACTACAGCCCTCAGTAAGTCATGTAAAGTTTCTTTTATTGCTAAGTATATATAAAAAAAATCTTATTCATAAGTAGTCACAGAAATTAGCTGATACCCTTTTTTAACCTTTTATAGTACTAGATCTCCTTTTTGTAGAAATATGCTCAAATAATTCGATTTTGTCACATTTCCATTTCGGAAATAGTATACCTACCTCCATAGAAAAAATGGTGAATGAACATATAAGCACGAAACTGTATTATAAAGTCTCGAAAACAATATTACCAATGTACGACAAAAACCTCGTAACTCACGTTCTTTCAAGCTGTAGATACGAGGTTTAAGCCTTCCGCCTACGATATACCAATTTTACTACTTGCAACTTGAGAATTGCAACATGGGTGGTTTTGAAATTTCCCAGGCAATGGTTTGATTTTATCTATGACTGTTACATTGAACTTGACACTATTCAGTGAAATGTGAACGGTAGTCTAAATATGACCGAAACGGCGGCACATATCTTTTCTTACATTCATCTCCCACCTGAAGGCCAGGAAAGGAAGTATTTTTAATGGTAGTGCTGATGGGAAAAATACCAGGAATATAATGTTGGGTGCTCCAACTGTCATGTTATACTTGAAAAAAATACAAAAAAAACCAACCTTAGTTGCACCGTCTATAGAAATCATATTTTCGAGGTAGCTTTTTCGACCTTTGCAGAATAAGATCAATTACGACGACAGACATTCAATGATCAAAAAGGCTCGTCCCCATGAAACACCATGTGCTCAGGTGAGCTGAAAATTAGCTGAACATTCAGGAAATAGAATACGTTAAACATAAACAGTGTTCAGGATAGCGTGCGGTCTATCTTGAACATACCGGACGTTGGCGCTTTAAAACTGATATTTTAAAGTAAATAGATAAATGCTTCAATGTTTCATCATAAACCATGACAGAAAAAAATCTGCCATATTTGTTTGCTATACTCAGCATGTCGCTCGCCAATCATCGTTTGCATTTCAATACATGCATACTGAATAGATTTAGAACATTTTCCAACAGTAAAAAGTTTAATCTCGGTCAGTCCGATCATTTTGCACAGTCTAGTCAGGATTTGTATACATTTTCAAATGAGAGCCTTCGAACGTTAAAGTAACATTTTTTGCGTAAATGAAGAAATGTATAATCTTGTGTATGAAAGGAAGCGAGACATTGACTAGTGTTCTGCATTATCATTTATAGAAGTATAGGTGTGAAAGCATTCAACAACGCATCATCATTTCTCTGAACCCCCACCCCACCCCCAACTCATCTTTCCAAAAAGAAAGATCTTAGAGCTTCCACGGGGCGCATTTCCTTCTATCTACTTCAAATTTTGTTTTCTTTCCAAAAGACTCTAAGGCCACATGTTTAATTCGAGCCGCAAACATGGTTCCAGATGTGTTATTTATGGGAATGAAATGACCATTGCATGTAATTAATTGTTGGAATTATCAAATTTTGATGCGTTGCTATGGTCACAATGGAAGATGCTTTTATTTTCCCAACCAGTGTAACATCTTATCTTGTTAAATAAAATACCGAACTTTTAACAGAGCCGAGTCAGGCTAGCTCAACGTTAACGATTTTGGCTGTAAATCCTGGGTTGAGAGTTCGAACAACGACTTGGCAAGATTCATACGGCAAAATTAACAAAAAGTCGTTGTGAGTCATTATTCTCCAACCTAGCACGTTTGATAAGTAGTATTCTAAAGAGGAATAAGCAGTTGATGACTCGGACGAAATATTGTTAATCTTCCGCTGGTGAGAGAAACGAAAGAAAATCATGTGATGGTCACCAGCCGCCGCAATATAACTGTAATAGTGTTAAAAATGACATTTAACCTTATAAAAACAAACAAGTCAATTTCGTAGAGGATTCGTAGAGGATTTTTTTACTCTATTTCTATACAATAAACCTTCTGCTTTATTTTTTTTTATTTCTTGTTTTATAAAATAAACTCTACTACAAGTATAACTACATAATCGGAAACTTTCGGAACAAAAATGTGGAGAGCGAGAGAGAAGGAGAGCAAGAGAGAGAGAGAGAGAGAGAGAGAGAGAGAGAGAGAGAGAGAGAGAGAGAGAGAGAGAGAGAGAGAGAGAGAGAGAGACAGAGAGAGAGAGAGAGAGAGAGAGAGAGAGAGAGAGAGAGAGAGAGAGAGAGAGAGAGAGAGAGAGAGAGATGAAAAGTGAGACAGAGAACAAGAGAGAGGGCATGAAGACAAACAGACAGACAGAGAGTGAGACAGACAGACAGAGAGGCGGAAAAAGCAAGAGAGACAGAAAAAGAAAAGAGACAGGAAAAGATAAATTCAGACAGATAGAGGAGAAGATTGGTTAGGATATTTTTTATATTTTTTTTTTAACAAAACGATAGAAGATGACAAATTTCAAACTGAACGATCGATCCCGGATTGTTCCAGAAATCAGCATGGGAATAATAATGTTTAATCTTCCCTTTTACCATAACCCAATACCATATTACAATATTCCAATGCCTTACTGCTATAACATGATCTCTTTCGCAGAAATAGTGTTATTGAAAAAAAAATCTTTGCACGTTGTTAATTGGAAAAAAAAAAAGAATTTTGAAGACGGTATTTCCCGACTGCATTTCTAATCAACCTTTGATCGATCCAATCCAATCGTTTGAGCGTTTTTTTTATTTTCTCAAATTGTCTTATTTTTAAGGTTTAATATAAAACTTTACAACTAAAGTTCAATACTAGACCTACGTATTGAAAAAATTGTGACGAAAGCGAGAATGTAAGTTTTTTTTCCCCTTTTTGATTTCTGTGTATTCCTGAAGTAACGTATAATTGTTATTTAAATAAGTTTAAGAAATAGAATCGAATACCATAAAGAAAACAAAGTAACACAACTTTTTCTACTTTAAACTGGCCATTTGTAAGCAATGATAAAGTGAAAGACCAGACAGACAATGAAAATGAGTCCAACAATCCGACTGAACAAATTTATGGCTTCTCGGTGCCCATCAGGGTAATTAAAACCGCATACATAACAAAGACGAGACGGTCTACTGTTCTCTGACAATTTTAATGGGATATTAACGGACAATCAGAGAGATAGGGTCTTTTTGCTATTATTTCTTAAAAGGGAGTTTTGGTACAGGATATTCTTGGCATGGTCTGAAGTCACTGACGTTAAACCATCGTATCCTTATATAAATAACTTTAGATTCTTTAATAACGGCTAAAAATCTTAATTTTTGAGAATGATTGTTATTCTCAAAAATTAAGATTTTTCAGCCGTAATTTACTGTAAAAAAAATCAATCTAAAGATAGCGCCGGTTCCGGCGCTAGTTTTTCTTACACTGTTTCCGCCTAACAAAATGTACGATTTGGTTACATACCCACCCGCCTTACATACATCCGAGGTTTTACTGATCATGTCTCGGATGATACCTGGTTTAATTACTTCAAAAATTTAAATACTTCTGATACTTCTTTATACCATGACACAGATATTGACCAAAAATTACTTGATGTTGAAAAAATAAAACAATTCTCAGAACTAGACTATAAAATTAAAGATATTGAAATCATGAAAGCGATCAATTCGTGTAAGAATGACAAAAGCTGTGGCTTAGATTCTCTTTTAAATGAAATGTTTAAATACTCTTCACATAACCTACGTAACTGCCTTTCGAAGATATTTAACAATGTCCTTACAACTGGAAATTATCCATTAATTTGGTCTGAAAGTTACATTACGCCAATATTCAAGACAGGTAGCAGAGAAGACCCAAATAATAATCGTGGCATAGCAATAAGTAGCTGCTTAGCAAAGATCTTTACAAAAATCCTTAACAACCGCCTCTGTTCGTTTTTAAAATCTAGGAATCTTAATTGTTATGAACAAATTGGCTTCAGTAAAGGTAAACGTACAAGTGACCACATGTTTGTATTAAAAACTTTAATTGATAAATACATTCAAAACAATGACAAGCTATATATATGCTTGTTTTGTTGACTTCCGAAAGGCTTTTGACCTTGTTTGGCACAAGGGTCTTCTCTATAAACCGCGACTACTTGGGATAAGCGATCTGTTTTACAATGTAATCAAAAATATGTATTCACAAATTAAGCTATGTGTCAAGTGCAACAATAAACTTACTCCATTTTTTGTTTCTACAGTAGGCGTACAACAAGGTGATTGCATTAGCCCAACACTGTTTAAAACATTTAGAAATGACAACACCAGTGTCACCATAGGTGATGTAAAACTAAATTGCCTTTTGTATGCCGATGACCTTGTTCTCCTATCAAACTCCAAAACTGGCCTCCAAAATTCACTGAATTCATTGTACGATTATTGTGAAATGTGGGGTATTAAAGTTAATCAAGATAAAACTCAGTGCATTGTGTTTAATAAGTCAAAACAGCGTGATAAGTCAAGATTCTTCTATGATAAATCGGAAGTTGAAAATGTTTTGTCTTACTTATACCTTGGTATAAAATTCCATGCGTCTGGATCATTTACAGAAGCTAAACGACACCTTTACACGAGAGGACTAAAAGCATATTTTAAATTCAGTAAAACATTTAATGATATCAAACCAAATATTAAAACGTTTTTCCATGTTTTCGATCATACTGCTGAGAATTTCTTCTTTAAAGTATGCAATGAGTTAATTTTTGAGAAAATCCACTTTAAAGCCTGTAAAAACTTTCTGATAGTAAATAGGAGATCTACAAATCTGGCAGTGACTGGAGAGACTGGTCGTTACCCTTTTATGATCGAGATTATTATAAATATGCTGAAATATTATAAACGGCTTAGCAGCTCAGATGACATTTTATTAAAAAATGCATACAAAGAGTCTTCATTGCTCCACGAACAGGATAAAAATTCATGGGTAGGATGTACCAAAACAATTCTTAGCTTTTTGAATCTCAACATCTCCTCATTGAGCAATACTAAACTTAAAAACGCTCTGCTACATAAATTGAAATCTATATATAATATTTGTTGGCATAAACAGTTATTTGATGAAAATAGAAAACAGAAAAGTACTGGTAATAAACTGCGAACGTACAGAATTTTTAAATCCAACATAAAGCAGGAAAAATACCTTGATATTTTAGACTGGAAGAAAAGACAAGTTTTATGTAAATTCCGAATATCGGCTCATAATTTAGAAATTGAAAAGGGGCGACATTACAAAACTGAAGTAGAAGAAAGAATATGTAGATTATGCCAATCTGAGGTAGAGGATGAAATTCACTTTCTCCTTAAATGCCCCATTCTTGAAGAAGAAAGGTCTTGTACACTCTCGAAAATATTTTCCAAATACAAAAACCTATCAAACCTTAATACATATGAACTTTTTATTTGGTTGATGAGCTCAGAAGACGTTTTTATACTAAGAAATATTAGTAACTTACTCATTAAACTCGTTGATAAAAGAAAAATAATTTTAGTATAGTTTTATTTATATATTTTTATCCCTCTCACCAAACCATTGTGTGTAGCTATCTGTGAGCCAACGGCAATGTGTACCTAAATGTGTTATCCGTTGACATGTTCATTTGTTTGATGTTTTGTTAAAGTTTATTGGTTGTAAAATTTTCTGCTCATATTTGGGCGCTTTCAATAGCAAATAAAGAATTTGTATTGTATTGTATTGTATTGTTGTAGTTTCCGGAAATGGCCGAGTGATGTTCCGAGTGGGGCGTAAACAGTTAATTAACCAGTTCCGAATCATGGCCAGTTCCGCTCCACTTTGTCAAATATAGTAAAAAAATCTGTTTTCAAAAGAAATGTCAGCTATTTAATTGTTTGTGTCCAAAGGCATTTCATATTTCTCTCGCAAAATATTTTTCATCCGATGAAGTCATTTAATTACTCTTGAAGCTTGACCTTTCAAGTCACCATGTATCTTGAATGAAAGGTCATTCAGACCGTGACCTGAAAAAATGCGTCTCCAAAAGAAATAAAATCAAATTCTGGCTGAAATAAGCATATAATAGAAGCCAATATTTGTTCAATTTATGCAAAAATGATCATTCAACTGAGGAATAATAACAAGTTTAATATCCATTGCTGGCAAGCGAGAAAATATGTAGCCTAGGTTAGTTAGGGCAGGGACTCTCAATTTATGTACACTGAGCAAAAATAAAAAGTATCCACCCAATGAAATTTTGGCATTTCTTTAAAAGTACACACAGAAATTGTTTGAAATATATTACCAATTACGCCCTGGCCAGTTGTAATAAAATTTAAAAGGTTTGGTGTAATTTGAAGAAGCCGCTACTAAATTGTGAGCGTTAACGTAGCAAGGGGGTGGTTTTCAAAAATCGCAGACTCTCAGTTTGAATATTCGATTGATTTTTCTGACAGTTTTTGTGTTTGCCTTTTGCAATATTAGTGCGTTAGGTATCCTGGATTGATAAGACAACTTGATAAATTCAGCTGTTTCCTACAAACGTTACGTCAAATGAACACACACAAAAAAAAAACACATAAAATAATTTACAAAGATTCAACGCTAGCATTTACCAACTTCTGTCTGCACGTCAAGGACACCATGAAAAAATCTATATTTAATAAAACAGCATTTGCCTAGCCAAGTTACGTTTACGTTTCATCTTGCTCATTTGAGAGGCTCGTGTGAATATCAAGAAAAAATGCTCGTCTTACATCCGTTAAGATTTAAATGACAATAAGCTTGGTTTTAAAGTTTGACGTCTTTAAAGGTTAACCCATTTATTTCACTCCCGCCTTAAAATAGTGGTAAGGAAGCGTGGACGCAATCCGGCGGCCACGTGAATAAGAACATTTGACGTGACGTTCTCCCAGTGGCAATATTGAGTTGAAAATTGCAGTAAACAATATGACTCAATTAGAAATGGTTAGCACGTATCTTTATTGTTCTTCTCATTCAACTAAAGTCCGTAAAATTTACTTAAGGTTTAACGAGTTTTGATTACGCATGTGATCAAGTTTTTCTCAGCCACGCTACAAGACTGCGTTGTACTGAACACACTTGTTGTTTAATTTTCCAAACCACGGAGTTTTAGATGTTAAATTCAATTGAAAAAAAACTCAAGATCGAAAACGTGACGTACGTCGACGTAGAAAACAAGGAATACGGCATTTCTTGAAAAAACGCCAAAAATGACATGTCGTTTGAATGAAAAATGACGTGTGCATGAGAAAAGGAAGCATTGCAAACACAATGGTACCTCTTTTGATCTTTTGCTCATACAGATATAAAAGATATAGACAAAAGAAAAGTGGATACTTTCTTTTTTTGCTGAGTATATATTTAGGGTCCGTCGTTAGGGTTGTGACTTAACCAGTTCCTATTACCTGTTACCTGTTTGTCGAGACCAATGTTAGGCTGCTGCCTCTACGGCCCTTTTCTTAAACGGTCCAACTGTTTTGGGGGTGTCTAACAATGAACAAAAAAGATTCAAATGTCACCTTCGGAATGATATTTTTTTAAGTCTTGCGATATTTGTAGCATAGAATGGGCCAAAATTCATTGACGAAGTATCTGTAAAGATTTGTTTAATGTTTTTTTTGTTCCAAAAACTCAATTCCTGTGCAAGCATTATTCCCTTTTTTTCAAAATATGCAAACTGAAAATGCAATCATTCTGAGATAATCGCGCTAAAATCGTTATAGAACTATTCCTTTTTAACAAAAATAGGCCAATACCACAATTCGGAATTCTTCTTTAGTAATTAATCCTTCCACTGTATGGATCGGTCTCATAGGCGTAACTAGGATTTTAAACTTATACGCACTCAGAACATTCATAAGGCGACCAACATAGAATATATAGGTTAAAGGCGATATGTGGACTGTGACAAAAGATTATTTTCCTCCGTCCGCTCCACTTTTCTATGATTGGAGCATTGGTGAATAATCAGAACATCGTAACTTCAGCTTGAATAAGCTGTTGTTTCGATGTTCAGATCATTCATCAACGCCATTTTTCGAAAGTGAGTTTATTTTTATTACGCTCTTGCGAAATGTTAGTTACGCCCTTGGTTTTGTAAAGCCTTTGTAAGCAATAACTTATTTGTATATTATTGTATATTGCAGTTAAATTGAGTGTTATCATCACAGTTGTTTTTACGGTATTTGTATCTTTTGCGTTACGTGCCTACGTAATTTGCGTTATAGGGGCTACGCGCGTGCCTTCAAAGCACTGTACACAGGATCTTGAAATTCTGCAGAGGAACGGATAACACATCCCACAGAATGTGGTGTTCGTGGTCTAGAGGCCAGTAGAGCGTCGGCCTCTTGACCCAAAGGTCCTGAGTTCGATTCCCGGGAGTGGCTATCGATCTTGGTTCTTTCATTGGCCCACACATTCGGCGCGAGTACTGGTGAATTTTCCAGGAAGCAGAATCGAGGGGATTAATCTAAGTTGTAAGAACTTGTTTCCCAATCGATGTAAAATAAATAGGTTTAAACCACAGAATCCTTATATATAATACTTTGAAAAGTCGAATTACTCAAATTCTGTGCCTTATACAAATCTTATTGACGGAATGATTTGAACTTTGTTTCTTATGATTATTCTGAAGAAAGACAACCCGGCATTACTTTAAAGCGCTCTGCCATCGAGTTATCTTTCCAATACCATGGCATTAGTCAACATTTTCAGAAACCATATTCTTAAGAGTGACAGAGACATATATTCTGCATAACAGTAAATATACGCATACATGTGTAATACGGAAGGTTTGTAGTGTTTATTTCTTTGTTTATATTATACATGTCATGTGCTTGCGTAATTGAATTAGTTTGTTGGTTAATTCTTGACGTTATTGATTTATGTTAAATATGTTGTTATTGTGACTCGAATCAGAGTAATTCAGTATCAGATATTTCCTTTGAAGTCGCTCTCATACACGACGGCGATTTACTGTGTTTAAAAATCGATTGGCGAAGGGCATGTCAAATGCAACACAAATATTCTCATCTGCGTTCAGGATAACCGTTAGAATGTGACATAATGTTTGCAAATTATACCCCGCTTTGCACGTGAACTTGCGTGCAAAGCGAGGTATAATTTGCAAACATGGTGCCACATTCTAACGGTTAACCTGAACGCAGAACTGCACATAGTCGCTTTCAAAATCTGTAAAACTGTTTGCATCCTTGACCATGCGATTCTTTTGAGTCGCGCGAACTTCATGTATTTGACGGGCGTAAACATGCTTGGTAAAGAAGACTAAATGTTTTCGCGTTATCGGTTTAAGTATGTAAGCACCGAGGACGACCTTTTTGACAATATAGAGATGATGTGCAGCTAGCCTTAGCATTGTCGTAAAGTTCTTAGCTAAAGGCTGCAGATAATCAACGGCAACAGGCCGTACGTTTGAAGTTGAAGTTCGAATCAAAAGCGCGGTTTGCGGTGGTTCAATCTCACAACTTTACAAATCATTTGTCGGATCTCATTCTGGAAATATCACCAGGTATTCACGTTTCCCGCCGCTAGTGAGAAACTTCGAAATCGGCTCGGAAACTTTGGAAGACATCGTAAACATCCGCTTTACTCTAAATATTTCCGTATCTAGCGCCACTGGCCGAAGGGCAAGCTATTTTCATATTATTTTCATACCGAAGGGACCGTCGTGCGCCCATCCGTAATTTTTCCTTTAAATATCTTCTTCGTAGACAAATGCGCGGATTTTTACATATTGGCATAAATTTTCCTTGGGTGGCCCTCTTTTAATTCTGTTAAAGAAATTTGAATTTAATTTAAAGAAATTGACCCCCAAATAAAAAAACGGTAGGTCCGAGACATATTTGCACTTAACATTCTTAGCTCGGCTGTTTTCGAAGAAAACCCGATGTATTATGATCACCTTGGCGTCGTTCGCGTTGTTGGCGTTGGCGTGACAAACTTTAACCTTGGTCATAACTTTTGAATGGTAAGTCATAGAGCCTTCATATTTCACAAGATTATTGCTTGGGACAAGACCTTTCTGTAGGTACCAAGTTCAAGGTCATCAGTCAATATCATTTTTCAAGGTCAAATTTCTTTGAAAAATTTAAACTTGGTCATAACTTTTGAATGGTAAGTCATGGAGCCTTCATATTTCACATGATTATTGCTTGGGATAAGAACTTTCTGTAGGTACCAAGTTCAAGGTCATCAGTCAAGGTCAAGGTCATTTTTCAAGGTCAAATCTCTTTAAAAGATTTAAACTTGGTCATAGCTTTTGAATGGTAAGTCATAGAGCCTTCATATTTCACATGATTATTAGTTGTGACAAGACCATTCTCTAGGTACCAAGTTCAAGGTTTTCAGCTAAGGTCAAGGTCATTTTTCAAGGTCAAATTTCTTAAAAAAAATTTAACCTTGGCCATTACTTTTGAATGGTAAGTCATAGAGCCTTCATATTTCACATGATTATTGCTTGGGACAAGACCTTTCTGAAGGTACCACGTTCCAGGTCAATAGTCAAGGTCAAGTTCATTTTTCAAGGTCAAATTTCTTTTAAAAAATTAGACTTGGTCATAATTTTTAAATGGTTAGTCAAAGAGCCTTCATATTTCAAATGATCATTGCTTGGTACAAGACCTTTCTGTAGGTACCAAGTTCATATATTTGCATTTGCCTAAGAAATAATTAACAGCCGAGCGTTGGCACCCGCTTGCGAGGCTCTTGTAAAAAACCGTTTACTCCAAAACAATTGCTCTTATTTAAATGAAATTTGGCATTGCACATGTTTGGGTCTTGAGTGAATCTTTACGTAAATCATTCAAGAAACCTTGATTGATCCCAAATATGGACGTGGGAATGCTGGGCTTTTTTTTTAATTTTAAATATTGAAAAATCTTCTCCTTTCAAATCATTTGGCCAATCTCAAAAAAACATGGTATGAATTTTCTGTGGGCGACCCTTTACTTAAATTGTTCAAGACATTTTGATTGCACTCAAAATATGGGCGGGACAGGGCGGGGCTTTAGTTCACTGTAAAAATCTCCTTCCCACTCATTTTGGCCGATTTCAATTAAAACTTGGCTTGCATTTTCCTTAGGTGACACTTACTAAAATTGTTCATGAAATAACGACTTTAGATTGAAAAATCGACCAGCCAGCTTGTTGTATGTTTAAAAGGGCCATTAAACCACGAAAGCCCATTATATGTTTGTCCAAAAGCATTTAATCCTCTCCATTGTAGGAAATATAATTTGAGTTCATGACGGAGGATCCTCTTTGCTGATTTAAACGGTTTCTCGGCAGAGCCTCGTCATGATAAATTCTCCCGAACCAGATAACATTGATATTTTTACTATTTTTTCGGACGCTTATATCTGTATCTGTACGTTGTCAAATTGTGTAGGTTGTAGAATTCTAAGACTTTTATACAACATATTCTGTATTTGTTAATTCCAGATATGGTTTACGTCTACCATTTAGGAGCAACAGAAGTTGACAGATTGGTTGTCGATATGAGATGACAGAATTTCCCTCATTTTTTGTCATCGCTGTAACTCTGATTCATATTGCCGTATCTATCCTCGTGTTGTACTGTGTCTGTAGGCGCCACACGTGCTGTAGGCGCAGGCGTAACGCTCCAGCCAATCAGGACATTGATATGACAGTAGTAAACGGTGCTGATCCAGTTACTCCCGAAGGAAATGATCCCACCGTCATGTATAGATTAAGTGGAATATCCGGAGTGTCGTCGAGAAATAGTGCTTGTTTAAACAATAATAATTCTGAGAACTTGGAAAATGATCCAGGTATGGGACATATTTACCGGTTTCTTGGCCGGAGTGTCAGTGAGGAGGGAAGTGTTTACGATAGTGATACAGACGTTGGTGTGCGTCACATCAGGCAGGCGCTTGGTATAGCGGCCGATGAACAAACGGATCCCGGCGTTGCTCACGTAAGACGGGCACTAGGACTTCGAGCCGGAGACATGCGTGGGTCACGTGGTAGTCAGTCAGATACTGCGTTATCACAATCAACCAGCACGGCTGATAACAATTCTGGACAAAACAATATGAGATCAAATACTCATGGTGACGCAGATGGTATCGCCATCCGTGATACGAACGGGAACGAAGACAATCGTAGAATATCCGGAAACAGACACGGTTTGCTCACTGACAATATCATTCCAGACGACGATCCACCCACCTATCAAGAAGCTCTCGCCATTCTCGCGAGAGATGATGAAGATTTCCCGCCGAGCTACGATGATGCTGTTAGCACGCGCTCGTGATATTTTTACCTTATCTTGCATATACCCACACGAAAAAAGGGACCATCTGGGAATTCGGTAGACTAAAACGATTGGAAAATGGGTCATTCAGTATAGGTCACCCAGTAGGTGTATTTCGGAAAAATACATAGGCGCGTAGAATAATTATTCTAGACTCCGAAGATTCGTTATTTGTGAAATATTTCGACCCTTGCTTGACTGCGCAGATCGCGCGGTCTGATCAGAGTCGTCTTTTTTCTCACTTCCTAGAGGGTCCATTTTCGCGTGACGGGTCACATATATTTCGTATTTGAATACATCGTTTGTGAATATATCACATGGAAACTTATCATATTTGCTTGGTATTTTAACTCTTTTTTTTAGAAATAAAGAAAGATTCTCCGATTGTGATCGACTTTATCTTTTATAAATACGCATTCAATTGAACTATTTCATTTGTTACTCAAATTGGCTTCAGAGGCCTGATTTATTAAACATCTTACGATATTTTTTTGTTTAAGACAAAAATTTTAGTTGCTTCTTCAGTAGTAACTAAACGTGGAATTCTGCCATGCATCATCTCATTGGAATCGTCTTCTATAGACGATTCCGATGAGATATTGCAAGACAGAGTATAACAATGAATGAAAATACCAGGTACGATATTTGATTTTGACTAACGATTAATTTTTCCATAAGAAGTTTTGTATCATATACAGCTGTGCGACCAAGGTGTATCAACTATTCGGATAAAGCTGCACACTCGCCATTTAGGTCGACCACTGACGGTGAACCGTAATTGAAGTTTGGTTACAGACTAGCTATCCTCGATTTTGAAAATATGGTTGATTCACGTTTCTGAGGGTGTTAACATTTGCAGACTACCGAAAAATGGTTTAACGCCCGAAAACGAAATCACTAGGAAACCTCGGTTTACACTGTTTGAGTGCATTATTTGAAATGGTGCGGAACAATAAAGGGTCCACTGTCTTAAATGTATGACGCTACAAAGGTAAACGCAGGAATTAGACTGACCCCTTTATTCATGCTCAATAGCAATATTAAACATGAATAATTTTCACGCGTTTACTAATCAATGTGTGCCGCCGTCATAGCGCAGTTTTTAGCGCGTGGGACTGCTTATCTAGAGGTCCCGGGTTCGATCCCCGACGGCGGCACTCATCCTTCTGACTATTTGTCCATCACCGATGGGATGATAATCGTAGACCTATGTGGGCAAGCAGCTGGAGGCTAGGAAAGGATGCGGTGGTAGTACTGGTATGAGAAATGCCAAGAATCCATTGTTAGGTGCTCCAGCCGCCGCGATATGGCTGAAATAATGTTGAAAGCGACATAAAACCCCATACAAACAAACGAACTAATCAATGTGTATACTTTTCGAATTCGATCCTATGTAGTTCTTTCAAACAGTATGCATTCATTTTTTCGGGGCAAAACAAATATTGCAAAAAAAGGATCAGTTTCAATGAGATTAAAGTGTATAAGCCCAGATCGATAATATTCAAGTTAAAAAAAATTCCACTTTTAGAAACAGTGTTATGATTCATTATTGTTGCGATCAATGACAAAATCGACATATTAACTTTTACAAACTTGACCTTGAACATTGACCTTGACTGATGACTTAAAAGAATTTTCTACCAACAATGACATCTTATCACAAGAATAATTATGTGAAATATGAATACTCTTGCACTTACTTTTAAAACAATAAGACCCAGGAAACATTTTTTATTTCAAAATGTAGTGACCATGAAAAATATTACTTGGCTTTAGTGTCGATTGAAGGGTCTTGCTGTAAGTAATACAAATAACAAAATCAAACATTTAACAAATTTCACTTTGACAAATGACTTTGGCTGATGACCTTGAACTTGGTACTAACAGAAAGTTTTTGTCATGAAGAGTGCGTATGTGAACTATGTAGACTCTATCACTTACTTTTTTAAAAGTTATGGCACATGTAAACGTTTATATTTCACACGCATTTGTCCATGAAAAATGACATTGACCTTGACTAATGGCCTTGAGTTTGCACCAATAGACAGAACTTGTCACAAACAATACGAAGGTGAAATGTGAAGGCTCTTTCAACCCTTATGGCCAATATAAAAACTTTAAGGGACAAACGAACAAACAGAGGGTGATTAAAAAAAAGAAATGATATGCACCCCATATCTTTATATACTGGGCAATTAATAGTCTCGTAAGATTTCCTTAAAGCGTTTGCGATTTCATTTTAATTGAGAGAAAAAACAACAACAACACATCGCTTATCTAGGTTTGTGACTTAAATAATGATCCAGATGCTCGATATTAATTGAGCCTTTGTAAGTCATTTCCAACAATTTCACACGTGTGCAACGTTCAGACGCTGGTCAGTCTGTGCATCCGCACAGACTGACCGGCGTCTTCACTTCGCGATCAATAGATCCATTTCTGTTCACAATCCGATCATGATTTCGATGGATTGTGTGTGTTGGAAATGTCACGCACAAGCCCAATTGATTTTTTAAGTTCCTCCATAAAACACTAAGGCCTAGTTGCTTTACCAATGTTTAGTGCTATGAACATAATGGTTCCACAACATTTCGGACCACATGAACTTTCACAATGTTGGCCGAGGTTTCCTAATGAAAATCATTAGGAAACATCGGTTGACACTGTTAAAGTTCATTATTTCCACAACCTTACGGAACTATTACGGGTCCACTACCTTAAACCTTTGTTATACACATCTAAAGTCCAACGTAATACCTAAGTTTGTACCCTATGTAACGTTACTAGATAAGACTAAAATGTTTCAAAGAAACGTTTGGTGTATATACTGTGAATCCAAAATTGGTGTTGTTAGATCATTCACTGATTGCTATATCAGATATGTACATAGGATGCACTGCTTAAGTTTTAGTAAGAAGCGAAAGAGACATACATTTGTACACGTAACAGTCTATATTAATTTTCAGATTTTTTTAATACTGCATACGGTTTTCGAAAAAAAAATCAGGAGCTCAAATCAAATAAAGCTAACAAAACATTTATCATTTATTCAACCAAAAAAGGAGTGTCAGTTATTATGGTTGTCGTCATTTCTTCAACTTTTACTCATCTAAATTGATTGAAGTATAATTCAAGACTTAGTCTTGAAATGATTTGGGTGGATGAGTCGTATTTTCTTCGTGTTTTCAAGAGCTGTGAGCATTTCCGAAATTTCAAAAGAAATTGAGTAAGTATATAGCAAAATATACTGTATAATTATATTGATATGTTTGTTCACTCTGATACTTGTAACAAGTTCAAAATTGGAATAAGTGGAATAAGGGGGCAAATCTTAGAAAGACATTGAGTGCGTTCTAGAGGCCGCATTTTTGGCTCAAATGTTTTGAGCGGACTATTTTTATCAATTTGTCTTCGGATACTTTCGAATTATGGTCAAATTGAGACTTAGGAAAATGGGCCAAGTGGAGTCACAAACGGGGTCAAGAGGTCAAATTTTAGAAAAACCTGGTGTGCACTCTAGAGGACATTTTTATGTCCAAATGTCTTGAAACTTTATTAACATGTTTGCCTCTTTGAGAACGTGTTCGAAAATTCGTCAAGTAGGGGTCAGAAAAGCGTTCAATAAGTAAAGTCCTTGGATCATGGTAGGTCTGAATTTCAAAACGTCTCCAAAAGATGGCCAAAGCTACAAAATTGATCACGAAATACGCGCTCTCACGTGATGGTCATAAAAATTGGTTTTATAACTTTGCGTTGACATCATGACGTCATTAATGGGCCGGCCCCTTTTTAGGGACCAAATTCAGTTATCGTCGATTTATTTCGGAAATAATTCACTGAGTTTTATTCAGAAAACGGCATTTGCTTGATAAAAAGTCGCCTGGGTTAGATCTTTGGACATTAGGAAGAAGTGTTTATCAGAAAAGTAAAAATTGTAAGCTATTCATTAATAATGCTCTAAACGTTGCTGTTTTCATACACAGTTTTTGTCATTATCGGCGTTTTTCTCGAAAATTTAACTGGTTACCTTTGATGAATTTCAGATATATTGCTGCCCAACGAATTTTTTAAAGATTTTTTAAATAAAATTATATGTCTTCGGGTAAGATTTTTTGTAAAATTCGAATCCGCGACGATAACGTTCTTCAGTTTAATTTATCAACGCCGAGTCAAATCTGCACAAAAAAGTTTCTTTTCAAGCGTTTAAAAATGAAAATCATTATCGCTTTTTTGTCATCAGATTTCAGATTCAGTTCTTCAGAAGTTTTCATTATACAATAGAACATTTGAAATATTTTAGAACACTATATCGCACAAATATTAGCATCAAATTAACAGTGTAAGGATGGCTTTGTGGCGACGTCGGATAAGACTAAAAATATTGCCGCATCTTTACGAAATCAAATTTTACGAAAAATATATCCAGAGACATACCTTTTTTTATTTTGAAAATCTTAAGAAAATTTGTTTCGCTATAGCCTAAAAATTCAGCATAGGTCACCGGGCAAAATTTTGGGAAAAGCGTACTTATCTATAAAATCACGAATAAAAACAGAAACGTCAAAACTTTAAAATCACAAAATCAACAGTGTTTAAGGCCTATTCCTCTCATTGAATGTGCACAAACATAAAACGAATTAATTTGGCGTTCTTTAGCTGGCCTATGAAATTCTGTTCGTCAAAATCGACCAATCAATACATGAAATATGTGCAAAAACTGGCGGGTTGAAAAGGGATCGTTCTCTAAATGACGTCACGACGTCAACTGAACGTGCGTAATGTCCCTTTTTATTACGGATTAAATCATTCTCACACTCCAAAGGTTATTCCCAGTTATTATGGAGAGATTTAAAGAAACTCGAAAATTCTACGGTGTTATGTGTCCGCAGTTTCCTTATTTTTTTAACGTCACATCCGAAAGTAAATTGAGCCTGCGCGTGACATTTCTAACAATTTCAAATATGCATCAGCACAGTCTGACCAGAGTCTTCACTATGCGCATCGAAGATAAATAAGGTCTCAAAGTATTTGTTCACCATCAGGTAACTTTATATTTCGTTTGTGTCTCTCAATCTTTGAACCTCATGCACATTTCTAATTGTTGGAAATGTCATGCATGCACATGCTTAATTGGTTTGTTAGTGCCGGTCTTAAACGGCGGGGTGTATCAACAAAGACCCGTGTATCATCTAACCCCAGTCTCTCCTATGAATTATTAAAAGTATTAGAAAGCAAAATGAACACCAAAGAAATGTTCCTAAATATAGTGGGAAATGTCGGCAAGTGGCGGGTACTTGTCTTCAGTTTGCCCTCCCTTTTATTAAAAAGCTTTCTACGCCCTTGTATTAAAATCGAATGATGGTATAAAAATCGAGAGCTATTTTTCTATAAAATTAGGTTCATAAAAAGTATTACATAAAACTTCAGAAAGCAAAATGAACACCAAAGAAATGTTCCTAAATATAGTGGGAAATGTAGGCAAGTGGCGGGTACTTGTCTTCAGTTTGCCCTCCCTTTTATTAAAAAGCTTTCTACGCCCTTGTATTAAAATCGAATAATGGTATAAAAATCGAGAGCTATTTTTCTATAAAAATTAGGTTCATAAAAAGGTTAAACCATGTCATATTATATTTAAAGTCAAAAGAAATTAATATTTGTTTAGAAAATACTTTCAAACATATAAATCTAAAAACAAATTAACTAATTTTCTCAAAAAGTTTTGTTATTTGCCTTACATTTTATCTTGTAAGTACATATTTTTCATGTGGAAAAATAATTAAACGAGAAGAAAAAAATAAAGAATGAATGGTTTATATACGATGATATATCCGTTTTATATATATTTGGCCAAAAGCCTACTATAAAATACATTGTGGCTAAGACGTCCGTGGCTAAAACGTCGTGGCCAAAATGTCCTGGGCAACACGTCCGTGACCAAAACGTTCTACATTCCACCCAAGGATCATTCATTTGAAATTTAATTGATATCCATGAATAAGTTACTGAGAAACTGATTTTCAAATTTTCTACTTTAGGCCTATAGGGCCTACTATATAGAAATGACCTCCGGCCATTAAAGACATTTTTCATCTGATCATAATAATGTTTTGTTGCCTGATAAAGGGACACCTAATGACACCTAATGATAATTCATGTAAAACTTATTTGATATACATTAAGTTTTGAGAAAGCCACTTTTTACCATATTTAGAAATTAGCCAAGCCCAATCAAAATTTCTTGAACAACTTTGAAAGAGGGTCACCCAAGGATCAGTCCTGTGTAGTCAATATGGTTGAAATCCACCCAGTCGTCACGTTCTGAGGAGAAGATTTTTAAATAAAAAACTTACGACCGGACAGACACACAGACGGACAAACGGACGCACGACAGACACAGTGCCATGACAATGGCCCCAGCTAGTGGCCTTCGGCCTGTAGAGCTAAAATGTAAAACGGTTACCGGGCTGGGCTCTTAGTAGCATATTCAATTTATGTATCGATACCGTGATAAGTTAACGTGGGTGACCAAATATCATCCGGTTACAGCAGAGACTCTCAATATACATATGTGACCCGTCACGCGAAAGGGACCATCTCGGAACTCTTTAAAATATATATTTGAAAAAAAAAAAAAGATTAGGTACAGCATAGGTCAACCAGACGTCGCATTTCAAAAATTCTTTCACATGATGGTTAATTGATCATTCTAGTTTCAGAAAATAAGCACGTTGCGAAAAATTTTGACCCTAGTCAGTCTGTCGCAGTCCGCGCAGTATCGGAGGGTAGCGTAGATAGGACAGGCTTGCCAGTCTATATACCAGTCTATTCAAAAAGGAACGCGGACAACAACAACATTCACTTCCGCCGAAATCTCGACTTAGCGTGCTCGACTCGTTTTATTTCTATCAACAAAGAAAAAATGGGCGTTGACGTAGAGAGTCTATCACCTGGGGATGGTAAAACATTTGACTTTTGTAATTCAGTTATCAACACAGTTATGGATAGCTCAGCCGCTTCATAAAAGGGGCCTTCTCAGGGTCCAAAGAATTCAGAAAAAGGCACTCGTCCTGCAGGGCAAGTGATTTGAAAAAGTAACTCGTCCTGGTTTGACTGTCACTCGCCCTACAATAGGCCTAGGGAGCGTTGAAGACCATGTTTTGTATTTGGAAACGTCATTTTGAAGTGCAGACGAAATGAAAGTACAAATTTTTACGACATTCGACATCATTAAATTCCGGGTAATCATTACCGGTAAAATGATCGGAGAGGTAAAAAATATCTCATTTGTAAACATACAATACCATGGATTTTTCTGGTAAAACTCAATTATTGTGTCTATATGCGACAAAAGAAGTATAGATATGAACAAAACAGGGGAAGATTTATTTCTATTGTCGATACTTTTCTTGTTTGTGAGATCGAATTGTATATTCACGAAGTTCGGGTACCGGGTTATATCATGCAAAAACCGGAAGTTTTACATTTAGCAATCAAAGTACATGACTGTTTACAGGTCAAGTTTTTGCGAACTTCTATCACCGCAAACTTTTTCGAAGCGTCATTTTTTGTATTTTATCTATTTTTATCCTTACACTAGACATGATAATTTAATGCCAATCATTTTTCACTCGTCCGGGAGGACGACTCAGTCACGACTGCCTTAGAATTTCCACTCGTCCTCCGGGATTTCTTACTCGTACATACGAGCAGACGAGTGGATTCTTTGGACCCTGCTTCTGCCGCCTTCATGTAAAAAAATGGTCAAATATCAATTATCGTGCATACCTCTATTTTCGTGCAAAACCCCAAACGAGCCTCACAGAGCTTGATTTACCTAAGTTTTTTCATAGGATGAATTGCTATGGTACCCTGAATATGTTGAAGTGAGAAAAACTGAAACCATATAGCACACAATATAGGAGAGTTGATTGTTATTGTTTATAATGAGAATTTCCCGCACATGCACTTTACTGGTAGGCAAAAAGGGTCAGATCTCTATGCGAGATGACAATTTAAAACTGGTTCAAAATCAACCGTTCATTTAAATTTAAGATAAAAAGAGAATTAAATATTATTTGTACGAATGTTTCGCGTTAATGATTTATCGATATTCAAAGAATCTCTTACGTAATAGCCCTTTATAAGCTTCCTGAGATTTGACTATTTCGTCCGACTTATTGAACGAAGTTGCCATCGACGATAGATCTTTTAGCTATTTAGAATTAGTTTTTTGTCTCTTTGAATAATGTATTTGTTTAGAAAAATTGTAACCTAGAATCTTTGATTAAACATGACCTAGGGTGTGTCTTATATAGTCGATCGGGTTGCGCAATTAAGCTCGAGGGGCTCTAAACACGTGTACGTGTATTAGCGCAAATATTCTTCCTTTGTAAACTTGGTGTTTTCTTTTTTTGTCAATTTTGCACGTCATTCATAAAGAAAGTTGAAAATTATGTATGAAACATAGTAAGTGTTTAGGTTTTCAAACATTCGTTACTCAGTCTACAGCACTCATGAATGTTCTGACAAAGCTGTAGTTGCACAGTTTCTGTAAACAAACCTAGAAATAGTTATATTTTAAGATTTTTATAGAAAGTTGGATGAAAACGTTGGTGGATGAAGGACAAAAAGGGTACTAATGTACATAACAGGGAGAGAAGATTCGTTTTCCTAGTATTACAAAGTTTTGTTTGAATTTCTGTGTAAAAATGAAACAACTAGGCTACAGATGGGGGTTCGTTTGAATCCCTTGAACCCCTTTTTGCATCCGCCACTTGAACAAATTAACTTTCTTTACCGCTTTCCATAACGTAATGAATTTGTATGACATGAACTAAATAAAGAAGTTTGACTCATATAAATCAGTTCACGGCGTCAAGTAGAATAAGACTTCGTAACTACAGCTGATCGAGATCTGTTGTAATCGTAGTCGGGCCGTTTTCAAGGGTAAAATCAGACGAAATGGTCATACATGTTGAATGTTTTTTGGGAAAACGTAAGATGAATAAATAAAATTCATTAACCCTTTCCAATAAAGTAATTTTACCGAGTTTAAGATGACTGGGGTTAAACAACGTTTGGGGGAAAAGTGACTTGTGACATTAATTCGTTCATTTGCCAGGATTTCAGAACTTTTTACTTATTTTTCCTCACATTCATTTTATATTTTTGTTTTTGAAATGAAGTTAAAGTCGTTGTTGAACAACAGAACATCGCAAATCCATTTTAATCAGGCTGTATTGCGATGTTTCGTTTGCCACCAAAGCTTTCAATTTCAAGATTATTTTTTGTCGTCTAGTCAGGGTAAAAAAACGAAGATTTACAAAAGAACGATCACATTATTTCATCTTTAACAAATAAAGAAATTACGTATGCTTCGATTTCTTTCCTACCCGTTAAAATTCGATTTTTTATCCTCTTATTATTCATTGGGAACTACATAAAGCAAAATAGAAAAATGGTTCGGAGCACATTTTCATTTTGGGCGGCTTCCATTTCCCGCTGATGCAAACGCTGCGTTTCAGATATGCAGTAGGCCTAACTTATATTTGATTAAAAATTATCCCGGCCTTTTTTTTCAAATTTGAGGAAGAACTATTTGTATTGACAGCTTGTTCAAGACACGGGAGATCGATCTACTAAATGAACGCGGCTCAGAATTGAAAAATCTTGTGGGCCTTATTTATCGCCGCTGAAATGGAATCTTCAATGAAATATTTCATCAAAAGCTGTATTTAATCTATGACTGATATGGCATTAAAAGATTTGTGTCAAATGAAACTTCACACTTTATGCCTAATGAATGGGTAAAAGTTGTGTCCAGATGAAAGCAATCAATCAGTGGCGTGTGCATCGTCACGGTCAGATCAAACAAAATTTGGCATGTGTTATAGAAGTTTGTCTTTATGACACATGCAAGTGTGTGATTAGCGGCTACTGTTTTATGACATGGGCAATATCGATAAGCGCATCCGGTTACGGTCAGATGAAAGAGATTCCGCGGCCGTGTAGTATGTATCATTGTGTTAGAAACGGCGAACTTTATGACGCATGTTTGTGTTAATAGCGGCTAATATTTTTATGTCGCATAATGAAAATTCGTTGATAGGATTTTACAATCTAACTAGACAAGCTGTAAAGTCGGCAGATCATGTGTTTGGCGACATTCGTTTATTATCTTAAATTAACCCATTTTCTAAATGTGCGGGGGGGACTTTTTATTGAAGCAAATCGGTTTTCAACAGTAGGTGGTGTTCTCAAAATTTACAGATTAAACTAATAATTGGATTAATAATTTTAAGACAAAGAAGGGAAAAGGGCCATAAAAACCTTTCCCAATGTTTGAAATCATTCTGTGACAGGATAAATAACGGAAATGGGATAAAGAACAATCGGCATTGAAACTAAAATTAGCTCAGTATAGGTAAGATATACTATATTTCTTTTATAAGTGAACAAAAACGTAAATACAGCTTAATTAATGTCGAATGCACGATATATCAGTTGCTCAACGGCGATTTGTGAGCATTCATTTGGTTATCTTTCGACGAGAAATATTCTTTTCACAGACAATGTCATGTGATGACAACTGCATAATCAAAAGGTTGGATGATTTATCTTAATTTTGACACCTAGGTCAAAAGGAAATAATCATAAGAAATGTACAATCTAATAACTTGAATATTGGATATTTTACTATTTGTGTATGCAACTGGTAGATCTTTCTGCCTACAGCGATTCCCCGGATGTAAACATCACGTGACCCGTGACGTCATCAGTCAACTCATGTATATAAAATCGAACAAAATGCAACATTTCGGATATGAAACTTTTTTTTCAAAGTTTCTATGCATAGGCTAGTTAAGGCCTTGTTAAAGAAAGTTCAAAACCAGATTTTACTCAAATAAAAAATCTGGAATAATCAGATTTAAGCAGAGGATGGTGACCCCAAAAGATAAAGTTGTAATTTTGCTTATTTTTTGTTGCCAAGGTGTTTTCTTTCAGATGCATGATAACTGAGGAGGCAATCCAAATGTTTCAAAAGGTCAACTAGCAATTATTTTACGTGATTTACAGAATTTAACCAAATTTTTAAGACAGGTTAATGAATTATCAATTGATAAAAAATTGATATCAAATGGGATGAAAACCTAACTTTCTGAGTACAGGGAGGGTTTAAAGGCTTACATGCACGATAATTGAGGTGAAGAGGATAAACACAAATCCTCCCTCATTCATGGACTGATTTGAATGAAGCTTTCACAGAATGTTCCTAGTCATATGACCTTGTGCATAATGTCACAGATTGGTGAATTTCAGTCGCATCATGGGGAAGGGGACTAGCCTGGCTCCCAGGCTGTCAGTTAGTTTTAAAATTAATAAGGTAGACCACTCATGTGTAACTATTTTATTTCAAATTACCTCCCATATTCTCAAAAACTGACCACTGATCGGCCAGTCAGAGAAAATAAGCTGATAAGAAATTTTCTTTCTCTAGTTGAATTTTGCTTATTTTCTCACAATACTTCAGATCAGTGGGACGGGAGCCAGTCTAGGAAGGGGACTTTCATGTATAAAAACCTTATGTACGCAACTCCTCCCTAATTTATTGACCAATTTGAATGAAACTTTCACAGAATGTTCCTAGGTTTTATGAATTTTAGCTGCTTCATGATACAAAGCAGCCATGTAAAAAAATCTTGTGAACCCAACTCCTCCCTCATTACGGACTGATTTGGGTGAAACTTTGACAAAATTGGTGAATTATAACTGTGTCAAGGAAAAAGGGGCTTTCTTGTAAAAATTATTGTGAATGCAAGTCCTCCTTTATTAGTCCCCTACCAGCAAATGCTGATGGGGACTAAAGGTTTGTGCTCTGTCTGTCCATCTGTCTGTCCGGACATATCAGTTTTCTGGACTTTTTTTCTTCCAGTCCATTGATTTTTGTGGAAGATACAGATGCTGGACTGAGAAATTACCAAGAAATCTCAGTTTTCTGGACTTTTTTTCTTAACACTCAGAGGTATTGGGCTTATTTTTGGTATTTGAGTCCTCATAAATGAGCTACAGAACAAGTTCAAGTTTGGTATAGGACCATCATGGTCCTCTTGTTTTATAAGAGTCCGCATCAATGAGTTACAGAACAGGTAAAAGTTTGGTTCCAATCCTTTGATTTTTGAGGAAGATATGGATGCTAGACTAAGAATAATACCTGCCTTTCAGTTTTGCCCAGAATTTTTCTCTTTACCCTTGCAGGCATTGAGCTGATTTTTGGTAAGTGAGTCAATATTGATGAGTCACAGGAAAAGTTTAAGTTTTGTTTTGGTCTGATGAATTTTCAGCAAGACATGGATGCTTTTGTAAAATAATTTGCATATTGATAATATTGAGTTTAATTGCAGTCCGTCGCCTTTCTAAGGCTTGTAAAGGATGTTAGGGTGGTACTGGTGAGAGAATTAACAGGAATACATTGTTATGTGCTCCAGCCACTGTTATTTGACTGAACAAATTGTTAAAAGTGGCTTTAAATCCCATTTTTACCGAGGCTGTTTTCGGAGAAAGCCCAAGATATTGTGATCAACTTGGTATTGGCATTGGCAAGTTTACTTCAGCTTTAGGGTCTTATTTTCTAGGAACAGATGACTTTATGAAGTATCATTTGGCAAACAACAAGACTCCTATTTTTTAGCTCACCTGAGCACAAAATGCTCAAGGTGAGTTACTGTGATTGTACAATGTCCGTCGTCCGTAGTCCGTCGTGTGGTGCCCCTCGTCCACAATTTCTTTAAACATCTTCTCCTCCTAAACCATTTGGCCAATCGTGATGAAGCTTGGCAGGGATGATCCTTAGGTCAAGCTCTACCAAAGTTGTTCAAATAAATGAAATCCACCCTTAACTTTCCCTTTACCCTTAACAAAAAGGGTGAAAATATGAAAATCTTCAAAAATCTTCTTCTTTGAAACCAGATGGCCGACAGCTTTCATATTTGGTATGTAGCATCACCTAGTGGGCCTCTATTAAGTTTATCTATATTAAGACCCTGGGGTCATATTTGGGCTCTACTCGGGCGCATCCCTTTTAGCTCTTCTGAGCAAAGAGAGTAAAATAATGAAAATCTTCAAAGATCTTCTTCTCTGAAACCAGAAGGCAGACAGCTTTCATATTTGGTATGTAGCATCATCTAGTAGACCTCTACCAAGTTTATTCATAAAAAGACCCTAGGATCATATTTGGGCTCCACCCGGGCACAACCCTTTTTAACGTAGAATCAAAGATTGAAAATCTTTTAAAATCTTCTCTGAAACCAGATGACGGACAGCTTTCTTATTTGTATGTACATCATCAAGTGGGCCCCTACCAAATTTGTTTATATCAAGACCCTTGGGTCATATTTGGGCTCAAAGTTCTTGTGAATGCAACTCCTCTGTCATTGAAAAAGTGGCTGTATTGTTAATTTTGTTATAATACTAATTCTACATTTGAGATGAAATTTAACAGCTGTCTTTTAAAGGATTGATTTGGTTGATACTTTCAAAGGTTATTCTTCATCTTGTTTTATTAGCTCACCTGACCACGAAGTGCTCAAGGTGAGCTTTTGGGGTTACTTAATGTCCGTTGTGCGTCGTCAACATTTACCTTGAGGCACTCTAGAGGCCATATTTTTAGCCAAATCAACCTGAAAATTGGTCAAAATGATTATCTTGATGAAATCTCGGACAAGTTCAAAATTGGGTCAAGTGGGGTCAAAAACTAGGTCATGGGGTCAAATCTTAGAAAAACCTTGTGGACACTCTAGAGGCCATATTTTTAGCCAAATCAACCTGAAAACTGGTCAGAATGATTATCTTGATGAAATCTCGAACAAGTTTAAAATTGGGTCAAGTGGGGTCAAAAACTAGGTCATGGGGTCAAATCTTAGAAAAACCTTGTGGACACTCTAGTGGCCATATTTTTAGCCCAATCAACCTGAAAATTGGTCAGAATGATTATCTTGATAAAATCTCAGACAAGATCGAAATTGGGTCAAGTGGGGACAAAAACTAGGTCACAGGGTCAAATCTTAGAAGTACCTTGTGAACACTCTAGAGGCCATATTTTTGGCCCAATCAACCTGAAAAATAATCAGGATGATTATCTTGATGAAATCTTGGACAAGTTCGAAATTGGGTCAAGTGGGGTCAATAATGAGGTCAAGGGTCAAATATTTGAAAAACAATGTAGACATTCTAGAGGAAATACATTTTGCCGAATCAACATGAAAATTGGTCACGATGATTATCTTGATGAAATCTAGGTAAATTTTGAATTTGAGTCAAGTGTTGTTAAATACTAGGTAAAGAGGTCAGATCTTAAGACAGTTAATTCAGGTGAGTGATTTAGGGCCACTATGGCCCTCTTGTTAGTTTTATGAGTTTCATTTTAAAGAGATTTTGAACCCCATACAATCAATCAATCATAACAAATAGTTTAAACTTGACAATTTTAAAAGGTGGTCTGCAAAGGTTTTGAATTTGGTTCTGTCAAAATAAGTTGTGCCAAAGTGCCTACAATTATTTTCGTGAAACAGCAGCAAAGTGGCGGTGTATATTGTGACTATGGCACTCTTGTTCATATTTGTAGTAGTGTTCTACTGCTCTACCGTCGGATAGAAAGCGTTCAATGATATGATCCCCTTGAATAATTTGATTTGTTGTCTATTTCAGGGAAAACTTATCCCAAAAAGGGAGACAAACTGGGAATGCACTATACTGGTATGTTAAAGCAATTTACATGTATTTGTTTTTAGCTCCACTGGCTGAAAGCCACTGGGGCTATTGTCATGGCGTTGTGTCTGTTGTGCGTGCGTGTGTGCGGTCGTAAACTTTTTCTTTAAAAATCTTCTCCTCAGAAACTACTGGATGAATTTCAACCAAACTTCACAGGAATGATCTTTGGGCGGCCCTCTTTCAAAGTTGTTCAAGAAATTTTGATCCGATGAAAAACATGGATTAAATGGGCGTGGCTAATTTCCAAAATATGGTAAAAAGTGAGTTTTCTCAGATTCTAATTGATGGATACCAATTAAATTTTTTAAATTTTCCGGATTCTTGGAGAAGTAGTATTATTGTGCCAGTTTATAAATCAGGAGATAAGGGCTGTCCATCCAACTATAGAGACATTTCACTTGTTAATGTATTGTATAAAATTTTCTCAAATATTATTCATGATAGATTATGTAAATGGGCTGAAGTGAACAATAAAATAGACGAGACCCAGTCTGGATTTAGACCCGAATACTCCTGTGTCGACAACATGTTTATTATACAAAGTTTAGTTCAAAAGTATTTGAGTAAATCAGGGGGGCGGTTTTATGTCTTGTATGTAGATTTCAAAAAAGCATTTGATTCATTAATCCACCTAAACTTATTCTCATGCCTAAAGAAAATCGGAGTAAATGGCAAATTACTTCGTATTCTAGTATCTATGTACTCAAATATGGTAAACTACGTGCGCGTTAACAATAAGTATTCTCATCCATTCACTAGTAATGTTGGTACCCGGCAAGGGGATATAACGAGTACAATAATCTTCAATCTTTACATAAATGAGTTATCTACCTTTCTAAAAGAAAAAGGTCACATGGGTATATTTATAAATAATCAAATCCCCGATTTGATTTGTATTCTTTTCGCTGACGACGTCGCAAATTGTGCCGATACGGTCATAAATCTACAGCAACAGCTAAACTCTATAGCAGAATTTTGTGCACAAACTGGTATGGAAATAAACAGAGAAAAAACCGAGATAATAGTTTTTAGAAATGGGGGGCCCCTTCGTAGCAACGAAACTTGGAATTACAATGGAACTCGCGTTAATGTTACATCTGTATATAAATATATGGGAATACTTTTTACCCCAAAACTATCTTGGTCAAAGACAAAATCAAAATTATCGTGTCAAGCTAAAAAGTCAATTCACTCAATACGAGGCTACGAAAAACATTTTGGAAAATTTGACTATAAAGAATGTTTTAAAATTTTTGATACAATGGTAAAGCCTATCCTTCTATTTGGGTCAGAAATATGGGGAACAGAACCAGCCTTAGAGATAGAAAAGGTACAAACAAGCTATTGTCGATATTTTTTGGGTATAAATTCAACTATTAACGACTGTTTGGCGCTAGGAGAATGCGGAAGATTACCTCTCCATGTTGATTATTATTTTAGATTAATTAAATACTGGTTGAGGTTATTAAACATGCCAAATAATAGATATCCCAAAAATTGCTACTTTATGCTTAAAGATTTAGATAACGCTGGAAGACGTACATGGGCTTCTGCCGTAAAACAAATTCTCTATTTATATGGGTTTGGAAACGTTTGGTTGTCTCACGAAGTAGGAAATCCCGATTACTTTTTACGTCATTTCAAAACAAGATTAACTGACTGTGCGAAACAAAATTGGCATGGGGACATTCAAACCCAGTCGCGATGTTCAAGTTACAAACATTTTAAGTCTTTATTAGAACCCGAGAAATACCTACAAATTGACTTATCATACTCATTACGCCGGTACTTAGCTAGGTTTCGTTGCAGTAGCCACAAGTTAAACATTGAACTTGGGAGACATAACGGAATTCCAATAAATGAACGTTATTGTAAATTTTGTTTTACAAATTACAACATATTTTGTTTGGAGGACGAATTCCATGCATTTTTCATTTGTTTCATGATGTAAGAAAAGAACTATTATATTCTTGGTATAATGGATATGCAGCCACTGAAAATTTTTATCGTATCATGAAAACAACAGAGGAGTCAAATCTAAAGAAACTTGCAATCGTTATAACAAAAATTATGCAAGCAAAAGAGATTGCAGACGAAAATTAAAATTTGGTTCAATTTTAAAACCTTCGTAGCTACAAGTTATTGTGGATGCGATGTTTTTGAAAGAAACCAATGAAATAAAGGAAATACTGAAAACATAGCGACCAACCAATATAGCATTATATTTGATTAAATCGAAATATCATTCTCTTTAAATATCTACACGTGTTTTGGTGTACTGTATGTAAGTACTTTATGTATATGAAAAACAAAAATTCAAATGATATTACTCTCGCGGGATTGACAGACTAGTCAAATTCGCATGAGCTATTTACAGATGGTTTACATTTTCATTTCATTCAAGAGTCTTTGAAATTTACATGTGTAGATAAAACTTGGTTCGCTTCCATTTAGTCATAATTCTGCCTACTTAGAGCTGTTGTTATGGTTATTTAGAAATGAACCGAATACACTAAAAAAAAAAAAAAAATAAATAAAAATAAAAATATTAATAATAATAATGCTAAAAAAGAATCATTTTGATAAACCGTTTTCACCTTGAAAAAAAGAACACTATGTTAAAAACCCATTTAGTAAGTCAACGCATTCAGTGTATAAATTTTGATATATATAGGACGCAACTGATAAAATTTGTATTTGTATGAATGTATGTTATATATGATGGGCCGGAGGCCTAAATGTATTGAAATAAACTTTGAAACTTTGAAACTTATTAAATTTTACATGAATGATCCATAGGTGACCCTTTATTAGTCTACAAAAAATTATTGTGAGCGGATGGAAAATATGCATTTTATGGGCGGAGGTCATTTCTCTATATGTAGTATAGTGGAAATTTTCAAAATCATTTTCTCAGAATGTTACTGATGGATATTAATCAAATTTCACTGGAATGATCCTTGAGTGACCCTTTATCAGTGTGCCAAAATAATTGTGATCGGATGGAAAATATGTATTATATGAGCAGAGGTCATTTCTCAATATTTTATATAGTAGAAACTTTGAAAATCATTTTCTTAGAATCTAATTGTTGGATATCAACCAAATTTCACCGAAATGATCCTTGAGTGACCCTTTATCAGTCTACGAAAAATTATTGTGATTCGGATGAAAAATATGTAATTTATGGGCAGAGGTCATTTCTCTATATGTTATATTGTGGAAACTTTCAGTCATTTTCTCAGAATGTAACAGATTGATATCAATCAAATTTCACTGGATTGATCCTTGAGTGACCCTTTATCAGTCTACCAAAGATTATTGTGATTGGATGAAAAATATGTATTTTATGGGCAGAGGTCATTTCTCAATATGTTATATAGTTGAAACTTTGAAACTCATTTTCAACATCAGTAGAACCCAAAATATCTCAAATCTTGTCAAAACTTTTATTTGCTTTTACAAGAATTTCAAGCCTGTGGAGCGACTCAAGCCATTTATGGCTTTCTAGTTTAGCTCATCTGAGCACAATGTGCTCAAGGGGAGCTATTAGGATCACCCTGAGTCCATCGTCTGTCATATGTGGTGAGGCGTCTGTTGTCAACAATCTTAAAAACTTCTTTTTTTGAACCACTGGGCCGGTTTCAATTAAACTTTACCAGAATGTTCCTTGGGTGATCCTTTTTAAAATTGTCAGGAAACTTTGATTGGCCCATTTATATGGGCGTGGCAGGACGGGGCTTATTTAGAACCAGATATCTTTGAAGGACATCTCCTCCTGAACCTCTGGGCCAATTTCAATGAAACTTTTACCAGACTGTTCCTTTGGTGACCCTTTTCAAAAATTGTTTGCGAAATTTTAATTGGCCTAAAGATATGGGCTTGGTAGGTCAGGGCTTTTTTGAGCCCAAAATCTTTGAATGACATTTCCTCCTGAACCATTAGGCAATGAAACTTAACCAGAATATTCCTTTGGTGATCCTTTTCAAAAATTGTTTGTGAAATTTTGATTGGCCCATAAATATGGGCGTGGCAGGGTAGGCTAACTTGGAGCCCGAAATCTTTTAACAACATCTCCTCCTGAACCACTGGGCCGATTCCATTGAAACTTTATCCAAATGTTCCTTGTGTGACCCTTTTCAAAAATTGTTTGCAAAATATTGTTTAGCCTATAAATATGGGCATTGCAGATGGGGCTTATTTTAAGCCTGAAATCTTTGAATGATATCTTTTCCTGAACAACTGGGCTGTTTTCAATGAAACTTGCCCAAAATGTTCTTTGGGTGACCATTTTCAAAAATTATTTACAAAATTTTGATTGGCCCTTCAATATGACTGTGGCAGGGTGGGGCTTATTTTGAGTGTTTTAATGGTGACACTGTGAAATATTTCATGAAATTCGTGATCGATGAATAACTAATAGAATATTGACCTCCTGTCATCTGCAACCTCTTTGAATTGTGACTTGTCTTAACCCTTGTCATGCTGAACCCGGAATATTCTTGCTTTGGAAGGGAACTAAAGACCAACATCAGCCTGCACATATGTGCAGTCTGATGTTAGTATACACCACCTGGTTCTCACTTTCAAACCAGAATAGTCAATTGATTTAGTTTTTCAAATAAAATTTGGCCAACAGTCGGTACTTTCAGTGCTCTTTGAACTTTGATTTTGATTAAAACTTTTAGCCAAAATTTATTCAGCATGACAAGGGTTAAATTTGGAAAACAGGAATTGGTTAACCCCTTTTCCTGCTGTTTGTGACACAGGGTTTAAGGCTTACATCAACAAAATAGGATCCAAAGAACTCAATCATTGGGATCTTAAGGGTCCTTTCTTAAATTTTGGGAGTCCTTGCTTAAGATATAGACTATTTCTTTAAGGCTATTCTCTTGTATTTTGTAGATTTAGAGCTTTTTCCTGGTTATAGGTAAAGAAATTGATAGAAGAACAGAGGTCCTGCGTTACCTCGAGAAGGCAAAAACTCAAATTCATGCGAAAGCTCGAGCTAGCCTTCCGGTCCTGACGCATCTTTCTCTATTTTCTTGTTAGTTATTACTGCACTTTCTTGAAAGCGCGATTGCTCGATCCCTCCAGCTGCAATCTCAGTCCCGTGGTCAAATTTTACTGCATTCTCTCGAGCAAAGGGGTTCGCAACTTTCTGATATCTATTGTTACACTCCGTATTTGTTATTTTATCCCATCGTAAAGAATACCTTAAAGGCCTTTTTAAAGGGTCTCACAGGGCAGACAACTTGTTTTCACACCTCTTTGTATTTCATGCTTATTCAATTTTAGGGTGTAAGTGACGGGAATTTAATGATCAGAAAATAATTGAGGGACATTGACACAATCATAAGACGAATGAATATTTTGTCAAATTAATGCTCATTGTCATTTTGAAAGTCTTTCGAAAATAATCCTTGTGAGTTATTCATCAAATTATTCATCTTTATGACGAAAGATATTGACGATTGCATGCCGACACATCATAAATACATTTTTTTTTCAGCTGTAGTTTCAATGTTTCGGGCACCTTTTTCTCGAATCCCGCTTCACCATTAATTTTGTTATCTGCCAAACAAAACTTTTTGATATATTCCAGAAAAAAATCATAAAAAAGGTTTGTAAACTTCTTTCTTTGTTTATAGATGCCATTTTAGGTAACACCCTTACAATTTAATTATTTGAGGTACCGAGGAAATTCGCTCTAAGGAAAACATTTGGAGATAAGAAGGAATTGCTGGCAACCTCGTCTATCTTCTGACTGATAAAACGTCTGGATTTTGTCATTCAGCAACGATAGCTAGGAGTATTTTATAAGGAAGAAATAATATGCTTGTTATAGTGCCTCTCATTAAAATTGCCAAATCTAACATTTTGTCATTTCAATGGCCTATGTACTGAGAACGGACCTACTAACATTGACGCCAACGCCTTCATCGATTTTTGTAGAATTTTCTGTTTTCAACCCTTAAGATTTGACCAAACTATATCATCCGATTTAACAAATCGTTTAAAAATCAGAGCTATATATCTCGAGCAGTTTTTTATGTCCCCGCATCGATAGATCGGGGGCATATTGTTTTACTCATGTCCATCTGTCTGTCTGTCCGTCCGTCCGAAAACTTAACCCGAAAACTTAACCTTGCCAATATCTTCAAGCCTATTCAAGATACAAAGCTAATATTTGACATGATGATAGATCTCAATGATCCGCATCCGCTGGTACCAAAGTCAAGGTCATGTGACAAGGTCAAGGTCATCTGTCAAGGTCAAACTTTAAAAAAAATTGCTGTTCTGGGGGCATTCGTGTTTCACAAACACATCTTGTTTTTTATAAAAATTCAAAGTTTAACATTTGATGTAACTTTTGAATTGTAAGTGAAAAGGCTTTCATAATTTTCTGATAATTGCCTTGGACTAGGCCTTTCTGTTGGTACCAAGTTCACAGCATTCAAGGTCAAGGTCATTTTTCAAGGTCAAATTTTGGGAGAAAAAAGAGGGAGTAACAAGAGCCATAACTTTTGAATGGTAAGTGATTAGCCCCTTATACTCCACATGATGATTGCCTATGACAAGGCCTTTCTATTTATACCAAGTTCAAGGCCATCAGTCAAGGTCAAGGTATTTTTTTACGGTAAAATTTTTGTAGTTAAAACTAATATTAGCTGTAACTTTGGATTGGTAAGTCAAAGAGCCTTCAAATTTCTCAAATGCATTGTTTGTGACAAGACCTTTACATGTATAACAATGTCAAGGTTACTGGTCAAGGTCATTTGGTGAAAGTCACTCATTTATTACTTAAATACTTCACAATTTGCTTTAATTTTTAGCTCCACTGGCTGAAAGCCACTGGGGCTATTGTCATGGCGTTGTGTCCATCGTGCGTCCGTCCGTCCGTCCGTGCCTGCGTGCGTCCGGTCGTAAACTTTTCTTTAAAAATCTTCTCGTCAGAAACTACTGGATGGATTTCAACCAAACTTCACAGGAATGATCCTTTGGTGACTCTCTTTCAAAGTTGTTCAAGAAATTTTGATCCAATGAAAAACATGGATTTAATGGGCGTGGCTAATTTCCAAATATGGTAAAAAGTGAATTTTCTCAGATTCTAATAGATGGATACCAATTAAATTTTACATGAATGATCCTTGGGTGACCCTTTATCAGTCTACAAAAAATCATTGTGATTGGATGGAAAATATGCATTTTATGGGCGGAGGTCAATTCTCTATATGTTATATAGTGGAAACTTTGAAAATCATTTTCTCAGAATGTTACGGATGGATATCAACCAAATTTCACTGGAATGATCCTTGAGTGACCCTTTATCATTCTGCAAAAAATCATTGTGATCGGATGGAAAATATGCATTTTATGGGCGGAGGTCAATTCTCTATATGTTATATAGTGGAAACTTTGAAAATCATTTTCTCAGAATGTTACGGATGGATATCAACCAAATTTCACTGGAATGATCCTTGAGTGACCCTTTATCATTCTACAAAAAATCATTGTGATCAGATGGAAAATATGCATTTTATGGGCGGAGGTCAATTCTCTATATGTTGTATAGTAGAAACTTTGAAAATCATTTTCTCAGAATGTAATTGATGGATATCAACCAAATTTCACTGGAATGATCCTTGAGTGACCCTTTATCAGTCTTCAAAAAATCATTGTGATCGGATGGAAAATATGCATTTTATGGGCGGAGGTCAATTCTCTATATGTTATATAGTGGAAACTTTGAAAATCATTTTCTCAGAATGTTACGGATGGATATCAACCAAACTTCACAGGAATGATCCTTGAGTGACCCTTTATCATTCTGCAAAAAATCATTGTGATCGGATGGAAAATATGCATTTTATGGGCGGAGGTCAATTCTCTATATGTTATATAGTGGAAACTTTGAAAATCATTTTCTCAGAATGTTACGGATGGATATCAACCAAATTTCACTGGAATGATCCTTGAGTGACCCTTTATCATTCTACAAAAAATCATTGTGATCAGATGGAAAATATGCATTTTATGGGCGGAGGTCAATTCTCTATATGTTATATAGTAGAAACTTTGAAAATCATTTTCTCAGAATGTAATTGATGGATATCAACCAAATTTCACTGGAATGATCCTTGAGTGACCCTTTATCAGTCTTCAAAAAATCATTGTGATCGGATGAAAAATATGCATTTTATGGGCGGAGGTCATTTATCTATATATTATATAGTGGAAAATTTGCATATCATTTTCTCAGAATCTAATTTTTGAATATCAACCAAATTTCACTGGTATGATCCTTGAGTGACCCTTTATCAGAGTACCAAAAATTATTTTGATTGTTCTCAGAATGTAACTGATGGAATCATTTTCAACATCAGTAGAACCCCCAAGTATCTAAAAATCTAGTCAAAACATTTATTTGCTTTTACAAGAATTTCATGCCTGTGGAGCGACTCAAGCCATTCATGGCTTTCTAGTTTATTGAGACATTAACTGTTGAATAGTGGTCTCTTGAAGCATTTTGTGCAAATAATGCCCCTTTTTCGACTAAGTGTTTTCGCTATCCAATACTTAACAGCCAAGCACCCATTGCTGTGCTCTTGTTTGTTTATCCACCAAAAAGCATTAAAGAAAATATTAAATTCGCCTAAGCATGAGCTACTGTAATATTAATTCACTAGTGACAAACATTGGTTGGAAATATATGTCAGGTAAACATGTCTTTTAAAACGCGCTTAATGTGATAATCTTTACATTTCTCCCAGTTATCGGTCCTAAACTTTTTCTTCACAACCCTGGGAACCCTTCAGCATAATTATGCTTTTATAACCTTCATACAAAAGATGTCATGGTAAACTGTTTTAGGTAAATTTTGTCTGTTGATTTTAAGCATACATGTACTTAATTATCAAGCACTTATTCGGGGAGCATAATCTGTCACCCAAGGCTCTTGTAGTAAGTTAATCCCCAGAGAGTCAATGGGACTAACATCACACAGTTTTCAGGGTCCTGGCTTCTTATTTTTGTGTCACAGATGCGCAAAACCTGCGGCCCTTAAAACCCTGGTGACATATACACAAAGCTTTGGCAGACAGCATAGACTAAGAATATCCTGCACAGGCATGAAACCTTTCTTAGCCTGCACTGCCATGGTTCTAATGAGCTATTGTAGGGAAAAATAAACCAGACATTATTGTCCTGTCTATGATAGAAAAGCTAAAATAATGTATTTTCACAATAATTACCATAAAAGCTCTAATAGAACCCAGCATTTCTATTTGAAGGGGGTGGGCTTTTATTAGAGGCTATGCCAAATATCTATGGCTCGGGGCGTAAGAGTTGAAACTGCCTATAAACAGATTTAACTGTTTAGTGCTTAGCCATCGATTTTTGTAAAGACCGTGAAAAAAGCCAAAAATAAAACATTATCAGCGCAAAAATATTAATATTTGATTGGGGAAAGGGTGCATAATATCCTCTTTTTAATTTTTAGTGACATTGAGTTTTACCTTGTACACAGATAGCTCTGCCCATTTGTCATATGCAGGAATGTTGATGCATTAAAGTCATATAACCCACATGCTAAATGATGCACTTCGTTTTCTATGAAAATCTCCCAACATCAATTTCATTACTTACAATATCAATTAATTTTACATCTAGAA
Organism: Fragum whitleyi; assembly: GCA_948146395.1. Taxonomy (NCBI): domain Eukaryota; kingdom Metazoa; phylum Mollusca; class Bivalvia; order Cardiida; family Cardiidae; genus Fragum; species Fragum whitleyi. Next base: position 17,065,698 of record OX411548.1, on the reverse strand, counting down.
AAACGTAATTGTTACTATTTTACACCCAGAAAAGGTCAATTTCAGAATTGAGATCATGTTATAATGGATATGATTTCATTTTCATGTTGATGTGTCCATGAAAAAAGCCTGAAGGGAGGGGGGATTTTTATGCAAAGCAAAGTCTGTGGGCTCCCAATTCCAGATTTTCCCTTTTAAACGTAATTGTTACTATTTTACACCCAGAAAAGGTCAATTTCAGAATTGAGATCATGTTATAATGGATATGATTTCATTTTCATGTTGATGTGTCCATGAAAAAAGCCTGAAGGGAGGGGGGATTTTTATGCAAAGCAAAGTCTGTGGGCTCCCGATTCCAGATTTTCCCTTTTAAACGTAATTGTTACTATTTTACACCCAGAAAAGGTCAATTTCAGAATTGAGATCATGTTATAATGGATATGATTTCATTTTCATGTTGATGTGTCCATGAAAAAAGCCTGAAGGGAGGGGGGATTTTTATGCAAAGCAAAGTCTGTGGGCTCCCGATTCCAGATTTTCCCTTTTAAACGTAATTGTTACTATTTTACACCCAGAAAAGGTCAATTTCAGAATTGAGATCATGTTATAATGGATATGATTTCATTTTCATGTTGATGTGTCCATGAAAAAAGCCTGAAGGGAGGGGGGATTTTTATGCAAAGCAAAGTCCGTGGGCTCCCGATTCCATATTTTCCCTTTAACCTTTACCTTTTATTTTATAATTCTAGGTACACTGACCAGTGGAAAAAAGTTTGATAGTTCAAGAGACAGGAATAAGGTGTTTGAATTCACTGTTGGTGTAGGACAAGTTATTAAAGGTGAGACATAAAAGATTTTCCATGTAATTTTCCTTAAAATATGTAGGATCTTAGTGATTTTACTGGAGACTATAGGATCTTCTATTCATGAGATTTTCTGTCAGACATTAAGAATCGCCTATGTGCTTTTCTTTGAGACTTAAACAAATGTCAATGAGTTTTTCTTTGAAACAAAAAAGATCCTTATTTGAGCTTTTCTTTGAGACAAAAAGGATCTTCTATGAATTTTCTTTGAGACATAGTGGATCTGTCTTGAGATTCTCTTTGAGATAAGCTGATCTTAACTGAGGCTAGAATAGAAATGCTATTTAGGGAGCCTTGACAAGCTTTATAACTTTTCTATTTTATTTGCTTGCCTTAAACAAAAGTGAGTAACAGATTGTACATGCCAATGAATGAAACAGTTTATGCTATTGTCTGGTCATGTGACAGATATTGGAATTAGTATGAATAGTAGTGATTTTACATTTAAAACAGGTGATTAGGTATTAGTTTTGGCAACCTACATCTTAAAGGTAGCTAGAATGATCAATTTATTAGCTCCACTGGCCGAAGGTCACTGGGGCTATTGTCATGGCACTGTGTCCGCCATGCCTCTGTCCGTCTGTACGCGTGTCTGTGGGTCTGGTTGTAAACATTTTCTTTAAAAATCTTTGCAGAAACTACTGGATGAATTTCAACCAAACTTCACAGGAATGATCCTTTGGTGACTCTCTTTCAAAGTTGTTCAAGAAATTTTGATCCATTTAAAGACATGGATTTAATGGGCGTAGCTAATTTCCAAATATGGTAAAAAGTGACTTTTCTCAGAACATAATAGATGAAATAAAATTTTACATGAATGATCCTTGGATGACCCTTTATCAGTCTTCAAAAAATTATTGGGATCAGATGAAAAAAAATGTATTTTATGGGCAGAGGTCATTTCTCTTTATGTTATATAGTTGAAACTTTGAAAATCATTTTCTTAGAATCTAATCAATGGATAATAACCAAATTTCACTGGAACGATCCTTGAGTGACCCTTTATATGTCCACCAAAAAATATTGTGCTTGGATGAAAAAATATGTATTTTATGGGTGGAGATCATTTCTCTATATGATATATAGTGGAAACTTTGAAAGTCATTTTCTCAGAATACTACTGATGGAAATCAACAAAATTTCTCTGGAATGTACTTTTGGTGACCCATTATCAGGCTGCACAAAATTACTGTGATTGGATAAAATATATGTATTTAACAGGCGGAGGTCAATTTTCTATATGTTATTCATCAATCATGAATTTTTCTTTGTAGAAATATAGCCGCCGTCATAGCGCAGTTGGTAGCGCGTCGGACTGTCAATCTAGAGTTCGCGGGTTCGATCCCCGACGGCGGCACTCATTCTTTTCAACTATTTGTCTCTCACCAATGGGTTGATAATCGTAGACCTATGTGAGATAGTGGCTGGAGGCTAGGAAAGAATGTAGTGGTTGTACTGGTGACAGAAATACCAGGAATCCATTGTTAGGTGCTCCAGCCGCCGCGATTTAACTGAAATAATGTTGAAAGCGGCGTTAAACTTCATTCAATCAATCAATCAATTGCAGAAATATTTCAATGTATGACTTAAAAACACTTATTTACTTGTTTAAATTATGTTCCCTTGACTTTGATAAATTGCAGTTTTCTTAAACATCCTTCTCACTGTTACAGCCACATATATTGATTATCAAAGACTCATAAGATCACGAGAGCAATTTTCAGCTTGATAATAATCTCGCATCTTTATTTGACAATAGTAGGATTTTCTAGGATACTAGGTTCAGGTGAGCGATTAAGGACCATGGAGGTCCTCTAGTTTTATGTTCCCTTGAGTTTGACAAAATCGCATTTTTCGACTTTATTATTACTCAAATGTCCATCATGGTTATTGTCACTACAATATCGATCATTTAGTTAATCAACTAGTCAGTAAGTCAATCATTTGCTTTTTTTTGCTTTGACCACATTACTGCTTTTAAATTTGTGTTGGCTCTAAGAACCCAAAATATCCAAAAATCTAGTCAAAACATTGATTTGCTATTACAAGAAATTCAAGCCTGTGGAGCGACTCAAGCCATTCATGGCTGTCTAGTTTTGAATATTTATTTTGTCTTTCAGGTTGGGATGAAGGAGTACCTCAGGTAAAATATCACTCAAAGCTATGGATAGAGGGTGTATTTTGGTTTTCAAATTTAAATGTTTCCTGCTAGGCCCTTTCATAAGCGGGCCCCACCCTGCCCTGCCGTCGAAATGCTGTGCACTGCCCCTTTTTCTATCGCCCTGCCCAGCGCTTGTGCTAGCTTTTTTAATTAGGGAGTCATTGACCCCTTGACCATAAAATTCTGGGTGTCAAAACTGGTTTTGAAGGGAGAAAAAGGAGTAAAACATCAAAACTTATCAGTCTCTACAGTTGTCAATATTACTGAAACAGCATAAACAATAAAGTGTAGACACACTTTATTGTTTATGTTGTATCATTTATATAGTTCTTTTGTGTAAAGTGTGAAGAAACTATTGATCTATATAATCTTTTATATTGTTTAGGTTGGAAATTCTTAAGGTCAAAATGACCCCCCGCAGTTAATTTTTGTGGGTCAATATGGGATTTTTGGTAGTCAAACATTAGTCCTGCCTGCCTAAATCTAATCCCTAAATTGTAGCTTTACTTGTCAAAGCAGCAATTAGCCTCAAATAAATGCCTTTTCTTGATCAAATGAGTACCAACAACATATGGTTTAAGTAAAGAATAATTTATGCCTTACTTAAACGTTATGTTGTTCGTTCTCATTTGAAAAGGCTTGTCGAGACGATTCAAATGACTACCTACAACATAGGGTTTTATTTGTAAATAAAGATTTTAGACTGGCCTTAGACTGGTCCCTTCCTATCTAGACCCCTGATTCACTTGTAATAAGTCTGACAGTTTTGATGAGAAAGTATAATCAATGTTTTTGACATGGCAGGGTGGAGCCTAAGTAACAGGCTGTTAAATTTTAGGTTGGTTTAGGTTGAGGTTAATCAGCAATTTTGGGATACAATTGAAAATAAAGTTTCTTCTTATAAATAAACAACAATTCAATATTTGAATTTTAAATTGCTTTTGCTAAAACCTTGCAACTCCAGCCTAATAAAGTAATCATGCTTAGATGCTCAAGATGAGCTATTCAATTGTCCAATATCTGTTGCCTGTGGAATATCATCTGTCTTTCGCAATTTCATTTAAAATATCTTCTCCTAAACCAGTAGGCCAATCGCCATGAAATCACTCTTTCCGACTTTGTTTCCCAACAATTTATTGATATTCCTAGTTCTATGCGGGATAGCAACTGGAGGCTAGGAAAGGATGTAATGGTAGTACTGTTGTTAGAAATACCAGGAATCCATTGTTGGGTGTGCTCCAGCCTCCAAGATATAACTGAAAAATGTTGAAATTGTGTAAAAACCCCATTCAATCATATCAAGTCCACTGGAGTGAAAATTTGGAACCATCCATTTTTACAAAGAAAACAGAGTGGGGTATCTTTAAGAATCATCTCTGAAACCAGCAATTTTATGTAGAAACAAATTAGTTATTAAGCCCCTGCCATAATATGACTATGGGCATATAAAGTTGCCGTTGTCCTTGTATGAGTGCTTGCTTGGGTGTGTTTGTGGTGGGTGTCCCATTCTTGTGCAGGGCATTACTTCTACATTTAAGGTAGTAGACCCGTAATAGTTCTGCAATGAATATCATTAGGAAAACTTGGTTAACACTGTTTAAGTCCATTATTTCCGAAACGTTGCTGAACTATTACGGGTCTATTTCCTTAAGGATGAATTTCAAAATAATTCAACACAGTTTTCTGGGTAAGTACTAGTGTCATAAAAAGGGAGTATGTCTGGACATGCTCAATGCCAAGCATTCGGAACATCACTCGGCCATTTCTGTAAAGTACAACATACCTCGGATGTTGTAAGGCCGATGGGTATGTAACAAAATCGTGCATTTTGTTTGGCGAAAACAGTGTAAGAAAAACTAGCACTGTAGATTTATATCTTTTACAGTAAATAACTGCTGAAAAAACTTAATTTTTGAGAATGACGAATCATTCTCAAAAATTAAGATTTTTTCAGCCGTTATTTAAGAATCTAAAGATGTTTATATAAGGATACGATGGTTTCATGTCAGCGACTTAAACAAGCAACTTTGACGACGTCGAATGTTTTCACCCACAGTTTCAAGGGCTAACGCCATTTTTACTGATGTCATCAAGTTTTTCAAAGGTTTTCCCGTAATTTTTAAAAATAGTCCGTCTATGTACATCCGAGGTTGATCGTGAGATTGGCCGAGTGGTGTTCCGAATGAATGCCAAGATCATAGCTGACGCTCAAATGGATAAAAATCTTCTGTGTTTATGTCATATTTCTAGTTCTAGTTCTAGTTCTTTCAAAAACCAGTATGATCTTTGAGACCAGCCTAGGGCATTACTATCAGGTACAAATTATCTCCTAGTGGACATCAAACAATCTTATTTATGTAAGTTCATAGGGGTCAAGGAGAATCAAGTGAGAATTTATTGTACCATCATTGTTCTCTTGAACTCTTTAAAGCTGCTTGCCAAAGACCAGAAGAGCCTGAGGTAGTGGGCCTGTAATGGTTCTGGAAATTTTTGGAAGTTATGAACTTTAACAGTGTCAACAGAGGTTTCCTAATGATTTTCATTAGGAAACCCCAGTCATTTTTGTGAAAGATCTTAAGTTCCGAAATGTTGTGGAACTATAACGGGTTCACTACCTTAAGTATTGGAAGAATAATATCCTTTTTATGCCTCCATAAAGAAAGATCGGGGGCTTAATGTTTTACTGTTGGCTGTGTGTCTGTCTGTCCGTCTGCAAACCTATCCGAAAAACTTCAACATTGCCAATATCTTCAAGCCTATTGAAGAAACATGTGTGTCTGTGGTCTAAAGGTAGAGTGTCAGCCTCTTGTCCTAAAGGTCTTGAGTTCGATTCCTGGGAGCGGCTATCTATCTTGGTTCTTTCATTGGCCCCAAACATTTGGCTCCAGTATTGGTGAATTTTCTAGGAAGCAGAATCGAGAGGGATTAATCTAAGTTGTAAGAACTTGTTTCCCAATCAATGTAAAATAAATAGATTTAAACCAAACCAAGACACAAGGCTCATATTTGGCTTGATGATAGTTCTCAATGATACACATATGCTGGTACCAAAGTCAAGTTCATCTGACAAGGTCATGTGACAAGGTCAAGGTCATCTGTCAAGGTCAAATAAGTCATAAAACTTAACGAAAAACTTAACATTGCCAATATCTTTAAGCCTATTTAAGATTCAAGGCTCATATTTAGCATGATGATAGATCTCAATGATATACTTCTGCTGGTACCAAAGTCAAGGTCATGTAACAATGTCAAGGTCATCTGTCGAGGTCAAATAACTCAAGAACTTAACCAAAAAACTTAACATTGCCTCTTTCTTCAAGCTTTTACAAGATACAAGGCCAACATTTGGCATGATGATAGATCTCAGTGATATGCATCTGCTGATACCATAGTCAAGGTCATGTGACAAGGTCATGGTAATCTGTCAAGGTCCAGCTTCTTAAAAAACATAACCAAAGACTTTCATTGTTCAGTTCATTCAATCATATTATGGATACCCTTTCTCATGATTGGCATGATGAAAGATTTCAGTGATGTACATCTGTAGGTGTCATGGTCATGCTCAAAGGTCAAGTGTAAGTGTCATGGTCATGCTAAAAGGTCAAGGACATCTGTCAAGGTCAACATGCTGTTATGGGGGCACTTGCGTTTCACAAACAGATCTTGTTTGACTTAGATTTTTTCACTATCAAGGATCCGCAGAGTTTTGCATCTGTTTGAAGTGCTCTTGTCTACTTTTAATGCCGCAGTATCGAAAGATCGGGGGCATATCAAAAGATCGGGGGCATATTGTTTTACTGTTGTCCGTCTGTCTGTCCGTCTGTCTGTTTGTCTGTCTGTCTGTCTGCAAAAGTTGACAAAAAACATAACATTTCCAATATCTTCAAGCCTATTTAAGATACAAGGCTCATACTTGGCATGATGATAGATCAAAATGATGTGCATTGGCTGATACCAAAGTCAAGGTCATGTGACAAGGTCAAATAACTCAAAAAGTTAACCAAAAAACTTAACATTGCCAATATCCTCAAGCCTTTTCAAGATACAAGGCTCATATTTGGCATGATGATAGATCTCAATAATCGGCATCTGCTGAAACCATAGTCAAGGTCATGTGACAAGGTCAAGGTCATCTCTCAAGGTCAAATAACACAAAAAGTTAACCAAAAAACTTAACATTACCAATTTCTTTAAGCCTATTTAAGAAACAAGGCTCATAATTGGCATGATGATAGATCTCAATGATCTGCATCTGCTGATACCAAAGTCAAGGTCATGTGACAAGGTCAAGGTCATCTGTCAAGGTCAATTAACTCTAAAAGTTAACCAAAAACATAACATTGCCAATATCTTCAAGCCTATTCAAGATACAAGGCTCATATTTGGCATGATGATAGTTCTCAATGATCTGCATCTGCTGGTACCAAATTCAAGGTCATGTGACAAGGTCAAGGTCATCTCTCAAGGTCAAATAACTCAAAAAAAACCTATCATTGCCAATATCTTCAAGCCTATTCAAGATACAAGGCTCATATTTGGCATGATGATAGTTCTCTATAATCAGCATCTGCTGGTACCAAATTCAAGGTCATCTGACAAGGTCAAGGTCATCTCAAGGTCAAATAACTCAAAAAGTTTACCAAAAAACTTAACATTGCCAATATCTTCAAGCCTATTCAAGATACAAGGCTCATATTTGGCATGATGATAGATCTCAATGATCTGCATCTGCTGGTACCAAAGTTAAGATCATGTGACAAGGTCAAGGTCATCTGTCAAGGTCAAACTTTGAAAAATACTGTCACGGGAGCATTTGTGTTTCACAAACACATCTTGTTTCTTTTCTTTTACAGATGTCTTTAGGTGAAAAAGCGAAGTTGACTATCACTCCAGATTTTGGTTATGGGAAATCAGGTGCTGGGGGCGTATATCCTTTATTATTATTTCTTTACAGCCACGAGCATAGCATATTTTCTTGAGTTTGATATTTGTGAAATATTGAAAGTGGTGTTAAACAAATGATACTTAATAAACCCTTTCTGATGCTGTTCACAGGGTATTGACTTGTTACACTAGGCTATGACATACGGTATAGACTAAAATCAGCCAGCACAGACTAATCTTAAACATGCTGCTTCCTTTCTGCATAGTAATTTGAGGGAAACTGTTTTAAATATTTCATAAATTTGCAGTTTGTTTGATTTGAATTGAGAACTTGGCACAACAAGGTGAATCCTTCTTATGCTGAAACCTGAACAAGGGAGTGACTATGCACATTACGCATGTGTATAATAGAAATAAACCCTTTTTCGAAAAATGTTGGTGATGACTGATCATAACATGGTAACTACAGCTTATGACAATCTTTTGACTTTTCACCAACGCTCAAATCATAGAAAAGGGGAGCGGATAGAGGAAATTCATCTTTTTCCACTGTCCACATATGGCCTTTATCCCATAGATTCTATTTTGGTCACCTTCTGAGTGCATATAAATTTCAAAATTCTAGATATGCCTATGCTGAATATTTCTGCTTGGGCAGGCATTACAAACAGCAATCAGCCTGCACATATGACTCAAGTAGTTTGATCTTGATCAGTACACTACAGCTGTACCACCACCATTTCCTTTCTTAAATTTAAAAAATTCAAAAAAAGTTTAAAAAATAAATTTCCAAAAAATGGCTCAAATTATAGTGATTCCAATGCTTTTATAACTAAAATAAATATTTTTTTCCTTTTTTTGGGGGGGGGGGGGGGCCTGACAAGGGTTTATACATATTTCCCTCTTTGGACTGATGCCAAAGTGAAGTTGATGGTGTTAAGCCTGCACTTAATGGGGTTACCCATTGGATTGGTAAAATGGATTTTCTTTTAACCGGAACAAACATCTTTAGTTCTAAATAATTTCTTATTTCATCTATGCGTTTTATTCCATCATATTAGAATGATTTACATTGACGACCTAGTACTTATATGCATTTTGAGTATAATAAATGCGCAGAACTATCTGTGTACACAGTAAAACACATGACATATGAATTTTATTGCGAATAAAGTTCTATGTGAATTCTTATTTCATCTATGCGTTTTTATTCCATCATATTAGAATGATTTACTATGATGACCAAGTACTTATATGCATTTGTCACTAAAGATGATATTGAGTAAAATAAATGCGCAGAACTAACTGTGTACACAGTAAAACACATGACATATGAATTTTATTGCAAATTTCATCTATGTGTTTTATTCCATCATGTTAAAATGATTTACATTGATGACCAAGTACATGTACTTATATGCATTTGTTACTCATGCTATGAATCCAAATAATCAATCCAACTTCAAATTTCAGTTTGATATGGTTTTAAAAAAGGATTTAGAGTAAAGATTTTCAACAATTATTTCCTTAATCCATCTGTACTATACCTCCAAACGCAACCCTCATCTTCGATGTGGAACTAGTGAGCATCAACGGAAAAAAAGCAGGACAAGCAAAACAGTAATGAAGGCTATTCCTCCAGAACTCAGTTGAATAAAGATAATCATTGGTTAATATTTTTTAACCAATAAGTATTATCAGCAAATCAGATTTGTTGTTTCAATTGTTCCAATTGAAACATCAGATCTGATTGGCCAAAACAATTTCTGCTTACAATTAAACCAATGTTTAACTTTTATACAACTGGGCCTAGATGTCAAGCCACAGACTATCACAACTCGTACCTGATTAGTTCTTTATTGTATCATTCATGTTGTTTATTCATAGACAGAAAATTAGCCACTAAATACAATTACTGTTTTCATTGTTTCTTATTTAGACGAGAAGTTTTACTATAAATAGCTTCTTACAAAAAACGTAAAATATTTCAATAATGCATGATGTGAAATTTATTCAGATTACCAATGTAGGTATATATGTGACCCGTCACGTGAAAAGTGACCTTCTGGGAAGTGCGTAAAGTGACTACCATTGTCAGTCTGCGCCGATTGTGCAGACTGACTGGTTGAAACTGCGCATTTTACTAATTTTCTGAATCTAGAATTATCAATCTAACTTCCTGTGAAAGAATGTTTGAAATGTGACCTCTTGTTGGCTTGTTCTAGAACCAATCTCTTTTTCAAATATTTATTTTACTAAGTTCCTGGATGGTCCCTTTTTGTGTGATGGGTCACATATTTTTATCTCTAGACAATAAAACATGAAGCACACAACAAGCGTTAATCAAGGGATCAACTCATAACTATTGGAAGTACCTATATATACCTATAAGACTTAACAATAATTTTGGAATGATCCCTCAAAATTTTTCAATGAAGTATTTGAAAGGTTGACCAAATTGCTGACATTTTCTAATTGTGCTAGTATAATAAATACTGTTGTTCAATGTAAGTGCTATTTATCAGTGCTCAGACAGTGAATAGTTTTGTCTTGTTTATTAATTTTTCATTTATTCAAAAAATATTCATCATTTTAATTTTGATTTTCTTTAAAGATATAAATATCCCAAGAGAACCTTGTGGGAAAGGGAAAAAAATCTTGTAAAAAGCAACTTCTTCTTTACTCACTTTTTTCCTTTTTACATTTAGTTTCAATACAAATTCTATTGCTACGATATAGATTAGTCCTTAACATAAAATTATCCATGGAATTTATAATAAAACCATGTAGTCCTTCAGAAAAAAATTACTCATTTGCACGAAATTTCAATTAATTTCATTCCAAAACATTGAATATGTTATGTAATTCTTTTAATTTTGATCTTTGATATTCATCTATTTCTTAGTCTTAATAAAATAAATGTTGTAATCAATTTTAGTGTTTTCTTTTCACCCTTTTCAGAACCCTTACCAAAAAAGATCGTAATGGGAAAAGGAGGAAAAGCATTTTTATGCTCCCGGATCGAAAGATCGGGGCAAATTGTTTAACCATTGTCTGTCTGTCCATCCGTCTGTCTTCAAAACTTAACCAAAAAACTTAACATTGCAAATATTGTCAAGCCTATTCAAGATACAAGCCTCATATTTGGCACAGTGATAAATCTCAATGATACACATCTGCTGATACCAAAGTCAAGGTCATGTGGCAAGGTCAAGGTCATCTGTCAAGGTCAAACTTCTCAAAAACTTAACCAGAAAACTTCACATTGCCAATATCTTTAAGTCTAATTAAGTTATAAGCCTCGTATTTGGCATGATGATAGATTGAAATGATGTATATTGGCTGATACCAAAGTCAAGGTTATTTGACAAGGTCAAGGTCAAGGTTGTCTGTCAAGATCAAATAGCTCAAATACTTACCAAAAATCTTTGCATTGCCAATATCTTCAAGCCTTTTTAGAGTACATGCCTTACATTTGGCATGATGATAGAACGTGTATCTGTAGATGTCGAGGTTATCTGTGAAGGTTAAATTCCTTAAAAACTTAATCAAAAATAGTATCATGTTCAGTTTTTCACACATATTTTGGATACCTCATTTTAGATATCTCATAATTGGCATGATAAAAGATCTCAGTGATAAACATTTGTAAGTATCAAGGTCAATGTCACGTTACAAGGTCAAGGCTGTTATGAATGTTCATGGTGACAAAACAGTAGATATTGTTTTCCAATTTCTCCCCCACTTTGCATGCAAATGCACATGCAAAGTGGGGTATAATTGGCAAACAGTTTGTACTGTTTTGTCTTCCTGAAAGCAGGGATGGTCATATTGGTGTAATAGTCATTCCCGTAAAAAGTTAAGACAATCTCTCGTTGCCAATATCCCAGGAAAGTGCCCTGATTTTTTTTGTGTGTGAATAGGATCAATGAACTTTGTTTAAAGGTCACCATTGGATTCTATTTTAAAACAATTCGCATGCTCTTACTCAATAATCAAGCGGCCAAGAATTGAGAAAAAAAGCTGAGTGCTTACCAAAAGCATCTCCAGGTAGGAGAGTTCGCCTAGCTACAATAACGTAGCTCGATCTCTGAAAAGCTGACGAACAGCATTCCCCATTAGCTTGCCAGAAAAAAAGCTACGTCAACGATTTTAGGTAACCCTTTCCACACGTTCCCGTCGGTCCTTTCAATCTACTATGATGCGTTGAGTACTTTAATTTAGCAAGCTAAGAATATGAGTCTAAATAATGTAAAAAAAAAAAAAAAAAAAAACTCTCCAAACTTATGGATGCTATTGGCTTTCTCAGGAAGAGAAAATGGATAATAATTATAATAACAAAAATAAACACAAACAATTCAGACTTGGCATGGCAGTATCTGAATTGCGCGAGTGTCAACATTACGCCACCCAACGATTGTAAAGGGAATTAATCGTAAAAAGATGTCATAAAATTTATATCATTCATCTCCCTTCCATTTAGTACAGTTTGCCAATTTTACCCTTCTTTGCATGCAGGTGCACGTGCATAGCAAGGAATAATCGGTAAACGATTTCCACCGTTTTGTCATCCTGAACACAGGGCTGATAAGCTGCTGAACATAGGTAACATCCACGATGAGACTGATGGACGATGGGTGAATTCAGTTAAGAACATCGTGAAATTGACATTCATTCCGAGCAAAACCATTCTAAATCGCTCAACTGGCGCTTTATAAATGCAGTTCAAACACTCAAAAACAAAACATTCAATAACGCCGAAATTGTTCTAAAACGCTTGAAAATTGTTCAAAACTCTCGACATTCCATCAAAATCTATCAAACTAGTCCACGATATTATTTGGCTGGTTTGGGTTTGGGTTTTAGGGTGTCTGGTTGGGAAGTGAAGCCACAAAAATTGAAAAGAACGGAGATTTTTAAAGGGAGATAATGGATTATTGCTTATTTCGTCCAAATGGGACGAAATTATCGATAATGCATTATCTTCATTGAACTTCACTCAAAACACCATTCAATTGCATCCCTTAGTCAGTCCAAATTCAACCATCTTGTCAATGTCACGATGTTGATTACTGTTAGCTATAGGTCTGTACTGCAGCTGTGTTCTACTGCAGAATAAGAATAATGACGAACAGTGATTCAAGACGTATCTGTGAATATTCAGTCTGGGTATCTTTTATTGAAAATTTCCCTCAAATAGTCGTCGAATGACCTCAATGTTTTCAAGAAACGGTTGGTAATTCATGTACAAATTATTTGAGATGAAAAGTCACTAGTCCATGTGGAATTTATCTGTGATGATCGTGCTCTTATTTTGCCGTGACTACATAACAGCCCTGCGTTCAGGATGAAAACATTAGCGAAGCACTTTCGCAATGATACCTCGCTTTGCACGTATGTGCAAGTGCAAAGCGGGATATCACCTCAAAGCGCTCGCGAAACGTTTTTTACATCCTGAACACAAGGCAGGTTCCAGGGTTATTGCATGTGATTGAGAAAATACTGGTTGTAACTACATTAGAAATGCAACAGTTCGGCTGTCAAATTTTAACTACATTATGGCCATACACAAAAATAAATTATCATATTAATTAATAATAATAAAAGAATTATAGATCGGTTTCATCCCAATAACAAATCGAGTAAATGTTTCAAGCTTTCGGCGTGAGTCTCAAAATTTCCAGGAACACAGAATTACAAAGAACTCGGCATCGAGTAAAAATAAAGCCATTGTTCATGGCATACAATGCTTTTCTTCGGTCTTGCAGACAACTGCCTAGCTTCGGTTCACGAAACATTTGTCACAGTGAACCCTGGCTATTACATTCATTGAGTTATGACTAATCCTTAAAGCAGGGCCTCCCTTATGTATAAGCTTGAAATAATGCCTTTTCTGGAATCTTGGTGTGACATTTTCAATTATTATTGAGCAATGATGGTGTAGGGATTCCGACCAAAAATAGCCGACATGACAAAAACAATATCTTGGTTGAATCCATTCAATATAGCAACAATTTCAAAACAAAATTTTTCGAATTTCGACACCAGATATTGGCACCATTGGTCATTACACATTGTATTTGTAGAGTACAAAAAGTGACCTTGCTCATAAAAAGCTTAATACCGTGTGTGTTTGTACAAAAATTCTTTCGTCATTTAATGAATGAAACGAAGAACTGCACAGTAAGGAAAGAGATACATAATTATAAATAACATCAGTGCCAAAGAGCTCGCACACTATTTCATACAGGCGCTTACTGCCTTTTAGCATTTCGATGGATCAGTGCGAAACAGTTGTAACTGCCTATAAATATATAGGCAGTTACAGCTGTTTCACGCAGAGCCATCGATTTGGCGTCTCTTACAGGCGATTGTTTCATAATTGATTTTTGTTTAATTTTAGTTGACTCAATCAATATTCATGCATTTTGATTTGCTGAAAATTGGCTTAAATTCTATTTTGAGTACGCATTTATTTTGAAAACTTACGCCGGAAGCAGTCAAAAAAAATGTGATGATGAAAAAATCTTTTTTTTTCTTTCTTGCTGTATGAATTATAAGATACAAAGGGATTATTTGTTGATTTCAGTCATGGAGGTATGAAACTAAAAACCTAGCAAACTTATGAATGTCGAATTTGCTATGTGATCTCATGCATTGAGATCAGGTTTTTCGGTTCATATCTCCATGAAATCAACAATTATTCTCTTCATCTTTTATTGTGACCTTTAAATACTGGGACGTCGCTATCAAATTGGCAGGCGTAGGTTGAATTGTGTGGTAATTATGTTTTCAAAACGACAAGAAGCTATGGTTTGGTTCACCAGAGGCCACGATATTAAAAAATACTGTTGATAGTATCGTTAATCTCCATAAGATCAATATCAAACGTTTTACAAAAAGGATCGTTTTAAATCATGTGTGACTAACACGCCCTTGAATTGCCCTTTACCCATACCATTAAAGGAATAGAAATGTAATTGACTTCATGTGTCTTTAATAGCGCCTTTTCTTCCTTAATTTCATAGTAGGTTATATAACGATTTGTTAAATTCAAATGAGTGTAAAACAAACTTGTGTCTAAATTCGGTTGGTCGAAATATCAAAGAGCTTAGGACTGACTTCAAGATTCTTGTAAATATGATTTGCACGTATACCTTGGAAATTGAGTTAAGTGTTCATATGCGTAACTAGAATCATGATTAAAATTTATACGCACTCAGAAGGCGACCTCCAAATAATATATTGGATAAAGAGATTTGTGGACTGTGGCAAAAAATGAATTTCCTCCGTCTACTACCTTAAAATTCTACGAATTGAGCGTTGCCAGTGAGCATCAAAACATCGTAACTACAAGCTGTAGTTTCGATGTTATGATCATTCATCAACGACATTTTTCGAAAGAGGATTTATTTCTATTACGCCCTTGCGTAATGATAGTTACGCCCATGATTGAAATATTGTCGTCTTATGATTGCTGCTTTTAAGTTACTAAGTCGATTATAAATGTATCCTAAAGTTAAGTGTCAAGAGAAATGAAGTTGACGATTTTTTCTATAAATAGAATTTTAAACTGAACTGCTTCAGTAAACAGTTGACTCGCAGTAGCAGCTGCTATAGTGGGATACATGATTGTATTATAAAATGGGTTTTCACTCTTGAACTAATTAAAGTGGAGAACGGACGGTTATAATAAAGTAGTGCAAGTGGTCGCATCCGGCGTATTATTTCTGCTAGTTAAAACCATAACATATTATTGAAACATATTGGACTAGGATAGTTTATGATAAAAGCTTAAGATTGTCATTCGTCTATATATTTTGAATAAACGTGTATTTTTTGTTTCGCTATTGACAATGAGTTATATGAAAGTGATTTGGATATTATTTAACGTTTTCGTCGTATCGGGTAAGTTCTTCTTTATTTTATTAAAAAAAAAACAAAACAAAAAAAACCCCGAACAATAGGAATTATCGACATCCCCTACTCAAAAACATCGTTTGAAAATGAAATACATGTATAAGAGATAATTCATATCTTCTCTGATACAACGTACATGTAGTTATTAGATTGTTCTTTCAAATTCATTGTTTTAACTTCAAATTTGAATAAAGATGGACAGGCTTACATGTAGTTCATACAGGAGTTAAATCAGTTCAATACGTCAGTGACGGATCCAGAGGGGGTTCGGGGGGTTCAATAGACCCAATCCGAAGCCCCGTTATTATCATTTTTTTAATGTATAATTTCAATATACATGTACCCCTCTGCTGTTTACGACATATCCTTGTGGTAAACAAAGCCGCAGTTTAGACAGAAAGTATAGACTAAGATCAGTCTGCACAGTTGTGCAGTCTGATCTTAGTATATAAATCCGCCTGCCTGGGAATAATCCTGAGGCAGTTGATATTCAAAAGAAAAATAATAACACGTGTATCCTGTGCGCAGGGCTGGTTGATTCATTTTTGCGAAATTCTGCGCAGACTAATCTGAGTCGATACGGCTTTTTTTCAGTCTGGTGAATGTTTTCAACATTTAATTCCCTTATTTTCAAGTATCGTAATAGTTTATTGAAGAATTATAGGCGGATTAAGAAGGGTTACGAAAACTGTTGATGTATCGATTACCTTTGATTGACCGACAGATCATGATTTATGATCAATAATCAAAATTGACCGTGATGTCCAAACGGTCAAGGGCTCAGTGTAAGTGATGTCAGAGGAAAGAGAGAGGGAGAGAGAAAGAGAGAGAGAGGGAGAGAGAAGAGGGAGGAGGAGAGAGAGAGAGAGAGAGGAGAGACAGACAAACAGATAGACAGAGACCGAGAGATAACAACAGACGTTTGACGATTTTTGTCAAAATAATAGACACGGTGCGTTAAGAAGTGAGATTATATGGGAACGAGTAAAGATATTGGTATGTTCAATTTGTAAAGGATGAAAAACGTAAGAACAGATAGATATGACATGTTGACGCGTTAATAGAGATTAACGTCACAGTAGTTTTGTCCAATACCGTGACGTTAAGAACAAGTCTTGATTTGCCACAAGCACATATAAACGTTTCCCTTTCAATACGTTTGACTTCCTTATTCTATTAATCTGAAATTTTCTAATTCAATATTACGAGAATACCCATTAAGCCTGACCAGGCTAGTTCCGGTCT
The DNA here is from genome assembly GCA_948146395.1 of Fragum whitleyi. Taxonomy (NCBI): domain Eukaryota; kingdom Metazoa; phylum Mollusca; class Bivalvia; order Cardiida; family Cardiidae; genus Fragum; species Fragum whitleyi. The sequence goes on along the minus strand of OX411548.1, from coordinate 17,048,646 downwards.
TTTCGCCGCACGTCTTAAAGTAGTGGACCCGTAATGGTTCCACAACGTTTTGGAAGTCATGAACTTTAAGTGTTAACCGAGGTTTCCTAATGGTTTCATTAGGAAACCTCGGTTGACATTGCCAAAGATCATAAGTTCTGAAATGTTGCGGAACTATTACGGAGGCCAACTGCCCTTACTCTATTGATAGATCGCTGATCACAGACATGAACAAACAACGAATCGTTAGAGGGATATTTAAATGTCGAAAATACAGCTTATTTAAGCCACATTTAAGACGTTTAAGTCCGCGCCCATTTACGAAATTATTTTAAGCAGAATTATGGAATATGGATAATATCTCGGAGTTCAACAGTCATCCCATTATTCAGGAGTGTTTTGATCGGCCAATCGAATTTTGATTGACAGCAGCGATCTGTGAATTCAACGGCCACTTTAACGCACTCGTTCTTTACTGCATGTCATATCATTACCAATGTAAAACGGTAGATTCGTGTTGAAGATTGTCTAAAACGTCCATCCAACTGCTATCTAATTTAAGTTGCAAAATCCCTAGCTTAGTATAACTTAAAAGTGAATAATGAAGGACGGGAAAAATAACAGGCATTTATCGTAAATGGCTACTCCCAAAATTAATTGATTTTTATAGACGACCGCTTAATAACCTCATGGCTAAAATGAAACATAATACATACGTCTTTGGTTATTTTCATTTTTTATGGGGAGAACAAGAATCTGTTTTTACATAAAACGGTTATTTATGCCCGCAAATTTGTGTTCAATTGACTATATGGTTGGTTTGATTTTAAAACCTCGAGATGTTTTAAGTTTTTTTCTAAAATGCACTCAACGCGTCATGTACGAGTATAGAGGAGGGCTAACACGTTCGCGAAACGTTTCAGAAATGTTATCCCCCCTTTTAAGTTGTACTCAAGTTTAAAGCGTGGGTCACATTTGAGCGTACGTGAGAATTCCAACAATTTGACATCTGCGTGAATTACGAACGTTTAGCAGCCCAGGCAGTTACTAAGTGTAAGTAGATGATTGCCTAACTGTCTACACATACTTTAAGGCTGTGGTCAGACTGTGCGGAGGTACAGACAGGCCAGAATAATTGCTTTGTACACTTTTGAAATTGTTGAAAATGTCACGCACAGGCTCATTTGTGATCGTTCGCAAACGTTCTTGCAGCCCGAACGTAACACGAACAATTCTTTACATACTACACAAAATAATGGTAACCGGACTTTCACGATCGTGTTGGTAGCGATGACCAGCATGTCACCATGTCGTAAAATGTCGTTGATGAATGATCATTACATCGTAACTACAGCTTGTCCAAGCTGTAGTTACGATGTTCTGATTATTCACCAACGCTCACATCGTAGAATTTTAAGGGAGCGAACGGAGGACATTCATCTTTTGTCACTGTCCACATACCGCCTTTCGCCTTCCTAACGCATATATATTTCAAAATTCTAGTTACGCCTATGCTTATGCATAAGTAAAGGGTATTTAGAATAAATATCTTCATTAAATAAAATACTTAATTCTATAATTAATAATTATTACTCATTGCACTACCATTAACATTAATTTTATTATGCTTTGTTCTCTGACTACTTTATGGATGTAAATTGAATTTGCTCCTTTAATATTTCTTTGTAAAAGAATTAAAGAGAAATCGTGACAAAAATAAGAGATAGTGCGTACGGCCTTACGTTGCGGGTTTGTTTTGCTTGTTTGAATGGGTTTTAACGCCGCTTTCGACAATTTTTCGGTTATATCGCGGTGGCTGGAGCATTTAACAATGGATTCCTGGTATTTCTTACAGCAGTACAACCATTACATGTTTTCCTAGCCTCCAGCTACTATTCAACATAGGTCTACGATTATCGACTCATTGTTGGAAGAAAAATAGTCGTGAAGAATGAGTGCCACCGTCGGGGCTCGAACCGGGATCTTTTGAATGTTGGGAGCAAAAACTTGGTAAAGAAGAAATGACATTTTTTTTAATCCATGAAATGAATATCTCAAAGTTAAAAGTTTGTTGATAATTTTTTCATCAAGAAACGTTTGAAAAATTGTATCCCGCTCTGCACGTTTATTTACATGCAAAGCGGGGTACAGTTTGTAAACGATTTTGTATTCGAAGGCAGTCTTCTTTTGACTGTTTGTTGATCGAGTTCAAAATTTTCTAAGTTTAACCCTTTGCTGTTTTATCCCTGCTTTTTACCTGCCTATGATTTTATGATTGAGAAATTATTGTGAAAAAAGAAGAAATTGCTTCTGACAAGCAAATTCTTCTTTCACACTATTTTCTACCCTATTGAATGGTTATTTTTCAAATTAAATCCACTTTAAATTTTCGTCTGCAAATCTTTGAATTTGGACAGGTCCAAAATTTTGTAAATCAGGAAAGGGTTAAGTATAGTAAGCAAGTCCTAGTTGGACATCATTCAAATGAATCCCACCCCGTTCACTGGGGCCCGTTTTACTAGACATCTTACGACCATTTTTTGCGTAAGTCAAAAATTAAAGATGCTTCTACAGTGGTTACTAAAAATGGAATTCTGCCATGCATTATCTCATTGGAATCGTCTTTTATTAAACATCTTACAACCATTTTTTGCGAGAGTCAAAAATTAAAGATGCTTCTACAGTGGTTACTAAAAATGGAATTCTGCCATGCATTATCTCATTAGAATCGTCTTTTGAAGACGATTCCAATGAGATATTGCAAGTCAGAATCTAACAATGGATGAAAAACCAGGTACGATTTATGATTTTGACTTACGATCATTTTTTTCGTAAGATGCCTAGTAAAACGGGCCCCTGGTCATTGAGGTCCAAATTATTGTCGTCTTACACAATTCAGAAAGAATCCGGGTCAGGTCGAGGTCTAGATAGGTTCATAGCAACAGTTAATGAAGGCCACTTGATTTCCTATTCAGCTTGTTTACTAGGGATTAAGGCCTTTTATGTTCCTTGAGTTGATAAAATGGCGTAAATTAGATACTGAAATGGAATTGGTATTTAGAAATATTGAAAGGCCAGTGATATTTTATGCCATAAGTCTTAAATCTGATATTCATTTCTTTTGATTTTCTTTCTTAACTCTCTCTCTCTCTCTCTCTCTCTCTCTCTCCCTCTCTCACCATCTCTCTCTCTCTCTCTCCCTCTCTCACCATCTCTATCTCTCTCTCTCTCTATCTCTCTCTCTCTCTCTTTCACTCGCTCTCTCTGGGTCCCTCTCTCTGGGTCCCTCTCTCTCTCCCTCTCTCTCTCTCTCTCTCTCTCTCTCACACACACCGTCTCTCTCCGTCTCTCTTAATGAAGACTGATCAAAGTCAAGTTCATTTAACGTCACCCCGTCTAACGCAATACGATTCTAATGAGCACTCTAAAATTGGATATGAGGTCAAATGATCGTGTTGGGTGACAAAAATGTCGAATAGATCTTAAGCTTTAATACATTCAATCAAATTTTATACTTTGAAATAGAAATCGGGCTAAGAATTAATGTCGGCAGAGAAAAAATACCTCAAAATTTAGTTAGTTTACGAGGCGGAATTTTTTGCGATCGATCATTTTACGTTGACATTATACATCACCCTCCTACACCGAACCTCCAAGGGCAAACAGGCGTTGTAACATTCCGACCATAGTTAAATGGTAGGTGTCGAAAGGTCTTTATTCTCACCATGTAGTTTTTGTGGATAAAAACATATGTGTGACCCGTAAGACGGAACGTGACCGTCTCGGTAGTGAATAAAGTGTCGACTCTAGTCAGGCTGCGCGGAATGCGCAGTCTGACTAATGTCGAAACTTTTCACTCTTTGCTCGTTTTTGAATCTAGAATGACCATTCTTCGTTCCTGTTTAAGAGTTTTTGAATTGCGACCTACGGTTGACCTCTATTGGAGCCAATTTCTTTAAAAAAAATATTGTGTTCCAAAACGGTTCTTTTTCATGACGGGGTCATTATATAGGCCGCTACATATATTCTCATAAACTTATTTCATCATGAGTTAATATCAAGATGATCGATATTTCCGAAACCGTTTCCTTAGGGCTGATTTCAGAATAAAAACAAATGATTTTTACCACTTTATTGTGGGCTATTTGTTGTTGGTTCTCATTGAATGTCACCAATGGGTTGATAATCGTAGACCTATGTGAGATGGTAGCTGGAGGCTAGGAAAGGATGTGGTGGTTGTACTGGTGAGAGAAATACCAGGAAACCATTGTTAGGTGATCCAGCCGCCGCGATATAACTGAAATAATGTTGAAAGCGGCGTTAAGCTCAATTCAATCAATCAATCAATCAATCAATCTCATTGAATGATAATAATAATAATTTCTTTATTTAAAGAAGGTATCTCATTAAGCTGACATCATCATACAAGCATTAGTCTTAAATAATGAAACACTTATTAACAATGAGACCTTCTTAACAGAAGAAAAATAACAAGATGATGTTTATGATGATAAACAATCACCATCCTATTAAGTTAGTGACCAACTACATAGGGCTATTATGAAGATATTACCATTTCTGTATGATGTGCGGCCATTCTTTTACCGACTTACCAGGCTGGATGATTATAGTGTCACACCTTAGGCGTTAACATGGTGACCATTTGACCAGTATTGGGTTACCAATTATAATAATAAAACGGTCAGGTGATTATTACCATAACAATAAAAAGGTGGTAGATAAAAACTTAACCATCTCTAATGAACAATTTGAACAAAAAACGATATGTATTACCCTCACTTTGTTGAAATATATGCAATTTTTCTATTTTTGTGTGTTCAGGGAACAATCACACACTTTAAAATCAACACCAGCAAATGAAATCGTAGAATAATTTGATCGGTTTAATTCAATGTTAACTGTCTTGGCCGCTTTCGAAATGTTTTCTAAAGATTTTGGAGACGGTTTTTGAATGGTCTCAGTGAGTGTTGGGAATGAATGAATGGAGCGCTGGATGAGCGATTTAGAATGGTATTGGTCGGAATGAATGTCAATGTCACGAAGTTTTTAACTGTAGATCTTTGTATGTCTTATTTAGGCAGTGTGCAATTATACATGCATTACCATGAGGGTATCAAGTCGGAATATTATTCTGGCCTGCGTAATTGATATATACTTAGAATAATGCCGTTTTCGTAGAATTTCTGTAGAAACAGTCATTTGAAATTCAGATTTCCACAGACGTTATTAATAAGCAGTTGAAATGCCATAAAATTTGCACATATTCAAATAAGATAGCTAACAACTATCCCTTGTTCTTTAAGCGTGGAGACCAGCGTTCATGATGAAAAAAAAAACAAACGTTTATGAACGTTTTAAAAATATAAACAGCTTTGCACGTAAAAACAGCGGATTCATACCATTTCTCAAACGTTTCGCTAACGTTTTCATCTTGAAATGAGAGAAGATTTTGGATTTCCTCTCGCCGACGGTGACACCGACTGATCTTGGCTTTATAGGTTATAAAAGGTCAAAGGTTCTATTTCCGACCGCGAACACCACATGTTACAACGTAAACAGTTAACAACATCGTGGAATCGTCAAGGTGAATGATTTTTGAATGAAATTGAATGAATATGTGGAGCGAGTTTTGAGTAAAGTTCAAGGGAGATAATACATTATCGATAATTTCGTCCGAAATCATCGATAATTTCGTCCGAAATTAGCGATGATTTATTACCTCCCTTTAAAAGAAACTCCGTTTTTTCCAATTTTTGTGTCTTCACTTCCCAAGCAGACGTCCTAAATTTCACACCAGCCGATAAAATAATTGTGGAATAATTTGATCGATTTGAAAGGAATGTTGAATGTTTTGAACAATTTTGAATCTTTTTAGAAAGTTTACGGAGCGAAATCAAATGGTTTTAATGAGTTTTTAGAATTCATAAATGGAGCGTTGAGCGAGCGACTTAGAATGATTTTGAATGGGATGAGTGTCAATTTCAGGATGTTATTAATTTAAAATAAACTGTACGTCCAATCAGAAAGTTTGTCGAGCAGGCCGGCGTTATGGGGTTTGAACAGGGGAGAACGACCGCTGATGGTCTATCCCAACGTTATAACAACATTGTAATGCATGTGCGTGTATTTTTCAATATTTTCACATGCGCGTTAGAAGCATGGATACTCGGATTAGCCTTTGAATCCGCTCATAGGGGTCCTTACTAAGGGTTTGGGAGTCTTAGCTTTAAAAGTAGAATATTTGTTTTAAGCTATCTTCATGTTCTTATGTAAATAGTGAAGTATTCTCTGCATTCAAGCTACACAAAGTATTAGATTTAAATGTTCCTTTTTTGGGATCAACTTCAGGGAAGAATTAAAGAATGTTTTAAACAGTCGCACCTACAAAACCTAATCGCACTCAAGTTAAACTCTGCTTTCCGCAATTCAAGAGCGTGATTATGTTTTTCGTTTCATACATCTATTAATAAAAAAAGCAATCTACTGCTCATTTCTTAAAATAGTTGTAGTCGGAAAACAGAGATGAGCCCGATGAAATGTTATATTGAAAACAAAAATATCCGTCTATAACATGTATTTTAAATGTATGTAGTGATGACTCAAACGTCACACGTAATTAATTTTTAATATTTACATATTGCTTGGCGACATGCTTTTGACATTTCCGTTTAAAAATAGATTAAATAAATAAATAAACATTTTAGGGTATTCATGTACTTGTATCGAATGCTTTAAGTAGAAATCAGCTTTGCGTTCAGGATGACAAAACGGTGTCAACTGTTTGTAAATTATACCAGCTTTGCACACAAGGGCACGTGCAAAGCGGGATATAATTTGCGGACACTTTGCACCGTTTTGTCATCTTGAACGCAGGGCTGGCCCCATCCTTCAGCAATAGACAGGTATGATAACTCTGATCATTTAACTGGTTTCTGTTACCTCGGACTTAAGATCTTGATACTTGGTCAAAATGTTTGTCTAGTCAATCGAAAATGGGAGTGTCCATTGGAAAACATTGGAGTTCGAGGGGGGCTTAAGGTAGCAATGGACACATGGCGTCATTTTTTTCCGCCCAGTGAATTTTCTTCTAGCTCACATATGTTGTAGATTAATATTCTGTAGTCACTATATCAAAATTTGAAGGTACCTTTCCATGCTCGTTTTCATGCTAGAGTTATCTGCCCTTGGGTGGTATTGGCCATTTTTCAGTAAAACGGTTATATTCGTTTTATGTCTAGTATAAACCCAGTACCAGCTTATAGCTATGAAACACATACATTTTGATAGACCATATACATGTACACAATGGAAGTTGCCAATAAAATCTCTCTTTGATCATATGTATTTGCACTTTTTGCCTTCAAAAGTTAAAAATGCACTATTTTTTTTGTAATTTTGCGGGGTAAAAATGCAACAAAGATTATTTTGTGAAGAAATTACCCTATGAATTTTTCTTATTTTCCGATATGTTTAAAACCCATATTTTTCCTTTATTTGTTAAAAAAAATCAGCATACGTTTCCATGCAAATAAGAAAGTTTTCGTTATTTTACAGTGACCCCTCCTGATTAAATGACGCTTTTAACACATTTTAATTGTTTCATTTAATGATCCAGTCATTCAATTGATATCAAATGTTGAAAGGAAGCTAAGTTATGAAATTTTACCATCATTATTCTACGTTATTTTCATAAGCAGAATCTTACGAAAACCGGTCTTTTTAAATAACGCGCAAAAAGAGCCGTAAAATAAACGAAAACCCACTTCCGGTTTATAGAGTCGGGAGGCCTCTGTCCATTGCCACCTTAATGACAATTTCAGTGTTTACTTTTTAGAGAAAATGTGATTATTATTATTATTATTATTATTATTATTATTATTATTATTATTATTATTATTATTATTATTGTCGATTTTTACTGATCATACTTTTATCGAAGTGTATGTGTGTGAATTAGTCGCTCGACCGTTTGATCTAGTTAGCCATGACTTCTTCAAATTATAATGGTCGGCGTACGTATTAACTCAAATATTTCATATAAGATTTGGTCTGGTATTTTGTGGACAATCTAGCTATAATCTGTTGTAAAAAGATTAGGTGGGTGGATATTGTTGGTAAAGATGACGTAATAGTTCTTCAAACATATTGAAATATGATAACTTAAGTGAAGTGAGGATTATTTTTAAAGTAAATAGATGACACCCAGATCAAACCACTGTGTTTGGACATTGTGCGTGATATTGCCAACAATTTCATTTGAGACCCGTCACACGAAAAGGGACCATATGGGAATTCTGTAAAATCAATATTTGAAAAAGAGATTTGTTCTAGTGCAGGCAAACCAGAGGTCGTAATTCAAAGTAATTAAAAAATTCTTTCAAAGAAACGTAGATTGATCATTTTAGTTTCAGAAAATAAGCAAAAAGCGAAAAAGTTTCGACTCTAGTCAGTCTGCGCAGACCGCGCAGTTTGACTAGGGTCGACATTTTACGCACTACCAAGATGGTCCCTTTTCGGAAGACGGGTCACATTTATGCATTACATCAAGGCTGGGATCGGTCTATACATCCAATTATTTTGGAACTCCTACACTCACTAGACATATAAGAAATGTTAACTCTCTTTTCACGTGTACTCAATGAAGAGGGTACTGGTTCAAGTAGAGGTAAACCGGTCGCATTTTAAACGTTCTTTAGAGATGAAAAAATATTTGTTGATGTCATGGAGCTATGTAACTTAAAACATAATGACACTCTATGAATACTCGAAGCGGATTCATACATGCATGTGACTAGATTTTTAGTTTCATACCTCCATGAAATCACCAAATATTCTCGACATCTCTTATAATTTGATTTTGTGATGCAAACAACTTAAGAATTATTCAAGATGTACTAGATTTCTCAACGGACTACTTTGCGCGGAAGCTTACAAAATAGCTGCGTACATAAAATTATTTTCATTCAGAAACAAAATCAATTTTTCATCTAACCAGAAACCACAAATGTTGGTGGAAACAAAGAAAGTTAGAATATTGTAATAGCCAGAACTGTCAAAACGTATGTACTATCCGGATATAGGTGCACTTGAACGCCTGTCAAGCTGATTTATTAGGAAATCGGGCTTCCCTGTACTTATCCGGGCATGGAAAGATAGATTATTACGTAAACTCACGATGCAGCATAGTTTTTAGTGATGTCAAATCGTAATTTGGTCGCTATTACGATCGCCAGCATTTTGGTAGTTCGGATATGTTTTCGTCTTTCTCTCGGTCGACTTCTGGATAGAACGCCGAGTAAGAATATATCGGATTTTTGTTATTATCCATAATTTCCCTTGCTGCCGCGGCGGCGATGCTAATATCTGGGTTGATTATTAATTTTATACATAATTTGTATTGTTCTCGAGTTATTTTCCAGTCGAAAATTCAATGCTGGCAAAAACTACTTTCTCGCGCGTAATGCTGCCGAGGTCAGCATTATGCTGGATTTGATTTTTCATGTATTTTAATCGTTTACTCCCACATAAATTGTGTACGAACATGAATGGGAATATCTGGAGATTGTGTTACGGCACTTTTCTAGATTATTCATTGGAAACGTTTTATGTAATTAGCCTGTGTTGTTGGTTTTGACCGAATCACTCGTCCAGCAATCCAGCCGAGACCGAACCGTGGATTCTGATTGGCTGAAACGTTCGCCAGCATCCACTCGCCTATAAATAGACGGTGCGTTCGTGGGTCTGCATCATTTGCTCAGACGGCTTCAACATGATGACAACAAATAGACCAGCAAATTAGAAACAACAAAGACTTAGATCAGCATCAACTTTATTAGAACACAACATGATAAGAAGAAGCCGTCTATTCAACGAGCAACTGATCACCTCTCCTCAACACAACATCTAGTCACTGGTCCTTTCTCTCTCTCTCTCTTTCCCACACTTTGTTTCTTGAAATGTCGTAGCTAGACTATAGGTTTTAAGGTATAAGACGAATGATATTTTCAATGTTAAGAAATGGAAATTTGTTAGGCATTTGAGCCACTGGAAGAGTATAAGAATAAACTAAATCATTTTTATTTATAGAAACGTTTTGAGTTTTGTCATTCTTTATAACTACAGCCCCTAAGACAACCCATTTTATTAACCCCCCTTCATGTTGTAAGTGGCCAGCCAATATTCAACCCAGCTATCCTGCATCGACCATCAGACTTAGAGACCAGCCAACATAGAGTTTGAGATAGAATTGAGGGCTGGCTGCTTACAATTTTTGGTGTCAGAAGTAAGGATTAGGAATTGCCAAAACTAATCAATCGGATCAGCCTGATTTAATTCTTTTCATTGGTAGGAATTGATCCTCAACTGTTTTAATAGGAATATAGATCTACACATGTAATTTGTTAGTTATTTGATAAGATATTCATTTGTTTATTTCTCTTTCATAATGGCCTCACCAGACCCTGAAACTTCTTTTGATCAGCCATCATCACTCAACAATGAGGAAGAGAGTCAACATAGTGACTTAGAAAGAGAGATTGCTGACATCTCTCCTCATAGTTCAGCAAGTTTTCATTCTAATGATAATGAGGACTCTAGATTAGTAAGATTTAGAGATTCAATAGAGAACAACTCACAACAATTTCATTTTAATAATGAGATTCAACATGAGAATACAACTCATCAGCAAAGTAACAACTGTCACAACACTTGTTTTCAGGGTAGTTCACATAACAATTATTTTTGCAGCAATAATTATGATAGAGGTAATAGAAGCATAATTGGACACGACAATAGCCATATTTCATCATTTAGCCCTTATCAGTCAGCTATTATGAAGCCTGATACATTTGATGGCACTACTTGTTTTAAACAATACTTGCCACATTTTGAGGATTGTGCTGAATTGTCACAATGGGATTTGGGAACAAAAGTTCTTTATTTGGCACTAAGTTTAAGGGGATCAGCACGAATCTTCTACATGAATCTGTGTAGAATAGAATGTCGTAACTACAGAATACTAGTCAAAAGACTGTCTGATAGGTTTGGCTATAGTAGTAAACAACAGTGCCTTTGGTTGAATAAACTAGAAAATAGGTGTAGAATGAAAGGTGAAAGTATTGCTTCTTTAGCAGATGATCTTCTTCATCTCTCACGAAGAGCTTTTTCAGATCTAGATCAGCATGCACAAGAACGTCTAGCCTTGAATCAGCTCTATAGGTTGATTTCCACTGAAATGAAATGTAGATGCATGGATAATAATTGCTCTACTGTTAATGAGGCAGTATCAGTAATTGAAAGATATGAGTCGATTTTAGGTGACTCATGTTCTACAATAAGATCAACTTATCTAGGTGCAGAATCAGATCAGCCATCAGATCTTAGTTCTACATTGAAGAGAATTGAAGCTAGATTAAGTAAAATTGAAGCAATAAATTCAAAGAAAAACTTCAAAAGGAAAGAACCTAAGACATGCTTTGGGTGTAATTCGCTTGAGCACCTGTGGTCATCATGTCCACTTAATACGAATCAAAGCAAGAAATATCCATATAGTGGTAGTACTTCAAATTTTAGGTCTTGTGATTCTTCAGATCAACAAGACAGAAATCTACAATCTACTTACAATAATGGAAACTAGGGATCTTCCGGTGAGAAGGTCAGTTTAGTTTCGTCTTGTTTCATTTTTTTAATTTGTCAACTCAGCATGTGATAGAGCAAACTTCTCAACAGAGAACTTCAGAATTTTGCCTGAACTTTCATCTAAAGATGATCAGCATCTGAAATGGAATATATTGATTTAGGAGAATCATGTTTGTTACATTTAGATGAAGAAGTGAGCAGTATTTTTATTTTATTATTATATTTTAATTTAAAGCATTTTGAGAGATGAGACTGTTCAGAGAGGTAGGTGTTAGAAGTCAAGCATAGTGATCAGAAAAGCGTACGTACGACCATTAGGGATGCATCCGAGGTAATGAGGGAGGAATTGATCACCCACCCGCGATTTACCTCACTTTGGTCAATGTTGTAGGGTCACTAGAAGAGGCTTGGGCTTATGAGAACATCTATAGAACAGTATTACCTGCTACTTCTAACATGAGACTGCAACATACATGAAGTGCAGCATATAGGAGGTATGCAATTGAGGCACTAAGATAGAGACAACTCAACATATTCAGCATTTCAGCAGGTTTCAGTAAAAGATTTTGATCTTCAACGGGAAGATTTCATCTGAAACAGTGAGATAGACTGTTTGAGATTTCCCTAACCAGTATGTGAAGTGATAAAGTGTGTGATGGACTGCCATACCATTTATCACTTGGACACACCATTGATTCCTGTCAGTAACCCAGATGAATGATGACCAACTCACATTTAACCTGTGACGATGTACCAGTTCCTTCCCTTCCAGTTCCACTCCTGTGTTCCGGAAAGATGTACAGATTCTGAAATTAATGTGTAGATAGTGTATAGGACTTGTGAGGTGTGATAGTACATAAACTGATGTTTTTCTTTATAAGCAAACTTTAAACTGTGAAATTCTCAAGTGTTTCCAGTAATGTCTGTTAAGTTACTTATACATAGTTTAAGTGATAGGTAATGTGCAAAGTGATCACTAGAGGTAATTTGGACTTTCCTAGGACCTAGACATTTAGTGAAATTTGAAACATTTACTTTAATCATATAATTATTTCATGTTTAAAGATACTAGTCAAAGGTAAGCCATGTACTTACCACATCTTTGTTGTATAAACTTCGGGAGAAGTTTGCAATTTAAGGTGGGGGAAGTGTAATAGCCAGAACTGTCAAAACGTATGTACTATCCGGATATAGGTGCACTTGAACGCCTGTCAAGCTGATTTATTAGGAAATCGGGCTTCCCTGTACTTATCCGGGCATGGAAAGATAGATTATTACGTAAACTCACGATGCAGCATAGTTTTTAGTGATGTCAAATCGTAATTTGGTCGCTATTACGATCGCCAGCATTTTGGTAGTTCGGATATGTTTTCGTCTTTCTCCCGGTCGACTTCCGGATAGAACGCCGAGTAAGAATATATCGGATTTTTGTTATTATCCATAATTTCCCTTGCTGCCGCGGCGGCGATGCTAATATCTGGGTTGATTATTAATTTTATACATAATTTGTATTGTTCTCGAGTTATTTTCCAGTCGAAAATTCAATGCTGGCAAAAACTACTTTCTCGCGCGTAATGCTGCCGAGGTCAGCATTATGCTGGATTTGATTTTTCATGTATTTTAATCGTTTACTCCCACATAAATTGTGTACGAACATGAATGGGAATATCTGGAGATTGTGTTACGGCACTTTTCTAGATTATTCATTGGAAACGTTTTATGTAATTAGCCTGTGTTGTAGGTTTTGACCGAATCACTCGTCCAGCAATCCAGCCGAGACCGAACCGTGGATTCTGATTGGCTGAAACGTTCGCCAGCATCCACTCGCCTATAAATAGACGGTGCGTTCGTGGGTCTGCATCAGTTGCTCAGACGGCTTCAACATGATGACAACAAATAGACCAGCAAATTAGAAACAACAAAGACTTAGATCAGCATCAACTTTATTAGAACACAACATGATAAGAAGAAGCCGTCTATTCAACGAGCAACTGATCACCTCTCCTCAACACAACATCTAGTCACTGGTCATCTCTCTTTCTCTCTCCCCCACACTTTGTTTCTTGAAATGTCGTAGCTAGACTATAGGTTTTAAGGTATAAGACGAATGATATTTTCAATGTTAAGAAATGGAAATTTGTTAGGCATTTGAGCCACTGGAAGAGTATAAGAATAAACTAAATCATTTTTATTTATAGAAACGTTTTGAGTTTTGTCATTCTTTATAACTACAGCCCCTAAGACAACCCATTTCATTAACCCCCCTTCATGTTGTAAGTGGCCAGCCAATATTCAACCCAGCTATCCTGCATCGACCATCAGACTTAGAGACCAGCCAACATAGAGTTTGAGATAGAATTGAGGGCTGGCTGCTTACAATATTAAAAAGAACATTTAATACGTTATATTTTTTCAAACAAAGAGCCCAGTGCGAAATGTTTCGACCCCTAGCCTGGGATCGACACACATTTACAATACTTGAATGGGAAATATGTGAAAAAAATGGGAACAAAGAACGAAGTTAAAAAAGGAAAAATCTTTTCTTTGTTGATCCTTCGACACGAACCATCACTTATTAGATTTATTAGACTTTTTAATGAACAAACAGATAAAAAACTAGAAATTAAAATGGTCACTGAAAGAAAGGAAATGCGTTGTTTAAATGAATGTTTTTATATAGGTATTAGATCTGTTATACTTCCGCAAAATTTCGGAACTCATGATCTTTAACCATGATAACCGAGGTTTCCTAATAATTTCATTAGGAAACCTCGATTAACATTGTGAAAGATCCTACGTTCCGAGATGTTGCGGGACTATTACGGGTCCACTACCTTAAAGTATAATTTTTCATTATAAAATTTGAAGAAAGCTCACTTATCTATTGTCGAAACAATTTAAATACTTGAGGCGGTTCCAGATTCCAACCTTTCAAGTAGGAGTCATTCATACATCATTGTTTTAATGTTTTACACGAATCCTTTCTGAAACAGACTGATTATATCGGTACTTTCAATGAAAACTTTTACTCGAAGAGTCTCTTTAGAATCATGAAATAATGAATAGCCCCTCTCTACCAGGAAAGAAGGAAACGAAGAGAACGAGAGAGAGAGAGAGAGAGAGAGAGAGAGAGAGAGAGAGAGAGAGAGAGAGAGAGAGAGAGAGAGAGAGAGAGAGAGAGAGAGAGAGAGAGAGAGAGAGAGAGACGTTGGGCAGACTGTTATTGTCCATCGGGGAATCGATTCGATACTAGTCTAGCATTCTACCAGTTTTGGGTAGGGAAATAAAGGTGTCGACACCAAAAGCACTACCCAGATGGTCCTTTTCGCGTGACGGGACACATATGCATGAGGAAAAACAACATCTTTATTTCTTTTCAACGTCTATCGTTGCCTGTTTATTTTTTCTTAACAAAGGTAATGACTTGTTCCATCGGCACAGGGGATCTACTTCTACTACTGCGACGAAGTCAATCTTTTTCCTCTTCTCTCCTTTTTAAAACGTTTAATGATTTACTCCATTGAGGTGAAGCATAAGGAAACTCCTTGAGATCTTATAAAAACGACGGTTCAAGGATCCATTACACATTGTCATGCAACTCAACAATGCTTATAGACCTCATTATCCTTGAATGTTTCTCTATCATGACCTGGGTTCAAAAACGATTTGTCATTTTTTTCTTAGACGACGAGAAAAACTGAAAGGCACAAACTGTTTGCAAATTATTTCCCGCTTTGCACGCGTTGCGTGCAAAGCTGGGTATAATTTGCAAACACTTTGAACGGTTTTGTCATCCTGAAAAGCAGGACTGGTTGACCTCTGTTATATCACACGCAACGAATTTCAAATATTCCTGGTCAAATATATAATTTTGAATATTAAGATATGCCGGGGCTGTTTAATGCGTGACACTAAAAAGTCGTTATAATAGCGATAATTTGCTGAAGTAATGACGTTCTTTAATTGTCACGAAATTTAAGATATTTTGCTTTAATGTCAATCGACATTACATGATTGGTCAAGATTAATTTTGTTGTTTCACGTTTCACATCATGAATCCAATTTTCGATCCCAACCCTGGTAAAAAAACCCTAGAGTTTCAGACTTGCCCCGCTTCCAGGATTGAAACGTTCATGACTTGTTTGACAAATATTATTCCGCTTTGCACGTGTTACATTAGACTGGTGACAGTCTCTTAAAAAGAGGTATATATGAAAAAAAGAAAGATAGAAATAATGTTTCATGCCTATAAGCCTGATTTAAGCCAGAGTTTCAGATAAAGGAAAATTAACTCGATATATATGTGTGGTTTGTTTGTGGTTTAAAGTGGTTATGCACCTTGTTTACTTATAAATCTAAACTCTGGGACTGAATGCCAGTCTAGTGTTACATCGTAAAAATGGGGTACAATTTTCAAGCGATCGCAAACGTTTTTACATCCTGAACGCAGGGTAGTGGAAACCGGATAAGTCGCAAGTATAACACACTAACTATATAAAGCTAACCAGCGGCAAAATGTCCCTGGGAGACCAAAACCTTGTAACTACAATCTGAATTGGCTAGATAGAGGGTTTGTCTCCCGCCCGGATGAAAAGTGGTCCAGAGAACATAATAAAAGACATTTTGTTTACTCAGCATCTGATAACTATCTTTAAACAAATACAGCTGTCGTCCTAATGAAAAAGTGAACTCTACATAACTAATGTTGACTCGAGAAATGATTACTTAAATTCTTTCATTGTATCTAACTATAGTACGTGCCTTTCTCTGGAATTTCGGCGTTGATTAAGTTATCAAGTCAGGAAATCCGAAAAAATCCAAAGTTTTATTTGATCAGTTGGCTAGTGAAATGTTGCAAATACTAGTTTTAGTTACAAAAGTTTGTTCAATCATTTGGGAACATCATAAGAATATCAATTTCAATATTGGAACCACTGGGAAAAAATCTCGATCCGCTAAAGAACACTTACTAACATTGTGCAATTGACACTTACCTAGATTTAAACTGGTGTTGAGTTTAAACCATCTGCTTGATCCATGAAGACAAACAGAAATGTACGTAAATAGATTGATTTAAAGGGAGTTACTAGAATTTCAATCTGAACGAAATAAGCGACATTATATTACCCCCCCCCCCCCTTTTTTTATTAACATCCAAAACTCACACCGCACACTCATTCAATTTAATTCAGAAATCATTTCATAATCACCCACCTTGTCAATTCATGATGTTTTCAACTGCGTAAATGTTACATATGAATATCTCCCGTGCAATAGAAACCGCGATTTCGACAACCATAGAGGAAAACTTTTGAATCTCGCTTCTCCGGATCTGCAATTCGATCTTTTAATCCAATGTCTATTTTTCATCGCACTGCATTTGGAATATTGAACATATGATATAATAGGATAAAATCAGCGTACCAGGTGCCCGTTTTACTAAACTTCTTACGATTATTTTTTGCGTAAGTCAAAAATTAAAGTTGGTTCTAAATTAGTAACTAAATATGGATGTGTGCCATGCATCATCTCCCTGGAATCGTCTTTTAAAGACGATTCCGATGAGATATTGCAAGGCAGAATCTAACAATTAATGAAAACACCAGGTACGATTTGTGATTTTGACTTACGATCATTTTTTTCGTAAGAAGTTTAGTAAAACGGACCCCAGGTCCCTATGTGACAAGCAATTTTCAAATTATTTGTCAATGAAGCGACCAGACTAACCTTTCAAAGATTTATTACAGCGTGTTCGCGCTTTGGATAATCCGGTTCAGTTGACCTGAAACTAAATGTGATTTGACCCTTATATCAATATTTGACAAGAATTAACCAGCGTCAGCTACTTTCCTAAATATCATGAACCCATGGTCGCTTGTTATGTATTTAGACTTTTAATTCCATGATGATTTTTATACAGCTTGTCTCAGGGCCAGAGCAAAACTTTAGTAAGAGACTATACTTACAGGCACTCATAACAGTTTTGCTCCGACCCTTCCATCTCTCAGACACCCAATTCGTTAGATCGATGCATTTCGTGAATTTTGATCGCCCTGTCAAAGGAAACATTATTATGTGACAAGTAAGGTGTAGGAACACGCTGATTTATGGCTGAACATGAAAACTATTTTACTGTCTACCGTCCCACGTAATGCGACACTATCGGTATTATATTTATTGATTTGCATCGAGATTTTGTCATCTGGTATCTGGGGATGAAAACATGCATTTTATTGAGCTATTACGTAATGCTTTTTTATATGCAAATATACTTACTTGCGAAGGAAACTAGGCTCTATTTGATACGCGTTTTATACGCCCGTCGAAAGACGGAACATAGTTCATGTGATCACCCTCGGCGTCCGTGCGTCTGGCGTACAGGCGGGCGGCGTCCACTTCTTTGTCCAGAGAAAACTCTGTCATTTTATGTTCTATTGAATTGGAACTTGGCAGTTATGTTCCTCTCATTATAAAGGAGTGCAATGAGCAAGAACCACAACTCTACCTAAATTATTAAGGTATTTCCTTTTTCTGTTTTCATACATCGAGATCTAGCAGTGAAACGGGCGTATCTTGTGACAGTTTGCCACCTTGTCACAAACTTTAATGCGTTCTTGAAGACCCAGTGATACTGGACTAAAAAGTGAACAATTTAGCTATCTTGTTACTGCATTTGAGCATGTGCGAGACATTTCCGACAATTTCAAATATGCGCAAAGTAAAGCCTCTGGCCAGTTTGTGCAGCCGCACAGTCTGGCCAGTCTTCATTTTGCGCTTTATAGAGAGATGAGATCTTTACCCCTATTCAGATGGGCATGGAATAAACAAATCGCATTGTGTGTTTGTCTAGGTTCATCATACGCACATGAAATTGTTGTAAATGCCATGCACATGTTTTGAGGGTACTACGTGTCAAGCTCAGCTGAGTATATCGTGCCCAAGGTGAGGTTTTGTGGGCGTTTTTTATAACTGTTGTCTATCGTGCTTCGTCAACGATTACTTTGTTAGCACTGTATGGGCCACAGTTAATCATCAATCGTCATGAAACTTGCTCAGAATGTTTGTCTCGTCATATCCACCAGAAAACACGAGATATTTGGGGTTTTATAATACAACCCTTGTTAGCACCCTAGATTTAACAATCGAAACTCAATCTTAATGGTACTTTGCCAGAGTGTTTGTTTGACCAATGGGATGAAACCTGTCGAAAATGTTTTCAGTGTCAATTTGCCAAACACTTCAAGAAAAGTTTTATACAAACGAGATGTCCTTGTATAGAAGGATATTTTATAAATGATATTTGGAGGAAAAATCCGTGTATAAATTTCTTCGAATGCGACACTTTATGCCCACTTTTCTTGAAGTGTTTGGCAAATTGACACTGAAAATATCAAATTTGATAAAGAAAATAAAGATAGTTGGTTTCGGACGGTAACAATTTTGGATGAAAATATTTTGTGTTTTTTTACACTTTTGGCCGAAATTGCTTTGTTATATACTTTAAACATTATTTTCTTTATAAAAACAGGTCTATTATTGGAAATTCAAAAAGGCGTTTCCACCTCTTTGTCTTTTATGGAAGATAATAAGAGAAACAATGAAAAGATGCTTGTGCTTATGTTTTTGAAGCCTTTTCCCCAGGGGATGTCAAAATGTCGGATTGTGTTGGATGGGTTAAGCCCTGTACAAACAAAAAAGCAATGTATAGCCGATTCCAAGTATTCACAATATAGATTGACCCATTATGCATGAATAAATATATTTCGACTTTGATTTGAATTTCTTTCTTAAACAATGACTAACCTTCAGTTTCGAGCAAAGTTGAATGAAATGACACACGCAAGGCAGACTTTCAAATGGAGGCAATCATAAAATCAGGATATTTTTTGGTCTGAAGTGGATCCAATATTCACATAATACCAACTGCAAACACGACCATCTTGAGCACTTCCTCTTCTGCTATACGAAACAATTTACCTCATTAACTAGTTAAAGAGACTTTACTGGTTAATATAGACATGTGACAATAGACAATTTCAAGTCGGTGAACAAAGATCAATTCTACATTGAAAATGATAGGAGATAACGGTTTCTCAAACCTCACTCTTGCTTGCGGATCTATACATGTATAACTGACACGAAGACGAAAGATAGTTGAAATCTTTTTCTCATTTTGCAAAAGCAAATGATTAAGTAGCATCCGTTTCTGTATAGAATGATGCACGTGTTCAACTACTAGTTTTGATACAAAAGCGCGTGGTTTTGGAGACTGTACTGAATGGTTATCAAATTTACTCTCAACGACTATCTACCACGCGTTCAGGATGACAAAACGGTGCAAATAGTTTGCCAATTTGACCCCGCTTTGCACGCTTTGAAATTGGGTCAAGTGGGGTCATAAACTAGGTCACGGGGTCAAATCAAAGAAAAACCTTGTATGCACTCTAGATGTCACATTTTTTGCCCAATCAACCTTAAATTTGGTCATGATTGTCTTGATAAAATCTCTGACAACAAGGTCACAGGGTCAAATCTTAGAAAACCTTGTATGGACTCTAGAAGTCACACGTTCTTGCATGATCAACCTGGAATTTGGTCAGAATGATTGCTTTTAGAAACACTCGGACAAGTTTAAAATTGGGTCAAGTGGGTTCAAAAACTAGGATACAGGGTCAAATCTTAAAAAAACCTTGTATGCACTATAGAGGTCACATTTTTTGCCCGATCAACTTGGAATTTGGTCAGAATGATTGTCATGGTTAAATTTATGACACGTTTAAAATTTGTTCAAGTGGGGTCAAAAACTAGGTCACAAGGTCAAATCTAAGAAAAACCTTTTATGGTTCTAGGGGTCACATTTTTTGCCCGATCAACACGGAATTTGGTCAGAATGATTGTCTTGGTAAAATATCGGACAATCTTAAAATTGGGTCAAGTGAGTTAAAAACTAGGAAACGGGGTCGAATCTTGGAAAAAAAACTTGTACGCGCTCTGAAAGTCAGATTTTCTGGCTGGAAACCTTTCAAAGAGTTTTGGACAGTTCACTCAGGTGAGCGCTAAAGGGCCACTATGGTCCTCTTGTTTACAAAAGGCATATTCTTGTTTGAAATGACTGACCAGGACAACAACTTACTATATTCGTTAAAATCGAAAGTATTCATTCTTCCCCGAGAAAGTGGCGATGAAAACAGGAAAATATAGGCGTTGTTTTCTAGGGAGATATTTCAAGTTTCTCTTGTTTATAATGAGGATTATGAACAGCTGTTTGCATGTACAGATAATCATCTAGACTATTTTAATGACATTCTCTTAGTCTTCAAGTGCGTGTGAAACATGGCCGATCTTCCATTGTTGTGTGTGTCTTGTAATGATTCCGCAACGTTTTGGAACACATAATCTCTGACAATGTTAACCAAGGTTTCCTAATGAAGTCATTAGGAAACCTTGGTTAACGCTGTCAAAGGCCAAGACTTCCGAGACGTTGCGGAACTATTACGGGTCCACTACCTTAAGTTCTCGAACTCACGAGCGATTGTTTCATAATCCGATATTTAATTATCTTTTAATGTACAAGGGATAGGCTTAGAGTTCTCAACTCCACGGCTTTTATTTTTGTACCAAGGACCGATTGTTTCATAATTCGATACTTTTTGGCAAATAGTTTTCAATAATTATAATAACCTATATGGCGAAAATCGAATTTCGAAACAATCGCCATTCTAATTTTGAGCTCCCCTGAGCACAAAGTGCTCAAGGTGAGCTATAGTGATCGAACAATGTCCGTGGTCAGTCGTCTGTCGAGGGTCGTCTGTCGTCCACCATTTCTTAAAACATCTTCTCTTCCTAAAACGGTGGGCCAATCTTGAAGAAACTTGGCAGGGATGTTCCTGGGGTCAAGCTCTACCAAAGTTGTTCAAATAAATGAAATCCACACTAAACTTTCCCTTTACCCTTAACAAAAGGGGGAAAAATAGGAAAATCTTCAAAAATCTTCTTCTCTTAAACAAAAGGGCAGACAGCTCTCATACTTGGTATGTAGCATCATCTAGTGGACCTCTACCAAGTTTGTTCATATCAAGTTCCTGTGGTTATATTTGGGCTCCACCCGGGCGCAACCCTTTTTTTCAAAGAGTCAAAGAGCGAAAATCTTTTAAAAAAATCTTCTTCTCTGAAACCAGATGGCAGACAGCTTTCATATTTGATATGTAGCATCATCTAGTGGACCTTAACCAAGTTTGTTCATATCAAGACCCCGGGGTCATATTTGGGCTTTGTCCGGGCGCATCCCTTTTAGCTCATCTGAGCACAAAAGGTTAAAAGGGAAAATCTTCAAAAATCTTCTTCTCTGAAACCAGAAGGCAGACATCTTTCATATTTGGCATGTAGCATCATCTAGTGGACCTTAACCAAGTTTGTTCATAACAAGACCCTGGGGATACATTTGGGCTCAACCCGGGTGCAATCCTTTAAACATAGAATCAAAGCGCAAAAATCTTAAAAAAACTTCTTCTCTGAAACAAGATAGCAGACAGCTTTCATATTTGGTATGTAGCATCATTCAGTGGGCCCCTACCAAGTTTGTTCATATCAAGACCCTAGGGTCAAATTTGGGCTCCACCTGTGCACATCCCTTTTAGCTCATCTGATCATGATGGGTGAAAAAAGGAAAATCTCTAAAAATCTTTTTCTCTGAAACCAGAAGGCAGACAGCTTTCATAATATGGGGGGTTCTAATACATGAATGGAACTGGAATTACAGGACAGACCAGCTCAGCTGAGAAATACCACTTTACACAAAAAAGCGACAGTTTTGAAAACTGAGTTACCGTTCATTTTCTTAATGAATGAAAGAAAACATATTTTCCCAGTTCTTGTTATTTTTGTGGCAGCATTCTATTATTGCATCACTCATGATACCGTTAGACAAATAAACTCGCAACGCCCCTCGCAGCTGTTACATGCAGTTTATGATTAAAATATTATAATGGATTTTTTTTTTTTTAATAAAGAAGAAGAAAAAAAAAAAATACAGAAAGCAAAATTTTAAAAAAAAGCAAATTAATGATGCTTCACTTTTTTTTCCGGATAAATACATTTAGGCAATCATTCATACCATGTTTTCAATTAGAGAATCTTGTAATAAAAAAATAATACGCCCACACAACCTGGTAAATCATTCATTTTGATATGTGGTTTTTCCTCATACAAAAATTGGAGGGGGAATATAGAACACGCTTCACATTACATATTCTACGTTATTATTTAACTGGCAGGGCGTGGCTAAGCCGTGACGTAATTAGGCTAGATTTTTTTTTCATCATGCTTGCGTTCTTTCGAAAGTTAGCCGCCATGAACGCATGTATATAACTGTATCATAAAACCAAAAGCAAAAGTG
Organism: Fragum whitleyi; assembly: GCA_948146395.1. Lineage (NCBI taxonomy): Eukaryota > Metazoa > Mollusca > Bivalvia > Cardiida > Cardiidae > Fragum > Fragum whitleyi. The sequence goes on along the minus strand of OX411548.1, from coordinate 17,025,614 downwards.
AACACATTTCATCATTAGGGTACCAAATCATAGTAACTTCGAAGCTGAAGTTACGAGGATTAGCTAGCCCACCATCGATTTAAAGAATGTCAAATCTATGAAACTGAGTAATTATGAATGAAAGCTGATTAACCTTAACCTAAAAATGCAATGAACTAATACTTGGGCTCCGCCCTGCCAGGGCAATAACCTTGGATTATACTTTTAATGACCAAATACATAGATTATGCACAAAAAATATCTGAACTTATCCTTTATAAAAATAGATTGTCAAATTCTCGTAAATATTTTTCCTAAATGAAACCCTATGTTAATGGACTTGTATGGGTTGGTGGCATCGAGTACCTAAAGCCTAATTACCTAAGTCTTTGATAGAAAAAAAAGAATTAGTTGGTATTTGAAATAAGAATAACCGTTGTCTCAGTGTAATATATTACTCATTCATATATTACTTATTCAAATATTTTGATCCTTTGGGAAAATATTTACAAAAAATAAATCGAGCTTATTAACATTAAAATGGGGTTATGATAAATTTTATGTTACGGTCGTAGAGTTTGAATAATGCTTAAGAGCGGAAGTCTATAAAAATATAAACACTTACCACTGAAGGTCTGTGCAGAATAACACATGCAGAGACGGGTTTGGTTTAATTCTATTTTTTTCCATACTTCTTCTGCTTAACGATTTTCCGGTTGTTGACAAAGCTTCGGCAGAGAGTATAGACTTATATCAGTCTGCATACACGTACAATCTGATCTTAGCCTATGTTTTCTGCTGTCTACTGTATTATTTTGAGGAAAACGAGAGCCAGAAAAGTAGAAATGTCCTAGAATTTTACGGTTTGTTAAACAAGTTTAAAATAATACTAGTATTCCAGTAAATTGGAGTGTCTTAGTGGTATGGACAGATATATGTGACCCGTCACGCGAAAAGGAACCATCTGGGTAGTGCGTTAAGTGACGATCCTAGTCAGACTGCGCGGATTGCGCAGACTGACTAAGCTCGAAACTTTGCGCAATGAGATTATTTTCTGAATCTTGAATATTCAATCTACCTTCCAGTGAAAGAAAATATTGAAAAGGGACCTCTGGTTGACCTATGCTGGACCCAATCTCTTTTTCAAATGTTCATTTTACAGAATTCGGAGATTGTCCCTTTTTGTGTGACGGGTCACAAATATAGTGGTCAACTCCGAGGTTACTGCTAAATTTTTGTTATGCAATTGGGACATAGTATAATGTTATGGGCTATATATTGAGACGAATTTATTTTCAAATTGTATGGGTTGCTTTAGTTGACGCGCGTTGAAAGTATCAAGCACAGACTGATTTAGCATCAGGACTTGAATAACAAGGTCTTTTAGTCACAACATTTGTTTTGATTCCCAAATCTGACTTAATTACAAAGAGAATATTCAGTTTCTATGGCAACCGCTTTCAAATTATAACGGAGCATAACTGTTCAAAATAATTAATAGTTCCATCACCCACATAGTAAATGAAGCATCTAATTAAGTCTTTCTCAAGTTCCTTTTATTTGATTTTAACCAGACTACAATGAACAATTTCGTGGTCCCAGACAAAGAAGTATCAATCAGCTAATGCAATAACAGAAAAATAAGCCGGGATTCTGTTGAGCATTGAATTTGAGCATAAGATTTATGGTTCTTAAACATGTTCTCATGAAACCCCACAGTCCGATCAGAGTCTTTACTATTCTCTCTCTATATATATTGACTCGATCTTTCTCTGGTGACAAATACTAATTTCGCTTAGTATAGCTGATCATACTGAACAACGTTGGAGTTCATCGCACATGTAAAAAAAGTTGGAAATATTTAACACTGTCTCATTAAATGTATCGACATTGCTTCGACTGTTCATTGCAATACAATTGTAGGCCTAAGTACTGATAGAGTATATCGGTGGCTTAACGCGAAACAGTTGAAACCACCTATAAAGGCAGTTAAAACTGTTTCGCGCTGAGCTATCGATATCTAGGCACTTAAAATGGTTTTACTCGGACCGTCGGTTTGCTTTAAATATATTATGGTAGCATCACGGCGGAGAATCACGTGCCACAACAATTTTAGAAAATCTTCTATAATTTTGAGGAAAAAATCAGGAGTTTGCTGAATGTGACAGAGCTTTTAAAAATCTGCTTTTAAAAAGTTTTGGTCGTCCATTGGTTTTTATTAGCAGATTATCTAAACCAGCGTTTAATAGATTTGAAAAAAAGACCTGCCTCAAGAAGCCTGACTTATCATTTAAGTAAAGATCCTGCAATAATTAACGTCTTAATAATATTGCTTTCAAATTCAATTGAATATTTTCTATAACTTAAATAACCTATTGCTTGCACGTTATAGGTGGCGATCACCGAATTAAAAGTTTGAAGAAAAAAGCGCTAGTAATAGTATATATGACATTATTTGATAATCTTTTGCCGGATTGTTAAAGTTAATGGTTGTATATATTTCGAATTAATTTAAAATGTCACACCCATCCAAAGGGAAACTATATCAATATTTTATAAATAAATGTCGAGATTCTCAACGCTACATTTAGTATGTGATTAATTTAGCTTAAAAGATTCACCTTGGAAAATGCGATAAGTGTCGACCCTAGCCAAGGCATGCATTTCGCGTAAGGTTGAAAAGGCTTGAAACCTTTTCTCTCTGACAGATTCGAGAACAACGAGTGTGTCATTTACCTTAATTTTGAAGCCCTTCACTAGGATTAAAACATTGGCGAAACACGTAGTATTATTTATCTACAATGACCTGGCACTCATTAAATATTCCTTTTGACCCCTATTGATAGTCGGTAAATATGTTTCTTAATATAGACTAATACTCGCGAGGTAAAGAACTAAGAATATGTATTACAGCTCATAGTACATACAGAAATTTAGCGGTGGTAGCTAGGATGTGTTCCCGTAATCGAGAGGTCACGTGTTCAAGTCGGGACATGACCAGAAATATTTCTATTTCTTTTTAGGTTTACACTTTTTTGAGTACCGATTTTTAATTTTTTAACAGTGTTGCAAAAGTCTATTGGTATTGGGCACAGTCTTTCCGCCAGCTTCAATTTGACCATTGCAAAGTCCTGTCCATAAATCACTGAAATTACTGAAATAATTTTAGATTTTGAAATGTATCTTGATCTATATTTAAGAGATGAAAATGCATTTTTTTAAAACTTATGACGGTATGAAATTAAAAACATATACTGGGTTAGAACACGTCAATCGAATTTCTATTTAACTCTATTCTCTTTCGATGATATCTTTTAATTCAATATCATAAAGCAAATTAGATCTTTGATGGGACTGCTTTTTGGTACAAGCTTACTAACAACTTATTGTGTTTTTTTCATTGAGGTATGAAACAAATCTTTGTCCCGATCAGAATACAGTAATCTTGGTTATTGCAAACAACCAAAATGAATGATGTAAGAATAAAAAATATTAATCGTAACTGACAAAGAACTTATGACAAAATAATAACAAAAATGTATTTCTTTAAAAAAATACAACAACAACAACAAAAAAAAAAAAAACGAATGAATTCATTATGTTATTGATAATCACATTGATTAAAATATGTGTCTCTGTCGGGAATTGAACTCGATCCAACAAGTTATCGGTGTATGGGAAGGCGTTTGTAACCACTGTTCTATCGCGCCTTTTTAAGAGTATGTGAAATAAGTAATAGTTATAGTTCATTTCTGACAATTTACGCGATATAACCTAAGCGGAGCGTTAGCGAAGCGCAAGGTTATACGCGTAAATTGTCAGAATATGAACTATATCTTTTTTACCGATCGACTTATTTTTTCATCAAATAACGCTAGTTCAATTGAGTTTCACGTCAATCAACGATATCATTCTTTTTTGTTGCGTCATACATTCTTCAATCAAATCGAGGTAAACAAAAAGTGGGAGGAGCGACTTTAATTACCGTCGGGTTTCTGTAAATGTTTCGTCATTTGGCGAGACAATATCAGTTGAGTACGTTCGGTGAACAAAACCTCGTGATTGCTGCTAGTGGATTTTGTATTCCTTTTAGTTCAGTTTTTTTTAGGAGGGGGGGGGGCATTATGCCTCCCTATAGGGATTTTGTATTTTTAGAAAAACAGTTATCTACCACGGCATATTCAGCTAAGCAGTGTTAGCTCGTCGCACAATCATTCAAATTGTCCCCGGGCTCGACCACCGATGGTGGCACTCATCCTTTCCGACTATTTGTCCCCGACCTATGGGTTGATAATCGTAGACCTATGTGGGATATCAGCTGGAAACTAAAAAAGGAATGGTAGAACTTGTGTAAGAAATACAAGGAATTCATTTTTAGGTGCTCCAGCCGCTGCAATATAACTGAAGGACTGTTGAAAGCGGCGTTAGACCCAATAAAAACAAAGAAAACCACGGCATATTCATTATCAATAATATTAAGTTTGCAACAAAACGTTAGTAGAAAATATTCAATGTGCAATGACAAGCTCTAAATACCAAGTTTTGATTCCCAACCGATACGTCACAGCTATACGGATCACACTGTTTTTCGATATTAGTCAGATATCACAGGCATGACGTGCTTCGAATCACTTTCTTTTTGCAAATATTTGTATCCCTAAAATCCTTTAAGTAGGCTTTTTGTATTTTTTGTACAATTATATTGCATACAAGTACCTTTCATAGGAACATTTGAAATCATTTTGTAAAGATTTGGATATTTTCAGAACTTCTAAATCAAAATGTCGTTCAAAAGATCCAAAGTATTCATTTTAAAAAAGAATTTAGATTTTATATCGTTTCAACCCTGTCGTCTTTTCTTTTTTACGTCAATGTGAAAATGTGGAAAGGTCCAGTATGAGCAAACTTGTGGATGTCATTCTTACTGCTGTATACCATGTAGATTAATATTTTATTATCAGAATCATTGATTATCCGATAAATCTCGCTCGATAAACATGCAGAAAAATTATTCAAGAATCCCCCCCCCCCCTTTGATGAGTAATTGAGTATAAGCATAACTTCAAAAGAACATTCACAAAACCTTTTTTGTGTGTGTAAATACTCGATTACAAGTAGGTGTCTTTCGGACCAGATTATGACGTCATTGTCTGGTTTTGAATGGAGTGACCTCACTGGAATTTTCTTCCGGAGGTCATTGTATGGTAAAAGTAGATCCTTTACAAAAAGTAGTGCGACATTGAAACGTTATTTTTGAGGGTAAAATAGTAACCCATGTGCTCATTTTTGTTCTTTTCACCTAGTTTTGCATCTCTTCTTTGATTAAACGCTTGATTTGACCTTCTCTGTGTCCGATTTCCTTTGCGAAAGGACGGATAACGGGTGGGGGTCGTACCCAAAGTAGCTGTCCTCTTCATGGGTGGAAAAAAGACGGTACCTCTAATTAAGCTTGGGTACCGCAAAAGTTGAAGGGAGTTTCTCGAGGTTTTTTCTTACTTTAAGGTAGGACATTGAACGAAGATGAAGGGCTAAAGAGGTCAAAGGTCAACCCTTTCTATGGAACCGACCACAGCACCGGAAAAGAGTGCAAATTTATATAGAACAAAGAAGGCCCAAAGTCCGTTGGGGTCACTCCTAGATGACAAAATGACCCGATTTCTTCGAAACGGATTTTGGCCTCTCTCGATTGTTGCAAATGACGTAATTCTTAACCAATATTATCAAAAAGTGCAAAATTTGCAATTTTAGTCAGTTTATCTGATTTTAAATCGATTTATTTTTTTTTAATTTTTTTCAAATTTAACTCGTTGATAAAATATTTCGTTGTTTTAAGCACTTTTAAATGAGATTTAGGTCAGTTTTTACTTTTAGTATCGGAAGGATCACTTTAATTGTTCAAGTGGGTGTAATTAATTATGTAAACAACCCAATAGGATGAGCGGGATAACCCTTTACCCTTACCAATACCACCGAATTTAGGGTATTAAGCAAAATCACGTGATGACTTCAATGTGGTAAAAAACCGTCTTCTCTCTACAAATATTGATTTTTATTTCTTTCATTACTTTGAAACGACCCAGCGCATTGGAACAAGCAAGAAATATTCTAATATTTGCCAAGTAAAGACGTACTTTTTGCCACAAAAGACCGCCCCCTTAATCCAAATAGGTGAGTTTTCTAGTAATTGAAACTATCTTTATGGCACTTTTCTTGCGTTTTTATCACTCCGAATCGCGTGTTGAAGGCTAACAAGCTCGATAAGCTTTTGTTTTTCAATATGCATAAAATGAAACTCAAAACTATTGTGAGAAAAGTGGTGGAAACACTTAACCCTTACCCTGGCAACGATTTTTTTCTTAAGTTGATCTCAGATGGGGGACGTCTTTCGATAACAAATAAGACGTGTTTCTTTTATAGTTCTGCAATTTTGTTTTTTAAATTGAGTTGGCAATCGCCAAAAACACGTCAAAACTGAAAATTTGAGGAAAAATATTTGAATCTGGTAATTGACTAGCGGAGACAAATGGTAAATTTAAGCCAAAATGGCCCGTGATCACATAATTAGTTCTGTTTTCTCTTGTCATTTTATTTTTCCTTATTGAGAAATCTCCGGTATTTATTAAATTAAGTTTACAGCAAACATATCTCAATACTCACATATGAATAAAATTCTCAACATTGCATAACGTGACATAAGAGACCCTTTATTATAGCCTTACCACCCCATTCAAAGCTGGTATTTATTGAAGTGGGTACCCCCGATTAATATCCCGTTTTTTCTTGTCTCCTTTTCTCGTGCTATTGTTCATGCATCTAATTCGGTTACACTACAACACATTAACGAGAAAAATGGATTTCCTTGTATATTTTTAAATCTAAATACCTTTTGTTGAATTGAAAATAGTGGACTCGACCCCAAAATCACACAACTTCGACCCAATTTTTCCATTTTGGTATTTCTCTTTTGTACATTTTTTTTTCTTAATTATTGTAATTATTACGTTTTAAGAAACTCTATCAAACAAAGATTCTTTAAAACACGAAAAAGATAGGTAAAAATTACAGATATCGAAAATTTACCCTTTACTCCACGTGAACCCTATTTTCATTCCTGTAAGCTCTAGTATACCGTTTGATTACTCAAAGAATGTATTTCGTGGGATTAAAAGCTTCTTTTTTCTCCTTTTTGTTATGCTTTTAGACATTGAATTACAGAAAATGCTATTCGGATCCCCGTTTTAATGATTTTGTGGTAGTGGCAGGCCTGAAAAGGCTGAAATTGTGGATTTTTCGGTCAAAAAAGCAACGACTCACAAGAATTATCTCCCTTTCCGCTGCCTTATCAGCAAATCACGTTAAGCATATTTTGCAAAACAAGTAGCAATATATTCAAATTTCAAAATAATTTTTGTTCCAAAGAGTTCCAATTGTTACGTAATGAGAAAAAATGGTTTCTGTAAACAAGGTGCGCCACAATTAACACCAACTTGACTTCTGGCCTTTTTTCGGAAAACAGGCTATGTCCAAAAATGGCCCTGTTTCAGTGACAAATGAAAATATAATTTCTTGGTGGGTTTATTCTATCTCGCAATATCCCCCGGCATTGATCAAGCGGTTTTAAAGTTCAAGGAAAAGGACTACCTCTAAAATTTAGGAGTGACCTCACTGGAATTTTCTTCCGGAGGTCATTGTATGGTAAAAGTAGATCCTTTAGAAAAAGTAGTGCGACATTGAAACGTTATTTTTGAGGGTAAAATAGTAACCCATGTGCTCATTTTTGTTCTTTTCACCTAGTTTTGCATCTCTTCTTTGATTAAACGCTTGATTTGACCTTCTCTGTGTCCGATTTCCTTTGCGAAAGGACGGATAACGGGTGGGGGTCGTACCCAAAGTAGCTGTCCTCTTCATGGGTGGAAAAAAGACGGTACCTCTAATTAAGCTTGGGTACCGCAAAAGTTGAAGGGAGTTTCTCGAGGTTTTTTCTTACTTTAAGGTAGGACATTGAACGAAGATGAAGGGCTAAAGAGGTCAAAGATCAACCCTTTCTATGGAACCGACCACAGCACCGGAAAAGAGTGCAAATTTATATAGAACAAAGAAGGCCCAAAGTCCGTTGGGGTCACTCCGAATGTAGTCTCCGCCCATTATTACCTAAAGTCACGTAGCTGACTTATTCGAGTAGATCATCGGGTTATGGGATATATTTTTTGAATTTCAAACGAAATAGCGGCATTTCATTGGCGTAAAAAATTGGGCGATCGGTAATATAAATAAAAAGGTGAAACGAAATTGAGTTACGCTACGGGAATACTCGAGCAATAACGGAAGTTAATGAGTGCCAGTTCATTTTAGATAAATAATACCTAAGTGCAAAGCGGAGTATCATTTCAAAACGTTCACAAACGTTTTTGTATCCTGAACGCATACATGTCTGGTTGGATCCGGCATCTTTACAGCAAACTTATTTTGAAGAAATATTGAATGATCCATTGTCACGTGACGGGTCACATATTTCAAGGCAAGGAAAATCCCCCTTTTTCTCTATCAAGTTTAGAACTCTAGGAAATACAAGGTCTGATTTAGCTGATGTTGAAATGCATATAATTGTGAAATTCTAATGCTATTTGACATTTGACATTCACATACTCGTTAATATCTGATCAAATGAAATCCCATTACTCATGCATCAAGGATGTAACAGAGAGAGTTCAAAGAAATGGGCCAATCTGGAACAACGGCTGTGCTGGAGACCGAACCAATTATATTTAATTGCGTGATAAGGTTACAGTGATCTGATTACGGGATAATGGCATGGAGAATAAAGGCCTTTAATTCAGGGAATCTTTCTGAGAAAAAATATAATTATAATCCTTAAGTTAGTGGAACCGTAATAGTTCCGCAATATTTCAGAACACGTGATCTCTCACAATGTTAACCGAGGTTTCTTAATGAAAATCATTAGGAAACCTCGATTAACATTTTTAAAGTGATAACTTATGAAATATTGCGGAGCTATTACTGGTCCACTATCTTAATAAGAAAGAATCTTACACCCCAAATTGTTTTCAAGAAGCTAACGTTTCAGAAATGGTGACTCGCTAGGCACGTGTGCACACGTAAAAAATTGATAACAAGAATATCATGTCTCGAACTGTATTCAAAAAGCGAACGTTTTGGAAATGATACCCCGCTCTGCATGTGTACAAACGTACAAAATGGGGTACCATTTCCAATATTCGCAAACGTTTTTACAATATAAACGCAGGGCTGGATTGCATCCGATCTCTTTATAACGTACTTATTTGGAAAAAAAATATCCATTTTAACTTAAAGGGTCCATTTCTTTAGGAATAAAAATTCGTTTTTCTCTTCTGCAATGTTTTCAAAAAGCGATGCGTTTTAGAAATGATATTCGGCTTTGCTAGTTAACGAAGAAATTGCTAGGTTCCAGCATTTTCTTCTTGACAAACAATCTATTCCAAAAATTGTTAGTGCCCTTTCTTGTGGACAAGTCCTTCTTTTATTCTGGACTAGTAGAAAGCCGTCTTTTACTTGTCCAGGGACAAGTATAGAAAATCACGTTTCCACACATCTGATAGAGCTTGTTTTATTCGATCTCCAAAATGGGCTCTTTTCGCGCCCAACTTTTAAGCTCATGATTCGCATTACAATTTCACAGTATGGAATTCTAAATATCGTTAAACAAATCTTCATGAAATTGTAACCACTTTATTCTTTATGGGAGGTTAATGTTCTATACAATACGGGCGACATGGTTCTTCAAGATGAAAAAATAATCTCATAGAAATGGAATTTTTGTAAAATTAAATTTAGGCTAAATGAAGGTTAATTTAGGTGTGTCATTTTTATTTGTCGAATACTTTTTTTTTTATTTTTGTTTTGTTTCAATAGCTTTTGTATAATGCGGAAGATAGGAATTTATTCATGCACGGGACCAGATATTGATACAGTTAGTTACATCGTGAAATTGACATTCATCCCAATCAAACAATTCTAAATCGCTCACTCAGCGCTCCATTCATTTCAAATACTCACTCAAAAACTCATTAAAAATCGCTCCAAAATAACTAAAAAGATAATATCAACAACTACATTCAAAATAAATCAAACTCGAAAAAGGATTGTACTTATATAATTGAGATAAGCGTTTGATTGGCTTCCTTGAAGACATTGAAACCTATTTATGGAACTTGAAAGCACATTTTATTAAAGGGAGGTAATATATGTCGCTAATTTTGTTCATCCTGAACAAAATTAACGAAATTGGATTTCCTCCCTTTTATTTCACCAAAAACGCACTCATCAGACTTATTCAATTTCATTCACAATTCATTACAAAATAATTCAACTTGTTAATTTCTGAATTTCATGATGTTGTTAACTTTACTTGCGTTATCAAAAGAGAGTTGATGTCGGCCCTTTTGTCATATCTGCTGAGCGCTATTGTTGTTCTACGTAGCTTATATTCATGAGCATGTGCGTTATATTTCCAACAATTTCAAATGTACGCCAAGCAAAGACTCTGACCAGTCTGTGCATATGCACAGCCTGTCCAGAGTCTTCACTGTGCATTTTATGAATAGTTAAGATCTCAAAGTATCTCGAAGCAGTCAGGTAACCTTCTGTTTGAACTACATAGCTTTCTATGTATCACTAGCTTTCTAGAATGCTCAATGTTCGCCCCTTACACACATGTCAAATTGTTGGAAATGTCTTTAACACTGAGACTCATATGGAAATAAAAAAAATCGCCGTTATGCTACCAAAATGTCGTATCTTATGCTGTAGATACGATTGTTTCAGGTCGCCCAACGCACGTACGCCTAAACTATAAAAAGATGAACAGTAGGTTCTTTATTGTGACTATTATTACCTTTAATGTTGTTGAAATGAGTAAAAAGGAATGCCATTGTCGGATGAGCAAGAAACTGGGGCCTGTTTCACTAAACGTCCTACGTTCATTTTTTGCGTAAGTCAAAAATTAAAGTTGCTTCTTTAGAATTAACTAAACATGGAATTCTGCCATGCATTTTCTCATCGGAACCGTCTTCCAACGAGATATTGCACAGCAGAATCTAACAATGAATGAAAACACAAGGTACGATTTGTGATTTTGACTTACGATTAATTTTTTGGAAGATGTTTAGTAAAACGGGCCCCTTATCTCAATCAAAGCCGACCGCAGACGACGAACTGTTCTGTATAAGATATGAAAGGATTAGATGTAATTACTCTGGTGCCACGTAATCATACATGATTTAGTCTTATCTAGAGATACATGCTGGATATCATATGAAATAATATGTTCGTCCTTTCTGGAATCCCGTCCGATTACTGGTAGAAAGACATTGCCTGTAGTACCTATAACACATATACGACCTATAACACAAACACGACTAATAGCGCCTACACTACATATAACGCCTACTTGGCCTGTAACGCCTACACGACCTTGACGCCTATGATACAATAATACAACTTAAAAGGCCTACGTGACCTATATTGCCTATACGACATAAAACGCCCACACGACCTATAGCGCCTATATGACCTATAGTGCACTATACGGTTCTAAAGCCCTGGGATAAAAGAAATTTCGAGCTAGTGCTGAAATACGTGAAATTTCATTATGCGACGTAGGAACAGTGTAAGAAACAAGGGGAGTTATAAATGATTATTTGTGTAGTATGACCATGTCTCGACCTTGATCCTTAAACAAATGTTTTGCCCCTTAAAAGTCTCTTAAATTTTCTTCCTCGGCGTCAATGACTAATAACACTTTTTAAGCTTTATACTACTTTGGGAAAAGTGCCCAAGTTGAGCTATTGTGATTACCCAATATCCGGTGTCTTCGTTTGTCTGTCAACAATTTCCTAAAAAAATCTCCTCCTAAACTTATCGGACCCAATTTAAATGAAACTTAGTAGGGAAGTTTTACCAAAATTAAATTTCAAATGAGAATCAAAATCACCCCTTTCACCACTGGCTGTGGTGGCAATCAAAAATTGAAATTCTTTTAGAAGATGTTTTTAAAATCTTTTTCTCCAAAGCTGTAAGACCTTGAGGCTTTGGTATTTAAAAGATTTAGCAAAACCAGATGGTTGTGTGTGAATTTTGTTAAAAAAAATTCCCGTGGGTAAAAAGTGTTACCAAGTTCCCCCACTCGCCCCTTGAAGCATTTTAAGGTTTGAACAAATGCTCATTTTTAGCAAATTCATAAAAAAATCTTTTTCCAAAAATTGAAGGACATTCTTTTTTTGTCTACAGCACACTTAAGGCGGTTCTCTATCAATTTTTGTTCAAAGAGGGGCCAAAGTTTGGAAGAAAACACACAATGAGCAGAGGGGGCAATCTTTAGTCCAAAACTTAAGACACAGTACAGAATGCTTAAAGTTTGGCAAATGAATAGATGGTTCTCAGTTGTCAGTTTACCTCTTTGTTTTGATCTCAGGGGAGTGAACCAGTGCCAATCGTCCTTTTGCAATTGTTCTGGTCCACTGAACACCAGTTTCGATTCCTAGAAATTCACAGTCAATGGGTCAAAGACCCCTGAATTCGTGGAGCTAGCACAGCCTCCGAATGTACGTATGTGATATTATGTTCGAAATAAGGGGGTGGCAGACGGTGGGAAACACGTTATCTTTGAAATGGAAATGCAATAATACCAGCGTCTTTAACTACCGTTGTATGCACATTATAAAACACAGACACCCAAATCCTTTACAAAATTAATCCCCACAGAAAAGTCAAGAAAATAATTTAACCCTATCCTGTACAGAACCACAGGGAAATGTCCCGCTGATTTTTTTATGAACGGTTATTCCTGTAACATTTTGTGGAGATATTTGTCTTATATGCGAAATTGACGTCGAATCGCACGAAATTTTAGTTTGGCTTTCGTAAATGAAGTTTGTTTGGTCATTAAATTAAGTACTCGGTGGTAGCTTATCCATTTAGCTATGAAATGATGTATTGTGCATTCAGATTGGGTAAAAACTGACTTGGAAATCGACTCTGGATTCGTGCCGGGTGATGTTTGCTCCAAAATGGAGTTCGACCCCTTGTCTTTATTATTATATATGTTAAAAAAAAAAAAAAAAAAACAGCGGGACATTTCCCTGTGTACAGAATCTAGATTTTATGTAATTTTGATTTTATACTTGAGAAAATATTGTGGAAAAGGGAAGAAATTGCTTCAAGCAAGCAATTTCTTCTTTTTTCCAAAATGTTTTCTTCAACATTGGATGGTTTCTTTCAAAATTACATACCCTTTCATTCTCAACTGCAATCTCTTTCAAAAAAGTGGACCTATTTAATAAGTTCGCGATTTTTTTTTCGATCTAAATAAATTTAAATGTATAACGAATTGAAATCAAGTTTCGTCACAGACTAGCATTACAGGTAATGGTTCAAATAAGTTGCGCACGTACAGATTGTTCAAACGTGATTTTGGTGTTGAAGATTATTGTAAAATTATTTAACCAACGAGGCACAGGGCTGCATTTTCAAAATTCAGATGTGGTGTTGCACCGTTAAAAATAGAAACTGGTCGGTACGAAAGGTTACTCATTGCTGAACGTTTGTTTCCATTCTGTTTCAATATTGAGGACGAAATTCATGTTATCCTTCATTGTCATCTTTTTACAGATTGAAAAGAAAACCATATTGAATCTTATTGATCTTAATTGTGAAAATCGATCAAATGAGGTTAAAATTAAAACACTATTTTGTCACTCACGTTGCCCTGTATGCCCTTAGGCGTCAACGTTTGAAAATATCCAGGATTCAACTTAGCCTTACATCGATTTTGAAGAGGGAAATCTGGTTAATAAGAGAAAAGAAACACTCCTCAAAATATAAAGAAGCGATGGATAAATAAGATAAGCCCCTAACACGTATTAACAAAACCTATAAACAAAACTGGAGAGGATGTCTTGCTAGATAATTGGATATTAGAACAACAGAATGATGTCAGACTCCTGTTTATTTACCGCTTACTTAATGCCACCATTGTTTTAGATATATCCGCTCCGAGCTGATAAGCCCATCATCGGCTCAGGTCCGGTTTCGTAGATTAAACAGGAAAAATAAGAGATACAAATGAATCATATTGTCAGTGTGCTAACGAACTTTCTTGCTACCGTATCCTTCCCTTCAAAGTCATCGTCCGATTTTGACTGGCGAGCCTGCCTCAATAACAGTTAACCAGTCTATAAGGGGTACCCCCGATAAGTCTCTTACGGGCTTAATTCGGAGAACAGCTCTGTGTTCGGTATAACAAAACGGTGCAAACTGTTTGAAAATTATACCCGTCTTTACACGTGTACTTTCGTGCAAAGAGGGGTTTAATTTGCAAACAGTTTGCACCGTTTTGTCACATTAAACGCAAGGGGGATGATAACTGGACCCGGAAATCAAAGACAAGTATCATCAAATCGTCAACGGGCGTAACCAGTGATTTCATTTTCGCTCTGTTCCGTTGTGAGAAATAAATTCGGATACGCGTATGCATGTTGCCGGTCGACATTGTAAATGTTTTATATCTTTGTATTCCCCCGTTTAATCATATTCCCTCATTTAATCAAATTTGTTCTGTACGAAATCACGAATAGAATAGAATATTTTTGTTTTGCACTTTTATACGAAAAAAATGTCTTAACGGCAAGTCAACATAATAAAATGAGATCAACACAATAGTATTTAACGGCAAGTCAACATAATAAAATGAGATCAATACAATAGTATTTAAAAAGAATAACAATGATAATATTTGAAGACGCCGGTAGTTTTAGACCTCGCCATCGTCGCGTGGTGTACTGCCTTTTTCGCGGACCGTGAATTATTTCGATAAGCAGAAGCGGAGTTGCTCCGTCTGAAAGAGCGGGTTCAAGAAAAGACTGTCAAAGAAGATCGTCAGTCTTACACGTGATATATTTCTTTATTCAAAGGTATCCTATCAGTAAGGAAGCTAGAGTTGTACAGAATAAGCGTTAACTTCCCGTGTTAATTGATTAATCCGATTCGTGATAAGAAAATATTAATCATCTATAAATATTTAACCCTTTGCTGTTTAATCCCTGCTTTTAACGTGCCTGTGATTTTATGATTGAGAAAACATTGTGAAAAAAGAAAAAAAATGCTTCTGAAAAGCAATTTCTTCTTTTTCCACACTATTTTCTACCCTACTGAGTAGTTATTTTTCAATTTAAATCCACTCTAAATTTTCGTCTGCAAAACCTTTGAATTTGGACAGGTCCAAAATTTTGTAAAACAGGAAAGGGTAAAGGCGTCATTCTGTAGCACATTGCATGTCGCCAGTGGGAAGGGTGGTATTAAGACCAGAATATCGTTCATATTTCTAGTATCAGATGCACTGGATTCATTGCTCTGATTTTGTTGATCAGGGCACGAGGTTATAAAACTTTTCTCAGGCTCAACTATGAGAATTTTCTCAAATTTCAAATTTAAATAAATTTATGAAAATAAAAAATATCATTAATGAGTTGTTATTGATAACAACTTATTAATATTATCTTTTATGTTAATACATTAAAATGAGTATTTAAAGAGAATTACGGCTTTAATCTCAAATTGAAATTTGAGAAAATTTTGAATTGAGAATGAGAAAAAGTTTTATAACCTCTAGCCCAGATATCAATTTTATGGACATGGCTAATTTCCATATATGGTAATATGTGTCTTTTCTCAGAATCTAAGTGATGGATGTCAACCAAATTTCACTGGGATGATCCTTGAGTAACATTTAATCAGTTTACAAAAAGTAATTTCTTTGAAAATCATTTTCTCAGAATCAAATGAATGAATAATATATTATAATGGTATTTTAATTTTCAAATGCAGTATAATAACCTTTTACCAGAATACATGAATGAGGTTTTTTCATTTAGTAAAAACATTAATAGTAATTAAAGGCCATCTGCACATAATGACATCACAAACTCAAAAAATAATATTTTGTACGAAAAACGTTCTTTCTCATACAGTAGTTAACATGTGTGGAATGAAATCCCAATTTCTATTAGAAATGCATCTTCTTTAACTAGCTTCAGAAACAAATTTAAACAGTATTTGCTCTAACTATATCAACAGTCCAAGCAGAAATCATATAATTTATTCAAGTAAATAGTGTATCTTTCAAAAGATTTACTAATTCATGAATTTTCTTTTAAATTGTTTCCATTGTTATTTCAAATGTCATCATTTGTCATCATCTTTTTAAGTGTCTTTCATCACATTTTCATCATGATATCATTAGTAAATCAGATTTTCACTTTCATTTATTTTTCTTTCACTGAAAGCAAAATTGTAAAAGAGAAAAATTCCAATTTGCTAATTTTGAAAGATTTGTCTTAATGTTTCACCTTCATAAATAATTATCATTAGTCTATTATTATTAATATTATTATTATAATATACCAACCAAATTTTACTGGAATGATCCTTAGCTGACCCATTATCAGATTGTACAAAATTATAATGATTTGAAGAAAAAAACATGTATTGAACAGGCAGAGGTAAATTTTCTTTATGTAATTCATTGATCATGTTTTTTTCTTTGCTGAAATATTCAGCATGTGACACTTAAAAATACTGTACTTGAAATAAAAATTTGTCTAATCATATCAGTAGATTGTCTGTGGAGCAAATCAGTTGCTCATGCAGCTCTAGTTGTATATGAAATTGTGTTCTTTTGAGGAACAAAACAAATACAGAAGAGTATTGAATACTGTTTAATTTAAGAAAGTCTTCAACTGTTTTCTGAAGTTGATTTCCAGAGGGTCCTACAAACTAACATCAGGGCCTGAAGTTATAAAACTTTTCTTAGGCTCAATTCAAACTTTTCTCAAATTTCAATTTGAGATTGAAGCCGTAATTGTGTTTTATTTAATACTCATTTTAATGTATATATTAACATGAAAGATGATATTAATAAGTTGTTATGAATAACAACTTATTAATATTATCTTTTATTTTCATATATTTATTCTAATTTAAAATTTGAGGAAATTGAGCCTGAGCCTGAGAAAAGTTTTATAATCTCGGGCCCAGATAGTTTTTAGGGTCCTTGCTACTTTTTTGGGAGTCTCAGACTCACAAAATCTGCTTCCCTTTTTGTGTTAGAACCCCCTTTACAAAATTCCTGGATAAGGCATTGGAATTGAATGCTTTTGAATTGTCAAATGAAAGAATGAATGAATGCTAAAAAGGAGAGACATTTTTTTAGAAAAATAAAAAATCAGAGCTTCTTGTTTTGCAATATGGAAACAATTTTTTTTAGTATGAAACTATTGATCAATTGCTCATTTTTACTTCAATTATTTAAGCTCCGAGAAGAACTTGGTTTAGAAAATGGGGCCATGGAACAGGTATAGGTAAAGCCTTTGCATGGTTGTACCCTTAATGATGCCTATATTAAGCTGCAGTATGTACAGAGTGCATGATTTATTAGGCCTACGTTTTGGTATATTGCTGACATGTAGCAAGGGTTTGGAAATACAGATTTTCTCAACTTTTCTGTGTGTGTAAATGATAATTTTCTACTTGACCAATATAAAAATGAAATGCCCTAAAAAGGCATTTATAAAAATTTTGAGAAAACTTTGTTAAAATGAAGAAAATGCTGGAACCCAGCATTTTATTCATTAAAATCAATGATTTCTACCCTTTCATAACTACATTAGGCTAGTCATCCTATTTGATCTATCCAGTTTTCCAAGATATGCCACAGACAAGTAGCCTAGAAAAATGTACTTGTTCGTAAGAAGAAAAGCTCTTGTCAGACAAGTCAGGCATGGGGGTTTAACAACCCTGCACAGATTATATCCCATCAAAGACAGGCTTAGTTAAAGGACACATCAAATGCTCAATGTCAAAAGGATTTTGTACTTAAAAGTTTTAAGTGAATATGCAGTGTAGGCACTTACAACATTTTGGCACTTGGACATAGGTAAACATTATAAGTTCTCTTTTTGACATGCAGAACAATATAATTGCCTCCAATGCATGTTGCCTTCTTCAAATGACCTTGACCTACTACCCTTGACCTTCTACTCTATGGATACATGGAACCAATTCCATGTATAATGATGTGAAGGATTAGCTTCTTAGAAGCTAAATTATTATATTTGAAATAGCTATATAACTTATTGCAACTAACGAATTGTAATCTGCTATTTTTTTGTCAATTCTGGACCATTATCACATTCTCAAATTGTGGTATATTGAATTTCTGGACAATTTTATTGTTGAAGTTAAGAAATTATGTTAACATGTTATACATTAACATTACTAAATTCAACGGCTCAGTGTGAAACAGTTTTAATTGCCTATAAATATATAGGCAGTTACAACTGTTTTGCACTGAGTCATCAAAATATGTCATTTGGTTGACATGCCTCAGACCAATTTAAACTTTAACCCTGGTCATATCTCTGTTGTTTTTGAAGATTTCTTTATGAAACTTATCATTGTGTTCACCATCACAATGATATCTACACTATCATTGGAGATGACTCTGAAAGCAATTTTGTAAGAGTTAGCCCCTTTTTCGGGTAAGATTTTTTGCCTCTTCCAGTATGTGCAGCTGAGCATTGGCACCTGTTATCATACTGCAAAAAATGACATGAAAACTTTGATCATTCTTTGAAATTATACAATTTATTTTCTATGACATTTTACATGAATATTCTTTGGATCAAGTTTAAATAATGTTAACCAGTAAAAAACACTGTGGCTAGGGAAATGATGTTGCTGCACAGAGAGAGGAGCTTTGTTTGATATAAAAAACATGGAACGTAACTATTTACAGTGATTTTTAGCTCCACTGGCTGAAAGCCACTGGGGCTATTGTCATGGCGATGTGGCCGTCATGCGTTCGTCCGTACGTGCGTCCGGTCGTAAACTTTTTCTTTAAAAATCTTCTCCTCAGAAACTACAGGATGGATTTCAACCAAACTTCACAGGAATGATCCTTGGGTGACCCTCTTTCAAAGTTGGTCAAGAAATTTTGATCCAATGAAAAACATGAATTAAATGGGCGTGGCTAATTTCAAAATATGGTAAAAAGTGACTTTTCTCAGGTTCTAATTGATGGATACCAATTTAATTTTACACAAATGATCCTTGGGTGACCGTTTATCAGTCTACAAACAATTATTGTGATCGGATGAAAAATATGTATTTTATGGGGGAGGTCATTTCACTATATGTTATATGGTGGAAACTTTGATCATCATTTTCTCAGAAGTAACTGATAGATATCAACCACATTTTACATGAATGATCCTTGGTTGACCGTTTATCAGTCTACCAACAATTATTGTGATCGGATGAAAAATATGTATTTTATGGGCGGAGGTCATTTCTCTATATGTTATATAGTGGAAACTTTGAAAATTATTTTCTCAGAATCTAACTGATAGATATCAACCACATTTTACATGAATGATCCTTGGTTGACCCTTTATCAGTCTACCAACAATTATTGTGATCGGATGAAAAATATGTATTTTATGGGCGGAGGTTATTTCTCTATATGTTATATAGTGGAAACTTTGAAAATTATTTTCTCAGAATCTACCTGATAGATATCAACCACATTTTACATGAATGATCCTTGGTTGACCGTTTATCAGTCTACCAACAATTATTGTGATAGGATGAAAAATATGTATGTTATGGGCGGAGGTCATTTCTCTATATGTTATATAGTGGAAACTTTGATAATCATTTAACTCAGAATCTAACTGATAGATATCAACCACATTTTACATGAATGATCCTTGGGTGATCCTTTATCAGTCTACCAACAATTATTGTGATCAGATGAAAAATATGTATGTTATGGGCGGAGGTCATTTCTCTATATGTTATAATAGTGGAAACTTTGAAAATCATTTCAACATCAGTAGAACCCAAAATATCTAAAAATCTAGACAAAACTTAGATTTGCTATTACAAGAAATTCAAGCCTGTGGAGCGACACAAGCCATTCATGGCTTTCTAGTTTTTCTTTACTTGAATATTTATGCATATAAGAAACCAACCCCACAGACTCATTTAAAAAAGAATAAGAAGAGATAAAAATTCTCTTTCATAAATATCAGTTGATTCAGGCCTGTGGAGCAATTAAGCTAGGCACTCAAGCCCCTCTTATTAGCTCACCTGAGCACAAAGTGCTCAAGGTGAACTATTGTGATCACTCACCGTCTGTCCATCGTCCATCTGTCAGTGCATCTGTCTGTCTGTCACCAATTTCTTTAAACATCTTCTACTCCTAAACCTCTTGGCCAATCAAGCTGAAACTTGGTAGGGATGTTCTATGTGTAAAGTTCTTTTAAAGTTATTAAAAGAATTTAATTCTATCAAAAACTCAGGTTGCCATGGTAACAAAATGGTCGAAAATTGCCAAAAATCTTAGAAAAAAAACTTCTCCTCCTAAACCACTTGGCCAATGAAGCTTAAACTTGGCAGGGAAGATGCTTGGGTGAAGCTCCTTAGATAGCGTTAAAGGAATTTAATTTCATTGAAAACTCTAGTTTCTATGGTAACTGAAAGGCTGAAAAATGGCCAGAAATGGCCGGAAATCTTAGAAAAAATTCTTCTTCTCCTTGACCACTTAGCCAAACAAGCTGAAAATTGGCAGGGGTGTTCCTTGGGTGAAGCTCTTTAAAAGTCGTGAAAGAATTTTATTGAAAACTTTGGTTGCCATGGTAACCAAATAGGCAAAAATTGCCGAAAAATCTAAGAAAAATTTCTTCCCTCCTAGACCACTTGGCCAATCATGCTGAAACCTTGTGTGAAGCTCTTTAAATGTTGTAAAAGGAATTTAATTTCATTGAAAACTCTTGTTTCCATTGTAACGGAAAGAGAAATGGCCGAAAATTACCAAGAATTTTAGAAAAAAATATTCTCCTCCTTAACCTCTTGGCCAATCAAGCTGAAACTTGGCAAGGATATTCCTCAGGTGAAGCTCTTCAAAAGGTGTGAAAAGAATTTAATTTCATCAAAAACTCTGGTTCCCATGGTAATGGAAAGGCTGATAAATGGCCGAAAAATCTTAGAAAAAATTCTTCTTCTCCAAAACCATCAGGCCAATCAAGCTGAAACCTGACATTGATGTTCCTGGGGTAAAGTTCTACTTAAGTTGTTAAAAGAATATAATTCCATAAAAACTCTGGTTTTCAAGGTAATCAAAGTCCAAAAATTGCCGAAAATCTAAGAATAAACTCATCTTCTTCTCAACCATTGGACCAGTCAAGTTTAAACTTGGCAGGGATGTTCTTTAGGTGTAGGTCTACCAAAGTTGTTAAAAAAATTGAATTCCATCAATAACTTTGGTTGTCATGGTATAAAAAAAAATTGAAAATTTACAAAAATTTAAAAAAAACCATATTGCAATAGGACGAAGACTGTTGACAAGTTACGAGTTGACTTACTCAGGTGAGAGATATAGGACCATCATGGTCCTCTTGTTTTTAAAGTGTTATCATGAATTTAGAACAGAAACGTATATTTGATCTGAAAATATGCTTATTGAAGATCATCTTAAATATCCAGATAATGATGATGATGATATGAAGGTCATTAAATGAGTTGAGGTCATTCTTAGAATTTTTGGTTGAGTGTTTATTTTGTTCAAAGATATAATTTAAAACTTAATTCAGAGGGATTTATGGCATTTTTTTGCATTTGGTGACATACCTTTGAAAGTCAAATATTGCTTGGCCAAAAGAGACAGAAAAAATGAGAAAAACATGCTAAGCATCCATAAGCTTAGTAAACAACAACAACAATTAATTAATGACTTCTTTTCAGGCTTTTTAAGCACATTATATAGAGCTGTAGATAAAGGGAGTATTTTGGATTTCAAATTAAAATATTTTATCAAAACTTTTACAAATCCTATATTGCAGGTACTCATTGGAATTGTCTTGTCAAGACGATTCAAATGAGTATCCACAACATAGGGTTTGATTGAGAAACAAAAGTTTTAGACTGGTTTAAAATGCCCCCTCTTATCAGTACCTCTATTATACCATAGCAAGGGCTTCAAAGATATCATTATGATCACCTGATATAACTTTTAATGGAACGTAACACATTACACTTCAAACTTATGTAACTTTTCAGAGAGTTTTGTTTTGAAAGTTAGAATTGTTAATGTAATAAATCATGTGAAACATAAACAAGTGTAAAAATTCACATATTCATCATTTTGAAAAGCAATTTCCCTTCCCTGCGTTCAAGATGACAAAATGGTGCAAACAGTTATACCTTATTTCCACACAAGTACACATGCAAAGTGGGATTTAATTTGAAAACTGTTTTTGCCGATTTGTCAACCTGAACACAGGGCTTGTATAAGGGAAGCAAAGTAGAACAGTAAAATGCATGTTCTCCTTTCTCAGTCAATTAATGTATAAAAATTGATGTATAAAATAGAATTCTGTATTTTTTCTGTAAAGTTTCATGCAATTTAAGTTTTTTTCTAAAGCTTAATATTTCTGTTTGCATTTTCAGGAGTCAGCGCAATACTATTGTAAGTGCCTATATATTTATTGGCACTTACAATAGTGTTCCACTGACCCCATGGTTTATACTAATCTGAAATTTGTTGTCTGGCAATGGGTCAAATGAATCACAATGATGAAGCAAATTTTTTATAAAGAACAAGAGGGCCAATTAGACAAGTCAAGGCTGATGTCAGTAAATACTTCATTAATTGATAACTATAGGGGTTAGTACAATTTTATAAATATTTATAGTCTCTAACAATAATTTGGTGCTGTGAACTGAAGCCAGTGAAAATTGGAGAAAAGTTTTTAAGTTTGCCAAGGCTTGCTTAATAACATAGTTCCATTCTTTTCTTAATTTCAGCTTGTTTTGAATAAAATCTCAAAACAACCCTCCAAAGTCTCAGGAATTAGAATACATTAGTCTGAATCAGCAGGCCCAATAAAAAAAGCTATGCCTAGAACGATCATACCCTCAACTGTAATTGTTACACTATAGAATTTTATGCAGAATGAGTATGTATTTAAGCTTATTTTCAAGCCAGCTTTACTTCATTACTCTGCTTTCATTGCAATAAAAAATGAAAAGCTAAGCTCACAATGGCCTGAAAATGGTGCATGCTTTGTCAACAAAATATTAACCAGTTATTCCAAAGAGGATATAATTGTAATAGAACACTGTTATGTAATGTAGGTTTTAAGAATACTGTGAACCATTAATTCCTCTACAGATCTTTGATTTAAGCAATTTGCTTTCTAGAAATTTATGTGTAATTTAAAAATGAATATTCATTATTTATATATTTTTTCTTTAGAAAAAGTGTCAAAGTGATTTTGAACTCACACAAATTATGAGCAGGAGACTGGTTTCATAATTATGCTAAACTGATCATCTGTGATATAATTCAGATAGGGAGAAATAACCAAAAGTGGGGTATAAGTTTTTGAAAATTTCGCTGGTAAGGCAGTAAGATTATCAAACCAACTGAAAAGCATTGGAGAAGATAAAGTAAAATATACAATGTCAACATTTATTGAGAATTGAAGGTCTACAAAATAAAGATGAAGATAAAGAGATATTGATGTCATGTATATGATTCCTCGAAAGCTTGACTATAAGCAAGCCGCCATCATAGCGCAGCTGCAGGTTCTGCCTTTTATCCCCAATAGCAGTACTCATTCTTTCCCACTATTTGTCTCCCATCAATTGGTTGATAATAGTAGACCTATGTGAGATAGCAGCTGGAGGCTAGGAAAGGGTGTTACGGTACTCTTGCTGAGAGTAATACCAGGAATTCATTGTAAGCTGCTCCAGCTACCTCATTATAACTGAAAGATTGTTGAAAGCGGCATAAATTCAAACAAACTGACTGTAGTCAAACAAATTTAAAACAATGTATTTTCAACTTTGTTGTAGTGTACATGTTTAAAATATTATATCACTAGACTTCATCAATGTGATTCAATTAGTTTTCAATTCTCCCTATTTATTCATATCAACTTTATCATTTCAGTCATGACCGAGAACACGTCTGCCGAGGATGCTGGCTGTGAAGCACCCTGGATACAAATACATCGATCATGTATGCGGTTCAATTTTACCCAAAAGAGTTGGGAGGCTGCAAGAAATGTGTGTATACAGCAAGGTGGAGATCTGGTTGTTTTGAG
Organism: Fragum whitleyi; assembly: GCA_948146395.1. Lineage (NCBI taxonomy): Eukaryota > Metazoa > Mollusca > Bivalvia > Cardiida > Cardiidae > Fragum > Fragum whitleyi. The sequence goes on along the minus strand of OX411548.1, from coordinate 17,001,411 downwards.
TGATAAAAATGAACTGGTTTGTATTCTTACATATTTATCTTGACGATTTGGTGCAAAACTTTTGTTTCAGTGAGCCAGCATACTGTTTTTGTAAACTTGATTGTTTTGGAACACAAAGTCAGGCTATTAAATTGTCATTTCCTTTGCATCATTGGTGTAGGGGTTGGTGGAGATGTCAACATTGGCGTGTGTGTAACATTTTTAACTTTAAAGTCATCTCTTTGTTGTTATTAAAGATATCTTCTTCAAACTTGGCATTTATGTACACCATCACAAGAGCTATTCAGACTATTATGGAGGATAAATAAGATTTAACCTAAGAATGAGGCCCTTTTTCAATATTTTTTTCACAATCCAGCATGTACTTGCAGTGTAAGAACCTGTGGACGGACAGGTCTTTGTTAAATAAAAGCAAAAGTGAGCTAATCAAACTATTATTAAAGACATGTAGTAAGTATCCATTTTCTGAATAAAGTAAAATGAAATAAACAAAATAAATATTGCTTTCTTTTATTAGCTCACCTGAGCACAATGTGCTCAAGGGGAGCTTTTAGGATCAGTCCGTTGTCCTGTGCGTGTCGTCCATCGTGTGTTTGAATGACATGTTCTCCTGAACCACTAGGCCGATTTCAATGAAATTTTACCAGAATGTTCCTTGGGTGACCTTTTTCAACAATTGTTTGCAAAATTTTGATTGGCCCTTAGATATGGGTGTGGCAGTATGGGGCTTATTTTGTGTCTCCTCAGTAATAAATGGGTGGGCAGGGTCTTTTATCACTTTAAATTCTTTGCATATCATCTCCTCCTCAAGAATAAAGCGAATGTGAGAAGTTACTTTGATGATATCCACTGGACCAATCGAATTCAGGTGAGCTGTTTAGGGCCATTATGGACCTCTTGTTTAAATGAGTTCATCCCCTATTGCTGCACATGAAGTGCATTCTTTTTGTGTTGAAATATTACTTTACTCTAATTTTCAGAATGCGTTCACACCTGAATTAAAGAAGAGAATCAACTCAACATTAGTTTTAGACTGGTGGATTGGTCTAAATTATAGCGGGGAACCAGAAGATGTGTGGAAATGGGTGGATGGATCTATACATCTAACTAGGTTTATGTAAGTTTGACGGCAAGCTCTATTCGGCAGCTATAGCTATTTCGATGGGTCAGGGCAAAACTATTGTAAGTGCCTATATATCCATAGGCACTTACAATAGTGTTGCGCTAACCCATTGATTTGGTGACCTAATCTTTATTTACCAGTACCCAAAGTGAAGTGACAAAATGTTTTACCAATGAGTGCACTAACATACATGTATTTTCAATGTGAGATAAATCTAAATTATACGCATTTGCTGATACTAAAGTCAAGGTCATATCTCAATGTCAAGGTCATCTGTCAAGGTCAAACTTCTCATAAACTTTACCAAAAATCTGAACATTGTCAATATCTTCAGGCCTATTCAAGATACAAGCCTAATATTTGGCATGATGATAGATCTCAATAATATGCTTCTGTAGATACCAAGGTCAAGGTAATTTGCTAAGTTTAATGTCATCTGACAAGGTCAAATTATTTTAAAACTTAACTCAAAAACTTGCCAAAGTCATTGAGCCTTTTCAAGGTACAAGCCTCATATTTGACATTGTGAAAGATCTCAATGATGTGCATCTCCTAATACTAATGTCAAGATCACATTAAAATTCCAAGGTCATCTGTCAAGGTCAAACTTCTTAAAAAACTTAACAAGAAGCTAACATTGCTAATATTTCCAAGCCTATTTAAGGTTCAAGCCTAATATTTTGCATGATGATATATCTCATTAATTTGCATCTGTAGATACCAATACAAGATAATATGATAAGTTCAAGGTCATCTACCAATGTCAGACTTCTTAAAAAACTTTATGTTAACTTAACATGTTTGGGTTATTTAACCCTATTCAAGATACAAGCCTCATAATTGGCATGAGATCTCTGTGATATGCATCTGTAGATATTTAGGCGAAGATCATGTAACAAGGTCAAGGTCATCTGTCAAGGTCAACATTTTGAAAAAAATGCTGTTATGGGGACATTTGTGTTTCACAAACACATCTTGTTTAGTACCATTCGGAACATCACCAAGCCATTTCCGTAAACTGCAACAGACCTTGGATGTATATTAGGAGGATGGGTATGTAACAAAATTGAGCATTTTGTTAGGCGGAAACAGAGTAAGAAAAAGAAACAACCCGCGCTATCTTTAGATTCATATTTTACAGGTTGATAAGGACTGAAAAATTTTATTTTTTGAGAATGACAAATCGTTCTCAAAAATTGAGATTTGTCAACCGTTATTTATGAATCTAAAGGTATTTATAGAAAGATACAAAGGTTTTGCATCAGTGACTTAAACAAGCAACGTCGACTGTTTTCACTCAAAGTTTCGAGGGCTAACTGACGTCATCAAGTTTTTCCAAGGTTTTCCCGTAACTTTTAAGTATAGTCTGTCTATGTACATCCGAGGTTGATCGTGAGATTGGCCAAGTGGTGTTCCGAATGGTTTAAATACATGTTCTACAGAGGCTGGGCACCAGGAGAGCCTGACAATGGTCGAAATGCAAACCAAGAGAAACCAGAGGACTGTGTAGTGTTTAACTATCAGAGAAGACTCAAAGATCTTCCGTGTTCAACAGAGAAAGCTTTTGTTTGTGAAGAAACAAAATGTAAGTATACAATATCTATTCTATCCATTCGATTCATTCATTAACAAAATTATTTTAATATATGTGACCTGTCACACAAAAAGGGACCATCTGGGAATTCTGTAAAATGAATAATTTAAAATGAGATTTGATCCAGCAAAGGTCAACCAGAAGTCGCATTTCAAAAATTCTTTTACTGTAAGGAAGGTTGATCATTCTAGACTCAGAAAATAAGCATGATGCACAAAGTTTGGCCTTAGTCAGTCTGCACAGTACAGGCAGTCTGACTAAGGTCAACACTTTATGCACTACCTAGATAGCCTCTTTTTGCATGACGGGTCACATATATAACATGAGGCTATTAAGATATATTTATTCTAACACATCATTCTCTAACTAGCATTTTAGGGAGGAGAAATAACGATGAAAAGCATTGTCTGAAAATGATAGCAGGTTTGTGACAAGTTATGGCTTCTTTTTACAAAATATTTCAATCTGTCTGTTCCTAATTGTTTCCAATTAATTCACTGTTTTTAATGTCATCTGCACTGTCTTTGAATTTGGACCAGTCCAAAATTTTGTTGTCTGTTTACAGGTTAATTAACCAAGTATACATTCCTTGATTGATGATAGCTAATAGGCAATAGAAGTGCTAATGTAGAAATGTTTCTTGTGCCTTTTTACCTTTGAATATAAGGTTATAACAAAATGCAGTTGCTTCTAAATGCAAGGTTTGGTAGAATTATGTGAATGCAAATATATCCTCAATGTATTCTTTCATCCTTAAACCTTCATTTTCCTTTAATTTCTAGTAAAGCCTTTGCCAGGTAAGTTTTTGTATGGCTTTGCTACCAGTTTGATTTTCAAGTTTGTGCATTGTAAGATGTTTGTGTATTTTGTATGTTTGTTTTAGAGAAAGTTGTTGATCATCCCAGAGTCTATTGTTAATTTCTGCCAATTTCCTTTAATACCTTTTCCTGAAGCAAATGGCCATTTTTATATATTTTTTCTGAATTTTCCAAGGAAAAGCTTTACAGAATAAAACATTTAAACAAGATTGGCCAATTTAAGGGCTTGGCATGTTGGGGATTTTTCTCCTTATTTCAATAATATCATCCAACCTGCTCTGCCATTCCAGACTAAAGTCTAGCAGAAATATTGTAATAATGATACTTCTTAGAAATTGAAGGCAAATTTTGATTGGCCCATGAATATAGTGTTTTTATTTTTGTGTAGTCAGGGCCTTCTCTTGACTGAAATTTCTTTTCGCCAACACTTTCGCCAAATCAAAAAAAAAGGGAACCAAATTTGGAATTTAGGAGCCAAATTTGGTGCCATTTTTCTTCTAAAAGTTGTGCTTGATAAATCTAATGTTTCTTTATATAGCACATCGTTGATAAATGTCAATTAACATTCAATTTACAGTAAAACTTTGTAAACAATCACAGAACAAAGTAATATGGGTAGCCAAGAGATGACTAATTGACACACATGCCTTTGCCCCAATAAATTGTCAGTCACTCGTGAGCGTATCTACATAATATCCTCTCAGCCAATGTCATAATCAATAATCCCTGATGGGTCAAAGTTTGGAGATTTTTTGTTGCCAGTTTCTTTGCTTTGAAATTCATATAAAAGCCTCAGAACTAAAACCAATAGCAGATTTAGTTAAAACCTTTCAGGGATGTTCTTTAGATGACTCTAAAAACTCAAATTTGATAATAGGAAGTAAGATTGTTATGTGAAATTTTCATTGCAATATGTGTTGGTTAAATAGCCCTCAAATATACTTGTTGTAGGGCTCTTGTTCCTTTGATTTCTTTTGATATTGTTCCCTCTAGAATAACTTTCGATAGTTCTTGTAACTTATTTCTACACCTTGATTGGTCAATAAGTTGGAAGGTGGAGTAATGTAAATGTGTATTTCACATAGAATTCTCTTGTTATCTTTTAGATGAGCCATCCAGGGACAGCCTAGCATATTTTGCATTAATCTACATTTAAATCAAAAGAGCCTGTGTGTGACATTTCTAACAATTTCACATGTGTACGAAGCAACAACATCAAGGAACTTGGACAACTGCACAATACAATAGGAATATTTACTGACCACCTAAAAAGGGGTTAAGGCTTTAGCTAGTCTAAAGAGAGTGAAGACTCTGGCCAGACTGTACAATTGTACAGGCTGGCCAGGGGATTTTCTATGCCCACATGTGCAATGTCACTGACTGGCTCAAATATATATAACAAATCTGAATGATTCAATATTATTTTTTTTTTTGAATGCACAGTCAAACCTGTGTTAGCAGTCAAGTTTATTCAGCAAGTAGCCTGTATTAAATAAACAGCCACTGGGTTCCCAAGTGAGGCAATTGCACAGAAATTTACCTGTATTTAGCAAGTCTTGTCTTAAGCAAGCACTTTTTGAATGTCCCTTCGGTGCTTGCTTAATACAGGTTTGACTGTAGTTATGAATGAGCTCTGTGTTTTCTATATCAATTCTTAAAGGATATGTTGGCAATGACGGCTACGAAATTGATTCAGCAAAAGATATACAACTTTCTATGTCAAGCAATTTGGAATGTGCACTCATTTCTCTGATTGTTTGCTTCAAAGCATGTGCATTTAAGTCATTATATTTAGTTTAAAGCTTCATTATTGCTATTGTCCACAACGTTTGAATAATTCATTGTTTATTTCAACATGTCATACTGTTTCTAGATATCATTGTGTTGAAGTTTTACATACTGTTACTCCCTGTATATTTGCTGTAGCATAAACCCTTGTCATGCTGAACCAGGAATATTCCTGCTTTTGCAGGAGCTATAGACAAACACCAGCCTGCACATATATGCAGTCTGGTGTTAGTCTACACCACCTGTTTCTCACTTTCAAACCAGAATTGTCAATAGATTTAGTTTTTCAAATAAAAATTGACCTACATTTGATACTTTCAGTGCTTTTTGCCCTTTGATTTTGATGAAATTTTTAGCCAAAATTTTTTCAGCATGACAAGGGTTAATCTGACAAGTGAGATCATACAGCTTTTAGTCCTTATTTGTAACAGCATGACTTAATCTAAAGGCAGAAAATTCTCTGTGACAAAAAATTAATTTTAAAATACCTACAAGGTCAGTCTAGCTGCTTGCATGCTCATCAGCAGAAAGTTTAAAATACAATATGCTTAACCTTGTAATTACTAGTACTGAGCTATGTCTCCAGTGTCAATCAGTTTTAATGTATTACCAGATGACAAAAGAGCCCCAATTTTCATAATGGGGAGAACATTTTGGAAAAGAAATAAATTGATTGTCACACAAGCAATTTCTTCTTTTCAAAAAGTTTCTCCCCCAACTATACTATCAAGGTGGAAGCAAATACCTGTATTTTATTCAACATTGTACTTTTGTAGTAAAAGATATACAGTTTTGACCAGAGTTGTCAAGAAACTGCTCTGTGCATATTTTCCAAATACGATGTTGGGAGTCCATCCAGGGAGTCCATCGGGCTCCTTACTTGTGAGATAAAGGAGTCCCAATTTGTAAACAAGGAGTCTCAGACTCCTAGACACTCCTTAGTTTGTAACCCTGTTTAGTAGCTATTCAATTAATCAGAAAATGTTGTGTATATACTTCTACAATGCTTATTGAATATCTTTTTAGCTCACCTGAGCACAACATGCTCAAGGGGAGCTTTTAGGATCACCCTGAGTCTGTCATGTGTCAATCTTCAACATTAGGCTCTAGTGTTTTTGGAAAAAATTGTAAAATATATGCTAATCATGCTAATGAAAAAACAAGAGGGCCATAGTGGCCCTTAACCGCTCACCTGAATGAACTGTCTAATTTTTTTCATTATTCTTCTGCCTCTGTACAACTTGATAATACCTTTTTTACAATGTTCAGGTTGATGTACAATTGACTTACAAGGATTTTCCATTATTTGATTCGATGACCTAGTTTTTTACCCCAGTTGACCCAATCTCATACTCATCAAAAATTGCATCAATTCAATCATTCTGATCAAAATTAAGGTTGATTGGGCAAAAAATGTGGCCTCTAGAGTGCATACAAGGTTTTTCTTAGATTTGACTATGTGACCTAGTTTTTGACCCTAGTTGACCCAATTTCAAAATAGTCAGAGTTTTCATCGAGACATTCATTATGACCAAATTTCAGGTTGATTGGGCAAAAAATGTGGTCTCTAGAGTGCATACAAGGTTTTTTATAAGATTTGACCCCGTGACCTAGTTTTTGACCCCAGTTGACACGATTTTGAACACTTCAGAGATTTAACCAAGACAATCATTCTGATCAAATTTCAGGTTGATTAGGCAAAAAATGTGGCCTCTAGAGTGCATACAAGGTTTTTCTTAGATTTGACCATGTGACCTAGTTTTTGACCCCTGTTGACCCATTTAAATACTCATTAAGAATTGCATCAAGATCATCATTCTGACCAAAATTAAGGTTGATTGGGCAAAAAATGTGGCCTCTAGAGAGCATACAAGGTTTTTCTATGATATGACCATGTGACCTAGTTTTTGACCCCAGTTGACCCAATTTCAAACACTTCCCAGATTACATCAAGACAATCATTCTGACCAAAATTCGGGTTGATTGGGCAAAAAATGTGGCCTCTAGAGTGCATACAAGGTTTTTCTAAGATTTGACCCTGTGACCTAGTTTTTGACCCCAGGTGACCCAAATTCAAACTCGTCCGAGATTTCATAAAGACAATCATTCTGACCAAAATTAAGGTTGATTGGGCAAAATATGTGGCCTCTAGAGTGCATACAAGGTTTTTCTATGATATGACCATGTGACCTAGTTTTTGACCCCAGTTGACCCAATTTCAAACACGTCCCAGATTACATCAAGACAATCATTCTGACCAAAATTTGGGTTGATTGGGCAAAAAATGTGGCCTCTAGAGTGCATTCAAGTTTTTTCTAAGATTTGACCCTGTGACCTAGTTTTTGACCCCAGGTGACCCAATTTCAAACTCGTCCGAGATTTCATAAAGACAATCATTCTGACCAAAATTAAGGTTGATTGGGCAAAATATGTGGCCTCTAGAGTGCATACAAGTTTTTTCTAAGATTTGACCCTGTGACCTAGTTTTTGACCCCAGGTGACCCAATTTCAAACACTTCCCAGATTACATCAAGACAATCATTCTGACCAAAATTCGGGTTGATTGGGCAAAAAATGTGGCCTCTAGAGTGCATACAAGGTTTTTCTAAGATTTGACCCTGTGACCTAGTTTTTGACCCCAGGTGACCCAATTTCAAACTCGTCCGAGATTTCATAAAGACAATCATTCTGACCAAAATTAAGGTTGATTGGGCAAAAAATGTGGCCTCTAGAGAGCATACAAGGTTTTTCTATGATATGACCATGTGACCTAGTTTTTGACCCCAGTTGACCCAATTTCAAACACTTCCCAGATTACATCAAGACAATCATTCTGACCAAAATTCGGGTTGATTGGGCAAAAAATGTGGCCTCTAGAGTGCATACAAGGTTTTTCTAAGATTTGACCCTGTGACCTAGTTTTTGACCCCAGGTGACCCAATTTCAAACTCGTCCGAGATTTCATAAAGACAATCATTCTGACCAAAATTAAGGTTGATTGGGCAAAATATGTGGCCTCTAGAGTGCATACAAGGTTTTTCTATGATATGACCATGTGACCTAGTTTTTGACCCCAGTTGACCCAATTTCAAACACGTCCCAGATTACATCAAGACAATCATTCTGACCAAAATTTGGGTTGATTGGGCAAAAAATGTGGCCTCTAGAGTGCATACAAGTTTTTTCTAAGATTTGACCCTGTGACCTAGTATTTGACCCCAGGTGACCCAATTTCAAACTCGTCCGAGATTTCATCAAGACAATCATTCTGACCAAAATTAAGGTTGATTGGGCAAAATATGTGGCCTCTAGAGTGCATACAAGGTTTTTCTATGATATGACCATGTGACCTAGTTTTTGACCCCAGTTGACCCAATTTCGAAATTGGCCATGATTTGATCAAGACAATCATTCTGACCAAAATTTGGGTTGATTGGGCAAAAAATGTGGCCTCTAGAGTGCATACAAGGTTTTTCTATGATTTGACCCTGTGACCTAGTTTTTGACCCCAGTTGACCCAATTTCAAACTCGGCCGAGATTTGATCAAGACCTTCATTCTGACCAAATTTCAGGTTGATTGGGCAAAATATGTGGCCTCTAGAGTGCATACAAGTTTTTTCTAAGATTTGACCCTGTGACCTAGTTTTTGACCCCAGTTGACCCAATTTCGAACTCGGCCGAGATTTCATCAAGACAATCATTCTGACCAAAGTTCAGGTTGATTGGGCAAAAAATGTGGCCTCTAGAGTGCATACAAGGTTTTTCTATGATTTGACCCTGTGACCTAGTTTTTGACCCCAGTTGACCCAATTTCGAACTCGTCCGAGATTTGATCAAGACAATCATTCTGACCAAATTTTAAGTCAATCGGGCAAAAAATGTGGCCTCTAGAGTGCATACAAGGCAAATGTTGACGACGGACAACGGACGACGGACGACTGACGACGGACGACTGACGACGGACGACGGACATCCACCTAACCACAAAAGCTCACCTTGAGCACTTCGTGCTCAGGTGAGCTAAAAAGCCTTTGTTTCTGGATAGAAAACAATTCATTTTTTTGCACAATGTTTCCTAAACTTTTTTGAGGGGTGCTAAAATGTTTGATGAATTAAATTGGCTATATCTTTCAGTTTTACATAGAGGCAGTATATACCTATACCGAAGCATTTAATTCTAAGGATTGCCTTTGCTAGGCCATGACTAATTATAATTAACCCTTGTCCTATTGAACATGGAATATTCCTGCTTTTGCAGAAGGTAAAGACAAAGATCAGCCTGCACCTTTGTGCAGTCTGATCTTAGTCTACACCACCTGTTTGTCTCCTTTAAAGGCAGAATTATGTATGAAAATTAAATTTCAAAAAGCAAGATTGTCCTACAACTTTGGATTCTAGGGCTGTCATTCCTTTGATTTGAGAGCATTTCTTGAAGAGGATTTTAATTCAGCATGACAAGAGTTAAAAAAAATTTAATTGAATTTCATACCACCATGTTTGACATTAAGAGTTAGACTTAACAAGGTTACATTTGACCTTTAAAGTGAATTTGTCATTCTACTTTCTTATTAGCGGTACTTAACAAGAAATATGGTTCTTTACCAAGCTGCATGCAGATTTCTAGCATGTTCTTCCTAGTGTTGACAGAATGTTTATCTTTGTACAGATAAGTAAAACGTCAGATCTTTTGATAACAGACTCAAGAGATGGAAATAATCTTTGAGTGGGGACTCTTCAAATGCACAAAATACTTAAGGGTTGAATACCAAACCAAAATAACTGTATATAGAGCTTGTGATTATGTTGTAGCTTTATATCTTTAATGAACATAGGGGTACAGATAAGAGGGGGTAAAGCCGGTCTAAAATCTTTATTTCTTATAGAAACCCTATGAAGTGGGTATTCATTTGAATCATCTCGATGAGACGATTCCAATGAATACCAACAACATTGAGTTTATGCTATTATTATTGAAATACTTTGACCTAATGCCCCCTCTATCTGAAGCCCTGGAAAAAATATCAATATTAAAGGTTGTCTAGTTTTCAGGAAAGAACTTATATAAAGCTTTTGTAGCAACTCCATGAGATGGAATATATGTCAATTTGGTCTACACTAAATAAACAGTTGATCTTGCAAATTCATTAAATAGTAACAAAACACAGTATTTTAATATAAGAATTATTTTAAAAGCAATAATAGATCTTGTGTTGATTTGCCATGTGAAAAAACAAACCAAAACTTGAGCCCAAACTTGGGATCAGTTGCTCATGGTCATGCCATTGAAGGTCAAAATTATTAAAAATGGTACTCTGTGATTTAAAGACAGACCCTATATCAATGGATGAATGTCATAACAATATGACACAAATTGTACACCATCACCAGGCTAAATGTGCCCTTTGAAATAAACTTGCATAAGTTCTAACTTCATAGCAAAGTGTAATTGATGGCTCAGTGCAAAACAGTTGTAACCTAATAAATGTAAAATGGTGGAGCTGTTTTGTGGCTGCAGTGCATGTTAATCAGAAGTGAAAAATATTGCTCTATCAACCCATAACTGTGGACTACAATTGAGGATAGATTTGATTTATAAAGAAAAATGGGGACAGTTAATCCCTATTCTGAGTAGTATTAAAGTTCAGGTATTGAAATAACATTGAAAAAGTGGAAGGTCAAGGTAACATGCAGCAGTTAAAAATAATAGTAAGCATTCTTTATGCTTCTTTATGTGAGCATGATTTTAAGATAATTGTTTTTTTTTCTGTACAAATTTTGGGAAACACACCAATGAAAATGCCATTAATTTCACAAGGAATTAATTCTACAAATTTTGTAAAACTGTTATCAACTTGAGACACTTATACTTTAATTTTCATTCTTTTAACCTCATTAAAATCACACTGTTTCTTTATTTTAGTGACAACAACAGTTTCTACTACAACACCTACAACAACAACAACCAAAGCCACTACCACTACTACTACTACCACTACAACTACAAAGGTTACAAGTTTATCATCATCATCAACACCAACAATGGTGACATCAACTACAACAACAACTAAACCATCGTCATCATCATCTATTAAAACACCTACACCACCCACAGAATCAACTAGTCAGTCATCAACTTCACCAGTCACAGTCCAATCCACTTCACCAATCACAGTCCAATCCACATTCCCTGTCACTGATAATGGGACCATGTCAGTTGTCACATCTACTGTAGCCACAACACCAGTTGTCACTATTAGTACTACACCAACTCCAACTTCAACTTCAACTAAAGCTCCAACACAGTCAACTAGTTCTACAGTAGCTCCTATAACAACAACTACAATGAGTCAAGAACAACTTTGGGAAAAGTATCAGGTATGATTGCATAGGCGTATCTAGGACTTTGAAATTTATACGCACTCAGAGGGCTACAACAAAAGCATATATAGGATAAAGTCGATATTTGGACTGTGACAAAAGATGAATGCCCCACTCTGCTCCCCTTTTCTATGATTAGAGCTGGTGAATAATCAAAACATCGAAACTACAGCTTGAAAAAGCTGTAGTTTCAATGTTATAATCATTCATCAAAGATATTTTTCAACAGATTATTATTTCTTTTACGCTCTTGCTTAAATTGTGTAATGGGAGTTACACCTTGATTGTATGGTCAATTTTTCCAACACTCTCCGTTACAGTCCAAGATTTTAGTTCTCTTTGACTTTATACTAGAGATAAATCGTTTATTGGGGTCAGTGCATCACTACTGTAAGTGCATATAAAAAAATAGGCTCTTACAATAGTCTTGCGCTAACCCCTCGATTTATTGTACAAGAAAGCTTATTACTTAGATGATATTGAATGAGTGGTCATGTTATACTAAATTTATTAAATAAGTCATCTACAACTGATAAAACTGAGGCTGCACAAAGTTTTTTCTGTGTTAAGTGATGAGTTTACTGAATTTTATATTATATGAGCACAAATTTAATATTCTATTTATAATATGACCTAGTTTTGATGATAAATGCAGAAATTTCAGATATTAAACGATTCCTGTTATTCCGCAAAACATATAACACCATTTACTGAATGATGTCTGCAAATTCATCATGACGTCATTTTCACAACAAAAATATAATGTTGTTTTCCGTTTTTAGCTGATTTGCATAGTTATTCCACTAGTGTAAAAACACCTGTGGCACTCCGGCAAGAAGGTCATATTATGCAATATTTTCTACCACAAGGGATGGCTTTCTTTCAACTTCTCTATACAGGATATACCCTATTTTCAATGTAGTCCACCGTCTCTGTCAATTAAGACAAGCTCAAAGGTTTGGTAAAAAGCAGGTCATTCTTATTATTTGTGTTAGCTTCTCTCTTTTCTGTGAAAACCTGAGGTAGTTCTAAAGCCTTGGTGTCGTTGTTGCCTCTATTGATCATTATGCAAAAAACTTCCACATTTTGTGTTACCTCTGATATTACTAAAGGCATGCATTTGAAACTTGGCACACATAATCACTATAAAAAGGGCAACCTTTAATTTCAAGGAGCATTACTCTAGATAATTTTTTTGTGAATTATTCCTCTTTTTTGGCTTATTTTTTTCCACTTTCAAGCAACCATCAGCTGGGCAAAGGCATCTAAGATGGCAGTGCTCTTGTCACCATTTATGGTTGTCTGATCAAATGAAAACATTTCATTTTAAAATTTATAATCTTATCACATTATGATAGATTGTATGAAAAATACATTGTATTTCTTTTCCAGAACTTACTTCCAAGTCATATAGTTTAAAAAGTATTTGACAGGCAGACTTTAATTCTGTTAGTTAATATTTTTATGCCCCCGTATCGAGAGATCGAGGGCATATTGTTTTACTCATGTCCGTCTGTCTGTCTGTCCGGCTGTCTGTCCATCTGTCGGAAAACTTAACCTTGCCAATATCTTCAAGCCTATTCAAGATACAAAGCTAATATTTGGCATGATGATAGATCTCAATGATCCGCATCTGCTGGTACCAAAGTCAAGGTCATTTGACAAGGTCAAGGTCATCTGTCAAGGTCAAACTTTGAAAAAAAAATCCCGTTCCAGGGACATTCGTGTTTCAAAAACACATCTTGTTTTTTTTCAAAAATACATACAATTTATTCAAAGGTTAGAATACATTTGCACAAAAGACTGCACCAATTTGCCATATTTCACTACATCTTTCACTTAAACTTATTTTTCAGGGTTGTTATGCCATCAATTTAGAGAGTGTTTGTCCACCAACAGAAGCTCTTGGTATATTCTGGCCAGAAGCTTATCCAGGGGAGATAAAAATTGTGGATTGTGATAAAGGTAATTGATGTCTTATTATTTCATACAGATGTTGAGGTTGTATTTAGTTTGGTTTCTGCTTATCAACTGTGTTTTAAAAATTTGAAATTTGAAATACAACAATTTTGTATTATTTGTTTTACAGGTAGATTTAGTTTGTTACATATAATTATGCTGAAAGCAATTTACCATATTAACCACATAGTTATGTCTCTTTATGATACCATTGCTACGAAACTTTGTGGATAGAACCCCATATTTTAGATATCAATACAAAACACTGTAAAGTAATCAAGAAATATAAAATATTTCCCAACTATGTTTACATTCTGAATGCCATTCCAAATATATTAATAGTTAAACAGTTCATATTATCATTTAACTTTTAGGAAAAGCAACTTGGCTGTGTGATCCAGAGGTGACATGTTGGAAAGGCCAGCCTGATGTTAGAAACTGTACTTCAGAGGAGATAAAGAACCTCTCAGATCAGGTATATAATTAATACAATAGTAAACAGAGTTTGAATGCGGTAGATATTCATTTATTCTATAAATTTTTACAAAGAGCTTTTTTTCCTCTGTAAAAAATAAACCTGCTCTGCTTTCAAGTAAAGAAGTACTGAAAGTTTGAAATAGCATTGGAAAAGCTTCACTGTGTGATGCAGGCTACCATTTCTCGGGGACTTGCTTGTAATCAGTCATTGTAATGCAGGGCTGCGTTAGCTTAATTATATATGTATGTAAGAAAATATTTTGCAGATAAATGACATTATATATTGGGGGATGTGTTGTGACAGAAGTAAAGAAGTGGGGCTATTTTGAATCACTAAATTTCTGGAATTTCCTCGTTTTATCGCAAAAATTCAGGTCATATTATGAGTAGAATATCAAATTTGTCTTCATTAAATGCTGAATTTACTAAACTTGTCATCCATAAACAGATAAAAGAAGCAGCATCGTTTTCATTTGTGTAAAGATGACTCTTTCAATAAATTTTGTATTCAATGACCACTCATTCGATATCCTCTGTTTTCACAGCTAGATGAGGTGTTAACAGAAGAAGATAACACAGATGCTGTGATAGAGTTTACAGAAGATCTTGCCACAGTGATCCAGTCTAATTCTGTACAGTCTGAACAAGATATCTTCCAGTCTACGCAACTACTGGACCATGTGGCCAAAGCTACACCGAAGAACTCATCCAGTGCTAGATCTATCATTAAGGTAAGATGAAAGAAAATTTCACTTTATGGTAATCAAAACTAATTCTGCAAAATCAGAGCAATATATCGATGGCTCAGCGCAAAACAGTTGTAACTCCCTATATGGTTATAGGGAGTTACAACTATTTCATGCTGAGTCATTGATAGGTCTTTCAATCTACAAAACTTCTCAACCATGTTGCAAAGGCTGCACAGAAAAACTCTTCTAGTGGTAGATCTTTCATGAAGGTAAAATGTGAAATGTTTTGTGAAAGAATAACTGACAAATAAACAAATTGGCACCCAGTCAGGACCCCTTTGAATTTAGGGAATCTGGGAGTCAAGTTTATAATAATGGTTAGTGATCAAGAAAATTAGCATTTATAAATACAGCTTTGTTCAAGCTGTTGGTATGAAACTTGATTTACCCACTGATTGATTTTATGAAGCAAGTTCTATCATATATACCATATTTCTCCTAATAAACGCTCCCAGGAGCATGGTTAGAGAGCTTTTATTTAGGATGCATTTTCTGATTTTAAACAATCATCAAAATTGATGCCTTTTATGCCCTTTTCCCTTTAATTTGAGGTAAATTTCCTCTAAACAATCAAGGAAATTCATCTCAAATTAGAGAAGAAGTCTCAAAAAGTTCCTAAAATTTAGGCATTTGATGTTGACTTTCTTAGTAAAAAATGTAGGGGTGCTACTATTAGGGTGGGGTGCTATTTTTAGAGGAAATGTGGTATCCAAGAGCTGTTTCGGTAATAAAATATGTTTAGCTATCATATTTGTGATCAGTAAGGCAAAAGTGGCCATCTGGGTAGTGCATAGAGTGGCAACTCGAGTCAAACTGTGTGAGCTGTCACAGGTCAAAACTTTTCAAGGTTTTTTTTTTTTTTTGTTTAAACTAGAAAGACCATTGAACCTCCCTGTATGAGAATTTTTGAAATGCCACCATTGCAGGTTTACTGCAGCTGGATCCAATCTGCTTTTGAATTCAAATTTTATGGATTTCCTAGATGGAACCATTTCGACCTGATGGGTCACATTTTATGCAAGGTGTTATTACCAATACCCACATTAGGGAAAGGCATAATAGAAATAAATGCAAAGATATTTTTGATAAATTGATGGATCAGTGCAAAACAGTTGTAACTGCCATTTGAACTAAAGAACACAGTAACAACTGTTTTGCAATGAGCCAACAAAATGATCATAACATCGTAATTAAAGCTTGAATAAGCCATGGTTTGATTATTCACATTCTGGTGGCCTTCTAAATGTCAAAATCCTAGTCACACCAGTGTGAGCTGCTAATGTTTCCATATAAGACATTGCAATAGAATTTCATGTTTTTATCAGAATGTTGTAAAGTGTGGGGGCAGTTTGATAGACAAAGACAAGTCAGCCACATGGAACCAGATGAAAACGGAAAACAAGAAGATGATAGCATCCTCGCTACTAAACTCCATGGAAACTGTTACCATGAAGATGATGGAATCTGTGGATGAACCCATAGTGGAGAGGATTGTACAAGATACTATGGGTAAGGTGCCTTCAATAATTTGAATGTTTACATGTCTGAGTTGTTACAATTGAGCCTGTTGGTTACATTTCCAACTAGTTCTCATGTGTGCAATTTGAAGACTCAGATCAGCCTGTGCATGTGCACAGTCTGATCAGAGTCTTCACTACGCGCTGTAAAGATAACTAAGGACTTCATGACTGTGACCACAATCTGAGAATGTTTTAAATACAGAGGGTGATTTTCTAAACCTCTCCATATCTGTCAGTTATGCATGCTTGAAATTGTTGGAAATGTTATGGACAGGCTCAAATGATACGGCAGATTTTTAGCTTGGTCATTTTTGGAGTAAACCCGAGTTATTACTAAAGCCTTCATGCTGCCATGGTGGTCTTTGTGTGAAAACTTTGACATTTTGTGATATCTTGTATATAACTGAACATATTTGCTTGAAACTTGGAAAATGATTTCACTCTCAAAATAGAATCTTATACTATCAATGGATATAACTTTTAAATACACTGAATGATTCAGTACAAATTATTTCCTTTTTCAAACTAAATCACTTTGTCAGTTTCTGATTTCTCTGGTATTACTGAAGGCATTCACTTGATACTAGGAATATAATGTTCAATAGAGGCTATTAAGTGAATAGGGCTAACTCCTACAAGACACAATTCAAATTACACTCCTTTTTCAAAATACTTTGATTCAAATTATGCTACTTTTGCAACCTTTTTTAACCTCTACCTAGCAATTGCCAGATGCCTGTGGGCATTCATATGTGATGCTCTTGTCTTACTCATAGTATTGTAAACATAATGTTTTCCCTGATAATGATGCTTTATAACTAACTACATGTTCCTTAAGTATTTTCTCAAATCATCTTCATCTTTTTAGTTCACCTGAGCACGAAGTGCTCAAGGGAGCTATTGTGATCGATCGTTGTCCGGCGTCCGTCTGTCCATCTGTCCGTCTGTCCGTCACGGCGTCAACTTTTTCTTTAAACGACATCTCCTCCTAAACTTATGGGTCAAAATCAACCAAACTTGGCAGAAATGTTCCTTGGGTGGTCCCTTATAAAAATTGCTCAAATGGAAAGGATCTGTGCCATATCACGGGAAAAGGGGCCTTAATGACAAATTTCTTGTTTTCACTCTAGAAGCCACAAATATGGTCCAATCTTCATGAAACTTGGTCAGAATGTATGTTAGGCCATGAGAATGAAGTCTATTGAAAATGGGAAGGATCCGTGCCATTTCACAGAAAAAGGCGCCTTAATGACAATTTTGTCAACAATATCTTTAAACGACATCTCCTCCTTAACTTATGGATCAAAATCAACCAAACTTGGCAGAAATATTCCTTGGGTGGTCCCTTATGAAAATTGCTCAAATGGAAAGGATCCGTGCCATATCATGGGAAAAGGGGCCTTAATGACAAATTTCTAGTTTTCACTCTAGAAGCCACAAATATGGTCCAATCTTCATGAAACTTGGTCAGAATGTTTGTTAGGTCATGAGGATGAAGTCTATTGAAAATGGGAAGGATCCGTGCCATTTCACAGAAAAAGGCGCCTTAATGACAATTTTGTCAACAATATCTTTAAACGACATCTCCTCCTAAACTTATGGGTCAAATTCAACCAAACTTGGCAGAAATATTCCTTGGGTGGTCCCTTATGAAAATTGCTGAAATGGAAAGGGTCCGTGCCATATCACGGGAAAAGGGGCCTTAATGACAAATTTCTTGTTTTCACTCTAGAAGCCACAAATATGGTCCAATCTTCATGAAACTTGGTCAGAATGTTTGTTAGGTCATGAGGATGAAGTCTATTGAAAATGGGAAGGATCCATGCCATATCACAGAAAAAGGCGCCTTAATGACAATTTTGTCAACAATATCTTTAAACGACATTTCCTCCTAAACTTATGGGTCAAAATCAACCAAACTTGGCAGAAATATTCCTTGGTTGGTCCCTTATGAAAATTGCTCAAATGGAAAGGATCCATGCCATATCACGGGAAAAGGGGCCTTAATGAGGAATTTCTTGTTTTCACTCTAGAAGCCACAAATATGGTCCAATTTTCATGAAACTTGGTCAGAATGTTTGTTAGGTCATGAGGATGAAGTCTATTGAAAATGGGAAGGACCGGTGCCATATCACAGGAAAAGGCGTCTTAATGACAATTTTTTTGTTTACTCTCTAAAAGCCACAAATATGGTTTAATCATCATGAAACTTTGTCAGAATGTTTGTTAGGTCATGAGGATGAACTCATTTGAAAATGGAAAGTATACATGCCATATCACAGGAAAAGGGGCCTTAATGACAATTTTCTCGTAAGAGCTCAAAACGCCACAAATATTGTCCAATCTTCAAGAAACTTGATCAAAATGTTTGCCAGGTCACAAGAATGAACTCTGTTGAAAATGGGAAGGTTCATGCCATATCATAGGAAATGGAGTCTTAATGATAATTTACTTGAAATATCAGGTGAGCGATTTAGGGCCCTCAGGGTCCTCTTGTTAACTCTTCTCATCCTGGCAAATTTGCATTAAAGTAATGAACATGAAATAGTTCTGCAACATTTCGGAAGACATGATCTTTCATAATGTTGACTGAGATTTAAGAATTGAAATCATTAGGGAAACCTCAGTTAACACTGTTAAAAGTTCATTACCCTTGAGACATTGCAAAACTAATATGGGTCCACTACCTTAATATCAAAGTGCCAACAAGACTGGAGGCACTGATTATGAGTCAGTATTTATTTAAGAAATATATTTTTCAAACTCTAATGTGTCTCAAAGGATGATCAGGTGGTATAGACTAAGATCAGACTGCATATATGTGCAGGCTGATCTTGTCAATACCTCTTGTCAAAGCAGAAATATTCCAGGTTCAGAATAACAAGGGTTAAACTGCTTGCCAAGATATCTGTAAAGTGCAAAACAAAGGTTATATATCATAACAAAATTAGAATTTCCATGACTTAAAGTAACCGTTGTGGCCATTAAAGATGAACTTTTCTTTTTCAGAGGTAGAACTTACAGTTTTAGATGTGAACACGATTCCTGATGTTGGACGTATCGCCATTTATAAAGGACAGAGAAATGAATTCTTTATGTCACCGTCTACGCTCAGGACACATAGTTTTGGTATGAGACTTAACTACAATTCAGGGCTCGAGGTTACAAACTTTTCTCAAGCTCAATTCAATTTTTTTTTCAAATTTCAATTTGAGATTAGAGCCGTAATTCTGTTTTAATACACATTTTGAGATATCCACATAAAAGATGATATTAATAAGTTGTTATGATACATTTATACATTTATTTTAATCTAAAATTTGAGAAAATTGAGCCTGAGCCTGAGAAAAGTTTTATAGCCTTGGGCCCAGATCATATTAATTTTAAGGCAGAAAAACAATGACATCACCATACTTTGTTGAGATATCAGAGGAAGACATTTGTATATTGACTAAAATTTACCCATTCCTGTATTTTGAAGTTTAAGACTGGTCCAAGCTACAGTGAAAAGTCTGTTTAAAGTAATAAGAGGTCATTATACCCCCAACCTACAAAGTAGAGGGGGTATATTGGTTTCACCATGTCTGTCTGTCTGTCCATCCGTCCATCTGTCCGTAGACCTTTTCGTTTCCGGACTCTAACTCAAGAACCAAGTGACCTAGAATCATGAAATTTTATAGAAATGCTGCTTATGACACAAGGAAGTGCCCTATTGTTTTTGGGTCACATAGGTCAAAGGTCAAGGTCACAGTGAGCCTTTGTTCAATTTTCGTTTCCGGACTCTAACTCGAGAACCAAGGGATTTACAATCATGAAACTTTACGCAAATGTTGCTTATGACCCAAGGAAGTGCCCTATTGTTTTTGGATCACATAGGTCAAAGGTCAAGGTCATAGCCAATTTCTGTTCGATTTTTGTTTCTGGACTCTAACTCAAGCACCAAGCAACCTACAATCATGAAACTTTATGCCAATATTGCTAATGACTCAAGGAAGTGCCCTATTGTTTTGGGGTCACAAAGGTCAAGGTCATAGCCAATTTTTGTTCAATTTTCATTTCCGGACTCTAACTCAAGAACCAAGCGATCTACAATCATGAAACTTCATGCAAATGCTGCATATGACCTCAATATCTGTTACAAACACATCCTGCACTAATAGCACTTGCATTTTGACCAAGTGCTTGTCGGGGGTTTAAGTCCGTTCTGCGACAGTTCTACTTGTATATGGTAGAAAATATTGTTGAAAAAGAAATAATTGCTTTTTTTAGCAATTTATTCTTTTTTCCACATTATTTTCTGAAGTGAAAAATCACAAGGACATAAAGACTAGTTCTTGAAAGGGTTAATTCATATATATTTTATCTGATGAAAGATTGAAAGGATTAATTCATATATATTTTATCTGATGAAAGATTGAAGAAAGAGCAACTGCTTTATAAAGCAATAAAATCAGCATAACTAAAAATACTTAAGGATTACGAACTGAGAATTCTGTCTTAATTGTCTTAATCATCCTACATAATTGGATGACATTTAAATTAGTATAGTTTAGATGCATATCTATGTAATAAACACTGAATATATTTATTTTAAAAGGGAACATGAAAATAAGCTGAGATTTTGTTCTTCAAAACAGCTTTTAAGCTTGGCTGTTTTTGGAGAAAACTAAAGGTATTGTTATTCCTTGGTGTTGTTATCTTTGTTGTTTTTGGTGGTGGTGGTGTTGGTGGTGTAGTCGTTGAGATATCTCTGGTTCCACTAGATGCATTCACTTGAAACTTGGCACACATGTTCACCATCAAAACAACATCATGATAGTATCAAGGGGGTTAACACTAGATGCATTTTATGCAAAGTATGCTCCTTTTTATGCCCCCGATAGGGAGGCATCATAAATTTGACTTGTCCGTCCATCCGTCTGTCCGTCTGTCCGTCCGTCCGTCCGTCCGTCATTCTGTCCAAAAACTTTAACATTGGCCATAACTTCCTTATTACTTAACATATTCGCATCATACTTTACCACAACATTCCTTGGTACATTACCTTTCTGTAGGCACATACTTTGGTGACCTTGACCCCTGGATGACCTTGACCTTCAACATAGATTGGCCATAATTTAAAATCAAAGCGGTGTCGGGGGCATTGTCATCTTACAGTGACAGCTCTTGTTCAACTTGGATTTTCCTCTACCATCCAGCATTCAACAGCCGAGCATGGGCACCAGTGCTGTTGTTTTATATCATAAAGATAGCAGGAATGTTTGAAGTTCAACATGTAAAAGCAAAACAATTTTATTTACTTTTTGTTTTTCAATATTTATCTACTGATAGATCTGCAGAGCATCCAATCTGAACATTAATTTGCCTTACAAAATTTTTAAAAAGTCTTTTATCATGTGTATGGCCACAAACCAGCTGTTATCTTCATATCTTTCCTCAGAAAAACATAGTGAGAAGAATAGACCCTTGTTTTTGTCCTTAGTATTTTGATTTATAGAGGAAAGTTGTTTAAGTGTAAGATTGATTAAATATTGATTGCATGATTGATCAACAAAAACTATATTTTTCTCATGAAAATATAGCTTTTTATTACATTGTTTTATGAAATGAAAGATTTATCCCTTTCCAAAAATGCTCCATTTTGAATATAACCTGTTGATGTATTTGCTAACATATCCATTCTACCTTTGATTCAGATGGTTTATCGAGGGTCGTAATTATAAACTACAACAATATAGAAGAGTTACTTCCCCCTGAAGATTTCCGACAAAATGATGGGATAAGACAAGAGATAATAAGTCAAGTGATGAGTGCTTCTATTGGTACTGAGAAGAAGATTATGTTAGATGAGCCAGTCACTTTTACTTTTAACACAGCAAATGTAAGTTTATCTAAATTTATCTAAAAATACCAACTAGAATATACCATCATGCAAAAAAAATGACTACATCACTTGTGTGTAAAGAAACAATCCTTGTCAGATTGCACAGTGCATGCATTCAGAACATCATGCGACCATTTCTGAAAACTGCAACAGACCTTGGATGTATATGTAAGGCGGATGGGTATGTAAAAAAATTGTGCATTTTGTTAGGCAAAAACAGTGTAAGAAAAACTAGCACTGTAGATTTATAACTATTTAAATAAATAAAGGCTGAAAAATCTTAATTATGAATCATTCTCAAAAATTAAGATTTTTTCAGCTGTTATTTAAGAATCTAAAGATATTTATATTAGGATATCATGATTTCATGTCAATGACTTAAACGAGTAGCGTTTGCGACGTCGAGTATTTTCACTCACAGTTTCGAGGGCTAAAGCCATTTTAACTGATGTCATCGAGTTTTTCCAAGGTAATTTTTCCGTAATTTTTAAAAATTGCTGACTACATAATTGGATTTTTTCTTTCCTTGGTGTTTATCTTTACCTACTTACACAATTGTTATCAGAATGCAATCTTTCTTTGACCCTTGCTGGATAAAATTCCTTTTGATGCATTCATTTTGCTGAGGTCCCAGATGGTCTCTTTTTGCATGAAGGGTCATCTTTATATTTAATGTTAACAAAATTCAATGTAGAGATAGGAATAAATATTGTGAGATTGAAAATACTTATGAACTTTTCTTTAAAGGAGTTTGGTCCTATTTTTCCTACTATCAAGCTTTTTCTTAAACAAGAGGACCATGATGGTCCTATATCGCTCACCTTCGTCTCTTTGACTTCTCCCTTAGCAAAATTAAATACTTGAAAGATCATTAAATGATCATTAAATTTTTCAAAGAAAAACATAACTCTATTTCTATGATCGCTGCATAAATTTCTATCCTTTTCTCAACAAGTTTCATGTGACCTGGCCAACATTCTGACCAAGTTTCATAAAGATTGGGCAATATTTGTGGCCTCTAAAAAGAAAAGAGTCATTTATGCCCCTTTTCCTGTGATATGACATGGATCTTTCCCATTTTAAATAGGGCTCATCCTTGTGACCTAGCCATTATTCTGATCATGTTTCATGAAAATTGAATTGTATTTGTGGCTTCTAGAGCGTAAACAAGAAAATTGTCATTAAGGCCCCTTTTCCCGTAATATGGCACAGATCCTTCCCATTTTCAAAAGGGTTCATCCTTGTGACCTGGCCAACATTCTGACCAAATTTCATGAAGATTGGGCCATATTTGTGGCCTCCAGAGTGTAAACAAAAAAATTGTCATTAAGGCCCCTTTTCCCGTGATATGGTACAGATCCTTCCCATATTCGATAGGGATCATCCTTGTGACCTGGCCAACCTTCTGACCAAATTTCATAAAGATTGGGCCATATTTGTGGCCTCTAGAGTGTAAACAAAAAAATTGTCATTAAGGCCCCTTTTCCCGTGATATGGCACAGATCCTTCCCATTTTCAATAGGGTTAATCCTTGTGACCTGGCCAACCTTCTGACCAAATTTCATAAAGATTGGGCCATATTTGTGGCCTCTAGAGTGTAAACAAGAAAATTGTCATTAAGGCCCCTTTTCCCTCGATATGGCACAGATCCTTCCCATTTTTGATAGGGTTCATCCTTGTGACCTGGCCAACATTCTGACCAAGTTTCATGAAGATTGGGCAATATTTGTGGCCTCTAGAGTGTAAACAAAAAAATTGTCATTAAGGCCCCTTTTCCCGTGATATGGCACGGATCCTTCCCATTTTCAATAGGGATCATCCTTGTGGCTTGGCAAACCTTCTGACCAAGTTTCATAAAGATTGGGCCATATTTGTGGCCTCTAGAGTGTAAACAAGAAAATTGTCATTATGGCCCCTTTTCCGGTGATATGGCACGGATCCTTACGATTTTCAATAGGGTTCATCCTTGTGACCTGGCCAACATTTTGACCAAGTTTCATGAAGATTGGGCCATATTTGTGGCCTCTAGAGTGTAAACACTAAGATTGTTGACGCTGGACGACAGACGACACACGAGGCATGACGGACGACGGATGACGGACATTCAATGATCACAAAAGCTCACCTTGAGCACGATGTGCTCAGGTGAGCTAAAAACCTTGATTTTTTTGAAAGATCTAGATGTGTTATTTGGATTTTTGAAAAGAAAAATTGTGATCACCATCCTTATTTCTGTCTTAGATCCTTATGAAATAAATATCAAATAATGTTGAGTGTCTGAAAGTGATTTCCTTTCTCTTTTATTAAGAATCATTATTATAAGACAAATTCAAGTTAGGATGGCCATTGATATAGGTTTGATAAAAAAACAACCTACCGGTATTTTGTAAAATTACACATAAAATATAGAAGTTAAACAAGGCTAACAGAAAAAATAACATCTTAATTCTGGCTCTGAAAAATTTTTTCGTGAAAAAATGAGAGTTCCCATTACATGCTCCATGGTAAAATAAGTGTATAGATCTACTGTATTTCTACTAGTAATCCTTTTCTTTCACTCTCAATAGAATTTTTTTGCGAAAATGCATATGATTTTGATAAGAGAGAAAATAGGGCCACAGTTTTACTTCTTTTTACATTTTATTTCGGCTTATTGCAAAATAAAATACTTTTTCTAATTTATAGAGAGTGAACAACAGAGATTGGCAACAAATGTGCTCATTTTGGAATTTCAGTAGAGGGTAAGTCTTATTCATATATAAATGTACAGGTCCCTGCCTTGAAATGGCCATGGGCATAAATTTTTACCATTTTCCATCTGTATGTCTGTCTGTTTGTCTGCCTGCAAAAAAACTTAGCAAAAAATGTAACAATACAAAAAACTTCAAGCCTATTCATGATGCAAGATCATATTTGGATTTGGTATGATGATAGATCTCAATAATATGCATCTACTGATACTTATTTCAAGGTCATGTGATAAGGTCAAGATGATATATCAAGGTCAAACATTAATTTTGCAAGCTTAATAGAAAATCTTATTATTGCCAATTACTTTAAAAGCATTCAAGATACAATGATAGGTCTTAATGTTATGTATCTGCTGATGCCAAGTACATGGCCAGTTGATAAAATTGAGGTCATTTGTCAAGGTCAAATGTTTGTTAGATTTATAAAAAAACAACCCTACCTCATTGCCAACTACTTCAAACCTATTCAAGATACATTATCCTGTTTTTGCTTGAACATAGATGTCATTCATATGTTGCTGAAGATTCAAGGTTAAGGTCATATTTCAAAGGCCAAGTGCAACTATCTAGGTCTAAACCCATACCACATGTTCATGTAATCATCTCACCAACTTTGCTATCCTTTTTATTTCAGACACACAGGGGCCTGGTCTCAGAGAGGATGTTCACTGAAGACATACAATGAAACTCATACAACATGCTCATGTAACCATCTCACCAACTTTGCTATTCTTATGGACATTCATGATACCCAGGTATATACTTTTTCACAGGTTAAGGAGCTAATGGGACTTGCACCCATAAAAAAATGAATTTACTCAAATTTTCAAATACACAAAAAGGTCGACAACGTATATAAACACATTGAAGAGTTACAAACTCATAAAAGCGACAACCCCCTAAATAGAAAAAAATGAAATTGGAGAAGGTTTCCAGTGCTCAATAAAAGTCATTAGGGCATGAATCCATGTGCAAAATTGCACTCAAAGAATGTCTGACATGTGGATTTCTAAATATTATCAAGGCTTACTCCCAATATGGCTTTCCATTTGCTGTGCGTGCTGCCTCAAGCTGACTCAAAACCTTGGCTTTTTGTGCTCTTTTTTGACTCATTGCAAGCTCCAAAGTATTGCACCAAGAGCTGTTAAAATCGATGTTTTAACCTTACAATAGGCCAGTTATTGTCCCTCATGGCAGTTGCAAGTGTCCTTGATTTAATGAATCTGTCAAATATGACTGTGCGCTATGGTGTTCCGAATTTCAAATTTTCGCTAACACCAAACTCGAAGACTTTGCTTGATGTCTACACTGTTTTTCATTACCACCTTAATTTGCTGAAATACTCAACCAACTTTATTATCATTAGATGCATTCGATCTGTTGCATGAGCAGAAATCATGTTTATCACATTTAAGTGTCTTTACTCAACTGAGTATAAGTTAAGGAATTAATTTATCACAAATGTGTACCTAGTGGCCGGCCAAACTTAAGTAAGGTCATATCAGTAAATTGATCGATTTCAGGGTAAAATTATTTGCCATTGAAAAGTGATGCGTTATTATTGTTGTTCAGTATACATGTATATATATATATATATAACCTGAATTTTGAAAAACAGATTTCTTCTGCTTGATTCGTATCTTCTGATTCTATTGCTTTATTGGTATCTTCTGATTATTGAGGAAGTAAAAAAAGAGGAGTAATATTAATGTTATCATTTGATTTCCAATGTATTGCAAACAAAAAGCAGCTCATTATGATTTCATATTCTCTTTTCATCTTGTTTTGTGTCTTTTTTTCCTTTTAATACTATTTTGCCACTATTAGCTTGAGGAAAGTAAGAGTCAATACATGTAGGTTAAGGGAACTTTTTTTACAGGGACTTGAAATAGTTGTACATTGACTCCTTGGTATGTCCATTATAGGCATCACTAGGATTTTGAAATTCATACGCACTCAGAAGGCAACCAACATAGAATAGGATAAACACAATACATGTATGTGGACTGTGACAGAAGATGAATGTCCTCCGTCTGATCCCCTTACCTATGATTTGAGCGTTGGTGAATAATCATAACATCGAAACTACAGCTTGAATAAGCTGTCGTTTAGATGTTATGATCATACATCAACAACATTTTTAGCTCAGCTGTTTTTGGAGAAAACCCGAGGTACTGCTATAGTCTGTGTGGTGTCGTGCGAAAACTTTAACATTTTGTGAGATATCTCTGGTTCTACTGAAAGCATTTACTAGAAACTTGGCACACATGTTCACCATCAAAAGAGCAGCCTATACTATCAAGGGGGATAACTCTAGATGCATTTTGAACAAATTATGCCTCTTTTTCGACTCAGATTATTTCCCACCATCCAGCACTCAACAGCCAAGTGTACGCACCTGAAGGCAGTGCTCTTGTTCAAATGAGGTATCATCATATCCATTGTCTGTCTGTACTTTTCTTATTTTTCTTATATTGTCACAGACAATATATAGAGAATAATATGTTAGTGTCTTAAAATATCAATGTTATCTGGTCGAGGTTGGGAGAATTTATTAGGACGAGGCTTTGCCTAGTCATGATAATTTCTGGCAGCCAAGACCAGATAATGTTGATATTTTAAGACACTAACATATAATTCTATTTATCATGCAATCATTTCTATTATAAACATTTAAAAATCAAAGAAATTCCGGTGAAAGAGTATTCAAATTGTTTCTAAAAATAGACTGCCTGATAACATGTTATGTTATCAGACAGGTGATATCAGGTCAATGCAGGCTTCATTGCATGATGAATATTTCTCCATTTCAAATTACACCCATCCATTCCACAACTCTGTCCTACATCACCTTTGTTGGTATCATCATATCCATTGTCTGACTATTCTGTCTTATTTGTCCTTTTTCATCACAGACAATATATATTTCTCCATTTCAGATTACACCCATCCATTCCACGACTCTGTCCTACATCACCTATGTTGGTATCATCATATCCATTGTCTGTCTGTTCCTGAGCTGGATTACTTTTGTATGTCTTGGGTATGTATTATCTTCTATTTCAATCAATAGATTAAGAATTTTTATGCTGTTTATCCAATTTTTGTCGATCCGGCTTGTGGGCGAGGCATAGTCATCACCATGACAACTCTTTGTATGTGCATCAGTGGGTTAGACCATCATCTCTCTGAATTTATCTGTACCATTTATGGATGCATTCAAAATAACTTAACACGACTGTTTCCCACATTTTGTAGATGTACCATTTGAAAGAAAAAGGTGGCATCTTAAAGGTCACACAGATAGTGAAGGTCAAATCTTTTTACAGAGCATAACATCTACATTTATGGGCAAATTTCAAATGATTTAGAAAAGATGTTTCCTTATGTATACAGGTACCTTTTAAGCTAGTTATGGCTGTTTTTCATCTGCAAAATTTGTAGTTATGGACATGAAACAAAAAGCAAGTTGTTGGAGGGTGACCTTAACATCATAACTACAGCTTGTTTAAGCTATAGTGATGAAGTTTAGGTCACCTTTTCTTGAAAATAATTGAAACAAAATGGTAGAAAATTTAACAGTTGTCTATACACTGAAGGACTAAATAAATACATTTTAGAAGACTTTCATTAAATTAATGATAGGTATTTATTTCTATTGCCTTATGCACAGGGATATTGATATGTGATGTTTAAGTAGCATTCATTCTTTCAATTTCGGGCAGCCTACATCTATTGAAAGGTATCAAGGAAAATTGATCCAAATGTGTTTTTGTGCCTATAAGGTGATAGACTATTGTTTCAGATGCAAAAATTACAGCTTGACTCATTTTACATTGTGTCACCCCCTTGACATTTAAAAAAACAGTAATCACATTCCTCGTCACAGTATTTCTCAATTACAAAACTGGAATTTCTTTTAATTATAGTCAGAGATTTTTTGTATACAAGTTGGAATCCAAAGCTCTATTCAGAATCTTTCTATTCAAGAAAACAATGATTTTTTTTTTGTTTTGTTTTTAAGTCCCTCAGTGTATACAGATGTACTATGACTTTTCAATCTATTTAGTGATTGACAACCAATTGTTAAATAAATATTGCAATTTAGCATAATGACTTTCTTGTTGTTTTTTTATACTCTCCTTCCCGAATAATATTCATAAAAAGCCAGTTGTGTATAACCTATAACCAGAATTCTTAGAATTTTAGTCTTAAATAATTTTGCTCAATCTATATTTAGCAGACAAGCAATAAGAGATAAAGATGGGTTTGTGTTAATTTTGTCCTATGTTGTTATTTCTATCTCAAGTCATTATTGTATATTGTATATTTTTTAATTCTCTGTTTACGAATCTGCTTTTTGATATACAGCATCTGGAAAGATGAAATATCTTAATCTTTAGCTTGGCTGTTTTGGAAAAAAACCAAGGTATTATGATCACCTTGGCGTCATTGGTGTAGTTGTGTGTGTAACAAACTTTAACTTTGGTCATATCCTTTCTTTTATTGATGATATCTTCATAAAACTTGGCATGTGTGTTCACCATCACTAGAGCTATCCAGACTATCAAGGAGTATAACTCTGAAAGCATTTTTTGTAAGAGTTATGCCTTTTTTTACTTAGAATTTTCACATTATCCAGCACCTGCAGCTGCACTTGTGGGCAGTGCTCTTGTCAGGAATTTATTGTCTTAAGTTGTTGTGCAATGTGTTTGTTTTGCTTTAGTCCTTTTAGTCAAACCTATTTGCAGTGAGTAGAACACAGTCTTCCCTATGACAAGTCAGTGTACATGTGTTTGTGTGTTTGTCTGTCAATCTGGTGCATAACTCCTTCATGTATGGATAGATTTCAAAATAATACAATAATACAGTGAGAAATTAGAAAAAATGTCCAAGATCACTCAAAAGGTCAAATGTTTGTATAGAGTGTAACTTTTACACTTGTTGTCGGGCTGGTTGATTTCAAGATGATTTGTCACAGATGATCCCCTTAAAGTGTGGACTAGCCATTTAAGCTAGTTATGGCTGTAGCTCAAAGGTCAAGGAAGCATTTCAAGGTCAAACATTTGCTGGGTTGACTTATGTTATCTGTGAACCATTTTCTAGTGGTTTAATTCAGAAAAACTTTATCCTGCAGTAATATCTCTCTTAAAGAAATTTAATGTGAACATTTAGATATGAAAGAACATGGGATGAATTGATTATGTGTGTTTCAGTTTAAAATGCATGCGTAGATCGCGACATTCACATGCATGTGCCAACAACCATGAGATCTACGGTAGCAGTGGAAACTACAGTGATTCATCAACAAATCACTTACGGTATATACAAATATACTGGTTGAGGGCTTTTTACTATTTACTAATTTATGATAGATCTTGATTTTACTAACATTTTTATGAGGGTATATTATTTATTCTTTCTTGACAATATTATGTGAAAATGACAAGTCATTCATTTACTTGCAAGAATTAGGTTTTAAATAATACTTGTGGTAAAAAATCTTCCCCTTTGCTAATTGAAATAAGAGAGGTTGCTGGATAAGATCTTTTTTTTAATATTTTGCCTTTATTTCACTAAAAGCCGCCATCAAAGTGAAGTTGGTAGCGTGTTTGACTGTCAATCTAAAGGGCACAGATTCGGTCCCCAAGGGTGGCACTCATTCTTTTTTTGACTTTTTGTCTTCCACAAATGGGTTGATAATCATAGGCCAATGTGAAATTGCAGCTGGAGGTTAGGAAAAGAAGTAATGGTAGTACTTGTGTGTGAAATACCAGGAATTGTTAGGTACTCCAGCTGCTGCAAAATAACTGAAAGATTGTTGAGAGCAGCATTAAACCCCATTCAAACAAACAAATTATTTCACTAAAGTTCTTGTAACCCTACCCTGGATTCAAGATGAAAAAATTAAAGAAATGCTTAAGAAATGGCACCTCTCCAGGGTTCTGTTAGAGCTTTTATTGTATTCTGTTATCTTTTTATTTTAAGTATCTAGAATTCCTAAGTAAGGTACTTAATCAACCCCCAAACTACACTTTTCGGCACAATCTGTGCTAGAAAGGTACAGCTTCAAAAAACAAAGAGATGAAAGTGCTTATGACAATAATTTCTCCTCTTTTTGTCATGTCTACTTATGGTGAGCGAGACATAGTAGTGAGATGTCACACGAAAAGGGACCATCTGGCAAGTCTGTAAAATAGATATTTGAAAAAGAGATTGGGTCCAGCATCGATCAACCAGAGGTCGTATTTCAAAATTTATTTCACAGGAAGGTTAGATTGATCATTCTAGATTTAGAAAATAAGCAAATTTGGAAAGTTTCGACCTTAGTCAGTCTGTGCAATCAGCACAGTCTGACTAGGGTCGACACTTTACGCACTACCCTGATGGTCCATTTTTGCGTGACAGTTCACAGTTTTCACTATGATAAGTATATGTATGTTCAAAAGAACTTTAATCCATTAATCTGTCTGTTCATTAATTTGAATTTTTCCAAAACATAAACTCCTATATTTATGAACGGATTTCGATATAATTTGGCGGACTTGTTCTCCACCATGTGTATATGTGTGACTTTTGAAAGAATTTTTTGGATAGCTCCAAGGTCAAGGTCACAATTTAAGATCAGATTTTTAAATGGATATTGTCCAGAGCATAGCTCCTTTTGTTTAAATAAAAAAAATGACATATTTTTTTAAAATTATGTTTGGATGTGCCATTTGAAAGGAATTTTTTGGATAGCTTCAAGGTTGCATCTCAAGGTATTAGGTTAAAATTGAGCTTGTTCAGAGAATAGCTCCTATATTTATTGATATTTCATTACAACTTTACAGATATATTCTCTAACATGAGTAGAAGTTCCTTTTTTAAAAG
Source organism: Fragum whitleyi (assembly GCA_948146395.1). NCBI lineage: Eukaryota > Metazoa > Mollusca > Bivalvia > Cardiida > Cardiidae > Fragum > Fragum whitleyi. The sequence goes on along the minus strand of OX411548.1, from coordinate 16,969,497 downwards.
AAGTTTTAAGATAGCTCCAAGGTCAAGGTCACAGTTCGAAGTCAAAATGTGTGTCATCTACATAAACCTCTTTGGATTAAGATTAAGATAATTCCTAATTTCTTTTGTCTTGTAATGGCAGTATAAGTAATACAAATTTTCTTATAAGTTTAGAATTTTGTGATTTTTGTAGTGGTTTACTAATTTCAATATCATTTGACATTATGAATTTGTGTGTTGGTTTCTGTAGATCTAATATTTTTACCCTAGATACAAAAATACTAAGGGGGAAATATATTGTTATATCACAATATTTATCTAATCATGCAATGTTAACCCTATAGTCAAGCCAAACAAAGAATATTTTTGCTTTGGTAGGAGGTATAGACAAAGATCAGCCTGCACATATGTGCAATCTGATTTTAGTCTCCATCTCCTGATATTCCTTTTTTAACTGAAAAAGTTGAAATTATATTTTTGAAATAATTAGATACTCATAATGAGGTCATTTAGTGTTTTCAGCGCTTTGATAATTATACCCTCACCTTCAAAGAAGAGGGGGGGGGGGGGGGGGGGGTAAGGGGAAGGGGGTTATTGGTTTCACTTTTTATGTCTGTCTGTCCATCTATACATCCTTCTGTCTCCAAGGAAGTGCCCTATTTATTTTGGGTCACGTAGGTCAAAGGTCAAGGTCACAGTCAATTTTTGTTCAAATTTTGTTTATGGACTCTAACTCGAGAAACAAGTGACCTAGAATCATGAAACTTCACGCAAATGCTCCTTATGACTCAAGGAAGTGCTATATTGCTTTTGGGTCACATAGGCCAAAGGTCAAGGTCACAGTCAATTTTTGTTAAATGTTTGTCAGACCTTTTAGTTTCCAGACTGTTACTTAAGAATCAAGTAACCCACAATCAATCACAGGCATATAACTTGAATTCTCAATATTTTGTTACAAACGCATCCTGCACTAATAGCACTTACATTTTGAAAAAGCACTGGTGGGGGCGATAAGTCTGCTTTGCAACAGCCCTAGTTTGTGCAACTTTTATTCAGCATGACAATAGTTATTCATGATGATTATACCCCCCATCTTAGAAAGAAGAGGGGGGTATATTGGTTTCACTATGTCTGTCTGTCTGTCCGTCCACCAGCCGTCCGTCCATCCGTCCGTCCACTAGTAGACCTTTTCGTTTCCGGACTCTAACTCAAGAACCAAATGACCTACAATCATGAAACTTTATACAAATGTTCCATATGATCCAAGGAAGTGCCCTATTGTTTTTGGGTCACATAGGTCAAAGGTCAAGGTCACAGTCAGCCTTTGTTCAATTTTCATTTCTGGACTCTAACTCTAGAACCAAGTGGCCTACAAGCATGAAACTTTATGCGAATATTGCTTATGATCCAAGGAAGTGCCCTATTGTTTTGGGGTCATATAGGTCTAAGGTCAAGGTCACAGTGAATTTTTGTTCAAATTTCATTTCTGGACTCTAACTCAAAAACCAAGCGATCTAGAATCATGAAACTTCATGCAAATGCTGCATATGACCTCAATATTTGTTACAAACATATCCTGCACTAATAGCACTTGCATTCTGACAAAGTGCTTGTGGGGGATAGAAGTCTGCTCTGTGACAGTCCTATTTTAAAGATCATGTTGGAAGCAGACTGTAAGTGTTTATTAAGCGGCTTTTTTTTTCTAAGCGTTGTTGATATTAACAGAGTTTACTGTACTTGAAAAGCTTTTTTTTCTATCGTTTAAATTCTTTCCTCAGAATGTGATGATTTGATAAATGATATAGACTATCAAAAAACCTTGAAATTATTAATAAACATTAGGCCAACTTATTTCAGCACTGGCAGGTCCTTTTGTTATAGTTTTTTTTTCAGCTGGAAACCAGCCCTGTATTCAGGCTGAAAAGATGTTGCAAACCGTTTTCAATTTTGTCCCATGTTGCATGAAAGTTAATCTCGTGCAAAGCAAGATATAACTTGAAGCGTTTTGTCTTCCTTAATTCAGGCCTGGTTTCTGGCTAAAAAAACCCAACAACAACGGGACCAGGCCAGAAATAAGTTTTCCCAGTGTCTTAAGCCACTAGATATCTATAAATAGAATTTGAGCATGTAGAATCTCATGTTAACATAGTTTGCATTAACTCATTTTGTATTTTTAGCTCACCTGAGAACGAAGTGCTCAAGGTGAGCTATTGTGGTTAGGTAGATGTCCGGCGTCTGTTGTCTGTCGTGCGTCGTGCGATGTCCATCGTCCGTCGTCAACATTTGCCTTGTATGCACTCTAGAGGCCACATTTTTTGCCAGATCAACCTGAATTTTGGTCAGAATGGTTGTCTTGATGAAATCTCAGACGAGTTCAGAATTGGGTCAACCCGGTCAAAAACTAGGTCGCAGGGTCAAATCTTAGATAGACCTTGTATGCACTCTAGAGGCCACATTTTTTGCCTGTTCAACCTGAATTTTTGTCAGAATGATTGTCTTGATGAAATGTCTGACAAGTTCGAAATTGCAACAACTGGGGTCAAAAACTAGGTCACAGGGTCAAATATTAGAAAAACCTTGTATGCACTCTAGAGGCCACATTTTTTGCAAGATCAACCTGAAATTTGGTCAGAATGATTGTCTTGATAAAATCTCGGAATAGTTCCAAATTGGGTCAACTTGGGTCAAAAACTAGGTCACAGGGTTAAATCTCAGAAAAACATTGTAGGCACTCTAGTGGCCACGTTTATTGCCCGATCAACTTGAATTTTGGACAGAATGATTGTCTTGATAAAACCTCGAATGAGTCAAAATTGGGTCAACTGGGGTAAAAAAACTAGGTCACAGGGTCAAATCTAGGAAAAACCTTGTATTCACTCTATAGAGGCCACAATTTTTGCCCGATCAACCTAAATTTTGGTCAGAATGATTGTCTTGATCTCGGAAGAGTTCAAAATTGGGTCATCAGGGGTCAAAACTAGGTCACAGGGTCAAATCTAAGAAAAAACTTGTATTCACTCTAGAGGCCACATTTTTTGCTCAATCAACCTGAAATTTGGTCAGAATGATTGTCTAGATGAAATCTCGGATGAGATCAAAATTGGGTCATCGGGGGTCAAAAACTAGGTCACGAAATCAATTATAAAAGGATTTCTTTGTTTAATTCTGATTAGGCTGATAGGATGGTTGTTATGGTCTTTCAGGTTGTCCCCCAAAAAATATCCTGGGACACGCTCTTTCAGACTTCTTTGTTAAAATATGATCTGGCAATTAAAATGGGCTTTTTTGACAATTGAGTCACAAAAAAAAGCTCCAATATGACTTAATATAAAAAAAATCTTAAAATCTACTGGTCTTAGTTTAACCAAACTGCACAAGAATGATCCTTTGCACGTAGTCCATCAACTGTCTTTGATTTTGAGATATATGATGATATGTGTCATGAAAAAGGGGCCTTTGTGCAGCATATTTTATTTTCACAACTTGTAAATTTACTGACAGATTTTTCGTGAAATAAAATGTTGCTTATCAACTGACTATAATGTCACAATAAAGCTGCTTGGAAATGTTATTCCATGCATGGAAGAAGGGACCTTCTTGTAAAATTGATTATTATCTGCTTACAAATAGATTATATATTAACTAGCGTCAGTGGAGGGACAGGGGCCCTCTTTGGCCTCTTGTTTGAATAACTTAAGTATGCCATCAGATTTTGCTCATTTCAGACAAACTATATACGTAGTGTAGTGAATTCATCTTCAGATGTTTTGAACTATTTTCAGGTCTGTTCAAGGGGAGAGAAACTCTATCCATAAACACTTGGTGTTCTGTCTATTTGTGGCAGAAGTGTTGTTTCTTGCTGGGGTTGAAAGAACTGAACACAAGGTTTGTACCTAGGTTTGGCCAGACCCAAAAGCGAATGATACCCTACCTTCAAGCTTTAACCTTTTACTTTATCATTATTATAATTGTACAGTAAAACTTGTGTTCCATTTAGGAGACCACAAATAGTAGTTGCTTATGGGAATGGTTGCTTAATACATTCTTGATAACATGAGACTTGACATTTTGATAGTATTTCTAGATTGTAGCAAAATTCTTACTGAATCCTATATGATGTTCAAACCCATTAGAATCGTCCCTCAGATGATTCTAATGGGTTGCAACATCAAGATTCAATTGGAAACAGTTTTCAGTTGAAGAAAGTCCACTTTTTCAAAGATTTTGATTAAAGTAAAGTTTTAAGTTGGTTGCTTAATACAAGTGGCTGCATAATAGAGGTTGTTGTTCGAGCAATAATTACTATACAATATGTTATTTCAAATAAATCGTAAAAAAAGTATTATGTTAAGTCTTGCCATTCTTTTCAATCTGCCTCGAATTAATTACATGTATCTGAAAGATTGGCATTTGCATTTGAATCTTTTTTATACACGTATTATGGGATCACCCGTGGCGGAGTGCACCAAGGGGGAGTGCAGTGCACAAGAACCATAACTCTACCTGGCCTATTTTTTGAGTTATTGCCCTTTGTTGTTTTTCAGACTTGAATCTTGTCCGGAGTATATCTCTTAAAGTATAATAGCTAGGATCATGAAACTTCATGGGTGAATTGATCTGACCAAGGGGGAGTGCAGTGCACAAGAACCATAACTCTACCTGGCCTATTTTCTTAGTTATTGCCCTTTGTTGTTTTTCATACTAGAATCTTGTCCGGAATATATCTCTTAAAGTATAATAGCTAGGATCATGAAACTGCATGGATGTATAGATCTCACCAAGGGGGAGTGCAGTGCACAAGAACCACAACTCTACCTGACCTATTTTTTTGAGTTATTGCCCTTTGTTGTTTTTCAGACTTGAATCTTGTCCGGAGTATATCTCTTAAAGTATAATAGCTAGGATCATGAAACTTCATGGGTGTATAGATGTCATCAAGAAGGAGTGCAGTGCACAAGAACCATAATTCTACCTGGCCTATTTTTTATACGCCGCCGGAGGCGGACGTATATTGGCGTCATCTTCTCCGTCTGTCCGTCCGTCTGTCCGTCCATCCGTCCGTCCGTCCGTACGTCAGTCCACTTTTCTTGTCAACGCAACTCCTCCTAAACTTCTGGCTGGATCTTCTTGAAACTTGGTCAATATTATCACCTCAATTGGTAGATGTGCATGAAGGAAGGATTTTACGGTTCGTTGATTTTTGCCTGAGTTATGCCCCTTGATAACTTAGTCTCTGGGTCCGTCCACTTTTCTTGTCAACGCAACTCCTCCTAAGTTTCTGGCTGGATCTTCTTGAAACTTGGTCAATGTAATCACCTGAATTGGTAGATGTGCATGAAGGAAGGATTTTACGGTTCGTTGATTTTTGCCTGAGTTATGCCCCTTGATAACTTAGTCTCTGGGTCCAATTTTCTTGTCAACGCAACTCCTCCTAAGTTTCTAGCTGGATTTTCTTGAAACTTGGTCAATGTAATCACCTCAATTGGTAGATGTGCATGAAGGAATGATTTTATGGTTCGATGATTTTTGCCTGAGTTATGCCCCTTAAAAACGTAGTCTCTTGGTCCACTTTTCTTGTCAACGCAACTCCTCCTAAGTTTTTGGCTGGATTTTCTTGAAACTTGGTCAATGTAATCACCTCAATTGGTATATGTGCATGAAGTAAGGATTTTATGGTTCGTTGATTTTTGCCTGAGTTATGCCCCTAAAAAACTTAGTCTCTGGGGCTTATTGCCTCAGTTATGCCCCCTTAAAATTTAGTCTCTGGGGCTTATTGAAATTGCAGCCTTGTGAGTGCAACTCTTCCTAAGTTTCTGGCTGGATCTAAATGATACTTGGTGGATGTTATAACCGAAATTGGTAGATGAGCATGAAGTAAGAATTTTATGGTTCATTAATTTTACCCTAAATTATGCCCCCTTAAAACTTAGTATCTAGGGCTTATTGAAATTGCAGCCTTTTGAACACAACTCCTCCTTACTTTTTGTCTTTATTTAAATGAAACTTGGTAAATGTCATCACCATAATTTGTAGATGTACATGGATCAAGGATTTTATGGCTCATTTATTTCCCTGAATTATGTCCCCTTAAAACTTGGGGTGCCTGGGGCTTATTGAAATTGCAGCCTTGTGAAGGCAACTCTTCCTAACTTTTTGTCTTGATTTAAATGAAACTTGGTCATTTTCAATTTGGTTCTGTCAAAATAAGTAGTGTCTACAATTATTTTTGTGATAAAGCAGCAAAGTGGCGGCGTATTTTGTGACGATGGCACTCTTGTTGAGTTATTGCCCATTGTTGTTTTTCATACTAGAATCTTGTCCGGAATACATCTCTAAAAGTATAATAGCTAGGCTCATGAAACTGCATGGGTGTATAGATCTCACCAAGGGGGAGTGCAGTGCACAAGAACCACAACTCTACCTGACCTATTTTTTGAGTTATTGCCCTTTGTTGTTTTTCAGACTTGAATCTTGTCCGAAGTATATCTCTAAAAGTATAATAGCTAGGATCATGAAACTTCATGGGTGTATAGATATCATCAAGCGGGAGTGCAGTGCACAAGAACCACAACTCTACCTGACCTATTTTTTGAGTTATTGCCCTTTGTTGTTTTTCAGACTTGAATCTTGTCCGGAGTATATCTCTAAAAGTATAATAGCTAGGATCATGAAACTTCATGGGTGTATAGATGTCATCAAGAAGGAGTGCAGTGTAGAAGAACCATAATTCTACCTGACCTATTTTTTTAGTTATTGCCCTTTGTTGTTTTTCAGACTTGAATCTTGTCCAGAGTATATCTCTTAAAGTATAATAGCTAGGATCATGAAACTTCATGGGTGTATAGATGTCATCAAGAAGGAGTGCAGTGTACAAGAACCATAATTCTACCTGGCCTATTTTTTTAGTTATTGCCCATTGTTGTTTTTCATACTAGAATCTTTGCCGGAGTATATCTCTAAAAGTATTATAGCTTGGATCATGAAACTTCATGGGTGCAAAAAATATTCATTCAAAATAACCTCAGTTCTATTCAAACCCCCAGTTTATACTAAGCAGTGTGAAGGGCGTATCTTGTGACAATTTGGCACCTTGTTGTTGACATGGTAAGATTAAAAGCTGTTAGTGTTGCAAGTCTTTGCTTGAAACTTTGTTTGTTCACTGTAACTAAAGAGAAAATCCCCCTTTTTCTCTCTTTTTTATCAGCTATTTTTTTTCTTTTCAGTGCCTTAGGTGGAAAGTGTATCTGAAATACTTATATATGTGTGACGTGTCACACGAAAAAGGCCCATCTGGGAATTCTGTAAAACAAATATATGAAATAGAGAATGGTTCTAGTAAAGGTCAATAAGAGGTGGTATTTCAAAATTTTTTTCACTGGAAGATAGATTGATCATTCTAGATTATAAAACAGCAAAAATCAAATAATTTCAACCCTAGTCAGTCTGCGCAGTCTGTGCAGTATGACTAGGGTTGATAATATATGAATTTTCAGATGGTCCCTATATTCTTCTCTACACAAACATATTGAATGTAGTTCTAACATTCTTTTTCAGCTTGCCTGTTCCCTTATTGCTGGATTCCTCCACTACTTTTTCCTGGCCAGTTTCACTTGGATGTTTATAGAGGGAATACACATTCTGTTTATGCTGGTACAAGTGTTTGATGCTGCCAAATCAAGGATGAAGTACTACTACATCCTGGGATATGGTAAGTTCTTGTGGCTTCAAAACAAAATGGAATTCATAGGAAATGATTTATGAGTCTGTGTGACATTTTCAACAATTTTATGCAAGTAGGACAGACAAGCCCTGCTTCCAATATGACAAAACGATGCAAACTTTTTGCCAATTAAACCCTGCTTTGCACGCAATCTTGCATGCAAAGCAGGGTAAAATTGGCTGACAGTTTGCACTATTTTGTCAGCCTGAATGCAGGGCAGGGTTGAGTAGCCTGGATAATCACACAGTGCATTTAAATTAACATACGATTGTAAGCAGTAAATTTATGTTTGTAGCTATCTAAGTGGTGCATAATGAAGACTCTGAACAGACTAAGAAGATGAAAAGCATAATTTGAGTCTTTACATTGCGCTCATTTGAAATTGTTGGAAATTTTGTGCACAGGCTAATTTATTAACTACAAAAGCTACAAGTTTATATTAATTTATTAATAATAATGAATAGTGAATTTACTGATGAATCCATGTTTTATTCCTGTTAACACCCAATTTTTGTCCATTAACATTTGCCTATAACACCCTTAAATGCAGATTTTATGCAATAATGACTAATAGTTTACGGAAAAGTAGTCAAAAGCTATCTTCAGTGGTCTACGTTTCCAAAGGATTAACCCTGCTATTGTTCTTTTTTCACTATTTGAGGTTATCTATGTGAGCAAAATTAACAAATGAGGCAAGGATGTTGCTTGGAAATTAAGTGAAAAATGATACGGTATAAGAAAATTTGTTCCCAATTTTTGACATTTCATCTTTATTAAGAATTAAAGAAATAGACAATCATTAGTTTGTTCATGTAAGATAAAAATCTTTGATTTCCTGAACAACAAAAGCTTTTTTTTTTCACTTGTGGCTTTACAAGTGAAAATGATTGCTTTCATTGTACACTCAATGAAAGATAAATTGATTTTACACTAAATCCATATTTATCCTCTATACATTGTATATTTGTTATAGGTGCACCTTTGATTATAGTTGGTGTGTCAGCTGGTATATTCCATGAGGGATATGGTACAGAACAGTAGTAAGTTTAGAAAAATGTGCACATATATATGTGACCCATTATTTGAAAAGGGACCATCTGGGTAGTGTGTAAAGTGTCAACCCTAGTGTAAAGTTAAGCTACTGTGTGATTTTCTGAATGTAGAATGATAGTTCTGTCTTCCTGTATGTACTTTTCGAAATGCCACCACCAGTTGAGCTCTACTAGAACCAATATCTTTTTTAACCCTTTGCTGTTTAATCCCTGCTTTTTACGTGCCTGTGATTTATGACTGAGAAAACATTGTGAAAAAAGAAGAAATTGCTTCTGACAAGCAATTTCTTCATTTTCCACACTATTTTCTACTCTACTGAATGGTTATTTTTCAAGTTAAATTCACTTTAAATTTTCGTCTGCAAAACCTTTGAATTTGGACAGGTCCAAAATTTTGAAAAACAGGAAAGTGTTAATTGTTTTAAAGAGTTCTGGGATGATGGTCCCATTTTACTTGAAAGGTCACACATTTCATTCTATCAATCAGTTTTAATTGATAATCTTACATTATTTATTATTTTCAATGTTTAATTTGCAAAGTGTTCTGAATCCCGCTTTTTATTAATGAATGGATTTAAAAATAAAATAATTTTGCAAAACCATTCTTAACAATGAGCAGATTGAGGGTTTGGTGCAAGACTATAGTAAGTGTATATACATTGTATATACACTTACTACAGATGTGCTATTTGAAAGAATTTTTTAGATAACTTGATAGCCAAAGTCACATGTCAGAGTGAAATATTTTAATTGATTTGGTAAAAACTATAAATTCTACAATCATGAATGGATTTCAAAATGAATTGGCACAATTATTTACCATCAGGTATTGTAAATTGAAAAAAGATTTCTGAAAGCTGAAGTTAAAGGTCACAAATGAATGACAGTTGCTTAATAGAAGAATAAGTTCTTACAATAATAGACTGATTTCAAAATGGTTTGGCACATTAGCTCTAGATTATCAAAAGATATATAAAATAAATTTCAGTGAAATTCAAAGTCAAGGTTATCATTCGAGGTCAAATTGATGGCTCAGTGAGAAATAGTCTTTCTATACACATATAGGCAGTTACAACTGTTTCTTACTGAGCCACGGAAATGTAAGTTTTTAGTTGATATAGGACTTAGCCCTGACATATTTTGTGAAGTGTGTCAAAATTTTGGCTTAGATAAATTTAATGTCAAGGTAATGGTTGAACAACCAATCCTGTTGACTTGACACCAGGTTGGCTCTACTGTTAATGGCCTTTTTTTGGTGGTGTCATCATTTGGCGGTTTTTCAGTTTAGACTTATTGGCAGTGATTTAGTTTGGCGCATCTAACTAGTACTCACAAAATAAAATGTTTATATCAAGTTTCAGATTTTAGAATTCTGCGCTTGGTTATTACGAAGAAATTTCAAACAATATTCAAATTACTTATTTTTTTTTCATCTGTTACACAAAGATAAAGAGATAAAAAAAAAAATGATTACAAAAAATTCTTAACACTCATATAAATGATAACATGGGATTTAATGAAGAAATTTTTGCTAGAAAAGTTAAATTTTGGCTGTGGATTAATTTTTCGCGCATCTTAACTGGACCGCTCTTATAGCCAAATAAAACCACAGCCAAAATAACCCCTGTTTACAGTACATGATAATTTGTTTCATAAAAATTTTATAATGATTTGCCTTTTCCTTGTATTACAGTTGCTGGTTAACTTCTGAGCGATTTTTCATCTGGAGTTTTGCTGGACCAATTGCTTTTATATTAATTGTAAGTACAAAGTATAAAAATTGTGAACTGATCTCAATCTTACTTAGTTTTCAATAAATCATGCATTGTAATAATATTGAGGTCTGCTTTAACCTGTGTACTTTAATCAATCAAATTTGATGTAAGAAAATGAAAAGTTTTTCAACATTTATTTCTACAAAATTTGTCAATCTCAGTTTTATTTTTTTGTCACTTAAATTTAAATTCTTCTTAGATACAATTTTCCAACATTAACTAGTCTTGTATACTTCTAATGTACAAAAGTAAGATTTGATGCTTGATTTTTTATTGTAAGCTCATTTATAAAATTAAGGGTCAATTAAGGACCATCTAGGTCCATACTATTTCCTTTACCATTGGATACTTGTTCATTAAATTAATTTTGCTCTGTTTAACTTTAAACTGTAATTGACTTCAATTTATACCATGATAAGAACATTTTTTCTAGATATTTAATTACTTCCTTAGTTCGCTTTTATTTTATATGAAATAATAAAAAAAAATCTCTAGAAAAATTTTTTTAGAGAAAAAAAATTTGAACCATGATATGAGAACTAGATTAATCTTTTATTTCCCTACTATTTTTTACAGGTAAATTTAATTATCCTTGTTTATGCGATGGCTGCTGTTTGTAAACATGCTGATTATGTGTTCTCGAAAGAAAAGTCATCCTCAAATTTTAAGTAAGTTAAATTTGTTGGTACAACAGTCTTATATCTAGTATACAGATATTTCATGACTTTTCATGTATCAGTGAAAATTATTACCTGATCTCCTATATAAACATATATTTACCATTTCAAACTGTTTCATAGTGTATTAAAATATCAATTACATGACTGGTTAACAGTATGATCTGTTGAATCCATGCACAGTAAGTGTCAAACTGTTGCCTGCTTGCAAAAATGACGTGATTTAATTGCATGTTTAAGAAATGTGCAAACCGACTCATGGGCATCGATCTTGTTTTTGAAATGCCACCTCCAGTTGAGCTGTGCTAGAACCAATAAAGATCAGGTAATAAAACAGTTATTTCATGGATATTTGTGTTACAGTGAATATTTATTGCCTTCGGTGTGTGAGATGACATTATGAACTGTTGTCCTCTGCCTTCGGCATCAGGCAACAGTTAGAGTCATCCCCTCCACCTTGTGACAATAGTTGAATTTAAGGGTACAGTCATCTGATTCTGTTTCTAGGACTTCCTGATGCATGACTTTACAAAAGAATTGGACAGACTGATGACTGAATGACCACTCTTTTGAAATACATGTACAAAGTTCACATTTCAAAATAATCGCGGAAAGTTTGTGAAAAATAGAAAAATGAGAGGTGGCCGCTTATAATTTTTGAGTAGTGTATGCTTTGTTTTCATGTGGCATTGCCATTTATAAAATGAGTTCATCCAGATTTTTTTGTAATTTCAATTTAATCAATAAAAGATAAAAGACGGCTTTTATGACAGAAGTTACAAAAAACTTTGAAATAACTTTTCTTTATGGTTTATATAACAGATACTTGTTTGTGTCCCCCATCGCTGCTGAAATGCAAAGACGATTAAAGAAACACATGTTTGTACAATTTCATTTTCCCCACAGCCTCTCTGAAAATAAATCCAGCATGAAAAACTTAGGTTTTCAAGTCCATTGTTGGAAAGTCAATTCTGTTCCCATATTTGAAAGCATATGGGTTTTCTTTTCTACAATAAGACTGTATTATTTGTGTAAAATAGAAAAGATGCATGAAGTCAAAGATCTCCCCTTTTTCTGTCTCATCTGCATGCTATGTCTCTGAGTTAGAACTTCATCCTATTTATCCAATTCCAACACCTTAAATGGCTGTATTTTTTCTTAAGATTAGCATTGGACTCCTTATTTAGTAAAATAATCTGGACCATTTGCCCATTTAGACAAAATTGTTATCTTTTAATGTATGGATAGAACATCACTTTATTGACACATCCCACTCGAAACCACTCTACTCATTAGCTTGGGCCTCTGTTTGTATTTAATATATATGCAAACACTCACTCCTGAAAGCTCCAAAATCATTTAGAACTCTAGAACCCAACTTCAAACCCTCCAAAATTGATCAAAGTGCTCAAATCATTTAATGATGTTGTTGGCAAAAATCAATTTGAAAGTCAATGATTTGCTTCCGATGCCACACAAATCTACTTAAAATCATTACATCATTATATTGAGTAAAATAGGTAAATTTCAATAATAAGTATTCGAAAGTTTCTTCCATTCATTGAATTTAATTCCAAAAATCAATTCCGTTGTCAATTTTACCATGTCCTAATTGTATTTTATGTCACATTTGGCATAATCTTTAAAGAATTCAATTAGGTTGTGTTTTCTTATCTTGACATTTGTCTTCTTTTGAAGAAATTGCTTTATTTTATGTACCATATGTCATGATACATTATATTAATATTAATATTTTCAGATTATAGATTTTAACATTTCCTTTATTGTAGCAAGCAAAGTTTCTCAAACTCTGTAAGTTGTAAATGAGTAATTCTTTGTGACATTGATCTCCATGATAAATGAACGAGTCTTGAAATTTTATTATTGTAACGAATGTCATAGATTTCAGTTAACCAAAATTTTAAAGTTCTGCAGCTGATAGACAGGTCAATAAACCTGCCTTGCATGATTGTGTACTATCATGCAAAGCAGAGTAAAATTTCTGAAATGTTTTGCAAACTTGCTCACTCGCTCATGGGACTGTATCCCAATTTTTATTTTAGGGGTTGGATACAAGGAGCCCTGGCCCTGGAAGTATTACTAGGCCTGACCTGGGTGTTTGGATATTTCTACATTAATGACCAACTGATTGTCATGGCCTACTTGTTTACAATATTCAACAGTTTACAAGGACTCTTCATATTTGTGTTCCACTGTTTATTGAATAAAAAGGTATGTAAATATAAACAAGTTTTGCAAATTTTTATCTTTAATATTAAGTTTGGCTGTTTTTGAATAAAACAAACTAGAATTCCCCTCTGAATCAATTCAAGAGCTGGTTCTTGAATATTCTAGAACATGAAAAAAAGTTTAAAAACTGAATCTTGATGTTCTAGAATGTTAAATGGCAGATCAATTAGTACTAGAACTAGTTCTTGAACTTCTTAAGACTACTTGTAGTTCTTACACCAGTTCAAGAACTAATAGAATTCGTTCAAGAACTAGTTATAGAAGTACAAGAACTAGATATAGAAGTTCAAGAGCTAGTCTTAGTAGTTTTTGAACTGGCATTTAACATTCTAGAACATTCAAGATTCATTTCTTAACAGTCTCCTAATATTCTTGTTAAAATCAAAGAACCAGTTCTTGAATTTTTCTTGCAGGGATTGTCATGTCCCTGTTATCATCAGTGTAGGGGTATGTCTAGGCATTAACCATATGAAAAACTTCAAACTTGGCCATTTCTAGGTTATTATTAAAGATATGTGTTTGAAACATGGCAGATGTAATCTCTATCACGACTCATACTATCAAGCTGGATAACTCTAAATAAACTTTGGACAAAGAATTGTTGACTCTCATGACTAGAATAGTGAAGCTAGCTTGCAGTGCTCTTTTTGAAAAATATTTTAAATGAAATTTTAGATAATTGCTAAATTCTATGCTTGCTATATATATGATGAATATTTCTTTACTTGCCCAAATGGAAAGAAGTAGTCTAGTTTTAAACAAATTACCCATTGATGAAATTTTGTTTGCACTTTTGGTTGATAACATTGTTGGAAATACAGAAACTTCTAGATATTGCAATACTTTTGAGCTGAGCTCTAAATATGAATTAATTTACCACTGTATTATTGTAAAACATTTGACATATTTTCAGGTTCGCAAGGAGTATGAGAAATTCATTGAGTATAGACCCACGTCAACAAGCACTACAAATACCACATCTAAGTCAGCCAATGGTTCAACGGGACACACAGGGACATACGCCCTCGCTAATTCTAGAAAACAGTCAACGGGCTTTAGTGATATTGAGAGGAAAAACTCTTCTTCTATGGCTTGAAGAAACTATTATAAACAATACTATTCAATAAATCCATGTCACGGGAAGTTGTGCAGTAAAGCATCTGACTGATGCACCATTTTTGACCAGTATATAATGTTTATACAGATATAATTATAACGCTTATTCTGCTGGATTTAAATTTGTTTTAAACAAATCGCCAATGTTTTATACATTTCAACCAGTCAAGCTAAAGTTTCCCCACAATAATTTAGTTAACTGCCTCAATAGCTCAGTGGTTAGAGCATTGGTCTCCTGATCAGAAGGTCAGGTGTTTCGAGTCCTGGTGACAGCGAGGTGTTTCCTAGGGCAAAAAACTTCACTGCCGCAGTCCTCCCAGCTGTAAATGGGTAGCAGTGGATGAAAACACTTAAAAAAAAAGGATTCCAATGCCTCGATTTTCCCAAGCAAAATTGATAAACATCCAGAATGAGTAAAAAGGAGTAAATAGCTATACATAGCTAATGTTTTTCGATAACTGTACCTCGTACAAAACCCGACTATAGATAAAGGTTATTATTATTATTAAAGTTAAAAGCAGACAGTGCAGGCAAAGATCAGGGTGCACAGCTTTGTAGCCTGGTCCTAGTCCATACTGGCTGCCAAAACCATGGCCAAAGGAAAAAAATGCCGTAAACAACATGTTAAGTGCGAAAAAATTTAAAGTGAATGAAGAAACTTATTGCACCAATGTCTTACAAATGGAATAGATGACTCAGAGCAAAACAGTTGTAACTGCCTTTATGTTTAAATACAGTTAAATCTGTTTTGTGCTGAGCCATCAATAAGAGTATACCTGTGTGCGAGGTAACATGAAAATGTTTCTTTTTCACAAAATATTTGTGACCAGTCACACGGCTGGGAATTGCCTGACATGTGACACAACAATTTAAGAAATTCGTCGATAATTCTGTCTTTTTATAACTAATTTGAATTCTGTTTGAAACAGAGGAAAAAAAATGCCAGGAATTCGGAGGATATGGCAGATCTTTCAAAAATCTGTTTATAAAAAGTTATTGACAACCAAGTGAAACCAATTTGGTCATCAATAACTTTGTTATCCTCATATTTTGAAAAATCTACCACACCCATCTATTTCCTAGCATTTTTCGGCCTTCTCTACTACAAGCTTTTTTTCAAACCAGTCAATTACTTACATATTATTTAAAAATTTATGTCACATGATTCCCCGCAATGAGTCATTTGAAATGGGAGCATCTGGGAATTGTTAAAAATCTAGACCCCCATGTCAGACTGCATGAATGACCAGGTTGGAAGATTTTCTCATTTCTTGAAAGTAGAGTACTGGTAGTCATTGTTACTCATTCACTTTTTAAATACCTACTCTTGATGACCTTTTCAAATTGTCTTTTCTTTTTTGACTATTTATGATAAAACTTTCAGTTTGGTCTCTTTTTGTGTGACAAGTTCATATTTGTGAAAGATAAATAGTTCAGACAAAAAATGCCGAATTCAAATGAGGGTTGGTACTTTTATTCCCTCAATCCTTTCCCTCTTAGCCAAACTTAAATCAAAGAAAATGCATGAGAAAAACTTTTGAAAAAAAAAAAATCATGCAGAAACAAATTTAGAGAAAAATATGTGAAAAAGGGGGAAATATTCTTAGTGAATAAAATTGTTTTGGATTTAAGAGCAAGTTCCAGTTTCATACCTGTCTGTGTGTTTATGTTTATGAGTCATTGTATGTTTTGTACATTGCTATGATATTACTTTTCATCATTTGATATTTCATGCAATAATTGACTATATTGTTAATGAGGGTTTCAGTCATGAAAATGCACGATGCCTTGTTTGATACCCTCTAATGAATGATACCAAAGAAAACATTGTTATAAAGTGAAATACTTTTTACTGTTGTTCCTTTACATTTGTGACCCATCAAAGGAAAAGGGACCATCTGGGAACTTGGTAAAATAAATATTTGAAAATTGATAGGTTCTAGTGCAGGGCAACTAGATGTCACATTTCAATAATTCTTTCAAGTGAAGGTAGATTGATCATTCTAGATTCAGAAAATGAGGAAAGTGCGAAAAATTTCAACCTAGTCAATCTGCGCAGTCTGACTGGGGTCAACAATTTACTCACTTCCCAGATGACCCCCTTTTGTGTGACAGGTCATGTCGCACAAAAAAGGACGATCCGAGAAATCTCTAAAATATTTGAATAAGATATTTGATCCAGCATAGGTCAACTAGAGGTCACATTTCAAAAATTCTTTCACAGGAAGGTAGATTGATCATTCTAGATTCAGAAAATAAGCAATTTGTGAAAAGTTTCGACCCAAGTCAGTCTGGGCAATCCACGCAGTCTGACTAGGGTCAACATTTTACAAACTACCCAGATGGTTCCTTTTTGCTTCATAGATCACATTTGTACTTTAAATAGTCTCAAATTCTTCAATCTAGTAGAATATTCCTCCTATGGGGAGGGGGGCATATATGTTATACAACATCTCTTGATTGTTCAGACAATATAATATAGATGGTCCTTTCTGTCAAAACTTGTCCTACAAATTAATTTTTTTATTCCTGTAATAGATGAAGTGAGTATTTGTTGATTTCATTGAGGAATGAGGCAAAACCCTAACCACACTATGAAATACGCAAAGCAGATTCATACATATGTGTGATAAGGTTTTTCGTTTCATACCTCTAAGAAATCAACAAATATTATCTTCATATCTTATAATCTAATATCATGAAGCAAGAAATTGAAGATTTCTCAACATTAAGGTTTTTTTTCTTTTCGGACTACTTTTTGATGAAACTTACCAAATAGTGGCATAATCAAAATTAATTTCAATGAGAAATAAAAGCAAATTTTCGGCCAATCAAAATGGGCAAAATCTGATGGAATCAACTCGAATTAATTCATCTTTTGTTCGGCTGATTAAGAGCAGAAATTGAGCTATTGTGAATATCTTGGCCTTTTTAGTATAAATCTAGGTCATATCTCTGTTAAAGATAAAGAAATTTGATTGAAACTTGGTATACATGTTCACTATTACAAAAAAATACTACTTCTAAGGGGGATAATACTAGAAGCAGTTTTGCTAGAAGTTATAACCCCTTTTCAGCCTGGACTCTAGAACCTCCAGTGAAGATACTGCATCCACTAAGGGCAAAAGGGAACCTTTGGCAATTCTATGGAATAGAACTTGGGAATAATAATGGCGAAGGCACGAAAGCAAAACAATTATTTGCACTTGGTTTATTGTCACATGTATAAAGATGACTTTGAGAAGAGTAAGACTGAACAACAGATCAAAACTTGGCATATTATAATTTGATAACAAAGCACAGTGTTTTACTGAGTTTTGTCATCAAATTATATGCCCAAATATCTGAATCAAAAATTGGAAGGTTTTGAAGAAATTGTCTTTACTACAAGATTATAAGCAAAGTATGGCAAGAAGTTGAATGTCCTGAAAATTACCCCAAATTACTACACTTTACCCCCAAATTACTACACTTTACCCCAAATTACTACATGTTCCCCCAAATTACTACATGTTCCCCCAAATTACCACTTTACCCCAAGTTACTACACTTTACCCCAAATTACTACACTTTACCCCAAATTACTACACTTACATCAGAGGTACTTTAAAGCTGATTGAAAAGTCAAGAGTGGTATTCCAAATGCCACTAGGGGAATGGTTATGTTTGAATATTGAGTAATGATTTCTCATACATGATTGTTTTCAAGCATAAACTTGCCAGATATTTACTTTATACATTTGTATTACAATCTCTTTGTGTACAAGATTTTAATGTTTGAATCATTTTGAAATAAATTTATAAATACATCAAGTCATTTCTTGTTGAGTTTTTTCAAGAACAAATCTATCAACCTTTTACAGTAAGCTTAGTCTGTTACATACTGCTTTGGTAACCTTGATATTTTAATTACAGTCCCTAGCTAGCTTGGCCATTATTCTTTCCCCCATTCAACAAGTCTTGTAACTTGCATTTTCTCTGATCAGCCCTGTGTTCAGGATAACAAACATGGTAAATTGTTTATAAATTATACCCTGCTTTGCATGCAAGTGATATGCAGAGCAGGGTATAATTTGCAAACAGTTTTCTATATTTTGTTATCCTGAACGCAGGGCTGATTGCTCAGATTGCCCCTGTCTATCATAAACTAGGAGATTGATCAAGTGCAGTTATCTCCCAAAAGGCCCGATTTCTCGATAGTAAACCTCTTCTCTAACTTGGAATAACTGTATGAGAAGGTAATATTGATATGTTCATACTTATATCAACTTTATGACATTATCTTCTATGTTGGTACATTTATTGAGGGACTATGTATTTAGGGTCCGTGATTTATTACAATTTTCATGCAGAATTACAGCTTAAATCTTGATTGAAATTCTGATTCGTCCTGTGTTTTGATACACTGAAGTATAAATATGCAGTGGAAAATATTGAGACAAATTGTCACAATTAAACCTGTTACAGTGCTGAATGTCCAGTATGAAAAACAGCAAACTGAAATAACTCTAAAATAGAGCCAGGTAGAGTTACATTTCTTGTGAACTGTAGCCCTTAATCATGAGAGGAACACAACTGCCAAGTTTAAAGTCAATCAAACATAAGTTGACAGAGTTATGCTCCAGACCAAGAAGTGGATGCAGCCCTCCTGCTAGATGCCACTGGTGATCAAATATTTCATGTTTTTCGACAGTAGTATAAAAAGTAACAAAAGACTAATGAGGGCCTGGAATGTTCTACTGACTCCCTTGAAAAGCCTATGGCATGATCGGTCTGTATATGATATAATCACGTTATTTGAAAGAATGTAAGGAAAAGCCAACCTTCTAAATACAGTCAAAGATCTAATGAATAGAAAGTTTGTCATTATTTCATTGGAACTTGGCAGTCCTGGCAAATTTTTAAAAGGAACTAGATCTGATGCAGAGCAGACTTGTACTCATCAACAGCGCTTTGTCCTAAATCTGTAAACAGTTTTCAGACAAACTTATATTGTCACCTTGACCTTTGGGACAGAAACAATAGAGCACCTCCTTGGGTCATGAGCAACAATTGTATAAAGTTTAATTATTCTAGGTCACTTTGTTCTTGAGTAAGACACTGGAAACAAAAAAGCTACGGACAGGAGGAGGCACAGACAGACAGACGGGGTGAAATCAAATTACCCAGTCTACTTGGTAGGTAGGGGGTATACTATCTTTTCATTGGTAAAACCTTACTGTAAAAGTTGGAAGCAAATCTGGTAAAAACTGGATTCTATTGCGATAACAAAGATATTTCATTCAAATTGCCATCCTTATGTTAGTATAATCATTACCTAAAGTTTGATGCAAATAGGATGAAAAATGTTGTCTTTCGTGATTTTCATAAAATTTCCATAAGGCCCCTTTTCCTGTGATATTCATGTTGGTAAAATCATTTTGATGAGTGAAAACAAGAAATGATTGTAGAGAATGTTCCAAAAAGCTCAACTTTTTCAGGTGAGCTAAAACTGCTTGTTATCCCCCGCCGTTCGGCAAGGGGATATGGTAATGGTCTCCATTTGTCCTTCAGTCACTAAACTTGTCCAGACCTTATCTCCTTAAGTATAAAAGCTATCAACTTGAAACATTACAGGTGAATAGAAAAGTGCAGTGCACAAGAACTACAACTCTTGATTGCATAATTTTGGAGTTATTGCTCTTTGATTAGGCTTCAGTTTACTATCAAGCTATGACGGCGGGGAATGGCTATGTCCAACATGGCTCTTATTACTGTAGAACAAGGTGGCAAATTGTCACAAGATAAGCCTGTTACAGTGCTGTATGTCCAAGCATGAAAAACAACAAAAGTAAATAACTCAGAAATTAAGCTAGCAAGAGTTACGGTTCTTGAGCACTGCACCTTGTATTGATGAGAGGAACATAACTGTAAAGTTTCAAGTAAATCAAACAAAAGGTTACAGAATTATGCTCTGGACAGAAAAGTGGATGCTGCCCACCTACCAGCCACTGGTGATCATAAAATATGTCCAGTCTTTGGATGGGTGTATAAAAAGGGCATTATTAAGGGAAATAATTCTCATAAATCAAAAGTTAAATATCACAGTTTATTTTTGCAAAAATATCAAACAATCAATATAATTGATAACATAAAATTTGTATAAATATGAAATGCTTTTGTTTTAAATATTGGAGAAAATGAGCATGGAATCTCTTGTCATTAAAATATGATGAACTTTGTCAAAAGCATATGTGCTGATTAAAGAGTAGAAAAAATTACAAGTACCAAGGAAAATGTTTGATCAGCGGGAGGTTTCATGTAAAGTAATGAAGAAATCTTTGTAGAAAGATGCTGTTTATAACCAAATGTAATAAATATCAACAATAACAAAGTCAGAGATTGTTTCAATGGCTCAGCCTGTATCAGTTGTAACTGCCTATAAATATATAGGCAGTTACAACTGTTTCATGCTGAGCCATCAATTTGTCTTCAAAAAACCCCAAAAAACATTAGTATCTAAATGATACATTATCACATTGATGGGTCAGTGCAATAGTTTTGGTATAACTTACATCAGATATACTTAATTAAACCAATTACATGAAATTTTATGTAATTAAATCTACTCTGCATTCAGGACGATAAAACTTTGCAAATGTTCAAAAATAGTGCATGTATCTTACTTTAAAATAATGGCTCAGTGCAAAACAGTATTGACTGCCTTTGAACACACAGGCAGTTACAACTGTATCATACTGAGCCATTGAATGTTTTGAAAATCTAGTTATCTTGAAAGCAGTGGAAATTTGAGTAAATGATAAGAAAACAATGGGTAAAGTTTTAGTTTGAAATAAGCCTGTGCAGGACATTTCCAACAATTTCACATACGCACAGGGCACAAGCCCTGAGCAGCTTTGACAACAACATAATGCAATAGTAATATATGCTGACCGCCTGAGGATCAATTAAGACCTTATATATCTTTAAAGTGCATAGTGAAGACTCTGGTCAGACTTTGCAGCTGCACAGTCTGGCCAGAGGCTTTGCTTTGCGCACATGTGGACATGCTCAGGCTCAAATCTTGTTTTGAAAAAAGGTGTGTGAAAAGCCATTTCTTATATGGGCATCTCTATGGGGAAAACCTGCTTTAAGAGGTTTTTGCTTAAGCACAACACATATATTGAAGATTAATAGATGTATCAGAGTAAGGGTGTAGAAAGAAGAGCAATCAAACTATCCATATAGCAAAAACAAATGCCATGATCAGATGCCCAAAACTGCAAAGCTAACCTGAGCCCTTATTCTTGGTTTCTTTATAGCCATACTAAAAACTATTTGAGTTGTTTGCCACTCTTAATTAAGGGATGGTATAAATTTGAACCGTCTCATGAAAAGGGACCAACCAGAAACTCTGTAAAATAGATGTAAAATAAATGTTTGGAAAAAGAATTGGATCCAGCATAGATCAACCAGATCAAGAGGGAGTATTTCGGAAATAATTACATAGGATGGTAGAAAAAACATCCCAGATTCAGAAAATTTGTAATGTGCGAAAAGTTTTGACCCTGGTCAGTCAGACTTTCGTTGACACCTTTGAACTTCCCAGATGGTCCCTTTTTGCATGACAGGTCACAAATGGAGGATGATATATACAGATATGAATGATATGGGGATGAATGATATTATGGTATGAAGAAATTCCAGCAGTTTAATGAAATAGAGCTGTTTTGGCTTCTACATTAGAAAGAGTTAATTTTCGCCATTTTTTACATTTTTTTATTTAACACTTAGTGTGGAAATAAAGATTGAAACAAAACTCTTGATGAAGTAACACATCATTGGTGTTCTGCTAAAATCTCGTAACTACAGCTTGTTCTAAGCTGTAGTTATGAGATTTTCGTAGAAAATCGACAATATATTTATGAATGGACCACTTTAGTCAAGTACCACACTTTATAAATTTAGCTTAATCAAATTTCAACCATCATTAAAACCAGGCTTGATGTACAATATTATAATAATTAGTAGCTGTTTACATCATGTTTGTCACATTGTAGGTATATGGAATTAAGGTAATAAACCAACAATTTTGTCTGAGGTTTCCTATTGAAATCATTAGGAAATCTCAGTTAACGCTATTAAAGTTCATTACTTCTGCAAGTGTTGAGAAACAGTTGAGAAACGGGTCCACTAGCTTAACAGATATATTTAATTTCACAATAGGATTGAGAATTGTTTTGCCTGTATCTATGCACCATTATACAGAGTACGGATCAAGTTTGTAATTCAGACATCAGGTAAATCATCCTCTAACTGTGTGTCCTCCTTCTCCATGGCTTGTTGTTCATCTCCAGCCATCTGATTCTGTAACTGGCTCGTCAAACTGGTGTTGATTATCTTTAATAATGCATCAGCCTATAGATAAAGCAAAGTTTAAGGTAGAGGACCTTTAATAGTTTCACAACATTTCATAACACATGATCTTTCATATCATTTATTGAGGTTTCTTAATGAAAACCATTAGGAAACCTCGGTTATCACTGTTAAAGTTCATAATTTCTGAAATGTTGCGGATCTTTTATGGGTCCACTACCTTAACAACTATGAAACAGTTTTTTGTGTGTTTGGGAGAAATTTCATTGCAAAAGAAGAAATTATGTACAAATGGCATTTTCTTCTTTCCTTTAAAGTGTCCTCATTTTTTCACTAAAACATAATTACTTTAGTTTAATTACTGGTGCTTAACTTGTTCAAAAACTGTTAACTGTTTCAGTAATTTTGAAGGTATAATATATACATGTATATATATTTATGTTCTATTGGTGATTAATGCTAAATGAAAATGGTATTTCATTTTCAAAGGGAAAATCCATTTTTTCAAACTATGAAGCCAATGCCTTCATTCCTTTATCAAAAATTCTACTTTTTATTTAAATAACATGCTTGAAAATATGAGGATAATTTGACCCAAGTACGGTTTCCTACCTGTTTTTCAGGTTCAAGAGGTATAGGCATTGATCGTAACTGTAATACTGTAACCTGTCCTTCACTGTCACCTACCAGTAAACACTGTAAGAAAAAGAATGGTAAATCAATATTGAGCTAAAGATAGCTTAACATATCATGGCTATTTTGCAATATGGGTTAAATGTGCATCTCCGAGACCAATGTCTGTATCAATTTGGGCGACTTGATAAATTTAGTTCCAAGTTATCATATGGGCAATGTTGTTTGGTTAAATGGGGTTAAACAATGCTCTAAAAAATCTTTCAGTCATGTGGCAGTGGCTGGAGCACCTAGCAATTGGTTCCTGGTTTTTCTCACAACAGGTCTTCCATTACACCCTTTCGTAGCCTCCAGGTACTATCAGACTTAGGTTGACCATTACCCATTGGTGGGAGACAAATGTCGAAAAGGTGGCATGGGTTCGAATCCCCGCAGCAGCATATACTTGCTGCAAGGAATTGAGTCCATGTCACCTTGTGATTGATGATTGAGAGTCAGATGTGCTTTCATATGGCCAAGGTTTTTACCCACATATTACAAAATTTAAGGCAATGGACTTTTATAAAAAAAAAAAAAAGACACCATCCACACATACAGGTGATTGTCTGTGCCAATTTTGTTGAACCTAGCTCAACCCATCTAAAGTTTGGTCTACTGAATGCCTGACCTTCTGATTGTTTGAATGGAGTTTTACATTGCTTACAACATTTTTTCAGTTATATCGCGGCGGCTGGAGCACCTAACAATAGTTTCCTGGTATTTCCTTCACCAGTACAACCACCACCTCCTTTCCTAGCCTCCAGCTGCTATCTCACATAGGTCTACGATTATCAACCCATTGCTGAGAGACAAAAAGTTGGAAAGAATGAGTGCCGCCGTTGGGGATTGAACCAAGGACCTCTAGATTCCAGACCTTCTGAACGACATGAGCAAAGCAATATATCCCCACTTCTATTGTTCATCTAGTAATTCAAAATTCTTTACCTCTGAGTTTCTTGCAAAAGTTACCGATGTTTGTTTAGCACCAGATGTTGGAACATTGACTATAATTGGGTCAAGGCTGAAATAGTGAATATAACATCGGTCATATTTTATTCTAGACACGACACTTATCAAGTAATGGTAGACAAAAAAATCTAAAGAATACCACTGCTTTAAAACGAAAAAATGATTTACTGCAACCATGAAATAAAGAACCGAATACTAGATGGTTTTAAAACTATTATAAATGCAATCTCTTAAGAGTATTGAGTATGTGATGGTAGCCGTCATCCTCAGGCCGAGATGTAATGCATTTTGTTACTCTCCATTCATTACACCTGGGACATATTGCTATTGAAACCTCATTTCTATGAACATTCATTAGATTTATTTACACCAAATTGATCAATCAAAATGACATTGACGTAATGCTACTCTCCATAAAAGAGATTGAATCTAGCGTTTCCACTGAAAACTTGAGATCATTATTCAAAATGCTTCATGAATTATTCATAGATAGAAAAAGCTAGCAAGTTGTTCCAGGGTCAATAAATGTGGTCTACAGAATGGACCAACATTCTTATGATTTTATTAAGTCTTTTATATTTTCAAAGAAAAGGCATTTAAAAAACATAGAAAGTAAGAATTAGGGTTTACCATCAGCCTTGTGTTTTCAGATGAAAACGTTAACAAAGCATTTGAGAAATGTTGCCCTGCTTTGCTGTGTATCCACATGCAAAGCAGGGTACAATTCTCAAACATTTTGCAAACATTTGAAACATGAACCCTGAGCTAAATTATTAAATAACCAACATAAACTTACGTGCTAACATTCAGATCCCATACTTCCACAGATCCTTCATTCACACAGGCAAATACAGTCGAGGATCGAGGTGACCAGGCAATATCATACACTGGTTTCTAAATAATGAAAGCAAGTTATACTTGAATATATCAGAGTAATAAAAAATGATAATTGTCAAAAGATATTTCCATTCAGCAGTCTACTCTAGTCTTATAGTCAGAAAAACATCAGAAGGTAATAACTTGCGAAATGTTTGTCATGGAACAATTTGTTTTGAGACAACAAGAATTAAATTTAATCATTTCTAAACATTGACTGACCTTGAATATCTGAAAATTGGTCTAAAGTGGTACATACATTGTATATTGATCAACTGTGCCATTTTTTTCTGAAATCTGTCCATTAATTTATACACATAATCATGCATATTGTTTTTACAACTCCTAGTGCTATATCATTTCATTTTCTCTACTCATACACACTTTAAGCCAAATTAGTATTTGAGCCAATAATTTCTATTGTCTACGCAGGGATCGACACTTACACCAGTCCAGCAACCTGTGGATTTTAGGGAGGACTAGAAGATGTTACCATAACACAGGTTCTTCAGACATGTAGTTAAAGGCAGTATTTAGTTTTTTTTAAATCCATCCAGTTTTGAAAAATAATTGCCTTTCCAATGCTGAAATTTGCATTACAAAATAGAAAATATTGCAGAAAAAGAAGAAATTGCTTGCTAAAAGCAATTTCTTCTTTTCCAAAAATGTTTTCCTTGCATTTTATCCCTAAAATTGCTAAAAATCAAACATGGTTTACATGAAGGCGTACCTGTTGTTATCATTGAGGACCTGCAATGTTTAGAGCTTACAGGTCCTTCCAGCTGGTGGCCAAAAGTAGTTAGTGTCAAACCCTGGTGGGCGATAGACTGATATTGAGCAGTGCAATAAAAAATCCCAACATAAAGTGCAATAGAAATATTCTGTGATTGTGAACAGGAACTAAAGGTTAGTCAAATTTTTAGAGCGTGTAGTGAAGAGTAAGATCAGACTATTCAAATGTAGAGACTGTCCCATGTCTTAATTATGAAATTATTTCATTTTCGCAGAGCCCAAAGATTTAGCTTTGTATATATCTCCTCCCCCATTAGACTTTATTCATCAATACATCATAGCGAAAATGAAATTATATCCTTTAAAAAAAAATCACAATTTAGGTTTTTAACCTCTTCTGGATGTAAAATTGTATTAATATATTTTTCTGAGTGTAGAATTGATGAAAAAGTAGAGATATTGACGTTGGCAGAATTTCACAGAAAGCAAAGCACGTCCTATAGCTCAAGGGTTTATATGAAGTCAAAAGAATCAACATTTGCGCTAAAGTTGATGTTGAATAAAAATGGGCGGAGCAGTTAAAACACATGACATATGAATTTTAATGTGAATAAAGTTCTATGTAATTTCTTCTTTTTTCATATGTGCCTTTTACACTATTGTGTTATAATGTTGCACACATGTGGATTTCCTAGAAACCTCATGCACAGGCTGACATGCACGGGCTCAAGATATTTTTTTCACTTACTGTTGAAGAGAAGAAGTTTAAGATAGGTCTAGATTTATCCTGATGCCACAATCTGATACTCCAATCTGAACTACAGCTTAGGAAAACATCACTTACAAAGGGAGACCACTGGATCTTGTAAACTGGACCCTGTAATAAACAGTTACAAAATATATAGAGATTTCTTGTTTGAAAACATCACTAACAAAGGGAGACCACTGGATCTTGTATACTGGACCCTGTAATAAACAGTTACAAAATATATAGAGATCTCTCGTTTGAAAACATCACTAACAAAGGGAGACCACTGGATCTTGTATACTGGACCCTGTAATAAACAGTTACAAAATATATAGAGATTTCTTGTTTGAAAACATCACTAACAAAGGGAGACCACTGGATCTTGTAAACTGGACCCTGTTATAAACAGTTACAAGATAAAAAGGGGATCGATACCAACTTTTGTTTGGTAAACACAAATGCAACCAAAAATCGCCATTATTTAGAAACAGTGGTTTAAAACACAGATTTATGTAAATCAGTTAAAGTAAGTCTCATGCTTATTTGAAACTGTTGCTTATGACACATGTAAACACTAAGTCTCTATACACATATATGACCTCCAAAATTAACTATGTCCTTATACTTAGCTGTAGTTAGAAATTCAACAAATTCTTAAACCCTCAGAAGCATAAAAAGTTGCCCAATACAAAAAGTAAATCCCTTACTGTATGTCCAGTGTAGCTCTCCAAAAACTGTTCATTATATGAGCAAGAACATCTGTGTATATGTCCATCCTCGGTCCCAGCCAAATATCTAAAATCATAACATATTAAATTATAATGTATCATTTCAAATTAAATTCTGAAATATCCTCGATTTTCATGAATGGTTTATACATATCACAAACAGAATTTGAGGTCATTGCTAGGGTTTTTTCTCTTTCTATTATCTTAAAATCTCTTGTGAAATAAAAGAAAGGAAAATGTGGAATCAATGTTTCTAATATTGCAGACCTCTTTGCATATAAAAATTACAAGTTACAAATATTACATATCACATAATATGTATTGAATCTAGGATCAACAAAATTACAAATCTTGTTGGGATGTTATCACTCTATAAGAAAAGATTGTCTGTTTCTTGACAAATGAGACAATATAGCTAACTAGAAATATGTTAAAGCCCCCGTCTGTGTTTGTTAACATTTCAGAAATACATGACATTGATCTTGAACGACTATGTACACAAAAGCTAGACTTTTATTCTCAAAGATAAGCTCAAATTTATCATTCCAATATTCAGTAATGCAAACAATTTTGACGGAATGATCTAAATATAAAAAGCCAAAGTTTGTCTATTGATTTATATTTTTATGTAACTCATCTTTTATAAGACTAAATCAAGAATAATTATTCAAAGAATGATCTCGAAATAGCGATTTTTTTACTCATACATGTGATATTTCCATGGGCTCTCATAGGGAGATTGAGACCTTTTCGTAGGGAGATTGGGTCTCAAATAGGGAGATTTTGCTTGACGCGCATTGTGGCTGAAAAATGGGGTTTTTGCAAGGCACTTCTACACCGTAAATTGATTAAAATACCTTCCATAAAAGTTTTTCTTTTTTTCTATTTTACTAAAAGAAGGTTATCATTTAAAGTATTTTGATAGAGGGTAGTAATGTTATAGAATTTGGTTTTATTACTTCAGAGAAATAGATGTTACAAATTCATTTTTTATTTCTATGCAAAATTCAGGATCCTACAATATATTATTTTTTTTTTTTTTTTTTTTTTATGGGGGGTGAGGAAAGATAATCAATAGAAAATAATATCATACCAAATTTAAAAGATGTAGGCCTTGCAATTTAGGAGGAGATGATCAAAGTTTTACTTTATTTCTTTGAGTAATCTAGAAGCCAAAAAAAAAAAAAAAAGGCATATTTCTACTTGAGAGAACTTTCAAGAGGTTTGGTAGTGAAGAATTAGGAAATACTGCATTTGTGCAATACTGCTTTATGCAAAGTATGAAATTCTAGGCCTTGTAATTAGAGACGTTTTTCACTCTGTTGCCATGGCAACCAGAGTTCTTCATGATATTCTGTGAAAGGTTTAAAAGGCCTTGTCATAAGGATCATTTCTGTGTAGTTTGTATTTGAGATCCGATGACTAAAATTTATAGGTGTTTTTTACACTAATTTCCGGATTGATGCATGGATGGACGGACAAAGAGACAGACCATTTAATCGTAACTGGCACAAACTGCTACTGAACTACGCTAAAAATATTTGGTTTTGATAGCAAAATAACGATAAAAGATGAAAATACGGAGAGCATGTTCTACGTTCTCGGACGTTAAAGACAAACGCGGTAGAAAATGGAAAGTGAAATAGCTACCTCTCTGCAAATTAATCCAGGTTGATTAGCTTTATGAGAAGCTCTGTTTTAGCATTAAATAGCCAGCCCACATGTTTCTATTCTCTTATCTATAACATTTGTGTTGACAAATAACTTGTTAAAAATATTCTATTTCAATTTCGAGAAAGACGGTCGCTGATTCATAAATTGTGTGTAAAGTCTCAAACGGCCCCAGCAAAGATCCGGCGAAATCGCCGTGGCATTTAAAAAGCGAATGTCCGATGTTTCTTTAATTTCAATATCAAATTTCAAATTTGAATGACAATTTGAGAGCGCATGAGGCGGCTTTTACTTTTTATTACTTCGATAATTTGACAAAAAAAAAAAAAAAAAAACGTAGATCTACTAAATAAGTATCTTTGTTGAAATTTTAAATATGACCACTTCTTGTTTTACTTAATCACGCGTTACGCCACGAGGGTTTATTTGCGATGCCGCCTAATTCTATCAAGGTCGTGTGACGCGTCACTCTGCATATTATGTTCGACCTTTTCCCTCATGACGCTATTCCTGTAAAGTGGAAATTTTTCGCGGCATTTTGGAATAGGATATTAAAATACGGCGGAAATTTACTTCGTTTATAGTCATTTTAAAAAGGTGAAAAAATCACAGCTGAACTTGTATCCACATTTGTTTTTTAGTAATATCGAGTAACAACGTTTCACCCGGTTTAGATCTTGTTTCTAAGAAAGGTCAATATTGCTGATTGTCAATATTCATTTCGTATACAGTTCAGTGTAAAGGGTGATAGATACCCGTAAGTAGCACCCGTTTGTCGGCAATAGTTGATCTACCCAACGTCGATCAAAGACGACACTTCTAGACGGATAAACAAAGCTTTACCCGATATTGGATTTCTCACTCGCCATTCGAGCCTTCAGACCGGCGATTTTGCATGTTGGGCTCCCTGATTTTTTTTTTCTGCATCAAATTTCTTCAGGTCGGGAGAAATGGTCTCCCGATCGGGAGAGCGGGAGGAAGGGTAAAATATCGGGAGAATACGCCGAGATCGGGAGATATCACATGTCTGTTTACTCCTAATGCAGACAGGGGCTTTAAGGATATAAAAGTTTCTCACATGTTTGTATCTCTCATGTGAAAATCAAAACACAATCCTCCAGCATAACGTGAGATAAATGCTTCTCCTTTTTTCTCCTTTCTTCCTCCCATTCTGGTAGGCATCTTCTTTAATCTCATCAAATCTGAAACCATGAAAACCAATGCTTAAATAATAACTTCTAAAGAACATGACAAAGAAGTCAAAATTTATAATTGCCTTCACCTCAAAACAAAACAAGAGCACCGCCTACGGGTGCCTATGCTCGGCTGTCGAGTGCTGGATGGTGGGAAAAGGAACATTATTTGCACAAAATGCATCTAGAGTTATCCCCTTGATAGTATAGGTTGCTCTTTTGTTGGTGAACATGTGTGCGAAGTTTCAAGTGAATGCCTTCAGTTGAACCAGAGATATAACAAAATGTCAACGTTTTCGCACAACGACGATGACAACGACACAAAGGCTATAGCAATACCTCGGGTTTTCTCCGAAAACAGCTGAGCTAAAAATAGACAAATGGGGGGTCCAGATAAGAGGGGATAAAGAAAGTCTAAAATCTTTATTCCTCAATGAAACCCTATGTTGTGGGTACTTATTTGAATTGTCTCAATGAAAAGCCATAGGTTTTGAGTAAGGAATTATGAAATATTTAAATTTGAAAACCAAAACACCCCCTCTATCAGTAGCTCTGGAAAAATATAAAACCTAATAATAGATTTGTTACTAAAAAGTTATTGGGAAATGTATACGAGGGTTGTTAAAAAATTAACCGGATTTTGCCTCACAAAATTTTATTTTTGAAGCAATCAAACTAAATTTGGTATCATTGGCTGTCGGAATTCAATCCACATATAGTTATGTAAGATTGGTATAGTTATCGAACATAGTGCTTGCCCAACTGCAATATAAAATGCCATGGAAACGAGTACACGGCGCAGCAGACAAAATAATCCACATATTTGGTCTTCGTTTGAAAATATTCTTTCTTTTCTAACTGTTGAAAAAATTGAAAATTATTTGTGTTGCTGGAATAAGTATTAAAAATACCTTGTCTTAACTTGAAGTAATTTGACCGAAGAATTTTTCGAAAGAGTTCGTTTAAAATGTGGCGGGGTAAGTGTTTCGGAATGTTCTAGACGACGTCAACTGAATGCTCCGAATTTTGACTTTTAATTATTCTATTCAAAATCTACAAAAATACCGAAAGACATAAATCAAATACTTGTCACGCTGAAAGGGAAAGGTTCATTCTTCCAAATGCTTTATTTTCAGCAGTGAAGATGCTTCCGTACCCCGTGAAATAACAGGAAGAACGGACAGAGAGAAACTTATCCAAGCAACTGTAGGGACGTTAATTGCCGAGTCTCTGGAAGATATAGGCAATTTTCTAAGGGGCACCTTTCTAAGAACTTTGATTTTGCACCATTCGATTTTACCTTTATACAAACCATAAAAGCGCAGCTTAATTACAGGAAAACTGAATTCATCCTTCTTCCGTGAATACCGAGCCATGACAAGCTAAATTACACAACATCAAATGTCTTGATTTTCGACAACGTCGTTAGTGACATGTATTGTGCGCCGCCACCTAATACCCATGTATTTTTGTTTGCCCGTGAAACGAATATTCATCGTTCAAATGCTTCAGATTTTGGCAAGTTTGAGCATATAAAATGTTCTGTTAATATGGGTATACTTGTTTCTCAAAGTGGTAAATAAATGATGATTTATTGACGTTATCCGGATAAAAATTGGATACCCCTCGTAGTTTACAGAATCACTGGTTAAGTTTTCAGTGAATAAACAGACACAGGGACAAGGGTAAAACACTATACCCCTAAACTTTTGATGCATGGGCATAACAATGCATTTGCCTGTCACTGGTAATTTATTCTTGTCTAACAAGGATTTCCTTTTCTATTTTCTTGAAATCACCTTAATGCTGGATTGAGAGATTACACATGAAGATGTTAATAAGCATATTATATGACCTACGTCACAAAAGTGAAATTTTCAATATCACACATGTGCAATAACTATGCAAATGAGCAAAGAACATATTTCAACCTGTTTTTCATTGTATTGAAAGTGATATCATAATACCTTTGATGATGTCACTTTACAAACAGCGCTATATATTTTGCAGAATAACTAGAATGGACAAATTCTGGAATTATCTCAATTTATGACAAATAATCAGGTAAAATTAGGAATACCAAATTTATTAACCCTGTCATCTATAACAGTCAAAAACTCAGCAAAGCCTCGTTTCTATCTGTTATAGATGCTTTCAAGGGTTGAGCACACGACTTTACTGAGTTTGCTGACCCCTCGATTTGTTTAATAAATTCCATATTTCACGACCACTCATTTAATACCCTCTATCTAATTTATAAGTGATCATTTTCTCCAGATTCAAGTTGTAGACACACTCACCATAGCATTCAAATCCTTTCCTGATAGACCACTGTGCTACTCGTCCATCAGTAGAGATTGACACCAAAACTTCTGGGGTCTCATCCCCCGTCCCTCGATCTCTCTGTATCCACTTGATCTGCCATACTGGGGCTGTGTGCTTACCAGGGGTAAAACTGGCAACAAAAACATGTGAAAAATGTGAAATTAAGGGTAAAACTGGCAAAAAAAACATGTAAAAATGTGAAATTCAGGGTAAACCTGGCAAAAAAAACATGTAAAAATGTGAAATTTGGGGTAAAACTAGCAACAAAACATGTGAAAAATTTGAAATTTTTCAAGCTGAGGTGTGGAAATATAAATCTCCCTGATTTGTCCATGGACAAGTAAAAGTTGATTTCCTACTTGTCCAAGATCAAAATGAACTTGTCCAACAAAAATGGATTGATAAATACTGAGAAAACATTTTTCCATGAAGAAAATGCTGTAGCCCAGCATTTTCTTCATTAAAGACAATGCTTTCTACCCTTTGATACAAGCATTAGGATGACTTTTCTCCTATATCTTTTTGTTACTGTTCTAAGATTTGATCTGATACTTACTTGTCCATGGACAAGTGACCTAGAAAAATGTACTTGCCGCAAGTGAAAAGCCCGCATCGGACAAGTTGGGCATGTGAATTCCACACCCCTGTTTTAAGAGTCATTCAAAGTATGTAAAACTTTTCTTTGTTTCCTCACTGAAGATGTTTTTCAATATGTCATATTTGAGAATCGTGTAGACTGACTTTTATTTGAATGTATATAATATCTAGCTCACCAAAGTCTCTTTTTAATCAACCCTTACCCCACTGAATTTATATTTGGCTTCAAATAATTATAGGACATTCATATCAGTGTGCCTCAAGTTTTTCCCATTCTCAAATAGGAAAGAGGCTGTGTAGACTGAGATCAGACTGCACATCTGTGTGGGCTGATCTTAGTCTGTACTGTTCACCTAAGCTATGTTTTATGGCAGTAATTTGCTGTGAATAGCATGAGGAGGGTTTTGAGCCCTTTTTTACTTGGTATACATTTGTCCCACTTAATCATAGTCTCTGACTGTATAGAATTGATTAATCAGTTTGTGTCCAAGACAGACCTCTTGTATAGATAATTTACAATACACTTACAAGTTATCTAAGATGGCTTCATCCTTGTCAGATTTAACATTATATACAGCGACGCCACCATCATAAAGACCAACCTGAAAACAGATTTGAGGGAACTGGTATTCTTTACAAAATATTAGCAGATAGGCTGAACATGAATGTGTGTATTCCTTGGCTAATTTCGCCTGAGACTTTGTTTATTTTCTGTGAGTGAAATCGGAAAAATCACCTATGATTGACGAATTCCGCCAATTAGCATTAAGATTTAACTGTTTTCTGATTCCTTATATTCTACTCAGACCTGTGGCATAGTGGTTAAGACATCCGCCTCTGATGCAAGAGAACCCAAGTTCAAACCGTGTAAGAGAACGTATAATTTTCTTCCTTTAATTTTCTATTTTCTTTTTTTATTTATTTTTTTTTTGTCTTACACTCACATGTATTATTTTTTAGATGGAGGGTGTATTGGGGTTTATCCCTTTTCTTGTGAATTTGAAGACATATTTTTCCATATATTGACTTTACTTTTCATATAGCAAATAACAACAGCAAAGGTTGCTGTTGATACAGGGTGCCTTTGTGGTAACTTTGGCAACATTTTTTTTAACAGGTTCGAAACTACGCTTAATCGGAAAATTTTGCTGTTTTCTGAAAATTGGGAAACATCTTTTCCTCGTGGTTTTAAGACAAATAAGTGCAGTGTGTATATCACTTTTATACATCAATAAAAGATTATTTTCATCTTAGTTGTCGCGATATGAATCAGCACAAAGTGGTCGTTTAATAATTCAACAAAAATATTATTCCCCAATAGTGAACTTGTAATAGGAACGAAAAAAAAATGAACACTGAGAAAGAAAAAAAAAGCACCTTGGAGACTTGAACCCATAGATGTGTGGTTGATAGCGATACACCTTAACCGACTGAGCTATTCTTTCTTGCTCTCACTCGCTGGTTAAATTGCGTATTTATAAATGTGTTTCTAACGGTTTATTGAATTAGAACTCGGAGATCTTCCGAAGATATACGAAATATGCAGAGTCTCAGGCGAAATTAGCCAAATAATTACTAGAATATTAGTGGAGTAATGATAAACAGTTAGTAAATTTGACCCATTTTGCCAGCAGGGTCCATCTACTTAATACAAAAAGTACTTTTTGCTTTCAAACATTTCTTTTTTTACTTTATGTATCTGCTAATTTCAAAGATAGATCTAATTTGATTTTTTTGTTATTACATATAACATATGAATAAGGACTGTCTAAGAACTCCTAGAAAATAAATATTTTGAAAAGGAATTGGATCCAGCTTAGGTCAACCAGAAGGCATATTTGGGAAATAATTACATAGGAAGGTAAAATAATCATTCTTGATTCATAAAATTTGTTATTTGCAAACATTTTCAACCCTGGTCAGTCATGCTGGGTCAACACTTCTCACACTTCCAAGATGATCTCTTTTCACCTGATGGGTCACATATATGACCCTTTGGGCAAATAAGGACCATCTAGGAACTCCTGAATATTTGAATTTCAAAAATAGATCGGCTCAGTACACAAAAGTTGAATCTAAAAAAGTATGTGCCTACAGAAAGGTAATGTACCAAGGAATGTTGTGGTAAAGTATGATGCGAATATGTTAAGTAATAAGGAAGTTATGGCCAATGTTAAAGTTTTTGGACGGAATGACGGACGGACAGACGGACGGACGGACAAGTCAAATTTATGATGCCTCCCTATCGGGGGCATAAAAATACTTTCACAGAAAGGTAGAACGAGCATTCTAGAATCAGAAAATGGTCCAAGTGCAGAAGGTTTCCATCCTAGTCAGTCTGAGTAGTTCGCGCAGTATGACAAGGATCAACACTATATGCATTTCCCAAATAGTCCCTTTTCGTTTGACAGGTCACATATATGAAATATAGATCAACTGAATTTAGAGTTTGTTATACAAGAAAGAACAATCTATACTCACAGCAAGAAGACTTGGATTAACATAGGAGAAATCTAATGCTGTTACACCCTCTTTACATGTGTAGATTCTCTCTGGGTACTGAAAATGATACAAGGAAAATTGAGCCTGTGCATGACATTTTCAACAATGTCCCATGTACACAACGTTGAGACTCAGAACACTGTGCAGCCGCACAGTCTGATCAGTCTTAACTATGCGCTCAATTGATGGCTACAGACCTTAAATCACTATCAACAACCAAAAATTAATTTTAATGCACTGAGTTAGTGTACAGGCTACTCAACGTCTTTCCATCATGCACATATGATATTGTTGGAAATGTCACACAGAGGCTCAATTATGTTTGTGTTACATACTACAGTAAGAACAAGAATTATAATTTTGAAATCAAATGGCATACTTGTATTTGCAGAAACTACATGTATGAGCAATCTCAAATCAGTTAAGGATAACTGTTTTTAAAGAAATATTCAAATGTACAATGACAACTAATAGATTGAGTTTTCAATGAATTTAAAGTAAACCTGAATTTTTACAACTAATACAAGCTAGTGTAATGGTTTTGGATAGAGAATATCAAATCTTACTTCTGCAGTCCTACTATGGAAACTGGCGTTTATTGTGATGTGGTTGGTGGTAATGCTTATTCTGGGAGTTTAATTAAGGTAGTGGACTAGTAATTATTTAGAAACTCATGATCTTTCACAATGTAAACCGAGGTTTCCTAATGAAACCATTAGGAACACTTGGTTAACACTGTTAAAGTTCATGACTTCTGAAATGTTGCAGAACCTTCCTAAACAAACATCTCAATTTGTGCGTATAATGGTGATCTAATAATTCCTTAACTCTAGGAAGATCTCTGGAGGTGTTAATTTTTTCCTGTCCAGTCCCTGGATTTGAGGTCCAATATATTCTGTATTTGGGAAAGTGTCGTAGAAAAAGGAGGAATTGCTTGTTACAATTAATTTCTCCTTTTCCTACAATATCTTTCAATATATACTTTGTTTCCATTCTAAATTTCACCCATTCTTTATGTTTTGCAAACTCATTGAATTTGAACCAGTCTAACATATCTCAAAACAGGAAAAGGCTAATATAGTCTATTCCCGTCGGGGGTTCCGTGCAAAATTGTTGCCGATTTATCATGTCATACATCAAATTAAACGTTATGAGATTCTTGACAAAATAAAACAGGTCGCCCAGCTGGCTTTTGCGTCTGTGCCGAAAAATGACGTCATCAAAATGGCGTCCTTGGCGTCATGAAATATTCCGTGTAGATTCTACGTAAAACGTTAGGAAATTGTTCATAATCAAATATTTTGGCGAGAAAAACGTAATGAAATAAATATCAATAAATAGAAACAACAACAACAACAACAAAAAAAAAAAATACGGTTTTTCGGTAGTATCCTTTTAAGGTGGGTGGGGTAAATGCAATGAAAAAAATTCATTCCCGTTTACATATACAAACCTTTAAAACCTTTATTTGCAAATTTGTTGCCAATTTATCATGTCATATATATATAACATTAAACATTAGAGGATACCTTACGAAATTAAAGAGGTCAACCATCTGAATGCTGCGTCTTGGCCGAATGATGACGTCATCAATTTGACATCCTTGGCGTCACGATTTTTTTCAGAGCATAGCTTATGTAATTCGTTCGGACTTTGTCCAATATCGTGAATTTTGCGGAAAAACGTAATGAAATAAATCATAAGAAATGAATTTATGTATTTCTAACAAAGACATGATTTTTGGTAGTATCCTTTTAAATGTAGGTGGGGATAATGCAATGAAGAAAGCTATTAATGTCAATTTATACTGAAACTCTTTCTTTTTCTTTGAAAAAGATTTTGCAAAAAAGGACAAATCTTTGATCTTTAATTCTTATAAGAAATAAAAAGTTTGAATATTTCAAAAGAGTTTTAGTTATTTAAATTACACCGGCCTTTACAGGAATAAAAGTGTTGGAAGCACTGGTTGTAGATTTTTTTTCTGCTGAGTCTTACGCGTCCAAAACTAATGGCATTTCTGCTATTTTCAAATTAACATACAATTGATAAAATGTTGAATTAAACATTTACGAATGAAAACAAGATTTTACTTTACTTATTCATTTAAATATATGTAAAAAAAATAAAGTACCGAAAGCATCGAGGAAAGCAGTTATCTAAAGAGAGATTGTAAAGTTCAGGCAATATGCATGCAAGAAGGATCTAATCAGTGCTCCAAAATTATGAATCAGATATTTTTACACGCGTTTTCTTCTGTCTCATAGTATTCAATTTTTTGACAAATGAAATTCTTCTATATGCATCGGGCTTAATGCAGATTTGCTATATTTACATTTGTAATAAATAACTGAAGAATTTTAGGGACTGGAAGTGATGTTGTTATAACACGAGTACATTGTGACCAAACATATATGCTACGATAATTTTCTGAATAACAAGGTCAAATTAAAGGAATAAATATTTAATCTTTTTTACTACAATTGAAAATAATGTATGTATGATTATTTCTAACTCTTATATATAAGAACGTGGAGTTTTGAAAACAAACAAACAAACAAAAAAACAACAACATAAGATTAGAACAATAACATTGTACACCAGCCCTCTACTTCTTTAGATTATTGGAAAAACTGGGTTAACTTTGAGCCCCTAATGTTATTAGTTATTGTAAAAGAAGTAAACATTCCATACATACTAGCAGGGTTTTTTAAAATAAACTTATAGGTTAAATGGCTGTTATAAACATAGATAGCAATTGCTTTTGAATTCTTTGTTCTTTCATATATTTTAGATCACCCCTTATATCTTCCATAATCCCAAGTTAAACAATACTAATCTGGCATAAGTATTCATGGACCAGGATTTCAATAAGGGGCAGAATTTCGAACGTTACACTGATACTATAAACGAATAAAAATTTCAATTAACAAGGCTCATTTTGTGCTTAATCATGTTTTCTTGAAAAAACAGTTGTCTCGCATAGTTATCACGAGGTTGATAAAATTTACAGTGGTATTTTCTAAGATTGTATAAGAAATCATTTTCTAACGGTTGTACAAGTCTTCTTGAATAAAATGCTCAGAAATGTGAAATCCCTGTAAAAACTTTTCATTTCTTGACAAAGAGCCGGCAACATCACACATGCAATTGTCATTTCTTAAAATAACTAAGACTCAGGAAATGTACATTAAATTCAGATTTATGCGTAGAATATATTTCATTTTGTGTCACTCTTTGAACAAGAACGTATGTGTACGTTTTGAGATTGTAGTGCCAACTAAACACTGAAATAGGACAATTTGCTTGGATATGTATACGTCTGTAATTACAGTCTGACTTTTCTTTGTACAGAATTCGATGTATTTATCCATAAAGCTAGAAACAAATTCGTTAATTTAAAGAATCTTCGATTTATTATTCAATCGTCGATGAATATTGAGTTTAAACATCGGTTAAATGATGGATGATCACTTATAGTTCATCGCATCTTTTATGATTTGCCATACAGATGATTCGCAGAAAGGTTGCCCAACTGAGAACACTTGCTGTCCTTTCTTGGTCACAGATATCTATTAAAGTTACAATTTTTGTTCTATTGTGACTTAAAAATGGCGGTAGTACACGTTTAAAACTTCTTAAAAAAACAAACAAACAACAACAACAACAAAAAACGATTTTGATTGATATAGACCTGCAACCTTTCAGCGCCTCTTTTGCACTGACATCACTATGACTATCAAAGTTGCAATGGGCGATCAGTCACATCAACATAGTTACAAGCTGAGTTATATTCGAGGAAAGAAAGCGTTAATCAACATCTTAAAACTCTTACTTTTACGTCTAAGCAACTGGAATGCTTTAGGGCATGTCAACGAGCAATGAAAACAAAGGGGAACTGTTTTGACTGGTTTTAGGAAGGCTTAGTTGGTAAATACATTGCTTATTTACAAAATAATCGTATTCCCTTCAAATTGTACAAATTTTTTACCGGTTTCTTGCAATGATAGGTTGGTGAATACGGGCCCAGATGTGCTTTAGGAATGACACCGTTTCAGGAGTTTATCAGAATGTATATGACATACTGAGAGAATGTGTGAGCGACATCAAAAACAAGTTATTGTGAAAGACATTTTTTCCAAATTTGGCTCCGACCTTTATCATGGATTGGACAGTCAATGCGATATTTTTTATGTTTAAAAGGAAAAGTATTCGGATAACACATAATCCGAATAGTTGGTTATAGATTCAAATGTTGTTCGAGCTACGAAAATCAGACCCTTCTAATAAGTATTCAGTGCTGACAAGTCACTTGTTTTGTATAACTTTGAGGATTCTTGTTCTTGTTTGGTCAGTTTAATACTGCATTATAAAATGCTAAATATACAGTGATAGGCCTATAAATTGAAAATGAAATACAAAATATGTGCGTTGAATAATATGCTTCACAATAAACTCTCAATTATGTTCTTCAATACATGTTTCACAATAAACTCTCAATTTTGTACTTCAATTCTTGTTTTATAACTAATTATAAGTACAGTTGTAGTTTGATAGCAAAATATTAAGCGGGTTTAGGCCAAATGACTTTAATTTCATATGTAAAAGGAAGAGTATCCGGATAGTACATTATCCGAATATTTAAGCAACGATTTTGAGTATCACAGGCTCTAAAATTCCACCAATTTTAGTGCAAAT
Organism: Fragum whitleyi; assembly: GCA_948146395.1. Taxonomy (NCBI): domain Eukaryota; kingdom Metazoa; phylum Mollusca; class Bivalvia; order Cardiida; family Cardiidae; genus Fragum; species Fragum whitleyi. The sequence continues at coordinate 16,928,865 of OX411548.1, read as the reverse complement.
TATTGTTGATTGATTGAATGGGGTTTAACGCCGCTTTCAACATTTTTTCAGTTATATCGCGGCGGCTGGAGCGCCTAACAATGGATTCCTGGTATTTCTCACGCCAGTACTACCATTACATCCTTTCCTAGCCTCCAGCTACTATCTCACATAGGTCTACGATTATCGTCCCATTGGTGAGAGACAAATAGTCGGAAAGAATGAGTGCCGCCGTCGGGGATCGAACCCGGGACCTCTAGATTGATAGTCCGACGCGCTACCAACTGCGCTGACGGCGGCGCAAATTATTGTCTATGGAACCTTCTTATTGTTAGCAGTAAAAGAATCTTCCATTAATAGTCAAGATTATATATATTCTACCGTTAGCTAAATAAGCTTAAACTGTATTTCAGTCGCCATATTGATGACGTCATATATAGACCCAGACACGGATCTTAGATGGGCGACCTCTTCCAAATAAAAGTTTAGACACCACAGAACATTTTGATATAGGTCGCCACAAATCGGCATCAATCTTGCACGGGACCCAACTTTTGTCCCTTAGGGCATATACTAATAAGTCTTTAGATATTTTTAAATGCCACTTACCTCTGGGTTCTTCAAGGACCAACACAAAACTAATCCTTCTCTTTGATTGGAGAATTCAAATTGGCCATAACCAATGGCTATCAAATCCTGAAATTACATAAAGAAATCATCTATGCATTTCATTTTTAAATCACTTTTTTTTTAATCATCATTATCTTTCAGGCTCATGAAATATGATCTAATTAGCTTGGATTGAAGATTAAATTTGATAAGCATTTGAAGATAGAGAAAAACAAGTCCCAAGGAGATCCATTTAGAAAAAAGCTTCTGAACATATGGGAGTATACGAAGAAATTGCTTGCCACAAGCAATTTCTTCATAGCCATAATATTTTGTTCCTGTAAGGACTAATATTTTCAACCAAAAATTTGTGTCTGCAATTTCTTTGAAATTGGACACTTTTGCCATCTTGTAATGCCTCATATCAAAACAAGCTCTTCATACGTACAGGATTGACTCTGTTCCATGAAAGACAGCTCACGTTTCTACCTTGTGTCATCTTACAGACGTATGACCAGAGACGATCAAAGTTGGGTCCAACATCGTCAGTGACTGCAAGCTGTTGTGGTACAGTCTCTACTTCACGATCTATATCTGGAATACAGGACATTATAATTATCAAACAACAAGACATATTTTGACAGGAATGATAATGTTTGGAAAAGTTATGGAAAAGTTATGAGGATACCTAGTACATGTATAACCCATTTCCTGTTTTACAAAATTTTGTACCTGTCCAAATTCAATGGTTTTGCAGACGAAAATTTAAAGTGCATTTGGTTTGAAAAATAGCCATTCAGTGGGGTAGAAAATAATGTGGAAAAAGAAGAAATTGCTTGTCAGAAGCAATTTCTTCTTTTTTAACAATGTTTTCTCAATTATAAAATGACAGGCGCGGAAAAAGTAGGGATTAAACAGCAAATGGTTAAAGGTTTTCTTGAGCATGGGTTTCTGAAAACTTATTAAATATTCAAATGCTGCCATTTTTCAAGGCAATTACAAGATATGAATTTTCCAAATTGTGAGAAATAAGAAAATAATCTGATAAATGCTATGTCACGTCAAAGAAAACATTTATCTTTTTTGGCTTACATATGTTTTAGGCAGACATTTTTAATTTTTAATTATTAATATTTTGTAAGTTTTAATTCTTGAAAAGACTGTTTACAGATTTTTTTTTTCAAACTACTTTTTACTTGAAAGATGGTTATTTTTTTTATTGAATTCATGATAAATGTTTTTTCTCATTTAATTAGGCAACACAATAAAACTCATTATTCATAAAGCCAGGTCAAATACTTATATAATTTCAAGAATTTCAATCAAGGGTGCAAAATGTTTATCCGATATATGTGTTTCCTTAATCATATATTTTAATGCCAGTATATTACAAGGATTATTTATCAGTGAGTTACATATAAAAAATATTTCATGGCAAAGGGGTCTGCCATTCCCTCAAGTTATTTTTGTTTATTGTTCAAATAAAACTCTGTGTTGGAATTTGTTAGAAGGGTTGTATCATGTTAAGAAATTATAGGAACAAAGTTAAATGTTTCACTTCAACTGTTATCAAGGCATGCTACCAAATGTTTTTTGAAGACCCAGTGTCATTGCCTTTAGGGTAACCTTATAGCAATATATTATTTTTCTAAAATTTTGCTAAAGCAGAAAAGTCAAGAATGGTGTTTCTGTCATTCAAAAAATGATTGACCAGTCACCAATTCAAACACTCATTTAAAATTGGATGACTGTTAAACTCCATTTTGTTTCAATAATTTTTGTGCAAGGGCAACTTAAACATCCTAATTACAGCTTGAACAAGCTGTAGTCACCATGTTTAGGCAGCAAATTTTGCTCTTTTTTTGCTGTCCATTACAATATATTTTGCAGATAGATAACATTTGAGCCAGTGCTTGACATTTCCAACAATTTCACATGAGAACAAAGCTAAGACTCTGGTCAACCTGTGCATCTGCTGTCTGACCATAGACTTCCCTTTGTGCTCTGCAGATTAGCCAGGTCTTAAACCCTCTTCAGGCGGTAAACTAATATGTTTATTTGCAATATATGCCTATCTAGGCTGCTTGTGCCCCACGAAGATATGCAATTGTTGGAAATGCCACACACAGACTCATTTAAATATTTGAGGGGTGTGCCAAGTAGGAAATCAAGAGACTGGGACAGGGATCCAACAATTTTTAGATACAAATGTAGTAACGGATAGTGTCATTCAACCAAGTGCACTTCTTAAATGACGGAAACACAGTGTATATTTTTCTTTCAATGATTTTCTTAAAGATATAAAGAATAGATAAAGGGCCCTACACAGATTCAAAATTATTGACAATAATATTTGTCAAATATAAAGTCTTCATCAATGTTCAATATCATATTTTGTATAAATGTTTGTGAATAAAGTCAAATATCTACATGATTGACTATATCAATAATTGTGTATGAATGTCATGGCTGATTGCTTCGTTATTAGTGTAAATATTATTGTCAATAATATTTTTATATGTAGACAACTTAAGGTAGTGGAACCACAATAGTTCCGCAACATTTCGGAACTAATGAACTTCCACAATGTTGACAGAGGTTTCCTAATGAAATCATTAGGAAACCTCTGTTAACACTGCTAAAGTTCAATACTTTCAAAATGTTGCTGAACTATTACTGCTCCACTACCTTAAATGACATTTCTTTGAAAAAATACTACCCAACCTTAGTAATCACTTCAAACAAAAACATGGCATAGGAGACTACTAAAGTCATTCTATGTGTGTTTCCATTTGTACAAAATAAAAATCAGCTTGTGTTTCTTCAGTCTTATCAGGGTCTTTAAGCTGCTATGTAACTTTTTAGTCATAATTTGTTTAACTGTTTGAAGAATATACCACATTCACCATTTGTTTGACCAGGCAGTTCAAGGTATGTATCTCACACACATTATTAGAAATTTCGAAAAGTTTCAAATTAATCTTTGCTTTTTTCAGCTTTTTTTGCGCTGAAAGATTTGGATACATTTAATGCAAGCCAATACCAACATTTTTTTCTTCAGTTTTTATTTCATTCCTACTTCAAACCATGAAATTTATTATGTTTAGTTCATTGGAACTTATCTTGATTAAAATCTATGGAAGAACAAGATGTGTTTGTGAAACACGAATGCCCCCGTAACAGCATTTTTTTCAAAGTTTGACCTTGACAGATGACCTTGACCTTGTCACATGACCTTGACTTTGGTACCAGCGGATGCGGATCATTGAGATCTATCATCATGCCAAATATTAGCCTTGTATCTTGAATAGGCTTGAAGATATTGGCAATGTTAAGTTTTTTGGTTAACTTTTTGAGTTATTTGACCTTGACAGATGACCTTGACCTTGTCAGATGACCTTGACTTTGGTACCAGCAGATGCGGATCATTGAGATCTATCATCATGCCAAATATGAGCCTTGCATCTTGAATAGGCTTGAAGATATTGGCAATGTTAAGTTTTTTGGTTAACTTTTTGAGTTATTTAACCTTGACAGATGACCTTGTCCTTGTCACATGACCTTGACTTTGGTACCAGCGGATGCAGATCATTGAGATCTATCATCATGCCAAATATCAGCCTTGTAACTTGAATAGGCTTAAAGATATTGGCAATGTTAAGTTTTTTGGTTAACTTTTTAAGTTATTTGACCTTGACAGATGACCTTGACCTTGTCACATGACCTTGACTTTGGTACCAGCAGATGCGGATCATTGAGATCTATCATCGTGCCAAATATTAGCCTTGTATCTTGAATAGGCTTGAAGATATTGGCAATGTTAAGTTTTTTGGTCAACTTTTGCAGACAGACAGACAGACGGACGTACCTACGATGGAACACACCTTGGGTTGTTCCTTAAAACACTTGATGGCTACTTGTTATTGGGTATTCAAACATGTTCTTACGACAGGTATATTACTGGGCATTTCCTTTGGACATAATACTTGGGTTCTTTCATTAGACGATTTAGTTGTGTAGTCTCCTTCAGTCTGTTTATTTGTATTGGAGGTAAACACCATTCTAACAGCTAAGGTCATATCATGGCGGTTACAACCAGTATTGACAAAAGGTTATTTCCAAATCCTTCCGTGTAGACTAAGATTTAAGCAGTACATACATACCAATAGGGCCATTCTAATTTATGATACCATATAACATACAAAAGCAAGCCATTCAGTGAAATTATTTTGAAAATCTGGTAACTTGCTTCAGAGCAGCAGTTATTGGAAGCAAATTCTGACAAATGAGGAGGCTTAGTCATCAATCCCAATTGCTCCCATGAGCACTAACTATAAGAAGCACTAGGCAGAGTTATGATTCTTGTCCTTTGTACTCTGTACTATTGGAATAAACCAAATCTATCAGAGCTGAGATAAATATAATATAAAATAAATATGTCCCGTCTTTAAGAATGGGCGAAGTAAACAAGAGCTGTCCATAAGACAGTACGCTCCACTTTTGTGTTGGATAAACCTATAAGTGAAGCAAGGGCCATAACAGTGAAACTATAATTCTTATGATTACCTGCTCATTTGAAATGGAATTCCATTTTCCTAACAAAGAAGTATTTCAAGTGAATACCTTTGATAGTTTTTGAGATATAAAACACCAAGTAAAATTTTTCAGTCAAACAAGGGCAATAACTGTGCAAAAATGAAGTCTAGGATTACCTGCCCTTTTGAAATTGATTCCCCTTTCATAATTAAAAAATATTCCTAGTGAATATCTATCATAGTTTCTGAGTTATGAAACACCATGTCAAATTTCTAAGTGGAACAAGGGCCTTAACTGAGTGAAACTAAAATCTATGATTAAATGCTGTTTTGAAATCGATTCCCCTTTTCATAATTAACTAGTATTCCAAGTTTAAAGTGAATAACTTTGACAGTGTTAAAGAAATTTCCATGACATTGAAAAATTGGTCATTATTGCCATGTACCAAGTCCGAACAAGGGCAGATAACTCCACAAATACAGGTCACATGGTCAGCATCCTTGTTGGTATGGAGTCCCCTTGTGATAGTGAATTACTTCTTTGAATTTCAAGTGGATACCTTTGATAGTCTCTGAGAAAATGACTTGCATGAAAAACTTCAGTAATGCACAAGCAGACGCAGACGATCAAGTGACGAGAATACCACGACTTTTTTCTTCGAAAAGTCGAGCTAAAAATGAATTGCAAAATAGTATGTGCTCACAAAACAAATACCGTCTTCAAGTCCTTAACAGTTTTAACACAATAAATCAAAATTTGTATCAAGATTGAGATACAAGTAAGATCCAGTTAGGTAGCATAGTGTCTTTATGATCTAAAGGTTGTGGGTCAGCCAACTTTCTTTCTGACATTTGATGGAAGTCAATGCGACCTGATTCATTCATCTTTCACCAATGGACTTTGTCTATGTGATAAAGCAGCCAGTGGCTTGGAAAGAAAGTTGTGTGTGACAGCATGATGGATTATTCCTGTGCTTGCTAGTTGATCCAAAAAAGTCCTGGAAAGCCAAGTCCAAAAGGGCCATAATTCCAGCAAAGTGCAATGCAGAGTTATGTGCCTTGATAGTATAAACCTCTGAGGTTTGGAATCCAATATAAACAAGAGCCATGTCGGACATGGCCATCCCCGGCCGAGAAAGCTTGATAGTAAACTGAAGCCTAATAGATTAAGGGTTCTACTTTAAGAAATTTAGCCCCTACAAAATCTAAGTCATTAAAATAACAAAGGGCAATAACTCCAAAATTATGCAAGCAAGAGTTGTAGTTCTTGTGCACTGCACTTTTCCTCCATGAGATCTATCCACCCATAAAGTTTCAAGTTGATAGCTATCATACTTTAGGAGATATGCTCCGGCCAAAATCTAAGTCTTAAAAATAACAAAGGGCAATAACTCCAAAATTATGCAAGCAAGACTTGTAGTTCTTGTGCACTGCACTTTTCCTCCATGAGATCTATCCACCCATAAAGTTTCAAGTTGATAGCTATTATACTTTAGGAGATATGCTCCGGCCAAAATCTAAGTCTTAAAAATAACAAAGGGCAATAACTCCAAAATTATGCAAGCAAGAGTTGTAGTTCTTGTGCACTGCACTTCTCCTCTATGAGATCTATCACCCATAAAGTTTCAAGTTGATAGCTATTATACTTTAGGAGATATGCTCCGGACAAAATCTAAGTCTTAAAAATAACAAAGGGCAATAACTCCAAAATTATGCAAGCAAGAGTTGTAGTTCTTGTGCACTTCACTTCTCCTCCTTGAGATCTATCCACCCATAAAGTTTCAAGTTGATAGCTATTATACTTTAGGAGATATGCTCCGGACAAGATTAGTGACGGAAGGACGGAATGACGGACGGAGAGCATTACTATATCCCCTTCGCCGAAAACGGCGGGGGATTACAATAGTTGTAGAGATATAAGCCTTATTCTAGGTTGATCAAAAAACAATTTAACCTGAAAAGCAAAGTCCAAAAGGGACCATACCTCAAACAAAATGCAATGCAGTTATCTGCCTTGATAGTTTGGACTAGCGGAAGGGTTTTGGGTGAAGTTATAATCAAGTATAAGCTATATTTGCAGAGATTTTAGACATATTCTAGGTTTATCCAAGAAACTTAACCTGCACCTGCAACGCCAGAGTGACTATAATAGCTCTCAATATTCTTCAAATGTTCAAGCTAAAAAGGTTGATGTTTACTAAGGCATGGGCATCAGTTAGTATATTTACAGTATGTTAAAAATATCTATATAATGATGAGACTTCAACAAATATTAAACAAATGTTAAAAAGTTTTAATTTTCAAACTTTGAACATAATGTAACATTGAACAAGAATGCCATAATAGCTCTAAATTCCTGACATGATAAAAGGTACATTGCGATATACAGCAGATGATCATATCCCTTCAAGCACTGATGAAACAGTTTCGAGTTTTAATGCAAGCGATCACATCCCTGATTACCGAGTACTTGGAGCTTGCTTGACATAAATCAGGGGTGTGGAATTCCCATGCCCGACTTGTACATTTTGCAAGTCCACTTGTCCTAGGACAAGTAAATACCAGGGCAAATCTTGGTATGGCCCTATATAGATCGAAGAGATTAATAAGCTTAATGTTTGTACCAAAGAGTAGAAAACACTGTCTTAGATGAAGAAAATGCTGGTTTCAGCATTTTCTTCTCTAAAAACAATGTTTTCTCAAAATCTTTCTATTCTATTGTTTTGGGGTCAAGTAATTTTCAATCCTGGACAAGTTGAAAATCACACTTTACTTTTCCACGGACAAGTAGAGAGAATCTGTATTTCCACACTCCTGCATAAATTGAAACAAACAAATACCAATGGGTCCAAACATATTCATATAAGTACATTCAGTCTAAGGGATTAATGAAAAAATTGTGACCAAAGAGAAATTCCTTGTAACAAGCAATTTCTACTTTTGTCATAATGTTTTCAACTCTGCTACAAAATGAAGATTTTTTTCCTCAAATTAACCACCATTGTCTGCTCGTACTCCCAATTTGGACCAGTTTCAAAATATTGCATACACAGGAATTTCACAAAAGAGGGCCCTGTTGGCCATGGAGTTGCTGCTCACCCAAACACAACAAAGTTCCATCTTGTGAGATATTAAATATATCCAAGATATCACCAAAGCAAACATTTTCTCACCAATTTAAGAGTATTGGACAAAAATGGCTGCAACAGTGTACACATGGTATTTCTAAGGTTTCATCTAGTGACATACAGTATGACCTTCAATATATAATTCTTAATTTCTTCTGGGATAATAAGACAAACATTCTGACCACTTTTTAACAGAATTAGACAGAAAATGTGGTTTCTCGAGCTTTCATAAGGTTAACCTCAGATTTGACCTAGTTTTTCACTGGACACAACACATTTTTCAACTATTCAGAGATATCATCACTGCAAACATTCTTACCTACTTTAAAAAGTATTGGACTGAAAATGTAACCTCAGGAGCATACTAAAGGCTTTTCTAAGATGTTCAAATCTTAGAAAAGCCCTTTGTAAGCTCCTTAGGTCACATTTTCAGTCCAATACTTTTGAAAGTAGTGACTTAAGTTTTTGACCCAAGGTCAAGCTGATCCCGAGATCTCATCAAGACAATCCTTCTGACCAACTTTCATTAAGATTGTATCTAAAATGTTGCCTATAGAGTGGCCACAAGGTTCCTGTAAGAATTGACCTATCGACATTGTTTTTTAACCCTGCATGACCTAATTTAGAATTCGACCGAGATAATATCAAGACAACCATTCTGACCGTGTTCCATCAAGATTTGACCAAAACTGTGGCCTCTAGAGTGTACACAATGTTTTTCTAAAATTTGTCTAAGTGACTTAGTTTTTGACTCCAAAGGACCTAATTTCCAACTTTGAGATTTTATCAAGACAGTCATTCTGACCAATTTTCAAAAGGATTGAGCAAAATGTGGCTTCTTGAGTGTCCACAAGGTAAATGTTCACGACGCATGACACATGACAGACATCACACAACCACAAAAGCTGACCTTGAGCATGCTGTGCTTAACTCTTCAACATCTGAAGACGCATTTGTGCACACTGCAGAAAACGAATTTGTAAAACATTGAGGTAAAAGCAGAAAATGCTCATGATGAGCATTTTCTGTTTTTGCCTCAAGTTTTCACAATCTATCTGCTTTGGAAATCAAAATTAAATAAGATTTATTGTTTTAAGGTTGTCTTTTTCAGGATTATTAAATGCGCCTCCATGCATTGAAGAGTTAGGCAAAGAATGTGAAATATGAAATGTCAACACTTCTTGGCAAGGACGTTTCAATTTTCATCAGAACTTCAGCAGAAATGTGGCATTTTGTGCTAAAAAATACTAGCAATACAAATGCCTTTTTAGACTAATTCAAAACACAGTTTTGATGTTTATGTATGAAAGATTTTTCCCGAAATAAGATATGCCTAGAATATAATCTCAATTGTTTAAGAAATAAAGTGAAAGTTTGTTCTGTCAGATATATTTCAATTCAGAATTATCGACAGTGTGGACTACAGTATTCTTCTCTTTCCCCTCCCCAGTTTTTGGTTTCGACTCATCACCAGTAGGCAACTTTTGAAAATGGTGTGGCAAAACGAGACATTTCTCATTATGAGCAATGTCCCTTTTATTACAAACATCTGATTTATGGCAACTTTCAATGTACTTGTATGCACCCTGGTAAGTCTTCTTATGCAGTTAATGAGGAATTCAGGGTAAAACGTTTCTTAATCTTGTGATCTAAAACACTTAAAGGGATGCTACCTTCATTCAAATATAACAAAGCAATATTTGAGACATTAATGAAGGCTTCTTAACTTGATACCTAAACCATTAAACCCATTACCAAATGATAAAATTTTCAGACCAAACCAAATTGATAGCATTTGCAGATGAAAAATTAAATGTGACTTGATGATTAATATTTGTTTTGGAAAAGGTTAGAAAACATTCAGGGAAAAGGAGAAAACAGCATTTTCTTTTTCTACGATGTTTTCAAAGGATTTTTTCCATTGAGGGTTGTTAAATGTTGGAACTGTGTGGTAAAGTGTTAATGACTTACTTGCTAGAACACGTATATACTTGCTCTTACTTAATGTCTGCATACCTAACATAACAGAGGAATTTTACCAACAGAATTATGTTAAATCTAAATCACCTCCAAAATCTTACTATTCTGTGTTTGAAATGTTTTAGGCTGGGCAAGCTACTTGGGGTAATTCTTAACTGGATATTAGTACCCATATCAGTCCATTCTTGGACCTAGTGTTTCTCAGAAATTGACAGTCATCCTTTACTTTTTATGTAATGTGTAAAGGATCTGCCAATTCCTTTGAGTAGTTGGCATGTACATAAAACAAATGCTTACATCAAGACACATCTGTACAACAACTGTGAGATCAATTCAGGGGCAATTTCTCTGGACTGTTGGGAACAATCTGACTGATAAAATTTGTCCAAGTTTGGTAAGGGTTACTTAAAATTTTGAGTTGCAGAGCAGACAACAGTGGCCTCCACATCCCCAATGCCTACCAATTTTAGGTGAGTACATAGCAAATCTTCTCAATCAACAGGTATTGTAAAGCAGTATAACCATTACTGAAATCTAATCTTTAAAAACATATGCAACAAATAAACTCAATTCCCAAATAAAACAGGGGCCATAACTGTATTAACATTAATTTTACAATTACTTACCCTCCAAAAATAGATTTCCCTTCTCTTATTAAATAAGTATTCCAAATTTTAGGTGAATACTTCTTTGATGGTTTTTGAGATCGGAAAGCCAAAAAGTAAGTTTATCAAATTTGGTGGTTGATTAAGGATCATAAAACTAAAAAAGTTGACCCTTCAGCACTCAGCGAAATTTGGTTTGTCCCAAATTAAAGGAGTTTGGAGAAGAAATTTCAGAAGTGTTAAAAAATGAGAAAATTCTGCTAATAAGGAAGGAAACATTGTGCCAATTGGAGAAACTGCTCATTACCAACTATTTCTCCTATAACCACAATGTTCTCAAAAGGCCTCAACATAAAAAGGGGGGATTGAGTGTTAAGGGGATAATTTTAGGATAACTGGACTTCTAAACTGGGTCCCCTTTCCATAAAAAACATAAACTTCCAAGTTTTATGTGAATACCTTTCACTTACACCCATTGAAAAACTTCCACAGTCGAACAGAGAAACTAGAATATTTATGCTACAATTAAAAAATTGATATCTTATTTTTTTCTTTATTCATGGTGACAACATATTAATTTCTCGACACCTACAACAATTCTACAGCAGACGGCTTTACAACAGATGAAGAAAGTATGAAATCGGGTGCACTTCCCATAAAAATTGTAAATAGTGCATGAAACCATTGAAACAAAAGCAGAAAACTCTTATAAGCATTTTCTTGCATATATGCATCTTTTAAACCACAATAAGGTGTTTCTAAATATGCACAGTCCTTATTTTGCACATACGAAACACTTTTATACTTGATGGGGGAATACATTCCATCAAATTTGTCTTACATATTAAGCACTGTGGGGAAACACATGTCCTGTTTTGGGTGCATAATACTTAAAGTGCTGACTGCAAGCATTTTTTTAACAAAAATCATGAGGTAAGTGATATTTGCACGTTTATGTAGCGCATTCGCAGGAAAATAAAATTCCTTATCCAACGATAGTACTCTCAATCCTTTGTTCTCTAGGTTTGGTAAGCACTTCGCAGTTTTATAACGAAGTGAGTGCTCAAAGGAAAAGATGCAGTGATGTGGTACACGTACAAGGAATAATTTCATTATTTTCAGAATTTTAGCAGTTACAGGCACACAGATGATACAGGTATGTGTTCTTTCCGCATGAATATTCTGTTCCTGTATTTTACTCACTGAAGAGTCCTCAATTTTCCAAGAAAATAGTACAGAATCAAAATTGGTGCATAACGACCAAATGTTATGCTACTTTATCCATTTCTGACTAATACCTTGGAAAATTGGCAATTCCAAAATTTGTAAAAGACAGGGCCATACTATTTCTGCATGAGAAACATAAATATGTATTTGTTTAAATGCACACGATTCATAGTTAAAATCGCAAAGTGTTTACCGAACTAAGAGGATATCGTTGGATACGGAATTTATTTTCCTTCCAATGCGCTACATCTGGAAAGGAACAGCCACGTGCAAATATCCTCTACCTCTTTTTTTTGTTGGAAAACCGCTGCCGTTACAACATTATCAAAATGCTCAGGACACAGAAAGTCTATCATATTCAGATCACTTCTCTCACTTTCTTTTCTCATGTTTATTAAAAGACAAGCAGCATCTCGCATTCTGCTTGACACATAGTATTTCCGCTTCAATTTATTTCCAATATTTTTGGCCATCCAAATGTTCCCTAGAGTAATGATCAGCCCGTCATTCATTGCTATGTTACCAATTTCGTCCGAGGTCATTATGGAGAACACTTCCAACAAAGGCTTTCCAACTGTGGAATTTAACCTTCCAGCTGTCTGTAGGCTAGCTATTCTAAGCTCTCTTGCAGTCAGTATGCAGTCAGTAGAACTATGATGTGCAGGACAGACTTTCTGATGCGTATACATTGTTCTGTCTAACTTAATCCAAACATGACAATGTGGACAGGGTCCATACTTGCGAACTTCAAAACTTCCAACTTGTCGTCTACCAAGTATTATCTCACCATAACCCTTTTGTAGTACACTTAAATTGTGTTGATGATCGCCTTCATTGCGGATTAGGTCCCATCTTGATCTAACTAATTTATGACGGTTTCCATGTTTTTTTGACAATAAATCCAAGTCTCTCAACTCTTCCTCTTTTTTGAGATGTTTTCTCAGGTGCTTTGATATATTTGTTTTCACCTTATGACAGAATTTACAACAGTGTGCTTGGTTCCAAACTGTGCTTCGCTTCTTCACCTTTCCAAATTTAGAAACATTGGAAGTAATAACCTTTCTAACATATATATTTTGATTAATAGTATCTTTCTCCATCTCATCATTGCTGACTTTATGCTCCCTACTACTGCCGAGGACATGCTCTCTGGACAGTGGTCTTTCTTCAAGACACTGGTTTTCATCATTTGAAGTACATGGTTGTTGGACCTTATGCTCTTTTGTGTTAGAATTTACATTATGAAGGACCCTTGCGAAAGAAACATAACACTAGTTAAGACACTGGTTTTCATCATTTGAAGTACATGGTTGTTGCACCCTATGCACTTTTGTGTTAGAATTTACATTATAAAGGGCCCCTTGTATTGATGTATTTTCAATCTCTTCTTCAATATTATTATCCTTATTATCAGGCACATATTCTGAACATGATTTACTCTCACTTTCATACTCTATACGGCTAGTATCTCCATCACATCATTGCTGATTTCAAGCTTCCTATTAATACTAAGGTTGTTCTCTATGGACATTTGTCTTTCTTCAAGACACTGGTTTTCACCATCTGAAGTGCATGGTTGTTTCACACTTTGCTCGCTTGTTTTGGAATTTACATTTTGATTGACCCTTTCCATCGGCAGATATTCAACTCCATCTTCATTATTATCATCATTAGTATCATTTACATGTTCTGAATAAGATTTAGTCTCACTTTCAAACCTGATGTTTTCAGTCTCACTTTCAGGCACATCTTTCAAATTGTCATTGTTATCATTTAAGTCACTGTTTTTTTGGCTGTTCTTTTTCCTTTTCTTCTTTGAACTTTTTTGTTTGGCAGCTTTTCTTTTGGGTATAGTAGCAACATTTTTTTCCCAAACATCTGAAAATGTTTAAATAAATTGTAGTACAACTTTTTTTCCAATTTCATGTTTTGACGACACTACAGTGAAAGGTTTCGGAAAAAAATTCTGGCAAAAGTATGAATTGCACAAAACATGTGATTCATCCTTTTCAGAAATGTTTCCTATATGCCATCAAAAACTATTAAGTCATTTATTACAAATTTTTGTCATCTGCATATTTATTGAATTGAATTTGAATGTTTCTTAGACAGCAGATTTCATATCAAGGCAGTTAGTGCACCTGCCAATGTGCTTCCTGGTTTTCTCCCAACAATACCAACATAACTTCCTTTTCCAGCCATTACTTTATCACACAATAAATCCATAGATTTAAATGTCTCACCTGTACTCACTTTGTCACTAATACTTAAATTTTTTTTAGATGAACAAGTATTCTGTCTTTTCAAATTTAAAATAGATTTCATAGTTTTTTAAACGTTTTTAATTTCTGTCAAATTGGCATGGAGAGACATCTACAGCCCCAAAAGTATATGTTAAGAAAAACAAAATGTCATTAAAATTGTTAGTTAGAAAGGGAAAACTTGACAAAATGGAACTTAGTATGGAGAGGCATCTATCATCCTAAAAGGTGTGTGTTAAGTTTTGGATGGATAGTTCCAATAGTTTCTGATTGAGAACAAGACCTCACTTGTGCCATATGATTTTCAGCATCTGATGGAGCTTAATGTGAAAGTTATGTTAAAATTTTACTTGGGATAATAAATGCCTGTCGATTTGAGTGTCCATGTGAGTTAGATTTAGGCTAAAAAGTATTTTACAAATATTAAGTGGAATTACGAAATCAATATGCCTTGAACATTTTTAAATTGTTGCAGGCTTAATTGCCAAAGAAATAGAATACTTACTAAGTGCCCACTGGATATCTGACAAGAATGCCTCTTGAGTGACTGGCTTCTTTTTGAACTTGTCATTACCAATGCCCTTATTTTTATATGTATCTATCTCATCAGAAAATGGAATCAGCTGGTTCCTGGACACATTAAAGCTGTGAATAGAGAAAGAACTTAAAGCATAACAACTATTTCCACAAATAATACTTAAAATTATGTCACTTGAGTTGAGTCATACCCCTTCAACACAATGAGGGACATTCCTGTGTTATCTTCCCTTTGTCCTGTGACCATCAATTCAGAGGTGTGCCAAAATGTATATTGGTCCTTTCACTTCATTACCTTTGTTTTTATCCTTTTTCAGTATGAGGAAGTTGGGATTTTTTTTTTTGCCTTTTCTAGTTTTATTATAAATACAAATCTCTTGATGGTTTTAGTTTATGGTTTAGAAATAACATAGAAATGTATTTTCAAGATGAAACGAATTTTCCAGCTCTAAAGTTTGCATTATACAGCTGATTTTAAAACCAGACAGTGCAAAGAAACCTAGGATAAAGTCCAAGTAAAACACTGATAGGGACCAATGTATTTCTGGAGAGTATTCAAGGGAGATAACCAAAGGATGTCCCTCATTGTTTGACACAGAATACTTCTCTGTGTAGTTCAAAATTTCAGGTACCTATATGAAGTATCTCAAAATTTGGAAAGAGCTGCTCAACATCTGAATGGATAGACATGAACTTTTTGTCATGGGCATCTATACATTTTTACAATATATTTTAAAGTTTCAAGGTGTAAAGAAGAAATCAAGATTAAATTACAACTTACTACGCATCATCAGATCTGCAGTACACTAGTGGTCTCTCTGTCCACTCTACTAATTTTATGGGCCACTTCATCTTCTTTGGAAGTTCAGGCAATTCCGACCAGAACATTTCATCATCCATTGTCTGAAATAATACAATTTAGGGTTTTTTTTTTACCAAATATCAGCATGTAAAAATAATCTATTTCTCTATTTACAGTCCTCAAGTTTAAGCACCGGTCTGTCTGCGGAGGGCAACTGAAAATGAGTTTGGAAAGTTCTGGAAATTTATGTAAAATCATGTAGCAGAATCACTTGTAAACCATTTAATGCCTCTGTCATATGAGCAATTTCTACTTTTGTCATTTTGTTTTCAACTGTCTTAACAATAACAAATAATCAATGGCTGTAGAAAACATGCGTTGTCACGATCACGACAACAGAAGAACTCACCTTAGATAGAAATTATTTACTACTGCCAACAAAGTGGATGCCAACCACTTGTATACCCCAATGGGACTGACTTTAGAAAAATAAAATGTTTATGTTATCTTTAACTCTTCATGCACCTAGTTCAGGGGTCTCATTTGCTAATATTTGGGACAAATAACGGCCCCATTCCCAATGGCAAAAAAAGTTTTTTCCCCAATATCGGTAAAAAATTTCCCGTTCCCACAAAGTATCATTATATTTTCTCCCAATTTAAATTAGGTAAAATACTAGTAATTTTTCACAATTTTAATTGCCCCAGCCCAAGCAAGACCCCTGGAGTCTCACAGCGACAATCAACTAAGATTAAAACTGATATTAAATTTGAACCTACATGTGCAACACAAACTTTTCAACATGTTTCAATTTGATAGAATTTGTCAGCAAGTAGTAACTTGAAACAATTGCAGATTTTTTCTTTCATATTTTCATCCCTAAAGGAATAATGACAAACTAAGGGTAAATTACTCCTGTAACTCCAGTGTGTCAATGAATTGATGCGGGCTTATTCGGTCTTGGCCCCGAAATCTGGGCAGGTTCGGCAGATTTCCTGCACTGAAAGTTTAACATCCCTCAGAATGTCAATATATTATTATGCAAACCATTAAATTGCAACTTACCACAATACACTTATGGAACCCAACAATAATATGGACAATTTCCCAATAAAACCCTTAGACTCTCTACCCAACAATAAATCAGACTGTATCAAATCATATCATCAGAACCCAACATGGCTTGGACAGTGCACCCAATAAAACCTTTGGGCACATTACAAAACAACCAAAAAAGGTTAAAATACAAACACTTCTGTGGAACCCAAAAATGACATGGACAGTTACCCAATAAGACCCTTAGACTCTGTACCCAACAAATAATCAAACCATATAAAATCATATCATCAGAACCCAACAATGTCTTGGACAGTGCACCCAATAACAAATCATAGACTCTCTACCCAACAAATAATCAGACTGTATAAAATCATATCATCAGAACCCAACAATGTCTTGGACAGTGATTCCAATAACAACCCATAGACTCTCTACCCAACAATAAATCAGACTGTATCAAATCATATCATCAGAACCCAACATGGCTTGGACAGTGTACCCAATAACAACCCATAGACTCTCTACCCAACAAATAATCAGACTGTATAAAATCATATCATCAGAACCCAACAATGTCTTGGACAGTGCACCCAATCAGGCCCAAAAAAAGATTAAAATAAAAACTCTTCTGTGGAACCAAAAACTGACATGGACAACTATCCAATATGACCCTTAGACTCTATTTCCAACAAATAATCAAACTATATAAAAACATATCAGAACCCAACAATGTCTTGGACAGTGTACCCAATAAGACCCTTAGACTCTATACCCAAAAAATAATCAGACTACATGTAAAATTATATCATAAGAACCCAACAAGGCTTGGACAATGTACCCAGTAAAACCATTGGACAAGTTACCAAATAACCAAAAGATTAAAATAAAATATTTACACTTGCTACTAACTTCCTTTAGATGAGGCCATTTGACGAAACTTATTTTATTAGCCGATGAAGTAAGTATGCCCACATGAGGGTCTTCCATACTCAATATTCATGATTCAAGCGACATAGGAATATCAGAACCATATTCAGTCATTTTAAGCATACAATTAGATTCAAGACAAGGTGGTAAACCAAAATAAGACTCTCTACCCAACAAATAATCAGACTAAAAAATCATATCAACAGAACCCAATAATGTCTTGGACAGTGTACACAGTAATACCTTTAAACAACTTCAACACGCAGAGTTTGGCCAAGGGTGCGCCATTGCGGGATTGGCGCAGAAAAACTACAGATGGCCCCTAAAAAAGGGGCGACCAACGCGTTTAAGTTACAAACCGTGTGCTGTAGGTATGAAGAAACCTTGGGTCGAATCAGTGGATGTTTGGGTTTTTATTTACTTCCGGGGTTCCCCTTGGTAATTCAGAGCGTTAATATTGATTGAAAAGGTCGCTCTGATTGGTTTACTGTGCACTATATATTTCGTTTTTGGTCATATCAGCCAATGAATAGCGCTTTAATAAAAATAACAAATTTAAGTTTGATGTAACGAAATATTCCTTCTGCATCATAAACTTGCTGTTTTGTGTCGCCGTGATGGCAGAAAAAAGAAAACTAGAAAGCCATGAATGGCTTGTGTCGCTCCACAGGCTTGAATTTCTTGTAATAGCAAATCTAAGTTTTGACTAGATTTTAAGATATTTTGGGTTCTTCTGATGATGAAATGATTTTCAAGGTTTCCACTATTATAACATATAGAGAAATGACCTCCGCCCATAAAATACATATTTTTCATTTGATAACAATAATTTTTGGTAGACTGATAAAGGGTCACCCAAGGATCATTCATGTAAAATTTGGTTGATATCTATCAGTTAGATTCTGAGAAAATGATTTTCAAAGTTTCCACTATTTAACATTTAGAGAAATGACCTCCACCCATAAAATACATATTTTCATCCGATCACAATAATTTTTGGTAGACTGATAAAGGGTCACCCAAGGATCATTCCAGTGAAATTTTGTTGATATCTATCAGTTAGATTCTGAGAAAATGATTTTCAAAGATTCCACTAAATAACATATAGAGAAATGACATCCGCCAATAAAATACACATTTTTCATCTGATCATAATAATTTTTGGTAGACTGATAAAGGGTCACCCGAGGATCATTCATGTAAAATTTGGTTGATATCTATCAGTTAGATTCTGAGAAAATGATTTTCAAAGTTTCCACTATATAACATATAGAGAAATGACCTCCGCCCATAAATACACATTTTTCAACTGATCACAATAATTTTTTGTATACTGATAAACAGTCACCTAAGGATCATTCATGTAAAATTTAATTGGTATCCATCAATTAGAACCTGAGAAAAGTCACTTTTTACCATATTTGGAAATTAGCCATGCCCATAAAATCCATGTTTTTCATTGGATCAAAATTTCTTGAACAACTTTGAAAGAGTGTCACCCAAGGATCAATCCTGTGAAGTTTGGTTGAAATCCATCCAGTAGTTTCTGAGGAGAAGATTTTTAAAGAAAAAGTTTACGACCGCACGCACGGATGCACGTACGGACAGACGCACGACGGACACAACGCCATGACAACAGCCCCAGTGGCTTTCAGCCAGTGGAGCTAATAAAACCAATCTTGAGCTTCTGTGGCCAGAGTGAGCCAAAGAGATCACAAACTGGTGCCGATCATCAGCCAAATGAACCCGGGACTTCAAAAGCGACCGAATCTCAATCAGAATCCGGGGCGATAGGCAAATCGAGCTACGAAAAAAGTTCCAAAATAAATGGCTCTCGAAAAATAATTCATTAACAGCTCTATACTGTATTCTTAATTCATTATATTGTTTAGGGCTCGTGTTAGAGTTTGATATTGGAGAGTCACTGACTCCTCACCCGAGAAATTCTGGGGGTCAAATCTAGAATTAGAGGGGTTAAAACGAAAGAAAAAGTAAATCATAAGTAGAATTTTGCATATTTCAGAATCACTTTAATTGTTTCTTGTAATGCTATGAAACAAGTAATTGATTTGTAGAACTTAAGATGGTAATTTGTGAAAATCTAAGGTATGAAACCATGTTTTGACCCTAGAGATTCCTCTCAAGAGGGTCAAAATGACCCCCTTAAGAAAATTTCTAGGGGTCAAATTAAGATATTTTCATATTTTGAGGGGTCAAAACCCTGGTTTAAGGGTCAAACACGAGCCCTGTTGTTTCCTTTTAAATGAGAAGAAAGCCCTTGAGATTTCTTCTCATGATTGTGTTCACATCATATAAACATCCTCATAATAAAGTGGCCCAATGTTTTGGAAAAGAGGTCCCATATTCTTGGCTTAAATGGGCCAGTGGCCCCCTAATGTCAAAAGCTTATCAGAACTCTGTGACAAGTTACCAAACAACCAAAAAATATTAAGATAAAAAACACTTCTACGGAACCCAACAATGACATGGAAAATTACCCAATAAAACACTTAGACTCTCTACCCAACAAATAATCAGACTGTATAAAATCATATCATCATGATCAGAACCCAACAATGTCTTGGACAGTGTACCCAGTAAAACCTTTGGACAAGTTCCGAAACAACCAAAAAATTATAAAAAAATAACTCATCTCTGGAACCCAACAATAACATGGACAATTACCTAAAAAAAAACCTTAAGACTGTCTACCCAACAATTAATCAGACTGTATAAAATCATATCATCAGAACCCAACAATGTCTTGGACAGTGTACCCAGTAAGACCTTTGGACAAGTTACCAAACAAATGAAAAAAGATTGAAAAAAAAATCATCCATGGGACCCATTAATGACATGGACAATTACCCAATAACAACCCATAGACTCTCTACCCAACAATTAATCAGACTGTATAAAATCATATCATCAGAACCCAACGATGTCTTGGAAAGTGTACCCAAAATACATTTGGACAAGTTACCAAACAACCAAAAAATATCAAAATAAAATAATCATCAATCTAAGCCAACAATAACATGGACAATTACCCAATAAGACCCTTAGACTCTCTACCCAACAAATAATCAAACTATATAAAAACATATAAGAACCCAACAATGTCTTGGACAGTGTATCCAATAAAACCCTTAGACTCTCTTACCAACAAATAATCAGACTGTATAGAATCATATCATCAGAACTTATCAATGTCTTGGACAGTGCACCCAGTAAAACTTTTGGACAAGTTACAAAACAACCAAAAAATAATTAAGTAAAAACTCATCCATGGTACACAACAACAACATGGACAATTAACCAATATAACCCTTTGACTCTCTACACAACAAATATTCAGACTGTATATATTAATATCATCAGAACCCAACAAGGCTTGGACAGTGTACCCAGTTAACCTTTGGAAAAGTTACATAACAACCAAAAAAGATTAACAAGAGCTGTCGGAAGACAGCAGGGCTCAATTATTTGGCGATTATAATCAATATACGCTATAGTTGAACAGATATAAACCTTGTTCTAGGTTGATACAAACAAGTCTAAAATGGACCACAATTCCAGCAAAATGTAATTCTGTGCAATTTCTTGTTTACCCGAAATATTTTCAAAAGCCTCTTGCTGTTGCATCTACATTAACAAGAGGTAACAGCAAATGGCAACTGTTTTTGCACCATAACCCTTTCAAAGTAAATACCTCATTTTTACTTGACTTCATAAAACATTGTGGGAAAAGGAGAAATTGCACAGAAAAAGCGGAAGTG
This sequence comes from Fragum whitleyi, assembly GCA_948146395.1. Classification (NCBI taxonomy): domain Eukaryota; kingdom Metazoa; phylum Mollusca; class Bivalvia; order Cardiida; family Cardiidae; genus Fragum; species Fragum whitleyi. The sequence continues at coordinate 16,907,437 of OX411548.1, read as the reverse complement.
ATTTTTTTACAGTTTTACATTTGTTGTCTGCAAATTCTTTCAAAATGGAAATGTTCAAAATTGCCCCGAGTTGTAATGGGTTGAATGCACAGAAAATTTGCATTACATATATTCATACATACATGCACTTCTAATTTAACCCCTTTCAGTGATAAGCCAGTTTCTGAGTCTCCTAATTAATAAAATCATTAATACAATCCCATTGATATCAGATCTACAGTACCGCTATCGCAAGGTAGATCTGACAGTACTCTGATAATGGTCACATTACAGTGACCCGTATGACATAAATGTGACATGTTCATTGTCATGACGATTTTAATGAGATTGGCATAATTATAAGCAAAAGTTCTCACATAGTAGATGACATTGTGGGAAAATGAGAAATTCCTCATTCTGAGCATTTTCTCATTTTCACACTATGTTTTCGCAAGCCTGTGCCTATTGATACATCTATATCAGGTAAATGTTTTCCAGGTTAAATTCATTCAAATACTGAATTACGCCTTCACACAAGTGAATAAAACACAAGACTTATCACACTCCATTCAACACATATATATTTATACATAATCATTTTCTTTCTGCAACACACTTCACTTTTGACATTAAATTTACAGGAATAATCACTGATAAAGGTATCTGTAGTGACAGCCTTCCTAGCCCAAATGGACTTTGCAAACAACTGTTCAACAATACACAGTCTCTCTTCTTACTTTTTTCAAGTGAAACGGACATCTCTTGGGCCCTCATAAACGTCCGTTCACATGTTCCTGAATATTCTGTGCTTCAACTAGTCCCAAATAATCTAAACAAGCTCCAGAATGCTTTCTTTTTTGAGTTTTTTCTTTATTGATTGTAATGGAGTTTGGCGGTGCTTTAACAGCTTAGGTCTTATCATGGCAGTCTCTGCACCTACCCATGTGTTTCCTGGTTTTTCCACACCAGTACTAAAACAACTTTCTTTCAAAGTCACGTGCATCAGAGGTGAGAGGCGAAAAAACGCCGCAAAGAAATTTTGACTCGACCGGGGATCAAACCCGCAACCGTAGGATCACAAGTCAGACACGCTACCAACTGAGCTACCCGGACGTGTCTTCTCTTTGAGTACCAGCTGATCAGATCAAGGGTTAAATCGGCTCTGAAGTCTAGCTGCCTGAATCTTTTTTATCATTGGTGCAGACAAAACATAATGTAGGCATTTACCACGCTGCAGTTGAGGATGAACCAGAAGAGGTATTTCTGCCATTTCACTGAGTTTGGTCCGACATTGCAGGGCTTGAAAATTCTTCTCGTCCGCTCAACCTGCATGATTTTTTCCTTCTTTGTCTATATAAGCAGGATGAGTGAATTTTGCAAAATTTCAATTATGAATTTAATGTATCACTATATTTTCTTATATGGCAGGACAAGTAGAAATTTAAAAAAATTTTCAAGCCCTGCATTGTACTTCATAAGAAGTTGGGTGTATTTATAATATCTTCTAATTATTGCATCCTAAGAGTTAGTATGGCAGATTATGCAATTAAAGCTGACGACAGTTTTCACATGGTCAAGGGGCGTACTTAAATTGGTAGTCTAGATTGGAATGGATATAGGTTTAATGCCATTTTTAACAATTTTCAGTCATGACACGATGTGGTCAGTGCACTCATCCATGTGGTCCTCATGTTTCTTCAGGAGTACACAACTTTCTATCCAAGCCACTGACTGCTTTATCACACAGTCAACAAATGAATCAGGTTGGAATGACTTTCATCAAACTCCGTAAAGAAAGTTTGATCGGATTTGAACCAGCTTCTAATTGGCGGTTATATAAAGATATGTTGAGCACAGGTTCGAATCCCAGTGGAGGCAGATTCATTTATTAATTGCAGGTTACATTCTTTTACCATCATAGTTGAGATCAAACATGGAAAATGTTGATGTTTCCAATTTCAAAACTGCTTGTATTATCCTTTTATGCAGGGATGGGGATGTATGCTTTGTTTTTATATTAGTGTATTTACAGTCTCGGTCATAGAAATTTAGATTTACCAACTTTTACTAGCCTGAATAAAAATTTACTAGCCCAAAATTGGCTTCTTTATTATCTTACAAGTAAGCCTATAAAATTAAGATAACAAGAAAAATACCATATTAGCATTATTCAAAATATCAAGGCAATGCTTTTTTAGCTAGATGGGATACAGGGGGAGCTATTTGGCAGCAAGATGCAGTCCGAAGCAATTTTTGTTTGTTTTGTTTGTTTGAATGGAGTTTTACCCCGCTTTCAACAATCTTTCAGTTATATAGCGGCGGCCGGAGCCCCTAACAATGAAATCCTGGTATTTCTCACACCAGTACTACCATTACATCCTCTCCTAGCTTCACAGCAATAAAATCGTCGAACCAAAAAATTGGGCATAGGCTCCCCTTTATTTTGTAATTTTTCATCCACCCAAACCAAATGATATAGGCCAATGAAAAGTAGGGCCAAGAAAAAAGAAAAAGCGAAAGGTGGGTGGAGTACATTGGCTCATAATCAAAAAGTGTCCAAAGTACAGCCTTTTCCCCATGTTACCTGAGAGAGTTAACAAAAGAAACATACCTTGGAGGTTTTGTAAATAAGCAAGCCCACATTATTTCAACCATATGATTTTTTTAAACAGATTTTGGAAGTGTTTTTCACTGAACCTTATCATGATTGCCTAGGCGACAAAAGTATTTAACTTTCACAGTGCAGGGATCTCCTTTGAAATTACTATACATGTACGATGTACTTTCACTTTGCGTCAAGGGTAAAAAGGTTAACATCCTTATGTGTATGTATGGTAATCCTGGCTCTGTGTGTGTACATCTGACCAAATAATTGACCTGAAGCGTGTGTATATTTAACAGTCACTTGTGCACATAAAGATAACGTTCATTGTTAAACAATTTTGGGATTAAATGGATTGATAGTTTTAGAATTGTTTTTGTTTACGATGACTGAAAAGCTGGTCTCTTCATCCATTCCCACTCAGTCAAATTTTGAACTTGTCCAAATAGAAAGGATTGTAGATTTCAAAATTGTTAAAATTTCCTTTTGGTTTTCTAATAGGAAAGAAAACATTGTGGGAAAAAAGAGAATTTGCACAGAATGTGCAATTTCTCCCATTTGTCACAATATTTTCCTAAGCCATTAAATGTCGTAAGTAGGAAAGGGTTAAAATTACGCATTTGAAAATTTACCATTTTATTACTGAAACATAGTTGCTAATTACTCGGGGTTACAGTACAACTTACCTAGGTCAATAAATGAAATATTTTCTTTGCTTCCAAGATGTGATGGAATGTGAACTTAGTAATTTCATCAGGCAAATACACAAGATAACCATTGTCGTATTTGTGCACGCAAGAGTATTGTCTTTCAGACACATCCATTTTTTTGCGCAAAAAATTCAGGTGACTTGTTCTTAAAACAAATAAACCATGCCCTCCACTTGCTTGACAATTGCAGTACTTGAATCCTCTTTCATTGCCAATCGCAACAAAGTCGGCCATTTCAAGCGTCCTTCTCCATGGAAATGTTTTATCACGATAATATTTGTCTTTCTGTTTAGTATTTCTTTTTCATTAATTTAACAATTAATAAGTCTCTCACTTTCTAAGGTTATCGTGCAGCAAGTACTGTTAATCATAACCGTCTTAATTGAAATTAAGAAGTGTAGAAAATGATACAATCGATTTGAAAAGAACAACCCAACAACTTACCTTGCCTGGTCTTCCATGTGGTAAAATGGCGCACAGGAAATCGCCACTGCGCATGTCTGTCAAAGATCTCGTTTTTGTTAAAGATAATTTCCTTAATTTTCAAAGTTTTCTTTTTTTAATAATCTGTACAACCTTTAAAGTCTGATTTTATGCAACGTTCTTAAAAAACACGATCTCTAAACTTACGACCACAGAAATAAAAAAAATGTTTTGTAGTAAGGTGCACGTCCGATATAGAGGTCACGGAAATTCGCGAACATTTTCATTGGCTGACGAATGGACATCGGGTCCAATCGGGAAAAAATACTAACGTTTTCATTGGGTAACGAATAAACCCCGACGCACATCGTTAAAAAACCTTTGTATTGATGCATGGTGTTGGACACTACATAGACATTTTTTTAGACAAAAACGTGTCTGAAAAATTCATGGGTACTTTTCTCCAGCTACCCAAGATTGTTTTGTTGGACACAAAATTAAGTTTTATGGTCTTGGGTATACCCGACACCAAAAAAATACCCAAGATATGCCTCTATAACTTACAAACTACCCAGGACATGTTCTCTCGTAAACACGGACGGACAGACGGACAACGGTAAAACAATATGCCCCCGATCTATCGATGCGGGGGCATAAAAAGGGGTAGTTTTGAAATCTAAACCACTCCAAATCATACTGTGAAGTTAAAAATATGTGCAAATAACAATCAAAACAAGGGGTGTTCTAATGACAGATTAGGGGATAGTTTTGAAATCTACACCACTCCAATTTAGTTCAAATATCAGTCAAAACAAGGGGTAATCTATTAAAAGTTAGGGGATAGTTTTGAAATCTAAACCACTCCAAATTACCCTGTCCTTCTGGCTTATCTTTGATATCCTCCGGGAAACTTCCTGTTTATAATCACAAATGAGCCAGTGTGTGAGATTTCCAACGATTTCAAATATGCACAAAGCAAAGACTCTGACCAGTCTGTGCATCCGCACAGTCTGACCAGAATCTTCACTATGCGCTCAGTAGATAGATAAGGCCTCAAAGTATATGTAAGCCATCAGGTAACTTTATATTGACAGTAAGTGGCTTTCTACACTACTCAATATTTGTACGTCTGCAAAATTTCAAATTGTTGGTAATGTCACGCACAGGCTCAAATGTACATTCATTCAATGAAGATAGTTGTCTCTCATACTATTGCTGTTATCAAGTGTTGTCAATCTAAATACTTATCAGACTTAATTTTGTTTTTTAAACTTAAACAAAGATTTAATTTTGCGTGCAACATTTCCAACAAATTCATATATTGTTCAAGTTAAGACTTAGATATGTCTATATAAGCAGTCAATGAATGTTTATTAATGCTCACATAAAATTGTTGGAAATGCTGCATATAGCCTTAACATTCCTTCGAAAGTAACAATAATTTTCTTTTTCTCAAAGCAAACATCTTTGCTAAAAAATTGCATTTAACAATAATTTGTGATTTGTATAAATGAGAGTTTAAGTAGATCTGAACAATTTGTCAGTTATATAAAAGGTGCAGATCACATATATCCCTGTTTCTCATCAATTCGTGCCTTCTCATAGGATTCGTGCATGTGAAAACTCTAATATAATGGGGATTTTTTTAAAACCAAACTGTGAACAGTTTTACTTTGTGTGAAAAATGAAGAAAAAAATTAGCATTCTGTTGGTTTTTTTTTTCCAGTATAAGAAACTTATTTATGAATTTAAAGAAATTACCGACTTTTCTTAAATGGCTGACTATCTTCGTCATACCATCTCTGAAAATAACGTCTGTGTCTGCAACTTGTGCAGATCTTAGCATTGAAAATTATCATGTGGACTAACTTAATGTTAAAGATAGCAAAAAGAAAAAAAAAAGAATGGGACAAATTGTTTGTAATAACCCTAAATTAGCTCCCTCAATCATATGCATGAATCCAATGAGAAACTCTAGTCAGAATTAGACTGGCCACCCCAGTGCATTTTAGAGTAAAATTTTGAAATAAAATTTTCAACTATGATTATTTTTTGTTTATTTTACATTAGATAACATAACTCTGCAATAGAAAATTAAGTAAATATTTTGATGTTCACTTTTTATCAATGTACACACTAGTGTTATTATCAAGATGCACAAATCTAGAAGAAAAGAGGATACATGTGCTTCCTGGATGTGACCAATAATAGACTAGGGCTCTGAATAGCTTGCCTAAGGGGCTGCCTAAACTCACGGATATTAAACCTCAACATCTCTCAGGTTATGGATCATCTATCCTAGCTAGGAAAACCATGATGGTAAATGATGCCAGGTAAAATTACTTATAGACATGTTCAAAGTTTACCTTTGACTATGTTGAAGTCCCTATATAAAGCTTGTTTAGGTTGATAGGAGTTTAAGTTGATGACTCTCTCCATAACAAATAAATCCTTCTTGAAATTATCGGACTGAAATATAAAGTGTATCTGCTATCATACCAGTTTAATTTTCAAATCACCTATAAAAATTTAGCTTTCTGATTGTCCGATTAAATTAATTTTATTCTCAGATGAAAACAATTCTGAGCACATAGCTATTTTTTATGCTTGCACACTAAGTAGTTACTCAAAAAATCTTAGATGTAGTAAAACAGTTCCCCTTTTCTGCACAATGTTATTAAATAGGTAGAAATGAAGAAAAAGGGGTTTTGTTGTTTTTTGTTTCAATTTCAATATTTTCTTAAATTATTTGTTTGTCTTGTTTAAATGGGGTTTAACAACACCTTCAACAATTTTTAAGTAATATCGCGGAAGCCGGAGCACCTAACAATGGATTCTCATGTACTTACATTAAGTATTTTTTCTTCATCAATTGCAGACATCTCAGTGGGTACTGAAGACAGACCCGTCTCTTTACTGGCAAACACGCTCTCTGACCCGGCAAACGACGAGGAAAATGTGGCTCTACTGTCTGAAATGGAAGTAAAAATGTAATATAATCTTTAATAGCAAGCCATAATATTGTTACATCAGTTAAAATGGTATGTTGTTCATAGAATATACTTGCTTTACACAAAGCTAATGTGACTGTAGAGATTAAAGTCAGCCTGCACAGACATGCAGTCTGATCTTGGTTTACACTTCCTGGTTTCTTATTTTCATTTTACTTTCTGCGTTGAATTATTGGAATCACCAAATATTTTGGGGAAATTTGAGCCAGAACATTCAAAACAAAATTAAAATTCAGCAGAACAAGGGTTAAATAAGCAGTCATTTCAACATATTTTGGGCCAACATAACCTTTTCTTCAATTAATCAGCTTTTGTTTCAATGAAGTTTTAAAGGGACAGGTTTTGCTAGTCTGAGACTCTTAAATTCGTGTCCAGGACTCTCAAAACTTTCTGATAAGAGTCTTTAGGACCCTTTGGGGATCAATTTCAGAGATAAATTGAAGACTGTTTCAAAACAGTACCTAGATAATTCATCAAACCTGAGAGTAAGAGTAAGCAACGGAAATATGGTTGAAGATAATTCTGACTTAATTTCATCAGTGACATGTTCCAGGGCTCTAGAAGAAAGTAATTTATTAATTAACTCACCAATACCTTATAATTGAACGAATTCTAAAACTTGATAGAAGCAGAAGCTTATGGAATTCAAGAATTTTATAGATATTATTTGTTTTTTACCAATTTCTTATTATCTGTTTGTATCAATTACTCAATCTTCATCATCAATTTTCTTTTCTTCCACAATATTTTAGTAAGAGAATTAGTTTAAAATGCTTGTTCATTAGTTATTCTGTGATCATGGTAGAGAATCCTATGACAAAATCTGTAGAACTTTTCTTTTATTGCGAGGCTGCATACTTTCAATAATCGCGAAATGATTTAATAAACTTTTCCAAGTCAGGTAAGATGTCTTACCATCTAAGTAACTAGTTTTGTTTTATCTTTTAATATCAGGCAGCTCATTGAATTATTGTTATGAATATTAATGAACTAGTAATTTCTTTTTCAGACCTATAGGAAAATACTGGAGAGAAAAAAAAGACAGTGTTTAAAGAAAAGAAAAGACTTGTAACCAGCAATCATTTTTACCTTTTCCCACAATGTTTTTCCTGCCCCACTCACAATGAAATACTGTCTGCAAGGGTTTCAAAACCCAGTCAACAACAAAATTGTGCATGCAAGGGAAAGCAAAATAATAAATTGTCTAGTAAACAAGATAGCATTAGAGTTAGAAAAGTTGAATTATAGAGGGTTTAGGTATAAGACTGGAATGTGCATTTATACTTTTCAAAAATCTTAAAATAACTAGTTTGTGTAAGGTTTTACCACAAGCAATAAACACAAGTGCAACATTTAATCCAACAAAAAGATACCCCAAAGTTTTGAGCACAAAAAAGTTATTTCATATCCTAGAAAAGCTATGTAATGTATTGACTTCATGAATAACAACTTTTTAATCTTCATACAAGATTCAAATTTCATATTTATTTCTTCGTAAAATCAAAGATTTTTGCCTAAGTAAAAGGTAATTGCATTTAAGGTTAGGGTAAATCAGATTTTTTTTACATTTTCGCACATTTATAGATATCTGACAATGTAATTTGAAAATTAAAATAGTCAATGGTTAACCAAACCCTCTAAGTTCTAGCAACCTGACCAGGAATTTTTCTCCATGCTGCTTAGCTAATGAATAATTTTGGTTTTGGGATATAGTTTTTTTTACATGCATTAACAATAAGTCTTGCTTATTTTTTTTAAAGAATCCAAAGTTTTGAAAAGAAAACTTGCCAAAATTACATCACCGCTATGCAATACCCTGCCAGGTTAACAATAATGCAGAATAACAAACACAAAGAAAAGTAGTTTGCATCCACTTTGATATAAAGGTAGTAAATTATTGATCTGGAAATAAATTAATAAATTTTGAATTTAGAACAGACAAATTAGATATTAGCAACTGTGCAGTGAGTTTACCTTGTAGATTCTTAGGAGCTGTCATTTGAAAACAATGTAATAGAGGATAATCGTTTGTTTCAGTGTAAGATTGATTTATATTTCATTGAGTGAACATCAAAAGCTATATTTTCACGAGTGGCAGAGCACACAAACGGTTATTCTATTACTTTAATGCAAAAATGAGACATGAGGCAATTTCTAGGATACATTTTCGTAAAGCCCGTCATTTTGCATGTGATTGCTATGCAACCTTCATTGTGACGTCACTTATTTCACTCCGCATAGATGACGTCAGATAGGGTGAATTGCACAAAAGCAGGGTATAAAATTTTGATAATTTCACTGCTTTTGTGGTGAGATTATCAAGTGATAATCTACCGTTATTTCTCAATAAACCACCAAAAAGCATTGAAAAAAAATAGGTAATAGAAACTTATAGTATAACCAAAATGATATGTTTCCTTTCAAGAGCTCAAGCCACTCATTCCTCTCAGATTGGATATAATATCAGAACGGATATTAGCAAATGCAAGAAATCAAACCCCAATGATTGAGCATGTGCTGTTTGAATCTATGGTACGCAATACACTCACTCAAATGAAACATGCATGTAGGAACAAATATACAACAACAAAATAACACATTTGATATATATTATTGGAAAGGAGTATTGTGAGGGAGATATAATTAGACTCGATCAATTATGGATAGAAGAGAAGTATCCTGAAGCATAGCAAGAGCACCCTAAACAGATGCAAATGCTCAGCTGAAGGTGCTTGACGGTGAAAATTTCTATGGAAAAACAAAAGCACCGCCCATGGATGCTAATGCTCTGCTGCACATGCTTGATAATGCAAAATTTGTAAGTCATATTAGGGGCATAACTCTTACAAAAATGCAGAGTTATGCCCCTTGATAATCTTGATAGCACTTGTCATGGTGAAAACACCTGACAAGTTTCATGGAGATATCTTCAATAATATGACAAAGGTTAAAATTTGTCATACCGAGGCCTACGCTATCAACAATGCCAACAACGCAAAAGTGTTCAAAATGCCTTAGCCAAGCTAAAAATCATTATAACTCTTGCTAAAATGTAAAAGTGCAATTCCCCTTGAAGGTATGTATTGCTCAATACACATGTTTGAATAAAAAAGTTATTTTCAACAACAGCAGAGATATGACCATTGTAAAACAACAACATCAAAGATATTGTTACCCAGGTGATGACAATAACTCGATACTTTGTTCAAAACAGCCAAACTAATAACAATAATCTTCATGATTACAAGATCCCAAATCAGGAGTTTTGTTTCACTCAACATTTGTCTTATAGAAATATTTCATGTAGAACAAGATGTGTTTGTGAAACACGAATGCCCCTGTAACGGCTTTTTTTTTTTCAAAGTTTGACCTTGACAGATGACCTTGACCTTGTCACATGACCTTGACTTTGGTACCAGCGGATGCGGATCATTGAGCTCTATCATCATGCCAAATATTAGCTTTGTATCTTGAATAGGCTTGAAGATATTGGCAAGGTTAAGTTTTTGGGTTAAGTTTTTTCAAAGTTTGACCTTGACAGATGACCTTGACCTTGTCACATGACCTTGACTTTGGTACCAGCGGATGCGGATCATTGAGATCTATCATCATACCAAATATAAGCTTTGTATCTTGAATAGGCTTGAAGATTTTGGCAAGGTTAAGTTTTTTCGGGTTAAGTTTTTTCAAAGTTTGACCTTGACAGATGACCTTGACCTTGTCACATGACCTTGACTTTGATAGAAGCGGATGCGGATCATTGAGATCTATCATCATGCCAAATATTAGCTTTGTATCTTGAATAGTCTTGAAGATATTGGCAAGATTAAGTTTTCGGACAGACGGATGGACAGACGGACAGACAGACAGACAGACAGACAGGGGCATAAAAAGTCTTTATGGTGTGGCTAAAACAGCAAATAAATGTTAGAGATATACAAGGCACATTCTGACAGGTGATTTCAGAAAGGTATAAAGATTACACAGGACAATCCACATTCATCAGGACATGCATGCAAATCAAGTAGGAATAATTGCAAAAGGGGGAAGTAGTATTTTTTAATACAGGTTTTTACCTCCTCTAAACATAGTTGAAAAATGTAAACCTCTGGCTGTTTAATGAAAACAGGAGCTTGAAGTATGTGTGCAGTTATAGTTTAATTAGTTTGTACTTGATCTTGATTTTTATAGAATAGCTTTACAATATCATCTTTTTCAGGGGGAGTGATATTAAACCCATTATAATAATAATTAATATGTGTTATCATACTATTGTGATAAGCAAATATCCTCTATCTGAATCCATTATCATATCTATATCAACAAATAGGCTAACTTGAAAATTTTGGAAGATTATACACATGAATTTTGCACAAGTTATCATGGTGAATTAAGCATAAATAAATAGATTTTAGATAGCTGAAATTATTCAAATATTTTTGAATAAAAATCTTTTTCTTTGATATAATCAGCAAAGTACAGGTGGACAAATTCATCAAAAGTAACTTTCTCCATTACATTTTATATTCTTATTTATCTGACCATAACTAAATACCACAATCAATTTTTTCAAACATTAACAATGAATGATACACACCTATTCTGACAGAGGTAGCACTTTTCTCTCGCTGTTGCGTGGTTCCAGCCTCAGTTTCATCAGTTGCGGTTTTCTCACCGTCCGGATCATCTTTTGGACTACTGGGACGCGAGATCGTACCTTCTTCTTCATCGTCATCCTTCTTGGCTGAAATATGAAAATTGAAAGATACAATGGATACTTAATTTTTCTAGTGTACAATCGATTTATTTTTCATTGAGTGAACAACAAAAGCTATATTTTCATGTGACAGAGCCACAAGTGAAAATATAGTTTTTGTTGTTTCTGAGTATTGAGTGCCCAAGTCATTTTGCACTTGATTACTAGGCAGCATCATAACCTTATGTGATTAATGGGCCCAAATTTGATAACATCAAATACATAAGAGATGAAGAGAGTATTTCAAGATTTCATTGAGGTATGAAACTAAAAATATTAACTCGTTATACGAATACGCAAAGTTGATTCATACATGAGTGTGATTAGATTTTTAGTTTCATACCTCCTTGAAATTAATAAAATAATTTCTTCATATCTGATGATGTAATATCATATAGCAATGGTGTAAATTTCTCCAAGATAAGACATGTTTCTTCCAGGACTATTATGCTTGCAAAGCTTTAAAAATAGCTGCACACTCAAAATTCTTTTTAATTGAGGATTAAAACCAATTTTTCAGCCAATCAGAGTGCACATAAATTTGTGCAAACAAGTATTTTATTATACTGAAATGAATGAAGACTGCATAATGTTTCACTGGCTAGGCAGTGTAATTTCCAACTGTGAGCTACCAATATTTCTTGATAGGTCAGTGAAAAGTGATTGCATGGGAAAGGTAAAGATAAGTGTATTTCTCAGATCTTAAAATTACAATATCCAACTGAAACTCTAAGGAGGTTTGAAAAGACAGGTAGCATAGACATTTTCAATATTAACTCCCACTTGAAAATTAGATTTATCTTAAAATTGACTCATAAAATCTGTACCAATTCAAAATGGAAAAAAAAGATGAGTTTCACTAATTCCCCTGACACAGAAATTTTTCAGAAGTTTGACCTTGACAGATGACCTTGACCTTGGTATGAGAAGATACAAATCATTGATATCCATCATCATGCTAAATTTGAACATTGTATCTTGAATCGGCTTGAAGAAATTGGCAATGTTAAGTTTTGCAGACAGACAGACAATGGTAAAATAATATGCCCCCTGATCTTTTTGATGCAAGGACATGAAATCATACACTTCGTAGGGAGTAAGTCCTTTTTAATTCTATTCAAGCACACAAAAAAACACTACCTTTAGTTTCTTTTTCCATTTGTTGGAATGTATCATACATATCCCAAGTAGTTGCATTCACACCTACTTCCTGAAATATTCAAATGTGATCACATTTAGAGAACTTCATGATTAAACAGGACATATTTGATGAAAATAACATCAACCTTGTCAAATGATCTTGACCTTAGAATAGGACGATACATTTGTACATTCAATGAACAGAGCAACAGACAGAGGGGATATTTTGAATTTTAGTATTTGATAATAATAGCACAAACCCTATGTTGTTGGTACTCATTGGATTTGTCAAGACAAGACAAATCCAATCAGTACCCACAACATAGGGTTTCAAAAAGAAATAAAAATTTGAGACTGGCTTTACCCCCTCTAATCTGTACCTCTAAATGAGAAGTACATTGTACCTGCATGCCAAATATAAGTTTCATAACTTGTCTAGGTTCTGAGAAAGTTTTCAATAAAAGTTCAAATCTTCAGACTACAGACTTTTCTTCCTTGGGTCTATACCCATTTATACACATTGGTAGAAAGGAGCAACATGGAATTATTTTTTTTGCTCAGAAAGATTTCTAAGGACAGGTTGAGATTTTGACCTGAGACCTTTCAATCAAAAGCCTTGGTCTTACCACTAGACCATGGATTTTGTAATTTAAGTACCAAGCTATTTCTTAAACTTTTCATGTATCCTTTGAAGACAACAAAATTGTCATAGTATCAATAGCATCACAGCATACATTAGTACGACAAATCAACCCACCCAAATTTTCAATAATGATTGCTTCATCATAATATTGAAATATTTATGTCAATATTTTAATGATTCTTTTATCACCATCAAATTGACTTTCATTAATTCCATTAATGATAAATCTTTATTTAAAAATACTTTTCTCAAAAATGATATTATGCTTAGCTACCAAATTTTTATTTATACAGTTAGATAAATAAGTTCCAACTTACATTATATCCAATTTTACTTGTTTGAACTAATTTACATTTTTGTGGTTCATTGAATGTGTTCATCCCTCTTTCTGCATATCTGTCATTGCCCTGCTTGTTCTTGATCAACTGAAATCAATTGAGAATAAAGTAATTTAATCATGTTACATGAAAAGCACAGTAAAGATTTAAGAGATTGTGGTACAAACACAAAATGAACTACATTTTGTATTTGTACCACAATCTCTTAAATCTTGACAAAGATTTGTAAATTACACAATCTCACTGAAATCATTTTAGGGTAATCTACTAGCACCTTAGAGCTAATATGTTACCTTTTGGAAAGGTTGATTGATTGAATGGAGTTTAACGCCGCTTTCAACATTATTTCAGTTATATCGCGGCGGCTGGAGCACCTAACAATGGATTCCTGGTATTTCTCTCACCAGTACAACCATCACATTCTTTCCTAGCCTCCAGCTGCTATCTCACATAGGTCTACGATTATCAACCCATTGGTAAGAGACAAATAGTCGGAAAGAATGGGTGCCACCGTCGGGGATTGAACCCGGGACCTCTAGATTGACAGTCCGACGCACTACCAACTGCGCTATGACGGCGGCCCCTTTTGGAAAGGGCTTAAATTCAAATGTCTTTTAATCTTTTCAACAAGACTTAATAGATTAAAGATTAGAATTACATAGATATAGTCATGAATGCATTTGTAGTACATGTATGTCAAACATCACTTTTTAAAAGTCTTGATAGAAAATATGATTATATGATATGAAAAAGATTGAATAATTCTGCAGCTGGCTGTTAACAGAGTCATCCAATGTTACTTATTTAAAATACATACTCAGGGCTCTCGGAAACGACAGTAGTGTCGTCTGAGACGACAACTTTTCTCAGCGGACGACAAAAAATCCTATCAAAGGATTCCACCGGACGACAAGTTTTTCTAAGGCACGCGTCCCGACTTATAACCTCTCGGCTGTGTATAACATGTATTTGATTGTTTACGTAAGTTAACTGTCGCGTGAAAAATCGATAATAGCCATATCTGAAGTCCGATAGACGGGTGCGGTAGGCGTGGTGTCAATTGACGCCAACAGCCAATCGTAATCGGTTATTCGTAGACCTTGTAGGCGGAGCTTGACTATCAATGAATGGAATCTAGACTCTGCCCGGCGATGTGTTTTGGCGATTATGCATAAACGAAACATGTGAACTATTAATATATTGACTGAAGCAGTTGATTCACTAATTATATACCGGTAATTGAATTCGAGCAGGGCCCCAATGCGACGAAGGCAATAGTAAGACAACATATTCGACCCGATTTATTCGTAACAAGTAAATGATAAGTCAGTGTCCTTCGAACTGTCCCGAATCTTTTTTACCTTTTGTAAAATCGGTAATTTGAGTAAAAACAATTATTAAATTAAAGAAATGTTCCGGAAAATTATGAAATAAATCATCACTAGCGTTGAATCTCTGGAACGCCGTGCATGGGTGTAATTCCATCGGATACCGTATTTCGAAAATGGAAAGCTCCGGATCAGCCTACTGATCACAGGTAGCCAACACGGGTGGGGATAGTGTAATTTTACCGAAAATTAACCACAAAAAATGTTCATACTATTTTTTTTTTATCACAATGTATAATATTATGTATTGTGATAAAAAAATTAATTAAATGAATTTTTGTGATTAATATTTGGTAATATTACACTATCCCCAGCCGTGTTTGCTACCTGTGCTACTGATCAGACATGTGTTGAAGTAAAAAAAAAAAGAACATAAATCAAAAGACAGGTGGTTCGGAAAGTTTAATTATTTCAATCTAAAAAAAAAAAAAAAAAAGAAAAAGAGATAACCAATGCAATTCAAACATACAATCTGTTTTAATGAATATCAATTCCGAACTTTTTCCTCTCAATTGACAACATCTGCAAACAGAATCATGGCATAGACTTACCGGTATATGTTGAGATTTTTTAAAGTCTAAATAAATATAATTACATTTGTTTACTTCTTTTAAACTTCTGGCAAAAAGAAGATATAACTGTTTCAAAGACTTGCTTCTGTACAAGTCAATGGTTTTAAACTGATCGGGAAAAGTTTTGTCATCTACTGAGCCCATCTCCAAAAATGAATAAAAAAATGTAAAAAGCATTGGGATAAAAGAAGGAAATGTTTTTTACAAGCAATTCCTTCTTTTCAACCAATGTTTTCCTTTAGATAACCATTCTGGTGAATAAAACATTGGATTGTGTAGTAAAGGGTTAATAAATTGTAGTTTCAATATCGTAGTTTTGCACGGTACAAAATCCATCCTCATAATGATGGAATCCAACTTTTTTGTGTGGAATCCAACTTTTTCTGAAGTTGGATTCCTGGAATCCTACTTTCAAAACCCTAGTGAGAGCCCTGCATACTTCTCACTTAAGTTGCCATTGTTTTCTTAAGTGAGCAGCAATCAGAGATACTCTTGTCTTAAGGTAGTGGACCCACAATAGTTCCGCAACATTTCGGAACTCATGATCTTTAACAATGTTGACTGAGGTTTTCTAATGAAAATGATTAGGAAACCTCGGTTAACACTGTTAAAGTTTATTACTTCCGAAACGTTGCAGAACTATTATAAGTCCACTACCTTAAACCTGTGTAAGATCACTCTTGAAATCACATCATCATGACTGAATCTAAACAAGCATTAATGTGATAATCATTGGCAAGGGAGTGGATAAGTTTTTTTCCAATGATCCCTGGACAAGTAATAGTGGACTTGTCCGGGATCAAAATGAACTTGTCTGAAAAAGAGTGAATATATAATTTGAAATAAACATTGCTTTTTGATGAAGAAAATGCTGGAACCCAGCATTTTCTTTATTTAAAAAAATGTTTTCTACCCTATGATATAAACATTAGGATAAATTCTCAGTCTCTCTGATTTCTTTTTAGTAGAATTCCAAAATTTACCCTGGTATTCACCTGTTCTCAGACAAGTTGCTTCGAAAAATGTTCTTATCCGCAAGTACAAAAGCCCAAGTCGGTCGAGTCGGGCATGTGAATTCCACACCCCTGATTCATTGGGCTTTATGAATCAAAGTTGTCCTTTAAAGCATCATACAGATGTTTTTTTAAAAAAAAAAAAGTATGTTACTATATCTAATATAAGACAAGCTGATCTAAATCTGGTATAGAATAGAAAAGTTATTAAGCCAGCCTTGGCAAGCTTAATAACTTTTCAATTCTAGACTGGGTTAAGATCAGCTTGTCTCAAATATCTCAAGTCAGATCCTCTATTTACTTACATCTTTATATTGCTCATTCCTTTTATTAACTTTCGCCGCCTCATCACTTTCTGTGGACACACATATGCCTGGCATATCTAATAACCAGATGGTCTCCGTCTCCGACAGCGTTAAATCAACAATCTTCTCTAAATCTTCGTCATTCAAATCTTCCTTCACATCCTCACGCTTATGACGAATTTCTGGAATAATAAAGGACAAAAGCATTGTTATATGTTAAGAATATTAAAATTATCTATTGCTTATAAATGTGTTGTGTATAGCTCTTGAAATATGGTATATATAACAAAAGAAAGTACTGCCTACCTAGCGCAAGTAATAAGAGCTGTTGAACAATGAAGCTCAACTATTCCTATTGCTGTATACGTAGCGGATAGTAATAGCAGATTAATGTTTACATTGGAAAATTCCAATTTATTCAATATCAGACAAATGAATCTTTGTCTAGATGCTGACATGATGGTCAGAGAAGCATGTGAAAAATTTCCAAGCAATAGCATTAGTAGAAACAGAGATATAAAATATATACATCAGTTGCACATAAAATATACATCATATTATTATCCACTAATCATTGGGCAATAAATGTTGGAAAGAAATGAACCAAGGACCAAGAGATTGTTAGTAAATACTGAGCAGTATCTCATCTACCAGGTAAATTGTAATTTCCTTCACAGAGTCAACCTGACTTAGTATTACTGGGTTGTATCTCATTAATCATTGATTTAAGGGATTTATGTTTGATCCTTTTTCGTGTTGTTAATACATTTCATTGTCATACTCTTTGTGATAAACATATTATGCTTCTATATAATGTATAGACAAATACTATGTTTTTTTGCAGTACACTAAGACATGAATATGTGATCTGTCACACGAAAAGGGACCATCTGGGTAGTTCGTAATGTGTTGACCCTAGTCAGATTGCGCTGATTGCCCAGACTGACTATGATCAAAACTTTTCGCACATTGCTTTTTTTAAATCTAGAATGACCAATCTACCTTCTAGTGAATAAAAGTTTGAAATGCAACTTTGGTTGATCTATGCTGAACTCAATTTCTTTTTCATTTTTTTTTTTTAACAGAGTACCCAGATGGTTCTTTTGCGGGACACATGTATTACCTCCCCATTGTGAAGTAAGATCCTGTGATTGGTCAGGTTCATCTGGCTCTACCATAGACTCAGATTGGGTATCATAGGACTGACTGAATACAGATCTGTAAACACAAAATAACAAATTTGCTGTATTTTTCTTTTAATTATTATTATTTTTTTTTAACTCTAACCTTGTCATAATTATAACAAGAGGACCAAGATGGTCCTAGATCGCTCACCTGAATCTCTTTGACCCCTGGGAGATCACACCAATTAAATAGGCAGATGTCATAAAGGAGATAATTTCTACACAAAAATCATTTGTTTCATGAAGTTTGGGCCAAAATTGTCGATTTTAGAGTTATAACAAGTAAATTATCATTAAGACCCCTTCTCCTGTAACCTGGCATGGATCTTTCCCATTTTCGATAGGGTTCATCCTTGAGACCGGACCAACATTCTGACCAAGTTTCATGAAGATTGGGCCATATATGTGGCCTCTAGAGTGTAAACAATAAAATTGTCATTATGTCCCCTTTTCCCTTGATATGGTATGGATCCTTCCCATTTTCAATAGGGTTCATCCTTGTGACTTGACCAACACTTTGACAAGGTTTCATAAAGATTTGGCCATATTTGTGGGTTCTAGAGCATAAACAAGAAAAATGTCATTAAGGCCCTTTTCACTTAAAATGGCATGAATCCTTCCCATTTTCAATAGGGTTCATCCTTGTGACTTGGCAAACATTCTGACCAAGTTTCAATAAGATTGAACCGCATTTGTACCCTCTAGAGTAATACCAAGAAAATTGTCATTAAGGCCCCTTTTCCCGTGATATGGCATAGATCCTTCCAATTTACAATAGGGTTCATCCTTGTGACCTGGCCAACATTCTGACCAAGTTTCATGAAGATTGGGCCATATTTGTGGCCTCTAGAGTGTAAACAAGAAAATTGTCTTTAAGGCCCCTTTTCCCGTGATATGGCATGGATCCTTTCCATTTTCAATAGGGTTCATCCTTGTGCCCTGACCAACATTCTGACCAAGTTTCATGAAGATTGGATCATATTTGTGGGCTCTAGAGTGTAAACACTAAGATTGTTGACAACGGATGACGCACACCGCACGACGGTTGACGGACATTCAATGATCATAAAAGCTCACCTTGAGCACGATGTGCTCAGGTGAGCTAAAAAATACTGAAGAAAACAATATTGAGTTTAATTCTTAAAATTGTAAAAAAGTTTTTAAAAAATCAAACAAAATTCATCTGTGCCATTGACCTTTTTTTCTTAGTTAAGGATAATACGCTAATTAGATGACCTCTTATTTCCATTCCAAATGTTATCTCGAGTGAACTTTGACCTAATTGACCTTTAAACAGGAGTAGGAGTCAAATTAGCTATTTTGCAAATGTATTGTAATCACAAACCACAAAACTGCATTCAAGATATAAGAGCAAGGATTTTTTGTGACCTTTATGAAAATCTATGGATAAGTGGAAGAACCAATAGACAGACAGAAGACAGATAAGGCAGGCAGTATACACATCTGCACTTTGTAGATGGTTTATAGAATAAAGCAATGAATTCCACTTATTCTGATAGCAATAGTGCAGCTGGTCACCTTAAAATTACTATTTTACCTAGTAAATGGTCCACCACCAAATGTACTTGCTGTAACTGTCCCCGTGGCATTGTAGATGGAAGCTTGGGACATCAAATCTGTTGGCTGTAATATCATAGATATTCATACATTTCCTGAGTTCAAAATTGCATCTATCAATTTTGAAATGGTCTTTAACACAAAACAGACTTTCCAATCTAAAGTTTTGATAACACTTAGCATAGTTGATTGGGAGACAGAAATCAAAACAATTAAATTTCTCATCAAAGTAAAATAAGCATTCTAGAAACAGCAAATTTCAATGAATGGAAGCTTTTAATACTGGTTAATCTGTTCAATCAATGCAGACTGACCAGGGTAAAAGCTTTTTGTACTTCACTGAGACTTTCTGTGTAAATAACCAGTATTTCAGAGATCTACACTAACTTCTATGAGTAAGGATTCCTCTCGACTCCGAACTTTTGAAATCAGAAAGTCAAAGCTTAAAGTAGGTAGTCATAATTTACACCAGGGCTTGTGCTAGTGTTTTAATTAGGGAGTCATTGACCCCTTGGTCATTAAATTCTGGGAGTCAAAATAAATTTTAAATGGGGTCAAAGACAAGAAAGAGCTTATCAGAAATAAGAACTTTAAAGGCTTAAGAGTCATTGGACGTTTTCTTTTAAAAATTTTAAAGTAAGCAATCAATTTGTAAAATTGTAGACAGAATATTTGATGCATCTTTTAAAAGTTTTGAACCTAAGAAATTTCTATCAAGGGGTCAAAATGACACATTGGAAGAAATCTCTTAGGGTCAAAATAAGATACATGTATTATCAGATTTTTTGGGATCAAGACCCTGGTTTAAGGGACAAAGTTCAAACATGAATCCTGTACATAATTGGAAGAACATTGTGAAAAATAAACAAATGGAAAATAAATACATAACATGAATATATGTGACACGTCACGCAAAAAGGGACCATTTGGGAACTCTGTAAAATGAATTTTTGAAAATGAGATTGGGTCTGGCATAGGTCAAGCAGAGGTTGCAATTCAAAAATTCTTTCACTGGAAGGTAGATTCATCATTCAAGAATCTGAAAAAAGGTATATTTATTGTGGAAGGTTTCAACCTTAGTCAGTCTATACAATCCACACGGTCTGACTAGGATTGACACCTAACACTACCCAGATGGTCCCTTTTCGCATGACGGGTCACATATACATAACTATAGCTTAAACTTCCTACTCACCGTGCCAGCTGAACTGTCTCCAAGTAAATTACTCTGTTTCTGTTTGACTTGGTTTGGATCAGGCATAAATAGTGGGAGGGGTGTGACATCATTTCCTGTATCATCCAGCACCTTTAGATTTAAACAAGGTTGACAGACTTCATATAACAATATCCCTTATCCTGCTGAATTCATATTTTGTTTCAAACAAATTGACAATTTTTGAGACATTTCCACTACTCTGGCCAGAGTTTTCACATATTGTAAACAGCTTTATATTAGGAGTGTTAACATTTGGAGGTTTTTCGGTCTTGATTTATTGGCAGTGATTTATTTTAGCGTATCTTACATTTACTGCAAAAATAACGAGCCTTATCTTTTTTTCATTTTTTGTCGTTCTGGAATAGTGTGAGCTTTATACAAACTATACATTAGGTTTTTCACACCTTTCGTAAGAGAAATAATTTGTGTACCATCTTTTCACACATTTTTGGCTTGACTTTCATTACAACATCAACCAACTTTAATCAGGAATCTTTAATTTTGCTTTTGTTAGACATTTATGAAAGTTGAACGTTGTCAACCGATGTTCTTATTCCAATTCCAATAAGTATGGTCTGCATATCTTTGGTAGAAAGCTGGTTTGAAAAAAATTTAAATTGACCACAATAAACAAGATTACATTTTCCTTATAATAAAGAAATTTTCCATTTTACAATGACAAATATTGGCAATGGATTGATTTTGGCGCATCTCACTTTGACCGCCAATATAGCCGAAATAAAACCACTGCCAAAATTACCTTGTTTACAGTAATTGGAAGGTAGAGATCTGGCATTTAAGGCTAAGAGCAGACTGCACATCTTTGCAGTTTGATCATTGCCTATATACAGTCTGCCAAAAGCTGTACGTCGCATATCCTACTTGGACAATGACATGAACAATATGAGATGTTTCTCAAAAAAATAAACTACATATTACAGAAAATTAATTCTTTTATTAGTACTATGGCCGGGCCAGCCAGGCCTGCCAATATAGAAAAAGTATCAGAAAGAGGTGAAGATTCAATAGGGTCAATGTTTCCAGCCATATCATTAAAAAATTGAAATGATAATTGGCAGGTTTATAAACCTTTATCCTGCTGAATTCAGAATTTGTTGCAAGCTAAATGTCTGTTTATTGGCCATTTCAGCCACATTGGTTCAACCATTTTTCCATGGGTTGACACTAACACCAGTCCTTAGACCCGAGGTCTGTGGATTTTAGGGAGGACTGGTAGAAGTAACAATCCTGCAGGTCCTTCAGGCCTGAAGCTATTGGCAGAACTTCGTATTTCATATCTATCATGTTTTGAAAAATAATTGCCTTTCCAAAAGTAAAATTTTCATTACCGAATGGAAGACATTGTAGAAAAAGAAGAAATTGCTTGTCAAAAGCAATTTCTTCTTTTCCTACAATGTTTTCCTTGCAATATATTATATCCCCTAAATTGCTAAAAATCAAACATGGTTTTCATGCAGGACCTATTGTTATCATGGAGGACCTGTAATATTTTTGGCTTACGGGTCCTTCAGGCTGACAGCAAAAAGTAGTTAGTGTCAATTATAATAAAGTAGAAAGGAGGCTGTTTTTTCGCAAGATCAGACAGTCTGACTGCACATCTGTGCAGGATGATCTTAGTCTATACTGTCTGCCAAAGCTTTAAGTACAGCAGGTCACATCATGAGAATGGTTAAAAGAACTTAACTATGTAACACAAAATAATACCTGGACTGGTGCCCTGTTTGGTTTGATGGCATCTGCAGCGTTGACCATACTGCGGGCTTTACTGGCCGAGGAGGGCAGATTTGTTCTGGAGCTGCCAATTGTCCCTCTAATGGTCCCATATTTACTCTTCATTGTTGAGGCACCGTGACTCTTTTTTGATGTAGTGCTTGCCCCAACATTGCCACCACTGTAATGATACAAATGCATATATTCATGGCTCAGCCCAAAACACCTGTAACTGCCTATATGTTTATAGGCAGTTACAACTGTTTTGCACTTAGCCATCAATATGTACATGTTTCATGAAGATGGTGAGATTTCCTTTTTAAAATGAACTATATGGCTTAATGTCACATATTACACCTGTCACAATGATGGATTCCCAAGTATACCATACATGCATGAAATTCAGTCTGTACTCACATTCATTAGCAACCCACAGCCTCGGGAAACAAAAAATAAATTCATATAGCCGTTAGTCTCCCATATTCGAGCATCTTAAGCTATGAAATTTGCTCATGCGCACTCTTGACATTGCAATTTTGTATAAAAATGAGAAAATCAAACTTGAAAATATACAAAGACGTGCTACAAAATTAGTTCCTGAAGTTAGAGATAAAAGCTACCCAGAAAGACTCAAACTATTAGAACTTCCCTCACTAGAATACCGTAGATTAAGAGCAGACATGATTCAAACGTACAAAATAATCAACGATATCGATAAAGTAAACAAAGGGAAGCTATTCTGCGTTAACAAATCAATTAATAGACCAAATACCAGAGGTCACAAACATAAGCTTTATAAACCACAGTGCAAAACAAACTTGCGTAAAAATTCTTTCACTATGCGTATTATCACACCTTGGAACAACCTGCCTGAGGAGCTGATCAGTGCTAAAAATGTAAATAGTTTTAAGAGTGTTTTAAATAAAGTGTGGAAGCATATTCCTATCAAATTTAATCCCGAGTGCTACGGACCGGAAGCGGGCATTCAGGATATCAACAGAGTAAGACGGATCGAAGAGGCGCCAGCCTAAAGATGATCTCAACGCAAAGGTAAAAGGTAATTTTCCCCTGTCAACAACACTGAAAGTAGCATAAACTTAATTGTGATATTTCCATGTGACGAAATATTAGATTGGTTCTATAATTAAGTAACAGTGTGTTATGTGTGCGAGAAAATACACTGACTAGAAATGCCCAAAAACAGCACCCCATATTTGAGCACCTAGATAATTTTCATCCCGAGATAAAATTCACTTATCACACACTATTGAAACAGACCTACAAAATCAAAGAGAAGTCTTCCTTTTAACCTGAAATCATTTTAAAAGTCAATTACATGAAACCAGTCAAGCAACATCAATTTAATAATGTTCAATTAAAGGGCCTGAAAAATTTAAAATTTGGCTGATTGAAAAAATAAAAGGCAGAAAAAATGTTATTTAAAGAAAGTTTTGCTTTTTTTTTTTTCATTCTCTATGCACATGATTTTTTTAAAGAATATTTCTGACAATTTTCAAATTGTTAAAAAAATTTGAGACATCAGAATATCCAAAAAAGAAGAATGATCCAATACGGGAGCCTGCTCGAATAGGGGAATCTCAAGGCTAAAGGTATCTAAAAGTAACTTTGAAACAGAAGATAATTTGTTACAAAGCATAACGGGGCTTAAGCCTAATTTTTTAATTTTAGAAAAGAAAAAATAAAAAGAATCGGTTCAAATTTCCTTTTAAACTAAGAATTCCTTTTTCTAAATACGGATTTCAGTGATCAATTGTTCGGTTACGGTGTTTCTTAAGTTACAGACGTATCTATTGATTGTGTCATACCCTGGGGCAAGCATGTGTTGAGACCGCTTCGTCTTATTCGTCGACATATTTATGTTTTATGCAGGATCCACCATTTTTATTTCTGCTTGCTCTGTTGTCATTGACAACTTAGGCATTTTCTTAAATTTGATTTGATTGGTCAGTCTCCATTTCCAACGATATAACTTTTACCGGCGAAAAGATAATTTTTTACATAAAAGATGTGGTTAGGGTCTGTAAAGGCGAATTCAATAAATCAATAAGAAATATGATTCACAAAATGAGACAATTATAACGTTTATCGTTTCATTTCAAGATAATCCCACGTTGAAGGACATCCAATCATTTCTCATGTAAGGAAAGAGCACCTGCAATCGCGGGAAAACTTTGCCTCGTTTTGAATTACTGATCGGCGATCCCACAATTCCTCAAAAATGGCGACGGTGAGTACCAATTATTCATCAACCTTCAAACGGAAAATGTCTTGGAGTTGCGTTCCAAGTAAAAATCGACCCCAAGACCTAGCCATTTTGTAGTTGATATTTTATTCTTTCCATTTTCCTACATCACGTACTCTGATTAGATCGGATGTCGAACATTTTTTGAAAATAAAAAGAGCGCCGAGCGGCTTTTATAATCTTGACAGGAAGAATCACCCAGACGCTTTTCGTTCTATTTTTGTGACAACTCATGTATATAGATTTCTTTTTTCTTTTGACAGGTACCTGGAACAAGCGAATCAAATTCAAGCAATGGAAGCAGCCCAGGTTCGTTAAACTTTTAGAATATCTGTTACCCGTGTATGACAATAATAGTCTAGATTCTCATGCCATCAATTAAAAGGCAGTGTCTATTCCAGCTTTCAAAGAGTAGGCCTACGAGGAAATTTTGTTTAAAATCATAGGCACTTGGATGCGGGCTTCATTAAGAATTTACCAATATCACTCATCTTTAATAAATAATACACAAGGTAGTGCAGCCGCCATGTTTCTTTCTTTCTTTCTTTCTTTACATAATGCCATACGCCCTCGCGGACATTCTAGGCATGTTGCGCTGTCGAGCTATCCAAGACTGTTAGTAGAAAACAAGACTAAAAGTAAAAAGTAATGTAGTAAGGCTAAAAGTATGATAGTGAGATGAAAAAAGATGACAGGTTAAAATAGGTTAAGAATAGCTTAAAGTAAGGTTAAAAGAACAGCTATGTATTGGTACTATGGCTTAAGGTGCTGCAGCTCACACACAGCCGCCTTAAATATGTCAAGGCTGGGTGAGCAAGCAACACCCTCTGGGAGAGCATTCCATTGAGTAATGGCCAGAGGAAGAAAGGAGTACTTATAAAAATTCTTAGCTGTGTGTAATTGGCAAAATGCCTGGTGATGGGAATGCCTAGATGTACGAATGTTTGGTACAATGTAGTTGGGTAGGGGCACAGCAACCAAGTTATTTATAATCTTGTAGAATAAGCAGAGACGTGCATCTGCACGCCTCTGTTCAAGACTGCCCCAACCAAGAGAATTGATTATCTTGGTAACACTGGTGAATTGGTCATAGTTGCAGGTTGTCCACCTTGCAGCACGCCTTTGGACCTTTTCTATCTGGGCAATTTTGTCTTTATGGTGGGGGTCCCAGATTGCTGCAGCATATTCTAGCTGCGGTCTCACTAATGTTGTGTAGGCTGCCTCTCTCACCCCTGACACTTTCGTTTTTATATTTCTCTTGATAAATCCAAGCGTTTTATTGGCGTTCCCTGTTATCCTGTCTATGTGTGAGCTCCAGGAAAGGTTACTACAGATATCCACCCCGAGATATCTTGCGCAGGCAACTGTCTCCAGGATCACCCCATGCAGTCTGTAATCAGCTGTCATGGGTTTCCTGGATCCAGCAACCTGGACAACCTGGCATTTTGAGGGGTTAAATTCCATGTCCCATGCAGACTCCCACACAGACAGTCTATCAAGGTCCTGCTGTAGTACTGAGCTATCATCTGCACCCCCCATTGTGAGGTACAATGCAGTGTCGTCTGCAAAGAGGCGGACTTTAGACTTAACGTTTTCTGGGAGGTCGTTGATGTAGATGAGGAAAAGTATAGGTCCCAGGACAGAACCTGGTGGCACACCTGACGTAACTGGGACTGCATCCGATTCCTCACCCCCAACAACAACCCGCTGTGAACGGTTACCAAGGAAGGCAGAAATCCAACTCAGTACATTAGATCTTATTCCATAGTAGTGTAATTTCCAAATTAGTTTTGAATGATTTACCTTGTCAAATGCTTTTGAGAAGTCTAAAAGGATCAAGTCAGTTTGTTTTCCTGTACTAGCACTCCGAGCAAGGTCCTCTACCAACATGGCAAGCTGGGTCTCACATGACCTCTTCTCCCTGAAGCCATGCTGAAGATCATACATAAGGCCCTGTTCCTCCATGTGTCTGACAATATTTGATGCAAGAATATGCTCAAGGACCTTGCACAGAATGCAAGTTAGAGATATTGGGCGATAATTTGATGCTTGTGATTTGTCACCCTTTTTGTAGATGGGAGTAACATTCGCCTTGCACCAGTCTGATGGGAGCTTTCCAGATTCTAGGGATCTTTCAAAGATGACTTTAATCATTGGTGCTAGCTCAACCCTAAGTTCTTTGAGAATTATTGGACGGATTTTGTCAGGGCCTGCAGCTTTACCAGGTTTTAGGTTATTCAAAAGTTTAAGAATTCCGTTAATAGAAATTTCAATCTGTGGCATGGTTTTATTTTTGTTTGTCAAGTTTTTAGGTAAGTAATCCAGATTCATTTTGCCCTTGTCAATAGTGTCTTGTAGTCTCATCTGGGCTAGCTTTGAAAGGTTTAGGGGGGATTTGGGTGTGAAAACAGACTGAAATTGCTTGTTATGTATGTTACACTGATCTTTCATATTAGTGGTTAGTTTTTAGCTCCACTGGCCGAAAGGCCAGCGGGCTATTGTCATGGCGAGGTGTCCGTCGTCCGTGCGTGCGTCCGTCCGTCCGTCCGTCCGTCCGTCCGTAAACTTTTACTTTAAAAATCTTCTCCTCATAAAGTACTGGATGGATTCCAATCAAATTTCACAGGAATGTTCCTTGGGTGACCCTCTATCAGATTCCTTCAAAGATTTTTAATCGGTTGAAAATCATGGCTGCTGTGGGCGTGGCTAATTTCCATATATGGTAATAGGTGGCTTTTCTCAGAAACTAATCGATGGATATTTACCAAACTTCACATGATTTATCCTTGAGGGACCCTCTATCAGCCTACAAAAAATCATTGTGATCAGATGAAAAATATGTATTTTATGGGCGGAGGTCATTTCCATATATGTTATATAGTGAAAACTTTGAAAATCATTTTCTCAGAATCTAATTGATAGATATCTACCAAATTTTACATGAATGATACTTGAGTGACCCTTTATCAGTATAGCAAAAATTATTGTGATAGGATGAAAAATGTGTATTTTATGGGCGGAGGTCATTTCTCTATATGTTATATAGTGAAAACTTTGAAAAACATTTTCTCAGAACCTAATTAATAGATATCAACCAAATTTTACATGAATGATACTTGAGTGACCCTTTATCAGTATAATAAGAATTATTGTGATCGGATAAAAAATATATATTTTATGTGCGGAGGTCATTTCCCTATATGTTATATAGTGTAAACTTTGAAAATCATTTTCTCAGAACCTAATTGATAGATATCAACCAAATTTTACTAGAATGATTCTTTAGTATCCTTTATCAGTCTATTAAAACATATTGTGATCAGATCAAAAATATGTCTTTTTTGGGCAGAGGTCATTTCTTCATATATATGGTAAAACAAACTATCCTGAAAGGTTAAACAGATGGATTAGATATCATGGAAATTTTATTTCTGTGAAGTTGTATCAGTCTGCAAAAAAATATTTGATTAGATGAACAGCATATTTTTTTTATTGGTAGAGGGTATTATAACATATAAAGTGAATATTTGATTACCCTTTTGGTATCTTCTCAATGATGAATTTTTCTATACTTGTTAAATTTAATAGGTGTAATGATTATAGATTAGAAGGATCAAAACTTTTTGTTGAAATTCAAATGTATAGAAACATTAGTTGAAATAAGTAGCCTGAGAATACCCACTCAGAATTGGTGAGTTTAGTTGAACGAAGGGTGAATCTGCACAGAGTGTAAAATGATGTTCTTACCTCCTGACATTCAGAGTGGGGGTAGAAAGAGTTGAGTTTACTGCACTCTAAGGCATTGGGCAGAATAAAATACAGTGGCGTAGCCATGTTATTTACATTGGTGCGGCAAAACTGAGCTCCGCAGGAGCGAATGCGAGCGCCGTAGGCGCGAAGCCCTTCTAGGGGGGTCCGGGGGCATGCCCCCCCGGAAAATTTTTGAAAAAATGGTGCGATTTGGTGCATTCTAGACTATACTTGATCACAATTTTTGAGTCATTTTAGAGCAATTTCCATGTTTGATTTCTTCTTTTTTCACAATGTTTTCTCAATCATAAAATCACAGGCACGTAAAAAGCAGGGATTAAACAGGAAAGGGTTAACCCTAGTACGAGGACTAATCGATAATGACATTAACAACTCACCATGTACTCACAGGGAATCGCATGTTTGACATCAACAGAAAACGGAAGTAAACAGAATTACCATTCTACAGACGCTTGGAAGTTTAGATTATTGATGAGTCATCCCAGGATGCTGGCATTTCGTTGTGTATGGTGGATTAAAAGGACTATAAGACATCATGTTTTATAAACGTTTTATTCATCCGTTATATGCTCACATACATTTTCAGTCATTTAGCTGTCAACATAATCCAGTTTTATTGTAGCGGCATGCCACATCTACGGCAATTATTGGTGCGGCGAATGCCACACCTGCCGCACCCGTGTATACGCCCATGAAATAAATATATTGAATTGAATATTTTACTTCTTACTATCATTAGTTAGAATTTTGTTTTGATGACAAAGAATTGTGAAGTAACATCTTTTAGTAGTGTTTAATTAAAAGTGGAAAGATCTACAATCAAAATTTTGCAGACCAACACCAGTATATTGTGCAGTAACATTCTGTTAGTTTTGAAATTCTTATATTTGGATTTTAACAAAATATCACTAGAATGATCCTTGGGTGACCCATTATCAGACTGCACAAAATTATTTGTGATTAAATGAAAAATATTTGTGTAACAGGTAGAGGTCAATTTTGTTATTCACTGATCATGAGTTTTTTATGCAGCATATGACCCTTATTTACTTGAAATAAACATTCACTCATTCATTCACTTCACTTCTCATTTAAACAGCTTTATCATCCTCTAATAGTCATTATTTGGATATTCAGGCCTGTGGAGCGAATCAGGCGCTCAAGCGCCTCTAGTCCATTATTTTGAAGGGGTGAAGGACCTTGTTGGTCTTGTCTGCAATGCTGTAGGAAGGTGAATAACTTTTTTTTGTCACAGGTTTTGTCATTTTTATCAAGACCAAGTAGCCCAATGAGGTGGGACTGGTATGACTGCTTTATTTTGTGTTTAAGGGTTCGCCGCAAATATAAATGGAGGCCATTTGTATTTTTGGCCAAAATTTTATATGCAAAATTAAGGTTTTTCTTTATGCAAAGTCAACTGAATATGTTATAAAATGTATTAAAAAGGGGAAATGAAGATGTTTTTGATAAAAATATTTGCAAAGAATGCTTTTATAGGTGAAAACAGAGTTCCACATTGCACTTTCGCATTTGCATCCATTTGAAAAATGTAACGATGCATTTGGGACAAAAACTTGCAGATGTCAACTGGAATATCCAGAGTACAATCAACGAGGCTTACTTTTGGCTAAAATGCCTTTGGGAGAGATATTTCAGCGTTGAAAGACACGTGTTTATTTTCAAGGAAACATGGCAGCCTTTTTTTACAACAACAAAACATGTAAACAAAGATGTTTTAAGGAATTGCAACGATCGTATTCCTTGAAAGCCAAAGGTGACCGTCCATTATCACTCTTGGGCATTTCTACTTTAAAAATGAGACTAAATTTACCTTGATTTCTACTTAGAAATCCTTGCTATTGTTCTGTTTTTCTCAGCTGTCAAATAAAAAAACTGCCGTGGGAAACTTGTTATGAACCGCTTCACCGAAAAAGAGATAAAAATATCACTCCTCTAAAAAAAATAGAGTGGGACCTTTCATACTTATTTGAGAGCAAGTTAAAACGGCCTGAAGTCAAAACGGCCCAAAGTCAAAACGACCCCAAATTCGCTAAAACCAGTCAATACCAAGTCAAAACTTTTACTCATTTCGTCAAAAAAGCAAAAATTAATTTTTTTATGTCATATAAGAATATATACAATTAATGGCTCGATTTATACATTTTATACATCTTTTTTTTAATAAGATCACAAATTAAATAGCTTTATTTTTTGGTTTATTTCAATACAAATACACCTCAATTTACTTGTTTCAGTCTCTCACATTACATCTATAAAGGTTTGTTTCAAATTAAAGACCAATACCCTTATTCATATAAATGTATTATTATTATAGTCCGATTGACTTGTAGAAGGACCGGTGTTTTCACCAATTACACAAAAATACGTTGGTAAAATCTTTTGTATGTAGTAATATATCTTAATTTTAGCTTAATCCAAATTAATTTTAGACTATAAAATGGTTCCAGAATGATGCTTTTGTCTACTTAGTAAATGATAATTTTTCGCATTTCCCACTCTTAAGGCTGCTAAGTAGTAAGAATATGTACACATATACTAAAAACTTGTGTTTTTATACTAAACTTTTGACACAATAAATGACCAATTTTCTTTTGTTGGATATGCGTATTTTCATATCGACGGTACACAATTTTAAACTAAAATATCACGTATTTTTTACCGTTCATAACTCGCTATTTACTTGTTATATCTCGTGAAAAACGCAACGATTTCGTTAAATAATCCATGATTTGATTGGTCCGAATGAGAGAGTACAGGGTTCATCCATGAAAAGATATAGGCGATTATCAATATCTTGCAAAAGGTTCACGAACAAAGACAGGACACACTCATTCTAATATACTTTACGAGTGAATTACACAAACATAATTAATTTTATAGAAATACTCGATATTATATATATAAAAAAACCACAAAAAACGGCTCCTTTAAAATCATCCTCTTTTGATTGGATGCAAATTGGTACCTATTTTGAGAAAGACACTTCACTTTTCCCTTATTATAGAAACAATAAGTTGTAATAGGCCAGGAGTTTCATGTAGACGGACAAACAAAATCATTATTTTACTTTCAAAAGACCTGAAAACATATTTTTTCATGGTAATAGATTGAAAAAAAGATATTATGATAAGCAAAATTTGTGCTTGAAAATTAATTTTAATTATATTGTATCATTGTTATTGAGTTCAAAAGACAATCCAAGTGTGGGTGGCCCTTTTTTGACGTTTCGTTTGCGAAATCTACCACTTTAATTCAAACACGAATAAAAATTGGGATTTCATACATCAGAATGAAAATATAACTTCTTTAATTGAGCTTCAGCCTTTGAGTAATTTCAATTGAACAAAGGAGATACCATCACAAGCTCTATTGTGAAATTTTGCCCTACTATTAACAAGGAATTGTGAAGAACATGTTGATAATAATGTGGTCATAATCATACTATATATATATTGCAGCAAATCGTATAAAGAAAGACTGTGACACCAATATTTATATTGGTGAGATGAATCAAAGTCAAATTTACTACACTACACTTCTTTAATAAACGTTTAACTAAAATTTGTATGTCTTCTTATCTTCCAAAGAAGTCTCTCCCCGCTCACCGCTCTGTGGGCGCCTTTATATACCTCTTGTATGTATACATTCCTAACAGAACAAGGTCACCTGATCTACCCACACATTGGCATGCTGCCCAGCGGCTCGCTATCTGTTGTAAATAGTTTATGACCGAATAATCAGACCACATTCAAAGACAGGTATGGTTGAGTCATTCAAAAAGGAGGCTCGCAGAGATTGAATGTTTTACATATCTAATTGGTATATTCTCTATAACGCCAGAAATTTATTTAGAGAGTACAGGTTTAAAAGGGTGAGGCAATTCAAAAACGTTAATTTGTACTTTTTCAAAATGGAAAAAAAGTAACACTTAATTTCGTTAATGTTTCCTATTTTCTTCTGTATAATCGAAGGACACTTAATACAACTCCCTGGAGGACACCATTTCCGTATGATAATATATGCACTCTAAATGTATACTCTGTACTCTTTTTATAAAACACTTTATTAACAATAGGTTTATATAAACGCTGTACTCTTTTTATAACAACAGGTTTTTTTTAGGATTAAATTGACTGTTATCATATGTCATCTTATTATCCGGTATTTCTAGCGTTTAAGCCTGTTGTCTTGATTATAAATAATGTTTGAAAATGCAGTAATACATTATCTTTTATCAAAACCGTTTTCCGCTTGACAAACGAAGAGCTAAGTTTTGGGGATTAGATACTATGTGTTTTATTAATTTTGAGAGGGAAATAGAGAGAGAAAGAAGAATAGAGGAGAGAGTCAAGTTTCTTCAAAATTATAATAATTACTAATCTGAATATCCAAAGTCAACCTTATTGAAATAAATTCTGGGTAGAAACTGTGTATTCAAAATCTTTGGCATATGATACTTTATTTATTAAGCTCCAATAAAAACCATGAAAGTCATAAATTCCGTTCTTTCCCTTTCTTCAGTTTAAACACGCTACACTCGTAAGTGAGATGACCAATCAAAGGCCTCAATACATTTTGACCAATGAAACGAAAGGAAGCAACGGACCAATGGTGTCCATGCTTACTTAAGGATCTAGTATCGATAAATGAGGTCAGGCTAGCCAGTCTAAATTAAAATGGGCCTACTTTTTGCACAAGAACAAACACCGGAAGTGTAGTTGGGTTTTTCCGCGAAAAGGTGAAAATCGAAGAAAACCTGGAAAATCAAATGCTTAATCGATAGATCAATGTAGTTTTTGCCATTTTTCTGTTCATTACATCATTCCTTATATGCAGGCAGAAGGAAACGCCAAATAATTTGAGTTAAATCAATAAAATCAGCCAATTTTGTTAATTTACGCTAAACGTAGATTTCACGTGATGTTTTTACAACAGAAATCTTTCAAATAATCTTACCTATGGAGACCAAAAGGAACCATACGTATTTCCACTATATTTTGATGCGTGTTTTTTATTTATTTTGCAAATATCAATCGAAAAACAAAGTTAATCATATAGTTTTGATATTCATCTTCCTCTTTTAAGTGAAATGTAATGGTCCCGACGCACAGGTAACAGGTAAAAATTAATTCAACAACTTGAAATGTTCAGACATAGTATTAACTTGGTCACCATATGTTATGAAGCGGTCTACTTTCTTTTTTTGAATGAAATATCATTTGGCGTGGGAATAGTAAATGTAAACAAACTCTATGTCTGCCATTTGCAAATTATTTTTCTGGAGTTGGTCATTTTCAGATGCAAAATGTGAGTTATGTGAAAAGTTTATGCAAAATTTAAGCCTCCTCCATTGTTCTTTAGCTTTTCCTCTACATGTAGACACTTCTTGTTTTATCTATTGTGCAACTGAATCTTTAGTTGAACGCAAATAGAAAATGTTGTAAATGTGTCATATTTTCATGCTTTAAAGACACTTTTTGATATTTTTTTCTACATATCCAAACTATTTTGCATTCTTTAGTATATTTTAAAGCTACTATATCAGTTTTGGTCCAATAGATTACTTTGTATGAGTTTTTAATTTCATGTCCATTGACTCAGTTTCTGTGAATTCAAATCGCGGTAAACCCTTAATATGCTGGCGTGTTTAATATGTTTAAGAGAACGGATGTTTTTACAAGCATCTTTGGCTACTGTCACGGCATGTGTTTACTCGTGAGAATCGAGTACCAAATTGTTTGTAAAAACATCTGTTCCCTTAGAAAATGGCGACTGCACTACCTTGTGGATATATTTATTATAGTGATTCATTTAAGTTCTTATAAAATCCTGAATCCAAATGCCTATGTTTAAAATTTGCAAAATTGCTGAAAATGCTCCATCATCATAAAAATATAGGTATGTACTAAAATGTGCAATCTCCCCAGGATGGACATTTATGTACTACAGTACGTAATTCACATAGAAATGCATAAATTCACATACAGTTGTAAAGGCCAGACATGCTAGCATGTTGTAGTGTTCGATAATGGATAGACTCATGACCAAGTGCCCTGTTAGCTCAGTTGGTAGAGCGCCGTGCTAGTGTTCCGGGGGTCATTGGCACAACTTTTCCTCTAAATGTGCTTCAAGGGTGTCAGAAGTAAACGGAGGATGCTGGGTTTGGCCATTTGGGAGCGGTATGGGGCCGGCTCCTATTGGTTAAAAGGGGGAGGAGTGTAGTGTTCGATAATGGGTGTTCTCATGACCAAGTGCCCGGTTAGCTCAGTTTGTAGAGCGCTGTGCTAGTGTTCCGGGGGTCGTGGGTTTGAGTCCCATGTTGGGCACAACTTTTCCTCTAAAGTTACTTCAATGTAAAGAATAATTGAATAACATAGAAAGATAATGACCATTACATGAATGTTTTGAATGATAAGGTATCAGTTTTAAATCCAATCATCAATTGGTCAGTTGTTTATTTTATCCATTGAAGAAGCTGTGTGGCTTATCTATCAATAGGTAATCCTGAAAAATTGCCAACCATCAAACTCCAAATATTTATGTTTGTATCAGAGCTCGTGTTTGACCCGTTAAACTGGGTCATGACACACAGATTTTCTGTAATACCCCTTTTTGACCCCCAACAAAACATGTCCTGTGCGTCCTTTTGATCCATATAAAGCCCCCTTAAAACTTATGTAATACATCAATTATAACAGTCATATGATTATATCGCATGACAGGCTTTACAAACACAGCTTGTAACTTAAGTAACTGTAGCTTGAGAAAATCGATTATGGTCATATGTGAAGTCCGGTTCACTAAAGCGGTAGGCTTGGCATTATATTGCGAGATAGCCAATCAGAATTGATTATCCATAGATGTTGTGGGTAGAGCCTGACCTTCAATGCATGTAAATTAGCTATTTCCCCGCATAGTTGTGTGTGTCAAATATTGTACATGAGAGAATCATGTTTGCCAATAGGCATTGACGAAAGTGGTAATTTTGCAAAGCATCTTACTTTATTCAGCACAATCTCTGTGAGTTGAAGTGATGAAAGATATTGGTTAGTTGTTTTGTCCCCGGTAATATTAAATTGTCCATTTTTTTTTTAAAACCAATATTTTAATCTAAATGAATTATGAAATTTTATGAAATCCTCAAATGAAAGAAATAAACGTTCACAAAACAATATTCAAGTGGGGATAAAACGCTTCAGCTGTGGATAAAAAAAAAACGATTTGATGTAGTAATTTACTTGCAGATTCTATTATTACTATTACATTATGATTGCACAGTTCTTCAATGTAATTGATTAAAATTACAATTACTTTAACAATGTAATCTTGGTTACATCTGATCACATGTGATTATATTTTCATTTCAACCTTAATTGAAAATATATTTGACTTTTTGGAATCCAATTGTTTAACTTAGGTTTATTTAGAAGTATCAAAATGAGGAAGGATGAATAATTTATGCCTAAACATTTTCTTATGTCTGTTAATATCTACCAGAGTTCTCTTGGGTATCATTATTTAATAAACATATTTTCTTTGTTGATGTAGTTTAAAGCTAATTTGAAGATGTAGGCAGTCTGGATTATGTAATCTTAAGTCACTTTTAAAGATATTTTCTTTTAACTTGGTATTTATTTTCAGTATCAATCAGTACTTTATTACTTATCTCCAATATAATTTTTCTGGGGATTTAGCACAATTTTTACAATAAAAATTTATTATCCAGCAGTTATAGCATATAGCTGTCCCTGATATCTACAATATTTTTGGTATATTTGATGCAACAAAAGGAGATAAAATTGCTTTCTACTTTTTAGCTCCCCTGAGCACGAAGTGCTCGAGGTGAGCTTTTGTGATCATACAATGTCTGTTGTCAGTCGTGCACTATTTCTTTAAACATCTTCTCCTCCTAAACCGCTAGACCAATTGATGAAACTTGGCAGGGGTGTTCCTTTGGTCAAGCCCTAGTCTACCAAAGTTGTTCAAATAAATGAAATCCACCCTTAACTTTCCCTTAATCCTAAACAAAAAGGGTGAAAAAAAAAGAATATCTTCAAAAATTTTCTTCTCTAAAACCAGAAGGCAGACGGCTTTCATATTTGGTATGTAGCATCATCTAGTGGACCTCTTCAAAGTTTGTACATATCAAGACCCTGGGATCATATTTGAGCTCCACCCAGGCGCAACCCTTTTTACATAGAATCAAAGAGTGAAAATCTTTAAAAATCTTCTTCTGAAACCAGATGGCAGACAGCTTTCATATTTGGTATGTAGCACATCTAGTGGGTGGACCCCTACCAAGTTTGTTCATATCAAGACCCTGGGTTCATATTTGTACTCCACTTGGGTGCATCCCTTTTAGCTCATCATAGCACTAAGGGTAAGAAAAGGAAAATCTTAGAGAATCTTCTTCTCTGAAAGCAGAAGGCAGACAGCTTTTATATTTGGTATGAAGCATCATCTATTGGACCTCTACCAAGTTTGTTCATATCAAGACCCTGGGGCCATATTTGGGCTCAACCCAGGCGCATCTCTTTTAGCTCATCTGAGCATGATGGGTGAAATAAGGAGAATCTTCAATAATCTTCTTCGAAACCAAAAGGCAGACATCTTTCATATTTAGTATGTAGCATCATCTAGTGGACCTCTACCAAGTTTGTTCATACCAAGACCCTGCGGTCACATTTGGGCTCAACCAGGGTGCATCCCTTTTTACATTGAAACAAAGAGCGAAAAGTCATATCCTTCTTGCTCTTGGCTGGAAACATTCCATGGTATTGATCTTGTGTAGAAACTATCTCCTTGTTGACATCTGCCTAGTTAATCAATGTGATGTCCCAGGGGTCAAAGAGACTCAGATGAGCGATATAGGACCATCATGGTCCTCTTGTTTTGCAGATACAGATAAAGATTTTGATCCAAGTGTTGATATGTTAGTGCATGATTATGATGACGAGAGAACAATGGAGGATGAGGAGAATATGAGTGGTGGAGAAAATGTAGCAGAAGAGCTCAATGACTTGGAAAAGGTAAGCAGGGGTGTGGAATTCCCATGCCCGACTTGTCCGACATGGACTTTTCTACTTGCGGGCAGGTACATTTTTCCAGGCCACTTGTCCATGGACAAGTAGATATCAGAGCAAATCTTGATATCGTACTAAAAAGATATAGGAGAAAACTCATCATTTTGTTTGTATCAAATGGGAGAAAACTTTGTATTTAATGAAGAAAATGCTGGGTTACAGCATTTTCTTCATTAAAATCATTATTTTCTCGATATTTATCTTCCTACTTTTTTGTGGACAAGTTCATTTTGATCCTGGACAAGTAATAGATCAGCTTTTACTTGTCCAGAGACAAGTGGAGAATCTCTGTATTTCCACATCCCTGGGTAAGTAAAGTTAAATGTGTATCAAGCGACCACCTATGGTTCCACAAAAAATGGTCAATATATTGAATGGTTGCTAAGTAAACATTTTGTTAAAAAATTGTTAAGAAAAGTTATTTTTAATTGAATTATGCATAGTATTCTGAATTTCCCAATAATCCTATGTGTTTAAACTCAAAAGAATCATCTCCTTGAACTGATTCGAATAAGTTTTAACAACATAGGATTAATTTACATTTATTTTTAGACCAGTGATATCCACTTTGTAGATATTTTAATTCAAAGAAGGGGAATTTAAAAACAGTCGCTGAATAGAAATGGTCACTAAATAGATGTGGTGTTTGAGCAGGATTAACTGTAAACGATTTAACCCTTTACATAGAGCAGGGATTGACACTAATTTTTGCAAGCAAGGAACACTGAACTCATTTAAAATTAAAACCCCAGTCTAAGCTGGTAGGAAGAAAACCAAATTTTCATAGTAAAGCGTTGTTGAAAGAATATTTTAGAGAAGAAGCAGTAAATGTCTTTGAACTGTTTTCTAGAATAACTCCTTTATTGCAAAATGACAGGATGCTTCATTGTTATTGAGGGATCTCTATTCTCAGACTTCCTTTGGTGTCCCTGTTTCAGTACATTTTAGATTTACTGATTACATTTGCTTCTGGTCATCAATATCTTGTATCTACAGTAAAACTTGTGTTAAGCGACCACCTAGGGGACCACCAAAAGGCGGTCGTTTATGGGAATGGTCGCTTAATACAAAATATTATAATAAATGTGACAGTTCATTTTGATCGCATTTATAGATTGTCGGTCAAGTCGTACTGAATCCTATGATGTTTAAACCCATTAAAATCATCTTCTTGAGACGATTCTAATGGGTTCAAACAACATAAGATTCAACAATAACCAAATTTTCGTTAAGAATTTCCTCTTTTTCAGAGATTTTGCTTACAGTGAAGGGACTTTTTATGGTGGCCGCTTAATAAAATTGGTCGCTTAATAGACATGGTCGCTCGAGCAATATTGACTGTATTTCATTTCTTTTGTAGGAGAGTAACATGCCTTTGGAACAGTTACTGGCTATGTATAATCCAGGAGCTGTAAACAATAATGATTCTAACTCGTCCGACTCTTCCATTGGACAAGAAGCAAGGTCTAGTAGCGAAGAAGAAATACTCAGTAATCAGGATCTTACGCTAGACAAGGATGAGATTGCCAGGGATCTGCTGTCAACATCTGACGAAAATGAAGATGAAGAAACAGATGTTCACGATCTCTTAAATAATGTGGCGCCATCTGTTACTGCAAGGCTACTGAGATGTATGTGTCTAATGTTAACCCTTGTGATGCTGAATAAATTTTGGCTAAAAAAATTTCCTCAAAATCAAAGGGCAAAAAGCACTGAAAAAAACAACTGTAGGTCAATTTGTACGTGAAAAACTTAATCTAGTGACTATTCTGGTTTGAAAGTGAGAAACAGTTGGTGTAGACTAACATCAGACTGCACATATGTGCAGGCTGATGTTTGTCTATAGCTCCTGTCAAAGCAGGAATATTCCGGGTTCAGCATGACAAGGGTTTAGGGTGTTTTTTCTCTGGTTTTTTGGAATGGGTCCAAAATTGGGGATATGCGCTATTTGCTCAAAAATGGGGAAAAATTTATTATTGTGGTTTTGGACAAAACCATAAGAATGTGTAAATTTTCTTTTAGAATAATGGTTTTTGCCTCTTTAGACATTCAAATAATTCTAAACTTAAGAAATAATATGCTAATTTAACTTTAGAGTTAGGAGTTAAGTTAGGAGTTAAGGAACAGAGTTAGGATTTAAGGAACAAGAACAAGAACAACATTTTATTCTTAGACCTTGGTTATGTACATGATATTTGAGAACAATTAACATAAGCACAATTTCAAATATAGATTCAAGTTACATGGCAGAATATGAAAAAAAAAAGCAAAAAAGCTTTGAGGAAAGAATGTCCCTTTTTGGCATTGCAAATGGGTCCTTTTTACGGTACCATTTAGAGAAGGGGGAAAAAGCTGCTGGTTACCAAATAAACCCATAGAATTGGGACAGTGCAAACATTGTCATCCAAGATCAATCTACTCAAGATACAGTTTGATCAGGATGTAAAATGGTTGCCTTGCAAGCCTCATTAAATTAATTTATATGTTTCTAATCCATTTTCTGAGAATTTTAGAGAGAAATAATTTTGCCTGTCTTTCATATTTCCAAAATCTTGGGGTAGTTTCAGTACTTTGATGAACTTCCCTTAAACATTCAAAAAGCCTCTTAATACACTTGACTTAAAAAAGTGTTGCAAGTATGAATGGTGATTTCATCATAACCAAGATTCTTCTAAAAGTGTACATTTTTAAGATGAGGCTGAAAAAAGCTCCAATTAATGGGGACTGATTCAGTTTCCATACAAACCTTCAGGGATCAACACTAACTTCTGTGAAAAAGTAGTCCTTTGAAATTCCCAACTTGTGAAATCAAGGAATCCAAGCTCAAAGTTAGGGCTCCAAAATTTGATGATTTGGAGAAAATTGTGTAAAGAAGAAATTGCTTTTTACAAGCAATTTCTACTTTTCCACAATTTTCTTCCCTTAAGAAGTCTGTTTCCTTTCAAAAGACAAGTAAATGCAAGCAAATGTTATTTTAAACACTTTTTGTTGTGAAAAGATCTACAGTTTTGACAAATGAAAAGGTAACTGTTTAAAGCAGTCTTCAGTTCTTTTCTGAAGTTGAGCCCCCAGAGAGTCTATGGGACAAGCATCACATAGTTTTGAGGGTCTTAGCTACATATGCATAAACTTGTGTCCCTTAAAACCCTTATTTAAATGATTAATATTATCTGTATATTTTGCAGCTCGGAGTCAACCTGGTAGTGAAGATAGTGATTCTGAGGCAGACATGGACTATAAACCAGAAGAAGATTGGAAAAAGGTAACACGTAAAACAATCTACAGCATTCGAAAGCACTGTCTACCAATTTAAACATGAATTTTTTAAAAAAAATAAAAAAAATAATGATGATAATAATCATGAAATATATCGATGAAAGAGATAATTTTGCTTTTCTAAAAAAAAAATACATGTGCTTTAGAAACACTTTAAATAGTAGTATTGGTATAAATGTTATGGGAGACCACGCTCACCACTGTCTTGCATAGCTTTGTAAGTTTAAATATGATGTCTAACACCTGCGTCACGGAAGATCTACTTTGGCTCAGTGGTTAGCGCATTCGACTTGTATACCAATTATTTGAATAAGGTTGTCCAAGTGGGTTCAACACCGGCTCACATTGTATATTTTCCAGCTGAGCTTAGGTTGAGGACAGTTTGTACATAACAATGTTAAATCATTATAGGTGTTAGAGTGGAATATTTTGCTAATAAAACCAACAACACATGGTCTTGATTCTGGTAATTCTCTGTTATAGCTAAACAGTCAAGTCAGGCGTGTCAAAATCTATTGCCAAATTTGTCTGACTTTGGTTTTTTAGCCTGCATGCAAGTAAATTTTCCTTGGGAATTTGTCCAAAGACAAGTGGGTCTTGATTCAAGAAGAAATTTGCAGACCATTGAAAGTGTTTTAATGTAGTGAAGTAGGATGAGTGAGAAAACAAATGCAAGCATCCCTACAAATAAAATATGATATTCAATCAATTTTGATAAGAAATGAGCCTGTGCATGAGATTTCCATCAATTTCAAATATGTGCAAAGCAAAGAGCATCTGCACAGTCTGACCAGAGTCTACACTATTTGTTTAGTAGATAGATAAGGTCTCAATGCATCTGTAGGCCATCAGGTAACTTTACATTTACAGTATATGAATGTCAATGCTACTCAATGTTTGCAACCTCACAAACATTTCAAATTGTTGTAAATGTCACGCACAGGCTCAAATGATACTTTCAGACTATTCAAGTTGGTTCCAGTTATCAGGCCAGTGTTCCAGAGGGGCTTTGTAAATATGATGGTGCTCCAGCTTATGAAAATGAGGACAGATTACTATGGGATCCCCATAAGATGGATGACAATACAGGTATTTGAGCAGGGGTTGACATTTACTGTTTTTAGCTCACCTGAGCACAAAGTGCTCATGTGAGCTATTGTGATCACCTTTCGTCCGGCATCCGTCCGTCGTCCGGCGTCCGTCAACAATTTCTTTAAACGACATCTCCTCCTAAACTACTGGGCCAATTAACACCAAATTTTACAGAAATGTTGCTTAGGTTGTCCCCTTCAAAAATAGCTAAAAGAATTGAAATCCATGAAAAACTGGTTGCTATGGCAACAAAAGGTGAAATTTTAAGAAAATCTTTAAAATTCTTCTTCTTCTCAACCACAAGTCCTACAGACTTAAAACTTGGCATGGATGATCAGCTCATAGACCTGAATTAAAATAGCTAAAATCATATCTTTTGGGCCACCAGGTGCGGAGCACCAGGGGGGAGGGGGTAGAACTTTGGGTAAATTTTGTAATCTTTAAGCTTCTTCTTCTTTGGAACCAGGAGCTCTACAGACTTGAAAATTGGCATGGATGATCAGCTCATAGACCTTAATGAAAATAGCTAAAATCATATCTGTTGGACTGCATGGTGCGGAGCACCAGGGGGGAGGGGGTAGTACATTTGTGAAAATTTCGTAATCTTTAACCTTCTTCTTCTTCTGAACCAGGAGCATGACAGATTTGAATATTGGCATGGATGATCAGCATATGGACCTTTATATAAATAGCTAAAATTATGACAGTAGATTCACCAGGTGCGGAGCACCAGGGGGGAGAGGGTAGTACTTATGTGAAAATTTTGTAATCTTTAACCTTCTTCTTCTTCTGAACCACAAGTCCTACAGACTTGAAAATTGGCATGGAGGATCAGCTCATAGACCTTAATAAAAATAGCTTAAATCATATCTTTTGGGCTACCAGGTGCGGAGCACAAGGGGGGAGGGGGTAGTACATTGGGTAAATTTTGTAATCTTTAAGCTTCTTCTTCTGATGAACCAGGAGCCCTACAGACTTGAAAATTGGTATGGATGATCAGCTCATAGACCTTAATAAAAAAAGCTAAAATCAAATCTGTTGGGCTGCCAGGTGCGGAGCACCAGGGGGGAGGGGGTAGTACTTTTGTGAAAATTTTGTAATCTTTAACCTTCTTCTTCTGATGAACCAGGAGCCTGACAGATTTGATTATTGCCATGGATGATCATCATATGGCCATTTATTTAAATAGCTTAAATCACAACTGTAGATTCACCAGGTGCGGAGCACCATGGGGGAGGGGGTAGTACTTTTGTGAAAATTTTGTAATCTTTAACCTTCTTCTTCTTCTTCTGAACCACAAGCCCTACAGACTTGAAAATTGGCATGGAGGATCAGCTCATAGACCTAAAATAGCTAAAATCATATCTGTTGGGCTGCCAGGTGCGGAGCACCAGGGGGGAGGGGGTAGTACATTTGTGAAAATTTCGTAATCTTTAACCTTCTTCTTCTTCTGAACCAGGAGCATGACAGATTTGAATATTGGCATGGATGATCAGCATATGGACCTTTATATAAATAGCTAAAATTATGACAGTAGATTCACCAGGTGCGGAGCACCAGGGGGGAGAGGGTAGTACTTATGTGAAAATTTTGTAATCTTTAACCTTCTTCTTCTTCTGAACCACAAGTCCTACAGACTTGAAAATTGGCATGGAGGATCAGCTCATAGACCTTAATAAAAATAGCTTAAATCATATCTTTTGGGCTACCAGGTGCGGAGCACAAGGGGGGAGGGGGTAGTACATTGGGTAAATTTTGTAATCTTTAAGCTTCTTCTTCTGATGAACCAGGAGCCCTACAGACTTAAAAATTGGCATGGATGATCAGCTCATAGACCTTAATAAAAAAAGCTAAATTCAAATCTGTTGGGCTGCCAGGTGCGGAGCACCAGGGGGGAGGGGGTAGTACTTTTGTGAAAATTTTGTAATCTTTAACCTTCTTCTTCTGAACCAGGAGCCTGACAGATTTGATTATTGCCATGGATGATCATCATATGGCCATTTATTTAAATAGCTTAAATCACAACTGTAGATTCACCAGGTGCGGAGCACCAGGGGGGAGGGGGTAGTACTTTTGTGAAAATTTTGTAATCTTTAACCTTCTTCTTCTTCTTCTGAACCACAAGCCCTACAGACTTGAAAATTGGCATGGAGGATCAGCTCATAGACCTAAAGTAGCTAAAATCATGACTGTAATGCCACCAGGTGTGGAGCACCAGTGGGGAGGGGATAGTACTTTTGTGAAAATTTTGCAACTTTAACCTTCATTTTCTAAAGAACCAGGAGTCCTACAGACTTCAAAATTGGCATGGGTGATAAGCATATAGATCTAAAATAAAGTAGCTAAAATCATGAATGTAGGGCCACCAGATGCGGAGCATTAGGGGGGAGGGGGTAGTACTTTGGATCAATTTTGAAATCTTTAACCTTATTATTTTCCTGGATCAGGAACCCTACAGAATTGAAAATTGTCATGGGTGATCAATATATTGACATTAATAAAAATAGCTAAAATCATGACTGTAGGGTCACCAGGTGCTGAGTGTCTTGGGGAGGGGGTAGTACTTTGGATCATTTTTGAAATCTCTAAACTTCTTCTAATGAACCAGGAGTCCTACAGACTTGAAAATTGATATGGATGATCAGCATATGGACATTAATTGAATTAGCTAAAATCATGACTGTAGATTCACCAGGGGCCGTATTCACCAACACATTTTGCATCAATT
This sequence comes from Fragum whitleyi, assembly GCA_948146395.1. Taxonomy (NCBI): domain Eukaryota; kingdom Metazoa; phylum Mollusca; class Bivalvia; order Cardiida; family Cardiidae; genus Fragum; species Fragum whitleyi. Next base: position 16,862,614 of record OX411548.1, on the reverse strand, counting down.
TAGCACACTAAATCCCAAGAATAAAGAATTTAGAATTTATTACGTATTCACCAACCCATTCTAAATTACGGAATGGACTAAATTCTTAAGAATAAAGTCGTTTTTCCAAGTCTAATACCTACCGTGCTAAATGTGAAAAAATGGTGACCGTCCGCCTCGCTTCGGATGGAAAACATTGTTTTATATCAAAGTATTGACAAATAACATGTCAAAATAGAAATTAATTCCCATTAATTTTCCTTTCTGACACATATTTTATGTTTTCGGTCGAATTATTTATCGAATGACGTCAAACACATTTGTGACGCAATCTAACCTTGAAGTGTATGTTTACATACTGACAGAATGTTAAATTTTACAATATTCTTGGCGAGTTTTCAGGGATTTCATGTTGGATTTACATTCACAAATGAGGAGGATGGTTAAGGAGTAATATATTTTAAGCGAAGTAAATTTTTCAGGGGTGGTGGTGTGTGGATAGGAACAAGACAAATGGACGAAAGATTACGAAGGCAGATTGTCATTTCAACTCGAGCAATAGAAAACTTGGTGCATTTTTACTCAAGATTCTATTTGTTTGGGTGCCGATACTTTCTGCATAGCAACATCATGAACATGGGAAAAGTTAAAGGAGAGAGATTATAATTCTCACATCTTCAAAAGCGAATTGTTTTTATTGAAAAGTTGGAAAGCTCTCTCGGTGAAAGATTTAGGTAGGAATCATGTTGACCTCGTTGCAAAGTTTGTGTTGAATTTAGTTTTTTTTTTGTTTTTTTTCTTGTTCAATGTTTCATTTCTTATTGTGAAGTTTAATTTTGGTATTGGAACAACCATACTGGCGTAAATCACTTATTACTACTCATAAATAATCGCCTTATTTACTCTATAAAAATGATACACAATTTGTCAAACGAAAATCTAAATCCCGTAACTACAGCGAGATATTTCACGTTTTTTATCGAGTGCTAGATAAACACATTTGTTTCTCTCAACTGTAATCGAGGTTATTATTGCTGATTTAATTGATCTTTGCATTCACCCAATCCATTGCTCAACAAGATATTGAATTTTTACATATGATTATTCAATTACATGAAAATGTCATTTGAAAAAAAGGAGTGAAATTAAGAGTGAAGGCAAAAACTGAATGGTTACTCTTTTCATTTGCGCCTCGTCAAAATTGGGGAACCATCGTAAGTCTGTGGCCGCTTAAGTACTGTACAAACCGTTCTAAATTAAGTCTATTCTAAATTGCGTTGGTGAATGCACACTTTAGTTCATTCTTGGGAAAGTCCAGACTTGGCAATTTAGCCTAAACTAAATTCTAAAATTTAGAATAGGTTGGTGAATACGACCCCAGGTGCGGAGCATCTTGGGGGAGGGGGGAGTGCTTTGTTGAGAATTTTGAATCTTACAGCCTATATATTTGACATGGATTGATCAACTCATTAAAGAAAACTTTAAAAGTCTCAGACTCAGCCTGTATATCTGGCATAGATTAGCTGATCACAGACCTTTTATGAAAAAAGCTTAAATAAATAATGACCAGGGGAGGAGCAGAGGGGGGGGGGGGGGAGGATTATTTCAAATGTTATCTAATTGAATAATAGAAAATCTCTTTTTCTGTGGTTGCATGGACATACCTAGGTAATGAAGCTTTTTTCTCAGGTGAGCGACCCAGGGCCAACGGCCCTCTTGTTCAATGGAATTCCACCCCTATTTGTCAGTGCTCTTAATAAAGAGCCAAAGTCAGGAATTTTTGTAATTCAATGCTGGAATTTCAGGAATTTTTATTATGATACAAGAAATCCCACCCACCCCTTTACATGGGCACTTTCTTTAACTTCTTTGTTCCTTACAAATGTAAGGGAAAATGTTGAATTAGAACTTTGGCTTGAAAAAGAAAAGAGATTCAAAATGAAAGAACATCAAAATTTTATGGCTAAAGAAGGATCCTGACAAAATCCCTTTCTTTAACTTTTTAAGAGGATCCCTCAAAGTATTATGGCAATGAAAAGCATAGCTTGGTGATATATTCTAGTATTTTTCGTGCCAAGGGTTTAAACTTCTCTTTGTACCTGACAAATGTAAGGAAATGTTTGGAATAAGAACCTTCGCTTGAAAAGAAGAGATTCTGATTGAAAGTACAACTTAATTTTACAGAAGGATCCTGATGGAATCCCTTTCTTTGAAACAAAGGGATCCATCCAAGTATTTGGGGATCTTCAGGATATTGCGGCATTGTTGGTGTTGAGCCCTGATAAGAATCACATATATTGTGAATGCTGCTTCATTACAAGTTAAAATAAATGTGTGAATCTTAACCAACTCATTCAAGCAAATACATGTACGGACAAAACAAGTTTATTGTCACAAAATATGTTTATTATTACGGTTTAGAAAAAAATCCTTTTAAAGCTCTGATATTTATATGAAGCAGTAAAACATATAGAAAACATTATTTGATTCAAGACAATAAAAGTAATTATAATGTTTTACCAGACTGGCCTTTTCTGAATTTCAAACAGTTCCAAACAAAGATCTTGTAGGAAATTCACATGGCTTTTCACTTGTTCTAATTTGAAATAGATATCCATTTTAACCCGATGAATGTGTTAATGACTTTGTCTTATCAAACCTTTCAGTGGAGAAGTATTTACAAGATATCCAAGCCCAGTGTATACAAAGTGCAGTAGGTGTTCATGCAATTCCAAGTGGTGCTCATATCAGGGATGACGAACAGGTAGATTTTTCGCTAGACTGTTTTCGGAGAAAAACTGACATATTGCTGAAACTTGGTGCTGCATATTCCTTGACCTTGTTGTGCAAAAACAGCATTTTGTGATATCTCTACAACTACTAAAGGCTTTCACTTTAAACTTAGCACACATGGTCACCATCTAAAGAGCAATTGTCACAATCCTGCACTCAACAGCTGAGTATAAGCACCCATAGGCAGTGCACTTGTTTTAATCAGAGGTCTCCTAAAGGGGATATATTATAGACTGTAACGTCTTCAGAGCCAAAACATACATTTCATATTTTCCAGGGTTTGGTTGTTCGTTCCTCCTATTTTGGAACAGGTGAAAACATTTTAACACTCTGAGAATTCAAAGTATTTAAAAAGCTTAAACAAATTCAGATTTTAGGACTCCTTTGGTAGAAGGACCCTAGTCATGACCATCAAACTCGCTCTATTTTGTTGTTCATTCGAAAGAACTGCCCCAATGCAGATGATGGAAGTTCACACACTTTTATTTGCCCAGAAATCAGGTCAGAGGATGCTTAAATTGTGATCACTCGTCTGCATGTTTTATCGAGCTATCTGAAAAAGAAAAATGCACTCATTTTGTCTATATTGTTAAACCTGGCTATCGACAGAGGTCACAGAAATGTTGAATTTCCCAACAAATGTACAAAATCAACATATGTACTTGACTTTTTTGTTCTTTGTTTATGTTTCGAAATTTCCCATCCTTCCAGAAAAGCTGGAGATTTCTAGAAAAATTTGAGAGGGGAATACATCCCCTTCCTCTAGATAAGACATTGAGAGCTAACCCTTTCTGTTTTAAAAGTTCTAGACTAAACAAAGTTGAATGAGTCTGGGTTTACTGTTGTGTTGGGATATTTTCACATCATCTTCTTTTTGCCTCTTAAGCCCATATAGTGGTGGTTTTATTTTCATGCATGCAATTTCCACCATCAGGCAAGGGTAGAGAAAATTATGTGAAAAAAAAATGTTTTTAAAAAACAGATGTTTTTGAAAAGAGTTTAAGTAGTTAAGTACTTTTCCGGAAGTAAATGTATTAACTATCATACAACAAAAATTTACACAGATAACTATAAAATCTTCTCGAAATAAAAAAAAGGTAAAATGATAAATTATTTATCTAGCAATCTAAAGTTTTTTTCTATTCTCAAACATTAAAACACACTGCCCCATCTAACGCCAGGAGACTGTAACATTTTGGACCACTGCTCGATTGACCATTAACTTGATTTACCAAAAAATGATAGGTGATTAACCCCAGAAAGTCCGTTAAGCAGTTTTGACCATGGCATTTGTCTACTCAGCTGGAACAAGGAGAAACCACAGGCCAGTTCTCAGAAATAGTTAAATTTATATCTAACTGATCCAACACTAATGAATATATGTATTACTTAGAAATAGCGAGGTGTGAACTATTATGTTTCTTAATGTAAGATTGCTGTGTTATTATTTAAACATAAAGTTTAAAAGTTAAATAAATACAATATTTCTGCTTTGACTTGACCCATCTTGCCTGGCCAGTCTGTGTTTAATACAAGAACAGTTATCTGCATAACTCAACTGTAACAGGCTGCATGATGCATTTAATTTCCCCATGGAAGTAATAATCAGATAATCATGGAACCATAAAACTGTCCAGTGAATTGGGAGGAATTTTGGTGAAGCTGGCGTCAGATTGTGGACTGAACAGTCTGATATTAATGTAATAGGCCCACAAATCAAAGAAATGATTGGGTTACATTAAATACTTGGATGAGAAGAATTACTGACTTTCTTTGGCATGCACATGTGCTGTGTTGTGCAATGTAAAATCCAATATTTTGATAGGTAGGATAACTGCCTTTTTGTGGCATGAACATGTTCAATGTAGAATCCAATTTAAGAACCAACATAGGTATGCAATATATTAAATACTTTTAATTTCTCTCATTTTGAAAAATAGAAATATTGAATTTATATCTGCAATGAAAACTGTGATTGACACTGTATGTAGACAGATACGTGTGTATGAAAATCGCCTCCATGGGAGAATGACAAAATAAACGAGAATTAGACCATGGCCAAAATATCCTAAAGTTTGGTATTTTAAATGAACCATCATATTTGGATGAAAACAGAGAGGGAAATTAAAAAAAAAAGAAATCATTTGTTACAAGCAAACTTTTTTACCACAATATTTTATTTTTACTTCAATTTGCTATTGCAGGGGAGCCAACCTATGCTTAAGTTTTAAAACAATATCATTTGTTGCCTTCCCTACTTTGTAGTAAAGTCACAAAATTGAAAGCATTGGAAATACGGCTTAAGGAATTAATAAATATTTGATTTTGTCAGTGGTGGCAAGGTCCACCATACAGAAGTAATTGCTTGATTAAGCACAGTGATCTGTCAGATATTTGAGCACAAAGCCTCTGGCCAGCATGTACAGTGACACATTATGACCAAAGACTTCACTATGCAGTATTTAGAAAGTTAAGATTTGAACCCCTGTCTAGGCAGTCATTGAATATTCCAATTGTATTGTGTGGTTGTCTAGGCTACGCAGGTGTGGTGTCCATCACACCAGGGTTCGTGTTTGACCCTTAAACCAGGGTTTTGACCCTCAAAAATTTGAAAACATCTGATTTTGACCCCCTAATTTTCTATCAGAAGGGGTCATTTTGAACCTTTAAATTTTCAGTATTCAGTGCTCTCAATAAGCGGACGTCGACGTAATATACGTCCAGAATTTCAGAAAAAACGTCTGGAAAATCAGACCCGGACGTAAAAAAACGTCCGAGATTCAAGGAAAACGTCCTGTAATTTTACCCCGGACGTTTTACGAATTAAGCGTATAAAGTCTACAAAGTAAGTCTACGCGTGCAAAAAATCGATAATCAACGCGAGCATACACATTGCAGGTGACCAAAACAAGTCATGTGTAACGTGAAATGTAATTGACTGTCGCTTTAACAACTAGATCTAGTCTTTGATTACGCAATCTTGTCGGGTTAGCGACGCGCCATTACCGCTTCTGTCATTACCTGTCTTTGTCGGATGCAGATCGCGAGTCCATTGAAAGGCCTTTTGAAACAAACAAAATTCAAATCAGGGGAATATTCATGTGATCAAACGTAATTCATACAGCACTGACCGATAAAATTTCGAAATATCACTTTCTAAAAGTCTAACAATAGATCTACGGATAAATTATCCGAAGTGAAAAAAGACGCTACCGGAAATCATTCCCGAAAAGGTCAATCGACTGTCCTCGTTTATATACGGCATCTTCGGGTAACACGGGAAAATCCCAATGACGTAATTTAAGTTGTCTGCAACAATATGTCTGACGAGAGATTTGAAATGACAAAGTTTTCTTATTTTCCTGTATTCAGATAATTCTGCGTAAGTTTAAATAAGTTTACATAAAACCGCCAGTTGCACACTACTTAAAACGTTCGTACCCTTGGAACGACAGGGCGAGAAAAATAAAGTTGCATTAGATGTAATGTCCGTAAAATCACCGGATACCAAAACGTTTGTAACTAAAAGTTGAGTAAGCCGAATTTCCTAGGGCCACCGCGCAAGATACATCTAAAGACCGATTCTAAATAGAAACTCCACAGACCTAATGTTAGTTTCCATAATTTAATAATCTAATGAAAATAATAAAAGGTGATATAGTGCAACCAAAGCTCGTACCTACAGCTTCAAGTGAAAGCTAGAAGTCTTAATGCTTGAAAGTCATTCATTATTAAAAAGAAGTAACCAGAATGATGGACTTTGGGATAAAAATTAGACTAATTTTAACAAGAAAACAAGCATTTACAAAGTGTGAAGGAAATGGAAGTAGGGGGGGGGGGGGGAGGGGGGAGTGTAAAATTCCTTTCTTCGTAAAAAAATTCCTGAAATTCCAACATGGAATTGCAAAAATTCCTGATTTCAGATCTTATTGAGAGCACTGAGTATTGCATATCAAAACTGCTGCAAATTGTAAATGTATTGGAATTAATTGTCTCCTTCATATCTTTATAAGAGATTCATATTCATATGAATCTCTTATAAAGATATTAAGGAGATAATTAAAGAAATTCATCAGCAAATTCAAAAGCATTTTACCAATTTTATCCCCTCTTTAGACTGTTTTGACCCCTTCAACTGCAGTTTTGACCCCCAGAAGTAACAGTTTATGGGGTCAATGACTCCTGAATTTGAAAAGATTGCACTAGCTCTGCACACATACATGAAATTGTTGGAAATGTCACGCAAATCTAGCTATAAAGGGCATTAACAATACCTTGTGAATATGAATTAATAAGCTAGTTATAGGGTATACACAAGATAAAACATTACAAAATTTAGTATTAATGAGTTCTTTTCTGTATTTTCAGGCTTTATATTTACTGCTACAATGTGGTCACAATCAGGAGGAAGCTCTCCGCAGAAGAAAAATGCAGGCTATTCCTCCAACAGGTGAGTTTGCTGGTCTAAAAACAAAATGAACTTATTGACAAAAAAAACAACATAGATTTGGAGTTAGACAAAACATTGTTTTTAAAAAAAGAAAACACTGGAATGCAGTATTATCCTAAACTGTGATCTCTACCCTTTGATTCAAGCATAAGGCTAATTAACTTTTCTATCTACTTAGTACAATTTAAAGATTTGCCCTGGTATTCACTAGTCCATGGACAGGTTGCCTTGAGAATAGACAACTCGAGCATTGAAATAACACCCATGATTCATCTGTAGATAATAGTATCACCAACCAAGGGTTGAGTATTTTAGCTTGAATATTTATGGCTCTTGGGACCTGTTTTACTAAAGGTGTTACAAAAAAATTAATCGTTAGTCAAAATCACAAATGGTTTCTGGTGTTTTCATTCATTGTTTGATTCTGCCATGCAATATCTAATTTGAATCTTCTTTAGAAGACAATACCAATAAGATGGTGCATGGCAGAAATCCATATTGAATTACTACTGTAATAGAAACTTTTATTTTTGATTTGAGCAAAAAGTAGTCGTAAGATGTTTAGTTTAACAAGCCCTTGGTCTTGAGGGAAAACAGTGTCTTTTCTAGGAGGGGGTATTGTACATTTTAGGAAATACATTTGAAAAATCCCCCTGTTTTGGAAGGTAAGGGGGGAAAATTAGTCCCCCACCGGTTACCCGTTGGGGGACTATAGGTTTGCTCGAGTCTGTCTGTAAGTCCGTCCGTAACACTTTTGTTCGGGCCATATCTTCTAAACCATATGTGCTAGCAACTTCAAACTTGGAACACTTATAGATAGATCTCATTGAGGACAAGTGGCATGTTCCAGAACTGCTACTCTGCCACGCCCACTTTTTGAGTTATTGCCCTTTGTTGTTTTTATCCTTACATTCTTGTCCGGAACATATCTCCTAAACTATGTGTGCTAGCAACTTCAAACTTTGTACACTTATAGATCTCATTGAGGAGAAGTGTCATGTTCAAGATCCATAACTCTGCCACACCCACTTTTTGAGTTATTGCCCTTTGTTGTTTTTATCCTTACATTCATGTCTGGAACATATCTCCTAAACTATGTGTGCTAGCAACTTCAAGCTTGGTACACTTATAGATCTTATTGAGAACAAGTGTCATGTTCAAGAACTGTTATTCTGCCATGCCCACTTTTTTTGTTATTGCCCTTTGTTGTTTTTAGTCTTACATTCTTGTCTGGATCATATCTCCTAACCTATAAGTGCTAGCAATTTTAAACTTGCTACACTTATAGATATCATTGAGGGCAAGTGTCATGTACAAGAACTGTCACTCTGCCATGTCCACTTTTTGAGTTATTGCCCTTTGTTGTTTCTATCCTTACATTTTTAGCTCACCTGAGCACGAAGTGCTCATGGTGAGCTATTGTGGTTAGGTGGATGTCCGTCGTCCGTCGTGCGTCGTCCGTCGTCAACATTTGCCTTGTATGCACTCTAGAGGCCACATTTTTTGCCGGATCAACCTGAATTTTGGTCAGAATGATTGTCTTGATGAAATCTCGGACGAGTTCGAAATTGGGTCAACTGGGGTCAAAAACTAGGTCACGGGGTCAAATCTAAGAAAAACCTTGTATGCACTCTAGAGGCCACATTTTTTGCTGGATCAACCTAAATTTTGGTCAGAAAGATTGTCATGATAAAATCTCGGACGAGTCCGAAATTGGGTCAACTGGGGTCAAAAACTAGGTCACGGGGTCAAATCTAAGAAAAACCTTGTATGCACTCTAGAGGCCACATTTTTTGCCGGATCAACCTGAATTTTGGTCAGAGAGATTGTCTTGATGAAATCTCGGACGAGTCCGAAATTAGGTCAACTGGGGTCAAAAACTAGGTCACGGGGTCAAATCTAAGAAAAACCTTGTATGCATTCTAGAGGCCACTTTTTTTGCCAGATCAACCTGAAATTTGATCAGAATGATTGTCTTGATGAAATCTCGGACGAGTTGGAAATTGGGTCAACTGGGGTCAAAAACTAGGTCACGGGGTCAAATCTAAGAAAAACCTTGTATGCACTCTAGAGGCCACATTTTTTGCCGGATCAACCTAAATTTTGGTCAGTATGATTGTTTTGATGAAATCTTGGACAAGTTCGAAATTGGGTCAACTGGGGTCAAAAACTAGGTCACAGGGTCAAATCTAAGAAAAACCTTGTATGCACTCTAGAGGCCACATCTTTTGCCGGATCAACCTGAATTTTGGTCAGAATGATTGTCTTGATGAAATCTTGAATGAGTTCGAAATTGGGTCAACTGGGGTCAAAAACTAGGTCACGGGGTCAAATCTAAGAAAAACCTTGTATGCACTCTAGGGGCCACTTTTTCTGCCAGATCAACCTGAAATTTGATCAGAATGATTGTCTTGATGAAATCTCGGACGACTTCGAAATTGGGTCAACTGGGGTCTAAAACTAGGTCACAGGGTCAAATCTAAGAAAAACCTTGTATGCACTCTAGAGGCCACATTTTTTGCCCGAATTTTGGTCAGAATGATTGTCCTAATGAAATCTCGTACAAGTTCGAAATTGGGTCAACCGGGGTCAAAAACTAGGTCACAGGGTCAAATCTAAGAAAAACCTTGTAGGCACTCTTGTGGCTCCGTTTATTGCCTGATCAACTGAAATTTGGTCAGAATGATTGTCTTGATGAAATCTTGAATGAGTTCGAAATTGGGTCAACCGGGGTCAAAAACTAGGTCACGGGGTCAAATCTAAGAAAAACCTTGTATGCACTCTAGAGGCCACATTTTTTGCCCGATCAACCTGAATTTTGGTCAGAATGATTGTCTTGATGAAATCTCGGACTAGTTCGAAATTGGGTCAACTGGGGTCAAAAACAAGGTTACAGGGTCAAATCTAAGAAAAACCTTGAAGGCACTCTAGTGGCCACGTTTATTGCCAGATCAACCTGAATTTTGGTCAGAATGATTGTTTTGATGAAATCTTGGACAAGTTCGAAATTGGGTCAACTGGGGTCAAAAACTAGGTCACTGGGTCAAATCTAAGAAATACCTTGTATGCACTCTAGAGGCCACAATTTTTGGCCAATCAACCTGAAATTTGGTCAGAATGATTGTCTAGATGAAATCTCGGATGAGATCAAAATTGGGTCATCTGGGGTTAAAAAATAGGTCACGAAATCAATTATAAAAATCCTTGTTAGTCAACCTTAAAATTGTAAAAAAGGGATTCTCAAGTTGTATAGAAGCAACAGCTTTGTTTAGCTCAGTCATTCATCATTCTATTTCTCATTCTTCTTTTGAAAATTTTAGACAGTTCATTCAGGTGAGCGATTAAGGGCCACTATGGCCCTCTTGTTGTCCCGTACTTATCTCCTAAACCATAAGCCCTAGCAACTTCAAACTTTGTACACTGGTAGATCTTATTGAGAAAAAGTGTAATGCACAAGAACTATTACTCTGCCACATCCACTTTTTTAGTTATTGTCCGTTGTTGTTTTTTATCCTGACATTTTTGTCCGGACCGTATCTCCTTAGCCATCAGTGCTAGCAACTTCAAACTTGGTACACTTATAGATCTCATTGAGGACAAGTGGCATGTACAAGAATCATTTTTTTTCCGCCCACTTTTGGAGTTTTTGCCATTGGTTGTTTTTACTCTTATATTTTTGTATGGGACATTTTCAAAACCTAATGTGCTAGCTACTTCAAATTTTGTATACAGTTATAGATCTAGTAAGAAGGAGATATATTATAAGAAAGGATTTTTTGTTATCCGGTGGGGGACTCCTGTATTGCATCGCAATACAACATGCACTTGTTTTACATAGAGAAAGGGTAAAATTTCACATCTTTTTTGGAATGTTGACAATTTTCAATAAAATCTCCCCTACTTTTCAAATCCTAGAATAGACACTGGGAAAATATGGATTGCTTTATTTTGTAGATCCAATGAGTCTGTGGTCAGAGGAGGAATGCAGCAACTTTGAAACAGGGTTACGGTTTTATGGAAAAGATTTTTACCTTATTCACCAAAATAAGGTATGCTACGAGATGAAATGTCTCCTGAAATTTTAACACTTTAAAAGCACTAATTTCTCTTTTTGGTGTTGCTTCAGAAAAAACATTGCAATGCAGTTTCTTTGTTAGGTTAGAATGATAGAGTTCGATGAATAAGATGTATAGGCAGGAGATAATTTATTTTGGATCAAATCCAAATCCTCAAGAAGAATAATTTGCGTGTAAAAGAAAAAGTAATGTAATGCAATACTAATTGACCTATCTTACAGGCATGAGTAAAAACTGGTATAATCATGTACAAACTACAAAATCAGTACAACATGACTGAGACATTGACTATATGTCTATATGGATAGAAAACAATTTGATGAAATATTTTACCTGGGTGTTGGTGTTACCGGTGCAAATGGCAACCCACAAGGCTGGTTTTAGTGTTTAAATTGAGCAGTTTTGACACCTTTACAATGAAATCCTAAGGGTCAAAACTGATTTCCAAGGGGTCAAAACAACATAATGAGAAAATAATTAGTAGAATTTTGCAGTTATGAGTCAATTGACCTCTTCTTGTAAAAATGTGAGGTAGTATTTGATTCATAAATTTTGGATAAAATACAAAATAGACCATTGAAAATTTTTGGAATAAAACCAAATGTTGACCTTTTGAAATTTTCCTAAAGGGGTTCAAAGTGACCACCATGGAAGAAATTTCTAGGGATCAATTAAGATATTTCAGATTTTGGGGAGTCCAACCCCTGGTCAAAGGGTCAAATACGAGCCCTTACCCATATGATGTTATTTCAGGTAAAAACACGATCTGTGGGAGAGCTGGTGCAATTTTACTATTTGTGGAAGAAAACAGAGAGACATGATATATTTGCCAATAAAACCAGGTTAGAAAAGAGAAGATATACACTACATCCGGGTGTTACGTAAGTTTCTTTACTGCTTTACAAAAATGTCAGTAGATTTATAATTGGTAAATTCACTGCCAAACTAATGAATTTACTTGTTCATTTCACTCTATAGGAAGTTACATGAGAAGGGCCAATTATACACCTGACATTATGATGTTGCCTAGTAATCACATGCACAATGACATCTTTATCCTAAATTTTCCACATTATGTTTGGTTTGCCCCCCCCCCCCCCCCCCCCAAAAAAAAAAAAGAATGCATTTGTTTTACGGGTAAGACAGACAAAGCTTTGGCACTCGTGAAAATATTGCAATTCGAGGGTTTAGCGCTAGACTGTACTAAGTGTATATACAATGTATATACACTTAGTACACTGTTGCTCTAAATCCTCGATTTGTTGTTCACTCTAAGAAATATAAATTGGTCTTACACTTAAACAAAAATCATCCTGTATTCATGTATATTCGTAAGAGACAGTGGATTGAATTTTGAATTTATTTAAATGTAGGTCAAAGTCAGATCTTTTATAATGTTTAAAAGACTATGTGAGTTGAAAATCTTTAGATGTTCCAAACTTTAATTATTAAAGTATACATGAAGAAATGTTATAAGAGGCATTTCACGCTTGCAAGTGAAATTTGAATTGAAAGATTGTGATTGAGCTTGCGTATATTAAAAAATGAAAAATTGACACTTATCTCTTTCTACAGGGACTATATGGAAAGGTTTTTAGACGATCAAGAAACCCCTCCACCCCCTCCTGCTCGTGATAGATCAGCAAGTCCCGTTCATTCACTGCTTTATGGTGACCCAAAACGAAGTCACTTAAAACCTCACAATGAAGTGGATATGGGCGACTGTCCACCAGAATTCCAGCCTATTGTAACAGACATTAATTTAAACACTGCTTCACCCACTGTAGTGTGTCCCGAGCCTAAGACTCACAATTCAACTGAAATAGACAGCTATGTGTTCTCAAACGGTCTTCCTGAAGAAGGCTACGTACCTCCGTGTAAAAAAGCAAAAGTCGTGAATAGTGTTGAAGATTTTTCAGACGTTAATGTGACCACTACTGCCTCTACCACCTCACAAAACCACATAGACTCTTTAGCAATAACGTCGGTGGATAAATTGTCCACTGAAACATTAACAGATACATTGACGGTCAGTAGTGTTAGTTCTGTGAGTATGGCATCAGTGGATTTAGCTAGTACACGAGGAACAGAGGCAGTTATACAGTGACCTGTAAGTGGGAAAGATCATTAGGCTGTCATTGATATACACGTAATGTGCAATAAATGGAGTGTTCTCTTGCACATGGCTGAATTCCAAGACTTGCATGGTTCAGGATATGAATGCTAGATAGTGCTGTTGATTGATCCAAGTACATGGTTGACAAAATCCGATGAAGATGTGCTTTTCTTTTGTTTTGATGAAACCTAAGGAAAATTTCTAAGGATGAGATATTATGTCCGGTTCTTGATAATTCACAGAATTGAGTCGAAGTCCAAAGTTGTCTTTATCTGAGTTTCATCAGTCCTGCGTACAGGATGACAAAACAGTGTAAACTATTTGCAATTTATACCCCCTTTACACATGCACTTGCATGCAATGCTGGGCTTAATTGGCAAACAGTTTGCAACATTGTGTCACCCTGATTGCAGGGTAGAACTTCTTGTGAAACAACTTTTGAAATTATGCCTATTGGTCCAGGAGGCACAATTTTAGACAGGTCAAGGTTAGAGAAAGCTACAGACAAATTTAAAAATGTGTTTGAATTGAATTGTGACTACCTTTTAGGGTGGGGGGGGGGGGGGGACACTGACAAAAGGGGGAAACATGTTATTGAAAGTAATTTTTCTTGCATATTTATTTTCCACAGCTTTTCTCATCCTCTTCACCAGCATGTGGTCTTACACAGTTATTTGTGAAATGTACTGGTCTGCTTTGTAGAATTGTTATTTTCTGCAATTAAGGAAAGGCATACATAAAGTGTTCAATTTATTTTATTCATTTATTTGCATGAAAGATACAAGAAAGTCTACAACAGTATAATGTAAACAAATGCTGGGATTCATGGTTTCAAGGGAAGCAGGTTTTGCGAGTCAGACACCTAAATTAGTAGCTAGGACTCCCAAAACTGTCTGATGTGAGTCCCTAGGACTCTCTGCCTGGTGACCAACTTTAGAAAAGAGTTGAAGACAGTCTTCAATTGATTTGTGAGAACACAACTGTTTAAGACAGTCTTCAATTCCCTTCTGAAGCTAATTCAAAAAGTAGAAATCTATCAAAGACATTGTTTAGCTTCATTCAGGGAACAGTTTGATATTTATCACACGATGGCAGAAATTAATAACAAAGATCAAATTAAATCAAATATAGCATATTTATACAGGTACTTTTAGCTTTCAATAACATACATAGTATAACATAATTCAGCAGTACCACAAGCAACAAATTTTACAGGCCATATAACTTAACATCATGTGTGGCAGAATGGTTGCGACCCAAAGTGGAAAATCCCAGGGTGGGAGCCTACATGACTGACAGTGTATGTTTAATCATATTACCACACTGGCCTAACTATACACCGTGCAAAAGGCCAGGCAAAGCACACCAAACTCATAGTATGAACTCTATAAGATTGGGCAAACCTCCACACCAATCCCTTGGTATAAACAACCAGGGATTGGGCAAACCACCACACCAATCCTCTAGTATGAACTTTGAAAGGATTGGGCAACAAAATATCTTAAGCTGGTCAACTACCTGATGGTAGTGACAATGACAAATCTGCACACCAATCATTTCCTCTTTGCAAAGAAAAGATTGGGCAACTAAACTGCACACTGTCAGTCACACTTCAAACCCGAGATAACTAATTTATTTGCATTATGTAAACTCCCTCCCCGGAACTTTCCGCCCCAGATCGAACTGTCATCAGTCATTATGACTAGAAGGAAATGCTTAGAAAAGATTTATTAAAGGAAAATTAAATGAATGTCAGATAACACTGTTAAGTGACTAGCTTAGTTTTCATGATCTGTTTGTTTATAAACAGAATATGTTAAATGAAATTGTTATGAAATTTGTTGTCTTCTTAATACTTAATAGTTTTTCTGCCACAGTGATGATAATAATTAACAGGGTTGGGCGGGAGGGAATTTCGTTTGGAAAGTTGTGTTTATGTAACGCAGGGATGAAGATGCTGGACGGTGCGCTATATTTCCCGCCTTAGACTGGCCTACGAATTTATCGCAGGTCGTCCAACCCCGATAATACAGCCAGTGAACCAGTCCACCTTCAACCGGTGTCATTACTTTAGCTTGCCGTGAAATTTCGCTAGCAGGCAAAATTCACTTCCGGCTTAGGATGAAAACAAACTGACAACAAGATACGTAATTTCTTTACGGTGATAAATTTGTCTATTGTTAAGCAATATCCTTTATTAAATAAAAACATGAAGACAGCTTAAACACAGGGACTCCTTGGGACCCTTTATTGGTTAAAACAGACTAAAACCCTGGGGATTTCATTTTCACGCTCCCTTATCCTTTATCTTGCAATTACAAGATTTTTCCCATTCAAAATATTATTTTTTTATGGAATAATTATTGTGTCATTGCATGTTATCTGAAAAACTTGTACTCTAAAAAGAAGGAAATACTTGTACTTGATGGAATTAACTTTTTAAGCATTTAGTGTTTCTACCTGCAGTTATATCTTGATGAAATATAATGAGTGTAGTCTTCCAAAATAAGGTTTCTACCAGAGTTCAGTATAGAGTATAGAGCTGGTGTTTTCATATTCAAAAATGGAAAATTCTGTCATTCTTTCATCAAATCTGATCTAGACAATTTCAATGAAAACCCTCAACATAGGGTTTGGCAATAAATGAACAGATATAGACTATCTTTGCCTTTGCTGATCTTGAATCCTGACTACATTGATTATAAACCGTCAATGGTGTAGTGCAGGGAAAAAGACTTACAATTATGACTAAGGGACCCAGACTGACAAAATTCAATATTTAACATAAGGGTAATGGGCATTTTCTCAAAAATCTATGGGCCCAGTCCAAAATCTAGGGGCTATTACTGACTGGGCCCTTGTTAGTCTTTTTCCCTGTAGTGATTTTATTTTGGAAACTTAAAGATGTGAATATATAAGTAGAGTGAAGCCTTTTATTTAATGTTAAAAGTTTGAATGTTTATAAGGTGTTACAGACTTTTTGTTGACAGATTGAACCTCAATTGATAGATTGCTGGCCCTGCAACTTGTCCATTGTGATGACACATCTCTCAAATATGAGCCTGTGCATGACATTTCCAACAATTTCAAATGTGCGCAAAGCAAAGTTTGGCCAGTCTATGCATCCGCACAGTCTGATCATAGTCTTTACTGTCTTTGCTATGCCCTCTGAAGAAAGATAAGGTCTTAACCCCTCTTAAGGATATCAGTGAATATTCTATTTGTACTATGTTTCTGTTTAGGCTGCTCAAAGTTTGTGCCTTGTGCTCATGTTAAATTGTTGGAAATGTCACGCACAGGCTCAAATATCAATTATCTACTAAATATATAGTGATGGACATGAAAGGAATAGCAAATTGTTGCAGGGCAACCTCCATTTGATATCTACAGTTCAAGCTGTAGTTACAATGTTTAAGTTGCCCACAGGCCAAAGTGATTGAAACAATATTGAAGTTCAACATTCATCTCATTATGAATGAGTGTTTTGATAGGTGAAACAATATGTTGACTGACAAATGAAGAACCAATCTGTTAATTTCAAAATGAAATGGAGTAAGGGTTTTTTGTTTTGGAAAAGTTTACGAGTTCTAACTTTTGTTGTCAATAGTAAAGTTGTTTGTGGCATACAATGAAACTTGAAACTTTTGCCATTTTCAAAATTCTACTCGAGTCTGGTGATAAAATTGAAATATCTGAAAACAAAATGTGTGTCTACAATGGGTTGGGAAGTAGCAGAATAACAAATGAGAGAGACATTGGAAGACTTTAAATGTTAAACCTCTGACAATGAATAAGTGTGGTGTACAAGGTCCAGAGATAAAAGTCAGCTTTGGGACCAAAAGATCCTAAGTTTTATCCCCAGGAGCAGCTATGATTCTTGGTTCTTTCAGGGTCCCATATATTTTGCATTTAAACATGGCTGAAGATCAAATAGTTTATTGCTGTGATGACAACTCTATAGGGTAGGGTAACTTTCCTACCTAGGTCCGGAATCATTACCCGTTACCCTACTATTGTAAGGACACTATGTACCTTTGGGGATCAACTGCAGAAAAGGTCTTTAATTCCTTTCTGAAGTCGATATCCATATGGTCCTATGGACTTGCATTAGATAGTTTTGAGAGTCCTAGCTACTTATTTGCAAATCACAGACTGGCAACACTTAACCCTTTGCTGTTTAAACCCTGCTTTTTACGTGCCTGTGATTTTATGATTGAGAAAACATTGTGAAAAAAAGAAGAAATTGCTTCTGACAAGCAATTTCTTCTTTTCCACACTATTTTCTACCCTACAGAATGGTTATTTTTTAAATCAAATCCACTTTAAATTTTCGTGTGCAAAACCTTTGAATTTGGACAGGTCCAAAATTTTGTAAAACAGGAAAGGGTTAAACTATGTCGGAATTTGTATGTCAGAACCCCCCTTTACAAAAATTCTGGATCTCCTTAGTATTAAGTTGATAAACAATAATCAGTTGGTACTCGAGTTCTCATGGGTAAAGAGATCTGGAAACCAGGGTATTCCCTAACATACAAAATGGTTCACTTGTACTGGTTTGTGAATATAACCTTGTTCACTTCAACAAATGCATTTGCTTGAGGTAGTTCCTTGTGCAAGCTTTACTGCAGTAAAATCAAATTTTGTATGAGTTATAAGTTTTGTTGTAAGAAAGATGGAGTTTGAAAAACAGGTAGCAAAATAATATATGTTTTCAAAAATGATGATTTGACTTGTCTTCTATTTATTTGACTCCTGGTGTACTACAGTATATGTGACCCATCACGCAAAAAGGGACCATCCGGGAATTCAGTAAAATGAATTATTGAAAAAGAGATTTGATCCAGCATAGGTCAACCAGAAGTCGCATTTCAAAAGTCCTTTCACTGGAAGGTAGATTGGTCATTCTAGATTAATTAAATAAGCACAGTGCAAAAAGATTCGACCCAAGCTAGTCTGTGTAGTCTGACTAGGGTTGACTCTTTACACCCCACCCAGATGGTCCCTTTTCGTGTGATGGGTCACATATGTGCATGTCCAGAAACTACAAGCCCTTATTCATTATTTCTATTCCCCTGCATCGATAGACTTGACTCATATTGTTTAAACTGAGTAGGTCTGTCTGCCCGTCCATCTGTCTGTCTGCTGAAAACGTAACATGTAAATTAAAGAATTTCAATCCTTTTGAATTTACAATGCTGTTTTATGTCAAGCTTACAACAAGATTAGGTCAAGGTCAATTTTTTCAACCCACATCCTCAATAAATAAAAAGAAAAATCATTTCATAACTTCTTGGAATTAAACATATGATCTTAACTTCCCATAACTGAAAACATTGAAGTTTTGTTGCTTACATTGGGAATGAAGGTATGTCCACTGATACACATTTTAAGCTCAAAGGTGAGCTATTGTGATCATACAATGCTTGTCGTGCGTTGCCCGTCGTCCACAATTTTTTTAAACATCTCCCCCTAAGCTGGTGGGCCAATCTTGATGAAACTTTGCAGGGATGTTCCTTGGGTCAAGCTCTACCAAATTTGTTCAAATAAATGAAATCCACCATTAACTTTCCCTTAACCCTCATCAAAAAGGATGAAAATATATTAATCTTCAAAAACCAGAAGGCAGACAGCTTTCATATTTGGTATGTAGCATCATCTAGTTGACTTTTACCAAGTTTGTTCATTTCAAGACCCTTGGATCATATTTGGGCTTTGCTGAGCACACAGTCATATTTTGGCTCCACCAGGGCGCACCCCTTTTAGCTGATCCGATTACATAGAATCAAAGAGCGGAAAGGCATATCCTTCTTGCTCTTGGCTAAAAATATTCCATGGTATTGATCTAATGTAGAAATTATCTCTTTGTTGACATCTGCTTATATAATGAATGTGATGTCTCGGGGATCAAAGAGACTCAGGTGAGCGATTTAGGGCCATCATGGTCCTCTTGTTTAACGTCAATGTTATAAATCAGGATCAAACTTGAAAATAATCGCTGTTTGAAGAAATTTAAGAGATGGAGAGATTTTTTTATTTCATTGAGGTATGCAACTAAAAACCTAATCATACTAGATGAATATGCAAAGCAAATTCAAATACGAGTGTGATTACGTATTATGAAACCATAATGTAAGAACTTTATAATAAGAAAGCTTTCTTGCGGGACTACTACTTTGCCCGCAAGTTAAAAATAGCTGTACACCCTAAATTCTTTCATTAAAAATAAAACCAAATTTTCAGCCAATAAGAATGAAAGAAAATAGCTGGAAACAAATCATATTAAATTATTATATGATATGCATGTCTTGTCAAGAGTTAAGTTTTTAAGCTCACCTGAGGCTGAGCGCAACATGCTCAATGTGAGCTATTGTGATCGCCTTTTGTCCAATGTTCATCTATTTGGTTTCAAGAGACTTTGTACTATTTAAAAACGAAAAGGATCGAGATGCACTAAGTCACCGATCTAAATCCATTTCAGTGTCAAAAGTCTTGCGGGTCTTTTCCTTGTCTCGCCATAGATGGCTTCGTAAAAGCGGCCTTTTATTACATTATATCCCTTGGAATATTTTTCAGTATAACACACCATTTGAAAAATATTGGACATGAATGACACCATGTATGTCGATCTAAATTTGATATGTTATTGAAAAACACGACACCAAAATTGAACATTTGTCTGCGAGAATCCAACAATATAGGTCTGTCGACGTCTGCAATAACAAATAATTCTGATCTGTCATCTACATAGACCCGGTGAAATTCTGTCTGTCTACAGAGGCAACATTTTTGTGACTACATGTCGTCTTTGAGGACGGATGATTAGACTTCAGCAATGTACAAGTAAAACAAACATTTATTGAG
Source organism: Fragum whitleyi (assembly GCA_948146395.1). Taxonomy (NCBI): domain Eukaryota; kingdom Metazoa; phylum Mollusca; class Bivalvia; order Cardiida; family Cardiidae; genus Fragum; species Fragum whitleyi. The sequence goes on along the minus strand of OX411548.1, from coordinate 16,842,339 downwards.
AGATAGGCGAAATATGGGAGTATAGAGTCTGATTTCCTAACTTTTTTATGGGAAACCGACGAAATAATCAATGATTGTGGCCTTATTATGGGCAGACTTCAACCAAACTTTGTAGAAATATTCCTTGGTTGTGCCATTTTAGCTCCACTGCACAAAGTCCATCAGGACTATTGTCATATTCATCATTAGTGATTCCAGGAGTCTGTTAACCTTTTAGCTCACCTGAGCACTAAGTGCTCAATGTGATCTTTTGTGATCACTTGATGTCCATCAGGTGGCATTAGTATTTACGAGATCCCGGATACCCGGGTGCAAAATTTCTACTCGTCCAGACTCTAGTTGTAAGAGTAGTTTAAGCTACTAAGGTAAGTGTAGAATATCGTGCACTCAATCACCAGCCATGCGTTCAGAATGACACAAGGTTGAAAACTGTTTGCAAATTATACCCCGCTTTGCACGTGAATTAGCGTGCAAAGCTGGGTAAAATGTTAACAGTTGGCACCGTTTTGTCATCCTGAAAGCAGGGATGTAGTCTTGTGCAGATAAGAAAAATGTAATTCTATTATTTAACGACGTTTTTTGAGTTTTTTTCCCGGATGTCCTTGAACCGAGTATTTTTTATGATGCTTACTATTACAAATAACAATTCATTTAAAATGTTCTCGTAAGTTCCTGATTTATTTTTCAAAACCTGACAAATGTTTAAAAACAGTTTAATGACTTGGGGTTAACTTTAATGCTTTTAAAATGTCAGAAAGCTTAGATTGACAATACCCAAGTTATTAAACAAGATATTAAATCTAAACGATATTTTTTCAGTACATGACATTTTGATTCTATATAAAAAGCTTGAACAAGTTTATGAAACAAAAACGTCTATATGAAAAAGTTCGATTTGTCCGTAGATTATCTTAATCTTATAGTTTTATTAAGGTGCAGTTGTGCGTTATCACAGTCGGGAATCCTCGGAGATTCTACGGAATAGACCTCGGGAATAACATGGGCACAGCCATCAAAGCGCATCATTTCGCACGTGGGTTTGTATGACGTCACAAACATCAACGTTCCCGCTAAGGATGACGTTGCATAATACAGAAAACAACGTAATGATAGAAGTTGGCATATCATAATTTGATAACAAAACGCAGTGTTTTACTGCGTTTTGTCACCAAATTATAATATGCCCAAAAGATCTCCGCAGACGATCGGTAAGAATTGACAAGATGTGATTTTCTTCAAGCGTATAAATAAAATATAACCCAAAATCACTACACGTACGTCCGTGGTACTTTCCAGTTAACGGAAAGGTCCGAGCGATGTTCCGAATGGCGTTTTCACTCACCCTTGGGCGACATGTAAACCATTCGGGAAAAAGATTCATAATATGAAAATACGTCTTCTCAAGCCAAGGTTTCTTTATCATTTTTACCATTACGAAACAACGTTGCCCCTGAAATGCCAATTATGAAAAAAAAAAAAAAAAAAAAAAAACAGGGACCAATATCCCTTTTTAAATTTAATGCAAAAGTATGGCCTAACGGATAAACAATGGCCGAACAAAATAAGATCAGATTGCAGCCGTGTGCTATAGGGGCTGTCATACAACAGCGTATGAGAGTAACGTATGCCCTGCGTGTAACATACTGGTTATACGCACAACTTTTCATCGTATAACCACCACCGTCACCAAATTTTCATCGAATTTCCAGCGTTTCCTTACCGGGTGAGAATAACGTAATATAGGCATACACCGATCAGATTCAAAGGAACAATTAAAAAAGAATAAGAAGAAAACAACAAGAGGCATGTGACTTGAGTCTTAGACGCTCTATTGACTCCCTTTAAAAAGAAGTGGCATGATAGGACTACGAGAAAAAATTAAATGATTTTAAAGTATTAAAGAAATGACTTTCTCAACATAAAGTTAATCCATAGTCTAGGTAAGGTTATTGAAATCAAGTTCAAATAAGTCACCTTTTTGGTTAAATTTGATCAATGATCAATCCATTTGCAAAAGAAAAATTCCATTGACGTTAAAATCAGTTTGAAGATTACCCGAGGAATCTTTGGACTCTGTAGTGATATTTAAGTCTAATTTCCGTATAGCATTTTCACAATATACGTGAGTAACATGCTCTTCTTCTAAAGAAAGCTCATTTTTTTTTATAGAACACATGTAACCTTTTTACATAAGGTCGCTGAATTCAATGTAAACCACCGTTGACAATATTGGTATATACATGTATTTGCACAAGTCTGGGCGAGTGATTAAAGTTCAACTTTGTCTATTCTATGTATAGACAAAATTGACATTTGACCACTCGATTTAACCTCTGGATCAATACTATTAATGAGGATATTTGGTTTGAGATTTTTAGTCTTCCTTATCCCATGAAACTTGAAGGACCTGGCCCTATTTAGAAAAAACAAAGGCTTAATTATTCTGCGAATTTCTTAAGAGGACCCGGTGAAAACTGAAATCATCGCCGCAATGACGACACGTTCATTTTGTAGGGAGAAATGAAAAACTTTTGACTATTTTGTAATTACGAGATAAAATGTTCGGAAGGACGGACAGACACACGGACGAAAACACGCCGGTGCCACATCTCTTTTAACCTTCGGTCAGTAGAGGAAAATCAAAGCACTGAAAGCACAGATGGTGGACGTTTCTGTTGGCATACTAGAATGATTCTTCCATTTGTTGAGAAAAGAGAAATTTTACATGTAAAATTACGATAAAAGAAAAATGACCTGAACAAAGTTCGCATCTTGCTTCAGATATACATTTCTCGACATATATCGTCGATCGTCAACCAAAGTCCTGTAATAACAAGGTTTCGATAACTTTCGGCACTATGCCGGGTGTAGTTTAAAGAGTGATTGTCTGACCCATTGAGTATAAAAGGAAAGAAATGACAATTAGGTGATCTGGTTTATTATTCTTATTGTTGTATTGCTAATTGACTCTTCGTAATCTAATAATTAAAATTTTGATGCTATCTGCTTAAAAAATATAAAAGGATAATAATTGATTTTTCAGTATTTTCATTAAATCCCTTTGCATAAACCTTTATCGCCCGACCTGAATGCTTTACTTTACCTGCTCGGGCTATATCCGTATTCATGTGTATTCCGGTATTTCCATTAATTGGCCATTGTTTTATATACATTAGCAGTTTTAGGGGAGGTAACCATTCCAGTATTTCAATTCAACAAGTTTTCATGAGTGACCTCCCATAGACCATTGGGAAACAAGGGGCAAATTATCCACTCTACCTGAAAAGTAGTTCTACGCAAGCAAAACGTTCACCCGATCTCAGAATTGCATATGATTTCGCACTTAAAAGATGTCTTTGAGGTTTCAACAAGTTATGTTGAATCCTTGTTTTACTCGATTTTTAAAATGCATAGTTGTCAGACGGATACAACTCTTGAAAAGAGTAAATTGAATCTTAGTGGGCTCTACTGTTTTTAAAACCTATTAACATCTGACAGGATTGTTCTTACGTTGTATTTACACTGGTGAACGTAAACGTCCACCAAAAATCACACGAAAGAGGAAATCGAAAACCATTGCTCTGTCCGCAGAAGTGATAGGGTATTTCAAAAAAGAACAACGAAACGTAACCTTTAGTAAACGAACATGAAGGTGTAGTTCATATGTCTTGTTCTCTCTTCTGATGATCAGGTTGCTTGACTCTTCGCCTTCACCAGAAGTTGAGTCTGCTCCAAAAGTTTTCTCCAGAAGGAAAAGACTCGCCGATTTTTTCTATAAATCTTTAAAGGACGTTATAATTCAATATCATGTAATAATAATGTAAAAAATGTCATTTAAGAAACAATTTTCATTGGGGAATAAAACCAAGCTTTCAGCCAATCATAAGGCGCATATATTGATAGTACACTCTTACGAAAATTTTACTGTGTAGAGCTATCTCAGATATCATGGAGTCATTCTGTTTTAGTCTGTTATGAACAGAGATTATTATTACAATTTGGACATTAATCGGCTCGATTTATCTTAATATTAAGGAAAGGTGCAAATTAAAAACATGTAAGATACCACCAAGGACAAGGCCGTGGGTCAATGTCAAATCTGGAAATAAAGATTAAGCGCGCCCAATACCTGTTTTCCGTGGACAATTATTTTAGGATTTTTAAGAAAGGATCTTTGACGGATACTGTGATCGGATTATAATCCGATGTTCTAAGTGGGAAGAGACAGGTTTATCAGCAATTTATAAAACATAATGATAGTGTATCATCGTACGCTGTCCTGTATTCAGGATGACAAAACAGTCCAAACTGTTTGTGAATTATACCCTGCTTTGCACACAAGTGCACGTGTAAAGCGGGGTAAAATTCACGAACAGTTAGCGCCGTTTTGTCATCCTGTTCGCAGGACAGGATATATAGCGATTGTTCAGTCTAGGAAAATATCTCACGGTGTAGTAGGTTAGTAATTCTAAAGTTCTCAGTTTATACTCCATGCAAGTATATGCCAAAATACTGACGCAGAATGGTCGTGACTGCAATTAATAAATTAATTATGTTGTCTTGACAAATTAAAGTATGTTGTCCCGGCCAGAATGCATTAAAACACCAACAATTAGTATTTAGATCAACAACAGTTCTGATATTCTGATTATTTCATATAATTTCACATTGTTCCTTTTTTAAACCTATACCTAAACCTCAATTTACCTAGTAGACTTATTCGATTGTGGCATGTCTTTCGGCATGCGGACCTTCAGAGTGTAAGCAAGATACTCTGATGGCCCGGCTGTTGAGGTTCATGCTCGATCAAAAAATGAGGGTTCCAGACAAATTGTATGTGTGTGATTCCTGCTTGACATACCCGTGGTTTGCCAAGCTCAAATCACCCACTGTCATTCGCTGAATTTTACCGCAACATCAACAATAACATTACAACACAAATATACCAAGAAAATTTGTGAAAAAATTCAATACCCCCTCTCACCATTACTTATAATAATATCATTTCCTATTGTTGTACCAAGTATGTACCTTGGAGAAATAAAGTTTATGTTATGTCTTTTGTTTTAGATGAACTACTTAAACCTCCATAATAAGCATGTTTGACAGACCTCTATCTAAATAATTACACGCTTTTTTGGTTCCAACTTTACGCAATCGTTAGTTTTCGTATTATCTCGGGAGTCGATCATGATGGTTTATATGTTTATATTGCGCCACCGTAGGTAGAGGGTTCTTCTAGATATAATTATGAGGTCGACGAACTACAGAACATAAGATCCGTGGTTCGAGCCTCGATAAATCTTATTTTTATTTTTTATTTTTTAAATATATACATAATATATGGCTTACCCATTACATGTACTTTTTTCAATTTTTTTGCATTTCTTTTTTTCATTTTTAATTATAATTTCTTTTACATCTCATGTATCTCTAAGACAATAAAAATAAGATTGCTTTCAAATTCAGAATCCGCGTGTTCTCTCAAATATATCAAAAAAAGTTCTACAAGCTGCTTTTATAAACTTGTAGTCTGATTAACACGTCTCAATTTGCTCGTTCAAATTTCGACAAACGTAAATTGAAGACTATTTCTTTTACAAAAGTAAAAAGTAAAGGTTTCTTATAATTGTAAATATATCGTCAGAAAACACTAGAAAATCATGCGTGTTTTTGTGATATGTTAAAAGAAAAAAAAAAAAAAAAAAAAGAAAAAAAAGGTATAAAGAAACAAATGACTTTGTTCAGATTTGAACCGCCAAAGTATACCTCGAATGACCGGGACCTACACCTCTCGACCACTGAACCGTTAGTATCTGTAGGTAAAATTTTTATGATCATATGAAAAAATAGTCCCCCGGGTTGAGACGAAGCTTTCTATAACCACCGTTATTCCTCGATGGTAAATATATTCATTGGTTAATTTATTCGTTGCATAAAGGTCAATAATTTTAGGTTATACAGTCCGACCAACATTGCAAGTGACGTCATGATTTGTTTATCATTTTATTGCAGTGAGAAATATGTAAGGTTTAATGGATAGTAAAAACACCTCAAGTTAACAAGTGGGGAAATAGCTCAGGTAATTAGTGAGTTCGGAAATACGTCTCCGACCTTCGAAGGTAAAAAGGTGTTTAATATCGAGGTTCGAACCTCTTTCATGTTACGTATCTTTTGCAATTTTATGATTTTTAGTCCCCCACCGGTTACCGGTTGGGGGACTATAGGTTTGCTCGATTCCGTCTGTCCGTCCGTCTGTCCGTCCGTCCGTCTGTCCGTCACGCTTTTGTCCGGGCTATATCTTCTAAACCATATGTGCTAGCAACTTCAAACTTGGTACACTTATAGATCTCATTCAGGAGAAGTGTCATGTTCAAGAACCGTTACTCTGCCATGCTCACTTTTTGAGTTATTGCCCTTTGTTGTTTTTAGCCTTACATTCTTGTCCGGATCATATCTCCTAAACCATATGTGCTAGCAACTTCAAACTTGATACACTTATAGATCTCATTCAGGAGAAGTGTCATGTACAAGAACCGTTACTCTGCCACGCCCACTTTTTGAGTTATTGCCCTTTGTTGTTTTTACCCTTACATTCTTGTCCGGATCATATCTCCTAAACCATAAGTGCTAGCAACTTCAAACTTTGTACACTTATAGATCTCATTGAGGCCAAGTGTCATGTTCACGATCCATAACTCTGCCACACCCACTTTTTGAGTTATTGCCCTTTGTTGTTTTTAGCCTTACATTTTTGTCCGGATCATATCTCCTAAACCATTAGTGCTAGCAACTTCAAACTTTGTACACTTATAGATCTCATTGAGGAGAAGTGTCATGTTCAAGAACCGTTACTCTGCCACGCCCACTTTTTGAGTTATTGCCCTTTGTTGTTTTTACCCTTACATTCTTTTCCGGATCATATCTCCTAAACTATGTGTGCTAGCAACTTTAAACTTTGTACACTTATAGATCTCATTGAGGCGAAGTGTTATGTACAAGAACTGTTACTCTGCCATGTCCTCTTTTTGAGTTATTGCCCTTTGTTGTTTTTAGTCTTACATTCTTGTCCGGATCATATCTCCTAAACTATAAGTGCTAGCAACTATAAACATTTACAGTTATAGATCTAGTATGTAGGAGATATATTATAAGAGAGGATTTTTTTTATCCGGTGGGGGACTCCTGTATTGCATCGCAATACAACATGCACTTGTTTTTTATATTTTTATTTTTTATTTTTTATTTTTCTATTTAATAATGAAAAAAATCCTTTTTTTTTAAATTGACTCGTTTATTAATTAATTACATGTGTAAAAAAAAAACATTTTCATTTTATAATATTTATTTTTTTCTCTACTGATGTGTCAGTATTTCCATATTTTTCTAGTTTCAACTCATAGGCTACATATGTATTCATAAATATCCCAAAATGGAAAACGATGGAATTTTTTTCATAACCGTTTCGTGTAAAATTGCTAATGCTAATTAATAAAATGTGGGGTGCATTTTGAATCTTGAATTTATGAAAATGAAAAAAATCCATCCTCTTGCGCCGGTACGAACCCATAAAACGTGTTACTTCGACTAGGGTGCGTTACTGAATGCGCTAATTACGACAGTTATTTTACTGTGAGTTGGATAACAATCTATTTTCAACTTTGCCTTTAAAAAGTAAACAAAAAGTGACGTCACTTGCAATGTTGGGTGGTTGATTTGTACGTTCTCCAAAGCCTGTTTTTCTCTCTCTGCCTCGTGGTTACACTCCAGTGTTAATTTTTTGAATAGCTTAGATATAGAGTTTTCGAAGCCTGCCCTGAGTTCAGGATGTAAAAGCGTTTCGCGAGCGCTTTGAGATGATACTCCGCTTTGCACGAGCACATACGAGCAAAGCGAGGTATCATTTCGAAAGCGCTTCGCTAACGGTTTTATCCTGAATGCAGGACTGTTCTCTGTGTCTCTTACCTAGACTCCAGTGGCTACTTTGTCAATGAACTAGTTGTATAGAATTCAAAGTATGTTCTCCGCATGTCTCTTGCCTATACTCCTGTGTTAATTTTGCCAATGATTTGTATTTGTAGATACTTCTTGGTACAGTTAACAACATCGTGAAATTGCCAAGATGAATGAGTGTGTGGGGCGAGTTTTGAGTGAACTTAAAGGGATGTAATCCAAAATCGCAATTTTGTTCAGGATTAACAAAATTAACGATATTCATTACAACCCTTTAATTAAACATACGCAATTTTCTGTTTGTGTGTCTTCAAAGACCAATCAGTCGCTTAAAGATCCATACCAGCAAATAAAATCGTAGAATAATTTGATCGATTTGAATTAAATGTTGATCCTCTTGAACGATTTCGAAATTTTTAATAATGAATTTGGAGCGTTTTCGCTCGATTTGAGTGAGTGCTTGGAATGAATGAATGAATGGGGCGCTGAGGGTATGCTTTAGAATGATTTTGATCGGAATAAGTGTCATTTTCACGATGTTTTAACTGTTTCACTTGCCTATACTCAAGTGCTTATTTCGTCAAGGATTTAATTGTAGACTCTTAAAAGTCTTTTCTCTCTGTGTCTCTTGTCCTTACTTCATTGGAGATTTTGTCAATGATTTGATTGCAGATTCTTCAAAGGAAGTGCTCTCTGTGTTTCTTTTCGTAACTTCAGTTATTTTTTGTCAATGTTTAATATTATATTTTTCAAATTCTTTTCTCTTTGTGACACTTGCCTATACCTAAGCGTTCATTTCGTAAATGGTGTAATCGAGATTCTTCAAAGCCATTTTCTTTCTGAGTTTCTTTTCTTTGCTTCAAAGTTAATTTGTCAATGATTTATATGTAGATTTTTTCAAATTCTTTTCTCTTTGAATCATGTGCCCATACTCTACTCCCATACGTTCACTTCGTCAATGGGGTAGCTGTAAATTCTTCAAGGCTAATTCTCTCTGCGTCTCTTGTCTATCTTCCATACTGTCAAAGTCATCCTCAGCCATCACCTGAATTACATTTAATACACGTTAAATAGTTTATATACCGGTATATGACTCGTCTTGGGATAAAGACCCTTTCATGAAGTGAGAAAAGTTTCAATTAGGTTAGACTGCGCGGGATTCATAGGCTGACTAGGGTCATACTTTTCACTATAAGGGATTACTCTAAGTCTAGAATGATAATCCATATCTTCAAAAATAAATTTATATGAAAGGCAAACCATTATTGACCTCTGATTGATCAAATCTCTTTTTTTAGATTTGAGCAAGTGTGTGATATTTCCAACGATTTCACATGTGTGCGAGGTACAAACGTTAAGCAGCGTAGACAACGAAACAATGCAATAATAATATAAGCTGACTGCCAGAAGAAGGATTAAGATCTTATCTACCTATCTAGTACACATTAAAGACTCTGGTTTTACTTTACAAACAAGTGAATTTTTTGGAAATGTCACGCACTGGTCATTTAAAATTTCGGAGTATCTAGATGGTTTGTCACATATTACACACACTGTAAATAAATGCTATGGAAATACACACTCTTAATGCATTTATAAGCCATTCTATAGTTAATTTGGAACCAGAAGTTATTTTTGTAAATTGAAGCGTTTAAAATTTCCTATAATATCAAATTTCCCTTGAAATACGAAGATGTAAAATGATCAAGTTACTAGAATACGTTTCTACATTATCCGAACTTTCCATGTTTTCAATTTTGTTTCTACATTCTACCGACCAATATCAACAATACCCAAAGACATTTTTTTCTAAAATTACCGGTACTTCAAAATTAACTAATGTTATATGATCTGAATTGAATAATGAACCGAATAAAAGGCAGTTGTTTGGTTCAGCGAAATGAGTTAAAGAAAGCAGTACCTTAAACCATAGTAAATCTGTGAACTTCTCAGAACCAATTTCAAAACGAGCCAGCAGTCTACACTTTGTAGATTTCGGACCTGTCCATATCTGACCATCCCATTTACCGTCATCTTGTCGAACAAGATGGTACCAGCCGTTGGGCGCAAGTACCGCAACATCTTGGGCCTCTTTAATTGCGACAGTGAACGGAACATGTTCCTTTTCTGGAAGATGGTGTGCCAAAGGTTGTTCTATTTTATAAAACGAACTCCAGGCACTTTCTGTTTTCGGAAAAGCTGACCACTTTTCAGAAGGTACATCAGCTTTGATATTTTCTTCACGTAAAGTTTGAAAGTGATTTGTGGCAATGTTTCTACCGATAATTTTCACCGAGTATTGTCCCTTTCGAGGAAAATTCAAATCAACAAAACCTTGATCATCTTCTATCCAGTGCCGCGCATGTTCTGAAAAGTTAATTTCCTGTCTGTCGTGTAACTTGAGGTCAACAACTAACTGTGAGATTCCTGAAGCATCAACTACGAGTTGCAGTTGTCCAGACTCTGGTGCGTGAGTAACTCTTTTTTCTTGCTGAACTTCAACATGATTGAAGGAATATCGGGGTATCGTTGGTTTCTTCTCTGCTTCCACTTTTCGTATTAAGTAGGTACAAAAGTTTTGAAACGTCTTACTATTTCCTGCCTTTGCGTAAAGTTTCAGAACAAATATACCTATTACCTTTTCGTCTATGTCTATCACAAATATAATATCGTTATCCCCATCTTTAAGGACACTTACTTTAGTAATATCTGAGTTACCCATCACATGCCCATCGTCTCGTAACAGGTCATGTCTAAACTGTAGTCCTTTCGGATCTTTGAAAGCTACTTGCACCACCCCACTACTGATGACTAATTCCCCTGTTTTATGTGAGACTGGCATTAAACCTAACCTTAGAGTATCGAAGCCAGGACCCCATTCCTCACGGACGTTCATTGGATAAGGGACAGAGTTATAATCCCTGTCATTCAGCAGTTGATGTGTACACACCTTTTGCCATGGCTGTGTCTCAGAACTTCCATATAATTCGAAAATGTAGGTTCCTTTAAAGGGAAGTCTAATTACCGCATTAATTCTATGTTTGTCTAGTCTTGTCTCAAGAAAAACAAACATTCTGAGTTTTATTGATGAACCACTCTGAAGCATAATACTGTCTATTAAAGAACCCTCTTCATATTTCAGCAGTTTACATTGGAATTGTCTCACTGAATTATCCGGATAACTCAGCGAGACCATTGTTTCTTCTTTTTTGACAACTATAACTGACTTGTTCGGGCTAATAAGTTTCATTCGAAGTGAGAAAAATCCATGCGATAAAACTGCCAGCTCATTAAACTCTCCTCTCGACACTGGACGAGCAAGTAGTTGCCAATATTCTTCGTCCGGAAAATGTGTGAAAATAAACTGTTCTGGGTTCCAGAAAAACGATTCAGCATGACAAAATAGACTAGACTGTTCGCCATCATTGACGTATCCATTATGACTACCCTTTACAGACATTTTATCTGGTGTGCCCTTGTGAATGACAGGATCAACGAGCCACCATGTATTATTGACTAGGACACTGATCCAGACACCCTTCTCTAGGTTTCCGCCAGGGAGATATGTTGGTCCCCGCACGATTCCTTTCACTAACTTGGTTTTGATTCTGCTATACCTGAATGAAAAAATAAAAATAGATAAATAAATAAAATAGAAAAGTATTTTTAACAACGGACCCCATAAGTTCAGCGCGAAACAGTTTTTGATATCTAGGAAGATATGGCTGTTCCCTTAAATATTTTTCCCTCTTGGCAGCAGCGAATTGTCAATAAGTTTGTAGACGAAATTATATTATGATGCTCCTTTTGTTTTAAAATTAGCCCACACCTTCTTGGTTATGAAAAAAAATCAATTTCCAATTCAGTCTAAATGACATGCTACATTTTTCATATAAATTCATACTTGCTTTTATAGAAGATTACAGATGTGCAATTATCACGGACTTAATCTTTTTGTGCTCATAAATTGGACCATTTGGAATACCACTCGGCCAATCTCACGATCAACCTCGGATGTACATAGACGGACTATTTTTAAAAATTACGGGAAAACCTTGGAAAACTTGATGACGTCAGTAAAATAGCGTAAGCCCTCTAAACTTTGAGTGAAAACATTCGACGTCGCCATCGCTACTCGTTTAAGTCACTGGCGTATCCTTATATAAATATCTTTAGATTCTTAAATAACGGCTGAAAAACCTTAATTTTTGAGAATGAATCGTCATTCTCAAAATTTAAGATTTTTCAGCTGTTATTTACTGTAACAAATATAAATCTAAAGATAGTGCCGGTTGTTTCCGCGCTAGTTTTTCCTACATTGTTTCCGCCTAACAAAATGCACAATTTTGTTACATACCCATCCGCCTTACATACATCCGAAGTCATTCGGAACATCGCTCGGACATTTCCGTAAACTGGAAAGTACCTCGGACGTAAGTGTAGTAATTTTTGGTCATTTTTTCGGTAATTCGGCTTCTGGTTGTACTTTGGTTAATACGCTTGAAGAATAGTATATTCCTTTAATGTTTTCCGAACGTCTGTTGAGATCATTTTGGCATGTTATGATTTGAACGCAAAACGCAGTAAAACACTTCGTTTTGTTTTCAAATTATAAAATGCCCAATTCTAACCTTAGTTACCTAACGTTGATTTTATTTTTCGCAACGTCATTCTTAGTTATGTTTGTGACGTCATATAAACCCGCGTGCGATATGACGCGCTTTCATGGCTGCGCCCTTATTATTCCCGAGGTCTATTCCGTAGAATCGCCGAGGGTTCCCGAGTGATCCGAGGTCTGTTGCAGTTTACGGAAATGGCCGAGTGATGTTCCGAATGAAATTGGACACGAGAACACGGCAAATATTATTTAAAAACTCAAAATTCCAGACAAAATAATTTAAGAAGTCGATGCGCGAAACAGTTGTCATTACTCCATAAAAAACATATTGGGAGTTACAACTGTTTCGCACTGAGCCATCGATGCGTGTTATATTTAGAGTTTGTCAATACTTTTGATGAAAATCAGAGATCTTTGAAATATTCTATTATATATTTAACAACCAACATTGGTATTTGTCGTGAGTGGGCTTAATCAAAAATGATAAAAGATCCTAATACAAAATTCACGTTTCAACAATACATATTTGATGTCTTTAAAATGATTTTTGTTATCAAAATATTGAACCAAATAATGACGGGTTGTGTCCCCCTCAAAGAAAATTAAATTAAATAAATAAACAAACAAATCTTTTATTTTCATTATTATTTAGTCGAATAAAATGTCAAGAATGTTCATCGTATATAGGTCGCTTAACGCTGGCAACGTAAGTCCGGGGTATTCGCAAATACGGATTTTTAGATAGGTTGTAGGAAACTATGAACGCTATGTTAAGCGTCTAAAAATATATATCAAAAATATTTTTTCATTTTTTGTATTTTTTTAATGAAAATCGTTGTCCATGCACTTTAAACAGCGCACGTTTTGTCTGATTTAAAAATAAACATGCAGAAATAAGACATTAATGACTGACAGGTGCATCTCTAAATGCAATTAAAAGCGAGATGTTGGTTTAAATATGACTTTAATTTCACATTTAAAACAGGAAACATGCAGATAAAAATTCACAGAATTGAAAAACGAGATGATCTTCCTAAGTTATTAAAGGTCATGGGTAGCTTTATTACTTTTAATACGCCTTCGGAATTACCCAATTCCTTTTTTATTTGCAATGAAAATAGTGTCTTACTTCAAATGTATTAACATGTATTTTTGGTTATTTTAGACACCTACACTTTTCCTCGTTGGTTGTGAAACTCAAAAGTATTTTGTTTTTAGAAAGTAATAACTATTAAGGTATCGGACCCGTAATTGTTCCACACCCTTTGGGAAGTCATGGCCTTTAAGCAATTGCAAGCGGTAACGTAAGATGATGATATTGTTTATCTTAAAACGTAAGGTTCAACCAAACATGTACTTTCATAATTTCAGTGAAGGGATCAGGTTTAATTCCTATCATTTGCTTTTTAACTATACCCGATTTACCTATGGTAATGGACTCAACGCCTACGTTAGAGCTCAGTTTTGAAAATGCACCTATACACATTCAAATCGTCTAAGCATGGTGAATAGAAATGAGTAGGCCTACCCCAAACATACTTTTGATTCATAGATGATGGTATTTTTTTTTTTCAATTTTAATTTTAATATGAAAGCAATCTCATTCTCGAACTCTGACAAAACAAGACTCTAAAGCAGCCAAACACGTTATCTAAAACTATTCGAAAAATTGTTCAGAGTTTTCCGTAAAGTGAAACGTAACACAGACGTTTACATGTGTAGTAATTTTTTTTGTCAATTCTGGGGTTATTCAGATTCTGGTGGTACTTTGTTCAAAACGCCTGAAGAAAAATATTCCTTTGATGCTTTCCGATCGTCTATGGAGATTTGGGTATTAATAATTTCAAAACAAAAAAGAAGTAGGGCACTAAGTTTTTTTTTCAAATTATCATTGATCTTACGTTGATATTTATTTTCTCAACGTCATGTAAACTCACGCAGTAAGAATTGGCGCGCTTTCAATGCTGCGCCTTGATTATTCCCCGGAATCCGCCGTCATAGCGCAGTTGGTAGCGCGTCGGACTGTCAATCTAGAGGTCCCGGGTTCGATCCCCGGCGGCGGCACTCATTCTTTCCGACTTGTCTCTCACCAATGGGTTGATAATCGTAGACCTATGTGAGATAGTAGCTGGAGGCTAGGAAAGGATGTTGTGGTTGTACTGTTGAGAGAAATACTAGAAAACCATTGCTGGGAGCTCCAGCCGCCGCGATATAACTGAAAAAATGTTTAAAGCGGCGTACAAATCCATTCAATTAATCCCCGGGGAGCTGTTCTACCAACCATCTTACGACCATTTTTGCGCAAGTCAAATATTCAAATTCCTTCTACAGTAGTAACCAAATATGGAATTCTGCCATCCATCATCTCATTGGAATCGTCTTCTAAAGACGATTCCAATGAGATATTGCAAGGCAGAATCTAACAATGAATGAAAACACCAGGTATGATTCGGAATTTTGACTTACGATTAATTTGTGCGTACGAAGTTTATTAAAACGGGTCCCGGGTATATTCCGTAAAATTGGCAATAGTTCCCGATTATGGTAATACCTGCACATTGCTCTAAATTTTCTACACCAATCCTCGGCTGAATGTGAGTTATCTGCCCCTGTATCGAGAGTTTGCATCTGTCTAATGGCTATCCATGTTGAAATGGCTCGGATTTTAGATAGATCGTCGTCCAGGCCTGAACACAGATAGTTGACGACGTCTGCATTCTCGTTACTCGTCAAAATCTTCTCTGGAGCCTACAGTGATATGTGAGCCTGTGCGTGACATTTCCAACAATTTGAAATGTTGGTAAGGTTCAAGCATTGAGCGACACAGACATCCACATACCGTAAATTTAAAGTTACCTGATGGTCTACAGATACTTTGAGATCGTATGTAACTACAAAGCGTATAGTGAAGACTCCGGTCAGACGACTCCGGTCAGACTGTGCGCGTGCACAGGCTGGCCAGAGTCTTTCCTTTGTGCATATTTGAAATCGTTGGAAATCTCACACACGGGCTCATGTATGAAATAAAGATAGTTCATTGTACGTTTTGAATTCAATGTATGAAACTAAAAGCTTATCACTGTACATATATACGCTATTAGATGCAAATTATTCATAACTTTTTAGGCCGCATTAACGAAGTTAAGTTGCACAGCAACGAAAATAACAAAAACAAAAAGATGGTAAATGACGGAGGTCAACAGTCATTATAAACGAGGGTTTTGATTGGTTTATCGATTGTTTGAGCAGCAGAAGCGATCTGGGTTTTTTATGATCTGTATGAAAAACTATTATATCTTTATTTATCTTTTTTTACATATTTACTCGGTACAGTTAAGAACATCGTAAAATCTATACTCATTCCGATCTCATCAGCTCTTTATCGCTTACTCTGAGCTCTATTCATTCATTTCAAATACTCACTCAAACCATTCACAAAATAACGAAATTAGAAAAAATCATCAAGAACTACATTCAAAATAAAATTGGAAAAAGATTATTCACGATTTCCCTGACTTAATTGAATTTTGTAAGCGCCTGATTGTTTCGGGAAGATATAAGAAGCTAGTTATAGAAATTGTATCCATATCTTATGAAACGGTAGTAATAAATGTCACGATTTTTTTTTTGTCTTCTTGAACAAAATTAGCGTTATTGGATTACCTCCCTTTAATTTCATTCAAAACACACTCTTCTCGCTCATTCAATTTCAATCCAAATTCATTCCAATATCAATCAGTCTGTCAATTCCACAATATTCTTAACTGTATAGATATAACGAACTAATATTGGTAACTCACAGATATTTTGCTGCTAAGATTTGGATAACGTAAGCGCCGAACAAATTATACCCGAAGAATAAAAAGGTTATTTAGGATATCAAATTGCTCTCCTTACCATCGATCTAGAATTGATTTGTTTGTATTGTTCTTCCAAGGTCATTGTCTCAGACATGTTTAGTGTTGTTATTGAAGAATGAACAACAAAATAAAAACACATATAAATCGACATCCGGCATTACTAAAATAAAGACATTGGGCTGAGATATCACGCAAAACTCGATTTTCTAAAGGAATTATCAAATAAACAAATGTATCGTCGAAAGTCGACTTAAAACTCGTAGAGCTGAGCTAAAGACCCCGTGAAGAAAATAGTATTATCATTATTCAGCTGCCCTTATAAGACATAAACTGTGATTTAAGATCAAATTAGTACACCCTCTTTAATGAGGGACCAACTTATATCCGGCCCGCTTTTGGGTCGGGTGTAGACTGGTCTCAGTTTCGAATATCAGAATAGCCTTTTCTAGGCTATTCTGATAGTAGATATGTGGGCCAGTCTAGAGCTGGTAGCCCGCTTTCTGCGAGATACTCTGATATTGCGGGCAACAGTACCCGCCCAGGTTCAGAAATAAGTTGGCCCAATGATTTTGGGTTTGGGATTATCGGAAAATAACGATACGGTGATCATCGTCGATTTATGATGGATTGTTCTATATCGTTTATACAGACGAATGAAAAATGGGCTCGTGCGTGACATTTCCTACAATTTCAACTGTACACAAAGTATATATATTTAATTTCTCCGCCACAAGGGCAAGCTATTCTTTACAATAATAACAAAGAAGAAAAGAACAAATTTGAAGTTAAATCAGACATACAAGCATAATATCACACGCTCGCTATCTCACACAAGCAATCATACAAGCAATCATGTATCAGTTAATAACATCGCGTGATTTACAAGTCGAATGATTTTGGAATGACTTTGGAATGATTTTGAATGAGTGTGTGGAGCGGGTTTTGAATGAAGCCATATCAGAGAGTTTTTGGGTCATCGGAGTGAGCGTTTGGAATGAATTTATTGAGCGCCAAGTCGGCAATCGAGGCAAATGTCAAATTCCCGATGTTACTAACTGTATACATTTTCATACACACTATAACTAACATCAATCGACAAGCAAAATTACATACCCATACATACGCAAAAAACAGAAAACGCATATTTATTATACAAACAAAAATATACAGTTTGAACATACATAAGACAATCATTAACGCGTCAGAGGGCACTGAAGTCAAATTAGCCCTAATCACGCTGAATTTGGAATATTAATGCTTTTGCATGATGTTTTAGATCAAGATCAGCCTGCACACATGTGTCGTCTGAGTTTCATCTATAACACCACTATTTCCTTTTAAAGCTATATTCATAGATTTTACTTGACAAGAATGTGCATTCAGTACTTTAAGCACTTTAGATGGTCCTAAATAGATTTTAAGTTAAAATTTTATGAGTCTATTCAGCATGAAAAGGGTAAAGAATGGCCGAGTTGCCTTTTTAAACGAAAATAAAAGAAACTCGGAACAGTCTGTGCATCCGCATATGCTGGTCAGAGTCTTACTCACTATGAATAAGATAATTTCCGACAAATTGTGACAAACTTACTTGTTTCTTATAATTGAGACTGTGCCTGACATTTCCAACAATTTCTCATGTGCGCAGCCGCACAGAGTCTTCACTGCGTACTTTATAAATAGCTACGAACCTATTCTCACTGTTTAAAAATTCGAGGATATTTTAATTTACTGTGTAGTAGTCTAGACAGCTCAATTTCTGTCTATATCACCCACATGTGAAATTGTTAGAAATGTCACGCGCGTGCTCAATTTTGATGTAGGCCTACCGTGTGGCTATCTAGGCTGCTTATTGTCTGGCCATTACGTGCACGTGAAATTGTTGGAAATGCCACGTACAGGAACTTAATTGTATTGGATAAAAATACAATACACCAACCAAACCAAAACGACAACACTACCACCCCCCCCCATCCCCACACAAACACACCAAGACTTACATTAATAATCCTCTCATCAATCTCTGTAAACGATTTCGTCTGTGATGCGAACACATCTTCCTTGGTGATTTTAGGTGGGTGGGGTAGTATATTGCCTTCCTCGTCAGCCGGGGTCGGGATCTCCATCTGTCGATATGTCCTCTGGGCGTCACTCACAACTGACGGGGTCGGAAACTTCTCAAAGAAACCATAATTCCGGATACTGTTCCGAACTTCGAAGAAATACTCTTGATAAAGTCTGTCTGAAATTTCCTTCACGGAATAAATAGAGGATGAACCAAACGAGCAGACCCGCTCTCTTGGTATATCCATCCCTTCAAACGGGTCAAGATCAATGCCATCGTCCTCTACTTGACCCGGGACTGGTACGGGTGAGTGGATGTTGCGCGAGTCTGCGGGGACTGACAACAAACTAGATGATTTCCCCTTGTTTGTCGCCTTAGAATTTAGAGGCACTTCGATATCCTGTTTCTCTTTAACGGCATTTGTAAAAGCGTTTGCCTCGGCTTTCATTGGCATTTCGTTTTCAACATCGCCAGAGAGAATTGGTGGAATGGGTGCTGCAGGACGTTCTTCTGCCATTACTTCGTCGCTAAAATTAATGCTTGGTGTATTCGTCAACTTTAAGCAATTCAAGTCCGAATCAATTGACACAGAATGTGGCGAGAAGTTAGCAGAATTAATACGCGTAGACCGTTGCGTCACTGATGACGTAAACACAGGGCCAGAAGGTGATTTGATTGGTCCCTGTCCGGAGTATTTTGTATTAGCTATATGAAGATCATTAGCTTTGCTAGGTTTGAGTCTTTGTTGAACATCATTCCATTCCAGTTCTTCAAAACTTTCGTCATCAATAGTACTTAAAGTTGGAACTCCTTTTGAACCTTTTCTAGCATCTGCGTTTCCTTTACCAGGTTTAAATTGGTCTTTCTGTAAGAAAGAAACTGAGGAATTATTTTTAAAATACACTTCTCACACAGTGACTTTTTTCGTTACCCAAATTCTGTCATAAAGTTTAAAATGTGAGACAAGGTATCCCATTCTTTCTCAAGACAAACAGTAATTTAATTTGTCTTTTATTTTGTCTCTCTCTGCTGGATAAAACTTGTCATTCTTTCATTATATTCCTCGAATCTTTTTTAACATTGGTGATTAAATGAGGGAAAATCGGACAAGTAACAAGGAATATGCAAAGGTCCTTATTCGCGGACATGTAGGCTACATTTTGATTTATAAAAAACCCAAACAGTTACTGTGAAATTGAACAGGATTAAGTTAAATCTCGCTTCTGAATGGCGTGATCTGATACTTTTTTCAGATTACGAAATTTCAAATGAGGTCAGTCAATGACAATCACTTCATATACATATAAGCCACATGTGGTTTCAAAATTAATTGAAGTTTGAATTGATTGTAAAAAATGAGATAGATTCTGACAATTTAAATAATCGCTGTATATAACTCTCAATTTTCTTTAAAATCCCACGTAATCTATTGTTTTATACACAATGTAGCCATTTTTATGGATAGACTAGAACTACAGTTAAAAACATCGTGAAATTGACAAGCTGAATGATGTTGGAGTGATTTAGGAATGAAATTGAATGAGCGAGAGGAGTTACTTTAGAATGAAATTCAAGAGAGGTAATAAAATTAAGAGATAATCGTTAACTTGTTCAAAAGATGAACAAAAATAAGCCCGCTAGGCAATCATTTTTTGACAATTTAAGTAAAAGGTCAACCAAGGAACATCCATGCTAACTTTAATTGAAGTCGGACCAATGGTTTGGGAGGAGAAGATATTGAAAGATTTTCAAGTGAAAAACGCCCCGCCTTGCCATGCCCATATTTATGGGTCAATCAAAATTTCTTTTTCAATTTAAGGAGAGATTCATGCAAGGGACATCCATGCAAAGTTTCATTGAAATAGGTCCAATGATTTGGGAGGAGAAGATTTTTAAAGATTTTATACGAAAAAAAAAGCCCCGCAAATTCACGCCCATATTAAGGGGTCAATCAAAATTTCCTAAACAATCAAAGAAAAGGTTAACCAATAAACATCCATGCAACGTTTTTATTGAAATCGGCCTTACTGTTTTGGAGGTGAAGATTTTTTTTAAAGATGGCCCCGCCCTTCATGTCAGTCCATTATTTGGGAGGGGGAGCAATCAATTTTTTTAACAATTTTGATACAGAGTAACAGAAGGAAAATCCATGCAAAGTTTCATTGAGATCGGCTCAATGGTTTGGGAGGAGAAGATTTTTAAAGAATTTCAAGTGAAAAAAATGCCACGCCCTGCCACATCCATATTTTGGGGCCAATCAAAATTTCTTGAACAATTTAAGAAGGTCCATAACAATAGCTCGACGGCCTTAGGCCAGTGGAGCTGAAAATAATAAATTAACCCTTTGCTGTTTAATCCCTGATTTTTACGTGCCTGTTATTTTATGATTGAGAAAACATTGAGAAAAAAGAAGAAATAGCTTCTGACAAGCAATTTCTTCTTTTTTTCACACCATTTTCTACCCTACAGAATGGTTATTTTTCCAAATTCAATACACTTTAAGTTTTCGTCTGCAAAACCTTTGAATTTGAACAGGTCCAAAATTTTGTAAAACAGGAAAGTGTTAATAGGGAGAACTTATACGTCTTCTTTTAAGATACAGACTTTTTTTAGAAAGGTAGGCCAGTTTTTTTAGTATCCTTTCTATAAAGTTTGATGTATCATCATTCATTTCGCCTTTATTAGGAAACTTATCTTAAATCCATTCATATATTCGTCTTGAGAGTCTGATTTCAAATTAAACATTATTTAAGACGACATTTATGGTGAAAATTAGTTTCTCCTACGTTTCTCTATAATTATATCCTGCCTGAAAGCCATTGTTTAATTGCTGTAAGTACAACATAGTTTAATCTGTATTTACGCTATATTTGTCGCGCCAAACTGATTTGTGAGTGCTAAAAGCGTAACAAAAGTCAGTTACCTTCTACGTGAGTTTGTAGGTTTTTCTTGATTTCGGTATAACACTGTTATATGATGATACCGAAATAAAAAAAGTAAATCAAGAATAGAAACTGGTGGGTGTAGACGGACACATGGTCTTGGACGCACGAGTACTGAAACGGTTTGGACTTTCGTATCAAATATTCAAACATGAAATATGCGCAACATGTGATGCTTGAATAATTACCTCTACAGATACATTCCATTACTCCTTGGGAATAATCAAGTTGTAAGTTCCGTAGAAAGTACGAGTAACTGACTCAAACTTTGGAGAGGGGCGGTGGAATAAAATAAGCATGGGTATAAACTAAGACAAGGATCACGAGAGCGAAAATTTGCTAATAGTTGACTAAAATTTCGTATCTACAGCTTGAATATAGCTGAAGATGCGAAATTTCAGTCACCCAATGACTATTATATGGTAACAGTGAGAGAGAAAATACGAATGTCCGACATAAAGGGAAAGAGGGGAGTGTGAGAACTTTAGAAGACAATCTTATAAAAGCACTCCCTACCTTTTTCGAAGAAGTCGGCTTGGTAGTGTCTGAATTCCTACTCTTTATTTCCTCATCACCAGGGCACTTCTCGTATAAACGCCCACCCTCTATCTCCGATCCGGAATGATCCGATTTCGACATGGGTACTCCCATTACAATCTCCTCTCCTGCGGCATCAAACGCGTAGCTTTAATTAACTATCTTTTAGTACCCCAATACTTTCTTATATCGAGATTCTTTCATCACTTAATTGCGTCTTCATTACTCATGCATTACGACGTCTATTGAACCCTTACAATCCAACGGTCAGAGAGAAGGCTGTAGAAGATGGAATAACTCATGTTTTAAGAAGGACCTTTAATAAACGTGTATGATAATGCTTATTTGATTTATTTAGTTAATTAATCTATAAGAGTTAACTCATTTGATTAGGCTTCTAGAAAGATACAAGCGATAAATTTCGAAACTAGGTGTGAATGATATAATTTACAAGAGCTACGCGAATATCTAAATATAGGTCTAACAGAAAAGAGGCTACGCGTATTTTTTGCAACCCGTAATAGTTTCGCAACATGTCGGAAGTAATGAACTTTAACAGTTAATCGAGGTTTCCCAATGTTTTCATTAGGAAACCTTGGTCAACATTGTGAAAGTTCATGAGGTCCTAAATGTTGCGAACTATTACGGGCCCAGTACCTTAAACGCCAAAACAACTGACCATCGAATATATCCAATTGGTGAAGAGTCGGGAATGTCCAACCTATTTCAAGACTGGCGCCTTGTTATCTAAGAATCCATGGAGAGGTTTAATTGTAACGCTCGATTAATTTCCCGATTGTTCTTCGATCAATTGATGCTAGCAGGACAAAACGAGTACAGCTCATAATCTGTAACTAGGATCGCTCTTTACAACGCTTTTCACTGTAAAATTTCATTTGAGTCTGTGCATGACATTTCCAACAATTTTATGCGTACGTGATAGAAAGACGTTGAGTAGCCTGGCCAATCACACAATGCATTAAAATAAATTTTGAGTTGTGAATAACGTTTTTTGTTCCGTATCCATGTATTGATCGCATAGTTAAGACCCTGATCTGACTGTGCGGCCGCACAGTCTGATCCGAGTCTCAACGTTGTGCACATGTGAACTAGTTGGAAATGTCACGCACATGCTCATTTTTGCTTCCTCGGAGGTTCTACCTAATTGCTACTCTACTTGCAGGTCTACATATACCTCTTTACTATGTTCAATTACCAATTGAACTGGATTGAATTGATTGAATGAGGTTTTGACGCCGCTTTCAATATTTTTTCAGTTATATCTTGGCGGCTGGGGCACCTAACAATGGATTCCTGGTATTTCTCTCACCAGTACAATCATCACATCCTTTCCTAGCTTTCAGCTACTATCCTACATAGGTCTACGATTATCAACCCATTGGTGAGAGACAAATAGTCGGAAAGAATGAGTGCCACCGCCGGGGGTCGAACCCGAGACCTCTAGATTGATGGTCCGGCGTGCTTCAAACTGCGCTATGACGGCGGTCCAATTGAGCTGGACATTCAATAACTGATGATAGTTTTCCATTCAATCATTTTCCCAAAACCTTTGTGAAGTGGCAATATTGTCATTCTTTTCGATGAAAGCAGCCCTGCGTTCAGGGCGACAAAACGGTACAAACTGTTTGAATATCATAACCCGCATTGCACGTACACTTAGGTGCAAAGCGGGGTTAATTTGCAAACAGTTTGCATCGTTTTGTAATCCAGAACGCGGGGCTGGTGACCACAACTGCTAAAATGACAGGGTAAGAATAACATATTTAAAGGCGAATAATATCTCTTTACTTTATTATTTCATTGTCATTATAGGCTAGTGCATCGAGAACGAATTTAATATTTTTGGGTCATGAAAAAAGTTCGTAATGGCCACCTTAGGCGCAAAATATTGGGTCAAGTCACGTGTCACTCTTATTTCCTGGAAACAATGACCCACATTCTGCTATGGTACTTAAAATTATACGACGGTAAAGTACACTGAACCAAAAACTTGGAATACCAACAGCTTCTTATCACGACAGACTAAAGTACAGTACAAGCAACATTGAAATAAAAAAAAAACGAATGATTTCAAAACGAAAAGTTGTGGATGGATATAAAATCTTATATGATCAACGGCAGCGGTGATTTACTTCAATAAAACTACAGAGAATATACATGTATTTTGTTGGCACATGTTATACGGTTTCGATAAACCTTGTTCGAAGGGGCCAACGTAGATCTTCAAATATATGAAGACACGTTTTCTAAATTTGAGACTTATTTGAAATAAATAAAACGACTATTGATGGCGATCTTGGTCCAAGATTTCAGAACTGTAAGAATAATCGCAGGAACATTATGAGACAATGTAAAATTGTAAAGTGAACCAACTTTGGTCTTTATTCACCGCAAAAGCTGAACTGGGTGATTTCTTGTCATAGGTACTAGATTTTCATCGCCATTGCACCACACGTTTCACTCGTGTTCACGAAGATAACCTTGCGTTTCTGAGTGTAATTAAAAAGCGGTCTTTAACAATTTCAAACGATTCGCACCATTTGATTAAAGACATCGCATTAATAATGTAGGCATTGGATTTATCAAGTATTCACAGGAATTTCAATCTATCTCGTCTTACAAAATAGCAATATAGATGGAGCTCTGTAAAATGGGAACTAAATATAGTATAAACTTTTAAGATTCTCTCTGCGTAGACTGACTAGGCTCCAAACTTTTTGCACTTTGCTAAATTTCTGAATAAAAAACTGCGATCCGTCCTTCCTATGTATGATTTCTTTGAACTCAACCTTTCCTTTAACCATTTTTAAATCTAATATTTCAGGACTCGTGTTTGACCCTTAAACCAGGGTTTTGACCCCCGAGGAATCTGAAAATGTCCTTATTTGACCCCTAACAATTTCTCCCAAGGGGGTCATTTTGACCCCCTTGAGAGGAATTACTAAGGGTCAAAACATGGTTTTTCACAAATTACTTTCTTAAGTTCTACATATTAATTACTTGTTTCATATCATTACAAGAAACAGTTAAAGTGACTCTTAAATATGATAAATTTCATTAATGATATGCTTTTTCTGTTGTTTTGATCCTTTTAAATTTAGATTTGACCCTCAGAATTTCTTAGGTGAGGAGTCAGTGACTCCCTAATATCAAACACTCACACGAGCCCTGACATTTACTCTACGGAGTTCATGATAACGCAGCTTAAGCGAGATTTTTTTGCCTAAACATGAGAAGTCGTCTCTTTGTTTTCGATCATCAGGAACGTCTTCTATAGATCCACAAATTTAAGTGAGTGATCAAAGGTCAATTTTGTCTACACCTGTGTAAATCACTCAATCTTAATTGCGGGTCGATACACATTGTTGTTTCGAAATAAAATTTTATTCGGTATGCCAGTAATTCACGGAAGAAACGTAGGAGTATTCCTAATCATTTTGTTTCAAAGACGATAGAACGATCGTTGCCATCGTAATATTAAGCTCTTGAAATGGGATCGAATCGAGATAAACGTTTTAAGCCTGTATTTGAGTTAAGTTACTGCGGCTTGTAAACGTTAGCAGGAGACAATCGGATTTACCTGGTCTAGGTAGGCTGCTTGTGACGTCTGTATTACAAAGCAACCCCATCGGACAACGTCATTGACGTAATTAATATTGATTACCAAATTTTTGACAAAGGCATCAATTAGAATTTTTGGACGATCCGTGAGTCAATTTATTGTGAGAAATCGCCCATAGATCAGATAAACCTTTTATATCGTTGTAGTCCCATCAACGTCACTGCACATTCTTACCAGCTTGATCATGGAGAACACGTGTGAAATGTCTTTTTGCGAGGTTTCCTCAGACGTCTTTAGACGCCTGGTGCTGTTCAGTAACGAGCCGTTGCCAGTCCAAAAAAATTTAAAAAATATTGGTTCGATAATTGATGTTTTGGTCTCTAGTCAATATGGTCTACCCCATCATTGTATCGAAATAGAGGATGTTAATCAATGAAGCTGGATTACTCCTTTTCAAATATTGACTCAAAACAGCTCTAGCATAAGTCATACATCAATTAACAAAAGCCACATTCCAATACGAAGAAAGTTTTATTTAGCATAGAATGTGGCTTTTGTTAATTTGTGATATTTCAATATGACTGAGGCGATTTAATTGACGTTAGTATCTTTATTTTCGTCGGGTCGAAAACGACACATTTACGTACTCTTAGTAAACGTCTTTTTTATTTTGAAGAGATGTCGAAATATTTGGTTAGACAGTATTTTCCAATTACATGAGAAAATTATCTTTCAAAATTGAAATATAGGTTTAAGTTAGGGCGAAATGTTTTTTTTCTCGAAAAAGTGTATTCATATTCATAAATTGTCATTCTTGCTTACTTGGTCACTGTATAAACAGGATTCCTAGTTTACCTACATCATTTTGAGGATTCCTTGCACAACTAGGCACAATAACTTTGCACTGGCTACTTGAATAATGCTTGATGGGTCATGTTCTCCAAAAAGGTGCTATATTCTGCGTTTTTATTCAACTGGCAGGGCGCGGCTTAGCCGTGACGTAATAATGCTAGTTAAATTTTCAAAAGTTTGGGTTCTTTTCAAAATACAGTGAACGAGCGTAAAGAACTGTATCTTAAAACAAAGGATAAACGTGCTAAGCTAAAGTAAACACATTTCATCGTTTTGTTTCCAAATCCTCATAACTTCAGCTTGTCCAAGCTGAGGTTGTCCAAGCCGAGTTTAGGAGGGTTTGTTACATAACCTTCTATTCAAAGAATATCGACTATCCATTATAAAAATGAGCTGTCTGCAACTTAAGCATAGCTGAAAATTACTGACGAAGGCCGATGTCGAACCCACGCGGACAAATGATATTTTAAATTTTAGTTTACAAGTCCAATGCGCTAACCACTGAGCCAAAGAAGATCGTCCCTGACGCAGGTGTCAGACATTGTATCTAAACCAAAGAAGCTATGCAGGACAGCGGCGAGAGTGGTCTCCCATAATACATTCCCCCTAAAGAGTCATCATATATTGATGACGATAAGCCTATAAAGGGAGTAATGTGCTTCATGTACTAACAAAGACGGACAATGCCGACATTTATGGCCCAATGGCCTAATCGTAGAAGAGCCCCCATATTATAAACAAATTGCCCGCAACCTAAGCATAGTTGAAAATAAAAGACGCGAGTCGGCGTCGAACCCACGCGGACAAGTAATATTTAAATTTTTGGTTTACAATTCCAATGCGCTAACCACAGAGCCAAAGAAGATGTTCCCTGACGCAGGTGTCAGACGTTGTATTTAAACCGAGGAAGCTATCCAGGACAGCGGTGAGAGTGGTCTCCCATAACACATTCCCCCTTAAGAGTCATCATATCTTGATGACGATAAGCTAATGATGCACTAATGTGCTCCATGTGCTAACAAAGACGGTACAATACCGACATTAATGGCTCAAAGGCTTAACCTTAGACGAGCCCCCATGTTATAAACAAACTGCCCTTAACCTAAGCATAGCTGAAAAAACCGACGTGAGCCGGTGGCGAACCAACGCGGACAAGTAATATTTAAATTTTTTGTTTACAAGTCCAATGCGCTAACCACTGAGCCAAAGAAGATCTTCCCTGGGTAGGTGTCAGACGTTGTATTTAAACCAAAGAAGCTATGCAGGACAGCGGTGAGAGCGGTCTCCCATAACACTATCTATTAAACTGAGTAATTATAAATGAAAGCTGATTTACCTTAACCTAAAATCCGACGAACCGATACTTAGGCTCCGCTCTGCCAGGGTAATAATCATTGGTTATACAAAGCAGTGTGTTCTTCAAACGCCGATTGTATTCACATAACGCATTGATTTAAGATCCAACAAACTGTAACTATGACGTTTTAGTAATGACCAATCCTTCGCACAATAAACTCTTAAATACATAAGGGTATCTTCTAGTTCAGAACAATAATATTAATTATCTTAATTACACATCTTTTTGATGAGTGGTTCGACCTATTTATCGATTATGGGTTTTCGCGTCTTCGATTGATCGATCGATCGATCATATTTAATGACCAAACTCCAGTGTTATGAGACTGTTCTGTGTCCAGTAACTGATTTAGTTCGGTGAGAATGCTCTAGACTCCAGTGTAAGGGATCCCCGGTTCGATCCTTCGCTTCTCTGGTCTTTCGGATGAGCCCTATCTCCGAATGATATCAGTTGTTTTGTAGGACGTAATACCGCATGCAATTAGCTTGCATAAAATTATCATGATCAGATGGAAAAAACAACTTTTCGGGCAAAGGTCAATTTTTAGCTCGGCTGATTTCGAAGAAAATCAGAGGTATTGCTATAGCCTTCGTGTCATCGTTGTTGTTGTTGTCGATATCGTCGTCGTGCGAAAACGTTGACATTTTGTGATATCTCTAGTTCTACTGAAAGCATTTACTTGAAACTTGGCACAACCAAACAACCGTCCTGAATTAACGGCACTACTCTGCACGTGCAATGCAGGTTTAAATTTGCGAAACATTTCGCTAATGTTTTCATCCTGAACGCAGGGCTGGTATATGTATTATTTTTATTCAAGTTTAATACTTCAGGCATCTTATTTTAGCCTGTGCGTGACATCTACAACAATTTGACATGAGCGCTGGGTTAAAAACATTGAGCTGCATAGACGACAAAATCACGTAATTAAATCATTGTCTCAATGCCTAAAGATATGCTGAGGCCTTATTTATCTAGAAATCGAAAAGTGAAGATCCTGGACAGACTGTGCGGATGCACAGGCTGGCCAGTGTCGTTGCTTGGCGCACATTTGAAATTATTGGAAATGTCACGCACAGGCTCATTTCTGACCGCGGAGAGCATTGTTGCCCGATGAATCAGACAGTAGGCTACCAGCTTTAGACTTGTTCCAATATCGACTTTGAAAAGGCCTGGAAGGGGCTACTTTAACCAACCTAGCGAATAGACAGACGCGAACCAACACTCATACCATTTTATCTAAAATATCTATGTTGAATTTGTAATGACTGGTACGGCCCTGGATGCATGCTGTATCAAGGATGATACACGTGGATTTACTAGAACACCGTTGGCCAAAAAGCGCTTATCAAATCAATAAATACGATTTCGATATCATTTTGAAAAAAAAAACCTTTCTGGTTTCGTTGGAAATAATTCATTATCTTTTACTTAGAGTGCAGTCAGGTAATAAGCTCAATTGCCAACAGTAAACAGGCGATTCATTAATATTTTGGAAAGTTTCAAACGATGCTAGATACATTTGGTATGGACTATAGCGAAGCACAACTAACACAACACAAAAGTAATAAAAATGAGTAAATGTTGATGTGGTACATATATTTGCCTAGCATCATCTAAAAACCATTTTCATACAATTTACCTGTGTCCATATAAAGGAGCGTCCACCGGACTTGAACATTGAGCACAAACTAGGGTAGATATTCTCTAGGACTTACTCAAAACTGAAATATTAATATTTAAAGAAAAAAAGTGGAATAATAATGATAGAACCTAAACTATATGGTAAATATCTTAAGTGTTTGGGACACGAGGTAGTTGTCTGCCACCACTTGGCATGTTATAAAAAGTACGCATAGTTTGGACGAGGTATATTTTGGCTTGAACAATTTGTTTTGATTGTTTATGTATGAGAAAAGACAGGAAACCACCGGTGGGTACCCTGGCCACTGTAACAATATTGAAAGTGGTGTTAGTTTTCACAGGAAACAAAGAACTAAGGAATTTATCTGTCAATTTTTATCAAGATATTCCCATTTATTATGGAAGGCGTATCTTTTCAGCAAATGTTGAGAGAGGTACGATATCCATATGTGTTAAATCAGTCAGAATTACTTTGTTTGAATGCAGAAATTGTTCTTCATCATTACTTCATTTGTTCTTTGTTGAAATTGTTGATACACGTTGGTTAATTATTAAAAATATTTTTATTGGTCATATTGGCAAGCAGTTTTTTTTCTCTTCGGGCAAGTAAAATTTCAAAGTAACTTGTGAGCCTGAATGCCGCAAGGCAACCCCTGGATATATATATTTCAAAGTAACTTGTGAGCCTGAATGCCGAAAGGCAACCCCTGGATATACATATATATCCAGGGGTTGCCTTGCGGCATTCAGGCTCACATTCAGGCTCACAAGTTTCTAAGAAATTTTACTTGCCCGAAGAGAGCATATATATATTCCGTCGAATCACCGATGGTTCTCGATTGCTATTACTTTAGAATAAATGATCCTAATATAAGTCCAAATAAGTAAGTCAAACCAGCGGGAAAGTCTGGTCAATAAAAAATGAGATCTAGTTCTGTCGGAAATAGAGATCATATTAAAGGTTACGGGAATTAAAGAGAAAAAATGTGAAAATATCTAATTACATTCATTGCGTGATGCCATTTCAAGCGACATAATTGTTAACCTATTTCCTATTTCATTTCCTAAAGAATAATATGAACAAAAACAAAAGAACCCTACCTTAAAATTAAAAAAAAAATGAATGTATAAATAAAACGGCGTTCTCCCCTTGCAGGGCTGAGATTTGAAGATCTTCAACACAAAACTTTATCACCTGAGAATTTCATCACGAATGTTTAATGTTTCAGATAAAAATAAAATAAAACACAAACTGACCAGAGTCTTCGCTTTGATCTTTTGTAAATAGAAGAGGTCTCAAAGTGTATATTGACATAGAACAGCCATCGGGTATTTTATGATACTGTGTAACATTCTAGCCGCTAAATATTGGTATAGATGAAAATGTCACACTCAGGCTCATTTATTTTATCTTATAACTATACACATATCTGTGCAATTACATCCTGTATTGATATTTTTTATGATATCACATAGTTATTTTTAGAACGATGATGTAATGCTGTTATTTTTGGAAACTTGTATTTCAGTTAGAAACATCGACAAAACAAAACAAATAGTGGTTATAAAATAAAAATAATACGTACTAAGTGTATTGTATGAAAAAATATCTGACTCGGTTGTGAGAATTGATAATTGTCTCGGCACAGCCTCGACAATTTTCAATTCTCCAAACCTCGTTAGATATTTTTTTTTCATATAAATCACTCAGTACGTTTTATAGATACAAGATACAAGATAGTTTATTGACTTAAACTTGACAGTTTCTCGTCAAATGATATACAAGATACAAAGACATTAATGATCATGAACATGCACATGTAAACAAACAATCAGCATTTTAGGTCTATTTACAATGTGTACCGTATTTGCCGCTAGTTTCCGGATGCTGCCAGTGCGACGGCGGGTAGCTGCAATAATGTACCCCTCTCTCTGATATGCTGACGGTCGACCAGACCATCAAACGAGGGTTATGTTATCACAGCTATACGGTGGGAGCGTCGGATTGCAGCGCGATTTATATCTAAGGTGATAATTCGTATTCTGATGCATATAAATTCTTAAGCAAACAAATTGTCAATTAACGTTCATTTTATCCAATTATTACAAAATAATAAAATAGAAAGCATGTAATGTTAGGCTAAGATCAGACTGCATATCAATGCAGGCTGATCTAACTTTTCTGTCAACAAAAACGTAGTTTAAATTAGGAAAATACATTCTGTAAAGAGGGAAGGGTTAGGCAAAATTTTTCCTTTTACTGGTAGATTATTTCGAAAAATAGCGATAGTGGACAAAAATGATAACGTTGATGTTAAAATCAAGATAAAAAAACGGACGCAAGATTTGTAAAAGTACTATAGTGCGGTTTTATTGACTTGATTCTGACCCCTGCTTTTTAGATTAATAAAAATCTGATTATTCCTACTCGGCTTTGCACGTGCTTTCATGTGAATGAATAACAAACGATATTGAATGTATTATACATTTTGTTAATTGATAAAATATGTCGGTAATTGTTATTTAAGTAATTTTTCCACAGAGGTCAAAGTCGGGTCAAATTAACCAGGCTATAGTACTCTATGAAATAATCGGAAACATCGCGACAAATATTGTTCACTCAGATTGAATGTCAATACACCAAGCAAATGTCTCATATCAAATTTCGATTAATTTTTTTGTTTTTATTCGGTGAATAAAAAAAGAAAAAATAAATAGATTATCATTTGCTAAACTCACGGCGTTCGCTTTCGTTTATTTCACCCTATCTGACGATATTTAGGCCATGATAAAAAGTTACGTCATCTTGAACATTGTAGAGCAATCACATGCAAATAACATGCTTTAAGAAAATGTCATAAAATGTTAACATTTTGTCTCATTATTGCATTTAATAAAAAGATTAATCGTTTGTTTTTCGAGTAAGATTGATTGATGATCCATTGATGGAACAAGGTAAGCTATATTTTCAGTCGTGACTTCGCAACTTCTGAAAATATAGCTTTTTTTCTGTTCACTCATCGAACTATCATTCGATCTTACACCCAAACAAACAATTATCCCCTATCTATTTCTTTTCAACGTTAGGAAAACAACTGCGTTAGTTGTTGATGATATCAAAGAATTTGACTCTTTTCTGTTTTAAATGTTAAATCAAATGATTCCAAATTGAAACAATAAAGCCTTTGTAATATTCCATTTTTTTCTTATTTTTGACCCTTTTTCATGGAAAATTTTTCATTTCTACGTTGTCGTAAAAATATTTTAGAACACGACTGAATGTAAACAAAATTCGATTCTTTGTAATTTTTTTGCCCTGGAAATCATACTGCCATTTAAAACTCCATGAGTAAATATCGTAAAAAACTAAAATAGAAAAATAATATTCTGGGAAAATTAAAGGAAAAAAACCACAAGCAATGTTTTTTCTTCTTCTGAAAATTACTTCTCAATAATGTTATTCCCATTAGGTCTAAGAGAGCTTTTCAAGATTGATTTTCAAGTTAACATACGAAAAAAGAAGAACCAGAGTTCAAATAAAGAGACGCAACTACTAGATTTGTTGAATGCCGACGCATAAAAAGTAATTCTTATCTTTCGGGATATATAAAAAAACAACCCCCCCCCCCAGAAAATTCATATCCTTTGTATTTAAGCCACTGTCATAGCACGGTTAGCAGCACGTGAATTTCTCAAACTTTCAAGCATCCGGTGTCAAGGGTTCAATCCCAAGCAGCGGCTCATATCCTTTCTGACATTTGTCTCCTCTGGCTGGATAATAGTAAACCTCATGGGTCGGCTAGGAAAGGATGTTATATTAAACACACATAACTGATTTTCTATAGCATGTATAGGGCCTTCTGAAAAACAAAACATATACACATTCCGAAACAGAAATAATATCAATAGTAATATAATGGTAGTGCTGGTGCAAGAAATACCATTTGTTTGTTTGAATCGAATTTTACGACACTATAAACAATCTTCCAGTTACATAGCGGTAGCTGGAGCACCAATCAATGGATTCCTGGTATTACACCAGAAATACCATAAAAACGCCAACTATCTGGTATCCCACATATGTCTACGATTATCAACCCATTGATAAAAAGTAGGAAAAGATGAGTGCTGCCATTGGCTATCGAATTCGGGACCTTTTGAATGATAGTTCGATGCGCTATCACTGCGCTATGACGGCGGCGAATGGCGAGAAATAACAGGAATCCATTGATAGGTGATGCACCCTCTGAGTTATGACTGAAAAAATGTTAAACTCCATTTAAAAAGAAACAAATCCTATCTACTTTAGCTTACTAGGGAACATCTTGTTTATACAAATTTACAAATCTGCAAATTTACACTGATCTTTGTGTATGCCTGTCGAACGTCGCCCGGAGTCAGTTTTTTAAAATAAGTACTGTAAGGCGAAAATTTTGAATTAAGGTAGTGGATCCGAATTAGTTTCACAACGTTTTGGAAGTTTAACAGTATGATTTTATTAGGAAACCTCGGTCAACATCGCTCCGGTCAAAGAACTGTACGCCGCCCGCCGATTGTCAAACCTCGAGACGACACGGATAATCCCCACTCGGGAACCGAATAGTCCTCGGGAATATTGAGGACGCAGACATGAAAGCGCGTCACATCGCTCATGGGTTCTGTGACGTCACAAACATTACTAAGGATGAGGTTGCGAAAAACAAAATCAATGAAAGGATAATTTGGGCATATTATGATTTGATAACAAAACGCAGTGTTTAACTGCGTTTTTTTTTTTTATCAAATCATAATATGCCCAAAATATCTCCACAGTCGACCGGAAAGAATTAACAAGATGTGGTTTTTCTTCAAGCGTATTAATTTAAATAACCGAAGTATACCCAGAAGCCAAATTACCCAAAAATAACCCAACATTACTACTCTTACGTCCGAGGTACTTTCGGTTAACGGAAAAGTCCGGGCGATGTTCCGAATGGGGTGATCCCATAAAACGTCCTGTCTTTCGGCGGACGTATAAAAAATCAAATATGCCGTAAAGGAATTTTGCTTGAAGAGTTATGGGAACACTGGACACTCCGACAAATGGCGTGCTGGGACGAATATGGTAAAGCCAAGAAAAAAGAATGTCATTTACAAGCTTTGCGTGGTGTAATTGCTGTCTTCTGATCTTCAAATGAAAACAAAGTCATCTTGCTTATTTTTCTCCTTTTTTTCTGTTTGAAAGCCAATCCTTCATAATTCGAAATCGACAATCCTTCTTTTTTTGTATTTCAAATCTTAGTGTAGTTATTTAATTCACATAAAATTTTCTTAACAAGATAATCAAACGAATGTCTGACAAACAGGATGTTGGTCAGTGAAAATAATTCTTAGTACAAAGCTGATATAATTTATATATAATCCGTAATGGGAAACGGAAGGCACGTGGGAATTCCGTGCAATGATTTTTTGTTACAGAGACCAGAGCCAGCATAGTTAAATGGCTGAATGATTGTTTGTTTGGAGTTTAACGCTGCTTTCAACATTTTTTTTACGTAATGGCTCAATTCATGGTTCAAGAATATATCGTATTGCAAGAATTTCTATATAGAATGATAGCAAGTTTTTTCATCGATGCTTGGTGCACTTTCAAACTGGTCCTCTTTCCATGTGACCAAGTTAATTTTTTTTAAATAGAATGCCGGACTGCAGAACTGATTTAGCAAGAGTTAACTACTTGCTTCGTCCTTTAGATTCACGGTGATCCTTCGTTATTACTTGACTAAGCACCTATGTTGTTGTTGTCACGTTTGGTATTGTTGTGCAATCTGATAAGCAGTCTTTTGTTTACTTTATACTGATTCTTTTTAGTTCGTATGAGGCAATAGCTTAACCTTATAGAGACGCTCTCGAACACCCAGGTCCGGTTACCCGATTCTACAACGGTGTTAACTTGGACTGGGTATTAAGTGGTGCCGATAAATACTCTCTGGTGACGGCGGGACTTTGATCACTGACCGTCGAAGCCCTTTATCACCCGATAACAGGGGCAGTGTATCATATAGTAAGGATTAAAAGATACCTAACCCACAAAACAAGTTTAAGAAAATGCATATATCCTTGACCCTAGCGTAATTAATAAACTTTCAGTTAACACTCCCCCCTCATGTTCACAAAGTACCACAATCTTTGATTGCATACTATGGGTACGTACATAAACAAGGTTTATGATTCTTAGAAACACGCTCTAGTTTTTTACTGAACTTATATCGTTCACAGTATTTGATCCGAGATCTCTCGATTGTGTAGAACGTTTTCCCCTGTATTTAGAACTGATGCTCAATTCTTCACCCAACATTCAGTTTAACTTGTAGACCAATTACAGCATAACGTGTGCCGATTGATACAACTGAAGTGAGATTGAAAATATTAGTATCCATTCCTACTGGTGGGTCCGAGTTTTCACAAATTAGACACCACACTTACAACACTCAACAGCTACACTACAACAAAGAAAGGATACATGATAATGGATTTTCACAACGCTCTTAACAATCCTTTAAAGGGCCAAGTTTTAAAAAAGATAACCGCTGGTTCAATTTTAACCGGAAATAAATTTCATTCAACCAGGATTGTTGTATCATATGATTCAATTGAAATAACAAACCTGATTGGTTGAAAATAACTTCGGATCTACATCTAACCAATGGTGATCTTTTGTACAACTGGAAGCTATTGTGTTGCGACAATGTGCAATTATTTACATACTTCTTGTGCATCTTCAGTATCATACTACAGCGCTGGAAAGCCAAAGCCTATACCCATATGACCATTATCACGTGCACATGCATTAAACACAAGACTCTCTACCCCTGAAGTTTTATGACTCCCCTGTCCTGACCACTGAGTAAAGTAGAATATCCAAGCAGCTGTGCTGGATCGTACAAAGAACCTTCATGTCGTATTTGTAAACATGGACGATTAAACAGCTAGGTCTAATATAAACACAAAATAACAATGACAAAATCAACAAAAACTGTGAAAACAGACGAAAACCAGGGTTGTCATTGACACGATACTTGATTTAGATTTCACATGTTGTATCATTTAATTAAGTTTATTTCAATAACTTCACTGATAAATGAGAAGTATTTACGGAAATGCGAGTTCATATACTCGAGTTATTTACTACTGTAACAAACAAAAATAGATGTGTGACTGGACTTTTTTTGAGAAGTCATACCTAGCAAAAATGAGTTTGGATAGTGCATGTGAACTACAAAGATAATTTTTTCTCACAAAAAAATTGAGATCACCAATCTTAATGCTTCGTGAATCAAACGGTAACAAGTTGTTCCATGGTCGATAATTAGGCCTACCTATGATGGTCAACTTGAAGCTACCAAATATCAAGGCTATCTCTCTTTAACTTTTAATGAAGATGTTCACATCTATATGGGTATGTTAAATGGGATTCGCCCAGGAGGAGCACATTATTGACCACAAGGGCATTTTATGGCATACTTATTTGAGGTCCACCTCATGGTGTTATATAAACAATATCAAATCGGTCAGTCTTCTGATTGATTGATTGATTGAATGGAGTTTAACGCCGCTTTCAACATTATTTCAGTTATATCGCGGCGGCTGGAGCACCTAACAATGGATTCCTGGTATTTCTCTTACCAGTACAACCATCACATTCTTTCCTAGTCTCCAGCTACTATCTCACATAGGTCTACGATTATCAACCCATTGGTGAGAGACAAATAGTCGGAAAGAATGAGTGCCGCCGTCGGGTCAGTCTTCTGATTTAACAGTTTAAATAAAAATCCGTTCATGTTTGTTTGTAAAATTGGGTGCGCCCATAAGAAGTCCAAATTGACAACACAGACTTGTTTTTTATCAGAGACAAACTTGTTGAAGATCCACTAGACTATGTAAGCTTTCTGCCTATTAGATACGATGTAAAAGCTTTTAAAACTTGTAAACCCTTCTTAATTTCTATGTAAAACGGGATGGGTTTAGGGTCAGGTTATATTATAAAAAAATCTTTGCATGTGTCTACTAGCTGATGCTTTCTACCAAATATGAATACTGTTTGTCTTCTGTTTTCTAGGCAAAAAATTTTCTAAGATTTTTCTACTTTTAATTGCTGTTGCAAGCAGAGTTAAGAGAGGGTTCCATTATTCGAGTTACACCCAAGATTATTTCACTGATCAAGATTGGTCAACCGCCGAAGCGGGAGATGTTCAAAATTGTGGACGATAGAAGACGAATGTCTAACAACAGGCATTGGACGATCACAATCACAATAGCTCATCTTCATGTGAGCCAAGAAAGAGACCAGAATAAAACAATGAAAGAAAACTATTTCATTTCAAAGCCCGCCACTCACCTTTTATAATAGAAAACAGATAAGTTAGTAATAAACCGATAATTCTATTTTTTCCGACAATACTTCAAGGCTAAATTGTATTATGAAGCTCAAATCTGGGGTGGGGGTATAAGTTTGTTGAAAAATCGAAAAGGTCGCAATTCATTTTTTAAAGATAGTGTTATCTCTTCCAAAATACATGCGACTTTTTCGCTGTTGAAGGGTGTAGATTTTTACCTCTTTTTACTTTCAATATCCCAAACTGCATTCGATATTGCTTAAGTTTTCTTCTAAAGAAAAGAAATAAGTATTCGAAACAGTGCTATTGCATGCTATTGTAATAAACCGAAGTTGGTAGGTTTAAAAGAATGACTCACATAAAGCGTACTGTATATACTTGCAGTTTTGGTTCAAGATGTAGGTAATTATAGAGAACTTTTGAAAACTTTCTCTGATAAGATTTAATTTTGATTTAAGCAAAAATGGCATTCAGAGTAAGCGATTCTCATAAATCGAAACATAACCAATTTGTAAAAATTCACCCGAACTTTATCAGTATGAGCTTGTGTATGTGAATGAATATGTGACCTGTCACGCGAAATAGGATCATCTGGGTAGTGCGTAAAGTGTCGATCCTAGTCAGACTGAGCGGACTGACTGGGATCGAAAACTATTTGCACCGTGCTTATTTTCTGAATCTAGAATGATTAATATAAATTCCAGTAAAATAATTTTTAAAATGCGACTTCTGATTGACCTATGCTGGATCAATTTTTTTCAACAATTTATTTACAGATTAATCGGATGGTCCCTTTCCGCGTGACGGGTCACATATGTGTGAATGGAAATATGTATATGAATAATGATAAATTTCTCAATGTACCTATATGTAAATTTAAAACTTTTTGTACCAATTTTACGCAATAGATTAGTTGATATTTACATCAGTGAATGGTTTCAAGATATAAGCAACCGATCATCATTATTAATCTTTAAAAATTTAAAAGACAGTTTTTGTTTTTCAAGCTATATTTGCAAAATGAATATACCAAGTCATAGGAATGCTTTAGTTAAGTTACGCTTATCAGCCCATCAGCTTTCGATTGAAACCGGACGTCATAGAAACATTGCCAGGAATGAAAGAATTTGTAATCTGTGTAACTTAAACCAAATCGAGGATGAATTTCACTTTTTGTTTATATGTCCAGCTTATACAAATTACGAAAAAAATACATAAAGAAATATTATTATAATAACCCAAATATGTTCAAATTGATAGAAATGTTAAACTCAGAAAATGTGAACATTCTAAATGGAATAGGTATATTTTATAAAAAAGCGATGAAGAAAAGACAAAACGAATTGAACAATATTGATAACTAACTATTCCATGTAACCAAGTATTTTCCTCACATCAGGAATTCTAGTAAGACTCTATTTGTTTCATTATTTCCGCAAATACATTTTCTACTATTTTGTTTATATGTAAAACTGTCCATACTTATGCATGTAATTTTATATGTATGTACTTCGACGATGAACCATATGTGTTCAAGTTGAATTGTTTAATAAAGATTCTGTTCTGTTCTGTTCTGTTCTGTAAAATGTGATATTTGTTACTAGTATGGGCGGTGGCCTTAAGGATATAAAGATAGCTTTGTTTTGTTTTACATAATGCAAAAATATAAAAATGTAAAAAAAAACAAACAAACATTGTCTTTTATATTACAAATGTCGTTAGAAAATTTCGATCTTCTTCAAATGATCCGATGATTAAAAAGGTTAATCAGTCAAATTTATCTAATGAAACTGACCTAAGATTTTGCCTTTTTCTTTTTATAAATAAAATGATTTTTTTTTTTTTAAAAACATGTGGGTAAAAAACAGAGCTTAGTTAATAATCTATTGTATTCTTAATTTTTAAACAAAACAAAAGATTCTAATGATAATGCGTCAAATTTCTGACATAAGCATTTTTTTCTTCGATAAGGTAATCTAAATGAACTTTTGTTGCATTCAGTGTTATAAAGTTTTGCAGGCGAAAAATTATAAAAAAAATATATAATATATATAGTTATAGTTCCGCAACATTTCGGACCAGATATTCTTTCACAATTTTGACTGAAGTTTGAGGAAAATCAACTTCCTTAATACAAGACTATAGAGAATCACTATACATGCACAGGTATTTATTTCTGAACTGTTATCTTTGAATAAAATGGTATAAATTTCTCGTTGCTCTAAATTGAATAATATTAATAAACAAAATTATAATAATTTTGCCATTACCACATTGTTATCATTTTGCAACTCTAATTATTGACATAATTTATAAATGTTGTATGAATCACTGAACTATGACCTTAAATACCGAAAGAAATACATATTATACGTACTTTTGTAAGAAAAAATATCTAACAAGGTTGGGAGAATTGATAATTGACGAGTCACTACGGAGACAATTATCAATTTCAACAACCGAGTTAGATATTTTTTCATACAATAAACTAAGTACGTATTACATTATAACTCCTTTTTGCCTTATTTTCGACAGATGTTTCTGACAGAAATGCAAGTTTCTAAAATTAACCGCATTATGTTATTGTTCTAAAATATCCATGTGATATCATGAAAAATATCATATGG
Source organism: Fragum whitleyi (assembly GCA_948146395.1). Lineage (NCBI taxonomy): Eukaryota > Metazoa > Mollusca > Bivalvia > Cardiida > Cardiidae > Fragum > Fragum whitleyi. The sequence goes on along the minus strand of OX411548.1, from coordinate 16,801,929 downwards.
AATGTAATCACAGGGATATTTGTATAGTTATAAGATAAATGTATCTCTTTGTCTATATTTCCCGTTTTACACTAATGCTGATATCAATTGAGCCTGCGCGCGACATTTCCAACAATTTGAAATTTCCGTGAGGTGCAAATACTGAGAGACGTAGAAACCCATAAATTTTAAATATAAAGTTACTTGATGGTATACAGTTACTTTGAGACCTTATCTATCTACTAAACGCATAGTAAAGACTCTGGGCAGACTGTGCGGATGCATAGACTGGTCAGAGTATTTGCTTTGCGCAAATTTGAAATTGTTGGAAATCTCACATACAGGCTCAATTGCAGTCGAGCGATGATATCGTTAGTTCCCTCTTGTTGACAGAAGTTCTGTATATATGTCAGAAGTCTCTAGGATCGCCTTTCATTTCCGTCTATCAGGAATCGCCATGAGAATCAAGGTAAGTGACAGGAGGGAACTATTGGATAATTATTATTATACCATATGTATTGCCATCGTTTGGATCAAAAGCATTATAGCATCGCAACTAAAGTTTGAAAAACGTTCATATTTCCTGTAGCAATTATTTATAATTTTATTCATTGATCTATTTACTTAGCATCTACCATTTTATTTAATCTTAATTAGAGGGGAAGGGGATGTAGCCATGTAATTGAAAGCGAACTAGCGGTTGTGATTGCACCACGTAGAATTGCCCGCAAACTGAAACAAATGCTTTTTGTCATCTCTTACTCATAAGACCACAATTGCCGATAAGGGCTATTGCATTTTTTTATACCTCATTTTATACAAGATTTAAAGAATGAGGGAGCAAAGACATAGTAAAATCTATCAATATGTAAATATAACAACCGTTTTTAGATACAAAAAGTCTTTGCACTTAATAACCGAAAGCGTGTTAAAATAATTATTTCCTGTACATCAGGGTTCTGTGATTTAATTCATAAAATTCCGAAAACCTTGGAATCGCCAGAGGAAACAAATGTGGCCAGTCACGCGAAAAGGGACCATCTGGGAAGTGCGCAAAGAGTATACCCCAGTCAGACATCGCGGACTGCGCAGACTGACTAGGGTTGAAACATTTTGCACCGTGCTTATTTTCTGAATCTATAATGACCAATCTACCTTCCGATGAAAGAATTTTTGAAATGCGTCTTCTGGTTGACCTATGCTCGATAATCTCTCTCTTTTTTAATAACTCATTTTACAGAATTCCCGGATGGCCCCTTTTCCCGTGACGGGTCACAAATGATAAAATGAATTCGTCAAAACAACACCTAAAAATGCGATGTTCGGTAATCCCACGGTATCGCGCCGTTATCCAGGATCCCCCCCCCCTCCCCAAAAGGACCAGCTCAGTTAAGAAAAAGACAGCTCTACGTTCAGGATAGCCAAACGGTGCAAACAGTTTACCAAATATATCCCGCTTTGCACGCGCACTTGCGGGCAAAGCGGGGTATAATTGGAAAACTGTTTGCACCGTTTGGTGATCCTGAACGCAGGGCAAGTTTTTGAGCCAAGTCTTTGTAAGAATTGAAATAGACCTACAAAAAAAAATCGAGGGTTCATTTTTAATAATAAACGGATTGGAACGACTGTGACTTCCGTAGCATGATTGACCTAAAAACCTAACTTTTGACCAAGCAGCGCTCCTATTGATTATTTTGGCAAAGAATGAGATAAAATTACTTTTAAAGAAAGGAAATAATATCTTTTAAATATTTTCTTAAAAATGCACAGTGACCTATTTTTGATCCGGCATTACGAATTTTCAATATTGAGTTAGATATCATTATGAATAATCTGAAAAGGTTTTTTTTACATTAATGGAGCCACAACTGTTAGTATCATATATGCATCAAGCTTTAACTGAGTGACCTACATATTGAATGAGAATGAATCGTTTACAAATATGGTCTTGATATCATCGAGATTAAAAAAAAGGGAAAATAAAAAAGGTCAAATTTGACACTGGTTGGACAAAAATTAGAGCAACTACAGCATAAACAAGATTTGACCTTGTGTCGTTCTTTTAAATCCAACCCGACCCATTATCAAGAAATACATGGGTATCTTCGAGATGAACATTCTGCCAATTTTTTGAAAAATTCGCTTCAAATTGTGACTTTAGATATAGAGGATATTGAATATGTGGTCATTGAATACCGAACTTTTAAACGAGGCATCTATAAACAGATAAAGCCGAGATGCGCGTTTCTTTTATCTGTTTTAGATGACGAGTTTAATAAATTCGGTATTATATGAGCAGAAATTTAATATCCTATTTATAATATGACCACAATTTTTGTAATAAAACGTGGAAATTACGATAATTATCGATTGAAATTATACGCGAATCATACGTTTGCGAAATGACGTTATTTTTACAACGACCATATAACGGTGCTTTACGTTCTTCGCCCATTTGCATAGTACTTAATACAGTATAGGCGGGATATCATCTAGAAATATTCGGACAAATTTTGAGTTAAAGTGTGCATCGGAAAAATTTTGACATACTTCTTTGATCCCTTAATATCTCAATCTTAAATCTTAAACAGTGATTCGGGATTTTGAAAGCGCATGACCTAAAGATCATGAATGTGATATATGATTGAATTCTGACCATAACTGTAGAGGTAGAAGATTTTTTTTTTTGTTAATTTTTTTTGTTACGAAAGGACTGACAGACTGGCAATGATCGATCTAGATTGAAATTTTCTAATAAACAAGAGGGCCGTTGGCCCTGGGTCGCTCACCTGAGAAAAAAGCTTCATTTCCTAGGTATGTCCATGCAACCACAGAAAAAGATATTTTCACTTATTCAGTCAGATAACATTTGAAATAATCCTCCCCCCTCTGCTCCTCCCCTGGTCATTATTTATTTAAGCTTTTTTAATAAAAGATCTGTGATCAGCTAATCTATGCCAGATATACAGGCTGAGTCTGAGACTTTTCAAGTTTTCTTCAGTGAGTTGATCAATCCATGTCAAATATAAACGCTGTAGGGATTCAAAATTCTCAACAAAGCACACACCCCCCTCCCCCAAGATGCTCTGCACCTGGTGTATGTACAGTCATGATTTTAGCTAATTCAATTAATGTCCACATGCTGTTCATCCATACCAATTTTCAAGTCTGTAGGACTCCTAGTTCATTAGTAGAAGTTTAAAGATTTCAAAAATGATCCAAAGTATTACCCCCTCCCCAAGACACTCAGCACCTGGTGACCCTAGAGTCATGATTTAAGCTATTTTTATTAATGTCAATATATTGATCACCCATGACAATTTTCAAGTCTGTAGGGTTCCTGATCCAGGAGAAGAATAAGGTTAAAGATTTCAAAATTGATCCAAAGTACTACCCCCTCCCCCCTAATGCTCCGCATCTGGTGGCCCTACATTCATGATTTTAGCTTTTTTATTTAAGATCCATATGCTTATCATCCATGCCAATATTGAAGTCTGTAGGGCTCCTGGTTCATTAGAAGATGAAGGTTAAAGTTACAAAATTTTCCTCCTGATGCTCCGCACCGGAAGGCATTACAGTCATGATTTTAGCTAATTTTATTAAGGTCTATGAGCTTATCCTCCATTCCAATTTTCAAGTCTGTAGGGCTTGTGGTTCAGAAGAAAAAGAAGGTTAAAGATTACAAAGAGTACAAAATTTTCACAAAAGTGCTACCCCCTCCCCCTGGTGCTCCGCACCTGGCAGCCCAACAGATATGATTTTAGCTATTTTCATTAAGGTCTATGAGCTGATCATCCATGCAAATTTTCAAGTCTGTAGGGCTCCTGGTTCCGAAGAAGAAGAAGCTTAAAGATGACAAAATTTACCCAAAGTACTACCCCCCCCCCCACCCTGGTGGCCCAAAAGATATGATTTTAGCTATTTTTATTCAGGTCTATGAACTGATCATCCATGCCAAGTTTTAAGTCTGTAGAACTACTGGTTGAGAAGAAGAAGAATTTTAAAGATTATCTTAAAATTTCACCTTTCGTTGCCATAGCAACCAGAGTTTTTCCTGGATTTCAATTCTTTTAGCTATTTTTAGAGATGTCGTTTAAAGAAATTGTTGACGGACGCCGGACGACGGACGACGACCGACGGACGGACGCAGTGATCACAATAGCTCACATGAGCACTTCGTGCTCAGGTGAGCTAAAAAAGTTCGAACTATGGTGAACCTCATTCTGTTTCAAGGGTATGGATCATATTTTATCTTTTGGGAGGAGGGGCGGGGGTTTGGGCGTCAAAACATCTTTATTTAAGGTCCGAGTTTCCATCTCTTTTTGCTCTATACTAATTTCAAGATAAAAAAAATTCTAAATGCGAGATTGCAGACAGTTTTAATACAATTTTGTTTATTTTCAATGGTACTTATTGGGTCCTTTTGAGTGAATTTTTACTCTCAATATGAATTATTATCTTGTTATTATTTTTTGCATAGCAATCAAGGAAGTCCTTGAACAAGAGTGCCTTAGTGGGAGAGTTTGGCTACCCTTTCTTGTCCACTTATATTTAAGAGATGAAGAGAGTATTTTTGAATTTTTTGGGGTATGAAACATAAAGATATAACATAACAAATACTAACTTATCTGATACCTCGCAGTGCAAAAATAATGACGCTACTTCAGACGATTGGACTTGTTTCATGTTTATAGCCATATTGGCTGCCATATCCCGATACAAATTTCCATGTTTGTCAATTCGCCTCCTATATATTTGTAAGTACCGATATTTACATTCATATTAAGTAAGCTGCAGCTTGCAAGCTTTCTTGGTCGTCAAGCCTTTAATCTTGTGATCGCAAAATTGATTTGCGCTTACAAGGGCGTAGCTCCCATTACGCACATTACGCAATTGCGTAATAAAAATAAATCCTCTTTGGAAAAATCTCGTTGATAAATGATCATAACATCGAAACTACAGCTTATTCAAGCTGTAGTTACGATGTTTGATTATTCACCAACGCTCAAACCATATAATTGGGGAGCGGTGGGTGGCATAAGTCTTTAGTCACAGTCGACATATCGCCTTTATCCTATATATTCTTTGGTGGTCGCCTTCGAAATGCGTAAAAATTTCGAAATCCTAGCTACGCCTATGCGCTTATTCCAAACCAACATTTGACGTGACTCGTCTCCTACCAATTGGCGAATGATATACCTAAGCTGGACTGGCAGCTTTTTGCTCGGCTACAATAGTGTGCTTGTTCTGGTGTAAGAAATGACAGGAAACCATCGGAAACGTCATGGTATAACTGCGATATTGTTGAAATGGTGTGAAACCCTTACAAACATATAACATCAAATTCAAACTAGCTTCCAAATTGAATGTATGGGATCATAAAAACGACTATAACTAATAACAGGGACATAAACGTTTGATCTGCAAGAAAAAATAAAGATGGTGGGATAACTGAATAACGCTTCTTTAAAACGAAAATATTGTGGGCGGCCATCTTGTAAACAAAAAAGAAAGGAAACTAACACCATATACGTCCTATTCTTTAAACTCGATTTTCACTCGGGGAGGTCAGATCACCATTTTGATATATATCTTCGTTAATTCATTAGCGTGATTGAACTAATTGATGAGCGAAATGTTCCATTTTAAATTGGCTGCCATCTCGCATTTAGGATTTCGTGAGCTTCAAATTGTCTGAAACTTTTTTTCCACCAAACACATGGCGCTCCTCTAAATAAGCTTTATCCATTCGATCACATATTTTTATAATCTTTTTGTAACGGGTCAATCAAGGATCACTCCAGTGTAATTGGCTTGACATAATAACAGTTAGGTTCTGTCAAAGACCACATTTTATCACAAATGGAAGAAGTCACACCCGTTAAAGCCATGTTTTTCCTGGAAACAAAATGTCTTGAATTACTTTGAAAGAGGAACATTCTCGTGAAGTTTGGTTGAAATTCGTCTAGTAATTTCATTTAATAAATCAGTTTTCGACCGGACGCCCGACGGACAGAGCGCCACGACAAATACTCCCGAATGCCTTCGGACAGTTGAGCTAAACTCAATGGTCTAAAAGTATAGGAACTAATTTCTATGAGCGCCTGTTAGTGTCTTACAGATAATGTTAATTCAATTTTGTCAAATCCTATTGATTTGAATTTCTTAATCTAAGGCTTTAAATAATCACAAACGCAATTCTTTGTATCACGTTATATGCAGTTTTTGATGTGATACATCTAACATTTGATTTTGAGATGTGAATTTGCTTATGAATTCTTATTTGTGACCCGTCACGCGAAAGGGATCATCTTGGAAATGCGAAAAGTGTCGACCCTAGTCAGACTTCGAGAATTGCGCAGACTGACTAGGATAAAAACTTTTCGCAATGTGCTTATTTTCTTGATCTAGAATGACCAGTCTACCTTCAAGTCTAATAATTTTTTAATTTCGGCCTCTGGTTCACCTATGCTGGACCCAATTTCTTTTCAAATATTCGTTTTACAGAGTTCCTAGATGTTCCCTTTCGCGTGACGGGTCACATTTATTTATCTCTGTTTTCGCCTTTTCAGATGACATATTTTAACCATTGTATAGTCGTCTTGTTGGCTTTCATATCTATTGAATCCATGACTGTTGAAAGTATACAAAATGATATTGTTCTAGAAACAAACAGTACTATCAGCGAAAACCGTCAACATAACTATATGCCGACCAACGAATTACACGAAGTAAAGTCCACGAACAATGCTGTTTTGGAAAAAGGCGACATGGTAACTGGCTTTCATTGTTCATCGTTCGTAATCTGGCACGATCTTGGGAACCAGTCTTACCCACAATACCTCCGAGAGGAAGTGTGTGGCCAAGAGCGATGTTTTGGCGGAGTGTTCCGGTGTAAACCAGTATATTACACAATGAGTGTCCTCACACAGCGGAATTCACATGGACAGCCGGTAGATGCTAGACTTCCCGGTACCCTAAGGGATGAATGGCGATTTGAACACGTGAATGTCTCTATAGGATGCACATGTGGCCTTTAATCCATACTTTTTAACAACGCATGAAGTAACAACAGTAATAAGTATTTTGAATTTACTGACTCTGAAGATGTCAAGTACACATTAATGACTGATATAGCAATAGAACTTTAGTATTTCAATATTTCGTACTATGATTTCATGTTCATTAAGATATTTCAAGACAATCTACCCCACGATTGATTGCAAGCACTTGCTGATAAAAAGAGCAAAATAAAAACTATGTTGGTATCTATAGACCGAAACGTTTTATCTGTTTTATTTTAATCTTGATATTTATCTCATGGTCCATAACAACGTTAATTTTAAAACAAGAACCCTTTGAGAACTACCTTTTTTTTTTTAAAAAAAAAAGGTTCCAAACATATTCCTTTTTAACTGTGTATAAGGAAATAGGCAGTGGACAATTAAGAAGATTAACACATATTTGATGCATAAATAAAAACAAGTAATAAAAATGAAAATAAAGCATAAATGAATGTATACAGGTTTTCATGTCAGCCCTTGCTCAAATGCAATCACAATTTAGGCTACTGCTTCAGCTTTTTAATCACGTCATGAAATAAAATAACCAGATTTAAATCCTTTATCAGAATATAGTAATTAATCTACTCGTCTATGATAAAATGCCCGTCTGCCGCATTCAACAAACGTTCAGTTATATCGTGGTGGCTGTGGAGCGGCTAACAATGGATTCCTGATATCTCGCACCATTCGGAACATCACTCGGCCATTTCCGTAAACTACAACATACCTCGGATCACTCGGGAACCCTCGGCGATTCTACGGAATAGACCTCGGGAATAATATGGTCGCAGCCATGAAAGCGCGTCATATCGCACGTTGGTTTTTATGACGTCACAAACATAACTAAGGATGACGTTGCGAAAAATAAAATCAACGTAAGGTTAGAATTGAGCATTCTATAAGTGAAAACAAAACGCAGTGTTTTACTGCGTTTTGCTTTCAAATTATATCATGCCAAAATGATCTCCACAGACGATCGCAAAATATTAAAGGAATAAACTTTTCTTCAAGCGTATTAACCAAAGTACCACCAGGAGCCGAATTACCGAAAAAATGAACAAAAATTACTACACTTACGTCCGAGGTACTTTCCAGTTTACGGAAAAGTCCGAGCGATGTTCCGAATGACCTCGGATGTATGTAGGGCGGATGTGTATGTAACGAAATTGTACATTTTGTTAGGCGGAAACAGTGTATCCGGCGCTATTTTTAGATTGATATTTTTACAGTAAATAACGGCTGAAAAATCTTAATTTTTGAGAATGACAATCATTCTCAAAAATTAAGATTTTCAGCCGTTATTTAAGAATCTAAAGTTATTTATAAAATGATACGATGGTTTCTCGTCAGTGACTTCAAACGAGTAGCGTTGGCGACGTCGAACGTTTTCACTCAAAGGTTTGAGGGCTAACGCCATTTTAAATGACGTCATCAAGTTTTTCCAAGGTTTTCCCGTAATTTTTTAAAAAAAGTCCGTCTATGTACGACCGAGGTTGATCGTGAGATTGGCCGAGTGGTGTTCCGAATTCTCTCACGCCAGAACATGCACCACCAGTACATTCTTTCGTTTTATACTGTAATTTCGTGGGCAAACTATTTCTCATCATTCTCGGTTTGATGTATGATGGCTAATTGTCACCTACTACCGTCTTAACAGAAGGTCGAGATTAGCCATCATACACAAAACTGGGAACAATGATGAATATTTTGCAATTAAGAAACGATAAGGGAAAAGTGAATTTAACAAGCACGGAGATTAAATGAGTAATGCCTGTTTTTCCCCTTGTTTTCAACAAGAAATTTTTACGTCATAAAACACTAAGGCGATACATGTAGGTTAAAATCTCTTTTTTGTAGTTTTCAGACTTCTATTTCCTCATTATGATATCCCTTAAAACATTCTCGAAGTTTCTGACCGACCTCAGACGCCTCCATTCTATTATCCGGGTTCTTGTCCCAACAGGAAGTGACGATATATTCAACTTCCTCTGTCATGGCGAACTTGGTTTTAGTCTTCGGCCTCACACCTGATTTAACAACGTCTAGGAGTTGTGTACCCTGATAACCAGCGTATTCCTGTCCACTGAATGCGGTTTTACCGTACCAAAGTTCCCACAACAGAATACCGAGACTGTATAGATCCGTTTTGTGAGTATAAGTCCGACCATTCAGAAGTTCGGGTGACATATGTGTCACTGTACCGACGAATGTACCTGATGATATGAACTCCTCCTTCGCAAAACCAAGGTCACAGATCTTTGGTGTACGACCGTTCTTTACCTGAAAATAATATATCTTCGTGTATATTTTGTCGCCCACATCTTGAATCAAGTCACCCCCCACCCCACCCCCCACCCCCACCCCCAAATGTTGATATCGGTATTACTCGTGTTGTCTCGGGAGATGTATTTTTCCCCTATTAGATTGCTAGCGGAAGATAATTTAGGAATTTCGCCATTGAATGCGTCATTGCCATGGTAAAATGACACAATTGCCTATGCATTGTAAAAGCAATTACGACATTCCAGTACTGATGATGTAAAAACGGCAATGTTTGGTTAAACGGAGATATAATGGTGTCTTTCAAAGCGTTTCGACATCGAGCCAATATCAAAATTTCTTATTGGGGGTTGTCTATTTCAAGGGTTCCGATCACAATCGACACATCGTCTTTGTAATTCCAAAACCTCGTAGCTACAGCTTTAATAAAGCTGTAGTTACGATATTTGAGAATAACATCGACGACATACAAGGACGAAAAACCACATGATATTAATAGAAGAATGAAAATTAGGGTGCGGAAACTAAAGAGTTTGAACTAACCATTAATTGAAAAAGGGCACTGATCAGATGTGCATTTACTACGCAAATGATGAACGCCTTTGTTTTCGCAAATGACTGGATTATGGTTGATTTTTGTTCATTGTTTCTTATTTAATCAATGATTGTGAAAACTTTATAATGCGTCTTTACATAGTACTGACATTTGCTGTGTATTTGTACAAAGGCACCGTAATTTTCTGGTTTAAGTTTGAAACCAAAGCTCATGTTTCTTTTAAATGGTCCGATTAAACGTTTGAACAAAAGTGGTTCGATTTAACTTTAAAACTCACAAATATCGAACACAAAACAACACGCACTTCGATTTTTCGCTTGATATGACAATTCTTTATCTTATAAAAAAAGCATTTAACCGATTAAAAATATCAACCTCACAAAATGTGGTCCGGGGAGAAAAAATAATTCATATCAAAATACTAAAACTAAATTGTTTAATTTCAAAGTGCCCGCAAAAGATGACCACTATAGAACTTTTTCCATAAATATACCTTAAAGTTTCCATCTACTGTATCTGGATAGAAACAAGACCATACCATTATTTTACTTTATCCTAAGATTTAAAGCTAAACACAAAAACTCATTCGTTTAATTTAACTTAAAGTGAAATTAAAGTTAAAAAGTTGTAATGATTTAAAAAATATTATTTTGCGCATGAAATTTTAGATAGAGCTGTCGAGTGGCTGCTTAAAATGGTCATAGGCCAAAAATGTCTGATAAATTAATTTTAGTTGTGTTCACCACAATACACGCATTCTGAATGGCTGAAAAAATGGTTTCATTCATCAATGTAAACAATTTTGAGCACGTATCCATTTTGTAAGTTTGCGCACAAAGTAGTCCAAAGAGTCAAATGTCTCATCTTGAAGAAATCTTTATATGTTGCTTCATGATACTAAAAATTGTAAGATGTGAAGAGAATATTTCTTAAATTCATATAGGTATGAAACTAAAAAATGTAATCACACTTATTCGTGAATCCGCTTCGCGTAGTCCTACAGTGTAAATATGCCTTTAGTTACAAACCTCCATGAATTCAAGAAATTCTCTCTTCATCCCTGAAATCAAATGAAATCACTGAAGTATGACCAAAACATTGTCTTACCAGAATATTTGCCAGTTTAAGATCTCTGTGCATGTATTTCTTCCCGTGTATATAGGCTAGACCTTCACATATACCGACAGCCATTGTTACGAAAAACTTGAAAGCTTCATACCTAGATTTCTGAGAACTAAATTGTCTGAAATATAACAACACAATCCATGTTTATGATGGATCTTCATGTACTAAACTGGCCCTGGGTGTATTTAATGTAACTATATCATGAATATAACTTACGCTTATTTATACAGAATAAAATAGAATAACAATATGAGCCAGTGCGTGACGTTTCCACCAATTTCATGTGTGCGTGATGGAAAAACGTTGAGTAGCCTGGACAATCACAAAGTGCATTAAAAATTATTTTGGGTTGTTTAGGTCAGTAGCCAATAATTTAGCGCATAGTTCAGACTCTGATCAGACTGCGCGGCCGATCTAAGTATCAACATTGCGAACATGTAAAAATTGTTGGAAATGTCACGCAAAGGCTCATATATCATTTTAAAACAGGGCCCGAGTTGATAAATACTACCGAGACTTTACAATCAGAATTCAACGAAAATGCTTTATTTAAACTCCAACAGTACTCTAATAGTTAAAAGAAACAATTTTCTTATCATATATTTTGATATTGTGCATTTGCAACTGTGTTTGAGCAGAAAACACATTCTGTTCTATTTCGAAGTTTGGTACCTACTAAATTGAGTATTGTACATAGATAAACAGTGAAATTCACATTTTCTTCTACATATTTAAAAATATTAATTTTAAGTAAGTTTTTTGTTATTAGAAGAATTCATTTAGAACAGTTACGAGTACAAATGCTCGTCAAATTAAGATCCAGATCAGTCTGTTCATCCACACAGTCTGATCGAAAGCGTCATTATATAAATAGAAGATATTGAATAAGTGGTCATCGAATACCGAATTTATAAAAACGAGTCATCTAAAAACTGATAAAAACGAGGCTGTTCCGAGGTTTTATCTGTTTGAGATGACGAGTTTAATAAATTCGGTATTTTATGAGCACAAATTTGATATTCAGTTCATAATGTGACCCGAATCGTCAAAAACCTTGAAATTCGTTAATTCAATGTTCCGCAAAACTTTCATTTTTTCAGCGAAACTTATAACGCCGTTTAAAACTGACGCCACAATATATAGATTATAGATAATCCCGCTATGTAGATGCACTTACATGCAAAAGGGGGGGGGGGGGGTTACAATTTAAAACGATTGCGATCGTTTTGTCATCTTGAACGCAGTACAAGTTACTCACCCACACTTCAACTCGTCGTGATTGTAAGCAATATTTTCTAGATTGTCTTCACAAAACTCAAACAGGAGCACCAGCTTGCCGCCAGACGACAAAGGTCTCTCTTTAACTGGGGTATTTTTTGTGGGTGTGTGGGGCCTATACTGCTCATAGGAAACGCCATAAAACTCCACAATGTTCTTATGCTTTAATGACCTGTTTAAAAAATATATTTTGAATTAGCTTTGATAGTAAATTCACATTTCAAATACTTGTGAAAGTTTTGATAGTAGAACTTGAACATCCAACGTCTGATCTAAGCCTCCTCAATAGTCTCTTTAGAAAAGGAGAAAAACTGTTTTTACAAGAAATTGAATTAAAATGGTGTGATCTTAAACTGCGCCAACAGTTTCAAGTTATTGAAAGCGGCTTACGCGGAGAAAATATTTAATTAACTGCCATGATTTCTCATTGACAAATAGAAAAAATTAGAAATAATAATAATGAAAAAAAAAACAAAAAAAAAACAGACAATTAAAATTCGTTTTCGGGGGAATTAAATCATATTTTATATAAATTATCCATTTTCGGAAATATACTATATCTTATATAATTCACTCACATTTTCTCATAACAAAAAATGTTAAGGCTAAAAAAGTGAAGAGGCAAATACATGGGTAATATTTTGTCACTGTGATATTGAATCATTATGATGATTAGTCATCGATATCGCCAATACTCGGTCAATAATATTGCCAATCCGGTAGATTGGCACTGTTATCGATCGTGTATGGGCGAATTCGAAGAATGATTCATTGTTATTGTCAATCGCATTGTCATTAACATCGATTTTAACTCGAATACTCGGTATTGAGACTTGTGATTACAATACATTTGTATACAATCGACGAATCAAAATGGCGTATTCTACTTATATATATGGTCACAGGGAACCAATTCAATCTCCCGCCATCTGTCCCATTTTGACTAGGGAATTAACGGTGAAGTAAACAAAGATAAGGGCGGCCTGTGATTGGTCTATAATATATTATGATCAAATATGATAATTTATTTTTGGAGATTAACGATATTTCTACAAGCTAGATGCAAAATGGGAGAGATGAGAATCTATTTCGGGTCTTGAGAGGCATTTTCTAGACATTGGCGTATTTTCCGGAACCGACTGTGAAATTTGGTGAGTGGGAAGGGTTATCTTAAAAATGACGTCATTACTCATTGATAAAAGGGCTCATGCTATATTTGAAATGGTCTATTTGGATGTGCGACAGATTATTCTTTAATTTGATATAAGGCTTGACTTCCGATGAAATTTTGGGGATGAGCTATTCAGACTTTTGTTATAATGGTCGACAACGGGAAATGAATTGGTTCCCTCTAACCATATGTTTGGGCCGATTTCATTACCTTAGACTGTCCACCTCCTTTAGTTGCGTATACATGGTATCCCCACGTAAATCATAACGTAACTCCTTCATAGCTAGTTTCGTTCTCAATCCGTCTCGTACCCAGACGGCTTCAAACACATCAGAATAGCTACCACTACCGATCAGATTCCCCTTCTCAATATCACTAAGATCTATCATATCGTCTGTATTATAACGTAATCTGTACATATAAAGTTGTCCGAGCACAGCTTTTAACTTTCTCTGGATAGGAAGAAATTGTCCGAGAATTTCATGAGAGGTGCGTCTGTCTTCATTTATCGCATTGATCATTTTACGATCGAGTTCTATTTGTTTTGGAATAAAATCTGAACACAATTCTTCTATTTTTCCTTCAAAGCGTTTGAAATACTCCTCTAAGATGAACTTTCGTAATTTTTCCTCGGTAAACATTTGTTCAACAAAATCCTCAGCCCAGTTCTTCATGAACTTAGCTTTATTTTCTGTGTAATTCTTCACTCGACTTTGGTGTTTGACTCTTTCATATAGAACCATTCCACAACCAACTGTCAAGAACAAAAAGGAAGCAGCCGCGACTAAAGGGACCCAAAGGGGAGCCGCAATCAGTAGAATAAATCTCTCACTTCCGGTGAAAAGCCTTTGCTTCTTATCGCTCGGGTTTTCTGTAATAATAAAGTATTAACAGCTTTCTAGCAATTTCAAAAACGTTAACCGTTGAAATTTCAATATTTCACTTTACAATTTTATGTATTTGTGCAAGCGTATTAATATCTATAAAGTAAATCGCTATTTTACATTGCCTCTGAGGGAAGCAGTCTTTTCCTTTCCTACAATACCAAACAAATAGTTTGTGGGGACATTCTTAGCTCCGTTTCTCGGAAGAGTTTTGACAAATAGAGCATTTTAACGGCAGCTGAACTACTTAATCTTACATGGCTCTTAAGAAAACGCCATATACAGCTCTATCTACTCACGGTAAACGTTCTTTTCTTTGAAGCAAGAAGAGTACCAATTGAAATCAGTCTGAGTGCACAATGACCTGGTCAGGAAATCCTTTTTATTAAAAGATTTTAGTAATCAATAACTAAATTAAAATATCACTCTTCTGTATATAATGATTTTTGGAATGCGACTTTGGATATATATTTATTTGTAATCATTATATTACAGAGTTTGAGCAGTATTTACCGTTTTCTTTTGACGGACCACAATAGATAAATTACCTGGTACAAAAGGTGGTTTATCGGAGACCCCCTCGATCATGAGATCAATTCCCTTACACTGTTGACCTAGGAGCCTACATTCCTTCGCGAACAATTCCGTCAGTTCCTGAGACATTTTATCCAACATTTTATTCTCTTTCTCCCATTTTTTCATAATTTCGTGCATCCTGGCCGCGATTTTCTTGTTGGCGTTGTACCTGGTAACCTCGAAATCACTGAGGATCTCAGGACCATCGGAGTCCTTCCATTCAGATAGCTGTTTAATGACCTCTTCACTGTGTAGATATTTGTGGAGGTGCTCGACAATCGTGTCACATTTTGCCCTTGCTTCTTCTATCAACGCCCGTTTCACCTGTGAGGAAAAGTATTAAATGCTTTAATATCTACATATTATTTTATTATAGTGTACAATTTTCAAAATGGATTTCTTTCTTTCAAACAAGAACAGTGCCTAAAAGTGCCGACGCTCGACTGCATGTACTGGGTAATGCAAAAAATCTTATTAGAAAAGGGGAAATAACTCTTACAAAAGTGTTTTCTGAGTTGCACCCATAATAGTCTTGATAGTTCTTGTGATGGTGAACACACCAACTAAGCTTTATCGATGCTATCTCCAATAACAACAGAGATATGACCAATGTTAAAGTTTGTAACGCTAATGTTAACTCCTACGTCAACACCAAAAACGACGCAATATATGGTTAGATGGCAGAATCTTACAGTAAGACATATTTTAAAATTATAGATTTGTTTGAATGGGGTTTAACACCACCTTTAAAAATCTAACAGTAATATTACAGCGGCTGAAGAATAGAACAATAGATTTCTTGTATTTTTCACACCAGTACTATCATTACATCCTTTCCTGGCCCCAAGCTGCAACATGGGTTTACGATTATAAACCCATTTCTGAGAGACATATGTCTAAAACGATGGCTGTCACTGACGAGGATCGAACTCAAGACCCTTTGAATAATAACTATTCCGGAAAACTACTTACTACGCTGTGACAGCGGGTCTTTAAAAAATAAGGAAAAAGAGACAGTCAAGTTTTTCTCCATATTAGTCTAGATAACTATTTGCCAAAATCTTGCACCTGGATTCCATATTTTTCTGCATTAAAACAATATGTATCATCAATAGGAAAACACATAAATTATCTACTAGTAGCAAACAACTTACGCGTTCTGAATCTAAGTTCAGTCTGTTGAGTCGATCTGACACTTCAGCATGAAGTTTGGCTTTTTCTTCTTCTGATGTTTGAGCGTGAGCAATACGAGCGTTTATAATTGTTTGCAACTGTCCAATGAACTTTTCCAGCCACCTTAAATACAAAACCAAAATGTCTTAACGCTCTGATACGATACTATGGTCGACCAACGTCAAAACTTTTTCCCTTTTTTTCAAGCTTTGAATGAAGTTATTGCATTTGACGATAGGTAAAGTTCATTCTACGTGTAATATATCCATTTTATGTCTGTCCGGTTTATATCTTGTTTATAAATTTAACGGTAATCAAATAATATTATAAGAGTCTCATAATTAATGTATGAATTCTATATTTGTGTGCCGCCCGACGAATTGACACTATCTTGGTGGTGCGTAAAGTGTCGATCCTAGTCAGCCTGCGCCAATTGCGCAGGCTGGCTTGAGTCGAAAACTTTAAAGCACTCGGCCGATTTTCTGAGTCTATAATAACATTTCTTCCTTTTTGTAAAAGAACTGATACTTTTGTTTATTCTCAACTAGAACCAATCTCCTTTTGTAAATATCCATTTTACGGAGCTCCGAGGTGTTCCCTTTTTCGTAATTTCTAAAGCGTCTTCAATTTCTTCAATGCCGAACTCACCTGTAATGTCGATCTAGTTTGGTTTTCAAACTAAGGGGTACCAGTTGTTCAATTCCTTGTAACAGTTTATCAAATTTCTCTGTATTACCAAGCCCGCTCTTTTGATAACGTAATGCCTGTCAAAATAGATATAAATAATGAAGTAGATCCCACATGCCCTATTTTCAAGCCTTCACTTGGCTCATAATGGTGGACGGCTTTGATATATAACCATTTGTAATATTGTTTGCATAAGTTTACATTTTCAAGTCATTTTATTTAGAAGTCCCTAGTGTCGAACGACTGAAAGAAGTTCAAATCTTCTCATTTCAAAATATTTTGTTACGTTCAAAAGTGTTCTAAAAGGTCAGTGTGGTTATGACCATGCCAATCAAGAGAGAAAGCGCCTTTCCCTTAACATTTTAAAAGTTATCTCTGTCTTTATATCTCTTCATATTTTTGAAAAGGGTATTTATATTTCAATCTCTATAATGATAGTGTCTATTTTTTTCGAATTTATTAAAAAGAAATATTAAAACTGTTTATAATTTGATTCAAAAACTTAAAAGAGTAGCGTCTTTTCTTTTCAAGTACATCGAATTACAATTTACCTCTGTTGTACACATTTTGAAAACTTGATCCTCGGGAAGGTTCGGAAACACGGTCGTCAATTTCCGCAAGGTATCGTTCCAGACTTTATCCTCTTCATTCGCCTTCTCCACTTGATCCCATTTGTTACAGACAAACAGAATACATTTGTAATCGAACGAGAACAAATGATTATCGTTCTCCCATTCTTTCTGTTGATTTATGATGTGAAGTAGCTGAAAAAAATCAAAATTAACGCCATGTCTGCGCAAAGCAAAGTCTATGATCAGCCTGTGCATCAGCACAGTCTAATCAGAGTCTTCACTCAGCATTTTGTCGCTAAATAAGGTCTTTAATCTTTTTATCTGATCAGCAAATATTCTTATTCCATTATGTGGCTATTTGGGCAGCCCTTTGTTTCCGTCGCGTTCAAGTGATTTTTTGGAAATGTCACGCACAGGTTCAAATAATTATTATTATATATACAGGTTATAATAATTCTTTTATAACTTCCTTGAACGAAATAACCAATATAATGAGTTTAACGAGTTTGAGTGTTTTATTGTTGAAACAACCACTACGTTGTATGTACTCCTTGAATTTTCTTTCAAGTATTTTTTCTAGAAAGGATGATGATACCCTTATTATTTTCATGATCTTTATGATCTTTCATTCTGTCAAATTCCAGTAAGAAACTCTTTTACGCGTAATTGATAATCCAGAAACCTATTCATTAACCATTACAATAAAATAAATCATTGTAAACTTTTCTCATGAGGTGTTTTTTGTGAAATTTACAAGAGAATAGACCATTGCTCACCGAGAAATTACTACGGAAGGATGGAAGAATGAGTATATGGGCAGACAAACACCTTGGCGACTATATGCTCCCCAGAAAATTTCCATAGGATCATAAAACCAATGGATTTCTATCATTCGTCGCGCGTGAAAAGTGACTATATGAAATAAAGACACTTACAACAGTGTTGCATTGAATCCTCGAAATGTTTAGAGCCAACAATACAAACTACTCAGACAAAACAGGGTTGAGTGATATTGAATGTTGGCTAGACAGCAACTATGATTTTTGCTAGTGTTCCCTTTCCACAAAATTAGCTTCGTGATACTTAATTTGACGGTTATGAAGTACAGTCAATCTTGCTCAAGCGACCACGTCTATTAAGCGACCATTTTTATTAAGCGACCGCTTTCAAAGTTCCGCTTTTAAATTGAAATATCTGAAAAATAGGTATCACTGATCTAAAACATATAAATCAATCCTATGTTGATCAAATTCATTAGAATCGTCTTCATGAGATGATTCTTGTGAGTTTTAACAACATAAGATAATAGATAATTCTAAATAATATAAATATTCAATCAAATAATATTTCTAATTTGTTAAACAAACAGTGTACAAAGCGACCACTCTCTTTAACGACCGCTTTTTGATAGTCCCATCATTGGTCGCTTAATACACGTTTTACTGTATTATAAAGCTACCTTATCTTCCTGAACGCCCCCTGCAGACGAGCTGTTGATCACATAAATAAAGGCCACTGCATTTGGTAGATATTTCATCAATCGTTCATTCATCTTCTCGCTCTCTCCGAACCCAGGTGTATCTACGATTGTTACATTTCTCTGAAATAAGAAATAATATCATTGGGCGATCACAGTGTTGAATCTAGCTGTAGTTACGACATATTCGTTTTCCACGTAAGATAAACGCCTAGATAACACATTTCATCAAAATAATATCAATGGGCGATCACAATGTTGAATTTATCTGTAGATACGAAATTTTCGTTTCCCTCGTAAGATAAACGTCTAGATAACACATTTCATCAAAATAATGTTTATGAAAAATTTTATACAATTATTTCGGTTTATTTCTGATTAAAGACTGTATTTTTGTCAGATATTTAACGTTTCAATTTTCAACCTATTTCCTAAATAGCCTACGTGTCTATTTTTATGCAAGATCGGGTTAAACCCCGCTATAAAATTATCTTTAGGCAGTGGCCTTGTTCCCATTATTTGCCCGAACTTCTTCCTTTTTAAGATACTGAATGCCATGTTCTTTAGGTAAAAACTGTAATTTATTTAAGCAAAATATATAGCTTGTTAAGTGGGTGATATTACCCTAAAATCTTAGACCGATTCATTGCAAAGATTCTCACTGAAATACTTGTTTCATCTATAACGTTGATTTTATTTTTCGTAACGTCATCCTCGGTTATGTTCGTGACGTCATATATACCCGCGATATGACACGCTTTCATCGCTACGCCCTAATCATTCCGGAGGTCTATTCCGTAGAATCGCCGAGGGCTCCCGAGTGAGTGTGCCAGCCCGGTTATCTTACTATGAAAATGAACTTTAAACAGTTTTGAATTCATGTGCTCTTTCGACTGAGAAAATGGGACTGAATGGGGATAGAGGGTATCCTACCGGTAACATAGGTATAGGCCAATATATGTCCACTTGTTTCATCTCACTTTCTCGGTTCTCTTGTACGTTAACAAAGGGGCGGAGCTTCTTCCGTAAAGCTTCCGTAGGTTCCTCCTCTCCAACGTCGATAGGGATTTCCTGTCCGTCAACCTCGAACCTCATCCGAGAATCGTTATGCAGGCGACATATCGTGGACGTTGCGCATAGCAACGAATATGGAAGAACCTCGGTTCCAAGGATAAGGTTTAGCAGACTGCTCTTTCCAGCACTCGTCTCTCCTAAAATGAAAAAGAAAAAATCTTGCACGAGCATCCCCCTTTGGGAAACAATATGGGAAGGAGAAAGTATTTGCAACGCACAATTGCTTTTCTTCTGTCTTAATTTTCTCAAATTGAATAACCACAACACATAATGTTTATATGAGATAAATAATTCTTTAACATAAAATCCGACAGCTTTCAAAAGTTTATACAGTTAACCCTTACCCTGCTGTTCATGGCATATTCCTGCTATACTAACAGTCTTGACAGACAGTATAGAATTAAACCAGCCTGCACAGATGTGCAGTCTGATCTAAGCATACACTGCGTGCTTTCCATTTCTTTTTGTGAGAAAACCTGGAGTTAGCCTAGTTGAAATTCGCAAAAAGAAAAATAACGGCATTTTTATCAAAATTTTGAATCTAGCGGCATAAGTTTCGATACCAGCCCTGCGTTCAGAATAACAAAACGGTGCAAACTCTTTGTCATTTGTACCCGTTTTGCACATGCACATGCGTGCCAAGCGGGGCAGAATTGGCAAACAGTTTGCAATATTGTGTCATCCTAAACACGGCGCAGTATCAAAGGAATGGACAATAAATAGTCAGTGATATGGATTTTGAAAAGTCCGATTTGAAAGTTTTAAAAATTCCGAGTGTTCATTTAAAAAAATGGCAATCGTTTTATTTCCATAACTGAACAGCGATGATGACGAGTCACCTTTTTAGTTGTAAATGAAATGGTGACTTTGAGGGAAAAGTATTATGACGATTATAAAGGAGATATGCAAGAAAAATCTTAAATGTGAATTAATTTTGGAATTTTAGAGAATAGACAAAATGGGTGTCGATTTTTTTTTCGTAACGTTATGAAAATCTGGTTGTTGCTGTTGGTTTTTTTCTGTGTGTGTGTGTGTGTGTGTGTGTTTTAAATATTTGTCTATGTGGTAAAGTTGGAAAACATGTTAATAAGGATGTAACTTCTGTAAAGGAAATACGTCTGCAGTTGACCAATGTGAACATCGTTTTCGTGCGAATCTCATTTAACAAAAATAAGACGACGAGATGCAAAGAATGAAACAATAACACATTTTCACTTTTTATGCCATTTTGTGCGAGAAAAACGTGAAAAAATAAATGATACGGTTTCAAAGATGTTCAGTATAGTTCATTCAGTACATTTAAAACATTTATTTTACTTTCTTATTATCCCCCGCCGTTTTAGACGAGGGGATATAGTAATGGTATCCGTCCGTCAATACGTCATTCCGTCATTCTATCATTACGTCATTCCGAGGTTCCGTCAATAAACTTGTCCGGAGCATATCTCCTAAAGTAAAATAGCTATCAACTTGAAACTTCATGGGTGGATAGATCTCATGGAGAAGTGCAGTGCACAAGAACTACAACTCTAGCTTGCATAATGTTGGAGTTATTGCCCTTTGTTATTTTTCGTGCTTAGATTTTGTCCGGAGCATATCTCCTAAAGTATAATACCTATCAACTTGAAAAGGGGCATATCTCCTAAAGTGTAATACCTATCAACTTGAAACTTTATGGATGGATAGATCTCATAAAGGACAAGTGCTGTATACAATAACTACAACTCTTGCTTGCATAATGTTGGAGTTATTGCCCTTTGTTATTTTTTATGCTTAGATTTTGTCCGGAGCATATCTCCTAAAGTATAATAGCTATCATCTTGAAACTTTGTGGGTTTATATATCTCATGAAGGAGAAAAGCATTGCTTAGGAACTACAACTCTTGCTTGCATAATTTTTGAGTTATTGCCCTTTGTTACTTTTGATACTTAGATTTTTTCCGGAGCAAATCTCCTAAAGTATAACAGCTATCAACTTGAAACTTTATGGGTGAATAGAACTCATGGGGGAAAAGTGCAATGCATAATAGCTACACCTCTTGCTTGAATAATTTTGGAGTTATTGCCCTTTGTTATTTTGATACTTTGATTTTGGAGGGGGCAAATTTCTTGAAGTTCAAAAGAATCTTTTATATATTCAGTTTTACTATCAAGCTTTCGCGGCGGGGGATGGCAATGTCCGACCTGGCTCTTGTTATACATTTAAACAATCACCTATCTTAAAGTTATCTCTTTTATTTATCAATGCATTTTATAATAAATTCAAGTACATGCATTTTTTTATCTTTTGCTCTCGTACCAAAATATCGTTGAAATAGTAGCACTTGTTGTTTAAAGTGAGATTTGTGACGACAACAAAGCTATTGAACCTACGATAAGTGTTTAATAAGACGAATCCTTAAGATATACAGAATAAGCTTAAACCTCTTGACCAAGGATATACTCAAAATAAGCATTTTTTACGTCAAAGATGTCTAATGACGAGCAAAGAGAGATATGTTCTTAAACAGCCAAATGCAAAACACAAACATAGGATTTTTACTCATACAGTATATTTACTGTTGTCATTTAGAAAAATGATTGACTAACAAAAAGAAAACAAAACAATAAAAAACACACACAAAAAACATAAACAATTAACATTGAATGGATATTGAACAGTATTTTGTTCAAAACATTATTTTTGTGAAATGGGCGACTTAAACATCGTAACTTAAGCTTATAGCTGTAGTTATGACGTTTAGGCCGCCCTCCAACGATTATCTTTTTGTTTCATGTCCTTAATCATTTATTTTTCTCACGAATGATATTTTAATATCTGACGGTGGACAACTTAATTTTGACTTCATATTTAACTTAGTCTGTAAACACTATTTAAATCTAAAAATTTTCGCAGTTTTGTACAGCGACAGTTATATTGTACATGTATGATCATAAATGCCTATCGGTGGTTATACTCCTTGAATACGTTCATCGATCAGAATTTTCGACCTGGTATGATGAGGCCTAAGTAACGAGTAAATCCAATCAATGCTGATGTTAAACAGCTATTTCGGATATAATCGGAAAGGTGTTCACTCCCGGTTTTTTAAAGAATAATCGTCCATGCGCGACCAAATTATCGTTACCTCAAACTTTTGACAGAAACACACTTATTGAAAGTAAACCCGCAATATCATTTCCCGGTAAAACTAAGCCCTGTCAGGTAAAAAATGATAATAAACTAAGCAAAAAAAAGAAACTTTACATGACTTACTGATGGCCGTAGTGTCTCTATGAAACCATACATTATGATAATGTTACTATTACATGAAACTTGAAAGCAACATCAATCGGTTTATGGAAGGGTCAGCACCGAATGTCTGTCGAATGAGAGTTTTATTGGTGGTCAAAGGACAACTTTTAGGAGTGAATTTAAAAATCACAGAAATGAAAGAAAGTCTCTCGGTGGTTTTTGAGTATCGATTTTTGAAGTTCTCGTGCATTTGGAATTTTACATAATGTTACAAAATCAAAAGGATTGATTACAAAATATCAAGGTAAATAATCCTAGTCCAGATTGTTAAAGTAGTTTTGTTTTAAATTGTTCCTTTACTGTTGACGTCGGCCATTTTGTTTTTGGACGTTCATTTATGGCACATATCTGAAGCTCAACACGAGTATGTGACCAAAACCGGAGGTGACGCGACTGTGTTGTCGTTAGCCCAGCTAGCACATGTCAATAAAGTTGGCCTAGAAGTATGTACAGTTTCCTTTTTTTGCTAAGTATACATTTAAGCCGGTGTGCATTTATAAACCGTGTTTTTGTCCTGGTAGGGCGTATGTAGAAAACGGTCCATTGCATTTTCTCCCGGATAAAGCAGCTTCTTTTTATATTTAACTACTAAAAATGATATGGAATGACCTATTCAATCGTCGATTAGTAACTAAACCCTCGTAACTTCAGCTTGTCCAAGCGCTGAAATGTATTTTCTTTTGCGACGCATGCTAACCCTTTTGTCATTAGGAAACAGTTATTTACTCCTCGAGGGTTTAGTGCAAAAGTGAACTAAGTGTAGATACATTGTATACTTTTTCACTCAAGCCTCGACTTGTTAACTTTAATGAACGACAAAACCTTGATCTCTTTTGTCATTAGGAAACAGTTATTTACACCTCGAGGGTTTAGTGTAAGAGTGTACTAAGTATATATAGATTGTATATACACTTGGTACACTCTTTCACTCAAGCCTCGACTTGTTAACTTTAATGAACGACATTAACTCGATCGTCAAATTACGTCACGGCTAAGCCACGGCCTGCCAGGTCAAAAGTAACGTAGAATACCTGCCACGACGATTGGACACTCGTTGTTAGACAGCTCACTCTGGTACCCGGCAATTCGTTCTCTGTAGTCCGGATATTTACACTCAATTGTTTCTCGGATTTCATCGTTGGTTCCATTTTCCATAAACTTTATAATGGCGTGATATATGTTTGTCAACTCCTCCTTCATTTGTTTGTCGTGGGCTAAGATATGTTGCATCATCGCCTGGCTCTTAAAAGTGATAAAGAAAACAAGTCCTTCGGTGCCTTCCCTTAGATTTTCGAAAAATATCAGGTGATTATCCCTAACTACTTAATTTCGCCTACAAACCAGTGAAATTCCCAAAACCATACTCATATCTTTTTTTTATTTTACCTTATTTGACGTTATCTAAGCGGGTCTCATTATATTCATGACGTCATGACGTTGCTCTGATTACACGTGCAAAATTACACGCTTTAAGAGATTATGCCCTAAAATCAACCTCATAAAAATCATATCCACCATTTACTTACCGCAAAGCGCTTGTAACGGAGAGGTAGCGTAGTGGTTTCATACAGATGATTTTAATGAGATTGGTTCTAAAAATATTCCATTTAATCCCACTTCTTATTACACCTTCGCCCTAGATGCTAAAAACACGGATTGTTTATTTTTGTCCGCACCCTTGTCCATGAATAAAAAATGTATAAAAATAAAAACCTGTTCCCATATCGATTGCTCAGCACGAAACAGTTGTAACTGCCTATAAACATATAGACAGTAACAATTGATTCGCGCTAAGCCATCAAAATTTTTTCCCTGACGCGTAAGTATTTCTCCGAATTTCGCAAGTATTTTAACAACCCACATAAGATATTACCTTTGTAATGACGCCAGACGTCGCGTTCACGTCACCATTACGTTGACTATCAATGCCCGTTCTAGCGTTTATCGATTCGATAAATTTGATTATTTCCTCGAGAGTTTCTAGATCCTCCCACTTGCTCGTGTCCACGTGGTTTTCCGACAACCAATCAACAGCGTCCTCGTATGAGAAACTTCTTATCACCTTTAATGTTGTCATGATGATTGTTTTATCTGCAAATTTTAAAAATATCAAATAGCGTTCATGAAACAAATTTGAATAATAATTCGATTTTATTGAGAAATAATTAACACATTCTTAGACTTGAAAAAAACTGCTATGTTTTTTATGGAATGCGCTTGAGTTTCATCTTGCGACCAGGATGGCAAAACGGTGCTAACTGTTTGGAAATTATTAACTGATTTGCACGTGCATTTGCTTGCAAAGCGGGGTACAATTTGCAAACGGTTCGTACCTTTTATCATCCTGAAAGCAAAGGTGTATTGAGAAGATGAAAATTTTGACATGCTAGAAGTGACAAAAGGTTCAAATGTGCGCAAAGCAAAGACTATGGCCAGTCTGTGCATCCGCACAGTCTGACCAAGGTCTTTACTGAAAACTTTGTGCATAGATTCGGTCTCAAAGTGCCTTTACATAGTCAGGTAATCTTGTAAATGAACTGTGTGATTGGCCAGGTTGCTGAATGTTTTCGTTTTACTAACATATGAAATTGTTGGAAATGGCAAGCACATGCTCAAATATAAATGCCATAGAAATATGAAAATAAACCATGTTAAACTATAGAGTAAAATAACCAAGAAGGTACATGGCCGAAATTATAGATGCACGCGTTTTGGTGCGTCAAATTGAGCATTGATCACTCACTAAAACTTGTGCATTTTCAAGATACATGAACTTCAAAAGTCAGTAACTTAAATACAAATATAAAGGCACCTATAGAACTATAAAAATGGAGGCCTCTCATTTCGTCCATGAACTACAAAACATGATAAATGTAGTTTTATAAGACATAGACATAGATATAGACATAGACATAGACAAATTCTTTATAGAAACTAACTTACATAAAGTTTCTGGTCAAATTACAACAAACACAATATCTAAATATGTGTAAGGTCAGCAACAAACCAGTTTGCTGAAAAAAAATCATAGCTATATTGGTCTTTTGTGGAAGAAATCTTTTTTGAATTTAAATGAAATCGTGGTATAAAAAGGCGAGGGTGAAAATAATTACTAAATCAACATCTGCAATCGTTATTGCATCAACCATCATCATTATCGGCGAGACTGTTGCATGATGAAAAATGATAAATTACCCCCTGTGTTCAGGATTTAAAAACGTTTCGCGAGCGCTTTCAGGTGATATCCCGCTTTGCACGTACACATGCGTGCAAAGCGGGGTATCATTTCGAAAGCGCTTCGCCAAGATTTTCATCCTGAACGCAGGGAACATCTTAGATATCGATGGCTCAGTGCGGAAGAGTTGTAACTGCCTATATGTTTATAGGCAGTTACAACTCTTCCGCGCTGAGCCATCGATATCTGAAAATAAATACGCTGTACGAGGAGGAAGAACAAGACTTTGTGAAATAAAAAGAAATTAGCGTAGCGAGTTACGAAACATTAAAAACCACACGAATGAATTTTCCGACCTTTTTTTTAAAACGGATATCTTTTCAGTACTCAGTAATGTAAAAAATTTGAAAGTCTTCTAAAGACGGTTCAAAAAGGGATAAGACGAGCCCAAGGGGATATTGCAAGGCAGAATCTAACAATGAGTGAAATGACCAGGTACGATTTGTTATTTTGACTTACGATTATTTTTTTTTTCGTAAGATATATAGTTAAACAGGCCCCCTGGAGTAGATCTAAATGACTAAATAAAAGATATGGTAAGCGATATGATGAATCCTCGGAACATCAAACCATATCATTAACTGCTTGTGAGTAATACTAACGGCAAAAAATTGCGAGTAAGGTACTTTGCAGAGACCGAAATTCTTCAAGTCGTATTCATCATGATCCATCACGTGATAATGAACAGTCTTGGAACTCCATTAAATGAATATTAAAACGAGAGGGCCATGATGGTCTTAAATCGCTTACCCGACCCACAAACCCATCAAATATCTATATGTGTTTTTTTTTTGTTTCATAAAACCTTGAACATTTTTAAGATTTTTCAAAGGTTTTATTTATGAATCACCTTTCTACTGGACAGATTTTGTTAAATCATCAAAAAACAAATAATCAAGAAAATTACACCGTGTTGTCATCCTGAAGGCAGAGTTGATTTCTAATTGTGAACCTGGCTGACCCCCCCCCCCCCCCCAAAAAAAAAAATGCCCGCTAAAGTCATCATTAATTGGCTAAATTGGCTAGATATTCGATTTACTACGATTAATCCTGGTTTCCTTTCACGATGGAGCCGAGTTATTACGAATCAGAAAGTCGTAGTCTAACACTTCGTCCGATTTCTTACTGCGGTGGACTACGAAGCACACAACCACTGCGATAATAGGTCTCCTGCAATGTTTATTGAAAAAACTCCCGATTTGTTTTATTGAAATTATCTTATTTAAAGAAATGTAGACTAATTTGCTTTTATTTAGGGATTATAGCCTGCAAAATATCATTAGAATAATTGTCTAAAGAAAACCAATAGAAAATTAAAGGGAGGCACTAATCTGATTAATCAATGACCACTTTGCTTAAAAATAGATAATGAAATGGCCTAAAGTCGTGTTTTGCATTGCTCCCGGAGGATTTACAATATATATGCATGGCCCCACTTCATGGACGCTTTCTTTATTCGTTCAACTAAAGGGAATTACCGATGAATATTAATATGTCCTTGTTAATATTGGTGGACTATAATATATACATACATGTATATCTTCCGGGATACATTTGATATATATCTTCCTGGATGATGATGATAATCTCCAGGCCTCCTTGAGATCCTGCATTAGAAATTCATGACTCTTAATGAGTCCTAGTTTCTTATCAAGGAGACGAGAACTCTTCAAGACACTTGATATACACTGTGTTATATATGAATCAGGTGAATTTCCTAATGACACATCGTTGATGGGGTACAAAATGTCGTAACTGCAACTTAGATCAGCTGGACTACGACATTTTGGCCGGCCACCTACGAAACACTATTCCATAATACTGACCTGTAAGAAAATAAAGAATTTGCAATAAAAATAAAGCTGCTCAAATTAAACACTGGATCTAGTAAGGGTGTATGTCTTGGTGTTTTTTTTTTTTTTTTTTTTTTTTTTTACCCGAATTTGACTTCAGTGGAAAAAAATGCTTAGATAAAAAATAACCGACAAATTGACAAAATATATACATTACATTCAATTCTGTTTGTTATTAATTCCCATGAAAGCACGTGAAAAGCCGAGTAGGAATTATCACATTTTATTCATCTAAATAGCAGGGGCCAAAATCGGGTCAATAAAACCGTGAAATAGCCGATATCATCGCAATTTTATACAAATGTCAAATAAATTAGCCCGCTTGTCGCATTTTATAACAAATTCATCGATGTGCCGGAAGTAAACAGTCAGATAAGCCTATGTTTCCACACGGTCTGATCAGAGTCCTCAGCGCTGAATAAATGAATCCGACTCATAGTGGCTACTCACATTCGAAGCATGCCTATTCTGTCTGTTCTATGGTGACAATCATGCACACATGCAATCGTTAGAAATGTGTATGCTTTAATCGATGGTTCAGGGCGAAAAAAATGTAACTGCCTATAGGCTTATAGGCAGTTACAACTGTTTCACGCAGAGCCATTGAAATTTCTTATATTCTTTTGACTGGTACTTCACCTATCCAACTGCAACCAACGTGAGAAATTCATTTATAATTCAAATGAATCAAAGTAAAAAAAATCCCTTTAATTTCACAATTGATTACAAAGCCACTATAATAATTACATAATAGGTATGACTTAAGCTTCCTACATAGGGTGATGCGCGGAAGTTTAAGCTGAACAACTATAAGAGCCCATTGTTAAACATTTTTTATCGTTTTACAGTTTTTACACTTATAAAAATAATGAGAAAAGAAAATTTATGAGAGAACGTCATATAAGTAGAGGAAATAGAAATAGTGTTCATTGAAAACCGAATTTATTAGATGAATCATCAATAAACAGATAAAAACGAGACTGTGCCGAGATTCATCGTTATCTGTCAAAGATGATAAATTCAATAAATTCGGTATCAAATTAGCACAAATTTGATATTCTGTTCATTATATGTCCCTAATTTGCGTGATAAAACAAAAAAAACCCCGATTTTTATCGATTCAAGTTGTTCCGCGAAACACATAATGCCGTTTGCAAAATGACGTCAGCAGATTCCATTATGACGTCATTTTCTCGAAGAAAATATAACATTGCTATCCGTTCTTAGCTCATTTGTAGTTATTTATCTAGTGAATTAACACCCGTGTAATATCAAAAATATTCAGTGGGGTTTTTCACTCCCGCGACGAAGGTCATGAGGTAAATTCTTTGGTTTCTTTACATGGTTGGTTCTATACTTTAAACATTGTAACGGCAGCTTCCATCAAGCTGTTGTTTCGAGGTTATAGAATAAAATCGACGACATCTATAACCGTGATTTCGCCGTATTACTATCGAAATATATGTATTTACCAAACGCGCACGTTCTCACTACGTATTTTTGTGTAGAAGTCAAAGTATACTTAACATAAAGGAAAACTATACACATTTTATATATTTAGGCCTACAATTGTTTTAGAGTTTGCTATTTTCAAACGGCTCCAGCTTGTTAAATGTCAATACCGAATAAAGCTCGAGCTATTGTCGAATCTCTGTTGTTATATCGTTATAAATTACACTTATGAAGAGAACAAGAAGCAGTACTTAGGTTAATGGCCCAACTCAAACGAATTCAGCAGGAACGAACAATACTAGAGGCACACCTGAAAGTCATCGTTTGGGACGACCAAATGTGACAACTATTGTAGAAGACCGAAACATTTGTGTGACGACCCCTCGAAACCACTTTCAACCTGCTCCTGTGATGGCTGCAATGTTTCCTGGTCGTAGCATCAGTTCACATAGCCTACTGTCCGCCGAAGAGAACGGGAACAGGGTATTCAAGCCAGGAGATCTCATCGAGATCTTATACTCAGCAATAGGCATCGAAGGACGAGTCTTTATTTACGTTATGGACGCCAAAACAGGAACAATGATGTCTTTGGTCATTAGACTCGTATCAAACTGAGACAAGCTGACGGGCGTACATGTGTGTATGCGCGACGTGGTGATTATTTTGTAGAAAGTCTCTTGGAAATTATTCAAAATTGACTGTTATTTCTTAACTGAGTTATGTTTTTCATATACATGTATATTGTCAATGGAATTAATAAAAAAAAAAAGACATTTTGTAACACAGCTAAACATAATTCGCATGATAATGATGATAATAATAAAGTTGAATATAATGATAATAATTATCATTTTCATAATCAAATACAACTGTGATAAATGAATAAACAAAATTACCTTTATTTGCTCTCAAAATATCACCATTGCATCTTAACCTCAGTCGATCATGAGATCTCGCCTCTCAGTCTCGGTAATTTTCGAAAACGAAAGTAGGTCAACACTCAAAAACCCACTCAAAAACCCATACCAGTCATCTTTATTTCACACGTCGTTTATTTCATACATTTTCCGTAATTCAAAAACACTTATTCGAAAATGCTTTTTAATTCCCAGATCAAACTCACAAATTCACAAGGCTATTTCCTTTACATGGAGCCCCTACAGATGTGATTAAAGAAAAAAAAATCAAATGAGACTGTGCGTGACATTTCCAACATTTTCAAATGTGCAGAAAGGAAAGCCTCTTGCCAGCCTGTGCATGTGCACAGTCTGACCAGAGTGTTTACCGTGCAATTTGTAGATAGATAAGGTCTCAAAGTGCATTTGGACAGTCGGGTAATCTTATAAATGCCCTTTGTAGATGTCCAGGCTGTTCAATGTTTCTGATTCACGCACATAGAAAATTGTTGGAAATGTCATGCGCAGGCTCAAATAAAGTATTCGTAACAGCCAAAGTTTTTATTCTCACAATCTATCCTTAATAATCCCGTCGTTTACTCGCGCTAGTCAAAGTCTTCTTTGTACCCCAGAGATTGATCAACACCTACTAATTTAACAAACATATCGGAAAGAGAGGACAAAACATGACCATGAATACTTCCTCGTAATTCTATACTTTTAACGAAATATTACCCTTCACTGCAATCAAAGTACACCCGTCTACACCGTTAAGATTTATAATGTTTACTCCTAACAAACTTGTTTAAATTGGATAAATGGGGTTTTCAACAATTCTAAGTAAAATCACTATGGCTGGAGCACCTCACATTTGATTCCTTGTATTTCCCTCAACGGTACAACAGCGACAATTTTTTCCAAGCCTGCAACACCTCATTCTACATAGGTTTACGATTAAAGAAAATAAATTTCAAGTGAGTGATCAAAATGAAAGGTGATAAACGGTTACTCGAACCTCACTCTTTATTGTGGATCTATATAAGAGCCTGTGCATGACATTTTCCACCAATTGCAAATGAGCGCTAAGCAAAGACTCTGACCAGCCTGTGTATCTGCACAGTCTGACTAGGGTCTTCACTTTCCGATTTTTATATAGATATGGTCTAAAAGAGTCTTAAGACAGTCAGACAATCATAGAACTACACTACAAGGCAGTAAAGGCTGGTAAATGTTAGCCTTTCACGCACATGTTGTTTGAACTGTCACGCACAGGCTTATATTTATACATTTGTGGTCGACAAATGTCGGAAAGAATAAGGTCCGCCGCAAGAAATCAAACCCAGGACCCCATTATTTGGAGTTCAAGATTTCCTTTAGAGACAGACGCATTCGTCCAGAATCGCATGGACGAAAATCAGAAATCCGAGACCAATATTTGGAGGTGAAAATGAAAATAGAACTAATTCATTAATTCCATTTCCTTTAGACATAATGATAGCACACATGCTCAGTACATATGTTATATACGCGGATCCAGGGGCATCTTCTGAGGAATATTATGAGCAATTTTAATTTAAGGCTGGACCCCCTCCTTTCCATCCCCTTTCCCCCGCCCTCAACTCTTTATACTAATTTACCATATTTTAAGAACAAAACCGTGTTTAAGCAATTGTTTTCATCACATACTATTGAAAAGGATAAATATAGGCCTACCTAATCACTTTTTAGTATATTAGTCACTTCCGACATTTCTTTACTGCAAGATTACTTCATTATGAACGGTTGAAAACGGCTTAATCCAAGAACACCGTCATTTTCACACACAAACTAAAAAGTTAAAATAAATAAATAGATAAAAATTTACGGATACGTCTACAACGTTTTATTAAAGTTTAATCCATAAAATGTCAGATTATAACAAAGACTTGAAACGTGCCATAGTTCAAACACACACTTATAGCAATTATGAATGAAGATGGACACTTTGTACAGTGTGTTATCAATGTTATCTACCCTTGACATATGAAATATTCACTGACGTATTCTCTTTTGATTACAAATGTTTCAAAATAGTATCACTAGTAGGTCAAACCATGGACCAAGATGCTCTAAGCATTGGCTCAGCATGTTGTACGCAAAAACGCAGCTTATCTTCAAACAATGTGGCAAAATGTAACAAAATACGCAAATTACAATGCTGGATGTCCAAGAATGACACAACAAATAACTGAAAAAAAATAAGCTAGGTAGAGTAACGATACTTGTGCACTACATTCGGTAACCATAAGAGGGACATAACTGTCAAGTTTTCAAGAAAATGGGACGTAATGTGACAGAGTTATGCCCGGATAAGTAAGTGGAGATCGCCCACCCGCCCGGACGCCGGTCGCCACGGATGATCCCATAATACGTTGCATAGACGTAACTAAGATTTTGAAATTTAAACGCACTCAGAAGGCGACTAAAATAGAATATATATTGGACAAAGGCGATATGTGAACTAGTTTTGGAAAGACAATTCGCTGTTCATTTTACTATAGAAACAACTACGTATGATAGGCTGGGAGTTAACATGTAGACAGACGGACAAACTCATTATTTTACTTTCAAAAATTCTGAAAAACATAATTCATCATGGTATTAGATTAAAAAATTGATATGACTAGCAAAAACAAGTTTTCACCAGTTCATATTAGAGAAATTTGGCTAAGCGTTGGTCCATAAAGTAGTCAAGCGGACTATACAAAGTTTCATAAATTTATGTTATTCATAGTTACTGAGAAAAGTGCGACGACTATTTTTCATTGTACCAAGTTAAGTCCGAAAAATACAACAGAGAGTAGATAACCGACGGTTCTGAATTCGGTAAGCGACGTATAGGAATTCTATCTGACGAACCATCTAAGTTTCAAGTTATTATTTATCATAGTGGCTAAAAAATGTGCGGGAAAAATTTCCCGTTGTACCATGTTAGTCCGAAAAAATAAACTTAGACTTTAAAAAAAGTAGATATCCGACAGATCTGAATTCAGTAAGCGACATAAAAAACCTCGATCTGATACAGTTATTAACATCGTGAAATTGACACTCTTTCCAATCAAAATCATTGAAAATCATTCACTCAACGCTTCATTCATTTATTTATTCCAAAGGCTCACTCAAATCGATAAAAAAAAACGCTCCAAAATCATTGGTAAAAGTTCTATATCGTTCAAGACGGTGAACATTTACTTCAAATTAAACAAATCATTCTGCGAATTTATTGGCTGGTGTGGATTTTAAGGTGTCTGATTGGTCAACGAAGACACAACAACATAAGATATACAGTACGTATATCTTATATAAGGGCCGCGGTTACAAATATCGTTAATTTTGATCATCTTGAACAAAATTAGCGATATTGGATTACCTATCTATAATTTCACTCAAAACTCGAGTCGTTCCACATACTCATTCAATTTCATTCCAAAATGTATTATCTTGTCAATTTCACGATGTTCTTAACTGCAACATTCAAAGTTTCACGTTACTGCGAATCATAGTTGCTGAGAAAAGTGCGACGAAAATTTTTGTTACAGACGGACGGAAGAAAGGACGGAAAGCGTAAACCAGCACACCACCTTTTTCTTCGAAGTGAGGGTATAATTACAGTAAGGGTTGTATAAGCAAGACATTTAAACATAACCTACCATTCGTGACAAAGCTCATGCAGCTTGGCATTATAACACAGGTTAAACAAATTCATGGTCAAATGGAACATTTGATGAAATTTTAAATGACGAGTATGTGTAAGTTCTAGACCTTGCGGTTTGGAAGGAGGTTTTTTCTCTGTTGCAACGGTAACCAGAGCTCTTCGTGGATTCTGTGAGGTACAGTGTATTTCAAAAGTGTTTGACATAACGATCATTTATTCTAAGTTCAATGAAATCTGTCCAGTGGTTTCTGAGAAGAAGAAGATCTTTTATATTTATCATAGAGGTCCATTAATGGGTAACGCAGCAGCCCGTAGCACCCAAGTTATTAGCACATTCAGGATTAAAAGAAGAAATCTGAAATTGCATATCATAAGCATCATTCCTGTGCATTTTTGTTGAATTCTGACTTACAGTTTCAGAGAGGAAGATGTTTTTAATTTAAACCATATGGGGCCATTTTTGAGTGACACAGCGGCCTGTAAGACCGAGGTTATCAACCATATCACAATTCAAAGAAGGAATCTGAAAGAGCATGTCCTACGCATCATTTCTGTGAAATTTGCTTGAATTCTGACAAGTAGTTTCAGAGAAGAAGATTCTTCTTATGTTTTGCCTTATAACTATACAAATATCCATGTGATAACATCCCGTATGATATTTTTTATGATATCACTGTTAGATATAATGTGGTTATTTTTAGAAACTTGCATTTCTGATAGAAATATCGACGAAAACAAGGCAAATAGAAAATATAAGATAAATATAATACGTACTTAGTGTATTGTATGAAAAAAATATCTTACTCGGCAGAGCCTCGACACTTATCAATTCTCCCAACCTCGTTAGATATTTTTTTATACAAAACACTAAGTACGTATTATATATATATATATATATATATATATATATATATATATATATATATATATATATATATATATATATATATATATATATATATATATATATATATATATATATATATATATATATATATATATATATATATATATATATATATATATATATATATATATATATATATATATCATATGGGGCCTTTTTTGGTCTCGACAGCCCAAAGCACCAAAGTTCTTACCCTGATCAGGATTAAAAGAAGGAATCTAATATTGCATGTCCTAAGCATCATTCCTGTGAAATTTGGTTGAATTCTGAACAGCAGTTTCAGAGAAGGAAGATTTTTTAATATTTCACCATATGGGGCCCTTTTTTGGTGACTTGACAGCCAACAGCGCTCAAGTCATCAGTCTGATCAGGAATTAAAGAAGGAATCTGAAAGAGCATGCCCAAAGCATAATTCCTGTTAAATAAGGTTGAATTCTCACCAGTAGTTTTATAGAGATTCTTTTTATTGACCAAATGGTGTCCTTTTTTGAGACTCGACAGCCCGCAGCACCCGATATATCGCCCCTATCAGGATTAAAAGAAGGGATCTGAAAGAGCATGCACTAGGCATCATTCCTCTGCAATTAAGTTGAATTCTACCCAGTAGTTTCGGAGAAGATGATCAAAGAAAAAGATTACGCACGTACACACGGAAGCATGGTCGCACAACGGACCATTAGCTATTACAATAGCCTGCTGGACTTCATCCAGTGGTGCTAAAAAGGGAACTACAAGTGCATCAACATTCTAAATTTACTTAAAACAGTTTACCATGACATCTTTTGTATATGTTGGTTAGCTTAGGCTGAAGGGTTCCCAGGGTTGTTGAGAAAAGGTTAAGGACCAATTACTAGGTGATGTAACGATATCACATCACACAAGATTTGACCTAAAAAACTTACCTTGACCTTGACTGATGACCTTAAACTTGGTACCAACAGAAAGGCCTTGTCCTAGGCAATCATCATATGAAATAAAACAACCCAATCACTTACCATTTAAGTCACAAATTTGACCTTGAAAAAAGACCTTGACTGATGACATTGAACTAAGTACCAACAGAAAGGCCTTGTCCCAGACAATCATCATGTGAAA
Organism: Fragum whitleyi; assembly: GCA_948146395.1. Taxonomy (NCBI): domain Eukaryota; kingdom Metazoa; phylum Mollusca; class Bivalvia; order Cardiida; family Cardiidae; genus Fragum; species Fragum whitleyi. The sequence goes on along the minus strand of OX411548.1, from coordinate 16,765,606 downwards.
TATCAAAGCCCTATCACTTACCATTTAAATGTTACGTCCCTTGTTAAACTTTGATTTATTTTCACAAATTTGACCTGGAAAAATGACCTTGACCTTTGACTGATAACCTGGACTTTGGTACAAATAAAAAAGACTTTGCCAAGGCAATACTCATGTGAAATATGAAGGCACTAGCACCTGCCAATCAAAAGTTATTGCCAATATTAAAGTTTTATTTTTTCACAAATTTGACCTTGAAAAATGACCTAGATCTTGACTTATGACCTTGACCTTGGTACCAACAGAAGTGTCTTATCACAAGCACAGCACATTTGAAATATGAGGACCATATTTTTTTATTCCAATAAAAAGTAATGGCCAACTGAGTTTTTATGATGGAAATTAATGACCTTGACAATTTGACCTTGACTTTTGCCGAGATCCTTGCCTTAGTTTTCTAATGAAAGGTCTTGTCACAAGTAATAAAAATTTCAAATATGAAGGCTATATCACTTACCATTGCCAAATTATGACCAATTTTAAAGTTTTAATTTTCTCAATTCTGACCTTGACATATGACCTTGAACTTAGTAGCAACAAAAAGGGTTTGTCACAAGCAATGCACATGTGAAATATGAAGACTATATATGTTACCAATCAAAAGTTATGGCCAATATAAGATTTTGCATGACAAAAAGAGAGTTTACGTAAAGCTAATAACATTTAGGACCATTTTCCCAAGACACATATCGGACAAACAGACGGAAAGACGGATGCACACACAAGCCCACGACTATATGGTCCCCCCGAAAATTATTTCGGGGAGCATTAAAAGTCCAAAAGAAACATCAATCGCAAACAATTCATCTAGAGTTACCCCCTTGATATTATTGGTTGCTCTTTTTGATAGTGAACTTGCATGCCCAGATTCAAGTTAATGTCTTGAGTAAAACCAATGATAACACTAAATGTCAAAGTTTTAATATGACGACGCCAACAACAACAACATCGACACCAAGACTATAGCAATGCCTAGTTTTTTCCAAAAGCAGTCGAGCTAAAGCCAAGCTAAGCACTCTGATGAAAATAGCCATGTCAGCCTTTGGCAAGTGAGTGCAGTTATATTTTAGTTTGATCAGCCAGCTGTCATCCAAGGTGGAGGTTTTAATGAATTATGAACAGACTGATTGACAGACAGGCAGACAAAAACGAGTAGATAATGGCTGATTTAACCAGCTTATCTCAATTTTCATGGTCAGACATTTGATAGGATAAAACAAACTAGACAAACAAAACTGTATGATTCTTGCTTGATTTATTTACCAGTTTTAAAAATATTCCACTTAACGAATGTACAAAGTATACTTAATTACAACCATCAATTAATCAAAATTCAATAGTAATTAACAGACTTTTGACCGAGGTGAGTCAATCTGGACTTTTTGGACTGGTCAGTGTCAATACATGTAGTTTTACATAGATTTGCTGGCTGAATTATTTCATCTTTGCTACCTAAGTGTTATACCCACTTCGTGTTCTACTGAATTGAACACGTAGTGGGAATCACCCTTGGCTAGCAAAAATGGAATATTGTAAATGAATGTAACTTACAGCGATTTTGCACATATCGATGGCTAAGCGCAAAACAGTTGTAACTCCCTATATGTTTATAGGGAGTTACAACCGTTTCACGCTGAGTCATCAATATGTGTATCTGAACATATATAGATATTGAATCACAAGTACAAGAATACTTTACCAAATTGAAAGTGGATACCCATAAAGAGACATCTGGCTACCAAAATATCTGTACTATGGATAGGTTAAGACAAGGTTGATGTCACAGGGCAACTGTTGTTCAGCCCGTAAATTTAACCCTTTGCTGATCTAATAATATAAGTCTAATTTCAACATTTGACCTTGAGTCGTGACCTTGACCTTGGAGCTACCTGAATATAACTGCCAAATATTACATCTTTTTATGATAAAGAATAACTTTATCAGATTATTTAGACACATTGTACTCTCTAATACATGATTTTAATCATTTTCTGAATGTGACCTCTTGTTGATTGATCTCCTTTTTTTTCCCCACTTTTATTTTACCCCTTATCCTGCTGAATTTTGTTTCTTTTAGACAAACCAACCAGCCGGACTCCAGTTTTTTCCCGCAATAATTAAGGTAGAAAGGGACAAAGAAAATTACATGTAGATTACACTGCAGATCTGTGCAGGCTAATCTTTGTTTATACCGTCTGCCAAAGCATTGTGTACAGCAGACATTAGCTGTGAATAGCATGGGAAGGGATAAGGAATGCCAAGATGTCACCATTTCATGTGACAGGTTAAAAATAGTTTGGTAGACTGGCCTTGGTCGTATCTGTTTGCATTTTCAGAAAATAGTTTTGTTTAAGTTCCATTACAAGCCTTTTAAAACCATGCTGATCTATTTAGAGACAAGGGACCTAATTGAAAGTTTTGTAATGACTATCGTATTTAATTTTCTTTGAAAAGAAATACTGTAAAGAAGCATAGATCTGGCAGCCAGACTAATAGTTTGGATGGTCAACTAATCAATATCTTGAAAGATTTATACTGTATCAAAATATGCTGTAAGTTAATTCAGGAATCCTTAACAAATATATTATAGAATCTATTTATGCAATGGAATGTTTAAATGATATGTATATTACTTCTCTTAAAACTTCATTGTTGAATCCTAAATACATCACAAGCTCCTCTTGCTTCAATGTTTGGAATTTGAGAATTAAGAGGAAAATAAATTTCACAGTGTAAGCACAAGACTATTACGAGGGGTCAGTGCAACACTATTGTAAGTGCCTATAAATTAATAGGCACTTACAATAGTGTTGCACTGACCCCTCGATTATTAATACCTATATATTTATAGGCACTTACAATAGTGTTGCACTGACCCCTCGATTCATTTTGTATCATGTACATGTGAAATCACTTGAAGTATCATGAACATTTAAATTCGTTTGGCTTATAATATTAAACTTTCAAACCAAGAATAAATCAAGAAACTCTCAGCAAAATGATACACCAATATCACAAAACTTCTAAAGCAGTTTATCCAGATAACAAATACACAGGGTTTGTAGACAGAGTGAAAGTGTTTGGTCAATTAACGATCTATAATTAAAATTAACAACAAATAAAATACAATGTAAGGCTAGGTGGGTGATAAACAAATACACATACATAAACATCAATATCACAAAATATAAACAATGATTAAAACCACAATGTGTAATCCAGATTTGTTTTCAAAAACAAAGGTTACAGTACTGTCAATCTTGCTTGAGCGACCACATCTAATAAGTGACCACATTAATTAAGTGACTGTAAGTTTTCAAAATCACCTTCTTTATATCAAAATACCTTAAAAAGCAGATTTGATTGTTCCAAATATCAGTGCAAATGAATCCTAACTTGCTAAAACTCATTCTAATCATGTCAATGAGAAGATTCTGTTGAGTTTTAACAACATAGGATTATTGAGAAATATGCAATCATATACGCATTCAAACAAAATTATGTTTCTAATTTGTACAAAAAACGTGTTCTTAGCGTCCATTTTCTTTAATAACCACTTTTGTGGTCCTGTAAGTGGTCACTCAATACATTTTTTACAGTACATTTGTATACAAATAACCAGTATTATAACGAAATTTGTATAATATCTATAATCTGAATTTGCTTATTTGATCTGTGGTTTCATTTGTATACAAATCTATTGTAATAACAGATCATGAAAACAAATTCTGGTTATCTTGACCCACAAGGTACAGCTGGTGAATAAAGGTCAATTTTTCCTATACAAAGTAACCTTTGATAATCGACTGTATATGATGACCCTATAGTTGTTATTTCCAAAGGGAAACAACTGAATTCTCCTTAGTTAGTATACATTGAAATTATCCCCCTTGAAATATTTTAAAGCATTTTAGACACAAGTAAAGAGATATAGTAAAGCTTGAAAATAAACATTTAAGGTAGTGGAAACGTAATAGTTCCACAGCATTTCATTAAGAAACCTTGGTCGACATTGTAAAAGATCATGAGTAACGGGTCCACTACCTTAAATGAGGAAGTTTTTGTAGTTTTTCTTAAATATTTCATACAAGAAAATAATCACTCACAACACATCTCACCTCTACATGAAAACGAACATTCATGGTTTAAATAGAGGACATGAAATATCTACAAAGACTGATAAGACAAACCAATATCTCAGTACAAAAATATTGTAAGTAGCCACACAGTGGTTACATTTGTTTTTCAATAGCTATATATACCTCTCTTATTTATAATCCTTTTCAGAGATGAAAAGAGTATTTGTTGATTTCATAGAAGTATGAAACTCAAAACCTAATCACACTGTAGGAATACATGAAACAAATTCATATATGAGTGTGGTTAGGTTATTAGTCCTTTCATACCTCCATTAAATCAACAAAATATTCTCTTCATGTCTTATAGATTAATATCATGAAGCAAAATTGTAAGATTCATCAATAATGAAAGCAATTTCTTAAGGGACTACTTTTGTGGTAGGTAACAAAATGGCTGTGTACTCAAAATTATTTTCGTTGGGAAATAAAACCAATTTTTCAGCCAATCAGATTGCACAAAAATTAGTGGAATCATCTAAAATTAAATTTATTTTGTATGAAAGCTCAATAATTGAATGCAAAACTATTATAGAGGCATATAGATTTATATGTAAGAAAATAGAATCGTTTTGCACTGAACATTCAAATTTGATTTGAGTAGTTGAACATTAACTTTTCATTTTCAGGTATTAACAATGCTAAATCATTTCATACATTTACATTATGTAACTTCAAACTATTACACTTCGGCAAAAATCAACACTGATAAAATATTTTTTGATAAAACTTAATTCTAAAATGGATAAATATTGAAAAACTAAAACAATCAAATTTCACAACCATACATTATTGAGCATTACACTTAATTGATACCTAATGACTAAATCTAAATGTTATGAGATCTATATGACTGTAATGTTCTCATTATAAGCCTGTGCATGACATCTGTTTCAATCAATTTTCAAATCACAATCGATAATTGGTTTTTAGTTGGAAAAGTAAATCAATTAATGATCAATTGTACAATCGTTTCTCAGAAATAAATAATACAGCACTCCCAGTATCATCCTTTGAAGAATAGAATGTGAAAGTTTAATTAAAACTAATGACCTAAAGATTCTTTCTGCAGATTTTTCTACTAACTTCATGGATCAGCATGAAATAGTTGTAACTGCTTATAAACATACAGGTCTCACACTCCTGAAACCTGCATCCCCTAACACCCCAAGTCAACATGAGTGAGGCAGTCCAGGTTTATATCAGCACACATGCAATTGTTTGAACCCTAAAACACAGGCTCATATTAGAATGTGATGAAATTCTTCTCAAGTGGACAACTATAGTTCTTGAAAATGATACCAAATATGTAAAAATACATTTCACTATTTTATAAATCTTTCAGAGAAAACCAAAACATAGTATCTGTTCCAAATTAAACCAAGATTTCATTGATTGCTACAACCCTTTTCAATTTGGACCAGTCAAAAGTAACAGAAAGGGGGAAAGTATCAAAAATTTTAAATAACGCACACAACAACCAATCAACAGAGCAGCTAATTAACAGCAGCATTTTGAATCGCTTCAATAATGTCGCTTCGATTTTCATACAAAAATTAATTCGTGAAAAATATGAATTACATTGTACTTAGGCTAATTTCTTGAAATTTCCTTGAAATGATTTGTATTTATAGTTAACAAGAACAACCAAAACGCAGATCAACTGCAAATGGAAAACAAAACATTAAACGATGCCATGAAAAGTGCAAAGCACCGTGCACATTATATAAACTTTATTTGGTGTAATGATAACAGTTTTAACGCTTGTCATGCTGAAAAATATCTTGGCAAAATTATTACAAAATCAAAGTGCTAAAAGCTCTGTATACACTATATGTGAGTTGGTTTTCATACTGAAAATTACAATTTTAAGCTTTTCTGGTTTCAGAAAGGAAAAACAGGTGGTATAGACAAATATCAGACTGCACATATGTGCAGGCTGATGTTTGTCTATAGCTCCTGCCAAGGCAGAAATATTGGGGGTTCAGCATGACAAGGGTTAATGAACATTGATCCTGGCTATATGGTAACTTACAATCTTTACCCATTTAAACTTATTAAAGACAAAACCTCATTTCTCCATTTTTCATTTTGTGTCCTATGCAAAAAGAAATAACCTTCTTTTTTACTACATTTTATTTGGTATTTCAGCTGCATGAAGGAAAAAAGAAAACCTGAAAGCTGTGATTGCTTTGTTGAAGAGTTTTTGAGTTAGAATGCAATCCCATTCAATTTTGAGTAGCACTGCAATAGTGACAGTATAATTCCAAACAAAAAGGCCATAAATGTCCTTAACTGCTCACTTGTTGTTTTGTGTTGTATTTTTTCTGCATTTCTATACATTTTCTTTTATTTTGCAAAACCAATTTTTGATAAAAGCCTTCATGCAATCAAGAATGAACATTCTGAAATGTTGACATTGATTTATCTAGAATTGATGTATCTAGACAATGAACAATGATCATGCAGAAGATTAAAACAACCAATTTGACTTCAATTTGAACAAGCACTTTTGGAACTTTGACCTTGATAATTGACCTTGACCTTAAATGATGTGTTTTGTTGAAAAGAACCATCATGCCAAATATAAACATAGTCACTTAAATAGTCTTGAGGTTGAAGTGTTTTAAATTACCATGGCTGAAGAATGATATCTTCTTTGTGTTAAGGTAAGCAGGTCAATATGCGAGCAAACGGTGTGAAATAAAGGGTGTTACAGTATAAAATAGTTGCACATAGTTATGATAAAACTTCAAAAATTGAGTTGGATTTCAAAAACCAAACTTTTAAGCTACTCTTTTTTCAATTGTAAGACTTTTCTATTATTAAGCTTATGGAACCTTTTTTCCAATTGTAAGACTTTTCTATTATCAAGCTTATGAAACCAATACAAATGAAGCATGATATGATATACATGACTTTATACAAAAGCTGAAATCTAGCTTGGTTTTATTCGTCAAAGTTGTTTGATTGTAAGTTGGTAGGTTAAATCACATTTGCTGTCAATGATTGGATTCTACAGTGGTCTAATTGGCACAAATATCCGTAAAGTTTCGTTAAAATTGTTCACTGAACTCAGTAACAGCTGGTTTTGTAAGTCTGCCAGATTTCGCATCTGATATAGCACCCCATAGATCGAAAACAAAATCATCTGTAAAACCAAATTCTCCCAAATCTGAATTGTCAATCGCCAGTGCAAAATCGTGTGGATTATCCTTCTCACAACCTGCCTCCCAAATCTGCTGGGCTGTAAAAGAAAAGAGAGAGGGTAATAGTTTGTTTCAGTTCAGGATCAAATCATATTTTTATTTGAAATAAATGAAAGCTGGGCATAACTTATTGGTTTTTTCACCAATTTGGCAAAATTAAGATTATCAAGTGATAATCTACCATTATTTATCGATAATCCACCATAAGTCATTTTAGAAACTGGTTTAACTTATAACCTCTCTGAATATTAAATGCTTTGTATCTTTATCTCTAACATTGTCATAAGCTGAGTATCATGTCAAACTAAAATAGATAAAATGCCTAATTTACTCCACAGTCAAGAAACTACTGATAATGATAAGAAGAGGAATTCTGTTTTGTCAATTGTTACTTTCCATATATTTTAAACAAGATTAATTGATATTCCACAAAATTTCTTCCTAGGTACAGCAGCATTAAATATACACAGGGCTCGTGTTTGACCCTTAAACCAGGGTTTTGAACACCCCCCCCCCCCCCCCCCCAAATTGATAACATCTTATTTAGACTCTCAGAAATTTCTTCCAAGGGGGTCATTATGATTTTACCCCCTTTAGAGAAATTTCTAAGGATCAAACATTTCAAGATGCATATGACCTACTATCTTAAAATTTTCAAATCAATGGCTTACTTTATTTCTTTAAGAGAAAAGGTCAATAGACTCTTAAACATGTGAAGTTCATAGTCGTGATTAGCTCTTTCTTGCCTTTTGACCCCTTTCAAAACAGTTTTGACCCCTAGAGTTTAATGGTTTAGGCGTCAATGACTCCCTTATTACAAACACTAGCACGAGCCCTGATACTGCTACATAAAATTTTAGCTATATTTTGGAACAAAATTCAGTTGGCTCAGCACGAAACGGTTGTAACTAGGGGTGACTATTGAGTTCAAAATTAGTATCACGATAGTATTGCAATAGTAAAGTTGCTATTGGAATAGTATTGCAATAGTCAGAAAACTATTGCAATACTTTCACAATAGTTGTTTTTACAGAAAAAATAGATAATAATCAATGTTAAAGCGTCCACCTTTTATTAGACAGTAACTTTATATTGGTCTTGTAAGATCCTGTTTACCTTGTTAATGGCAAGTAAATGATCAAATAAGTTAATTACATATATTCCCTTTAAAAGAATTGAATTTGACCTCATTCTCTGATAAAAATATGCAAAAAGGCAGCATTCCTACTACATTTAGTTCTACTTTCATTAAAAAAAAAACTATTGAAAACTATCGATAGTCAGAGAAACTATTGCGATATCTATTGACTTGAAAAAATGCTATCGACCTATTGCTATTGCAAGGTAAACTATCACGATACAGCGATAGTTCGACCTATTGTTACACCCCTAGTTGTAACTCCCTATAAACATATAGGGAGTTACAACTGTTTCATGTTGAGCCATCAAATTTAAAAAATTTGGTGAGATAATAACAATTATTGGTATCGTGCAGTTTACCATTCCTCTCATCATCAGTCACACCATCTTTCCAACATATTTTGTACATATTGTAAGCGCTATATGAAACACAAGCCTTAAACCTGTATCATTTATGCCCATAGAGGATTCCAGTCAATAAAATATGTTATCAACTGCAACCACCCAAAGTGCAGTTTGAGACATATAATTTTTCAAATTTCATCAAATACAAACCTAAATCTGTATCATTTATGCCCATAAAGGATTCCAATAAACTTTTTATTACATCAACTACAACTACCAAAAGTGCTTTTTGAGACTTATAATATTTCAAAGTTTACAAAATACAAACCTAAATCTGTATCATTTATGCCCATAAAGGATTCCAGTAAACCATTTATTTTATCAACAGCCACACTGGCAGCTTCTTCAGCCTGCAAAACAGATAAGAAATAAATTTCTCTTCTACCTGATGAAATTTAATGTCTTAATAGTTAAGAATGGATCAACAAATCAAATTAACACCTGAGTTCCTTTAACTCGCAAGCCATTATAGAACATGTATTAGTTGTAGCATGCAGGCAAAATAGGGGCAAATTTGATTGGTATATGAGATATGATAGAAACACTAATGCCCCTGATACTCTTTTTCAGGTATCAAGGTCAAGAAAATCTATCAAGGTCTAATATTATCACCTTGATCTTATGACCTTGATATTCAAATTCATTTCAATGAAATCTAAAATCATTCAAAATAGAAGCAAATTATCTTAAGTAGGCTTGAATTAGTTTAGAATTGTCAGATTCTTTGTTTTGATGAGTTTGATCTTTATAGATATGTGGCCTTGAACTTGTTATCTGAAGTCTAGTATCAGTGAAATCTATGATCATTCACGATATATCTGGTTAGCATTTTATTTTGAAAAGGCTTGAAATACAGTTTTTTTTAATGTTTGACCTGTTTAAAGTTTGACCTTGACAGATGACCTTGACCTTATCAGATGACCCTGAACTGAGTAACTACATGTATGTATCTAAGCCACACAGCATTGGGCCAAATTCATACATTATATCTTGAAAAGTCTTAAGCTAATTAAAAATGTCAACCCAGTTATGTTTGGTAAGGTTTGGTACAATTCAACCTTGTTACATGACATTGACCCTATCAGATGATCCTAGAATTGGTATCTGGGCCCGAGGTTATAAAACTTTTCTCAGGTTCAATTCAAAATCTTCTCAAATTTCAATTTGAGATTAAAGCCGTTATTCTGTTTTATTACTCATTTAATGTATAAACATAAAAGATGATATTAATAAGTTGTTATAAATAACAACTTATTAATATAATCTTTTATGTTCATACATTTAATTTGATTTAAAATTTGAGAAAATTGAGCCTGAGCCTGAGAAAAGTTTTATAACCTTGGGCCCTGGCGTTTTGTATTGGGAAGACCTACAACCATGTCTTAAATGAGCGTTTCAACTTTCAATTTGAAAATGTTAAGTTTTGCTAATATTTGACTTTGTTAGATGACCTTGAACCAATCAGAAGACCTTGACCATAGCATATTGCTTAAAACAAAAATTTGAAGCTGTGTTTTGTTAGGCTCTAAATCTTTGCCAAATATGCACACTATATCTTTAACAGACTTGATGGAATTTGCTATGTTGAGTTTTTCCGTTAAAAGATTGATTGCAGACAAACAAAAAGACCAATAAATTCATAAAACAATATACCCCACCCTTATGTGGGGGCAAGAAAATCTTGAAGGCACGAAAATCCCAAGGTCATAAAATCCCTGGATTCTAAAGGAATGGGTTAACAATCTCTACTAGCTCTTACACAACTCATACTCTTTCTAAATATACTGGTGGTGCCATTCACTTGATACCAATATAGCACTTGCATCCTATTTCTGAAAGAAGTTATTATCTGTTTGTTGTAAACAACTTTTATGGTGTTGTTACAAGTAACATATTATAGCTCAAATGTCTCCATATCTAATTTCTGTCAAGGTTTTCCATAACAGACTAAAAAGGTGACAAACTGTTACAAGATATGCTTGTTACACTGCTGGATGTCTAAATATGAAAATCAATAAAGGGGAATAACTAATAAGCTAGGTAGAGTTAGGGTTCTTGTAAACAGTCAAGCACTGCCCTTCATATTCATGACTGCTGTGTTTCAATTTTAATTGGACATAAGTTGTCAGAGTTATTCTTCAGACAAAGAGGTGGACGACGCCTACCTACAAGAACCCTAAGCACTGGATGCCTAGGGAGATCACATGATATGTCCTGTCTTTTGACATGCTTATAAAAATGTGTCACATGGATGCCCCCACAGATATTTCCATCTGCCCCCCAGCCCCCCCCCCCTCCACCTTTCCGTTTAAAATCACTGTCTGATCTGCTATTGTAGAGGCTATATTCATAATTCAATGCATCACTGTTGTAAGTGGTTGCATTGAGCCCACAAATTATAGATTTCCCACTTCAGTGGAATCCTGTTAATAGCAACCACAATTTGTCAACCTTTCGTTGTTATTGTAAGTTGCTATAAACAGGAGCTATTTGTTCTCTAAATTTGTTCTTAAGTGTTTGTGCTCAGAGTTAGTTGCAATTAACCAGTGAGTTCAGAGCTTGAACATTCTTGAAATTTCTACTCCTCCTGTCATACAAGAAAATGTAGTGATAATCAATTTCATGGGTCAAATTTTGCAAAATCCACTTGTCCTGCTTATATAGACGAAGAAGGAAAAAAATCATGCAGGACGAGTATAATTTTTAAGCCCTGGAGTTTCTATTATCAGGGTTCCAATTAAAAGGATTCCACCTTCCTCAATTAGTAATACTAAAGTTCTACTCACCACTTCAACTTTAGCTTGTCCTTTTGAACTAATACGGAGGGTTTGTTTTCCCGATCCTAAACTGCTACTGCCTTTCTTACCAGTTGGTGCACTCACCATGGCTGAAATATACATATACATATACAGAAAATTAATTTCTATTCAATTTTGCGTTGAAAAAATATTTAATCATGTTTTGTTTACAAATAAGAAATTTAATTTTGATATGTTCTCAATAATATTCTGAATAATCCTATCTTGCAAAACTCAATAGAAATGTCTAAACAAAACGATTCTGGCGAGTTTTTACAAAATAAGATTCAAATTACAATAATTTTTAGACCAATAATATTGACTTTTTATAATATTTTGATTTAAAGAAGGGCTTCTGAATGCGGTAGCTTAATAAAACTGGTCACTTAAAATATGTGGTTGCTTGGGCATTTAGTTTGACTGTATATGAAACCATTCTAACTGACCTTGACCATTCATAGCCTTGCATCATGCTTGAAAAGCTGTTAGCCCTTGTCATGCTGAACCCGGAATATTCCTGCTTTGGCAGGAGCTATAGACAAACATCAGCCTGCACATATGTGCAGTCTGAAGTTAGTCTATAACTGTCAACACCTGTTTCTCACTTTCAAACCAGAATTGTCAATAGATGTAGTTTTTCAAATAAAAAATTGACCTACAGTTTGTTCTTTCAGTGCTTTTTAACCTTATTTTGATGAAAATTTTCAGCCAAAATTTATTCAGCATGACAAGGGATAAGAGTATAATGACATTAATTTTTCAGTTTTACATAATATTATGCTGTTCAAAGTAAGACAAAACTTGTCAAAAAGCATTCATAGAAGACATTCTTTTAGTTAATTTAAAGGGTTATATATAAGCCTTAACCCTTTCCTGTTTTACAAAATTTTGGACCAGTCCAAATTCAAAGGTTTTGCAGACGAAAATTTAAAGTGGATTTAATTTGAAAAATAACCATTCAGTAGGGTAGAAAATAGTGAGGAAAAAGAAGAAATCGCTTGTCAGAAGCAATTTCTTCTTTTTTCACAATGTTTTCTCAATCATAAAATCACAGGCATGTAAAAAGCAGGGATTAAACAGCAAAGGGTTAAGGAAGTTTTAAAATTCAATAATCCTGACATTTTTGAAGTTTCAGATTTCAACAGTTGACAGTTTCTATTACCTCTAGATAATGACTACAAAAAAATCTGAAAAGGTCAGAAAATGGCTGATATCATCCTAAATACCCCTGGTACATTAAAACTTTAAGTAAACTTGAACTACACATGGGGGCCTTCTCTTCAGACATTTAAGGGAACTGATTGCAACATAACTATTTCTAGGTTAACACATATTCTCTTAAATGCCAATCTTCTTGTGCCATGTTAATACTTTGTCAAAATGATAAAGATGTGTCAGATATCTAACATATTGATAACAAAATGATTGTCCAATTTAAATCGGTAATGGTAATTGCAAATGACATGACAGATTACATGTGTGAATTTGGTATTTTTCTATAGGTATCAGGGGTGTGGAATTCCCATGCCCGACTTGTCCGACATGGGCTTTTCCACTTGTGGGCAAGTACATTTTTCTAGGCCACTTGTCCATGGACAAGTAAATACCAGTGCAAATCTTGATTCAGTACTGAAAAGATCTTTGAGGAAAGTCATCCTTTTGGCGAGAAAACATTTTCTTTAATAAAAAAAATGCTGGGAAACAGCATTTTCTTCATTAAAAACAATGTTTTTCTCAAAATTCATCAATATGTTTTTTTGTTGTTTTTTTTGTGAGCAAGTTTATTTTGATCCTGGACAAGTAGGAAATCAACTCTTAACTTGTCTATGGACAAGTGGAGAAAAGTTGTATTTCCACATCCCTGGGTATGGTATAATGTACATATGGCAAAATTTCGAAACATTAAGGATATTTTAATGCATTCAATTTTTGCCACCAAGTGAAGACGGCTAAATTGGCAAAAATTAAGACAACGATTAAAATTTCCCAAAGTATGGAACTCCATGTTTGAAGATTTGAAGTCTGATGCTCTACCAACTGTGCTGTGTTGGCGGCTCTACAGAATATAAAATATGGAGGGGATCAGCAAAAGCTTTAATAAGTGCCTATATATTTATAGGTGCTAACTATTCTTTTGCCCTGACTTGCACGTATATGTTTTGATGAGATCTAATTTAGCTTACTACATGTAGTATTTTCCTTTTATGGTTATTCCCTGAGCATCTTTGATCTTTGATTATATCAAATACCTTAAAGTAATAGTAAAATACCATTTCTATATTTAAGAACTGTTTGGATCAAGGTTTCTTTGTTGAGTACATTTTAATCAAATAATTTTTCAGGCAATAAGACAAAATTTTGAGGGCAATTGTGTCTCAGATGATTGTCATTCTGTTCAATAAGAGGATATATTTCAGGTCATTTAGAGTTGATGGTTTTATTTTTTGCAATCAATGGATATATTTCTAAGTCATTGAGAGTTTATCATATGAATCCTCTCACAAACCCATTAGGCTCATATTTCAAACACTGGTTAGAATCTGCCATAATCTTAGATGCTTTGGTTTTCTGGAAAAAACCTTTTAGCTGGTATTATAGGAATTTCGATGTGCAATAAAATTCTATCTTTTAATCAGCATGTCTTTATGTAACAAACTAAAATAAAATTGGAGTCTCCAATTTTATTTTAGTTAGTTACAATGAGACAAAATAGAGAAATTAAAGATTTATGTATTTTAGGCCATTCTCTCTTTAATTTGGGGCCAAATATAAATGATTGTTTAGAGGAAATTCATCTCAAAGTAGAGAAGAAGTCGCCAAAAGATCCCCAAAATTATGCATTTTAAGTGTTTTTTTTTAGTAAAATATATAGGGGTGCTTCTATAAGGGAGGGCGCTATTATTAGAGTAAATACAGTACATTGTAAAGCTTTTTTACGAAGATGACTCTAGCAACCGCCTTTTTCCCCCTCAATATAGGCCTGCCCTAGTTGAGTGATAAAATAGTTTAACAGTCAATACCATGAACATGTTATCAGATCAAATTGTTTACTTTTTTTATTTACATTGTTTTCATTTGATAGAGTTATTCAGTGTTTATATAGCCCTTAGCTTCAAAGCAAAGCCTATGAGCAAATTAAATTTTTCATGTTTTGATTTGAAGCCAACAAAACCTGAGTACAATTATTTTTTGCCAGAAATATTAGATGACAGCATTTTGAAGAAGTCAACATACATAATATGCACAAAGCAGCCATGCGTTCAGGATGACAAAAAGGTACAAACTGTTTACCAATTATAGTCTGCTTTGCATGTACACATGCATGCAAAGTGGGATAAAATTGGCAAACTGTTTGCACAGTTTTGTCATTGTGAACACAGGGCAGGTTAATACATGTACATCTGAGATGAGGTTGTAAGTTAAAATTTTGATGTATAATTCTTTTAATAATAGTTTCTTTGTTTGAATTTGGTGTACCTAACAATGTATTCCTGGTATTTCTCACACCAGTACCACCATTATATCCTTTCCTAGTCTCCAGCTGCTATGCCATATAGGTCCAAGATTACCAACCCATTGGTGGAAGACGAATAGTCGGAAAGGATGAGTGGGAACTCCAGGGGCCCGTTTTACTAAACTTCTTACAAAAAAAGTTAATCGTAAGTCAGAATCACAAATCATACCTGGTGTTTTCATTCATCATTAGATTCTGCCTTGCAATATCTCACTGGAATCGTCTTTAGAAGACGATTCCAATGAGATGATGCGTGGCAGAATTCCATATTTAGTTACTACTGTAGTATCAACTTAAATTTTTTACTTACGCAAAAAACGATCGTAAGATGTTTTGTAAAATAGTTTAAGTAACTATAAAATGTTATGTTTTTTTGGTATAAAGTTTTGCTAAATTTGACCTTAATAGATATCACTGACCTTGTTGGATGACCTTGACTTTGTCATTCAAGATGTGTACCAAATAGATCTTTCATCACAAATCATCAAATATAGATAATGCATCATAAGTAATTTTTCAATATAAAGATTTTTGTATAAGTTTTGTAGACAAACCAATTTTGTTTCATTTTTTCAGCTGTTTAGAAAGAGTAAAAAGTTCTGAATAAAAGTAGTCAAATCTATTCCCTCAAATTTTTAATTTTAAACTGTTTGGGCAATTCACATTATTATGTCTTAGCACATGGCATTGGATTTTTATTATTCTCTCATAACTCAAGCAATTCTGTATTTTCAAGGAAAAAAAAAAACAGAATAAAAACATCTAATCTCGTAAGCAAAGAGGATCAATAGTCAGCCTTTAATCTCAGAAATTATACCTGTTTTAGCATTTGGTTGTCATAGTTACGGCTATCATTCTGCAGCCAAAATGGGAATATTGTTAGCAGACAATATATCAAATATAATGGATTTTTCAATCCAATACCTGGTATACCTTTCTGAACCTGTCTGTGTTTATAAGGTACATTTATCCCCTTGACCTTCTAATTCATTTCCAAATCACGAACAACTTTTTGGCCAGCAATTCTCAAATCATTACTATTTTTTTTAAATGCTCAAGAAACTTTAGGAAACACATTTTTGGAGGTTATTCCTGTATGACAAAACTTTTTTCTTTCCCAAAAATATTTTGATTTCTTCTGGATGTCCTCAGATATTGCCTTTTAGCAGTATTGTTTGTTATTTTAGATTTTAAAAGCAATATCAAGAGCTACAGAAAGAGGGGTTATTTTGGATTTTAAATCGAAGAATGTCAATAATAATAGATCAAACCAAATATTATGGGCACTCATTGGAATTGTCACATCGAGATAATTACAATGAGTGCCAATAACATAGGGTTTCAATGAAAAATAAACATGAAAGACTGGCTTTACATATTCTTATCTGTACCTCTTATAATATAATGTTTAATTCATCAGCAAATTCAGAAGCTATTGATTAATGTTATACACAAACAGACAAACAAAAACACACACAAGATTTACCAATTTTTTACATTAACATTTGAATTTTTTATGATTTTTCTTTAAGTCTGGACAAGTAAGCTGTTTAGAATAGAAGCTGACATTTCAACACTAGTGCCAAACAATAGTAAGTTACAAGCCATACAATATTTACACATACATGTATAACATTACATTAATAACATACACTTAGGCTTAACTTTTCGCTTTAAAGACATATTTTACAGTCTGAGATCTATGGATCAAGTTTAAAAATCTCTAATGCTTTGCTATAAGACAAAGGAAGGTCAGGTCAATTCAATAATTAACATTATAGTTGGTCCATTTTTTTAAAATTTTGCATAATTTCTTATCCTTGAACAGATTGAAAACTTATTAGTTCTAATTACAGTTCTAGATTTATCAAGATCATATTTGTGAAAGATACTATAAGTGTAAAAGTCTGCACAGTTTTTGAAATGTTTATTGTAAATGGCAGATGACATTGACCTTTGCAGATTGCCATGACCTTGTCAAAGTTAGACAAGATATAAAATAAAGCTCAGCATTTAACCTTTATCCTTATTCTTTCATATATCATAATAATCATTTGACGCCTGTACCATAAATAACCAAGCTTCATAATGATCAAAAACATAATGGATAAACAGACAGACATGCATACAGACAAATGTTTGACATTATGCCAAAATCATGCATAAATCTCAGACTGTAAAATATTCCTTGTGAAACATAATTTTTTTTTTTTTATCTCCCTCAAGAATTGTATAAAAGCTAATATTTGCTCTGGCAACCTGAGATTTCTGTGAATGGTGGTATCTTATAATATGCCTTATCCTTTGTTGAATTTCTGCACCCTTAAACCAATATCGATCAATTCACAGCATTGTGGTTAATGAAAGAATTTCAATTGACCCAAAAATATTGTTGATAAAATGGTGATTTCAAGGCATGATAATTTTGTACATTCAAAAGGGTATCATAGTCTATCACAGTCTATATTAACATAGAAGGATAACATGCACGAGACTAACAAGGGCATCAACAATAATTTTACCACAAAAATCTGCAGCAAGTGAAATAATATAAAAGAGAATTTTTAATCAACATATTTTTGCATCAGCAATGTTGTCTTGCACGAAAAATACAGGTACAAATGAATGCCATGATTAATTCTGCATAAATATTATATATTCTAATACTATTTTCATAACATATATAATATGAGAAATAGCGTCAGACAGCCTACTTATCATAATTAACTGCTTTTCTTTGTCATCTTTTTTCTTTTTTTGCAAATTTTGAAGCAGTACATAAGTTTACTTGTAATTTACTAATTGAAAGGCACTAGTGTTTTTATATCAAAAATCGTTATAGTAGTACAGTACTGGTAGCACCGTGCTTATTGCAGTACTTTTAATTTTAAGAGACAGAAAAACAAGTCATATGGGTGATTATATGGTGAAATGTTTTAAATCTTTTAATTATTTGATCAATATATGTTCAATTATAAAATGGCGAAAATTAATAAAAGGAACATTTGAGAAATACATGAATCCACCCCAACTATGAATGTGCAGCTAAGGTGCAATGTAAGCAACTACTGGTCTAAATCTATTAACAATGAAAAGACAGTGTTTATTCTGGATTTCAAAAATGTTGGGGATCTCAATGCAAAATCTAGATCATTTAGAAATGTTTGGTATTCCTTGCTCTTTGTTTATAGGGAAAAATCCCCTATCAATTTTAAAAATATGGGAGATTTTTGAAAAAAGTGGGGGAATCCCCCAATCCCCCTGCCTAGAATAAACACTGAAAAGATGATTTTATTTGTGACATATCTTGCAAAAAACAGGACACACTGCTCCATGTAAGAGGTACAGCTGAGACAAGTAGAAATTTTGTACTCAGGTAACTGAGATCTTGTTACCAGGGGCTAATTGAGTTATGAGTAACCAATGATTACTCTCCATATATTTATTTTATCAACTAAACCCTTGTCATGCTGAACCCGGAATATTCCCGTTTTGACAGGAGGTATAGACAATAGAGTTATTAATGAATATAATCTCAACAAAAAAAAGATTATCTACACCCTTGGATTTTAGGGCTTTCAGTACTCTGATATGAGTGCAATTCTGAAAGAGATTTTAATTCAGCATGACAAGGGTTAATACATTTGAAGATCCAGAATTTCTGTAAAAAGGTGTTTGAAACTACAAATTCTGAAATGATTTTAAGAGATGCAGGTGTTTCAAGACTTTGACTCTCAACTAACAGTTGTAGACAGACTCTCAATGCTATCTGATGTATAGGTAATGCCATGGGACACTTTGACACTAGTCATGAGTACATGCTAATGAAGTTTGTCTCGAGTGTGCAAAATTAACAGAGATCAAATCCTATGATTCTGGAAGATTTTTTTAAGGCATATATCAATGGCTCAGCGCGAAACAGTTGAAACTGCCTATACACATATAGTCAGTTACAACTGTTTCGCGCTGAGCCATCAATATAAAGATTAGGATGGTTTGTAGGACATATATATCAACTTTGCTAGAGGTTAACTTGGAAAACCTCCAAAATACAGATCTAGCTGTCTTTCCAAAAAACATTTTTGTGGCATCATCTTACATGGTCCATTTTTTCATGATAGGTCACAAATAAGGTAGTGAACCCATAATAGATCCACAACATTTCAAAAATCATGATCTTTCACAATGTTCACCAGGGTCTCCTAATGAAATCATTATTAATAAGGAAACCTCGGTTAACAATATTTAAGTTCATATGACCTCCAAAATATTGCACAACATTCAGGTGTTTACTACCTTAAATCTACCTAAATCTAGTTAGAGGGAGTAAAATGGATTTCAGGTTATAATACTATACTTGTATTACCATATTTCTCCAAGTAAACGCTACCGGTAGCTATACATAACATGGTATAGGGCCCTTATATTTAGTATATGCATTTTCTGCTTAAAAAAAAGGGAAAAAATTTTTTGGCTTATAGTTTGATGTGAATCCCCTCTAAACAATCATATGAATGATTTTTTAGAGGAGATCCACCTCAAATCAGAGAAGTCGTCTTAACAAGCTCATAAAATCTAGGCATTTGAATTAGGTTGGTTTTCTAAGTAAAAAATGAAGTGGTGCTACTATTGGGGAGGGCGCTATTATTAGAAGAAATACATATAACCATACTTCCATAAACCATGTACAGCGGGTACTCACTGGGATCATCTTGAGCAGGATGATTTCAATGAGTACCAACAAAATATGGTTTTGTTTAAACCACTTTATTTTTAGAAAGCTGTTAGTTACCCCCTCTATGTTAAATGCATTTTGAATGACAAATAAAGAATGCATCAAATATAAATGCTTTAATACTTACAAAAACCTGATTTCATTGGCTCAACTGTCCGCAACAAGAATGTTTTCCCTTTTGGTATTTCTTTCAACATTTTTGCAACTTCAAAATGACGACACCCCACTAAACTTTTACCATCGATTTTTTCTATATGATCCCCCACAGCAACAAGGGGTGTTGTGTCCATAATACTACCCTCTTTAATGCGTTTTATAAAGGCGTATCCCGCCCCATTGTCTGTAATAGTAAGTCCTAAAGCGTCTTCACTTTTTGTCACTTCAACCTCCTTTGGTTGACCTTTGATGTGCGCAAATATAAAATCTTCCAAACCAATCTGTCCTCCCAGAAGTCTCGTCATATCGACTTTGTGTGTATTAAGTGTGCAGAATAGAATCTGAAATGTATACATACAAGGAAGTCCATATTGCACAAAAGAAAACAACAAAATTTTTGACTGATCCTAATTCAAAGAAGATGCAAATGACAATGCTGAGTTGATATAAACTTAAAATTGTCTTTATTAGGAAACTCATGGTCTTTCACAAAGGTTTCCTATTGAAATCATAACTTTAGGGAAACCTCCATTAACACTGTTAAAGCTAGATCATGACTTCAACCTTGCAGAACTATTGCAGGTCCTTTACCTTAACCCTTGTCATGCTGACCCCGGAATATTCCTGCTTTGGCAGGAGCTATAGAGAAACATCAGCCTGCACATATGTGCAGTCTGATGCTAGTCTACACCACCTGTTTCTCACTTTCAAATTTTTAGCCTAAATTTATTCAGCATGACAAGGGTTAAGGAGTGTGACCAGTGATGACATGATAAAATGACCTTGACCTTACAGGCTTATAACACACTCAGAGTGACTCTCATCCCCCCCCCCCCAAAAAAAATGCTAAATTTCATTTTAGAGATTTCAAAATTGAGTTATTTAACAAGGAAATAGTCAACCAAAATCATGGTTACATTTTAAATAATCTTTTCCATGCAGCAATAGGGCTATGGCTTTTATGTGGAATTAACAGAAATCAAATATTTCAAATTTAGTTTTATCCTTGTATAATTCAGGGCTCTCACTAGGATTTTGAAAGTAGGATTCCAGGAATCCAACTTCAGAAAAAGTTGGATTCCACACAAAAAAGTTGGATTCCATCATTATGAGGGTGGATTTTGTACCGTGCAAAACTATGATATTGAAATGACAATTTATTAACCCTTCAATACACAATCCAATCATGATTAATGATATACATGTATTGTATGTATCAGCAAAATTGACATCCAATAACAGAGTTGTGAATGTTTCCAATTATTGGAAATCATCATTAATTCTCACCTTTGTTCCTAACCCTTTATTCAGAATGAGACGCTTTTTAGAAATAAATGGATACAAACAAAAGGCATTTGAGGGCATAAAACACTCAATGCATGGTCACTATTGAATTTTTCCGCAGTTTAATCTGATATTTCAGGGACATATTGCTTAAAAAACAATGTGTTAAGTGA
This sequence comes from Fragum whitleyi, assembly GCA_948146395.1. Lineage (NCBI taxonomy): Eukaryota > Metazoa > Mollusca > Bivalvia > Cardiida > Cardiidae > Fragum > Fragum whitleyi. The sequence continues at coordinate 16,744,017 of OX411548.1, read as the reverse complement.
AAATAACAAATAAGGCTGACTTTGTCCTCTTCAATTATTTTTAGCAATTATTTTCCTATCTTTTCATTCAATTTTCATGAAAAACCAAGATACATTAATTTCAATCATTAAATCATCCTGTGAAAGTTTAAAGGATATCAGATAATATTACTTAATGAACAGATGGATGCATTGATGTTCACAAAGAACAACATACAGCCCATTTATCCAAATTCTCTAGCCGATCTGTCTTATTTTTTATAATACATGTACATCTTCAGAGTGACCCTACATTCGCAGTATGGAAATTTCAAGAATATCCTTTAAAAAATATGTTGACTTAAAATTTATGACATAATTAAGATCATTTAGAGAGAAAACCAATTCCAACATTTTCTTGTGGATAAGTGCCACTTCCAGAGGGTAAAATGGAATTTAGAACTAAATCATATAACATTGGGTTTCATTGACATAAGGACTTAAGCCTGGTATTACCCTCTCATGTGAAGAGTACTAGAGTTCAGGGTCTAGTACTAGAGTTCAGGGTCCAAAGAATCCACTCGTCCACTAGTATTTACGAGTAAGAAATCACAGAGGACAACACAAGCGGAAATTCTAAGTCAGTCGTCCGCACGGACGAGTGAAGAATTTATTGCACTAAATAACAATGTTTTGTGTCTGGGTAAATACGGATAAAAGACAGGAAAGGGGCTCCAAGCAAATTAAATGATGATAGAACTTCGCATCAACTCGAACTGTAGACATAAAATATATAAAATATAAAAATAAACTTCCGGTATTGGCATGATATTACCCGGTACCCGAACATCGTAAATGTTTGTCGATCCCAAAAACATGGAAATTATCGAGAATTCAAAAGATTTTTTACGTGATTTGTTCATATCTACCACTTCTTTTGTCGTATATAGACACAATCATCGGATTGAACATGAAAAATCCAAAATATCAAAAGTTAAAAAATAAATAATTTCCCTTGCCAGAATCTTTTTACCAGTATTTAAACTCCCAAGTTATTTAGACGTCATAGATTTTGTCTTTTTGTTTCGTCTGCACTATTAAATGACATCTTCAGCAATAAGTATTTTTTTTAAAGACTATTTGCCAATTGTAGGGCGAGTGACATTCAAAGCAGGACGAGTAACTTTTTCAAGTGACTTGCCCTGCAGGACGAGTGCCTTTTTCTGAATCCTTTTGACCCTGGAGTTGGGACAAGAACTCGAGTACCCAGGTATCAGGTAGGGTAAAGTTCTTTACCAGGTCCTGAATCATGACATGCGACCCGATCATAACTGTATATAAGCACTATGCACCTTTGGGGATTGACTTCAGAAAAGAGTTGAAGATTGTTAAACAGTCTTTACTTCTTTTGTGAAGTTGATTTACAGACAGTCCATCAGATAGTTTGGAGAGTCTTTGCTACTTATTTGTGAGTCACAGACAAGCAACCTTGACCTTCACCCCTTAAATCCATATCAGAATTAGTATGTTGAACCCATCAAAGAATCAAATTCTTAATCCCCCTTTGTATTTTTTTACCCATGGGTACAAAGATCTCAGTTATCTAAGTATAAAACTTGTCCTTGCTCTACTTATGTGTAGCTGTTGTAAAAACCTCAACATTCATGTTGTAAAAGTCCGCTTTTTTCTGGTCAATTCTATTTATATCTCAATAATTAAACAACAGTCAAAAAATATGTGTTGTTGGTACCATGCTCCATGAGACAATTCAAATGAGTTCCCAACAACATTTGGTTTCTTTGACAAATAAGGTCTTCATCCTGGTATTACCCTCTTGTGTGTACCCATTATACATACTTTGTTCACATTAATGTTGAAACAGTCCCCTATATAACAACAGTACTTCAAATGTATTTTGTCGGTACTTATCAAAGAGGTGATTCAAATGAGTACCCACAACATTAGGTTTAATTGACAAATAACAACTTTACTCTGGTATTTCCCCCTCATGTGTACCTGTTATTTATACCTCGATCATCCACATTCATGTTGTAACTGACTGCAATTTTTTAGTTCAATTCTTCATCAACACTGGCACCACAAAACCTATTTTGTTGGTACTCATTTGAATCGTCTCAACAACATAGGAATTCATTGGCAAATAGATACTTTTTACCCTCTCATGTGTTCCCATTATACATACCTCATCCACATTCATGTCGTAACAGTCCGCTATTTTCTGGTACAATTCTTTAACATTTGTGAAGCCGGAGATGATTCCTGTAGGACTGCCGTGCGCTTGCTGACAGTGGAACACCAGTTTCGGTCGCGGCTGCTGTGTCGGTTGTTCGTTCCTAGAATTATTCTCTGTTTTAGCCGTGCCATTTGATGACGGAAATTCAGCACTTGGGCGTGTCGGCGACGGTTGACTATCGGCTAAATTGTCTTTACTTCCCTTTTTCTTGCCGCCAAATAAAGGCATTTTTGATTGTTTTCAAAACTGGAACACACAGTTTACTCTATATTTATCCAAATAACCCCGATCGGGTACAATGAGTGATGAATCTCACTTTTTTTACCTGTCGGCAACACCTGATACGACTGTCATCAAACAATTCATTAATGGCTGTCGAGGCGGAAGTGACCTTTCGAACGATTGAAAGGTTTCGAAAGTAAACGGATAATTTCTTTTTTTTCAGACAGAATAAAAAGACAAAGCTTTTAATAGTTATATCGAAGTTAATCAATTGGCTATAAAGTTATAATGTCTTTTTGTAGTGCAATGATACATATTTGCTCAGAATTTTTAATGAAATAATAAGTCGGAGACGACTTTTCCGTCCAAGCTTTTTACAGGTAAGTTTTGTTACACTTTCCCTGATTGGGCGATTTATAAATATTCTCGAGGGAAGGTTCAGTGGGCGTCAATGATTCAAAAATTTGTTTTTGATGTCACGATAAATGATATAGTTGATTGAGTTCGAATACTATGCCAATAATTATTGTATCCGCGGTAAATGAGATCGAAACCGAAGGATTCATGAATGGGGAAACCCGTCACGCCAAAAGGGACCATCCGGGAGCTTCGTAAATAAATATTTGAAAAAAAGATATTGGTTCTAGAACAGGCAAACCAGAGGTCGCATTTCAAAATTCTTTCACGGTCCTACTGTCGACTCATGTATGGCTTTTATGATAGTCGACAGTGGGACCAGTCTACCCGTGACGATTTATGTATAGAAAGTAGTCTATAAAATCATTAGGCAATAAGAAATTGATTATATAAATGTACATTTGATTAAATACAAATAAGAATTTTAACTTGTTGAATTTGTATTACACTAAATTTGATGATATCATTGTATCGAGACAGACACCCCGGGACAACCGTGAATTGATCGTGGAAGAGCATGTAATTCTATTTAAAAAAGAAAGAAAAAAAAAAATCCCACAAACACAATTTTAACTTGTTGAATTTGTATTACACTAAATTTGATGATATCATTGTATCGAGACAGACACCCCGGGACAACCGTGAATTGATCGTGGAAGAGCATGTAATTCTATTTAAAAAAGAAAGAAAAAAAAAATCCCACAAACACAAACAAAACAATTCTTTTACAAATTCTACAATAAATAATTTTCCATTAAATATGGATAGGTAATGCTAGGACTTTTTTCAAGGAGTATCAAAAATTGCGGATGTGACACCACCCCGGGACTCACTTAAAGTAAGTTACCTTTTTTAAAGTGTATGTTAATAACCCCGGGACACGTTTATCAGTTTAATGAGAATTAGACCGATGTTTCGGGAAAAAGTCAATTTCATAAAAATAAATAATAATACAAAGTTTATCATAGTGAAATAAGATTAAAAAGTCGATGTTTATAGACTACGTTCAATAAGAAATAACACCCCTGGACTTAATGAAAAAAAAAAAAAAAAAAAAAATATTGGTCTAAAATCCAATCATAGGACTGTCACCACAAAAACAAAACAGATCATACAATAAATAAAGATTAGCAAATGACATAAATTAAATGTAGTAGTGAGTCGCTGTTAAAACAAAAGGAACATCAAGGTCCCATCGACATTTTCATAAAAACATATTGGTGAGAAAGTAGCATTAAATTCATAGATGTAGTGAATAGCATGGCTTAAATAGTCATAAAGAATCACCTTATACAGCTAAAAAAGCACTTACTACTAGACAGCACATTGATTCAGCCACGGATCCTAATGTACATATACATACATAGAGTCCCTGATTTAGCTTTATAGAACCTTTTCAAACACTTGTATCTTTATCGAATACCCAAAGCAACACTGTCGCAAGTGCCCATATGTATTAAGCGCAAGTGCACAAAGAACTTACATTATACCTGATTCTCATTAAATAAGAAACATACCGGGACTAAGTTTATATACAAAAACGAGCTAAAAAAAAAAGAATATCATGTAGTACAAAAAAGGGACTAATTCTATATGCAAATATGAACTCAAAAACAATATCGTAAAAGACAAGATCCGTCCGGGACCAAATTTATTTTCACTGAAATCTTTGCTAACGATTTTCCTTAAAATAAGACACACACCGGGCATAAATCAAAATACAGACAATAGTTCAGAAACGATTTATCACCGGATAAAAGTTAACATCATCAGTAATAAATACAAATGCAAGAAAACTTAAAATGCGATTTCACGTAAAATAGGAAACACCCCGGGACTTATTTTATATGCATATACAAACTCACAAAGCGATTTCACATAGGAAAAGAAGCAACCGGGGACTAAATTCAGTTGAACAGAAAACATTCAAAATGATTTCTCTTGGAAGAAGAAACATCCCGGGACTAATTTAAGCATTTTTAAACTCACAAAGTGATTTCGCATAGGATAAGAAACGCCCGTGGACTAAATTCAATTGAACAGAAAACATAAAAAAACGATTTCACTTGGAAGAAGAAACACCCCGGGACTAATTTAAGCATTTTAAACTCACAAAGCGATTTCGCATAGGATAAGAAACGCCCGTGGACTAAATTCAATTGATCAGAAAACATACAAAACGATTTCTCTTGGAAGAAGAAATGCCCCGGGACTAATTTTATATGTATTTTCAAACTCACAAAATGATAGGATAAGAATTATTCCGTGACTAAATTAAATTGCACAAGAATCCTAGTAAAGGACTTCGGTTTTGAATAAGAAACACCCCGGGACTAAATATACGAGCTCAAAAAAGAATCCTACAGGATAAGAAAAGAACCCCGGGACAAATTTTACATGCATATGCATATGCATACATGTACAAGAACTAGAAACACCCCGGGACTAAATATACGAGCTCAAAAAAGAATCCTACAGGATAAGAAAAGAACCCCGGGACAAATTTTACATGCATATGCATATGCATACATGTACAAGAACTCATGAAACGTTTCAGAAAAGGATAAGAAACACCCGGAAACTCTTTGTCAATTGAACATCAAATTTTCAAAGCAATTTTCCTGGAAGAAGAAAGTCGGATTGACTAATTTTATATAGATATACGAATTCATAAATCGTTTTCTTCATGATCATGAGGACAAGAAACACCCCGGGACTTAATTCATGTCTACGGAAATCCTAGTAAACGACTTCTCGTGAAATAAGAAAAAAACGGGACTTAATATAATTGCACATACAATCTCACAAAACGATTTCTCACAGGATAAGAAAAGAATCCCGGGACTGATTTTTAACGTTTATACGAATTCACAAAAGTAATAAACATAATATCCATCTATTTATTGAATATAAATCATGTTTCATGCGTCCGAGGGTGTCTCATTGAGTCCTGGGGTGTCCCGGTGCGTCCCGGGGTGAATATTAAGACCAGTGCGAAAAGTCTCGACCCAAGACAGTCCGGTGCGCAATTCGCGCAGCCGCTGACAAGGGTCACTTTACCGGCATTTCCCAGATGGCCCCGTTTTGCGTGACGGGTCACAAATATAGAAGGCCAATTTGTGGAAATTACTCGGTGATTTTACACGTGTTTTACAATAATCGTATGCCTGAAATACCGCCATAAACTACGAAGTAATAAAATATTTAATGTTTATTTTTCTTTCCGATGATCAAAGATTGTGACCATGGAAAATCTAAAGACCTTATTTTCATTTTGGACTTTCCAGAATATACATGGTTCATCGACACAGTGTTTACACATTAAGCCCGTCGATGGTTGGGCATTTTAAGGTGGAACTTCTCGATACCAAAGATTAAATATTTTAGCTACAGCATTGAATTTGATATCAATCAAAGATGGAGTCGTGTGAGAGTATTCTGTCAAGTTATTTCGTCGCTACTGTAGCATATTCCTATCTGAGCGACGTCCACATCGGAAGACAGTTAGTTATTACGGGGCCGGATAGTGCAAGCGGCTATACATGACGAAACTAATGCTGAGATTTGAATGGTTGGTTAACGCGCTTGGCGCCGTAAAGCACCGTCACACATAGTCCTGAGGTGCGTTTCTTAGTTTAAGATTCTTAAGGATCTCATTAATATTTTTAAGATGTAGCATTTTTTAGATTTGATTTTTAAGCGGCTTGATAAGAATCCTAAGATATCTTAATGAGGAAACGAAGATGATTTTGCATTGGTTTAAAATGAGTAGCCTTGACGACGTCGAATGTTTTCACTCAAAATATTGAAAATCGTTTCTTATGACGTCTTAATAATCTTATATAGCGGAAATTTTCATCGTGATGTAAAAAACGCACCTCTGATTTAACGTCTCACCCGAAAAAGAAAACCAGTTTGTTAGTGTGCCATGGCCTATGATGTCGAGTTTCAATTGTTTTGAAGTCAGGTTCTCTACCGTACACATACCGATTGAGTTAATTTTGCCGACATGTCGAAAATAAAGCGATATTTCTTACCAAAATCTGAAATCCATTTCCAAATATTTGCCGTTGGGGTGTTACCATGACGTTGGAAACATGGGTACCCCAAGCGTTCCGAAAGTTTTGAGTTTAATCCCCTCCCGCGACAGCCCTAAACACACAAATTGCCCGCCTTTTCAAGTAAAAGCCTTATTTATGAAGGAATATTTTTGAAATCTATGTTCCTGGGGACATGTTTTACTAAACATCTTACGATCATCTTTTGCGTTAGCCAAAAATTTTCTTCAACAGTAGTCACTTAAAAGGAATTCTGCCATGCACTATCTCAATGGAATCGTCTACTTAATGATGTATTGCAAGGCAGATTCCAACACCAATGAAAACACTTGGTATGATTTTGAAATACGATTAATTTTTTCGTAAGAAGTTTAGTAAAACGGGCACCTGGAAAGCCCTACCGCCATTGAGTGCACAATCAGATCACATCATAAGTGTTAAATGTCCTTTTAACCAATTTTTGTCGAAAGTCTCAATAAAAAAGAGCAATTTTTTAAATCGTCAAAATTTACCCCCGAAATTAGGCTACTTAAGGAAAATAATTGAATTTGTATGCAAAAGATAAAATATGCCGCCCTGTTTTTACCTAGATCTCACTTTATTGCATTAAGATATTTGTATGCAGGAAAGATGCGTTTCTTTTTTTAAATGGTTACTTATATGGTCTTAATATGAATTGCAATTTAATCTTGGACACATAATGTTGGTTTCACCTTTAGAGTCCCACATAGCCCATTTCATGGGCAATTCCTAATACGATATGGATAACTTTATGCCAATAGTATATATTGAAGTATTATTCTGCGTTAATATTCACATGGCAGGGCAGGGCTTAGCCGTGACGTAATTTGGCGAGTTAACTTTCAATATTTGGGGTTGTTTTAAAAGTTAGGCATATTAAAACTTATGATTAAATTCTATGAACGTTTACAGAATTTACCGAATTGTAGGCCATTATCAAAGGCATTTAAGGTTGATCAAGACCTTCACCTGAATGGATACAAATCATGGTTTTCATGTTTAGATAAAATTGGGAAATCAGTAGGTATAAAAGATCTAAAATCTTTGGACTTCAAAACTATTGATGAAAAACTAACTGAGTACTACATGAGACAAACTAGTCAAAAGTTAGAAACACTAAAGTCTAAAGATGACAGTAAATTGAAGTTATTTTCAACTATTGTAAACTTAGATGGTATTATTCCGAACTACCTGAATTTAAATCTCAATCAGAAATGCAATTCTATGATAACCAGGTTCCGGCTAAGTGCACATAATCTAAATATTGAAAGGGGAAAGTATTTAAGACCAAAACTCCTCAAGAAAACAGAACCTGTAAATTTTGCAATAAAATTGAAAATGAATCACATTTTATCTTGTTTTGTAATAAATATGGTGCTTTAAGACAAGAACTATTGGTTGGATTCAATATTGATGATTTTAACAGCTGAGAGGATAAAGAATTAGATATGTTTAAATTACTGTTGAATCCGAAAAATAGAACTCAAGCAACGTCTCTGTATAAATATTTGTCAAAAGCTTTGGAAATTAGAGACTCTTGATGTTTTTAAATATATTTTGTGGTCTACTAGTGTTTATTTTTAACATGAAATAAACATAATCTCTAGTCTATTATAAACTGTTTTTTGGTATGATATGTTCTGTATGCTTTGTAATGTATGATGTCACTGATGTTATATTCAGTTTTCATTAAAGAATTGAATTGAATTGAATTATCGTTAATGCGTGCAAGTAAATATATCCTAAATTCAAAAATATTTACGCGCTAAGAGAAAGAGAAAACATTATTTTGTCGTCGGGTTCCAAATCCACATAACTTTAGCCTGGTCAAGATGAACTTACAGTGGAAGCATATTGACCTGAACCTGGCCTTTGTGTTTTAAATGAATTAAATATTCGCCATTTTCCATTCGGCAAAGCACGACTTACCTTCGGAATCCAATAGTGAAGTTTTAGTGCGCGTGTTAGTTAAATCCCGTAACCACCCATATGTTTTCCTTTAAAAATGATATTTGGTCACCCATATGCTTATAAGTCCTCACAGACCTGTAATTTGTATAGTCCATGTTTTTTTTTTTTTTGATTTTGCATTTATTTTGGTGGTTTTATTTGTACAGTCCATGCTTGATTGCCACGTCCCGTTGCACCTCAGAATCTTATTCATGAGCCTAATTATGTATTCTGCAAAAAGGTCAGATTCAAGTTAAAATGTCCTCGCTATACTAAGGCTTGGTTACTAACCTACGATTTAAAGTCTCAAGTTAATACGTCCACTATATATATATGTAAGTAATTCTAAATAAAAGCTGATTTACCTTAACTTTAAAATGCGACGAACCATTTATTAGGCTCCGCCCTACCAGTGCAAATATCATGGATTTTACCCGGATTAGACTACATTAGATATTGAATAGGCATGTAAGCTTGGGGATCATCTGTAGAAAGATTTGAAGACTATTTAAAACAGAATCAAATGATACCACTAGTCGGTAATATATTTCTTTCTTTCTTTCTTTCTTTCTTTCTTTCTTTCTTTCTTTCTTTCTTTCTTTCTTTCTTTCTTTCTTTCTTTCTTTCTTACTTTCGTTCTTTCTTTCTTTCTTTCTTTCTTTCTTTCTTTCTTTTTTTCTTTCTTTTCTTTTCTTATTATTTCTGGTAAAATTTAATGAAAACCTTTTCAAACCGTTCTTAAACCATTTAAAGGGGAAGTATTGAACCAGACTTTCAAAATTGGAAAGAATGACTAATCTCCCTTTTTCCCACGTAATGTTTTTTTTCTAATACTGGTGACCAACATTTCCTCTTTTTCCCATTTAGTAAATTTATCACAGTTTTGACAATGAAAACTGTAAACCCTGAATAGTAGGTAGACGACTTCATCCATCTTGAAATTTTCTCAGGAAAAAAAATCGCGAAAAGAGCCGACGGTCTTATTCAAGGTGGATGGTCTCAATCGGGATTCTTCGGAGATTAAACGAAATAGACCTCGGGAATAATAAGGGCTCAGCGATTCCACAGAATGGACCACGGGAATAATAAAAGCTCGGCGGTTCTACGGAATACATCTCGGGAATAATTAGGGACTACATAATTTTGTAATAGTGCATTCATTATATATCTACAGAACCCTTTCAGCCGAATACCAAGGGCGTAGCTCCCATTACACATAACGCAATTGCGTAATACAGAAAAATATTCTTTGGAAAAATCTCGTTGATGAATGATCATAACATCGAAACTACAGCTTATTAAAGCTGTAGCTACGGTGTTCTGATTATTCACCAACGCCCAAGCCATATAAACGGGGTGCGGTTGGAGGACATTCATCTTTTGTCACAGTCAATATATTGCCTTTATCCTATATATTCTTTGGTGGTCGCCTTCGAAATGCGTATAAATTTCAAAATCCTAGCTACGCCTATGACTACCAAATAAGCCAGCATGTATATTTATATCCTTTCAGACAAATTGTCTGTTATATGGTGTAATTTTGGACCTTTTGACGATCATTTGTCGTAATGCTAGGAAACAATCGCCTCTATTTCTCCGTGATGAATTACGTGTCGAATGCGCATCGATTTCCCAGCTTTATTACTGGACTCTCTCATTCCCTAGTGTGGTCATGCAACTCATCTTAGCTGGAAAAGAGGGCTATGTAAGTGAAGACTATCGATGATTGGTACGGCTAAGCAGCGGAGCAGAATGGTAAGGATTAACTTTTTTTCAAAACACGACTTAACATTTTTCTATGTTATACCAGATTTTGCATACCGATTCGATCACATAAAAACAATAAAATATATCAATAATAGTTTATAATAATTAAAATAATCAGCATAAAAGTAAATTAGCCGAGACACAGGAATAAATCATTGAACAACATAACTTATCTTTTCATCACTTGGTATGCCCCTAGAGTTCTTATACGCCGACCGTCCAACGTGTAAATAAAAATGAAAATAAAACTAAACAAAAAAGCTACCACATTCAAACCTTCAGTTTCCGAGAAAAGAAAGCCCAGACAAACAATAACTCAGCCCATGATCATTGTAATGAATGAAATGTTTGTCATCTGTCGTCAAGGAATTCTATAACGTCTCTGACATCTCTTGGATAAGGTCATTTAATATCATCTCTATTGAGTGGGAGAACTGAGTTCTGTATAGACCCTCCCTGAATTACAAACGAGCAGGATTTCTTTTTGGCACTTGGATTTTGGAATTATTGCAGGAAAGCACATTCAGTACCTCTCAGTTTTCCACGAACATTTTTCAAAATGCCTTTTCGCTTCATTTTTCTCTACAAATTTATCTTGTTTGGACTTTATGCGAAATATATTCCGTTTAAAAAATTAGAATCAAGCCCAAAACAAAAGGTACCTGAATACAATGTTTGATTCCGCATCATCAAGAAACTACCTACCGTTTGACTCTGGTTGGTTCGTACTATATTTAGTTCGTATAAATTGTCGCTGTTCCTTGAGCTACGAACCACCGAGGGATTACTGTATTAAAAAAAAAAACCAAATAACATACATTGATCCTGCGCGTGGCATATTTAACGTGTGGGCGATGGAAAGATATAATTCAGCCTAGACTACAACAAAATGCAATAAGTAAATTCGCTGCTACGGCACGTAGAAGGGCCGATACCTTATCTACCTACATAGTGCATAGGGAAGGCTCAGATCAGACTGTGCGTATGCACAGGATGTCAAGAGAATCCGCTCTGCGAGCATGTGAAATTGTTGGAAGATTCACACAAACAAACTCACAATTACGTACTCTCGCACACTCACACACACATATACAAGCACGCAAGCACGCACACATACAAGCATGCACGCACGAACAATCCAAGCTAAGCTAAGGCTACTTAGTCGGTACTTATTGTAATATCTTTTGTACATAATGGATAGCACATTTAAGGCTTTGCACCATTTTACAAATCCAAAATCCAAAGTGTGATATTCTGCATGCACATGTATATAAAGTGTTTACTTTTCACAACTTAGTATTTAATGGTTCAAAGCTACATTTGTCGATTGTCTTTACCAGACGCAATTTCGTGTTCAATTATTACTCAGATTTGGGTAACTATAAATAGATTAAAGCGTTTCTAATGGATAAAGACCGACGTCAGACTAATTCGATGTATAGTCCACTTTGATTGACACAGACATTGGCAATTACATATAGAACCATACATTGACAGAATGTGAATAGACTTGAACAACAACGATGGGGAAAACGGACCTTAATAAGTCAAGAAAACCCGTTTCTAAGAGTTATCCGAAATATATTCCATTAAAGTACATAGTCCATGAGCCAGAATGGGTTTTGTTCCCCCCAGGGGGAATTTTATAGACCATATTTTTCTGAAAGCCCATGGTATGTAGAACATTTTGAGACATGTTAGCACTCTGGCGAGTGGGGCTTTTGTAAGATACGTTACTTTAAAGTAGCACACCCACAAAATTTTGAAAATAAATTTTAAAAGAGTACCCAAAAAATTGAAGTCAAAATGACAAAAAGATGACTTCTTATACATATATTTGTGTTGCTGATTAACTGTAGGGTCCATTTCTTGAATTTTTTGAAAAATCTGGTCATCTTAAGAGTCGTGATAAGGCAGTAAAATACGTTACCCTTAAATTTCATAGAAAACTATTAATATAGAAATAAATTGTCTATCCCTACCTCACTGGGAATTTTGTTAACAGTGTCTGTTTGATAGCCCATGGTATATAGAACATTTTGAGACTTGTTAGCACTCTGACAGGTGGGGCCTTAGTGAGATACGTTACCTCAAAGTTAATTACCCATCAAATTTTCAAGACAAGATTTTAGGTTTGTATAGTGAAAAGATGAGTCAAAATGACCAGAAGTGATCTTTAAATACCAAAATCTAAATTGCTTAATGTATGTAGAGCAAATTCATAGTAATACTTTGTAAATAAATCCCCCATGAAGACATGATATGGAAGAAAAATACGTTACTTTTGAATTTCAAAGAAAGGCCCATAGATAGAAATGATTTTTCCATATCTGCCCCATTGGGAAGATTGTTAACACTGCTTTTCTAGAAGCCTATGCAATATTGAACATTTTGAAACTTGTTAGCAGTCTGGCCACTGGGGCAAATGCGAGATACGTTACTTTAAAGAAACCAACCCATAATTTTTTTATACAACAATTTTAGTTGTATGTTTTAATATAGAAATTACCTGTAATTTAGTAAAAAAAAAATGATATTGTGTTTTGTTAATGATATTTGTGATTCTGAAGGTATTTGAAGCCCATTTGTATTATGACTTGAAGAATATAACCTATACAAGCAATACATGGGAGTAAAATATGTTACATTTAAATTTCAATTTAATGTATTCAAAAGAAATGTTATAGCCTTCAATCCTCTACTGAATGTTTACTGTGTTTTACTATAAGCTTCTGGTCTTTGGGAGATTGTTTTTTGTGCATCTGGCCATCAACCTATTTGCAAAATACGTTACTCTAAAGTAACCAATTTACCAATCATTTATCATAGGCTTTTTCATATCTCATCTGATTGCAATTGTTGTAAAATCCCTCATAGTATAAATCAACTATAAACCATAACTGTTTAAAGTATTTTTTGGGTATCAATATAAATTTTAATCATTTCAAGAATCATTGTGGTTTTAAAAGGGTGAAAAATACGTTACCACTTATTTATAGGTATAATTATTATTGAGACGCTATCATAGTTTAAGGAAATGCACCAAACACAATGTTGAGGCAGCTTCCAAACACAATGTTGAGGCAGCTTATGGTTTCTGCTATGTTTGAGACTTTTTTTCACATTTTTAGAATTAAAAACACAAGTTATATACGTTACTTCTGATGATAAGAAACAGTTTTTATTGTGAAAAAAGGATAACTAAATAGATGAAAAAAGCTGTTCCTACAATATTTTTAAGCAATATTTCTATCCATTTAGTACAGAAAAGTTAAGATTATTTCTTAGAGTTGATCACGATCGTAGCCCAGTTGGTAGCACAATTAGATTTGATAGCGCATTTGACTCCATATCATAGGTACTAGGTTTTATCAGCCAGTACAAACGAGTTGATAATCATTCATCTTCGTTGTATAAGCAGCTAGAGACTTTAAAAGGATGATGTGACGAATGGAATGATGTGTACGGTAAGGAAAAGGAATTCAGGGTAAAGTGGATAAGCTTCCTTGATAAGAATGTTATACTGTTAAAATGGCCTGAAAATTCCTTAAAGCATTTAGCTCTCTATTGTTTCCAATTGAATGCAAAATACATTGCATAAAATCCTAGTTTTGTCAAGAAACTGCGCAATTCAGTTCAATACTGGAAATTTACATGAGTTTGACCATATTATGTTCAAATGAATAGAACAAAGCCATATACATTTTGATTTAGCTATCAAAGAGAGTAATATATGTTACATTTAAAAGACCCTTTTTTAGAAAATCAAACATAATTGCTGCTTCCAAAGGACAATTAGATGCACACCAATTGTAATTCTATTGAACATGATAGTTCTTACAAAAGTTAGGATTTTAGTGAAATAAAGATGCTAAAAAATGTTTTAACTTTGAACTAGATTCTTGTACAAACTACAAGAAGCATATCTTAGATACAATTAGCGCTTCTTTTATATCTAACATTCTGAAGCAATAAAAGAATTATGATAAATTGCTGAAGCAAAAGGATTTCATCGATATCAAGCCCTCATTCAAATACAACCCAAGACTTGATTCATAAAAATAAGAAAATTGCATGATGGGTCTGTAAGTCACATGCTTATAAGAGCTTCATTGGTGTTTATGTGTAAATGGCTGGTGATTTAACATTCTATTTGCATTCCCGTTTGACATTGCTGGATGACTTTCAATATATGTACATGCAATTTGTGTTAAAGTAGAGAAAAGAATTGAAGAATGCCCATTCTAGTTAATATACTCGTGTTTCTTGGGCATAACTCTCATATTTTTCTCATGTGCTCAAGTACAAGACTCTTCTACTAACCATTAAATTTAATTCTTACTACTTGGCCAACAGTCCTGACAAACAATTGGAAAAACATGCAGTAAGGCCAAACAATCCATCTTAATCAAAGAGAAACAATGATTTTGATTTGAATGGCTACAGTATTGACACTGAAGTGCATTTAAGTTAATTGCGACTTGTTTCATACAAATCGTAACATACGTTACTAGATTATGACCAACGCTATTCTATTTCAAAAAATTTATAGGCAACAAATAAACCAATGCACGAAATTAGAGATAAATGATATACATGCTTAAGTAACTAAGTACATGTAATTTTGGAAAAAGCTTCAATTAATTAAATTCTTTAAGCGTTTATGCCGCATTGTGTGATTGAAAAATATGTAATTGCACTGAACAGATATTTCCTATAATGATGAAATTAAACAATAGGTATAGTAGAACACAAAGTACATATCCATATCTATCAAAAAGCCAGTATTTTTATTGAATATTCAAAATATTTGTAATTTCTAATTTAAAATGATTATCAAGATCTGTGATGATCTAGAAGGGTGTGCGTATTTCCATTTCAGCAATTCGATATACATGTATAAATGATTTGGCTATTTCAAAATTATAATCTCAAATCTTGTTATCAAATTTTTTAACTTTGTGAGATGGGATACTACAAATGATACTAACTTCAATTTGTGAGATTTACCACTTTATACTAAAAGACAATATGTAAAAACTAGCATTTAACAAGAATTTCCTTCTTGGCTGTTCAAAGATTTAGAATTGACCTCTCAATCAAGGTCTAAATTTTATAAAATAATACCATTAGTGCTTGGTGATCTTTGAACTTTTGTTGGTCACGCATTTGCCTTCAGTACCGATGCATTTTCTAAGAAACAAAACTGGGAGCTATAAATTCAAAGAATTGTTACACTTAATGATAAAAAATAAAACAGTTTTAACCGGTTTTGGTAAAATATTTTGAGGTAACGTATGTTACAACATTCCACCAGAGACATAAAGCATTTGTTGTTATAGGGATATCAGTTATAAATGATATTCTTGTTTTATTATGCATGATCAGAGTAGTACATTGCCGCTGCCATTCTCCTTCTTTCTGTTTATGAACGGCATATGAAATTACATCGT
Source organism: Fragum whitleyi (assembly GCA_948146395.1). NCBI lineage: Eukaryota > Metazoa > Mollusca > Bivalvia > Cardiida > Cardiidae > Fragum > Fragum whitleyi. The sequence continues at coordinate 16,727,917 of OX411548.1, read as the reverse complement.
ATAAAAGGTTTGAAAGGACATGTGCTCAAATCTTGTCATTTCTACGTATACAACATGTAATATGCAGGCCAGAATAACTATTTAAATATGAATTCATCATATTTTTTTGTGAATTTTGCCAACAAGTGTTGACTTTGAATATTTTTGGCACCCAAATGCCAATATCTTTATATAGGCGAATATTGAGAAGCAATTTTGTAATTGTAACATATATTTCACGTATTTTCTTGAATCATACAGGATTCTGTGGATGTTTTATCACTCATACTCAAGAATCGTGTTTCAGATAGTACTAAAAATCACAATCTGCCCAAAGAATTTCACAAAATGGTAGCAAAATGTAGCATTTAATAGGGATCTAGGGTGGGTGATTTCAAAGTAACGTATCTTACAAAAGCCCCACTCGCCAGAGTGCTAACATGTCTTAAAATGTTGCTTATACATGTACCTTTCAGAAAATCATAGTGTACAAAATTCCCCCGGGGGGGGGGGGGGAACAGGGGTCCCAGTAGCCCATAGTCTAACAAGCACAGTTACTTCATGCCAACCATTTGACCAATTGATGGGTCGCTGATTGATGGTCATCAATCGGGAGCCCACTGCGATTCTACAGAATAGACCTCGGGGATAATACAGACGCGGCCATGAAATCGCGTCATTTCGTACGTGGGTTTATATCACGTCACAAACATCAAGAAGTCTTTGAGTAGAAAAAAATCAACGAAAGATTGAAACAATGCATATTATTTTGAAAGCGAAACGCATTTTTTGCTGCGTTTTGTTATCAAATGATATTTTGAAAATAACAATCTCCATAGACAATCGGAATGCATTAACGAAATTTAATTTCATGAAGCGTTTTGCACAAAGTACCACCAGAAGCCGTATTACCTAAACAAGAGCACCGCAAGCGGGTGCCAACATTCGGCTGTTTATTAAATCTTAGGCAAATGCAAATATATGAACTTGGTATCTACAGAAAGGTCTTGTCCCAAGCAATGATCATGTGATATATGAAGGCTCTCAGACTTACAATTCAAAAGTTATGACCAAAGTTAATTTTTTAAAACGATTTGACCTTGAAAATGACATTGACCTTGAGAAATGACCTTGAACTTGGTACCTACAGAAAGGTCTTGTCCCAAGCAAAAATCATATGAAATATGAAGGCACTTAGACTAAAAATTCAAAAGTAATGACCAAAGTTAATTTTTTAAAGCAAATTTGACCTTGAAAAATGACATTGGCCTTTACTGATGACCTTGAATGTGATACCAACAGAAAGGTCTTGTTCCAAGCAATGATCATGTGAACTATGAAGGCTCCTCCATGACTTTCCATTCAAAAGTAATGACCAAGGTTAAATTTTATAAGGAAATTTGACCTTAAAAATGACCTTTATCTTGACTGATGACCTTGAACTTGGTACCTACAGAAAGATGATGTCCCAAGCAATGATCCTATGAAATATGAAGGGTCTATGAATTACCCTTTAAAAGTTATGGCCAAGGTTATTTTTTTAAAGCAATTTGACACTGAAAAATGACATTGACCTTGACTGATGACCTTGACCGTGATACCTACAGAAAGGTCTTGCACCAAGCAATGATCATGTGAACTATGAAGGCTCCATGACTTACCATTCAAAAGTAATGACCAAGATTATTTTTTCATTGCAATTTGACATTGAAAAATGACATTGTCCATGACTGATGACCTTGAATTTGGTACCTATAGAAAGGTCTTGTCAGAAGCAAAGATCATGTGAAATATTTACCATTGAAAAGTAATGACCGAGGTTAAGTTTTTAAAGAAATTTGACATTGAAATATGACCTTGACCTAGAGAAATGACCTTGAACTTGGTACCTACAGAAAGGTCTTGTCCCAAGCAATGCTCATGTGAAATATGAAGGCAATTGGACATACAATTCAAAAGTTATGACCAAAGTTAAAATATCTAAAAGAAATTTGTCCTTGAAAAATGACCATCATGACCTTGAACTTGGTACCTACAGAAAGATTTTGTCAAAAGCAATGATCATTTGAAATATGAAGGCTTTATTACTTACCATTTTAAAGTTATGACCATGATTATTTTAAAAAAAATGACTTTGAAAAATGACCTTGACCCTGTCTGATGACCTCGAACTTAATTCCTACAGAAAGGTCTTGTCCCAAGCAATAATACAATGAAATATGAAGGGTTTTTGACTTACCATTGAAAAGATACAATCAAGGTTTAAGTTTGTCACGCACTCGCCAACGCCAAAGCCAACGCCAACGCAAACGACATCAAGGTGATCATAATTCTTCGGTTTTTTTCTTCGAAAACAGCCGAGCTAAAAATGACCCAAAATTACTACACTTACGTTCGTGGCACTTTTCAGTTTACGGAAAAGACCGAGCGATGTTCCGAATGCTCCGTCATCCGTCAACACTTCTAAAATATCTACACGTTAGTTATCTGCAAATTATATAGAGACGTCGCAGTAACGTCAGACTAAAGCTTATACAAAATTGAATCTTTCGTAATTACAGAGATTCTACATCCTGAAGAGATTTTTACACCTCTGAAGATGATATTAAATAACTGTTTTTGTAATATGACCTACGTCGTGGGAGTGAAATAACCCCGTTGAATAATTTTGATATTACACTAGTGGAATAACTATGCAAATGAGCTAAGAACGAAGAACAACATTTTATCTTTGTTTGGAAAATGGCGTCATAATTAATCTGCTGACGTCATTTTGCAAACGGCGTTATATATTCGCGGAACTCGGCAAAGCCTCGGGGTTTTTTTTTCTATTTATAGATGACTCGTTTAATAAATTCGGTTTTAAATGACCACTCATTCAATATCCTCTATTTATCACCTCTATTGATATAATTTAGAATATGGAAAATGATTGTTTCAAATGAAGCGCGTTTGTTTGCTCTCCGATTCTATGCTGCAAAAATAACGCCAAATTACGTAACGCTTTATAGCCTCATTTCGCTCCGATGTCTCATAGTTATTGGCATGAAACAAAGAGCTAATCGTTTAAGGGCAACCGAAACATCGTGAATACAGCCTTTTCAACCTGCCGAAGTTAAAGTCGACCATCTACAAAAATGATTAATAAAAAAACCAGGAAACGTCGGAGTTCGACAGTCTTCATATTATAAGTGAGAGTTTTTTATTGGCCAAACAGTATCTTTGGTTGACAACAGAGATCTGTTAATCAACAGCTATGCATTCAGGATGACAAAACGGTGATAACTGTTTGAAAATTATACCTCGCTTTGCACGTTCTTTTGCGTGCAAAGCGGGGTATAATTAACAAACAGTTTGCACCGTTTTGTCATCCTGAACGTGGGGCTGATTTTCTTATAGATCAGTGTTGTCGATAAAGAAAGTCGCTTTACCAATTAAAATATCATTTTTTATTATTATGCCTGTTGAACTCCGTCATTTTCTACAACATGTATTTTTTTGTCAATCAGATTCGTTCATAGGCTACTTAAACGTCGTAACTTCAGAAAAGTTCAGAGACACAACCCCTATCGCCGAAACGTACAATGTGGCTTGAAATATTGAAATTGACATACAACATCATGGCATGAAAAACTTTCCGACAAATAGTCTAGCCTCTAGGTATTAGAATGAATTGTCTGTAATTTGGTGTGATTATAGACTAGACATAAGACCTAATGGAATATACCAATTACTTAAGACTAAAGTACCGCCTCCCCTTTATGTAACAAAGGAAATAAAACGGTGCTGTCAGATAGACTAATATCGCTTTTTAAGGTTCATGTAAAGTGTTTTAGACCAAATTTTAAGCTTCTTCATTTGCCAAGAAAAAGCAGTAAGTCCGGGTATATTATATATCAAAATGAAGCTATTTATAAGCACAAGCAGTTAAGCAACATAAGATCGCCAAAACTATAACGGTTTAGCCAAAACATTGTGGAAAAGGGTCATTTCGTACAGAACAAGCAACTGCATGACTGTTGGATAAAATTGGCTAATATTTTAATAAAGTACAGTCTAAAGTACTAACCAGGTACTACTACAACCGTTGGTATAAAACTTGCTCCTAAAACGAAGTTATGCAAGCAATTTATTTTGACTTATTTTATAAACACATATGTCATATATGTCATTTTAATTTTGTAGACGTGTAGATCTTTGTAACGTATGGTGTGTTATCACAACATAAATGGACATAAATAGTTTATATACCTGTAAGGTTGTTTAGCAATAAACGAAATTCTATTCACAGAATGATAGATATATAGGAATTTATTATAGATAATTGAATTTAAAAAACTACAATTTGAAATTAATCGCAGAAAACATTTCACAATATAATGGTGTAATGTTGCACCATACCTTACATCTAATTTGAAAACAGGCCAAACCGGTTTGACATGTATGTTGACAAATTAAATTGAAATTGATTGTTTAAAATGAGCCTTTTGAGACGGAGTTTTTTACCAACGGTTGTAGTAGTACCTGGTTAGTACTTTAGACTGTTCTTTGTTAAAATATTAGCCAATTTTATCTAACCGTCATGCAGTTGCTTGTTCTGTACGAAATGACCCTTTTCCACAATGTTTTGGCTAAACCGTTATAGTTTTGGCGATCTTATGTTGCTTAACTGCTTGTGCTCATAAATAGCTTAATTTTGATATACAATATACCTAGACATACTGCTTTTTCTTGGCAAATGAAGTGCCCTTAAAATTTGGTCTCAAACACTTTACATGAACCTTAAGTGATTTTAAATAATGTTTTCATGGAAAAATCCGTTGGTAGTTGTTCTAATGGAACATACCAATTACTTAAGACTGATTATCGCCTCCCCCTTTTTGTAACAAAGAAAATAAAACGATACTGTCAGATAGACTAATATCGCCGTTTAAGTGATTTAAAATAATGTTTTCATGGAAAAATCCGATGGTAGTTGAGAATTGAAAAACTGAATTGCGAAATCGTGAATTCTGAAGACGGAAAAAATAAGACGATGTAGCATTTACACTTCCTTTTGGTAACTTCTGAATTTCTCGAACAGTAAACACTCAATGAAATATAAGCGATCTTACACTGAAACAAACGAGTTTCCTCTATATCAAAGAGGTATATCAATGGAATACTATTCATTTCATCTACATTAGTCGCAACAATGCAGCGTTTTGCATATTTTTGGTGCGAGGTGTAAGGGTTTGTTGCAAATATAAAGTAAAACACGTCAAACATTAATATCGAGTCTTTTCTTTCTCGTCTAGGGATTTACCTTAGAAATTAACTTACACTTTCCCAGTGGGCAAGTACTTTCGGATTCCGACTTGCCCACAGTAGAAACTAGTTGCTTGGTATTACATGTATTTTGTTATCATTTTCAAATTCACATGAACGCTGGATACGTATATTTGTAAACAGAACGTCGTTCTGAAAAATGGAAGGGTACCCAAATGCAATTCTATAATCATGTACTCGTAAGTTTTGACAACAAATTTTGCATTAGATATCTTTCTTAAAGATATAACACGGTATCTTTGACAAAACAATCTCGATAAAATTTTAAAATGCAAATATTTTCCTTGACAAGTAACGTCTTCAGTGTGAAAATAATGCAAAAAGGTTTTTTTTTCTTTGCTTAAATTCAGTTTTACTTCTGGCGAAAAACTAATCGGTAGAAATAAGGTACAGTGTGAAAGTACTTTATCTCTGCTTAATATTCATTGCAAAACAGAGTTTCCACCTTCCTCCATTTTCTGAAATTAAGCACTAATACGATGCAACATTTCTATTTTTTCGATATTCATCTGGCTATGATTAACCTCATGACGTCATTCTTTGTGACGTCATCAACACGTCATGGTAACATACTAGTCGATATGAACAATAAATTCAGAAGAAATTAATACATATGCATGTAAAAATTTGTTTTAATATCTTCATTTGTTTTCGAGATATAAAACCAGCTCACTATTTCTTGGATGACCCTCGTACTTCAGTTTTACAGTTTTAAGCCTATTTAAAGGACGTTACAACTAGTCGAGTAATAGCCCATAAAATATGATTGTCATCATATCGTCAATTCGTGAATATTTGTAAGAATAAGTATATAAGCTTAAACCCAACAAGCTTCTTCTTCGTTTTTCTCACATAGATAACTTAAAACGCCTTCCAACTTAGCAAGTTTTGTAGATTTGAAACTGAGACATTCGCTATGTCCCATACTTTGATATGAAAACAGTACACACCCGCTCTTTAGATAGTGCGATGTAACAAAAGGGCATTCATCTAGAGCGACTTACAATTAAAAATTTAAAGAATTTGTACATGTCTACATATTCTTGAAAGTATTTGACACACTTTTGGCTCTGTGCATAACTTGTTCTTCGCTCTTATCTTAATTGTCATTTAAAAAAATATTATCATAAAAAGCTTAAAATGTGACAAGTAGACTGTAAGAATCAATGTATTTTCCCTAGAATCTCATGGATATTTCCGATTACAGTTAAAGCGTTATAGGATGCTACATGTGATGATACTTTTGAAAGAGAAAGCATTTCAAATTAATATTAGAGTATTAAAAATAATTTATGCCTTATTCTTCTAAACCCCAAATGATCCATTCCATTATAATAAAAGAATTCTGAAAAGAATGATATCAGTGGTCTGTGACCTTTTCCAAAACAAAGAGCAATTTTACTCCTGTTGAAGATCCTTTAAAAATAACGCATCCAGTTTATTTACAGAAACGAACTTTGTGTACTTGCTGTCCCATATCGTCGAGTTTCTTCAAAATCGTCGTAAATACAGCTTTAAACAAGGAAAATTAATTTGATAGAAGACAGAGAGCATTTCATTTGATAAAAAAAACCATAGTAACAAAGAGACCACGATTGCCTATGGCTCAATTCGGAATTACTTTGATTGTATCTTTTTAATAGCACATAGTAAAAGAGTTCCCGAATCAATTAATTCAGTTAATGGATGATTACGTCTTGCATCGCCTCCCACTTCTGAACTAGAATGTACCATGTAAATTAACCCATTCCCTCACAGTAAAACTTTTCGACACCCCTAAAGAAACAAACTCCGGATAAGAATTTGCAAAATGAAGAAATTGATTGTTGCAAGCAATGCCTTTAAAGTTCACATTTTTAATCCGCTAATCAAATATTTCTAAGTTTCAGCAAATAAACGTTTCGTATGCAACTTATTTGAAATTGGACCAGTACAAAATCTTATTTTTTTCGTCTGGTAATGGGGTTTGAGCTTTTCAACGAATTTCTCATAGTAGCCTCCAATGTGTATTTCGAATTTTGCTATCTTTTGTTCGACTTATTTTCATCATACTCTTTCATTCAGATCGTCTCCGATTCGGACGTAGGGATGCTGAGAACCGTAAATCTTAATAGACTTGTTTCACATAAGTCTGCGCATGCGCGGAAATCTCTCGTCTCCGCCCCTTATACAAACGAGGGGGCATGTCATTTTAGTCCAGTAATAGTTTATAGAAAAATCGTATATTTTAAACCACAAAATACTCGACGTTATAAACATAATCAAAGTAATTTTTACACATAATTAGAATGTTGTTTAAATGCTTTAATTCTTCATGCCTATTTTCGTCATTTTTCTATTTTTTGCTTTTGATTAACTAACTCTATTTCGCTTCCCTGACCTATGAAGAAGTATTTTGTATTTCTTGGTGTTATAATGTACTGCTTTTTTTTTTTAAATTTTATCATCAAAGTATGTCTTTGAATTATATCTATTCGTGTATTATTCCCTTTTTTATTCAGATCTTATCATTTATTTCGCTCTTTTCATTAAAATCCCAATACATGTATTAAAAAAAAAAAAAAAAAAAAAAAAAAATACGTAGCCTTCCTAATCATTTCTTTATATAGTATTTTATAAATTTCTTTGTATAAAACATTATTACCATCACATCGTAATTAACACACTGAGACAAGGAAATGTATTAATGCAAAAAATAAAAATAAAAAATAAAATAAATAAATCGTTGAGCGCATAATCCAACCAAATACGCCACCTCGTTTAATAGATTGTTTGTGATATTACGCTGTTGAAACTTCGTGACAAAGAGAGAAAACTGAAACCAACACATTGACGATCTTTCGACCTGTGAATCATGATTGGGGAATAGTAGACCTATGTGATACAATGTATTTTGACCGTGCAATATATATTTCTTTGTGAAAATGTTATCTATTCACAACAGCGGGCTTTTTTTTCCACAAGAAATTTTCATACTTAGGAAACATTTAAGGATAATATTAAATAGATAATACGTGGTATTTTTTAAAAAGCACAGAAAGACCAGACTTAGTTAAAGTAAAATTCGTTTTTTTATCGTATAGGGGCCATATTTCTGATACTCATTTAGAATCGTTAAAATATTTTAGCACAAGCCCCTTGCAGCACTGTTGTTTATCATATTGCTTGATAAAACTTGAGTGTTAAAAAATGTAGGGCTGAATCTAATCTTCATGTTTGTTTATGATTTTAGAAAGGGTTTTTAATTGTGCGGAAGCACAATTAGAGTGGCTCTGCCCGGGCTGTATCTAATGAAAAATTTGCAAAATAACCTTTTTAGCTCACCTGAGCACGAAGTGCTCATGTGAGCTATTGTGATCACCTTTCCTCCGGCGTCCGTCCGTCGGTCGTCGGTCGTCGGTCGTCGGTCGTCGGTCGTCGTCCGTCGTCCGGCGTCCGTCAACAATTTCTTTAAACGACATCTCCTCCTAAACTACTTGGCCAATTAACACCAAATTTTACAGAAATGTTGCTTAGGTGGTCCCCTTCAAAAATAGCTAAAAGAATTGAAATCCATGGAAAACTCTGGTTGCTATGGCAACAAAAGGTGAAATTTTAAGAAAATCTTTAAAATTCTTCTTCTTCTCAACCAGTAGTCCTACAGACTTAAAACTTGGCATGGATGATCAGTTCATAGACCTGAATCAAAATAGCTAAAATCATATCTTTTGGGCCACCAGGTGCGGAGCACCAGGGGGGAGGGGGTAGTACTCTGGGTAAATTTTGTAAACTTTAAGCCTCTTCTTCTTTGGAACCATAAGCCCTACAGACTTGAAAATTGTCATGGATGATCAGCTCATGGACCTTAATAAAAATAGCTAAAATCATATCTTTTGGGCTGCCAGGTGCGGAGCACCAGGGGGGAGGGGGTAGTACTTTTGTGAAAATTTTGTAATCTTTAACCTTCTTCTTCTTTTGAACCAGGAGCCTGACAGATTTGAATATTGGCATGGATGATCAGCATATGGACCTTTATATAAATAGCTAAAATCATGACTGTAGATTCACCAGGTGCGGAGCACCAGGGGGGAGAGGGTAGTACTTTTGTGAAAATTTTGTAGTATTTTACCTTCTTCTTCTTCTGAACCACAAGCCCTACAGACTTAAAAATTGACATGGAGGATCAGCTCATAGACTTTAATAAAAATAGCTAAAATCATGACTGTAATGCCACCAGGTGCGGAGCACCAGGGGGGAGGGGTAGTACTTTTGTGAAAATTTTGTTATCTTTAACCTTCATCTTCTTCTGAACCACAAGCCCTACAGACTTAAAAATTGGCATGGAGGATCAGCTCATAGACCATAATAAAAATAGCTAAAATCATGACTGTAATGCCACCAGGTGCGGAGCACCAGGGGGGAGGGGATAGTACTTTTGTGAAAATTTTGTAATCTTTAACCTCCATCTTCTTCTGAACCACAAGCCCTACAGACTTAAAAATTGGCATGGAGGATCAGCTCATAGACCATAATAAAAATAGCTAAAATCATGACTGTAATGCCACCAGGTGCGGAGCACCAGGGGGGAGGGGATAGTACTTTTGTGAAAATTTTGTAACTTTAACCTTCATCTTCTAATGAACCAGGAGCCCTACAGACTTCAATATTGGCATGGATGATAAGCATATGGATCTAAAATAAAATAGCTAAAATCATGAATGTAGGGCCACCAGATGCGGAGCATTAGGGGGGAGGGGATAGTATTTTGGATCAAATTTGAAATCTTTAACCTTATTCTTCTCCTGGATCGGGAACCATACAGACTTGAAAATTGTCATAGGTGATCAATATATTGACATTAATTAAAATAGCTAAAATCATGACTGTAGGGTCACCAGGTGCTGAGTGTCTTGGGGAGGGGGTAGTACTTTGGATCATTTTTGAAATCTTTAAACTTCTTCTAATGAACCAGGAGTCCTACAGACTTGAAAATTGGTATGGATGATCAGCATAATTATGGACATTAATTGAATTAGCTAAAATCATGACTGTAGATTCACCAGGTGCAGAGCATCTTGGGGGAGGGGGGTGCTTTGTTGAGAATTTTGAGTCCCTACAGCCTTTATATTTGACATGGATTGATCAACTCATTAAAGAAAACTTTAAAAGTCTCAGACTCAGCCTGTATATCTGGCATAGATTAGCTGATGACAGACCTTTTATGAAAAAAGCTTAAATAAATAATGACCAGGGGAGGAGCAGAGGGGGGAAGGATTATTTCAAATGTTATCTGATTGAATAAGTGAAAATCTCTTTTTCTGTGGTTGCTTGGACATACCTTGGTAATGAAGCTTTTTTTCTCAGGTGAGCGACCCAGGGCCAACGGCCCTCTTGTTTCCAACTCATATCAATTTTGTAAACAGTTTGTTTCGAAAATTGCTGGCATAAATTGAGCTTCTTATTTTCTCTGGTTGTTAATTAGTGTTTTATTTACAGTGCATTCCATAAAGGGTTTAATAGTTCATTAATTTAGCGTAATAACAGAATATTAACATTAGTTTACTAAAATTCAGTTGTAAAATTGCACTTCGTACCTATGAGGGAAAAAGCTACAGAGATGGATTGTGGGAGAAATTACCTAATGACCCCTTATAATTCACCTATTAACCTCTTCACTATTTACAAAGTGTAAGTGCATTGTGTCAACTCTCGCTCTATAGCTTTATCTTGGTGTATTTGTCTATGTCTGCATGTGATTTATCTACATGTACAATTCTGAAACTTTTTTACTACAACTCTTCAAGAAGTGGCACGAGATAAATTTTCCAAAGACCTACAATACAGTATGCTTAGCGTGTTTTGCAAGGAGCTTTTTAGCATCAAAAGAATGGAGATATATTCCCGTGTATATTCAAACCTAAAACTATGAATGAAGCAAATTCCATTTCTTATATTTGGCAGTTAGATGTTGAATTAATTTTGAAAACGTCCTTGATAGAATATTTGTCTAATGAACGTTTCCCACAAGTTTTTGGGATAACTTTAAAAGTGGCATGTATGGTTTTACTATATCTGCAACAATAACTTGGTTTGGATTTTTTGTCTATTTATTTATTTATTTGTTTCAATGCTATATATACATAAACTCCTGAAACAACAATAAACAGTTCAGTCATTCAGTACCGCACAATTACAGTGCTTACAGCACTTTGATTCAATATGCCATAGACCCCAGATCAAAGAGCGGTAAAACACTATAGGTAGATTTTGAGCGGTGAGCCGTGGAATCTACTTTTAACGGTTAAATTTGCATGCTATTCTTTCAAAATAGATAAAACAGACATAACAAAGATACAAATTACCTTTCAAATGAAACTTAGTGTTTGTCTTAGATCTTAAGGTTTAATCATAGACCTATGGTAAAGGACTCAACGCCCAGGTCAGAGATCAGTTTTGAAAATACACCTATAAGGCAGCAGTTATAAGTTATAACGCGTGCGCTAAATAAACATTGTACTGGTGACAATTAAGCGTCGTATATGACATATGGTATTACGTAATCGTATTTAACTTCTATCACATCTTCAAGATCAATATATATATCAATAAAAGGGGTATCTAAATTATGCGTTCAATAATTCATGAATTTGCAAAATTAATTGGATTCGTAAGAGGTGAGTGTTATAAAAAAGGCTGTACAAAAAGAAATCAAGTGAAATTCAGAACTACAAATCATTAATTTCGAAACAGCGAAATGAAGGTTTCCAATGTATTTAAAAGCCCTTCCCAATGCAAGTATGTGTTCAAATTTTAATCATTATCAAAATGAAATAGCAACTCGTAATAATAAACCTACGGTGGAATTATTTCCCCCCTTTTCACATTATCTTTCACTCTCGATATGGCTTCGTGTGTTTTTTGTTGTTTTTTTTTGTGTTATTTTTCGTTATATATATATATATATATATATATATATATATATATATATATAGAGAGAGAGAGAGAGAGAGAGAGAGAGAGAGAGAGAGAGAGAGAGAGAGAGAGAGAGAGAGAACATGTGTAAAATATGCATTCTGTCGTCTGCCGTTTTTGTTGTCTGTTTCTTATTATCTTTTTATTTTAATCATTTTTTGTATTTTGTAGTTAATCAATTACGATCGATTTGTGACGAACAATGACTAGATCTAGTATTGAAATAATGAAAATGAATACTCAAAATGACAAACTATCAAATTGAAGTGTTTTCTCAAAACGGTAGATTTTCGATGGAGGATATCTGTTTCGACCAAATATAAATTCATCAAGTAGATAAACTCTGAAGAGTTATATCTGCAATTCATTCCACCCAACTAAAATAAAACGTCGCTTTTTGTCAATATTTAAAAATGAAAATTCCTAAAAGCGGTCGAAATTGTTTTTAATGACATTAAAGTATTGGTTTGAATTATAAAAGATTAATGATCTACTTTATTAATAGTTGATATTGACTGATTTATTCGGATAACTTTCAATGAAAAAAAGAATGGAGAAAAGAAGGACGCCCCCTCGTATGCAATGTTATGTAAATTTGACTGGAGAGTACGCAAGGGAGATAATTACGTGAAATACCTCTATTGACACAAAACTTTTAACTTAATGATGATATGAATGAACTACACGGTGTCATTTAACATGATACGGAATTCTATATGTATTTAAGATTGTAATGTGTGTGTGTATAGTTTTTCTTCATTTTCTTTTATTCTTTTTTAAGAAGATCGATTCGAGCACAATATTTTAGCTCGCCCGGGACGAAAGTCTCGGAAGAGCTATTCTCATACCCTCGGATGTCGGCGTCGGCGCAGGGTCGGTGTCAGCGTCCGCATTAGGTTTTTTTTTTTTATTTCTATCAATATTTATCCTAGAGGCTTTATATTTCACATAAACACTCATTAGGGTATAGGCTTTCATTTAAGACAAGAACCCATGTCAAAATGACCTTGAGACAGTGACCTTAACCCTTTAAAAAAAAACTTTAACCAAAATTTTTAACCAAAAAAACTTTAACCATAAACTTTAACTTTGCTTATATTTTCTGAATGCTTTGCCTAGGGACATCATTACTTCATACACTAATAAGGTGATATGCTTACACCAGAGACAGAGTGCCTTGACATTCTGACCCTGACCCTGACCTTTTATTGACTTTGAACTTTAACCAAATACTTTAACCAAAAAACTTTAACCTTGCTTATATTTTTAGTGATTTTACCTTGAGACATCATTACTTCATAAACATTCTCACTAGGTGATAGGATTTCACTGGTTACCAAGGTCCTTGACATTTGACATTGACCTTGACCTTTTATAGACCAAGAAAAACTTTAACCAAAAATTTTAACATTGCTTATATTTTCTGAATGCTCTTACCTAGGGACATCATAACCCCATACAAAAACATACCAAGTAATAGGCTTTCACTCGTAACTAATATCCTTGATAATTTGACTTTGACCTTTTATGTACTTATAAAAAAATTAAAAAAACAACTTGAACATTGCTTATATTTTCTGAGTGCTTATATTTGTTGTCATATATTATACTTAGATCTTTGGTCAAGTGCTGTTTGTGACAAGCAGTTTGGGCGAGCTACGTTGTCCGCTGACTACTATTGTTTTACACAACATAAGAAAAATTTATCGTAGTCAGCATTAGTTTTGTTCTTGTCTCAGCGTCAAATGTATTGCAGATTGTAAAAACACAGTTCTCCGTCTTACCGAGTTCAAAATGCGGAGATACAGATATGAGGAGGTAACGCTATTTTTTTAATCGTCTAGTTGAGACGATTCATATGAGTACTAGAAGCATAGCATTTGTGCAACTTTTTACATATAAGTGTATTTTGAAATCTAAAATACCCCTCTATCTATAGCTCTGTAATGGTTTTAATCATTTTTTATCACAGAAGGACGCCTTATATTTTGATATAATTTCTTATTTTTGAATTTGATTCGAATTTAAGACAGTACTTTAAAAGATCTAAGCAGACACTTGGGCTCTCCGATCCAGGTTCCGTCCATGATGGACGTGTTTTGCGTGACGGGACACGAATATTGAGAAGTGTCAATGATTATATAAATAACATCTATTCAAAATTTAATTAAATTTTGTTAATAACAGTTTGGCTGATCAATAGAAGATCGGAGAACTTTCTTGAATAAAAATACCTTCCTTCTCGCATAAAAATACCTTATCAGTAGAAAAGAGTAAATTTATTGAGATTAAAACATCTTTCGATACAGATGTAACATCGGTAGATTTCTACAATCGTTTGAAGTAAAATGCACACGTGCTTTCCATGATCGTTTGGCACTTTCATTACTAGAGAAGAACAAATATTTACATTTTTATGGGCGGTATTATCATTTGTTCTTGCAGATTTACACCCGCGTATTTCCCTTCTTTTTAATCTGTTTATGTTAACAACCAACCAACAAGATCATTTAACAAGCCACCGGGACATTCGTGTAATGTTAATGCGCTTATGACAACGGATTTACGTAAAAGACGACGCTAGGTTTTCCTCTGAATCCGACTTGGTGGCTCTTAGGTACAGTGCTTTAAAATAGTAGATGAAAAACGATCGGACCGTGAAGGCCGTAAATCGATCAAATGAGTCTCTTTCACCACTTGGACAGCACATGAATCATACAGACAGTTCTAAGGGGATAATTTATTTATTATTTCATTTTTACAATGCCGGGACTTTTTTTCATATTATTGTAAAAAGATTTCCTACTTTGTTTCTAAGTAACAATAGACGTATGTGTGGCAGAGCCCAAGTATATGATCATGGTATGAACAAACTTCATATAAAAAATGAAGCTAAGTATCGAAATTTCTAGCTGTCTTCCTTTGTGTTTCAGAGAAATAGATTTATAAAGATTTCACTCTCTGGAGCCCAAATTTAACCCAAAGAGTCATGATATAAAAATTAACAAAGGTCCATTAAACGGTATTACATATCCAATATGGTCGTTGTCTGCCTTCTCGCTATGTATAATGGGATGTGCCCGGACGTAGCTCAAATATCACACTAGGGGCTTGATATGAATAAACTAGGAAGAGGTCAACTACATAATGCGACCTACCAAACATGCAGTTGTCTGCCTTTTTGTTTTAGAGAATAAGGTTTAAGACAACTTTTGCTCTTAATTTTAATGTTAAATGAGATGTGCTCGGTCGGAGCTCAAATTTGACCCTAGGGCCTTGGTATGAACGAAATTTGTAGAGGTCAACCAGATAATGCTAAACACCAAATTTAGAAAGTTTATTTCCTTCAGGTGCTCTTTTATTCCACTAAAAACGGGATGCACCCATTAGGAGCCCAACATGTCCCTAGGGGCTTGGTATAAACAAACTTTGTAGCGGTCCACTAGATGATGTTTCATACTAATTAAGAAAGATGTCTGCCTTCTGGTTTCAGAATAAGTTTTTTCTTTGACGATTTCCCTTTTAGTTGCCGCGGTAATCAGAGTTAAGGGTGGATTTCAAATATTTTAACAACTTTGGTAAAGCTTTATATCCAAGCTACATTCCTGTCAAGTTTCACCAAGATTGATTCACTGGTTAAGGAGGAGAAGATGTTTAAAAGAAATTGTGAACGACGCACGTAGCGCAACACAAGACGGGCGACGGACATTGGACTTTGTGCTCAGGTGAGCTAATATCAGTCCCGCCTGAAAAACTATCATTTCATCAGGAGCATTTAATTTTAGCAATGTTTCTGTTTGACAATAAAATATTTCTCTCGATTACTTAATATACAAATTATACTTAATACTTTAAGAAAATGTGTCATTAAAGAAAAAAAACCAATCAATATATTCTTTTGAGATTGTGCAGAGGTATAGATTTAAACGGTTACATATATTGCACAAACATCAGATTCATTCTTTTCCTGGCAGAGTGCATCATTTAAGTGTACTTTGTTACAAAGTGCAGTGTTAATATTTGTGGAAGCTTCAACGTTTGCTTATGATATATCACAGACCGAGATTCTGACTCAGCTTCTCTCTACAGAATAACGTGACAAATTATAATGTCAGCAATAGGCTGTCACAAAGAATCATATATCATTGTAATCTTTATTACAAGGCCAATTTGAAATAAATATTTAAGGGAATTTGGAAATTTGTCCATTAATTGAGAATTTCAATTAGGTTCAGGCCTAACTTTTTCAGCGTTGTACAGACCTCAACAAAAAACTTTATCAAAAATCAGACTCATCAAATAACCCATATGTTTCCGTAACATTGTTATAGATTGGCTTTTTAGACATGTTAGATGAGTGAGTATTATTTTTCCAAATATTGCAAACGTACATGCTGTGTCTTTGCATTGGTTTCATCAATAAGCAATACGGTCTTCCTGGCCGATAAAAAGCGATATAATATGTTAGAGTCTCAAAATATAAATGTTATCAGGTCAAGACTAATTTATCCTGACGAGGCTTTGCCGAGTCAAGATAACTTCTCGCAGTTATGACCAGATAACATTCTATTTATCATGCATCTATTTTTCAATGGTTAAATTTTGACAAACCTTTGAAATCAAAGAAATTAAGACGAGAGTTATTCTGGTTAAGATCTCGAATATTTACTTAATTTCTCAAAAGACTGCCTGACATCATTTTATGTTTCAGGCAGGGGATATCAGGTCAATACACTCTTCATTGTATGCGACAGTCCCAAGTTTGAAACACTCATAAGATACGCTTAACCTATAATGTAGGCACCATTTCTATGACACTCAATCGTCAGCCCGATTAGTCTGTTGAGCTCCGGACTTCAAATCAATTGAAGTTTGAGCGCTTGTTGATAGGCACACAAGCAAATAATTGTCTTTCGGATGAGACATTAAACCGAGATGCCGTGATACGGCGCGTTAAACCGAGCTCGTTAAAGAACCATGGCGGATCTCAGCAGTAGTTTCGTCATGATAGAATCAAAATTGTACGTCGCTTCGTAAAAGGGTAGAAACTTACGCCGTAACCCTGCTACAAAACATAAAGAGTGCGTGATAGGAGCACATAAATCTTTTGACATTTTAATTGTTGCTCTTAAAACGATACTTATGCTGAATTAAGGAGCGGCTGGTATTTTAAAGTCTTCTTCAATCTAAACAATCTAAGGGTAAACTTGTTTAGAAGTCATTCATGGTTCCAGCCAGCTCCCTTGATGTTATCTTCGTCCGTCTACCTGTTTGTTTTTTCTATTTGAATGTCTATCCATCTCTCTGTCTAAATTTTTCAACTCAATTGTATCATTGTTTAAGTAGTAGACTAAACAAGAGGGTCATAGTGGCCCTTAATCGCTCACCTGAATTAACAATCTAAAAAACACATTTCAAAGATTTGACCCCATGACCTGGTTTTCGACCTAACTTGAACAAATTTCAAATTTATCCAAGATCTCATCAAGAAAACCATACTGACCAATTTTCAGCTTGATTGGGCTAAAAATATGGCCTGTAGAGTGTCCACAAGGTTTTTCTAAGATTTGATCCCGTGACCTAGTTTTTGCCGACTTGACCAAATTTTGAACTTGTCCTAGATTTCAACAAGATAATCATCTGACCAATTTTCAGAATGATGGGGCTAAAATATGGCCTCTAGAGTGTTGTCCACAAGGTTTGTCTAAGATTTGACCCCGTGACCTAGTTTTTGGCCTCACTTGACTCAATTTCAAATTTGTCCAAGATTTCATCAAGATAATTATTCTGGCCAATTTTCAGGTTGACTGGGCTAAAAATATGGCCTTTAGAGTGTCTACAACGTGTGTCTAAGATTTGACCCCTGACCTAGTTTTCACCGACTTGACCAAATTTCGAATTTGTCCGAAATTTCATCCGGATAACCATTCTGACAAATTTTTTGGTTTGATGGGGCTAAGATATGACCTCTAGAGTGTTGTCCACAAGGTTTTTCTAAGATTTGACCCCGTGACCCAGTTTTTGACCCGACTTGACCAAATTTTGAACTTGTCCGAAATTTCATCCAGATAACTATTCTGACCAATTTTCAGGTTGATTGGGCTAAAAATATGGCCTGTAGAGTGTCCACAAGGTTTTCTAAGATTTGACCCCGTGACCTAGTTTTTGACCCGACTTGACCAAATTTTGAACTTGTCCGAAATTTCATCAAGATAACTATTCTGACCAATTTTCAGGTTGGTTGGGCTAAAAATATTGCATCTGGAGTGTCCACAAGGTTTGTCTAAGATTTGACCCTGTGACCTAGTTTATGACCCCACTTGACCCAATTTCGAACTTGTCCGAGATTTCATCAAGATAATCATTCTGACCAATATTCAGGTTGATGGGGCTAAAAGTATGGCCTCTAGAATGCCAACAAGGTTTGTCTAAGATTTGACCCTATGACCCAGTTTTTGACCCCGCTTTACCCAATTTCGAACTTGTCCAAAATTTCATCAAGATAACTATTCTGACCAATTTTCAGGTTGATTGGGCTTACAAAATGGCCCCTAGAGTGTCCACAAGGTAAATTTTGACGACGCACGACGCACGACGCACAACGGACGACGGACGACGGACGACGGACATCAAGTAACCCAAAAAGTAACCCCAAAAGCTCACCTTGAGCACTTCGTGCTCAGATGAGCTAAATACGAGGGGTTGATGCGAAATGTTTGCTAGACCTTTTATGTTTGACAAACTAGCAATACTGTTGCACTGAGCCATCACGATGTATTGGATATTTTGATTCAAATATCATTCTCAACAAGAGCCATGTCGGACATGGCCATCCCCTGCCGTGAAAGCTTGATAGTAAACTGAAGCCTAATAGATTAAGGATTCTATTGTACTTACTATTGAAATTAACCCCCTACAAAATCTTAAGTCTTTAAAAAACAAAGGGCAATAACTCCAAAATAATGCAAGCCAGAGTTATTGCACTGCACTTCTCTTCCGTGAGATCTATCCACCCATAAAGTTTCAAGTTGATAGCTATTATACTTTAGGAGATATAAAATCTAAGTCTTAAAAATAACAAAGGGCAATAAGGGCTCCGGAGACCATTACTTTATCCCCTCGCCGAAAACGGCGGGGGATAATAAAAAATGATAAAGGTAAAGTATATTATTTTAGCGTAGTATTGCACAATTATTTGATGGGATGAATTCATAAATTACGTATACCATAGTCAAAAAGCTTGCATAGCTTGCGGGCTTGATTAAAAGGGCGTGTAAATCAACATTCAGATGTTGATGATCGTGATCTCGATTTCTTATAATGCATATCGGGTCAAAGACTAGTATCGCCATAAAAATAAACAAGAGCCGTCAGAGACGGATTATGCTCCCCGAATAAGGCATTGTCACAAAAACAAGAGCCATGTTGGACATGGACATCCCCCGCCACAAAAGCTTGATAGTAAACTGAAGCCTAATAGATTAAAGATTCTTTTGTACTGTCAGAGATTTACCTCCTATTAAATGTATTAAAAATAACGAAGGGCAATAACTCAAAAATTAAGCAAGCAAGAGTTATAGTTCTGGTGTATTGCACTTCCCCTCCACGAGATCTATCCACCCATAAAGTTTCAAGTTGATAGCTATCATACTTTAGGAGATATGTTCCAGACAAAATCTAAGTATCAAAATAACAAGGAGGCAATAACTGCAAAATTATGCAAGTGAGAGTTGTAGTTCTTGTGCACTGCACTTCTCCTCCATGAGATCTATCCACCCATAAATGTTCAAGTTGATAGCTATCATACTTTAGGAGATATGCTCAAGACAAAATCTAAGTATCAAAAATAACAAAGGGCAATAACTGCAAAATTATGCAAGTAAGAGTTGTAGTTCTTGTGCACTGCACTTCTCCTCCATGAGACCTATCCACCCATAAATGTTCAAGTTGATAGCTATTATACTTTAGGAGGTATGCTCCAGATATAATCTAAGTATCAAAAATAACAAAGGGCAGTAACTCCAAAATTATGCAAGCAAGAGTTGTAGTCCTTGTGCACTGCACTTCTCCTCCATGAGATCTATCCACCCATAAAGTTTCAAGTTGATAGCTATTTTACTTTAGGAGACATGCTCCAGACAATATCTAAGTATCAAAAATAACAAAGGGCAATAACTCAAAAATTATGCAAGCAAGAGTTGTAGTTCTTGTGCACTGCACTTCTCCATAAGGTCTATCCACCCATAAAGTTTCAAGTTGATAGCTATTATACTTTAGGAGATATGCTCTGTGGTCAGATTTCAAAGACTCAAATAAGCTGTTATCTTATACAGGTAACATAAAGTTAACAAACATTAACCCCCCTTTTTGCGTGACATATTTTAAGACACAAATTTCAAATAGTTTAGGGTAAAGAGCATCTGTTTTGCTACTCAAATGTGAAATTTCATCAAATTCTGAGCATAAGACTAGGAGAAATGAAAGAATAACTGTAATTTACGCGTTTACGTAAAGGTAACAAACATTAAGCCCCCTTTTTCCATGATATTTTTTTTTTTTTACGTTAATTTCAAATTGTTTATAGTAAAGGGCATCTGATTTGCTACACAAATATGAAATTTCACTAAATTCTGACTGTTAGACTAGGAGAAATTTGGGAAAAACTGTTTTTTACCCTAAGTCCCCTTTTCCCGTGACGAGGCCTCAAATCCAAAAACCGTCACACATGCATCATCACTATATCATAGGGAGTTCACATGGTAAGTTTCATTCAATTTGGCCCAGGGGTTATGGAGAAATAGGTGGGGACGGACGGACGGACGGATGGACGGACGGAATTACGGACGTACGGACGGACGGACGGACGGACAGACAAAGCGGCGGCTATATGCTCTCCCTTCGGGGAGCATAATAAATAGATAAAATATACACAGTACCTCTGTCGCAAATAAAGCGTTGTTTAAACATATAATAAAGGAAATTTAGTTTCCTGAAACACTCATGGGCTTTACTGATTTTCGATAAGGTAAAAATCATACTTTATAAAGGTTACAGGACTTTGTACTTTTCCATCACTACTTAAAAATGCTTGGCCCTAAATAGTGTGAATATAAACAATAATCCGCATCGCTTCCATGATTAATTGATTATTATATTAATCGTCTGGCGCTGAGGATGCTGATAATCACTATATACTAAAAAGCCTTTCGACTTTGTATAATGAAGTTTAGATGGAAGGCAATATTGGGTCAACAAAAAGACATTAGGAGTTGTGAATAACATATCCAACAGATATAGAACATGGCTATGTGCATCAAATACACCATTTTATTAACATAATAATTTATGGTTAATCCATGCTTTTGGTTGGGGACGTTAACATTTGCATAGACACGAAAAAATGGTTTATTGCCCGAAAGCGTTTTGAGGGTCTCTGCAATTGTTAGCGCCTAAAAAAACGTGAACCAATTATTGTATAAAAAGAAAATTGTGTAATTATTCAGAAAATGCGAAATGATCCATAAAAACGTTTTTATACTAGCCAATACCCTCTTAAAATACCGGAAAATTGAGATATTGCTTGGTAAATTTAATGCCCGGGTTTTGTCTGTAAACGTATGCGTTTAGCGACCTGAAATCGTACATTTTATGCAATAAAGAGTCGATTTCCATCATGGTACTAGCTCGTTCTTGATGTTATAATGTGTTGTAGAGACCACTGCTACCCTCTTTTATAGTTTGGTGGACTGGGGTACTGTCTGTGAAGCCCCCTTCCGAACATTTTACCAGCTTTCTGTGGGACTCGAATGAACAACTAGATTATGGATCGACCACGATAACCAAAAAGATAATGCTAACATCTGTTGAAATTGTAACGAACAGCCACTATTATATCAAATGAGACTGTGCAACAATTTTGTGTATGTATGATTGATATTCTCTGTGCATTATAAATAACCATCCCATGCAGATAGAAAATTCATTAACTACTTGAAAACCTTATCCATCTACAGATTTCATAACAAAGGCTCTGGACAGACTGTGCCTATGCACAGGCTGGCCAGAGTATTTGCTTTGCCCAAATGCGAAATTGTTGGAAATATCACGCACAGGCTCAACAGACACGGCACAGGGTTACATAAGTTGTAATTATCTGCAATATAATAATAGAAAACACAAATTTAGGCTATCTATGCATCAAAAAAATACGTTGATAACGCATGTGATTGTTTTCGTTGCTTTTTATCCTTTCTGACTTGCTTGCTTTCTTTCTTTATTTATTTGTAGATTGATTGATAGTGAGCAATGACCCTGGTTTCTTTAAGAATTCGGTTTTTGGTGTCTTGCGAAATGGTAAAATTAACATGCTCGTTCAATCTTACAACAGTGGGCTCTTGCTGGGACCGGCATATGTAATATGGTGACAATTCTTCTCTTAAGGGACATAGGTCCTGTTCTTTAAATTTGTCTTTATTTTTTATGGAACAAGGCATAAATGTCGCAGAACTAATACATTTGTTCAAAAAAATAAAATTCGGAGAGAAAGACAGCGACCAGAAAATTTACTTGGAACAGCATTGCATTAAAATGACCAGGGAGAGATTTTTCCCCCCTTTTTATTAGTTAAAACAAATTTACCACACAAATTTTCAAATCTCATAAGGGTTGAATGAGCTTCAGTAGGACAAATAGTATTGCTATAAATATAAAGTGTTTTACACTATTATTGGGCTAGTTTCGCCTGAGACTCTGTGCATATTCCGTTTATCTTCGGAAGATTTCCGAGTTCTTATTGCATTGACCGTTAGTAACCATTGATTAATACACAATTTAACTAGTAAGTGAGGACAAGAAATGATAGCTCAGTCGGTTAAGATGCGTACGCAAAATCATTCAACTATGAGTTCAAACCTCCGAGGCGCCTTGTTTTATTTTTTCATACTTTTTTCGTCCCTCTTAAAATCTCATACTTTTTTCTCTTTGATATCAGAAAACGACCACTTCAAGTTAAGAGAGATTCCATGTAAAGACCAGAAAATGTAAAGAAGGGCCCGGCACGCACCGTCTCAGATTTGCCTCATTCTTTCAGAATTTGTTGACTATCACCCAAAAACAAACAAATGATTTGGCATTCCTTTGTAAAGTCTTCCGTTGCCATGGCAACGGCAAAATAAGATTTTGGTTAAAAAATTGACTAACTTAGATGAAAAAATATGGCAATCTTCGACTGCTAAATTCTTTGAAAATCTTAGACATATATCTTTTTCATTCTAGATGTCGGATTGGCATCATTCTATGAAGAATTGCTGGTATTTTTCGATCTGAAGAGTTTATTCTATATGAAATTATAACTTGTGAAATGACAGAAGGGTTCCTCATCTTTGAGATTTTTGGAAAATCGTCATTTTTAGCCATTTTAAGAATCAATTATTTCCAAAAGCCAGGCAATCCAAGCTTAGCTGTATATAACTTAGGAGACCATATTATCAGTAGGAAAAAACAAAACAAAAATATTGCTGGGCACTCAACAAAAGAAATTTTGACATGCTGTCTAATATGAGTACTGAACCATCTTGTAGAATGATTGTGATATTATTTATCCAAGTTATATTATCTTTATTTCATATTTCTTACTTCTAATATCACCAAACTTACATATTTCAAGCCACAGAAAATGATGATGATGGTAAAATACATATTGTCTGGAAAGAAACTTTCTATATGAGAATTAATAAATTTCTTACCCCACCCACTCAAAATACATTGGAAATTCATGTCAATTACATGTATATTGTCCATTTTGCCAATATTTTAAAACCTATTCAAGATTAAAGCCTCTTATTTGGCATGATGGTGTAACTCAGTGATACACATCCACGGATACCGAAATCAAGGTCATGTGATTAGGTCAAGGTCACCTGTCAAGGTCAAATAACTCAAAAACTTAACCAAAAAACTTAACAATGCCAATATTTTCAGGTCTATACAAGATACAAGCCTCATATTTGGCATGATGAAAGATCTTAATGATTTGTATCTGTTGATACAAAAGTCAAGGTCATTTAACAAGGTAAAGTGACAAGGTCAAGGTCATCTGCCAAGGTCAAATAACCCAAATACTTAACCAACTTAACATTACCAATATCCTCAAGCTTATTCCATGATGCAATCTTCATATGTGGCATGATGATAGATCTTAATGATATGAATCTGCTTATATTAAAATCAAGATCATGTGACAATTTCAAGGTCATATGTCAAGGTCAAATAGCTCAAAAAGTTAACAAGAAAATTAAAATTGCCAATATCTTTATGCCTCTTTAAGGTACAAGCCTCATATTTGGCATGATGATAGATCATGAAAATGAACATCTGTAGAAATCAAGATCAAGGTCATATGACAATACAAAGGTTATCTACCAAGGTCAATCTTCTTAAACATTTTATGCTTAAACTTAACATGTTCAATTCATTCAAGTCTATTTTAGATATCATTCACATAATTTGCATGTTGAAAGATGTCACTGATGTACACCCGTAGGTATCAGGTTTGAGGTCATGTTACAAGGTCTCACCTCATCTGTAAAGGTCATCATTTTGAAAAAAAAAAAAATAATGTGACCGGGGCATTTGCGCTTCACAAACTTTTTTTTTTCATTTTCCAACACCTCAAAATGAGCGCCAATCAAAATTCAGTTTTTCAGTTCAGCATTTCTTTCCATTTGACTATCCAGATTCTGGATCGTAAAGATGTTCCTACTTTTAAAGATGACATTCTTTGTACATTACATGCTGATGAAAAAACTTAATCACTGTACAAATTGCTAAAGCATGATAGAAAATGAGGGTGAAAGTAAAACACATATTATTTAACTTAGTACTTGAATCGGCGTTTTCTAACCCAACCCATTCAAAATACAAGGGAAATTTGTACATTGTTAATCTAAGACACATTTTTAACATTATTAAAATAATATAACATATGGACCTTTTTAACTGAATTTTCCGATTCTTGTGTCTTAGGAAGAGAAATAATTAAAATTAAGCTGTTTGCTTGTCTATCAATCTGCCTAACTTCGAGTACTTTGAATATTGTCATACTGTCTTGTGGTATCCCTTGTCTAGTGGTAGAGCGTCAGCCTCTTGACCCAAAGGTCCTGGGTTTGATTCCCAGGAGCGGCTATCGATCTTGCTTCTATCATTGGCCCACGAATTCAGCACGAGTACTGGTGAATTTTCCCAAGTTATTTCCCAAGTTTATTAAACCAGTGCCGTCATAAGGGCCTAAACATGGTTTAATTGCTGTTAGCCGATGCTCCACAGCTCGTTGCATGATATCAAAATAACCCTACCCAAGCATACATAATTATAGCCACAGAAAAAATAGGGATGCAAGTGAAACACACATGATTGCTAAAAACATGCTCTACTTGAATTAGAGCTTTTCTTACCCCACCCACTCAAAAAACATAAGAAATTTGAAACTTTTATTATGTACATCAAAGATAATATTCTAACCAACTTAACAAATACTTTATATTCAAGTATGTTTTGAATTCAGTTTTGCAATAATTTTCTATATCCCAAAAATGAAGTTTATAATGAAGGTTATAATTAGTTGTTTGTCTGTAAACCTATTCATTGGCGTGAAGTTTCTTACAAGTCACAAAATGGTTTCTTTGGTAAAAGTCTAAAACTTGTTGCATGATGTTGAAATAATTCTACCCATGCACACATCATTTAAAGAAAAGGAGATAGTAAATAATTTTCCAGTCTGTATTCTAAAGTACAAAAAGGTCAGATTAGTAGCCAAACAAACTATCAAAGGAAACCTCTTAACTTACATTGAAATCCACCTCTGAATGAAAAAGATATGTCTAGGAAAAGACAAATTTAATTATACAACATTCATTCATGGTGTTTATCTCAGGCCTTCCCTAATAAACCTTTCACATTACACTTGCATTCACTAATTGAAATCAAAGATGCTCTTGCGACTGAACAGGGTAACTCTTTATTTCAAGGATAAGACTTATATCACTCACTTCGAGTTAAAAACTGGTAAGTATGGCAACGGTAGAATTGAGAGAAATCTGCCTTATTGCGAATTGTGTAATACATGTAAAAAAAGATTTAGGAGATACTTTTACCTTCGTCGAAATGTATATAAATTGTCTATACTCCTTAAAAAATAAGAATAAATAGATTTTAGTTAATCTTTCTATGTTTATTAAAGAAGCTTTTGCACCACTTTCAAGTTTGATAAATAGCGTACTAAATGATTAATGACTGTATTGTTAACAATTAGATATTGAACAGTTCTGTCATTATTTTTATTTAGAACTCGCGTCTCTTCAAACTGATATATTAGGATACTAATATTTGAGAAAATTTGATAATGCAATCTAGTTTTTGATGGGTCCAGAAATGTATTGAATTCTTATATTTTTCTTATGTGATTTATTTTGATAATACATAATATGACAAGAATTGCACATCTTCTCAAAAATAAAGATGACATACGCGAGGAAAATGTATTTTTAATAAGATTGATTTTGACTTCAAACTTCAGCTGTGGGTTTAGTCTTGGAATACAGAAGGTACACGATATCCCAAAAATCACGTACAATGGTCTATCTTAATGTCCAGAAAAGGAAATTGGATTTTATGAGAGTATGCATGTTTATTAGATTGTTTACAGTTTGTGTTATGGAGTTTTTATTACCATGATACCCGATGCGTGTCTTGAATTTGCTTGAAGAAATTAGCAATGCTTAGTTCTTTGAGTAAGACAGGCATAAGACATAAAGACAAACAGACAAGGATAAAATAAAATACCCCACATCTTTTAATGCTGGGTCCTAATTGAAATGTGGCGGGTTTGTGAAAGTCCTCCGAGAACAACACCTTTTTAGAAATTTGGCTCTGACGGATGCCCGTGACCTCTGTCAATTGACCTTAACCTTTGTTTCAGTAGCTGCAGACAACAAAAATTATTGCGATTAAATGAGAAAAAAATTTCTTTTATGGGCGGTGGTCATTTCTCTATAATATTAAATAGGGAAATTTTGAAAATCCTTTTTTCAAAACCTTCTAGATGGATATCAACCAAACTTCACTAAAATCTTCATCTAGTTACAATTTATCAGACTGTACACAATCACTGTAATTGGATGAAAAGTACCTTCTTTCAGGTTGACGTTAATCTTCTACATTTCATCAATCATCAATTTTGCTCTTCTGAAATATTTTACCATGTGACTGATCATTCTTTTAGAAAAGGAGATGGAGGAAAATACTTAAAACGCTTTAATTCTCGTTTAGTCATATCAATAGATTCAGGCCTGTGGAGCGAATCAGCCGCAAAAGCAGCTCTAGTTTGGTAAATTAAGTATTTGACTTTTTCATCTTGATATATGACATTGACCTTATCACGTGACCCTAACTTTGATATCAGCAGATTCATGTCATTGATACCTATCATCATGCCAAATGTGAAGATTGTATCTTGAATAAGCTAGAAGTAATAGCTAAATTTGTGTTTTGATTGATAAACCTTGGCGATTGACCTTGACCTAGTCACATGACTTTAACCTTGACACAAGTGGTTGTGTATCATTGTACAAATATGAACACTGTATCTTGAAAAGGCTAGATTTTTTCTCCAGTTTTTGAATGCCTGTCCTAGGTACATAACCTTGATCTTGTTACATGACATTGACCTTGAGAAGGCAGATGCATATCATTTATTTCTATAACAATGCCAAATATACATTCAATAGGCTGGATATAATTACCAAATTCTATATTGATTTTTTTTTCATCAGGATTTTAAATGTTTGACCTTTGTGAATGACCTTGACCATAATACACAACCTTGACCTAACAGATGGATATCATTGAGATGAATCATCTTGTCAAATATTAACATTTTACCTTGAAAAGGTAGGAAGTATTGCCAATGTACAGGTTTTTTGTCAATATTTTGAAAATTTGACCTTGGTATTTGACCTTGACCTTTAAAGATAGCATTGACCCTGCATCAGCAATTGCGTATTATGAAGATCTTTCATCATGCCAAATATGAACAATGTACCTTGAATAGACTTGAAGTTATTTTAATTTTAAGTTTTATAGTCAAGATTTTATATGTTTGACCTTGAATATGACCTTGACCTTATCATATGACCTTGAACGTGACATCAGCAGATGCGTATCATTCAGATGTAACATCATGTCAAATATAAACATTGTATCTTGAAAGGGTGGAAATTAAAGTCAATTTTGTCAAGGTCAAGTGACAAGGTCAAGGTCATATACCAAGGTCAAACGTTTAAAATATTTGACCTTGGTATATGACCTTGACCTTGTCACTTGACCTTGACTGTGAGATCAGCAGATGCGGCTTGTTGAGATATATCATCATGCCAAATATGAACATTGTATCTTGTGTAGGCTGAAAGTTCTTGTCCATCGTAAGTTTTTTTGTTAAGATTTTAAGACAGACAAATAGACCAACAGACAGATGGAAAGACAGACAGAAAGACGGACAGACAGTCAGACAATGGGAAACAAAGTGTTGTAAACTTGATTAATTAATAGTCTGGTGGTATATGCATGGAAAAAGGACAATAAAATTTCAAACAAGTGCATGTCGTATTGCGATGCAATACAGGAGTCCCCCACCGGATAACAAAAATCCTTTCTTATAATATATCTCCTACTTACTAGATCTATAACTGTATACAAAATTTGAAGTTGCTAGCACATTTGGTTTTGAAAAAAATGTCCCAAACAAAAATATAAGAGTAAAAACAACCAATGGCAAAAACTCCAAAAGTGGGTGGAGAAGAATGATTCTTGTACATGCCACTTGTCCTCAATGAGATCTATAAGTGTACCAAGTTTGAAGTTGCTAGCACTGATGGCTCGGGAGATATGGTCCGGACAAAAATGTCAGGATAAAAAACAACTACCATGTACAGTGAAGGTAATGTTACCTTTCAAAAATTTTAAAGTAAAAAGAAGAAAGGGCAATAACTGAAAAAGTGTAATATCAGAGTAGCGGTTCTTGTACATATGAGTTTTGGCCAAGACTAATTTGTGTTGTTTAGGTAAAGTTTGAACAAGTTTAGAAGTAGATAAGACTCTGTACAATGTGCATAAATTAAAACTTCCTAACAGCTCATTTTGTCATTTGCAGCAGATTGGACAAGTTTTAACTTTTGTTGCTTGGAAAAGGTTTAAATTTAGTCTTAGACTGTTCAAATTTGAAAACTTCTGCAGATGACAAAAGGAATTTGATAAAGATAGTATATTTGTATGATACATGAAAGCAATCATAAAAAAAGGTAAATGAGAAAATGATGGTAGTGGGCTTATCCCATTTTTTTTAATTAACCCTTTCCCTAACAAGATGTGATTTTGATGTCCCTAATAAATTAGGATTGGAAAAACATTGAGACAAAAGAAGAAATATTTAATGATTTGCATTTCTCCTTTGGTCTTACTATCTTTAGTTCTAGATTATATTGTACACAAATTTTATCTTAAAAAATCACCATATTGTTTTTGCAGCTTGTTTAAAATTGGAACAACTTAATGCTGGCATCTGAGAAAGGGATCCATCAAAACCAGGTCTTGTTTAGGAAATGGTAAAGGTGCGATGAAAGTTACCTACACATAGGTTGGTGATGTAATTTAAATGTTCTAGACATAGATGATGTTCCGAGGTATTTGGATGGTAATGAGATGATGATCCGAGAAGTAGACTGGGTAGTTCTGGACAACTAAACTGCTGTTATCTGTGATTACCAAGTCAAGTATGGCACCAAGCCTGTGGGTGGGAGTCGAGATTATCTGTTGTAGATTTTTGTTGTGAAGGATCTTCTCTAAACTTGATAATTCTTTGAACTCCAGGTTAAAATCTCCAAGCAGAAGAGTGGTTTTACATTTGTATTGCACAACTTGGTCTGAACAGAACTGTATAATGTCACACATGTCTTTTTTAACAGATTGCCATCTGGAATTTGGGGGAATGTATATGCAGATTAGCAAGATGTTTGATGTCACAATACCAACTGACTGCACAACCAAGCACTTTGGCACTTTGAGATGGCATATAACTGGCTTTCCTGAATAGATAGCACAACCATGTTTTGATACTTCAGAGATACACTGCATTCCAGCTATTTCATAATTTTTATAGTTAGACACATGAGTTTCTGTTAAGCACACTATATCTGATAGTTGAATGTTTCTTTCAGCGAGAATATCAACATAATGGGCTTGCAGCGAACGGGTATTGAGGTACGTAATGGTGATATTGTTGTCAACCTGTGTCACATGTTTTGGTTGGATTATCAAAATGTGCTGTTGTAGTCTTGTCATTTCCAATAATGCCTGTTTGTTTACTTTTAACTTGGAAGGCTCAAATGCTACAATCTTCATTCCTTTTTTTGTTTTACACCGGCTTAACATGGTATATATTTGGCCAGGTTGTGTCGTGGTTTGTTTCTCACCTAGGGTCATATCAGCAACCATATATGTAAAAGTGCTACCTTGAGCTTTGTGTGTTGTTATACCCCACGCTAAAGTACCAGGATATTGTGTTCTTTCAACCATAACTGATTTGGAACCAGAAAGCATGAATATAGCAGTCACAGGTTGTATTGGAACCAAATGTCTGTATTTACTTTTCTTTTTACTCTGTGCACCTACTCTAGGATCATCAAATTTTACATACAATATTCCCTTTAGTGGTGAATGTTTATCAAGTTCAATCTTTTCAATGGTACCCATAGCCCCATTTACTAAACCATCCTCAATATCAGTGTTTTTTGTATGCATATATCTTGCTTTTTCAGCAATCTGTACTTCAGCAGCAAGGCCACCAGTTTCATGTGGATTGGTACTGGATACTGTCACTGATACTCTGTGTGTGTGTATATCTTTCTTAGTATCTCTTGCTTTAACTGTAAATATCTGTGTGTGCAGTGACATTAGTTGTTTAGAATTATATTGATCTTTCAAAGCATTGGTTAGATATATTCCAAAAGAGTCAGATGGAATAGATTCATTGTACTGGAGGTTTCGTAACTCTTGAATGTCTTTGTCAGTGTGTTCACCAACACGAACTCGTGAAAGCAACTCTGCAAACTCTGGATCCTCTTTCTGACGCACTATTTCAGTAAGTTCATGTAATTGAAAGAGCAACCAAATGTTCGGAGCAAGAGCACTGTATCCTTTGGTATTTCCTTTAAAAACAGATTTATCGGCAACAGGATCCAGCTGTAAAAGATCACCTACTGCAAGCACTGCAATTCCACCAAATGGTTTATCATTTTCGAAGACATGTTGTAAAGTAAGATCAAGGTCACTTAATGTCTGAGCACTAACCATTGAAACTTCGTCTATTACAAGTATCTTTAAATGACAATAGGTTGCTCTCATAGAGTTTAAAAGTGGTGCAGCTGGAGGCTTAAATCCTTGAGGTGTTCGTTTCTGTTTGACTGGAAGGTGAAATGCACTGTGTAATGTATTGCCGCTGATATTTAAAGCTGCCTTTCCTGTTGGCGCAGTCAGTACAACATATGGTAGGTATGAGCTGTCACCTGACTTTCTTAGTTCACGAAGTGCTGTTTGATACACTGTGTGAACAGTGTGACTTTTCCCAACACCGCCACCACCACTGAGAAATATATGAAATGGATTGGGCTCATCATCCGGAGAATTGGCAAGAGCCATTTCGCGACACCAATTGAAAATGTGGTCATGGATTTGTCTTTGTTTATAGTTTAGACTTCTTACCATTGAGTAATATTTTCCTGTCTCAACAATATTCACACTAGCTGTAACATAGTGTTTCTTTGATGATCCAGAACATGTTTTATCAAAGTCAGCTTGTGCAATCTGATCTGGACAGAGGTTGTCTATATCACCAAGTTGATGGTCTGGGTCTTGTTGTACTTCATCTTCCTCATTTACATTAGCTTCAGGAGCAAGATGATCCCATATTTCACCATCAGCATCTTCAAGTTGAGCAGCTTGCTCACTTGCCTCTTCTACTTGTTGTAGGTATGGCTCGTATCTGTCAATATTTTTCACAATTGTATCATGCACAGCTTCATATTTAGATTCATATGTTCCATTTTCATTCAATTCAGTCTCATTTCTCCAAGGACAATAAAGCAGAAGAAGCCGGTAGAAGTACTTTTCTGGGTCTCTCGAGTGAGATACATAATGGTACCTTATGACCTGA
This sequence comes from Fragum whitleyi, assembly GCA_948146395.1. Taxonomy (NCBI): domain Eukaryota; kingdom Metazoa; phylum Mollusca; class Bivalvia; order Cardiida; family Cardiidae; genus Fragum; species Fragum whitleyi. The sequence goes on along the minus strand of OX411548.1, from coordinate 16,695,399 downwards.
GGTGTTGATCTCTTGGTCATTTGTCCTAGTCCATTTAAAAGTTGTATTGTTTTCACTGATTTTTCTACATGCACATCATCATCATCTTCATTTTCATCATGCCCATTTTGTTTTGTATTACACTTCCAAGGAATAGTGTAATTAGAAGCAAATTCTGCCAAACACATATCACCTAGTTTGTGAGGTCTTGCAGCATATTTGTCCAGTATGTTTGGCACAAATACATCAGTGTCATCTTCATCCATATTCTTTAAGAAAGCGGTTGGCTTTAACATTCTTGTCCTTTCATTCTGAAATCCGGTTGGAACAAAAATAACAGGTGTATTACTTTCCCTTAAGGGAAGTCCAATTATTCTTGATATGGCTTCATGCTGAGAAACTTCCCTCGACTTCAAAAATACATTTCCAATAGACTTAAGCTTATCTTTGATGGAACCGGCTTCCTTACAGGCATTTCTCATGAGATCAGACATATTTCTCTCTGGTTTGCACATATAGGATGTTATATATGCAACACATGCCCATACATCACTAATAAACTGAATGTCCATATTGGCACGTAGGGCTTTAAGTATGATAGGATTGTATGGATTTACATGAGTCTCATTTGGTTTTCTTTCCATAAGAACAGTAGTCTTTTTCAATGCTACTATCAGAGATTCCTTGTAATCTATATCTGACACATGAGCTTCTCCAAGCAGTTCACTGTATGTTATATCTGTGCCAGTCCTTTGCATTGTTTCCATTACACAAGAAATGGTGTTCCTTGCCTTTTCAAGCCTGTGCTTATCTTCTGCACCCACAGTTCTTGCTATGATAGTTTGTGTTGAAGGTGGTTTAGGAAAGTGGAACCTACAGTTGTTTTCCTTTTTCTTTTTACAGGTCCTTGTGTGGTGATGTGTTTGTCTAGAAAGTACCAGATCACGTAGTTCCGAGTCATTGTCCTCAGTAGGTATGCCACAAGAGATATGTTTGTCTATGAAAGACACTACCTCATCATCTGGACTCTTATCTATCTTCGGGGCACCATAAACATGGACTGCAGAATGGAAATGTGCTGTCCCTCTACTCTGCATTTCTTTTCTAATATCATAGTTCAATATTTGTCCTATGGGATGTAGTCCTGACAATATGACATTTTTCCACACTTTCCGAAAGATGAAGTCAATATGACGAGCAACAGTAACTGGGTTTCTTGCTAGCCAATTTCTTTTTGTTTTAGCATCCATTTGATTTTGTATGTATTCCAAATCTAATTGTTCTCCATACTGCTGAGCAACTATCCTAACAAGCTCAGGCCAGTGAAAATCTGCAGCAGATCCAGATACAAAGAAGGTGTAAGTGCCAAAATGACGTATCTTTGCAAGCATGTCATATTGCATCTCATGCCAATATTGTGGTGATCCTCTGACTTTGCGGAAAGAGGCAAATATTTCATCGTCCTTAAACAAATTAATTAAACTTTCCTTATTCTGGATTTCTCCAACTGTTAAGTCAGACATTCTTGATTTTTTCAGGGACATGGTTACTGTGTCTTTTACATTTGTTGTTTCAATCCAGTGCAAACATTGGAATGTATATTCAACATTTTCAGCAAACCTTGTTGAGGAAGACAAAAGTCTACTGTTCACATATTTCTTTGGGGAAATTGGTACTTCTCTTTCCTCATGAAATGTATTCTTACCAGACGGAAAAAGTGTAGGAAAGGCTAATGTTTCCCAGTGTGGTTGTTGGAAAACAGATGTTGGACACTTCCCCTCCGCAGGTGCTATGTTAAGTATTTCATTGCTTTTGACAGTTGGACCATTTTCTGGGTAAATACATGTCACAGAGCTTAATGATCTCTTAAAGTTCAAGTTCTGCACAAATTCTGCTGGATTGTCATTCTCTACATCATCTTCTGAGTCTATGATTTCTTCCGAATTAGTTTGGTCCATTTGTTGCTCATCGGTTTCAGCTGTTTCCATGGTTTCACTTACACGGTGGTTGTTTCTCACACTGTTCCAAAGCTGTTCATCATTTGTTTCACTTAGTTCTGTCCAATGTTGGTTTTGAAGAACACTAGCATAATGCGGATTTGCCTCTTGTAAACACTTAAAAGCCCTATTAACAGTGATGGGACAAATATATTGCCTGGCATAGGCTGATTCATCTGACAAGCGTCGTTTCAAATTCAATGCTATAATTTGTGCTTCTGTAGTCTGTCTGGGTAATGAGGCAGCTATTTTGTCAGTATCTGAGGCAACTAGAACTACCTGTCCTTTTAATCCATGTTGAGAGCCCTTTGGCAAAGCAACTAACTTCATGAATGGTATAATCTTACATATCAATTGTCTTTCAAGATTCCCTAGTCCTTGTAATTCTGGAGGAATATGATCAACTTCAAGTTTATTAGCTTTTGCCTGCTGTGGAATTTTCTTCTTTTTAAGAGTTTCGCTACATGTCATGCATATCCACTTTTCATCTGTTGAAACATTTTTACCCACACATTTGATGTATGCTGGTGATATTTGATACTTTTCAGGCTTGAATCGTAATACAGAACTTTTATACAAAAATCTATCACAGCAGAAACACACATAAACAGGCCCTTCATTAATTACTTTGAAGAAATGTTTCATGGTTAAATCTATGCTTGAGTTAATTTTTTGTTTGTCTGAAGCTTTCTTTGTAGTCTGTATGTTCTTTATTCTCTGCTTTTCAGTTTCACCTAGGTTTTGTCTGCTAACTGCTCTCTGTGTAGTATCTTTTTGCCTTATTTTCTGTCTTTCATTTTCACTCAGATCTTTTCTTTGTGCAACTCTATTAAGAGTCTCCTTTTGCCTTATTTTCTGTCTTTCACTTCCACACAGGTATTTTCTTTGTGCAGCTCTATTAACAGTATCCTTTTGCCTTATTTTCTGTCTTTCAATTCCACACAATACTTTTCTTTGTGCAGCTCTATTAACAGTATCCTTTTGCCTTATTTTCTGTCTTTCAATTCCACACAAATCTTTTCTTTGTGCAGCTCTATTAACAGTCTCTTTTTGCCTTACTCTCTGTCTTTCAATTTCACTCAGATCTTTTCTTTGTGCAACTCTATTAACAGTATCCTTTTGCCTTATTTTCTGTCTTTCACTTCCACACAGGTATTTTCTTTGTGCAGCTCTATTAACAGTCTCCTTTTGCCTTATTTTCTGTCTTTCACTTCTACTCAGATCTTTTCTTTGTGCAGCTCTACTAACAGTATCCTTTAGCCTTATTTTCTGTCTTTCACTTCCACACAGATCTTTTCTTTGTGCAGCTCTACTAACAGTCTCCCTTTTCCTTATTTTCTTTCTTTCATTTCCACTGAGATCTTTTCTTTGTGCAGCTCTATTAACAGTCTCCTTTTTCCTTATTTTATGTGTTTCAATTTCACACAAATCTTTTCTTTGTGCAGCTCTATTAAGAGTCTCCTTTTGCCTTATTTTCTGTCTTTCACTTCCACTTAGAACTTTTCTTTGTGCAGCTCGATTAACAGTCTCCTTTTGCCTTATTTTCTGTGTTTCAATTTCACACAGCTCTTTTCTTTGTGCAGCTCTATTAACAGTCTCTTTTTGCTTTATTTTCTGTCTTTCAATTTCACACAGATCTTTTCTTTGCGCAGCTCTATCAACAGTCTCTTTTTGCTTTATTTTCTGTCTTTTATTTCCACACAGATCTTTTCTTTGTGCCACTCTATTAAAAGTGTCTTTCTGCCTTATTTTCTGTCTTTCCTTTTCACACATATTTCTTCTATGAGTAGCTCTAAGATTTTTTTCTTTATTTCTAATTCTTTCTTTAACACTCTCACTAATCAGTTCTCTATGTGCTGCTTTTTTACAAGTATCAACTTTTTTAATTGTTTCTCTTTCACATTCAGTCAGATTTTGTCTGACTTGCCGTTTGCGTGCAGCATCCCGATCTTTTAGTTCTTGCTTTTTATCAAAACTAAGCTGCTGGCGATATTTCTTCTGCCTTTCAGTGTCCTGATTATTTGTCCTGTCTAGTTTTGTTGGTTTTCCTTCCTTCTGTGTTATATCACTAATGTTAATAGATCTACTTTGATTCTTTTTCTTCAAATGTTTGTGTTCTTGGTCCATAAAATAAGAACTAAGTAAAGATCCGGTACATGTAGGGAAGTCTGACATAACCCCATTTGTTAAACATCGGTGTAAGTGTACCCTCATTTCACTCTGTTTAGCAATTTGAAATTCCGGCAACCGGTCTCTCAATAGTGTCACTGTATTGAATAACGCGAAGGGTCCACAATCATTGGAGATGCCTTGATTCTGAGGAACAACATATTTAATTTGTGCTTCCGGTTCTGTCTGCCGACTTTTATATATCAGAGTAAGTTGAGGTAAAATACGTTTCACTCTCTGTGGACAGGGTAAAGAATCATACACTGTTATTATATTTCCCCTTTGACAAGACACAACATAATGTTCATCAAGATAATGTATCTGAACCGCAAACACATTTCTAGGAATCTTTTCTGTCTCTGATAGATGTTCTCGAGCTAAAAGTTTTGCGTATAGATACGACGGCTCAACTAATCCAAAGGTAACATTAAACTGCCTTTTTAACAGTGAAGTGAAACAGTCTAGAACACGTATATCCAGTTCACCTTCGAAGACAGTCTGTGGTGAAATATCGGGAAACATTTCAAAAGAATTATAACTTTGTTGTTGTCCAGAATTTGGGGTTTTGACCTTTCCTGTTGAGCCAAGACACTTGTACATTTGTTGTTCTTCTGGTTGTGGTTCTGTTTCCTGTTCTGTTGGACACTGGAAAGAGAATATGTTTCAAAGTGCTTGAATCATTTAAATCACCTATCTGCATGGACAAAATTTTGAAAGTATTAAAAATCAAAATTTACAGACAACAAAACTGGTGCAATGAAAATCAAGGTATTTGAACATTAAGCTGACAGTAACAACATCAACTTTTAAGCTCATCGAAACAGGATGACTACAATGAATACATACAGTATTTACTATAAAGCTGTTCATTCGACACAGATGAAGTTTTTCCTTTATTTCCCCATTGATTAGAGACAAGTTTTCCTATTAAATTGTCAGAATGAGTATTATATTTTTTAAACCTAATGTAGGTTTAAACTTGAACTGTCGCAGAGCGGACTTATACCCCCCACAAGCACTTTGTCAGAATGCAAGTGCTATTAGTGCAGGATGTGTTTGTATCAAATATTGAGGTCATATGCAGAGTCCAGAAATGAACATTAAACAAAAACGACTGTGACCTTGACCTTTGACCTATGTGACCCCAAAACAATAGGGCACTTTCTTGGGTCATAAGCAACATTTGCATAAAGTTTCATGATTCTAGGTCGCTTGGTTCATGAGTTAGAGTCCAGAAACCAAAATTGAACCAAAATTGACTATGACCTTGACCTTTGACCTATGTGACTCAAAAATGATAGGGCACTTCCTTGGATCATAAGCAACATTTCCATAAAGTTTCATGATTATAGGTCACTTGGTTCTAGAGTTTGAGTCCAGAAACGAAAATTGAACAAAGAATGACTGTGACCTTGACCTTTGACCTTTGTGACCCAAAAACGATAGGGCACATCCTTGGGTCATAAGGAACATTTGTATAAAGTTTCATAATTGAAGGTCACTTGGTTCTCAAAATAGAGTCCGGAAACGAAAATTGATTAAATGCTGGCTGTGACATTGACCTTTTTGACCAAAAAACAATAGGGCACTTCCTTGGGTCATAAGGAACATTTGTGTAAAGTTTCATGATTGTAGGTCACTTGGTTCTTGAGTTAGAGTCCGGAAACGAAAAGGTCTACGGACGGACGGATGGAAGGACAGACGGATGGACAGACAGACAGACAGACTTGGTGAAACCAATATACCCCCCTCTACTTCGTAGGTGGGGAGTATAACAATAGTACAAGATAGTTATGTGCTCTATACCCTTCAATATTATGAAATTGCTGCTGTAAGAAGTGCTTACCTACATTTGATTATTTTTGGTTATTTTTTCGATGGAGAAGGGATTTGATTTGATTTGAATTTGGGCTTTACGACGCTTTCAACAATCTTTCAGTTATATTGCAACGACTGGAGCACCTAACGATGGATTCCTGGTATTTCTCACACCAGTACTACCACCACATCCCTTTCCTAGCCTCCAGTTGCTATTCCACATAGGTTTACGATTATCTACCCATTGGTGGAAGACAAATGTCAGAAAGGGTAAGTGCCGCGGCCGGGGATCGAACCCGTGCGAATTTAGACCCCTGGATTAGAAGTCCGGCGCGCTACCAACTGCGCTATTGCCGCGGCTGATGGAGAACGGAATATGGTATACATTTGATTTATCTACAAATAGGAAAAAGTGTGCACATTGATGCCCGGTCATTAGTTATATTTTCCTAATTGTGAATTTAATTTGAAAGGCAACAAGAGGTATCTTTTATTACATACAAGTTATTTACCTTATCAGAACCACTCCTAGCTGTAAGTTTGGTACTAGGCTCCGAACTACTGGCCCTCGCATGTCTTTTACGAGCTCTTTCAGATTCCTTTTGGCGTCTATTCATCCTTCAATCTGAAATTTTATTGATTCTTTTACAAACAATAAACAAAATCATTTACCCAAGATTTGTCTTCATAGAGGAGAGACCTGTTGGGCTTTAGTTCTTTAATGCAATTGAATAGAGCTGGATTTTTGATGGGTTCGGTTAAATGCTAAAACGTCACTTATCAATTTTACCCTTTCCCAAATGGTAAAATTTCAGAGTGATCCACTTCAAAAAGTGTCACAAATGACAAAATGGATGTTATTAAAGATGGAATTTGTGTAAAATATGGCAAAGAAAATACTGGGACAAAAGGAGAAACTGCTGGTTATCAGCTGTTTCTTCTTTTGTCTCAATGTTTTCCAAAGACATTTCTACTAGGGACATCGAAACCAGAAATTGTTTGGGAAAGGGTTAAGACAGAGAGGTAGAAGGAGAAAGTACTTGATATCTGTACATTCTTCATTTGCATCAATGTTTTCTTGATTTTCTGTTCTAAAAATCAAACAAAACCAGCTCTTAGGTGATCTGGGTAAAGGGCCCTTATAAAATTTGAGACTACTTGATCCATGTCGGTCTAAAATGCTATAATAGGCCTTTTCCCAGTTCTTGACTTAAGTGTATAATTATGATGCCCATTCCTGGTCTATCCTCTCTTCAAAATCTTGGGTATAGCAAAATGAAATATGTTGTGAAGCAGTTTAACTTTCTTCATTCTAAACATGTTTTTTGCCATAACCCATTCCCACATGATAATGATACCTTTTGATGCCCAAAAGATAAAGGCTTCGAAACATATTTGGATATTGAAGAAATTGCTTGTGACAAGCAATTTCCTCATTTACAACATGTTTTCTGTGCAAAAAGACCAAAATGTGTAAAATACAGTTCATTTGGTATTGTCATCTGCCAAGTCTTTGAATTTGGACCAGATTAAAATTTTGCCATCTGGTAATGGGTTAGCAGATGTTATTTTTACGTCAAACAAAGATTAGATCCACATCCCGAGTAAATGTCATTTTGACCAAAATATTTTAACACTTAAGTGTTAAAAAAGATGTAACAGCCACAGAGGTAAGGGAATAAATTTCATAAAATCAGACATTCATCTTGCTTGGGGGAATCTCAGATGTTGGACTGGTCCAAAAGCTAATTTTACTCACAACATATTTCATGAATGCAGAAACTTTTAGCAAAGAAATTAAATAACATGTGAGAACATTTGGGAAAAAAAATTAAAGTAAACTGTACATGAGAACTTCCAATGTTCAGTGAATAGTTCTCTAAATGCATTTATTTTTTACACAAACATTTAACCCCTTCTTGTCCAAGTACTGGTTTTGCCATCACTAAAATGAAATAAGAAAATACAAAGGCAAGCTAAGAAAAAGTTGAAATACAACATTTTATCTGTTTTGCCTTGGTAGTATCTTTGTCTTAGTGCGCAAAAAAGTGATAAAAATACATTTTGTTGTATGTAGCGGTGTTAAAAATTTAATATTCTATTATGTCTGCTGTTCATGAAGAGGATTACAAACTGGACATGCTTTCTGTCAACAAGAGTTGCCCGCGGATAACATATTCGCTCGCCTTTACGGGAGATTGTCAAAAAACATCTAATTTTTTAAAAGTAGGTCAAACTCCAATGTCAAGGTCACAAGGTCAAGGGTTATGGTCACAAATGAAAGGTCTTGGCAGGAGGTATCCATGTGTGAAATATCAAGGCTCTAAGTGCATGAGATATAGGCCAGGTTAAATTTTTTTCAAAGAAGGTCAAGAAACTCCAAGGTCAAGGTCATTAGGTCAAAGGTCATGGTTCCAAATAAAAGGTTTTGTCAAGGAGTATCTATGTGTGAAATATTAAGGCTATAACTCTAATAATGCCTGAGATATAGGCCAGGTTTAAGGTTTTTCAAGTGAAAGTGCCACGGGACGCGACGCCAACACTAGGGCTGTGACATTAGCTCCCCCGACATTAAGTCCCGGCTCACTAGAAAATGAATTGGCAATACTGTGAAATGATTTTCTATCTTCTCAGTATAATGGAACTTTAAACTGCATATGTGTATATATATCACACATTCAACCTAAATGTATACATGCATACATTTGTCAGCTACTGTGGACATAAACATTTGAGATGTCATATGATTTTAACATACAGTAACACCAACAATATCAAACAGAGATGCTAGGATTCAAATGCATGCTGTGCTGCAATTATTGAAACTGATAAAAATACAAAATTATCTTAAAAAGTAATCATTATCATGGTGGAGATTATGCATCATGGGATGGGTAACGGCTACGGACAAAAATAATCTCGATTCTGGTAAAAAAAATTTGCAATAACTCTTACTTTTGCGTCAATTTTCAAAGGTTTGTTGCATGTAACTTCCTTACTGAGCTCTTTTCTCAGATATATGAATTATTTGTGGAAAAATTGGTCCCTACTGAATTGAAAATGAAATGATTATGACTACAACCAAATAAACCATGTTTCAGGAAAGAAATAGTGCACTAACTTTCTTAATTTTGAGTCAATTTTCAAATGGTTTGTTGCATGTACTCTGGCGTACTAAGCTCTTTCCTCGGATGTATGACTTATTTGAAAACACCTCATACCTTCTGCGATAATTGGTCCAAACAGACCAAACAGACCAGGAAAACGACCTTATTTTTTTGTCGTTTTTTTGGTCGGTTTGGATTAATTTTTGCAGAAACTACAAGGGGGGTTCAAGTAAGGCATTCATCAGAGGATAGGCCTCAGTAGGGTATGGTACATGCAAAAACAATTTCAAAATTGATTCAGAAATAAGACAGTTATTGAAAAATGTCTTACCTGAACCGAGGCAAAATTGTCCATAGATTTACCCATCCCACAATGCACAATCTCCAATGTGATTATACAATGTCCTTATATCAGAATTGACCATTTCTGAGTACAACAAACATTTATCAAAGTTTTACAGTACATATTTAGCCATTTTGTACAAATAAACTGTGTAGAAGAATGATTCTAAACCCTTTCCCAAACAGTACAATTTTAGACTGTTCGTAATTGAATGCTAATGCCAAAGACAAAAAAGTATGGTAATAAAATTATGAATTTTGTTCAACATGAATAAGAAACTAGTGCAAATGAAGAAAATGTTGGTTATCAGTATTTTGCCTCAAAGTTGTTCAAGTCTTTCTCTGGAATAGATGTCAAAACCAGGCTTTTTTTATGAAAATGTTAAGAAAACAGTCTTGTAGCTTGTTACTTGCAAAAAAGCTGCATGCTATCTTATATGATTCATTCAAAGAAATAATGTAATTTTCTCTTATCTAACATAAAAAGACTGGAAATATATATACACAGCTTGTTTTCAAATTAACCCATTACCAAACACAAAAAATTTGGACTGTTCCAAATTCAAAGATGTTGCAGAAGACAATTTGAAATGAATGAATTTTCTCTTAACTAACATACAAAAACTGGAAATATATATATTAAAATTAAAGTTTCTATTTAAAGTCTATTTTCACTTGCATGTTCAACCGACTTTACACTTTAACCCACGATCACTGAGTGTCAAGTGGCTGTTAACAGTCTGCGCCTTCAGCAGCCACAGCTCTTTGACTTTCAACTCTCCCGTGTACCCATTTATACACCTGGGTGAAGAGGAGCAATGTGGGGTAAGTTTTTTGCTCAGAAAAATTCCGTGGCGCTGGCGGGATTTGAACACAGGATCCCTCGATCCCAAAGCCCGCGTCCTACCATTAGACCACGGCGCCCTACACCGCACAGCTTGTTTTTCAAATTAACCAATTAACTAAGAGCCAATTTTTGGACTGTTCCAAATTCAAAAATGTTGCAGACGACAATTTGAAATGAATGATTTTTTTTATTTTTTTTGCCATTTTGTAAAGAAAACATTGTAGGAAATGAAGAAATTGCTTGTCACAGGCAATTTCTTCATCTCCACAATGTTTTCCAAAGCCTTTATCTTGTAGGGAGTCAAAAAGAGTCATTGTGTGGTAATGGGTCAATGCTGAAATTACTTTTCCAAACAAATCATGTAACAGGGAAATGAGCTTTGTTTTGCCAGTAAAAAGTTGCAAACCTTTGTCCATTTCTTTTGAGAAAGAATTATTGAAGTCAAATTCCACTAAAAATATACACAAGCAAAAGCAAAAGATTGAGTTCAAGGCTAGGAAATGTTCTATACTGTTTAAGGTGAGAACAAGAGTGCCATAGTCACAATATACATGGCCACTTATAAAACTTGAGATACAAAAATGGCATTGACAAGAATTTATAAATATCGACTCAAAAACCTGTAAAAAGTTCACAAGAAGGTTTTATAAATATCCAGTAAAATAACCTGGAAGGATTTGCGTTCACAAGGCTGAAATATCATTAATGTCCCAGAGACTAAGTGTCAAGGGGTATAACTCTTGCAAAAATAAACAAACCATAGAATTCTTGATCCATGTACATCTACAAATTATGGTGATGACATTGACTTAGTTTCTTTTAAATCAAGATAAAGAGTTAGGAGGAGTTGCATTAACAAGGCTGTAATTTCAATAAGCCCCAGATACTAAGTTTTAAGGGGGCATATCTCAGGCAAAAATCAATGAACCATAAAATCCTTACTTCATGCACATCTATCAATTAACCTATTACCAAAAGACAAAATTTTGGGGATGTCCAATTTGAAAGAAGTTGCAGACAACATTTCAATATGATAAAATTTCGGAATTATACAGCTTGTTGGATAGAAAACATTGTGGAAAATGAAGAAATTACTTATCACAAGCAATTTCTTCTTTTTCCACAATTTTTTCCAAAGCCATTATATTGTGGGGAGTCAAAAGAAGTCACTGTGTGGTAATGTGTTAAGGTGATAATATAGATCAATTTTCAAAAAGATCCTGTCAGAAACTAAGGAGGACTTGCGCTCTCAAGAAAAAGTGGACGGACATACGGACAGACGAATGGATGGACAGACAGAGAAGATGATGCCAATATTTAAAAAGCAGTTAGATTTCACTGCGATGAATGTCCTGTGTCATTTGGCTCTGCCGTGTCTTAATTTGGATCTGTCATGTCTTGATTTGGCTCCGTCATGTTTGCTGGGTCTTGAGTTGGATCTGTTGTGATTTGATTAGGCTCTGCTGCATCCTGATTTGGCTCTGTCGTGTCCTGATTTGGCTCTGTCATGTTTGCTGGGTCTTGATTTGGCTCCGTTGTGATTAGATTGGGTTCTGCTGCGTCCTGATTTGGCTCGGAATCCTCAAACAGGTCTTGAGAAAATATGCTTTCATGTTGCTCATTAAGCTTGATGATTTCTGTGTTCATCTTTACCACTTTGTTTTCAAGATCCCCCAATTTGTTCAACAAAAATGATTCTCTTAATTTTAGTGATTTGATTGTTTGTTCTTTCTCGGCACAATCACGCTCAATGCAGTCAAGCAGAGCTAGGGCCTTCTTGTTGTGGCCTGCCACGATTCTCCTCCCCTTTTCTAGTTGCTGGATGCCTGTTTTCTTGTTGTCATTATTGAAATAATACCCAGCTGAGGACGTATATGTGTCCATGTCTTCAAGAGCGTTTTGTATGGTAGCTCTTAGGCTTACCAGTTTGTCTTTTTTACTAGGGACCGGCGAACTGCCTGTGGCATAGCAAGAGGGTGTACATAACCTTTTTGAGTTTTTGGCCTCATCAGTATCATCTTCATCGATGAATAATGTCCTTTTTGGTGTTTTTTCCATAGTCTGAAAAGAAAGATTTCAAAGATAGGGCACATGTTTCCTTACCATTTCCTGTGACTTTGGCCAGATGATTCGTAGGTGCAACATGTTTTGACGTCCTCCTTGATTTCACTACCACAGACAAATGAATACAGAAATGCAGACACATGCAGATGTATAATAACTATGCACATAAAACTTCCACCAAGGTTACAAGACAACTAGCTACAATGTTAGTGTGGTGATTATATATGGGTGTGAAAGGATATTTTCAATATGCACCTTAACCATCTGTTATCGGTGCCGCCACGAGAAGGCAGTCACAGAAGTTAAACAAACAACTGCTGATTATAATATTACAATCAGCCTTTGTTTATGTAACTGGCACCATATGAATTAAAATGGTAAAAGTACATGGTTATGAAAAAAGCATTGAAAGAGTTTGGTATTAAGAGAAAAGGATGATGTAACATTTACTTGGTTGCAGTATGTACAGTATCAGTTTTTTGTGAAGTTTAAATGCAGATTTGAAACAGAATTATACCAAAGCCGAGAAGTTAATTCTTCTTGAAAGTCAATAAATATTACTATATGGTCTTCCTATGATAAAAAATAGCAAAAAAGACTAGCTGGTATGCCATTTCTTACCATTTATTTTGTGCCTTTTTTCTTAAAAAAAACCCACTTTTTTTCTTAAAAAAAAAAACAAACCAAAAAAACATAAAACACACACAAAAGAACTAAGCCAAGCCAAAAATTATTTAAAACAGTCAGACATATAGGGTGAATCACACACATGCACATTAAAATAACATAATATAGAGTTGTCCATACCTGCTGTAATTGTAGCCACTCCAATGAAATCTTCAGAGTCTTTCTTAATAAACTTGATATCTTTAAAATATCGCGAGGTGAGTAAAAACGCACAAGTAATGATCAATGACATGGAAACATTCTCCTGAATGAGATCTATAAGTGTACAAAGTTTAAAGAAGCTAGCACTCACGGTTCATGAGATGTGTTGCAGACAAAAATGTAACAGTGAAAACAACAAGGGGCAATAACTCTTGTCCTCAATGTGATGTGTAAGTGTACAAAGTTTGAAGTTGCTAGCACTTATGGTTTAGAAGATATAACCCGGACAAGAATGTAAAGGTAAAAACAACAAAGGGCAATAACTCAAAAAGTGGGCGTGGCAGAGTAATGGTTCTTGAACATGACACTTGTCCTGAATGAGATGTGGAAGTGTACAAAGTTTGAAGTTGCTAGCACTTATGGTTTAGAAGATATAACCCGGACAAGAATTTAAAGGTAAAAACAACAAAGGGCAATAACTCAAAAAGTGGGCGTCGCAGAGTAATGGTTCTTGAACATGACACTTGTCCTCAATGAGATGTATAAGTGTACAAAGTTTGAAGTTGCTAGCACTTATGGTTTAGAAGATATAACCCGGACAAGAATGTAAAGGTAAAAACAACAAAGGGCAATAACTCAAAAAGTGGGCGTCGCAGAGTAATGGTTCTTGAACATGACACTTGTCCTCAATGAGATGTGGAAGTGTACAAAGTTTGAAGTTGCTAGCACTTATGGTTTAGAAGATATAACCCGGACAAGAATGTAAAGGTAAAAACAACAAAGGGCAATAACTCAAAAAGTGGGCGTGGCAGAGTAATGGTTCTTGAACATGACACTTGTCCTCAATGAGATGTGGAAGTGTACAAAGTTTGAAGTTGCTAGCACTTATGGTTTAGAAGATATAACCCGGACAAGAATGTAAAGGTAAAAACAACAAAGGGCAATAACTCAAAAAGTGGGCGTGGCAGAGTAATGGTTCTTGAACATGACACTTGTCCTCAATGAGATGTGGAAGTGTACAAAGTTTGAAGTTGCTAGCACTTATGGTTTAGAAGATATAACCCGGACAAGAATGTAAAGGTAAAAACAACAAAGGGCAATAACTCAAAAAGTGGGCGTGGCAGAGTAATGGTTCTTGAACATGACACTTGTCCTCAATGAGATGTGTAAGTGTACAAAGTTTGAAGTTGCTAGCACTTATGGTTTAGAAGATATAACCCGGACAAGAATGTAAAGGTAAAAACAACAAAGGGCAATAACTCAAAAAGTGGGCGTGGCAGAGTAATGGTTCTTGAACATGACACTTGTCCTGAATGAGATGTGTAAGTGTACAAAGTTTGAAGTTGCTAGCACTTATGGTTTAGAAGATATAACCCGGACAAGAATGTAAAGGTAAAAACAACAAAGGGCAATAACTCAAAAAGTGGGCGTGGCAGAGTAATGGTTCTTGAACATGACACTTGTCCTCAATGAGATGTATAAGTGTACAAAGTTTGAAGTTGCTAGCACTTATGCTTTAGAAGATACAGCCCGGACAAAAGTGTGACGGACAGACGGACAGACGGACGGACGGACGGACGGACAGACGGACAGACGGACAGACAGACGGACAGACGGAATCGAGCAAACCTATAGTCCCCCAACCGGTAACCGGTGGGGTATCTATGTGTGAAATATTAAGGCTATAACTCTAATAATGCCTGAGATATAGGCCAGGTTTAAGGTTTTTCAAGTGAAAGTGCCACGGGACGCGACGCCAACACTAGGGCTGTGACATTAGCTCCCCCGACATTAAGTCCCGGCTCACTAGAAAATGAATTGGCAATACTGTGAAATGATTTTCTATCTTCTCAGTATAATGGAACTTTAAACTGCATATGTGTATATATACCACACATTCAACCTAAATGTATACATGCATACATTTGTCAGCTACTGTGGACATAAACATTTGAGATGTCATATGATTTTAACATACAGTAACACCAACAATATCAAACAGAGATGCTAGGATTCAAATGCATGCTGTGCTGCAATTATTGAAACTGATAAAAATACAAAATTATCTTAAAAAGTAATCATTATCATGGTGGAGATTATGCATCATGGGATGGGTAACGGCTACGGACAAAAATAATCTCGATTCTGGTAAAAAAAAATTGCAATAACTCTTACTTTTGCGTCAATTTTCAAAGGTTTGTTGCATGTAACTTCCTTACTGAGCTCTTTTCTCAGATATATGAATTATTTGTGGAAAAATTGGTCCCTACTGAATTGAAAATGAAATGATTATGACTACAACCAAATAAACCATGTTTCAGGAAAGAAATAGTGCACTAACTTTCTTAATTTTGAGTCAATTTTCAAATGGTTTGTTGCATGTACTCTGGCGTACTAAGCTCTTTCCTCGGATGTATGACTTATTTGAAAACACCTCATACCTTTTGCGATAATTGGTCCAAACAGACCAAACAGACCAGGAAAACGACCTTATTTTTTTGTCGTTTTTTTGGTCGGTTTGGATTAATTTTTGCAGAAACTACAAGGGGGATTCAAGTAAGGCATTCATCAGAGGATAGGCCTCAGTAGGGTATGGTACATGCAAAAACAATTTCAAAATTGATTCAGAAATAAGACAGTTATTGAAAAATGTCTTACCTGAACCGAGGCAAAATTGTCCATAGATTTACCCATCCCACAATGCACAATCTCCAATGTGATTATACAATGTCCTTATATCAGAATTGACCATTTCTGAGTACAACAAACATTTATCAAAGTTTTACAGTACATATTTAGCCATTTTGTACAAATAAACTGTGTAGAAGAATGATTCTAAACCCTTTCCCAAACAGTACAATTTTAGACTGTTCGTAATTGAATGCTAATGCCAAAGACAAAAAAGTATGGTAATAAAATTATGAATTTTGTTCAACATGAATAAGAAACTAGTGCAAATGAAGAAAATGTTGGTTATCAGTATTTTGCCTCAAAGTTGTTCAAGTCTTTCTCTGGAATAGATGTCAAAACCAGGCTTTTTTTATGAAAATGTTAAGAAAACAGTCTTGTAGCTTGTTACTTGCAAAAAAGCTGCATGCTATCTTATATGATTCATTCAAAGAAATAATGTAATTTTCTCTTATCTAACATAAAAAGACTGGAAATATATATACACAGCTTGTTTTCAAATTAACCCATTACCAAACACAAAAAATTTGGACTGTTCCAAATTCAAAGATGTTGCAGAAGACAATTTGAAATGAATGAATTTTCTCTTAACTAACATACAAAAACTGGAAATATATATATTAAAATTAAAGTTTCTATTTAAAGTCTATTTTCACTTGCATGTTCAACCGACTTTACACTTTAACCCACGATCACTGAGTGTCAAGTGGCTGTTAACAGTCTGCGCCTTCAGCAGCCACAGCTCTTTGACTTTCAACTCTCCCGTGTACCCATTTATACACCTGGGTGAAGAGGAGCAATGTGGGGTAAGTTTTTTGCTCAGAAAAATTCCGTGGCGCTGGCGGGATTTGAACACAGGATCCCTCGATCCCAAAGCCCGCGTCCTACCATTAGACCACGGCGCCCTACACCGCACAGCTTGTTTTTCAAATTAACCAATTAACTAAGAGCCAATTTTTGGACTGTTCCAAATTCAAAAATGTTGCAGACGACAATTTGAAATGAATGATTTTTTTTTATTTTTTTTGCCATTTTGTAAAGAAAACATTGTAGGAAATGAAGAAATTGCTTGTCACAGGCAATTTCTTCATCTCCACAATGTTTTCCAAAGCCTTTATCTTGTAGGGAGTCAAAAAGAGTCATTGTGTGGTAATGGGTCAATGCTGAAATTACTTTTCCAAACAAATCATGTAACAGGGAAATGAGCTTTGTTTTGCCAGTAAAAAGTTGCAAACCTTTGTCCATTTCTTTTGAGAAAGAATTATTGAAGTCAAATTCCACTATAAATATACACAAGCAAAAGCAAAAGATTGAGTTCAAGGCTAGGAAATGTTCTATACTGTTTAAGGTGAGAACAAGAGTGCCATAGTCACAATATACATGGCCACTTATAAAACTTGAGATACAAAAATGGCATTGACAAGAATATATAAATATCGACTCAAAAACCTGTAAAAAGTTCACAAGAAGGTTTTATAAATATCCAGTAAAATAACCTGGAAGGATTTGCGTTCACAAGGCTGAAATATCATTAATGTCCCAGAGACTAAGTGTCAAGGGGTATAACTCTTGCAAAAATAAACAAACCATAGAATTCTTGATCCATGTACATCTACAAATTATGGTGATGACATTGACTTAGTTTCTTTTAAATCAAGATAAAGAGTTAGGAGGAGTTGCATTAACAAGGCTGTAATTTCAATAAGCCCCAGATACTAAGTTTTAAGGGGGCATATCTCAGGCAAAAATCAATGAACCATAAAATCCTTACTTCATGCACATCTATCAATTAACCTATTACCAAAAGACAAAATTTTGGGGATGTCCAATTTGAAAGAAGTTGCAGACAACATTTCAATATGATAAAATTTCGGAATTATACAGCTTGTTGGATAGAAAACATTGTGGAAAATGAAGAAATTACTTATCACAAGCAATTTCTTCTTTTTCCACAATTTTTTCCAAAGCCATTATATTGTGGGGAGTCAAAAGAAGTCACTGTGTGGTAATGTGTTAAGGTGATAATATAGATCAATTTTCAAAAAGATCCTGTCAGAAACTAAGGAGGACTTGCGCTCTCAAGAAAAAGTGGACGGACATACGGACAGACGAATGGATGGACAGACAGAGAAGATGATGCCAATATTTAAAAAGCAGTTAGATTTCACTGCGATGAATGTCCTGTGTCATTTGGCTCTGCCGTGTCTTAATTTGGATCTGTCATGTCTTGATTTGGCTCCGTCATGTTTGCTGGGTCTTGAGTTGGATCTGTTGTGATTTGATTAGGCTCTGCTGCATCCTGATTTGGCTCTGTCGTGTCCTGATTTGGCTCTGTCATGTTTGCTGGGTCTTGATTTGGCTCCGTTGTGATTAGATTGGGTTCTGCTGCGTCCTGATTTGGCTCGGAATCCTCAAACAGGTCTTGAGAAAATATGCTTTCATGTTGCTCATTAAGCTTGATGATTTCTGTGTTCATCTTTACCACTTTGTTTTCAAGATCCCCCAATTTGTTCAACAAAAATGATTCTCTTAATTTTAGTGATTTGATTGTTTGTTCTTTCTCGGCACAATCACGCTCAATGCAGTCAAGCAGAGCTAGGGCCTTCTTGTTGTGGCCTGCCACGATTCTCCTCCCCTTTTCTAGTTGCTGGATGCCTGTTTTCTTGTTGTCATTATTGAAATAATACCCAGCTGAGGACGTATATGTGTCCATGTCTTCAAGAGCGTTTTGTATGGTAGCTCTTAGGCTTACCAGTTTGTCTTTTTTACTAGGGACCGGCGAACTGCCTGTGGCATAGCAAGAGGGTGTACATAACCTTTTTGAGTTTTTGGCCTCATCAGTATCATCTTCATCGATGAATAATGTCCTTTTTGGTGTTTTTTCCATAGTCTGAAAAGAAAGATTTCAAGGATAGGGCACATGTTTCCTTACCATTTCCTGTGACTTTGGCCAGATGATTCGTAGGTGCAACATGTTTTGACGTCCTCCTTGATTTCACTACCACAGACAAATGAATACAGAAATGCAGACACATGCAGATGTATAATAACTATGCACATAAAACTTCCACCAAGGTTACAAGACAACTAGCTACAATGTTAGTGTGGTGATTATATATGGGCGTGAAAGGATATTTTCAATATGCACCTTAACCATCTGTTATCGGTGCCGCCACGAGAAGGCAGTCACAGAAGTTAAACAAACAACTGCTGATTAAAATATTACAATCAGCCTTTGTTTATGTAACTGGCACCATATGAATTAAAATGGTAAAAGTACATGGTTATGAAAAAAGCATTGAAAGAGTTTGGTATTAAGAGAAAAGGATGATGTAACATTTACTTGGTTGCAGTATGTACAGTATCAGTTTTTTGTGAAGTTTAAATGCAGATTTGAAACAGAATTATACCAAAGCCGAGAAGTTAATTCTTCTTGAAAGTCAATAAATATTACTATATGGTCTTCCTATGATAAAAAAAATAGCAAAAAAGACTAGCTGGTATGCCATTTCTTACCATTTATTTTGTGCCTTTTTTCTTAAAAAAACCCCACTTTTTTTCTTAAAAAAAAAAAAAACCAAAAAAACATAAAACACACACAAAAGAACTAAGCCAAGCCAAAAATTATTTAAAACAGTCAGACATATAGGGTGAATCACACACATGCACATTAAAATAACATAATATAGAGTTGTCCATACCTGCTGTAATTGTAGCCACTCCAATGAAATCTTCAGAGTCTTTCTTAATAAACTTGATATCTTTAAAATATCGCGAGGTGAGTAAAAACGCACAAGTAATGATCAATGACATGGAAACATTCTCCTGAATGAGATCTATAAGTGTACAAAGTTTAAAGAAGCTAGCACTCACGGTTCATGAGATGTGTTGCAGACAAAAATGTAACAGTGAAAACAACAAGGGGCAATAACTCTTGTCCTCAATGTGATGTGTAAGTGTACAAAGTTTGAAGTTGCTAGCACTTATGGTTTAGAAGATATAACCCGGACAAGAATGTAAAGGTAAAACAACAAAGGGCAATAACTCAAAAAGTGGGCGTGGCAGAGTAATGGTTCTTGAACATGACACTTGTCCTGAATGAGATGTAGAAGTGTACAAAGTTTGAAGTTGCTAGCACTTATGGTTTAGAAGATATAACCCGGACAAGAATTTAAAGGTAAAAACAACAAAGGGCAATAACTCAAAAAGTGGGCGTCGCAGAGTAATGGTTCTTGAACATGACACTTGTCCTCAATGAGATGTATAAGTGTACAAAGTTTGAAGTTGCTAGCACTTATGGTTTAGAAGATATAACCCGGACAAGAATGTAAAGGTAAAAACAACAAAGGGCAATAACTCAAAAAGTGGGCGTGGCAGAATAATGGTTCTTGAACATGACACTTGTCCTCAATGAGATGTGGAAGTGTACAAAGTTTGAAGTTGCTAGCACTTATGGTTTAGAAGATATAACCCGGACAAGAATGTAAAGGTAAAAACAACAAAGGGCAATAACTCAAAAAGTGGGCGTGGCAGAGTAATGGTTCTTGAACATGACACTTGTCCTCAATGAGATGTGGAAGTGTACAAAGTTTGAAGTTGCTAGCACTTATGGTTTAGAAGATATAACCCGGACAAGAATGTAAAGGTAAAAACAACAAAGGGCAATAACTCAAAAAGTGGGCGTGGCAGAGTAATGGTTCTTAAACATGACACTTGTCCTCAATGAGATGTGGAAGTGTACAAAGTTTGAAGTTGCTAGCACTTATGGTTTAGAAGATATAACCCGGACAAGAATGTAAAGGTAAAAACAACAAAGGGCAATAACTCAAAAAGTGGGCGTGGCAGAGTAATGGTTCTTAAACATGACACTTGTCCTCAATGAGATGTGTAAGTGTACAAAGTTTGAAGTTGCTAGCACTTATGGTTTAGAAGATATAACCCGGACAAGAATGTAAAGGTAAAAACAACAAAGGGCAATAACTCAAAAAGTGGGCGTGGCAGAGTAATGGTTCTTGAACATGACACTTGTCCTGAATGAGATGTGTAAGTGTACAAAGTTTGAAGTTGCTAGCACTTATGGTTTAGAAGATATAACCCGGACAAGAATGTAAAGGTAAAAACAACAAAGGGCAATAACTCAAAAAGTGGGCGTGGCAGATTAATGGTTCTTGAACATGACACTTGTCCTCAATGAGATGTATAAGTGTACAAAGTTTGAAGTTGCTAGCACTTATGCTTTAGAAGATACAGCCCGGACAAAAGTGTGACGGACAGACGGACAGACGGACGGACGGACGGACGGACGGACAGACGGACAGACAGACGGACAGACGGAATCGAGCAAACCTATAGTCCCCCAACCGGTAACCGGTGGGGGACTAATAAAGTTAATACCAATTTACCCGTATTTTTAAGTGGGTGGGGTAATTGGACCCTCACCACTTTTAAATAGATTTTATAATAATGAAAATAAAACAAAAAACTTAAGAATGGTATATTTTCCTTTAAAATACAAATATTATTGTGTTGTTGTGTTTTTTGTTTTAAATATCTAACCTTTTATGGTTTGAGTTGTACAATAATCAAAGAAGATGAAATTAGAAGAAAAGCTGAAAAAGTGTTTTGTACACATTTTTGGCATGATCGAGAATTTCCATTTGTGGAGTGCCCAGAAATTTTAATGTCTTATTGTCTTCTGCTAGTTTTGTGCTTTAGACAAAATCATGTGACTACCTTCAAACAGCCTGCCTTTTTAAGAAAATTGATTTTGAAAATAGCAAAAAAATGTCATTCTTTGTAATTTGAAAAATCGAAGACCCCACCTTTATTTAAAGTTATACAAAAATGATATCAAACACTCTGATATAGGAAAAATTGTCAATATTTGTTCATCAAGCATAGTACTCTCCACTGATGTCATGAAAGGCAAATTAACGGTAGTCATTCTGAAGCTTAAAGACACCCAAAATCAACATTTTTAAGAAAATATATTTATCATTTTAGTACTTTCCAGGCTAAAATCTTAATGAGCGGTTACCATGGCAACGAATAAAAATATAGAAAAATAAACGTCACTTTTCAATTCTACTTTTTGGTACTCTATCCAAATAATTCGGTTTTATCAAAATCCATGACTAAGCGTGGCCACGTATTTCTGGTGGTTAGGTGGAATTGCTCTTAAATGCTTTTTGGTGACATCTCAGAAGAATTTTTAAGCGAACTTATGTATCTTTAATCGCGATGAAATTATGTTTTCTATTTTTTTTTTTTTTTTTTTTTTGAGAAAAGGTCATAACTCCCCTGCTAAGCCTTGTTTCGAGCCCGTCCCCTAAACCACGAAGAAAAAAAAAACCTACCAAAGTTACCACATAGGTACACGAGACCAGTAGCGCTTCATTTGTTTTTGTTGATATCATCATTATTATTTGGAAGTATTAGTAGAAGTCGTATTTTTGTTTGTATGTGCTGGAAAAAGCTGAAGAGACTAGTAGGTTATATCCAAACGGATTTTTTTTTTTTTTTTTTTTTTTTATACGTAGAATTTTGCAGATGTAAGAATCACTTTTTTTTTATTCATCCTTAGTTTACAATAACAGTTATTTCATTTACAACATTTATAACATGTAAAAGTATACTATCTGAAATACAATGTAAACAATTATGGCTAATATCATTTCATAAAGGCATCAATAGATTCATATGATTGAGCAGATGATAAGGATAAACAAAAATAATATATTATGTGAGAAAAAAAAACTTTAGAATTTTCAATTGACCTTTATGTATCAAAAGGATGGTGATTTTGTACCAGTCTTTTTACAATTGCCCAATTTCCTTTATATTTTTCGTTGCTTGACGTTTCGTCATAAATCGAGGTGGATAATTTTAGGCTATTTACAAGGCCGTTGACTGAAGGCACGATTTCCCTTAGTATCCAAATGGAAATGATTATTGCATTCATTTTTTGAATGAATTTGATAAAGTGTTAAGTAGGTTAAAATGATAGCTTTATAAGAATATATATTCATTCATTTAAATGTCTATTTTATTTAATTGGCCAAAAAAGTGAAAACGTTACCCCTTCCGATAAGAAAAAAACATGAGTGATTGTAAGATAGAAAAAGATAGAAAATTGGAGTTAGAAAAATACAATTTCTACTGCTCGGTTTGAACTCGTGGTACCTCAAACAAGAGGCAGATGTCTCAACCTCTACACCACACGTAGATCAAATTAGCGGAAATCGTCGACCATCGGGATTTTGCGATTTCACTCACGAAAAATAAACAGAGTCTCAGGCGAAATTAGCCAAGGAATACATTAAATATTGATATTTCGGGTTTTTTTTATTGATACTGAACATTCATAAACCAAACTGTAATCAGCCAACAATTTTTCCTTTTAGAATTAAATTCGTATTAATATTATATTTCCTTTACTCAAGTCGGATGCAATTATTAAGGTCTAAACACGTTAAGTTTGTTAGGTTGTATGTATAATTACCGATGTCGGTGTCAATCATTGTGGAATAAACACGAAATTAGTCTGCAATCGGCTTAGTGTTAGTCTACACCGAGCAATCTGGGTCATTTGTATCATCGAAAAATTGATAGAATCATTGAAATCTGGGCGATGGACTTATGAATTTATGTGCAGTTCAAGAACAAGCAAAAAACCAAATAAAATGAATCGAGCTAGAGCTAACAACGTATAATAAGCCAATGTTTTTATTATCATTTGCAGTGCCAATAACATGTTTCTAGGAAGTATTTACATAATTTCCCGAAAAGAAATCTTAAATCTGCCATAGATTGATAATACTTAATAGAAACTCCCATTGAGACAATTCTCATGTTTAAAAAACATATGATTCATAATTGAATTAATATATTTAGGCAAAAGGTTTAGTTTTGGGACGATCGACCTTCCTTTCGATAGCTCGAAGGCGGTTTACTGAAGGGTCACTTAAAACATTTAAAACAAGCTTTTCTATATATTCGACTTAGTCCAGTTCATGTGTTTGCATCTGGGACAGGACTTATAAAGGGTTGAACGTCTCCCACTCAGTATAGATGATATTAAATAACCTTATCCTAGAGAGGTCAGCAGCATTATAGAATTCCTTGACGACAGATGACAAACATGTCATTTCGATTGTCTGGCAAAACAATTGTCCTGGGTTTGTTTATTGTTTGTCTCTTGTATAACGAGAGGATATCAGAAATAAAGAAGTTGTTGAATTTTGTGTAGTCCCCATACATACATTTATTTTTTCTTCCCATTTTCTTGACGCAAATAAAGTACTTATACTTAAATGTGTGCATAGTCACATGATAATCACCATTTGTGAAAGTTTCATGAAAATCTGACGATAGAAATATAAGTTTAACAAAAAATATTATTGCATTACAACGGTCTATTTTTCCATGACGCAGAATTATTTGAGCAACAAACGAGGATATTTCGGGTCATATTATAAATAGAATATAAAATTTGTGCTCATAAAATGCAGAATTTTTTAAACTCGTCATTTAAAACAGATAAAAACGAGGCTGCGCCGAGTTTTTATCTGCTTTTAGATGACTCGTTTAATAAATTCGGTATTCCATGACCACTCATTCAATGTCCTCTATTAATTGTATGGGTAGTATGCTTTGAGAAAATCAAGCAAACTCTAAAATATTTGATCTTTAGCAGCCTAACATATTCTTGATTATTTTCTTCGACCAAGATAGAGTGTATAACAACGTAAGGGAATAAAGAGTCCAGTAACAAAGCTAGGAAATCGATGTGCATTCGACACGTTATTCATCATCGAGAAATAGAGGCGATTGTTTCCTAACATTACGACAAATGATCGTCAAAAACTCCATAATTACGCGATATAACAGACAATTAGTCTGAAAGGATATACGTAATCAGTATTTGGAAGTCAGGCTATGTACTGGTGATAGATATGAGCTGTAATGCGAAAAGGAACGGAAATTTATTTAATATTTAATATTTATTGAACAGAGAACTGATGTCAGTCCGTGTTGGGAATCTTGAATTATCATTCTATGAATGAGAAATTCATCGTAAGAAAAAAAAACACAGAAAGAAATGTATCTAGCTTCTTGTTAAAGGATATATTAATAGGGCTATTGGTAACAAAGAATAAACCAGAAGCCTTACAATCCATAGAAGGTGTAGCAGGCGTATCTTGAAGACATGGTCGGATGAATTTTCGTATTATTCCATAGACCAAAACCCAAAACTTTCTGTGCCTAAACTGTGTACCTAACAACGTTGAACTTTGAGATAAAAGTAACTTTCAGTTGCCTTATGGAAGTATCAACGTTACTGCGAACGTCGTTTAGAAATTACTGCAAATATCTACAAACCCTTTAATGATCTGTTCTAGTAGCAATGACCAACTGGTGCCACTAGGTACATGTATATATATTCAAAACATTTGCGTTCCATTAATGAGCATTTCCGTCACTTCTTGTTAAGAAGATTACTAGACTTTCGTAAAGCGGACTAATACACCCCCCCCCAAGTTATTGTCAACAATTAAAAAACATTTTCCATCAAATGGCCATAACTCTTTTCAAGAGTCAATGGATCGTTACCAAAAATTCTACTTGCACATCCCTGCTTGATACTTATCGTAACTGTAAAGTTTAAATGATATTCGCCCATTAGTTGTTGTACAGGAAAAAAGCTACAGACGGGCGGACCGACCAACCGACCGACAAACTGACTCCTTTATTACCCAAAACATAGTCTTTGGGGGTATAATAACTGTATTGATGCAATAAATAACTATATATTACATGTAACATTATTACCCAGAAACGCCTTCCCATTGAAATCTGGAAGAGACCGTATCGTAATTATGCGGGTGCTTTTAAAAGTACCACTACTTCCATGCAACTAATAGTATAATCTAAGGAGGACAGTCGCTGATCTGGAAAAAAATCAGGATCCAAGAACATTGGTTATAATTAACTTGTTGGTTTAAGCCTCTCGTTTCATCGTTAAACTACAATAGATATTTTGTGTCGTGTCATCTTCCTGTTAAGGAACAAAGTCTTGTATTCTTTAACATCTAATTGGATTGATTAGTGATTAGTACTGTCGAAATGGCGTCCAGTTAATGGACCTAACTTAACAAACATATCATTATGGAAAAATACACTAATATCTAAAGACCTTAAGGAGCGGTTTTTACGTTAACTTAAGTAAGGATAATTATGATATTAACAGAACAACTACATACCAATAGTATATTTACCGCTCTTTTTACTTATGAAAAAAACATAGGACCAGGAAACGTATTTGATTAAGAGCAGAGTGTTTTTCGTTCAATCAACACCATAGAAACGGAGAGACTTTGATCGCTCCTGGCTTAATACTAAATCACTTTGATTTTATCTTTTTAATAGCACAAAATAATACAGTTCCCGAATTAATTAATTTAGTTAATGGATGACACTTTTGTAAATCGCCTCCAACTTCTAAACTTGTTCATATGTTGTTTTATGACGGTATAGTTAAACCTAGGGATAACATAGATACTTGAATTTAAACTAGCTATATTTTGCTTGGAGTTGAACAAGTGAACATAGCCAATAGAGCTTTCTTTTCAGTGAATTTAAAAAATACATACATGTACTAAATATAATACTATTCCTGTGAAGGCGAATTATATAACCGTCATTTCCCC
Source organism: Fragum whitleyi (assembly GCA_948146395.1). NCBI lineage: Eukaryota > Metazoa > Mollusca > Bivalvia > Cardiida > Cardiidae > Fragum > Fragum whitleyi. Next base: position 16,668,851 of record OX411548.1, on the reverse strand, counting down.
CAATAATTGGTCCTCTGTCAGTATTTATCCAGAATCACCAAAATAATAGGGTTCTGAATTGACCACCCACCATCCAATAGACTAATAGTCAATGACTTTTTTTTAAAACATTTCGATTGGGGTAGGGATAAATATTATTTCATCCTTGTTAATTATGCTTAGCCTTTGTTTCAATTCAGAGCGCAGGATAGTAGCATCTTGGCTTCATTCGAGGACTTCTAGCATTGCAACTTGCAGTGAACTTTATTTTCCAAATTAAAGCAAGCTATTGCTTCTTCTAACTCTTTTGTGCTGTCTTCATGTGCACGTCTGTCCTTAAATCTCCTGCAACTTATATTGAAAATTTACAATGCAATAAAATGAAGAATTTTTACTGAATTAAATAACATTACGTGGGAAAATCCGTTGCATTTTATTTCTGTATAAAATGCAATATGCACTTTGTGACCCCCTCCTCCCCCCCCCCCCCACCCCCCGACAATCGATCTGCAAGTCCATTGTTTGATAGATAGATATAGATACTAGTAGTTGTAGGAACTCGAGAATCCCTCTTTCCCTTCTTCACTATTTGATCCGTTAAGAATTGAAACATATTCAAAAGCAATTTTATTTAAAAGTATGCATCTCTGATTCGGAGTATCCGTTTACAGTGAGTAGAAGACCATCAAGCAACCCTCTCAATCTAACTCGATCTCGCCTATTTCGTTTTATAATGGAGAAACACTATGTAGAAGTAATTTTCTGATCATAAATGCCACTAGATATGTCCAAGTTGTCGATTGAAGTAAAATTATATGCCAGCAAACTTCTATAGCGAGATAACGTTTTTAATATGCTATCTAAAACAGATTATGTAATGATAAATACGCGGAAAGCAAACTTGAACCAATTTTATTTAGCAGAGTATTTTAATTGTTTCTTAGATCTAAAGGATTACAATAATAAGGGCCGAATATTTTTTATTGCGTTTATGGGAGAATAAAGTGCAATTGCCTTAACACAATTCTTATCCTTAAAGCGCTATGTACAATGTGCTAGGGTAATTGCATATTTAACTCCAATGAAAAATACACTCATCCCTATACTAACTTCACTTTCTAGTCAAGACTTGAACAGCCAGTTATTCCGATAATTATCTTTCTTATTTGCTTATTTGATCATTCCACAATTGTCATATACACACATTTCATCCTTTTTAAGTTGATTTTTGATATTTTGTCTTACTTCAGATGCATTTTATGTATTTTGATGAACTGTGCTTTCTGTTATATTGAATATACCCGATCAATTAGAATGCGATAGTGTATACTCACCACGACAGACAAAGAAATAAGGTCCTTTACGATTAAGGGCACCAGCTATTTGACTTTGTCGCGTGTGCATCTTTGCATGCATTTTTTTATTTCACGAAACCTTTTATAAAACGCTGTTTTCGACACATAACTAGCTTTCTTCGGTGTTTATATAAGCAGTTCACGATAACTTTCCTGGAAGAAAAATAGTAAAAAAATTTAAGATATCCTTTATCAAATTAGTTTTTAGAAATATTGCGTTAATAATTGTTCTGAGTAATTCTTCACAAAAAAGGATTTTTTCCCTATTTCTTAGGTAAAATAAAACTGTCGACGCTCTTGTCTAAATATTTTAAACTATTTCAAGAAATATTTCAAATTATTTCAAGAAAATATTTCTTGTACATTAAGTTCGTACAATTTCCTTTTCTTACAATAGTGTTTGCGGTTATATTGTACCAAACGATGGTTATTTTGTACCGTTTCATATCATTGAAATTAATGCAAACAACAATTATAAAAATATTTGAGTTTTCTTCTCCTCAAATTGAAGGTGTCCGCATTGTGTGATTTCCGATTATCAAGTTATGATCAAAATATGTTTGCTTTTGAATTTATCGTTCAGTGGTCGAGTAAGTATTTACAAATTGTTCTTCCGTTAATTGAACCTCATATTCGGTCTGATAAGCTAAAAGACCTTGGCCTAGTCGTTGAGCGACTCAAAAACCTCCCAAGATCACGGTTGTGTTTCTCGGGATATGCAAATAATAAGCTTATTGTCGTTCGGATGACACAAATAATCAAAACTGGTAGCTATCCATTAAACGATTTCTATTTGTTTACTGATACGATGAATATTAAGTGGAAAATGGAATATAAAGAAAGTAAAAGATCCCATTTGGTGCTTCATTTAGCTAAGGGGGTTACGTATTTAGACTTTTTTAACTTTACCTCTAAATAATCATTTTCATGTTGAAAGAGCTTGAAATTAATTCGAAATTAACTGTCAGCTCCTCCTTCTGTTATATATAATTTGAAAACTTTCTTTCATTTAAGCCAAGTTATAATGGCATGACAGTTTTATAAACAATTCAAGTGATCTCCACAAGAGACTAGGATTTAGAAAACTTTTTACGCACTACGCTGATGCATTGGTCTCGAACCGACTGTATAATGAATATCAACAAAAACTAAATCAATGTTCCTCAGTGTTTCATATGTTTTGGTTGCCAGCCGACGAAATGTAATTTTGACTAATGTAATCTCTCTAGAATAACGTGACAAAGTCGAATGTCACAACGCGGTTGTCAAAAACAATCACATACACGAGTTATCAGTTAAAAGGTTGAATTGGGAGTTTGAATTGAAAAGAGACTTGTTGTGGCGTCCTAATGGAATCCCGCTCATCAGATTCGTTTCTATGTAAATATTCTCTTCAATAGGTATTTCGCAATGACAACAGAAAACTTATTTTGCATCCCATTTTATAGTCATAAAGATGAAAATCTGTAGAAATCCTCTTCTCTAAAACTAGAAGGCAGACAGCTTTCACTTTTTGGTACTTACGATCATGAAACGGCCTTCTACCAAGTTTTTCCATGTCTTTTCCCAGGGTGTATTTTCGGGATCTGCACGGGGGCAACTCATTTTACGTAGACACAAAAGGGATATCTTGAAAATTCAATGTTCTCTGAAACCAAAAGGCAAGTGGGTTTCATATTACATTTATAGATTCATTTAATTGGTTTTATCAAGTTTGTTCATAACATGATTTGGGCTTTGGTCGGGCGTATTCTTTTTACAAAAAAACAAAGCAGGAAACATGTCCTCATAAAGCATTACGTTACTCCCCATCCATTACCATTGAGACAATAAATGTAGTTTACGGAACGAGGAGACACTGGGTTACCGAGAACGTTCCATTATACTCTTCGCTGAAAACGATCTTTGATAGCATGTAGAAATTATCTCCTTGTCGACATTTGCCTATTTATTTGATGTGATGTTACAGGAGTCAAGGATACTCAGGTGAGCGATCTAGGACCATCATGATCCTCTTATTTGCCTCTTAAAATAGTAGTTGTATGCTTTTTCGAGGTTTTCCTTTTGATTTAGTAATTTCGTTTCATATGTAGAAAATAATCCATATCATCAGCGAAAATGACATTGTGGATAGACAGAAAACGAACCACTGCAAGTCTGTACAGACTTTACTCGTTACTCATTTTTCAAGAAGCAATAAACTTTTTTATTTTGGTTAATACATGTGCCCTATCATAAAAGAATCCCACAAACAATCTGTCTGGTGTACTTTGATCACAAGGGTACAAAGTCAATCATATCATATTAAGTCTTTCGTTATATTGTATCTGTCATTTGAAATTCTTTCCTTGATTATGTTCTGTTTCTGTTTCTGACATTATATGCCTCTTTGTATGCTCCAATGCGGGCCGAAAAATCGAAATAAAGATCTTGTATCTTGTATCATAACATTTAAGTGCTTTCGACCCATAATTCATATCCAGGAAATAAAGGCTATTGCTGGAATAAAAAGAGGATGTCAAAAGTACTGACTTTATTTGAAAATGCAGACACCTACATCAACAGAGTATAATTGAGCCTGTTGATGACATTTTCCACAATTTGACATTTGCATGTTAACAATGGGTAGCCTAGGCAGTCACAAAGTGAAATAAAAAAATGTATGACCGTTTGTCTAAAGATACTTTGTGACTTTGTCTATTTATAAAGCGCCACGCACAGGCTCAATTATTATATTGATTTAAAAGAAGCTTTATAAAAGTTTTAACTTCGTCATAGATTTATAGTTATACATATGTGCCCCGTCACGCGAAAAAAGGACCATCTGATATCTCCTTAAAATAAATATTCGAAAAAGAGGTTGGAGCTACCAGAGCTCAATCAAGCGGAGTTCATTCAAACAAAAGTCAAAATAGGCGATTCGTTTACGTAAAACCTTATTTTTTGCTACTAACAATTATTTACAATATAAATTTGGTATCAAATAAAAGTTTTTTGAAAATGTAATTTTTTGATATGTCCTATATTAATATTACACAAAAAAGAAACAATGTTATCGCCAAAAGAACCAAAAATATACACCTGAAATGACGCCGTCAGATGTAACAAAGAACAACAGACCGTTTCACTAAAGTTTTTATAGCTTAAAGAATAATTGCGTGTGAGGCTCGAAATTTTTAAAACATTCGTTAAGATTCATAAAAATCTTAAAGAAACGCAAGCATAGGTATCACTGTTAATCACTTCAAATCAATTCAAGTGTAAATTTAAACTTTCTTGGAAAATTCATAACATTTTTGTGTCAAACTACACGCAAAATAGTATTTAATCAGAAATAAACCATTGGTATAGCTTTACTCCATCAGTGGTTAACACCTCAAACAAAAACAGTGTTAAGTTTTCTTTATCAATAAGTCACACTTTAAGTATTATCAAACGTTGAATCAGAGAAACAATGATGAATGTTTTTGCGTAACACCTTAAAACAAATGCCTGCTAGATCATTATAGATCTAAATAAAAAAATTAGTTGAATCATAAATCGAAAATCACTCCGCTTCAATGCTTAAGATCGCCATCTAGTCCACAAACGATCCAATTATTGTGAAATAACTCAATCTGTACGATTGCATTAAATAAAATAAAGATTGTTCAATTTTGATCGGAATCTTTCTATTGGTGATGAAAATTTCAAAATCTATAAAGATGATGCCGATATAGTGAATGAAAAGCATTTCTTCATTATACACGTAGTTCATATATCTGATTAAATGTCCATAAAACTCCAAGTTGGTAAGTTTGTGTTGTTTAAAAAGTTTTTAGTGAGAAAAGTATGATTGGTCTGCTATGAATGGTATTATTTTCTTTTATAGGACGTCCGCGGTTGGTGTTTTAGTGTGAGAGGGGCATAATATTATTTGTTTTATTTCATTATAGTAAAAGAGGGTGGGACAACGTGGAGACCACTATGGTGCAATATATTTATCACAACAAAAATATTGATAGTACAATAAATGGACCAAGACTTCTAATTCTTTACAGCTGATACGAAAAAAGACGCCTGGGACTAGAATGAAGGCAAAATTTGCTAAACAATCTATATTATGTGTTTAGCACGAACGATCATATAACCCTGATCCTGTTGAATGTAAATTTTGATTGAATTAAATTCCCAATTTTTAGCTCAGGTTGTTTTCGGTGAAAACCCGAGGTATTATAAACCTCCTGACGTCGTTGGCATTGGTGTTTATGTTGGCGTTGGCGCGACAAACTTTAACCTTGGTCATATCTCTCTCGTTATTGGAGATATCTTTATGAAACTTGGCATGTGTAGTTATTGATGTGCGTAAATGTGTTTTAGATCATAACCGCTTCGGTTGTGGCGGGGTAATGGTGTGGGCGGCCATCAACCATGCATTCAAAACGAACCATGTTGTTGTTCAAGACAATTTGAATGCCAGGGGGTACATAAACCAAGTTTTACAGCCTGCTGTCCAACCCCTGTTTCGCCGACAACCTGGACTCATTTTTATGGATGATAACGCACGTCCACACACGGCGCGTATCATCGCAAACTTCCTCCAAGCCAATTATATTGACGTTCTGCCATGGCCAGCCAACTCACCGGACTGCAATCTAATCGAACACATGTGGGATATCCTAGGACGTCGTTTGCGTCAACATCAGCCACAACCTCAAACTGTGCAACAGCTGACTGACTCTCTTCATCAGGAGTGGGCTCGCATCCCGAGGTACCTTCTGCGTAACCCGTGTGGTTCAATGAGACGCAGACTGCAAGCAGTGATTGCTAGTCATGGTGGACATACGCGTTACTGACACCTTTACGGAAGTGGTCATTTCTAATATTGAATAAAATGTGACAAATGTTTTTGTTTTGGCCTAAAACCTTACTCCACCTTTAAACAATATCCCGATCAGTATCTTCCGTCAAAAACAAATAGTACTTATATTAGGGTCCCACATTGAACCACAGCTGAATGCATGTGAGTGCAAACGTTTGCGTATATGACCATGTGATGTAAAAGACCATATAATTTTCGTGAATGAAAAATGTCGAATTGATACACTAATTAGTTTGGCACTTATCCTAGACTATTGTAATACTACCTATAGATACTAACGCAATACATGCGAATTAATATCATCACTCACAAATATCAAATAAATATCAACTTTATCAAATTACCCAAGTGATATTTTCATGTAACAAGCCGTTAATTGGTACTATCAATCAACGAAAAAATCCTTTAAGAGTATATTAGCCCGAATTACATCCGTGTTGCCTTATTTCTAGCATATACGCTATAACATAGAATTGAAAACGCTTCAAATTATTTCGACAAAACAACTATTCATTTGTTGAATTTTGTGTTTGTTGTAGTTCTTTGCTCAACTGGACTAAGTCTAGTGGGATATTGTCATGGCCTTTTTTGTCCTTTGTGCGTCAGTGCGTCCGTTCGTGCGTAACTCTAAACTTTTAACATCTTCTCTGAAACTATTTTTTTTTAATTCATCCAATATCAGCCTACATTCTTACAAACAGACGATACAAGTGACAAATATAGAATCGATACATTGGATTTCTTTTTAAGATGACTTTTGTTTATGTACGAATCCAGAGGATGTGACCAGCCTTTAAAATGATAATGGTTGGTAGATGATTGTCTTTGATTCTTGCATCATGCTTAACCAACCATCAACCCTGACCGTGACCTTTGACCTACTTTCTTAAATATTGAATTATTATGGGTAGAGCTGTGTTACGTTAATAGTATCATGATGAATCCATGACCCTGACCCTGGTCCTTGACCTTCTTTCTTAATATTGGATTATAAAGGCAATTATTGTTTTCAGTCAATAATAAATGTTAAAAGATGATGTCCTTGATTCTGGTATCAAGTTGAACCATTGACCTAGACCATGACCTTCGACTTACTTTCTAAGATTTATCATTATAGTGTAAGTGACTATACTGTATTAAGTCAATGAGACATGTTGGAAGATTATTTTTTCTTTTATTCTGGCATCATGTTGAACCCTTGACCCTGACTTTGACCTTTGACATACTTTCTTAAATATTGAATTTTTAGGGCCACAACAGTATTAAACAATACTAAAGGTAAGTGGATGATTGTCTTTGATTCTGGCATACTATTGAACTCTTGGTCCAAAACCTTGACCTTTGACCTTCTGTTTAAAATATTTAATTATCAGGTCAAGAACTATATTTTTCTTCTAATAAGTGCCGAGGGATGATAGTCTTTTTTTCTGGCATCCTGTTTGAACCCTTGTCCCTAACCATGCTCGATGATCTACTTTCTTAAATTTAGAATAATAGGGTCGAGGACTGTATTAAATAAAAACTAAGATTAACATTTTCACAAAACTTGACCTGCTTTCTAAAAATCATCATTAACTCAAATCAGCTTAAGGTAGTGGACCCGTAATAGGTTTGCAACATCTCAGAAGTAATGAACTTTAACAGTGTTATCCGAGGTTTCCTAATGATTTTCATTAGGAAACCTCGGTTAACATTGTGAAAGAAAATATGGTCCGAAATGTTGCGGAACTATTACGGGTCCACTCCCTTAAAGCAAATAAACGTTTCTTCTGGTTTCCTTGGGGTAATTGAAGTGGAGCGACACTTGGCTCTCCTGGGCCTCAAGTATTTCCCGTTTTACAAAGTCTCAGTATTTTCATCATATCGTGTATAACGGTATACTACTCGCCACATAATTGATCAAGCACTTTGTGGGGGCATCATGTAAGCACATAAATCTTAAGACACTGTAATCGGTTCTCTTAAAACACAGCTTGTGTGGAATAAATGAGTACTTAATACTCTAAAATCTCCAACATACATCCAATGTCAATTTCGTATCAAGTACAATGGACACGTAAGACAACAAGAATGCATCAAGGACAACATCACTTATACTAGTTGATCCGAAGAAATACTCTAGTTGACGAAATGTCCTTCACAAGTTAGTAACACCGTGAAATAAACACTCATTTTGACCCAAACCATTCCAAATCACTTTCTTGGTGCTCCATTAAAAAACGCCCCGAAATCGTTAAAAACAATTCGAAATCGGCTGAAAGAAAAACATTTCAATCAAATTGTTTTAATAATTCAACGATTTCATTGGCTGGTATAGATTTTATAGCAGCTGATGAAGTCACATAAACTTAAAACTTTGTATAATTTCTACAGGCAGGTAATAAACTATCGCTAATTTACGAAATTAGCGATGTTGTATTACTCCCCTTTAAATCCTCCAACTCCTACCCCTCCCACTCACTAAAGTTCATTTCGAAATCATTCTAAAATCATTCACCATGTCAATTTCGCAACGTTACTATCTGTGTATCATCAAGTCTATAGAGAAATTAAAAATTGTACTTGGAATCTCACGATCGAAAGCTAAGCGATCCCTCAAACCGGATGATAAATATTCTTCGACGTATCTTCAAAACGCTAACTGGACTATGCTTCTTATATTCTTTATCCTCTATCGTGTTAAAAAATCTCGGGATTTTCAATTCAACCAGGCTAAAGATCGACGATCCAGAATAAGTGTTAAAATGAAGAATACTTTTCTTCGAATGGCAACCCATAAACGTGCAATTAACGTATGATGAGGCTTCAGAAACACTCTGGAACTGTATTTGCTAATTATGTAGTTCAAGATGTGAGGGATATGACACAATAAAGGTTACATAACCGTATTATATGAATTGTAGAGCTCTCAATAGTGTAAATATATGTCATATTCAGTAATACTTGTACACTTAATTACTGGTTATATTGACGTCTGGCGCCAAAATGTACTTGACTTATTAGATTCCAATCAATCTAAACAGGTCTTAACAGAATCAGAATATCCCAATTATATTAATGGTTATTTTCAATTGATTTTTTTTTTTTTGGAAAATTGTTCTAATCTATACAGATCTTATGAAAGAAGAAATGACCCTACAAATCGATATTTTTTCTAAATAGTCATAAACAGTGCAGATGTAGCTAAGTAAACGGATTTTTGAAAACGGGTGTATTTATGTTCAATCATTTTTGTTACTTTTGTCTTTGGGATTACGTTACCCTAAGAACACAAAGTTGTGCAAAGTCTATTTTGCCGACAGAGCGACTTATCAATTACATTTAGTAGCATTATCAAATTGACACTCATCTCGATCGAAATCATTCCAAATTACTCGTTCGGCGCTCCCCGTCCATTCATTCATTTCAAACACTCTGTCATAATTTTCGAAATCGTTCAAAACGATCAACATTTCATTCAAATCGATCAAATCATTCGACGATTTTATTGATTGGTGTTGGTCTTAAAGCATTTGTTGGGTTCAATAAGACAAACTAACAGAAAAGAATGTACATTTCTAAAAGGGAGGTAATGAATTATCGCTTGTTTCGTCCAGGTGGACGAAATAAGCGATACTTTATTACCTCCCTTTAAGTTAATTCAAAACTCGCTCCTCAACTTCATTCAATTTCATTTCAAAATCATTCAGCCTGTCAATTTCATGATGTTATTAACTTTAAATGACCACTTCAACATTCCCTTCCTTAAGCAGATGATCGATGATCAAGGGTCAGTAATTCTTGTTAGTGTGACGTTCTCTTGACAGATTGACGAAATGTGAGCATGTATGAACAGCTGTTGTGAGAGGCGTGAGGAATGAGAGAAATGCGACTCATTGATCTGAGAGGTTCTATCGAACGACGAGAACCACTCATTTAACCTTTTCCTGCTTAACTTATTGCGCCCCGTATAGATAGGGGACATATTGTTTTTGACCAGGTTGGTTACACATGTGTATGTTGTCTGTTCCCCCCCCCCCTCCTCCCCCCCCCCGTCAAAAAAATTTTTACATTGGGCATAATTTTTGATTGGCAAAGCATTGAACCTTCGTATTCCACTTGAGCATTGCTTGTGACAAGACCTTTCTGCCAAGATCGATGTCATTTTTCAACGTCAATTATGTTTAAAAATGTCTGAAAAGGCAGTGGCGAGGCATTTGTGTTAAACCTACAGATCTTGCTTTTTCTTTTCTTTTTTTTTTTTTTTTTTTTTTTTTTTGGGGGGGGGGGGGGGGCGTCGCGATATGTTCCTGGGTAATGAAAGGAGAGAGGAAAAGTATGACGTCTTTTAGGTTTGGTTGCCTGGATAGCAGATCATTTCGAGTCATCGCCTCTTTAAAAAAATCCTCAGTGTGTCAATGTTCGATTGATGCATTTTTCTGTAGCAACATTTTTTGTTGTTATTGTTGCTGTCGTATGTATCTCCGAATGTAATTGATAATTGCTATTTTCAATTACTTTTTCTAAGGTAGTCTACCCCTAATGAAAAAAAAGACAGAAATAGCCATGACTTACGTTTTCTCGGATTATGTCTTTTTATTATTTAGATTTCTTGCGGAAGAAAATGACTGAGATATTTCGCCATTGATTTCGTCAATGCAGGGGCCAACTTATTTCTCACCCCGGGCGGGTACTGTTGCCCGCATTATCAGAGTATCTCTCAGAAAGCGGGCTACCAGCTCTAGACTGGTTCACATATCGACTATCAGAATAGCCTAGAACAGGCTATTCTGATATTCGACAGTGAGACCAGTCCACACCCGACCCGAAAGCGGGCGAGAAATAAGTTGGCCCCAGGACTTTAATGACGTAAGTGCAAATATAAAGTGAAAGCTTTTACGGAATGTGATTACTGTTACGACAATGACTTTAAACCGGGAAAATTTGGTTAATCTGAATATGACAAAGCTTTTCGTTATCAAACCAATTTCTAAACCTCAACTATGGGTGGGCTGCCTTAATATAAAATTGATTGTGTTCACTGCATTTTAAATTCCTCAGTTAATTACTTTCAGGCATTATCAAGCTTATTATTCTGTACACGTTCTGTATGCTTTGAAAGTGCAAAACACAGTGAAAAGGCACTTATGGTTTAGTGGTTTACCAAGAAATCTCGAAAGATAAAGAACATTTCAAAGTGAGTAAAATAATATTAACGCCTTTCATAATTTAGCAATTATAAGTTTCTTTTAATCCAACACGTTTTGTAACTCTTGCAAGAAAACTACAAGCCTATGAAAAACGTAATGATAGCACCTAACACTATTTGTATAGCTTCAATCAGCCAACGACGACTGCGTTAAAATTTATATTTGATTCAAGCTGATATAGATATAATAATGAAGGGAAGCTTCTTGTGACTTGTGAGCGTTTTGAGTGGAGCTATAGGGGTGAACAAAAAATTAGCGATATGTATTACTTCCATTAAATGAGATATACATACTTTTCTGTTTGTGTGTCTTCGTAGACCAATCTGACATTTTAAAATCCACACCAACCAAGTCGTAGAATAATTTGATCGATTCGAATTAAATGTTATTTGTCTTGAAAGATTTCGAAACGTTTTCCAATTATTTTGGAGCGTTTTTGATCGATTTGAGTGAGTGATTGAATGAAAAGAGCGCAGAGTGAATTATTTAGAATAATTTTGGTCGGAATCAGGCGTAGCTGCCTAAACGTGAGTTCGCTGCTGAATCCACATTATTTTGACAAAAAAAGTAAAAAAAAAGTTGTCGGTCTTTACAGTTCTTCAAGATCGGAAGTTTGCATGCACCGTATTTTCGAAATTTAAACAAATGTTTACATCGAGTTCTTCATCAGCAGAATCAACGATAGAAAGAGGTAATTACAACTAAAATGTTACTATTTATGCCTTGAGTATTTATTCGTTTCTGTCTGTTTGTTGGGTAATGACATGTTTAACCATGTCTGTGAACCGATTCTAGCGAGACTGACAACATTTTTAATTAACCAACCTGAATCAGTGAACTCATGATTAGTTGAAATAAACGAAAGTGAAGCTATTTATCTCCATTTATATGCTAAAATAAATGGATTTTCGATAATCAAGAAAGTTCCCTGGAGGCTCAAAAACACACCAAATTTAAACGTTTATTTCAAAATTTTCAGGGGGGGGGGCTTGCCCCTTAACCCCCCTAGATGGTTTTGAATCCACATTCTTTAAAGGCTAGCTACGCGCCTGGGTATGAGTGTCAAGTTCACGATGCTATTAACTGTAGCGCATTATATTGTACGGATGCGCACAATTTTCCCTGTTTCAACGAACATACGAAACATTGACTATACTGTATATTGAGACCATTTTCCTGCATTGAAATAAACTTTATTGTCGTATATAACTAAAAGTGTGAGATTTGCAGTCGTATTTTGTTAACAATAATCATTATTTGGAGCAATGAATCGCCATATGTCACCAAGTAACCGGGCAATAAAGTAATAAACAAACAATACGCATGGTATTAGTAGGAGTGCAAATACTCACAGAATGCTTGAACTATTAATGTTTGGAAAGACAAAATTCTAATAGAATATTTATAACTAACATAGAAATTAAACAAATTCAATGCTAAATGTTGCGATATCAGATCATATCACTATAACCATCCTATTGGCAATAGGAGTCAATCTAAATGCAGTTGGCAATAGGAGTCAATCTAAATGCAGTGCATCGATTCCATCGTTTAACCCATTTTTTTTCTTTAAGAGACAGATACGGTGTTTCTTTCGAAAGCATTGCATCACATTTAAGAATCGTTGCAATATACCTTTTAAGTAAAACAAAGCACGCTTATATTCAAAATTAGAATTAGCTCCTCGATAAAATTACAAGTATAAATAAATTTAAGTTAACTATTCTAGAAAGTGATAATGACGTTATGTATTCCCTTGTAATCGCAGTGTCTTTGTGATATATTTGCGTACATTTGGGCTCATTTGCATGTCTTTATGGTGTCTTTATGGCGTCTTTTCATGTCTCTACACATCCTTTTTGGTTCTTTGCGTGTATTTGCATTTGTCTTTGGGTGTCTTTTGTAGTGTAGTAGGATCGCCTAGGTACAGGCGTCTAAACGAACGTTATGGAAGCAAGGAAACTTTCTTTGAAACACGAGGAAAGTCGTTTCAAGCGAAAACGTCTTTAATCAATCGTTAACCCGTAATTACAGTCCAGAGATGTACAATATAAATAAGAGGTTATAAAGAGAATCTAATTATTAATTATAACCCTATAGGACACGATCGTTTATATGACCGATTGAAGCAACTGCGACTTGATCATAGAGGATATGGAATTTAATTCTTGTATCTTTGTGTTCTGTTCTGTGCTCGAGAGGTTGACGTAAACGGTTTCGTGACCAAGACATCTCGAGTTTGAGATTGCCGAGTGGTTTCTGGGACCGAGATTTTAAACTTTTTTCGTGCTCAATTGAGAATTTTTTTAAATTCAGAATTTAAATAAATGTTTAACAACTTCTTAGTATTTGCTTTTTCATTCATACAAATATTACAATATTACAACACAGTTTAACTTTAATTTGAATTTCGAGAAAATTATCAGGTGAGCTTGAGAAAGATTAAAATCTCGGACCCTGATCTTTGTCTTTTTATAGGCCCATACATCAGGGCGAGTAGTGGCTTATTCCCAAGGAAGCAGAATCAAGAATGATTATAAATGATGTATGAACTATTCTCCCAATCTTTGTAAAAATAGGTAAGACTAAAATTCGGTAGAACCAAGGCTAGAATCAGGGCGATGGACTATCATAGCTGATTTCAAATCCTATTTCTAGCATAAAGTATTCCAAATAATTGTAAAAAAATCTTCTGAGATTCACGTATTCCTTAAGCTTTCGTGTTATTTGCAATCTAAAGTGAATCTTCACAGAAGAAAATGGAATTTAAAACACTGTTGACAATACAAGCAAGTTCTTTTTGTTAAACTAAGAAAAACTGCAGCCCGCGAAAACAACGTGGGAACACACCAAGAATGTGTGAATTTGATCACATTGCAAAAATGGCGTTAATTAACTTTTAGACAATTTCAAAATCAGTGTCATATAAATTCTAGAAAATTACTCCATATTAAGCTGACAAACTTTGAAGGTTCTCTCGTGCCGGATATCCCTTACGTGTTGAAGACGTCGTATCATGATTTCCTTATAGGGTTAATTCACGCTTTTGAGGGCGTTAACATTTGCACAGATCCGAAAAAAATGTTTAATGCCCGAGTGCGAAGCACGAAGGCGTTAAGGCATTTTGAGGATCTTTGCAAATGTTAACGCTTGAAAAAAAAAACAAAAAAAAACGTGAGTTAACGCTATTATTGAATATTAGCAATACTTAAGTATTTATTCAAACAGAAATTGAAAAATAATTGATAGGAACGTTTAAAACTAGCTCCAAAAGTATTAATGTGCCCGAAAAATTGCATTATGCATTGCGCCGTATTTTTTGTTTATACCGACATTGCTTGGTAATTTGGTGACGTCATCAAATTTTACGCGGGAATAGAATCGACGTCTTTAATAGTGATCTATATTAATATAAGACAAAGAAACTGAGAAGGTGTATAGCCCCAGTCTTAGGATGTTTAAGTGAAGAAAACCGGGCGTTAACGACACGCGAGTTTCTTGTTAATCCACTTTTCTTCCGTTAACGCCCGGGTTTTGTCCATTGGCGTATGGAGATAACGACCCGAAAACGTAAATTTTGTGGTACAATATTTCTTACACAACGTTACTCAAGCACAAACTATTATAATTACCCCACAAACAAAACTTAATTTCGATATTAGGGGTACTCTTGAATTCCGTTCGAATTCGCTGCTTTCCTAAATACTTTTCGGGTCCAGTTTAATCAAAGATTTGGTTTGAATGAAATTCCTATCACAATTCGACTACACAATTCGAATTCAAATGCTAAAGCAAGAATTCCCGATTAAAAACCTAGTTGTCGTATAGAAGTTCGTTTCATTGTATGTAGAAGTGTTTTTTTTTTAAAAAAACTAATCATTTAAAGGGTAATCTAAGGCATGGGGTGTAATATGTGTTCTCTCCTCTATAAGCCTGCATATGTCATTTCAATACAGATGGACCACCCAGGCTGTCACAACCAATTTGCCAGGTTTTACCATATATGGCACGCAATGTATCGTGACTATAGAGATAATCAATGTCTAATCAAGTCCAAATATTGAATGCTGATTTTATCAGTATGGTACCTTAAACTGAAGCCTGCATGTGAGAGATTTACGACTAAGAAAGTATGGGCATGGCTCAATTCTTCTTTAATGCTTTTTGGTTGTTTGTCGAGAAATAATAGTAGATATTTGCCTTCTGAAAATTGGTTTCAAGTGGTATATCTACCCTTTTTGGGGGGTAACTTCACAAATTTAATTCGAAATCTATCAAAAGATAAAGGACTGGAGAGCGGTATGGATACCACAGAGTGAACTCTTGATCTTGATCTATGACCTCGACATTACCATATTCTTATATTCATATCTGCTCAAGATGGTGAACAATCATTCCAAGTCGTTTTGAAATCCATTAATAATTAAAGAAGACATGGTCCAAAAAGAAAACCGTATAGACTGAAGGACAAATGGACGGACAGACAGGCGGGCGGACGGATGATTTAACGAACATTAACCGGTGCGTCATTGTGACAGCGGTCTCAACAAAAAAAGTATGTCAAATGTAGGTTCGTTATTAGAAATTCTCTAACCGTACGGTATTTACCCCTCTTACAAACAATGAGGAGTATTAATGGGTACCCCATTGAGTTCCTGGTTGTATCGTGATATGATGTTATGTAACATGGCATAATGATGCTATAAAACTAGAGTTTTACAACTTTCTTCCCACGAGAATCAATTTTACTTGTCATTTATGGGAATTTTACATAACCATAGAGCCTTTTAGTATGTCATAATAAAATATCTACAAACAGGGTCGTGGATTTTAAATCACGCACATCGTACGTAATAATTGAACGATCGCTGGATCCGCTCCTTGACCTTCAAAATTGCGGTTTACTAAACTTCTTACGAAAAAATTAATCATAAGTCAAAATCACAAATCGTACCTGGTGTTGTTTGTTGGTTGGTTGTTTTAATAAGGCCTAAGCTTTGAATTTATCATCTCGCAGATTCTTAACTATATAAAACTTCGATACACCACCCTTTTGTAGAACCTGTGTTATGTCTTTGATTCATGTTTTTAAAAAAAATTCTTCCATCGAAGAAAGTAATGTATCAGTTTGTTCTTCCGAACCTTAACTTTAACGATTCTTTTGTAACTACTCTACCACATGTGATGATTTATTCTGTGCAATAACGTTAATTCTGCACCAAAAGACATAAACTTTTTCACGCAAAAAGGGACGACCAAGAAACGTGGAGCTATCTTTGATTTTTCAGCTATTCTTCAAAAAGGCTGACATCATTGAAATTGTTAGTATCTTTAATACAATCGATCTTGCTCAGAAAGCTTGACTGGGCTTCATATTTTAAGGTAAGCGACAAGATTTGTGAATGCCAAAAAACGCGAAGAACAAAACAACCATTTATTAAAATAAAATGCAAATTCACGGTTATCTCTCGATTGATCGGGCTCGCATTTCGGAAAAACATTATTGTTCGGTTCATCGCCAGATTCAAAGTGCAAAACCTTTGCTCGAGTTAGTGTTGTAGAGCTTTACCACGGGGTCGAGATACATTGTAAACCTGCTTTCACCATCGAATGACAGTGAGCTCTAGTGGGTGCAGTAATAAACAATAAGAAAATTTTGAAGACGATATAGACCCGGACTTGGAGTCGAGTTCGATCCATTGCACGAATTCGAGTCTATCTCGAGGGAACGCAAGACCACGATAATTTTGTTCTAGAATGAATGATAAAGTATTTACGCGAAGAAACACTCACAGCTACGTGCATTTACGCTAAAATCTGTTTCAATGTACCATTAACCTAACCAACACACAGAAACGATGACTCCACCAACGTGGTGGCAATATTTCAATATTGCACAATTCATCTTGCTCGAGCGACCACGTCTATTAAGCAACCATTTTTATTGAGCTACTGTTCACCAAATCCTTTTCTTTAAATCAAAACATCTTAAAAAGTAGGTATATTTGGTCGAAAGGTATTGAAAATGAAATCCTAGGTTGTTAAAACTCGCCAGAATCGTCTCAATGAGACGATTCTTTGGAGTTTTAACAACATATGATTATTGATAATTTTGCAATAATATGCATATTCAATAAAAAAAAAAGGTATGTTTTTTATTTGTTAACAAAACGTGTTTTTATTAACGACCACTCATAGATGGTCCTGTTAGTGGTCGCTTAAAACAAATTTATCTGTATTAAAAAATCTTTCAACGACAATCTTTATGGATAGATCGCTTTAAGGCGAGCTTAAGGCTGCTTGAGGTCAATCGTAATGCTTTCGAAGAAAATAGCGACGAAAAACTATTTCAAATGACATTCTGAAAGTCTCAATCCGTCCTATCAAACTTTCATTCTCAGATACTAATTATTTACTTTGAAGATTGAACCATTACCCCCCAAAAATTGGGTCCGCATATGTGTCGTATTAAGGTAGTGGACCCGTAAAAGTACCGCAATGTTTTGGAAGAAATTACCTTCAACAATGTCAACCGAGGTTTCCTAATGAAAATCATTAGGAAACCTCGGATAACACTGTTAAAGTTAATGACTCCCGAGACGTTGCGGAACTATTACGGTTCCACTACCTTAGTAAGTTACACGATGGTAATAGAGGGCAGAATTTACAACGCCTAGATTTTTATTATCAAGCGTGCGTATTATCTACAGAGCAGATCGCGATAAAATTCCCAGAATAGTCGAAACGTCAAACGGCGGAACTTTGAAATAAAACTAAATGGATTGAAACAATCTCAAATTGTATTTCAAATTCCTCCATCGCACATAAAAAGGACACAATTTTTTACACTACTTCAAAGAAATTGCAAATGGCACTTGAAAAAAAAATGAATCGGAACACACATGAGGAAGATTGGCTCTATGTCGCTCCCTTGATTCAAAAGTTGTAATAGGAAATACATCCAATCCAAATCAGAAGCTTTGCAGATGACAACTCAAAGTGTGCTTAAGGTGGCAATGGACAGCGGTCTCCCGACTCTATAAACCGGAAGTGGGTTTTCGTTTATTTTACGGCTCTTTTTGCGCGTTGTTTAATAAGACCGGTTTTCGTAAGAGTCTACTTATGGAAATAACGTAGAATAATGATGGTAAAACTTCATAATTTAGCTCTTTTTCAACATTTGATATTAATTGAATGACTGGATCATTAAATTTAACAATAGAAATGCGTATAAAACGTCATTCGATTAGGGGGGAACACTGAAAAATAACGAAAAACTTTCTTATTTGCATGGAAAGGTATGCTGAAATTTTTACCAAATAAAGGAAAAATAGGGATTATAAACATATCGGAAAATAAGAAAAATTCATTGGGTAATTTCTTCAAAAAAAAGGTTTTTGTGGCATTTTTACCTAGTAAAATTACAAAAATTAGCGCATTTTAAACTTTTGAAAGCAAATTGTGCAAATGCAATTGATCAAAGAGAAATTTTCTTGTCGATAGCCATTGTGTACATGTATTAGGTCTATCAAAATGTATTTGTTTTATAGCTATAACTTAGGACAGGGTTTATACTAGACCTAAAACGAATATAACCGTTTTACTGAAAAATGACCTATACCACTCAAGGGCAAATAACTCTAGCATGAAAACGAGCGTGGAAAGGTACCTTCAAATTTTGATATAATGACTACACAATGTTAATCTACAACATATGTGACCAAGAAAATAATTCATTGGGTGGAAAAAAATGGCGCCATGTGTCCATTGCTACCTTAAATTGAAAACAGAGAAAAAAAGAATCGAAAACGTGAAGAAAAAGAGAATCAACATTAAATGGTTTTCGATTCTTTTACTGTGATTTTGACACGTTCTTGTTAATGTACTATGCTGTTAACATTAAAGTGTATCCATTTCTGTTAGAATGTGTTTTAAAAGATTCAGGAAATTTGATTTATTGTTTTTATCCATCACCATTTATCTCACAACAGAACAACCACTCCATCCATTCCAAGCTCATCCTACTTAATATAACCCGGGTCCCTATGATTGTGAAAACATTCGTACATCAACTGATGACATACTTAATACACAAATTCAAATAAAATGCGATTTATACGATTTTTTATGCTGACTAATGCTGTAAAACAAATCATTTGTAGCAAATCAGCCACAGAAAATGGTAAACAACTGTACAAGCTTAAGTGATCAAAGATCAATTTGTATATAAAGCATTGACATATGATCACTCACTTTTACTTGTGCATCTATACAAAAATCGCCTATTACATAATTATCCATCTTCGAAGATATGAAACACGATATCAAGGGCCTCTTTCAAGAAAAATATCGTACGATTAATCTTATAATCATCGTACGACAATATTTAAGACGGTCGTAAACGGCTTTCACGAAAATATCGTTGAAAATCGCAGACTATAGAGCTCATAAAATTATCGAAAATTTGATCTTCACATCTGCACGTGCTGATCATGATATAATCTTCCGCGCAAGTGGGTAAATTGTCCGCTTTTTACAATACCAAAAAGGGTAAATCAGCAAACCGACCGAAGAATAACGATTTACTTGCATATGGATGCATATTTATCGAGCTTTTTGAAACTAAATTCGTCGAACTACAACTTTTTCACAGGTATGAATATATATGTCAAGATATGCAAGTTCCCATGATTACATAGTTAATTTAGCTTACACCGCCCATATAAAGCATTGACATATGATCACTCACTTTTACTTGTGCATCTATACAAAAATCGCCTATTACATAATTATCCATCTTCGAAGATATGAAACACGATATCAAGGGCCTCTTTCAAGAAAAATATCGTACGATTAATCTTATAATCATCGTACGACAATATTTAAGACGGTCGTAAACGGCTTTCACGAAAATATCGTTGAAAATCGCAGACTATAGAGCTCATAAAATTATCGAAAATTTGATCTTCACATCTGCACGTGCTGATCATGATATAATCTTCCGCGCAAGTGGGTAAATTGTCCGCTTTTTACAATACCAAAAAGGGTAAATCAGCAAACCGACCGAAGAATAACGATTTACTTGCATATGGATGCATATTTATCGAGCTTTTTGAAACTAAATTCGTCGAACTACAACTTTTTCACAGGTATGAATATATATGTCAAGATATGCAAGTTCCCATGATTACATAGTTAATTTAGCTTACACCGCCCATTCCTTTTCCAATGAGAGTACACCGACTGTTGAATGAGGAGCAATCGTACATTGGATTGTATGGTAGATGCTCATCTGCACCAAGTTTTCGGTATATGACTTTATTAATTTTCATTATAATTTATTATCATTGCTGCTTGTTTGCTTGGATGTTTTCTGGTGAAGTATTTGCATGTACAAGAATACAACATTGTTAAAAAGGCAAGATCAAAATAAACAGAAAAGCTCATCCATTTTTTAATTTGCATTTTTGTATGTAATTCGTCCAATCTGTGAAGTTTGTTGTGTATACATGTAAGGTATTGAAAAGAACAAAAGATGGATAATATCTTCCATCGCTTACAGACATAATTACTGATTACTCTAACCAACGGTTCAAGTGCAGTTTTGTCGTTTTCGTGCAACTTCAATAGTTGCATATAACTTCAATAGTTGCATGTAACTTCAATAGTTGCATGTAACTGTTTCATCAGGCTAAGTATGGCCGTCAATTATTGTATTTGGTTGATCATTTGCTCAGTTCATTTTTGACGAAAAGAGAAAAATAATTGCGTTGCAGCAATTTTGTTGTTGTTGTTGTTGTTGTAATACAGAACCCTCCTATTTATTAAGTTCGCAGCTTTAAAGAATTTTATGGTTTTGACCGTACGTTCCGGAATTTTCCTTTCGATTTCAATTAATAAAGTACATGTACTTGAAGCATGAAACACAGGAATCTATATTGCTTAAGGAGGGCCGTTACAGTTTCGGGGGATTTCCAGATATCCGCGAAACAGATGTATGTTTTAGAGCATTCATATGCACTGATATATTGAAAATATCAACATAGCTTTCCACGCATATTTTGAAAATATTTACATTTTTCTTAGGGTGGCCATGTTTTCGAAAATATCAAAGAAAACTGTTTATTTCACCGACCAATCACAATGCTGGTGTGCTAAATCAACATTGATTTATAGCCATAGATATGGAAAACATTAAAAATATAATGAACTTTCTAGTAAGGGCATAAATAAGTGACAAGTGGGCATTTTGCTTTAAATGCTCCTCAAAGATAAAAAGTGAATATTTTTTTGAAGGCAAAAAAAGCAAACTCTTTTATTAAATAAACTCGAAATATGTCAATAGAAAATTAGCCCAACTATCGTATAACTGAAATTAACAAAGAAAAGTATATGTATCCAGGCACTTTTAGTCAATTTCATAAGTTTGAAATACAGTACCCCCCATAATTTACTACTCTAATTTGATTCTGTCCAGGAATTGTTACGTCCCCTGATTTCCCAATCAACAATAAAAAACATTTGTAATTTTGATGCACTTGGTAACGCCTATGGCAGTTGTAGGATTTTGAAACGGGGTTTAAAGTACAATTAAGGGGTGGGGTGGGGTGGGGGTGGGGGGGGGGTAGTCATTTCACATCATTACCAAAGTTTTGCCGAATTATCCAGTGAAAGACTGAACACCCCATTCCCTCTGGATCCTCCACATGCACAGCCATTATCCTGATCAAAACACAAGGTTTTCCTCCATGAACTCATTTTCTATATGAGGCAATTACATTTAGATATAATATGTCATTTCAGTTGCCACGGAAGATAAGATGGTTTATTGCTCGATTGAAACAAAAAAGAAAGAAAGAAAACATGACTTTCGATTGATTTTAAAGATTTTAGAATTCTGTGATTATGTGGATTATTTTAACCTATTTTTTTACAATGGTTTGGAAACAATTTCCTTAATTTTACATTGATCCCTCTTGATTATGTGGATTACAGAAGAGTTCAACAGTCTCAGGGCCAAATAAAGGAAAAAGAACAATCGTCGGTATTTATACCCGATCTCGGGACTTCTTGGTCAAGGAGCAGACGCAGTAACTCTCGAATACATACGCTCTTCGAAAAATACGAAAGCTTTTTGGAATCATTGCTTATTGAAATATTCAATGTTTGCAAAGCTATTGATAGAATATTAATAATTGTTATCAAATTATCGTTTTCACTCTTACAAACACACATAAACGGAATCAAATAAAGATGGAAATTTAGAGAGAAGAAGTGAAATTTTTTAAATGTTGATATTGTCCTTTTTCTACGTTGTCTCCTTTTCCGTCTTTACAACGTGTAACATACGTAATTAATGGGATCTTTATAGGCAAAAGTAACATATCATTTTGAAAATTTATAAAAAGAATAGTGAAAAACGAACAGACGATTAACAGTGCAGAAAATTAAACTGAAAAGGGGAGGAATCGCATCCAAGTGGCAAAATCTTATTATTTTGGGATATGATTCGTCATCCCGTATCAGTTTTTACCGAAGTCGTAAATAAAAAAGCATATGTTTTCTCATTTTCAAGCAATGTTCAAATAACTGAAAAATGACTACCTTTTATAAGCATCCATTGTATGAAAGTTTTATACTTACAACGATATGACCCGAACTCAAACATTCCCTTTCGGTGATGAAGAGAACGTGACAGCCCTGCGTTCAGGACAACAAAGCGAAGTAAACGTTTAGCTCATGCACATGCAAGCAATGCAGGGTATAAATAGCAAAAATGTTTGCTCCGTTTTGTCATCCTGAATGCATTGCTTGTGATAGGTCTATCAACGTCGCCCGTACTTCGTTGGAATAACGAAGCACAAGTGTGAAACACTCATTAGATATACTTTACACGGTAATGCAGACTACCATTTTTCGGATGATCGTTTGTGATTCGTTATTCTGAACGCATGACCGGATTTCATTTTGTCCCTCGTAACAATTGCCAAACCCTGCAGTTCAGGATGCAAAACATTTGCAAACGTTTAGAAAGTGAACCTTTCTTAGCAGTCGTATGTTTCTGAAATGTTTCGCGAACGTTTTTATTTTGAATTCAGGACAATCCTGCGTGTAGGTTGACAAAACTACGATTGTTTGATAAAAAGCCTTCCACTGTGCACTTGCAACTTCATATAAAGTTGAATTTAACAAGGCCCCTTCACACTTTTTTTTCTAGGCGAGTTGTCTCCCCAAAACTGTAACGTCCCACCTTAATTAATATGGGAGTAGTTTGGTTTTACAAGAGCGATTTA
Organism: Fragum whitleyi; assembly: GCA_948146395.1. NCBI lineage: Eukaryota > Metazoa > Mollusca > Bivalvia > Cardiida > Cardiidae > Fragum > Fragum whitleyi. The sequence continues at coordinate 16,645,174 of OX411548.1, read as the reverse complement.
TATATATGTAAAGCGATTTATATGCATGTATGTGTAAAACATCTATTCTTTTGGCTTCTCTCACTTTCTTGTTCTTTCTATATATGTGTCACTAGGAAGGGTAAGTCAGCTTTTCAGTCGTGATCATAAAAGTGTCGATTCTAACGGTAAAAACAACAATCTTATGCCACTATGTAAACATTCTGCGACAATCGTACGATTTTCACAGAGAAAAATCAAACACCGAAATGATGGTGCACCAATTGTTTTCAATATATCTCGTTTATTACACTATTTTGTACTGGAAAAATTGCATGTGCATAGCTAAAAAATCGTTCTAACCTCCACGAGAGTCCGAAAGGACTCCGAGAAAATCTTAGGCTCTTAGGGACAAAATCTTATAATTTACAACTGGTCTAAAGGTGTCGCAGATTTTATCGTAGATTTTATGATACGACGTGTTTCTTGAAAGCCAAAAAAAATTCTTGAAAGCAAATTTTTAGCGTACGATTGCGATTCGACCAAATTTCAATCGTAGGACCTTTCTTGAAAGAGGCCCCAGGTGAGATAATGTCTTAAATCTAAATAATAGGTAACAGTCTTCAATAAGAACATATGAAGACTTTTACTGATGACTATTATATACATTTGAATTTAAAATTTTCTAATGCCAGTCTCTTACAACCGATAAAGATGTCTGTATATATCCAAGAGGTAAAAGTAGACAGCTACGTCCTATACACTTGTGTGGCATTCGGAACACTGCTCACTTTTCCATAAACTGGAGAGTACCTCGGACGAAAGCATAGTAATTTCTTGTGACGAAGATATTTTTGGCATGTTATAATTTGAAATACTGCGTTTTATTATCAAATTATAAAATGACCAATTTCAACCTTACGTTAGTTTTGTTTTTAGCAACGCCATTTTCAGTAATGTTTGTGACTTCATAAAAATCCACGTGAAGCATGTCGCGCTTTCATGTCTGCTTCCCGAAGTTATTCCCTAGAATCGCCGAGGGTTCCCGATTGATAATGGTGGTCTTACGGTATTATCGATTCACTAATTGTCTTACCTCGAGCATATCTATCAAATACAACAATGAAATATTGGTAGTTTACATATTTTACTTTCACAGTATATATTGACAATTTTACATGGAATGATTTATTGCAATGTTTTCTAATCATGTTGTTTCTGTGTTCCATCTCAATCAATCCGTAGAAGATCACTTATATTTAGAAAAATCCTAATCAAAAGGTTTTTCGATTGACAATAGTACCGATATAAAACTAGCGATATCATCCATCTAAAGATGATCGAAAATGCAATTGATCTTGCGTTGAGGACATTAAATTTAATCCAGATTTATATCAATTTACTATCCTTTGCTCTAAAATCGAGGAAATTCGATGCTTAAATCACTTGTCTGATATTTTTAGGCATTTCATAACAGTTAACGAGTATGAAAATCTAGTACTTGACTTGAAACTATGTCTTGTTTTCTTATCATTCATGAATATTGTAAAAAATTCTGGTAAGCATATTTAGAGATATGCATCCAACATTCATGTGATATATGTGACCAGTCATTCCAAAAGGGACCATCTGGGAACCTCCGAAAATAAGTATTTAAAAAAGAGAATGGGTCCGACAGAGGTCAGCTGGATATTCCATATCGAAAAAATGAATGTGTAGAAATGTAAAATGATTTTTCAAGATTGAGAAAATATAGAAGTTCCGCGCAGTCTGACTGCGGTTTTCACATACAAGTTGCGGATTCAGGATTTCTATAAGGGAGATTCGTTTCCCTATTATCACACAATTTTAACCCTTTTTTTGCTGAATTTAAATATTTTTAAAACAAATTCCTATTTTTTCACATATCAACACTACTGCTCCTGGATTTTTACCACAAAATTAAAAAACAGAAAGCAGACAGTATATGCTAATATCAGACTTCACAACCGTGCAGACTGATCTTAGCCCATACTGTCTTCAAAAGCTTTGTTACCAACAGGAATATTTCGCAAACAGCAGTAGAAGGGTTAATTGAAATTATGATGATAATGAATTAATTTAGCTTCAGATGGGGGGGGGGGGGGTTCGTTCGAACCCCCGAACCCTCCCTGGATTCGCCACTGCATACCTTCCAAGACGGCCTTTTTTTGCATGTCGAGTTACAATTTTAATATAAAAGAGTGAAACAATCACAAAATGAAGGTGGAATGTCGTCTGGGAGCCGATAGATTGATGATTTCCTGATCCGCAATGGCGCTCCATGATGAACCTCGTTTATGCATAGTCCCGGGTATCCCTATACTAGGTACTGATAATGTGCTCTTCCGCCTCTGTGCGTGTGGGGGGATGGCTGGGACCGGCGGTGGTAGGGTATTCCGTGGGGATCGCGGGGGGAGGGGAGTTATTGTTAATTTAGCACTATCGTTACTGTCCGAGCTATCATCCGGACTGACGTACAGGGAGATGGACAGTTCCCTAGCCTTACTGTCTAGTTGTTTGGTGTGCCAGGCGTATAAAATACACAAAAATAATGCTATACCTACTGCCGCGGCCGGCCCAGCTATAATCATGGCCATTGGTAGTTCTTTTTGACGAGGATTTGGAAAATCTTTTTCATCCTCATTTGTCACTAAATCCGATTCGTTCTTTTTATCCATAACAACACTTCCACTTTTGTATGGAATTTCTTCCAGCATTGTTGTAATTGTTTTGCTTGGTCCTGTTGAATTTCCGAGATCACTTTTTGAATCATTTGTAAATATCACCTTTGTAACACACGTCACATTGACGTTACCACGTTTTGTATTTTCCGTATCCCGGTTTACGGGGAATCCACGAACTGTTTCGACTTTCATTATAAACAGGAATGTAATAACACAGTAAACACTACAATACGTGTCCATTCTTTGGTTATAAACATTAGGGAATACATTAATCTCATCTAGTAACGATATTCAGAAGAGTATACTACTTTTAGTCTAAGAATATAAGTGTATATGAAAGTTTCTAATATTTCTCATAATAAAATAATCATAGCATATTAGCAAACTGTTTAGATAAATTAGCATCCTTTGTTTTAGATCTTGTAGTCTACATTCTACAATGAAGATTTTTAACTTTGTTCAACGTTTGTTCGACGTTTATACTTACAATCCTATTTTAGACTTCGTTCGTGTATACTTATAATCCTGCAGAGATTTACGTAATCGCAACAAATGCATCCGTTCAATTCACTTTTACGTAAATTAAAACTTTGTTACCTATGTGTCTTTCATTACGGTTTTGCATTTATAATTTATTCATAACTGAATCCAAAAATAACCCTCGAAGACATAGGTTTACCATGTTATCCAGAACATTATTTCAAGAATTCCGGGTTAAGGTTTTTTTCACTAGAAAAAAGGATAACAGAAATAAAGTTCTCCAAACACACTTCAGCATTCTGATCCACCAAAAACACTATTAATCCATTTGATTGTAATTATCTATAAATCGCCGTTAGGCCACTGCTGGGTTTAATTGTGCTTCTGTAGAGACTGTGAGCCGTTTAGAACAGCGTCTAACTTCATACACGGTTATCGGTTAACTGGTGTAGAAGTATGGTGTGGCTAGTTTAACCAGACAAAATAGTACTGCACTATGGCCCTGCAATAAGAAATAAAGGAAATGCAATGAATAAAGAATAAATCGGTGATTAGAACAAAAGAATAATATGCGCCTGTACAGAGTACAGACACATACTATGTTTTTGCTCTAAGTCATGTACAGTGTATAGACACATGCTATGTTTTTTGCTCTAAGTCATGTACAGTGTATAGACACATGCTATGTTTTTTGCTCTAAGTCATGTACAGCGTATAGACACATGCTATGATTTTGCTCTAGGTCATGTACAGTGTATAGACACATGCTATGTTTTTGCTCTAAGTCATGTACAGTGTATAGACACATGCTATGATTTTGCTCTAGGTCATGTACAGTGTATAGACACATACTATGTTTTTGCTCTAAGTCATGTACAGTGTACAGACACATGCTATGTTTTTTGCTCTAGGTCATGTACAGTGTATAGACACATGCTATGTTTTTGCTCTAAGTCATGTACAGTGTATAGACACATGCTATGTTTTTGCTCTAAGTCATGTACAGCGTATAGACACATGCTATGATTTTGCTCTAAGTCATGTACATTGTATAGACACGTACTATGTTTTTGCTCTAAGTCATGTACAGTGTATAGACACATGCTATGTTTTTGCTCTAAGTCATGTACAGCTAAGTCATGAACAGTTTATAGACGCGTATTATGTTTTTGCCCTAAACCCTCGAAATGTTTCTGCATCGGACAAACAGGCAATTAATTCATAACCCAAATGCGTGTGACCTATATTATAATCCATAAAAAATATGATTACGAAACAATAATTATTATTATTGCTTTAAGTCTTATATTATAACCTATATGACAAAATTCGGAGTTTGACACGATTATCTGTGAACGATCGCCATGAATTCTAACGAGTGGGGGAGCAAGCCAGTCTTTGAATAAAAAATTAAATTACATGTTTCTTAAAGCAATTTTTTAATACTTTTCGGTGGGTTATCGAGAAAAACGGTAGATTATCATTTGATAAACTCCCGTCTCATCAGTGAAATTATATATAAAAAACTATACACCGTTTTCGATCATTTCATCCTATTTGGCGTCATTTAAACTGGACCAAAAGTGTAAGATCGTTTTATTTTTCATTGAGTGAACAACAGAAGCTATATTTTCACGAGTGGATAAGCCACGAGTGAAAATACAGTTATTGTTGTTCCCGAAATGAAATACCAATCGACCTTACTCGAAAAACAAACGATTATTCTAGTTCTTTGACTCAAAAATGAGACACAATGTACAAACTAAGGACTTATTTTCTTAAAGCGCGTCATGTTACTCGTGATTGCTATACAACGTTAGTGATGGCGTCACCTTTTGGGCTCCGCTTACATGACGTCAGATATGTTGAAGTGAACGAAAGCAAGGTATAAATTTTTGATGAATTCGCTGGAAATGGTAATCTACCTTTAATTTCTCGATAAATCACCGAAAAGCATTACAGAAAGTTCGATCTTACACTGACAAAAAAACTTTTCCTCTATATAAAATTGTAAGTGCATAACAATGTATTCTTAAGTTTGCCGACGAAGGTTAAAATTTCATATTTTCATATTCCTCGTCCTTTCTTCAAGTTTCAGAGTGAACATTACTGTTACTTAAATCAATATGCATTACCTCCGAAACATGATATTGGTGTTATTTCGATGGACTAAAACAGAGGCTTGGTCACGAATTTTTTATCATTATATAGAAATATATATGTAGAATAGCTTATATTACGACAGCAGATCCCTTCGCACGACTTTTTTCTAAAAAAAAACCCATCATGTTTAGACATTTTATTTCGTGTTTTTCAAATATAATATTAAGAGAAGACTCGGGGTATACCATCTAGAACAAATGGAAATGAACTTTATAAGCTCAAGCTTCTGTTCTAATCCATTTTATATCAAATATCTCTATGTTATGTAGTCTCATTATATTCATTTGTTGTAAATTTTGATATGAATAAAGTATGTTTAAACCATCAATGTATTCTAAATCTGTGGACGGGTTTGTGTAACGAAAAAGTGTTAATTATTGAATCTTTTGATGTGAGAACCCATTAGAATCGTCTGAAATTAGACGATTCTGATAGGTTCCAGCATCATAGCCTTCGGTAAGACTCATGCGACAACCTAAATATGTTATCAAAATGACCAGTCTTTATAACTACACTCATTTTAGCACGTCGCTGTATCACGAAGTATTGAATTAACCCTTTCCTGTCCAATTCCTGGTATTTACGTCCCTAAGATTTTGTAATTGAGAAAACATTGTAGAAAAAGAAGAAATTGTTTGTGACAAACATTTTTTTCTACAAAATTTTCTACCCTACAGAATGGTTATTTTTTAAATTTAATCCACTTTAAATTTTCGTCTGCAAAACCTTTGAATTTGGACAGGTCCAAATTTGGCAAAACAGGAAAGTGTTAAGTAACCATTCCCATAAGGGACCGCTGTTTGGTGGTCGCTTAAAACAAATTTAACTATATATAGGACAGAAGGATTATTTTTATAGGTTAAAAAGATGTGATCAAAGAGTTCCACGCAGTCTTACTAAGATCTTTATTTTTTTACAATCCGAGATTGTCCTGTTTCGCGTGACTGGTCACAAATGTATGGATATCATGGTGACGCAGAAAACATGCGTGATTCCGTTTAATCTAAATCCCCAAGCGCCATTGTTTAATGTACCAAAAACAGGCAGAGTGACAGATGTCGAACAGACCAGGGACAGTGTGTCCGTGAAAAATAGCAATGCTTGACAAATATTTACATATTAAGAGGACTTCTATGGCAGATAGGAACCTTTTGGATATTTTGATAACGTTACAGATTTCACAAAAGTTTTACTAGATTAAGTGTTCAACAAGAGATGTTTGTATGTTCTCCATAAAAGCAGGTAAATGGTCTATTCTTTGTCAATCAACGAATGGCAATAACTCACAAAATATGATGAGAAGGGTTGTGGTTCTTGTGCACTACACTTCTCCTCATTGCGTTCTATCCACCTGTGAAGTTTCATGGTTCTAGCTTTTATACCTTTTTTATGTTCCGGACAATAAACGACCTACAGACGGACCGATCGACAAGTGCAAATCAATATACCCCCTTTTCTTCGAAAGGGGGGGCAAAAAATGACAAAGTAGTAGAATGGAAAAATCATTCTTGATTCTATTTTCTGAAAATCTACATGGATCAAGATAAATCTAAACCATTCAAACTACGTAGCAATTTCGTTTTCGCATGACATGTCAGTATGAGTATAGTCAGGCAAAACAGAATCATCTCGGAACTTCACAGTCGGACAATGTAAAATGTTTTCTTTTTTTGTTACTTTTACTGCAGGTGTAACATTATCATTCGCGAGATTTACATTTTAAAGCTTTGCGCACAGCAAATGCTGAACAAGTTTGAAAATCGAAGGTTTAATTACATCGAGAATTATCATTTAACATTCTCTTGAAATTATTTAGCAAAATGCAACCTCTGGTTTAACTCTGGAGAATATAACTTTTTTTTTACATTTTTCTCAAGCATTTGTTTTTCAGGGCTTAAAAATATTTTGTTTTACGGAAAACATATATGGATTCTTTTATCAAAAGCCCAAAAGACATTCTTTGGAGATATTACTTATATACAAACATCACGATTTTTTAAGTAAGTGGACCCGTAATAATTCCGCAACATTTGGGAACGCATCTCAACTTTTCACTGGTTTAAGGTTTATTTTGTTTTTGTTTTCTTTATGATAAGGGAAGTGACATAGTTATTCAACAGCAGGATTGTTCAACGCGTCTGCCAGATTTTCCGAAAATCATTTAGAAAATACTAACAACTTCTAGACGGTCCAAATTTAAGAAGTGGCCATTATTCTAAGCAAGTAGCAGCAAGAGTAGAAAGCATTGTCGGAAAAGGAGAAAAAGCTTGTAAGCAAATTATGATATTTTCCAGTTCAATAATTTTACTTCGCCAAAACTTGGCATTTTGTGTTAATGCGTTCCATGCTCTCATGCCAACTCAACTATGAAACATGTGGGAGGATAGAGCTAATCTGCCTTATCATTTTTCATAGAATTCCGTCTCTATAAATAATCCAGAGCGTACGCGCCGATATTCCGGCCACCTGTCGCGGTTAATACTTCATCATGAATAACTGATTAATATTTAGGTAGTGGACCCGTAATAGTTCCGCATCATTTCGGAACTCATGATCTTTCAGGGGTTTGGCCGTGGTTTCCTGATGAAATCATTAGGAAACCTCGGTTAAAACTTTTAATCAAAGTGCTGTCAGCACTGTTAATCGGACATCATTGAGAGGCTGGGATAGTGCAATAGTTCGCCAATCAAAAGGGCTCAAATTTGGACAATAAAAGTTGGTAAAATCTGTGCCCAATTTGTGAGTTTTTTGTCTTAACACTCCATCTTTTCGAGGACATCGCCAGCTCATCCAACCTCGTGGGTCCGATTTTGAAAGTTTGCTGATTCGATAGCCCTCTGCTAGTCTAAAGTATTTCTTAGCAGATTTTTTACATTGTTATAATGAGCACGCGCCTAGCTAAAAGCTTGTCTGTAAATATTATTCCTCTCTCAATAGAGTTTAAAAGCCTGTTTAGCAATAAACATTTTTCATTAAACTATTTGTAATTTTGCTTACCAACATGTTTGTATTTCAAGCATTGGGTTTTCCCAAATACTGTAAATGCATTTTCCCTCAAGAAACACGTGAAATCGCCAACTATGCTATTTATATCTTTGGTTTATGACCAATCGATTAAATCTAGCAGCACTCTATGAATATTCATGAGTTGTTCTAAAAATAGATCGCTCTTACTGCTATCCTATATCAGTTTATCGTATATTTTTGTCGGTTTATTTGTTGTTGAATTATTTTTCTTCATCCTCAAATTTGAATTTATTGAAAATAGGGTTGGAGCGTGATCAGAGTGCTCATTAAAATCAAATATTTCCAAATTACAAAATTATTTCTATTTGTTAACACACAGTCAACAGTACTTATTCCACCATGCGAACAAAAAGTAAACTTCCCACGCCCCCTGTTTGAGTGCAGACGACTATTGACCAATGACAAACAACTTAATTGACACATTTCGAGCAGACGATGTCCATTTGCATCTACCACGTGGTCTGAATTTACGCGTGGGTTTTGACCGAGTGATAATCATAACAGAATTTGATTGGTTGTCAGCCCTACAACTGGTAAATGACCGTTCGAGAAAAAACATCAGAGTAGTAATATTGTAAGTGCTACAAATTTATTACACAGTCAACCTATTGTACGTTTCAACTCCTTTACTCAACCGAAAATCTTGTTATAAACACTGAAAAGACTAACTGGTAATTACTAAAAGCGAAAATTACATCAAATTTTGTACTAGCCTCTTCTCTATTTGTCGAAAAGTAAATAAGATAAAAACAAAGTTTGTAGATTGTGACTGAAAAGACCGTTTCTTCGGTGTTTGAAAACACATTATTTGGTTTGAACACATTGCTCAGAAGATAATGGTAAAAATGTAGTGGGTCAAACAGACTGGATTTCTGGAAAACGGTAAATATAAATCGACTGCTTCGCAGTCCGATTTAAAAACCATTACATTTACTTCCGAATTGTTGCGCGGCTTTTAGGGATAGCTATCGTGGCTCTACCAGCAAAATCAACGCGTCAATGAGAAATCAGGAAATCATTTAGAAAAAAGCAAAGGACATAAATATACGTTCTATGTCTCTGAAATACTAACAATTCTTAGATTGTCCAAATTAATGAAACGGCCATTATTCTAAGCTTGTGTCTGCAAGTGTAGATAGCATTGTGGGAAAAGAAGAAAATATTGTAAGAATATTACTATATTTTCCGGTTCTATATTTTATATATTATATATATATTTTCCTGTTTTTAGAAGTATTTTGCTGACAAGGTTTCTAACAAGGTAGGTATTCCGGTTAAACTTTACAGAAATGAAAATGAATTAAGTTCTCTTCAAAAAAAACTTTATATCAGCCTCTCAAGTGATAGGAACTTAAAGGGAAGTATAAAATAATAAAATTATAAAATATACGTTAATGATACTATGCTCTATTTAACGGACTGATACCATTCTAACTTGCCAAAACGTGGCATTTTGTGGTAATGCGTTCCATGCGCTCATGCCAACTCAACTATAAAACATGTGGGAGGATAGAGCTAATCTGCCTTATCATTTTTCATAGAATTCCGTCTCTATAAATAATCCAGAGCGTACGCGCCGATATTTCGACCACCTGTCGCGGTTAATACTTCATCATGAATTACTGAATCATTCGCCTCTCACTTAAGGTAGTGGACCCATAATAGCTCCGCATCATTTCGGAATTCATGATCTTTCACAATGTTGACCGAGATTTCCTAATGAAATCATTAGGAAACATCGGTTAACACTGTTAAAAGTCATCACTTCCGATTTTTTGCGGATCTATTACGGGTCCACTACCTTAATTCTTCATTTCGGAACTCATGATCTTTCAAAATGTTGACCTAGGTATCCCGAAGAAATAATTAGGAAACCTCGATTAACACTGTAAAAAATCATTGCTTCCGAATTTTAGCGGAACTTTTGCGGGTCCACTACCTAAATGCTTCCCCAGTTTGTCCGTCTGTACATCAACCGTCCCTCCTGCCTGTAAAGATTAGCCAGGGTGTGTGGCGATATCCCAAACACCGTCAAGCATCAACAAAGTATATTTTGTTTTTCAAAAGTCTGACATAAACTTTATGTGAGCCTGTGCGTGACATTCCAACAATTTGAAATGTGCATGAGGTGCAAACATTGAGCAGCGTAGACAGCCACATACTGTACATTGTAAATATAATGTTATCTGATGGTGTACGAGTACTTTGAGACCTTATCTATTTATTAAACGCATAGTGAAGACTTTGGTCAGACTGCGTGGTGCGCAGACTGGTCAGAGTCTTTGCGACGTACTTATATGAAATTGTTGGAAATCTCACGACCAGGCTCATTTTCTAATTAGAATTTACTATAGGTAAACGGCTCACTACATGCACTTAATGCATTTTTTTTAAAATTCCATATACCGCAAAGTGATTATATCAAGTTGTATATACGAGTAAATAACCAACATTCCTTTGCAATAATCCATGCACCAACATACAAACACACACATACTTAAAACTCAAATCCCAATCCTAGAAGAAACAAATAAATCAAAATGACATTAATTGATCCAAGTGCATTTTAAGTTCCATTTAGCTGTGATCTATAATCGATGTGTTTTAATGTTCTAGCATATTGCTTTTATCTAGAGATGCATCATTGTGATAGCCTTGAAATTCCCTAGGATCACTTTAAAGAATGGTAATTCTAATGTGAAGTTATTGTTTGGGGACTGGGGAAGATATCGAGTATAAATGATTGTTTCAGTATAAGATCAATGAATCTTTTATTGAGTGAACCACAAAAGTTATATTTTCACGAGTGAAAATATAACTTTTTTTGTTCAATAAAGGAAAGATATACCAATCTTAAATACCTCGTATTTCGCTCTTAATGGCATGGAAAAGTTAAGACGTTGTGGGTATAATGTTTGTGAAATATTTAAATTTTCGCGTTGATGTGTCCTTGAATAAAGTCTGATAGAGGAGGAGTTATATGAAAAAGGTAAAACTCAAATCCCAATCCTAGAAGAAACAAATAAATCAAAATGACATTAATTGATCCAAGTGCATTTAAAGTTCCATTTAGCGTTGATCTATAATCGATGTGTTTTAATGTTCTAGCACATTGCTTTTATCTAGAGATGCATCATTGTGATAGCCTTGAAATTCCCTGGGATCACTTTAAAGAATGGTAATTCTAATGTGGAGTTGTTTGGGGACTGGGGAACATATAGATTATAAATGACTGTTTCAGTATAAGATCAATGAATCTTTTATTGAGTGAACCACAAAAGTTATATTTTCACGAGTGAAAATATAACTTTTTTTGTTCAATAAAGGAAAGATATACCAATCGTAAAGGCTATTCATTGAAAGCAAAAATGAGACGAACTATGAGTTTTGAAGTATTTATTCTGCCTCGCATTTCGCTTTTGATGGCACGGAAAAGTTAAGACGTTGTGGGTATAATGTTTGTGAAATATTTAAATTTTCGCGTTGATGTGTCCTTGAATAAAGTCTGATAGAGGAGGAGTTATATGAAAAAGGTAAAATCCGAGGGCGGAGATGACATATGTTTTTTTTTTCGAATAAAGTTCTATGTAACTTCTTAGTTCATATATGCGTTTTACGCCGTCGTGTTGAAATTATATATTTGACACAATTCCATGATGTTTTTTTCTGGTCTAAAAATTGAGCTCTTTGTCGAATTAAACAATTGATTTGAAAAAAGCAAACAAATATGATACAGTTGATTCTAGCTAGAGATAGTATGTAACTACATGTATTAATTTCCTGCTTGGTGAAATGAATTTATGAAAATAGAGAGAACAGTTAGTGTTGTTGCTCTTGTTGTTATAACTATAGCTAATGGGGCTATTTTAAAAAAGCTAAAATTGGAACTTTAAGGTAGCCAATTTATGATTTTATTTATAGTTTGACGTTCTGAAACGGTTCATTTAGAAGAGGCGTTGACAGCGACCAATTTAATCATTTTGCGTGATATTTACAGAGAAGGGTACATGTGCTTTTTTAAAATCACGTTTGCACGAAACTACTACTTTAGCGAGCTACTAGAATGCCTATCAGAATTTCGTAAGAGCCCGCTTTGCGAGTTCATGCAAAAATGAGATAAAAAATATAATTCCAAGATGTATACAGAAATGTTCTCGTCCTCTTTTAATTGATTTACTTTCTGTTATTTCCACCAATATTTGTATTCTGGTTGGCTGAAAATTGGTGTTATATATATATAAATTTACAAAAAAAAAAAAATACAAGACATGAAGGTAGTTTTTGTTGATTTTATAGAAGGATGAAACTTAAAGCCTTATCACACATGTATGAATCCGCTTTGCGTATTCATACAGTGTGATAATGTTTTAAGTTATATACCTGCATAAAAACAACAGATACTCTCTTTAATCCACTTTACTTTTTCCTGATAAAGAGCGGACTACCTGTTCTGTAAATAAGAGTTCAAGGGAGAACAAATCTGATATGATCTATCTCAGATTTATTATAAAAAGATCAGGTTTTTTATAGAGTTTATTCTGCATAATTGTGGGTTCACCTGAAGTTCAATGAGCGTCCAGTGGTTAATGAAAAATGCATTACAGATTTATATACCTGATCATAGCGTGTTTGAAGTGGCTTTAAGAAACCTCGAGCTTCTTACAGTAGCTTATTTAGTTTATTGTACCGAACTGAACTTGCAATATTGGTTTTTTGGGATAGAAATTCAGAAATGATCTTTTGTTTATATAATAAACTTACAATTTAGAATCCGATCAGATCTTAATGTTCAGACGGCCCATTGGAGATAGTGAGAGGCGGGGAAAGTCTGAATTTGGAAAGAAGAACATTTTTCTAACTATCTAGCAACAGCAATGGCGATACGACTACACAGCTATCCTGTGTCTATATTTTCAGAAATGCATGTTGTTGGTTTTCACCTAGTGGTACTCAAATTTTAGACAGAGAATAAACAAATAATATTCATGTATTATATACTGAGCGCAAAAAGTTTAGTCGTTTTCTCTTCGATGGTATATATTCCAGGATGTGATTCACCTTTCATAAAATGAATGACATTAATTATAACTCTGTCCAATTTCCTACCATAATCCAATAATTTTGTTATGTTAGACGAAAATAGCCAACCGCAATGACATGATTTTGAACAGACCGGTAAAATGGAAAAGTCACACAGTTTAATTAAGGGACGTTTCTTCCAATTTGTATTACAAAAAAATGTTTCTTGCGATCAACATCATCTTCGGGTGTCTTGTTTCAATAAAAAAAAAAGGTTGGTTAGAGTATGGGATCTTTCTGGTGACTCTTCATCATCATCTTTACACCTAACTCACAAAAATGCAACAATTGTTTTATCAGAGATAATTTTCCAGAATATTATTTATCAGGAAGAAAAAAAGTTTCTTCTGTTTCTTTCTAACCTAAGAAATTGAGTAATTGTGCTTTTCTGGTTAAGCGATCACTAACGTTCGATTGACGGCACGGTGGCGTTAATTTAACTTGTTTACAGGTAGGTTCTTTTCAATAGGTTTCCATTGATAAAAAATAAGACTTGGATGATCCTAAGTGATGTTTTTACCAATTCAATCAGTTGGGATAATGAAAGCATCCCATTTTTAACGTAACGCAATGACGTTCGGCTGCCCTCCTATTGCCGTTTAACAAGATCTGTAAAACGAATTTGGGTCATATAATGTCAATATTTATTCGAAATGAACCGTATGATAACAAGCAAATTCGTTGAATTGATATCCCCCGCCGAACATATTTTCATTGTCAGTGGAGTTAATATCAAACTTAGGTACAGGTTATCTTTTATCTACATCAACCTATAGTTTTCAAAATATAGGAAACGAATATCACTATGTATGTATATGGCTTAAACAGTCAGGGGCAGTAACTCTAAATTTGACGGTCGAACCGGGTAACCCCGACGATATGCGCATGTCCTCATTGTAGTGAAGCTGTGTGCCAAGTTTCATTGAAATCCGGTCTTTAGTTTTCAAGAAATAGCGCGGAAACGAATATCACTATGTATGTATATTGCTTAAACAGTCAGGGGCAGTAACTCTAAATAAGGCGGTCGAACCGGTAACCCTGACGATATGCGCATGTCCTCTTTGTAGTGAAGCTGTGTGCCAAGTTTCATTAAAATCCAGTCTACAGTTTTCAAGAAATAGCGCGGAAACGAATATCACTCTGTATGTATATAGCTTAAACAGTCAGAGGCAGCAACTCTAAATTTGACGGTCGAACCGGGTAACCCCGACGATATGCGCATGTCCTCTTTGTAGTGAAGCTGTGTGCCAAGTTTCATTAAAATCCAGTCTACAGTTTTCAAGAAATAGCGCGGAAACGAATATCACTCTGTATGTATATAGCTTAAACAGTCAGGGGCAGTAACTCTAAATTTGACGGTCGAACCGGGTAACCCCGATGATATGCGCATTTCCTCATTGTAGTGAAGCTGTGTGCCAAGTTTCATTAAAATCCGGTCCATAGTTTTCAAGAAATAGCGCGGAAACGAATATCACTATGTATGTATATAGCTTAAATAGTCAGGGGCATTAAATCTAAATTTGACGGTCGAACCGGGTAACCCCGACGATATGCGCATGTCCTCATTGTAGTGAAGCTGTGTGCCAAGTTTCATTGAAATCCGGTCTTTAGTTTTTAAGAAATAGCGCGGAAACGAGTATCACTATGTATGTATATTGCTTAAACAGTCAGGGGCAGTAACTCTAAATTCGACGGTCGAACCGGGTAACCCCGACGATATGCGCATGACCTCATTGTAGTGAAGCTGTGTGCCAAGTTTCATTGAAATCCGGTCTTTAGTTTTCAAGAAATAGCGCGGAAACGAATGTCGGACGGACGGACATGGCAAAAACAATATCCCTCCCGAAAATTTTTTTCGGCGGGGGATAATAAAAACGATAGTCGCAGAAGCTAAGTGCAATTTCATCACCTCCAAGATATGCACACCGTATTCGATATGTCCATGCGCTATCCATTTGATTTAGTTCATGTCACAACTTCGCTCTTTTTCGAAGAATGCAATGCATTTTAGTGTTTAATTTTTACGCGGAATAAGAGTAATCCAATAAAACAAAAGAGAACATTAATTCATTTTGTTACACGCAGCTATCAACTTAGTACGTAAAATTCACATTTACGTCATGTCAGACGTATGTCTGAGAGTGAAATTAAAAAAGTTATGACAAAAAGTAAGCCAATAGGATGGCAAATATATTTCAAACAGAAACTTTTGCTTCATTAGTTGACTTCTTTGTGACGTTATAAAAAGTGCGACTAAACTTTTTGCGTTCAGTATATTTTAATTCTCAATGTCATGCCAAGGGTATTTATTATCTATTGCATAGCACAGTACAAATCAAGAGAGGGACAAAATGTCGTTCAGTCGAACTCTAAGCTGACAGATCACTGCCGTCAATAAAAAAAATCAAGTGATAAATTCAATTGTATATTAAAGACAGTTGACCCGTAATAGTTACGCAACATTACGACACTAATGGTCTTTCACAATGTCAACCGAGGATTCATAATGCAATCATAAGGAAACCTCGGTTAGCACTGTTTAGGTTCATAAATTCCGAAACGTTGCAGAATTATTACGGTTCCACTACCTTAAATCGGAGTAGAAATGCTTGCCTTCGTCATTTTAGACATTAATGTAAAAGAATGATGATGAAAAAACGACCTAATAAAGCATCGTACTTGATTATATACATGTAACTTCTACAGCTAAAGCTTTACCCGGGACGTTAAGGCCGTCTATAAACGATGGTTGTTTTTTTTTAGATGTATATCCGACAACATTTAGTTTTTTTAAAATACCAATGGTCCGATGGCACTTCAAATCTTTTTCCACAAATCCATTCCCAGGTTATTACCTTTCGATTTATGGCATGTTACTTTCTGTTCGACACGCGTTCTTCTGTCCTATAATAAGTTTCTTCGGTGTCTTTTACTTAATAATCTATTCACATAGGCAAAAGCGAACGGTACTGTCTCACGAAGACACTCATAACCTCTTTCATAAGAGTATCGGATAAAACTTTGGTATTTAAACATTTTCCTAGAATGTGTGTGAGTATCTGTCCGATACCAGATACTAGAAACGTATTTCAATACAAGTACTAACAAGTTAAGAATTTCCTTCTTCAATTACAGAAATCATTAATTTGCGAAGCAGACTTCAATCTGACGTCATAGTCATTAACGAATGTAAACATTACGAGGTGAATCTATGGAATTGCTAATTGATTTCAACAAGAAGGCCTTTAACATGCATTATCTTAGGAGGTCTAACGATGATTTATATTTCCAGGCTTTATGGTGAGGCACGATTAACCCATCCATTTATTTCTAACTTAATGTTTTTCAGTAAAACCAAAAAGAACAACGAAATTGAATGAATTTACTGACCTCGTCAGCTAATCTGTTTCATGACACACTGGTTCAAATATTAAAACGCTATTTGTCTACACAACATGATAAACAAAATAACCTTTCCAACCTTCAGGATGACAAAACAACAACAAAAGCTAAAGCATAGTGTAATATTTTGTTTATTCTATTACTATTCTATTACCAAACTGAACTGTACAATGTCTAATTATGATTATCCCAATGCTGTAGACATAACTGGGTGAATAAAGGTTATGTTATGTTATGTTGTGTTAAGTTATTCGATGTTATGTTATTGGTTTTGAAATTACCAAGTGTGTATCGTTATTTATGAGCAATGGACTCACGGACGGACTCAAGCGCAACGGGCATAACCTCATGGTAAAAGATCACTCGCTTAGGATAAGTGGAACTAAAATAAGCCTTATCCAACTTCAATCCGTCGGAAATCTCTTTATGGCGTTCTGCTGAACAAATTCTGTTGTAACTTTTTATACAGTTGCCTTTAGTTGTCTTCCTTGACTCGGCAAGTAATCTCTTTTAATAAAGCATTCAATTTTATAGATGACATTACTTTTATTTTGTATGGCTATTTCATCTCTTAAAATGTTATTACATAATGCGGTTTTTGTTATACATAAATTGGATTTGATGACCAATTTAAGAACATTCTGCAGTAGAAATATTACGAAAATATATCAATTTGATTGACAAATTTGATTGCAATATATAAAACTCGGTCAGGAATCATTTCAACTTAGATTTCTTTCATAAGCCTTATTCTGAGTGTCCATAATATTTATGTAAGTCGTCATGCAGAAAAGGGCCACCTGGTAATTTCTTAAAGGTAATATTTGAAAAAGCCAATGATTCCATCACCAAGTAAATGCCAACCTGAATTCGCATTTCAAAATAATCTTATGCAGGAAGGTAGCATTAACACCTTTGATTAAAAATAAAAATCACATAAATGCTAAAATGCTTCTACCATACTCATTTTGCGGGGCAAGCGTAGTCTGACTAGGCTCGAAACCATGCACACCAATCGGGAACCCTCGGCGATTCTACGGAATAGACCTCGTGAATAAGACAGGCGCAGCCATGAAATAGCGTCATTCCGCAAAATCAACGAAAGAATAACGGTGGACATATTATAATTTGATAGCAAAATGCAGCGAAAAGTCCGAGCGATGTTCCGAATATATGTACACTAATGTAAACTGGAAGTACCTCGGACGTGAGTGTAGCAATTGTGGGTCATTTTTAGGAAATTCGACTTCTTTAGATACTTCGGTTACTTAATACGCTTAAAGAAAAAAACATCTTGTATTTTTTTTCGATCACCCCTGTGGAGATCCTTTGGGCATGTTATAATGTGATGACAAAACGCGTTTTGTTTTCAAATCATAATATGTCCAATTTATTCGTTCATTGATTTTTTGCTCAACATCGCCCCTAGTTACATCTCATAAACCAACGTGCGATTTGACGCGCTTTCATGTCCTCTCATTTTTCCTAAGGTCTATTCCGTAGAATCGCCGAAGGTCCCCGAATGAACGAGGTGGTCCCTTCTGTCGACTAGCGGGTATAAACAGATTGCTCCGTTTGTCTACGTAACATTTATATTCATCTCTGATTGTTTGTTTGTTTTTTTTAGTTGTTTGTTTGTTTGTTTGTTTGTTTGTTTTTCATTCAGATGGGATGTAATGAGAACACCGTACTTGTCCAGATGTGATTCAATGAGAAATCCGTAAATGCACCATACAAAAGTGACAGCATGGTTTCTCAAAACATGATATATCTATCATTTTAATGTTTAAGCTGCAATTATGTACCCCTCTCTCTAATATGCTGACGGTCGAGGGCTACAATTTCCATCCTATGTGCCTTGTTGCAGTTATCAACTTTCTGTATTACAAACTGAGATCTAAGAACTAAATTAATTTCATACAAACTTAAGTTTTGAAAGCAAATAATGTTAAATGAAATTAAAACATCACTCGTATAATTCTTTTAAAAGAGTTTTTTTTTTTTTTTTTTCTTTCAAATGTTCAAATTTTCACGTTTGGAGGCCATGACAGTTATGTTGATTTATGGTGACGTCACTTTGTTTACTACTTCCATGCTGTCAAAACAGGTGCTGGGTAAAAATCATAGTAGCTTTTTTTTACCTACCTTTAAAAACCTTCGTTAATTGGAATTATCTAGTATAGTTCCGCAAGTTTATGTGAGTATCAAGAAACCGTTATTGCCTATCATTTTCAATGTAAAATTGATCTTTGACGCCTCACTATAAATTGTACAACTGTAGCATGTATCCATCTTCTACCTTACCAATTTTAGTGACTTTAGAATAATGTTCATTCAATTTTCATCTTTAACTATGATCAAGCAAATGTGTTTTTAAAAAATACGACGGCTCCCAAATATGGCGACCTGATTTTTCATTGGTGGGAATCATGAGAACTCACGAGATTTTCAACAACAACCGAACATGGCTGACTTTGAAGGAAAAAGTCCGATTTTAAGACAGTGATATTGATTAAAACTGATTAAAAATGAAATTCTTTGGATATTCATATTTTTGCTGAACAATTTTCATTGGGACTATCTCAGAAATGAAAATTGCACCGATCTAGTCCGAAAGCGCAGAAATCACAAGGTGACTAGACAATGTAGAACTCCTGCTCTCCGTTTTTGAAATTACTTCTAGCTGAGTTCTTCAATCAAACACAAATTGTAGCAGGTACCTCCGGTTATTTTCGCCACGTCAATAACTTATGTTCCACTCATCAGGTCAATGAACTGATAAGCCAATAATTCGGATATCAAATAAGTAGCATTCATTTATCGCCCGTTCGTGCCGATATAGTAACTGATTACTGTTCTGAAGGAAGCGGTTGTTACTAATTGGTTTTGACTGATATGAACTCGCAATATTCTCTGTTATGGCATCTCAAAATTGATATTTAAAACTACCGTAGAATTCTTTATCAAAATGCATTTCGTGATACAAATGTGGTTTTAGCGGCTTACTTAACAAGCTGTTTAAGCACTTACAACTAAAGTGAATGTATGGTGCAAGCTTCAATTTTACTATTTTTTGTTTCTATGCGTTTTTTTTCTTTACATTGTATATCTGTTAACAAATAAAGGAATATGTAAAGCGAACTCCAAAATAATTTTCAGTAGATAATTGAGAAATATCAGTAGTTTAACACTTGGTAATTTTTTTCATCGCAAAACCAGTGAAATTACTAAGAAATTACACCCTGATTTGTTCATTTCACTCTACATGTATTATATGTTATTTCCAGCAGGTCTATTATACTTATACCCGTAACGTCGCCGTGAAATTAATTTTTCGTATGAAATAAAGCGCTTTGAGTGAACCTTTCATAAAACATCTCTTATTTCGACACATTTCTGCATTAAAAACAGAATAATCGCTCGTTTCGTACAAGATCGGTGAATCGTTCAAGTTTTCCCAAATTCTCGCGAAAAATGGTCAGTTATACGTCCCGAGAAGTGTTCGGGGTAATATAAGAGCTTGGGCTCTATTTGAGTTTTTAATGTTTCCAGAGTCAAGTGACTCGATAGTTTGTCAATGTTCTTACTTCCAAGTGCTTCAGTGTACAAGCATACATATGTTTCCTGTTTCACTTGTATTCAGAAAGGCAGTTTGACATTCAACAGCTTGTAGAAGGCTAGGTGACGAAAGCCAGGCATGTATTTATTGTTTTAATTCACCTATGAGCTATGTAAAGAAAATACCCTTTGTTAAATGAATGAACGCTTTCCTTAAAACATTGAAGTACATACTACTATAAAATCAACTATTTATGTGTGTTCGGTAGAGAGTTAAAATCAATATCAAAAATAAAATTCAAAAATTGATAGATCGAAGCTGCAAAACAAATCAATTTGCGCAGTCTGACTAGGATCGACATTTTACAGACTACCAATATGACCCCTTTTCGCGTGATGGGTCATAAAAGGAAAGCTTTGGACGAATCTCACGAGTGTATTTAGAAATAGTTGCTATTCACATGCAGGAATATTCAGATTGGATTGACGTCATTGCATGTTATAGACAGATAGCAGTTTTCAACTAGGATAAACTCATTCATTTCTGATAGGCAGTTTATCGGTTTATGATAGCCAATTTCTTATCATTTCAAAGGCTCCCTGTTAGCACGTGTTGATTATCAAACGAAGTGAAACTTAAGAAGGCAAATTTATATATACTTGTGAACTTGAAGCTTTTGTTTGATTGTGTGTGGTTAATTTTGACTTACTTTTACGGCGAAGTTCATACGGCTTTCTGATAGTCGTAAGAGAAAATAAACCACGTAATAATCTAAAAATAACTTTAATATGCATGCGCATGCATGACTTATCATCTACTGATGAAAATAAACAAGCACTTAATGTAGGATGACAAAACGGCGCAAACTGTTTGAAATTAAATCCCACTTTACACGTACACTTGAGTGCAAAGCGGGATGTATTTGCAAACCGTTTGCATTCTTTTGTCATCCTGAACACAAGGATTGTAAAAAAAATATCTTGATGCCCCAGAAAAGCTTACATATACGAATACAACTTCGTTCATTTTTGTTGGTATTGTTTTACACTTATATAAGAGGCAGAACGCTGGAAGGATGTTCCCAATCGTAAAAACTAACAATCTTTTCGCTAAGATCTCGCACGTGCAAAACACGTGTAGCAAATATTTCAAATATTGGAAGTAAATCATGAAATACGAGATACTAATTTATTTCTAGTTAAATCATCAATAAATTATGTATGCGTATTTCTTTCTCTCTCTCTTTTTTTTTTTTTTTTTTTTTTTGTATTTGTTTCTTTTTAATTAGAAATACAGATCCGTCAAAAATGTACCGATTGAAATGGTGTTCTTTATACTAGATTTACAATTCATTTACACAGAAGTCTACAATGATACAAAGCACTATCAAACATTCATTAAGATGAATACCATTAATATTTTCGCAGGCACCTTTTATTACAATTTCAAATTAGCCCTCACGTGTATTACCTTTTAGTAATGTGTAATTAAGTATTATCCCTCACACAAAAAGAGACTATCCGACAATTCAGAAAAGTCTCGGCCATTGGGTGTCTATCGGGAATCCTCGTCGATTCTACGGAAAAGACCTCGGGAATGATAAGGGCGCAGCCTTACTTCACGCGGGCTAATATGACCTCACAAACATAACTGAAGATGACTCTGCGAAAAAGAATATCACCGAAAAATTCAAAATTGGGCATAATATAATTTGATTACAAAACGCAGTGTTTTACTGCGTTTTGTAAGCAAATTATTTTATGTCAAAGCAATCTCCATATACGATCGGAAAGTATAAAAGGGATTTGTTTTTCTTTAAGCATTGTGACCAAAGTACAGCCAGAATCCAAATTACCTAGAAAATGATCTTAAATTACTACACTTATGTCTGGGTACTTTCCAGTTTACGGAAAAGTCCGAGCGATGTTCCGAATGATTGGCGGTATGTGCAATTGGCGCTATCATGACTCGAAACTAAACACCTTTAAGTGATTTTCTTAATAAAGAAAGGACATTTTACCTTAACGTGTTTTCAAAATGCTTGTCTTGGCAGATTTGTACGAGTTCTAGTTTCCAAATATTTTTGTAGACACAAATAATTCACTGTAATTATTTTTCTTTCATACTACCATGAATAAAGTTTAAAAAGTTAAAGAAATGCTTGACATTTAAACATGAAAAATGCATTTACATTCTTGCTGAACGCTCTCTCTCGCTTTATCTAAACCTACCCTGCGTTCAGGATGACAAAACGGTACAAACTGTTTGCCAATTATACCCCGCTTTGCACTTGCAATTGCGCGCAAAGCGGGGTAAAATTGGCAAACAGTTAGAACCGTTTTTTCATCCTGAACACTGGACTGTAAATTATAGTATGACTTGCCCGAATTTCTAACAAGAAACAATGCGTTAAACGAACAAGTTTTTAATTTACGTTTCAAACACCAGTTCAAAAGAATACCAGCAAATAAAATGTGAATTAGAAAATATGTGCAATTCTTCGCCTTTATGTTTATCGTAAGGAATCTAATTACTAATTTATATATAGATTAACATTTGCCTAAAATTAAAGGCCACATCTCTCTGATGAACGTTTGAACTCTTTTGTAGTACCGAAGAGTAATGCACAAAAACGTCCCCTCTGGGCGGTTTCTTCGTTAAAAATCTTTCCTTGATGCTTTGATAGATTATCATTTTGATATACTCACCGCCTTATTAGTGAAATTACCAAAAAAACTTATACCCGCTTGCGTTCTTTTCACCCTATCTGACGTCATCTAAGATGAGCCCCCAAAAGTGACGTCATCCCGAACGCTGCAAAGCAATCACATGCGAAATGACGCTATAAGAAAATTTGTCCTAAATTGTTCACATTTTTCTAATTTTCGCATTTAAAAATAGCACAATCATTTATTTTTCGAGGAAGGTCGATTTGTATTTTATTTCGTGAACAACAAAAGCTATTTTTGCACTCGTGCCTCTGTCACTCATGAAAATATAGCTTTAGTTGTTCACTCTATTAAGTATGAATCGATCTTACACTGAAACAAGCAATATCCTCTGTGTATATTACAACCCCTGCGATTATTTAACTAAAGCACTTATATAAAAAGAAGAAAAAGTTTGGCAAAATTTAGAACCTCTTCCAATCAACTTAGTATTGAAACTGGTCGAAATAGAAAGATCGAACGAAATAATAGAATGTGTCCAGTAAGTTTCTGGTGAAGTGGAGGATGATACCATTTTATTATGGTGTGCCATAAAGAAAAATATATGGATCGATATTTTCGCAAAGACCGAGCATGTTTAAGTTCTTTTTCCTTTTAACAAGTGATCACACAAATGTATTAAACAGGATTGCATCTTGCTGTTTAGAAGCTTTCGAAATTAGGAAATCACTCATAGATAATTCATTTTACAAAAATCAGCATCTTTTCTTTAACAACAATATCCTATATCTTCCGCATTTATATCCTCATATTGTTACTTTGCAAGTGCTTTTTTGTGAATTTTGTATGACGGTGATGGACTTTTAGTTTAAACCAATATTGAAATAAAATCTGTTCTGTTCTGTTCTGTTAAAGACGAAGACGTTCGCGAAACGTTTGCAAATCGGGCTCCTTATTTAAACATTTCCAAATGTGTTTGGATCGTGAAGGTAGGGAAAGTCATGCAAAAGAGTTGTTTTATAGAAGTTATGAGTAAATTCTATGATGAGAGTTTGATGTTATCGGGATAGTCTGATACTATACAACAATTGCTTCAATATTTACAGATTAAGCTTATAACAATACGATAATGTGCTGAATAGAAAAAAGGTTTTCATGGTACTTTTTTAAGTTCAATTTTGGAAAATACCTTTGTTTCTTTTGATAATACAGCGCAAATAAACTATAAAATTCAAATCTATGTGACCTATAGCTCGAAAAACGGCCACCTTGGAACTGCGTAAAAAATATATTCGAAAAGAATTTTTTTTCATGTGGAGATAAATCGAAGGTCACATTTAAAATAAGTCGTATATGTGACCCGTCACGCGAAAAGGGGCCTTTGAGGTAGTGCGTAAAGTGTCGACCCCAGTCAGACTGGCCAGGGTCGATATCTTTCGCACTTTACAGATTTTCTAAACCAAGAATGATCAATATACCTTTCTGTGAAAGAATTTTTGAAATATGACTTGTAACTGACCTGTACTATAACCAATTTTATACGACTTGTAACTGACCTGTACTATAATCAATCTTGTTTGTTTCAAATATTCATTTTACGGAGCTCCCAGACGGGAAATTGACATTACATTTTGAAAAGTAGAATGGTCGTTCTGGATTCAGAAAATCATCCAAAAGCGAAAACCTTTGACCAGCAATCAGGGTCGAAGCATTTCGCAATATCCAGACGAACGTTTTTCGCCTGACGAATCATATTTGGAAGCGTGTAAGCAAATCTAATGAAATGAGCCCATGCATGACATATCCAACAATTTCATGTGTGCGCAAAGCAAAGACTCTGGCCAGTCTGTGCAGTTGCACAGTCTGACCTGTGGCTTCAGTCTGCGCTCTGTAGATAGATAAATTCTCCCAGTGTCGTGTCTTTAGATGGTCAGGCAATCTTCTAATTACTCTGTGTGGCTATTCTGACTGCTTAATGTTGTTCCTTCACACACATGTCAAATTGTTGGAAATGTCACGCACAGGCTTCAGTTAAAGAAACAATCTTATTCCGTAACTTTAACTGCAAAGTTTCCTTGTTGTTCTTTTCGTGTGGAAGAGCACATTTCTGTTCCTTTTTTCAACCTTATAACCATACAAATATCCGTGTAACAACATCCCGTATGCTATTTTTTTGTTTTCACATGGGTATTTTTTTACAACAATGACATAATGTGGTTATTTTTAGAAACTTACATTTCTGTTAGAAACATCGACGAAAACAAGGCAAATAGAGGTTATAAGATAAATATAGACTATACAATACGTACTTAGTGTATTGTATGAAGAATTGTCTAACTCGGTTGTGAGAATTGAAAATTGTCTCCACAGAGCCTCGACGATTATCAACTCTCCAAACCTCGTTAGATATTCTTTTTCATATAAAACACTAAGTAAGTATAATATTTTCCCCATTACTTACAAGTAACGAGCTGTCCAAGTGATAACATTTGAGCTATCATAAATAGATAAACAAGCTTTTGAGATGAAATAGATTAATCAATTAAGTGAAGCTCGCTATCTAAATTCAAAACAGTATGACGTCATTTGATCAAAAGATATCTCCTAAAACGTTTGCCGATGATTCATGTGTCAAAGAAGATGAAATGTTGTTAATATATTGATGATAGAAAAGTAAAAAGGTTAATTTGATTTTAGAAATCATTATCAATTAAGCCCTAAAAAACAATCCTTTGTGGCGAAGAAAACAAAATTATGAAGTTTGATAAGGTCGATTAAGTATAGGTAAGAGGCGACAGCGTCTTACCTACTTAGCTACATTCGATTTAAAAATGATTCTTATTCCATATACCAAGGTGTTGACAAAATGTGAACCTATCATAGAGTTTGCACTCTTTGAAGTTCCCCATGAAACTTCATTGTTGTGTATAAATTGTGGAATTCCCTTTCCTCCCGTGACATAAAGTAATCAATCTGAAATGTGTTTTATTTTGATTATCTTTGACAGCAAACTATTTATTATCATCATCTTCCTTCCACTTTATTTTGTGACCAAATTGTCTGTTTATATTTTTTCGTTCTTTATCAAGTAAGCTTGTTTTCACAAAAATGCTGATCAAAAATGATGCCAGACTGATTTACTAAAGAAAATGTCATTTTTTAGTTAAAATAGCCTGTGTATGTTTATGTTACCGGGGTTTACATTAACAATTGTTTCACTATATTTGACCTCACTAATTAATCTGTCATCTGCAAATAAGAAACAGGCTCTTAGTGATTTTTGATAAACTGGTTGATAAGAAGCAGAATGTAGCTAATATTGATATGTTCGCCAGTTGATTACAGTCATTGCTACTCGCACATGTATATATATAATACGTACTCAGTGTTTTGTATGAAAAAAAATATCTAACGAGGTTGGGAGAATTGAAAATTGTCGAGGCTCTGCCGAGACAATTATCGATTCTCACAGCCGAGTTAGATATTCTTTCATACAATACATTAAGAACGTATTATATTTATCTTATAACCACTATTTTCCTTGTTGTCCTAGATGTTTCTATTAGAAATGCAAGTTTCTAAAAATAACCGCATAATATCATTGTTCTAAAAATAAGTATGTGATATCATAAAAAATATCAAACAGGATGTTATCACAAGGATATTTGTATAGTTATAAGATAAAAAACTGTAAGATGTTGTGATCAATTTAGAAAGTAGAGAGATTAATTTCATGAATTTATAGAGGCATACAACTAAAAGAATTAAAAAGAATCACTATGTAAAGTACAGTTAAGAACATCGTGAAATTGATAGTTAAGAACATCGCGAAATTGACCCTCATTCCAATCAAATCCATTCTAAATCGCTCAATCGGCGCTCCATTCTTTCACTTCAAAGACTTACTAAAACCACGCGAACACATAAAAAAAATATTCAAAGTATCTGAATGCATATTTTAGAAAAGGGAGATAAAAAATATCGCTAATTCTGTTCATTTTAAACAAAAGTATCTATATTGGATTACCTCCTTTAAATTTCATTCCAAAATCATTCATCTCGCTTATTCAAATTCATTCCAAAATCATTCCAATATCATTCAGATTGTCAATTTCACGATTTTCTTTACTGTGTGCGCGTAGCATGGTGCATACGCGCAAGATAATCAAAATGTTTCAATTTAAGAGGAAGAAAGGAATAAGCTTGAAGCCAGATTAAAAAAATATTCAATCGACTTTTAATTAGTCTTAAATGGTATAATGATAGGTGTTAAATTCACACCGAACAACCCGAATTGTCATGCGAATTATTCACGTCAATACAGATAAGATCTAATTCGAAAATGCACTAGACTTTATCAAGAAAGAAATAAGAATACGTGATATAGGTCGAAATGAACGGATTCGGCGCTATAATCGACACCTTTATTCATTTTTGTTTTTTTGTTTTTAACCGCTTTATTTTTTTTATTGAAACAAACAGAATGCTAGTCTACACGGGAAGGGAATTGTTCTTTTTTTTTTTTATTCAAACAAGTTTACATTATCATATTACTTAAGATGTCTATATCTACGTTTTACAATATGTAATTTGTTTTATTTGGTATGTTTCAATCGCGCTATTGTGACCTTGGAAAAAAGATGGCCCTAAGTCCGAATCAGCAATATACGAAGTAATATTGTTTGGGTTTTTTTTATCTTAAACAGAAAAGTCCCCAATAGTGATTGAAATATGTTATTGTTTAAAATAACCGATATTTCTAAAGCGTTAATTTGGCGCGTTCTATTAGAACGTCATGGTTCCAATGGATCATTTATTTTTATTGTTTTTATTTTGTAAGCAAGTGACATATTATATTTGACGAGTTATATATAAACATATTATCATACAGACAAACAGTTCATATTTGATAACCCATATACAATTTTTAAAAGTTGATTGAAAGATTAAAGAATACCCTAATTAAACGGTTTCCTTCCTTCATTTATGTATTGTCATGTGAAAGGTAAAAAAATAAAGGAAGTAAAAAATAAAAATTTGTACTGTATTCCATAGACTATATGAAATTCAGCCTCACCATTTGAAGCTATGTTTTCACCAAGTCAAGCAAATGTTTTAGAGAGAAAAGTCTGATCATAGATGAATAAACGACAATTCCCTTTAAATGTGTTTGAAATTGATCATGCATTTTCTGAAAAAAATCTCTCTTACGCAGAAAATGTCAACACAAAATAAAGCAGCACACGCTTTTTGATTGAACCTTTTTTCGCGTGACGAATCGCATATTTTCTTTGTACTTTTAATCTCGGAGATAAAATCACGTTGATATTATGGCAAGAAGAAATCATTGGTTGGCAGCCAAAATGACATATCTACAGCTTTTTTCAAGCTGTAGATATGTCATTTTGGTAGCCAAACGTCGAAATGCAAGTTATGAGTTATCAGATAAGTTATCTTGTGTGCATATGGTGCACAACTACTGCAGTATGTCTGACGTGTCATGTTATATTGGGATACTGTACTATATACAATTTTCTCTGCATGCTGATTTGACGATGATCATCTACATTTAGCTTTAAAGCAGAGCCCGGTTGGCTCAGAGGGTAACGCATTTGGCAAACCTTCATCCGACATGTGAAAAAAGGAATTCTGACAAACGTCGTTTGTCTTCCACCATTTGGCGAATGATAAGTAGTACGCCTAAGAGGGATGGATAGTTGGTTGATCGGGCGAAATTTTGCGGTTTGCTGGTGTGAAAAATATTAAGAAGCCATGGGTGGGTGCGCCCGCCTCTTGATATAGCTGCGATAATTTTGAAAGCGGTGTTAACCGTCAAACAACCAGTTATAAATAACAACTTATTAATATTATCATTTATTTTCATATATCTATTTAAAATTTGAGAAAATTCTCAGTTGAGCCTGATATATCATAAAATGTGTAAAGTTTTTGCACGTCGACATCGAACACAACGACAGCGACAACGCCGCCGACGCAGACGACAATACCAAGTTTATAACAGCCGAGCTAAATAAGATAAATTAGTTCAGCGAGGAATCACTCAAACATATATGCAACCTAGTAAGAAATCAATATATCTATTTTATCAGTAGATCTATGCAAAATGCTCAATGTAAAAAGAAAGATAAGTCAAAATTACTGTAAAAGACGATTCAAGTACTGTGGTCGACAAAATGAGAGAAAGACGTTAATAAGCACAAAATCATAAGACAGAAAGAGAAATAGAAGTTTAATGAATAGACAAACATACTGTTAGTTTGATATAATCCCACAAAACAAGAAAACTGACTTACCTATTAACAAATTAATGATTCCGTTGGTTCAAGTACACTGCTCACTGGCGTTGTTAACTTCCATCTCACTGACTTTATTTCTGTTTTATTTTACAGAAATCATCTCGTAACGTATCCACCCCCACTTTCAGGCTCTTAAATTACCAATATACAGAACTGACCCAAAATCTCGCATACTGTAGCATGAGAGAATCTGGTAAAATTTCATAGATTTTAATTAGTTTATTTATTTTTTTCAATCTGAACCTGTCTGTCTGTTTGTCTGTAGGTCGTGCTGTCTGATTTCTTAGCTTAAATTAATGTGTACTCAATGAGGGTATGTGAGGGATAGCCTGTTTTACTAAACATCTTACGATAACTTTTTGCTTATGTCAAAAATTAAAGTGTCATCTACAGAAGTAACTAAATATGTAATTCTGCCATGTATCATCTCATTGGAATCGTCTTCTATGGACGATTCCAAAGAGATATTGCACGGCAGAATCTAACAACAAATGAAAGCACAAGGTGCGATTTGTGATTTTGACTTACGATAATTTTTTGCGTAAGAAGTTTAGTAAAATGGGCCCGTGGCTTATACAACTTAGCACTATACTGATAAGTTGTAGCTAGGACTTTTGGTTCTGTATCGGGAGATTCCTTCTTTTTCCAGTCAAACTTTATTTCTTCTAAATTAATTATATTTGTTAATTTCTATATCCTCTATTTCTTGTCCCAACCCCAAACCCCTACCACCCCCTCCTTCCCTCAACCCCTACACCCCACCCACCCCTTCTTCCCTCTTTTTTTTGACGTCACGATGTGTACACAATGTTTGGCGTTTTTGTGTACGACACGCTTTGCAAATGGCTGAATAACACGTATTCAAAGCTTTTCTACTTTCAAAGACATATTTTTTCTTTCAAAAGCAATTGAAAAAAAATGCCGATTTGTACTTAAGTTATTCATTTTATGAAACAGTTTTAACTTCTTTCTAAATAGCTAATGATCCGAAGTTCACAATAAATGACGCCGATCCTAGACAGGCTACAATGTTCGAAGCCTGAAAGGTTCGATGCTTTCTGCGTCCAAATTTGATGTTCACTTTTCTCGCGAAGTGCCACATATTCAAAGCAACGTCTACTTTCACACAACGGAATAATCTATTGAGGATTAAAATGCGAATCCACCAGAAAAAACAACAACAACAACATAAAAAGTCGTCAGCCAGATAAAAAATATATCAGAAATGTAAAATTTGCATACGTAAATAAAATTCATAAGCAAAACAGCGCATGGCCAATGTGCAATGTCAACAATGCTGTCATGCGATACTGCTCGAACGGGTTTATCAGCTACTGTCTTCGTGTGACCTTGCGATTTTTTTTAAAAATATGTACATAATATTTTTTTAAACAAAATCAATGGGTCTAACATCGTGGGGCGCATTAATGGCACCGCACGAATTCAGTTAAGATTATGACAAATCCAAATGCTAACCAAACTGAAACTAGTTTTTTTGTGTGGTGTTGTGTATATAGTGAAACCCGTCTCGCGAAAAGGGACCATCTGGGTAGTGCGTAAAATGTCGACCCTAGTCAGACAGCGCGGTTTGCGCAGACTGACTAGGGTCGAAACTTTTCGCAGTGGGATTATTACTGAATCTAAAATGTTCGATCTACCTTTCAGTGAAAGAATTTTTGACATGCGACCTCTGTTTGACCAATGCTGGGCCCATCTCTTTTTCAAATATTCATTATACATTCCAAGATTGCCCCTTTTGCGTGATATGTCAGAAATATTAATAAAGTCACTAGCAGTTCGAGTTTGAATTGATAATTCAAAACTTTATTTTGCAAGAAGCCACCAAAGTTTCAGTTGTCAACGGCAGATATTCTATTAATATTACTAGGCAAATGTCGAAAATATTGCAAAATGACGTATATTTTGTTATGTAAATCGTTTCAGACATTTGCATATGTTGATATGTGCTTTGTTTGTTTTTATTTATTTATTTATTATACAGAAGGAGATTTCTATAGAGAAAAGTATGTGTAGAGCTATCGCTTAACACTTTGTTTATCGTATAATTTTATTTATGAGTTGGTAAATAAAAAAAATACTTCCCTGGTTATTGAAATCGATTTTGAAGTTTTATTTAGATATCATTTTAGTAACTATCTCATGTCGTGGACTTTTATTCCTATACATATAAGGGACACTTTTATAAGCCCCACAAAGAGTCATTTGAGACGAAAGAGTTCTAGTATTTGACATAATCGCGCACCAATCGACTTATTACATCATATGTGTCTATTTCTTTTTTAATTCCAGTAGGTTGTTGCTGCCTACCTAGACCAAATTTTCGACAATTCCTCCAATTTCTTTGTAAGCAGCTTTCTGTTTTAAACAGAAAGTTTTCTTTGACGGGTTCCATATACAAGTTTCAACGCATCAGAAAACCAGACCTTGCGATTACAGAAGTTTTAAGAGCTTGTTGTTTGAAGGGAACCACCTGGTAAAAATCAAGAAAAATCGAGATCTTAAGATGGAAGGTTATTAATTATACTGTCAGAATGTAAACTTAGTACCTGTTAACAAGTCATAATTTACGAGAATCGCTGATTCAAACGAATAATGGAGATAAAAGGATATTTCTAGAAAAAGAAATACTATCTTGTGTTCTAAGAACTCGGGTATTTGTGTTTAAAAATATTCGGAAGAAATAATCTTTCGATAAAAAATTGCAGATTAATTTATCTTTGAGACCTGTGCTTATTATTATTACGTTAAAAAAATGCCACAGTTATTTTCCTGGTAACATTTTGTGTCATTAAAAGATATGACCTACAATAAAACAAACGACCTTAGCAGTTTGATGATTACATTTCATCAAGATCAAATATTTATTTAGCCTGGGATTCAGGCTCCGTTTAGAGAAGTTTGTAACAAGCAAGATAACCAATTTTCTATAATGTACCTCTAATTAAGAGACGGCTACCAGGCTAGAAATATTGAAAGAAAGATCATTATGTTTACTCGTATATATTCGCTTCACGAACTCAACAACAGCATCGGAAGTAGGTTAATAACGTTACGATATCCATCTTAGTACGGTTGATTAGGTCCGTTAGTTACTGACCTTCCTGAGAGCTGAAGATATGTTATCCAGTATTATTTGGGGAATATTGCTTGTTAATTAGGCTTTAATAGACTGTAAACATGGAGATCCCTGATTGTCGGTTGAATTCCCAATACCAAAATGATCCAGTTGTTTCTAGAAAGGAGGAGGGGGGAATAACTTTTTTACTGAGGTCCTCATTAAACCAAGGCGTTCGATTTGTCCGTCCATAAACATGTATATCCTCTATATAAATATATAATACGTACTTAGAGTTGTGTATGAAAAAAGAAATATCTAACGAGGTTGGGAGAATTGATTAATTGTCGAGGCTCTGCCGAGACAATTACCAATTTCTCACAACCGAGTTAGATATTTTTTTCATACAATACACTAAATACGTATTATATTAATCTTATAACCTATATTTGTCTTATTTTCGTCGATGTTTCTAACTGAAATGCAAGATTCTAAAAAAACACATTATATCATTGTTCTAAAAATAACTATGTGATATCATAAAAAATATCATACGGGATGTTTTCATACGGATATTTTCACAGTTATAAGATAAGTATACATACATTATTGAAAAATGATTTTTTTTTTACAGTTTGTGCGAACAATAAATATTACAAATCGGCGATTTAAATGAAGAATTGAAAAAAAATGAAAGATGAATACACATGTATTTGATAAACGATAAGAAAGGCTCTTGGAAAAAATGTAAAAGTAGATAACTCAATAACAAATGACTAACTTATAGGCGAACACAAATGCGGAATTACTTATGCATTAACATCATGCACTGTGCCTTTTAGTAGTTTTTGGCCTTGTTTAGCCTCGAAACAACCATGTATCCTGGAAATTGCCTAGAAAAAAGATATTCGAGTAAAAAACCGAACAACGTATATACTACGTTGCTTTTCGTGACCATGCGCGCGCAAAAAATAGGTCTAGTATACGTCATCAACTTTTGTGCGACACGAATTGCTTTATGTGTTCAACGCAGTACTTGCATATCACTACGCTGTGCTAAAATCAAAATACTGATAGTACTGAAGGCGAGAGAACTGAAGAGACGAAACAACACAGGGGGTCAATTTTCTGGAATATATCCTTGATTATTCACCTTGTCCTTATCATGTATGCCAGATATTTTCTTGCTTATCACTGCCAAAATCACTGCTGTGTTAAAGATATATAGCTTTATATATGATATTGACGGATGACCTTACAAATAGGGAAAAGAAGAAAATGCTGCTAACTAACTCTTTCTCCTTTCTCC
Source organism: Fragum whitleyi (assembly GCA_948146395.1). Taxonomy (NCBI): domain Eukaryota; kingdom Metazoa; phylum Mollusca; class Bivalvia; order Cardiida; family Cardiidae; genus Fragum; species Fragum whitleyi. The sequence goes on along the minus strand of OX411548.1, from coordinate 16,611,430 downwards.
CTAATATCATCTACTCTTTCTGCTAAAAATTCTACTAATTTCCCCCATATTGTATGTGATGGTCTGCAACCCTTTACAATTTGAACCTGTCTAAAGATTTGTTGTCTTGTAAAGGATTAATCTAAATAAGAAAAATTTATAAGCATTGTCCCATCCTTAAACCCTTAAACAGACGACAAAATTTTAGACTGTGCCAACTTGGAACAGGTTGCAGACAATATATTAACTTGAGTGTAATTTGTGTATATCTAGGGTAGAAATAAAAAGAAAATAGGGTATGAGTATAAGGTGGACCATATTGTATGAAAAGGAGAAATTGACCCTATCAATTTCTTGTGTTCCCACATTAAAATACAACTAAAATACTACAAATGGATTTCAATTCAAAGTAAAACAAATAGCCGACGAGCTTGTGCCCCTAGAAAAACAGCATTACTACGATTATTAGACGGAATGATCGAATAGATAAATTACCTGACTAGTAGCAAACCCATCAACTCAACTAAAATTATAAAAAATCGCGAGTTGCGCCTGTCTGCAAAGCGGTATCGGGCGAAGTAATATATACCTTGTGAATTAGTTGTTTTGGCGGACTCAGCGCTATATAGTGACCATTCGACATTTTCCCTTTGAAGTGAGTTCGGAATGTGGCTTACGTTCCGTATAGGTAAATAGAACCCTTGGTTCCCCTCGCCTAGAAAGCCTTTCTTAAAAGATTCTAAAATTGGAGTGCATGCCTTCAAATGTCACCTTGCCTCTTTATAAACCAGGCCTTCAGCGCTTTAAGCGCTTTGATTACTTGTCCTTATTGAAACGAAGTAAACAAATTTATAATATGATCTACGTCGCGGGAGTGAAAAATGCCCATTGAATATTTTTTTTATATAACACGGGTGTTATTACACTAATTGAGTAAATATGCAAATGATCTAAGAACGTATAGCAACGTTATATTTTCGTTGTGAAAATGACGTCATAATGTCGTATTTGCGGACGCCATTTCGCAAAATTAACCAAATCGATAAATTTCTGGAAATTTCTAAATTTATCGCAAAAGTTCAGGTCATATTTCAAATAGAATATCAAATTTCGGCTCACTAAATAACGATTTTTTTTTTAAACTCGTCATCTAAAACAGATTTAAACTCGGCGAATCCTCGTTTTTATCTGTTTATTGGTGACTCGTTTAATAGATTCGGTTTCAATGACCACTCGTCTATCGAAGAGATTTTCAATGGTGAATTTTGGCGGGTGGGATAATAATACATAGCTAAAGCTAGTTCGTGTATTTATACATGATCTCATAAGAGCAGATATTTTAAAAACCAAGAGAACAAAAATAGACCGTCTGACAGAAAGATTTACTGGAAATAAATTCATACTCCATAGATCGGAAATGGAATTCGACAGCTCACGTCACTGGCCAATGGAAATTGATTTTACACTGGAATCAGCCTTAGCGATTTATTTTATTCTTAAACAAAGATGTCTGCCTTATTCAGATAGTAACAGAGCATTGTATGCATAATACTTAAAATAAAATATTGACAGAAAGTGAGTTAAATGATACGGTTCTAACAATCATTTTAATATGGCATAGTGCGATGAAAGATGCGCTTGGTGCTAAGGAAATCCATTATATGGATACTTAGTGAATCGACACGCGTGAATCGGCTCCGCATTCGTGACGACAAAACTCTAGCGAATGGTATCTTTTTGCACGCACGTGCATTTTCTAGTGCTCAATATCTTAACCCTCGTCATGCTGAACTCTGAATATTTGTGCTCTGACCGGTAATTATAGTATAGACGAGGATCGTTCTATAGTCTGATCCTAGTCGATAACACCTGCTTTTCCCTTTAAAACTACAAAAAAAAAATTCACACTGACCAACAATTGGTGCACCCTCATGTCCTTTTGAACAGCACTTTGACTTTACTTCAGTTGCGCCAAGAATTCAGCACATTTGTTCTTTATAAATCTTGAATACTCATCATCAGTAGAGTGTATACGCCATTTCTGGTGATCGCAAACGATTTCAATCTCAAGTTCTGGAATTTTGGAAATTTCGGCTACTTTATAAAAATACATGCTGAGCTTAAGAAAAGGTCTAAGCTAAGTGAAACACGACATAAATGTAAATGGACTTTGTATGGACAAATAAATTTTAACAACAGAACTAGAAGAAATCTTATATTACCTAAAGGAGTTTATTCCTGGTATCGTACAATTTTATTACGTCCGCTAATGAAAAAAATATCATTCGAATAAGAGAAATGATCACATCGCTTCTCGTAAATAACAAAAAAACGTGTACTTGATTGACAAGTAGATATTCCTTGTTAACTTGTCCAAGGACAAGTGGAAATTGATTCAAGAACAAAATTGCAGACCATTGAATCGGGATTCACATAGCAATTCAAATCAATTGCAATAATCAATACAAGTACTCAGTAGTAGAAACATGAGATAAAAAAAGAGAAATTGCTTTAAAAAAGCAATTTCTCCTTTTATCTCAATGATTTCTATTCATGTTTGTCTCCAGCATCAAAAAGGGCAATATTTTCTCCATATCTAATGTATATTAACTTCAAAGAAAGAATAACAGACAATTCGGACAACTAAACTTTGAAGTCGGACAATTGAGATTCAGCAACCAACTTATCCGAAGGCAATTGAAAATATTTTGTATTTCCACGCTGTTTGTATATAGATATTCGTCATAGACAAGCAATAAAAATAGAACTTCCACACACCTGTATAAGTCATGTGCCATATACACTCATACAAGTATATATAATATTCGTTGTCTGTATTTGTCAGTGCAATACTCTTCTGACAATACCACATGTGCCTCAAAATAGTACATATTGTGTGTGCATTTGAATCTTTTACAGACGTAATGACATCGAATTTCAGGTCTTTTGGTCACTTCTTTTTGCCTAGAAAAATATTGTACATAGTGTGTGTGTATTTGATGCTCTTGCAGTCATAATGATCTTTAATTTCAGTTGTTGTTTGTTTTTTTTGTCATTTCTGTGTGCCTGAAAAAATAATGCCACCGCAGTTTGTAGCGCGTCGGACTGTCAATCTAGAGGTCCCGGGTCGATCCCCGACGGCGGCACTCATCATTTCCAACTATTTGTCTCCCACCAATGGGACTAGCAGCTGGAAGCTCTGAAAGGATGTAATGATAGTACTGGTACTAGAAATACCAGGAGCGATAGTAAGGTGCTCCAGCCTCCGCGATATGACTGCAAGATTGTTTAAAGCTGCGTAAAAAAACCATTTAAACAAACAAATGAAAAACTGGAAAAAAGCCAAATGCTTTTCTAACTAACAACGTAAATACAAAGTAAGGCTCTCCAGCTGTCGCATTATGACTAAAAGATTGTGAAAAGCGGCGCATTAAAACAAATGAACAGATGATGCTATGGTCGTTAACGTTAAAATCGTTTCCACCCCCGCCCTGTTACTCATCGAATCTGAGTACTTCTTTTAGCTTTAGACCATGTGCAAACTCCATTCGAGTTACACTTCTGTTGTTGTATTGTTTTCAGAGTTTATTTAATCATGGTTATCTAATATGTTTTAATGTAGTGAAAATATTAATTTTACTTTACAGACAGTATATAAAATTTTATACACTATTTTCGCGATTGGACGAACTCGATAAATAAAGAATATCGCGGAACATTAGAAATATATGGAAAAAAAGAACACGTATTGCAGTTATACTACCCAAATTTCGTATCTACAGCTTGAATGCGACATTTTGATTCCCCAATAACGCTATTACTCTCTCCGCTAAAATATTAAGACGGCAATACCTCAGTGAGCATCTAAGACGTAGAAAAATACGCGGGGCCTGTTTTTCTAAACATCTTACGATTATTTTTGGAGTCAAATATTAAAGTTACTGCTACAGTAGTAACTAAATATGGAATTCTGCCATGCATCATCTCATTGTAATTGCAAGGCATACGATTTGTGATTTTGACTTACGATCACTTTTTTGCGTAAGAAGATTAGTAAAGCGGTTCCATAAGTAAGTGTGCACTTTCACTTTTTGCATTTCTCTTGATTTTTAAAAGTTGGAGGGAAATTATGGAGTAAATTTAATACCAAACTTAAGTTAAGCCCTTTTGAAATTGAAGTCAAATCAGTTTTGAATAAAGTATCGTTTGCTGTATACACGCAGGCAGAACTTAAATTGATGATATTTCACCTCCTCACAACCTTGTCTTTGGTAAGAGCTATGTGTTGATGTTGCATTATAAAGTTTTAGAAGCAATTCCAAGCCATTTCCAAACAAAAGTTTTTTTATTTTTATACAGACGTTACGTGTACGTCAACGTTAGACATTTCTACGTTGTAATGCCAGTAACTTGTCTTTGAATGGTGCTTTGGCGTTCTTTGACATCTAGTCTTGCTTATTAAATGGCTTACAAAATCATGACCTCGATTTCTATTGGAACATAAATGCTCAATCAATTTTAATGACGTTCTAAATCTGCCAAGATTCAATTTTGTTTAACGACGTTTATTGGTAGTCAAACCACACTGAAGCATCACGCATAATTGTATTGAAGATGAGATTTTATTTTTAGGAAAGCCGCAAAGATTCATCTGAATGCATTTTCAGACCAATCATTCGTCTAACGCTTGATGCACATGCAAAATATGCAAAATCAAATGTCTCAATTTAGTCGAAAATGTTTGCCCATCACTCGATTTATTTTTCACTTATCGTTTGCACATACTCTTGGGAATAGTCATACGACGTTTCATGATGATAGATTGTGTAATTTCAGAGATATTCAAAATTCAAAAGTGCACACTTTCTTTTGGAACTAAGTATATATACTTCTTCAACTGTAAGAATTCAAAAAAGCTCCTAAATCACTGAGAAAAATGAGATCAACAACCATATACATTCAAAATAAATACAGCTAAAACATCGCGATTTCATTGATTTAATCAGAATTTTAATCGCCTGATTGGTTCCTGAAGAAATAGGAAGCTATTTATAGAATTTTGTATACATAATTTATTAAAGGGGGGGAGGGGGTAATAAATATCGGTAATATGTTCAGGGTGAACAAAATTAGTGATATTAGATTATCTCCCTTTAATTTAACTCAAAGCTCGCTCATTGCACTCATTCAATTTCATTCCAAAACAATTCATCTTATCAATTTCATGGATGTTGTAAGCTGTATCTCCCTTAATTGTGTGCGTTTCTGTTGTGGTGGAGAGCAAATTTGCTAATTCCTTGTTAAAATATGTTGCTCGAGATAGCAAGACATCATCGCCTTCTTTAGAAACACCGTTGTTACTGTTTAAACTCTGTTTTTCATCTAGCACAGCGTGGTGTGGCGTGCGTTTCAAATATATTTGTCAGAGCGCATTCAGAAGTGGCGATTGTATCTAGTATAACTTTCCTTTCATTCAGTACCCGCTCACTGGTACTCACATTGGTTTTTAGTCCCCTACCGGCGAAAGCCGAAGGGGACTATAGGTTTGCACTCCGTCCGTCTGTCCGTCCGTCTGTCAGTCCGGATTTCAGTTTTCCGGACTTTTTTTCTTAACCCATGGAGATATTGAGCTGATTTTTGGTATGTGAGTCCGCATCAATGAGTTACAGAACGAGTTTGAGTTTGGTTCCGGTCCATTGATTTTTGTGGAAGATACGGATGCTGGACTTAGAAATTACAAGGAAAATTCAGTTTTCCGGACTTTTTTTCTTAACCCTAGGAGATATTGAGCTGATTTTTGGTATGTGAGTCCGCATCAATGAGGTACAGAACGAGTTTGAGTTTGGTTCCCGTCCATTGATTTTTGAGGAAGATACGGATGCTGGACTTAGAAATTACCAGGAAATTTCAGTTTTCCGGACTTTTTTTCTTAACCCTTGGAGATATTGAGCTGATTTTTGGTATGTGAGTCCGCATCAATGAGTAACAGCACGAGTTTGAGTTTGGTTCCGGTCCATTGATTTTTGTGGAAGATACGGATGCTGGACTTAGAAATTACCAGGAAAATTCAGTTTTCCGGACTTTTTTTCTTAACCCTAGGAGATATTGAGCTGATTTTTGGTATGTGAGTCTCCATTTATGAGTTACAGAATGAGTTTGAGTTTGGTTCCGGTCCATTGATTTTTGTGGAAGATACGGATGCTGGACTTAGAAAATTACCAGGAAATTTCATTTTCCGGACTTTTTTATTAACCCTTGGAGATATTGAGCTGATTTTTGGTATGTGAGTCCGCATCAATGAGTTACAGATTGAGTTTGAGTTTGGTTCCGGTCCATTGAATTTTGTGGAAGATACAGGTGCTCGACTTAGAAAATTACCAGGATTTTAGGGACTTTTTTTCTTTATCCTCAGAGAAATTGAGCTGATACATAATATCTGATACAACAAATATTTTGGAGAGGTAGTTATACCTTTACCACCAAAAAAGATACTGCTCTAGGGATATATATATATATCCGGTAGGGGACTTGGTATTGCCATGCAATACTTCCAAATGCTTGTTTTTGATGTCCTTTCTACAGCCATGTGTCTTTATCTTTATCGGACGTTGCCACTTACTTCGAAAGCCTCGGTGTAATTGATATTCTACTAAGTATAACAACGAAATCTACAATATGTAAAGAGCTGGAATTTCCATTTATTGAAACTCTTTACAGACGACTTGTTTTCTACTACTTTCAGACCCTCTGTGTCTTTTCAGACCCTCTGTGTCTTCGCGGGAACACCTCAGCAAATGTTGGAAATGTCACACACGGGCTCAAAATCTCAAGGTTAGAGATACAGATTCGAGATTACATATAAAACTTTTTTGTTACTCTAATGCCAGTTTTTTCTCAAATTCCAATTATACAGATTTAATTTAGCCGACATATTACTGAAAAAGCCAAATATTATATAACAATTATTAATCTCTCTCTCTCTCTCTCTCTCTCTCTCTCTCTCTCTCTCTCTCTCTCTCTCTCTCTCTCTCTCTCTCTCTCTCTCTCTCTCTCTCTCTCTCTCTCTCTCTCTCTCTCTCTCTCTCTCTCTCTCTCTCTCTCTCTCTCTCTCTCTCTCTCTCTCTCACTCTCTTTATGATCTAGAAGCTTTCTATAGTGGTCAAGTAACGGAAATGAAATAAAAATGAAATCATAAAGTTTTGATGAATGCTCCGTTGATTAAGAAAAGGATTTATAATCTCGCGCCCTGGTCGAAATACATGTAATCGGTATTCATCATGACGAGGCTTTGACGAGTCGTGATAATTTCTCGCTGTCGAGACTAGCGCTGCGATCATGATTCATTATCCAGTGGCGGATTCAGAGGAATCGGGGTGTTCAAACGAACCCCATCTGAAATTCAATTATGTAATGCAGAGTTTCAATTAACCTTTCTGCTATTCACGACAAAATCCTGTCGCGAACATGATTTTGGCAGACAGTAGAGACTAAAATCAGCCTGCACAATTGTGCAGCCTGTTCTTATCATAAAGTTTCCGCTTTCTTGTTTAGTTTGTGGGGAAAAAGCTTGAGTCAGACTCGATGATATGTCCAACAGATAGGAACTTTGTTTTAAAAAAATCATATCCAGCAGGATAAGGGCTAAATTTGTGTAATAGTAGAAAAACGAACCCCCCCCCCCCCCTTCTGCATGCTCGAGCCCTCTTTGCAGAAATCCTGGGGCCTGTTTCATCAAGCTGTTTAGGACGTATTTTTGTCTAAAAAACATCCTAGGACATTGATAATTGTCATTGATAATTCAGAATTTACTCAAACGATTAATGATACTGTTTCACAAATACAAAATGTACACAGTTTTTCTGATATCGATCAATTCAATATTGAGGACATCACGGAAGCTGTATCACATTTAAGTAAAAACAAAGCGTGTTCACATGACAATATTTCTAATGAACACATAATATATGGCTGCGATTCGCTTTTGAAAGTTTTATTGAAACTGTATAACTACATGTTTAAATTCTCATTCATACCAAAGAAAATGAAATTCGGCCTTATAATAACACTATTCAAGGGAGGCAAGAAGAAAAAATATGATCCTAATAACTACAGAGCAATAACGCTGTCTTCAGCAATTTTGGAATTATACGAAGCTTTGATATTGAAAATAGTGAAGAAAGAAATAAGCGTGCCATTGAACCATCTTCAATTTGGTTTTCAAAAGGGAGTTAATTGTACCATGACGTCATTCTTACTTGAAGAATCGATTCATTATGCAAAGGATTCTAGCAGTTATTTATATACATGTTTTTTAGACATTAAGAAAGCTTTTGACAAAGTATGGCACAATGGTCTTTTTTATAAATTATTCCAAATGGGTTTAGGTACAGACACACTTAAAGCAGTTATGAGTATGTACGCCGAGTCTGAATCTTATGTGCTATATAGAGGGTACAAATCGGACCCATTCTCGGTTGAGGTTGGGACCAGACAAGGTGGTTTGACGTCACCATATTTCTACCTCTGCTTTATTAATGGTCTGTTATGTGAATTAGAAAAAAGCAGTTTTGGTTTATTTATAGACGGGTCGCATTTACCTTGTATAACGTCTGCAGACGATATGGTTTTATTGAGTCTATCTAGACACGGTTTACTTAGGTTAATAAATATTTGCTATTACTACTCTAGGCAATGGCTGTTTGAATATAATGCATCGAAATGTGCAGTGATTGTTTTCAATGAGAAAAAACATAGTTTTTTGCAAACGAATCGAAGATGGTTTATTGGCAATCAGTCTATTCCTGAGACCGAAAATTATGTGCACTTAGGAGTTAACTGTAAAAAATATATGTGTAACTCTGAAAATGTAAATGATATTTGTCTTAAGATACGAGGGTCATTCATGTCTACATCTCAGCTTGGTTTTGGTAGCGATGGTTTACATCCCTTTACACTTAAGAAAATTTACAATACGGTCGTCTTACCACGCGGGCTTTACGGAAGCGAATTATTATATTCGCTAACAAGAAACGAACTAATAAAATTAGAAAGATGCCATCGGTTTTGTCTCAAAAGTATACAAGGTATGAACGCCCAGACCCGTACAAATATTGTCCTTGGATTGATACAAATGTTTGACATGCAAACCATCGTCGAAAAACGCAAGTTGAATCTTTTTGGACAACTTTGTTTATTAAACCCTAGCAACTTCATAAAGCAAATTTTTCTTAACTGCATGTGTAGATTTTTCTCTTCAAGTCCGTGTAAATCGGGTTATTTTACAGATATATATCCAATACTAATCAGATATGATTTAAAGCATTTTCTGGAATCATTTTATAAAGATGGTATATTTCCGAAGCGTTTACAATGGAAAAGTATTATAAAACGCCAAACTTCTTTGCAATTTAAAACCCGATGGCTTGAAGATATCTCGAGGAGTCAAGATTTTTACTTATTTGCCGAAATACACCCTGCCTTTTGCGAAAGTATATTTTGGCATATAAGCAAATGCAAATTTAAATATTCTAAACATTGCAGAAATATGATAAAGATAATATCAGGATTAGGGCAGCGTAGAGAACAGAACTGTAGTAAATGTGGTTTACTCAATGCTAATGAAATTTACCATTTTCTTATTCACTGCAGTTATTTAAATGAGTCCAGGTCAAAGCTTTTTTATTCGATTGGGCAGAATTTCGGATTGGAATGTCATTCATTTTTCATTTCAGCTTCTTATGACAAGAAAATATGCATCTTGCTTGGTGCCCCAGACCCCTATTTCATAAGTCTGTTGAATGTGTCCCATATTGATTTTGTGATGTCCATACTTTGTCACGTCAGTAATATGTGGTCAATTTTCAAAAGATAAAATGCCTTTGCAGATTTAGGAACCAATCACAGCCTTATAAGGACACTGACTGATGCATATTTTCGTTTATGTACATATGTTGTTGAACCCATTGTATTATCTATCTTTTCATTGATTTGATTTGTAGTTATTTATGCATATATTATTCATGTAAATCTTCATTGTAAACATGGGGGAAATAAAGATATGAATGAAGGACACCGATTTCGGCGTCCTACGTGATACTTTTGTCTTAAATATTGTATCTAAAGAAGATATGGCTTCTCTTTTCCAAACTTTTGATGAAGAAAGGACAAAGAGGATTGAGTTAGACTAAAGGGAACTAGAATATATTGGCCAGATGGGTATGGCAATCCTCGTGGTGTTCTTGTTGTGATAAAAAAATAGAGCAGTCTGAATGCGATGTTATATCGACATTGCAATGAATACCGCAAGTATGCAGTAGGAGCACCGAGCAAATATGTGACGATGCCCTCTTTAGGTATTTACAAAACAGAACACATGAAGGGCGATGAAGCATCTCGGGATCGCCTTTGCAACCGACATGAGATTCTCCAACTATACAACGAGACCCTCTTGAGTGCGTACGATAGCTTGAGTTGAGTGTAGTAAGTACGCTTTTTGCAGGCGATAGCCGAATATTCTATTGCGATATAGGAAATAAGCATAGCAAATAAAGAAGAGCATTACAAACGCTTACCAACCTCGACTATTAAGTACATGTACTTGATATTGGACAAAATTTCTCGACATGATTTGTAAGAAAATAGAGTTAGGCTTACCATCTTATTAGTATAAGTTGTCTTTATCATGTATTACAAGTTTCAGCTGATAGCCTTCAGAAATACCAAAGAAATTGCACAAAAATCAAAGTTTAATCTCGACAACGGCGAAGCAGTAGACGACATGGAGGCTGTAGCATTACCTCGAATCATTACTCTGAAAACAGTCAAGCTAAAGATGTGAAAAAGGAACGAAATTGTCGTTCTTTTTTAAACTGGAGGCACCACGAGAGCAAAGGACGCTCTACTGGCTTCTTGTAGCATGACAAGTCTGTGTTAGATTCAAGCACATGTTATTTCAAAATACATGTACATGTGTACTTCAGAAAAAACCATCCCGCGGTAGGCAGTCAAAGCTAAGGGGAGGGGAAATGTAATCATATTTTCAAAGGCCCTTTTTTCCTGTGGTCCTTGCAGGACTTACCTCATTTTCAAAAGGAACAATTCATAAGTTAGTAAAACAATTATATCAGAGCTTGAAGCAAATCGGATGAAACTGTTTAATATATCGCCGAAAAGATATTCTAACTTCAATAAGGCCCATGATACTTCACGAACACGAGCCATTTTCAAAAGGAGCGATCATTGTGATAGTTCAATCATTCTGTAAAAAATGAAGCAAATCGGATGCAAAATGTTGAATCTATCATGATAATAAGGGTATTTTATCAAATTTCCGTAAGCCAATATTTCCGCTATACATGACTGACCTGACCCATTCTTAGCCTCACTGGCCGAATGCCAGCGAGCTATTGTCATGGCGGTGTGTCCGTAGTGCGTCCGTCGGTCCTTCCGTCCATGCATGCGTGCGTGCGTAAACCTTTTTTCTCTAAACATTTTCTCCTCCCAATTCAATGAACGGATTTTCACAAAACTTGATAGAAATGGTCCTTTGGTAATCCACTTCTAAAATTGTTAAAGAAACTTTGATTGACCCCCAAATATGGGCGTGGCAGGGCGGGGCATTTTTCACCCAAAAATCTTAAAAAAGTCTTCTCATCCCAAACCATTTGGCTAATTTCAATGAAACTTGGCCTGGGTGTTCCTTGGGCGGTCCTTTACTTAAATTGTTAAAGACATTTTGATTGACCTCCAAATACGGGCTTGGCAAGGCGGGGCTTATTTTGACTTTAAAATATTTCAAAATCTTATAATCAAAAACCATTGGACAGATTTGAATAAAAAAGGGCGTGGTAGGGCAGGGCTTATTTCTACTTAGAAAACTTAAAAAAAAAAACTCTTCCCATGAACCAACTCTTACTTTGAAAACTAGAGTATCATTAAAATGGGTCATTATACAAACTAGATTATTTCGTGGATATATATCCATCAAGACTCATCAAGACTTATCCATAAAATAGATAAGAAACCTTTCCTTTTACAATCAGTACTGATATATATTTAAAAATATGGTTTCCTATTTAAAAGATTTAGCCTACACTAGAATAAGCTTCTCTGTCTTCTTCACGAATTTTCTTGTAAACTTCCTTATCTGCAGAGTTTCTCATTGGTTATATAAAATCTAGTGAAGCGATTCAGGCCCTCATGGGCCTCTTATCAAAAGGAACCATCCTAATGATGATACAATTATTTCATTTGAAGCAAATCGGAGGAACAATATTGACTCTATCGCGATATCATTCTTCGCCGTTTTGAACAGTGCTTTGACTTTTATAATTGACTGTGTGAAATAATAGACATTTTGATTTCCATAGCAAATTGAAAGGCAACGAAATTGTAACATTGTGTAGAAATAAATTTAGAGCGTCAAGGTGATAAGTGTTAAAGAAATCATGAAATCCGAAGTACATAAGTACCGAAATTTGATATTATGTGATATACAAATAACAAAAGGAATTCTTTTAAAACGACAATTTTGAAGCACATTTAACCGCCCTGAAACCTGGTTTCTGGTAATGACGGAAAATGTTCCTTTTTTTTTCATAACCTTATTATGAAATACATGGTTGTTTTTTAGCTCAGTTCAACCTCTTGTCTTAAAATAAAGGTTTATTCTGATAGAGTTGAATGCAACTTCGCCTCTTTAGCGCTTGTAAGCGATGATGAGTTCTTAACTTTTTTGTCGACTTTTCAATGTGAACCATAAAGTATCTCTCCCGTTCGATTACTAGTATCTTTATTAGTTTTCAACCTTACTGATATTTCACATTTGAAGGAAAATCGATCTATACGGCTATAATTAGCTTGCACGTGATTTTCTCACGTGCGTTTTGGGGCCTTTTAATCGAGCATGGTTAACTTAGGACAAAGTTTGATGAAACGCAAATGCACGTCCTAGGAACTTTTTATGATGTTTTGATGAAACTGACTTACGAACATCCTAGGATGTGTCCTACGACACTTTTAAGACACGTCCCAGGACATTTATTGATGAAACAGGCCCCTGGATCCGCAAAATCATTCAAAATTGTAACTCCGCTCTGTCCGTTAGACCACGAGTAGAGCGGGATAGACGGAAATCATTTGTCGGAAACGTGTTCATTTTGCACGCAGGGCGGATACTGAAATTCAGTTAAAGAAATTAATTATTTTGTCTATAAAAGAAACCCTTTAAATTAAAGAAGTTCCGGCTAAAGATTTCGAATTCACGCGCACACAATCATTTCAATGGCATCTTTCTAAAATTTGAAAGTGAAGACTTTATGAAGAATATTGTCCAGCTTTTTTTTTTTTTTTTTTTTTTTTTTTTTTATGCAAGGGTTTTTGAAATTTTGTGGTCAATTCTAAACGGATCTTATTGTGCCTATAATTTAAAATTTTCGCCAAACGTTATATGATTTATAATGTTTGTTTGTGGATAAAGCCTCGCATACATCATCATAATCCAACTGTACTTTTTACGTTACAAATGGCCTTTTCGGAAACAGAGATGAGATAAGATTTATATTCGAGCCTCCGGGTGTTTATATACATAACCAGCTCCAGTTCATGAAAACCAGACCCAATAAACCAAGTTAGCCGTGAATGAGTTTAAGCCTCTCTCTCTGTCTCTCTCTCTCTCCCCCTCTCTCTCTCTCTCTTTCTCTCCCCCCTCTCTCTCTCTCTCCCTTTCTCTCTCCCCCTCTCTTCGGTAAATCCAAATCTGAGTTCAGCTACATATATATTTCAATGGAAATGTTATGGTTCAGTAATGAAGCATTAATGTGATCTTTCTTTTTCTGCAAATCAGATATGTATGGTCTTTTATTCCAACTGTTATGTCCGCAGAATAACACGAGACAGGCACATATATACACACGCGAACTACTACACATGTGACATACATGGATGTATGTATCTCATGTCACATGATCTAAATGAGTTTCTAAGAAAGCTTCGGAAATACTATGAGTCTCAAAATCTACTACCAACTTAATAGCACATAGAAAATCAAGAAAAACTACATCAAAAAAGGGATTATAAGAAGTAATACCCAAAAGCGTAAATAGAAATCACGAAAAAAGATATTGTCTAAAGTTTTAGCCCACTGTTCTAACCAGAAGTGTGCGTATAACCGAAAGAAAAAGGGGGCGATATAACTTATATCATTTTCAACCTTTTTATATATATAAATTTGAATTAGCCTATTCATTAATGTCTGATTTCTTGTTTCACTTTTTTAAATTAGATTCAACTCTTTTTATTCGTTTTAATTACTTCTATTTAAATACTATCCCTTAAAATTGAGTCCGGCTGTGTGGGGCCTCGGGGTAAATAGAAAGCCAATCCCTACGGAGTCACATGAACAAGCGTGTATATAGAGCTGAATCACTAAATTAAACTCAGGCTTTTCGCTGGATTTTATGATACAAGATAACAAAAACATGTTTCTCTTAACCAAATTATGGTTTGAAAAAAAAAAGAGGAAAATATATGTTATTTAAACTGAGAAGAATGTCAGTCAAATTGAGCAATGTATACGGGGAGACCGGGGCCATCGTAAGATAAGATAAGATAAGATAAGATAAGATAAGATAAGATAAGATAAGATTTATTTAAAGTCGGCAAGACAGCATAACAACAAACATAAGCTAACAATAGCTTTTGAACCGACTAACATATAAAGCATTCTAAGGTTAATATATTAAGCATATATGGGTTAGAAAAACATATTACTTATAGTTAAAAGCATACATATAAAACAATTTCAACTTAGAAAAAGGTCATGAAATTTAAATGAATAGAAAGCAGGTTATAAATATTAAATAATCACAAATAAGTTTACTAGTAAAATGGAGATATAAGATACATTAGAATCACCTGAGATTTAAAAATGGTAAATAAATAAAGGAATAAGTTAAACCACCCCCTTCCCTTTTCCTGGGTAGTATCAAGTACTACTACCAGCAGGAAACAAACCCTCGATGAAATAATACAGAGGTGTACTTTCATCAAGAGGGGCCCCATTCCCATTTCTGATTAGATATAAAAATAGTCTTTATCTAATTAAAACTATAAAGGATTATACAAAATTAAGTGAATAACCAAAATTGCAACAAAAATTCACAAATACAGATACACACATATGCAGCAGATATAAGTAACGCAGACTACAATGAAAAGGTCTGAATATATTGAGACATCACAGAGATAGGCACAGAACAGAAAACGAGACACACGGAAATAGTAGTTGCTGATCCTACCCAATGTCAGTCTGAGCAGGCATTGCATCGGCAGTCCTGGCCATTCCAATTGGACATTAGAGCCTTGAATTGGCCAAAACTGCTTGCCTGTCTATATTGTTCTGGCAGACTATTCCAAAGAACAGGAGCAGCATAACGAAAAGAACTTTTACCTGCTTTACTTGTATTTATGCGGGGAACCTGTAAAAGATTAGAGTATCTAAAATTATAATGACATTCCTTGTTTTGAATAAGATTTTCTAGAACGGGTGGAGCCAAATTATGAAAGATTTTAAATGTTTCAAGTGCCATAGTTCTCATTCGTCTGATATGGAGGCTTGGAAGCTTCGCCCTATCAAGAAGATCTTCATATCTTGTGGTATAGTCATTGTAGACAAATCGCAAAGCCCTTTCTTGAATTTTCTCAATTTTCTTGGTGTTTCTTACTGAACAAAAATGCCAAGACAAAGGACAAAAGTTAAAATTTGACATTATAAATGAGTAAAAGATAGTGAGCTTATTTAGTCTGTCTAGCTTACTCCCTATTCTCT
Organism: Fragum whitleyi; assembly: GCA_948146395.1. Taxonomy (NCBI): domain Eukaryota; kingdom Metazoa; phylum Mollusca; class Bivalvia; order Cardiida; family Cardiidae; genus Fragum; species Fragum whitleyi. The sequence goes on along the minus strand of OX411548.1, from coordinate 16,595,625 downwards.
TTAGAATATTTAACTGACGCGCTGCTTTTTTACATAGATTTGAAATGTGTTGGTCAAAGGAGAGTCTGAAGTCAATATCAATCCCTAATAATTTTACGACCTCATCACAAGAAATATTTGCGTTACCAACACTGAAAACAGGAGACTTAGTTTGGGTTTTTTTACCAACAGCAATTGCTTGAAATTTCTCAGGATTTGCCCGCATCTTGTTAAATCTGAACCAGTCTATAAGAGTTCTGCTTTCATTTTCCAAAGTTTTTATTAAGTCATGATAGTTTGAAGAGGAGTAAGACAAGGTGTTGTCATCAGCATAATTGTACAGAGTGCTTCTGTGGATAAAATAGAATATGTCATTAATAAAAATGTTAAATAATAAGGGGCCTAGGATAGAACCTTGAGGAACACCCTTCTTTATTTCTGTAAAAGAGCTAACAACGTTTCCAATTTTAACCTGTTGCTTTCTTTGGCTTAAATATGATTTTAGAAGTTTGACTGCTGATTCGGAGAGACCATAAGCTGACAATTTGCATAACAGAATATCATGAGGGAGACAGTCAAACGCTTTTGAGAGATCCATTAGTATAGCCGCAACATATTGATTTTTGTCGAGCGCTTGCTTCCAATCCTCCAGAAGTTTCAATATTGTGGTTTGACACCCATGACCCTTCCTAAAAGCACACAGATAATCATGAAAAATATTTGAAAAATAGTCGTATAGCTGTTGGGATAACACCTTTTCAAAGATCTTCGATGTCATAGGTAAGATGCTTACAGGTCTATAGTTGGATTTTTGCATTACATCATTCTTTTTGTGAAGCGGTATAACTTGAGCTTCTTTCATTCTTGAAGGGAATTTATCACATGCAATAGAGGAGTTAATTAGTTCGGTAATGGGATCAATGATTAGTGGTTTACTCATTTTAATTAGTTTAGCAGGTATTCTATCAATGCCAGTGGCTTTATTTACACCCAAGTTATCAATTATTTTTGAGACTTCTATTCTGTTAGTTAATCTGAATTGAAAGGTAGATGGAGCACTGATATCCTTTTCAGAAATCCTCTGTATGCTAGGATGGTCATGGGGATCAAACTCATAGTCTTTACCTATTTCTTCTGCTACATTTACATAGAAATTATTGAAAATATGTGCAACCTCTTTTGTGTCGGTAATTAATTTATCATTTTCTGACAGAATTATATTTGGTGATGCAGAGCAGGGGTGTGGAATTCCCATGCCCGACTTGTCCGACTCGGGCTTTTGTACTTGAGGACAAGTAAATTTTTCTAAGCCACTTGTCCAAGGACAAGTAAATACCAGGGCTAATCTTGGAATGTTACTTAAAAGAATTAAGAGAGAAATCATCCTAATGTAAGTATCATATGACTGCCTCGGTGGCCTAGTGGTAAATGCACTCGACCCGTAACCTGGAGGTCCGTGGTTCGAGCCCCACTGTCGACGAGGTGTGTTTATGGGCAAAACACTTAATAGCCAGCCCCAGTTCACCCAGCTGTAAAATTGGGTAGCAGTGGGTTTAAACCACTGCCTCTCTCTCAGGGACGTGAAAACATCGGGATTGAGTGTTCGAGAGCGATTCCATAAGCTAAAGCTTTCGTCGCAATCGAACTAAAATAAATTAGTATAAACTAAGTATCATAGGGTAGAAAACATTGTTTTTAATGAAGAAAATGCTGCATACCAGCATTTTCTTCATCAAAAGGCAATGTTTTTTTCAAATTTTTCTATTTACTCTTTAGCCGACAAGTTCATTTTGATTCTGGACGAGTAGAAAATCCGCTTTTACTTGTCCAGGGACAAGTGGAGAAAACTCGTATTTCCACACCCCTGCAGAGTTGTATTTTTTAGATAAATAAGGTTTGATAGTGTTCCAAAAATCGGTCGATTTACAGCCACCAATACATCTCTCTTGAAAGTAGTTATTCATTGATTTTCGTTTCAGACTGTTGACAAAATTTCGACTAGTCCTATATTTTCCCCAATTCCTAGAGGTTTTCATTGACAAATATTTATGGTAGAGCATTTTCTTGTTATAAATAGCCTTCCTCAGTTTTCTATTCATGTATGGAAGTTGATTTTGTTTGGTATATCTCTCTTTCATCGGAGCATGCTTGTCAAAAACATCTAAAATTTTATTTTCAAAGTTCATGTACCTACTGTCAATTTCTGAATCTTGAGATGACAGAGCAGACTGCATTAGTTGTGCTTTTGCTAAATCTATATTCATGTTTACTGGATTTAATGTTTTATAGCTTCTGTATTTGATTTTTTGTTTTTGATCCTTAAGAGCTTCATTGTTAATCATTGTAGATACTAGATTGTGACAGTCACTTATTCCTGTACTGATATTTAATGTTTTAATGCATTTGTTTTTGGAGTTGGTTAATATGACATCAAGTAAAGATGGCTTACAATTCTTTACAAAACATGTTGAATCCTTTATGAGATTCTCAAGGTCAAATAACTCAGAGAGGTCTCTCAAAGGGTTCCCATGTTGTGTGTTTAAGTCATAGTTCAGGTCTCCTATGACCATGTAATGATCTGCAATTGTTATACATTTATCCATAAGTATTGTAAAAAGATCTGAAAATGTTGCATCTTTCATATTTGGAGGTTTGTACAAACAAAGAAAGATCCATTTCATATTTGAAAGAGTTACCTCATGAATTAGATTTTCACAGTTGTTAATCTCAATATCTTTACGTCTGCGCGAAGGAATATCACATCTGATAAAAGAAGCAACACCACCACCAAATCTATTTCTGTCTTTCCTTTCAAATTTGTAACCTGCAACATTGAAAATATGATCACTAAAAGAATCGTCTAATTTTGTTTCAGAAATAAAAAGTAAATCAACAATTTTATTTGATAAAAGTTCATGTATCTCAACAAATTTTGAATTTAAACTGTTTATGTTCAAATGTGCTACAATGAACTTCTTTGGGTGAGTAAGTCTAATATTTTTTAACTCGTGGAAAACAGATTTTTCATCGTTACTTGATAATAATGATTGATCTGATATTTCAAAGATGGATGTAGAGTCAAAAAAAGAGTCTGTGAATTGAAATGTATCACAAGTTTTACAGATCCATGGTTGTGTGGAATTCATCATGTCCATATATTCTGATAAAGAAATGTCAGCACATTTAATGTGCCACCATTCCAGACATGCTTCGCAGAGAACAGCACGGTGGGATTTTGCCACAGGTTTGTTACATTTGCCACATGGGTACTTCACAGGGCCTGGGTGCAACATACGTTGATTGTACCCCAGTTCAAGAAGGAATCTATGTGCTTAATTATCCCGTCGTTATCAAACTGGATTAGATATCAAAACCTGAATGGAGAGTCCGCTATTCTTTTGATGCTGCGGTAAAGTGGGACAAAATAACCAGTCTAAATATTCCAGACTATACTTACTTCCGGCTTCAAACAAAGCCAGACACCAGCCATAAAATCTATATCCGGTAGCAAGGATAATTTTCGGCTCGGCATTGACAACAATAAACTACCAAAATGCCAGACAGACTGGGCCAGATTACCGCTTTGTCGATGCTAGGAGGTGCTGGTTATGGAGGCTACATTAAAGGTTTGTGAATTCAATCAAAAGATAAACCTACTGAAATGAAACACTATCCTGTCGATAGTGGGAGGGGTAAGAAAGTGCAAGGTCAAAAACAAGAAAACTTTGATTTCGAAATCAATAGCAACTATCAAAAATAAATTTCTCTCCATAAGATCGATACAAATTGGAATATATTCCACTATTTTCAGTTACTGACTCCTATCGTTGTTGAATCAAATGTAGTAAACAAGAAGGGGATGACAACCCGATAGGGGTTATGAAGTTTCAAAGAAACCGAAAGGAAGTGATTGACAGTGGGTAGACTCAAAACAAGGTGACTGGCTAGCTCAGTTGGGAGAGCGCCATGCTAGTGTTTTGGAGGTCTTTGGTTCTAGTCTCATGTTGAGCGCAACTTTTTCTCGTTAATATATTTTAATGTTGTCAGAACTTCAGAAGTAAAAATGAGAACGCTGGGCTCAGACATTTTGGAGGGAAACTCGCTCCTATTGCAGTGTTCCCCAAAACCCCCAAATGGGGGTCATTACCCCTGAATTGAAGCTTGTACCCCCAAATGTTTGCAACCCGCCTTCTTAGTGTTATATAGAGGGGGTACATGCACACAGTAAAATACCCATTTTTACCCCCAGATTGAAAAGGCAGTGGGAACACTGAATTGGTTATAAGGGGGAGGTGTAGTGATTGACAGTCGGAAGAGTTCCATTTTGAGTTGCCATGTCGTCACAACTTTCCTTCATAATTTACTTGAAATCATTGTTTTTTGCGGTGACATGTCAAATTGGCCCATTTTCAACTCGGCCCAACATATAACTTGGCCCAGATTATTTTATGTAAAAAATGTTATCTTATTGATTATTAATGAACTTTGATGAGTACAAAATACTACAAAAACAATATCATTGATTTAATTCAGTTGACTTGTTAGTAAATTTACGTTGCAGCCTTAAAACAAGCGAAAATGAATTTTAAGAATCATTCAAGAAACCTCAAATATTCAAACTCTGAATAGATATATTATTAAAAATAAAAAAAATACTTTTTTTCAAAATAATTCTGATAAACATAGTAAGGTATAACTCCAAATTTTCATTTGTAAAACTTGCATATTTCATGCAATATAGTTAACATTACTATTTGCTATATATTGGGGCTGATTTGACTAGGCCAAGTGGACTGGTAACCGTTTTTGCAAAGTTCTTGTAGCTACCATTCGCAAAACCAGTTAAGTTAGTTCTTCTATTGGTAAAAATGGGTGGCTATTTTGGTCCCATGGGGTGTCAGCATTATTCTTTGATTTAATAACATTTTTTGTTCAAATGCCATATTTCTGTAAGTGTTTCTTTTCATGCATTTGCTCTACAACTATACACTATGTCATAATGTGGTGTCTGTGGTCTGGAGGATGATCATCGGCTTCTTTACCAGGAGTTCTTGAGTTCGATCCTGGGAACAGCTATCGATCTTGGTTCTTCATTGGCCCACACATTCAGCACTAGTACTGGTTCATGTCCAGAAACCAGAATTGAGAGGGATGAATCTAAGTTGTAAGAACTCGTTTCCCAATCGATGTAAAATAAATAGGCTATAACCTTAACCAATTATAAACCTGCTTTGGTGACCATAAAGAGGTGTAACATAAGAAATGTTAATGATAATACAGATCAAATGTTTTCTTCAAACTATTACAAAAGATCTATATAAATGATACAACATAAACAATAAAGTGTAAACACACTTTATTGTTAATGTTTTTTCAGTTATATAAATTACTTTAAAGTCTGATAAGTTTTTATGTTTTGATCTTTTTTGACAGTCCCCTTCAAAACCAGGTGTGACCCCCTGAATTTTATGGGCACGGAGTCAATGACTCCCCAATTCCAAAAGCTACCACAAGCTGTGTGTCTGCCTCAATACGAGGAAGGGGATGCATTACTGTGGGAGGGATGCGTCACTGTTCATCTTCTACCTTATTGAAAGGCTTGGTATGATTCACGTCAATTCTTGTTTGACTAAAATCCATGCATTGTGCAGTGCAAAACCTTTGACAATTTTATTTTACAGCTCCAATGGGATAGGTTGGACAGAGTGTCTTTAATTGACAATTTTATAATACAGCTCTAATGGGATGGGTTGGACAGAGTGTCTGTTATGGACAATTTTATATTACAGCTCCAATGGGATGGGTTGGACAGAGTGTCTTTTATGGCCTGTGCAGCATAGGAGGGGCAAAGGTGGCATCCAAAAACCCTGAAAATGTTACTGTACAGCTAGGTAAGTATTAAATCGCAGGGTTTTTGTAGGACCTCAACAATATGGGATCCTCGCTAAGGTTTGGGATTCCCTGCTTTAAATGTAGCACTTTTCTTTTTAGCTTATCTTCATGTTTATGCATAAAAATTAGAATATTCTCTGGATTAAGCTACACATAGTATTGAATAGATATGTACTTTTCAGGATCAACTTCCAAAAGAATTGAAAACCATTTAAACAGTCTTCAATTCTTTACTGAAGTTATTTCACTAGTGTCCTAGATAGTTTTGAGAGTCCTAACTACTTTTTGTGAGTCTCGGACTTGAAATACCTGCATCCCTTAAAACAATGTAATCAGATTGACCTTTCATAGGGGCCTGGGTTAAAAAAAGATGCAATTTATCAAGTATAACAAATCACTCTTTGTTATGTTGACATTTAACCCTTTGCTGTTTAATCCCTGCTTTTCATATGCTTGTGATTTTATGATTGAGAAAACATTGTAAAAAAAGAAGAAATTGCTTCTGACATACAATTTTTTCTTTTTCCACACTATTTTCTACCCTGCTGAATGGTTATTAGCTCACCTGAGCACATCATGCTCAAGGTGAGCTTTTGTGATCATTGAATGTCCGTCGTCTGTCGTCATGCGTCAACAATTTAAGTGTTTACACTCTAGAGGCCACAAATATGATCCAATCATCATGAAACTTGGTCAGAATGTTGGTCAGGTCACAAGGATGAACCCTATTGAAAATGGGAAGGATCCATGCCATATCACGGGAAAAGGGGCCTTAATGACAATTTTCTTGTTTACACTCTAGAGGCCACAAATATGATCCAATCATCATGAAACATGGTCAGAATGTTGGTCAGGTCACAAGGATCAATCCTATTGAAAATGGGAAGGGTCCATGCCATATCAAGGGAAAAGGGGCCTTAATGACATTTTTCTGTGTTTACACTCTAGAAGCCAAAAATATGGTCCAACTATCATGAAACTTGGTCAAAATGTTTGTTAGGTCATGAGGATAAACTCTTGAAAATTGGAAGGATCCGTGCCATATCACGGGAAAAGGGGCCTTAATGACAATTTTCTTCTAAGAGCTCCAGACGCCAGAAATATGGTCCAATTTTCATGAAACTTGGTCAAAATGTTTGCCAGCTCACAAGAATGAACTCTTTTGAAAATGGGAAGGATTCATGCCATATCACGGGAAAAGGAGTCTTAATGATAACTCAACGTCAAATATGGCCAAAATTTAGTGAAACTTGGTTTTATGTAGAAATTATCTTCTTTATGACATCTGCCTTTTTACTTGATGTGATGTCCAAGTGATCAAAGAGAGTCAGGTGAGCGATCTAGGACCATCATGGTCCTCTTGTTTTTAAAATTAAATCCACTTTAAATTTTCGTCTGCAAAACCTTTGAATTTGGACACGATCAAAATTTTGTAAAACAGGAAAGGGTTAAAACAATGTAATCAGATTGACCTTTCATAGGGGGCTGAGTTTAAAAAAATGCAATTTATCAAGTATAACAAATCACTTCTTGTTATGTTGTTTAATGAATAACCTACCCTACTGCATGCCTTGACTAGGGTTCAGGGGTCCACAATAAGGGGAGTCCGGGAGTCAGAGACTCCTTGTTTACCAGTTGGACTCCTTTGATTTGCAAGTAAGGAGTCCTCTGGACTCGAATGGTTGAAAGGAAGTATTTTGAAAAACAAATGCACAAAACATGTTGAAGAAAACATTTGCTTGCATCCTGTATTGTTTTGAGAAAAAACTCTTCTTTGGTAGAACATTGTGGAAAAGAAGAAATTGCTTATAACAAGCAATTTCTTCTTTTCCACAATATTCTCCGATTATGAAAATTTGGACTCCTTACTTTGAGCTTGGACTCTTTAATTTCATGTGTTAGGAGTCCAATTGACTCCTAAATATCAGGAGTTAGTGTTGACCCCTGGGGTTATGCAGAAGCAATCAAATTATAATTAGGATTCTGTTCTTATTCATGTTCAGGGAAAGTTTTAGACTTTAAGAGGCCCAGTTGCCATTGGCCCCTAAATTTTAAGACAGGAGCCTTGATTTTTTTTAAAATATGCATGTACATACTTGTATCTATATGTATAACCACCCCCCCCCCTCCCTCCCCCACCTCCTCTGTCATTGGTTCTGAAATATTTTGAAAGTCGACTTGTCCACAGACAAGTGACAATCACAAACTGTCTTGTCCATATCAAAAATCTAACTGTCCATTCTTTATCATAAGCATTGTTTTGTTCCAAATTTATAATCTTATTTTTTTCTGACAGAGAAACCTTGGTATTGCCATAAAAGCAATGTAAAATAGACTCGCCTACTGTTGAGATGGGAGTTCTGGTATTTATTTAACCCACATTTAAAGAAAAAATTACCATTTCTACTCTTTAGGTTTTTCACTTGTCTTTGACAACCAAGCCATGAAAATCTGCTTGTCCAGACAGCTCTTGACAACTCATACTACTTGGCAAGCTTATTTCAGAAACAACACTGCCTGTTAAGATTGTCAGTCTTTTTCTATTGTGAATTTGATTCCAAGCTTTACATACCCCATCCAACATTTGACATTAGACAACAGTCATTGTGACTTGCATCAATGGGCAAATGATAAGTATCGAAATGAAGTACAGTTTACACTTATTAACCCTTGTCATGCTGAATGAATTTTGGCTAAAGATTTTCATCAAAATCAAAGTGCAAAATGCACTAGAAGTACCAACTATAGGTCAATTTTTATTTTAACCCTTTACTGTTTAATCCCTGCTTTTTACGTGCCTGTGATTTAATGATTGAAAAAACATTGTGAAAAAAGAAGAAATTGCTTCTAACAAGCAATTTCTTCTTTTAACACACTTTTTTCTACCCTACTGAATTTTTCAAATTAAATCCACTTTAAATATTCGTCTGCAAAACCTTTGCATTTCAGGTCCAAAATTTTGTAAAACAGGAAAGGGTTAAAAAATTACATGTAAATCTATTGACAATTCTGGTTTGAAAGTGAGAAACAGGTGGTGTGGACTAACATCAGTCTATTGCTCCTGCCAGAGCAGGAATATATCTGGTTCAGCATGACAAGGGTTAATTTATCAGATAAGATATATATTATTAAATACAACAATTTTTGCGTCTATTTCAGTTTTCAGTAGTGGATATATCTACACAACAGCCCAGGAGATGATTGTCAGAAATAAGCCTGCCTATACTAGACTATTTGCACCTTTGATTGCTATCAGGTATATAATTTATAGCCTCGCCATTTTCAAAAGTATCAGTAAAATAACATTGTACAGGTGTTTGCAATTCCTATTCACAACATGGACTTGCAGCCTAATAATTGTTTCAATGGGTAGAAAAAATTATTTTTAATGAAGAAAATGCTGGATCTTAAAAACCAATGTTTTTTCAAAATTTATCGATATTTTATTTTTTTTTTGGACTAGTTTATCTTTATCCTGGACAAGTAGAAAATCACCTTTTACTTGTCAATGAACACATGAAGAAATTATGTATTTTCTCACCCCTGATGTATCCAGGACCATTGATTAATCCAAAAGTACCTCGATATTTACTCAACAACAAAAGGTGGTCCATGAATAAATCTTATTTACCATTGTGCAGGAACGAGGTTTACAAGCCATTTTATTATCCCTCGCTGTTTTTGGCGAAGGGATATAGTAATGGTCTCCATCCGTCATTCCATCTTTACGAGGTTCCGTCACCAAAATTGTCGGGAGCATATCTCCTAAAGTATAATAGCTATCAGCTTTAAACTTTATGGGTGGATAGATTTCATGGAGGAAAAGTGCAGTGCACAAGAACTTCAACTCTTGCTTGCATAATTTTGGAGTTATTGCCCTTCGTTACTTTTAATACTTAGATTTTGTCCGGAGCATTTCTCCTAAAGTTTAATAGCTATCAAATTAAAACTTTATGGGTGGATAGATCTTATAGAGGAGAAGTGAAGTACAACTCTTGCTTGCATAATTTTGGAGTTATTGCCCTTTGTTAATTTTAATACTTAGATTTTGTCCAGAGCATATATCCTAAAGTATAAAAGCTATCAAAAAGCTGTGAAACTTTAACTATAACTCTCGCTTGCATAATTTCCCATTTTTTTGCCCTTGTTTTTCTAAAGACTTAGATTTTGTAGGGGGTCAGTCTCTTAAAGTACAAAAGAATCCTTAATAAATTAAGCTTCATTTTACTATCAAGCTTTCAATGCATGGGATTGCCATGTCTGACATGGCTCTTGTTAATCTAGGGTAAAGTACACTCCAACTTAGAAAAATCTAAAATAAAATTTAAGCATTGAATGCATGAACACAAAGTCTTAAAATTCGGACGAGAAAAAGCACAAAGCCGCTTTCTTGAAGTTAGCTTGGTACATATCTGGTAGGGTTAGGTTTATTAGAGGCTTAAAAATGTCCTTAAATCTTGCAAAAATTGGCAATTTTGACTTAGTAAGAGTGGGGTTCCTACAAAATTTTTATGGTGTATTGATTACTTGGTGGACTTTAGTATGACTACACACATATTATATTTTTTTCTTTTTCAGTGCTTTGAATGTGGCCAAATGTCTGTATGTATTATGGAATAAGGATGAACCAGTTAGAAAAATATAGGAACAGCTTAACAATTGACCAAACTTTCAGATACATAATAATGATAAGTGTTTTGAAGTGTACAAGTTAGTAGATTAAAGGGTTAGCATAAGTTTATTGTAAGTGCCTTTGATGTTTAAATTAACAGGTATTTTTAAATAGTGTTATGCTGATTCATCGATATCTAACAGTTAGTGAACATATTTGACATCAAGATTCATTAACCTCTTCAATTACAATCTACAGTATGAATGTGATTTGTTTCACTTTGTTTGAAAATTGTATAGATCAATAAACAATTTTTTCAAAAATAAACAAAATGCTACTTTTGTCTGAAACCACTCAATCAATGAATTTTCAACTCTGCTGTTTTCGGAGGAACTTGAGGTATTGCTTAAGCCTTGGTGTTGTTGTAGTGCAAAAACTTTGACATTTTGTGATATCATTGGTTCTACTAAATGTCTTGAAACTTGGCATACATGTTCACCATCAAAACATCAACTACTACTTCATGTATGATGTCTCTCAATGCATTTTGTGCAAATTATACACCTATTTTATGCACTGTCCATGATCCAACTCCAAGCATTGTCATCCCTTAGGCCGTGCTGCTGTGTAGTGATCTGGCCAAACATAAAGCTTATTTTAGGGGCTTATGCTAGTGTTTGCAAATTTGTAGGATCATAAATCAGTATCATAATAAGATTCATCAAGTAGCCTACACATGCCCTGTGTTCAGGATGACACAACTATGTAAATTTGCAAATAAATTTCACAAAGCGGGGAAAAGTTTGCAAACTGTTTGTACCGTCTTGTCATTATGAACCAAGGTATGGAGACGATGGAGAACATTAGACATGGTTGGCATTTAAGGATAATGGAATAATCAAGCTAGTTTTTCTAAATGCATTTATTATACTGCAAAGATAATTCTAGCATTTTTATTGGTAAATGCTGACCTGACAAACATTGATATCTACGGCCGCCCCCTATAACTTCTAATGTTTCCTTAAGGCGCCTCGCCGTGAACATAGGCAAAAAATCGAAACGGTAATGGCAGCCATGATTCTCTAATTTTCTAATTGGGTTAGGTAGCCATTCCGTGAATTAAACCCACGACAAAGATCTTCGTGATAATCCCGGGTAGGGAATTTCGATATACAGAGTCTATGTCCAAAGTCATATGCAATTAGAACCATCGGTGATTCTACGACATAAACCTCGGGGAATGAAATAAGCGCAGCCATGAAATCGCGTCATTACGCACTTTGATTTGCCTGATGTCACGGGCATCAATATGACATTAAGAAGAAAAAAAAAAAACCCGTGAGATTGAAACGGTACATGATTTGATTTGATTACAAAACATATCACTGCGATTTGTCACCATATTGTAATATGCACAGAAAATCTGCAGAGACGATCGGAAAGCGCAACTGAACCGCCAGAAGCCGTATTACCTTAAATTTGGAAGTAATAGGATTTTGAAATTTTATACGCACTCGGACCAACATAGAATTTATAGGATAAATGCGACTTGTGGACTATGACAAAAGATGAATATCGTCCGTCCGCTCCCCTTCTCTCTATGTTGAGTGATGGTGAATAATCAAAACATCGTAAATACAGCTGTTATGATCATTCATCAACCACATTCTTCAAAAAAGGATTTCTTTGTTTTACACAATTACGTATTGTCCGTAATAGTAGTTACTCCCTTGTAAAATTACCATAAATACTACACTTGTCCGATGTACTTTTCGGGTACGGAATAGTCTGAGCGATGTTCTGAATTTGGTTATGTGATGTCCGAAACACCTTTATACCAATTTCGGAATACCCTTTATGCTGGAGGAATCGTTTCAACATTAAAGTAAAAGATATGTTTTGTATTAACGTGAAAACTTGGGATATTGCCGGTTCATATTTAAGAGAATCTGGTGCTTTTTAGCTCGCCCGGGACGAAAGTCTCGAAAGAGCTCTTGTTATACCCTCGGATGTCGGCGTTAGCGCCAGCGTCCGCATTTGGTTAAAGTTTTTAGCTCGACTATTCGAAGAAATGGGGGGCTATTCCAGGTACCCGGGCTGACGCCGACGTCGGCGTAATGCTTTGGTTAAGTTTTTACGTGCAAGTGTTTAAAATCTCTGTTTCTATTAAAGCTATTGCTTTGAAACTTTGCACATGCTTCTGTGACCATAATATCAGCATCTAGACAAAGATTCATTTCTCTGATATTGAATTTAGTGGAATTTTAACCCTTTTCGGACTTAGAAATCTTGGTTAAGTTTTTACGTGCAAATGTTGTTTATCTGTAATATTTCTGTTTCTATTAAAGCTATTGCTTTGCAACTTTACACATGCTTCTGTGACCATAATATCAGGCTCTTGACAAAGATTCATTACTCTGATATTGAATTTAATGGAATTTTAACCCTTTTGTGACTTAGAAATTCTTGGTTAAGTTTTTACGTGCAAATGTTGTATTTCTGTAATATCTCTTTTTCTACTAAAGCTATTGCTTTGAAACTTTGCACATGCTTCTGTGACCATAGTATCAGCCTCTAGACAAAGATTCAATACTCTCATTTTGAATTAAGTGGAATTTTAACCCTTTTCGGACTTAGAAATCTTGGTTAAGTTTTTACGTGCAAATGTTGTACATCAGTTTAATATAGCTCTATTTCTACATAGGCTTTTGCTTGGAAACTCTACACATGCTTCTGTTACCATGATATCACCCTCTTGACAAAGATTTATTACTCTGATATTGAATTTAGTGGAATTTTAACCTTTTTCAGACTCAGAAATTCCTGGTTAAGTTTTTATGTGCAAATGTTTTACATCAGTTATATCTCTAATTCTATTAAAGCTATTGCTTTCAAACTTTGCACTTGCTTCATTGTTCATAACAACAGCCTCTTAATAAAGATTCAATTCTCTGGTATAGAATTTAGTGGATTTATAACCCTTTATGGACTTAGAAATTCTTGGTTAAGTTTTTACGTGCAAATGTTGTATTTGTGTAATATCTCTATTTCTACTACAGCTGTTGCTTGGAAACTTTACACATGCTTCTTTGACCATAATATTAGCCCATAGATAAAGATTCATTACTCTGATATTTAATTTAGTGGAATTTTAACCCTTTTTGGCCCTAGAAAATCTTGGTTAAGTTTTTACGTGCAAATGTTTTATGTTAGTTGTATATCTGTTCCTACTTAAGCTATTGCTTTGAAACTCTGCACATGCTTCTGTGACCATAATATCAGCCTCTAGACAAAGATTCTTTTCTCTTGCCTTTCATCTTATTGAATTTCCAATGTCGATATTGATTTGCTGTTACTATCCAGCACCTGGAATAGTCGAGCTTCGCTGTCCTCCGACAGCTCTTGTTTTTTATTTCTATCAATATTTATCCTAGAGGGTTAATATTTTACAGAAACACTTGTTGGGAAGTAGGCTTTCATTTGACACTAGCACTCATGTCAAAATAACCTTGAGCCATTGACTTTGACCCTTTTATGGACTTTTATAAACCTTAACCTTTTATGGACTAAAAAAAACTTAAACCACAAAACTTTAACCAAAAAACATCAACCTTGCTCATATTTTCTGAATGTTTTACCTGGGTACATCGTGCCTTCACACATACACACACAGATGATAGGCTTTCACCAGAGACCAAGCACCTTGACATTGGGACCTTGACCTTGACCTTTTATGAACTTAGAAAAACTTACCAAAAACTTTAAAGAAACTTAAACCGAAAGCTTTAACCAAAAACTTTTACCTTGCCTACATTTTCCGAATATTTACATAGGGACATCATTCCTTTGTAAACTCAGTCACTAGGTGATGGGCTTTCGACAAAGACTATGCTCCTTGACATTTTGACCTGGACATATTTTCGACTTGGGAAATTTTAACAAAAGCTATAACCAAAAAACTTAAACGTTGCTTATATTTTCTGAATGTTTTACCTAGGAACATTATTCCTTCATATACACATTCACTTGGTGATAGGCTTTCTCCAGAGACCAAGCTCCTTGCTATTGACCTTTTTATAGTCCTAGAAAAACTCTAACCCAAAAACTTTGACCTTCCATATATTTTTTGAATGCCTTTACCGGGGGACATCATAACCTCGTACACACACTCACACCAGGTGATAAGCTTTGACCCTTTCACCAGTAACCAATGTCCTCGACTATTTAACATTAACAATTTTTGTTCTTATCTGAGTGCTTGATCGTTGGTCAAGTGATGTTTATGACAAGCAGCAGTTTGGACAAGCTACCTTGTCTGCGGACAACTCTTGTTGGAAAAGTATTATTCCCATATTACGACATATGATCCACTTTTTACGAACGAAATGGTAGTCAGTCAAAGAATCTTGCTTGCAACATGCTTAGGGGCGGTATTTAATTTTATATATGTTTCTGACCCGTCACGCGAAAAGGGGCCATCTGGAAAGTACGCAAGGTGTCGATCCTAGTCGGACTGCGCAGACTGACTAGGATAGAAACTTTTCGCACTTGCTTATTTTCCGAAATTAGAATGGGCAGTTAACCTTTTCGTGAAAGAATTTTTAGCTCCACTGGCCGAAAGGCCAGCGGGCTATTGTCATGGCGGGGTGTCCAGCGTGCGTGCGTCCGTCCGTAAACTTTTACTTTAAAAATCTTCTCCTCATAAAATACTGGATGGATTCCAATCAAATTTCACAGGAATTTTCCTTGGGTGACCCTCTATCAGATTCCTTCAAAGATTTTTAATCGGTTGAAAATCATGGCTGTAGTGGGCGTGGCTAATTTCCATATATGGTAATAGGTGGCTTTTCTCAGAAACTAATTGATGGATATAATCCAAACTTCACATGAATTATCCTTGAGGGGCCCTCTATCAGCCTACAAAAAATCATTGTGATCAGATGAAAAATATGTATTTTATGGGCGGAGGTCATTTCTCTACATGTTATATAGTGAAAACTTTGAAAATCATTTTCTCAGAATCTAATCGATAGATATCAACCAAATTTTACACGAATGATACTTTAGTGACCCTTTATCAGTATAGCAAAAATTATTGTGATCGGATGAAAAATGTGTATTTTATGGGCAGAGGTCAATTCTTTATATGTTATATAGTGAAAACTTTGAAAATCATTTTCTCAGAACCTAATTGATAGATATCAACCAAATTTTACATGAATGATACTTGAGTGACCCTTTATCAGTATAGCAAAAATTATTGTGATCGAATAAAAAATATATATTTTATGTGCGGAGGTCATTTCCCTGTTTGTTATATAGTGTAAACTTTGAAAATCATTTTCTCAGAACCTAATTGATAGATATCAACCAAATTTTACTAGAATGATTCTATATTGATCCTTTATCAGTCTATTAAAAAACATTGTGATCAGATCAAAAATATGTCTTTTATGGGCAGAGGTCATTTCTTCAGATATGGTGGAATATCCAATATAGGGTAAAACAAACTATCCTGAAAGGTTAAACAGATAGATAAGATATCATGGAAATTTTATTTCTGTGAAGTTGAATCAGTCTGCAAAAAAATATTTGATTAGATGAACAGCATATTTTTTTTATTGGTTGAGGGTATTATAACATATAAAGTGAATATTTGATCACCCTTTTGGTATCATCTCAAAGATCAATTTTTCTAGACTTGTTAAATTTAATAGGTGTAATGATTATAGATTAGAAGGAACAAAACCTTTGTTGAAATTCAAATGTATAGAAACATTAGTTGAAATAAGTAGCCTGAGAATACCCGCTCAGAATTGGTGAGTTTAGTTGAACGAAGGGTGAATCTGCACAGAGTGTAAAATGATGTTCTGACCTCCTGACATTCAGAGTGGGGTAGAAAGAGTTGAATTGACTGCACTCTAAGGCATTGGGCAGAATAAAATAAATATATTGGATTGAATATTTTACTTCTTACTATCATTAGTTAGAATTTTGTTTTGATGACAAACAATTGAGAAGTACCATCTTTTAGTAGTGTTTAACTAAAAGTGGAAAGATCTACAATCAAAATTTTGCAGACCAACACCAGTATATTGTGCAGTAACATTCTGTTAGTGTTGAAATTCTTATATTTGGATTTATCCTTGGGTGACCCATTATCAGACTGCACAAAATCATTGTGATTAAATAAAAAATATTTGTGTAACAGGTAGAGGTCAATTTTCAATGTTATTCACTGATCATGAGTTTTTTATGCAGAAATATTTCAGCATATGACCCTTATTTACTTGAAATAACATTCACTCATTCATTCACTTCAATTCTCATTTAAACAGCTTTATTATCCTCTAATAGTCATTATCAGGATATTCAGGCCTGTGGAGTGAATCAGGCGCTCAAGCGCCTCTAGTTGAAATTCATCCGAAGGTTGACCTATGCTGGAGGTGTTTTTTTTTCAAATTTTTAATTTTATTGAGTTCCCTGATAGCCCCTTTTCGCGTGACGGGTCACATTTGTTCGATTTTAGCTCCACTGGCCAAATGCCACTGGGACTTTGTCATGGCGTTGTGTCCGCCGTCCGTCCGTCCATCCGTCCGTCAGTGCGTCCAGTGGAAAACTTTTCTTTAAAAATCTTCTCCTCAGACACTCCCGAATGAATTTCAACCAACTTTACAGGAATGATCCTTGGGTGACCCTCTTTCAAAGTTGTCCAGGAAATTTTGGTCCATTGAAAAGCATGGATTTAATTGGCGTGGCTAATTTCCAAATATCGTAAAAAGTGAGTTTTCTCCGATTGTAATTGATGGATACCAATTAAATTTAAAATGAATGATCCTTTGGTGACCCTTTATCAGTCTACAAAAAATATTGTGATCGGATGAAAAATATGTATTTTATGGGCGGAGGTCATTTCTCTATATATTATATAGTGGAAAATTTGAAAATCATTTTCTCAGAATGTAAATGATGGTTATCAACCAAATTTCAATGCAATGATCCTTTGGTGATCCTTGTATATTCGCTAACAATAGATAAGTTGCATAAAAACAAGAATTAACATTAATTAAGTCGCACAAAAACAAGAATTTTTGGGTTCTGCAACGTACTGCGAAAGATACAGATGCAGATAAGGGTTATTTGATTAGAAAAGTATATGACGTGTTCCCTTCACAAACATTTTATGAACTTATATAGGTTTATGGTACTTTATGTAAGAGCTTACTGACCTTTAACATGAATAACGGTACAGATATTCACAACTATTTTCAAATTTACGGTAACTAGACATACATGTATATGCATTTCAAGACACAATGAAATATCGTCTAGAATTATTGATTTAAGGTCACGGAGCGGGGAGCATTGGTCACTTTAACTCGATAGAGGAAAATTTCTATTTTGGGAATCTGAAGATGTCTCTCTTTTTCAATCATTAATTCATGAGGGCTTATTCTCATTCTACAGACCATACATCAATCAGAAAGAATGGATAATTTGTCATCGTAATTTGGTATAGTGCCATCCTGTAGACTATCAAGTAGAATTTTGGTTTTGGGTTATATCGTATGGAGATATTTTGTTCTTGAGTACTAATATCAGTTATTTTTGTTTTATTTTCTTTAATTGCGTTTTAAGCAAGAGTTGATTATTGATCAGGTAGCCAAAAACCAAGGGAAAGTCGGAAGTTTTTGACCAGATCAAACCACAAGGTGGTATTTTTTGTCAGGTTAAATATTTTATTTACAAGTTTTTTTGTTTGTTTTTTTTTCGTCAGAAATATTATGGTTGTAGAAACTTATGATAGAAAATCTTATTTCCCTTTCATAAGTAGTCTGCCTAATTCAGCTCTGCAAGCTTCGTTAGAGGATTTACAGTGCACACCAAGAACTTTATTGAATAAATATCATATGAAAATGTTCAACTTAGTTTGAAGATTCTTTGAATACTGATTCTGCATCCTCAACCACGCTACAATACAATAGGAGTTAACACTTTATACATTTAAGACTCGTGATCAGGTGCCCCTCATTATATCATACTCAGTAGTTAATTAACGCACATGGTGAAGATATCATATAAGTAATAAATAGGCTACGTCTTATTCACCTTGGACCGATCTTATTAGTAAAGCAAATAATTAATGTTTTTGGACCGATCTTATTAGTAAAGCAAATAATTAATGTTTTTGGTCAGCAATTACTGAGAAGCTACCAACGAGGGAAGGCCGCTTCTGTTTACAAATGCAATGACGTCATGTTAGTAAAACTGTAGTCCTGTGACCGTCTCGGTCACATCATGGATTGAAAAACAGTAATCTTTTATAAATTGAGACCTGAGTTCAGGATGCAAAAACGGTACAAATTATGCTAAAGACTGGTCCCGCTAACGACCATCATACATGATTCAACAATAAGTCCAGCCTTACTATGCACGTGCAAGGCGGGTCTGTATGATGATTTGCAAACAGATTACCGCTGGTTTTTTTTTTTTTTTTTTTTTTGTCCTGAACATAGGGCTGGTTTGAATAAAAAGAAGAACCTACAAAAGACCACAGATACTTTTAGTTCTAAAAGGAAGACGGGAAAGGGCAGTAAACTGATATTGGCACATAGAATTAACCGGAATGACGCCATGGTCTAGCCGCATTCGGAACACCACTCGGCCAATCTCACGATCAACCTCGGATGTACATAGACGGACTATTTTTAAAGATTACGGGAAAACCTTGGAAAAACTCGATGACGTCAGTTAAAATGGTGTTAGCCCTCGAAACTGTGAATGAAAACATTCGACGTCGCCAACGCTACTCGTTTAAGTCACTGACGTGAATTCTTCGAATCTTATATTAATATCTTTAGATTCTTGAATAACGGCTGAAAAAATCTTAATTTTTGAGAATGATTCGTCATTCTCAAAAATTAAGATTTTCAGCCGTTATTTACTGTAAAAAATATAATCTACAGTGCTAGTTTTTCTTACACTGTTTCCGCCTAACAAAATGCATGATTTCGTTACATACTCATCCGCCTTACATACATCCGAGGTATGTTGTAGTTTACGGAAATGGCCGAGTGATGTTCCGAATGGGTCTAGCCGATGGTGTATTCGTCACGACGTGGAGTTCGAACAGACTGAATTTTCTACAACAACAACCTTAGCCACAACGGAAGAGGCTCTTTTCTATAGTTGGCTATTGACATTTGGCTATACGTGGGGAGGTTGTCTACCACCAAATTAAAAAATGTAGTTAAGTTAGGAGAAAGGACTTTTTATTACAAAATGAGTTTGAAATGTTACGGTTTATAAAATATTATTTTCAATTCTGTTAGGAATGCTGTAAAATTCGTATTGATAAACTTGACGATATCAATTGGTCGGAAGTCAGTCATAGTTTTACATCTGAATCAAAAAGCAAAATCCCTTTAAATCATGAAAACGTTTTTTGTTCAAAAAACGGAATGTAAAGAAAAGAATTTTTATAATTTACGAGTAATCTGAAAAAGAGGTTTTCAAAGAATGGTATTTGTAAACCCTATAAATCACAAGGGCGCAGCTACCATTACTCTAACTAGGCATTTGCTTACAAAATAAATCCTTTTATATTAGCGTTGATTGTTCACAACAAATTAACCACAGGTTACTCGAAGGAACACCTCGTAACCTGTGGTTACGATGTTTTAGTCATTAAAAAATGTTCAAATCATCAACTGTATTTGCAAGAAAACTTCCCCTCCATCCAGACGAGGACTTGCAGCGAGTAGAATGATCTTTGGCTATACCTTATGTATCTTACTTCGTTATCATCTGAGCAGAATGAGCGCTATATATACATGATTTATTCGGACCGACTTGTTGATTTTTTCCTCAGAATAAACTTAAGCTATACCTGAAACACGCATTGTACTAGGTTATTATCGTAATATCTAAGCAGAATGAGCTGATATGATGTTTTGTACTTTGCATATAGCCCCAGCACAAATATATCTGATTGGTAATTACAATATCCAATATATAGCCCCAGCTCATTATTCACAAATATATCTTAAACGGTTAGTACAATATCGGACATATAGCCCCAGCTCATTCTTCACAAATGTATCTAATAGGTTAGTATAATATCAAACATATAGCCCCAGCTCACACTCCAGAAATTTATCTAATAGGTTAGTATAATATCCCACATATAGACCCAGCTCATTCTTCACAAATGCATCAAATAGGTTAGTATAATAATCAACATATAGCCCCAGCTCATTCTTCACAAATGCATCAAATAGGTAAGTATAATAATCAACATATAGCCACAGCTCATTCTTCACAAATGCATCAAATAGGTAAGTATAATAATCAACATATAGCCCCAGCTCATTCTTCACAAATGCATCAAATAGGTAAGTATAATATCCCACATATAGCCCCAGCTCATCTCACAAATGCATCAAATAGGTTAGTATAATATCCCACATATAGCCCCAGCTCATTCTTCACAAATATATGTTAAAGGTATGTATAATATCCCACATATAGCCCCAGCTCATTCTTCACAAATATATCTAATAGGTTAGTATAATATCCCACATATAGCCCCAGCTCATTCGTCACAAATGCATCAAATAGGTTAGTATAATATCCAACATATAGCCCAGCTCATTCTTCATAAATATATGTTAAAGGTATGTATAATATCCCACATATAGCCCCAGCTTATTCTTCACAAATATATGTCAAAGGTATGTATAATATCCCACATATAGCCCCAGCTCATTCTTCACAAATATATCAAATAGGTTAGTAAAATATTCAACATATAGCCCCAGCTCATTCTTCACAAATGTATATAATAGGTTAGTATAATATCCAACATATAGCCCCAGCTCATTCTTCACAAATGTACCAAATATGTGAGTATAATATCCAACATATAGCCCCAGCTCAATCTTCAAAAATATATCTAATAGGTAAGTATAATATCCCACATATAGCCCCAGCTCATTCTTCACAAATGCATCAAATAGGTAAGCACAATATCCAACATATAGCCCCAGCTCATTCTTCACAAATGTATCTAATAGGTTAGTATAATATCCCACATATAGCCCCAGCTCATTCTTCACAAATGCATCAAATAGGTAAGTATAATTAGCAACATATAGCCACAGCCCATTCTTCACAAATGCATCAAATAGGTAAGTATAATAATCAACGTATAGCCCCCAGCTTATTCTTCACAAATGCATCAAATAGGTAAGTATAATATCCCACATATAGCCCCAGCTCATTCTTCACAAATGTATCTAATATGTTAGTAAAATACCCAACATATAGCCCCAGCTATCACTCCTGAAATTTATCTAATAGGTAAGCACAATATCCAACATATAGCCCTAGCTCATTCTTCACAAATGCATCAAATAGGTTAGTATAAGAATCCACATATAGCCCCAGCTCATTCTTCACAAATATATGTTAAAGGTATGTATAATATCCCACATATAGCCCCAGCTCATTCTTCACAAATATATCTAATAGGTTAGTAAAATATTCAACATATAGCCCCAGCTCATTCTTCACAAATGTATATAATAGGTTAGTATAATATCCATCATATAGCCCCAGCTCATTCTTCACAAATGTACCAAATATGTGAGTATAATATCCAACATATAGCCCCAGCTCAATCTTCAAAAATATATCTAATAGGTAAGTATAATATCCCACATATAGCCCCAGCTCATTCTTCACAAATGCATCAAATAGGTAAGCACAATATCCAACATATAGCCCCAGCTCATTCTTCACAAATGTATCTAATAGGTTAGTATAATATCCCACATATAGACCCAGCTCATTCTTCACAAATGCATCAAATAGGTAAGTATTATTAGCAACATATAGCCACAGCCCATTCTTCACAATTGCATCAAATAGGTAAGTATAATAATCAAAATATAGCCCCAGCTCATTCTTCACAAATGCATCAAATAGGTAAGTATAATATCCCACATAAAGCCCCAGCTCATTCTTCACAAATGTATCTAATATGTTAGTAAAATACCAAACATATAGCCCCAGCTATCACTCCTGAAATTTATCTAATAGGTAAGCACAATATCCAACATATAGCCCTAGCTCATTCTTCACAAATGCATCAAATAGGTTAGTATAAGAATCCACATATAGCCTCAGCTCATTCTTCACAAATAAATGTTAAAGGTATGTATAATATCCCACATATAGCCCCAGCTCATTCTTCACAAATATATCTAATAGGTTTGTAAAATATTCAACATATAGCCCCAGCTCATTCTTCACAAATGTATATAATAGGTTAGTATAATATCTAACATATAGCCCCAGCTCACACTAAAGAAATTTATCTAATAGGTAAGCACAATATCCAACATATAGCCCCAGCTCAATCTGCACAAATATATCTAATAGGTAAGTATAATATCCCACATATATCCCCAGCTCATTCTTCACTAATGCATCAAATAGGTAAGTATAATATCCAACATATAGCCCCAGCTCATTCTTCACAAATGCATCAAATAGGTATGTATAATATCCAACATATAGCCCCAGCTCATTCTTCACAAATGTATCTAATAGGTTAGTAAAAGACCCAACATATAGCCCCAGCTATCACTCCTGAAATATATCTAATAGGTAAGCACAATATGCAACATATAGCCCCAGCTCATTCTTCACAAATGCATCAAATAGGTTAGTATAATATCCCACATATAGCCCCAGCTCATTCTTCACAAATATATGTTAAAGGTATGTATAATATCCAACATATAGCCCCAGCTCATTCTTCACAAATATATCTAATAGGTTAGTAAAATATTCAACATATAGCCCCAGCTCATTCTTCACAAATGTAAATAATAGGTTAGTATAATATCCAACATATAGCCCCAGCTCATTCTTCACAAATGTACCAAATATGTGAGTATAATATCCAACATATAGCCCCAGCTCAATCTTCAAAAATATATCTAATAGGTAAGTATAATATCCCACATATAGCCCCAGCTCATTCTTCACAAATGCATCAAATAGGTAAGCACAATATCCATCATATAGCCCCAGCTCATTCTTCACAAATGTATCTAATAGGTTAGTATAATATCCCACATATAGCCCCAGCTCATTCTTCACAAATGCATCAAATAGGTAAGTATAATTAGCAACATATAGCCACAGCCCATTCTTCACAAATGCATCAAATAGGTAAGTATTATTAGCAACATATAGCCACAGCCCATTCTTCACAAATGCATCAAATAGGTAAGTATAATAATCAAAATATAGCCCCAGCTCATTCTTCACAAATGCATCAAATAGGTAAGTATAATATCCCACATATAGCCCCAGCTCATTCTTCACAAATGTATCTAATATGTTAGTAAAATACCCAACATATAGCCCCAGCTATCACTCCTGAAATTTATCTAATAGGTAAGCACAATATCCAACATATAGCCCTAGCTCATTCTTCACAAATGCATCAAATAGGTTAGTATAAGAATCCACATATAGCCTCAGCTCATTCTTCACAAATATATGTTAAAGGTATGTATAATATCCCACATATAGCCCCAGCTCATTCTTCACAAATATATCTAATAGGTTAGTAAAATATTCAACATATAGCCCCAGCTCATTCTTCACAAATGTATATAATAGGTTAGTATAATATCCAACATATAGCCCCAGCTCACACTAAAGAAATTTATCTAATAGGTAAGCACAATATCCAATATATAGCCCCAGCTCAATCTGCACAAATATATCTAATAGGTAAGTATAATATCCCACATATATCCCTAACTCATTCTTCACTAATGCATCAAATAGGTAAGTATAATATCCAACATATAGCGCCAGCTCATTCTTCACAAATGCATCAAATAGGTATGTATAATATCCAACATATAGCCCCAGCTCATTCTTCACAAATGTATCTAATAGGTTAGTACAATATCTAACATATAGCCCCAGCTATCACTCCTGAAATTTTTCTATTAGGTAAGCACAATATCCCACATATAGCCCCAGCTCATTCTTCTCAAATATATCTAATTGGTTAGTAAAATATTCAACATATAGCCCAAGCTCATTTTTCACAAATGTGTCAAAAAGGTTAGAATAATATCCAACTTATAACCCCAGCTCATTCTTCACAAATGTGTCAAATAGGTTAGTATAATATCCAACATATAGCCTCAGCTCATTCTACACAAATGTATCAAATAGGTTAGTATAATATCCAACATATAGCCCAAGCTCATTCTTTACAAATGTGTCAAATAGGTTAGAATAATATCCAACTTATAACCCCAGCTCATTCTTCACAAATGTGTCAAATAGGTTAGTATAATATCCAAATATAGCCCCCGATCATTCTTCACAAATGTGTCAAATAGGTTAGTATAATATCCAACATATAGCCCCAGCTTATTCTTCACAAATGTATCAGATAGGTTAGTATTATATGCAACATTTGGCCCCAGCACATTCTTCACAAATGTATCAAATAGGTTAGTATAATATCTAGCATATAGCCTCAGGTCATTCTTCCCAAATGAATCTAATAGGTTAGTATAATATCTAACATAAAGCCCCAGCTCATTCTTCACAAATATATCAAATGTCCCATATATAGCCCCCGCTCATTCTTATAAATTTATCTCATAGGTTAGTTTAATATCCAACATATAGCCCAAGCACATTCTTCACAAATGTATCTAATAGGTAAGTATAATATCTAACATATAGCCCCAACTCATTCTTCACAAATATATGTAAAAGGTAAGTATAATAACCAACATATAGCCCCAGCTCATTCTTCACAAATGTATCAAATAGGTAAGTATAATATCCAACATATAGCCCCAGCTCATTCTTCACAAATGCATCAAATAGGTTAGTATAATTTCCAACATATAGCCCCAGCTCATTCTTCACAAATATATCTAATAGGTTAGTATAATATCTTACATATAGCCCCAGCCCATTCTTCACAAATATAACTCATAGGTTAGTATAATGTTCAACATATAGCCTCGGCTTATTCTTCAAAAATATATCTAATATGTAAGTATGATATCAAACATATAGCCCCATTTCATCATGCACAAATATATCTAAAATGTAAGTACAATATCCAACATATAACCCCAGCTCATTCTTCACAAATATCTCTAATAGGTAGGTACAATATCCAACTTATAGTTTGTTTGTTTGTTTGATCGGGTTTTACGCCGCTTTCAATAATTCCGCAGTTATATCGCGGCGGCCGGAGTACCTTACAATTGATTCCTAGTAATTCTTTCACCTGTACAACCATTACACCCTTCCCTTGCCTCCGACTGCTATCTCACATAGGTTTACGATTATCTACCCATAGGTGAGAGACAAACGTCGAAAAGCATATTTGCCGCCACCAGGGATCGAACCCACGACTTTCAGATCGGAAGTCGTATGCCTAACCAACTGCGCTATGGTGGCGGCCCAACTTATAGCCCAAGCTCAAACTTCACAAAAATATCTAGTAGGTAAGTACAATACCAAACATGTATCCCCAGCTTATTCTTCACAAATGTATCTTACAGGTTAGTATAATATCCAACATAAAGACCCAGCTCATTCTTCACAAATATATCTTATTGGTAAGTACAATATCCGATGTATAGCCCCTATCTATTATATATATTTGTGAAGAATGAGCTGGGGCTAAATGTTTGATATTATACTAACCTATTTGATACATTTGTGAAGTATGAGTTAGGGCTATATGTTGTATATTGTACTTATCGTTTAGATATATTTGTGACGTATAGGCTGGGGCTGGCTATATGTGGGATGTTAAAAAAACCTATTTGATACATTTGTGAAGATTGAGTTGGGGTTATATGTTGGATATTGTACTAACTTATTAGATATTTTTGTGGAGTATAGGCTGGGGCTATATGTTGGATATTAAACAAACCTATTTGATACATTTGTGAAGAATGAGCTCGGGCTATATGTGGGATATTGTACTTACCTTTTAGATGTATTTTTGAGGGATGAGCTTGGGCAATCTGTTGGATATTATACTTATCTATTAGATTTATTTGAAAAGAATAAGCTGAGGCTATAGTTTGGATTTTAGACTTACAGATTAGATTCATTTGTGAAGAATAAGCTGGGGCTATATGTTGGTTATTATACTTAACCATGAGATACTTTTGTGAAGAATGAGCTGGGGCTATATGTTGGATATAATTCTTACCTATTAGATACATTTTATGAACAATGAGCTGAGGCTATATTTTAGTTATTGTACTTACCTATTAGATATATTTGGGAAGAATGAGCTGGGGCTATATGTCGGATATTATACTTACCTATTAGATATATTTGTGAAGAATGAGCTGGGCCTATATGTTGAATATTATACTTACCTATTTGATGCATTTGTGAAGAATGAGCTGGGGCTATATGTTGGATATTATACTAATCTATTACATACTTCAGTAAAGACTGATCTGAGGCTTTTAGTTCGATATTATACTTACTTTTTAGATATTTTGGTGAGGAATGAGCTGGGGCTATATGTGGGATATTATACTACACTATCGGATATATTTGTGAAGAATGAGCTGGGGCTATATGTGGGATATTATACTTATCTATTAGATTTCTTTGTGAGGAATGAGCTGGGGCTATATGTGGGATATTATACTAAACTATTAGATATATTTGTGAAGAATGGGCTGGGGCTATAAGTCGGATATTTTACTAACCTATATGATACATTTGTGAAGAATGAGCTGGGGCTATATGTTGGATATTATACTAACCTTGGGCTATATGTGGGATATTAAACTTAACTATTAGATATATTTGTATAGTATGAACTGGGGCTATATGTTGTATATTATACTAACCTAATTTTTATATTTCCGAAGAATGAGCTGGGGCTATAAGTTGGATTTTATACTAACCTAGTTGATTCATTTGTGAAGAATTAATTGGGGCTATATGTTGGATATTATACTAACCTATGAGATACATTTGTGAAGAATGAGCTGGGTTTATATGGTAGATATTATACTTACCAATAAGATATATTTGTGAAGAATGAGCTGGGGCTATATGTTGGATATTATACTAACCTTTCTGATGCATTTGTGAAGAATGAGCTGGGGCCATATGTAGGATATTGTGTTTACCAATTAGATAAATTTGTGAAGAATGAGCTGGGGCTATATGTAGGATATTATATTTACCTATTAGATATATTTGTGAAGATTGAGCTGGCGCTATATGTTGGATATAATACTAAACTATTAGATTTCTTTGTGAAGAATGCGCGTTGGCAATATGTTGGATATTTTTCTATATGTGGGATATTGCACCTACCTATAACATATATTTGTGAAGAATGAGCTAGGGCTATATGTTGGATATAATACTAAACTATTATATTTCCTTGTGAAGAATGAGCTTGGGCTATATGTTGGATATTATACTAACCTATTAGGTATATTTGTATAGTATGACCTGGGGCTATATGTGGGATATTGTATCTACCTATTACATATATTTGTGAAGAATGAGCTAGGGCTATATGTTGGAAATAATACTAAACTATTAGATTTCTTTGTGAAGAATGAGCTGGGGCTATATGTTGGATATTATACCTACCTATTAGGTATATTTGTATAGTATGACCTGGGGCTATATGTGGGATATTGTATCTACCTATTACATATATTTGTGAAGAATGAGCTGGGGCTATATGTTGGATATAATACAAAACTATTAGATTTCTTTGTGATTAATGAGCTGGGGCTATATGTTGGATATTATACTACACTATGAGATATATTTGTGAAGAATGAGCTGGGGCTATATGTGGGATATTAAACTTACCTATTAGATATATTTGTGAAGAATGACCTGGGGCTATATGTGGGATATTTTACTAACCTATTAGATATATTTGTGAAGAATGAGCTGGGGCTATATGTGGGATATTATACTTACCTATATTACCTATATTACACTATGAGATATATTTGTGAAGAATGACCTGGGGCTATATGTGGGATATTATACTAACCTATTCGATGCATTTGTGAAGAATGAGCTGGGGCTATATGTTGTATATTTAACTAACCTAGGAGATATATTTGTGAATAATGAGCTGGGTTTATATGTTGGATATTATACTTACCTATTAGATATATTTGTGAAGAAAGAGCTGGGGCTATATGTTGGATATTAGACGTACATATAAGATACCTTTGTGAAGAATGAGCTGGGGCTATATGTTGGATATCATACTTACTTATTAAATACTTCAGTAAAGACTGATCTGAGGCTTTTAGTTCAATATTATACTTACTTTTAAGAAACTTTGGTGAAGAATGAGCTGGGGCTATATGTTGGATATTACACTACACTATGAGATATATTTGTGAAGAATGAGCTGGGTCTATATGTGGGATATTCAACTTAACTATTAGATATATTTGTGAAGAATGAGCTGGGGCTATATGTTGGATATTATACTTACCTATTAGATATATTTGTGAAGAATGAGCTGGGGCTATATGTTGGATATTACACTACACTATGAGATATATTTGTGAAGAATGAGCTGGGTCTATATGTGGGATATTAAACTTAACTATTAGATATATTTGTGAAGATTGAGCTGGCGCTATATGTTGGATATAATACTAAACTATTAGATTTCTTTGTGAAGAATGCGCGTGGGCTATATGTTGGATATTTTTCTATATGTGGGATATTGCACCTACCTATAACATATATTTGTGAAGAATGAGCTAGGGCTATATGTTGGATATAATACTAAACTATTAGATTTCCTTGTGAAGAATGAGCTTGGACTATATGTTGGATATTATACTTACCTATTAGGTATATTTGTATAGTATGACCTGGGGCTATATGTGGGATATTGTATCTACCTATTACATATATTTGTGAAGAATGAGCTAGGGCTATATGTTGGAAATAATACTAAACTATTAGATTTCTTTGTGAAGAATGAGCTGGGGCTACATGTTGGATATTATACCTACCTATTAGGTATATTTGTATAGTATGACCTGGGGCTATATGTGGGATATTGTATCTACCTATTACATATATTTGTGAAGAATGAGCTGGGGCTATATGTTGGATATAATACAAAACTATTAGATTTCTTTGTGATGAATGAGCTGGGGCTATATGTTGGATATTATACTACACTATGAGATATATTTGTGAAGAATGAGCTGGGGCTATATGTGGGATATTAAACTTACCTATTAGATATATTTGTGAAGAATGACCTGGGGCTATATGTGGGATATTTTACTAACCTATTAGATATATTTGTGAAGAATGAGCTGGGGCTTTATGTGGGAAATTATACTTACCTATATTACCTATATTACACTATGAGATATATTTGTGAAGAATGAGCTGGGGCTATATGTGGGATATTATACTAACCTATTCGATGCATTTGTGAAGAATGAGCTGGGGCTATATGTTGTATATTTAACTAACCTAGGAGATATATTTGTGAATAATGAGCTGGGTTTATATGTTGGATATTATACTTACCTATTAGATATATTTGTGAAGAAAGAGCTGGGGCTATATATTGGATATTAGACTTACATATAAGATACCTTTGTGAAGAATGAGCTGGGGCTATATGTTGGATATCATACTTACTTATTAAATACTTCAGTAAAGACTGATCTGAGGCTTTTAGTTCAATATTATACTTACTTTTAAGAAACTTTGGTGAAGAATGAGCTTGGGCTATATCTTGGATATTACACTACACTATGAGATATATTTGTGAAGAATGAGCTGGGTCTATATGTGGGATATTAAACTTAACTATTAGATGTATTTGTGAAGAATGAGCTGGGGCTATATGTTGGATATTATACTTACCTATTAGATATATTTGTGAAGAATGAGCAGGGGCTATAAGTTGGATTTTATACTAACCTATTCGATGCATTTGTGGAGAATGAGCTGGGGCTATTTGTAAGATATTATACAAACCTATGAGATAAATTTGTGAAGAATGAGCTGGGGCTATATGTTGGATATTATACTTACCTATTAGATATATTTGTGAAGAATGAGCTGGGGCTATATGTTGGATATTATACTGACCTTTCTGATGCATTTGTGAAGAATGAGCTGGGGCTATATGTTGGATATTATACTTACCTTTCTGATGCATTTGTAAAGAATGAGCTGGGGCTATATGTAGGATATTGTGTCTACCAATTAGATAAATTTGTGAAGAATTAGCTGGGGCTATAAGTGGGATAATATATTTACCTATTAGATATATTTGCTAAGAATGAGCTGGGGCTATATGTTGGATATTATACTAACCTATGAGATATATTTGTGAAGAATGAGCTGGGGCTATATGTTGGATATTATACTAACCTATTTGATGCATTTCTGATGAATGAGCTGGGGCTATATGTTTGGCATTTTTCTAGGTTAATGCATCTTAGTTATCAGAATGAGCCCAGGCTTAATATTTGAATTTTTCCTTACCTTTTAGATACATTTCTTCTAAATGGGCTGAGGCTATATGTTGGATATTATACTTACCTATTAGATAAATTTGTAAAGAACAAGCTGAGGCTATATGTTAGTTATTGTACTTACCTATTAGATATATTTGTTTCTGCACAAATGTTTCTTATATATTAAAGTACAATATCCAACATATAGCCCAAGCTCATTCTGCAGAAATGGTCCCTATCATAGCAATTAGAACAATGAATTTGTCCAAACCACTCCAAAATTGTTTAAACCTCATTATTTTTATAAAGTGCTGCACAGCTTTGTTGAAATAGAAACACTTAAAAACATTGATATTGACATGAAGAATGATAAAGGAATGCTTTTGAAACGAATTTAAATGAGTGTGATGAGTTTTCAGAATTAAAGGGATGTAAATACAGCAAAATTGGTTCAGGTTGAACAAAATTAGCAATATTTATTACTTCCTTTAATAAACTATGCATACATCTTCTATACCTAGTTATAAATAGCTTCCTATTAAAAAATAATCAGATGTTCAACACTTTCAAATATGTCAGTAAAATCATGGATTTTTGCAGCTATTTTCATTTTGAAGGTAGTTATTAATCTTCAGTGATTTGCAGCATTTTTGAATAGGTTTGGGTGAGTGTTTGGAATTAATGAATGGAGCACTGAGTGAGCAATTTAGAATGGTTTTCATTGAGGCAAATTTAAACACTCAGAAATCATTGAGAAAAAAGACACTTGGAAATCATACAAAATGATCACATTTTCATTCAAATCAAATAAATCATCACACAACTTATATTGCTGATGTGGATTTTTAGGATTGTGAAGACACCAAAAGAGAAAAGAATGTATTTTTTAAACGAAGGTTATGCAATATTGATAAATTTTTGTTCGGATGAAATTTGCCATATTTTATTACTTCCCATGAATTTTAGTCAAAACTCCTTCTAAAATCAATATCGATTCAAAATAATTAGAAATATAGTATTAAAAAAGTAAAACTTGTCATTTTCTCGAAATGTCAAAATAATAACTGCTATGCATAATGTATATTGAAATGAACAGTTAACCAATCACTTGTACTTTTTTAACACAATGTTATTTGTTCTTAACTGACAATTTAATCATATAATTATGTTTTCATATCAAAATCATGTGGGACCTCCAGACAATTTGTCCCTTTGAGCACCAGCATTTTATATAGTCTGGGGAAGGAATCGAACCTCCATACATGATTTTGATTAAATGTGGGCAAAAAGACCCTGTTTATGAAATAAGGCAAAACAGAATGAGGATTTATAATTTGAAAAGTCTCCATGACAATGATATCCTTACTTAAAAAGTGACTGATTAATGTCTTGTCATAAAGTCTAAATCATGACGGTTACACTGCATAACAAATAGGAATTATCAATACTATCTTGAATTGAAGCAATGCATCTGAACTGGGCCAAAGGAAATAGATACAAAGGAATCTCTGGGTTTTCAAGCAATCTCATATTTCACTCAAATCTAATTTTAAAGATATTATAGACATAAGAGTCATGTCAGACAGGGCTATCCCCCTTGCGAAAGCTTGAATGTAAACTTAAGGCTAAAGATTAAGGATTTTTTTGTACTTTACGAGATTTACCCCCCTAAGTCTTTAAAATATCAAAGGGCACAAAGTTTCAAGTTGATAGCTATTAACTATAGGAGATATGCTGAGGGCAAAATCTAAGTATTTGAAATAACAAAGGGCAATGACTCCAAACCATGCAAGCAAGAGTTAAAGTTCTTATGCACTGCACTTCTCCTCCATGAGAAATATGCACCCATTGGGTTTCAAGCTGATAGCTATTATACTTTAGCAGATATTCCCCTAGACAAGTGTAGTGACAGAACCATGGAATGATGGACGGAGACCATTACTATATCTCCTCATTGATTGATCCACCATGAACTTGCTTAGTGTAAGTGACATGACAATTGATTACCACTCGGATCGTAACTTCAAGTCACAAATATGCGATAAATGTTAGAAATTGTGTTGGCTTGATAGTCATTTTAGTCATACCTTTTAGATATCACGAATCAACAATTTAGCTCACCGACAAAGCAAGATTATGGGAATCATTAGATTTTCATTACATCGTGCTCAGATGAGCTAAACAGGATGTGCCCTGTTGGAGCCCAAATATGATCCAGAGGGTCTTGATATGAGCAAACTTGGTAGAGGTCAACTAGATGATGCTACATACCAAATATGAAAGCTGTCAGCCATCTGGTTTTAGAGAAGAAGATTTTTGAAGATTTTCCTAATTTTACCCTTCGTGCTCAAAGGAGCTAAAAGGAATGCGCCTGGGCAAAGCCCTAATATGACCCAAGGGTCTTGATATGAACAAACTTGGTAGAGGTTTACTAGATGATGCTACATACTAAATGAAAGCTGTCTGCCATCTAGTATAAGAGAAGATTTTTAAAGATTTTTCGCTCTTTGATTCTCTGTAAAAAAGGGATGCGCCCTGGCAAAGCCAAAATATGACCCAAGGGTTTTGATATAAACAAACTTGGTAGGGTTCCACTAGATGATGCTACATACCAAATATCAGGGCTGTCTGCCGTCTGGTTTCAGAGAAGAAGATTTTTAAAGATTTTCCTATTTTTATCCTTTTTGTTTAGGGTAAAGGGAAAGTTAAGGCTGGATTTCATTTATATGAACAACTTTGGTAGAGCTTGTCACAAGGAACATCCCAAGTTTCATCAAGATTGGCCCACAGGTTTAGAAGTAGAAGATGTAGAAAGAAATTGTGGACGATGGAGGATGCACGACTGACGATGGACACCGGACATTGAACGATCACAATAGCTCACCTTAAGCACTTTGTGCTCAGGTGAGCTAAAAAGTGATACATTTATACTTTCATTTAAGAAAGCTGACTGTTAGAAAACAAGACTAGGAAGTCTATTTTGTTTTAATTTACTTGGTCTTGACCAAATTGCACTAAAATACTTAATCACCATTATCCTGCATACACTTTAATTTTATTCTTGCCAACATAAAGGTGATTGCATTAAGTAGACTTTTGTCACCCTGTAAAAATAGTTGTCATTATTAATTCTAAATTATTAATTTCATATCTCAATTAATTTCGTAATTTAACAAACAATGACAACTATTTTTACTGGGTGAATAGCAAATTATAGAAATTGATAATTGGAAACTAAATATTGTCTTGACTTAGTTCATTCCGAAATTATCCCAAAATAAAGAACTCACACACATATGTCAGAGATCCCCCGTTGATACTTTTCTAAAAATAATTTCAGGTACAATTTAAAAGATGGTCATACATGGAACATTCATGACAAGTTTCATATGAATTAAATTGATTGTGGGAAGATTATAAAGGAAAATCAAGCACAAGCTGCCACACCCATATTTTGGGGTAAATGAAAATT
The DNA here is from genome assembly GCA_948146395.1 of Fragum whitleyi. NCBI lineage: Eukaryota > Metazoa > Mollusca > Bivalvia > Cardiida > Cardiidae > Fragum > Fragum whitleyi. The sequence continues at coordinate 16,561,085 of OX411548.1, read as the reverse complement.
TCTTTAACAATTTAAGAAAAGCATCACCAAAAAACAACCAAGTCAAGTTTCATTGAAATCAGCCCAATGGTTTGGGAGAAGAAGATTTTAACCTGAAAAATTGCCACGCCCTGCCAAACCCATATTTGGGGGCAATCAAAATTTCTTGAACAATTTAAGAAAAGGGTCACCCAAGGAACATCCATGCTAAGTTTCATTGAAATTGGCCCACTGGTTTGGGAGAAGATTTTAAAAGATATAAACATGAAAAAATGCCCCGCCCTGCCACGCCAAAATTTGGGGGTCAATCAAAATTTCTTAAGCAATTTAAGTAAAGGGTCACAAAAGGAACATCCATGCCAAGTTTCATTGAAATTGGCCCAATGGTTTGGAAGGAGAAGATTTTTTTAAGATTTTATATTGAAAATGAGCCCTGCCCTGCCACGCCCATATTTGGGGGTCAATCAATTTTTTTTTAAACAATTTGAGTTAAGGGTCTCCCAAGGAAAATCTATGCAAAGTTTCAATGAAATTGGCCCACTGGTTTGTGAGGAAAAGATTTTTTAGTGAAACAAGAGGACCATGATGGTCCTAGAGCGCTAACCTGAGTCTCTTTGACCCCTGGGACATCACATAAATTAAATAGGCAGATTTTGAAAAGGAGATCATTTCTACATAGGATCAATACCATGAAATATTTTCAGCCAAGAGCAAAAAGGATGTGCCTTTTCACTCTTTGATTCTATGTCAAAAAGGATGCACCCATCATGCTCAGATGAGCTAAAAGGGATGCGCCAGCATGGAGCCCAAATATGACCCCAGGGTCTTGATATAAACAGACTTGGTAGGGGCCCATTAGATAATGCAACATACCAAATATGAAAGCTGTATGCCCTCTGGTTTCAAATTTTTTAAGATTTTCATTCTTTCATTCTATGTAAATAGGGTTGCACCCAGGTGGAGCCAAAATATGATCCCAGGGTCTTGATACGAACAAACTTGGTAGAGATCCACTAGATGATGCTACATACAAAATATGAAAGCTGTCTAACTTCTGGTTTCGGAGAAGAAGATTTTTGAAGAATTTCTTTTTATTACCCTTCGTGCTCAGAGGAGCGAAAAGGGATGCGCCTGGGCAAAGCCCAAATGTGACCCCAGGGTCTTGATATGTACAAAGTTGGTAGACACCAACTAGATAATGCTACATACCAAATATGAAAGCTGTCTGCCTTCTGGTTTCAGCGAAGAAGATGTTTTAAAGATTTTCGCTCTTTTTTCTTTGTAACAAGAGGGCTGTTGGCCCGGGGTCGCTCACCTGAGAAAAAAAGCTTCATTACCTAGGTATGTCCATGCAACCACAGAAAAAGAGATTTTCACTTATTCAATCAGATAACATTTGAAATAATCCTCCCCACCCCCCTCTGCTACTTCCCTGGTCATTATTTATTTAAGCTTTTTTCATAAAAGGTCTGTGATCAGCTAATCTAGGCCAGATTTACAGGCTGAGTCTGAGACTTTTAAAGTTTTCTTTAATGAGTTGATCAATCCACGTCAAATATAAAGGCTGTAGGGATTCAAAATTCTCAACAAAGCACTCCCCCATCCCCCAAGATGCTCTGCACCTGGTGAATCTACAGTCATGATTTTACCTAATTCAATTAATGTCCATATGCTGATCATCCATACCAATTTTCAAGTCTGTAGGACTCCTAGTTCATTAGAAGAAGTATAAAGATTTCAAAAATGATCATAAGTACTACCCTCTCCCCAAGACACTCAGCACCTGGTGACCCTACAGCATGATGTTAGCTATTTTTATTAATGTCAATATATTGATCACCCATGACAATTTTCAAGTCTGTCGGGTTCCTGATCCAGGAGAAGAATAAGGTTAAAGATTTCAAAATTGATCCAAAGTACTACCCACTCCCCCCCTATTGCTCCGCATCTGGTGGCCCTACATTCATGATTTTAGCTAGTTTATTTTAGATCCATATGCTTATCATCCATGCCAATATTGAAGTCTATAGGGCTCCTGGTTCATTAGAAGATGAAGGTTAAAGTTAAAAATTTTTCACCAAAGTACTACCCCCTCCCCCCTGGTGCTCCTCACCTGGTGGCATTACAGTCGTGATTGAAGCTATTTTTATTAAAGTCTATGAGCTGATCCTCCATGCCAATTTTCAAGTCTGTTGGGCTTGTGGTTCAGAAGAAGAAGGTTAAAGATTACAAAATTTTCACAAAAGTACTACCCTCTCCCCTCTGGTGCTCCGCACCTGGTGAATCTACAGTCATGATTTTAGCTATTTTTATAAATGTCCTTATGCTGATCATCCATGCCAATATTCAAATCTGTAGGACTCCTGGTTCAGATGAAGAAAAAGGTTAAAGATTACAAAATTTTTATCAAAGTACTACCCCCTCCCCCTGGTGCTCCACACCTTGTGGCCCTACAGATAAGACTTTAGCTGTTTTTATTAAGGGCTATGAGCTGATCATCCATGCAAAATTTTAAGGCTGTAGGGCTTCATGTTCAGAGGAAGAAGAAGGTTAAAGATTACACAATTTACCCAAAGTACTACCCCCTCCCCCCGGTGCTCCGCACCTAGTGGCCCAACAACTATGATTTTAGCCATTTTTATTAAGGTCTATGAGCTGATCATCCATGCCAAATTTCAAGGCTGTAGGGCTGCTCGTTCAGAAGAAGAAGAATTTTAAAGATTTTCTTATATTTTTAACTTTGGTTACCATAGCAACCAGAGTTTTTCACCGATTTCAATTCTTTTAGCAATTCTTAAAGGGGATCACCTAAGGAACATTTCTGCCAAGTTTGGTTAAAATTGGCCAATTAGTTTAGGAGGAAATGTCGTTTAAAGAAATTGTTGACGGACGCCGGATGGATGCTGGACAAAAGTTGATTACAATAGCTCACTTGAGTACGTTGTGCTCAGGTGAACTAAAAAGGGTTGCGTCCGGGCAAAGCCCAAATATGACCCGAGGGTTTTGATATGAACAAACTTGGTAGAGGTCCACTAGATGATGCTACATACTAAATGAAAGCTGTCTGCCATCTAGTATAAGAGAAGAAGATTTTTAAAGATTTTTCGCTCTTTGATTCTCTGTTAAAAGGGTTGTGCCCGGGCAAAGCCAAAATATGACCCAAGGGTTTTGATATAAACAAACTTGGTAGAGGTTCACTAGATGATGCTACATACCAAATATGAAACCATTCTTTCTGGTTTCAGAGAAGAAATTTTTTTAAAATTTTCCCGTTTTCCCTTCATTTGAGAACTTTGGTAAAGCTTGACACAAGGAACATTCCTGTAAAGTTTTATCAAGATTGGCTTACCAGTAAAAGAGGAGAAGATGTTTAAAGAAATTCTGGATGACGCCCAAGCACGCCAGACGCATAACATTGCATGATCACAATAGCTCACCTGGAGCACTTCATACTCAGGTGAGCTAAAAATTATATAAATAAATGTACAAGTTGTGAAAATAAACAAGAGGACCAAGATGGTCCTAGATTGCTCACCTGAGTCTCTATGACCCCTGGGACATCACATTAATTAGATAGGCAGATGTCAAAAAGAAGATAATTACCTAAGATCAATACCATGGAACGTTTTCAGCGAAGAGCAAGACAGATATGCCTTTTTGCTCTTTGATTCTATATAAAAAGGGATGCATCCGGCTGGACCCCAAAAGTGACCCCAGGGTCTTGATATGAACAAACTTCGTAGAGGTCTACTAGATGATGCTACATTCTAGATATGAAAGCTGTCTGCCTTCTGGTTTCAGAGAAGAAGATTTTTGAAGGTTTTCCCATTTTCACCCATCATGCTCAAATGAGCTGAAAGGGATGCGCCCGGGTGGAGCCCAAATATGACCCAAGGGTCTTGATATGAACAAACTTGGTAAGGGCCCACAAGATGATGCTACATGTACATACCATAAATGAAAGCAGTGTGCCCTCTGGTTTCGATTTAAGAAGATTTTAAAAGATTTTTGCTCTTTGATTCTATGTAAAAAGGGTTGAGCCCGGATGGAGCCCAAATATGATCCTAGGGTCTTGATATGAACAAATTTGATAGAGGTCCACTAGATGATGCTACATACCCAATATGAAAGCTGTCTGCCTTCTGGTTTCATAGAAGAAAATTTTGAAGATTTTCATTTTTTTACCCTTTGTGCTCATAAGAGATAAAGGGATGCACCCGTGCAAAGCCCAAATATGACCCAAGGGTCATGATATGAACAAACTTGGTAGAGGCCCACTAGGTGATGCTACACACCAAATATTAAAGCTGTCTGCCATCCTGTTACAGAGAAGAAGATTTTTAAAGGTTTTCTCTCTTTGATTCTATGTAAAAAGGGTTGGGCCCAAGCAAAGCCCAAACATGACCCCAGGGTCTTGATATGAACAAATTTGGTAGAGGTCCACTAGATGATGCTACATACCAAATATGAAAGCTGTATGCCTTCTGGTTTCAGAGAAGAAGATTTTTGAAGATTTTCATTTTTTTACCATTGTGCTCATAAGAGATAAAGGGATGCACCCGTGCAAAGCCCAAATATGACCCAAGGGTCTTGTTATGAACAAACTTGGTAGAGGTCCACTAGGTGATGCTACACACCAAATATGTAAGCTGTCTGCAATCTGGTTACAGAGATGAAGGTTTTTTTAAGATTTTTCGCTCTTTGATTCTATCTAAAAAGGGTTGGGCCCGGGCAAAGCCCAAATATGACCCCAGGGTCTTGATATGAACAAACTTGGTAAAGGTCCACTAGATGATGCTACATACCAAATATGAAAGCTGTCTGCCTTCTAGTTTCAGAGAAGAAGATTTTTAAAGATTTTCATATTTTTACCCTTTTTGTTAAGGGTAAAGGGAAAGTTAAGGGTGGATTTCATTTATTTGAACAACTTTGGTAGAGCTTGACTCAAGGAACATCCCTGCCAAGTTTCATCAAGATTGGCCCACTGGTTTAGGAGGAGAAGATGTTTAAAGAAATTGTGGCCGACGCACGACTGACGACGGACGACGGACATTCTACGATCCCAATAGCTCACCTTGAGCACTTTGTGCTCAGGTGAGCTAAAAAAAGTTGTAATTAGAAATTTATTATTTTTAAATGCCTTTAAATTCATCATGTGCGGGAATTCAATTGCACTTTATTTCTGTACAAATTGAAATCAGTATAGTTGGAAACATCTCCCCCCCCAACCTGTAAGTCCAGTGGTGAAGGAATATTTATGCCCCTAAGGCTGAATATGAACAAGTTTTAAATTCAACAAGAGCCATGTCAGACATGGCCATCCCCCGCCGATAAAGATTGATAGTAAACTAAAGCCAGTTTCATTTTGGCTTCTTATGCACTGTGTTCGTTCTCAATGAGATCTATCCAATTATAAAGTTTTAAATTGATAGCTATTACACTCTCTGAGATATACAAAATCCATGTCTTTGAACAACTAAAGGCCATGAATGGCTTGAGTTGCTCAAGAGCTTGAAATTCTTGTAATAGCATATCAAAGTTTTGACTAAATTTTTAGATATTTTGGGTTCTACTGATATTGAAAATGATTTTCGAAGTTTCCACTATATAACATCATGGAGAAATAACCTCCGCCCATAAAATACATATTTTCTATCCAATCACAATAATTTTTTGTAGACTGATAAAAGGTCATCCAAAGATCATTCATGCAAAATTTAATTGGTATTCATCACTTAGAAACAAAGAAAACTCACTTTTTAGCATATTTGAAAATTAGACAAGTATCTGGTGTTGTATGCAACACATAAAGACCCCTACCGGCTTCGTTTGTCTCAATGTTTTCCCACGCCAATTCTATCAGGGACGTCAAAACCAGGTCTTGTTTTGGAAAGGGTTAAACAAGACTTACATGAGTTGTTGTCTCTGCTGTGCCCACTATACAATTCATGGAAGCAATAGACAGATGCAAGAAATAGTATCAATAACAGTTACCTTGTCTGATCCAAGATGTTTTTCTTCAGTCGACTCTTGTTGGTAAGAAATGAGAACTTTCACTGGAGGTGATTAATACTGCTGCATCACCACCCTGACTAACATGGCTTATAAATTTTTTTACATTTTAAAACAGGTTTCATCAAGTTAGCTTGCTTAGTTACTAAGTTATTGAGGGATCCATTTTTTGCCATATTTTCACTTTTTCCGTTACCATAGCAAACGCACTTTTAGTCAAAGAACAAAGATAGAATGATGTGCATAATCTACACATTGCCATCTAGTCATATACCAAGTCTCATCAAATTAGCTTGCTTACTTGTTAACTTATCGCAGGATCCAATATTTTTTGCCATATTTTCACTATTTCCGTAACCATAGCAACAACAATTTTAGTCTAAAAACAAAAATAAAATGATGTGCATAATCTACACATTGCCATATAGTCATATACCAAGTCTCATCAAACTAGCTTGCTTAGTTATTATCTTATCGCAGGATCCCATTTTTGGCCATATTTTCACTATTTCTGTAACCATAGCAACCTCAATTTAAGTCGAAAAACAAAAATAAAATGATGTGCATAATCTACACATTGCCATCTAGTCATATACCAACTTTCATCAAAAACGCTTGCTTAGTTATTAAGTTATTGCGGGATCCAGATTTGAGCGGACAGACGGACGGACAGACGGAGGGCAAACCTATAGTCCCCTCCGGTGTGAACACCGGTAGGGGACCAACAAGCACATTAAATCCATGTTTTTCATTTGATCAAAATTGCTTGAACAACTTTGGAAGAGGGTCACCCAAGGATCATTCCTGTGAAGTTTGGTTGAAATTTGTCTAGTAGTTTCTAAGAAGATTAAAGAAAAGTTTATGATCGGACGGACGGATGGATGCATGACGGGCACAAAGCCATGACAATAGCCCCAGTGGCCTTTGGCAAGTGGAGCTAACAAAAGGCAATAACTCCCAAATTATGCAAGCAAGAGTTGTGGATCTTGTGCACCACACTTCTCCTCAATATGTCTATTCATACATGAAGTTTCATGTTCATAGCTATTATACTTTCAAATATATGCTCTGGACAAAATCAAATGCTTTAAACCATCAAAGAGCAATAACTCAACAAGGTGCCAAATTGTCACAAGATACGCCCGTCACACTGCTTAGTATAAACTGGGGGTTTGAATAGAAATGAGGTTATTTTGAATGAATGTTTTTTGCACCCATGAAGTTTCATGATCCTAGCTGTTATACTTTTAGAGATATACTCTGGACAAGATTCTAGTATGAAAAACAACAATGGGCAATAACTCAAAAAATAGGCCAGGTAGAATTATGGTTCTTGTACACTGCACAACCCCTTGATGACATCTATACACCCATGAAGTTTCATGATCCTAGCTATTATACTTTTACAAATATACTCCAAACAAGATTCAAGTCTGAAAAACAACAAAGGGCAATAACTCAAAAAATAGGTCAGGTAATTTTATGGTTATTGTACACTGCAATCCCCCTTGGTGAGATCTATACATGCTTGCAGTTTCATGATCCTAGCTATTATACTATTAGAAAAATACTCCAGACAAGATTCAAGTCTGAAAAACAACAAAGGGCAATAACTCAAAAAATATGCCAGGTAGAGTTATGGTTCTTGTGCACTGCACATCCCCTTGGTGAGATCTATACACCCATGAAGTTTCATAATCCTAGCTATTATACTTTACGAGATATACTCCGGACAAGTTTCTAGTATGAAAAACAACAAAGGGCAATAACTCAAAAAGTAGGCCAGGTAGAGTTATGGTTCTTGTGCACTGCACTCCCCCTTGGTGAGATCTATACACCCATGAAGTTTCATGATCCTAGCTATTATACTTCAAGAGTTATACTCCGGACAAGATTCAAGTCTTAAAAACAACAAAGGGCAATAACTCAATGGTTCTTGGTTATGGTTCTTGTGCACTGCACTCCGTAATGATGAGAAGAACACAATTGCCAAGTTTGAAGTGGATTGGACTTCAAGTGACAGAGTTATGCTCCGGACAAAGAAGTAGACGCCGCCGGACGCCACGGGTGATCCCATAATAATACGTCCCATCTTCGACAGGCGTATAAACATTATGCAAGCAAGAGTTGTGGTTCTTTTGCAGTGATCTTCTCCTCCATGGGATATATTCATACATGAAGTTCCATGTTGATAGCTATCACACTTTCAAAGATATGCTTCAGACAAACTCAAGGTCTTTAAAATGAGAAAGGGTAGTTAATTCAAAATTATGCAAACAAGAGTTATGGTTCTTTTGCACTGCGCTTCTCAATGAGATCCATCCACCTATGAAGTTTTAAGTTGATAACTATCATACTTACATAGATATGATCCGAACAAAATCTAAGTCTTTAAAACAACAAAGGGCAATAACACTAAAATTATGCAAGCAAGAGTTGTGGTACTTAGGCACTTCACTTCTCCTCAATGTGATCTATTCATACATGAAGTTTCCAGTTGATAGCTATTAAACTTTCTGAGATATGATCCGGATAAAATCTAAGTCTCTTAAATGACAAAGGGCAATAACTCCAAATTTATGCAACTAACAGTTGTGGATCTTGTGCACTTCACTTCTCCTCAATGAGATCTATCCACCTGTGAAGTTTCAATTTGATACCTTTCATACGTTCAGAGATATGATCCTGAAAAAATCCAAGACTTTAAAAAAAAAACCCAAAAGGCAATAACTTCAAAAGATTATACAAGTAAGAGTTGGTTCTTGTGCACTGCAATTCTCCTCAATGATATCTATCCACTTATGAAGTCTCAAGTTGATACTTATTATACTTTCAGATATATGCTCGGACAAGTTTACTGACAGAATAACGGAGGATCGGAATGACGTATAGAGACGATTACTAAATCCCCTATGCCCAAATGGCGGGGGATAACTAAAGGGTGCCGCGACTAAGGCGACACCAAATAAATTTTTAGATTCTCATCCCCGCCCGCCCCTAAAAATAACGCCTGCCCCGAACTTTTTTATTTTTGACAAAAAAAAATGAACAAGAGGGCCGTTGGCCCTGGGTCGCTCACCTGAGAAAAAAGCTACATTACCTAGGTATGTCCATGCAACCACAGAAAAAGAGATTTTCACTTATTCAATCAGATAACATTTGAAATAATCCTCCCCCCCCCCCTCTGCTCCTCCCCTGGACATTATTTATTTAAGCTTTTTCTATAAAAGGTCTGTGATCAGCTAATCTATGCCAGATATACAGGCTGTAAACTATAAAGTTTTCTTTAATGAGTTGATCAATCCATGTCACATATAAAGGCTGTAGGGATTCAAAATTCTCAACAAAGCACCCCCCCTCCCCCAAGGTGCTCTGCACCTGGTGAATCTACAGTCGTGATTTCAGCTAATTCAATATATGTCCATATGGTGATCATCCATACCAATTTTCAAGTCTGTAGGACTCCTGGCTCATTAGAAGAAGTTTAAAGATTTCAAAAATGATCCAAAGTACTACCCCCTCCCCAAGACACTCAGCACCTGGTGACCCTACAGTCATGATTTTAGCTATTTTTATTAATGTCAATATATTGATCACCCATGAAAATTTTCAAGTCTGTAGGGTTCCTGATCCAGGAGAAGAATAAGGTTAAAGATTTCAAAATTGATCCAAAGTACTACCCCCTGGCCCCTAATGCTCTGCATCTGGGGCCCTACATTCATGATTTTAGCTTTTTTATTTTAGATCCATATGCTTATCATCCATGCCAATATTGAAGTCTGTAGGGCTCCTGGTTCATTAGGAGATGAAGATTAAAGTTACAAAATTTTCACAAAAGTACTCCCCCCTCCCCCCTGGTGCTCCGCTCCTGGTGGCTTTACAGTCATGATTTTAGCTATTTTTATTAAGGTCTATGAGCTGATCCTCCATGCCAATTTTCAAGTCTGTAGGGCTTGTTGTTCAGAAGAAGAAGAAGGTTAAAGATTACAAAATTTTCACAAAAGTACTACCCTCTCCCCCCTGGTGCTCCGCACCTGGTGAATCTACAGTCATGATTTTAGCTATTTTTATAAAGGTCCATATGCTGATCACCCATGCTAAAATTGAAATCTGTCAAGCTCCTGGTTCAGAAGAAGAAAAAGGTTAAAGATTACAAAATTTTCACGAAAGTACTACCCCCTCCCCCATGGTGCTCCGCACCTGGCAGCCCAACAGATATGATTTTAGCTATTTTTATTAAGGTCTATGAGCTGATCCTCCATGCCAAATTTCAAGTCTGTAGGGCTTGTGTGTCAGAAGAAGAAGAAGGTTAAAGATTACAAAATTTTCACAAAAGTACTTCCCTCTCCCCCTCTGGTGCTCCGCACCTGGTGAATCTACAGTCATGATTTTAGCTATTTTTATAAAGGTCCATATGCTGATCACCCATGCCAAAATTGAAATCTGTCAGGCTCCTGGTTCAGAAGAAGAAAAAGGTTAAAGATTACAAAATTTTCACGAAAGTACTACCCCCTCCCCCCTGGTGCTCCGCACCTGGCAGCCCAACAGATATGATTTTAGCTATTTTTATTGAGGTCTATGAGCTGATCCTCCATGCCAATTTTCAAGTCTGTAGGGCTTGTGGTTCAGAAGAAGAAGAAGGTTAAAGATTACAAAATTTTCACAAAAGTACTACCCTCTCCCCCCTGGTGCTCCGCACCTGGCAGCCCAACAGATATGATTTTAGCTATTTTTATTAAGGTCTTTGAGCTGATCATCCATGCCAATTTTCAAGTCTGTAGGGCTTCTGGTTCAGAAGAAGAAGGAGCTTAAAGATTACAAAATTTACCCAAAGTACTACCCCCTCCCCCCTGGTGCTCCGCACCTGGAGGCCCAAAAGTTATGATTTTAGCTATTTTTATTCAGGTCTATGAACTGATGATCCATGCCAAATTTTAAGTCTGTAGGACTTCTGGTTGAGAAGAAGAAGAATTTTAAAGATTTTCTTAAAATTTACCTTTTGTTGCCATAGCAACCAGAGTTTTTCATGGATTTCAATTCTTTTAGCTATTTTTGAAGGGGACCACCTAAGCAACATTTCTGTAAAATTTGGTGTTAATTGGCCTAGTAGTTTAGGAGGAGATGTCGTTTAAAGAAATTGTTGACGGACGCCGGACGACGGACGACGACCGACGACCGACGACCGACGGACGGACGCCGGACGAAAGGTGATCACAATAGCTCACATGAGCACTTCGTGCTCAGGTGAGCTAAAAAAAAAAAAAAAACGCGACGTTCGTTAAACGTATTGTGGTTTTGATTCAAGGAAAATGGCCGACTGCATCCCTTGTATTGCAACAAGTTTTATCACTTGAAATTAGAAAAAAGAAGCCGCCATAGCGGGTAAATATCTTGAAGTTGAAAGCAACAGGTCTTTTTCTCTATTTTTCAGGTGATTTCGCTTGACAAAGAAGTATGCTTATATTACAGATTGACGTGTCTACAAGATGTCGAGAATAAGGTCGCGCAGTTACACGACAACTTGTTTTTGTATCGTAGTTAAAAATAAATGCTGTAACTTATGATTTGCTCTATGGTTTTGCCGTTTTCCACATTCTTACTCATCTGGACAATTTCTAATTACCCGAGACCATTGAAAGCATTTCCGTTTTCGAATTTTTTTATCAGTTCTATCTAAAATAATAAGCTTTGTTTCGTGTAATTTCAAACCAATCAAACATTATTGTACTGCATTTCTACAACTTAGGTGTGACAAAAATCCATCTCGTCGTCATTCGTAATTTATTATTCTCAAAATTACTTACTATTTATTTGAAAATTAAATCCGGTTCCAAATATCCGAGAATTAAAGACTCGAGAAAATTAAAAAAAATCTCGACTTAACAATTTCAATATGACGTCAATCTTTAATTTTCTCTCACGTTTTAAACCTTTGATCCAGAATAGTTCATTTTTCGGGGAGGGTGAACGGGTAATCAAAGACGCCGACACCAGATGTTCGACTATTCTGGGGACAGTTTCTTGACTCGGCACGCGACGCACGATGTAAAAACGTGATTAATGTTAAACCCTTTCCATCGTCAGGGTGAATAGATGTGATTTAGATGACTCTCTTCACGGATTAAATTTTATTAAACAGGAATACTTTACCATTTTTTTTTACAGCAGGTAGGACATTATTTCAAAATAAAGAGACGATATAGAACAATTATAAATGTACGCATTTTGTTATTGAGCGGGACCGAGGCAGATTTGCCGATACGGTGATTAAAATTAATGATAGAAAGCTCGGGTAGCTTTATTTATTTCTCGTCAGATTGCCTCTTCATTACCCGGTTATCTACCAATAAACAATGGAAATGCAAAGTTTATTCTTAAAATAATGTGCGAAGTACACTTTGATATAAAATCATGATAAAGAAAGTAGCTGGTCAAACAATTTAATATTCCGGGGTGCCTTCACGTTGATACAATAGCTTGAATCATCTGTGATTACGAACTGTGGGTGTCTGCATAGCGCCGATATCTGAATCATTTTAATCAGTGAAAATATAGAAATACACACTATAAATTTTATTTATTTAACACTTTGAACCAATAATTATCAAGTAAATTCAGTCTTCACCGGAATCTGTTCAGCAGTCTGAAAAAGAAGTACCAGTAAAACAATACGAGCGCCTCAAATAATTTTCTTTTCTCTACGGCATAGAACTCAAACTCTTTATAAACCAGTAAGCTCCTCGGCTTTGTTACTTGCCAAAACGATGACACCCCCCCCCCCCCCCCCCGAAATAGAAAATAAAAAATAAAAGCCGTCCACCCGCCCCTTTTTTTCTAAAAACTCGGATGAGAATCTAATAATTTATTTGGTATGGCCTAAAGGGTGCAAATTTTTAATTCAACGCAATCATACCAATGTTCCTAAAATTCTAAGAGGTTGTGTAAGAGGAGTACCTCACACCAACATCTAACTCGTGATTTTTAAGGAATTCTAAAGCTTCCTCGAGTCTCTCAAATAATACGGTCTGTTCGCCTTGCTCTTCCATTGTTTCCTCATTTCATGTCGGAATTACGATGACGGCTTCAATTCCTCAAGTGCATCCGTCATCTGTCTTTTCCCGCGCTTAGTATGTATCTCCTTCTTTATGAAGAGTAACAAGGGGAGGTACTCTTCATTGCGTATGACAACCTTCCCACGTATAGCCAGCGAACTATAGAAAAGAGTCGCATCCAGCCACAACCGGTTTTTAACCAAATTTCCAGCAAAATGCCAGTCGACTTAATTGGTTATGGTTACGCCTTGACAGTGGCTGCAGGAGGCATTATGGGCTACGTTAAAGCAGGTACTAACAGTGCTCAACAAATTTATTCGTAGTTATTTGCCAATTTGTTAAGTTTCATAGTGCGAAGGGAGGCAACTTGAAGTGGATTTTTGAGATTGGATGAAAATTCGTTCTCAATAACAAATGCTGTATTGTTGATAAGTTTTTTTTATGTCGATTACAGTGAATGATCTAGAAATTTTATCATTCTTAGACTAATTTTTCACGGGCATGCAAGCTATCCATGCCAACATAAGCAATAGGTAAGACAATGATCAACCAACCATGAAATTTAGGTTCATTTAAATAACTTTTGGATCGATCATATCACTACAAAGACATTTTAAACAGCTTGGCCTTTTTAAAAAACAACAACATGAATTTAAGCTCACAATAATGTATAGCCCTATCTTCATCTTCATGAAGTCCTATTCTTTTGTGTTTTACAGCCAGTCTCCCATCACTGCTAGCCGGAGTGACATTTGGGACACTTGCTGGTATTGGAGCATATCAAACATCACAGAATTCAAATGAAGTCAAACTTGCCTTAGGTAAGTTTATACTTGGTAACATCTGGGGGGCAGGGGTCAACACTAACTCCTGAGGTTATAGGACTCCTGACACATGAAATCAAGGAGTCCAAGCTCAAAGTAAGGAGTCCAAATTATCGTAATTGGAGAACATTGTGAAAAAGAAGAAATTACTTGTTAAAAGCAATTTCTTTTTTTCCACAATGTTCTACCAAAGAAGAGTTTTTTTTCTCAAAACAATACAGGATGTAAGCAAATGTTTTCTTCAACAAGTTTTGTGCATTTGTTTTTCTAAATATTCCCTTTCAACCCTTGGAGTCCAGCTGACTCCTTACTTGCAAATCAAAGGAGTCCAACTGGTACACAAGGAGTCTCAGACTCGCAGACTCCCCTTAGTGTCAAACCCTGGGGGGGTTGACTCACATGTTACCAATCATGCATTTATAAAGCGACCATCTGGTTAATGCGTACAGTCTCTATCCTAGTCAGACTGCACGGATTACCCAGACTCACTAGCAGCATTGTATTAAGTGTAGTGTGAAGGACACACTGTGTTACACTGAATGTGAAAAACTACCATAGTCCAATAAGGGGTTACCCCCTTGCATCAAGCATAGAGTCAATATCTCAAATGAGCCATTAGAAGCGAACGCTTAAGCATGTAGATATGCATTAGGCCTCAAACACCATATGAACTATATGAGCAAAACTTTTGACATTTTGCCAAATTTCTGAATCTAGAAAAAAACCAATCTGCCCACCTGTGAACGAATCTTTCAAATGCAAACCTCTGGTTTTACAAAAAAACAATCTCTTTCAAATATTCATTACAAGAGGGCCGATGGCCCTGGGTCGCTCACCTGAGAAAAAAGCTTCATTACCTAGGTACGCAACAGAAAAAGAGATTTTCACTTATTCAATCAGATAACATTTGAAATAATCATTCCCCCCCCCCCCCCCTCTGCTCCTCCCCTGGACATTATTTTTATTTAAGCTTTTTCCATAAAAGGTCTGTGATCAGCTAATCGATGCCAGATATACAGGCTGAGTCTGAGACTTTTAAAGTTTTCTTTAATGAGTTGATCAATCCATGTCAAATATAAAGGCTGTAGGGATTCAAAATTCTCAACAAAGCACTCCCCCCTCCCCCAAGATGCTCTGCACCTGGTGAATCTACAGTCTGGTTCCTGATCCAGGAGAAGAATAAGGTTAAAGATTTCAAAATTGATCAAAAGTACTACCCCCTGCCCCCTAATGCTCCGCATCTAGTGGCCCTACATTTATGATTTTAGCTATTTTATTTTAGATCCATATGCTTATCATCCATGCCAATATTGAAGTCTGTAGGGCTCCTGGTTCATTAGAAGATGAAGATTAATTTTATTATTATTAAAGTTACAAAATTTTCACAAAAATACTCCCCCTCACCCCTGGTGCTCCGCACCTGGTGGCTTAACAGTCATGATTTTAGCTATTCATATTAAGGTCCATGAGCTGATCCTCCATGCCAGTTTTCAAGTCTGTAGGGCTTGTGGTTCAGAAGAAGAAGAAGGTTCAAGATTACAAAATTTTCACAAAAGTACTACCCTCTCCCCCCTGGTGCTACGCTCCTGGTGATTCTACAGTCATGATTTTAAGTATTTTTATAAAGGTCCATATGCTGATCATCCATGCCAATATTCAAATCTGTAGGTCTCCTGGTTTAGAAGGAGAAAAAGGTTAAAGATTACAAAATTTTCATCAAAGTACTACCCCCTCCCCCCTGGTGCTCTGCACCTGATGGCCCTACAGATATGATTTTAGCTATTTTTATTAAGGTCTATGAGGTGATGATACATGCAAAATTTTAAGGATGTAGGCCTTTATGATCAGAAGAAGAAGAAGGTTAAAGATTACAAAATTTATCCAAAGTACTACCCCCTCCCCCCTGGTGCTCTGCACCTGATGGCCCAACAGATATGATTTTAGCTATTTTTATTAAGGTCTATGAGCTGATCATCCATGCCAAATTTCAAGGCTGTAGGGCTGCTGGTTCAGAAGAAGAAGAATTTTAAAGATTTTCTTAGTTTTTTAACTTTGGTTGCCATAGCAACCAGAGTTTTTCACCGATTTCAATTCTTTTAGCAATTCTTAAAGGGGACCACCTAAGGAACATTTCTGCCAAGTTTGGTCAAAATTGGCCAAGTAGTTTAGGAGGAGATGTCGTTTAAAGAAATTGTTGACGGACGACGCACGGACGCCGGACAAAGGGTGATCACAATAGCTCACTTGAGCACGTTGTGCTCAGGTGAGCTAAAAAGAGTTCCAAGTGGTCCCTTTTTATGCCCCCGATAGGGAGGCATCATAAATTTGACTTGTCCGTCCGTCCGTCTGTCCGTCCGTCTGTCCGTCCGTCCGTCCGTCATTCCGTCCAAAAACTTTAACATTGGCCATAACTTCTAAATCAAAGCGGTGTCGGGGGCATTGTCATCTTACAGTGACAGCTCTTGTTGGATAATGGGACACAATGAAAACAATTCAATGTGGGTGTACATAAAGCAAATATTTTTTTTCCCTAGAAGATTGATTGAATTTCAAATTAATCATACTTATTTAGATTGGTATTGTCAAGTTAAACCCATTTATTAGTAAAATTGTAGATTATCAAGAAGGTACAAAATAATGAATTCCAATAAATAAAAAAGATTCAGGACTACTTTTCAGCAATGCCGTTTTTATCATCATTGCAGGTACAAGTGTGGTGTTAATGGCTTTCATGGGGTACAGATTTGTAAATACTGGAAAATTTATGCCTGCTGGTTTGGTGGCAACATTGAGGTAATCAAGTTTTATTGTACCAACTACACATAAAGCTACAGATAGAGAGAGTATTTTAGATCAAAGTATTTTGATGGTATTAGTACAAACCCTTTGTCGTCGGTGGGGGTAATCATGGGAATAGGGTTTCATTGAGAAATAAGTATTTTATACTGGCATTACTCCCTTTTATCAGTATCTGTGTATTAATGTTCAATAATTTAATTTCTACTAGTATGTCAACTTTATGCCATCTTGAGATATCTTGTTTGATTATGAACAACGTTTTTTAACTAAAATCTAGTAAAATGATTTCATGTCAACTAATGAGCAAATTTCAAGACCTTATTTATGCTTCAAAATAAAATTGAAGACTATCTCATTATTTTTTCCTAAAAAAATGAGAGTGCTATTGACACAAGATACGCCCAAAAAGGATTATCATTAGAATAAAAAAACCCTTTATCATGCTGGTACATTTAAATAAAGTCAATCTTTCAATGGAAAGATGTTTCTCGAATGTACAATTTTTGTTATAAGAAAATGTGCAATAAGTTCACTTTTTCCACGGCATAGAATATTTCACTAAATCTGGTCATTATGCTATATGAAAGCAATATGCGCATGGCCCTCACAAGAAATTTGACATTAAGGCCTCTTTTCAGTGACAAACCAATATATGCAAGATCAGGTGACTAAGAACATTATGTGAAAGTCTCATCATTGGTCCATAATTGAAGGAGAAGTTGTGTTTACAAGAAATAGTCAAGAAAGCCCCTTTTTCCATGGTGCTACGGAAATTCTAAAAACCGTGACAACATGTAGAAGGTCAGGTGACTAGGAATGTTTTATGAAAGTTTCCATTCAAGTCGGTCCATAAATGAGGGAGGAGTTGTGTTCTCAGATTGTAATGTAAGGGATGGATGGGCATACATATGTTCTGACATCAGGACAGACAGAAGAAGTATAAGATGACACCAATAAACATGTACATCCACCTTTGGCTGCATATAAAAATCATACTTTGTTGTCAATAAATAGTGTTTTAGTGTACCATCACTTATGGCATCATGATATAATTTTTCTTTTGTTTCCAGCCTGTTGAATGCCATTAGATGTGGATACACTGCCATGGCACAATAGATAGCCAAATTGTTACGCTGGTCTTCCAACTCAAGAATGTGTGTGTGTTTTGTAATGTTAAAGTTGTGGAATAAGTCTAGACACAGGAACAATCCCTCATAACTCGTAATTAGACATTTAAAGTATAGACTAACCTTCAAATGATGATATTTGACAATCTTACTTTCTGCATTTAAACAGTTTGGTAGATAATGGAACAGGTTGACATGGGAAAAACATGAAACAAGCAACTTCTTAATCTTCCATAATGTGTTCTAAAACTGTTTTCTTATGCAGGGTTTGACTTTAGCGCTTTTTTTTCCAACAAGCTTGCAGAAATTGCTGGTTCTAAATTTTTACAGGTTCTACCTAGAAATGACAGGTCTTCCTGAGTAACTGTATTAATTATTTACGAAACATATGAATTTATTAAATATTATTGATAATCATAAAAAAGTAAATTTATTGGATGGAAATCTGTTTTTGGAAAAGATGAAATTGCTTGTCACAAGCAATTTCTTCTTTTGCAAAAATGTGTTCCTTTCGGTAATAAAAATTAGAGTATGAGAAAGAGGATTTTTTTATATTCACAACTGCAAAACTTTTCTTTTCCTTTTGGTCTTCAGGAGGCCAGGATCAGCAACACAGCAGTTACTGCCAGTCCTTCCTAAAATTAACAGGCCTTAGACAGGAGGACTGATGTTAATGGCAATCCCTGCTTGTGGGGTGTAAAAAAAGTTGAATTTGGGAGATGCTAGATTCTCTCTTCATTGCAATATTTAACATAACCTTAATTATTTACACATGAAATGAATTTGAAATGTGCAAACTATATACTAATAATATTATACTAAATCACAGTAAAACTTTTGAGATTTATATAAGATTTTTTATGGCTTTCACATCATGTCATCAAATGCTTTTCACATGTATGACTATCGGTCATAAAAAAAATCATAACAGTAGGTGATTGGAAACAATTTTTCTTGCAATTTTATTTAACTTTCTAATTAACTGATTAGTGAAATTGGTAATCGATAGTCAGGACATTTGATAGAGTACTAGATAAATTGAGGATTTGTTTCCATCTCTTTTTTAAAGGGATTCTTTTCTATGATCAGGATGTTAAGATATCTATATAAATTACATGTTTTTTCAATCAAAACCCAATTTTTTCAAGTCAAGGTTCTAGCTCCACTTTGTTCCTTAAGTTTGTAACTAGCAAAAAGAAGTTGAAACCCTTGGCTTTCAAAGATATTAGAATATATTACCATCATGACCTGTTCCTTGCTCTTTCTTTAAAATTTTACCAATGTAAATGAAGGAAGAGATCCCTGATTTTCCCCAAGGGATCCTCATGGTAAGGAGTAGGGATGAACTCCCTTCATTTCTGGATCTCCCTATTTACAATTTTATACAGATAAGCTAGGCAAATACTGGGATGTCAAACTCCATTCAAAAACAGTGACAACCACTGATTGAAAGTTATATGTAACTACATATAATTTTAGTTCTGCATGTACTGAATTGTCTACAGATTTCAATTATCATCAGTCAGGATCAGTTTTCAATATCATTAATTATTTGACTTTGCTAGTCTCTAAAAGGTCTCTACTCTCTAGCTGTAATTTGTTATACTGTCTTGGTGTTGAGTCATCTATATTGATATACACACATCTTATGTACTTTGAAAATTTATACACTTTTATTGTCTTGGTTGTTTATGAATAAAAGATATTTTATTACATAATAAAACTCTTCTTTTTAGTTGAATCAGGCAAAAACATTTCAGAATGTTAAATCAGGTTAACAATTGTGTCTCCCATTATCCAAAACATTTATACACTACAAACATGAAGCGTTAACTTTAGTTTAACCCATTCCCATTTCTATACAAATATCCCTATGATAACATCCCATATAATATTTTTTGTATCTCATGGATATCTTCAGAACAATGACAGGTTATTTTTAAAAACTTGCATTTCTGTTAGAAACATCAACGAAAAAAGGCAAATAGAGGTTATAAGATAAATTTAATATCTATATGTTTATAGGGAGTAACAACTGTTTTGCACTGAGTCCTCGATTTGATATTGTAGACTGGTCCAATTTGGAAGAGGTTGCAGACAACAAAATGAAGGTGAAAATCTTACCTAGAAGATGTTATTGTGGGAAAAGGAGAAATCGATTGTTGCAATCATTTCTCTTTATCCACAATATTCTTTGATGTATAAATCAAAAAGATATAAAGTGCAGAGACTGTAAAGGAAAAGTCAAAGATTAATTATAAACAAATCCAACGACACTTAGCATGATGGTCTTCTGCCTACCCCCTACCAAGAACTACCTAAAGAAGGGGTATTTTGGATTTTAGATCAGAGTATTTCAACAATGCAAGTACAAACTTAATGCTGTTAGTACTGATTGGAATTGTCTCGTCAAAACAAGTACACAGACCATAGTTTCATTGAGAAACAAGAGCCGTCAGAGACTGATTATGCTCCCAGAATAAGGCATTGTTACAAAAACAAAAGCCATGTTGGACATGGCCATCCCCCGCCGCGAAAGCTTGATAGTAAACTGAAGCCTTATAGATTTAGGATTCTTTTGTACTGTAAGAGATCCTACAAAATCTAATTATTGAAAAAACAAAGGGCAATAACTCCAAAATTATGCAAGGAAGAGTTGTAGTTCTTCTGCACTTCTCCTCCATGAGATATATCCACCCATAAAGTTTCAAGTTGTTAGCTATTATACTTTAGGAGATATGCTTCAGACAAAATCTAAGAATCAAAAATAACAAAGGGCAATAACTCCAATATTATGCAAGCAAGAGTTGTAGTTCTTGTGTATTGTACTTCTCCTCCATGAGATCTAACCACCCATAAAGTTTCAAGTTGATAGCTATTATACTTAAGGAGATATGCTCCAGACAAATCTAAGTATTACAAACTAACAAAGGGCAATAACTCCAAAATTATGCAAGCAAGAGTTGTAGTTCTTGTGTACTGCTTTATGCCTCCATAAGATCTCTCCACCCATATAGTTTCAAGTTGATAGCTTTCATACTTTAGGAGATATGCTGCGTGGTCAGATTTCAAGGACTCAAATAAGGAGTTATCTAATACAGCTATCATAAAGGTAACAAACATTAAACCTTTTTTGCATGACATATTTTTAGACACAAATTTCAAATAGTTTATGGTAAAAGGCATTGGATTTGCTACTCTATGTGAAATTCCATTAAATTCTGACCATTAGACTAGGAGAAATTTGAGAAAAACTGTATTTTATTTTAAGTCCCTTTTTCCTGTGACGAGGCCTCAAATCCAAAAGCGTCACAGATTCATCAACACTATATCATAGGAAGTTCACATGGTAAGTTTCAATTGATTTGGCCCAAGGGTTATAGAAAACACTGGGGACGGACGGACAAAGTAACGGTTTTATGCTCTCCCTTCGGAGAGCATAATGTTAAAGATTTTTGACTGTCTTTTCCACCTCCAATCTGTTTCACCGTCTGCCCCAACCCAAAACTGCCGACTATAGAAAGGAGAAAAAGTACCTAAAATATCTGAGATTAAGTGCTCGAATTACGCAAACAAGAGATAATTGTATTGTGTTATTTTCATGTTAACAGCCATTTATCTTCCAAGTTATTCCAGAAAAGGTCTTTCAATTAGAAAGAAGTCTTTGCTGGAGTTATGGTTCTCTTGTACAACAAAAAGATCACTTTACAAAGATCTGTTGGAACTGTCCCCCACATGGTTTTATGTTGAGAGTGACTGTATTTGGAGAGACATGCCCCGTTTGAAATTAAGGTCTGTAAATGTAAGCAACCAAGAAATATGGTTCTCATGTACCACATTCTTCATAAATTATGTTTTTCCACCAAAAAAAATTCCTATAGATAAATTAACATATATATGGAGTGACAAATAATAAAGTCCCCTAATTAACCTTGGGTAATAACTACAAACTGAGCAAGAAGAAGAAATAGAGGATAATTGTTTGTTTCACTATAAAATTGATTTATATTCATTGAGTGAAGAACAAAAGCTATATTTTCATGAGAATATATAGCTTTTGTTGTTCACGAAATGAAATATTAATCGATCTTACACAAACAACAAACGATTAATTCTATTTCTTTAATGCAAAAATGAGACAAAATGTGAAATTTCTAGGACATATTTGCGTAGAGCACGTCATTTTGCGCGTGATTGCAATGTTCATTGTGACGTCACTTATTTCACCCCGCATAGATGACTTCAGATAGAATGAAATGCACAAAAGCAGGGTATAAGTTTTTGATAATTTCACTTCTTTGTGGTGAGATTATCAAGTGATAATCTACCGTTATTTCTCGATAAACCACCGAAAAGCATTTAAGAAGAAGCACTTTGTCCATTGTGAGGTGCCATCTGTGCAGGATATGTTTGCTTCAAATTTTTTTCTTCTATGAAGATATAGAGGATATTCGTTTGCTTCAGTTTAAGATCGATTTATGTTTCATTGGGTGAACAACAAAAACTACATTTTCACACCACCACAATTGAAAACATAGCTTTTGTTGTTCATGAAATGAAATATCAATTAATCTGAGTCGAAAAATAAATGAGCTGCCTTCATAGCACAGAAGTAGAGCAACGGACTAGCAATCTAAAGGTCTCAGGTTTGATCTCTGACGGAGGCACTTGTCCTTTCTGACTGTCTCCCACCAATGGGTCTATAATTGTAGAGCTATGTGGGATTGTAGCTGGAGGCTAGGAAAAGGTGTAATGGTCGTACATGTACTGGTGTGAGAAATACAAGGAATCCATTGTTAGGTACCATAGCCACCACAATATAACTGGTAGATTGTCAAAAGCAGCATAAAACCTCCCTTACCCCCATTAATAAATAAATACATCAAACAAACAATACATAAAAAAAAACAAATATTATTCTTTGACTTTAATGCTTAATTGATTGAACATTTATATATTTTGAGCCAAATTTTCTTAAAGATCATCATTTTGCACTAATTGCTTTGTAACATTCATCATGAAATCACAATTTGGGCTCAGCTTAGATGACGTCAGATAGGGTGGAATCACTTTTTACCATATTTGAAAATTAGCCACACCCATTGAAGCCATGCTTTTCATTGGATCAAAATTTCTTGATCAACTCTGATAGAGAGTCACCCAAGGATCATTCCTGTGAAGTTTGGTTTAAATTCATCCAGTAGTTTCTGAGGAGAGAATTTTTAAGAAATACTTTATGCCACGATGGACAGAGGTACGACGGACACAGCGCAATGACAATAGCCCCAGTCGCTTTCAGCCAGTTGAGCTAAAAACAGCAATATTTTTTTAAAAGATTTATTATGAGATGATCACCAACAGAACAAAGTTTTATCTCTTTTCCTTCTGTCCTTTGGCTTTTTTGTGTATAACCCTTTTCATGTGGAATTCCCCCTGATCCTCTTTTGATTTAATTTTATTCTTTTTCTCTAGTCTCTTTTTCTCTTGTTTCTTTATCTTTCTACTCACTTTCCATTTCTCCATGCGCTTCTTTCTTTTCTTCTCTTTTCTATCATTTTCTTGCACAACTGTAACAGTTTCTTGTAACTTAAGAGGAGTCTTACTTTCACTGTCTAAATCTTGTGTATCATTACCACTGTTCTTGTTAGACTTCTTCACTTTCTTTGTCTTACTTTTTGCATTCCTATCACTTATCTCTTCTTCATCTAACTCTAGTTCTCTTTTTATACTAACTTTGTCACTAAAAGAAATAGATTTCTTTTTCTTCTTATCCTTCAAACTTGGTGTTTTCATTCCTTGTTTCACATTAACACCATCTGATTCATTAAGATTATTTACACCACTATCATCATTATACAAGCTCTTTGCAACCAAGTTCAAATCATCCTCATCTATATCTACTCCTTTTCCACCTGATTTGTTTGATTTATCAATATGTTTTTCTGTAGCACCAGTTTGATCTCCGTCAAGATCATCCACCATCTCCCCTGATTCACCAGCAGTTTCCTCTGATTCAGACAGTTTACTGCTTGTGTTGGTGTACACAGCCATGCATGTAATTCTGAAGCTTGCATTGTGGTCTACCAATAGGGATGTTGACAATATACCCTGTAACAGAAAGGTGAAGTGCAAATATGAGTCTGTGAAGGACATTTTCAAAAATTTCGCTTATGCCCAAAGTGAAGACCCTGACCTTGTTGTAATCTGCACAGTCTGGCCACAATCTTCACTTTGTAGCTATTGGTTAACTGACTGTTTTGGTTTACACAGCCATACATGTAATCCTGAAGATTGCATTGAGATCTACCAGTAGGGATACTGTTTTCTGTGACAAAATGGTAGAGACATTCATCACACAAGAGGCCCAAGAGGGCCTGTATCGCTCCACTGGCTTTAAAATCTTTAGACTTTCATTATATAAAGCTTTCTTTAAATGAATACATTAACACTCCCAAATTTCCTAAAACCTATTTAATAATGATTAACTTGTTCTGGTCCATATTGCACCAAAATACTCAATCACAATGAACCTTCAACCCTTTACCCATCTTATTAAAACATAAGATTCAGAAGGAGATGGGTTGTTCCCACTTCGTCTAAAAGTTAATTTCCCATTTCGTCTAAAACCAATATTATGATAAATTCCCATTTGGTCTAAAAGATCATTAACTCATTTGTATTAATAATTATGACTTATAATTATTATTTTTATACATTTTCTTATTATATATTAAAAAAAGAGTTAATCTTTATGTTTTAACTCCTAAATAACATATATGATTTGGATTTTAAAATTATCTTAACTATTTTTCTTTTATTTATCCAAAAAACAACATTTAAATAAGTCATGAATTATATAAAAAATATTCATTTATCCAAAAATAATTTTGCAAGTGTGTTTTGGGGGTTGTATATAACACTTTTATGACATTAACACCTCTATGACTCTCATAGCATGTCAAAAAAACCATCGAAAATTGATACAATAAGGTGTCAAAAAGGTTTAAACAAAATGGGAATTTTTGGTCTAAATCAATATTTTTATAGTGAAGACAAAATGGGATTAGACAAAGTTGGAATAAACCAAGGAGATGTTCAAAGATTTCCGGCTCAAAATAGGCCCCGCCTGCCACGTTCATATTTATGGACCAATCAAACTTTCTTGAACAATTTAAGTAAATAGTCACCCAAGAAACATTCTGGCAAAGTTTCATTGAAATTGGCTGAGTGGTTCCGGAGGAGATAATGTTCAAAGATTTTGGCCTCAGAATAAGCCCCGCCCTGCCACGCCCATATTTATAGGCCAATCAAAATATAGCATTTTTTTTTTTGAGACACTCAAGGAACATTCTGGTAAAGATTCATTGAAATCAGCCAAGTGGTTCAGGAGAAAATGTCATTCAAAAATTTCGGGCTCAAAATAGGTCCCGCCCTGCCACGTCCATATTTATGGACCAATCCAAATGTCTTTAACAATTTAAGTAAAGGGTCATCTAAGGAACATTCTGATAAAGTTTCATTGAAATCGGCCCAGTGGTTCAGGAGGAGATGTCGTTCAAAGATTTCGGGCTCATATTTATGGGCCAATCAAAATTTCTTGAACAATTTAAGTAAAGGGTCACCCAAGGAACATGCATGCCAAGTTTCATTGAAATCGGCCCAATGGTTTTGGAGGAGAAAATTTTTAAAGATTTCAAAGTGAAAAAATGCCACGCCCTGCCACGCCCATATTTGGGGGCCAATCAAAATTCTTTGAACAATTTAAGAAGAGGGCCACCTAAGGATCATTTCTACCAAGTTTCGTTAAAATCCGCCCATTGGTTTGGGAGGAGATGTTTAAAGACAAGAGGACCCTGAGGGCCCTAAATCGCTCACCTGATATTTCAAGTAAATTATCATTAAGACTCCATTTCCTATGATATGGCATGAACCTTCCCATTTTCAACAGACTTCATTCTTGTGACCTGGCGAACATTTTGATCAAGTTTCATGAAGATTGGACTATATTTGTGGCGTTTGGAGCTCTTACGAGAAAATTGTCATAAAGGCCCCTTTTCCCGTGATATGGCACATATACTTCCCATTTTCAAATGAGTTCATCCTCATGACATAACAAACATTCTGACAAAGTTTCATGATGATTGGATCGTATTTCTGGCTTCTAGAGTGAAAACAAGAAATTTGTCATTAAGGCCCCTTTTCCCGTGATATGGCACGGATCCTTTCCATTTGAGCAATTTTCATAAGGGACCAACTAGGAATATTTCTGCCAAGTTTGGTTTATTTTAACCCATAAGTTTAGGAGATGTCGTTTAAAGATATTGTTGACAAAATTGTCATTAAGGCAGCTTTTTCTGTGAAATGGCACCGATCCTTCCCATTTTCAATAGACTTCATCCTCATGACCTAAAAAACATTCTGACCAAGTTTCATGAAGATTGGACTGTATTTCTGGCTTCTAGAGTGAAAACAAGAAATTTGTCATTAAGGCCCCTTTTCCCGTGATATGGCACGGATCCTTTCCATTTGAGCAATTTTCATAAGGGACCACCCAAGGAATATTTCTGCCAAGTTTGGTTGATTTTAACCCATAAGTTTAGGAGATGTCGTTTAAAGATATTGTTGACAAAATTGTCATTAAGGCGGCTTTATCTGTGAAATGGCACCGATCCTTCCCATTTTCAATAGACTTCATCCTCATGACCTAACAAACATTCTGACCAAGTTTCATGAAGATTGGACCATATTTGTGGCTTCTAGAGTGAAAACAAGAAATTTGTCATTAAGGCCCCTTTTCCAGTGATATGGCACGGATCCTTTCCATTTGAGCAATTTTCATAAGGGACCACCCAAGGAATATTTCTGCCAAGTTTGGTTGACTTTAACCAATAAGTTTAGGAGGAGATGTCGTTTAAAGATATTGTTGACAAAATTGTCATTAAGGCAGCTTTTTCTGTGAAATGGCACCGATCCTTCCCATTTTCAATAGACTTCATCCTCATGACCTAACGTACATTCTGACAAAGTTTCATGATGATTGGACCGTATTTGTGGCTTCTAGAGTGAAAACAAGAAATTTGTCATTAAGGCCCCTTTTCCCGTGATATGGCACGGATCCTTTCCATTTGAGCAATTTTCATAAGGGACCACCCAAGGAATATTTCTGCCAAGTTTGGTTGATTTTAACCCATAAGTTTAGGAGATGTTGTTTAAAGATATTGTTGACAAAATTGTCATTAAGGCGGCTTTTTCTGTAAAATGGCACGGATCCTTCCCATTTTCAATAGACTTCAACCTCATGACCTAACAAACATTCTGACCAAGTTTCATGAAGTTTGGACCATATTTGTGGCTTCTAGAGTGAAAACAAGAAATTTGTCATTAAGGCCCCTTTTCCCGTGATATGGCACGGATCCTTTCCACTTGAGCAATTTTCATAAGGGACCACCCAAGGAATATTTCTGCCAAGTTTGGTTGATTTTGACCCATAAGTTTAGGAGGAGATGTCGTTTAAAGAAAAAGTTGACGCCGTGACGGACAGACGGACGCCGGACAACGATCGATCACAATAGCTCCCTTGAGCACTTCGTGCTCAGGTGAGCTAAAAAAGTTAATGCACGGAAAGACGGACGCACGCACGCACGACAGACACTCAGCCATGACAATAGCTCGCTGGCCTTTGGCCAGTGGAGCTAAAAAATAAATATACAACATTTATGTTTATTATATGACCTACATCACAGGAGTGAAATAACGGTGTTGTTGAATATTTTTGATATTACACGGGTGTTATTAACTTGTTGAATAGAATATTTTTGATATTACATGGGTGTTATTACACTAGTTAAATAACTATGCAAATGAGCTCGGAGCAAATAGCAATATTATTTAGAAACCGCGAAAAAGACATCATAATGTATACATGTATATTGAAGTCAGTTTTAAACTGCGTTTTAAGTTATGTGGAAATTGAAATATTGAATTTCAAGAAGTTTGCCATTTTTTTGCAAAAACTCGGGTCATATTATAAATAGAATATCAAAATTGTGCTCATAAAACACAGAATTTATTAAACTTGTCATTGAAAACAGATAAAAACTCGGCTAAACTTCGTTTTTATCTGTTTATAGATGACTTGTTTAATAAATTAGGTATTCCATGACCACTCATTCAATATCCTCTATATATAGAATCTGTGACCAGCTATCTCTGAGACAAGTCAATCATGACCTTGTTCTCATTTTCTTTTCTAGAGGAGAATAAGATCAGTTGCTCTCACAGAAAATTGAGTCACAAATTCTTTTACTAACATTACAAACATTTTCAAAGATATGTGGCACAGTGGACTAATATCTCCCCACAAGTGCTTGTCCCAGTTCTGTAAACAGTAAAAGTTTAAATGACTTAAACTTAAGTGATGAACAAGAGTGCCATCGTCACAAAATACGCCGCCACTTTGCTGCTGTTTCACAAAAATAATTGTAGACACTACTTATTTTGACAGAACCAAATTGAAAATGACCAAGTTTCATTTAAATCAAGACAAAAAGTTAGGAGGAGTTGCCTTCACAAGGCTGCAATTTCAATAAGCCCAAGGCACTAAGTTTTAAGGGGACATAATTCAGGGAAATAAATGAGCCATAAAATCCTTGATCCATGTACATCTACAAATTATGGTGATGACATTGACCAAGTCTCATTTAAATAAAGACA
This sequence comes from Fragum whitleyi, assembly GCA_948146395.1. NCBI lineage: Eukaryota > Metazoa > Mollusca > Bivalvia > Cardiida > Cardiidae > Fragum > Fragum whitleyi. Next base: position 16,532,579 of record OX411548.1, on the reverse strand, counting down.
AAAAGTAAGGAGGAGTTGTGTTCAAAAGGCTGCAATTTCAATAAGCCCTAGATACTAAGTTTTAAGGGGGCATAATTTAGGGTAAAATTAATGAACCATAAAATCCTTACTTCATGCTCATCTACCAATTCCGGTTATAACATCCACCAAGTTTCATTTAGATCCAGCCAGAAACTTAGGAAGAGTTGCATTCACAAGGTTGCAATTTCAATAAGCCCCAGAGACTCAATTTTAAGGGGGCATAACTGAGACAATATGCCCCAGAGACTAAGTTTTAAAGGGGCATAACTCAGGCAAAAATCAACGAACCATAAAATCCTTACTTCATGCACATATACAAATTGAGGTGATAACATTGACCAAGTTTCAAGAAGATCCAGCCAGAAACTTAGGAGGAGTTTCGTTGACAAGAAAAGTGGACCAAGAGACTACTTTTTTTAAGGGGCATAACTCAGGCAAAAATCATCGAACCATAAAAGCATTCCTTCATGCACATCTACCAATTGAGGTGATAACATTGACCAAGTTTCAAGAAGATCAAGCCAGAAACTTAGGAGGAGTTTCGTTGACAAGAAAAGTGGACCAAGAGACTAAGTTATCAAGGGGCATAACTCAGGCAAAAATCAACGAACCGTAAAATCCTTCCTTCATGCACATCTACCAATTGAGGTGATTACATTGACCAAGTTTCAAGAAGATCAAGCCAGAAACTTAGGAGGAGTTGCATTGACAAGAAAAGTGGACCCAGAGACTAAGTTATCAAGGGGCATAACTCAGGCAAAAATCAACGAACCGTAAAAGCCTTCCTTCATGCACATCTACCAATTGAGGTGATTACATTGACCAAGTTTCAAGAAGATCCAGCCAGAAACTTAGGAGGAGTTGCGTTGACAAGAAAAGTGGACCCAGAGACTAAGTTATCAAGGGGCATAACTCAGGCAAAAATCAACGAACCGTAAAATCCTTCCTTCATGCACATCTACCAATTGAGGTGATAATATTGACCAAGTTTCAAGAAGATCCAGCCAGTAGTTTAGGAGGAGTTGCGTTGACAAGAAAAGTGGACAGACGGACGGACGGATGGACGGACGGACGGACGGACGGACAGACGGAGAAGATGACGCCAATATACGTCCGCCTCCGGCCGCGTATAATATAAAATAGGGCAGAAGGTAAAGGTTAAGAACACCCTGCACATTATATGCATTCTGATTTTATTCTATACCTCTTGATTTTCCTTTTTAGACCATAAAAGCTTGAAAATGAGCTTGTGTGTGATATTTCCAAAAATTTCACATGTGAACATATTATAGCTTCTGGTCAGCCTGTGCAATATATAGATAGATAAGGTCTTAATGCCTCTTCTGGCGGTCAGCATATATTCTTATTACTGTGCTGTTGTCTAAGCTGCTTAATGTTTGTACATTGCACATGAGTGAATTGTTGGTAATCTCATGCACAGGCTCAAATTATATTTCCAAGTAATTACTGAATTACAATGTAAACAGTACTTTCAGGACTTTGATTTTATGACAATTTTTACAAAGTTTTTTTATTCCGCATGACAAGGGTTTAGAAACAATGACTAGTGTCTTGCCTTTTCTCTTAACCAGTTTTGCTGAACAAAACTAGAGCTGTTGAAACGAAAATTTATACCCCCCCCTTCTCCCACCAGCCCCTTGTGCCAGTATAAGTGCCATCAGTGCATTATGTGTTTTCAACGAAAAATCAACATTTGTGGGACAACATAAAATTGTGACCTTGACCTTCATGACCCAATAACAATATGGAGGTTCCTTGGGTTATTAGCAACAACTGCATTTACTATTTATGATTTTAAGTCAATGGATTCCTGAGTTTGAGCACGACTACTTTACAATAGTGAATGTTTGTGATAAGGGTATGTAACTCTTTTAAACCCTAAATTTAGAAAGGGATGTTGGCTTCGATACTTTGGAATGGAATGCAAGTCTTTTGACAAAGGCAGGAAAGTAACAAATAGTGGAAGTACATGTACTTACATCATGGTAGGATATATCATAGATCTGAACTCGACCATCACTACTAGCCACACACATAACTTGACTGGTCTCATCTAATGGTGACTTGGTAATATAGAGACCCTTGATTCTGAAATATAGTAAAATCACGTAATTTTCAGACATTCAGATACCTGTATGATTAATTGAACTAACTATGAAAACTTTTACATGATAGGGGGACATAATTCAAATTTGAATTTTCCAAAAGGTAATTTTGGAGGCTTTTACTGTGTAAGATGATTTACACAATGTTTTTTGTAAGACAACACATTATCCAATTTGAAAGATAGCTTGTCCCCCTTTACTCCCCTTTAGATAAAAATCTGTGTTATATTTACCGTTAGTTGAACTGTTGAAGTAATTTGCAGAATAATCTTTATTCTAAAGATCTTTATTCTAAAAAGCCACACATGAAAATTTAGCTTTTGTTTTGCATGAAATGCACAATATTCCATCTGACTGGAAAAAACAAATGATTATTTTAGGATAAACATTCTTAAAGTGCCTCATTTTGCATGTAATTGCTATGCAACATTCATTATGATGTCACTAAGTGGGCTCTGCTTAGATAAAATTGGATATGGTGAAATGAACATAAAAGGGGTACAAGGTTTTTTAGTAATTTCACTGATTAGGTGGTGAGGTTATCAAGTGATAATCTACCGCTTTTGCTAATAAAACCACAATAAAATATTAAAGCATGATTTTTCTACTTATAAATAGGTTTCTGCTGTCAATCCCAATCAAAACATTTGTTAAAATGGAATATAAATGGCTATTTCTCTTTTTGGGCCACTTCTTTTACCCCAAAAAGTTCTTTGATTGACATCTTTAATAATGTAACTTTAGTTTATAAAAACTGTAGTTACGACATTTGATCTGCCTACCAAAAATATCAGTTAGTTTTATATCTGTAACCATGTATTTTACAAACAAAAGACAACTTATATTTCAAAAGGTCTGCCTTGTAAGAAGTAAAGGGACGCAAGCAGTTCTCTGTTAACCCTTTGCTGTTTAATCCCTGCTTTTTACGTGCCTGTGATTTTATGATTGAGAAAACATTGTGAAAAAAGAAGAAATTGCTTCTTACAAGCAATTTCTTCTTTTTCCACACTATTTTCTACCCCACTGAATGGTTATTTTTCAAATTAAATCCACTTTAAATTTTCGTCTGCAAAACCTTTGAATTTGGACAGGTCCAAAATTTTGCAAAACAGGAAAGGGTTAACCTTTTCATGCTGTTCATGACAATTTCCCACCATTCATAAAAGGTTTTGCAGACACTATAGACTAAGATCAGCCAGCACAGATGTGCAGCCAGGCTGGATGAAATATCTCAATATTGGCAATTTGTTTTCAACAAAATTTAAATCAAGCTGAATAAAGGTTAATTACCTGTTTGTTCCAGTATTACAAGTATGTATAGGTTTATCTGCAGCAATATCATAAAACACAACATCCCCACCCTCTCCAGCATATACACATATGTCAGCCTAAAAACAAGAGATGTCTGTCAAACATTTATGCTCCCCATTAGAGCAGGTCAATGGTGTATTCTTTGTCAATTAACAAAGAGCAATAACTCATTAAAAATTTCATGAATAGAGTTATCGTTCTTTAGAACTGCACTGCATTTCTCCTCAATGAGATTTATCCACCTTTGTGAAATTTCATGATTCTAGCTTGCATTCTTTTCAAGATATGCTCCGGATACAAAAAAGTCTATGGCAGACAGACTGGCCTACCAAACAACCAGTGCAAAGCAATATACCCCCTTTTCTTTGAAGGCAGGCATGATTATACATGTTCAGAGGTCCAGATAAGAGGGGGTAAAGCCAGTCTCATACCTTTATTTCACAGTAACACCCTACATTGAAGGTACCCATTTGAAACGTCTTAATTGGATGTTTCAAATGAGTACTAACAACTTAGACTTTAAGTCAGGAGTTAATTAAATATATTAATTTGAAAACCAAAATACCCCCTCTATCTATAGCTCAGCATGTTTCTTTGTATTTGTGATCTATCAAAGCCAACAGGAACAAATCATTTTTCTTCAAATTTTAGACTAAGCCAAACTGAATGTAAAGTGGATGCAATTTCAAAAGAACCATCCTGTGTGGTCAGACTATTACAGAACAAGATGTGTTAGTGAAAAAAATGCCCCCAAAACAGCAAATTTCATAAAACTTTGACATAACCTTGAAATTTATCACACGACCTTGACCTGCACTACGTTATCAGAAGATGCATGTCAAAGAGACCATGGTTACCTATCATCATGCAAAATAAAATATTATATCTTGAATAGACTTGACAATATTATTTATTTGCAAATTTTGTGAAAGTTTGACCTTGATATATGACCTTGACCTAAGTATCTACAGATGGATAACATTTAGATCTAGCATCATGCCAAATAAGAGCACTGTATCTTGGTCTTGAAGAATTTAAATAGTTTTGAAGAAGTTTGACCTTGAAATATGACCTTGACCTTTTTGCATATATTTGTCCTGAGTATAAGAAGTTGCTTTCAATGAGACCTATAATGATGCAATATATGAACATTAAGTCTTGAATTGGCTTACAATTATTGGGGATGTCAAATCTTTTTTGTTTAGATTTGTGAATATTTGACCTTTATATTTGACCTTGACCTCATTTGCTGATAAATATCAGACTTCTATTTTCAACTGACAGAATTATGATTTTTTTTCCATGATATTTTCTTTAACTACAAAACCAAAAGAATGTTATATCCAAGGCCTGCCTACAAGCCAAGGTTTCAAACATGAACAGTTAACATTGTTTCCTCATCTTCCTTTAGATTGCATTGAGCTTAACCAGAATTAACAAGATGTATTTGTTAAACACTTATAACCCAACCACTGCCATACAGTAGTTTGATACAATGTGGTAATCTACAGCAAACCGTAATTCAACTCTTAAATCCATGGCAATACTTAATTCAATGTGCAAACCTTAACTTGATTCTGCTATCCATGGCAGTACTTTATTTATTATTATACTGCAAAGAAAATTCTAGCATTTTCATTGGTCAATGCTGACCTGACAAATATTGATAGCTACGGCCGCTCCAGTATTACTTCTAATGTTTCCTTTAGGCGCCTCGACGTGAACATAGACAAAAAATAGAAATCGAAATGGAAGCGGTGATTCTCTCGCTTTGCGGATAATGCGACCTGAGTATACACATAAGGCTACAGTTAAAAATGTCATGTAATAATGTGTGAATAAAAAATGATAGAGATGTCATTAAATACCTTAAATTTTTACAAATCTGTTCATTTAAAGTGCCAACTTCCTCGCAGGTTCAGCCAAGAAGCGCTTTCTTATCACAACATCGCAGAGTGTAGTAGTGTGACGTCACAACTATATATGACTTTGTACATGTTTACTTTTCATAGGGGCGCACTAAGGGATATTGGTGGTTTAAATGAATTCAGTTTATACCAAGGCCTTAAAAAGGCAAAAGACAGATATTTAGGCCTAAAACTTTGAAGTATAATAAATTCGTAATACGGTGTCTTGCCTGGGTATATGATGATTTATTCCCAGCAGTAAAAAGTCATGTCAATTCTCGTCTACGGCTCTGTTGACATCATTTTTTCCAGCTGGGAATAAATTGTCATATACCCCGACAAGAAACCGAATAACTAATAATGTTTTGACATATTTGACCTTGGAAAAATTGACTTTGACCTTGACTGATGACAATGAAATTGGTACCAACAGAAAGGCCTTGTCCCAAGCAATCATCATGTGAAATATGAAGACTCTATCACTTACCATTCAAAAGTTATGGTCAATGTTATTTTTTTCTGATAAACAGAGTAACAGACAAACAGACAGGACAAAAAACAATATGCCTCAATCTATCAAAAATACTTGTAATTGTTTTTTTTTATTTCTTGACAGAAAACCATTTAAGCCAACATTGTTACCATTTACTTGACATTAATCATTAATGATCCCTGTAAGATTTAATTGAAGTAGATTTTCTTGCAATATATTTTTTAAATGACAAGATCAGAAAAAGAACTAAGAAGGATACGCTAGTTCAAAGGACAATGCAAATACCATACATACATGATTTTACAGAATTGAAACTCGTACATAATTCAAATTGCATGTGTTATTTTCTAATTGTATTGCTTTATGTTAATGTTAGTCCCCCCTGCTAAAAAGTACTTTGCAGACTTGAGTAATATCAGTTTCAAAGTAGAATTGTCTTCCCAATAAGTTACTTTTTACTTTATAATAGGTAAAGGGGGTTTCTTGATGAATAATTAATGACTTATTAATGTTGATAAATATCAGGATGTTTCCAAAATGTTTATGCTTACATTGTAAAATTGAAGTTGGTTGACTCTGAATTCACTTTTTATGGTACTTTTAACAGCAGCAGTCTGAAAGAAACCAGATTCTAGTAAATAAATATAATAATTTCTTGTTAAATATTAACATTTTAGCTGACATAAGGTAAAAGGTAAAAAAAGAGCACTCCTCTCCCCTATGGATGCCCACACCTGGCTGTAGGTAATGCAGAGGGCAAAAAGTAAATAAAGGGGCGCAATTATTACATAAATGCTTCAAGAATTATCCCCCTTGATATTCTGAATAGCACTTGTGATGGTTAATAGACATGCTAAGTTTCAAGTTGATATGTTCAACAACAATAACTTAGGCTAAAGTTTGTCATGACATTACCTAGTGATGGGCAGATCAATCGATTATAGTCGATAATCAGTTGGTTTTGGCTTCTGATTGTGATAATGGACTACGAAATTCCATAATCGATTAATTGGGTCCTAACAAACGAAATGAAAGCCATGATATTTTATTTACAGAACTGACATCAGTTTGATGGCTCAGCATGAAACAGTTGTAACTGCGTATATGTTTATAGGCAGTTACATCTGTTTCATGGAATTGGTAAAAAATCTGCATGATAAGTCTTTAGGTCATGAGTTTTAACTAAACTTTCATATTCAATTTTTCAAAGGAATGTTACGGGGAGTGCTGTAATAATTTCAAAGAAAACATTTGTAAAATCGATCATTAGTTGATTTACTCTTCCAACTAAAAACCAATTATTGATTGTGATTTGAAACTGATTGCCCAACAATACCATTACCCATACAACACCTGTGCCAACAACACCAGGATGATGACATTAGCTAGAAATTTTGTTCAAAAACAGCCTAGCTATAAATCTGTATGCCAAAGTGTCAAATAAAGTTTGGCATAGAAATTATACGATATATCACTGCTAACAAATTATCGCATGATACGCTAATTACACTGGATCTCCAAGAATGAAAAACAAGAGGCCCATGATGGTCCTAGATCGCTCACCTGAGTCATCCATGCCAAGTTTCATTGAAATTGGACCAATGGTTTGGGAGGAGAAGATTTTTAAAGATTTCAAAGAGGAAAAATGCCCTGCCCTGCCACGCCCATATTTGGGGGGCAATCAAAATTTCTTTAATAATTTTAGAAGAAGGTCACCCAAGGAACATCCCTGCAAAGTTTCATTGAAATTGGCCCAATGGTTTGGGAGGAGAAGATTTTTAAAGATTTCCGAGAGAAAAATGCTCGCCCTGCCATGCCAATATTTGGGGGTCAATCATAATTTCTTTATCCATTCAAGAAGAAGGTTACCCAGGGAACATTTATACCAAGTTTCATGAAAATCTGCCCATTGGTTTGGGAAAAGAAGATGTTTAAAGAAAAGGTTTACGCACAGACGGATGGACTGACGGATTGATGGACACACAAAGGACACACCGCCATGACAATAGCTCTCTGGCCTTTGGCCAGTGGAGCTAAAAATGGTATCAAACTTAGAATTGTCACAATGAATGAAATTGGAAAAGAAATAGAAACAACAATTTTAAAACAATTTCACAAACAACAGTGACTATTTACTTTAAAAGTGAAAAAAATATGTAGATACATTATAGAAGGAATACAAATTAAGTTGTAATCATGATATAGTAATTTTAATTTGTAATTTCTACAGTGCTTTGGCAATGACAAAATATCAAATTTTCCTTTTTTAAAAACTCCACATAAATTATTTGTTCTGGTAAGGGTTAACAGAAGTCTAAACCTGCTGAACTCAAATTTTGTTTCTAACAAACTGTCAATTTTTTAACACTTTTTTTCTATTTTTGTCATTGCAACCAGTCTTGTAAAAGATTTCATCCAAAATAATTAAATAGAAGGTAGGCAGTGTAGGCTTAGATCAGACTGCACAGTTGTGCAGGCTGATCCAAGTCTTAACAGTCTACCACAGCTTTGTGTCCAGTAGCAATATTCTGTGAACAGCATGAACAAGAGGACCATGATGGTCCTAGATTGCTCACCTAGTGACTCTCTTTGATCACTTGGACATCACATCAAATTAAAAAGCAGATGTCATAAAGAAAATAATTTCTACATAAAACCAAGTTTCACTAAGTTTTGGCTATATTTGAAGCTATTAGAGTTATTTCAAGTAAATTATCATTAAGACTCCTTTTCCTGTGATATGGCACGGATCCTTCCCATTTTCAAAAGAGTTTATCCTCATGACCTAACAAACATTCTGACTAAGTTTCATGATGATTGGGCCATATTTGTGGCTTCTAGAGTGTAAACAAAACAAGATGTGTTTGTGAAACACGAATGCCCCCGACACGGCATTTTTTTTCAAAGTTTGACCTTGACAGATGACCTTGACCTTGTAACATGGCCTTAACTTTGGTAACAGCGGATGCGGATCATTGAGATCTATCATCATGCCAAATATTAGCTTTGTATCTTGAATAGGCTTGAAGATATTGGCAAGGTTAAATTTTCGGGTTAAGTTTTTTCAAAGTTTGACCTTGACAGATGACCTTGACTTTGGTACCAGCGGATGCGGATCATTGAGATCTATCATCATGCCAAATATTAGCTTTGTATCTTGAATAGACTTGAAGATATTGGCAAGGTTAAGTTTTCGGGTTAAGTTTTTTCAAAGTTTGACCTTGACAGATGACCTTGACCTTGACAGATGACCTTGACTTTGGTACCAGCGGATGCGGATCATTGAGATCTATCATCATGCCAAATATTAGCTTTGTATCTTGAATAGGCTTGAAGATATTGGCAAGGTTAAGTTTTCGGGTTAAGTTTTTTCAAAGTTTGACCTTGACAGATGACCTTGACTTTGGTACCAGCGGATGCGGATCATTGGGATCTATCATCATGCCAAATATTAGCTTTGTATCTTGAATAGGCTTGAAGATATTGGCAAGGTTAAGTTTTTGGGTTAAGTTTTTTCAAACTTTGACCTTGACAGATGACCTTGACCTTGTCACATGACCTTGACTTTGGTACCAGCGGATGCGGATCATTGAGATCTATCATCATGCCAAATATTAGCTTTGTATCTTGAATAGGCTTGAAGATATTGGCAAGGTTAAGTTTTCAGGTTAAGTTTTCGGACAGACGGACGGACGGACAGACAGACAGACAGACAGACAGACAGACAGACAGACAGACGGACATGAGTAAAACAATATGCCCCCGATCTCTCGATACGGGGGCATAAAAATTGTCATTAAGGCCCCTTTTCCCGTGATATGGCATGGATCCTTCCCATTTTCAATAGGCTTCATCTTTGAGACCTAACAAACATTCTGACTAAGTTTAATGAAGATTGGGCCATATTTGTGGCCTCTAGAGTGTAAACAAGAAAATTGTCATTAAGGCCCCTTTTCCTGTGATAGGGCATGGATTCTTCCCATTTTCGATAGGGTTCATCCTTGTGACCTGACCAACATTCTGACCAAGTTTCATGAAGATTGGGCCATATTTGTGGACTCTAGAGTGTAAACAAGAAAATTGTCATTAAGGCCCCTTTTCCCGTGATATGGCATGGATCCTTCCCATTTTCAATAGGGTTCATCCTTGTGACCTTACCAACATTCTGACCAAATTTCATGAAGATTGGATCATAAATGTGGCCTCTAGAGTGTAAACACTTAAATTGTTGACGCATGACGACAGACGACCCACGACAGACATTCAATGATCACAAAAGCTCACCTTGAGCACAATGTGCTCAGGTGAGCTAAAAAGGTATAATTGAATTGGAGATAGAAAGTATGTGATACCTGGACACAATATACATCAATTTTGTTGCTAGAAACTATCAGATATAACTCCCCATCTGGACTCCATTTAACTATCTCAGCAACTGTAAAAATCAATTCAAAACAAGTTTTTATAGTTTGAACTTAACCCTTATCTTTTTAGATAAATTTTGTATAAAAGAAATTGAAAGTTTAGAGTCATTTCAGACAGATTGGCCTATTTTTCCAAAATAATTTAGTAAAAAGTAGGCAGTAATGGCTAAGTCAGATGTCTGTGCAGGCTTGTCTTAGTCTACCATATCTGCCAAAGCTTTATGTAGTCCTGCTACATTTCTAGTTGAAAGATTACACATTATGTTTGTAAAGATTTCTAAATCAAGCACCTCAATGTCAAAAGCTATCTAATAAAATTGTAGATTTGTGGTTGTATAATTCTGTTCAATTCTGACAATGGTTCATGACTTAAGTCTAATAGCTATCAAAATGACTGTATTTGGCACAAGCTGATGGAAAACAGCTAAACAAGTTTTCAAAATCCAAAAATATTTTCAATGCACTGTGAGATTATCCAGGCCACTCAATGTAGTCCGTCATTTGCACATGAAAATGTTGAAAAAGTAACACACAGGCACAAATAAATTGTCTCCAACAACACACTTACATACATATAGATTTTATTCAGTATAATAAGGGTTTATAAAATCATTTGTGAACTAGGGGGCAAAATGTCAAAAGATACGCCAGTTACACTGCCGGATGTCAAAGTATGAAAAACAATGAAGGGAAATAACTCAAAAATTAAGGTACTGTAGGTTGAGTAATAGCTCTTGTGCAGTGCACTCCTTAATCATTAGAGGAATGTAACTGCCATGTTGCAAGTCAATTAGACAAAGTGACAGAAATATGCTTTGGACGAAGAAGTGAATGCTGCCTGCCCATAGGCCACTGGTGATCACATAATACATATCTTCATTCAAAGGGCGTTTTGAAAGAAATAATTCTGATTTTGAAATAATACATCTAATTACCTTCTTTAATGTTTGTGATATAAGCTGACCTCCCTGTGATTAAATTCCATGTCATTAGTTTTCTATCATTTCCAACCGTAAGGGCCAGTTTACCACTGGGATGCACAGAAACGCAGTTTACTCCATATCTGAAATTTACCCAATGTTAAAAGTATTTTTTGTTCAATTTCATCTCAATGTTTCTATACTAGGTACATGTAATGTACAAATACTCTAGATTTGTTTAAATACATGTAATAAGATACATTAATAAATTCCAAATTTCAAGTGAACATCTCTGGTATTACAAGATGTACTGGTACATGTATGATAAAATCAGGGCTTGTCCTAGCTTTTCAAATTCAGGAGTCATTGACCCCTTGACTGCAAATTTCTAGGGGTCAAAATCATTGTTGATGGGGTCAAAACAATAAAATGAGTGGATAATAAGTAACTTTTTCAGGTTTATGTTGGTTGACTTCTTTAACTGTCTCCTTCATATCTTTATAAGATATTCATATGAATCTCTTATTAAGATATGAAGGATACAATTGATTGTAAAAACAGCAGTACCGAGATGCAATGCTGAACAATTAACAGGGTTGGCAAGTTTTGACCGGGGCGGTTTTAACCGGGTGGTTTTAACCGGTTAAAACCGCCCCGGTCAATACTCCTCAGAGTGGTCAATACTGGTCAATACCGGTCAATTGCAAAAACTGGGTGGTCAATACTAGTTAATTGAAAATTTTAGTTGGCTGTGATTGAATTGTCAAATTGTTTTTTATTACTGTATGAAGTATAGTGTTTATTATGAATGTATTTACATGGATATACTGGTTTATCATTATGCTGGCTATGGTCATGGTAAAGACTATAATGTCAATTTTAATGAAACCCTGAAAGGCCATAGGTAACCATACTTTCACACTTATTAAATTAGAAGCACACTTTCACACATTTCAAATTGCTATCAGATGACAAGCAATATTTATAAATTATAACATCTAAATGACCAGTGATTGTATATTGATAAAACTAAGACACACCCATGCAATCATTAGGGCAGTTCAGACTTCATTTGTGTAACATTTATTGGTTCTTGGTAGATCCCAAAATACCTAGAAACAGTCAGTCAGATTTAACATACAAATATCTTAACTTTTAAATGACTGTATCAAGTTTTTCCTATAAGATTATTTACTCTTTTATAATTTCTTTTATTGTATGGTAAGTAAGTTGTTCAAATTATTTCAAAAATGCAATAAAAAAGTATCTACATTAATTTGTTTTATGTAAGGAAGTATGATGACTTCTTTAAAAGCCAATCGACCACCAATCGACCACTGTATTTCCCAGAAAGCCTGTAGTCTTTCCGAATCAAAGAACTTGTTTCTATTATTTCTATTACTGCATCATTAATAATGGTTGCCTTAGTTATCAAGTCAGTTTTATCATAATACAAAAATATGGTACATAAAGGCATGATGGTAGGGTATGGTTATATGAATTGACCATTCGACCACCAATCGACCAGTATTGACCGGTATTGACCAGTATTGACCGGTTAAAACCAGTATTGACCACCGGTCTGGTCAATACTCCAATCGACCGGTCGATTGCCAACCCTGACAATTAAAGGTTCAATTTGACCCCTTTGACAAAATATTTAAGAGGTGAAAATGGAATGATTTCAGATTTTTGAGGGTCAAAACCCAGATTTAAGGGTCAAACACAAGCCCTGAAATATCAAAGTTTTTTAAAACAACAATAAGGAAGAACCTCAGTTTTTTCTCTGAAAACAGCTGCGGTAAGAATGGGTATAGAACTAAGCAATTATCTTACTTGTGTCCTCTGAAAGTTTTCAAGCATTCCCAGTTGGCAGCCTTCCATAAACACAGGGTCTTATCCTCAGATGTGCTGAACAGGAAATTCTTTTGGAATTCTAAACTTGTGACTGTACCTATAGAAAAAAGGCAAGAAATGATAATTATCTTATTTGCAGGAATGAGATGAAGCTCTTCATTGAAAAATCTTAAACAGACAGTAGTACCATCAGATAGGTCTTGTCACATGCAATACTCATCTTTATAAGGAAGGCTATATCCCTTATCAATCAAAAGTTATGGCCTAATTAAAAATTTTGGAGGACAAACTGAAAATGGACAAACAGACAGGTACAAACAATATGGACCAGATATATCAATGTGGGGGCTTAATAATCTTGCCTGTATTTGGCATGTGATGTGTCACTGTCTTTTCAAAGCCATTCAACCAGAACCTAGCTTGTTGGAGAATGAATGTGGATCAAATTGCACAAGTACAATGTATATATTTAGGGATATAAGCTATTACATAACTACAGCTAGAATCTGAATGTTTCAATCCTAGGCAATCAATGTATTCTGACTAGGATCAACTCTTATGCACTATCCAGATGGTACCTTTTTGTCTGAAGGGTCACATATGTTCAATGGTTGGGAGGGGGGTTATATCAGGGCTAAACCTTTTGGTTTTTAAGTAAAAATCTATCATACCACTGTGGTGAACTAAGGATCCAATTTCCTTCTTCTTTCTAATGTTGAGGAGTCGTATAGTTTCATCTGTACTACCAGAGGCCAAGATACCTTTTGGGGAAATGGTGATACATTTGATACATCCAGCATGAGAATTATCTGTGAAGTTTGTCTCTAACTGCAACACCTGAATACATAATCATACAAGTTGGCTTAGCCCACATTACACAATTTTCTTATGTATGATAAAACATTTCAACTCAAAGTTAAAAGCTATACATGTATAAAGCCATACTATTTACAAAAACCAATGAAAACTTAGCTGCAATGTAGTGCTTTGCTTGAATATCTTTATGACTCCAACATCAAACAATCAATAGAAGAGTATCTTTCGCTACAAGTGAATACTATCTGACCAATTGTAAGTGATTCTTGGAATTGTCCATTTTCTATAGATGATAACAGCTCGATAGCTCTCCTCTTTATTCAAAATTGACAATTCTATGTTGTTTGTGTGCAAATTGCAATAATACTTAATTCTAAGGACAATTTCATCAATTTTATTTTAGTGAAAACCAACTGATCAAAATTCCAGTGTGTCTTGGGGATTTCTGTTTTCTACAGAAGATAAAGTTACCATGCTTTTCTTTATTTAAATATGTGGTGTCCATGGTCTAGAGGTAGAGTGTGGGCCTCTTGACCAAAGGTCCTAGGTTCGATTCCTGGGAGCGCTTACCAATCTTGGTTCTTCATTGGCCCACACATTCAGCGCAAGTACTGGTGAATTTTCCAGGAAGCCGAATCAAGAGGGATTAATCTAAGTTGTATGAACTTGTTTCCCAATCGATGTAAAATAAATAGGTACAAATCCAAGTTGAAAAAGATGAATAATTTGCACAAAATGCACCTATAGTTATCTCCCTTGATAGTATATAGGTTGCTCTTTTGATAGTGAACGTACTTGCCAGCTTCAAGTGAATGCCTAAAGTAGCACCAGAGATATAACAAAATGTCAAAGATTTTGCACAATGACATGACGATGCCAACAATAATGACTAAGATGACACCAAGGCTAAAGCAATACCTCTGGTTTTCTCAAAAAACAGCTAAGGTAAAATTCAATATATCCAGAATAAGTGATCTGCTAAGTTTGGGAAGTTATGGGACAATGTCCCCTGGTCCTAGACCCATCCGGGGATCTAACGGCCCCCCATCCCCCATGCATTTCAAGCACAGTCTTAACAAGATCCAGCTATGGATTAGAGCCATTCTCAAGTAAACTAAATTTGGATCGTTTTGTTTGTTGGTATGGAGTTTAAAGCTGCTTCAAACTTCATTGCTTATAAATAGAGCATTGCAGCTTGTGCACCTACTCATGCTTTCCTATCATTTCTCATACCAGTACAAACACAACATTTCATCTTAGCCAACAGCTGCTGATACCACCTCTAAAAAGGCGTTCTTCTTATCATACACTTATTTGTTGGAGACAAAAGATTTGTTTCACTGTGAAGTGTGTCAAGTGGTGGATGAAAATTGGCAGAACTGGGTTTCAAACTCATGACCCCAGTCTTGACTGTGAGTAGTGTACACTCACTTCACTGAGCAAAGAATCGAACCAAAGACCAAATGAGCCTGTGCATTGGATTTCCAACAACTTCAAATATGCGCATATAAGCAAAGACTCTGACCAGCCTGTGCATCAAAAAAGTTAGATATGATTACATATCCCTCCTTTGATAATCTGATGTGGGAGGTCTCAACAGCATATATCAGAGAGAGGGGTACATTATTGCAGCTACCATAGTCTGACCAGTGTCTTCACTATGTGTTTAGTAGATAGATAAGGTCTCAAAGTATCTGTAGGCCTGGGCATGAATTAACTTTAAATTGACAGCAAAAGGGCTGTCAATGCTATTCGGTCTTTCAACCTCACAACCATTTCAAATAGTTGGAAATGTCACACACAGGCTCAAGTAAGAGGGCTAACTTATTTGTCGCCCCAATGTGTCCCGTTTTTCAACCGGGCCTCAATAAAAAAACAGCTCTATGTTCCGGCTGACAAGATGTTGCAAACCGTTTTTAAATTAAACAAACAATGTCCAAGCAAAAAACGGACTATAATTTGAAAACGATATGCAACATTTTGTCAGCCGGAACATAGGAGCTGGTTTCTAATTGTGGCCCGGCTGAAAAACAGCAAAGTCGGGACCCGTTCGGACGACAAATAAGTTGGCCCAGAGACATCTGAAAGGTTGAGACACCGAAAGTACTCGAAGGAAACAATATCAACATAATCTCAGTGAAATGTACCTTTCCGATTTTAATAACTCTGAAACCAATGAGCACTTCATCGTATGTACCAACAACAATCTCCATTCTTCAAAACACGTGGGATCTGTCAAAAAACATGCGTATGTGTACTACGTCATTTTATTGCGCTGTAATCTCAACAAAGTAATAAAATAATTTATAATTAAATGTATGATTTTATTTCATTAACATTATATAGACTGTTTTTATAAACGATGAAGATGAAAATGAAATTGGAAGCAATATAATTTTATTAATAAAGTGAAAATCGATATTTTTATTTGTTTATTCTTTCCTTCGAGATTACTTCACAGATGGTGTCGAAACTCCATATGCTAAGAATCTGACTCCAAAATATTAATCTTTTGATACAGTATGGCAACAGGTGATGGTAGTCGAACCCTCTGGATGGGTGATGTAAATACATTTTAATCATTCTTTATATTTAGTTTCATTTGAATTCGTAAAAAATCGAATTTAATCGTGCATAGTGAGTTCGTCCCCATCTTCGTTCACCCCATTAGTTTTTAGATTACACCTCTGTCGGAAATAACTTTGATACATTCATTAATCTTCATTAAAGTAATGCAACATAATGTCATTCCGTGCCTGCCTTAATGAATGTTCGCTACGATTTCGTGACGTATGCTTTATTTGCCTAATGTCATGGGTGTTTCAAGGGTATACAGACGTTTCGTACCATAACCATTTCTTACCATAAAATATATTACCATTTCGTACCATACAATTACCTTTTCGTACCATAGCGAAGACTTTTTGTACCATTTGTTAACCATTTCGTACCAAAATGTAAACTTTATCTAAATGATATTCAAAATGTTTATTTCGTAAACGACTTACATTTTCCTTGTAAAATCGCACGAAAATATTGTATTTGATTGCGCTGCGGGCCTATAAAGTTTATATCTAATTAAAGGAGAATGCCAAATTGTGGATAGGTTGATTGGCTGGTATGTTGTTTGCTACAAAATTGGTAATAACAAATTGACAATGAATTGTTTGGTGTTTGCCTTCAATTATTACTTGTCAACTGGGTAGCAATAAGCCTTGTTTGTTACTTGAATATTGTATTTTGAGACTACAAGAGAATGATGGATTTTGTATTCAATTTCTAATGTAATTGCAGTACGTCGTCAATTAATTATTGCATAATTCAAGAAATGAATATGAACTTGTTCAATAAGTTCTATTTATTTATAAAGAATATATAATTTTAGATTTTAAAGAAAACTATAGCAATTCAATCAATTTAATATGAACACTATGACTTAGTTCTAGTAACGACGTTTTGTTTTGCTTCTTGTTTCGTAACTTTATAATATTCAGGTATAGATGCTAACAAGTTTACGAAAATCAGGCGCCTTTTGAAATTTATCAGTCAAGCTTCAACAATAAAACAAATTAAGGGAAATACACAGAAAAAATATCATCATCCATCCACTTTTTGTGTATATTTATATGTTTTCTATATTCTATTTCTTAAAGTAATATGTATCATGTATCTTTTAATAATGATAAAATGTCAACGGAATATTATCAAATATCTTTTTTCTTCTTTTCTGTCATTCTAAAACCACACATATGGGATGAATTCTGTATCAAAATGGTAAGAAATTGATTATCCTGCTGTACCAAATGGTAATTTTATGGTAGGATACAACTTTTTTGATGGTATGAAACGTCTTCACCTATGGTACGAAACGTCTTTGCCTTTGGTACAAAACGTCTTCATCTATGGTACGAAACGTCTGGTACGAAATGGTTTCGGTACAAAACGTCCATAATTCGTTTTAAGTCTGTTATAGATTCACAAGACATATGCATCCTTTATCAATAAGACAATTACATGTACCAACTGATTATCATAAATTTTCGTTTTTCCCACACAGCATTGTACCATGGAACAAACTTCCCAGTCACATTGCTACCCTGCCTGATCTTGAACATTTCAATCAGGCAGTGGTGAAAATGCAGTATTAGTCTGACTGTCAATGCCCATATTCATAGGCAACCTGGACTCACTCCCCCATCCATAAACTCACCCTTCTGTCAAGGCATATCCTTTTTACAAAAAAAAAACAACACCAAAGCAGGAAACAATTACACCATAACCTTGTTGAAAGCATTCTTTTTGACATCTGCCTATTTGATTGTTGTGATGTCCCAGGGGTCATAGAGACGCAACCCCTCAACCACCTTATGTAGCATAATTAGTCAAAGGCTTTTCCTTTGGTTTGTAGCCTGTATTCTCCGGTATTCGAGCACATAAGTGCCAATATTTTCACAGATAAAGCTTGTAGGATGACTTTACCCTGTCATATATATACCCTTGTCATATTTGAATGTTGCAGTTGGAACCATACATGGATGAGTTCTTTGTTCTACAAGCCTTTGAACAGATGGGAGAACCTGCACAACAAGTGAAACTGATAATGAATAAATACTCTGGGTATGTGTTTAGAAAGTGTATCTATTATTTACAATTACCACACAGCAGGGTAGAATCTAAGTATCCTTACAATTGACCCTGTGTGTTACATTTCCAACAATTTCACATTTGCGCAAAGTAAAGCCTCTGGCCAGCCTGTGCATCTGCACAGACTGACCAGAGTATTTTCTTTGTGCTCTGAAGATAGACCTCCAGTGAAAATTCACATTTGATGCATGTTTGTCTAGGCTGTTCAATTTTTGGCCATTACATACATATGATTTGGTTGGAAGTGTCATACACAGGCCCAATTAAGGTTGAGGTAAAGCAATTTTTTTAGCTCACCAAAGCATGAAGTGCTCAAGATGAGCCTTTGTGGTTGTGTGATGTCTTTGTGCATGGTGTGTTGTAAACATTTACCTTGAAGGCACTCCAGAGGCAAGATCTTTATCTCAATCAACCTTAAATTGGTCACATTGATTAGTTTGATGAAATTTTTGCCAAGTCTGAAATTTGGTCATGACTAGGCAAAAGTGAGGTCACGAGGTCAAATGTTTGAAAAACATTGTAGACTCTCTAGAGGCCATATTATTTGCACAATCAACCTGAAAATTGCTTAGAATGATTATCTTGATGAATCTAGAACAAGGTTGAAAGGGTTCAAATGGGTTTGTAAAAGAGGTCAAATCTTAGACAGTTAACTCACTAAAAGTCAGGTGAACGATTTAAGGCCACTATGGCCCTCTTTTTTATTGTGAATTCTCAAACTTATTCTTTATTTTTGTTTACATGTCTACATTCAAAAGATGACCAAAATCTCACTATTTCAACTGTAAATTGATTCACACTCAGCTTAGAGCAAAAGAGAGTTTTGAAAATTAATTTGGGCATTGACTATCAAATGATATAATTTCTTCAAAACCCTAAGTACGTATTATATACATGTACATGTATATAACATTTCTATGAATATTTTCAGGTTGCCAGTGGGTTACTGTTTTGTAGACTTTACTGACGCAGGTTCAGCTCAAAGAGCCATGTTGAGATTAAATGGTAAAACGATTCCAAACAGTCAACCAGTAAGTTCAAAAGTATTTCTACAAATACCCTTTATTAGCTCACCTGAGTACAACAAGCTCAAGGGGAGGTATCAGGATCAATCTGTGTCCATTATCTGTCGTAATTTTGTCTGTCATCAACAATGGAAAAATTCTTCTCTGAAACCACTGGGCTAATTTTGATGAAACTTCTCCAGAATGTTCCTTCGGTGACCCTTTTCAAAAATTGTTCACAAAATTATGATTGGCTCATAAATATGGGGATGGCAGGGTGGGGCATTTTTCACTTGAAATTCTTTAAATAACAACTTCTAAACAGCTAGACATTTGTATGATAGTAATACAGTAAAATAGTAATATATCGAGGGTTCAGAGCAAGAGTGTACTAAGTGTATATACACTTTATATACACTTAGTACACTCTTGCACTGAACCATCAATATAGTGAAATTGAACCTACATGGGATAAACATCTGTGAAACTGGTAGTGCTGGTGTGAGAAATACTATGAATATAAAGTTACGTGCTCTAGCCACCTCGAAATAATGTTTAAAGTTTTGTTAAAGGCTTTTCAATCAAACATTGAAGATTATTGATAACCTTTGACATGGTGAGTAATTTACCGTATTGGCCATAATTATTAAGACAGACAGGTCAAAAATTAACAAGGAGCAGATAGACCAAGGTCTACAATCTTTGCCTCTTACTAGTGTTGGGCAATCAGTTTTAAATCATAATCGATTATCAGTTTTTAGTCCAAAGAGCAGAATCAAATAATGATTGATACTACAATCGGTTTCATAAAAATCAATACAATTCTGAATGAATGTACACTATGGCGTAAACAAGATATGTTTTAAAACTTCTTATTTTTTTTTTATAAACATGATGAAAAACAATGGTATGTGTTGTATCCTTTAGTGTATCTGGGATGGTCCTTCACTGACCATCGATGGTTATGTGTAGGTCCAATATTAGGGTAAGTTCAACATAAATGTTTTTTTTTTCAAGTGAAAGGATGTTAACAGGAAATATGAAGTGGAAACCCAGACTAAATAAATGACATAAATCTTTCAAAACATTAAATGGCTGCTATTTGCAAATTTATAACCAATAAATCAATCATGAGATTTCTTAATGGATTATCTGCACCTGAAGCCCAAACCAACTGATTATCGATTTAATTGATTAATCAGCATACCACTTCCATTCACTAAGCCTAATTTAGATACATGTCCTTAGTTATACCCCCGCAAAACGAATGTTTTCGGGGGTATACTGGAATCAGCCTGTCTGTCCGTGCGTCTGTCTGTCTGTCCGTGAGTATATCCGTGAGACTGTCCGTCCGTCTGTGGACAAATATAGTAGTAAATTTGTGTCGCAAACTCCTCCTTCAGTTTTCCTTCAAAAGCTTTGAAACTTACTAGAAACATTCATCACATGTTGAAGTTTTGCAAGACGCAATTTTTAGGTCCCAACTTCCCCTGGTTCATGAATTATCTCCCCTTGTACTTAGACATTTTTTCCTATTTGTTACCATGTACTTATAATTTTGTGTAGCAAACTCCTCCTTCAATTTTCATTCAATTTTAATGAAACATTATTAAAATATTGATCACAAGTTGAAGTTTTGCAAGACGCTAATTTCAAGTGTAAACTCTTCCAGGTTCATGAATTATCTCCTTTTGAACTTAAGACATTTTTCCTGAACTTAGACATTTTTTCCTATTTGTTACCATGTACTTATGATTTTGTGTCGCAAACTCCTCCTTCAATTTTCATTCAATTGTAATGAAATATTATTAAAATATTGATTACAAGTTGAAGTTTTGCAAGACGCAAATTTCAAGTGTCAACTCTTCCAGGTTCATGGATTATCTCCTTTTGAACTTAAGACATTTTTCCTATTTGATGCCATGTACTCATAATTTTGTGTCGCAAACTCCTCCTTCAATTTTCATTCAAAAGTTATGAAACATTATACAAACATTTATCACATGTTGAAGTTTTGCAAGACCCAAAGTTCATGTGTCAACTACCCCAGGTTCATGTGTTATCTCCCCTTGAACTTTGACCTTTTTCCTATTTGTTACCATGGACTTTTAATATGTGTCGCAAACTCCGCCTGCAATTTTCATTCAATAGTAATGAAACATTATACAATCATTTATCACATGTTGGAGTTTTGCAAGACACAAATTTCAAGTGTCAACTGCCACAGGTTTATGAATTATCTCCCCTTGAACTTAAGACAATTTTTCTATTTGAACACATATACTTGTAAGTTTGTTTCCCAAATTCCTCCTTCAGTTTTCCTTTAATCAGTTTTTATGTAATACCTTTGAAATTTTATACAAACATTTACCACATATGAAGTTTTGCAAGACACAATTATGAGGTCCCAACTCCTCCTGGTTTAAGAATCATCTGCCCTTACACTTACTACACTTTTTTCTTTTTCGTTCACATATACTAGTAATTTTGTGTTACAAACTCCTCCTTCAGTTTTCCTTCAATAGCTTGAAACATTTATCACATGTTTAAGTTTTGCAAGACGCAATTTAGAGGTCTCAAATCCAAGAGTTATCTTTATATTTGAAGCATTTTTTGCCTCATCTGTCAAAGTGTCTCATTCTCTGAAAGCACTTGCGGGGGTATTAAGTCACATTCAGTGACAAGCTCTAGTTTAATTCGATTCCACTCTCTTAGAATTTGAGAACAATAAATGCCTGTCTTTTGAGTTTCCAAAATCTTACAGTATTTTTGGTACAATATTACTGATAAATCAACCTTTTTTCTTATTTTACAGCCCCAAAGATTCAAGCTAAATTGCAATAATATCAAAGACACAGTAAAGTAAGTACTCTTCTTTTATAAACTGCTTTGTATATTTTACCAAGTTTTTCAATCATTATTTGTGACTTGTCAGACAAACATTGAGCATCTGAGTAGTGTGTAAAATGTCATCATTGCTAGTCGGACTTCACAAATTGCACAGGCTGACTAGAGTCAACACTTTTCTCTCTTGGTTGATTTTCTGAATCTAGAATGATTATTTTACCTTGCATTATGAGATTTTTTTGAAGTTTGAGCTTGCATGTTCTCTACTGCATCCAATTTCTTTTTGAAATATTTAACAGAATTCTCAGATTTTCTTTTCCCTCTATCCAATCCGTGAAAAGTTCAATATAACGAGTATTTTTTGTGTACGAGTTAGAATATTTTAATGATGACATATGCCTGTCTTTATTGTATTGCAAAGGATTCCCCTTTAAGAGGGCTTTATTCTCTACACTGTGCAGAATTGGTGAATTCTGAGATTCACAATCTCTTTCAGTATGAACTAGTATAGAGTTTTGTCAAGATGATACCCTGCTTTGCACATGCACACAAGTGCAAAGCAAGGTATCATTTCTAAAGCGCTTTGCTAACATTTTCATCCTGAACACGGGGTAGTACTTGTCTGCTGACAATAAAGCTCAAGTCAGACAAGCCGGGTATGGGAACTCTATACCCCTGAATTGTATGTAAATTTATCGATTGTTTATGGAAATACATGTACAGGGGCTACGCTGCCGTTAGCCAATTTATCCAATGGCGAAAATTTAAAAAAATTGGCTAAAGAAAAATCCAATTGGCGAAAATGTTGACTAAAGGGATAAAAAGGGTAAAATCAGTTTAAACAGCTGTCCAGCGAGACAAAAAATGATACACATTAATCGTGTTCAGTCAGCCGTTACATAAACTTTTACAGTGTGAAGATAACCTTTATCGGAAAACACGCGATTAGCAGACAGCATACTGATTGTTTATTATGCAGTGGGCATTTGGTTTAAACGTTGATCTAACAGTTTGATTTATTGGTTTAGTGCTTTATCATCATTTAAATGGGTGATTAGCTCAGATTTGTTCGGCAATGGAAATTAAAGGTGGAATACGTCAATTAATCAAAAGGTTAATGGCTAGATTTTCGGACACGGAAGTCACAGCTATTTTGACATCCGTCGCAGATTTTTTAAATCCCCTTCTAAAAGACTCTGATATTTCTGCTGATATTGATACAATTTCCCAAATGCCCTAACTTGGCATTAAAAAAGAAAGAGACCTTTCCAGCTCATTGTGAACTTGCTCAAAGATTGCTCACTGCACCAGTTTCTATTGCTGATTGTGAACGTTGTAGGGTCAGCAAACAAAATCTTATAAAAAGGCTATCAACCCTCAAAATTTAGAAAATCTCATGAGTCTGTCTATAAAATGGCCCTGACATAGACAAATTTGATTATGAGAGAGTTTGAGGTCTGGGCTGAAAAGAAGTGTAGGAGAATACTGAAGTAAAACATCAACATTCTTCAATTCTGTCTTCAAAAAGTAGAATTAAGCAACCTTCGAAAGTAAAAAATGTACAAATGTACAGTATCCAAAATGTTTTTTCTAGTGCTGAAATGTATTTTTTATGGTAAAGTTGAAACTTGTGTGTGCTACTGCTTTGAAATGGCTTTTTGATATACATATTTTATAATATATAAACAAATAATCTTAAAAAAGTAAAGATTCCTTATATGTTATTCCGGCCCGTTTTCTGACTAAAGGTTGGCTAAAAATCCCACAAATTGGCTAAAAAAAATCTCAATTGGCTAAAGTGTTGGCTAAAAGAAATTTTGACCCAGAGTAAGCCCTGCATGTAGCTTGCTTTCTCATGCTGAGCTCAATTGTTGTTTACTTTAGGAAAGAATTTTCCCTATTCATTGGAGAACTCACAGATGATGTAGATGATTATATCCTGTTTCAAGCTTTCTCAAAGAAATATCCTTCTTGTCATTCTGCTAAAGGTATGAATAAAACTTGTATGACATTTAATTTTATAGATGACAAAATTTTAGATTTGTCTATTTCAAAGAAATGAAGGAGTACATTACAAGATGATTGAAGAAATTACAGGTTCTGAAGAAAAGACATGCGAATCGATATTATTTTGTCACTAAGAAATTAAAGATTAGAATTACACAAGCTTTGTTGAACCTTAGCTCTAGTAAATCAAAATACAGCTTGACTTTTTGTGAACCACATAGATTTATTGTCATATGCTAATCATTTTGAAATTATAGATAAGTAAATGATATGTGTATAACATTTTATAAAAAGTATTATTGAAGATCTTATGTTTCACATTGAATGTTTTCAACATGGAAGACTTACTAATATACATACTTGTTTTTAGTGGTACTGGACCATAGAGGTAATTCCAAAGGTTATGGGTTTGTGCGGTTTTCTGAAGAGACAGACCAGCAGAAAGCTCTAATAGAAATGCAACATACAAATGGTGTTGGCAGGAAAACTATCAGGGTGTCTTTGGCTACTCCCAAAAAGTATGGCTTACTTATTAGCGTGCTGTTACAAAGTAAAATATCTTAAATGCTGTTATCAAGTAGAATATTTTAAATTATAACTGATGATAAATTTCTATTTTAAAATTACAAAGGAGTTACTATCATAGGTTTATTTTCTGATTAATGTCTTCAGTTAAAATTCTTTTCAATTCTCAGTTATTAGATTTTTTGTTCACTATCCAGCATCTTACAGCCTAGATAATGGGATGTAGCTTGATTTTTTTTCTACCCAAACTTGACCTTTATAAAAAATTGCTTTATTGTCAATCACTGACATATTTCATCAATTTATAAAATGTATGTTACATTCAATAGGGTTTGTAATTTTCCTTTGATAGAGCATTCAAAGTCGAGTAGTATTTATTAGATTTTTAAACATCTAAATGACGATCAAAGTAAGCTCAATAAAACTGCTCTATACTCTTGTGAAAATCTGTAGTAGCAAAGAGTATCTATAATTCTTTTTGTAATGTATAACAACCAGGGGTGTTTAAATACCGATTTTCTCCACTTATCCCTGGACAAGTGAAAGATTATTTTCTACTTTCCCAGGATCAAAATGAACTTGTCTGCAAAATAAAATAGATGAATATTGAAAATACATTGTCTTAATTTAATGAAGAAACTGCTGGAGCCCAGCATTTTCCTCATTAAAAACAAAATATTCTACAAACATTAGGCCTATTAATCTATTAAATCTTTTAAGCACCATTCTTGATTCACTCTAGTATTTACTTGTCTACAGACAAGTGGGCTTGAAAATTGTACTTTTCCGCAGGTACAAAAGCCCATGTCGGACAAGTTGGGCATGGGAATTCAACATCCCTGACAACAATTTGTACATGTAATTATAAATTTATGAAAGTTGAAGTTAAGAGATTTTAAGGATTACACTGACAAACTAGTGTTGTATTATTGACAGACAACACAATACACAAGATCATCAGCCAACCCATGGCGGGGGAGCAGGACAGTATCCAAACTATCCCAACTATAACAAATCCTATGGTGATTATGCTGCATATTATCAACAATATTATGCACAGTACTATGCTAGTCAAACTCAGGTAAGTGCTGTATGGCATTAAATATAATGATGATTGTTTCAGTGTAAAATCAATTTATATTCATTGAATGAACAAAAAAGAGATATTTTCACAAGTGGTAGGGCCACAAGTGAAAACACATCTTTTGTTGTTCACAAAATGAAATATTTATCGATTTTACTCATAAACAACGATTATTCCATTTCATTGTTGCAAAAAAGAGACAAAATGTGAAATTTCTTGGACATATTTTCGTAAAGTGCATCATTTTGCATGTGATTGCTATGCAACATTCATTGTGACATCACTTATTTTGTCCAGCATAGATGACATCAGATAGGATGAAATGCACAAAAGCAGGGTATAAGTTTTTAACAATTTTACTGCTTTTGCAATGAGATTATCAAGTGATAATCTACCATTATTTCTCGATAAACCACTGAAAAGCATTATAGAAAGTATTTTTCCAGACTATTACAAATCCTATGGTGATTATGCTGCTTATTTTCAACCCTTTTATGCACAGTTCTACATTAGTCAAGCTGAAGTAGGTTATTAAAGGAAGGAAAATGAATTGAAATTAAGTGGATTCAATTGTATTGTCATGATTCATATGGCTAGAAAAATTGTCTCTCACTGGGCTACAGGTAAAGGGTATTTCGTATTTATGTAGAAATATTTTTATATTACTTAAACATACCATACCTTGGGAGTATTTATTGGAAATGTCTCATCAAGATTAATTGCTGGAAATCTTGAAATTCATTGATCAGGCATCATGCTTATATTTTCAACACCACTTGTAAAATCTGGTCAAAACAATCATTTTCTCAGAAAAAAATTCTGCTTGCATGCATATTGCTCGATTAGTTTCAAAATATTTCTAAAGGTATAATCTCTCCTTACATAATGTTAGAAATTCTATTCTCATTGTAGCCATCAGTTCCTGCCTATAATGAAGACCAGAATGTATTAGAGGGTGAGTGAGAATCATTCATACTATCATGGCTTGTGTTTGACCCTTAAACTAGGGTTTTGACTCCCATAAATCTAATTTTGACCCTCAAATATTTCTTGCAGGGGCCATATTGACCCACTGAATTTCAAGTGGTGCAACCTATGCAATATAAAAGATTATATAGATCAAATGTTTTCTTCATACTTTTACAAAAGATTTATATAAATGAAACAACATGAACAATAAAGTGTGGCTACACTTTATTGTTTATGTTGTTACAGTTATATAGATTTCTTAAAAGACTGATAAGTTTTCATGTTTTGCTATTTTTTTTTACCCTTACAAAAACAGCTTTGACCCCCGAATTTTAAGTTCAAGGGGTCTAATGACTTCCAAATTTTACAAGATAGCACAATCACTGACTATAGTGAATTACTCTTAATTGAAACATAAATAATAGCAACTCACTGCTTAATTACAACTGACTCAGTGAACTGAGTTCAGAGTCTTTGCATAACAATTTCCTCTCAATAGCAATAAAACAGTTGAAAAAATTGGGGTAGTTGTGTACAAGATTCCTCTTGATTTATAGAAGTTTAAGTTTATTTAGGTAAAAGAGTACAGAACATGGCATAGTAAAAGTAGTATAACAAATAATTTTTGCATGGAGGAAAAAAAAATGAAAAATTGAAAAAAAGCACCATGTTATGCGCTCCATTAACAAGGATAACACAAAAAGAAGAAAACTAAATCCTCTTATTTCCATTGTGGTCCTATCATTGATTTCTGTAGATAAAAATGGATTAAACACTTGATTGAAATAATTCATTAAAATTTAATCATTTAGTAGCTTACATGAATAAATGGTATTGAATGCCTGTTAGTGTGTCAGTGAAGAAAATTCAATTAGCTATACCTATTTTAACTAGTATCTCCAGTTGCATCAATTCTGAATTAAAAAGGACCAATAGGTGGTGTTAATCTAGATCAGACTGTACATTTTTAGCTTAACTATTCATATAATAGGGAGGCTATTATGGTCACCTGGGTGCTGCTGTTGGGGTAATACTTTGGTTATGGTTGTATGTGCAACTGTGTTAAATCTCTGTTTCTACTAAAGCTATGCTTGTGACACTATGCACATGCTTCTGTGACCATATCAGTCTCTAGACAAAGATTTGTTACTCTGATATTGAATGTAGTGGAATTTTAACCCTTTTCTGACTTAAATTAGAAAATCTCGATTAAGTTAATAAATGCAGCTGTTGTAAATCTACTCTATCTCTGTTTCTAGTAACACTATTGGCTGGAAACTTTTCACTTGCTTCTGTGACCTTAATTTCAGCTTAAAGAAAAAGATTTATTACTGTGATATTGAATTTATTGGAATTTTACAATGGCAACATTGATTTGCTTTTACTATCCAGCACTAGAAATAATCTTCACTGTCCTCAGACAGCTCTTGTTGCAGTCTGATCTTTGTCCATACCACCTACCAACACCAGAAATATTCTTTGTTCAGCTGGAAAAGATTAGAATGAATTATGACTTACATTATGATTTTTACAAACAATTTCAGAACCTGAACTAGAAGTAGATGTTCAAGCCTACAACAGAGATTATATGTTACAGAGTGAGGTAATGTGAATAGCTCATGATTAGTACCTTGTTCTACTTTTTAACAGCTGAGCCGAGCTAGCTTTGTTGGTAACATGTTAGGCTGTCTTTCCTAGGGCTCTAGGTTTGACCCCTGGTTCAGCCAGCTTTCATCAACAAGAGAAGTTTGTCTCCGAGCAATAGGCGAGTGATTTAGCATACACTCAAGTGAAATGAGAAGCTAGTGTTTGTACTTGTGTTAGAAAAGAGGGATAGATGCACCAGCTGCCAAAATATAATTATGCACTTCTTTGAAAAAGAGGGGGTATATTGATTCACACTTGTCAGTAGGTTGGTCCACAGACCGTTTTTGTCTTGAGCATATCTCAAAAAGTGTGCAAGCTGGAATAATGAAGGATAGATCTCATTGAGATTGGGGAGAAGTTCAGTGTACAAGAACCATTCCATGGGTGACTCTTCTCATAACTTTTTCGTTAAATTTTGATTGACCTCAAAATATGGGGGTGGCAGGGCAGGGCAGTTTTTGACCCTGAAATTTTTAAACATCTTCTTCTCTGTAACCAATTGATTGATTTCAACTAAAACTTGGCAGAATTGTTCCTTGTGTGACCCCTCTTAAAAATTGTCCATGAAATTTTGATTGACCAAAAAGTATGGGTGTGGCAGGGCGGCACAATTTTAGATCCCCAAATCTTTACATGTCATCTCAGTAACCAATGGGAAGATTTTAAACACATTTGGTAGAAATGTTCCTTGGTTGACCCCTTTCAAAACATAAAATTTTGATTGACCCCCAAATATGGGTGTTGCAGGGCGGGACCTTTTCTCACTTAAAAATCTGTGAACAGCAAAACCTCCTAATCCAAAAGACTATTTTAAATGAAATTTTGGTGACCCTTTTTAGCTCACCTGAGCACGAAGTGCTCAAGGTGAGCTATTGTGATTGTACAATGTCCATCATCCGTTGTCCACAATTTCTTTAAACATCTTCTTCTCCTAAACCAGTGGGCCAATCTTGATGACACTTGGCAGGGATGTTCCTTGGGTCAAGCTCTACCAAAGTTGTTCAAATAAATGAAATCCACCCTTAACTTTCCCTTTACCCTTAACAAAGAGGGTGAAAATATGAAAATCTTCTTCTCTGAAACCAGAAGGCAGACAGCTTTCATATTTGGCATGTAGCATCATCTAATGGACCTCTACCAGGTTTGTTCATATCAAGACCTTGGGGTCATATTTGTGCTCCATCCGGGCACAACCCTTTTAACATAGAATCAAAGAGTGAAAATCTTAAAAAATCTTCTCTGAAACCAGATGGCAGATAGCTTTCAAATTTGGTATGTAGCATCACCTCTTCTCCTCTGAAACCAGGGTGCATCCCGTTTTACTCAGAATCAAAGAGCGAAAAGGCATATCTGTCTTGCTCTTGGCTGAAAACATTTTATGGTATTGATCTTATGTGGAAATTATCTCCTTTTTGACATCTGCCTATTTATTTAATATGATGTCCCAGGGGTCAAAGAGACGCAGGTGAGTGATCTAGGACCATCATGATCCTATTGTTAAAAAAAATCATGGCATTCTGATTGGACCATAAATATGGGCATAGCAGGGTGGGGCCTATTTTCTCTATGAATTCTTTGAATAATATCGCCTCCTCAACAACTAGGCAAATTTTGATAAATATTTACTTGAATGTAACTTTGGTGAGATCAACTGGACCTATAAATTTCAGGTGAGCAGTTTAGGGCCATTCTTGCCCTCTTGTTGTCTTTTGTAACTTGTATTTTGTCCGAAGCATATCAAAAAGTATGCAAGCTAGCATCATGGAACTTCAGAGGTTGATAGATTTCTTTGAGGAGTAGTGCAGTGCACAAGGACCATAACTCTACTCATCATATTTTGTATTGGCAAAGAATGTGCAACAAATTGCTCTTATGAGTGTGTGTGTATTTCCGTTTATTTTGACGTTGCTACCATAGCACATGCCCATATGAGCTACCCCCTAAACGACAGTTAGTTATTACGAGGGATAGTGCAAGGATACATGACAAAACTAATGCCGAGATCCGCCATGGTGTTTAAACATGCTAGCACCGTCTCACAGGTCATTGGATTAATGTCTCATCTGAAAGGCAATTAGTTAGTTAGTGTGCCAGCCCAGGAATCGAACCCACACGGTCGAACTTCAATGTTGTTAAAGTCCAGTACTCTGCCAATTGAGCTAATCCGGCTGACATTCTTATGAGGGGAAGGTAGTTGGCCTCTATATTTGGTTTGTAGCATAAACAAGAAAAACCTTTACAAATTTTGTCCATATTATACCCCTTGGGTCAGATTTGGGTTCAGCACTGGTGCATCCCATTGGAACATCTTGGAAAATCTTCTTCTCTGAAATCAAAAGGCAGACATCTTTCATATTTCATATGTAATAGAATGTAGTGGACCTCTACTAATGTTGTTCATGTCATGCACCTGGGGTCCTATTTGGGCTCTGAATGGGCCCACCCCATTTTACATAGACACAAAGGAGGAAATCTTAAAAACTTGTTCTCTGAAACCAGGAGGCAGAGACTTTTCATTATAGCTTCATTTCATTGAATTTCATCAAGTTTGTTCTTTACATTCCCCATGTTCAAAGAAGGACTGTACCCAGGCATATCATTTTTACAAAGAAATGAATTTGGAAACAATTCAATCAGAACCTTGATGAATACCTTCCAATTGATATTGATCTTATGTAGAAATTATCCCCTTGTTGACATCTATTTAATTGATGTGTTGTCCCAGGGGTCAAAGAGACTCAGTTGGGCAATCTAGGACCATAATGGTCCTCTTGTTATTGTCATCTGGACAATCTTTTTTTTTGACATGTCAGTATGAATTTTGAAAAAAAAAACAGGAAAGATAATTTGTTTTCACACATCTCATGAATCAAACTTTATACATTTGTTTCAGGAAATATTTGATGCCCTAGAAGATTCACGCTGGCATCCCATGGACCAATGGAACTCTTCTGTGCCAGCTACAGCGAGGTGAAAATTCATTTTTACACAAGTGGTGTTGGTTTTATTACGGCTACTTTTGCCTGCAACATTGGTGAATGTGCTTCCCAACTGTTATGTGCTATCGAAGGGGCATGGGGGTTTAAAATTTCCTACGTGAATTGATGGCTGGTAGTGTCATGTGACTTTGCAAATACATGTAACTGGCATGTAAGATAAACATTGCGCAAATTTACTTAATATTGATTTGGTCCCAGGGCTCATGTTTGACCCTTAAATCATGGTTTTGACTAACAAAAATCTGAAAATATCATATTTTGACCCTTAGAAATTTCTCTCTAGGGGGTCATTTTGACCCCCTAGAGAGAAAATTCTAAGAGTCTAAACTTGGTTTTTTAATCTATGTTCAAAGATGTATCCTGGTCACTATGTAGAATTTGAACTATTAGCTTTTTTCCTTTTAAAATATTACAAGAAAAAATTAATTCATATTGTAACCTGTAAAATTCTACTCACAAATTGCCCTTTCTGTTGTTTTGACTCCTTTAGAATGAGTTTTGACCCCCAGAATTTCATGGTCAAGGAGTGAATGACTTCTCAATTTTAAACACTAGCGTGAGCCCTGGGTCCTAAACACTTCAATTTTAATTGTTGTGAACAATTCCCAGTCTTTCAAAATGTAATATCTACTTATGTTAAAGGATGTGCCTGCCAGAATTACTTACTCCCTAGCATATATGCTATCAAAGATAATTTAATTTTAGTTATTTCCATCAAGATTTTTGTGTCCTGATTTATTAAAAATTGGTTTCATTCCCTCATAAAATCAATTTTGAGTATACAGCTACTTTGTAAACTTTTGGCTAATGTAGTCCCATTAGAAATCTATCTCATTATTGATAAATCTTCACATTTTTGCTTCATGAAATAAAATTATAAGAGATGAGATTTTTTACGTTTTCGGTGAGGTATGAAACTAAAAATCTAAACATACTCATATATGAATCCTCACCACATATTCATACAGTGTGATTAGGTCTTCAGTTTTATGCCTCAGTGAAATCAACAAATACTCCCTTCATCTTTTCAATGAAAAAATGTGATGAAGATTTTAATTTACCATACTTGACATGACTACTTTGAAATTGCTATGTTGACATAGCAGTTGAGTCTTTTGTGAAAATATGATAAAAATATGGACCATACTATGCTCTTATGATTGTGTTTAAACACCTGCTGAAAGACAGGTAGTATTACGTGATCACCCATGTCAACCAACATGGGCACGGATGGCATCCACTTCTTTGTCTTGAGCATAACTCTGTCAACTAATGTCCGATTGACTTGAAACTTGGCAGATAGTGTTCCCCACATGATTGTGGAGTGCAGTTCACAAGAAACATAGGTCTACCTACCTTAAGTTTATAGTTATTTCCCTTTGTTGTTTGTCATACTTGGACATTCAACAGTGTAACAGAAGTATCATGTGATAATTTGCCATCTTGTTCCAAGATTCAAAGCCAAGGAATTTCCGAGAATATCTGCATTTTAGAGAAAAAATGTGACACTATGACAAAGGCCAGAAATTTCATGTAGGAAATTATTTTCATCCAACTTACTGTTAAATAAATTGTTTTTGAACAAAATATCCTGATATAGAGCATACTTTTTGATAAACATAATGTGAAATCTATATTAACAGGACTCTAAATGGTGAGCCAACTGGACAAGTCAGGGACATATTATATAAATGAATGATTGTATTTCATACTTTGTTTAGCTATCATAAATAAAGATTTGAATACAAAAATGTGATTTGTTACTTATTTCAAATGTGATTCAGGGTTGTACTCTAACTACTGTGAGTAAGGAGTCCAAAAGGACACCCAACTTATGAATCCTAGGAATCCAACCTATAATTAAAGAATACCAATTTTCAAAATGGGATATTCAACAAAGCTTCAATTTTTAGCTCAGCTGTTTTCAAAGAAAACCCGAGGTATTGCTATAGCCTTCATGTCGTCGCTGTTGTCGTCGTTGTGAGAAAACTTTGACATTTTGTGATATCTCTGGTTTTACTGAAAGCATTTACTTGAAACTTGGCACACATGTTCACCATCAAAAGAGCAACCTATACTATCAAGGGTGATAGCTCTAGATGCATTTTGAACAAATTATGCCCCTTTTTCAACTTAGATTTTTTCCCATCATCCAGCATTCTACAGCTGAGCGTAGGCACCCGTAGGCGGTGCTCTTGTATCTATTTAAATTGACTTGTTCCATAAATTTTGTAATTCATGACCACTTGGAGGAAACCCAAGGTATTATTATCACCTTGGGGTTGTTGGTGTTGGTGTGACAAACATTAACCTTTGTCATATCTCAGTTGTTATTGAAGATGTCGTCATGAAATGTGTGTGATCACCAAGAGCTCTCCAGACTTTGAAGGGGGATATCTCTAGAAGCATTTTTACCTCCACTGGCCTTTCGGCCAGCGGGCTATTGTCATGGCAATCAGTTTTACATGATATGGCAAGTATTCCTGTTAAATTGTTTAGTATCTGTACCCATATTGCTAGAACAGCACAATATATTACTGTTTTCACAAGGTGCATGTTTCCAAGCTGGTGATGGTCCTTATAGTTCAATTTGCTTAATACAAGGTAAGTTGACTCTTTTGTTTTTAGCTTGGATGTTTTTGCAGAAATCCCGAGGTATCATGATCGCCTTGGTGACAGTTAAAATGTTGGTGATGGCGTGACAAACTTTAACCTTTGTCACATTTCTGTTGATATCTTCATGAAACTTGGCATGTGCGGTCATCATCACAAGAGCTATCAAGACTAATGAAGTAATGCCCCTTTTTTTTGACTTTGATGTTTTGCATCATCCAGCACCTGCAGTCCCTCAGTAGGCATTGCTCTTGTTTAGCCTTGTAGTATGACAAGTTCACCTACATGTAGTACTTAACAGTACCAAGTGAAGTGTTCGATCTTGAAACCCGTGTATCTACTGTGTTCTACAAGGTCATAATAGTCATCCCAGCTAGCTCAATCGTTCACAGGTTTG
The DNA here is from genome assembly GCA_948146395.1 of Fragum whitleyi. Lineage (NCBI taxonomy): Eukaryota > Metazoa > Mollusca > Bivalvia > Cardiida > Cardiidae > Fragum > Fragum whitleyi. The sequence goes on along the minus strand of OX411548.1, from coordinate 16,497,968 downwards.
GCTGTTAATCTCGGCTCGGCAAGTCATGGTGACAAGTGTCATTTGTCCTTAAGCAGGAAGTCTATTTAGATGAGCAGCTTGTGGCTCGGATGAAATGTGGTTGAACTGGTGTGAGAAAACAACGGGATACTAAGGGTAGTTGCTCCAGCTGCAACAATATAATCACAATAATGTTGAAAGTGGTGTTAAATCCCAATCAATCGATCAACCTATCGACATCCCAATATCATAGGTTTAATGCAAAAACCTTGTAACTACATCTTGATCTAAGCCGCAGTTACAGGGTTTTAGAATTAACAGACTGAAAGCTCTTATTGGGGGACCTAAATGCTTTGAGTTGATGTCCATTTTTGGCAGGGCCATGCAAGGCTTATTTCAAATTTATCCATCAACTTATTGTAAATAGGAGTGTATTCTGATGGATCTTCGATGATTGGTATATTAAAAATTGTTCTAAGTTGTAAGTAAATTGTTAAAGTAAATAAAATTACAAACATCAGTAGTCAAACTTTTGACATTTTGAAAAATGATTATGGGAGGTCAAACCTTTCAATAAAGGTATACCATTCAAATAAGTTTGATATCTGAGTTTTCATATGAATTTTGATAATATCTCCCTTATTATAGGAGTCAGCTTGTCTGTCGGTCCATCCATCTGTAGCATTTTCTTGTCCACCCAATTTCCTAGCAATATATCGGTGGATTTCATTCAAACTTTACAGATGTGATTAGTATTAAGCAGAGATGTGCAAATGACATTTAGGTAACAATCCATTTTCTTTTGACAGAGTTATGGCCCTTGGATGGAAAATGACTTTTCATTATTGACAAGCACTGTCTTGTATCAGAAAAAGTAGATCTTCTCTGAAGTCAGTGACTGATTGTTGAGTTTACAGATTGCAAGCCACTTTTAGTGACCTCAAACCATGCAACCAGTTGCTGGTAATTAAATCCATTGTGTTTCAGTTTGTAAAACTTTTCTTTAAAATCTCAGAAACTTCTAGAAAATTTCAACACATTTGAAATAGAATCATCCAAAATCATTCCTGTGAAATTTAGTTGAAATTCATTTAGTAGTTTATGACAAGATTTTTAAAGTAAAAGCTTATAGGTAGATGCATTATGGGGGCATAATAGACATGGCTCTGTAGCTCCTGCAGATTTTTTTTTTTTTTTATTACCAAGACTTAAACTGTTTTCTGGCAAAAAGAACTTCTGAGATTTATTTTAATGGTTTATCAAACCTTTATTTCCTTACAGAACTGAATGGTAGTTAAAGAAGGATCTCTATACTGTTGGACAATGCTGACAGGCCACCAATCAAGATATTTTTGAAACAGCGTTATGAAACAAGTATATTTTTCTAGGCCACTTGTCCCTTGACAGGGCTAGTCTTGGAATGGTTCTAAATAGATCTAAGAGATGAATTATCCATATCATATGTTGTATCAAAGGGGAGTGTAGTTTAATCTCAATCTATGCAAGTGACTTTCCTGTTTTAAACAGAAGAGTTTAAATGTCATATAGATGTAAGATTTCAAAAGAAATACCGACTCTAAACTAGTGATATCAGCCCTTCGATTGTGAAGCTATTTTGCTGAGTTTTTAATCAGCATGACAAAGGTTAAGAAAGTACAAACACTTAGTAATTTTGTAACCAGCCAGAGGTACAATTAGAAGGGGTATTTGGGTGTTAAGATCAACGTATTTAATTGATAAAAGTACAAACCCTATATTGTTGGTACTCATATGAATTGTCTTATCAAGACAATTCAAATTAGTACCAATAACATGGGGTTTCATTGAGAAATAAAGATATAAGTCTGGCTTAACCCCCTCTTATCTGTACCCCTGCAGCCCAATCCTTGTGATCTTAAAATAATTTGGTTCACAAAACACCCTTGTTTTTATACGCCTGTAGAAAGATGGACATGTATTATGGGATCACCTGTGATCACTGTTGCCCGGGCGGCGTCCATTTCATTATCTTGAGCATAACTATGTCATGTATGTTGGATTGACTTAAATTTTGGCAGCTATGGTCCTCTCACGATTACAGAGTGTAGTGCACAAGAACCGTAACTACCTTGCTTCATCTATTAATTATTTCCCCTTTGTTTGTTTTCATACTTGGACATCCAGAAGTTTAATTGGCGAATCTCGTGACAATTTTCCATCTTGTTGAATTTTGTATTTTCACAAACATGTCCTGTTTTAACTTTATTTCACTTTTTCTAGTCATAAATAGTCCAATTTGTTATATACCCAGCCAAGAATTATATGTTTTAATATCACATACTTATTGTTATCAGTGATTCTAGTCTTTACCCAATAAGTGTATGTCTAGTCATTTTATAATGTTTCCCCAGAATACATAAGCATATTTATCTATATGCATGTAATTGTGGATCTCATGGGAATTAGAATCAACCTAGAACCTGTGAAAACCAATTAATTCAAAATAATCAAATTAGTCCGAGGTCAACCAGAGATTCTTTTTTTGTTTCAAAATTTTCTAGATTGCTTCTGATTTATAAATCAATGAAGATTATGACTTAATCTAAATCATAAATTTGTTAAACCCTTGTCATGCTGAACCCGGAATATTCCTGCCTTGGCAGGAGCTATAGACAAACATCAGCCTGCACATATGTGCAGTCTGATGTTAGTCTACACCACCTTAGTCTACACCACCTGTTTCTCACTTTCAAACCAGAATTGTCAATAGATTTAGTTTTTCAAATAAAAATTGACCTATTGTTGGTACTTTCTGTGCTTTTTGCCCTTTGATTTTGATGCAAATTTTTAGCAGAATTTCATTCAGCATGACAAGGGTTAATTTTTCAAAATATTTATAGTATGGACACAAATGTTTATAGCTACCACCAGCAGGTGTGTATGTTTTATAAAAGTTTTATTTATATTAATTATTTTCAAGGTAAAATCTGTCTCAATTATCAGTTGTGAGTGTTTTCCTTGCTGACAGATATTTATATTGGCATTGCAGACAGAAACCCATTAGGGGGTTGTCATATTTTGTTATTGATCAATCCTTAAATTATCTCCTAATCCATTCATGTCTAGATTGCAAAATTTAAGACTGTTTAAGACTGAAAGAATGTTGAAAGCTGCGTAAAACTCCAATCAATCAAACATTCAATTTTACCCCTGATTGAATAACCGTCTGCATTTTCTTTGAAATTGGATTAGTCATTAATTTGATTATTTCTTAGTATCCAGGTTGGACATCTGAATTATTAGGTGACGTCATTTAGGAAGGTTTATCTGAAGAATGGGTCATATATTTGTTTGAATGGCACACCTTTTCATGATACCACATTGTTTGGAATCTTCCCATGAATACAGGAAATATGCTATGGATAGGCTATATTTCACAGTCAGACCTTGAACTGAGATCTTGATTTTAGAGCTACCTGAAAATTCTTTCAAACAGCAAATATATTCATAACTTAGAACAATCTTGCCAAGTTATATTGAAATCTATTCATAAATGTAGGTGCTATGCGCAGGATAAGCTAAATTTTATCATCTGACCTTGAGCTGTAGCCTTGACATGTAACATTACCTAAATTTTTGCTATAAGTCAAGGAAATTTTCCTTTAATGATTCAGGTTTTTCCTGGAAACACATAACGCTGTCTGTTAAATGACGTCAAAAATGCATGACGTAATTATCGCAACAAAAATATAACATTGGTATACACTCTTAGCTCATTCGCAGTAATTCCACTAAAGTAACATTATCCATGTAATAAAAACAAGAGGGCCAGAATGGTCCTAAACGGCTCACCTGAATTTTTTTGTCCAGTGGATCTCACCCAAGAAACTTTCTGGCAGTCTCATTTACATTTGCCCACTCATTGGTTAATGAAGAGAAGATGTTAATAGATTTTAGGCAAAAATAAGCCCTTCCCTGCCATACCCTTTCACTAACAATTTCTGAAGAGAGTCACCCAAGGAAAATTCTGTTAAAGTTCATTGAAATCAGCCTAGTGGTTCATGAGGAGATGTTGTTCAAAGATTTTGGACTCAAAATAAGCCCTAATCCTGCCTCGCCCATATTAATAAGCCAATCAAAATTTATCCGACATTTTTTGAAGAGGGTTACCTAAAGACCACTCTTGGGTTACCCAAAGAACACTTGTAAAGTTTCATTGAAATCTGCCCAGTGATTCAGGAGATGTCGATCAAACGTTTCCAGCTAAAAATAAGACCAGCCCCCCCACAAAGGCCCATACTTATGGGCTAATCAAAATTTTGGAACACCAAAGGAACTATGTAATAAAGTTTCATTGAAATCTGCCCAGTGGTTCAGAAGTCATCCAAAGTTTCCAGACTCAAATTAAGCCCCGCCCTGCCGTGCCCATACTTGGGGGTCAATCAAAATTTCACGAACAAATTTTGAGAAGGGTCAACCAAGGAACATTTCTGCCAAGTATGGTTGAAATCCACCCATTTGTTGCTGAGAAGAAAATGTTTAAAGAATTTTTTACTACTTCAGACGCACGACTGATGACACAGATGGACAAAAGGTGATCACAAAAGCTCACCTTGAGCAAATTGTGCTCAGATAAGCTAAAAATATTCAACAAAGTTATTTCACTCTGGCTAAGTAGGTCATATTAAACAATGGAATCCTGCTAATTGTAATGCAAAATCTTAAGATGTATTAATCAAACATCTCTTTTATGATTGCAACTTTCATGTTTATTTGCAAAATATATTGACCAATTGATGTTTTTATCAACCCGATTCTACTTTATCAATTTATTTAGACAAGAGGACCATAGTGACCTTAAATTGTTAATCTGCCTTTATTAAGTTTTGACATGTTGACCTAGTCAAAACACCACTTGACCCAATTGCGAACTTGTCCTAGATTACATCAAGATGATCATTCTGATCAGTTTTCAAGTTGATAGAGCTGAAAATGTAGCCTCTAGAGTGCCCACAAGGTTTAACTAGGATTCGACCCTGTGGCCTCTAGACTGTCCATATTGGTTTTCTATGATTTGACCCTGTGACCTAGTTTTTGACCCCACTTGACTTAATTGCAAATTTGTTCCAGATTTTATCAAGATAATCATGCTGACCAAATTATAGGTTGATTGGGCTAAAAATGTGGCCTCTAAGGTGTCCACATCGTTTTTCTAAGTTTGACTCTAAGACCTAGTTTTTGACATCACTTCGCATAATTACGAATTTGTTCCAGATTTCATCAAGAAAATCATTCTGACCAAATTTAATGTTGATTGGGCTAAAAATGTGGCCTCTAGAGTGTCCACAAGGTAAATTTTGACGATGCATGACAAACATCACACAACCACAAAATCTCATCTTGAGCACTTCGTGCTAAGGTGAGCTAATAAAACAAGCCCTAAGAAGATATAACTTTTTTTAATAAAATGTCTTTCAACAATCAAAATTCTTCACAGCATAAAATCCACTAACTTGTAATGGGTGGTCAACTTTTGCTAACAGAAATAACCTTTTCCAGGACAACAAAATTTTAGACTTAACAAAATTCAAAGAAATTACAGGCTCTTGAAAATATTGTTACAATTTATTTGTGTTCCCTTACTATTTTGGGGGAGGAATCTTACAAACAATTCAAAGGAAAACTAGATGTGTTTGTGAAACACGAATGCCTCTGTAACAGCAATTTTTTCAAAATTTGACCTTGACAGATGACCTTGACCATGTCACATGACCATGACTTTGGTACCAGCGGATGCGGGTCATTGAGATCTATCATCATGCCAAATATTAGCCTTGTATCTATGTTAATGTTAAGTTTTTTGGTTAACTTTTGCATGCAGACAGACAGACAGACGGACGGACAAACAGACAGACGGACAACGGTAAAACAATATGCCCCCAATCTATCAATGCGGGGGCATAAAAAATAAACTGTGTTCATAACACTAATTCTCCCTCCCTTATAACTGCCTATAAACATATAGGCAGTTAAAACCATTTCACACTGAGTCATTGATATGCCGATTGTTGAGATAAACTTTTGTGCCAAATATGAATATTGTCACTTCAAAAGTGATTTAGTAATGGGAATATGTTTAGAAGCAGGTTAAATTTTATAAACAAACAGACAGACAGACCCATTGATGAATGGATAGCAGATAAGACAGACACTGGTAAAAAAATCAGCCTGTGATCTTGTATCATTTTATACAATATAAAACAATATGGTAGAAAATGAAATTGCCTATTGTAAACTATTGCCTCTATTCCAACATTCTTCCCTACCATATCTGGAGGATATTGCTCCTCTTTATTTTGAAGTGTCAGCACAAAACTACTGCAATCGCCTATAACCATATAGGCTTTGCACTGAGCTCTTGATTTGCAGTCTGCAATCTCCTGCAAATTGGACCAATCTGAGGTTTTATAATCCAGCACATGTATCACAAAATCCGCACAGAATTGAGATTATGATTCAAGTTTACTGTTTCTTTTTCTTGTCTTAATTTTTCCTTTTTAAATGCCATTTTGTTACCCTTCTTTTCCAGTCTTCGCTCCTGTAAAAAGAAAATATACATCAATATTATGCTTTATACATTATATAATCTGGATTATCAAGGAATTTTGTAAAAGAGGTTCAAATTTTAAAATCTGAGGGTTTGTTTTCGTACTTTTGCACATTTTTGATCGAATTTCCCCAAAAGAACAAGGCTTCAGACAGGGTTTATTTGCACCCATCAAACCCCCTCTAGATCGATCATTGATATACTTGGCTTGAAATAAATCCAAATACTTAACACACGAGAAAGAATATGCTTCTCTTGTTATGTCAATAGCAATATTCATCTTTTCTGTACATACAGCTTTTGTAGCTAGGTTCAACTTACCATTCAGCTGCTAAGGTCGTTGGGCCTCTATTTAAAGTCTATCCAAAGACCAGAGAAGCAGGTGAACACACTTAAGTGTGTATATTTTACTAAATATACACAGATAAGTAACTATGTATAACATTTTTAGAACATGAGGAAGATATGTTGTTTTACAAAGGAAATATGCAATACAAATAATTTTGAAAAAGCTGTTTTTTTAAATGCCAGAATACATTTAAAAGGGTTGATGTTTAGCCTCTTTTTTAAGTGTTATTGTACTATAATAATCTCGTACCCTTCTTTCATCTTTAATGGCTTTCTTTCTCTGTGATTTTTCAGCAGCAGTTTCCCCTTTTGGTCTGTAAGTACTAGCTCTATCACTCCGTTCTCTTCCCATCTCGGCTTCAATCTCTTTCTCTGTTAGTCCCCTGGTCGCTATAGAATCTTCTGGAATACCATTTATTCCTTTCACCTTTACTGGATTTACCTGGATGGAGATGGGATGAAAAAAACAGGGCTCATGTTTGACTACTAAACCAGGGTTTTGACCCTAGAAATTCTAAAATATCTTTTTAAGACCCTAAGAATTTTATCCCAAGGAGGTCATTTTGACAAAAAGGTTATAACCGCCAATAACATGGACACCTTGGCCTGGTCTTGTTGATAGTCTGGATAGAACTCGTGAAAGTTTCATGAAGTTTCATGGATGGTGTAATGCATGATATAATTGTTCCAGTGTATTTGTAATTTTGTAACTAGTTTTATATTGTTTCTATGAAATTATTTTGCAAATTTGAATTTATACGCTTATCTTTCTTTTTATACAATAATAGTGTTAAATTCACATTTTTTCGGATGTTAACATTTACAGAGACCCTCTAAATGCTTTAACGCCCTCATGCAAAACCATTTTTCAGGTCTCTGTAAATGTTAACACCCTCAAAAACAGGAATTAACCCTATATAGTATTGGTAAATACTTAGGCACTAAGAAAAGAATTGCTGACCCATTGATTAATCCATGATCAGCAATGGGATGACATCCCATGGCTTAATAGGAAACAGGTTAAAATGTAAATGTGACATGCAAAAAGAGACCACATTGGCAAAGTGTTAAGCATCCACCCAAGTCAGACTGCGCGAATTGTGCAGGCTGACTAGGATCGAAACTTTTCCCCGTTTGATGATTATCTATATCTAGATTGATCAATCTACCTTCCCTGTGAAACAGTTTTTGAAATGCCACCTCTGGCTGACCTGTTTATTGTATTTAATTAGATTTTAAGCCGCTTTCAACAATTTTTCAGCTTTATGGCAGTGGCTGGAGCACCTTACAATTATGTTCCTGGTATTTGTCTCACCAGTACAACCATTACACACTTTCCTAGCCTCCAGCTGCTATCTTACATAGGTCTATGATTATCAACCCATTGGTGAGAGACAAATAGTCGGAAAGGATGAATGCCGCCAGGGGACTTCTAGATTGACAGTCTGACGTGCTATCAACTGCCGGCCTGGCTAACGTGTACTAGAACCATGTCTTTAATCACATAATTATTCTACAGAATTCCCAAATGGTCTCTTTTTGTGTGAAGGCTCACAAATACGTTAACAAACCTTTCTCGGTTCTGTGATTAAGGTAGGGTGATTGTACAGATTTGAGTAGGTACTCAAGATGGATTCACAGTCCCACTTTTGGTCTGGTTTCACCTCTACTTGTATGATTTCTGTTTCTGAATCTTCTGACGCATCACTCAGAATATCTTCGTCAATTTCTTCTTGGTTATTCAATAATTCTGACATCAATCTGTGATTATGAAATTAGATAATAAACTAAATACCATACAAGATTTGAGACTTGTCCAAACCCAAGGAGGTACAAATAATATGGTTATATGTTTTTTTTTAAAGGGTTTAAATCAATTTAAAATTTATTGCTTTTGTATGGCCGGCTGATGCACATATCCATGATTTCCCAACTTTTCTCACACCAATACAACCAAAAGATTTCATTCAAGCCACAAGCTTCTCCTCAATCTAAGGCGATTTTCTTAATAATATACCCATTGGTGGGAGACAAATGGTTTATGTCTAAATGTCTCTTGAAATATCAGATGAAAGTTGGAGAAGCCAGGTGTAAAACAAATGGTCCAAGGATAGGCAGCCAAACACTGTACCAACTGAGTTAATTGCACTTGGCAACAGCTAATAGGTTAAAAATTAAAGCATGGCAGTACCAAGAAATATATAAAGGACAACATGTAAACAAGGTATTGTTTGTTTCAATAAATATCTTTTTAATATTCCAAAAATAATTTCCTAATTTTAATTTTTATGCAGTTCACAGCACATCCCTGCTGTACACAAAGCCTTGATGGTTAGAATAGAATAGAATAAGATCAGTCTGCACAGATTTTTACACTGATCTTGGCCTACACTGCCAACTTTCTAATTTATGACCCATCACACGAAAAGGGGCCATTAGCTTGGTAGTGCGTAAAGTTTCGACCCAAGTCAGGCTGCGCAGACTGCGCAGACTGACTAGGGTTGAAACTTTTCGCACCCTGCTATTATTTTCTGAATATAGAATGAACAATCTACCTTCCAGTGAAAAAATTTTTGAAATGCGACTTCTGGTTGACATATGCTGGATCAAATCTCTTTTACAATAATTCATATTACTGAATTCCCGGATGGTCCCTTTTCTTGTGACGGGTCACATTTATGATTGCGGGAAAAACTTTGGCCAGACTTGTTCAAATGCCTATAAAATTGCAATTTTTGTAAAAGACAAAATTCAAATTCAGTGGAATAAGGGCTAAAACTTACTATCTTTATAAGACCTCTTACTTTTGTTTTTGTTTCTCTTCAAATTCATTCATAATACTCTGGAACACAGTGTTGTCTTGTTTCATATTTCCGTCAATATCATCGTTGTCAAGGGCACCAATTTCTTCATCATCATATTCTTCAAACAACTGTAAAATAAATTTAAAAGACTTTCTCTTAACCCTTCCTCTTTTTTTGATTTCAGTTTTTCATTTATCACGTTTTCAACCAAGATTTTTACACTTTCATTAGAGAAACAGATAGAAGGATTTTCTTTATTTAGATTAAAGCATTTTAAATAGCAAAGCACAAGCCCAATGTTGTTGTTACTCGTTGAAATTTTGTTCAGAAAAAAAGATTTTATACTGGCTTTACTCCCTCTTATCTTTTACTTAGTTCCATTTTCTTAAACTTTAGCATAAGAAGTACACTGGTATAAATGTCAAGGGAAAAACAACTGTATAGGAACAAAATGGTTTGCTTTTTACAATTTTTTTTAATTTTTTAATCTCAATTCTTTAATTTTCCATTAATGATAGTTCTTAAATGATCATATATTCTTTTTATTGTGGAGTTTCAAGTTCTTTTTGGGACATTAGAGTGCATGTAATCAAAAAGGAAATTCAAATTCCTTTACCTCTTACTCTAAAATCTTCAATTACCTTTTCAAATTTATCATCCAGTAGAGACAGACCTTCATTTCTCCTTATTACACTAGATGACATAGAATAGTTGGTGAACCTGGATTTGGTTTCTTCATTCATAAACCTGCTATCTCCATATTCAAAATCTGGGTCGAAATCATCATCTGTCATGGCTTCATTTGAGTCAAGGTCACTCACACTCTCAAGGTCACTACCTTCCTGCATACTGTAGAAATAAGAAAGATATATACAACAATAGGTAAGTGAAAATGATCAGTCTTTGCATGCACTACTCCACTAAGGTTTTAATGTTAAAGCAGTCTATGATATTGTGACTTTTAAATGGTAACTAAGAAATTGTCTATAAGGCTCTTTTCCTGTGACATATGTCTTAATACCACCAAAATCAGTAGGGTTCTTCCTTATTACCAGACAAATATTCGGAGTAAGTTAAAGAAAGATTGTGCCTTTTTTGTGACAAGAAAATTGTCCTTTTCCTTTCCTGCTCCTTTTCCAGTGACTCAAGTCAGAATGTCATCAAAATCAAGAGATCTTCTCAAGCCGAGACAAACATCCTGAGCAAGTTTGAGAAAGATTGAGTCATCATTATGTGACATCTATGGTGGTAACCAGAAAATTGTCTAGAAGGCTCTTTTTCTCCTGACATAAGTCAGAATGTCACGAAAATCAATTGGGATCTTCATCAGCATAGACAAACATCCTGGGCAAGTTTAGGCCAAAATTAGAGTGGTAACAAGAAAATTGTCTTCAAGGCTCCTCTGCCTTTGACACAAGTTGGAATGTCACCAAATTCAATAGGGATCTTAGTCAAGCCTAGACAGTTATTCTGAGCAAGATTGATAAAGATTGAGCCAAAATTGTGAGCTCTACAGAGTTAGCACTGAATTGTTGATGACAAGATGACAGATGATGGACGACAGACAATCAAGTATCCCAAAAGCTCACCTTGAGCACTTCGTGCTCAGGTGAGCTAATAAATAAAGTTAACTTCTCTTTCTATCTTGTACAAAGGCCTACACATTAGAACCATTTATTCAAGACAGTTGCATAGTGTACTCACACCATAGGACTTAAATGAGAACTAGAAATTTGTCACAAACATGTTTGCCCTGTAAATAGTTGAATTTTACTGTTGACCCATTTGACCTTCAGCTGTGACCTTACCCTTGGACATATCAAACCAAACTCTTTGCATGGCACTCACCCATGGGAACAACTTTGCTATGTTATTTTGAAATTCATCAATAAATGTAGAAGTTGGACAAGAAAGTGACATCCACCAACACGCTTGCCCCCCCCCCCCCCCCACCCCCCCCACCCCATCTCTACAAACACACCCTTACACATGGACACAGCAACTTTATTATATGCACTTACCATTTCAAATTCATTATCCCCCTATGTATGAGAGATTCAAAATTGCTAAAATTTTAAACAATATTCAGATACCAACTTATTCTCTACATCGTCGCCCTGCTGCTGTGCCATGACAACAAAATCGTCTTCTAATTGATTGTCCGGATCGTCAAAGTCGAAATCATCATCTAGGGCCTCGACAATGTCTGGGTCCCATGTTGGCTGGGGGCCCCTTGCAGGTAGCTCATTTAACAGACCGACTTTCTTCTCAAAGTCTGACTGGAAAACACTAGATGGAAGGTTTATCTTGGGTTGCTGTAACATAGAAGAAAAGCAAATACCATGATTATCCCAAGGATTTTGGACAATTGAAAGAAAGAAAATGTTTTTTCAAAAATTCTTACAGGATGGAATAGAAACATTTAAATGTGTGTGAATGAGACTAAGAACTGGAAAACATTTAAGGTTGTGGAACCTTTATAGTTCAGCAACATTTCGGAAATCATGAACTTTCACAATGTTGACCGAGGTTTCCTAATGAAAATCATTAGGAAACCTTGGTAAACACTGTTAAAGTTCATGACGTCAAAAAGTTGCAAAACTATTATCGGTCCACTACCTTAAGTCCATGATTAAACTGCTTCTTGAGGAGAAGTTTCATCTAGCTCAGCAATCTTTGTTTTGATTGATTGATAATTATCTGAATGTGGTAAAATGCTACTTTGAACCAATTTTAGTCAAATCGCAGAGCCTGGAGCACCTAACATTGAATTCCTGGTATTTCTTGAACCAGTACTAACACAAAATCCTTTCCTAGCCTTCAGCCGTTATCCCACTTAGGTCTACGAATATCCACCCATTGCTTTGGGGGCAAATGTCAAAAAGGGTATCTCCCAACCCCAGAAATTGAACCCATGACACCCTCATGTTTGTTTGGTTTGTATGAGGTTTCTCGCCATTTTCAACAATCTTTCAGATGTATTGCTGCAGCTGGAGCACCTTACAATAGATTCCTGGTATTTCTAACACCAATACTACCATTTCATACTTTCCTAGCCTACAACTGCTATCCCACATAGGTCTATGATTATAAACCCATTAGTGGAAGACAAATAGTGGGAAAGGATGGGTGAAGCTATCTGATATCTAACCTGGGACCTTTTGATTGATAGCCCCACAAGCTACCAGTTTTACTACAGGGTTATGATGGTAGCTTTTTTTAGTACATATCTGACCAAATTCTGGGCTTGATACCTTAAGAATTAATGTGTTGTCCCTGATATTTTTTTTTTAAATTGAGAATCCATATAAAGTTTTCCTAGCAATGTTAAATTTAAAAAAAGCTCATCCGAACAATATTTAGAAATATCCTCCCAATGTTGAGAGGGGTCAGTGTAAAATAAGTGCCAATAAATTTATAGACACTCTCAATGGTTTTGCACAGACACTTCCATGCATTTTTTTCTAATTGGGACCAGTCTTATTTTGCCATTGTGAAATAAATTTAATCTATAGCCCGCTTAAATCAAATTTTACTTCACATTAGTTGCCAATTATGGGGCAATTTCTAAAAGTCATTTTTCCCACAATATTTGGTAGTATAGACCAGACTGCATGTCTGTGCAGGCTGATCTTAGTATATCTTTTCATAATTCAACAGCATGAATGTGTTATGAACAACTTGAGCAGCTTTAAACAGGTTTTAAAGGGATGTAGAATTTGCAAGTCTGAGACTCTTAAATAATTGGCCAGGACTCTCTAAACTTTCTGATGCCCATCCTTAGGACCCTCCGGGGATCAACTTCAGAGAAGAATTGAAGACAGTTTTAAAACTGTCTTCAATTCTTCTCTGAAGTTGATACTGAAAAGTACATATCTAAACAATACCTTGTGTAACTTTACCCAGAAAAAATTTAACATTTAAACAAAAACATGATGATAGCTCAAAATAAAATTTGTTTGTTTGAATGGGTTTAACGCCGCTTTCTTGCAGTTATATCGCGGCGGCCGGAGCACCTAACAATGGATTCCTGGTATTTCTTTTACCTGTACTACCATTACACCCTTTCCTAGCCTCCGGCTGCTATCTCACATAGGTGTACGATTATCTACCCATTGGTGAGAGACAAACGTCTGAAAGGATATTTGCCGCCACCGGGGATCTAACCCACGACTTCCAGATTGGAAGTCTTATGCCTAACCAACTGCGCTATGGTGCGGCTCAAAATAAAATAGTCCACATTTTAAGCAGGGACTCCAAAAGCTTAACCCTTTGCTACTTAATCCCTGCTTTTTACGTGCCTGTGAATTCATGATTGAGAAAACATTGTGAAGAAAAAAAAAAGTGCTTCTTACAAGCAATTTCTTCTTTTTCCACACTATTTTCTACTCTACTGAATGGTTATTTTTTCAAATTAAATCCACTGTTAATTTCGTCTGAAAAACCTTTGAATTTGGACAGGTCCAAAGTTTTGTAAAACAAGAAAGGGTTAAGCAAGGACCCCTATGAGCCTAACTATTGAGTCCTTGGAACCCCCTTTTGTCAATGTGATACTAAAACCTTGTTTAAAGGTTAATGATTCTAACCTTTTTCTCCGCCTTGTCCTCCTCCATATTTGAGGGTTGATCAACAGGTTCCAACTCAAACACTTCATTCCTTTCACGGAGATGCTGCATATAGTCATATTCATCATCGTAGAAAACTCCAAACTTTCGCTGCTCTTCTTTCCGCTTTTCACTGTCCTGAATAAACCAAACAAAAAGTGATTGTGAATCACAAATATCAAAAATACCATCAAAATACCCAATTTTTTAAAACTTTGTTCTTGCCAAATGACCTTGAATTACAAAGTCAGGGATGTAGAAATACAGAATTTCTCCTCTCATCCCCGGACAAGTAAAAGATGATTTTCTACTTGTCCTGAAACAAAATTTATATGTCATCAAAAAAGAAAATAATTCAATTTTGAGAAAACATTATTTTTTAAAGATGAAAATGCTGAACTCTGCCATTTTCTCCATTAAAAGCAATGTTTTCTATCCTTTAATATTAACATTATGATAATCAATGTCTTAGATCTGTTTAGTACCGTTATGATATTTGTCCTGGTATTTACTTGTCAATGGACAAGTGGCACAGAAAAAAGTATTTGTCTGCAGGTGAAAAAACATGTTGGAAAATATGGGCATTGGAATTCCATACCCCTGAAAGAGAGATTGTAAAAAAGAAATGCAACCCAAATAACCATTTTTTTTAAAACTTTGTTCTTGACAAATGACCTTGACCTTGTCACATGACCTTGAATTTTGTATCTGCAGATGGGTATTTTTCATGCCAAATCACAATATGAACCTAGCCTCAAAAAGGCTTTGAGTACATGTAGTTTGCAATGCTTGCTGACTGACCAATTGTTGATATCATACTTAAACCCAATCAGAACAAAACTCGGGCATTTTGATATACTGAAAAGAGCTATGAAAGTACAGCAGTGATTTGGGGTAATTTGGCTCTGGCAGACTACTTCAGTCAATACTTACACAACTAGGACCCACTTTCTTTTATCTATATTGATGGATTGTGGATAATTCTTAGACATATTTTATCTTGATAATAATACTAGAAATGTAACAATCTAAGTAAGAGAATTCTCTATTTTGAGTTTAAGGTAGCAGACCCGTAACAGATCTGCAACATTTTGGAACTCATGCTCTTTCACAATATTAACCGGAGTTTCCTATTAAAATCATTAAGAATTCAGTTAATACTTTCAAAAATTATGACTTACAAAATGTTGTGGGTGTATTACAGGTCCACAACCTAAAGCAGGATTATGGTGCTTTTAATTCCATACAGCTAACTTGGGAAAAAGAGCATTTTCATGTCTGCACCTTCAGGGATAATTCTGGGTCAAAATATCATGTGCAACAAGATGAGTTTGTGAAACACGAATGCCCCCGTAACGGCATTTTTTTTCAAAGTTTGACCTTGACAGATGACCTTGACCTAGTCACATGACCTTGACTTTGGTACCAGCGGATGCGGATCATTGAGATCTATCACCACATATTAGCTTTGTATCTTGAATAGGCTTGAAGATATTGGCAAGGTTAAGTTTTCAGGTTAAGTTTTCGGACAAACGGATGGACAGACAGACGGACGGACGAATGGACAGACAGACGGGCATGAGTATAACAATATGCCCCCAATCTCTCGATGCGCGGGCATAAAAATTTTCTCATTTAGCGAAATCAAATGACAAATTGAGGAGTTTTAGCAAAAGTTTTACCAATTCCTTCACTAAATTACATTTTTATTTGAGATTTTTCACTAATTTAGCCAGTTTCAATGAGATTACTGCCATTATATTTAGAGAATCTCTCAATATCCCCCCAACAAGATGTGTTTGTGAAACATGAATGCCCCCGTAACAGCGATCTCTCGATAAGGCAAAGGTTAAGTTTTTCGGACAGACAGACGGACACAGACGGACAGACAGACGGACATGAGTAAAACAATATGCCCCCGATCTCTCGATATAGGGGCATAAAAATGATCCCTGCACCCTTACAATTAAGGAGCTCTTGACTATACAATCGTCGAATGTTCCTGATTGCCTGAAATCAAGATATTTACTAACTTTGGCTGCAGTCTCGACTAAAACATGCTTTGACGACTTTTCATCAACTATCAAGGGATCCTTCTGACTACGATGTACAAGATGAAAAGTGACTGCTTCCTTCTTATTGATAAACTTCTTCTTTTTTGAAGGCTGAAAAAAAAAATACTCGTTAAATAAAGCGTGAACAAGATCACCACCTACTGGTGCAGCATTCAGCTGCAGGTGCTGCATAATGCAGAAAATTGAAGTTGATTTCATTATTATTTTCAAATAATAGCTATGTGTTAGTTCTTTCATAGGGGTCCAAAATAACCCCCCACCACCATATAGACTAATAATATAATTTATATTATTAGTCTATATGGTGGGGGGGGTGTTTCAGACCCCTATGAGTTCTTTCATGCTGAATCCTTATGTTTAAAGTAAGTGCAGTTTGGTTCAATTCTGATGAGTAGTTTCAGAGAATAAGATTTTCTTATACTCTATCATATGGGATAATTTTTCGGTGACGCAACAGCCTGAAGCCCATATAATCAAGTCAATCAGATATTGTCTAAGAAATTTAAAACAGTGTGTCCAGGGCATCAAACCTCAGCAGTTTGAATGAATTCTGCTCACTAGATCAGTAGTTCTGAAGCCGAAATCTTTTTCATATGGGACCATTTTGGGAACCCAACTGTTTATCTAATCGGTCCATCAGAATTTAACCAAGAAATCTGAAGGAGCATGTCCAAAGGATCATTCCTGTGAAGTTTTGTTTAATTCTGAGCAGCAAGTTTTAGAATAAGAAGATTTTTTTCTAACCTCCCAATCGGGAGGCCCATTTGTTGGCTACACAACAGCCTGTAGTACCAATGTCATCAACCCAATTGTAATTTTACAAAGAAATCTAAGCATCATTCATGTGAATTTTGCTTATACAGTAGAATCCTTTTATTAGCAACTCGAATGATAGGGATTTTCAGTTAATAGCAACTTTTCCTTCAGCACAAAACCATTGTTCTTTAGCCTATGTAAAAGTCGTCAGATAATCGGAACTCTGGGGTGGAGGGAAATACCAGCAGGGACCGTAAAGGACCAGACCGTAAAGGACCAAAAAGGACCACACAGGACTTTGGAAATACCGTAAAGGACTTTTTAAACAGCTATAGTCTTGCCCCTTGACCATAAAACGTCGCTTTTCCTACCCAAATAATCCAGGACCTGAGATGCATTTCAAAGCACCCAAAATTATCTTTTTATTGTAAAACAGTATTATTTTCAACTTTATTGGTACCAGAAAGAACCTTAATCCAATTGAAAACAGTGAAGGAAATACTGGAAAGGCCATTGGAATACCGTAAAGGACCAGAAAGGTCATTGGAAAGGACCGTAAAGGACTGGAAAGGACATTAGAACAAGAAGCCCAAGAGGGCCTGTATCGCTCCACTGGCTTTAAAATCTTGAGACTTTCATTAAATAAAGCTTACTTTAAATGAATACATTAACACCCCAAAATTTCCTCAGACCTATTTAATAATGATTAACTGGTTCTGATCCATTTTGCACCAAAATACTCAATCACAATGAATCTGCAACCCTTTACCCATCTGATTGAAACACAAGGTTCAGAAGGAGATGTCGTTCAAAGATTTCGGGCTCAAAATAGGCCCCGCCTGCCACGCCAATATTTATGGACCAATC
Source organism: Fragum whitleyi (assembly GCA_948146395.1). Lineage (NCBI taxonomy): Eukaryota > Metazoa > Mollusca > Bivalvia > Cardiida > Cardiidae > Fragum > Fragum whitleyi. The sequence goes on along the minus strand of OX411548.1, from coordinate 16,479,949 downwards.
AAAATTTCTTGAACAAATTAAGTAAATAGCCACCCTAGAAACATTCTGATAAAGTTTCATTGAAATTGGCCGAGTGGTTCCAGAGGAGATATCATTCAAATATTTTGGCCTCAAAATAAGCCCCACCCTGCCACGCCCAAATTTTTGGGCCAATCAAAATTTAGAAAATATTTTTTTTTGAAAAGAGACACTCAAGGAAGATTCTGTTAAAGTTTCATTGAAATCAGCCAAGTGGTTCAGGAGAAAATGTCATTCGAAAATTTCTGGCTAAAAATAGACCCCGCCCTGCCACACCCATATTTATGGACCAATCAAAATTTCTTGAACAATTTAAGTAAAGGGTCACCAGAGGAACATTCTGTTCAAGTTTCATTGAAATCTGCCCAGTGGTTCAGGAGGAGATGTCATTCAAAGATTTCAGGCTCAAAATAAGCCCCGCCCTGCCACGCCCATATTTCAGGGCCAATAAAAATTTCTTGAACAATTTAAGTAAAGGGTCAACCAAGGAACATCCATGCCAAGTTTATTGAAATCAGCCCAATGGTTTGGGAGGAGAAGATTTTTAAAGATTTCAAAGTGAAAAAAAGCCACACCCTGCCACGCCAATATTTGGGGGCCAATCAAAATTCTTTGAACAATTTAAAGAGAGGGCCACCCAAGGATCATTTCTACCATTTTTCATCAAAATCCGCCCATTGGTTTGGGAGGAGAAGATGTTCAAAGAAAAAGTTTACGGACACACGGACGGACGCACGACGGACACTCCGCCATTACAATAGCTCGCTGGCCTTCGGCCAGTGGAGCTAAAAACCGGAAAGGACCCAAAGGGACAATGGAAATACCTGAAAGGACTTGTTAATCACTGTAAACAGCTCTAGTCTTGCACCTTGACCCTAAAACATTGCTTTACCTACCTAAATACTTAAGGACCTGAGATGCATTTCAAAAGACTCAAAATTACTCCATTGTTGTCTTTTCATTGTAAAACAGTGTTATTTTCATTTTATTGGTACTGGAAAATCAGACCGAGGCCATTTTTGCACCTACTTATTTTCATGGGGTGTCAGACGTTTCACTGTTGAATCTGTTCAGACCTGAGACATTTCACTATTCAGACGTTTCCTACCCAGACATTTCACTACCTTTTTGTATTTGTATAGGCGATTCACTACTTTTTTTATAAATAGGTTATTAAATATCCATATGACCATATTTTGGGGGGTTTTTTTAATATAGAAGGAAAAAACATTTTGTGGTTTTGAAAATAAAGAATTTATCTATTTTTACGCAAGAATATCACAAAATCACCAACACAGCAGAACACTGCTGACTGAAATTGATGAATTTTCTATTTAAATGACCATTCTAAGCCAAAACACAACTCTTATTTGCAGAAGAAGTATTACATAAAATTTCTAGCTTAATTGAAAATAAACAAGAAATCACTTTTAATGATTTAGATTGTTCTGATTTATTTAAGATAATATTCAAATACACTTCCGTCTAAGGGCCAACTTATTTCTCGCCCAAAGGGTCCCGATTTTGATGTTTTACAGCCGGGCCACAATTAGAAACCAGCCTCTGTGTTCCAGCTGACAAGATGATACAAACCGTTTTCAAATCATACCAGTTTTTTGCAAACATGTGCACGCGCAAAGCTGGGTATAATCAAAAAACGGTTTGTAGCATCTTGTCAACCGGAACACAGGGGCTGGTTTCTAATTGTGGCCGGGCTGAAAAACAACCAAATCGGGCCCCCCCGGGGGAGAAATAAGTTGGCCCGATGTCTTATCGAGGTAGGGTAGCGAATCATAACTGGGGCGAATCCAACGAAAAACAAAATTAAACATTCATTCGAGATAAAATATCGATGATACAACAAAGATTTAAATGTGAAAAATCAGGGTAAACTGAAAAAAAGTGTCTTGTTCCTATCTAATTACCATAATTACGGTTGGTTAAGGAACAACGAATTATCGGCAAAAATGCAGGATAGTTTGGGATGTCTAATTTAGATGACAGCCATTTTCAACATGTGCTTGCCACGTGACCACATTTGTCCAATAAATTACAGGAACTAAACAACCAATCAATGATGGTCTCGGCTACAGTAGCGACATCTTTAAAAACGTGTTTTCTTCAAAAACGACAATGCAAAAAACAATAAATTTTCCCCACAAAAAAAGGTCTTCATCCTTTTAGCCTAAACGGAATAAATAAAGATTGTTTGATTTTTTGGCAGAAACTCTATTGAATGAATGATGTCTATGTAATTAAATGATCAATATTTGAATGACTTATGTCCCTTGTGAAAGCGAGATAACCCTGTCAAATTTCTTGCGCGCGACACTCATTCGGCCTAGCTTCGTCAGTATACGTCACGCTATTGGAGAGGTTTCCCAGATGGCACTGCGCTGCACAAAATTGTTTAATATATGGATGTCCGCCATTGTGGTGGGAGAGGATTGGACACCGAAACGGGATGTATGCCTCGATTTAGGTGCTCCTGGTTGCCCCAATGCAGTACACTCCTTCCGAGTTAAAAGAAAAGCTGTTAAAGGGCATAGATAAAGAAAACAATGTAAGAAAATGGCTCTTTATTAAGAAATAACGAATATTTTATCGAAAGCGCACTGGCCTTGACGGCCGACATGACAGACAGAAGGCATGAGTTATTTGTCTTTCAAGTTTTCGCTGAATAAGCCCTTTATCAGCTACTAATACTCATCAAATTGGTGTTATTTTGCATCTGCGTAATTCTTTTTATCTTATGGTGACTCGGAAAAGGCTTTCAAACATGAGATTGACGGTAAAATTTAAATAATACAGTTGTTCAGGCAGTAGCGGATAGGTAACGAAATTATCGAAGTATATGTTTCTATTACAAAACAAAATCTATAATGTGTGGTACCAATTTGTAGGAAAATCTGTATTCTTTTAATTGAACCCAATTTCGGGATAGCAATGTTGTTTATACGTCAGATAAACGCTTTCTGCACACAGCACTAATTAGGTCAATAGCGGATAGGTTCGGGTAATACCGGATAGGTAGTTGAGGGAATGTCTCAAACGTGACAAAGGCACTATTTCACCGTTTTGAGGTGCTGAAAGAGCCGTATTTAAGCGATTTTGATTCACAAAAGCTTGCAGATCGAACTCAGACAGAAATTAAGCAATTAATATAATTTATATTATTAAAAAAATGGTCAGATTAACAGACTTTGAAATTATTTTGGTAATGCAGAAAAAAATCATTGATTTGATCCTACAACCTCGTAGCTGCAATTTTTATTTAGCTCTAAAATTTTAGAATTAGAACGACAGCATACTGCTTTAACGATCGTACTTTTGATGCATTTCTCACACGAAAATGGATAACCAGAAATTCCGAAAAACAAATATATATGTTCACCAGCCTATAACTTCTTAAAGAAATTTTTGCACCAAGATGCATGCGTGCAGTTTTCCCAGAAAAAGTTTCGGCTTAGGTCATACTGTTTAGCTCGTGTTCAAGTATTCTCTTAAGCATACACATACAGTATCCTGCCTGGCTTGGCGATTAGTACAGTGAGCGACAAATTATCCTAGACGAGGCACTCGAAGCAGTGTTTTGCTCCCAGACCCTAGCCGCGATCGCGGGCCACTGCAGCCCTTAAGACTGAGCCGTCCAAAATCGCCGCTCGAGGGCTGGTAACCTGCCTAGCGATCGATAGAGATGCGGAGCGAATTCCGGGGGCTGGGAGTAAAACACTGCTTCGAGAGACGAGCTGCATTCGCTGCGCCGCTAAAATCGCGGCTAGATTTCGAGACACGACTCGCGAATCGCGCTTGCTCCGCCGCTATCTGCCGCAGTCTCACCAAACTCGCCACGGTTGTAGGGCTTGAACAGAGCAACACGAGACATCCTACAACATAGGAATCGGTCCATTGGTTCGAGCCCTGCATCGAGGGTCGATTCGGGGCTTATTCCGGGGTCGGGGGGGGGGGGGGGACAAAACACGGCTTCGAGAGACGAGCTGAATTCGCTGCGCCGCTTAAGTCGCGTCTCGACCACGTCGAGGAGCGACTCCAGTGCGAATCGCTCTTGCTCGACTGCTCTCCGCCGCAGCCCCACCAAACTCGCCACGATTGTAGGGCTTAAATAGGGCAACACGAGGGTACCTACAACATAGGTATCGGTCTATTGGTTCGAGCCCTGCATCGAGTGTCTCACTCGCGTGAACAATTCGCCTCCGAGCGATCGGCCCACTGCAGCGGCCTAGCGACGGCCACTGAGCCGTCCAAAATCGCCGCTAGAGGGCCTGTAATCTGCCTAGCGATCGATAGAATTGCGGGGCAAATTCTATGGTCTGGGAGCGAGATCTCCGGATAGCTACGGTCGTTGAGCCGTCCAAAATTACGGCTCGACGGACCTATTCACAGCGACCGATAGAGATGCGGGTCAAATTCGTGGGTCTGGGAAAAAACACTGCTTCGAGAGCCGATCGGATTGCCTTCTTTTCTTGTTCGTTTTCATAAAATCAAAAATGGCAAAATCAAACCATAATAACCAAACGGTCATTTAAGACCGGTATATATGCAAAAGAAATAGATATGCAAAAGATAATATATTAATAAGATAAAGATGTAGGCAAAAGTACTACAAATTTATTCATATAACTTCACTCCGAAACGGATTACTAAGGCTTAACAATTGTCAATGACCTTCAAAATTGCTGATTGATGAAATGAACCTTAAAAGTTTATTCTTAATATCATCCCTGTAAAAAATATGTTTATGAAGTATCGTTTGTAATTATGCAATCACTGGACAACTCTTCACTTCAGCTAATTAAATTTCCCCATCAGTTATGAATATACTTAAATATGATTGACTTGCACTATAAATATCCATCTATCTGTTTCGTAATTTTGACTGGTCAAAATGACAGAGTTATACGTTGATGTCACAAGAATGAAATTTGTCATACATGTACTGTAATAAATCGGGAATATTCAAGATTTTATGGGGTTAAGACAAAGATTAGCCAGAGGATTCATTTTAGTTTGTCTTAGTCTTAAACAGCTATAATACTTAAAGAGAAGAAGTCGTTTGTGAGTTCCATTGTCATAAAAAATAATTGAACACAGTAAATGTTTTAGTGCTCACAATAATCTGTTAGTTTAGTTGCTTAAAAAATCAACATACCCCAAGCCGTGTATTGATGCATAACTTTATTTGTGATAAAAGTTAAAATAACTCTTTTAACATGAACTGACTGTTTCATGCTTTATATTTGTCTTTTTCAATGCATTGAGAGAATCTGAATAATGATTTTTAGTTTTTTGGCAGTTGATGTTCACTTTGAGACAGCCCCCGTAAAACCATTTCCACTCAAAAGAATTATCCGTTACTACCCGAATCGGGAGATGTTTTCATCAGGCGATAGTTTAGTTAATTTTGGACAATTTTCTATCCAGATGTGTTGATATAGTGGGAAATAGGGTAATCTACAAAATGATACCAAAAACTTGTTGATTGGTTTTGATTTACTTGAACATTACTCGTCCGAGCGCCTGCTATCGCATTTACCCTGGACCTGAAAAATGCAGCTTCCGGTTACCTCATTTTGGTTGCAGCGAATTGAAAGTAAAAAATCAAATGTAAACAAAAGAGAATTTGGCTAAGAAATCCCTTGAATATTAAATTATGTCATGGTAAAGCTTATTCTATTGAAATAATCAGTTATATAATATAGAGATCGATTTAGAAACAACCTATCCGCTATACCCTAAAATCCGCTACTGCCTAAACAACTGTAATAATAATAAAAAAAATATGGACATTTTTTATATTTGAGATTTTCTGAAAAAAAAAAAATCGAATATGTTTGCCATACTGGATTCTGAAATATGCCAACTTTGGCATATTATTGGTAACATTTGATCATTTCAAGTCCTTGCAATATCTTTTACACCTTACCTTGCTGAATAGTCAGAATAATCTGTGTTTATTATTGTACAGCTTCACAGGTTCAGATTGGCAGTGCTCCTTTCCTGCAAGTATTTAAAAGACACAACAGAGCTTTGGGACCAATTATAAAACACTTAGTTATGGCCCCTTGATGCACCTCACCATCATCAAACAATCCAGATTTTGAAAATAGGATAGAACAAATCTATCTATCTATACATACTGCCTAACTCCACTTTCGGGTATTACTGGCAGGTGACTCATTCTAGATGTTATCAATTTTGCATGAGAAATTCGAGAGGCAGTGGAATCCTTTTTTTTTTTTTTTTTTCTTTTTGGAAGGGTTTTCGTCCACTGCTACCCATTTACAGCTGGGTGGACTGAGGCAGTAACTATTAAGTTTCTTGCCCAAGGAAACACCTCGCTGTCACAAGGACTCGAACCCCTGACCTTCGGATCAGAAGACCGACGCTCTAACCAATGAGCTATCGAGGCAATTACTTCCAATGAAAAATTTCTCCTTTTCTCGCATTTTTTGGCTATATTGCTTATATCAAAATCAACAAGAATGATTGAAAGAGACCAATATCACCTGGTTGTCTAAAACAAGGTAACTTCTATTTTCAGGTGGTTGATATGCCTAGAGTATTGGAAGTTATCAGCTTATTGGAGAAATGTACCATTACCAGAGAGGTTTTGGAGGTAAAAAAAATACAACATAATATTCTTCTTAACAATTTAATGGAAGATGTTCCCATTTGTTGAAATTATTGAAGGCATTTAAATTTTTATGCTTTCAAATAGATAAGACAATAGCATTTTAAATGCAGTCTTTGATACAGTTGTGTTGAAAGCGACGTAAAACCCCAATTCAAATTGATACAGTTGTGACAGCGGCACTCATTCTTAGGTCACAAGGCCAAATTTGAGAAAAACCTTGAAGACACTTTAAGGGCCATATTTCTGGGTCAATCATGAAAATTTGTCAGGTTTTTTGTCTTTTTGAAATCGAAGTCAAGTTCAATAATGGGTCAAGTGGGTAAAAACTAGGTCAAAAGGTCTAATCTTAGAAGTTACCTTTTAGACACTCTAGAGGCCATATTTTTTGTTCAATCAAACTGAAATTTAGTTAGATTAATTGTCTTGATGAAATCTATGTCAAGGTCAAAAGTGGGTCGAGTAGGGTCAAAAACTAGGTCACAAGGTCAAATTTTAGAAAAACCTTGTAGACACTGTAGAGACCATATTTTTGGGTCAATCAACCTGAAAATTGGGCAGATTGATAAAATCTGGATCAAGTTTAAAATGGGGTCAAAAGCTAGGTCAGGATGTCAGATCTTAGAAAAGCCTTGTAGTCTATCTAGAGGCCTAAATTAAGGGTGAATTAATCTGAAAATTTGTCGGATTTAGCTTTTAGATTCAGAACTTGTTCTCTACAAAATGACCCTTTTTCACAATGTTTTGGCTTTAAAGCTATAGCTATGACAATCTTATGTTGCTCAACTGCTTGTGCCCATAAATAGCTTCATTTTGGTATATAATATACCTGGACATACTGCTTTTTCTTGGCAAATGAAGTGCCCTTAAAAGTTCGTTTCAAACACTTTACATGAACCGTAAGTTTCCTTGTTTTTAAGTCAGATCAGTAGTCAGGATGATAACATTGGTGCTATCTATCTCCTGTCAAGTCTCCAAAAAGGGCCCTATACAGGTAAATATAAAAGAAAACTTCTCTGAGACAATTGGTCAGAATTCACAGGAATTAGCTTACCAGGGATTAATTTGGGATGGGACGTACTGTCTGATTTTCAGGACAAACTATTTGGTTTAGACTAAATCTGATTACAGTTTTGGATGGGCACCATATATGATCTATCCAAATCTGATGCATGTTTTAATCTAGGATTGGTTTTAAGGATTTTTGGGCCCACCACTTTTTCCTAATGGCCCATCAATTTTGCAGATGGCCCATCAAAATCTTAGATTTTACTTGTAAATGAATGGCCCATCATGAAATTGGTCCAAAAATATCCCTGACTTAGTACTTGTTTTTTTCAGATTTCTTCCTTAAAACTGATAGGGCTGATGACAATTGGCTTTGACTAATTGAGTCACTGGAAAATGGTGCCATATGATTATAAATCATTAAAACAAATACTCTCTGAAACTACTTGTTAGAATTCCACAAAACATCACAGAAATGATGCTTAGGACATTCTCTTTCAAATTTCCTTCCTTAAAATTTGGTAGGGCTCATAACACGGGCTCCAGGGGCTGTGTCATTTACCAAAATAGGGTCCTAAATGATGAAAAAATAAAACAAAACTTGTTCTCTGAAACTACTGGTCAGAATTCAACCAATTTTATAGGAATGATGCTTGAGATAAGCTCTATCAGATTTCTTCGTTAAAATCTGACTGGGCTTATAACATCGGTTTTTGATTTCAATTTATATAAATATTTTCGATGCATTTGTTCTATTGTTTGTTGGCATTGTTCTTTTGTAAATTTTGTTCTTTATGATAAATGTTCATTGTATATGCATTGTTTTGTAACTTACCTTTTTTTAAGAGGCCCACATGGAAGATTGGGAAACCAAATGTGTTGCCTCTTTAAAAAAAGACATTATTAGTCCCCCACTGGTTACCGGTTGGGGGACTATAGGTTTGCTCAATTTCATCTGTCTGTCCGTCCGTCTGTCCGTCACACTTTTGTCCGGGCTGTATCTTCTAAAGCATAAGTGCTAGCAACTTCAAACTTTGTACACTTATACATCTCATTGAGGACAAGTGTCATGTTAAAGAAGCATTACTCTGCCACGCCCTTTTTTTGAGTTATTGCCCTTTGTTGTTTTTACCTTTACATTCTTGTTTGGGTTATATCTTCTAAACCATAAGTGCTAGCAACTTCAAACTTTGTACACTTATACAGCACATTGAGGACAAGTGTCATGTTCAAGAACCGTTACTCTGCCACGCCCACTTTCTGAGTGTTTGCCCTTTGTTGTTTTTACCTTTACATTCTCGTCTGGGTTATATCTTCTAAACCATAAGTGCTAGCAACTCAGGGATAATTCTGGCTCAGAATTTCATGTGCGAAAAATCTAATTCATTTGGAATTTATGAGAAATATTGAGTTCTCAATGGCAAATTGAACCAATTCCTTTGTTAAAAATATACTTTGCTTTGAGATTTTTCTCTCATTTAGCCAATTTGAATGAGATTTCTGACAGAACAATGAGAGAATTTACACAGATCTCGCCCAAAAATGATCCCTGCAACTTCAAACTTTGTACACTTACACATCTCATTCAGGACAAGTGTCATGTTCCGTCCGTCCGTCACACTTTTGTCCGGGCTGTATCTTCTAAACCATAAGTGCTAGCAAATTCAAACTTTGTACACTTATACATCTCATTGAGGACAAATGTCATGTTCAAGAACCTAAACAACACAAATAAGACTTGGCCAAAACTCATTTGTACAAGAACCGCTACTCTGATATTACACTTTTTCAGTTATTACCCTTTCTTCTTTTTACTTTAAGATTTTTGAATTGTAACATTACCTTCACCGTACATGGTAGCAAGTTGTACATGTTACCAACAGACATTATGAATATATAGGTACATGTGATTCATAAAAAGGATGTTTTTGTGATCCGATGGGGGACTCCTGTATTGCATTGCAATACAACATGCACTTGTTGTTATTATTATTATTATTATTATTATTATTATTAAATATTAAAATCTTCATCTCTGAAACTACTGATCAGAATTAAAGCTGCTCTTTTGCAGTTTTTTTCATGGAAAAATACAAAAATTGTTCTTAGATTTGGAAATGTGTTTATTTTAAGATGATTTAGAATGGCCTAAGGACATTGGCACTAAAAAACAACATATTTCAATAATTTTGTTACTTGTTTTTTCATAGCGACAAGATTAGTAAGGCATCCAGTCTATTTATTTCCAGTCTATAAATTACAAAATTGTTACTTTCTGTGAATAATCTTTCACTTTTGCTTGTATTGATATGAAGTTTCCAGCAGTCAAATACTTTTACCTTTATCTTAGATTGAATAAGACAAACATGCTGAATGTGCATGTTAAAGTAGTTGGCTTGAAATTGAAGAATGATTGTTAAGGCGTTAGTAGTTGCTTTATTTTTCAGAATGAATTTTGTTAAAGAAATATTGAGGTTTCTTTCCATGCATTACCAAATTGAATCTTATTATTTTAAGTTCGATCCCCGGTGACGGCAAATATCCTTTCCGACGTTTGTCTCTCACCAATGGGTAGATAATCGTAAACCTACGTGAGATAGCAGTCGGAGGCTAGGAAAGGGTGTAATGGTAGTACAGGTGAAAGAAATACCAGGAATCCATTGTTAGGTGTTCCGGCAGCCGCAATATAACTGCGAAATTGTTGAAAGCAGCTTAAAACCCATTCAAACAAACAAACAACTTAATATTTTAAAGGCTTCAACATAATGAGGTCGTTACTTTGGATTGATTTTATGAAAATTTTCAAAACTCACATCTTCCCAATCTTTGAAAGAGCAGCTTTAACCCTTTCCTGTTTTACAAAATTTTGGACCTGTCCAAATTCAAAGGTTTTGCAGACGAAAATTTAAAGTGGATTTAATTAGAAAAATAACCATTCAGTAGGGTAGATAATAGTGTGGAAAAAGAAGAAATTGCTTGTCAGAAGCAATTTCTTCTTTTTTCACAATGTTTTCTCAATTATAAAATCACAGGCACGTAAAAAGCAGGGATTAAACAGCAAAGGGTTAAACCAAACTTTGCAAGAATGATCTTTAGGACATGCTCTATCAGCTGTCTTCATTTCTGGGTGATATGATGCTACATTATGGAAAAGGGGGTATTTGTAATGCAATGTTTCTTTTCACAACATGTACATTTATTAACATATTTTTATCAAACTTTTATCAAAAGTTGATTCAGTAGAATCCCTTTATTAGCAACTCCGTTAATAGGGATTTTCATTTGTTCTTTAGCCTAAGTAGATTTCGCCAGATAATAGGAACTCTGATAATAGAAACTCCCAGATAATAGAAACAATTATTTTGCAGCTGGACCCTATTTTATCTGATATAAGATACAATCGGTAGGCTACAACGGGACAAAAAATAATTAAAATACAAATTAATGAGTTTGACTTAAATTTCCCGGCGTAGCCGTGATCTAAAAGTACACATAGATGCGTCAACATGTCAAGTTGATGATCGCACCTTTATACCTGATTTGTAATTGTTATATGATCATGTTTATTAAGTGATTGAACCTCTGCTCTGCTTTGCATTTTCTTTAATTTTTCAAGGGATGCCGACTGTTATTCAGATGACCGATCTCATCGCCCCTTCTAAGTAAAGGGTATTTAACGCTTACCAAATTCACTGTGGAACTTTTAATTCGTACTGATCAGCGACCTTTGGATTTGAAAGCTGTTGGTTCTCGAGATAATTTATTAGAAAGAAGTTAATAAATTTGAAACTACCTGTTTTCAATTTTATACAATTTAAAGGGGACACAGAAATAAGCAATTGATCAGAACTTGCCAAATGTACATAAATTTATACATGTATGCATTGATTCTAATGCCGACGATGTACTTGGGCTCTTCTGGGATTGGGATACTGACTGAAACGTGATTTTTGGATAATAGAAACCTCCGCTTAATAGCAATTTTTTTTTATACGCCGCCGGAGGCGGACGTATATTGGCGTCATCTTCTCTGTCTGTCCTGTCTTGTCAACGCAACTCCTTCTAAGTTTCTGGCTGGATCTTCTTGAAACTTGGTCAATGTTATCACCTCAATTGGTAGATGTGCATGAAGGAATGATTTTATGGTTGGTTGATTTTTGCCTGAGTTATGCCCCTTAAAAACTTAAGTCTCTGGGTCCATTTTTCTTGTCAACGCAACTCCTTCTAAGTTTCTGGCTGGATCTTCTTGAAACTTGGTCAATGTTATCACCTCAATTGGTAGATGTGCATGAAGGAAGGATTTTATGGTTCGTTGATTTTTGCCTGAGTTATGCCCCTTAAAAACTTAGTCTCTGGGGCTTATTGCCTCAGTTATGCCCCCTTAAAATTTAGTCTCTGGGGCTTATTGAAATTGCAGCCCTGTGAATGCAACTCTTCCTAAGTTTCTGGCTGGATCTAAATGAAACTTGGTGGATGTTATAACCCAAATTGGAAGATGAGCATGACATAAGGATTTTATGGTTCATTAATTTTACCCTAAATTATGCTCCCTTAAAACTTAGTAGCTAGGGCTTATTGAAATTGCAGCCTTTTGAACACAACTCCTCCTTACTTTTTTGTCTTTATTTAAATGAAACTTGGTCAATGTCATCACCATAATTTGTAGATGTACATGGATCAAGGATTTTATGGCTCATTTATTTCCCTGAATTATGCCCCCTCAAAACTTAGTGCCTGGGGCTTATTGAAATTGCAGCCTTGTGAAGGCAACTCCTCCAAACTTTTTGTCTTGATTTAAATGAAACTTGGTCATTTTCAATTTGGTTCTGTCAAAATAAGTAGTGTCTACAATTATTTTCGTGAAACAGCAACAAAGTGGCGGCGTATTTTGTGACGATGGCACTCTTGTTCATCTGATGTTGCTAATAAGCGGATTCCTCTGTAATTGAAAAGCAGCTTGGTAATATCCATATCATGAAAGATGGTGCCCTCTTGCTAAATTGATGATCATCTGCTTACAAATGAATTATATTGAAGCTTAATACTCTTAGTCACTATTTAGTGTTGAATTTTCTTAAATCTTCTAGACATTAAGTGCCAGTGGAGTGACACTGGTCCTCTTGAGCCTCTTGTTATAGTAATTGCTATAGCTTTGGCATGGTTTTGGTTTATTTCCATCGTGGTCACGGGAACAATTTGATGTTTTGTGATATCTAAGGTATAACTAAAGGCAATCACTGGAAACCGGAATATGAATTCATTTTCAAAGGAGTAACCTGTGCCATCAATGATCAATGAACATGCATTTTATTCAAGGTTATAATCCCTTTTCAACTTGGATATTTTAACCAGTATCCAGCACTCAGCAGCAGGGTATAGAGGCGCTTGTGTGCAGTGATTTTGTTTAGAAAAAATTTGAGATGAACCTTTATCAAATTGCCAAATTATGTTCGATTTTATTGAAAACACTGTTTTAATTGACAAAACCCTTATATTTTGAAAAGAATTTGTGGAATCTTAATTTTGGCTATTATAAAGAACACTCTATGAGTTGCCTCACTTAATCATAATCAGTAGAATAAGACTTGTTGTGAAAAAAAGTAAACATAATTGTTAACCATTTAATCAGAAGACTGAATATCTTTTGCAGGCCACTCGTATTGGTAGACTTGTCAATGATGTTCGCAGGAAAACAAGTGATAAACAGCTTGCAAGGAAGGCTAAAGACTTGGTGCGTAGCTGGCAGAAAGTGGTCAACGGCTCTGATAGCACCCCTACTGTTAATGGAGATGGGTTGACCACACCATCCAGGCTGCAGGGTGATAATAAACCATTGAAAAGTCCATCCTTGACCCCTGTGAAGCCATCACCTGGCACACCTGTAAATAAACTATCAGCACAGAAAAGTGTTAAATCTAGTCTTTCACATGATCAATTAATAGGCAAACCGAATACACCAACATTACAGCAAAATGCAAACAATGATTCAAATAGCCAACAGTCAATCAAACGTTCTCATTCATCGTCTCATATCCATCCATCTAGTGCTAAACGTGTGTGTCGATCTCCTGGTGCTGGGTCTACACCAGGCACACCGGACAGTATAAGTAGCCAGAGCAGTCGAACATCGGCTACTTTATCTCAAACACCAGCATCTCAGTCCATACCAGACACTTCATTTACTTCATCAGAAAAAAAGAAATTTCAGAGAACTCAGTCTAGTGATAGCTTGTCTGGAAAACAGAAATCTTCATATTCTAAAAAGAATCATTCCCCTCAAGATTCAAACGAGGTTGAGGAAAAATCTAAGAATGGTCAGAATGGCATTATAAGACCTAAACTAGACTTCTCACTTGGAACACCTCCACCTCATTCCATAGAAAACAAAGGTCTGAAAACCACCATAAGACTGAAGAGTCCAGCAGTGTTAAATGGCGAAACACCAAAAAAGAGGGGGCGTGGAAGACCCCCTAAAAACAAACCACAAATAATAGCAAGTAGTACTTTTGAACCCCCTCCTCCATCAAATGGATCAACTCCCCATTCAAAATCATTTGCTGAACGTAAAAATGTGCATTTAGGTATCAAGACAGATTGTGAAACCCCTGGATCAAGGAATGAGAAATTTGTAAGCATGACTCCAAAAGTTAAGAGCACAGCAGAACTGATGCAGTCTTTGCTTGAGAAGAATAACTTGTCAGTTGGCAAGGACACTGCTCGGCAGATTTCAGCAAACCTTATTCCAAAGGAGAGCGATCAAGACCATTTTTCTGTTGTCCCTGAGGGTGCCAGACCTCGACAGCACAGGAAGAAAGGATCAAAGAATGACTTAGTGCCTCCAAGTACACCAGTATCATTGAATAAAACTAAAACTGAAATGGTTCAGAAATTTTTGGAATCCTCTGTGACGGATACAAATCCAGAAGATCTAAGTCCACTGAAGTATGAGCTTCCACGTACAGAATCTCCTGGTAATGCTTCAACAAGTTTTGAAGACAGTGTTGATGGGAATCAGGATTCCAACAAAACTTCTCTCATGGATGCATCAAAGTATGATCAAAGTGAACCAACCTCTGTGATTAGTGGGGGCAAAACTCCACACAAATTAAAAACCTCGGAAACTGATAGTGAACCGAAAGCTAGTACTTCAAACCAAACTGTGGATCAGGATTCGGGCGCAGAGAGACCCCTTACATTAGAGGAGATCTATAGTAAATATCCACCTCTAGATCTGGAGAATTTTGTTTTTGATGACGATACATATGAAGTAGCTGAGCCGGTTGAAATAACAGATAGTGATATTACGAGAATTCATACTGGGCATTGGAGTGGTGTGAATGGTTGTCAAGATATGTTTAATGATTGGAGAGATTGGTCGCAAACTCTGTCTCTCTCCTCGTACAATGGAGATCCACTTCATATTCTGCCTTATGTCTGTGTTGATGATTGAAAACCACTTTAGTTTACCAGAGCTGCATAAAGAGAGTTTATATTGAATTCTAGATTCAAATATTTCAATAATGATTGCACAAATCCTGTGTTTTTGAAATTCATTGTAATCATCTCATTGAGATCATCAGGGTCTTCCCTCTATGTTCAAAACTGGGGGGTCATTTTGCCACATTATGACCTCCTTTAAACTAGATAAAGAATGTTTCTTTTACAATTTTGTGGGTCAATTAAAAAAAAGGGGGGTCCAAATTCAAAGAAACAGGGTCATTGAAAACCCTGGAAGATTCAAATGAATACCCACAATACAGGAATTTGAAAAGAAAAAAAATCATATTAAGACATCTGAGCCAACCCATGTAATTACATCTGAATGAAATAAAAAGCAGGAATTGGGCAAACAGAAGTCCATTTGAACCTGTGTGCAACATTTCTGATGTAGTTGGAAATGTTAGGTACATGCTCAAATATGTTGTCTGTTCTCTGCTATATTGCCTGCTAGTTTAGAGAATTTGAGACGATTTATCTATCTTTTTAGTACCATTCCCAAGATTTACACTGAGATTTAATTGTCCACGGACAAGTCACAATTTGCCGAGAAAATTCCACACCCTAGGATATTTTAAAGTACAAATAAGTATTTGAAAAGTAAGCATACCAAGAATTAATATCGATTTTATGTATTGCACCAAAATTAATTTTAGGTGGGATATTAAATATAAATTTATTTCTTCATAGATTATGGGTTTTATTCTCTAGGGGTTTGCTTTTGTACTATTAATGATGCATTTCAATGTAGTTGATACAGAGGATAATCAAAAGTTTCAGTGTAAGATTGATTTATATTTCATTGAGTGAACATCAAACCAGGCAGAGTCACAACTTTCCGCTCTTGTCTGTATCTGTATGTGTACGTTTGTAGAATCCTTAGAATCGTCTACTCAAAGATGTATCGATCTTACAAGGAAAGCAAATGGTCATTGGATTTATTTATGCAAAAATGATACATAATGTAAAAATATAATGTTGCATCATCTTACAGCATGTCATTTTGCATGTGATATGATGCTAAGGCTATAATGAGCCCCCACCAACATGACATTGAATATAGCGTCAATTCATGCTTTTGAGGGCGTTAACATTTGCAGAGACCCGAAAAATGGTTTAACACCCAAGTGCGAAGCACAAGGGTGTTAAAGCATTATGAGAGTCTTTGCAAATGTTAATACCAATTGATGATATTATTGCATAAAAAGATAGATAAGAGCAAAATGATTTCATAGAAACGATATAAAACCAGTTACAAACCTACTTATATGCCGTCATGTATTACACCGCCCATCTTGTTTATACCGACTTTGCTTGGTCAATTTATGACGTCACACAATTTAATGCAGGATTAATGCAATGTCTTTAGGTATGCTCTATAATAATGTTGGAAAAGGAAACTGATAAAGTGTATAGGCCCAGACCAAGAATATTTAAGTGAAAAAGCCGGGTTTTGTCCGTTAACGTGTGCCTATAACGACCTGAAAACGCACATTTTGTGCAATAGTATGGTGAAATGATCAGTAGTAGAGAATTTTCTTGTAATTTCACTTGATTAGCAATGACATTACAAAGTATTTATCCAAATGAAAGTTCTAAGAAAAAAGTAAAATCTTGTTTCTAATGTGTGTCAGTAGAAATTACATATTCTCTGTAATAATTGTAGAACTCCTGAAAAGGGAATTTTTTTGAAACCTATATTGTTAGTTTTCTTTGGAATTGTCGATGGAATAATAAAAAATCTCTAACAAAAAAAAAAGAAAGAAAAAAAGAAAAGAAAAAATGCTGTCTAAATCCTCTTCCTAATTTGGTTTTTCCTTCAGGAACCACTTTTAGGTCAAACCTTTGATGGTCACATAACCCAGGATTAGTCATCTTAGTATTTTGTCCCTTTTCTGGTCAATATTGACCGCAACAGTGCCATTACATGCTTTATTTCTAAAATTGCTTTAGTACTTTATTGCATAATTTGGATTGATATAGGAATGTTTTGGTGGGAAAAAATAGCCTCAGATAATAATATTTTTTGATAATGAATTTTAAAAAAAAAATACATCTTAACTGCATTTGTAAATTTATTTGCCTTTATTATATAATTCTGTGAGGTGACCTTCCTTTGTAAAAACCAAACAGGGATTGACACTTACCTGTGTGAATAGGGAGTCCAACTTATAAAATCAAGGAGTCCAAGCTCAGGAGTCTGAATTTTCAAAATGGAAGAACATTTTGGAAAAGAAGAAATTGCTTGTTACAAGCAATGTCTTCTTTATCACAAGATTCTCCCCCTGTAAAAAGATAGTGTCTTTCAAAATACTACCAGATGTAAGCAAATGTTATCTTCAGCAACTTTTGTAGTGAAAAAACCTTCAGTTTTGATGACAAAAGTTAAAAGGAATTTGACCCGTGCACTTGTTTAATTTAATATTCTCATAATAATCTTTGCAGTCCACCAGACACCTTACTTGAAAAATGAAGGAGTCCAAACTTTTAAACAAGGAGTCTCTGGAGTCCCCTAGGTGTCAAACCCTGCAAAATATGATACAACGTCTGTTTTCAACATTGCTTATTTGGTCTCCTAATTGATCAAACTTTCTTTCGAAATTAGTTTTTAAGATATCGCACATCTTAGATGATCTAGAAGCTGTAGTATATTTGGTAAAGTCCATACATTGAAACATAGGTCATAAGTCAAGGTTGTATGTTACAATATGTTCTCTAGCATTCATTAAATGTCACCAGGGGTGTGGAAATACAAATTTTCTCCTTTTGTAAAGGAAAAAGGAAAAGTCAATTGCCTACTTGTCAAGGATTAAAAGTAACTTGTTCACAAAAAAATGAATTGATAAATATTTAGAAAGCATTGTTTCAATGAAGAAAATGCTGTAAGCCAGCATTTTCTTCAATAAAGACAATGCACTTTGATACAAACATTAGGATGACTTGTATCCTAGATCTTTTTCCAGATTATGGTACTCATTCTTTAAGACTATTTGTCTCCCACCAAAGGGTCAATAATCGTAGACTTGTGTGGGACAGCAGCTGGAGGCTAGGAAAGGGTGTAATGGTAGTACTGGTGAGCGAAATACCAGGAATCCATTGTACGGTGCCGCGGTGGCAATTAACTGAAAGAATGTTGAAAGCGGCGTAAAAAACATTCAAACAAAAGAAATCCTAGACCTTTTTAGTTCAGTATCAAGATTTGCTCTGGTATTTACTTGTCCCCGGGCAAGTGTCCCAGAAAAAAGTATTAACCACAAGTGGAAAATCCATTTGGACAAGTCGGGCATGGGAATTCCACACCCCTAGTCACTACATTAGTATTTAAGTTTAAGCATTTTTGTTCACATGACATAGAATAGTTAAGTATCACTGTCCTCATTTTTTTAGAAAATTCTGTTTTGTAAAATAAATTCCTGTATTTGTGACCTATCATATGAAAAGGGACTGTCTAAGAGGTGTTTTGTAAAATAGATTTTATGGAGATTATGTGATGTGCTCCAGCACATGTCAAAAGAAAGAAAGAAATTTTCTTCATTAAAATCACTGTTTTGTAACCATTGATACAAATATAGGCCAATCAATCTCTTTGATCAATTTAGTAGAATTACAAGGTTTGCACTGGTATTTACTTGTCATTAGACTAGTGGCCTTGAAAAATGAACTAGTCTGCAGGTAGAATTGCCCATGTTTGACAAGTTGTGCATTGGAATACTCATCCCTGTACCAAATTTTGTTGCACCGATAAAAATTCAGTGGGTCAAAATTGTATTTTTGTGGGTCAAAACCCTGACTTGAGAGACAAAGACAATCCCTGAGATATACAGAAAAGTAGAGTGATCTCTGTGGATTTCAGTACAACAACAATTCTTGTCAACCTGGACAGAACGCATAGTCAGCCAGGGTGGATATTTAATGCATTTTCAACAATTATCAGACAATGGTCCCTTTTCATGTGATCGGGTCACATTTTCTGACAGCAGTAATGATTTCCCCGTAATGAAATCCTCTGTGTTTATGTTATAGCAATCAAGTATGAAGCATTGTTACTTCATATTTCTTTAATTGTTTGAAAAACCCTCTGATTGGAAAATTTTGCCTCTGATCAGATGGTTTTCTTTGATAAAATTCAGCATTAAATTAAAAATAGAAATGAATCAATACATGTTCAGTTTCTAAGATAGGAACAAACTGTGTTATATAAAATTTTAGACTTATGCAGTCAGAGAGTTTGTGCACAATAGTTCAGTGTCGGGGGGAAAAAAATGAAAAGTTTTAAAAGAAGTAATTTGTTCCAGGAAGTTCATAGGACTTAAAATACCCCCGAGCAACCTTTATTCAAATACGACAAATATTGTGTCTCCAGTTTGATACCAAACAACAATAAGTATCCTGTCAATTATTACCTTACTGGCTGGAAAATTGAATCAAGAGAACTGATAAGCTTGAACAGGATGTAGTGCTGGGGTCAGAAATAAAAGGAATACATGCAGGCTGCTTCAGCTGTCTCATTATGACAGAATTACTTTTATAAAAGAGACATTAAACATTAGATATATTGAATTGGACAAGTGTAATATTTTTGTAAAAGGGGGGGGGGGGTAAGATGAAGAAAAGTAAGTTTTCTGCAACATTATGATGGCTCAGTGCAGACAGATGTAACTGCCTAAAAAGATATAGGCAGTTACAACTGTTTTGCACTGAGCCATTGTTTAAAAGCTTGGCTGTTATTAAAGAAAAAACAATAGCCACCATCATCAAACATAACTTGATGGTATATCTTGTATTGCTGAAGTCATTCACTTCAAACCAATGTTCACTATAAAAAGAACTAATATTAAGGAGATAAGTGTAATGCATCTTGATAAAAATAATGCATGATTGACGTTTTTGACCTATCGGGCACCCAAGTCAAGTTTTGGGTACCAGTAGGCCATGCTGTTGATTTTTAAACCTTTTTAAGGGCTGTATGCAAACTATTGTTAGTGCCCCTAAATTAAAAGGCATTTGCAATAGTTCTGCGCTGACCTTTTGCTAAATTTTGTTTTCTGGTGATCAGTTACATATGATATTTGATACTATATGATAGTTGTCATGTTATATGAACAAGTCTATGCAATGAATGTGTATTATGCTGTGTTATGTTTTTGTGTGACATCTGATATTGCTTTGATCTTTTAGAAGGCCAGAGAAAGTAATTGAAATCTATGGGATTTTACCATAACATCTCTCTTTCAACCTGTACACTCCCAACTGACAAAACGCATGGAATTGAAGAAATTGCATACAACAAACTTTTTTTTTTCCAACAACTTTAAGAGCGAAAACAGAAGAAGCAGTTTTAAATTTGATTACTTTGAATTAGTTGCCTGATACTTCTACAAATCGGACCATTGCATTGTGTCATCTGAAAATGGGTTAACTTATTACTAGATATGTCCATTGAAAAAACAGAGGCGGACAGCAATTTCAAGTTGATAAAATTTTTGAATTATTTTATCTTATGGGAAAGAAAGCGTTGTGGAAAATGAAGAATTAATTGTAAGAAGATATCTTGTCATTGTCCACAACATTTTCCAAAGCTTTTTTTCTCTAGGGGTGTCTTAAAATGGGATTTTGACAGAATGGGCTGAAAAATCACTTATCAAGCAACAGATGTAGTTGATTGTGAAAATCAGACAAGATATGAACCTTTATGAAGTCCTCCCTGTTGAGTATTTCAGAGCTACAATGGAATTAATTTAAGATATTAGACCTGTAATAGTTCCGCAACGTAATGTCATAAACTTAAACAATGTTAACCTTTGTGAAAGACAATGAGTTATGAAAAAATGCTGAACTATTACGGGTCCACTACCTTAAATCTGGCATTTTCCCTACAGGAGAAAAAGGTCAGACTTACAATAGAATGAATTTGATTTTAGATTAAAATTCATAATAAATATTGTGATTATTCCAATGATGGGGATCCTGATTACAACAGCTGTAGATATAATTCAATTGAGTATTCACAAGACAAATGATTGGCGTTTTGTTCAGAAATATTAATTTTAGAATGCTTTATTCTCTAATGAGGACCTTTGGGCAGAGTTAATACCTTATGACAAGGATCGATAAAGAGGCAAGTCCAGAAATCTGAGACCCCTTGATATTCCATGTAGGACTCATTCTGCAATGTATAAGTCTTGTAGAATTGTTGGTCATAAGGCAAAATTGAGTCTCATCTTTTCCACAATGTTCTTCTTTGTATGAATTTTAGGCTCCTTTCTACCAGCTTTGACTCTGATTTCATCTGTTTCAAGTTCAAACGACTCCTCACTAAAAAAATTTAAGTGAGTGTATTAATCAGTTTCAGGTTGTATTATGTTTACACGTTTTAAAGCATGGGAAAATTGGGGGGGGGGGGTGATAAGATAGTTCTTACTTGCACACTACTGTATATTGCATTCTTTATGAACTGATGCCTTTAATTTGTTTATGAAAATACAAGTTAGCAAATCATTCAAATGATGTTGCTTGAAAAGTTTCGTCATACAATATCTTTAAACATTCTAATAGTGAAGTATTGTTGATAGGGGACAAGAATGTGAATATAAATGTTTGGTAGCTGATAAATGGTAAAGTTTTTGTACAAATAGCTTGCTAGAATACAATGACTTGTGTATATTCTTTGATGGGTCTGTACTTTGCCGAATTTATATCAAGTCATTAAGATAATCTCTCATACTAAAGTTCTTGGATTGTAGTGAGGCATGCTTCTATTTTTGTACAGTGGGATGTTGACTTAAAAAAATTATTTTGAGGTGTAAGAGTAAAACCATTGTAGGTGCCTATGAACAAATCAAGGAGTCAGCACAACACTATTGTAAGTGCCTATAAATATATAGGCACTTACATTAGTGTTGTGTTGACCCCTTGACATAGGCACTTACAATAGTTTTGCCCTTACCCCTTGATTTTGAAATAAAGAAAACTAAGAGAAGAATGAATGGGGACTGTTTGATAGCTATGTAGTATGTTTTGTTACTGTGTTGATAATGTAATAGTTATTTATTTCAAGTTGACACACATTTGCAATTCTAATTCTATACTGTACAGTCATGCAGCTATAATACATACTTTAATACTGAATTGTTGCTTGTTTTATATCTTTTCCATATCCATAGCTTTTGGGTACATTGTCAAACTTGCCAAGCTTAGGGTCATGGGTTCAATCCATGGTGGCAGCATTCACCCTGTACATTTGTCTCCCAGCAATGGATGGATAATGGTAAACTTATGTGGAATAGCAGCTAGAGGTTAGGAAGGGATGTAATAGTGGTACATGTTTTAAGAAATGGCCAAGAATCCATTGTCGAGTGCTCCAGCTGCAGCAATAAAACTGAAAAACTGTTTAAAGATGCGTTCAACCCAATTCAAACAAATAGCCTAGCTTTTATCAGCTTGGTCATTTATAGGACTGGCTGTCAATCTTGGGGTTGTGATTTGACCCTAACCTCTGTCAGGTAACAAACTGCTGTCATAGCGCAGTTGGTAGCGCATCAGACTTAATCTAGAGGTACCTGGTTTGATCCCCAACGGTGGCACTCATTCTCTCTATTTGTCTCTCTCCAATGGGTCAATAATTGTAGACCTATGTGAGATAGCAGCTGGAGGCTAGGAAAGAATGTAATGGTAGTACTGGTTTGAGAAATACCAGGGATCCATTGTAAGGTGCTCCAGCCGCCACGATAACTGAAAAAATGTTGAAAGCGGCGTAAAACCCAATTCAAAACTGTCCGCTTACAAGCATTAATTTCAGCTCTGCTGCTTCCGGATAAATTCCAAAGTGAGTGCTTTAACCTTGGTATTGTTCTTGAAAAATTAATCTTTTACAGAGATATTGATGGCTCAGTGCAAACAGTTGTAACTGCCTTTATGCTTATCAATATCTCTGTAATAAAGATTCTGTAAAATCACTGGAAGATCTATTAATAGAGGGCAAAATCTGGCTTATTGACCAAGTGGTTAGCATGCTCAACTTGTAACCTGGTGGTTGCTGGTTCAAGCCCCAGTGAAGGTAGTTAGTATATTTGAGCTGAACACTTTACATATAGAGCCCCAGTCCACCCAGCTGTAGCCGCGGCAATAGCACAGTTGGTAGCACGCCGGACTTCTAATCCAGGGGTCTTGTTTCGCACGGGTTCGATCCCCGGCCGCGGCACTTGTCCTTTCCGACAATTGTCTTCCACCAATGGGTAGATAATCGTAAACCTATGTGGAATAGCAACTGGAGGCTAGGAAAGGGATGTGGTGGTAGTACTGGTGTGAGAAATACCAGGAATCCATCGTTAGGTGCTCCAGTAGTCGCGATATGACTAAAAGAATGTTGAAAGCGACGTAAAACCCCAATTCAAATTCCACCCAGCTGTAAAAGGAGGTAGCAGTGATTGGAAGCAATCCGATGCCTCTCTTTTTCTATGTGCCTGTTAAGATCAAGAATGAATTGGGACTGTGATGAAGGTGTCATTCCAACCCTTTATTGTGTTATCCTTGTGTTTTTGTGCGTGTATTTGTAGGATTTAGGTCCCTCCGTGCTCTAGGCATATATTGTATGGACCATGAGAGAAAGAAGCGAATACATGGAGATCCGGGTTCATACGCCCCTAGCTCTTCTACGAAAAGACCCCCTTGGTTCTTTAACGTGCCCAGTGTAAAGCACCGATACACACGAAGCTACCTCTGGGTTTACCAGTTCACTTCTAGTTGGGTGGAGGATAGCCAGTATCCTTGAAAATTCCTGCCGCGTTCGGGATTCGAACCACGGACCTAAGGATTGGTAGTCTTGTGTTTTACCACTAGACCACCGAGCCGCCCTTTTATCCTTGTGTTAAAAAAAAAAAGAAAAAAAATGGCTCTTAACTTGGAACATATACCATTCAAAAAAAGTTCTTTGACATTGAAACATATTCTTACTACGACAAAAGTATCTTTACATATGTAATGTAAATCGAGATAGGTGAAGTTTAGGAATCTTTTTACTCAATTTTAACAGAATTACTAATTTTCAATCAAAAGTTTGCAATAGTGATGTCAAATAAGATTGGAAGGTCAAAGGTCTCTTGCTATTGCAAGCCTAGCCTCTCAGAATTGGTTTTACACTTTCTGTCCGGTGATTTTACGCCATCTAGAGATTAAGATCATCCTTGAAATTGGGGAAAGAGAGAAATAGCCTAAATATCGATACCTTCTTTGCTGTGTATGAAGAATGTTACTTTAACATGTCCGGCTTATCTGGCTCTATACATAAAGTAGTGAGTCTCGTTTAAGTGGTGCCAGATTTTGCAAATTGTTGGTCCCGAAACAAAGTCATTTACAACAGCTTGTCGTATAGACCCTACCTAATGGCAACCTACAACATGACATTCTGCCGGATATTTAAACATTTTTCATTTCGAATCTCTGCAAAGAGGTTTAATTATCCCCCTCCGTTTTTGGCAAGGGGATATAGTAATGCTCTCCGCCCGTCATTCCGTCACTAAACTTGTCCGGAGCACATCTCCTACAGTATAATAGCTATCAACTTGAAACTTTATGGGTGGATAGATCTCATGGAGGAGAAGTGCAGTGCACAAGAACTACAATTCTTGCTTGCATAATTTTTGAGTTATTGCCCTTTGTTATTTTAAAGACTTAGATTTTGTAGGGGCTTAATTTCTTAAAGTAGAACCCTTAATCTATTAGGCTTCAGTTCACTATCAAGCTTTCTCGGTGGGGGATGGCCATGTCCGACATGGCTCTTGTTCCACAAGCAATTAAGGAATGGCATTTTATTCAGAGCATAATGCAGAACTTCGAATGAATCCGAATGTGAATAATGCTGTTTGAGAATGGCAGAATTTCCGTAATTTGTCATTGATGTCGATGTTAAGAAACATTATCAATTAATGGATTGCAAATTGCGTGAATTTCTTCAATTACAATAATCATTCATAAAACAAGCAACAATCATAAACTAGAGGCGCTTGAGCGCCCGATTCGCTACACAGGCCTGAATATCCTGATAATGATTATCAAAGGATGATAAGGCTGTATAAAACAAGGAACATTCCAGTGAAATTTGTTTGAAGTCCAAAAATAAAAATTTCAACACTAACAGAATATCATTGCACAATATACTGGTACTTTGTCCACAAAATTTTTATTCTAGATCTTTCCGCTTTTCATTAAACACCACTATAAGGGTGTTACTTCACAATAATTGTTTGTCATCAAAACAAAATTCTAACTAATGATAATGAGTAGGAAAATATTTATCCAGTATATTTTTTCTGCCAAATGCCATAGAGTGCAGTCAACTCAGCTACTTCTTCCCCATTCTGAACCTTGGTGGGCCACTTTACACCACTTGTCCTCTTTGTGCAGAGTCACCGTTCAACCAAACTGACCCATTCTCCGGGTATCTCCGGCTCCCTATTTCACCTAATGTTTCTACACAGTTGGATTCCAATAAAGCTTATGTTCCTCTAACCTACAATCTTAATCCTATTAAAATTAATGAGTCTAAAAAAAATCATCATTTAGGTGATATCAAAAGGGTGATCAAATATTCACTTTATATGTTGAAATGTCCTCTGCCAATAAATAGATAATTTGCATTTGATCACAATAATTTTCAGCAGACTTATAAAGAATCACTTAACAATCATTCCAGTGAAATTTGGTTGATATCCATCTGTTAGATTCTGAGAAAATTTTCACTATATAACATGTAGAGAAATGACCTCGGCTCATAAAACACTTATTTTCATCTGATCACAATATATATTTACATACTTGTAAAGGATCACTAAGGAATCATTCAAATGAAATTTGGTTGTTATCCGTTAGTTAAGGTCTGAGAAAATGATTGTCAAAGTTTCCACTACATAACACTTAGAGAAATGACCTCTGCCCATAAAATACACATTTTTCATCGGATCACAATATTTATTTGTAGACTGATAGAGGGTCACTCAAGGATAATTCATGTAAAGTTTGGTTTATATCCATCAATTAGTTTCTGAGAAAAGCCACCTATTACCATATATGGAAATTAGCCACGCCTACTACAGCCATGATTTTCAACCAATTAAAATTCTTTGAAGGAATCTGATAGAGGGTCGCCAAAGGAACATTCTTGTGAAATTTGATTGAAATCCACCAATTACTTTATGAGGAGAAGATTTTAAAAGTAAATGTTTACAGACGGATCAACGCTCAGACAACGGACACCCCGCCATGACAATAGCCCTCTGGCCTTTTGGCAAGTGGAGCTAAAATCTTTATCATAATTAAAAAAAAAAAATTGATAGTTGTCAAAGATCTTTTTTTGAAGAGTATATGTTCACTATCAACAAAGAAACCAATCAAGAGGGATAACTTAAAATTTTGACTGATGTCCTTGAATTTGGTAACAACAGAAATGTCTTGTCACAAGAAAAAATATGAAGTCTCTATGACTTACCAACCAAAAGTTTCATCTTATTAAAGTTTTATATGAAAAATGAGTAACCTTCACAGAATGGCCCTTGATTGCGTTGACTTAATTATGCATGGAAAGGTCTTGTCCCAAGCAATTATCATGTGAAATATGAAGGCTCTTTGACTTACCAATGAAAAGTAATGGAAAGTTTTTATGTTGAAACCAGTGCTTTTCAATAATGACCTTGAAAAGTAACCTTGACTTTAGTATTAACAAAAAGGTCTTGTCACAAGCAATGCACATGTGAAATATCAAGGCTATATCACTTAACAGTTCAAAGTTATTGGCGATGTAAATATTTCCAAAGTTTTGTGGTTTTTTTTTTACCCTGAAAAATGACCTTAATGAATGATCTTGAACTTGGTACCAACACAAAGGTCTTGTCCCTAGCAATTATCATGTGAAATATGAAGGCTCTATCACTAACTATTCAAAGGTAATAGCCAATTTAAAGGTATTTTTTCTGAGCTACAGTCAAACAGACAATTAAAACAATATGCCTCCAATCTATTAATAAGGGGCATAAAATTCTCTGAAACAGTTGGATCAAGAGTGCTCATACAGTGTAATAAAATACTCCACTATCAAATTATGCCCCTTTAATGAAAAATGGTCTTGCTGTTAGAGGCAAGAGTTAACCCTTGTCATCATGAATAAAAACTTAGCTGAAATTGCTTTAAATCAAAGTACTTAAAACACTTATTATTATGGCACAGTTGTTTCCAAGAATGAGAACTAGTTAATGCAAAGAGTATGTGCAGATACAACCAAGGTTAAGGTCCCAGCAGAAGGTCAAGTGGGTTACAGGTGAAGGCTATACTATAAAATTGGTCTTGTCCTGAGTATATCTCCTACTTATGTATGGTTATTCAAAATAACTTGCAACAATTGATGCACTTAATGAGTAAAAGTGTAATTACAAGAATTTGCTCAGAAACACCCAAGATCAAAGTCACATTTGAAGATCAAACTATAAAACTGGTCTTGTCCGGATCATATCTCCTACATTTAGGTATAGATTTCAAAATAACTTGGCACAGTTATTCCCCTTGATGAGAACTTGTTTCACATAGAGATTGCTAAGATACAACCAAGGTCAAGGTTACTGCTGAAGATCAAGACTTACAATTGCTCTAGTATGGCGCAAGCTTGATTTTTACATTTGACCTTCAGCTTCTACAGTGAACTTGGAGTTCGGAGAAAATGTCTTTCAAATGACTCATTTGTACATGATGACAAGCCATTGTGCCAAGTTTTTCCAAAATCCATCCATAAAACTTTGGAGTAACCCTGCCAACACATTCAGATGAACAGAGTAATGAAAAAAATTACTAAAATCAAGGGTGAAACTTCCATTATGCACATTAACCCATTCCTGTTTTACAAAATTTTGGACCTGTCCAAATTCAAAGGTTTTGCAGACGAAAATTTAAAGTGGATTTAATTTGAAAAATAACCAATCAGTAGGGTAGAAAATAGTGTGGAAAAAGAAGAAATTGCTTGTCAGAAGCAATTTCTTCTTTTTTCACAATGTTTTCTCAATCATAAAATCACAGGAACGTAAAAAGCAGGGATTAAACAGCAAAGGGTTAAGCAAGTGCATTATAGAAATGAATCCTCTATTGAAAAAAAAAAGTTGTTGATGAATGATAATAACATCGAAACTACAGCTTATTCAAGCTGTAGTTACTATGTTTTGATTATTCACCAACTCTCAAATCACAGAAAAGGTGAGCGGACAGAGGGCATTAATCTTTTGTCAAAGTCCACACATCGCCTTTATCCTATAAAGTCTATGTATATCGCCTTCTAAGTGGGTATAAATTTCAAAATCCTTATCTAGCCTATGTACATTCACTTGTTAAAGTGACAACTAAGTCTCACAAACTGCAAATTGCTCGACAAAAATGCTTTGGCACGCTTGATTTCCATTATGACTGAATATGTTATTTGAAACAATTTTTAAGATAGCTCCAAGGGCAAGGTTAAAAATATGTAAGATCAACCATAGAAATTTAGCTTTTTCTGGCTTTGCTCCATTTATTTTTATTTCTTTTTTTTTTGGGAAACCATTTAACCCTTTCCTGTTTTACAAAATTTGGACCAATCCAAATTCAAAGGTTTTGCAGACGAAAATTTAAAGTGGATTTAATTTGAAAAATAACCATTCAGTAGGGTAGAAAATAGTGTGGAAAAAGAAGAAATTGCTCGTCAGAAGCAATTTCTTCTTTTTCCACAATGTTTTCTCAATCATAAAATCACAGACACGTAAAAAGCAGGGATTAAACAGCAAAGGGTTAAAAGAGAGGTATACAGGTCATTCAAAGAAGAGGTATACAGGCCCTCAAGGGCCTCTTATATTGTAAAGTTTTACAGAAAGACAGATTGACGGAAGGAAAATGGTAAAACAATAGTTCATTACAGGGGAATTGAAAAGTCTTCAAAAGTGATGTTTGACAGAGAATCCAGTTAGAGTGCAAAACTTAAGCTGCATGGGTGTGGAATTCCCATGCTCAACATGTCCAACATGGACTTTCTTACCTACAGACAAGTAAATTTTGGAATGCAATTTGTCCGTGGACAAGTAAATACCAGGGCAAAACTTGGAATGGCAATAAAAGATCATAGAGATTAATAAGCTTATTGTTTGTAGCAAGGAGTAAAAAACACTGTTTTTAATGAAGGAAATGCTGGATGTTTTTCAAAGATACTATCTATCTTATTCTTTGCGGACAAGTTCATTTTTATCCTGGACAAGTACACATTGAAAATCACACTTTACTTGTCCAGTAACAAGTGGAGAATATCCATTTTTCCTTACCCCTAAAAGCCCAATGCATGATTTCCAGTAGAGGAATAAGGAAACATGCTACCTGAAGCATTTTGCTTGGATTCGCCTCTGTCTATGTTTTGCTTAGGTGACAATTTCAAACAGGCTTGACTAAGTTATTGTAGTTATACTCATTCTGGTAATCTCTTGGTGTCTTGCATAGAAAACAATAACAGAATGTCTTAAGTCTTAACAAAGAATTAATTTTAATTTTATATTCAAAACAAAATACATGTCATGTTTGTTACTAAACCATTCATCTTTTTCTCAATTTTGGAACTTTTATTTTCATATTTTTAAGAGCAGGTTTTAAAGATTCTAGTGTGATGGGTTGTATATAGTCTCGAATGTATGTTCGCTTCCACCATTTTCCCCTTGCTGCTTCTTTTCCACCAATCTTAGTAAACTGGTACCTGTAGTGTTGAATTCTTAGATATCTGTGAAAAACAAACTGTAATTTTCACACACAGAAATATTTAACACTGTTAAATCATTTTCACTGGTAATTAAAAAGAGTTTTCTAAATTCAAAACAACAGCTTTGCAGAGCTGCTCATATACACCCGATGGGGCTTGTCAGTAACCTTAGCTTGTCAGTATCCTGAGCTTGAATGATACCCTAAAAAATTGCGAACAGACAGACAGACAACTGGGGCAATAACATAGCATGACCCTTTGAGTCTAAATTGAAAATGGTTTTATGTACAACTCTACACCAAACAGTCATTTTGCAAGTTTCAGTTCATTCCGTTTCAAAGTGCGACAAGTTGCTCACAAAAACAATTTAGTGAATTTCAATCAATTCAAGGGCAGATAATACAAGAAAGACCCAAGCTTTTTGAAATTCTGAAGTTCTATGCTCAACCAAATATCAGGGTTACATTGTGGCAAGATTCATTTCAATCCAATTAAATTTGTAGGAGTTGTGCACACAAACACAAAAAAAATCTGTAATTTTAAACTATTTTGTGAAGTAAAGGGCAGATAAATCAGGAAGTACTTTACATATGTAAAAATATTGAGTTATTGTGGCAGGTTTCCTTTCTTTCCCATCCAAAATGTAGGAGAAAGTGAGCTGACAAGAAATTTTGTTTTTCATTCAACTCAAGGGCTGATAATTAAAAATTCCTCAGGAATTACAGGGGCATTTTGAATTAGAAGTCTTATGCACAACTAGACATCATAGGGAGTAATTGTGTAAAGTTTCATCTCATTCCCATTGATAGTTAAGAAGGAGTTACACACAAAAAAAACCCAGTGATTTTTGTTAAATTTAAGGGCAGACAATTCAAAATTCCTCAGGAATGACTGGAGCGATTTGAATTTCAAAGTTCTTATGCACAACTAGACATCATAGGAAGTAATTGTGTCTAGTTTCAGCTCAATCCCAAGGAGTTGTGCACATAAACAAGAGGGCAGTTGGCCCTGGGTCGCTCACCTGAGAAAAAAGCTTCATTAACTAGGTATGTCCATGCAACCACAGAAAAAGAGATTTTCACTGATTCAATCAGATAACATTTGAAATAATCCTCCCCCCCCCCTCTGCGCCTCCCCTGGTCATTATTTATCTAAGCTTTTTTCATAAAAGGTCTGTGATCAGCTAATCTATGCCAGATATACAGGCCGAGTCTGGGACTTTTAAAGTTTTCTTTAATGAGTTGATCAATCCATGTCAAATATAAAGGCTGTAGGGATTCAAAATTCTCAACAAAGCACTCCCCCTCCCCCAAGATACTCTGCGCCTGGTGAATCTACAGTCATGATTTTAGCTAATTCAATTAATGTCCATATGCTGATCATCCATACCAATTTTCAAGTTTGTAGGACTCCTGGTTCATTAGAAGAAGTTTAAAGATTTCAAAAATGATCCAAAGAACTACCCCCTCCCCAAGACACTCAGCACCTGGTGACCCTACAGTCATGATTTTAGCTATTTTTATTAATGTCAATATATTGATCACCCATGACAATTTTCAAGTCTGTAGGGTTCCTGATCCAGGAGAAGAATAAGGTTAAAGATTTCGAAATTGATCCAAAGTACTCCCCCCTCCCCCCTAATGCTCCGCATCTGGTGGCCCTACATTCATGATTTTAGCTATTTTATTTTAGATCCATATGCTTATCATCCATGCCAATATTGAAGTCTGTAGGGCTCCTGGTTCATTAGAAGATGAAGGTTAAAGTTACAAAATTCTCACAAAAGTACTACCCCCTCCCCCCTGGTGCTCTGCACCTGGTGGCATTACAGTCATGATTTTAGCTATTTTTATTAAGGTCTATGAGCTGATCCTCCATGCAAATTTTTCAAGTCTGTAGGGCTTGTGGTTCAGAAGAAGAAGAAGGTTAAAGATTACAAAATTTTCACAAAAGTACTACCCTCTCCCCCCTGGTGCTCCCCACCTGGTGAATCTACAGTCATGATTTTACCTATTTTTATAAAGGTCCATATGCTGATCATCCATGCCAATATTCAAATCTGTAGGACTCCTGGTTCAAAAGAAGAAAAAGGTTAAAGATTACAAAATTTTCATCAAAGTACTACCCCCCCCCCCCCCCTGGTGCTCCACACCTGGTGGTCCTACAGATAAGATTTTAGCTATTTTTATTAAGGTCTATGAGCTGATCATCCATGCAAAATTTTAAGGCTGTAGGGCTTCATGTTCAGAAGATGAAGAAGGTTAAAGATTACAAAATTTACCCAAAGTACTACCCCCTCCCCCCTGGTGCTCCGCACCTGGCAGCCCAACAGATATGATTTTAGCTATTTTTTTTAAGGTCTATGAGCTGATCATCCATGCCCATTTTCAAGTCTATAGGGCTCCTAGTTCCGAAGAAGAAGAAGCTTAAAGATTACAAAATTTACCCAAAGTACTACCCACTCCCCCCTGGTGCTCCGCACCTGGTGGCCCAAAAGATATGATTTTAGCTATTTTTATTCAGGTCTATGAACTGATCATCCATGCCAAGTTTAAAGTCTGTAGGACTACTGGTTGAGAAGAAGAAGAATTTTAAAGATTTTCTTAAAATTTCACCTTTTGTTGCCATAGCAACCAGAGTATTTCATGGATTTCAATTCTTTTAGCAAATTTTGAAGGGGACCACCTAAGCAACATTTCTGTAAAATTTGGTGTTAATTGGCCTAGTAGTTTAGGAGGAGATGTCGTTTCAAGAAATTGTTGACGGATGCCGGACGACGGACGAAAGGTGATCACAATAGCTCACATGAGCACTTCGTGCTCAGGTGAGCTAAAAAAAGTGATTCTTGTTAAATTCAAGAGCAGATAATTCAAGATTTCTCAGGAATGACTGGAGCCATTTGAATTTCAAAGGTCTTATGCACAACTAGACATCACAGGGAGTAATTGTTTAGAGTTTTAGTTAATTCCATCGATAGTTTAGGAGGAGTTTGGCACACAAAAAACAGTGATCTTCGTAAATTCAAGAGCAGATAATTCACGATTTCTCAGTAATGACTGAATCGATTTGAATTTCAAAGGTCTTATGCACAACTAGACATCATAGAGAGGAATTGTGCCAAGTTTCAGCTCATTCCTATTGATAGTTAAGGAGGAGTTGCTCATACAAACAAGAGGCCCAAGAGGGCCTGTATCCCTCCACTGGATTAAAAATCTCAAGATTTGAAAGAGAGATATTGAAAATAGAAGGTAATGAAAGTGAACAGCATTCAAAAGGAATTCTGACTTTTTCTATGTTGAAACTAACTTATGAAGAAATGAACTAATTTAACTAATATGTAAAATTACAAGGAAGATATATAGATATCACTTTGAAACAAGAGGACCAGAATGGCCATAAACCGCTGGCCTAAATTTTATTGATCCAGTGGATCTCATCCAATCCAAATTTCTTGAACAACTTTAGAAGAGGGTCTCCCAAGGAATTTTCTGGTAAAGTTTCATTGAAATAAGCCTAATGGTTCAGGAGGAGATGTTGTTCAAAGATTTCGGGGTCAAAACAAGCCCCGCCCTGCCACACCCATATTTGGGGGTCAATCCAAATTTCTTGAACAACTTTAGAAGAGGGTCACACAAGGAACATTCTGGTAAGTTTCATTGAAATCGGCTCAATGGTTCAGGAGGACATGTCCTTCAAAGATTTTGGGGTCAAAATAAGCCCCGCCCTGCCATGCCAATATTTGGGGGTCAATCCAAATTTCTTAAACAACTTTAAAAGAGGGTCACCCAAGGAACATTCTGGTAAAGTTTCATTGAAATCGACCCAATGGTTCAGGAGGAGACGAGGTTCAAAGATTTTGGGGTCAAAATAAGCCCCACCCTGCCACGCCCATATTTGGGGGTCAATCCAAATTTCTTTAACAACTTTAAAAGAGGGTCACGCAAGGAACATACTGGTAAAGTTTCATTGAAATCGGCCCAATGGTTCAGGAGGAGATGTCGTTCAAAGATTTTACGGTCAAAATAAGCCCCGCCCTGCCACGCCCATATTTGAGAAGATGTTTAAAGAAAAGTTTACGCACGCACACACAGACGGACGCACGACGGACACCTCGCCATGACAATAGCTCGATGGCCTTCGGCCAGTTGAGCTAAAAATTGCTAACAGACGGACAGAAGGACAGAGGGATGTACAAATGAGGCCATTACATAATATGACCCTTCGGGCGTATAAAAATCAAGTTTTCAGTTAATTCAAATGACTTTATACAGCATCTGATAACAACATTTCTTTTAACAATGTATCTCTCCTTTTAAGAATTTTGACTTCTTTTAAAATTTAAAGATTTCTGTATTTATCAGGTCAATGACATTGGCATTCACACAAAATTAAGCCATATATAGTTCAGATGAACTGTAGGGATAAGAAAATGTATATAATATTGCATGGACCAGATTTACTGTATAAGTACTTAATATCAACAAGTTGATGAATAATTGCCAAGAGATCAGTCATAACACCTAAAGAAGTTGACTCCTAATAGTTAAGAACTTCTGCAATATTTTGGAAGTCATAAACTTAAACAGTGTTATCCTAGGTTTCCTAATGATTTCACCATTTCATTAGGAAACCTAAGTAAACATTGTGAAAGATCATGGATAATGAAATGTTGTAAAACAATTACAGGTCCACTACCTTATACCACACTGCTACAGCAACTAGCAGAGTTTTAAAAATGAGCCTCTAACCTATTGAACATGGAATTCTTTGACCTTGACCTTCTACAGATTAATTTCAAAATCAATTGGTATCATCTACAGAAAGAGATGAATGACTGTGCTAATTTCTATGCTCTTGATACATTTTTTTCTCTAGTAATCAACCAGACATGCTTTAATCAACCAGTATATATCAAAAAGTTTGAGGTCATCCAGTGAACTTGACCTTCAACAGATTGTTCTGAATATCAATTGGTATCCTCTACACACAGAAATCAATTGCTGTCTTGATTTTGGTGGGCCTAGATTTCAACTGTCTCAAGTAATAATCTAGAAATGATTTTACTTATATGTGACCTGTCACGCAAATAGGGACCATCTGGGAACTTCGTTTAATAAATATTCGAAAAGGAGGTTGGTTCTAGAACAGGCTAAGCAGAGGCTGCATTTCAAAAATTCTTTCACAGAAAGGTAAATTGATTATTCAAGATTCAGAAAATTTGTAACATGCAAAAGGTTTCAACCCTAGTCAGTTTGCGCAGTCCGCGCAGTCTGACAACGGTCAACACTTTACGCACTTCCCGATGGTTCCTTTTTGCGTGACGGGTCATATATATGTCAGAATTTAGGGTTACCCATATGGATAAGTCTAAAAAATTAGGAAACACCTGAAATGACTTACGTAGGAGAATGCCTGTTGATAAATGGATTGTGTTCTAGTAAAGTTGATGTTTCATTGTCATTTACAAATAACTTTGCTGCCAGGACCAAAACCCAGGGATTATTCATGTAATTCTGAAAAGAACAATAGCAGAGAGTGATTGATCATTGGCTTTAGAGAAAAAAAATTGTGTGTTGAATGGACTATTATTAGCATTTACAATATGACTTACGTAGTGGGAAAGAAATAACCCCAATTAATATTTTTGATAGTACACAGGTGTTATATCACTAGTGTATTAAATATGCAAAAGAGCTTAGAGGGTGAAGCAATGTTATTTTGTTATCGTAAAAATGACGGGTGTAATGACGTCATTTAACAAGTGGCATTTTATGTTCTGCAGAAATTTCTAATCTAAAAGATATGCCAAATAGTTAAGGCAAAGATTAACCCTCTTTGATATTTTTGGAGATATTTTAACATTTCCAATCCCATGTAAACCAAAGATTTTAATTGAAAACAATTATTTTTACAGTTTTTGTAGAGCTTCACCCAAAGAACATCTCTACCATGTTTCAGCTTAATTAGCGCAGGGGTTTAGGAGGAGAAGAAGTTTTTCAAAGATTTTTCAACAATTTTTGTCCATTTTTCAGCCTTTCGCATACCATGCAAACCAGAGTTTTTGATGAATTAAATTTTTTCAACAACTATTGAAGAACTTCACGAAAGAAACATCCCTGCCAAGTTTCAGCTTGAGTGGCCTTGTGGTTTAGGAGAAGAAGATTTTTTTCTAAGATTTTCAGCCATTTTCGGCCATTTTTCAACCTTTCCATTACTATGGAAACCAGAGTTTTAGATGAAATTAAATCCTTTTAACAACTTTTGAAGAACTTCACCAAAGAAACATCTCAGCCAAGTTTCAGCTTGATTGGCCTTGTGGTTTAGGAGGAGAAGATTTTTTTCTAAGATTTTCAGCCATTTTTGGCCATTTTTCAACCTTTCCGTTACTATGGAAACCAGAGTTTTAGATGAAATTAAATCCTTTTAACAACTTTTGAAGAACTTCACCCAAGGTATATCTCTGCCAAGTTTCAGTTTGATTGGACTAGTGGTTTAGGAGAAGAAGAATTTTTCTAAGATTTTCCGCCATTTTCGGCCATTTTCCAACCTATCCGTTACTATGGAAACCAGAGTTTTAGATGAAATTAAATCCTTTTAACAACTTTTGAAGAACTTCACCCAAGGTATATCTCTGCCAAGTTTCAGTTTGATTGGACTAGTGGTTTAGGAGAAGAAGAATTTTTCTAGGATTTTACGCCATTTTCGGCCATTTTTCAACCTATCCGTTACCATGGAAACCAGAGTTTTTGATGAAATTAAAAATTTTTACACAACTTTTGAAGAGCTTCACCCAAAGAACATCTCTGCCAAGTTTCAGCTTAATTGGCCAAGTGGTTTAGGAGGAGAAGAATTTTTTCTTAGATTTTCGTGATTTTCAGCCTTTCTGTTGCCATGGCAACCAGAGTTATTTATAGATTTAAATACTTTTAACAACTTTTGAAGAGCTTCACGCAAGGAACATCCCTGCCAAGTTTCAGCTTGATTGGCTTAGTGGTTTAGGAGGAGAAGATGTTTAAAGAAATTGTTGACGTACGGACGAACGGACGGATGGACAGACGGACGATGGATGGACGACAGATGCTGAGTGATCACAATAGCTCACCTTAAGTACTTTGTGCTCAGGTGAGCTAAAAAGGTACTACTCCAAAGAGCCTTGTTTTTATCTCTTTCTAGATGTTTTGCTTAATAAATTTGGTGTTTCATTACCACTCATTGAATATCAAGATTTTTCTTTTCTCGAATTCATCAGTATTAAGCAAAATGTCAATACAGTCTTTTAAAGATATATATCACGCAGTTATTGTTTACTACCAACTTCTATGATTAACAGATTATCAGTCTTGTATAACCATATTTTTGACAAATTTTCAGAAGGTTTATAAGCTCCTGTCACACCACCAACATTAGAATGCACAAAATAGTTAGCAAATGATCAAAATAATTGAGATATTCAACCAACCAAAGTTTATATTTAATTTCAATTTGCAGACATGTACTAATAGAATCTTTCTTGAAGGTTCAAGAGTTGACAAAATTCTAATTTCACCAATCCATTACATATATTACAATTGTGCTTTCATCTTAGATAAAATTCTGTTTTCAAACCAATTTTTGAACTAATATTAGTTGTCTTTTACCACTTGTACAGGGACTACCAAATTTAAGCTACTGTACTAGCTACAGTTGGGGAGCCAGGATTTCCAGAAAGGAAGTTTCAATGTCGGCCTACAACATTTGAGTAATTAGTGCCATATTTTTTTAATTTTTTATATCCAGTTCCTGTGGTTCGAACACTAGAAAAAGAGGATAGTTTTCCTTTTCTTACAAAATTTTAATTGAACTTGTCCACTAGAATTAAATTATTTGGATACAGAGGGGTTTCGTTGGACCCCCCCCCCCCCAACCCTTCTGGACCTGCCACTGACCTATAAAAAATTTACCTGAAATGCTGCAAACCACACTAACCAATCTAGTCTATAATGGTATGGAGATATCAAACATGGTCTACGAGATACATTCCCTGGTTTACATTTAAACTCATATTCATGCCATTTAGCAGCTTGATCTGAGGGATTATCGTATGTGCCCTGAATTATCAACTCTGTCCTCTCTTTGGTTACACTGCAACAAGATATAATATAAATTTAAAACAAAAAAGAACAGCTTTTGTTTAGAAATCCTTCTTTGGCAAATAAACAGCCCCAAACGGGGTTTTCTTTCATTTGAATTACGGTAGTGGACCTGTGATAGTTCTTTTATGTCTCTGAAGTAATGAACTTTAACAGTGTTTACCGAGGTTTCCTAATGATTTTCATTAGGAAGCCTCGGTCAACATTGTGACAGATCATCAGTTCCGAAATGTTGGGGAGGTCCACTACCTTAACACTTCTCATACTGTTCAAGACATATTCTCGTAGCACACAAATCTTTAGCAGATGTTATAGACTCACAGTCACTCAGTGAAACTGTACTGATGTGCAGTCTGATCAAGCCATCCCTGCATGCTTTCTTCTAAATTTTTTGTGTCAGTAAAACAACATTAACAACTTCAGCTATGTCTTCCCTTTCTGTTCAAAAACAGCCAAGCTTAAAACTGGACCAGAATATAAACTTACTTTGTTATTTATTTAAAACCATTGAAGTTGTTAAAAATGATCATTTCATTTTCTGTTTTTTAAAAAAAATTGTATCATAAAGGAAATAATTGGAAAATACATGTAGTAGCTACATCAAATAAGGTCACTA
Organism: Fragum whitleyi; assembly: GCA_948146395.1. NCBI lineage: Eukaryota > Metazoa > Mollusca > Bivalvia > Cardiida > Cardiidae > Fragum > Fragum whitleyi. The sequence goes on along the minus strand of OX411548.1, from coordinate 16,441,283 downwards.
ATACTCACCTGCCAAATGCTCCATATGTATTGACTAGACGTAGTGGATCAAATGATGTATTCATATGTTGACGAGATGACAAGAGATTTTGAACCACAGGAATACTGAGATATGCTATTAAAATTCCTAGCATTATATTCCATACTCTCCTAATGTAGGTGTATATGAAATATGAATACCCCCGGAATTCAGTAATTTTTCTTAGCTTTCAGTAAAAGTGATTTTAGTTTGACAACAAAAGCTTCGAGCACAAACAGTCTGTCCTGACCAATTTTATCCGATGACCAATCCTTTCCTATCCGAATAAAATATTCCTTGCTTTTATTTAGAACGAATTATATTCTATGTGTATGTACATCTATTTCTCTACATTCAAATTGAAACCTCTCTGAACTGAGACTTGCAATTTCCTTAATGGGTATGGGTTAATCAAATATGAAATGAGCCTGTGCGTGACATTTCCAACAATTTTACATGTGCGCAATATTAAGACTTGGATCAGCCTGTGCAGCCACACAGTCTGACCAGAGTCATCACTATGCGCTTTATAGATATGGTCTAAATGCCTCTTCAGGTGGCCAGTATATATTCTTATTGCGTTTTGTCCTTGTCTGTGCTGCTCAACTTTTGTATATCATGCAGTTTTGCACATATGAAATTGTTGGAAATGTCACACACAATCTTAAATGGTTATAAAAAAAATTGTTTCACTGCATACCTAAAAGATGTTTTGTTAAAAGCCAGTACCAAACCATTGTAAGTGCCTATAATCTATAGGCTATAGGTACTTGCAACATTTTTTAGCTGTAACCCATCAAAAATTAAAGCCTGATGCCTTGATTTACCTACCTAATCTTAATCTGCCAGGTTTACGGCTATCTTTTTGTAGTTGAGCAACTCTGTTGATCGTTGAGGCACTAAACATCCATGAATAACTAACATCATCAAAACAGGCAAGACTTGGTAAAATAGTAAGCCAGTTTAAGAAGCTAAGGTTACCACTGATAATCAAGACAACCTGAAAATTACGCAAGGAAAATCAACATGTTGCAAACCTCTGTCAAACTGATTCTAGAATATTTCTATTTTTGCAGGAGATATAGATAAAGATTAGCCTTCTCAAATCAAGAGTTCAGCACAATACTGTTGTCAGTGCCTATAAATATATTGGCACTTAAAGTAGTGTTGCACTGACCCCTCAATATGTTAAGCATTAGTTTACATCACCAAATGTCTTTTTGTAACAAATTTGTCTACATATTTAATTTCCAAAAAGAAATATTGACAAACAATAAGAGCATTGGGACTTCAGAGCCTTCAGCTCTTTGATTTTAATACAATATTGTAGCATATCATTAAACATGGCAGGTTAATGATGCAGTGTATAAAAGGTTAAATCTTGCATACTTGTGAAGGTTCCTCAAACACAAGTTTGAAGTTAAGCTTGTTATCTAGCCAAGGGAATTGATGCAGAACCATTGAACTCTGATATGATCCTAATTCTTCTTATAGCTAAAGCATTGATAAACTAAACTAGAAGGAAAGGTAAGTGAAAACAGAATTTGAATTTACCTGAAAAACTATTTGGATAGTCCCTCCAATCATGGATGGTATACGTAAAGGTATCAATAAGAACAATGGAGCTACAAGTTCTACAAAATGGTTGGACAGGGTCTCAAACTTGTGCCATGGCTCTGGTGATTGATGCATAAAATAAGACATTGGGTTAGGCACTGGCTGGGTCTGAAATGGAAATGTTGCATAATGTTACCTTAACTCATACCTTATAATAAGAAGTTTGACAATCAAAGAAAATAAGTGCTAGAAAAGGCTACATTGATTTAAAGAAGCTTTCTCTTAAATCAACTTACATCTAAAATTATGATCTTTCAGTCAAATCACAGCAGCTAGAGCTAACAATGGATTCCTGGTATTTCTTGCACCAATACTACTATTAGATCCTTTCCAAGCCTCTAGCTACTATCCAACATAGGTTTAAGATTGTCTACTGATTAATGGGAGACAATTTGCACAAAGTATGTACAAGTATGGGGCTATCTAAAGATTCTATTATCAAATGAGCCTGTGTGAGAGATTTCCAACAATTCCAAATATGCGCAAAGCAAAGACTCTGACCAGCCTGTGCATCCTGTGCATCTTATTTCAAGAACAATAATAATAATTGTTTGTTTTAATTTCATGATGTTCATAGTGACAAGCTTTCGACACCTTTTTTCAGATAAGTTTGGATCTGTTTATTTTGTCTCTCTCAAATTTCATTAATCATAAATTGTGGAACATTCAGTGTATGGTTGAATATAAAGATGTCAATTAACATGATTACTGAATTCATGGGATTCACACCCTACAGAACCAGTCTATATTTTGACTCGGCTGTCGCCTCGTCAAATATAGACTGATTCTGCAGGGTACTCATCCAAAAGAATTCAGTATTGTACTTGATAATGTTAAATAACCTCTTAGTATTCTCCCTATATACAGCATATATCAGGTGTGTTTTTCAAGAGACAGGATCACACTTTTTACCATCCACTTCAAAATTAAACCTCACCACCACATATTATTTTTTTTTTCCAAGAAAAATTATCAGGTATTTTTTGTAAATAAATGAATTGAGAATATTTTAAAGACATTTAGAAATTATGGAATATAAAACCATAGAGTATACCTCATAATGGTAATTCATACAGGTTAGATCACGCCAGCATTGATCTCCTCTTATCTTGATTAAACCCTGAAAATTTAATATAAATCATCTGGTCAAATTACACGCCTTATACATTTTTATTCTTAAACGACTTTTCAAATATTCATTCGATGTAGTAGCAGACTAAATTACAATTGCTCCCCAAACTGCCTATTTTCAAAAGTTTGACCTTCATAGATGGCCTTGCCTGCATCAGATAACCTTGACCTTGACATTCAGCAGAGGAGTATTGACCAGATTAATCATTATCCATAACATGAGCATTGCATCTTGAATAGCCTTGAAGTAATTTGCTATGTTAATTTTTTTGTTGAGTTATGCAGTCATACAGAACAATTACAAAAAGACAGACTGACAAAAGTAAATCAATAATGCCTCCAATCTTACTAATGCAGGGTATAAATAAGGCGTAAGTTGGTATTAAAAAATTCGAATCCAAATTATCAATTTTGTAAATCAGTGTTTTGACACTTACTGTATGATAAACAATGCATCTACATAATACAGTATTTGGATTACTTACAGCTCCAATCATGATGCGAAAGATAAGCCATCTGTATCCCCATAATACTATCTGTGAGGGTGGGGTATAACTTGGTAAAGGTGACACACTGAATAGGGGACACAGAAACACTGCCAGAAATCCTGTCTCCAGTAACTGAGATTCCCATCCTGTTGATTTTAAATTAAATAATCATAACTTTGAAATTATGGTTAAACTTTCATATTTAAATCTATAGGAAATAAGTTCTCACAATTCATCCCCTTCAGCTATAACCCTAGAATTGAATATCAATCTGATTTTATATCATTTCAATAAAATTACATGTAAAGTGAATGGACTCTTTGGATAAGTTACACATGTTAGATATGACAGCCAGAAAAAGTTCAATTCAATTGCTAAATCCAATAATATTCATTTAACTTCAAAGTTAAATGATGCAAAAAAAATTTCATTTGAGACATAAAGACTAAGAATGATGGAATATGTAAACATGTCCCAAAAACAGTTTACTGCATAAATCAAATCAATCCTCCTCATGACCTTCTGTTCAAAGCCCATTTCTGCTTTACACAAAGCTTTGAAGTAGAAACTAAGATCAGCCTGCACTGCACAGTCACACAGTCTTATCTTAGAATACACTGTGTATTTTCCAATTATCATTTGTAAGGAAAACTTGAGCGAGACAGGTTAAAATAACTCCCAAAAATAAACAGTTAACTTTGTTTTAAATGAACACTAACTGGACTGCCTAAAAGCAGTCATTAAAGAAAATAGCCGCTTAATATACTTTTGCTTACAGATAAGAAACATACTTTTTTATTTAATGTGCATATTATTGTGAAATTAACAATTTTCCTTCGTTGTTAAAACTCAATAGAATCATCTCACTGAGATGATTCTGGTGAGTTTTAACAATATAGGATTTATTTTCAATGATTTTTAGACCAACAATACCTTCTTTTTAAGATATTTTGATTTAAAGAAGGAGATTTTGAAAATGGTCGCTTAATAAAAATGGTCACTTAATAGACATAGTCCCACGAGCAAGTTTGACTGTAATTTGTTTTTTTTTTAATTCAGCAGGATGGGGGTTAAAATCTTACCAAATCCATACCATCGTTGCCCTATATTTACTAATGAATGGTAGAGAACCCAGAGTGCCAGCATAATAAACCAATTAGCTCCTCCCCAAACGATCAAAAAGCCTGATAGAGCCAATCCTGTATATGCAATATTGTCAATGATGGAATTGAGATTCTTGTTGTAGTCAAACAGCCACACTATGGACGGAACTTTGGTTACAGTTTCAAGGTTTATCCCACCACTCTGTCCTTTTACAGTATCAAGAAACCTGTCTGCAGGTAGTAAGCCATCTGAACCAATAAGCTGCTTGTTCTGATGAAGGGCCACTAGGAATGCAACGACTGGAAAAGATAAAAAAGTTATCTTCAATCCTTTGTCCAACAAAATCATTCTTTTAATGACTTCAGGTAATGTGTGAGCAAGATTTGTTCCTAAAATAGGAATGCCTTTGTATTTGAATACTAATTTGACATTAAATTTGCTGGGATGCCCTTGACCTTGGTATGAGCAGAAAAGCATAATTATGTTACCTTACCTGTTATCTGTGTATCTCTGGGGCCTGTTTGTTTTCTTTAAATACCTGCTTTAGGTCCACAGCAATTGGGCAAATATCTGACTAGAATAGTTTACCAATTGATATTATTTAAAGCAGTTTAAAACTATTTACACTTTTACAAAAAACAACAACCTTTGATAGTCTGTTCCTCATTTAAACAAAAGCTGTTGGAGATATAACTGATATACAACAGTTGCAAGTAAAAACTTAACGAAGAGTTTCCAAGTCTAAAAAAAGGTTAAAATTCAACTAAATTCAATATCAGAGTAATTAATCTTTGTCTAGAAGATGACATTATGATAATAGAAACATGTGCAAAGTTTCCAAGCTATGCTTTATAGAAACAGAGGTACATAAATATTAATCAGCTGCATATACAAACTCAACTAAGAGTTTCTAAGTACCAAAAAGGGGATAAAATTTCTTTTCATTCAATATCAGAGTAAGGAATCATTGTCTAGAGGCTGATATTACGGTCAAAGGAGCATGTGCAAAGTTTCAAAGCAAAAGCTTAGGTAGAAACAGAGATATAACTGATATAAAACAGTTACACATAAAATCTTATCCAAAATTTTAGTCCAAAAAGGGTTAAAATTCCATTTCTGAGAGATGAATCTTTGTCTAGAGTCTGATATTATAGTCACAGAAGTATATGCAAAGTTTCAAAGCAACAGCCTTAGTAGAAACAGAGATATTACAGATATACATCAGTTGCACGTAAAAACTTTAAAACCAAGATTTCCAAGTCCAAAAATGGTTAAACTTCCACTAAATTCAATATCAGAGTAATAAAACCTTTGTCTAGAGGGTGGCATTATGATCATAGAAGCATGTGCAAAGTTTCAAGGTAAAAGCTTAAGTAGAAACAGAGATTTGACACATTTACACGAAAAAACTTAGCCAAAGCATTAGGCCAGTGCCCACATCAAAGCCAGGGTGACTGGTATAGACTATAGGCATTTGGATTCAGAATTTTATAAGAACTTTCATATATCACTATAATAAATTATACACAAGATAGTGCAGCCAACATGCTTAAGAGAAGTTGAGAACAGATGTTTTTACAAGCATCTTTGGCTTCCGTCACAGGACATATTTAGTCGTGAGAATCGAGTACCAAATTGCTTATAAAAACATCCGTTCCCTTAGTAAATGGCGACTGCACTACCTTCTGCATTATTTATTATAGACTAGTGATATTGGTATGTTGTTATAAAATCCCGCATCCAAGTGCCTATGGTATAGACCCCCTATTCTACAAATGGTTGAGCTAAAAACAATCATATATGATTTAATCTTAGTTATGTCCATCAAGTTAAATGCATTCCGATAGGCTGGAAATTTGATTTTATGCCTAAATGAAAACAGCTATTTCAGCCTGTGTGACAAGTAGTCCTGCAAGACATTTTTCTAATTATGGAGGAGTTCTCCCAGTCTGGCTTCATGGTATCAAATGTTGAATGATCACAAGAGCTAACTTGAGCACTTAGTGCTTAGGTGAGCCTATTACTTACAATAAATGAATCCGAGAAATCGAAGGATGACAATCCGCGTCAGCCAATGAGAGCCTTTATCCAACGCTACAGACCTTGTCAACTCATTCCTTTTGAAATTTTGGCTTGCACATTTAATTGTTTCCGAAGATTTTTTGATGTTTTTGCCCTGATCTTCTGATTTGGGACGTCTTTGCCTTAAAACGGCTTCTTTCTGTTTGTTTTGGTTCACTTTGTCGGCCATCTTTGATCAGTAGACTGGAACCTCTATCCCCTATAGACTGGAACTTCTCTCATATCAACAGGAATATACATGTGCTCAATAACTGCTCACAGAATAGTGGGAATTTATACTTACAAAATGACATTTCTACCTTCACAAGATTTACTGTGCCAAAATTATCTTTAGCTTTTTTTGTAGACAATATGATCCAGAAAAAATACCTTTGAGTGTAACATTGACCTTTGATTCCAATAAAAAAAATTCAAATGGAATATGTAACCACTAGAAGTAATTTAATTATTTGAAATCTACTCAAAAAAGTTTAGATTTATGTGTCAGACAAAACTGACCTGCATTCAAGATTACAAAACGTTGTGAAATCTTTGAAAATTTAACCCAACTTTGCACATGCAAAGTGGGTTGAATTTGCAAACAGATTGTGTCAATTTGACATCCTGAACCCAGGACTTGACTGATAAACAGACTGTGTACATTACTAATGCAAGCACATACACTATGTCCCAGACACCAACAAAAGGATCAACAAACAAGACTACTTGCTTGAGCAATGTGATGGATAATAGACAACAAGAGCACCGCAAGCGGATGCCAATGCTCAGCTGTTAAATATTTCTTAGGCAAATGCAAATATATGAACTTTGTACCTACAGAAAGGTCTTGTACCAAACATTGATCATTTAAAACATGAAGGCTCTTTCACTTACCATTCAAAAAATTATGACCAAGGTTAATTTTTTTCAAACAAATTTGACCTTGAAAAAAGACCTTGACCTTGAGTGATGACCTTGAACTTTGTACCTACAGAAAGGTCTTGTCCCAAGCATTGATCATTTAAAATATGAAGGCTCTTTGACTTACCATTCAAAAAATTATGGAAATTTGACCTTGAAAAATGACCTTGACCTTGAGTTATGACCTTGAACTTGGTACCTACAGAAAGGTCTTGTCCCAAGCAATAATTATGTGAAATATGAAGGCTCTATGACTTACCATTCAAAAGTTATGACCAAGGTTAATTTTTTCCAAACAAATTTGACCTTGTAAAATGACCTTTACCTTGAGTGATGACCTTGAACTTGGAACCTACAGAAAGGTCTTGTCCAAAGCAATGATCATGTGAAATATGAAGGCTCTATGACTTACCATTCAAAAGTTATGACCAAAGTTAAAGTTTGTCATGCCAACGCCAACAACGCCAACGACGCCAAGGTGATCATAATATCTGGGGTTTTCTTCGAAAACAGCCTGGCTAAAAATCTCTGATAAGAGGCATAATTTGTACAAACAAGTTTTTACATTCATTCCCTTTAATAGGATAGGTTGCTCTGTAGATAGTCGATAGCTTGGGGCCTCTTCTGGATGACTAGGTTTGATTCTTTTCACCCTACCCAGATGATCCCTTTTATTCTGGTGAGTCACGATGACTTTGCGCAAAATGGTTATAACTGCCTACATGTTTATAGGCAGTTACACCTGGTTCGTCCTGAGCCATTGATTCATTATGCAAGACATATTTTAGCCTGCCTTTGACACCAGTGCTTTTAAGAACACTTACTGATATTCCAACTACAGTTAGGTCGAAAAACTACCATCCATTCTGTGAAAGTGTTAAAGGAAAAGTTTAAGAATTCCCACACAAAGCCACTTTATTGACAGCCCTGAAGAAAAAGCTCCAAAAACATTGTAGATAAGGCAGAAGTTGCTTGTAACAAGCAAATTCTGAATTCTCACAGTGTTTTCTATTCCCCCAATCCCCCCCCCCCCCCCCCCCCCCCAAATTCTGAATTCTCACAAAATGTGTTTGTGGAACACTATGTCTCCAGAACTTCCTGTTTGACCTTTAAAGATGACCTTGACTTCAGCAGATACATATCAATGAGAACTATTATCATGCCAAATATCAGAATTGTATTTTTAAAATAATCTTAATAAATTGGCAATTTCAAGTTTTTTGGTTCAAGTTTAGCAGACAGACACAAAAACAGACTGATGCTAGAGAAACAGTATGCCCTGAACTTATTAATGCTGTGCATAAATTTTAAAACATTGTATAAGATTTTCATCAACATAAATTGAAGTCTGCATCTTCTGTCAATTAGGACCAGTCTAAATTTTTGTCTTTGCCATATGTTTGATGGCAGTTGGCCTAGATGGAGACAGAGCTCATAACTGCAGGATTGAGAGCAAAAGACATTACCAACAATCCCAACTTAGCTACAGACAATACTAGACTGTTGCAAAGTGGACTAATACCCCCAAAATAAGTGCTTGTCAATAATGAAAAGCCATTTTTCATCAAAGGGCCATAACTCTGTCAAAAATTAAAGGACGGTTACCCAAATATCACTTGCTCATATCTTCCTTATGCTGATCACATCTCGGTATAGTTTCAGTGAAATCTACCTCTTAGTTGCTCAGAATTTGAGCTGACAAGAAAATCCTACAGATGGATGAATCGACGCATGGACCTACTGACAGACAAGCCTTCTCCTGTATATCCCCCAAACATTGTCCAGGGGGATATAATAAACTAGACCTGTAACAGTGGACTAATATCGCCCATCAGAACTTTATCCAAGTTCTGTAAATGGTTTTCAGACTTAGTTCAATTGTGACATTGACCTTTGTGTCCCCAAAACAATAGGGCACCTACTTGGGTCATGGGCAAAAATTTATGGATTTCATGATTATATTTCAGTAGGCTTTGTTCTTGACAGACAGACAGTCAGACAGGGTGAAACCAATATAATCCTCTCATTCTTTGTAGGTAGGGGTATAATGATGGAGGGTGAAAGGAGTGGAAACTACCTAAATAGTTATAATTTATTAAATATATATACAAAATCTATCATTTGCAAGTAAAACAATTCAAGCAACTAGAAAAAGAAAATAAAAGGACAGGAAGACAACTAAAAACTGGCAATAACCTGCTAGATCAGGAACTCTATTTTTAATACTATTTAATTGTTATGCATGGACTATCTAGAAAAGGTGAAAGATATCATTTTGACCTTGAACTAATCTTTTACAAAATCTTACCTGCATTCAGGATGCAAATGTTTGGCAGGTTCTGCAAATGTTGAGAAATTGTATCTCACTTTGCATGTGCTTACACATGCAAAGTGGGATACTTTTCCCCAAACCCTTTGCAAACTTTTCCAACCTGAACACAGACCTGTATACTTCAAGTGTATCTGGTGAATAAATGTTCATTCAACAATAATTAAACAATCCTTTGAGCTTGATGAATAGAAGTTACGAAAATATATGGAAAGTGGAAATTATTAATACAAACATATTCCCATTTTTTAATGTTTTGTAACCAATAATAAACATATTTTTCAATCCAGACACTCTTTGAAATGTTATTTGCTAATTACAGTTACCCGTATTCACAGACTACCTGAAGAGAGGTGAAGACTTTATTTATGTACAGGCTTGCGAGATACTTTTCACACACTGGAAATTATTGTCATGCACTTGTCCAAATAAGAAGAGGATAACACAAAAAATTGTGATGATAAGAAGAATAACATGTACCATTTAATAACTGCTTTTCTCACAATGATTTCCTGCTTACTTTTTCTACAAGGTTACAAAAAGTCGAGGTTGAGAAGCGGTAGTTGTGATTTTAAATCATTTTGATGGTGCAGCGCAAAACAATTGTAACTGCCTATATTTTCATAGGCAGGTACAACTGTTTTGCGCTGAATCATCGATTTGTGCCCTAAAACAAAGTGAAAATAGAGTATAAGTAAAATAATGGCATCTATAGTAATTAATATCACATCTGGACGGACTATTGAATACAAACAACAGTTAACAGAATCATGTAAACATAAAATAATGCTAAAATGTAAAACTTGTGTAAAATGAGACAACAACTCCGTTGTAGAATATCTAGATATCACAGACGAGTACAAAAAATGCCATTTTAAAATAAATCTCTTTAGAACAGGCTAATAGTTGAAAGTGTTTTTTAAGACATTAAGATTAGTCTTCTTTTTTTTAAACCACAATAAATATTGGAACATTTTCTTGTCTTTCCTTTATTAAAGAAAGGAAAAATTTCTCTTTGACCCAAAAGGTGTATAGATACAAGTTTCACTACTCATTTAATCAGTTACTGCAGTGTACATTTAACCCTTGTCATGCTGAATAAATTTTGGCTAAAAATTTTCATCAAAATCAAAGGGCAAAAAGCACTGAAAGTACCAACTGTATTGTACCAACTTTATTTGCAAAACTATATCTATTGACAATTCTGTTTTGAAAGTGAGAAACAGGAGGTGTAGTCTAACATCAGACTGCACATATGTGCAGGCTGATGATTGTCTATAGCTCTTGCCAAAGCAGGAATAATCCGGGTTCAGCATGACAAGGGTTAATAGGTACTAGACAGTACAGTTGCATAATCTAGGTAATGTACACAAAACAAGTACTTTTAACAGTATGATACTTACAAGCAAAATACTGCTGTACAGGGTAAATAAGAATATCTCTGATTAATGATTTGCTGATGACAAGCTATGATTTTTTATACTATTTTTTCTAACTATCTAAGATGACTGAATACTTATTGAAATAGAAAAAAAATAATTTAATAAATACCTACGGAAGCATGACTAAAATAAATAATCACCTAAGCCTGAACTAAATGAATTTAAAACAGCCAATAAAACTAAACTGATAAATAAAAGTACTTTAAGGTATGATTCGGAACAGAGAAACAGGGAAAATATCATTTGTGAGAATATTTCAGGTCAAAAAGTGATAAATGAATGCTAAAATGTGATCCTTCACGCTAAAAGGGATCATTTGGGAAGCCTGTAAAGTGTTGACCCTAGTCAGATTGCACAAGGGTTAAAACTTTTAACAGTTGGTTTATTTTCTGAATTTAGAATCTTCAATCTAACTTCCTATGAAAGAATGATTGAAAGGCAACCTCTGGATGACCTATGATTAACCTAATGTCTTTTTCAATTATTTCTTTTACAGGTCACAAGTATAATGTAAGTGGTTGACCCAAAGGTTGTAAATTTAAATAATGCCATTGATGACCTGACAACAATATACTTATTTTCTTTCATATTTTATTCATTTCAATTTGCTTAAAATGATATTGTAACTACTTCTATGGATTTTCAACTAGTTTGCAGCTAGGTTGAAAAGGAATAGAATGCCATGCCATATGAAAAAGAATCTTTATAATAACTCTTACTGTCCTGGTGCTTTATCAAAGTAAACCCTTTTACTACACTTTTCATTTGACACACCGAAGAAACATGACAGAGAAAAACATAGAGACAAAAAGAGAAGTTGCTTATCATCTTTGACTATACTTCTTGCCAAAATAGGAATATTTGGGGTTCAGCATGAAAAGAATTAATAAACTGGACAATGCTTTGATTTGTTTGTTTCAATGGGGTTTTACGCCATTTTCATTAATCTTTCAGTCATATTGCGATGGTGACGATTCCTTGAATTGTCATAGTCAAAGTCCTCATATTTGGACCAATCTAAAATTTTGTTGTCTGTTATTTTATTTACCATAACAGGGTTGTAGAATTACATTTCCGGCTTCTCAGACACAGGTTTTTCTACCTTTGGACAAGTATATTATTCTATGCCACTTGTCCTAGAACAAGTCATTACAGGGACTAATCTCAGAGCAGTACTAAACAAATTTAAAAGATAAATAATTATAACAAGAGATGTTTGTTTAACATTTATGCCGCCCTCCCGACCAATAAAAGCAGGTCAATAGCCTATTCTTTGTCAATCAACAAAGGGCAATAACTCATAAAATATGACGAGTAGAGTTATGGTTCTTGAGCACTGCACTTGTTCTCAATGAGATCTGTCCACCTGTGAAGTTTCATAATTCTAGCTTGCATGGTTTTTGAGATATCCTCCGGACAAAAAAAAAAGGTCTACGACAGGCTGATTGACCAACACTGCAAAGCAATATACCCCCTCTTCTTCGAAGGGGGGCATAATGATTATATCAAAGGTAAAAAAAATATTGTTTAAAATGAAGGAAATGCTGGAGTCCTCTTTAAAAACAATGGGTTTTTCAGGGTTAATTGATTTTCTTTATTGTATAAAAGTTCTTTTTGGTTCTGGATAAGTAGAAACTTTTCCTTTACTTATCTGGGGACAAGTGGACAAAATCTGTATTCTCACAACCCTGCATAAAACCTATCAATACAACCAGATACAAGATGAGTTTGGAAAACAGCAAAGCTCTCGAAACAGAAATTTCTTTCAAAGTTTGACATTAATGATCATCATGACTTTGTTAGATGACCTTAGCCTTCAAAGATGTAAACTGATGAGAGGAACCTTTATGCCATTTAAGAGCATTGAAACTTGATAAGTGCTGAAGTTGTGGGAAAATGTTTAGTTAAGGTTAAGTTTCTAAAAGAAAGACAAACATGATAAGGTCAATATACCCCAATCTATCAATGTGGATGCATAGAAAGGGCTGCATTTACCTGAAAACCATTTTGCTTAAACATTCAGCATATTGAGGACACCATTTCAGGAAAGAGGAGAAATTACTCATCATGAACAACTTCCTACTTTTTCTAAAGTATTAAGCCCTAAATCTTACTTGTTTTTATTAAGTCTGGACTCAAACAGAAATTATTTAGTTGTATTCATATAGATTAATGCATTCAGATTGGACAAAAACTTGGTTTTATTTCCCAATGAAAACAATTTTGAGTACACAGTTATATAAGTATTTCCGTAAGAAATTTGTTTTATTTTCAAGGAATTATCACATTTTTGCTTCAAGGTATCAATTTATAAGATATGAAAAAGTATTTATTGATTTCATGGAGAAAAATTGAAAACCTAATCACACTGTATGAATAATCAAAGCTTATTCATTAAAGTGTGTGATTAGGTTTTTAGTTAAATTTTAAGGTTTAATAACTTTTATAAATTCTTTTCACTTGGACCAGTATTATACTTTGATTTTAAGGAGTAAAATTTTTCACATGGCAAGGTTTTACCTAAGAATAAATAATCTATGCTATAATAGCTTTGGCAATTGTTTAAGACGTGTAATATCTAATATTCTATCATCTTGGTTGTTGTTCTCATTTTGCTGATAATTATTTCGAACACCTAGTCTCTGCCCATTAGCTTGCTGGAAATTCTTTTGACCGGCCAGAGCAGGAGCATTTTGAAAACCTTCATTTTCTCTCTGCGAGTCTGCGGCATACCTTATTTGCTGTTTGTATGCCAAATCACGCTCTGGAGGAGAATGATTTGGCAGTTTAGGGGCAGGCGTAATCTGTGGACTAGCATATCTACCATTAGCACCAGTGTTTTGTTTTTCTCGTAACTGTTGTTTGTTTGTCTGGGTAAAAGGAGACAATTCCTGAGCATGAGAGTCTCTAGATAATTCATGAACTCCATTCGGAGTCAATCGTCTATGATCTTTTAAGTGACTATATACATTTGTTGGTCGTGGAGTCCTGCTGTCATTCAGTGTAGGTGTAGTCTCCTCACTATAAGGTGTAGAATTACTGTCTATGAGTCTATGTCTCTGTGTACTTGGAGTACTAAATGCCTCTGTGGTATTAGTCGGTGGATCACCGTCCGATCCCGTACTAACTGTACTGTAATTTGTCTTTAGTTTATAACTATCGTTGTAAATTCCAGAGGTCATGGTTGAGCTACCACTACCGCCAGACCCTCCGCCATCCAATAAACCATGTTTTTCCATGTATTTCTTTGTGTTAAACGTCAAATCATTAGGAGACATTCCAACAGTGGTCACATTTGGCGTGGATTCATCTTCCGCCTTTAAAATCTTCTGTAATAAGGTAGACTGTTTTGAACCTTGTAACAATCTGTTTTTGGCCTGTAGCTTTGTAAGTTGTGTTAATTGTTCATCTTTAAGGTATTTCATAGCCATGGCGTTTATCTCCATTGATGTGTCTGTGTCAGAGTCAAGAAACATAGAAACATAGTTTATTTTGGGAATAAAAGTAGTATCTGTTGTTCCCTTTAGGGTCTGGTCAAACCTGGAAATACAACATAAAAAAGAAATTCAATTTTTGGTGATTGTGTTAATTGATTACAGTCCCTTCAATCAGGATCTATAATACTGAAAAGATGTACAAAGAATAACACTATTTCTTTAATGCTTTTCGGTGGTTTATCGAGAAATAATGGTAGATTATCATTTGATAATCTCACCGCAAAAGCAGTGAAATTATCAAAACTTATACCCTGCTTTTGTGCATTTCATCCTAACTGATGTCATCTATGTGGGGCGAAATAAGCGACGTCACAATGAACGTTGCATAGCAATCAAGTGCAAAATGACGCGCTTTATGAAAATATGTCCTAGAAATTTCACATTTTCTCTCATTTTTGCAATTAAGAAATAGAATAATCATTTGTTTTTCGAGTAAGATCGATTAATATTTCATACATGAACAACAAAAGCTTTATTTTCACTCGTGGCTCAACCACTCGTGAAAATATAGCTTTTGTTGTTCACTCAATGAATATCAATCGATCTTACACTGAAACAAGAGATTATCATCTATGTGCAGTTCGGTAAGTGGTAAAATACTATAGTTTTTTCTAGAAAGCCCTTTGAAGTATTGCCAGATGATTAAAAAGCAGCACCTACATGTGCCTACACTAGGCTGTTTGGTGCTGGATAATGGAAAAAAAATCCAAGTCAAAATGGGGCATAATTCACACAAAATGCACCTATTTATCCACTTGATAGCATAGGTTGCTATTTTTGATAGTGAAAATATGTGCCAAATTTCAAATGAATGCCTTCAGTAATACCAGAAATATCACAAAATTTCAGTTTTGGCAAAACAACAACACCAAGGCTATAGCAATACCTAAGGTTTTCTCCAAAAAGCAACTTATTTATAAATGCTGTTATAAAGCTTTTCGCTTTTAATTAACAAAGTTAAAATTTTCTCCAGTGTTCAGATTTTTTGGCCTACAATTGTTTTTAATCCTTCTCATGCTATTCCTCTTCCTGCAACACACAAAGCTTAGGAAGATAATTATGCAGACTAAACCCAGCCTGCACATATCCTATACTGCTTTCTAGTATAAAATTGTTTGACATATTGAGCCAGACTGCTTAAATTTCCCAAAATTTGAAATCCATTTTAAACAAAATTCAAAATCAGCATGATGAGGCTCAGACTAAAGTTTATCCATCTGTATATGATATATAATACTAACCTCATGAATGACTGCAGATGTGCCCCTAGTTTAATATCTTCTCTAGCTTCCTTGACTGGGGTACTGGGATCTGATGATATATCTCCTTGGTAGCCATCTGTTACCATGTCACCTGACGCTTCTGTTGTATTCTGACTGAGCATTTTCTTTATATTGTCCTGAAAAAAGATGGAAGGAGCATTAAGGTAGTGGACTCATAATAGTTCCACAACATTTCCGTAGTAATGAACTTAAATAGCGTTAATCAACTTATGCAAAAGTGTATAACATTAAAACATAATCACTTTTTAGGTTGAAACAATATTGAGATAGCTTTTAACAACTAAATATTCTTGTGCTATAGCACAAGAAGTTTTTTTATTCAAAATCTAAAATATCTCCTTCAACTTATTCAATAAAAGATTATTAACTGTTTTAACTAGATCTTTTGCATGGTGGACTAATACATCAAGCACTTTGTCCCAGTTCCATAAAAAAGTTTTTCAGACATAGTTAAAATCTGACCTTGACCTTTGTGTCCCAAAGACAATAGGACACTTGGATACATCAGTATAATCTTTCTCATATCACATACCTTATTTTCTATAATAAATGCTATCAAAGATATCCTTGTCTTCAACATGTGCAAGATCACTCTTTAAATGACATCATCAGGATGTCATATACATGATCATATAAGTTTCATCTCTTTGGTGTTCGAAAAATGATTGTATTTAAAAAAAAAAAATAATAATAATAATCTTGATAGAATTTTTTTCTCAATTGAATTTGTTCAAGACCATTCTAAACTTATTAAGAACAGAAAGTCATTAAGCTTGCTAAGGTTTGCTTGAAAACAGTTCTTTTCTAGACTAGGCTGAGATCAGCTGGACTCAACTACAATTTTGTGATAGATCCTACATAAAAGTTTATGAAAGTATAAGACTGACCATGAGTTTTGTATAATATTCGGGATTGTCAGTCCCGCCAGTGTTATCAATCTCTTCCTCATCGTCATTATCCTCGTCCGTCTCCCTGTCACTCCCGACTGGTTCACACATACTTGCTGATATTGGAGAACGTGGAGAGATATTGAATGCTGTGGAGTCAGTGTAAGATTCCTGGGATCTCGGTGACCTGTAATTGACCTTAACTGTATAAACAAACTAGAAGATCAGAAGTCAGCAATAATCAAATCATGAGCTTAATCCTCTCCTGTACGTGTTTTAAAATCCCTGGAAGATTGGAGATTCCTAAAAACAAATTGTGGGGTAAGAAGAAATTATTTGTACAATGAAACTTGTTTTAAGCAACCACTACTGGGACCACCTAAAAACTGTCATTAAAGAAAATGGCCTCTTAATACACAATTTTTTTACAAATAAGAAACACTTTTTGATTGAATATTCATATTATTGGGAAATTCTCAATAATCCTATGTTTTTAAACTCAACAGAATCATCCCATTGAGACGATTCTGGAGAATATTAAAATAGGATTCATTTTCAATTATCTTTGGACCAACTGTACCTTCTTTTTAAGATATTTTGATTTACAGAAGGGAAAAACAGTCAATTAATGAAAATGGTCACTTGAACAAGATTAACTGTAGTCCTAGTTTCATTAGTAGCTACAATTGCGATATCTTACATTTGTCTTTAGTCACAATCTTTTCCAATTAACTTGGAATAGAATATGCAATTCAAAACAGTGTGGTACAGGGATTTAAAAATTGAATGTTTCAAGCAATTTCTATGTTTTAAACAATAAATTTTTAGCTGGGGGGGTGGCGATAGCGATGTAAACCTTTTCAATTTAAAACTTACTTTTTTTCTATGTTTTTTTTTGTGTAATAGTTTTTTGTAAGACTTAAAAGATTTTACAAGACAGTTTACCTGGTTGGTGAAGACTGGAAGCTTGGCAGATCAACAATCATCTCTGATTGTACACTGTCTATCGTCTTATCATGCATGTTGTTCATCAGGGCCACTAGCTCCCCTTGTGACATGTCCAGATCAACATCCTCTCTCTGCGTACTGTTCATCTGAACACGCCCACGATGTCGTATTTCATATGGGGTACGACTCTCGTTAACACTTGCACCAGAACTTGAACGTGAGCTATCTCTATTACCCTGTAATGAGCCTGTATGAGAGCCATGCCCTGATCCTGAGTGGCCAGAGTTACTGTACTGTGTTGAGCTGGTCAATGAATTCAGGGATGTTTGCATACAAGCAGAGGCTTGTTCTACAACCTTCCCACCAAAGTTTAATGAAGTATTTGTACCCATATTACATTTTTCCACCTGTCCATTACATTGACTTTCTACAGTATTATTCAGAGACTTGGCTTGTTGAGATTTCAACACCTCAATTTGAGCTTGTAGAAGTTTTAATTGTTTGTCTTGCTGTAACAGTAGTTGATATATTTCTGGTGGAACATTTTCCATATTAGGAATTAAACCCGAGGATTGTGTGGCCACAGTGGGGTCAGGTTGAGCTGGTTTAGGGCTAGGATTGGCAGGAGAGTTTTGTTTCTCAGGCGTGAAACTCAAACCACTGTCGTCACTAGACCTGCTACTGTTATCTGACCCTGGATTAGACTGTACATTGTCTGGTCTAGATCCTGTCATCTCTTCACTCCTGCCTAAATTCTGCAGACTTGTCCCTCCTCTAGACTGAACACCATAACTAACCTGAGGAGTCATCTCACTGGTGACCGGTTGAGGTAGAGGCGCTGTGCGGGGACCATTGGTCATCATGTGTGGCTGGCTAGCACTGACCATAGGTACTTTAGCCGCTGTCTGCTGGCTGGTCAGTTGTGACTGAACATAGGGTTGTGACTGGGATGAGAATTGAGGGTAAGGTTGTCTTGGATCACCGGGGTACCCAGGTCTGACTTGATGTTGAGGGTAGGGACCATGTGTCATTGGTTGTGGAGCTCTAGGATCACTAGGATATACATATTGTGAACCATTCATTCTGGGATGGACCGGTCCTGGATTGGAATACATTGGATGTGGAGGGTGGGCTGGATGCCTTATAGGTTCAAACCCATTGTAAAACTGTGGAGGTGGCTTTTGGCAGCTTGAACAAGGACAGAATCCTGGACGAACACCAGGGCCTGGCGGGCCCGTGTGATAGGGTCCATATCCCATAGATGAGGGGACTGAATGTACTGGCTGTTGTGGTACATATTGTTGATGAGGGTAAACAGGGGACGGAATGTGTGGACTGGACGACGGAATATTCTCACTAGTCCTTGTCTGTGTATTATAAGAGTTAATTCCACTTGTAGGAGTCATTTGAGGAACACTAGCATTAGAATTTTTATCTAAATGATTATGGTGATTTTTACCATTCATTACATTGTAACTATTAGCTAGAGCACTGCCTTCTTTTATAGCTCTTGAAGACTGAGTTACTCTACTCTGTGATAAAGTTTGCTGATTTGCTACAGATGATTTGGCAGATATTTCTGATTTTGGAGGTGAGGTCCTTGAAACCAAATGTTCCTTTTTAGGGTGATTTATATTTGGTACAAATGTTGTGTCTTCATTTCCAAAGAATAACGAGACTTCAGGGACCATAGACTGCATTATTGGCATCTGAAAAGTGAGAAAAAAAATATCATAAAATTGAAACCACTCTTGTACAGTTGATATTATTGCTTGAGCAGCCACTTCTATTTAGCAACCAATTTTATCAAACAACCATCATAAAAAGTCTAGTTAGCAAAATCTCTGAAAAGTGGAGATTTTTTACGAAAAATTGTTCATTGAATGGTTTGTTGTTGGAACCCATTAGAAACGTCTCATTGAGACGATGCTGATGGGTTAGAATTCAGTAAGACTTATGCAACGATCAATATATGCTATCAATACGACCTGTCTTATCTAGAAATTCTTTTTGACAAATTAATAGATGACTAATAAACTATCCATTTGTTCAAATGTAAGAACAAAAAATATGTGTTCGTGAAATGCTTATGACTCGAAAATAATATTTTTTTCAAAAGTGTCACCTTGCTAAATAAAATTGACCATGTCAAATGCCCTTGAACATAAAACAGCAAATATAAATCAATTAGAACTTTGACCATGCTAAAATTGCGAATAGTGTCTTGAATTCTCTTGAAGTAAGAGGAATGTAGGTTTTAAGTAAGGATTAAGACAAATTCTAGGGAAAAGTTACAAAATAATCAAGAGCATGATCTTGGATATATATGGCTCCAAATTTAAATGTATCTATGACAGATACCTACAAACCGAATATGGGCTTTGCTATGCGAAAATCCACATCTAGGGTTTCTGATCACCTTCAGCATATCGGTATGCACAATCACAGTTGACTTTTAGATGTATGATAATTTAGTTGCAGAAATAAGAATGATGGAACTGTTCATACAGTGATAAATAAAGATGCTCATCAGATATTAACTTAATATTTCCAATAGCATAGTAGAAATTCATAAAGCTTTATTGTCAAATTTAATACAGTGTTAATGATGAGACAACTTGCCCCTATCAAAGGATACCTGGCCATGATAATTGACTGTAATGTAGATAAGTCATTTAAACCAAACAAGAGCACCGCCTACGGCTCGGCTGTTCAGTGCTGGATGGTGGGAAAAAACTAAGTCGCAAAAGGGGCATTTTTTTTTCAAAATGCATCTAGAGTTATCCCCCTTGATAGTATAGGTTGCTCTTTTGATGGTTAACAAGTGTGCCAAGTTTCAAGTTAATGCCTTCAGTAGAACCAGAGATATAACAAAATGTCAAAGTTTTCGCACCACGACGTCCACGACAACGACGACACCAAGGCTATAGCAACACCTCGGGTTTTCTCTGAATACAGCCGAGCTAATAAAAAGGTACTTTACCTTAGATTGATGAGGTGCAGGTTTCAATCTAGGTGTAATGTCTTCATTGACAGTTTCTGGAGACGTTGATCTTCTCTTATCTGTAGAAGGCCTGACAAAAGATAAACATTATTTTGACAAATAGAGTAGCTAGAGAGTGTCATTTTCTAGGCAAATAGGGAAATTCATAATCCAAGCTTTACAGAGACATTAGGGAGAGATATCCATATACCAATTTTGAATGGATCATTTAACCCTTGTCATGCTGAACCCGGAATATTCCTGCTTTGGCAGGAGCTACAGACCAACATCAGCCTGCACATATGTGCAGTCTGATGTCAGTATATGTACAAGCTGATGTTAGTCTACACTACCTGTTTCTCACTTTCATACCAGAATTGTCAATAGATTTAGTTTTTTCAAATAAAAATTGACCTGCAGTTGGAACTTTCATTGCTTTTTCCCTTTGATTTTGATGAAATTGTTTAGCCAACATTTATTAAGCATGACAAGGGTTAAGAACTAAAGACTTAATTGAATATAAAATCATCATACAGAACAAGACAGGCACATAGACAAAAGATCAAATAAAATAGAGTTCCAACAAATTGTTGAATTCCAATAATTCTTACAATCATGCCATTGGATGGCTCAGCATGAAACAGTTGTACCTATCTATAAACATATAGGCAGTAACAACTGTTTCACACTGAGCTATCAATTTGATATAATGAAGTCCTGTGAATTAGGAAATTTACCATCGGTTTAGCTTTACAAGTCTTTATACTATTTGACCTACCCTATGATGCTTGCCTACTACTGATTGGATAATAGTTCTGTAAGAGACTTACTGTTTGGAGAAGAAGAGTTCTGCAGCTCTTTCAAAGGTTTCAAACTTTGATCCTGACTGAACCAGGTCCAACTCAACCTCTGTTGTAGGGTAGTTACTAGTACTGGTCTGAAATATACATCATCTTATCTTGATGAATGGCAGATAGTGTAGACTGAGATCATACTGCATGTCAATGAAAGCTGAATAATGCCTATAAGCTGATTAACCTGAACTATTCCATCACCATTTCCAGAAACTTGTCTGGGCTATGGGCTTATAAGGAATTTAAAACCACAAAGTGACATTTGATAATTTATATTGTGCCACTAAAATTGACAAGGAAGAAAACATTAAAGGACAAGGAGAAAATCCTGCATATTTGAAAATTCTCTTTTATTGTTCTTTTTCTTTATATAGTATCTGTGAATCTTACTATTAAATGAGCCAGTGCAGGACATTTCCAACAATTTTAAAAGTGTGCTCAGTAAAGACTGGCCAGCCTGTGCAACTGCACAGCTTGTCCAGAGTCTTCACTTTGTGATTTTTGGAGACAGGGTCATGTAGAGTCTTTCGACAGACCTGCTATCTTCTAATAACACTCTGTGACAAGCCTGACTGTTGATTGATACCGCCTCACTCATGCCTCATACTGTTGGATATGTCAAGCACAGGCTAAAACGAAATTCCTCATAGTATTCTTTCTTAACTTTATAGAAGTCAACAAAATAGAGAAATTCAAAGTATTCCCTAACAAAAGATAACATGTTTTCATTAGTTTCTGAAAAAGTAGTATTTTGCTCTACAAATCTTAACATTCTAATGGCCATACAATATTATAAAATGAATTGTTTCATCAGTCTTTTGTTGCAGTAAAACTATGAGTCATTTGAGATTTGAACATGTTATTTGACTCGGTCAGAATATTTACCTTTGACAGCTGTACGGCTTCATAACCTGAATATATCTCAAATGTCAAATTGGACGTCCCTGTACTAGTTAAGCACTCGTAAAACTCGGGCTTGGAATGGGAGGGGTTATATAGCACTAATAGAAAAGGTTCTGGGGGCGAACATACTCTGAAAATTACACAATAACATGAAAATATAAATTTATTTGATGGACCTACCATTCACAGTCAGTAACTTTGTAAGTCAAGGAATAGATCGAGATTCGAAGCTTTAACTTTTTCTCTCAAAACTAATAACAAGATTCTTTACAATATGTTTACAAAATATTTTACATCTATTTAAGGAACATATCAAAACACATGGAACCAACCTTTTATCAAATATACATAATACGTTCTTAGTGTTTTGTATGAAAAAAAATATCTAACAAGATTGAGGGAATAGATAATTGTTGAGGCTGTTGAGATATTTCTACATACAATACACTAAGTACGTAGTATATTCAGGGTTCTCCCCAAAAAATTTTGAAGGCGTAGTGGCATTTGCGCGCGGCTATATTGTCTGATTACTTTGTATTTCTGTTAATAATAAAGGATGATTACAGTGGTTTAACTGGATAAGGCTTTTTATATTTGTGAAGCAGAACTTCTGTTTTGTTGAATATATAATTTGATTTGAACTTTTTTTTTCTTTGACACCTTTATAGCATCTTTACATAAATAACTTAACCCCAAAGTCTTCAATAAAATATTGCATGATGGCTTAAACTCCCCCCCTTCCTCATTGTATCCCTTCCCTTTAATAGAATATATTGTGTACAAAAGAATATTACAAAAGAAATGAAGAAAATTGGAACATTTAAGAAAATTCAATGAAAAAGTCAAAGAAAGTAGTAAATCAACTGCATTTAGACTGTATTATGCTCATATATTTGAGAGTTCCAAGGACAGCACTGCATGTTTTGTCAACTATTATAGGTTTCTATTTGATAATGTATACAAGGAATTTTCAAAATCCTTAGGAAGTCCTTCTTATGACTGAGGAAGGCCCTTCTCTTGAAATAAGTAAAGTTAGATTCTATTACAGTATTTTTGTGTTCACGAAGCCTTCTCAATATCTTATTTCCCCCAAAAAATATCTCCAAGAGCATTATTAGTCCCATACCAGTGTTCACACCGGAGGGGACTTTAGGTTTGCCCTCCGTCTGTCCGTCCGTCTGTCCGTCCGTCCGTCCGTCCATCCGCTCTAATCTGGATCCCACCATAACTTAATAACTAAGCAAGCGTTTTTGATGAAAGTTGGTTTATGACTAGATGGCAATGTGTAGATTATGCACATCATTTTATTTTTGTTTTTCGACTTAAATTGAGGTTGCTATGGTTACAGAAATAGTGAAAATATGGCCAAAAATGGGATCCTGCGATAAGATAATAACTAAGCAAGCTAGTTTGATGAGACTTGGTATATGACTATATGGCAATGTGTAGATTATGCACATCATTTTATTTTTGTTTTTAGACTAAAATTGTTGTTGCTATGGTTACGGAAATAGTGAAAATATGGCAAAAAATATTGGATCCTGCGATAAGTTAATAAGTAAGCAAGCTAATTTAATGAGACTTGGTATATGACTAGATGGCAATGTGTAGATTATGCACATCATTTCATCTTTGTTCTTTGACAAAAAGTGCAGTTGCTATGGTAACGGAAATAGTGAAAATATGGCAAAAAATGGATCCTGCAATAACTTAATAACTAAGCAAGCTAACTTGATGAAACCTGTTTTAAAATGTAAAAAAATTTATAAGCCATGTTAGTCAGGGTGGTGATGCAGCAGTATTAATCACCTCCAGTGAAAGTTATCATTTCTTACCAACAAGACTGAAGAAAAACATCTTGGATCAGACAAGGTAACTGTTATTGATACTATTTCTTGCATCTGTCTATTGCTTGCATGAATTGTATAGTGGGCACAGCAGAGACAACAACTCATGTAAGTCTTGTTTAACCCTTTCCAAAACAAGACCTGGTTTTGACGTCCCTGATAGAATTGGCGTGGGAAAATATTGAGACAAAAGACCATATTGAGTCAATGTGAAGCTGGTAGGGGACTTTATGTGTTGCATACAACACCAGATACTTGTTTTATCCTACAATGACCATAAACGAATTTATAAGTTGAGTTGATAACAAGTTTGTTTAGAAAAGCCAGTGACAGGACTTTTAGCACTTTGATTTTACAAGGAGTTTTTTTTTTAAATATTTTATTCCCATATCAATTTCTATGACCTTATTTAGAATAATAGAATTTATCTTGATTTCAATTCTGGAATGAAAAAAAATAAAAATAAAAAAAAGATGTTATGGGTTGAATATACACTGCAACTCCATTAACACGCTATGGTCGGGGTCCAAGAAATGAAACAGCGGAAGAAGTGGATGCATCTGCTATAACGCTGTACCCCCGGCCGCCGCCGATCCCCCCCCCCCTCCCGCGGTGAACAATAACGTACCGGGGAAACGTAACAGACACAGGGTCAATATTGATAACGATATCGGATATCTAAATATACATGTACATATTTTATGCCATCGTATTTTATATTTTTAAAACTCGGCAATGAATTGTTGAACAAACGCGGTTTATTACTTTGGTATTTTTTATTTCAAGATTGTTTTGTTGTCCCTAACCTGAACAAAACTATCTTTGATAAAGTAATCTAGTTTGTAGGGTTTAACGATCGCAGACTCCTCTTAGTTCTCTGAATCCCGATTTCTCGGGCCTACCCACCCGGCAGCTGAGAAACACCGATAACGACGATCTCAAAAGGGTAAAGTTAGTAAAATCCATAGAGTTTCATAAGATCAACTAATTTCATATTTTAAATGTTGTCTTCTGGAAAATAGGAGAAAATAATTATCTACGCAATCAAAATAAACAATACCCTACGTCAGATCGAAACTATACCAAAGTAATCGAATCTCTCGGAGTGCAGGACCGTATTCTTCGATGAGCGAGAAAAAATGCTGTAAATTCAATTAAATGAATCTGTAGCTAAGACATTTGGATCGCCGGTTTGCGGAGATAAGCTAATCCATTTAATACATCATCTTCACGAGTCAAGGGATATTGAAAGCTTCTTCTCGAAATCCGTATAAGTAATAAATGTTCGTAAACCTTGGTTTAACAAGATGTCAATTCACAATTTTGATTATCTGATAGTAGATCGTCGGAAAAGAGAGTCCAGACGAAAGCGAAGCGACGCGATCACCATCAGTTTCGCGCCATCTTTGGTTTCATTGTTTTAGATGGTGGCAAGCGGGAAATGTAGGTTTATATATAGCTTCCTGTTTAAATTGATTGATTGATTGAATGGAGTTTAACGCCGCTTTCAACATTATTTCAGTTATATCGCGGCGGCTGGAGCACCTAACAATGGATTCCTGGTATTTCTCTCACCAGTACAACCATTACATCCTTTCCTAGCCTCCAGCTACTATCTCACATAGGTCTACGATTATCAACCCATTGGTGAGAGACAAATTGTCGGAAAGAATGAGTGCCGCCGTCGGGGGTCGAACCCGGGACCTCTAGAATGACAGTCCGTCGCGCTACCAACTGCGCTATGACGGCGGCGCTTCCTGTTTAAAACTGAATAAAGTTGTCTATTTAGTGAGAGATAGGAATCAACGATAATAATTCATTTGGGCTTTGAATTTTTAAACATGATTATAATATGAAAAAGTTTAATAAAAAAGAAACAAAATTTTATCATATATTCACAAAAAACGTAATATTTATAAGAAAATTCAACGGGATTGGCAAAGGGAGGTAATAAACCAATAAATTGGGTAAGGGGCGAGTCGCTTTTTGAAACGTTTGTCAACAGCGGTAAATGTTCAAGAATTGAGAAAATAAAACGAGATAAGCTTATTTTGCGAAAACACAGCTTCTTCTGAGATTTATTAACTTCGATTTAATCGCATGCTAGCTAGACTTTTCGGTGTCCAATTGCGTCCCTGTCGTCGACAAAGCGCAGTTGGTAGCGCGCCGGACCGGCCGACTGTCAATATTGGGATTCCGTGTTTCTCCGACGGGGGCACACATTCTTTATGACTATAAGTCACTCACTCATGGGTTACTAATCGTAGACCTATGTGAGATAGCAGTTTGGGGTTAGGAACGGATGTGATGGTTTTACTCGTGATCGAATTCGGTGCTCCAGGGGAAGTGATATAACTATAGGCCTACGTCTGTCAGCAATCAGGGTACGAATCTAGTTAAGAAATGGCGTCAGTGGGGAGAATTAACGAAAGTTTTGTTTCGATTTTCTAACTAGAATTAGATGTAATGTCCATATAAATTGGATAGTAAGCTTGAGGTAAGTGAATTTGAACGTATAGACTGCGATGTGTCTTATTTCGCCTAATTTTCGACAGTAGAAAGATCGCGAAAACTGCATATTCTTGCCGATCTTCTGTTTAATATAATCAAAATTCACATTGGAACCTAAAAGTAAATCTTGTTTGACTTGAGCATATAGTTGTGAAAATGATTTTTTCCATTGTTTCCGGTGGATCTCGGTAAAAATTGGCAATTTTCGGTAAATGAAGTGGACATTAGATTGGTCCTTTTCGTATTGGTACCCATCCGCTATTCTCTGTTACTGGAAGTGTGGAACCAGTGAAAATCAACCAAGCGTGAAGAAAAAATCGATAATCACTAATTAGCAAGGGTCTTATCAAGTAGGGCCACTGTGTAATTGACAGTATACAACTTCCCAGAAAGTGATTATGTAATGACCGCGAGTCTGCTATCAGTTTTATTGCTCGTTTTGACCCTTTGTTCAGAAAGAATTTAAGCTGTATCGGTGATCAAACTTAAGCGTATCGACGTTCTTAAGGTGTATCGGCAATCTGTTAAATTTCTTGAAGGCGTATCGGGGCTGATACGTCATAAGGGCCTGGGAAGAACAATGATATTTATCTTATAACCTCTATTTGCCTTGTTTTCGGCGATGTTTCTAACAAAAATGCAAGTTTCTAAAAATAACCGCATTATGTCACTGTTCTAAAAATATCCATGTGATATAAAAAATATCATATGGGATGTTATCACATGGATATTTGTATAGTGATAAGGTAAAAAGACTATCCAGTTATTTCCTTCATAAGTTAAATACAGCTTACCTATCTTGTATTAAAGAGTTATGAATATATCTCAGACAGCAGGCCCAAACATAAGGGCTATAAACATGAGTGACTCCACTTATCCAGCTGAAAAATAAGAAACACTTGTTAAATACATTACCAGATTACAATATTTTAGACCAGAACAAATTGACAAAAGTTGCAGATGAAAAGTTCAAGTTGATGAAATTTTAGACCCTGAAACATCGTCAATAGAGGCAATTTTACCATGAAAAGATTTGATGGCAGAGAAAGAGTATTGCAAACAAGATGTACTGGTGAAACACAAATTCTACCTGAAAAAGCAAACTTTTCAAAGTTATGACCTTGACAGATGACCTTGACCTTGTCACATGACCTAGACATGTAATGTGTATCATTCAGATCTACCATCATGTCAAAAATGAGCATTGTATCTAAAATAGCCTTGTAATTGACCATGTCAAATTGTTTTTGTTAGGTATTGCAGCCTGCCAGACAGACTAACAGACAGCAAGACACAGACAGATGGACAACGGAACTGATCTTATCTAGGGTTGGGCATAATTAGAGATTTTTGCTTTTTTTGTTTGTTAACTCAATGATCTCGAGATTGCAAGATGACCATAATTTAATCTCAGGCAGTTATGTAAATATAAAACAAATTAAATATCATAAATATACCTCCAAAAGTAGTGAAGCATATTGATGTAGAATCCCTTTCTTCCCATTTTAAAAACTAACATCAACCAGGCTTAAACCAACTAGAGATAAATAAACCTAAAGATATCATTCATCTTTTTTCTTTATTTAATTTATATAAAGACAGTATTGTACTGTGTATGTTACACATATTACAGAAACCAACTTACATTCCAACCAATGGTAGGTTCACCACTTTGGGATCTGATTCAAGCACCAATAAAAGTTTCCTTGTATGATCCATTGTTAGGTAACTGAAATTAGAATATATAACCTTTTTCTCTTACAACCATTTGATTTATACAAGAGGACCATGATGGTCCCATATCGCTCACCTGTGTATCTTTGTCTACATTAACTATTATCAAATTTTCCAGCAAAAGTCGTAATTGTACTTTTAAGACTTGTGGTCTCTAGAGTGTAAACAATAATTTTGTCATCAAAGCCCGTTTTCCCATGATATGGCATGGATCCTTCCCATTTTCCATAGGGTTCATCCTTGTGATCTTGCCCACATTCTGACTAAGTTTCATGAAGATTGGACCATATTTGTGGCCTCTAGAGCGTAAACAAGAAAATTATCATTAAGGCCTCTTTTCTTGTGATATGACACCTATCCTTCTCATTTTCAAAAGGGTTCATCCTTGTGACTTGACAAATATTCTAGATTTGACCTCTAGAGTGTAAACAAGAAAATTGTCATTTAGGCCCCTTTTTCCGTGATAGGATTCATTCTTGTGACCTGACAATCATTCTGACCAAGTTTCATGATGATTGGTTCATATTTGTGGCCTCTAGAGTGTAAACACTTAAATTGTCGACGCACGACGCACATTCAATGATCACAAAAGCTCACCTTGAGCATGATGTGCTCAGGTGAGCTAAAAAGCCTGATTTGTTGTACTAAGGATAACATCTGAGGAGAATTATTAATTGAGCCAGTGCATGGCATTTCTAACAATTTTACATTTGCATTAAGTGAAGACTCAGATCAGACTGTACATCTGCAGTCTGCCCTGAGTCTTCACTTTGACATCAATAGATAGCTATGGATCTTGTGTCAATGTTCACTACCCCATAACAAATTTAATAGTTTCGAAGGCTATCCAGGCTTCTAAATGGGTCCCATTCTAAATATCTGTCCATCACCTTTACTTCAAAGTAATGGAAATGTCACTCACAGGCACAATTGCTAGTCATAATCATGGTATTCTTTTGAATTTTGTATTTTTTTTCTTTTTACACATACTTTTGATTGTTTTCTTTACTTAGTTCAATCTTTAAACTCCAAAAAAAGGTTCAAATTGATTTGTCAGTTTTTCAAATTGAATTGTCAGTTTTAAATTCAATCAGTTTTAGGTATCAATGTCTTTAATCCATAGTATTCATGCTTTGAAATCTCATACATTTACATCTGACAGATGCTGTCCAAAATGGCAAGCATTTTTGGGGGAAAATAGCCCAGCAATAGATACCAAACAGTGAATGCATTTTTTATTTTTATAAACCTTGTCTTTCTGAATCTGGAAAAGTTCTTGATTTGGGGGATGAAGATCATCCTATGCTGTGTAGCAAAATCTTGACTTATAATTTATAAACTATCCTCAGAGGTACAGATAAGAGGGGGTAAAGCCAGAGTAAAATCTTCATTTCTAAATGGAACCATATGTTGTGGGGACTCATTTGAATTGTCTTGACAAGACAATTCATATGAGTACCCACAATATAGGGCTTATGCAAGCATCATTAAAATATTTGATTCTAAAATCCGAAATACCCCTCTTTCTGTAGCTCTGGTCCCATTTTAACCAAGTTTTACAAATGAACAAGAGGCCCAAGAGGGCCTGTATCGCTCCACTGGCTTTAACATCATTAGACTTGCATTAAATGAATCTTTCTTTGAATGAAAACAACACTTTGAAATCTCTTAAGACCTATTTTACATTAATTAACTGGGTATGGCTCACATTGCACCAAAATTCTCAAGTTTCATTGAAATTGTCCCAACCTTCATCAGGAGATGTAGTTCAAAGATTTCGGGCTGAAAATAAGCCACAACCTGACATGCCAATATTTAAGGGGTTAATTAATATTTCGCATACAATTTTTGAAAAGGGTCACAGAAGGAACATTCTGGTAAAATTTCATTGAAATCAGCCCTGTGATTCAGGAGATGTCCTTCAAAGAATTCGGGCTCAAAATAAGGCCACCCTGCCACACCCATATTTATGGGCCAATCAAAATTTTGAGAGCACCTTTTGGAAAGGGTCTCCCAAGGAGCATTCTAGTAAAGTTTCATTGAAATCGGCCCAATGGTTCAGGAGGAAATGTCGTTCAAAGATTTCGGGCTCAGATAAGCCCCACCCTGCCACGCCCATATTTGGGGGCCAATCAAAATTTCTTGAACAATTTAGGTAAAGGGTCACCCAAGGAACATCCATGCCAAGTTTCATTGAAATTAGCCCAACGGTTTGGGAGGAGAAGATTTTTAAAGATTTAAAAGTGAAAAAATGCCACACCCTGCCACGCCCATATGTGGGGGTCAATCAAAATTTCTTTAACAATTTTAGAAGAGGGTCACCCAAGGAACATTTCTACCTAGTTTCATCAAAATCCGCCCATAGGTTTTGGAGGAGAAGATGTTTAAAGAAAAAGTTTACGCACGGACGCACGCACGGACGGACGCATGCACGACGGACACACCGCCATGACAATAGCTCGCTGGCCTTCGGCCAGTGGAGCTAAAAATTGACCAAAAATTAGTTCTTATAGCTATTACTACCCTTTGACTGTAATAACTTTTAAAATAGTGCAAAAAAGATTTTATCTTGCATGAAAAGGATTTCAGATTGAATGTGATTGTTTATAGGCACTTACGATAGCTTTGCACTCACCACTTCAAACAGAATTTGTCTATTGGCCTGAACGCCACTTGTAACTTTTTTTTCAGTCATATTGCAGAGGAGACTAGAGTACCTAACCATGGATTCCTGGTATTTCTTGCACCCCTCATACCATTACATCCTTTCCTAGCCTCCAGCTTGAAATTCGTATTATAACACTCACCCAGTTTTTGGCACTCCCTGCATGTGACTTATACTCATTGGACCTGACAAGTTTTTAGATAGAGCTGTAGGTACAATGGGTACAGGTCCAATGGGAACTGCCTTTATTTCTGTCCCCACCGACACAACATCAAACTCTAAATGATGGATGTACTTGTCTCCACTAGCATAGAAACTACACCAGCCCTTCGTGAGGAGAAAGTTACCAAGTTCTATTGGATCTTTGGAACAACATCTGTCCTTCAGTAACTGAAACGAAATGAGGCAATACATGAATCACTGGATCCTCGAGGGGTGAGTACAACACTATTGTAAGTGCCTATATATTTCTAGGCACTTACAATAGTGTTGCACTGAACCTTTCAGTTCAATACCTTTAATCCCATGTTTTGATTTTCAAACAAATATTTTACATTGAAAGACGTAGGAAGAAATTGCTTGTAATATTGATAGCTCAATGTGAAACAGTTGTAACTGCCTATATCTTTATAAGCAGTTAAAACTGATTTGCTCTGAGAAATCTATATGCAATGCCTTCTTTTCTAGTAATGTTTCCTATGCACAGGGAAGTTTTCTTATTTAGATACACTTTGAAATATACTGGTCATCTAGACTGTTTCACTTCTTAGCTAAAATTGAAAATTTCTCTAAAAGTTTTGTTATTTTTCCTTAAATTCAAAATGTTGCAAATACATGGGTGAAAGTAAATATTTTTGAAAATACTGAACTTTAAGGTTTGGGGCCTGGGGGCCGGAGGAAGCTCCTTAGAAATAGCATTTTCAAACCACTTAGAAAGGCTTTTACGGCACTATACTACCAATTTTGGTAGAGATTTTTTCTGTTTGATTTTTCACTCCATGTTAAATTAGGCTATAATACAAGGTCTTGTACAATGACATTCTTCCTAATTCTATTATTGCCAATTGCCTTTTAACAATGAACACATTTCAGCAAATTTCTACAATCATTTAGTCATTCTTAGTTGTTTCGTCTGAATTGCCTATTTATAGTTTCGCCGATTGGTACCTTATGTCTTTAGATTGAATTGAATGGTGTTTTTACGCCGCTTTCAACATTATTTCAGTTATATCGCGGCGGCCGGAGCACCTAACAATGGATTCCTGGTATTTTCTCACGCCAGTACTACCATTACATCCTTTCCTAGCCTCCGACTGCTATTTCACATAGGTTTACGATTATCTACCCATTGGTGAAAGACAAACGTCGGAAAGGATATTTGCCGCCACCGGGGATCGAACCCACGACTTCCAGATTGGAAGTCTTATGCCTAACCAACTGCGCTATGGTGGCGGCTTTATGTCTTTAGAACAGACAGCCCATAAGCTATCACTTTAGAGTTGTTTCCCATCATAGAAAATTGACCCATTTTTCCCCTAAAAACATCTCTTTCATTGAACTATTCCCATTTTGATTTATTTTTTACACATTCCTCAAATACTTTCATATAATTTCGGCGCTTTCCCTCAATAGCAAAACTTGATTTTGTTTTTCCATGCCATTTTGGGAAGCGAAATATAAACAATTAACAGGTTGTGATATTTTATGTTATGCGACGTTAGATTGGATAATGGAAGGGATCTAAACCAATCACAGCCGATCTTATAAATAACATTTTGTAAACCGAACTTCGGTTAACAGAAATTTCTATATTTTGTAATCAATGTATAAGTTTCTTTTTCAGATGACCTTGTTTCTCTTTCGGACCATTGCTCAGACTTTCTTGTCTATTCCATTGAATCCTCTAGGCTTTACTATGCTCGATTTCTTAACTGTTACAATAATCGTGAGTGTTTTCCATCAAACCGCCAATCTCAGCGTTTATATTTTTTCGTTTGGTTCTTTCCAACATCCCATAATGAATAACATGTGCGATCTCCAAGAATTTTACAATCTGATCACCAAAAGAAAATCTTAATCCCCCTCACCCCCTTCCAAATTTTTCTCAACAGATTTATACGAATTGGAAAAATGGTCCCTTCGCTGACCAAAATATGAAAATCCGTAATAAAACGAAAAACTTTCACCCATGCAAATGTAAAATGTTTACCTGTAATGCATTGCTATAATCTTCTGAATTACCTCCCCTCTCCTTCATTCCATTTTGAACCTAAAATGAGACATACAAATGAGTGTTTACCACTTTCGAAATCAAAGTATATACAGACATGGCGAAGAACCCAGAAAATCTGTCAGACAGTCGGTCTGACAGTCCTTGAGAAACTGTCAGACCAAAGTCAAACCTGTCAGACCGTACAATTAAGGGGGCAAATGATATCATCATTGTAGTGTTTCCTCATTAGGAGAGAACACTTATAAAATTAGTAGCAATACAATTTAATATTGTCAAAGTCCTTTCATTCTGTCAGTGTTTTCAGTGCTTTGATTTAAAAGCAAAGATTCTGAGATAAACAGAGATTCAGAGATTAAAAGAATTAAAAAAAATGTCTTTTCAAGTCAGTAGGTAACAGTCAGTCGTGTTTTTTCATGAAAAAAAGAAGACATAATTTGATGGGTCGAACATTCTTTGGTACAAATAAGCAGAAAATTATTTTAGTCTGTGTGCCTTTGAAACTGAAAATATACAAAAAATTCAGGTAAGATAAGACTAGCTACCAATAAGTCTTTCTAAATTTGATCCTTAAATCATATCTTCTCTCTCTTAATTGGTACAATTTGTAAAAGAGAATTTGCACTTTCTAGCGGTGCCGAAAGTCGTAGAGGAAGAGACGTAGAGGAACTGTTAATTGATTGATTCTAGACCTATGTAAAGTTTAAAATTAAAGTTTGTTTTTCGTGAGAAAGTTGGCCAGAAAAAATGTTTTCTTAAGTGAAAGTTGGGATTTACTGTTAAAACAGATTTTTCTGCCCAGAAAATAGCGTCGAACAATCGGACTGACGATCTGGTAAACTTTACCGGACCGAGGGGATTTTTGTCGGACATGCCCGATGGTCCGACGGTCTTCGCCATGACTGATATAGTTTTCAAATTATCTTCTGGAAAGAGGAAAATAAGATTTCTAACAAACTTACACATTAAAATATTTATAGGAAAAATAACTCAACCTGTAATGAATATTCTGTCTCCAAATTCCAGCTACAATATGCTCATTCCATATCAAAGTACAAATGCAATTTTGTTTAAATCATATCAACAATTTTTAGAAAATTTTGGAAAATTTCAACAAGTCAGACTCAAGTTTTCCCTTCAAGAATTAAGTAGAAAAAAGGTGACATAGGTTAAGATCAAACTGCACAACTGATTATAGTCGATACGGTCTGCTTAAGTTATGTATACAGCAGGGGTATGGAAACAAAGATTTTCTTCACTTGTCCTTGGACTAGTAAAAGACAATTTTCTACACTTCATGGATGAAAAATTAACTTGTCTGTGATAATTTAAGAGAAAACAAGATGTGTTTGTGAAACACGAATGCCCCCCGAACGGCATTTTTTTCAAAGTTTGACCTTGACAGATGACCTTGACCTTGTCACATGACCTTGACTTTGGTACCAGCGGATGCGGATCATTGAGATCTATCATCATGCCAAAAATTAGCTTTGTATCTTGAATAAGCTTGAAGATATTGGCAAGGTTAATTTTTCGGGTTAAGTTTTCGGACAGACGAACGGACAGACAGATGAACGGACAGACAGACGGACACGATTAAAACAATATGCCCCTGATCTCTCGATACGGGGCATAAAAATGCTTTTAATGAAGAAAGCAAGAAAATATCGTGAACTGTTGAAGGGTATATGTGTCTTACTGTAAAAGGTATGAGCATATCTCCAGCGGCATGACTTGTAGAACTGTTTGGATCAGCTACAGGATCCATTCTCTCAACATCAAATGTCACTCCTTGTCCATCTGAAAATGAAGCAGATGTTTTTTCCAGTGTAACTAACCTGCATACCTATATTAAAAAGCCATCACAAAGTTTATATTCAAATATTCCTATCTCTTTCTCTTAACTGTGTAGAACAGAGCTTGTACTTACTTTTCAAATTTGAGACACAATTGCCCCTTATTGCAAAATTCCAAGAGTCAATTATTTTCAGTATCACTTTAAATAGTCATAAGATACATATCTGAAAGTTTGATGGGTAAAAATGTTAAACAACAGGAAATTCGTTAATGTTCAAGACGGGAATACATTCAGATTTTTCAGTCTAATCTTATTCAAGAGTCAAACGAAAGCCTGTGTGTAAACACCACTACTAGAAAGTTGGATTGTTTTGGGGCAATGTATTATTTTTAGATTCAAGCAGGTGACATAGGGTCATAAATTGACAAAACCATGGCTTGTTCTTCAGGCGCATAGAAAAATTTTAAGTCTAGTTAGGTTGACAAAATTCAATATTTTGTACAACTTTGAATATACATACCCAAATAATCAGGAGAAAAGCAGGGTTTTGAGGGATGCAGGTTTTGCTAGTCAGAGACTCTTATATAAGGGGCCGGGACTCTCAAAACTGTCTGATGCGAGTTCTCTGGGGATCAACTTCAGAGACTATTTGAAGACTGTTTTTAAACAGTCTTCAATTCTTCCCTGAAGTTTATACTAAAAAGTACATATCTGTACAAAACTTCGTGTAGCTTAATCCGGGGAAAATTTAGCATTCACACAAAAACATGAACATAGCCCAAAAGAAATAGTCCACATTTAACCCTTTTCTACTTAATCCCTGCTTTTTACGTGCCTGTGATTTTATGATTGAGAAAACATTGTGAAAAAAGAAGAAATTGCTTCTGACAGGCAATTTCTTCTTTTTTTTTCCAAACTATTATCTACCCTACTGAATGGTTATTTTTCAAATTAAATCCCCTTTAAATCTTTGTCTGCAAAACCTTTGAATTTGGACAGGTCCAAAATTTTGTAAAACAGGAAAGTGTTAAAGCAGGGACCCTCAAAAAACTTAAACAATGACCCTTACAAGCCTAACTATCGAGACATTGGGATCTAGTCATTGGGACCCCATTTCAGTGAAATGTGATTCTAAAACCCTGGATTAAACAGACAACTAGAATACTTACCTTGATCAATCAGTAACGAGCCTACCAGAACACATCCGCAGGATTTCTGGTTTATACTCTCCAAGTGTCTCTGGGCAAACTTCAACACTTTCTCTGTGATACACAGCCTTGGCTTTCTGCAACAAGAAATTTAAATATCCTTAATGTTACACAAAAATA
Organism: Fragum whitleyi; assembly: GCA_948146395.1. Lineage (NCBI taxonomy): Eukaryota > Metazoa > Mollusca > Bivalvia > Cardiida > Cardiidae > Fragum > Fragum whitleyi. The sequence continues at coordinate 16,404,704 of OX411548.1, read as the reverse complement.
TGTAGCCTGATTGTGTATAAGGGGTGTTTGTACTGCCTTGCCATACAAGCTAGCTTTTATAGGGACATGGTAGAGCACTCACTTTTGGATAGAGAGGTCCCCGGTTCGAATCCTGAAGGAGTCAAATATTTATTTGTAGGTTACATTAGGCACCGACATAAATTACCCACATGAGGTGGTGGTAATGTGATTTGGTAGTTATGATATTGAATATATAAGATTCATGAAAGAATATTAATTGTTGAGGGGTGAGGGGGGTCTTTGCTGGGTTGTGTATACGAGAAGTTGGTACTGCCTTGCCATTCAAGCTAGCTTTTATAGAAACATGTTAGAGCACGCTCTTTGGGATAGAGGTCCTGGGTTCCCATTCCAAAGGATTCAAATCTTTATTTGTGGGTTACAAGTGGATCATCTGTTAAGTTCTGGCCCCAGTGCTTAAATGGGTTTAATGGTGCTTTTAACATTTTTCACTCATGTTGCAGTGGCTTGAGAACCTAACTTAACTGCCAATAAACATACAGGCAGTTACAACTGTTTCCTGCTGAGCCATCTATATATGTTAAGACCGTGAAAAATGGCCAAAAATAAACTTAATACATGCAAAATATAAACATTTGATTAGGGCAAAGGTGTATAAACCTCTCTGTTTAATTTTTAGCGACCTTGAATTTGTGGGTATGGGCCTACACTAGAGGCTTCAGGATTTTGTAAAATCACATCAAAAACGGTCGATTTCAACCTTCAACAAGGTGCCAAATTGTCACAAGATACGCCCGTCACACTGCTTAGTATAAACTGGGGGTTTAAATAGAACTGAGGTTATTTTGAATGAATGTTTTTTGCACACATGAAGTTTCATGATCCTAGCCGTTATACTGTTAGAGATATACTCCAGACAAGATTCTAGTATGAAAAACAACAATGGGCAATAACTCAAAAACTAGGCCAGGTAGAATTATGGTTCTTGTACACTGCACTCCCCCTTGATGACATCTATACACCCATGCAGTTTCATGATCCTAATTATTATACTTTTACAGATATACTCTGGACAAGATTCAAGTCTGAAAAACAACAAAGGGCAATAACTTAAAAAATAGGTCAGGTAGAATTAGGGTTCTTGTACACTGCAATCCCCCTTGGTGAGATCTATACACCCATATAGTTTCATGATCCTAGCTATTATACTTTAAGAGATATACTCCGGACAAGATTCAAGTCTGAAAAACAACAAAGGGCAATAACTCAAAAAATAGGCCAGGTAGAGTTATGGTTCTTGTAAACTGCACTCCCCCTTGGTGAGATCTATACACCCATGTAGTTTCATGATCCTAGCGATTTTACTTTAAGAGATATACTCCGGACAAGATTCAAGTCTGAAAAACAACAAAGGGCAATAACTAAAAAAATAGGCCAGGTAGAGTTATGGTTCTTGTGCACTGCACTCCCCCTTGGTGAGATCTATACACCTATGAAGTTTCATGATCCTAGCTATTATACTTTTACAGATATACTCCGGACAAGATTGCTGATTCAAGTCTGAAAAACAACAAAGGGCAATAACTCAAAAAATAGGCCAGGTAGAGTTATGGTTCTTGTGCACTGCACTCCCCCTTGGTGAGATCTATACACCTATGAAGTTTCATGATCCTAGCTATTATACTTTAAGAGATATACTCCGGACAAGATTCAAGTCTGAAAAACAACAAAGGGCAATAACTCAAAAAATAGGCCAGGTAGAGTTATGGTTCTTGTGCACTGCACTCCCCCTTGGTGAGATCTATACACCCATGAAGTTTCATGATCCTAGCTATTATACTTTTAGAGTTATTCTCCGGACAAGATTCTAGTATGAAAAACAACAAAGGACAATAACTCAAAAAATAGGCCAGGTAGAGTTATGGTTCTTGTGCACTGCACTCCGTAATGATGAGAAGAACACAATAGCCAAGTTTGAAGTCGATCGGACCTCAAGTGACAGAGTTATGCTCCGGACAAAGAAGTGGACGCTGCCGGACGCCCGGACGCCGGACGTCACGGGTGATCCCATAATACGTCCCGTCTTCGACGGGCGTATAAAAAGGGGGAGAGGGCTTTGTTAGAGCATGGGGCTCCATTAGAAATTCTATGGTACCATATAGATACTTACAACAATTTGACAATGGAACATAAAATTATGTAAAATAATTAGAGATGGTAACGATTACCAATTCTATTAATCGAGTATTTGGTCACCAACTTTGGTACCAACTGTTGGTACTCGAGTACTCGGATCGAATCGACGAATTTTGATTATTGACTTCAAAAACATTGTTGAACGCTATTTTATAGCATATTTATCACTATTTTGCAGCATATCTATCGGTCGAAATGATAGATGAGATGATTTTTAATCGCTAAATGAATTTAAGATACTGAAAATTATTCAATGCATGATGAGAGTGTTTTGTGTTGGTTTATTTCATTTATTTTTTCACATGTTATATTTGGTTGACTTAAAACCAAGTAGCTAAACATTGATAAGCTTGAGTAACAAGGTTTTTGCATAGCACTAAAGCATTCTGCTGATCCAAAGATATTCTGTTGAAGCAATTTGAATGTAAATCTAGCAAACGTCAAACTAAAACATGCCGACCGCAATCAGGGTATTTACTGTGGAAGGTGAGAACATTTATGACATTGTGACAGGGAGAATAATAACTGTTGGCACTAGATTGCAAATAATCGACGGATAAGATGATTGGCAAATGACAAGGTGTTGAATACCTATAACTTTGCCTAGCGTAGAAAATAAAAGATCGATACTTTGAGAAAATATTTCAAAATATGTGTTTGGGAATGATTCTCTTATGATTTTTATTTTGCTTTCCAATTAATCGTTAAGTAAAAATGGTAATCGATTCTCAGATGTTTGATCGAGTACTCAATTAATCAGGTAATCGTTACCATCCCTAAAAATAATTGATCTTCAGTTTGTTTGAATGGGGTTTAATGCCACTTTCAACAATCTTTCAATTCCCGGCTGGAGCACCTTACAATGGATTCCTGATATTTCTCGTACCAACACTATCACTACAATCTTTCCTAGCCTTCAGCTGCTATCCTACATAGGTCTACAATTATCATTGTGGGAGACAAATAGTTGGAAAAGATGAGTGCCACTGTCAGGAATCAAAACTGTGACCTGATCTTCAGTAAACTAGTACAAACCTAATTTATGTATACTCAGTAGAATAGCTCATGAAAATGCAGCAATTTATCAAATATTTCTAAATTTGTGTCACAGGAATAAGGTAAAACAAAGGTCAAAGTTTGACCTGCAACGGTGCCCTCTGACCTTTACATTTAAGGAACAAGCTAGATGCATGCATACCTCAGATTGGCTTATCATTACTATTGATTTTATTTTCAATTCATTTCATATACCTGTGCACATAAAGTTTAGGAAATAACTTGAAAGTAAAATCAATAGCAATGATAAGAGTAATTCCAATTAAACTAACAAGTGCTTATTTTCAATATTTCATTACTGATTGAAAATATGAAACTAGGAATATGGTTTATTCCTAATATCATACAGAATCAAAGAATCAATATTTTGACTTTTGATAACATATAAAAACTTGCCAATAACTGTATACCCAAAAGATGCAAAGATTAAATGACTACAAAATTTACCATTATACAGTTTGCTATGTTTACAAAGCTAAAACCATTTCAGGGCATGTCCTGAATACAAGGAATGCCATACCAAAAAAGACACACATACACACAAAAAAATTCTCACCTAAAATAAGAGATATGTAAAATGTAGGGGTCTCCTTCACTACTATGATCCCATAGTATATTCTTTGTGCTAGGGAATTTCAACAGTTGAACATCTTCAGAGTTCCTGTAAAACAAGAATTTCAATTACTTATTTAAATGGCTGTCTAACAACAATTTTTTTTCCAAAACATTCATTTTCTAACCCGTGTCAGACTGAAGCTTTATCATTTTGGTACAGATGGGAGGTATGATACTGTTGGTAACGATCAGCCTTCAAGAATATACAGCACAATCTTAACCGTATCATGCTGAATAAAAACCATTGAAAAATAACATTATAATAAAAGTTCCAAGAGCACTAGATGCACTTATTGTGAGTCAGTATTTAGTTCGAAAATATGATAATTAAACTTTCCTCGGTTAAACACGAAAATCAGGTGGTATGGAACAAGATCAGACTGCAGTCACTGCACATGTGCAACACAAGTTTTTCTACCCGTGGACAAGCACATTTTGTTAGGAAACTTGTCTGTGGACAAATTAATACCATGGCAATTCTAGGAAATTTTTGCAATTAGATCTAAATGATAAATTATCTTAATTTACATATGAGAGGGAAGAACACATTTTTTTGAATGAAGAAAAAGCAGAGTCCCAACATTTTCTTCATTAAAAGCAATTGTTCTTACAATTTATCTATTATAATTTTGTGGATAAGTTAATTTTGGTGAGTTACAAGTAAAAAATTATCTTGTACTTATCAAAGGATAAGTAGAGAAAATCCTTTTTTGCAAACCCCTGGTAAAACATACCTTTGATACTGTTTTGGTACTTCTTTTGCCATCTGTCTAGTATGTGTATCTATAATCTGTTCATCATAATAAACTTTTATCTTTTCTGGAATATTATTCACCTTGATAGGATCTGTCATGAGCTGAAAGAATAAAGATAGCTATTAGGTATACCCGGTATACAGAGGTACAGATATCGTATTTCCCCCAATAATAGCGCCTTCCCTTATAGTAGAACCCCTACATTTTTGACTAAGAAAACCCACTTCAAATACCTAAATTTGAAGAACTTCTTGAGATTTCTTCTCTAATTTGATATGAATTTCCTCTAAACAATCATTTATATGATTGTTTAGAGAAAATTCACCTCAAATTAAAGGGAAAAGGCCAAAAGGGCCTAAAAGATGAAATGAAATTAATGATTTTTTTTTTTTTCAATCAGAAAATAATAACTTAATATAAAGCTCCCTGACCATGTTGTTTATAGCTCCTGGGAGCATTTATTAGGAGAAATATGGTAAGAGGGGGTAAAGCGAGGCTAAAATCTTTATTTCTCATTGTAATCCTATGTCGTGGGTACTCATTGGGATAGTCTTCATAAGACGATGCTAATGAGTACCCACAATATAGGATTTGTGCAAGTATAGTTGAAAAAATCTAATTTTGAATACCAAATACCCCTTCTCTCTGTAGGCTTGGGTTTATTTAAGAAATACTTCTAATAAACGAAACTAAAGGACCACTGTAAATTGTTTTTTAACAGCAACTAACAAGGAATCATTTTGCAAATATTAACAACTGATTGAACATGCGGCTTCATAGCAGGGGTTGACACTAACTCCTGAGATTAAGGAGTCAATTGGACTCCTAACACATGAAATCAAGGAGTCCAAGCTCAAAGTAAGGAGTCTAAATTTTCATAATGGGAGAACATTGTAGAAAAGGAGAAATTGCTTGTAAAAAGCAATTTCTCCTTTACCACATTGTTCTACCAAAGAAGAGTTTTTTTTTCTCAAAACAATACAGGATGCATGAAAATGTTTTCTTCAACAAGCTTTGTACTGAAATTATATACAGTTTTGGCAAATGTTAGAAAGGACACTGCTCTGAGCATTTGTATTTCAAAATATTGTAATATGGCCCTTGGAGTCCCATCTTCACTAGTCAAGGGGTATCGAATCGATAACATCTTCTCGAATACCGTAACCCTTGGCTCGACAAGATGTTGGAGTCCAGTAGACTCCTTACTCGCAAATGGAAGGAGTCCAACTGGTAGACAAGGAGTCTCGGACTCCCGGACTCCCCTTAGTATCGAACCCTGCATAGCCCGCAGGGATAGCCCCCATGTTTGTAGTTTACTTCCAGTTAAACAGGGACAATATCAAACACATAGAAAAGGGTTTATTTTTAGGCGCGTTAAAATCAATTTGAAAAATATTTTTTCTGTGGAAATTTATTTATTTCGTTGATCAATGAACTTAAATTTATTTTTTTTTTGGAAGAAAATGATAATCATCTTTGTTTCATTAATGTTCTGGACAAAAAAAATGTCGAGAATGATGTGCGCTGGTTAGGCGCAGCTGCTTGTGAATTCTAGTGCCATTTAGACAAAGTAGGCGTGAATAACACAAGGGCATGTTCTAGAATGCATGTCAATTTAAGATTATAGCTAAATGTCTGTATTTCAAGAACTTCGGAACAAATGTTTCTCTCCAACTAAAATTTAACTCGCCATGGCCGAGTATATCGAGGGCCCTGCAGATGCGAAAATTGCCCTATGCAGTGTTAAGCTCCAAACAAAATGGGTTAAAGAGTCAAATTTGTACTTGATTTTCTTTAACTAGACATTGCTACTGTTGCTTTTAACAGATCCCCTTTCTTTTGAAAAGTCTTCACTGCTTTTCATTAGAAGGGGGAATTTCACCCTTAATTCTCTTGAATAGACACTGGAAGCAGTCTCATATTTTCACTATAAGCAAACAGTATATCAGTAAACTTAATTTTGTGTGATTTGACCCTATCTATATATACTGCCTTACTCCCCTTTCGGGTATTATTGGTAGGTGACCCTGTAAAATCATTTGGGAAACAAATCTTTTTTTCATCTCTGCAACTCTAAATGTCTTCTTAAGAAAAAACTTGGTGAACTTTATATATACTCTATGATGGCTAGCCGGGTAGAAAAACAGAAATCTAAGAACTGTCACTTGAATCCAAGCTGTCACAATGTTGACATTTTCTGTTCAGAAAAAGAGAATAGTACAAAACAAGGGTTGAAAGTAGATATTGTTTTAATGGGGGTGAGATTTCTATCAAAAGTGCAACATTAATTAATTCCTGCTTTTTTACCTACAGTTTGTTACTCGTTTGATCAAACACCGTGGATTTCATGTTCAGTCATCCACCATTTTCACCTAGCAAGACAGGCATAGACATGTTTACAAGTCTATAATTTTTGACATGGAAAATGATATTTTATCGTTAGGTTATGCTCGTAACGTCAAAAAATTAGATTTATGAAAGCATACAAGGAAAGTTTCATTTAATTTTGTTGATTTCTACTGTCAACGTCGATTAGTAACGATTTGTTTATAACCGGAAGTGGAAGTATAATAGCTCAAAATTTAAAATTGATGAGAATTCTCATCGATTACTAAGGACATGATCTGGACATTTCCTAGATTGATAAACAATACTTTTTCGAAGATATGACATAAAAATGAGGGTTGTCTCAACTTCTTTTCGTCGTTAAAACGAATTATTTCAGAAAAGCTGTTTACTTTTAGCGACCAATTATGGGCGCATGCGCAAGGGTTAGCGCTAAATTCAAATTAGAACACCACTTGCACCCCCCCCCCCCTTCCCCCAAAATTTTTTAGCATTAACAGTTGATATAGTATTCATTTACAAATGTAAAGCATTTAATTTGCTCATTTTTTTATATATATAATTTACCCTTTTTTAGCTATCATTATTAGGTGTCCTGTCAACTCGGCCTGTTAAAAACTCGGCCCGTGTAAAACTCGGCCTGTGTAAAACTCGGCCCGTTAACTCGGCCTGTATATAACTTATATAGTGTTTAGCTTAGTAAACGGATAAATAAGCGCACTTATCAGATAGTTAATCAATGTGTGCAATGTGCTTAAAGGTGGTGCAAATTAACAATGGATGACCAAAATCTACGATCTCCATATTTAATACGCATATAACTTGTCATCTTTTGTTTGTTTGAATGGGTTTAACGCCGCTTTCAACAATTTCGCAGTTATATCGCGGCGGTCGGAGCACCTAACAATGGATTCCTGGTATTTCTTTCACCTGTACTACCATTACACCCTTTCCAAGCCTCGACTGCTATCTCACATAGGTTTACGATTATATCAACCCATTGGTGAGAGACAAACGTCGGAAAGGATATTTGCCGCCACCGGGGATCGAACCCACGACTTCCAGATTGGAAGTCTTATGCCTAACCATCTGCGCTATGGTGGCGGCTAACTTGTCATCTACTTTTGTGCTTAGAAAAAATAATTTGAAAAATATATTTGAATAAAAGGTGAATAAAGTATTTAATTATCCATTTTATCTCACATTTACACAAATGCCATATTATAGTATAATAAATATTATCATTAAAACCCTTTTTAACGAGTGATTATCAATTAATTAATATTACTTAATTAAAGTTACATTGCATCGTCATACATGTATCTATATAATATATAAACAGGCCGAGTTGACGGGCCGAGTTAACGGGCCGAGTTGACGGGCCGAGTTATCATGCGAAGAATATTGCTCCCTTTTAAGAAATGCACCGGAGACCGTAGATAGGTGAAATGAGCACTGGGACTAATGCCATAAATCTGACTTGTTATCCGTTAATAGCCATTACTCCCGGGGTTTGTTTTCTTTAGTCAGCTAGGGGTCGGGGCTGATTCTTAATGTCCTGTTATATCCACTGCACATCAATATCCAGGAATAACTGGTGTTAGTGTCTAGTTTGTCTCAAGATCTTATTTTGGAATTTTGATATGTTTTGTTCCTCTAAGAAACTCTGTAAAACATGAACTTACAACACATCCAGACCGCTTACATTTTGAAGAAGATTCGAATGATTTAATTAATTGATAATATGCAATTGGCAACGTTGTATAGTAAAACCCAAACTTGAATTTTGAAGTTAATTACGTAATTTTTTCAAAACAAAATCCTTTTATAAATTTCGTCTGCCTTGTAACTAAAGTTTGTACTGTAGTTATGATGTTATGATTGCTTTTGTTTTAACTATGTATGGTAGCCGGTTTATGTGTAAGGGGTTTTGTTCTGCCTTGTCGTACAAGCTAGCTTTTTATAGCAACGCGGTATAGCTCTCGCTTTTGGACAAAGAGGTCCCTGGTTCGAATCCTAACGAAGTTGCATATTTATTTACCGGGGACATTACCTGTAAAAGTATCGACAGGGTATTGTTTTCTAGAACTCTGTGACAACTAAAGAGCTGTTTATGGTTATAATTACAGCCTGTGATTTCTTTTATTTAAAAATAATGCATGTATGTCTTCAGGTCGAAAATTATTTTTTTTAAAGAGAAAATTCAAATAGTATTCAACAAATTATAATTATCAACTTTCATAGTTTGAAAAAAAAAAACTTAAGGTAGAGTGCTTCCATTCTATATGTACCGGCAAATTTTCTACCATACATGCATAGACAAGAAACAGGTGATTATTTTACTGACACCTATGTTTAAATTTTACGAAACTGGCATTCTTGGGTTAGTTGCCATGGTGATCACCATCAAGCATAGGAGGTTGTAATGAGCACACACATTTCAAAGACATAGACACATTACACGACCACTTTAGTTAAGAAATTTCTCATGTTTCAAAAATATTTCTTGACAACAAAAACATTAACTTCACATCTATTTCAAACAACAACAACATTTGAATTGAAATTTGAAATCCGTGTTTTGACTGAAAGAAACCTCTATAATCATACTAGTGACAAAACTGAATTTTGATATTTATAGGATAGCAAATTTTCGTGTAATGTGATTGGCTTTCTCTATATGTATCAAGTACAAAGGATATCACTTTTTAAAGCACTAGCATTGAACATCATTGAGCTAGTAAATATTGTAAAACGAAACTTAGTCATACCCTAAGGAAAACTGACAAATCGAGATTTCCCCAAATTGTAAAAGTTTAGATTTTTGTCATTAAATAAACCGACGTGATAATGAAGGACATGTAATAAAATGTCGCTTACTTAAGTAGAGCCACCGTCGGAGCGCATCAGGCTCGAAATCATGGTGGGGATGGGGTGGGTGGGGTGGGGTGAGGATCATATTTCTTATATCCCATAGCTTCCGATGTATGTATTACATCAGCGGGTTTAAAATCGTAAATCTATGTGGAATGAGTGGCTGGAGATTCGGAAAGCATATATCGGTAATTTGGTAAGAGGAATACAAGGAACTCATGGTCAGTAGCCCCAGCTTCCGAGATATGACTGGAAAATTGTTACAAAGGGATGTAAAGCCTAGTTTCAATAAAAAGATCAAATGTAAATCGAAGCATCATGAAACCATCGAAGGAAGTTCCATTCGGTCTGAGTTTAAATAGTTAGTCCGCACAGCTGGTAAAGCCTGACTTGGATCTTTACTTTTCGCACTTCCAAGATAACCCCTTATTGCCAGACAGGTCACAATTCATGTAAAAAACCAGCTTCATGTACAGGATGTTAAATGCACTCACCGCGAGCAGAATCCAGGCTAGTGATCGTTCAATTTCGGACATACTGAGTTCGCTTTAAAAATGACAGGCTGGTGGGCAACCCATAAGTTGAATACAAAAAAAGCTTTTACGTTATAAAGTTGTAGGTTGAAAATCGTTGAGAGTTAAAGAATCCATCGTCGATATTGTTATGCTAGTAAGGAAGCCCGCCGATCATCGTGAGTACCCCAAGTAGGCAATGTCTTCAATTTTGGAAAACATACATCAACATCGCTAATTGTGTTCATCCTGAATAAAATTTGCGATATAGGAATACCTCCCATTAAATTCACTCAAAACTCGATCCACACACTCATTCAATTTCATTCCTAAATCATTCGAAAAATTTTCACCTTGTCAATTTCACGATGTTGTTAACTGTAGAAGCAGATAACCATTGACTTTCGACACAATAAAGCTTTGATTGATTAATTGAATGGAGTTTAACGCCGCTTTCAACATTATTTCAGCTATATCGCGGCGGCAGGAGCACCTAACAATGGATTCCTGGTATTTCTCTCACCAGTACAACCATTACATCCTTTCCTAGCCTCCAGCTACTATCTCACATAGGTCTATGATTATCAACCCATTGGATAGAGACAAATTGTCGGAAAGAATGAGTGCCGCCGTCGGGGATCGAACCCGGGACCTCTAGAATGACCGTCCGTCGCGCTACCAACTGTGCTATGACGGCGGCTATGAAGTTTTGAACAAAGAAAGAAGGACAAACTGGTGGTAAAGGAGAGCAAAAATGTTTGTTGTCTACTTTTTCTAATATAGCCCATTTTTTTGGTACGACAAGATGAAAGGGCGGATGCATATGTCGTATGTTCCTCGTACGCTGACAGACAAAAGACAACGCGGATCAATAAATTTTAAACGATAAATACATACACATGTACGCTTACAAATCATCTTTTCGATGCATTGTAAGATTTTCATACGCTTTGCATTCTCAATTCATCCGTTAGTGCAGCGGCACCGGGCCTTAGACCTTTGAAGGAGAAAAGTGGTGCATAAGAGCCACAACATTTTTGTTGCATAATTTTGGGAATATTGTCCTTTGTGTTATGATAATGACGCAGTTTTTTTTTCCGGAGCATCTCAGTATGTACATTTGCTATCAACTTCAAGCTTCAGCGGTGAAAAGATCCTTTAAAATGATATTACAATGCACAGGAACCATAACTATTCCCCGTTTGATTTTTAAAGCTATTGAAATTTCTATTTTGTATTTAAAATGAAAATATTTTATCGAAATTAAGGAACTAGTTTATGAAAGAAAGCGAGATGGAATAAACAATACTTGCAACTTATGTGATAAGTAGTGCAAAAATGACCTCCCGGGAACTTCGTAAAATAAATATCTTAGAGAGAAATTGGTTCCAGTAGAGGTCAGCCGGTGTTCGCATTTCAAAGTTTTTCTTACTGGAAAGAAGAAAGATCATCACAGATTCAGAAAAAAAGCAAAAGGCAAAATGTTACGCCTGTGAACAGTCCGCACAGTCTGGCTATGATCGACTCGTCACAAAATACCAAGAAGATTCCTTTTTCGCCTGACGGGTCATATTTGCAACTCACTTCTCTTTTTACAAGATCATTTAGAATGATGTATTTTCTATTTTTGGTGTGAAAACGAAACATTTTCCTCGAATACATGTTATCCATGTAATCCAAGATTCTAAAGCTACATGTATATGGATTCAATACCAGCTGCCCTTATTGATGACCATTACATGTAGTTAATAGTTCACAAATTTAGTGAGATATGTCAAAATACCTCCGTTGCCATAGCTACAATTCATACTCGAGGTTGTTTTCAGTTTTGCCAAACATCTTAAACTTTCCAATACTTTTATGTATGTCTGACAAAATCAAGAATCTGATATACCAGAGTAATCAAAATGATACACCTCACATGCATTTTGTTTTAAAATCCGATTTTAAAGTGTATGTTGCTAAATGTACTACCAAGAGACTTTTTTTTATAAAAGAAATATTATGAAACAATCGTATGTGATGTAACCTTTAGTAATAATACTAATTTCAAAACGTTTTATTTTTGCGTAATGGCGAGAAATTGAGAGATTGATATTTGAAGACTTTGATCAGAATGTGCGGATGCAGAGACAGATCTGAGTCTGGGTGTTGCGCACATGTAGAAATAAAAAAAAAAAAAAAAACACCAGGAAGGATTATGCATTTTTCAGACATGTTGACTTGCGAGAAAAATTAACTGATCATATATTTTTCTTCCTTTCCTTTCTTTTTCTTAATATTTCCATAGATTCGTTATTTAACCAATACATTGTGCTTAGAATTGCGTATCTTTTTTAACCAACAGAACAGAATTTTGTAAGTCGACTAGTACAAAGCAGACAAGAGTCATAAAAAAGAGGGTTCCTGGCACTTTATCGGATAGTTTTGCGAGTCCTAATTACCATATGGGAGTCTCGGACTCGAAAAAACTGCTCATCTTAAATCCATGGTCATATTTAAGACACATTTCTATTTTGACAATTTCTTATACCGGTATGTGTCCGTAAAGCCTAGTTTACATTTGGATTAAGGAGCCCGTACGGCGCCCGTAACTCGCCATAATTAAAAAAATCGTGCGACGCCCGTGCGGCGACATACGGTGTCCATGCGATCATCGCATGGTTTTACGGGTGTCACAGAACCTTCCGATTTTTTTTTTATAAAAAATAGGAATACAAATTTTTAAAATTGCAAGACCGTACGGAGAGCGTAGTCCGTAAACACGTCGTCTAGGCATCGCACTATCGCCGCACGGACATCGAAGGGCTACCGTATGATGTTTTGCCTATAAGTATAGAACGGATCATCCTAGGGTCCCCGCGCGGGTTCCGCACGATGGTTGTACGGCGGCTGCACTGTCTACAGTGTATAAAGTTGTTAAATCACACAATTCTCGAAGCGGGAGTCGCACATTTACCTTGCGATGGCCGCAAGGGTACCTCAATGATTCTTGTGACACCGCATGATTTGTGAATCGTGGCAGTATCGTAAGGCGATCGTGGCAAATGTAAACTAGGCTTAAAGCAGAGAAGAAGAAATGCTTTAGTGTTACTCAGTTATTAAATGTAGAATATGTATTTGCAAATTCCGAAAACTTGAGAAAAAAATGGGGATACCAGGTAATGGTTTGATGCCCCCTTATTCGACATCCATGTTCTTGCTGACCTGCATAATATAATTAACGGATCGCCCAACTATTCCAAATGCAGTCTATTTTGGTTATGTTATTTTAAATGCCATATGAAAACCTTAGCATGATACTCAACCGGTTATTATCGGGACTCTAAAATCATATCGTCTGTGAGCGACCAAAATCTCATATAGCCCCAGTGTATTCAAGCCGTAAAAACGAGGTTTAAGTGTCTATACCAAAATTTATTGTTACAAGAATTTAAACCATGATTTTGAACATTTCAGTGCAATAATTTAACTAAGTTTGATCGCTATTCTCTTATATGTTTTTGTAAACACTTTTTGTAATATTGTTTAGGTGGCCTAAATTGTGCAATATATACTAGTCAAAACTTCTAACCGGCCACTTTCAAAGCAAAGATATTTTTTTCTGTGGTGTTTGGATTTTCGTGGAATTTGCTATGTGAATTTTTAAGCATCTTTCCAGATGATTTTGGCGAAAAGTTACCTTTATTTCATTGAATTTAAAGCGCAACATGAGAAAAGCTCAAAAAGCTCTAAATTCACACAGAGCTCAATATTCAATATATCGATTTTTGTCTCATAGGTCGTTAGCTGCAACATAGACTAGGAAAAAAATGAAAATGTTCGACAATTGTGCGCGGCATATGGCCCTAGAAGAAAGTGATAGAGCTTATGTATGCAGAAAAACGGTTCCTAGAAACAACACCTAAAACACGTTTTCTTCAAAAATGCATAAAATATAGACTGATAATTCCCGTTGAGCTACAAAATGTAGGATATGTGAAAAAATCAGTTTGATACATTGTTTTTTTCACACCAGACCATATTTGAGCATATTCGCTAGATAAAATGGTTTGCCGGTTGAATTTAAACACCATTTTACCATGCCTCACATTCTTTCTGTTTCTCCTGGAGTCAAAGGTCACACAAAATTGACAATGTTTTCCGTTTTTTTCCGCTGTCTGCCTTCTAGTTTCAGAGAAGAAGATTTTTAAACATTTTCGCTTTTTGATTCTATGTAGAAAAGGGATGCGCCCGGGCAGAGCCAAAATATGACCCCAGGGTCTTGATATGAACAAACTTGGTAGGGGTGTACTAGATGATGCTTCATACCAAATATAAAGGTTGTCTATCTTCTGGTTTCAAAGAAGATTTTTGAAGATTTTCGCTCTTTGATTCAATGTAAAAAGGGTTGCGTACGTGTGGAGCCTAAATATCACCCCAGGGTATTGATATGAACAAACTTGGTAGAGGTCCATACTACTGGATGCTACAGACTAGATAAGAAAGCTGTCTGCTCTCTGGTTTCAGAGAGGAATATTATTGAAGATTTTCCTTTTTTAACCCTTTTTGTGAAGGGTTAAGGGAGAGTTTAGGGTGGATTACATTTATTTGAACAACTTTGGTAGAGCTTGACCCAAGGAATATCCCTGCCAAGTTTCATCAAAATTGGCCCACCCGTTTAGGAGGAGAATATGTTTAAAGAAATTGTGGACGACGCACGATGCACACCGCACGACTGACGACGGACATTGTACGATCACTTCGTGCTCAGATGAGCTAATAAGGTTCTGCAAGCTGGTTTTAAAAAATTGTAGTCTGATTTACACTTCAAAATTTGCTCGTCAAAATTTCGACAAACTAGTAAATTGAAGACAACTTCTTTGAAAAAAGTATAGAGTAAAGGTTTCTAATAATATATATCGTCAGAAAAGACAAGAAAGTCATGCGTGTTTTTTGTGATATGTTAAAAAAAGAAAAGAAAGAAAGAAAAAGAAAAAATACAAAATTTAGACTTTGTGCAGATTTGAACCGCCAGAAGTATTCTTCGTATGACTGCAACCTACACCTTTCGACCACGGAGCCGTTGGTTACTGTTGGTAAAATTTTATAGTCGTATGAAAACATAGTCCTCCGGGTTAAGACGAAGCTTTCCGTAACCACCGATATTCCTCGATGGTAAATGTATTCATCGGTTAATTTATTCATTGCATAAAGGTCAAATCATGTCAATAATTTCAGGTTATAACTCATGTTCTTTCAAGCTGTATATACGAGGTTTAAGCCTTCCGCTTACGATATACCAATTTTACTACTTTGAGAATTGCAACATGGGTGTTTTTGAAATTTCCCAGGCAATGGTTTGGTTTTATCTATGACTGTTACATTGAACTTGACACTATTCAGTGAAATGTGAACGGTAGTCTAAATATGACCGAAACGGCGGCACATCTTTTCTTACATTCATCTCCCACCTGAAGGCCAGGAAAGGAAGTAATTTTTAATGGTAGTGATGATGGGAGAAATACCAGGAATATAATGTTGGGTGCTCCAACTGTCATGTTATACATGAAAAAATACAAAAAAAAAAACAAAAAAAAAAACCAAACCCTTAGTTGCACCGTCTATAGAAATCATATTTTCGGGGTAGCTTTTTCGACCTTTGCAGAATAAGATCAATTACGACGACAGACATTCAATGATCAAAAAGGCTCGTCCCCATGAAACACCATGTGCTCAGGTAAGCTGAAAGTTAGCTGAACATTCAGGAAATAGAAAACGTTAAACATAAACAGTGTTCAGGATAGCGTTTGGCCTATCTTGAACATAACGGACGTTGGCGCTTTAAAACTGATATTTTAAAATAAATAGATAAATGCTTCAGCGTTTCATCATAAACCATGACAGAAAAAAAATCTGCCATATTTGTTTGCTATACTCAGCATGTCGCTCGCCAATCATCGTTTGCATTTCAATACATGAATACTGAATAAGTTTAGAACATTTTCCAAAAGTAAAAAGTTTAATCTTGGTCAGTCCGATCATTTTGCAAAGTCTAGTCAGGATTTGTATACATTTTTTAAATAAGAGCGTTCGAACGTTAAAGTAACATTTTTTGCGTAAATGATGAAATGTATAATCTTGTGTATGAAAAGAAGCGAGACAATGACTAATGTTCTGCATTATCATTTATAATAGTTTAGGCGTGAAAGCATTCAACAACGCATCATAATATCTCTGAACCCCCACCCCACCCCCAACTCATCTTTCCAAAAAGAAAGATCGTAGAGCTTCCACGGGGCGCATTTCCTTCTATTTACTTCAAATTTTGTTTTCTTTCCAAAGACTCTAAGGCCACATGTTTAATTCGAGCCGCAAACATGGTTCCAGATGTGTTATTTATGGGAATGAAATGACCATTGCATGTAATTAATTGTTGGACATATAAAATTTTGATTGCGTTGCTATGGTTACAATGGAAGATGCTTTTATTTTTCCCAACCAGTGTAACATATCAGCTTGTTAAATAAAATACCGAACTTTTAAGAGAGTCGAGTCAGGCTAGCTCAACAGTAACGATTTTGGCTGCAAATCCTGGGTTGAGAGTTCGAACAACGACTTGGCAACATTCATAGGGCAAAATTAACAAAAGTCGTTGTGACACGAGTCATTATTCTCCAACCTAGCACGTTTGATAAGTAGTATTCTTAAGAGGAACAAGCAGTTGATGACTCGGACGAAATATTGGGAATCTTCCGCTGGTGTGAGAGGGGTACGGACAAAAGCCCACTAGGTCAAAAGCCCACTGGGACAAAACCCCAGCGGACAAAAGCCCACTGGACAAAAGCCCACTCAATATAGGACAAAAGCCCACTCAATATATAAATTATTCTTATGAATGAGTCTTATCCTAATACTATCGAAGATACATTTTCTATTGTTTTTTAATTTATTTATGTTGTATTTAACAGCATTTCATTTATATTTTGTCTACTCATGACTTCTTCAATCACTTTTATTCACCAAATTCTGAAATTAACATGAACGAAAAGCCTATCAAAGTATAATTAAATTAAATATTTGTTAAAAAAAACGATAATGTATGGATTAATTTATTAATTGATAATTCATTTTTTTCAGTCATCCAATAATTAAATCATTTAAACTCATTTAGAATAGTGTCTTAACATTGTATAGCTGTTATGGTGTTTTATCCACTATAGGCCTGTAAAATTTTGGTAGTGGGGTTTTGTTGAAATATTGTCCATTCCCATTGCAAATAGTTAAATATTTTGTTTAAACTCTTTCTATGATTTATTGAGTATGTGGCATTATGTTTTAACAAGTTATCCTTAATGAGAACTTTTGCAAACTCTGTGAAAGTGTATAAGGGGTGATAAAAGTATTCAACACCTATATGACATCTACTCTTCTTCAACACTTTATGACACCACACCTTGTATATCTGTAACTTGTCAAATTAAATTTGTAGACAGAATGGAAACATGATACAATAAGTTGTCAATCACACTTTGATACAAAGAGAAAAAGTAGTTACATTGGCAAGGGTAACTAAATGAAAATTTATAACTGTACACAAAAAGTTAAAAACAACAACAAAATTATGATTAAAAACATTCTACAACACCAAACTATATAATGAGTGGGCTTTTGTCCTATAGGGGAAGGGGTTATGTCCCAGTGGGCTTTTGTCCGCAGGGGTTTTGTCCCAGTGGGCTTTTGACCTAGTGGGCTTTTGTCCTACGAAAGAAACGAAAGAACGAAAGAATATCATGTGATGGTCACCAGCCGCCGCAATATAACTGTGATAGTGTTAAAAATGGCATTTAACCTTATAAAAACAAACAAGTCAATTTCGTAGAGGATTCGTAGAGGATTTTTTTACTCTATTTGTATACAATAAATCTTCTGTTTTATTTTTTTTTTTATTTCTTGTTTTATAAAATAAACTCTACTACAAGTATAACTACATAATCGGAAACTTTCGGAACAAAAATGTGGAGAGCGAGAGAGAGAGAGAGAGAGAGCGAGAGAGAGAGAGTGAGGGAGAGAGAGAGAGGGAGAGAGAGAGTGAGAGAGAGAAATAGAAAGAGAAATAGAGAGAGATGAAAAGTGAGAGAGAGAACAAGAAAGAGAGAGAACAAGAAAGAGAGAGGGCATGCAGACAAACAGACAGACAGAGAGTGAGACAGACAGACAGAGAGGCGGAAAAGGGGAGACAGAAAAAGAAAAGAGACATGAAAAGATAAATTCAGACAGATAGAGGAGAAGATTGGTTAGGATATTTTTTGTATTTTTTTTTTTTAACAAAACGATAGAAGATGACAAATTTCAAACTGAACGATCGATCCCGGATTGGTTTATTCCCACTTCGTCTAATCCCATTTCGTCTACACTATAGAATTATTGGTTTAGACCAAAAATTCCCATTTGGTCTAAAACCTTTTGACACCTTGTTGTATCAATTTCCCATTTCGTCTACAAATGTTTTTTGACATGTTATGAGTGTCATAGAGGTGTTAATGTCATATAGGTGTTATATACAGCCCCCCCCCACACACACACACTCATACAAAGTATTATTTGATAATTAAGCAAATAAAAATCAATTTAAAACTTTAAACAATTTCTTCTTAAAGATTAAACAATTGTTATTTTTTATATTTTTTGTTTGTATTTTTGGTTCTAATAAAAATATATCAGAAAATAAACTAAAAGTTTATTCATAACATTTTTTTATGCACTAAAATAGAAAGGTAAACTTTTTTTCTTTTCATGGTAGTATATGAACTATATAATAAAAAGTAAATAAAGGATATTTTTTATACAAATAGGTAAATGAACTTTTAGACCAAATGGGAATTTATCAAAATACCGGTTTTAGACGAAATGGGAATTTGACTTTTAGACCAAACGGGATTAGACGAAGTGGGAACAACCCCCCAAATTGTTCCAGGAATCAGCATGGGAAAGAATAATGTTTAATCTTCCCTTTTACCATAACCGGATACCATATTACAATATTCCAATGCCTTACTGCTATAACATGATCTCTTTCGCAGAAATAGTGTTATTGAAAAAAATTTTTGCACGTTGTTAATTGAAAAAATAATATGATCTCTTTCGCAGAAATAGTGTTATTGAAAAAAAATCTTTGCACGTTGTTAATTGAAAAAAAAAAAGAATTTTGAAGACGGTATTTCCCGACTGCATTTCTAATCAACCTTTGATCGATCCAATCCAATCTTTTGAGCATTTTTTATTTTATCAAATTGTCTTATTTTTGAGGTTATATATAAAACTTTACAACTAAAGTTCAATACAAGACCTACGTATTGAAAAATTTGTGACGAAAGCAAGAATTTATGGGGTTTTTTTGTGTGTTTGTGTGTGTGTGTGTGTGTGTTTTTTTTTTTTTTTTTTTTTTTTTTTTTTTTTTTTTTTCTCTTTGATTTCTGTGTATTCCTGAAGTAACGTATAATTGTTATTTAAATAAGTTTAAGAAATAGAATCGAATACCATAAAGAAAACAAAGTAACACAACTTTTTCTACTTTAAACTGGCCATTTGTAAGCAATGATAAAGTGAAAGACCAGGCAGACAATGAAAATGTGTCCAACAATCCAACTGAATAAATTTATGGCTTTTCGGTGCCCATCAGGGTAATTAAATCCGCATACATAACAAAGACGAGACGGTCTACTGTTCTCTGACAATTTTAATGGGATATTAACGGACAATCAGAGAGATGGGGTCTTTTTGCTTTTATTTCTTAAAAGGGAGTTTTGGTACAGGATATTCTTGGCATGTTCACAGGCCGAGTTGACTGTGAACCCATTATTATTATTGGCGTTCTCGTTACTTTGTCTTGTGGACTTTATATTATCTTAAGCCTATTTGCTGAATTTATTAACTAGTGTTAACAAAACAAAATCAGCCTCTGTCTACAAAAAAGCTTATAATAGACCTAAATATCATCTAAATAGACCATCTGCACTGGTGGAGTACAAAAGCTAATATCCAACCTGAAACCAGACAAAGCAGCAGGACCTGACAACATCAAACCTCTAGTACTAAAAAACTTATGTTATCAAATTTCTCCTATCTTGCAAATTCTCTTTCAGAAATCCCTAGATACAGGCACCCTCCCCCAGGTATGGACGAAGGCAAACGTGACACCACTCTTTAAGAAAGGAAACAAAGAAGATCCTGCAAATTACAGGCCTATATCCTTAACATGTATATTGTGTAAAGTTCTTGAACATATTGTAGCATCAAATCTAACTAAACATTTTGAAAAAATAATATTCTTTATGATTTACAACATGGCTTCAGAGAACGGCGCTCATGTGAAACACAGCTACTGCAACTGACCGACCATCTTGCCAGAAACCTTACTGAAGGAAAACAAACTGATCTAGTTTTGTTAGACTTCAGCAAGGCTTTTGATAAAGTCAGCCACCTTAAACTTTTGTATAAATTGCAGGAACATGGAGTTAACAATGCTACCCTCTTGTGGATTAAATCTTTTCTTATAGGCAGAACACAGAAAGTAGTCTAAGAAGGTGGATGCTCATCCGAAGTACCAGTCACGTCAGGAGTACCTCAGGGGGGGGTTAAAGGGGTACGGACAAAAGCCCCCTGGGACAAAAGCCCCCTAGGACAAAAGCCCCATGGACAAAAGCCCCCTGGGACAAAAGCCCCATGCCCTTAACTCAAAAGTGGACAAAAGCCCCATGGTTATAAAAAAATGTATTTTTTGTTTATTTATGATTTTTTTTTAATACTTATCACATTTTTATGAAATAATGAATATTTAAAGAATATTTTTTTTTATTTATTTTAATATTTTAGGCATTTGATATATGATGAGGGGGGGGGGGTTATAAATATTTTGCATTTTTTTTTAATTAATTTTTAATAAGAAATCATAACTTAATGCGTGGACATTTTCTTGATATATCTGGTAATTATAATTATATAGTGATAATTAGATTAAAATATTATACTAATCCATAGTTTGGCAAACTGCACTGATTGCATTCACACTTTAAAAAACAAACCAAAATCAATCATGGTTTAAAACTTTTGATGTATTTGTATCTGCCTTTAATATGTGAATTTCTCTATTCTTATTGTTTGCATTAAAAATATTTGCCAATTATGTCTTTTGATCTCAAAATTTGAGTGATTCTAACTGTTACTTTAATTTAATTGACATATATAATATACAGTTTGGAAAATAACAAATTACAACATTAATGTAATTGAACACCAACGTGGTTAAGCATTATTTTGGATATATTTATGATCATATTTGGATATTTTAAACTTCTTGGACCTAATTCTGTTTCTGTGAGTTAACTGGATTATATGGTGTATAGTGTTATTTGTTTGGACAATGGAGTTTATTACAAACAACAAAGGTGGACTTAAATTGTGCTATGATGGATATATGTACACCAAGAAGAGCTCCAACAAATCCAAGAACCGCTGGGAATGTACCAACAGAAAAGCATTTTCTTGTCAAGGCTCCGTTACCACCAACATAGCCAACACAGAAGTACTTTCCTCCATTCTACATTCACATGAGAGAGTTGCGGGTAGAGTAGAAGCAGTATCTAATGTGTCCGCCATGAAAGAGAATCTACCTATGAACAGGGGTTGCCCGGGCCAAATTCTCGCTGATACACTACACATCTGCTCCGCAGAGGCTCGTGCAGCCATTGGTAACACAGAATCCTTGAAGAGAACGATTCGACGACACAAGCAAAGTAACAGACCCAAAGAGCCTACTTCCCTCAGAGACCTTCACCTGCCTGAGGACTGGACCACTACTGGCGAAACAGTTCCACCACCTTTCCTGATTCATGACAGTGGAAATGACTCCCCCTTGAGAATGCTTGTGTTTGCTACAGAAATGGGACTTCGTCACTTATGTAGATCTCATACATGGTACATGGATGGAACATTCTCCTCAGCACCTAGAATCTTCAAACAACTGTACGTTATCCGTGCTCCAATTGGTGAAACAGCTGTAACATGTGTGTACGCATTCCTCTCTAGCAAGTCCCAAGAAACGTATGAAGAACTATTTGGTGCCGTAGTGACACACTGTGAAGAACTGGGTTTCTCTCCTGATCCATCTACAGTAATTTGTGATTTTGAGCAGTCAGTCATACGAGCCATAGGAACAACTTTTGGTGACCAGGTCCGCTGCCAAGGCTGTTTTTACCACCTTACCCAGAGCACGTGGCTAAAAGTACAACAGTTAGGCCTGACTGACGTTTACAGAACTGACGAGAATGTCAAACTGTTTTGTGGTATGTTGGACGGCTTAGCCTTCCTTCCAGAAGCTGAGGTGAACAATGGAATGGAATTCTTGAAGGCCAGTACACCAGAAGGACTCGAAGAACTCGTGCAGTACTTTGACAGTACTTACGTCAATGGTTCATACCGACGAATTCAACCTCCTCCAGCACAACCAGATGGACCTCTACCACCTATTCGTATGCGTCGTGTCCCTCCCCTTTTCCCACCTACCCTTTGGAACGTCCACGAGGCAACTATATCTGACAATCCCAGAACAAACAACATCTGCGAAAGTTGGAATCTCTCCTTCCAGAAACTGATTGGTCATCACAACCCATCTATATGGACAGCAATTGACAGCATTCGCCGGGACCAAGCTTCAGTATCTACATACATTGAGCAGAATGCATATGGCGAGCCACCAAGAAAACGTGTAAAGAAAGTAACAAAAGATCTACAGACAAGACTGCGAAACATCTGTTTGGAATTTACCTCAGGAAGGAAGACTGTAGAAGAGCTTCTTCGTGGTGTTGGACAAACTATTCGTTGGAAAACCCGCAACTAAGTTGAATAATTAACCATCAATAAAATGTAGATAAAAGTGCTATCCGAGTTTATTAGTCAAGTTCATAAAAGTGTAGATAAAAGTGCTATATAAGTTATTTCGTAAAATGATAAAATAGTCCGTAAAGCACAGGGTGAAAAGTATAATGTGCAATTATCTAAGTTCAGTACAGTATGTGCCAAGTGTTATAATATCACGATTTAAAAAAATAGTAATTATATAGACTTAAAGAGTGCAAAAAGGAACAAAATAAGATTGCCTTTTACCACAATACAAATTATTTTCATATTCGATTGTAAAAACTATTTTGACTTTTTCTTCGAGAATTAATGGGTGCAAAATTTTGGTTTCAATAGAGTACATAGTAATAAGTCTGATCAGACTATGTCAATGCACAGGCTAATCAGATTCTTTACTTTGGGCTAAGTTAAAGCTGATGGAAATGTGAAACAAACTCTGAATTATGATCTAATATGTGACAAGTAATGCAAACAGTACAATCTGAAAACTTTATAAAATATATATTTCCACAGAAATTTTGATGTTGGTTATGATCAGTGTTTATTTCATTGTATAAAAAATCAATCTTTGACATTGGTGTTTTTTTTCTTCTCAATGTCCTTAGCAATTCTGACATTAAGTGAAATAGAGGGTTAGTTTGTAGCAAGCAAGCTCTCTTTTTCTCTCAATGTTTTCTGAACATTTGTGTAAGAAAAGATGAGCATATAAGTCCCAATATGCAAGGTTTTTTCTTGTACAAATATGTCCCTACAGCAACAAACTTGTCTAATTGTCTTATTAAGTGTATGTGCATCTGTCTGTTTTGACATATATTACAAGGTCAATCCCAAGGTCGCTAATAAATTTGCGTTGGATGACCAGTCCAAATCTTAACCATCCGAATTCCAATTCCTAATATTCTGTTTTCTTCTCAATGTCCTTAGCAATTCTGACATTAAGTGAAATATAGGGATTGTTTGTAGCAAGCAAACTCTCTTTTTCTCTCAATGTTTTCAGAACATTTGTGTAAGAAAAGATAAGCATATAAGTCCCAATATGCAAGGTTTTTTCTTGTACGAATATGTCCCTACAGCAACAAACTTGTCTTATTAAGTGAATGTGCATCTGTCTGTATTGACATATATTACAAGGTCAATCCCAAGGTCGCTAATAAATTTGCGATGGCTGACCAGTCCAAATATGAACCATCCGAATTCGAATTCCCTAGGATTCTGTTTTCTTCTCAATGCCCTTAGCAATTCTGACATTAAGTGAAATACAGGGATTGTTTGTAGCAAGCAAGCAAACTCTCTTTTTCTCTCAATGTAAAATTTTTTGTATGAAAAGAAGAGCATATACGCCTGTCTTTGGCCGCAAGATCGAATAGGTAAAGCACAGTCACTTGTAAATTTGCGCTGGCTGACCAATCCTGAAACCAATGCCTTATGTGAAACAGTGTCATTTTCCAATACAAGAGTAACAGGCAATTTTACATGTTTCTACATTATTGTAACAAGCAATTTCTCTATTTCTCTCAATGGTTCTCAATTTTGAACTTGTTAGGATAAGAGGAAACATTCCTGAAAATACAAAAAAAATGCTCCTAACAAGAAATGAAAAACTATTTTGGGTATCTTAAGCTGTGAGTTCTATTGCTAAAAAATTTCAAGATTTACTTTTTAAAATGCAAATCAAACAATAAAATCATAAATCAAAAAATAAAATCATACAGAAATTTATATATTGATTCATTTAATATATATTGAGGGGCTTTTGTCCTAGGGGGCTTTTATCCTAGGGGGCTTTTGTCCCAGGGGGCTTTTGTCCATGGGGCTTTTGTCCTAGGGGGCTTTTGTCCCAGGGGGCTTTTGTCCTACACCCACCTCAGGGATCGGTGCTTGGCCCTCTTCTGTTTCTCTTATATATTAATGATCTTCCAAACACTATTACCTCCCAAGTTCGTTTGTTTGCAGATGACACTGCCGTTTACTTAGCTATAGATAACAAGCAAGACTGTATCACCCTGCAAGAAGATCTAGACAAGTTAATGCAGTGGGAGAAAAAATGGGAAATGGAGTTTAACCCTAGCAAATGCATTGTCCTAAATATTACTAAAAAGAAGAAAAAGATTTCTTTTGATTACAGGCTACACGGACAAGTGCTAGAGACTGTGGACAATGCCAAATACCTAGGAGTTACTATATCTAAAGATCTTTCCTGGAACAAGCATATTGACAATATAACATCTAATGCAAATAAAACTTTAGGTTTTCTCCGCAGAAACATCCAGACACAAAATAAGAAGATCAGAGAAACAGCATACAAAACACTGGTTAGACCCCAGGTAGCATTATGCATCAACTGTTTGGAGCCCTTACACAACATCCCATATCAACAAAGTAGAAAAAGTACAACGTAGAGCAGCAAGATGGGTTCAAAATAATTTTTCTCATTATGACAGTGTCACCTGCATGCAGAAGGATCTTGGCTGGCAAACTCTTCAATATAGACGAGACATCACCAGAGTCACCATGTTTTATAAAATTGTGAATTGTTTTGTTGCAGTACCCATACCAACTTATCTTGAAAGACCAGTTAGGATCACCCGACATATGCACACAAAATCTTTTAGACAGATCCACACAAATGCTTCCTACTTTAAATATTCTTTTTTTCCTTATACAATGATACTTTGGAACAGCCTACCAGAAACAATCATACAGCAACCTGATATTGCCGCATTCAAGAAGAGTCTTGATTCTTTTCAGATAGTGAGCCGTCCCTGAATAACCAAAATTGTTTTACCGGATCTTTTAATCTAACACTCACAATACTTTTAAAATTTGGCACCTTAACCAATGACTAACAGTTTTTATTCCAGCACAGACGCGCACCTGCCAGTAATACCCGAAAGGGGAGTCAGGCAGTATAGATAGATAGATAGATAGATAGATAGATAGATAGATAGATAGATAGATAGATAGATAGATAGATAGATAGATAGATAGATAGATAGATAGATAGATAGATAGATAGATAGATAGATAGATAGATAGATAGATAGATAGATAGATAGATAGATAGATAGATAGATAGATAGATAGATAGATAGATAGATAGATAGATAGATAGATAGATAGATAGATAGATAGATAGATAGATAGATAGATAGATAGATAGATAGATAGATAGATAGATAGATAGATAGATAGATAGATAGATAGATAGATAGATAGATAGATAGATAGATAGATAGATAGATAGATAGATAGATAGATAGATAGATAGATAGATAGATAGATAGATAGATAGATAGATAGATAGATAGATAGATAGATAGATAGATAGATAGATAGATAGATAGATAGATAGATATCAAATAAATTCGAACAATTAAAGCTGAGACCGTGGCATTTGATTTGGTATAATCTTTAGCACATTCAAATTACCTTATTTGCATGTTGATTATGAAATAAAAAAAGATAACAAACTTGAAACGAGAACAAATATAAAAGTTATTAAATTATAGGGGGAAAAAAACAACAACAACAACAAAAAAAAACCGCATACACAGAGACTCTTTGTCATGTTAAATTCCTGACAATCCAAAATGAAAAAAAGCGGCACAGCTTTGCTTAGGGCCGGTTTTCATTTGGTTTTCCGAAGACATAACTAAAGGCTTATTCTACGCTCTGTTTTTTTTGGAAAATTTGAAAATTAAATATCTAATATTTACATATTCAATTCATCAATATATCTTCCAGAAGTTCAAATAACGAAGACTCGGACCAAAGAACAAATCACGCTCCACTGGCATTTAAACCTTTCCTGTTTTACAAAAATTTGGACCTGTCCAAATTCAAAGGTTTTCGCAGACGAAAAAAAAAAAAAAAAAAAAAAAAACATTCAGTGCTTGTCAGAAGCAATTTCTTCTTTTTTCACAATGTTTTCTCAATCATAAAATCACAGGCACGTAAAAAGCAGGGATTAAACAGCAAAGAGTTAATGCGATGAAAATTAAAAAAAGTAATAATAAATAAGAAATAAAAAAAATCGACACTTAATTGCATTCAAGGTATAAAGCTAGGAAATTGTCCGTTTTTCACGGTAAGCAAATAAACAATAATAACAGAATTTAAAAAAAAAGTGGTCAACCAAGTGTTCCATGACATGGAAGAATATTTCCAAACGAGTCACGTTCAACTTAATTACTAGTGACCGACGTTGAGCAAGGCTCACCAGATCTACGCCTGCCCTGAAGACTTCTTGTGGCATTTACACGCCTAAACAAACGTACTATCGTTGATTTTGATACGTTAAAAACGTTTAGCTATGTGATTTTGGGAATTGCCCATTTCCAGCATGCCCAAAATGTGTGCGCGTTCTTTATTATTTAGCCTTGGCATCATGGATATGAATATGTGTATCCTTCTTGGGTGAATTTTGAGTTGTTTTTGACTAACGAAGCCACTGGTACATTTTTCAAAGTCGCACGGGACGCACGAGTATTGAACCCTTACGACAAACTTACCATGGGAACAGCACGGCAGTTTGTAAAAGGAGTTTGCGAAAGCAGGATATGTTGAGTTTAAGCTATAATTCAAATTTATAGATAAAATTATCACGATCTTCTGCTAATAGAAAAAAAGTTATTTGAAAATTTTGGTGAGGCCTTTTTTATGACAGTCATTATATTCTACATTAGTCTTCGTTTTATACACAAAGTCTGAAAATTTATATACCTAATGACAAATGAAAACAAAGATATCATTAAAATGACTAAGGAACTTTTATGCAATTGTGTTTTACAATCCCAGTTTTACAATCCCAGTAGAATTCCTAATTTTTATCTGTTTCTCCACCTGCTTGAGTATAGTATGTAGAGAACCATCAGTCGTAATGAATAAAAACCGTGACAGCACTCTGCGTTTGGGATGATGATCGGCCGGACCGGTGCGGGCTGTATACCGGTTGCGCCTCGCATTTCATGTGCACCTGCGTGCAAGTTTGGAGTAAAGTTTGCGGGCTGTTGCACTGTATTGTCTTCCAGAATGCAGGGCATTACAATTGAACATCTTAACATCCATCGGCAAGTCACGTGAAAAACCAGCACCAATGTATTGTGGGGGTACCCGTATTGTGGTGGTGGTATGCTATCCATTTACGTTACTGTGAGACTCAGATTGTTATGGTGCATAAATTTAACTAAATGTAACTTTATATTTCAAAATTATCTTTTCTATATTATTTCTGTCATTATGTATGCATTATTTTCTTGTAGTTACCCGTGATCGGTATTTAAGTGAGATGTGTTTTGCAATCAGAATCGAGCTTTTGTTATTTCACATATCCTCGTTTTTGTGTAAATGAAGTATTACATTGCATTGTGTTATTGTGATTCACATGCGGTGATTGGAAATTATTAGTTTTCTTATCTCATCTGTCTTATCTACAAAAGTCGACAGTAGAAATAGTCAAAGTGGATTTGTCATAATTTCCAGTCTATATCTAGTCTCGAAAAGTATCTAATCTAGAAATCAAACAATCACTTCCGGCAACACGACGAAAAGAGAAACAAAGTTATATTTTTGTAATTGTTCGTTTGGTTTTTCGTTTTATCCTCCTCAAATTGACATATTTTTATCTTTGAAACGAGTTTATATTGATATGTCATAGGTTTTTTTTTTTGCGACTAAACTTTAGTGCAGATTGATTAGCTGTTTCGCCCCCATCTTCGATCGTAATGTCAGGAAGCATGAAGTGGTCAAGCTGAGCTATTGTGATTGTCCAATGTCCGTCGTCCACAATTCTTTTAACATCTGCTCCTTAACCGGAGGGCAAATCTTGATGACACTTGGCAGGGATGTTCCTTGGGCCAAGCTCTACCAAATTTGTTCAAATAAATGAAATCCACCCCTAACTTTTCTTTACCCTTAATGAAAAGGCTGAAAATTTGAAATTCTTCAAAAATCTTCTTCTCTGAAACGAGACAGGCAGCTTCCATATTTGGTATGTAGCATCATCTAGTGGACCTCTACCAAGTTTGTTCATATCAAGACCCTGGGGTCATATTTGGGCCCCACCCGGGCAAGGCCCTTTTTCACATAGAATCAAAGAGCGAAAATCTTTAAAAATCTTCTATGAAACCAGATGGCAGACAACTTTTGTGACCTTTCACTTAAATTTTTCCAGAAGCTTTGATTGACCCCAAAATATGGGCGTTCTTCCTTCTCCTCCCAATTGGGCTGATTGCAGAGAAACTTGGCATGGATGTTCCTTGGGTGACCCATTACTTAAATTGTTAAAAAAAAAATGATTGGCATCCAAACATGGATGAGGCAGGGGAGGCATTTTTTTCACATTAATATCTCTAAAAATCTGTCTCCTTCCAAACCGTTGGGTGATTTCAATCAAACTTGGCATGGATGTTCCTTGGGTGACCCATTTACTTAAATTGTTCAAGAAATTTTGATTGACCCCAAAATATGGGTGTGGCAGGGCTAAAGTCAGGGATTATTAAAGCCACTAGAGCAATACAGGCCAGGCCCTCTTGGGCTTCTTGTTTTTGTCTGGAGCATATCTCAAAAAGTATGCAAGCTAGAATCATGAAACTTTATAGGTTGAAAGATCTTATTGAGGAGAAATTTAGTGCACAAAAACCACAACTCTACTCATAATATTTTGTGAGTTATTGGCCTTTTTTGATTGACAAAGAATAGGCTATTGACCTGCTTTTAGGGGGGACATATATGTTTTACACACAAAAAAACCCTCTTGTTTTGTTTACACTCTAGAGGCCACAAATATTATCTTATCTTCATCATACTTAGTGGCCGCTGTCATAGCGCAGTTGGTAGCGCGTCAGACTGTCAATCTAGAGGTCCCGGGTTCAATCCCCGACGGCGGCACTTATTCTTTCTGACTATTTGTCTCTCACCAATGGGTTGATAATCGTAGACCTATGTGAGATAGCAGCTGGAGGCTGGAAAGAATGTGATGGTTGTACTGGTGAGAGAAATACCAGGAAACCATTGTTAGGTGCTCCAGCCGCCGCGATATAACTGAAATAATGTTGAAAGCGGCGTAAAACTCCATTCAATCAATCAATCAATCATCATACTTAGTTAGAATGGTTTTCATGTCATAAGGATGAATACTTTCAATATTAGGAAGGATCCATTGTAAAAAAGGGAGAAAACCCTAACGGGTTAATAATTGTAGACCTATGTGAGAAAGCAGTTGGAGGCTAGGAAAGGATGTGATGGTAGTACTGGTGATAGATATATCAGGAATCCATTGTTAGGTGCTCCAGCTGCTGCAATTTAACTGAAAAAATGTTGAAAGCAGTGTAAAACTTCATTCAATCAATCCATTTAAGGATGAAGTCTTCATGAAACTAATTTAGAAAAGGCTAAAAACTTATGCAGGGATCATAAGATAACAATAATGTCTTTCGCTTAAAGAATTTATGGCCATTTAATGATCTTTATAGGAATCAACATTTGCTAAGGGAGGATTTAGAATAAGAAGGTGAGTGATAAAAGATCATCATGGTCCCTTTGTTTAAAATTCCTGTTTAATTTTGCATTCCTTATGTATATTATACATGTCTATCAGGGTTTTAGTCTGACATCACAGTGTTCCCAAAAACCCTCAAATGGGATTGATTTACCCCCAAACTGAAGCTTGTACCCCCCCATTTTTGCAAGCAGCCTTCTTTGTCTCATATAGAGGGGGTACATGCATGCTGTAAAATACCCATTTTTACCCCCAGATTGAAGCAGCAGTGGGAACACTGCATCAACAAGATAGGGTCCAAAGGACTGTGTCATTGTGATCTTAGGGGTCCTTTCTTAAATTTTTGGAGCCCTACTTAAGATTAAGACCATTTATTTTAGACTGCAATCTCGTATTTTGTATATTTAGAGTTATTCCTTGGTTAAAGACAAAGAAATTGACAGAAGTATATTAAGATTTTGGGCTAAACTCAGTGTTCATTCTAGGATTTCATAATTGTGGAAAATCCTGGGGGGGTAGTAGGTATTTTGATTATATTTATAGATACACTGTTTCAGACTGCATTTACTAAGAATGACATTTTCCTTCCAAGTCAATAACAAACTGCATGATTCTTTTCAACAGAGTTTAAAGTAAATCAAGCTGTTTTCCAAGCTATTATTAACCACTGCGAGAGGACTATTCCAAACCTCATCAAAGCAGTCACTGAATCATTCACGAAGTATCCACTTGTCTTCAGTCATGGACAAATATAATGTCATCTTTGTGCTTGGGGGCCCAGGAGCTGGTAAAGGAACACAGTGTGAAAAGATGGTCAAGGTATGAATTCTGCATGGGGTGTGGGAATATGCATTTTCTCCACTTGTCCCTGGACAAGTAAAAGATAATTTTCTACTTGTCCAAGATCAAAATGAACTTGTCCGTATAAATGAGAATGGACAGATTTTAAGAAAACATTGTTTTAATATAAGAAATACTATCCTTTGATACAATCATTAGACTAATCAATCTCTTAGATCTATTATGTTGAATTCCAAGATCTACCCTAGGATTTACTTGTCAACGGACAAGTGACCTAGAAAAATGTAGTTGCCCTCAGGTAGAAAAGCCCATATCAGACAAGTCGGGCATAGGAATTCTACACCCCTGACTAATGTATAACACAATTGCACTTTTCTGTTTTTATACCCCCAACCTACGAAGTAGAAGGGGGTATATTGGTTTCACCATGTCTGTCTGTCTGTTCATCCGTCCGTCAATCCGTCCGTCTGTCCGTCCGTCCGTCCGTAGACCTTTTCGTTTCCGGACTCTAACTCAAGAACTAAATGACCTACAATCATGAAACTTTATACAAATGTTCCTTATGACCCAAGTAAGTGCCCTATTGTTTTTGGGTCACATAGGTCAAAGGTCAAGGTCACAGTCAGCCTTTGTTCAATTCGTTTCCGGACTCTTACTCAAGAACCAAGTAGTCTACAATCATGAAACTTTATACAAATGTTCCTTATGACCCAAGGAAGTGCCCTATTGTTTTGGGGTCACATAGGTCAAAGGTCAAAGTCACAGTCAGCCTTTGTTCAATTTTCGTTTCTGGTCTGTAACTCGAGAACCAAGTGACCTAGAATCATGAAACTTTATGCAAATGTTGCTTATGATCCAAGGAAGTGCCCTATTGTTTTTTGGTCATATAGGTCAAAGGTCAAGGTCACAGTCAGCCTTTGTTCAATTTTCATTTTTTGACTCTTACTCAAAAACCAAGCGACCTAAAATCATGAAATTTCATGCAAATACTGCATATGACATCAATATTTGTGACAAACACATCCTGCACTAATAGCACTTGCATTCTGACAAAGTGCTTGTGGGGGGTTTAAGTCCACTCTGCGACAGTTCTAGTTAATCTCTGCTGGAGGTGGATGTTTACTGGGATCATCTTCTGTCTGTTCGTCTATTCATGGTTTTTGGGGATGAAGCAGGGTTCTGAAATTCTCATGCCCTACTTGTCCAACACGGACCTTTTACTTGCGAGTACATTTTTCTAGGCCACTTGTCAGTGGACAAGTAAATACCAGATCAAATCTTGATACTGTACTAAAAGATCTAGGAGAAAAGTCTTCCTTTTGTATGTATTAAAGGAAAGTAAACATTTTCTGTAATGAAGAAAATGCTGGGTAACAGCGTGATCATTTTGATCCTGGAAAAGTAAGAAATCAGCTTTTTCTTGTCCAAGGACAAGTGGAGAAACTCTGTATTTCCACACCCCTGGATAAAGACAACATTAACAGTTTATCAGTAAAATGAAAATTTAATTGCAAAAGAAATAGAAGCTTTGC
Organism: Fragum whitleyi; assembly: GCA_948146395.1. Lineage (NCBI taxonomy): Eukaryota > Metazoa > Mollusca > Bivalvia > Cardiida > Cardiidae > Fragum > Fragum whitleyi. The sequence goes on along the minus strand of OX411548.1, from coordinate 16,371,643 downwards.
CTCATTAAATGCTATAGATGTTCCAAGATTGTGTCACCAGAACCAAAAAATTCTGATTTTTATCAGCAAGTTTATCTTGATAATAAAATTCAAATTTGAATTACAATTTAAATAGATTCACACTCAGTTTGAAATGGCAATAGGAACACTGCTTGAGCACAACTTATTCCAATATATGTGCAATCAGTTAATAATCAGGGCTTGTGCTAGCCTTATACATTTTGGAGTCATTGACCCCTTGACTATAAAATTCTTGGAGTCAAAGCTGCTTTTAGGGGTCAAAAAAAAGAGAGCAAAATATGATAACTTATCAGTCATTAAAGTAATCTATATAACTGAAACAACATAAACAATAAAGTGTAGACACACTTTATTGCTAATGTTGTTTCATTAATAAAGATCTTGGGCAATTATATGAAGAAAACAATTGGTCTATACAATCTTAAATATTGTATAGATTGCACCACTAGAAATTCAGTGGGTCAAAGTTACCCCCTGCAGAAAATTTTTGAGGGTCAAAATGGAATTTTCGGGAGTCAAAACCCTGGTTTAAGGGTCAAACTTTAGCCCTGATAATAGAAAGTATCCTGTTGACCATGGATGTATGATCAACTGGCCCTTGGTGATCTGACATACATGTATCTTGACTTTTATTACAGGAATTTGGTTTTGTTCACCTCAGCGCTGGAGATTTATTACGAGCTGAGAGGCAAAGAAAGGGATCAGAGGTTGGTCAGCTCATAGAGAAACATATTGTTGAAGGAAGCATTGTTCCTGTAGCAATCACATGTCAACTTCTAGATCAGGTATATATGTGACCCATCACACAAAAAGGGACCATCTTGGAACTCTTCAAGATTGATATTTGAACAAAAAAGATTTGGTCTGGCATAGGTCAACCAGAGGTCACAAGTCAAAAATTCAGATTGATCATTCTAGATTCAGGAAATAAGCTTAGTGCCAAAAGTGTAAACCCTTGTCAGTCTGCACAATCCACACAGTCTGACTGAGGTAGACATTTTATGCATTGCCAAGATGGTCCCTTTTCGCGTGATGGGTCACATACGTTACAGACAATTAGTGAAATAAGTCATTTCACAAAATATACTGGAGGAATCCCTTGCTTATTGGATTATAGGATCCCTCCTAATATATTGGGATCCTCATGATCCTAAGATACTGTCAGTGTCAAATGCTGGAATTCCCTTGCTTGGGATTATAGGATCACTTAAAATAATTTGGGATTCTCAGGATCCTAGGATACTGTCAGTGTCAAACCCTTGCATTCCCATGCTGAGGAGTCCCTTGCTTGGAATTATAGGATCCCTCCTAATATTTTGGGATCCTCATGATTCTAGGATACTGTTAGTGTCAAACCCTGGCATTCCCTTGCTGAGAAATCCCTTACTTGAGTTTACAGGATCCCTCATACTATTTTGGAATCCTCAGGATCCTAGGATACTGTCAGTGTCAAACCCTGGCATTCCCTTGCTGAGGATAAAATCTAGGAAACTTGAATTGGTTTTTGGAAAAAAGTAGTTTATTTATTTTGGTACAATCTATTTTTGCCACTGTTTGGTTTAAAACTATATATTTTACATTGATTGAGAAACAAGTTCTTACAACTTGAATTAATCCTTCTTAGTTCTGCTTCCTGGAAAATTCACCAGTACTCAGGTCAATTATATAGGCCAATCAAAGAGACCAAGATTGATAACCACTCTCGGGAATTAAACTCAGGACCATGTTAGCCATGCCCTGCCATGCACATATTTTGGGGTCAATCAAAATTGGTGGGACTTATTTTTCGCCACTTAGCATTGGTGGCAAGAACTAAATGGTCAGAAAATTTTAAGAGTTACTTTTGTTGGTCATGCAGGAAGTTGAATTATGTCAACTATCAAACAACACAAATTTATGTTCATGTTATAAGCCTGAATGAATGTTTTCTCCTAAGAACAATTGTACATATTGCTATATATCCAACGCCAAAAAGACAGGTTGACAATAGATTGAATATATATAATTTATCATATTTTGATAATAAAGCACACCAGTAACTTAAACAGTGACTAACCTCACATTGACAGGTACAAGTGTGAAGGCAATAGCAAGAAGCAAGTATGAAATATAAATCTAAAAATGTGAATATTTTTGTGGTTTGCATTTTTGCCACCTGGTGAGGGTAGGCAGTGGCAAAATGTGCAAAAAGAAGACTCAAGCAAAAAGTATTTCTCAAACTACTGTATTATACTCAGAACAAGAAGTTAAGCGCCACCAGTTTTTAGACAGAAGATTTTTAAAGGCAGGGAGCCTGTATTGATTCAAAATAACAGAGATGTAAATATTGAGTTCCAATGTTGAAAATGGTATGTTGACTTAACAATTTCACAACAATACATCGGTGGTGATAAATTTTATTGACTTTGTACCTTGAAATGTAAATGACGTATTTTCACCTTTTTTTAAAACATGAAAAACTATTGTCAAAGCCGACTTACGGTGTTGTCTATGACGCGAAACTTGGTTTTAGAAATCAGATAACACAAATGCGATCAATTCCAGTCACATCTTAGTCAGTAGCGTGTGTAAGATCCGTGAGCATTGATCACTGCGCGCACCCTCCTCGGCATGCCACGAATCAGCCTCTGGATGATGTGTTGAGGGATTTGCTTCCACTCCTGGTGCAGTACTACTTCTAACTCAACCACATTTTGTACAGGAGGCCTTCTCCGACGTATACGGCGCCCCAAAATGTCCTACAGGTGCTCGATGGGGTTAAGACCGGGACTACAAGCCGGCCATGGAATGGTGGTGATGGCTTCATGTTGCATAACGTCGGCCAGGACTCTTGCTCTGTGGGGTCTGACGTTATCATCCATGTACACTGGTCTTGTTCAAAGAGGGTGATTGTCAAAATGAGGAATTACCATAGGAAAAAGGATGTTATGGCGATATTTATCGCCAGTCAATCTTCCTGAAACTGTCACTAGGTCCAGTTTACAGCCGTAGGAGACATAACACCATATCATAACGGAGCCACCGCCACCCTGATAGGTTGATTGCACATACTTTGGTGCAAATCGGGTGTTAGGTTGTCTCAAAACACGAATTCGGCCATCGGTGACATGCAACAACATCCTGCACTCATCTGACCAATAGATCCGACACCATGATGCCAAGTTCCAACGTGCTCTCGCTCTACACCACATTAGACGTTCATTGATGTGTCTCTGTTGTAACTTTGGACGTTTGAGGGTTCTTCGTGCCTTATACCCAGCCATCCGAAGTCGATTTCGCACTGTTGAAATAGAGACTCGTCTGTGTGTATTCCAGTTGTCCCTTAGTACAGACGCACTGGTGAAGGGCAGACGTCTGACGTGACGCAAAAGTGCTCTATCCTCTCGAATGGACGTTACTCTAGGTCTAGATCTGACACGGTCCTTAACGTCGTTTGTCTGTGCGTGTTTTTGTACCAAACATGTTATGACACCATGGTGATACCCAAGCTGTCTGGCAATGGCTCTACAAGACATTCCAGAATCTCGCATTCCAATTATTCGCCATCTTTCATTTGAAGACAATCTACGCCTTGCCATGACTGAGTTTCAAATCATAATGTAAACAATTGCACGAGCTACACGACGTAAGTATCTCTGACAAAAAAGCTGATTTTCCACTTTGCACGAGCCCTGGCTTTACAGTCATTGCACGAGACTTGCTGAATATGCACATGCATCCGAAACGTTTTAATCAATAGCTACAAGGTTGTTCTAACTGTTTGACAACATAGATACATTATTAAAGTTTTAGATAGAAATTTTATTTACTTAAAACTTAGTGGCGCTTAACTTTATGTTTTGAGTATAGAAAAAAAAATTTGTTCCAGCAGAGATCAACTGGAATTGTATTTGAAAAATATTGCTAATGCTGGTCTTTACTAGGCGTTTGAAATAAAATGCACTTGCTTAATTGATATAAACATGTATGTGTATTACACAACATAATATTTTGCAGGCAATGAAAGATAGTGGAAAAACAAAATTTCTTATAGATGGTTTTCCAAGAAATGAGGACAATTTACAAGGTTGGGAAAAGGCCATGGCTGACAAGGCAAATGTTAGACAAGTGTTATTCTTTGACTGCAAGGAAGAAGTAAGTAATCTCATTTAACCCTTTCCCAAACAAGACCTGGTTTTTACGTCCCTGGTGGAATGGGCTTGAGAAAACATTGCGACCAAAGAAGAAACTGCTGATGACCAGCAGTTTCTCCTTTTGTCTCAATATTTTCTATGCCATACTTTACACAAATTCTATCTTAAACAACCTCTATTTTGTCATTTGTGGCAGATTTTGAAGAGGATCACCCTAAAATTTTGCTGTTTTGGAAAGGGTTAAGAGATGAATAGATAATTTATTGATTTCATGGTGGTATTAGACTTACCTATGTCATGCTGAACCCGGATGTTTCGCTTTGGCAGGAGCTATAGACAAACATCAGCCTGCATATATGTGCAGTCTGATGTTTGTATACACAACCTGTTTCTCACTTTCAAACCAGAATTGTCAATAGATTTATTTATAGCTCACCTGAGCACAAAGTGTTCAAGGTGAGCTATTGTGATCAATCACCGTCAGTCCGTCTATCTGTCCGCCCGTCCGTCCCAATGTCAACAATTTCTTTAAACATCTTCTCCTCCTAAACCACTGGGCCAATCAAGCTGACACTTGGCAGGGATGTTCCTTGGGTGAAGCTCTTCAAAAGTTGTTGAAAAAATTCAAATCTAAAGATAACTTTTGTTGCCATGGTAACAGATAGGCCGAAAAATGCGAAAATCTTAGAAAAAATTCTTCTCCTCCTAAATCACTAGGCCAATCAAGCTGAAACTTGGCAGGGATGTTATTTGGGTGAAGCTCTTAAAAATTTGTTAAAAGAATGTTATTTAATCAAAAACTCAGGTTTCCATGGTAACCAAAAATTTAAAATGGCCGAAAATTGCAGAAAATCTTATAAAAATTCTTCTCCTCCTTAACCACAAGGCCAATCAAGCTGAAACTTGGCAGAGATGTTCCTTTGGTGAAGCTCTTCAAAATTTGTTGAAAGAATTCAATTTCATCAAAACTCTGGTCTCCATGGAAACTGAAAGTTTGGAAAATGGCCGAAAATTGCAGAAAATCTTCTCCTCCTAAACCACTTGGCCAATCAAGCTAAAACTTGGCAGGGATGTTTCATGGGTAAAGTTCTTCAAAAGTTCTCTTTTCCATGGTAAAAGAAAGGCTGAAAATGGCCAAGAATTGCAGAAAATCTTAGAAAAAAATCTTCTCCTCCTAAACTACTTGGCCAATCAAGCTGAAACTTGGCAGAGATGTTTCTTTGGTGAAGCTCTTCAAAAGTTGTGAAAAAATTTATTTCATCAAAAACACTGGGTTCCATGGTAACCAAAAGGTTGAAAAATTGCCGAAAATGTAAGAAAAAATTCTTCTTATCCTAAACTACTAGGCCATTTAAGCCGAAACTTGGCAGGGATATTTCTTTGTGAAGTTCTTCAAAAGTTTTAAAAAGAATTTAATTTTCATCAAAATCTCTGGTTTGCATGGTAATGGTAAGGCTGAAAAATGGCTAAAAATAGCTGAAAATCTTAGAAAAAAATCTTCTCCTCTTAAACCACTGGGCTAAATAAGCTGAAACTTGGTAGGGATGATCTTTGGGTGAAGCTCTATGAAGATTGTGAAAATAATTTTATTCAATGGAGATCTCTGGTTTCCATGGTATTTGAAAATGTTTAAATATTGCCAAAAATCTCAGAGAAGGTTAATCTTTGCCTATACTATTTGGCATATTTTAAACTTGGCAGGGATATTCTTTAGGTTTAGGTCTACCAAAGTTGTTAAAAGAATTCAATTCCAGCAATAACTTTTTTTACAATTAGAAAGAAAATCAAGTTGCAGTAGGATGAAATTAAAGTCTGTTTCTTTTAAATCCACCCTAAATGTACACCAAACAATCTCTGGTATTTATAACATAGTTGACAAGTTATGAGTTAACTTACTAAGGTGAGCGATATAGGACCATCATGGTCCTCTTGCTTTCAAATAAAAATTGACCTACTGGTGGGACTTTCAGTGCTTTTGCCCTTTGATTTTGATGAAAAATTAAAGCCAAAATTTATTCAGCATAACAAGGGTTAAAACCTTATCACACTGTATGAATACGATAAGCGGATTCATACACCAGTGTGATTAGATTTTTGTTTCATACCTTTAATCATCTATGAAATTAACAGATATTATCTTCATATCAAATACTTCAATATCATGATGCTAAAATGTTAAGATTTGGCAGTTAAGAAACACCTTTTATACAAAAACTTTCAAAACAGCTGCATATTCAAACTTTTTTTCAGTTGGGAATTAGACCACCGTATCAGCCAATCAGAACGCACAACTTTTGTTGGACTCGGCTAAAATTAATTTATTATCAGATGACACAAATTTTAGATTGGTCCAAAATCAAAGGTGTGTCAGGTGACAATTTTAGATGATATAATTTTGAAACCACTACATAAAGCGGAAGGTTGATTTTTTTGTTTAAAAAGCTGAATTTTCCAATGTAAACATCCTGAATTTTACATCAACATAGTTGTTAATGTATCAACAAATTATATTTGATTCTAATACATGTATATGAAGTTTTCAATGTGTGGAATTATGGCTGATTTTAGGACCTATGTTGCACAAAATAGAGATACTGAACTTTGTTACGTGACTTCTATATGTGCTTGTTTAAAACATTAGCTATGTGTCTAAAATCTGCTGTCAAATGTGAGAGTCCTGCTTGAAGGAACGTACTTCATTTCCAGGTATGGTTTACTGTTTAAGTTTAATGAAGAAATATGCCAAATTTATCAATTACCCCTCCGTCTGTAGAGCACCAGTCTTCAAAACCATTGAAGGTTGATTGCATGGGTTCTATTCCCCAGCTGGCACACTAACAAACTAACATCTGGGCCCGAGGTTATAAAACTTTTCTCAGGCTCAATTCAAAATTTTCTCAAATTTCAAATTGAGATGAAAGCCATAATTCTGTTTTATTACCCATTTTAATGTATTAACATAAAAGATGATATAAATAAGTTGTTATAAATAACAACTTATCAATATTATCTTTTATTTTCATACATTTATTTTTGTTTAAAATTTTGTGAAAACTGAGGCTGAGAAAACGTTTATAACCTCGGGCCCTGGTATGAGATGTTGAACCAAGTTACTTTGAGATGGTGCTTATACCTACACATTAGAGAAATATTGTGGATTTCAGTAGAAGTTACTTCATTTATCCTTGCAGTATCCCCCGTAACAACTAATCGTCTTCTGGGGGGCATCCCTCATATTGACATGTGCTACAGTTGCCATGATAAATAAACAGTAATACACACAAATATGTTTGCGCATTAGTCAATCCATCCAAGTTCTTTTGACCATTACTCATCTTTGGTTGTATTATAAGATTACATAGCATTATTATTCTCAAACATAAGTAGATGTGCCATTTGATAGAATTTTCATGCCCCGGTATCGAGAGATCGGGGGCATATTGTTTTACTCATGTCCTTCCGTCTGTCTGTCCGTCCGTCTGTCCGAAAACTTAACCCAAAAAATTAACCTTTGCCTTATCGAGAGATCGCTGTTACGGGGGCATTCTTGTTTCACAAACACATCTTGTTTGGATAGCACCAAGTTCAAGATCACAATTTTACTTTTCAAAACTATAACATTCCTTCATGTGTCCTTGTATTGTTTTGGTTTGAAATTTAAATGCATCTGTTGTTACTATTTAACAGGTATGTGTGCAGAGATGTTTAAAGAGAGGTGAAACAAGCGGTCGATCCGATGATAATGCTGAAAGTCTTAGAAAAAGGTAGATAGGTCTTTAACGGATCATTTGTCTACAGAAAAAGATAGCTTAATTGAAGTAAATTACTCTTGAAAATATGACAGAATTATTTTAGGGCAGCAGCATTTAACCTTTCTGATATTAGTCGCTCACCAACAGGTTGGTATCATAAACCTTTGTTGGATGAGCAACTAGAGCCTTGAAAAGATGTCATGGTAGCACTGGAAAGAGAAATATTAGGAATCCATAGTAAAGTACTCCAGTCGCAACAATATGCATGAAAAAAATGTTGAAAGTAGCATTAAACCCCATTCAAAACAAACACATTTCCATCAACATATTCTTGTGTAATTAGGTGATGATGTAAACCTAAGTTGTACTGGTAACAATAATATTAATTAACCCTTTTCATGCTGAATAAATAATGGCTAAAAATTTGCATCAAAATCAAAGGGCAAAAAGCACTGATAGCAACTGTAGGTCAAATTTTATTTGAAAACCTAAATCTTTTGACAATTCTGGTTTGAAAGTGAGAAACAGGTGGTGTAGACTAACATCAGACTACACATATGGGCAGGCTGATGTTGGTCTATAGCTCCTGCCAAAGCAGGAATATCCCGGGTTCTGCATGACAAGGGTTAATATGAATATTTGTTTTCAGAATACAAACATTCATTAATTCCACAAAGCCTATCATTGATATCTATAAAGACAAGGGCTTGGTCACTCAGTTAAATGGAGAAAATTCACCAGAGGAAGTAAGTCTTGTTTAAGGTAGTGGACCCGCAATAGTTTCGCAACATGTCAGGACTCATGGTCTTACACAATGTTAACCAAAGTTTCCTAATGAGAATCATTAGGAAACCTCTGTAAATACTGTTAAAGCTCATTACTGACGAAACATTGCCGATCTATTACAGCTCCACTACCTTAACCCTCAACTAAAGGCAGTGGACCCGTAATAGTTCTACAATGTTTCTGAAGTGATGAACTTAAACAGTAATAACTGAGGTTTCTAATGATGTTCATTAGGAAACCTTGGCCAACATTGTTAAAGATCATGAGTCCCGAAATGTTGTGAAACTATTACGGTTCCACTACCTTAATCTAAGTTTTGTTCATTACAAAATTCAATTTTTAGGATACTTCACCCAGCCTGGCTTAAGTTTTTCCCCACTATAATAATTAGAAAGCAGAAAGTGTAGACAAAGATCAGACTGCATGAATGTGCAGGTTGATTTCAGTCTATACTATCTACCAAAGCTTTGTGTACACCATGATTATGCCATAAACCGCATGAGAATTGTTTAAGCCTTTCATGTGTGATTCTTTTGTTTCAAAAAATGGTGCTAAAAGTATATATAATGTGTTGGGTTAAATTTATCCTTTTCCTACAGCCAAAACAGTTGCTCCAAACTAATCTTATCATGATCATGATATATCAAGATTGCGTGGTAATGGATTTAATCTTGATGCATTGAACCTTTTCTATGCTGAATAAAAAAATTAGACATGCTGAATATTGAATTCAAAGGGCTGTCATGACTGAAGGGTTGCTTGTTTAGCACAAGACTTTACCATGTGTCTTTGCATTGTCAAATGGAAACTTAACTTTATGTACATGTTAATTCAGAAAGACTAGGATCAAACTGAACAAACTTGCATTGTGATCTTAACCCTTGTCATACTGGAAAAAAAATCCTTTTCAAAATTAAAATCAAACTGCTTAAGACACTAATTGTAACAATTTTGAGTCAGTATTTACTTTTCAAACGTAATTTTTACACTTTTCTGGTTTTTACAGGAAAATCAGATGGTATAGTTTAAGATCAGACTGCACATATGTGTGACAGATCTTTGTCTATACCTCCTGTCATAGCAGGAAAATGCTGGGTTCAGCGCAACAAGGGTTAATTTATACCTCCTGTTTGAACAAAAGAGACCAAGTTCAGTATTTATATAAAAGGAATATGGAGTCATAAATAGGGCAGGAAACACTGTCAAATAAAAAAGAAATGAATTTTATCAACTACATGTATTTCTCCTCATGTGCTGTCCTTGTTTTCTTCAGAAAATCAAAATTGATGATAGTCTTATGATACACATGTATTGTACAGTACAATGTATTAACTCCTCAATTTTCGACAGGCTGAAATAAACATTGCAGACCTTGTTCAAACAACAAGTTAGATCTGGGTCTACAAGTTTCCTTTCACTTGGGTTCATTGGGACAAATGGACATGTTTTCATTCCACTCTTTAAGCATTTTCAAATAATTGCTGTCCGTCTTGTGGTTGTACAAAATCTTGGTGTAGTTATGGTAGTTAATTTCAGTGCTAAATTTGTGTGTATTTTAGGTATTTGAAGATGTCAGCCGGGCAATTAAAAGTTTAGAACTTGGTTCCTAGTGCACACAGTGAGAAGAGAAAGACTGGACTGTTGCTGCTTCATCTTGTTACAACATCCTTGTCCAGACGGCAAATCAATGGCTGTGATTTTTGTTCAGGCAGCTTGTGATGGTGGTATCAATGGCAGTTTTGTGTGTGTGCATTTGTTTGTGTGTCTATCACAATTGTTAGGTCTTTTATTTCAATTTCTAAAGGTCGGAGACCCGGCCCTAGTTGTATAGAAGTCCACTATTGTTTGAATTTTAACTAGTAGTTATTTTCAGCAAATCAGGATTGTTGTTTCGATTGATACAATTGAAACAACAAACCTGATTGGCTGAAAATAACTTCTGTTTTATATTTAACCAATGGTTGTCCTGTGGGGCTAATGACTAACCATTTGTATGTATCAGGAACCAGAAATTCCATCAATAAAAGATCTCTGATGTACAGGATGTGGGTCATTTGTCCCATGGTATCCATGTTTATATAAAATGTAGAGAAGGGACAAATTAAGGTTCTGTACATCGGTCTCACTAGTTGTATAAAAGATTCTATTATTTACATAGACCGGAAGTTTTTCAGCCATTTTTGTTTGTTTCTCAGTTAGGACGATTGAACCAACAAATCCAATTGGCTGAAAATACATACATGTATTGGATAAAATTTAACCAATAGCTGTCTTCTGTACAACCAGGCCCAGATATCACGAATTGACACAATTGCTAGTTCCTGTGGTCTGAACACTAGTTTCTTGCTATGATGGAATTTGAGCCTCATCACCTGTGATCTGCCCTGCTTTGAGGATGACAAAACAGTGAAAACTGTTTGCAAATGATATCTTGCTTTGCATGGAAAAGCACATGCAAATCAAGGTATAATTTGCAAAAAGTTTGCACCCTTTTGTCATCTCAAACACATGCTATCTTTGTCTTGTAGATCATGCACCTTTGTCTTCTACTTCTAGAAATTTTATTACCTTTTCTCCTGTTAGAATGAAAGTAAGGTAATTTTTAGATTTGTCCTTCAATAGTAGCCTACCTCAGTCAACAGTCCAAGTGAAAATATGCCTTGTGACAAGTTTCTGTCATACCATACTTCGGGATTTTATGTCATGGCCTAATTTTCGCCACCTTGCTTGGTGGCAAATATTAAACACAGCAAAATAAACCCAAATACATGTATTAGGAAAATGTGCAATCCATACATATAACCTATAAAAATATCCCTTATATTCACAGTTTGTACCGGTATTAAAAAGATGTCAATTATGATATAAACTTGATAATTGTTTTATTATCAAAGAAAAAGAAATTTGGCACATCTTAGTCAGTTTGAAATTGGCTCTGCATCACACATTTCAATAGAACGTGTGTAGGCCTAGAAATCTTTGATGCGGTTACTTTCCTTAAATTCTTGCTTGGTTATCAAATTGTAGTTCCCTTATGAAGTATTAAAAATGCCTGACTTATAAAAAAAATTTTTGGTGTGTCTTATTTTTGCCAACTTTCCCAGTGGCAAAAAATATCACACCAAAATAAAAAGAAATACATTTTGGGTAAAAGTGGCAAAAATAAGACAACACAAAAATATCCAAAATTATGGTTGTGAATGTTGATGGTTAGTTATTAGATCCCAGACTAATTCAGGACTCATTTCAAAATTAATTGGCTTTTTGAGAAGTCAGGGTAAAAATATTGCCAGTGTCCACAATTATATAACCACTTAGACTAGATTTCACACTGAACCCTAGATTTGTTGGCCATTATGAGTCAATATGCATGCCATTTGAAATATTTGTTCAGACATGTCCATGTCACACTTGAAGACCAAATTTTTTTTTTGGCACACATGACTGGCACATTTTGAGGATTTAGAGATAAACTGTATTTTAGAAGAGTCTATTATGTCTATTACATTATGTAAAACACTCAAAACAGTCTTGCATTGAGGCCTTGATTGACAGACAATTTCCATATAGAACAATTTGTTTGTTCTCCCCCATGAGAAAATGCTGTCTCCAAGGAACCAAAGTTATACATAAATGTCATGTATATGCAGGCTCGACACAGGTATTTCCAGAACAATCACAAGAGTAATTCAGAAAGAGTATTTTTTTATTTGTTTGCCTTTCAAACATTCTGGTTTTTTTTTGTATTCACGAGAATCCTCTTGTTGTTTCATGTTTAGAGTTGAAATAAAATTGGCAATAATCAATTCATAATGGGAAAGCTGTTTGAATATGTGCCTGTACATTCTTAACCCTTTTTTGTTTAATCCCTGCTTTTCACATGCCTGTAATTTTATGATTGAGAAAACATTGTGAAAAAAGAAGAAATTGCTCCTCACAAGCAATTTCTTCTTTTTCCACACTATTTCCTTCACTACTGAATGGATATTTTTCAAATTAAATCCACTTTAAATTTTTGTCTGCAAAACCTTTGAATTTGGACAGGTCCAAAATTTTGAAAAACAGGAAAGGGTTAACTTGGAGTTCAAAATTTTGTAACTTGGGTTACAGTGTGTAATTTTTCATCACTCAATAATAAAACCCATTGTTCTGAGTACTCATGTAGAATTACATGTACCTGAATCAAGGGGGCATAATTCAATAAAATGCATTGGGTTATTTTCATTGATGGCATTGATTGAAGATGTCTCATATGCCAAAGTTCAAGAAGATATTTTCAAAAATAAATCGCATGTGAACAATATAACTGTAAATGTGACTTAATAAGAATTTTGCCTCTTATTTGACTTCAAATTGTATCAACTATCAAGTACCAAACAACTAGGGGTTGGCACTTATGTGTGGTGCTTTCGTTTTTCATCTGCTCATTTTAACTTGGTCCAATCAGTTAGTCCATAGACTTGACATTTTATTAAATCTCCTTCCTTAGACCTGACCTATAAAATAAGCCTGTGTGTGACATTTCCAACAACTTGAAAATTGGGTGAGGGACAAACATTGAGTAGTGTAGACAGCCACATACTGTAAATATAAAGTAACCTGATGGTCTACAGATACATTGGGACCTTATCTCTTCAAAGTACATAGTAAAGGCTCTGGTCAGACTGTGTGGATGCCCAAGCTGGGCAGAGTATTTGCTTTGCGGTTATCCAAAATTGTTTGAAATCTCGCACACTGGATCAAATCGTTTTGAAACAGTGTCAAAATTAGTGTCAAGCTCTGGGCGAAGATTTTGATTTCTTTAGTTTTCTTTCTTACATTCCAGAAACAAAGATTGAAATTCTTTCACAAAAAATATGTTGAACGCTAGAAGCAGATGCAAAAAATTCCACTAATTTTCTTTTACCATAAATTTTCTTTGTATAGGTAAATATCAAAGAGTTAGTACAATACCATTGTAAGTACCAATATGATTTAAGGCACTAACAACAGTAATGCACTGACCCATTTAAATGTTAAATTAAGTTTCAATCGTTTTGTACAATTATGGTATTTGTTTTCATGACTACATGTATTTCTATTTTACTTTATTATCTACAATTTAATGTATTGTTTTAGCTTTTATGTCTCTTTAGAGAATATTAAAACTAAGAGGGAGTATCAGTATATTTATTGCATTTTTTTTTTTACATGTTCCTTTTATTCACCATGCCTTATAATTTTACAAAATGGCCCATTTCCATGAAGCATCATCATATGGCTGACCCATTTCCATGAAGCACTATCATATGGTTGGCCCATTTCCATGAAGTGCTATCATATGGCTGGCCCATTTCCATGAAGCATTATCCTATGGCTGGCCTATTTCCATGAATCATCATCATATAGCTGACCTATTTCCACGAATCATCATCATATAGCTGGCCTATTTCCACGATCATCATCATATGGCTGGCTCCTTTCCATGAAGCACTATCATATGGTTGGCCCATTTCCATGAAGCATTATCATATGGTTGGCCCATTTCCATGAAGCACTGTCATATGGTTGGCCCATTTCCATGAAGCATTATCATATGGCTGGCCTATTTCCATGAATCATCATCATATGGCTAAAAAGTAGATAAATGACCCCATGACAGATTGTTAGGAATAACAGGGCTTACATTGTTTAAGTCAAGCAATCCAGGGTCTTGACCCCTCAAAATTTCTAAATTTGACCCTTAGAAATGTGTTGCAAGGGGTCATTTTGACCTCTTGAGAGGTATTTCTAAGGATGAAAACTTGGCTTAATCCCCAAAATTTTAAATGAAGTTATCTTTTGTGCTATCATGAATTTGAACAATTTATTGCTTTCTCTATATTCACAAGAAAAGGTCATTTGACACTGAAACATGCAAAATTCTAAACATGATTTTCTATTTCATCTGTTTTGACCTCACTTTATATCAGATTTAAAGAAGGAAACACCAATTCCTCAATTTCAAACTCTAGCTCTAGCCCTGGAATATAATGTTTAGGTTTTAGGATAATCCATCCAATAATATCTAGGGAGTAATGGACTAGAAATGGTCCTTTTAAACATAGTGAAGATTACTTTACCCAAACTAAAAAGCCATGAATGGCTTGAGTCACTCCACAGGCTTGAAATTCTTGAAATAGCAAATCTAAGGTTTGACTAGACTTTAAGATATTTTGGGTTCTACTGATGTTGAAATGATTTACAATGTTTCCACTATATAACATAGAGAAATGACATCCACCCATAAAATACAAATTTTGAACCAATTACAAAAATTTTTAATAGATTGAAAAAGGGTCACTCAAGGATCGTTCCAGTGAAAATTGGTTGATATCCATCAATTACATTGTGAGAAAATGATTTGCAAAGTTTCCACTACATTATGGCCCTGTCACACCTCAACGTTTTAGCCAGAGTGTGCCTAACGCGTTTGAGAAAACGACTAAGTCCGCAAAACGTCGGCATACACTGACCTACATTTTCTTTTTGTCTATTCATGACGCGCTTGTAGCGTGTTCATAGCGAGTTTGAACATGTGAGTAACGCGTGACGAACGTGTCCAGAACGTGTTGATAGCGCATGTCAGCGTATACCAACGTTCTTTAGCATGTGTCCAACGTTCTCGTAACGTCCCCAGAACGTGCTTAGCGTGTTTGTAACGCACTTCTAGCGTGTTATAACGTGTTCGCAGCGTGTTTTGGATGTAAATATAAATTCTGCAAGAAATTACCACTTTAAATTCATTCTTTTGACATTTAAACAGGCCAACGGCCACTACACATATTCAAAAACAAAGTATGTTGGTTCGTGTAAAAGAAAAATAGGAAAAGACGAAAAAAAAATACACTTGCACCTGTATGAAAACATGCATATAACAAACTTATAAGATTACAGGCTGATTAAAGCTTCTAGTACTTTTCACTCGAAAAACTACTTGTCATAATGCACTCCTTTCTTCCTCCATATGCTATACCATGTAGGATGACTTTCTACAACCTCTCTTAATCTTGAATAACTAGTCCTATATCAAGGGGGAAAAGGTGTACCAAATATCAAACTTGTAGTACATATGATAGAATCAAATATTCTGAACAGAGCAGAATAGAGTGAAACACGTCTTGTATTATGTCCACTAGGTACAACGATGTACTTTACTTATCTTTTGGGCATATTGATAATGATCAAATGAGACGAATGAATGTTTGTATTTTCGCGAACGTATTGTTATTCTAACCAAAGAGCAGACGCACTTGTAAAGCTATAAACGCAATGTTCAATACACATTTAGGCTACATTCTCCACCTCGACAATCTAAGGAATTAAGAAAATCCGTAAAGGATTTATATGAAAGAAAAGACAAGCAGCTTATAACATAACATAAGTTTTATCTATATGACTTGAACAAAATCGTTCATCGTCAAATATAGAGAATGCTACTTATAATCGAGTTTTCAAGTCATTCTTAGACTGGTCATGGGGAAACGTGCAGATATGAACATATCAAAAGGGTCATACACACGTACATACACAAAATTATTTATTTACGAGAAGCTGATGGTAGAAATTAAAGACAAACATGCAGTGGAACTTTTATATTTTCATTGAAAACTGAAACGCTGTCATACGGGAGAAACACACCGTGAACTCCCTGGCAACGCGTTAGACACACGTTCAGTACGCTGAAGACACGCTATGCACACGTTCCCAGTACGCTGGAGACACGCTAGAAGCACGTTAAAGTTTTGGCGAACGTGTTTCTAGTGTGTCCCTAGCGTAAGTGAACGAGCTCCTAGCGTGTTGAGCTTGTTCGGAACGCGTGCGGAGCGTGTTCCAACACGTTCGGGACCAATGAGAAATTTTAAGCATGCACAAAATTTTATGAGATACTCAGCGTACCACAACGTGTAACAGCGTGCCAATAGCGTGTGCGGAACATGTCCATAGCGTACCCGACGTGTTCGCAGCGTGTTACAAAAAATCCAACACGTTCCGCACACGCTGGCTAAAACGTTAAGGTGTGACAGCCCTATTACATATAGAGAAATGACCTCCGCCCATGAAATGCATATTTCTCATCCCATCACAATAATTTTTGATAGACTGATAAAGGGTCAACCAAGAATCATTCATATAAAATTTAATTGATATCCATCTATTAGAATCTGAGAAAACTCAATTTTTACCTTATTTGGAAATTAGCCATGCCCATTTAATCCATGTTTTTCATTCGATCCAAATTTCTTGGAACAACTTTGAAAGAGGGTCACCAAAGGATCATTCCTGTGAAGTTTGGTTGAAATTCATCCAGTAGTTTCTGAGGAGAAGATTTTTAAGGTATTCCTAGTGTGAAGCAAGGGCAAAGAGAATGTGAAAATTATACTAAAAACGAATACTACATGCTATTCCTCTATTGTATCTGAAATTCAAATGACTTTCACCGTCAAGTTTAAAACATATTAAAAAAATCCATTTACTTGAGTGGGTGGGGAAATCGGCCATAAGATAAGAGGGGGTTTATCTTAAAATATTGACTGTGCAACTAACTGTGTGTAACTATGCGAAATATTTTATGAAATATATTTGGCAGAAATGTTGTTTGTTACAAACAGATAGTTTTGAATAAATAATTTTAATCAAATAACGTAATGTTAGCCAATAGTTGAAGCCGGGAACAAAATAAGGCGCCATTTTGTAATGCATTCTTGCTGCACACTCTTTCAAAGAAACTCCTCTTTTTCAAAAAGTATTGATGGGGCAAAGCAAATGCCTTTTTCAAAAATTACTAGAATACTTCGGGATTTCAAGTTAAAGGTATGAACAATTTTCACATTGCAAAAATAGAGAAAATTGACCAAAACTTATGTGCCCTTGAAATAAAAAAGAACTCATTTTAAACCAAAATTACTTTTATAACTCTCTTATCACACTCAAGTCTTTACCAAAATCACTAAGTAAATTAAATTTGTTAAGGCCATTGATTATCTTCGAAAAATGCTGGAAAATCACCATTGTTCTTGAATTATTACTTACATTCGCTTATTTTTAATCTTAAGTGTCTAGACTACAAAGTGTGTCCAAAGCCTTTGAAATAATAACAAGAATCCATGAAGGTTTTTTTTATCAGAAAGAAAATGTAAAATATTTCTTTTAATGAAAAAGACTATTGCTATTTATAGGGAAGCAATGTTTTCTCGGCATGGATTTTACTTTCATCATAAATTTCCTCATTAACTGGAGTATGAATAAAAACTCTTCGTATGTATGAAATCGATTGTTGCTTTATTTGCGACACTCGTTTAGTAACTGGAATATTTTTCAAATGGACATATTCGGCCCCATTTTAGGTTGCTTGATGTCTACATCAAGACGAATAATTTGTTTTTAATCATTATTTATTGCATAATAAAAAGAATGTTTCTTTTGGTATTATCGTTCGCCTGGTAAAAATAAAATGAAATGACTGAAAAGGGACATAATATGTACAAAAATACATATAGGCATCTTCTTCCATAATATAGGTTGCTCTTTTAATGGTTTACATGTATGAATTGAAGTTTCGATTAAATGCCTTTTAATAGTAAAAGCAGAGATTATGTGTTTTGTTAATAAACATAAGAACGTTTGTTATTTAATTTTTCCGGTAAATCGGCTTCCGGGGATGTGACTTCCGGCAGTCCTTTGGTTGGTACGCTTGATAATAGACAATTTCCTCCAATTTATTTTGATGGGTTGAGGTATTTTCATTATACGCCGCCGGAGGCGGGCGTATATTGGCGTCATCTTCTCCGTCCATCCATCCGTCCGTCCGTCCATCCGTACGTCTGTCCACTTTTCTTGTCAACGCAACTCCTCCTAAACTTCTGGCTGGATCTTCTTGAAACTTGGTCAATGTTATCACCTCAATTGGTAGATGTGCATGAAGGAAGGATTTTACGGTTCGTTGATTTTTGTCTGAGTTATGCCCCTTGATAACTTAGTCTCTGGGTCCACTTTTCTTGTCAACGCAACTCCTCCTAAACTTCTGGCTGGATCTTCTTGAAACTTGGTCAATGTAATCACCTCAATTGGTAGATGTGCATGAAGGAAGGATTTTACGGTTCGTTGATTTTTGCCTGAGTTATGCCCCTAGATAACTTAGTCTCTGGGTCCACTTTTCTTGTCAACGCCACTCCTCCTAAGTTTCTGGCTGGATCTTCTTGAAACTTGGTCAATGTTATCACCTCAATTGGTAGATGTGCATGAAGGAATGATTTTATGGTTCGTTGATTTTTGCCTGAGTTATGCCCCTTAAAAACTTAGTCTCTGGGTCCATTTTTGTTGTCAACGCAACTCCTCCTAAGTTTCTGGCTGGATCTTCTTGAAACTTGGTCAATGTTATCACCTCAATTGGTAGATGTGCATGGATCAAGGATTTTATGGCTCATTTATTTCCCTGAATTATGCCCCCTTAAAACTTAGTGCCTGGGGCTTATTGAAATTGCAGCCTTGTGAAGGCAACTCCTCCAAACTTTTTGTCTTGATTTAAATGAAACTTGGTCATTTTCAATTTGGTTTTGTCAAAATAAGTAGTGTCTACAATTATTTTCGTGAAACAGCAGCAAAGTGGCGGCGTATTTTGTGATGATGCCACTCTTGTTTGTATAGATAATCATTTGGTAACAGGACCGAAAACTCATACAAAACAATCAAAGTAACAAAATTTAAATATTTTGATAGATTTAATCAAATTTCAATTGAGTTTATATAACTGGACGTCCTTTTAGCGGGAATGTGGATGATTATGACGTCATCTAACCTACGTGCAAAACGACGCGCTTTGATAGGCGGAAATAGCCGACATTTACCGATTTATTTCCGATCTTCACACTAGGAATACCTTAAAGAAAAAGTTTACGACCAGACACACGCACAGACGGACAGACGCACGATGGACACAACGCCATGACAATAGCCCCAGTGGCTTTCAGCCAGTGGAGCTAAAAACTACAAAATGCAAATCCTCACATGATGAGCAGTGTGTTGTGTTGTTTCATGAAAATCTGTCAATGAATGAGCAAATGTTTTTAGCTCGCCTGAGCACAACATGCTCAAGGGGAGCTTTAAGGATCACCCTGAGTGTGTAGTCACTCGTCAACAATCTTAAAAACTTCTTCTCTTGAACCACTGGGCCAATTTCAAAGAAACTTTATCAGAACGACCTTTTAAAAAATTGTTCACAAAATTTTGATTGTCCCAAAAATATCGGACTCTCTGAAATCTTTCAATGACATCTCCTACAGAACCACGTAGCTGATATCAATGAAACTCTACCAGAATGTTCCTTGGGTGAACCTTTTCAAAAGTTGTTCACAAAATTTTGATTGGCTTATTTTGAGCCTGACATCTTTGAACAACATCTCCTCCTTAACTATTGGACTGATTTCAAAGAAACTTTGCAAGATTGTACCTTAGGTGACCCTTTCAAAAAATTGTTGCTAAATTTGATAGGTACATAAATATGGGTGTGGCACGGTGGGGCTTATTTGGAGCCCGAAAGCTTTGAACGACTTCTCTTCCTTAACCACTAGGCCGAATTAAAGAACTATTACCAGATTGTTCCTTTGGTGAAATCCCCAACGGGTCAGCACTCATTCTTTCTGGCTATTTGCCTCTCACCAATGGGTTGATAATAATAGACCTATGTGAGTAGCAGCTGGAGGCTAGGGAAGGATGTGATGGTTGAATGATCCTTGTGTGACCCTGACTGGTGAGGGAAATACCAGGAAACCATTGTTAGGTGCTCCAGCCCACTGGGGCTATTGTCATGGCGTTGTGTCCGTCGTGTGTGCGTCAGTGCGTCCGTGCGTCCGTTCGTAAACTTTAACTTTAAAAATCTTCTCCTCAGAAACTACTGGATGAATTTCAACCAAACTTCACAGGAATGATCCTTGGGTGACCCTCTTTCAAAGTTGTTCAAGAAATTTTGATCCAATGAAAAACATGGATTTAATGGGCGTGGCTAATTTCCAAATATGGTAAAAAGTGAGTTTTCTCAGATTCTAATTGATAGATACCAATGAAATTTTACATGAATGATCCTTGTGTGACCCTGACTGGTGAGGGAAATACCAGGAAACCATTGTTAGGTGCTCCAGCCGCTGCCAAATAACTGAAAAAATGTTGAAAGCGGCGTTTAACACCATTCAATCAATCAATCCTTGGGTGAACCATTTCAAAAAACTGTTTGTGAATTTTTGAATGGCCAATAAAATGGGCTAGCAGGGTGGGGCTTATTTTAAGCTCAAAATCTTTGAAAGACATCTCCTCCTGAACCATTGGGCTGACTTCTATGAAACTTTACCAGAATGTTCCTTGGGCGACCTTTTTCAAAAAATATAAAAATATAAATATGGGCGTGGCAGGGACACCCTTGTTTTGAGCCAGATATCTTTGAACGACATCTTGTGAAGTACTGGGCTAATTTCAATTAAACTTTACTAAACTGTTCCTTGGGAGGACCTTTTCAAAAATTGTTCCCAAAATTTGGATTTGCCCATAACTATTGACTTGGCTTATTTAGAGCCCAAAATCTGAACAACATCTCCTTCTGAACGATGGGGTTGATTTCTATGCAACTTCACCAGAATGTTCCTTGGGTGACCTTTTTCCAAATTGTTCGTGAAATTTTGTTAGCCCATAAATATGGGCATGGCAGGGCGGGGCTTATTTTGAGTCTTCCCAAGTATGAATGACTTGGCAGGGTCTTTTTTCACTTTAAATTCTTTAAATAACATCTCCTCTTCAACAATAAGACAAATGTGAATGAAACTTTTTAGAAGTTACTTTAGCTGAGATCCATTGGATCAATAAAGTTCATGTGAGTGGTTTAGGGGCATTCTGGCCCTCTTGATATAAGAAATAGTTACATCACATATGCCCTTTGTAAACGCCATCAAAGTTGGTAAAACATGTATATTGGTAGCAACCTCTGTCTGTCAGTCTTTCTTTACATAACCACACAATATCTTGTGAATGCAAGTCCAACTACATCATCTAGTG
Source organism: Fragum whitleyi (assembly GCA_948146395.1). Lineage (NCBI taxonomy): Eukaryota > Metazoa > Mollusca > Bivalvia > Cardiida > Cardiidae > Fragum > Fragum whitleyi. Next base: position 16,349,892 of record OX411548.1, on the reverse strand, counting down.
GGCCTTTACCAAGTTTGTTCATATCAAGACCCTAGGGTCATACTTTGGCTCCCTCAGGGCGCAACCCTTTTAACTAGGGATGGTAACGAGTACTAATTTTACTAATCGAGTACTTGGTAACCTTTCTGATCGAGTACTCGTATAGGTCTGACGTTTGATCATCATGTTTAAAATTTCTATATTGGTATATGGTATTTGTAGCATATTTTAGGTCAAAATGAAAGTTGAGGCGACATTTTATATGAAAAAAAGTTGAAATGATAAACACATGTTTAGAGAGCATATCTCTGTGATATTTCTTGGTGTTATTTGAGGTTTTGATATGCTGTCTTCGGTAGGCAACCACCAAGTAACTACAACATCGATTAGCACGATTTACAAAGTTTTGTCATCACGATAGACATTCCGTTAATTTGAAGCCAGTTTGATAATTCAACTACAGGGAAATATAGCGTACATTTAGCTAAAACGCACCAACCCTAACCAGTGAATAATCGTCCAAGGTGAAAAAAATTGATATTTGTTGACAGCAATAACAAGAACTGTTGGCACTTAATTGCAAATATGGAAAGTTTTCAACAGATAAGATAAGCATACTTTACCCTTGTACAACATTGAAAATAAAAAGATCGATATTTTGAGGATTTTTTTTATAGTTTTGAAATGCATTTTCTTATGGTTTTCTTTCCAATTACTCGATTAGTGAAATTGTTAATCATTACTCCGTTGATCAATTTAGTACTCGATTAATCTGGTAATTGTTCCCATCCCTACTTTTAACATAGAATCAAAGAGCGAATTTATTTTCAAATACTTCTCTTTAACCCGAAGGCAGACAACTTTCATATTTGGTATGTAACATCATCTTGTGGAATTCTACCAACTTTTTTCATATCAACCCCTGGGGTCACATTTGGGCTCCACCCAGGGGCATCCCTTTTTACATATAATCATAAGGGTAAAATCGTCTGAAATCTTCTTCTCTGAAACTAGAAGGCAGATAGCTTTTATATTTGGTATGTAGTGAACCTTTATCAAGTATGTTTATATCAACCTCCTGTGGTCAAACTTGGGCTCAATCCGGGCACATCCTCTTTTTTCATAGAATCAAAGAGCAAAAATCTTTAAAAAATCCTCTTCTCTGAAACCAGACAGCCTTCATACTTTGTAGATAGCATAATCTAATGGACCTGTACCAAGTATGTTTATATCCGACCTCCGGCTCCACCTAAGTATTTCCCTTTTTACATAGAAACAAAGTTTGAAATCCTTAAAAATCTTCTCTGAAACCATTAGGCAAGGAGCCTTTATATTTTGGTATGTAGCATAATCTAGATGTGGACCTATACCACTTTTGTTCATATTATTCCCCCCGGGGTTCATATTTGGGCTCTGACCCTGGCACTCTTCTTTCATATTGCCAAAAGTGCACTCTTCTCTGAAGTTTGTTTGAATTCCTCTCAATGGTTTCAGAGTACATCTTTAGGTCAACTGGACAGGAGGTATCACCATTTTCTGTTTGGGCATTCTGTCATGGCGGAGTGTCCGTCGTTTGTCCCTCCTTACATGCGTACATTTCTTTAAACTTCTTCTTCTCCCAAAATAATGGGTGGATTAAAATGAAACATTGGTAGAAATAATCCTTAGGTGACCCTCTTCTTAAATGAAATTTTGTATCTTAAGTTTTGAGATTTTCAGCAAAATATTGGTCCATATAGAAGTCAAATGGACTCTACACATTTTAGTATAGGAAAGTTGAGGAGAATGCAATTACCCGGTACTTCTTTGAAGCATTTTACTGATAAATAGATTCAGGCCTGTTGATCAAATCAGGCTCTCAAGGGCCTTTAGTTTATAATGAAAACCTTCTCTTACTATTCCCAGTATATTCATGTTGTAAATAAAGCTATGACGGGCAATATAGACTAAGATAAACCTGCACAGATGTGCAGTCTGATCCAAGCCTACACTGTCTGCTTTCAACTAAATTATATGCTAGAAAAAATTCAAATCAGACTGGTTTAAATGTCCTTAAAATTGACAATTTCTTTCAAACCAGATTTAAATCCAGAAGGAAAAGGCTTTTAGTGACATATGAGGGCTTGACTGTTTTAATGTGGACCAGTCAACATTTTGCTTCTCATAATGGGTAAAGGAACTGCTACTATGAATACTCTTTCATGGAAAACTCACATTCTTCATTAAACAAAAGAGAGTTTAAAAACAAGAGCTGTCGGAGGACAGCAAAGCTCGACTATTCCTAGTGCTGGATAGAATCGGCAAATCAATATCGACATTGGAAATTCAATAAAATGAAAGTCAAGAGAAAAGAATCTTTGTCTAGAGGCTGATATTATGGTCACAGAAGCATGTGCAGAACTTCAAAGCAATAGCTTTAGTAGAAACAGAGATACAACTAACATAAAACAGTTACACATAAAAACATTACCAAGATTTTTAAGGCCGAAAAGGGTTTAAAGTCCACTAAATTAAATATCAGAGTAATGAATCTTTTTCTGTGGGGTAATTATATGGTCAAAGAAGCATGTGTAAAGTTTCCAAGCAACAGCTATGGCAGAAATAGAGATATTACAGAAATACAACATTTGCACGTAAAAACTTAACCAAGAATTCTATGTCTGAAAAGGGTTAAAATTGGATGAAATTCAATATGAGAGTAATTAATCTTTGTCTAGAGGCTCTTGTTATGATCATTGAAGCATGTGCAAAGTTTGAAAGCAATAGCTTTAATAGAACTAGAGATATAACTGATGTACAACATTTGCACGTAAAAACTTAACCAAGAAATTCTGAGTCTAAAAAAGGTTAAAATTCCACTAAATTTAATATCAGAGTAATAAATCTTTGTCTAGAGGCTGATATTATGGTAACAGAAGCATGTGTAGAGTTTCCAAGCAAAAGCCTAGGTAGAAATAGAGCTAGAACTGATATACAACATTAGCACATAAAACTTAACAAAGAGTTTCTAAGTCTTAAAAGGGTTAAAATTCCACTAAATTCAACACCAGAGTAATGAATCTTTGTCAAGAGGCTGATATTATGGTCACAGAAGCATGTGTAAGGTTTCCAAGCAAGAGCTTTTATAGAAACATAAATATTACAGAAAAACAACATTTGCACGTAAAAACTTAACCAAGATTTCTAAGTCCGAAAAGGGTTAAAATTCCACTAAATTCAATATCAGAGTATTGAATCTTTGACTAGGGGCTGATATTATGGTCACAGAAGCATGTGCAAAGTTTCAAAGCAATAGCTTTTATAGAAATCGAGATTTTTTACTCTTGCATGTAAAAACTTAACCAAAGCATTACGCCGACGCCGACGCTAACGTCCGGGTGACTGGAATAGCCCCCCTATTCTTCGAATAGTCGAGCTAAAAACTATCACAATAATGCAATTTTTAAAGATAAATTTCTTCTTTTTGACATTACTGTTTTTTTTTTTTAAAAAATCAAATTTCTCCACAAACTCATTGAATTGCTTTTCATCCTTTTTTCACTTCATTAGCTCCACTGGCTGAAAGCCACTGGGGCTATTGTCATGGCGTTGTGTCCGTCGTGTGTGCGTCAGTGCGTCCGTGCGTCCGTTCGTAAACTTTAACTTTAAAAATCTTCTCCTCAGAAACTACTGGATGAATTTCAACCAAACTTCACAGGAATGATCCTTGGGTGACCCTCTTTCAAAGTTGTTCAAGAAATTTTGATCCAATGAAAAACATGGATTTAATGGGCGTGGCTAATTTCCAAATATGGTAAAAAGTGAGTTTTCTCAGATTCTAATTGATGGATACCAATGAAATTTTACATGAATGATCCTTGTGTGACCCTTTATCAGTCTACAAAAGATTATTGAAATCGGATGAAAAATATGCATTTTATGGGCGGAGGTCATTTCTGTATATGTTATATAGTGGAAACTTTTAAAATAATTCTCTCAGAATGTAAGAAATGGATATCAACCAAATTCCACTGAAATGATCCTTGAGTGACCCTTTATCAGTCTACCAAAAATTATAGTGATCGGTTGAAAAATATGTATTTTATGGGCGGAGGTCATTTCTCTATATGTTATATAGTGGAAACTTTGAAAATCATTTTCTCCGAAACTAAATGATGGATATCAACCAAATTTCACTGGAATCTTTCTTGAGTGACCCTCTATCAGTCTACCAAAAATTATTGTGATCGGATGAAAAATTTGTATTTTATGAGCGGAGGTCATTTCTCTATATGTTATAAAGTGGAAACTTTGGAAATCATTTTCTCAGAATCTTAATAAGGGATATCAACCAAACTTCACTGGAATAATCCTTGAGTGACCCCTTATCAGTCTACCAAAAATTATTGTGATTGGATGAAAATTATGCATTTTATGGGTGGAGGTCATTTCTCTATGTGTTATATAGGGGAAACTTTGAAAAACATTTTCAACATCAGTAGAATCCAAAATATTTAAAAATCTAGTGAAAACTATTACTTCTTTTCAAGAATTTCAAGCCTGTGGAGCGACTCAAGCCATTCATGGCTTTCTAGTTTAAACAATCTTTTACAATCTCCATAGCACCTTGACACGATTTCAACACTGCCATTTCACAACCTTTTGTTGTGTTCTTTAGAACACTTTGTTCTGATTGTTCCCTTTCAATAAATTTAAGATAATTCTGATTGATTGATTGAATTGAGTTTAACGCCACTTTCAACATTTTTTCAGTTATAATGCGGCGGCTGGAGTACCTAACAATGGTTTCCTGGTATTCCTCTCACCAGTACAACCACCACATCCTTTCCTAGCCTCCAGCTGCTATCTCACATAGGTCTACGATTATTAACCCATTGGTGAGAGACAAATAGTTGGAAAGAATGAGTGCCACCATTGGGATCGAACCCGGGACCTCTAGGTTGACAGCCCGACACGCTACCCTTAAGATAATTCAGCCTTGTGAAACAAATCAGGCACTCAAACACTTTTGTTTATAAATTCAGTTTTATAAAGCAGTTCAGGACATATTCCTGCTGATCTTGGAGCTTCGACAGTCATTATAGACTAAGATCAGCCTGAAAATACTGCCTGCTTTCTAGTGAATTATTTCAGGGAAAAAATTTAACAAGAGTAGTTGAAACTTGTTTAAAACAAAATTTAATTTCAGCAGGATAAGGATTTAAGTGTTATAGGAGATCTTTTCTTTCTAAAGATAGTAGACCAGTAATAGTTTCACAACATTTTGGAACTGAAGATCTTTCACAATGTTGATCAAGGTTTCCTAATGAAGATCATTAGGAAACCTCATTCAACACCATTATATAAAGCTTGTTACTTCCAAAATGTTGTGGAACTTTCACGGGTCCACTACCTTTATTTAGCAGGGTTCCCACAAACTTCATAAAGCAAAATTCCTTGACCTTTTCCTGACTAAATTTCTCAATTCCCTGTCCAAAATCATTGGTATTTACCAAGCATATGGGATCATGAATAACACAAGTTCATCAACAAAATATGCTATCTAATGAGACAAAATGACAAACACATCCATGCCCTTTCGGAAGAAATTGCCAAACCCACATGTTTGTTTTTCCTTTACTTTCTTTAAAAAATTCTGATTCTGAAATTCACTGACTTGTCCTTGACTTTGACCTTATTTCTAAATTTCCCTGACTAATTTTAAAATTCCATGACTTTTCCCTGAACTTGAATTTTTTCCATTTTTCCCTGACCGTGGGAACCCTGTTTAGACCATTCTAATCCCTTTCATAATTTGTAAAGGAACAAGTTACAATTTATCACAATAAAGCTATTTTCAACCTCAAATAGTATCACTTTGACATTCCTGTCTTTACTACAAATTTAAATTTTTCAACAAACTCATTGTATTTCTTTTCATCTTTTTTCACTTCATTTAAGCCGTCTTTCACAATTTCTGCAGCACCTTTACAGGAAGTCAACGATGCCATGTCACAACCTTTTGTAAAGTAGTTCAAGGCTTTTGTTGCATTCTTTGGAACATATTTCCCCTCAAAGAAGATCATTCCAGCATAGTCACAAGCCTGTGAAGCTCCAATCTCACACCCTTTTTCTAAATGTTGAATAGCCTTGTTGGTATCCCGGAAAGGATTTTTACCATCTTTTATGTTTGTAGCTAAATAAATTCCTCCTGCTGCCATGCAACTAATACCCATTCCTCTCTCGAAACAGTTTTCACTTAATGCTTCAAGACCGTCCTTTCTCTTGGATTTATAACCTGCAAAATAGCAAATGAGTATGTGGACTGGCTATCCCGAATCATATTGATGGCTCAGTGTGAAACAGTTTTAACTGCCTATAATCATATAGGCAGTTAAAACCATTTCATACTTAGCTATTACTACATGTATTACTATGTGTAGACTGATCCTTGACTAAGCAGTGCTCTCAATAAGATCTGAAATCAGGAATTTTTGTAATTCCATGTAGGAATTTCAGGAATTTTTTTACAAAGAAAGGAATTTTTACACCCCCCCCCCCCCCCCCACCTTCCCCCCCCCCCCCCCTACTTCCTTTGCCTTCACACTTTGTAAATGCTTGTTTTCTTGTTAAAATTAGTCTAATTTTTATCCCAAAGTCCATCATTCTGGTTACTTCTTTTTAATAATGAATGACTTTCAAGCATTAAGACTTCTAGCTTTCACTTGAAGCTGTAGGTACGAGCTTTGGTTGCACTATATCACCTTTTATTATTTTCATTAGATTATTAAATTGTGGAAACTAACATTAGGTCTGTGGAGTTTCTATTTAGAATCGGTCTTAAGATGTATCTTGCGCGGTGGCTCTAGGAATTTCGGCTTACTCAACTTTTAGTTACGACGTTTTGGTATCCGGTGATTTTACGGACATTAGATCTAATGCAACTTTATTTTTCTCGCCCTGTCGTTCCAAGGGTACGAACGTTCTAAGTAGTGTGCAGTTTTATGTAAACTTATTTAAACTTACGCAGAATTATCTGAATACAGGAAAATAAGAAAACTTTGTCATTTCAAATCGCTCGTCAGACATATTGTTGCAGACAACTTAAATTACGTCATTGGGATTTTCCCGTGTTACCCGAAGATGCCGTATAATCAAATCAAATCAAATCAAATCAATTTTAATTGGTATAAGAGTCCAGTCACAGGACTGTCACCATTGACATACATTTTGATAGTAACAACAAGTACACACAGACAAATTCAAATAACATGTAGGTACGCTATCCAATGAATTATGACATCTAGCAATTATATATAGTTAATTCATAATAACAGTAATAATAACTATAATGGCAATATTGCTTTCATTGACACCCTTCAACTTCGAGGCCATGTCAGTTAAGGCAGAGGAGCCGCAACAGTTCCGCAAATTTTGGACCATATGATCCCCCACAATGCCAACCAAGGCTTCCCAATGAACATCATTAGGAAACCTTGGTCAACACTGCTAAAGTTCACTACTCCTGATACATCGCAAAACTATTGCGGGTCCACTACCTTAGTATAGAGTAAAGGAACCACACAAACAATAAGTCCGTGGGGCACCATCACTCTATCTAAAAGGATAAAAGAAAGGGCGAGCCATGGAGGGATGGCGTCTAAGTTAAAGAGATGTCAATATCTATTGCAAAAAGCCACAAAATACCTTTAAGTAATACTGTTGCTTTTTATCAACGTTTCTCTAACTTTAAACATTTTACAAATATTCTTAATACATGTACTAGCAATGTCATAATCTTTACATTCCATTATAAAAGCAAACTTCTCTTCAGTCGTTTTGAGATCGAAAGATGGGACAATTTGATTCAATTCACTAAAAAAAGTAGTTCTCTGTGTCGAAAGTGAAACACACTCCATCACAAAATGCCTCTCATCCTCGACACACAAATTGCACAAGTTGCACTTACGGTCAATCAATGGAGTCCTAGTATGCCTGCCCTTTTCAATTTGAAGATCGTGGGAGCTTATTCGTAGCTTTGCAAAAGTGGAAATTTCATTTTTAGGCAATTCGTTGACAAAAAGATATGTTTCTTTTTCATATAATGATTTAAATATTCTATAGTTTCTTAATTTATTGCCATTGGGTAGGCTTTTACCGTCATCATGTAATTTATTTAACCAGGAGTGAACATAGGAGTCTCTAAGTTTAGATTTAATTGCATGTAACAATCTACTTTTCGAAATGGTATTCTGGTTATCCCAGAGATGAGAAAATTGAATGTTCTGCAGAAAGATTCTAAACTTTTGGGCAAAGCCTTTTTTAAAAGTCATGCTTTCCCTGTAGGCCAGATAGGCAAGAAAATTTTCTTTCAAATTCACTAGATGAACCCAAAAGTTAGTTGATGCCTGCAGACCATATATTGCTAAAGGTAGTATACCAAACTCTGCCCTGACTGCATCATTCACTGAATATTTGTTGACACCCAAAACATGTTTAAAATATCTTAATTGTATTTTCTCAGATATTAAAGAGTCGTACTTATTCTCCATTTGGTCAACTCCTGGTTTATTTATTAGAAAATCAATAGACCAAACTTCACTGCCATATAAAAGAATTGGTTTCACACAATGGTTATACAACGTCATGTAAAGTCCAGTGTTCATACTATCTGACAACAGGGCTTTTCTTATACAAAAGATAGCTTTAAGTGCCTTATTGCAAAGGTATTTAATGCCTTGTGTGAACACACCAGATGACCTAAAATATATTCCAAGATATTTATATTCATTAACAATTTCTAGGGAATTGTGTCCATATAAAAAATCATAGCCCTTTAGGACTCTACCGGATTTATTAAAAATAATTACTTTTGTTTTGGCTATATTAACTTTAAGGTTCCACTGGTTGCAAAAATCTTCCAATTTGTTAAGAAGATTCTGCAACCCACTGGCAGTTTGAGATAAGAGGACTATGTCATCTGCGTACATCAGGCAAGAAATTTGCAAACCGGCAAGTGTTACCGGGTCACAATTTTCGCCAAATCCTTTCTTTAAATCATTAAGATATAAGGAAAAGAGAGTTGGGCTTAAAACACATCCCTGTTTGACTCCGATCCTAGTTTTAAAGGAGCTGCTTAGACCATTTTCTGTCTTTATACAAAACAATAAATCTTTGTACATATCTTGAATTATATTCAGAAATGGGCCTTGGATGTTGTATTTTTCCATTTTATGAAAAAGGGCAAGTCTATTTATAGTATCAAAAGCTTTACTGAGGTCCACAAAACAAGAGTATAGACGAGAGGATGATTTAAAAGCTTTGTCAATTAGTGTTTTCAGTGTTAAAATGTGGTCAGTCGTGCGACAGTGCTTCCGAAAACCAATTTGTTCCACACCAATTATATCATTATATTCTAAGTATTTGTCTAACCTGTTAAACAGAACTTTACTAAATAATTTTGAAAAACAACTCGAGATTGCTATACCCCTGTAGTTATTCACATCAGAGGTACCACCACCCTTATAAATGGGTTTAATAATATTTTCTCGCCATTGAGAAGGATAGGTCCCATGCTTAAGTATCTGCGAAAATAGGTATGCATACTCATTTGCTAAATGTGGGACTGATAGTCGGAGCATTTCGTTACAAATTTCATCTGTGCCACACGACTTTCCACCCTTTAACCCCTTAGCACCAAACACAACCTCTTCAGAAGTAACATCCTTATTCAGTATTGAATTATCCGGATCAGTAAAGTATTCTTCTGTAGAGGATTTAGAAAAGTTGTTTGGATAGTCGATGTTCATCAAAGATTTAAAATGTTCCACCCATTTTTCAGTGGAGATATCTGCTGAAGGATCAGATTTTTGTTTCTCCATCAGCTGGTTTACCGAGTTCCAGAATTCCTTAGGATTTTTCTTTTCATTTTCAAGCAAGCTGTCCAGCATTTCCCCTTAAATTGTCTATGCTTTTTACGTATGAGCTTATTGTATTGTTTTCGAGCACTGAATACTTTTTGACGGAGGCTTATATTATAAGGATCATTGCCTAAAAGACGACTCATATGTTTTATTTCTCTATACATTGATTCACAATCTCTGTCATACCAGATTTTTTTCTTATGGCGTCTTTTTTTAGGAAATTTAGCAGATGGAGAGGACGATTTCGTCTGGGCAGCTTGTTGTAAAGTAAAAGAAAAGTGTGACACCATTTTATCAATATTACTTTGTGTACATGATAAAGGCCTTTCATTTGAAAATTCAATTAGAGATTCTTTGAATCTACATTTGTTTACCATATTAATGTTGTTTAAAAAGCTTATCTTCATTTCATCATTCCACTTAACATTCTTAGGTGACTTCCTTTGTCTACCATTCTCAACATTATGTTCGAAACCACCCAATGACTGGACACTAACCAAAATTGGACAATGATCTGAATAAGTAACATCAAAATCAAGAACTTTAAAGTATCTAACCGAGCTCATGAAGTCTGCACTACAAATACAGTAGTCATCAATAGAAGATCCATTATAGCCATGATATGTAGGTTTACCCAGTGTATCACCAATAGTACGGCCGTTTAGAATTCTTAATTGTGACCCAATACATAGGTCTAACACCTTGGTCCCATATTCATTAGTAACTTGTTGGATTGCTGTATTTCTCATTAAATGAGTATTGTCAATTAAATAGCTAGTAGGTAGGTATATAAACGAGGACAGTCGATTGACCTTTTCGGGAATGATTTCCGGTAGCGTCTTTTTTCACTTCGGATAATTTATCCGTAGATCTATTGTTAGACTTTTAGAAAGTGATATTTCGAAATTTTATCGGTCAGGGCTGTATGAATTACGTTTGATCTTACGAATATTCCCCTGATTTGAATTTTGATTGTTTCAAAAGGCCTTGCAACGGACTCGCGATCTGCATCCGACAAAGGGCCAACTTATTTCTCCCCCGGGCGGGGCCCGATTTTGATGTTTTTGAGCCGGGCCACAATTTGAAACCCGGTCCTGTGTTCCGGCTGACAAGATGTAACAAACCGTTTTCAAATCATACCCGTTTTGGAAAGGATGTGCACGCGCAAAGCGGGGTATAATTAGAAAACTGTTGGTAGCATCTTGTCTTAGTCTAAGCCTGTGGCCATAACCTACAAAATTATAGATGAGCCTATTGAGTGGCCAGCACAAATCATTCGTGCAGGCTGATCTTTGATCAAGCCTTTTGTAAACAAGAGGCCTAATAGGGCCTGTATTGCTCCACTGGCTTAAACATCTTTAGACTTTAATTAAATAAAGCTCTCTTTGAATGAAAACAACACTTGGAAATATCTTAAGACCTATTTTATAGTAATTAACTGGGTATGGCCCACATTGCACCAAAATACTCAATCCCCATGAACCTGCATCCCTTTACCCATTTTGTTAAAACATTAGGTTCAGGAGGAGATGTCGTTCACAGATTTGGGCTCAAAATAAGCCCCGCCCTGCCACCCCCATATTAATGGGCCAATCAAAATTTCACAAACAATTTTTGAAAAGGGTCACCCCAGGAACATTCTGGTAAAGTTTCATTGAAATCAGCCAAGTGGTTCAGAAGGAGATGCTGTTCAAAGATTTTGGGCTCAAAATAAGCCCCACCCTGCCACGCCCATATTTATTGGCCAATCAAAATTTCTTGAACAATTTAAGTAAAGGGTCACTCAAGGATCATCCATGCAAAGTTTCATTGAAATTGGCCCAATGGTTGGGGAAGAGAAGATTTTTAAAGCTTTCAAAGTGAAAAAATGCCATACCCTGCCATGCCCATATTTGGGGGTCAATCAAAATTTCTTTAACAATTTTAAAAGAGGGGCACCTAAGGATCATTTCTACCAAGTTTCATGAAAATCCGTCCAATGGTTTGGGAGAAGTAGATGTTTAAAGAAAAGTTTAAGCATGCACGCACGACGGACGCACGCACGACAGACGCACGCACGACGGACACAACGCCATGACAATAGCTCGCTGGCCTTCGGCCAGTGGAGCTAAAAATAGAAATAACTGTTGGTTCATTAAGGTTAGACCATTTGGGAAGTCCAGGGGTAAGAAACCCATTTTTCTTACATAGAACTCCTTGATTTTTAAGATTCTGTGGCCAAAACTAACAGACAGACAGATGGACAGACACACAGATGAACAAACATTGGTAAACTTTGACTGGAGTTTTACGCAGCTTTCAACATTTTTTCAGTCATATTGCTGTAGCTGGAGCACCTAACAATTGATTCCTGGTATTTCTCTCTCCAGTACAACCATCACATCCTTTCCTAGCCTCCAGCTTCAATCTCACATAGGTCTATGTTTATCAACCCTTTGGTGAGAGACAAATAGTCGGAAAGAATGAGTGCCGCTATCGGGGATCGAACCTGGGACCTCTAGATTGACAGTCCAACGCCCTATGGACTGCGCTATGGTGGCGGCTACAGTAAAACAATATGCCCCTAATGTTATCAATGCCGGGGTATAAAAACATCTTTTATTATAATATGACCTACGTTGCGGGAGTGAAATAACCCAGTTGAATATTTTTTTATATTACACTGGTGATATTACACTAGTGGAATAACTATGAAAAAGAGCCCAGATCGAGTAGCAACGCTATTTTGTAACAGAGAAAATGATGTCATAATGTATTTATTGTGACTTCAGTTTTCAACAGCTTTATATGTTTGGTGGAAAATTGAAATATTGAAGTTCAAGAACAATTTTTCGCAAAAATTCAGATAAAAAATAGTATATAAAATTCATTCTCATAAAATACTGAATTTATTAAACTTGTCATCTATATAAAAACATATAAAAACTCGGCACAGCCTCGGTTTTAAATGCTTATAGATGACTCGTTTAATAAATTCGGTATTCCATGACCACTCATTCAATATCCTCTATATCTCGGAGAAACTATTGTAGAAAAGCAGAAATTATCATTTCTCCTTTACACAAAGTTCTCTCCAGTATAAAATTTAATTATCCTTAATTTGATATGAGCCTGTGTGTGATATATATATAAAGTAAATATAAAGTTTTCTTTAATGCTTTTCGGTGGTTTATCGAGAAATAACGGTAGATTATCACTTGATAAACTCATCTCAAAAGCAGTGAAATTATCAAAATCTTATACCCTGCATTTGTGCATTTCATCCTATCTGACGTCATCTGTGTGGGGCAAAATAAGTGACGTCACAATGAACGTTGCATAGCAATCACGCGCAAAATGACGCGCTTTACGAAAATATGTCCTAGAAATTTCACATTTTGTCTCATTTTTGCATTAAAGAAATAGAATAATCGTTTGTTTTTCGAGTAAGATCGATTAATCTTTCATTTCATGAAAAACAAAAGCTATATTTTCACTCGTGGCTCTGCCACTCGTGAAAATATAGCTTTTGTTGTCCACTCAATGAAATATAAATCGATCTTACACTTAAACAAACGACTATCCTCTATATCTGATGGTCTACAGAAACTTTGAGACCTGATCAATCTACTAGACACATAGTGAAAACTCTGGTCAGACTGTGCAGATGCACAGACTGATCAGAGTCTTTGCTTTGCACATATTTGAAATTGATAGAAATCTCACGCAGAGGCTCATATTTCAGTAATTCCATTTTAAATAGTCCACTAGATTCTATTGTCAGAGATGTGACTATGAGCATCAAAACCTGCTCATCATTGTCTGCCTCAGTGACCCAGTGGTAAAGGTGCTTGACTAATAACCTGGATGGCTGTGGCTTGTACCCTACCTTTGGGTGTGTTTATCAGCAAAACACTTATAATATACAGTCAAACCTGTTTTAGCGGCCACCTGTATTCAGCAAGCAACCTGTCTTAAGCAAGCGACCACCGAGTTCCCAAATAAACCAATTGCTCTGAAAGTGACCTGTATTAAGCAAGCACCTGTCTTAGGCAAGCACTTTTTGAATGTCCCTTGGGTGCTTGCTTAAGACAGGTTAGACTGTAATAGACAGCCCCAGTTCACGTAACTGCAGAATTGGGTAGCATTGGGTTGAAACCCCACTCTCTAAGGGACATGAAATTATCTGTCTTTCATTCTTGATGACAAAACTGTGCAAACTGTTTTCAAGTTAGACCCTGCTTTTCATAATATTATGCACAATGCTTTGTCATCCTGAATGCAGGACTGGTTTAAGTGTTTGAGAGTGACTCTATAGGCTTAAGCTTTTGTAGCACATAAATAAAGGATAATCGTTTGTTTCAGTGTAAGAACAATTTATATTCATTGAGTGAACAACAAAAATTATATTTCAGTGAAAATATAGCTTTTGTTGTTCACAAAATGAAATATTAATCTATCTTTTCGAAAAACAAACAATTACATGTATTCTATTTCTTTATTGTCAAAAAGAGACAAAATATGAAATGTATAGGACATATTTTCGTAAAGCGCGTCATTTTGCGCGTGATTGCTATGCAATGTTCATTGTGACATCAGATAGGATGAATTGCACAAAAGCAGGGTATAAATTTTTAATAATTTCACTGCTTTTGCAGTGAGATTATCAAGTGATAATCTATCCTTATTCTTCGATAAACCACCCAAAATCATCAGAGAAAAAAAATGAATTAGAATAAACTAGATCTGTTGCAAAGTGGACCCCCAACAGCACTTGGTCCCAGTTCTCGATGCAGTTTTCGAGCAGAGTTCATCTGGGCCAAGTTTTGCTTATGACAAAATATTGAACTGATTGATTTAATGGAGTTTAATGCCGCTTTCAATATTTTTCAGTTATATCGCAGCAGCTGAAGCACATAACAATAGATTCCTGGTATTTCTCTCACCAGTACAACCACCACATCCTTTCCTAGCCTCCAGCTGCTATCTCACAAAGGTCTACAATTATCAACCCATCGGTGAGAGACAAATAATTGAAAAGAATGAGTGCCACTTGCGGGGATCAAACCCCGGACCTCTAGATTGACAGTCTGACACGCTACAAACTACGCTATGATGGCGGCTGACAAAATATTGAAGGCTAACCACCAAGACACCCAAATTCCCAGATGTGACAGGTGATCCGATTTTATGCCTCATCTTCGATTATAGTTCAGAGTCAAGCCCGTGTTGATGGTCCAACACAATCCCTAGTACTTACCACCTCGATCCCTAAACATGTAGGAGCCCATCTTGTGACAACTTTCTGCATGCGATCTTCTTAGACAATTATCTTCGTAATATTCCTTAGCCTTCTTAAATTTGCTCTCTATCACCTCATAGTAGTAGCCCAATTTGTGACAACCTGAAAACAGAATATCAATCTCATCGCAGATACGTAGACAGACTATTTTTAACAAGAGGACCATGATGGTCCTTCATCGCTCAACTTCATCTCTTTGACTCCTCCCTGAGCAAAATCAAATGCTTAAAAGTTCATTAAATGATCATCAAATTTTTCAAAGAAAGACATTCTTTTCCTATGATCCCTGCATAATATGTTTCTAGTTTTTTCTAATCAAGTTCATGTGACCTGGCAAACATTCTGACCAAGTTTCATGAAGATTGAACCATATTTGTGACCTCTAGAGTGAAAACAAGAATATTGTCATTAAGGTCCCTTTTCCTGTGATATGGCATGGATCCTTCCCATTTTCAAAGGGGTTCATCCTTGAGACCTTTACGAACATGCTGTGAGTTTCATTAACATTGGACCATATTTGTGGCCTCTGTGGAGTGCAAACAACAAAATTGGCATTAAGGCCCTAATTTCCCATGATATGGCATGGATCCTTCTCATTTTCAATAGAGTTCATCCTTGTTACCTGGCAAACATTCTGACCCAGTTTCATAAAGATAGGGCCATATTTGTGGCATTTAGAGTGTAAACACTTAGATTGTTGACGCTGGATGACAGATGACAGACATTCAATGATCACAAAAGCTCACCTTGAGCATGATGTGCTCAGGTGAGCAAAAAAATTGGGGAAAACCTTGGAAAAACACAATGATGTCAGCTAAGATGATGTTAGCCCTTCAAACTTTGAGTGAAAAAATTTGACATTGCCAATGCTTCTCGTTAAAGTCACTGACGTGAAACCATCATATCGTTATATAAATATCTTTAAGTTCTTAGATAACAGCCAAAAAATCAATTTTTGAGAATGATTTTCCAGCTGTTATTTACGGTAAAAGGTATAAATCTTAGATAGCGCCGGTTTTTCGCGCTTGTTTTTCTTACACTGTTTCCGCCTTACAAAATGCACAATTTTTGTTGCGTACCCATCTGACTAACATACATCTGAAGTCTGTTGCAGCTTACGGAAAGGGCCGAGTGATGTTCCGAATGATATAGCACATGTCATGACTCAAATCTAATTTGTGACAAGCTGATCTTAACCGAGTCCAGAATATAAAATCCTACCAATCAAGTCTTGGACATGTACCATGTTTTCTCTACAAAGAGCGCCTCCCTAACAGTAGCTCCCTCTACACTTTTAACTATAAAACCGTATGAGCCTGTGAGTGACATTTCCAACAATTAAACATGAGTGTAAGGCACGAAACATTTTGCCGCTTGAACGACAAAATTGTGTAATAAAAACGTTGTCTCACTGCCTTTAAGATATGCTGAGGCCTTATTTATCTGCAAAACGAAAAGTGAAGATCCTGGACAGACTGTGCAGATGAACGGGCTGGCCAGGCCCTTGGGTTGGTGCCCATTTGAAATTGTTGGAAATGTAACACACAGGCTCATATATCAGATGATTGCAATTACTGGTACCTAAACTGTAAGAATTTCATGAGTCTTTTCCTTTAATTTGCGGCAAATTTTCTCAATTGGCTGTAAATCCTCCGGCCTTGATTTCAACCCCAGGACTGGCTCAGCCAACTTTCATCTCGATGACTCAGTGCGAAACAGTTGTAACTGCCTATATGTTTATAGGCAGTTACAACTGTTTCACGCTGAACCATCGATCTGACAATGACAAAGACATTGTGATACAAGACATTGGTCTCCAACTAACTGAACACCTGGTGCCTTGATGGATTGTTGTAGTTGTACAACTCTAGTGTGACACAAGACAGCAAACAATGGGTAGATAGACCAGCTGTTATGCTGTTACATATACAAAAATGGACTAGTAAAAAAGGGGCAAACCAATAATAAATTCAACCCAATTTTACGGCAAAAGGATCCTGTGCGAATGGACCAGGGGCAAAAGTGTCCAAGAGGGCAAACGGACCCAAATTTGGGTGGCAGTCATTTCCCTATTCAGACATTTCACTATTGGATGTTTCCTAGCAAGACGTTTCACTACTAGTTGGTATTGAAATGTCTACACAATATTAATCTATATTTTGTGCATATATTGCTATAAATTAACAACCTTTGATAAACATGATAGTTTTTATATGAAATTATTTGAAAGTATCAAGACTTCAACAATATTTTCACTCTTTATTACAATTTAAGTTGTTGTATGCAAGTAGCACAAATGAAGTAGATTTCTCTCTCTCTTTTTTGTCTTTATCAGCATGATTGGGATATAAATGATGTGTTACATATTTTTTTGCATTTGTGATGAATAAAATTTAAATCCAAAACCTTGTTTCTTTTCAATGACAGATCAATAGTGTGGGTTTTAATGAGATGTTTGTATATGAAACCCCGTTGTAGCCTGACCTTTCATTTTCATCAGGAAAACAATCGAAATTCAGTAATTATGGGTTGCAGATACTGAGATTACATTTGTGAAATTATTAAATTTGAAATACAAGGCTTATCAGATTTTTTTTGGAAATTTGGTCAAGAAAGTAGAATTTTCTTGTTTAAAACATAATTTATTTGCCCAATCTCAAAAACAATTCCTCATCACTCTTTAAGACTTTATTAAACACAGGAATTGTTTATGCCAGAAACATTTTCTCTACTATTTTACTATCAGCGACATTCTTTTTAATGAATGTTTTACATTCAGAAAATATTTTTCATCCATCCTGTGAATAATCTTTCATTTGTTGAAAAAATTTGTTTAAAAAAAACCCAAGAATTTCTTTGTAAATAATTCACTTATATAAACACGAGATTAAAATCTCTTTCTCAAAATGATCTTTTTGCTACACTTTTCTTAAAATAGATTTTTAACAAGCAGAAACGATTCTGAAAACAAAAAAAAGTTTTCATAATCAAATAACTGAGACAAAATAATGGGCCTTAAGAAAAAGATAAAAAATTTAAAAAGAAAAGCATTCTTAAATTATCATTATTCGATTTTTTCTAGATTTTTTTATTACAAGTTTTTCATTCATTCGTTTTTTCATTTACTGCAATTTTTAAAACTTACTTGAAGGCGTGCAACTAGTTTATTGGTTAATTTGTGACCTGTTTAAGAGATCAGAAAAAGGTGTTATATTGGCAACTGCTCTCCTCTGATAAGTGTGGCAATAAATGTGGCACACATTAACAAGGTGACATGCTTATTAGAAAAAAAGAGCCAACTTTTTAACCCTTAGCTGTAACAATCATCTACTACTTACAAGTATATCAATCTAATACTAAATCCTTTAATTGGTTAAGTAAAATATAATGAATCTGAAACAAATACTATTTGGAGATGCTTTTAAGTTTTTCTTTGAGTTACTAGTTTGTCTGGAAAAGGAATAATTTAAAACTGTTTTCTCTTTGACACAGGATTTCATTTCATACTACTCAATCTAATCTTATATCAAATATATCTGTTTATATTCTCAATATGCTCATTAATATGATCATAATAATGAAAACAAATCACTTTTCAAAACTATAATCTATTTTCTCATTGTAAATGATTTCTATTCAACAAAAAACTGGACAATAAGATATCAACAAATAAATAATTAATTACATAAACATTTTGTCTACAAAATTGAAATTAGAAAAATAAACAAAATAATAGCATAAAATGACCCTATATAAAAATGGGTAGTGAAACGTCTTAACAATTTTAAAACGGAAGTGAAACGTCCATAAGTGAAATGTCTAAATAGTGAAACATTCCTATTAGAAAACATGAAATTGGCGGTCTTAATAATCACCCCGGGACGCACCGGGACATAATGAGACACCCCGGGACGCATCAAATATGATTTGTATGCAATAAATAGATGGATATTATGCATATTACTTATAAAATTGAAAAGATTTAATGTTTTTTATGAGTAATTTACATATCTAAGTTCAGTCCCAAAATCGTTTTGTATGTTTTCTGTTCGATTGAATTAAGTCCCCGGGCGTGTCTAATCCTATGCGAAATCGCTTTTTGAGTTTGAATATGTGTATAAAATTAGTCCCGGGGTGTTTCTTCTTCCAAGAGAAATTGTTTTGTATGTTTTCTGTTGGATTGAATTTAGTTCCCGAGCGTGTCTAATCCTATGCGGAATCGCTTTGTAAGTTTAAATATGCATATAAAATTAGTCCCGGGGTGTTTCTTCTCTCAAGAGAAATCATTTTGAATGTTTTCTGTTCAATTAAATTAAGTCCCCGGGCGTTTCTAATCCTATGCGAAATCGCTTTGTGAGTTTGAATATGCATATAAAATTAGTCCCGGGGTGTTTATTCTTCCACGAGAAATCATTTTGCATGATTTCTGTTCAATAAAATTTAGTCCCCGGGTGTTTCTTATCCTATGCGAAATCGCTTTGTGAGTTTGAATATGCATATAAAATTAGTCCCGGGTTGTTTCTTCTTCCAATTTTTTGTACTACAAATTTAGTTCCGGTATGTTTCTTATTTAACAAGGATCAGGTACAATGTAAGTTCTATCTGCACTTGCATGAAGTCCATGGGTGTTATTTCTTATTCAACGTAGTCTATAAACACCGACTTCGTAATCTTATTTCACTTTGATTAACTTTGTATTATTATTTATTTTTTATGAAAAAAACTTTTTCTCGAAACATCGATCTGATTCTCATTAAACTGATAAACGTGTCCCGGGGTTTATTTTAAACATACACTCTAAAAAAGGTAACTTACTTTAAGTGAGTCACGGGGTGGTGTCATATCCTTAATTTTAATACTCCTTGGAAAAAGACCTGACATTCCCTATTCTTATTTAAGGGCAAATTATTTATTGTAAAATTTGTCAAAGAATTGTTTTGATTTTTTATATGAAATTGCATGCTTTTCCACGATCAGTAACGATTAGGTGTCCCGGGGTGTCTGTCTCAATACAATGATATCATCAAAATTAGTGTAAAACCAATTCAACAAGTTGAAATTAGTATTCATATTTAATCAAATGTACATTTATATAATCAATTTCTTATTGTCTAATGATTTTATAGCCTACATTTTATATATGAACCGTCCCGGTGCGTCCCGGGGTGATTATCAAGACCCTGAAATTGGTGAAATGATTGAAATCCCCCAAATTGGCCAATTAAACCAAGTACACAAAATATCAACCTTGTGACAATGTGAATCCTGACAGTCTTTCAATTTCATTATGTAGTGCTGAGTACCATTTCTGATTGAGTAGCAGGGGGGTAGACATACGCCATGTAGGATGAAAGGATACACACTTCTGTTGAATAAAAGCCTTTTAAGGATGTAACAACGTATATACAGATACAGAATGGCTGGGTCATATTTGTTACGAAATGGTATGGTTACGAATTAACATTAACCGTATGAAGACAAGAAAATATAATATACTTTCAGGATCCTTTTCTTTTTCGCACATATACATCATCGTATATTTGTATTTGTCTGTCTCCTCTTTTCCTTTCGACGCAAATTCCATTTTCACGTTGTTGATTATCCACAGGTCTGTCAGCTGTCATCGAATTAAACCGGAAGTAACCGCATTCCGCTAGGTGGCAGTTCGCGCCAGAATAATCAACTCGTAATGGTGGACGTAATGCATATTTTCTGTCAAAAATTCCATGTTATTTTGCTTCTTAAAGTGGTTGATATATTGCTGAATACCTGAAAGGGTAGTCTAGATGATATTAACAGATTATGTAGGAGCGGTAAATATGCATTTAAGATCTGTTTTAATTTCAGCATGAACGATTTGTGGTCGTTGCAATGTTTGTTTTGATGTCGGGTAGGAATTGGGTTGGAATATTTTCCCCCAAACGGCTTACAACGAAATGGGCATATAAAAGCCGTTGTCAACACATACAAATTGGTCTAATAAATAAATATTATCTAGAATTTGTTCCATTAAGAATTATGATGAATCCTGATTTCAGAATTCATTAGAATTTGAAAGAAAATTATCAGGATGTTGAATCTAGGTCACTATTTATAGATGAAAGGAAATTAAACATGTTGGCTAAGGTAAGCAGTTCTGGATAGCCTTTCATTATATCAATGCCATAAACAGGGTGGTGTGATGGCTCGATCAGGCAATATTGCCCAATCGGTCAACCATTGCCCGATCGGGCAACTTGAAATTGAAAGAAAAGTGTCAATTTCCCCGAAAACTACAAAACGCCGTTAAAGCGCAATATCAAAGTTTTTGGAGACCATTAATGCGACTTCAGCTATGAAATACTATAGTACATTTAGCTAAGTTTGGTCTATCTTCAAGTGGACAATATTTCCTGATCGAGCCATCTCGCCAACCTGATAAATGTATCTTGCAATAGGTCATTGGAATCTTTGCTTAAAAGAATAAAACAAAATCAAAGTAATATTTTATCCAAGGAAGAGACTAGCCATACCCACTGGGGAATGTCCTGCTGATTTTTTTTTAAAATATAATATATGATAATATAGACAAGGGCGCGAACTCCATTTTTGAGCAAACATCACCTGGCACGAATCGAGAGTAAATTTCAAAGTCACTTTTCACCCAATCTGAATGCACAATACATCAATTCATAGCTAAACGGATAAGCTACAATTGAATACTTAAATCTATCACCAAACACACTTCATTTGCGAAAGCCAAACTAAAATGTCACCCGAATCAACGTAAATTGAGCGGCTAAGAAAAATATCTGCGCAAAACAGACCCAGAGGTGTAAAATTCCACTCGTCCGCTCGTATTGACGAGTAACACTTTGCTTCGGGCTAGATAAGAAAATGATAAGCTCGTCCTACCGGACGAGTGCTTTTTTAACAAGAAAAAATTAAATTTGTCATCCAAAACTCAAAAGTACAGGTAATTGTCCCTTATTTCCAAAAGGAAAGTTAAAGTGTCTGACAGCTGTTTATTTCTTTCGCACATGCGCATCTTTGTAAGTGCGCGACGGGTTCTCTGTACACAGTGTCTTTTACACTGAGAACTAAGTCTGATTTCCTTTACAATTAATGTACCAGGTAACCCAGTTAAGTGAAATTAGCACGTAACACAGTCTACATTGTTTATTTCGTCACCGCTTGTTTTCGTCTATATGCCTTGCTTTAAATGTCACAACACAACATTCGGTTGTTATTTAGAAAGAGGGTTGGGGTGGGGATGACGAGAAAATTTGTTCGTGTTGTTAATCTATTTAATTAAGATTATCAATAAACATTACAATGAAAAATATAATGATGAGGTGGTCATCGAAGGACAAGTGAAATTGTTATAGGGACAAGTAACTTTTTCTATCAACTCGTCCTACAGGATGAGTAGACAAGGGAAAAATTTTACACCCCTGAGACCTGGGGTAATTGAAAAGTGTAAAGTATTACTGGGACAAACGTTCATTAATACGCCACAATGATTGGTTTTTACTCCAGTTTCAGGTCGTTATTGTTCAGATAACTAATCAAAATAATGAATTTATTTGTTCGGTTATTTATATCGCCAGTTTTTAGATAAAAAATAAATACTGAGGCCAAGTGTCCGTCTCTCTTCTGTGACGAAAGATTTCATTGGCTACCTAAAATCAGTGAAGATGGTTTCCCACATCGTCAAAATATTTTTTACCGAGGCAGGGGTCCAACAATTTAAATATAGATTCAAAATTGTTAGAATGGAAAAAGGTAAAAATAGATATGAATTAGATAAAATGAAATTAATTTTTAGCTCGCCCGGGACGAAAGTCTCGGAAGAGCTATTGTCATACCCTCGGATGTCGGCGTCGGTGTCGGCGTCCGCATTAGGTTAAAGTTTTTATTTCTTTCAATATTTATCCTAGAGGCTTTATTTTTTTACAGAAACACTCATTAGGGCATAGGCTTTCATTTAAGACCAATATCCATGTCGAAATGACATTTAGACTGTGACCTTGACCCTTTCCAAAAAACTTTAACCAAAAACTTTAACCAAAAAAACTTTAACCTTGCTTGTATTTTCTGTAAGCTTTAAACTAGAGACATCATTACTTCATATGCACACTCATTAGGTGATAGGCTTTCACCATAGACAAAGGTCCTTGACAATTTGACCTTGACCCTTTGTGGACTTAGAAAAACTTTAACCAAAAAACTTTAACCAAAAACTTTAACCTTGCATATATTTTTTTAATGCTCAAACCTAGGGACATCATAGCTTCATATATATACTCACCAGGTGATAGGCTTTCACCAGAGACCAAGGTCCTTCACAATTTGACCTTGACCTTTACAGTGTGTGGACTTAGAAAAACTTTAACTGAAAACTTTAACCAAAAACTTTAACCTTGCTTATTATTTTCTGAATGCTTTAACCTAGGGACATCATTACTTCATATACATACTCATTAGGTGATAGGCTTTTGTGAGAGATCAAGGTCCTTGATAATTTGACCTTGATCTTTTATGAACTTAGAAATACTTTAACCGAAATTCTTTTACCAAAAACTTTAACCTTGCTTATATTTTCTGAATGCTTTAACCTAGGGACATTATTACTTCAGATACATAGTCACCAGATGAAAGGCTTTCACCAGAAACCAAGGGCCTTGACAATTTGACCTTGACCTTGACCTTTTATGGACTTGGAAAAACTTAAACTGAAAAACTTTAACCAAAAATTTAACCTTGCTTATATTTTCTAAATGCTTTACTCAGGGACATTATTACATCATACACATACTCACTAGGTGATAGGCTTCTACAGAGACCAAGGTCCTTCACAATTTGACCTTGATCTTGACCTTTTGTGGACTTAGAAAAATTAAAAAAAACACTTCATGTTTGATACAAGAAATTCCATTGGTAACCTCATCTGCTTGTATGCTTTCATTTTACCCTAACCTTATACATGCAATTAAAACAAAAAAATTGTTATATTTCTTAATTACTACTCAAACAGATATATATATTAGATCATGGACTTTAACATTGAAAGAAACCACTTTGAACTTCGGTCTTCGGTCAAGCGCTGTTTGTGACAAGCAGCTGTTTGGGCAAGCTACGTTGTCCGCAGACAACTCTTGTTAAAAACTTGCCCATACTTTACATATCGATTTCGCAAATTACTGTTTAAGGCGAGCAGAGTTATTGTTCGTTTGATAGGATTGCAATGAATCAAATCGCTCGTTCCAATTCACGGTTCGGTGTTACATTATTGAGAAGTAAAAATATTTTCAGCGACGTCTAGGACAAAAACCGGTCAGTCGATGCGTACCAATGTTGTGATGGTAAATTAAATAGCTTTACATGGTAAATAAATAATATTCTACCTGAATCTGAATTAAATACCATCGATTGTGGCGTATTTTTTAACGTTTGTCCTGGTAATATTTTGTGCAGATATTTGTCTTAGCCGTTAAATTGACATCGATTCGCGTGACACTTTGGCTTTCGCAAATGAAGTGTGTTTGGTCATAGATTTAAGTATTCAATGGTAGCTTATCTATTTAGCTATGAAATGATGTATCGTGCATTCAGATTGGGTGAAAACTGAGTTAGAAATCGACTCTTGATTCGTGCCTATATTATTCGAGTCTAGATTATCATATATATTTTAAAAAAAATCAACGGGACATTCCCCTGTGGCCATACCGCCCTTATGGCAAGCCTACGAGGCTAAACCTACAGACCTGTACAGCTAGCCAGTCCTCATTGGACAGGCAAGTCCTACAGAAGTTTTTCAAGCAATTGAAATACGGCATGGAAATGAAAAAGAAATGCAAATTATTTATTTGCCTACTTCAATATTTTTATCCCCCGCCGTTTTCGGCGAGGGGATAAAGTAATGCTTTCCGTCCGTCATTCCGATTCCGTCATTCTGTCATTCCGTCACTAAACTTGTCCTGAGCATATCACCTAAAGTATAATGGCTATCAACTTGAAACTTTATGGGTAGATAGATCTCATGGAGGAGAAGTGCAGTGCACAAGAACTACAACTCTGGCTTGCATAATTTTGGAGTTATTGCCCTTTGTTATTTTAAAGACTTAGATTTTGTAGGGGCTTCCGCTTAATTTCTTAAAGTAGAACCCTTAATCTATTAGACTTCAGTTTACTATCAAGCTTTCTCGGCGGGGGATGGCCATGTCCGACATGGCTCTTGTTTGTTTTGTCTTTATGCATGATATTAGAGTGAAAATTTAAGTGCATTTAAATCATTACCGGGCAACAAACGTATTGTATTTAACTATATTGGGAATGGGAAAATTCTTCATAAGGTAATCAAACTGACGCAGCCGCGCGACATGACTGAAATAATGTTAAAAAAGGCGTTAAACCCCATTCAAATACAAATTCTTTCAAAACCATCCTAAATGTACATCAAACAATCAAATTTTCTCTGGTGGGTGATGTGGGGACCATCATGGTCCTCTTGTTTCCATATGTAAATGTTGACAAGGGTTAACTCTATTCAGATTGAATACTACAGGATATCATTGGACGGCGGTTCGACAATTAACAGGAATCACGAAAAAATCACCACCAAATCACATGAATCACATAAAATTTACGGAAATTTCTGGTGTCTCAGAAAACTCCCCGAAAAAATTATGTCTATGGACAGATTGACAGACAGACAGACATTCATAGCTAATCCAGTATATCCTCCTCTACTTTGTAGGTGGTGTGTATAAAAAAAGGTTAAGGGTGCCAGATCCACAGTGTATTCTAAATACTGAGCTATGTATCAATGTATCCCAATTTAAGTATGGATCTAGAAATACTACAGTAAATTCTATTTCATATTAGTACTTATTCTGTGGTTTATTAACTCAATTTAGATTTTAGAGAAACAAAAAGGCTTGCTTCACTGATGATTCTAATAGCATAGAATAGAGTGTAATGAGAAATTTGATTGATAACACGGGCAGAGTAATTGTAATTCAATTAATTATTTTGGGATGTGATTCGTCCCTAACTATGATGATACTTCTTATGCCCCCACATAGATAAGATGGGGAAATATTGTGTTACCATTGTCAATCTGTCTGTCTGTCTTTCCATCTGTCCTGTCTGAAAAACTACAGAATAAGTTAATATTTACCAAGTCCTTCGAGGCTATTAAAAATACAATGGTCATATTTTGAATGATGATACTCTTTTAAGATGCACGCAGATACCACAGATTAAAGAGGCATTCATGTTTCACAAACACATGTTTTTCAGAGGATCAGTCAAAATGAGAGGTTGGCAGTGTAAAGAATGTCATAGGAGTTTCCAAAGTTATGGGAATCTACTACATCACAGACATACACATTCAATGAGCAGGCTTTTTAAGTGTCGGAAGGAAAACTGTTACAAAGTAAGTTTTGGTATTTCAAGGGGTCAGTGCAATACTTTTGTAAGTGACTATAAATATATAGGCACTAAACAATAGCGCTGACCCCTCGATTTGTGTTTCAGGACATTTGACCAGAATTGTTTCAGAAGTTATCTTGCAAAGTAAAAGATAATTTCAGACAAATGTCTCATGGGAGTAAGTCTTTTATATTAAATGGACTACTATTTATGAAATGGGAGCAAAATGGACCTTTTTACAGCAAAATGAAATTTAAATAGTCAGCTTTTGTTAGAACGATATCTAATGCATCAATGCTTTTAGCTCCCCTTGCTGAAGGCCAGCGAGCTATTGTCATGGCGGAGTGACCGTTGTGCGTCTGTGAACCCGTGCATGCGTGAGTCCGTCCCTCCGTCCGTGCATTAACTTTTTCTTTAAACATCTTCTCCCAAACCAATGGGCAGATTTTAATGAAACTTGGTAGAAATGATCCTTGGGAGGCCCTCTTCTTAAATTGTTCAAAGAATTTTGATTGGCCCCCAAAATATGGGCGTGGCATTTTTCACTTTGAAATCTTTTAAAATCTTCTCCTCCAAAACCATTGGGCAGATTTCAATGAAACTTGGCGTAGATGTTCCTTGGGTGACCCTTAACGTAAATTGTTCAAGAAATTTTGATTGGCCCATAAATATGGGCGTTGCAGGGCAGGGCTTATTTTGAGCCCGAAATCTTTGAACGACATCTCCTCCTGAACCACAGGGCCGATTTCAATGAAACTTGGGTGACCCTTAACCTAAATTGTTTGAGAAATTTAGATTGGCCCATAAATATGGGCGTTGCAGGGCGGGGCTTATTTTGAGCCTGAAATCTTTGAACGACATCTCCTGAACCACAGGGCTGATTTCAATGAAACTTGGGTGACCCTTAACCTAAATTGTTTGAGAAATTTTGATTGGTCCATAAATATGGGCGGTGCAGGGCGGGGCCTATTTTGAGCCCGAAATTTTGGAATGATATTTTCTCCTGAGCCACATGGCTGATTTCAATTAAACTTTACCAGAATGTTCCTTGAGTGTCTCTTTTCAAAAATGTTATGCTAAATATTGATTGGCCCATAAATTTGGGTGTGGCGGGTGGGGCTTATTTTGAGGCCAAAATCTTTGAATGATATCTCCTCTGGAAGACGCTACCAGAAAACGTTTAGGACTGGTCATTTGACTGTCCTCGTTTAAATACGCGTATAATCGGAAATGACCAGTCCTCGTTTAAATACGCGTATAATCGGCATCTTCGGAGAACGTGGGGAAATCCCAAGGACGTCATTTAAGTTGTCTGCAACATGTCTGAAGAGAGATTTGAAATGATGAATTTTTCTTGACCTGCTGCTATTTGGATAATTCTGCGTAAGTTTGAATAGGCTTAGAACTTTAAGTTTTATTGGAACTCTATCTAGACTGTTCGCCACCTTTGGAACGCCAGGCCGAGGTAAATTAAAGCTGCATTAATTTCTGTAATATCGCTGGATATCAAAACATCGTAACTAAAATTTGAGTAAGCCGCATTTCCTAGGCCCACTGCGCAAGATACAGCTAAGGACCGATTCCAAATAGAAACTCCACATTTTCTCATATATATTATCCCCTCTCTAACGAAGTTATGGGGGGGTATACTGGAATCAGGTTGTCCGTCCGTCTGTCTGTCCTTCCATAGACATAATTTTGTGTCCTCTTCTCCTCCCACAGTTTTGGACCAATTTTGTTGAAATTTTATCAGGTTGTTTCCTATCATATGAAGTTGTGCACCTGCAATTTTCATCCAGATCTGGTCATTAGTTTGAGAGTTATGCCACTTTGAACTTTTGAAGGAGGGGGTACATTTTTCTAATTTTGTGTCCTCTTCTCCTCCCACAGTTTGGGATCAATTTTGCTGAAATTTTATCACGATGTTTCCCATCATATGAAGTTGTGCACCTGCAATTTACATCCTGATCCAGTTATTAGTTTTAGAGTTATGTCATTTTGAACTTTATATGGAAGGGGGGGGGGGGGGGGGGGGAGTAGTCAAAATTTAAAATTGCAAAACTCAGTAACCATAAGAGGCGTAACCAAATTGGGTAATTAATCCTATCATATGAAGTTGTGCACCTGCAATTTTCATTGTTTTGGGCGACATAGGTGAAAGGTCAAGGTCACAGTAAATTTTGTTCAATTTTCGTTTCCGGACTCTAAATCGAGAACCAAGCGACCTAGAATCATGAAACTCTATGTAAATGTTACTTATGACTCAAGGAAGTACCCTATTGTTTTTAGGTCACATAGGTCAAAGGTCAAGGTCACATTAAATTTTCAGTTTTCGTTTCCGGACTCTAATTCAAGAACCAAGGGATCTAGAATCATGAAACTAAATGCAATTGCTGTATATGACCTCAATATTTGTTACAAACACATCTTGCACTTAAAGCACTTACATTTTGACAAAGTGCTGGTGGGGGGTATAAGTCCGCTCTGCGACAGTTCTAGTTTTCCTCGGCCAGTCGTCCCAAAGGTGGCGAACCTTCTAGGTAGGGTGCCAATAAAAGTTCTAAACCTATTTAAACTTAAGCAGAATAATCCAAATAGTAAATTCGTCTTTTCAAATCTCTCGTCAGACATGTTGCAGACAACTTTAATAGCGTCATTGGGATTTCCCAGCGTTCTCCAAAGATGCCGATTCTAAACGTATTTAAACGAGGACAGTCGAACGACCTTTTGTAAATGTTTTCCAGTAGCGTCTTTATCACTTTGGATAAATTACCCCTAGATCTATTCTAAGACTTTTAGGAAGCAATATTTCGAAATTTTATCGGTCTGAGCTGCATGAACTATGTTTGATATAACAAATATTCCCCTGACTTGAATTTTGTTTGTTTCAATAATCCTATCAAAAGACCCATGTGATCTGTATCCGACGAAGAAAGGTATTGACAGAAGCGGTAATGACGCGTCGCTAACCCGACAAGATTGCATAATCAAAGACTGGTTGTTATAGCGACAATCTAATACCCCGCACATTACACATGGCTTGTTTTGGTCAGCTTTCATGCGTATGCTTGCGCTGATAATCGATTTTTTGCACATGTAGAATTAGGTTAAATCCTTAATTAGGTAAATTCGTAAAACGTCCGGGGTCAAATTACAGGACGTTTTCCTCGAATCTCGGACGTTTTTTTATGCCTGGGTTTGATTTTCGGGATGTAATTTTTGAAATTCGGGACATATATTACGTCATGGTCAACTTAGTGGAGCACTGGGGATTGTGAAACAAAAGCTCGTCCCTACAGCTTAAAGTCAAAGCTACAAGTTTTAAGGCTTGGAAGTTGTTTATTCTTAGAGAACCAACCAGAATACCAGAATCATGGACTTTTGGAGCAAAAATTTAGCTTACATTTAACAAGGAAACCAGCATTTACAAAGTGTTCAGAAAAAGGAAGGTGTGTGTGCAGAGAGGGGGGATGGGGGGGTAAAAATTCCTTACTGCGTAAAAAAATTCCTGAAATCTCAACATGGAATTACAAAAAGTCCTGATTTTGGCCCTTATTGAGAGCACTGGCACATAATCCTAAGAACATTAAGTGTGCCAACTGGAAAATAACAAATCCTGTGTTGTGAGGTTCTTGATGCTACAATTGGATAAGAAAGAAGCACAACCAATCTTCATGATTCTAAAAAGCAAAGCATACATCTCTCAAATTTTGCCAAAGAGAATTTACATATGATATCCAATGAAACGTTGCATTCAGATTAAAATTTAGCCGTGTGGTTTGGAGACTTTCTTGTATACAGATTATGAGATATCAAGAAGGGTTCTTTAAAAATATGTTTTTCATTGCAAACTATTAGGCCTGATAATTTCATTTTCTGCTTTAGAATTGATCTTTTTATTCTCCCCAAAAAGTTAAAATAATAACCCTGAAATCAAAATAAGCCCTATGTTGTAGAACCACATACGTGATAGAAAAGCAATTTCTGAAAGAGGTCTCGTTATGAACCTTTAGGCATACAATTTTCAAATATTCTGGTATAGTTTTAAATAGGTTTACCATATTAGTCACAGTAATTTCCATTTATAAGCCCCACTGGCCAAAGGCCAGAGTGCTATTGTCATTGCGGAGTGTCCTTCGTGCATCTGTCTGTGCATGCGTCCATCCGTGCATAAATTTTTTCTTTAAACATCTCCTCCTCCCAAACCAATGGGCAGATTTTAATGAAACTTGGTAGAAATGACCCTTGGGTAACCTTAAATTGTTAAAAAAACTTTGATTTACCCCCAAATATGGGCGGGGCATTTTTCAGTTTGAAATCTTTAAAAATCTTCTCCTCCCAAACGATTGAGCCTATTTAAATGAAAGTTTACCAGAATGTTCCTTGGGTGACCCTTTACTTAAATTGTTCAAATAATTTTGATTGGCCCATAGATATGAAAGTGGCAGGGAGGGGCTTATTTTGAGCCCGAAATGTTTGAACGACATCTCCTAAACCACTGGGTTTTCAATTAAACTTTAACAGAACGTTCCATGGGTGACCCTTTACTGGAAGGGGCCTATTTTGAGCCCGAAATCTTTGAACAACATCTCCTCCTAAACCACTGGGCCAATTTCAATGAAACTTGACCAAAATGTTCCTTTGGTGACTCATTTAAAAACTTGTTTGCAAAATTTTGATTGGCCCATTAATCTGGGCATGGCAGGGAGGGGCTAATTTCGGGCCCCTAATCTTTGAACGACATCTCCTGAACCACTGGGCCAATTTCAATGAAACTTTACCAGAATGTTCCTTGGGTGACTTTTGCTTAAATTGTTCAAGAAATTTTGATTGGCCCATAAATATGGGCGTCGCAGGGCGTGGCCTATTTGGAGCCCGAAATCTTAGAATGACATCTTCTGAACCTAATGTTTTAATACGATGGGTAAAGAGATGCAGGTTCATTGTGATTGAGTATTTTGGTACAATATGGAAGAGATTTCAGAGTGTTAATGTTTTCATCTAAAGTAAGCTTTATTAAATGAAAGTCTAAAGATTTTAAAGCCAGTGGAGGGATATAGGCCTCTTTGTTAGCTCCACTGGCTGAAAGCCACTGGGGCTATTGTCATGGCGTTGTGTCCGTCGTGCGTCCGTCCGTCCGTGCGTCCGTCCATCCGGTCATAAACTTTTCTTTAAAAATCTTCTCCTCAGAAACTACTGGATGGATTTCAACCAAACTTCACAGGAATGATCCTTGGGTGACCCTCTTTCAAAGTTGTTCAAGAAATTTTGATCCAATGAAAAACATGGATTTTATGGGCGTGGCTAATTTCCAAATATGGTAAAAAGTGAGTTTTCTCATATTCTAATCAATGGATACCAATTAAATTTTACATGAATGGTCCTTGGGTGACCCTTTATCAGTCTACAAAAAATCATTGTAATCGGATGGAAAATATGCATTTTATGGGCGGAGGTCATTTCTCTATATGTTATATAGTGGAAACTTAAAAATTCATTTTCTCAGAATGTAACTGATGGATATCAACCAAATTTAAGTGTAATGATCCTTGAGTGACCCTTTATCAGTCTACAAAAAATCATTGTGATTGGATGGAAAATATGCATTTTATGTGCAGAGGTCAATTCTCTATATGTTATATAGTGGAAACTTTGAAAATCATTTTCTCAGAATGTTACAGATAGATATCAACCAAATTTCACTGGAATGATCCTTGAGTGGTCTTTTATCAGTCTACAAAAAATCTTTGTGATCAGATGGAAAATATGCATTTTATGGGCGGAGGTCAATTCTTTATATGTTATATAGTAGAAACTTTGAAAATCATTTTCTCAGAATGTAATTGATGGATATCAACCAAATTTCACTGGAATGATCCTTGAGTGACCCTTTATCAGTCTACAAAAAATCATTGTGATCTGATGAAAAATATGCATTTTATGGGCGGAGGTCATTTCTCTATATATTATATTGTGGAAAATTTGCAAATCATTTTCTCAGAATCTAATCATTGAATATCAACCAAATTTCACTGGTATGATCCTTGAGTGACCCTTTATCAGTGTACCAAAAATCATTGTGATCGGATGGAAAATATGCATTTTATGTGCAGAGGTCATTCCTCAATGTGTTTTATAGTGGAAACTATGAAAATCATTTTCTCAGAATGTAACTGATGGAATCATTTTCAACATCAGTAGAACCCCAAATATTTAAAAATCTAGTCAAAACATTTATTTGCTTTTACAAGAATTTCAAGCCTGTGGAGCGACTCAAGCCATTCATGGCTTTCTAGTTAGCTCCACTGGCTGAAAGCCACTGGGGCTATTGTCATGGCGTTGTGTCCGTCGTGCGTCCGTCCGTCCGTGCGTCTGTGCGTCCGTGCGTCCGGTCATAAACTTTTTCTTTAAAAATCTTCTCCTCAGAAACTACTGGATGGATTTCAACCAAACTTCACAGGAATGATCCTTGGGTGACCCTCTTTCAAAGTTGTTCAAGAAATTTTGATCCAATGAAAAACATGGATTTAATGGGCGTGGCTAATTTCCAAATATGGCAAAAAGTGACTTTTCTCAGGTTCTAATTGATGGATACCAATGAAATTTTACATGACTGATCCTTGGGTGACCCTTTATCAGTCTACCAAAAATTATTTTGATCAGATGAAAAATATGCATTTTATGGGCGGAGGTCATTTCTCTATAGGTTTTATAGTGGAAACTTTGAAAATCATTTTCTCAGAAACTAACAGATAGACATCAACCAAACTTTACATGATTGATCCTTGGGTGACCCTTTATCAGTCTACCAAAATTTATTGTGATCAAATGAAAAATATGTATTTTATGGGCGGAGGTCATTTCTCTATATGCTTTATAGTGGAAACTTTGAAAATCATTTTCTCAAAAACTAACAGATAGATATCAACCAAATTTTACATGAATGATCCATGGGTGACCCTTTATCAGTCTACCAAAAATTATGGTGATCAGATGAAAAATATGTATTTTATGGGTTGAGGTCATTTCTCTATTTGTTATATAGTGGAAACTTTGAAAATCATTTTCTCAGAATGTAATCGATGGATATCAATCAAACTACATTAGTATGATCCTTGGGTGATCCATTATCATGCAGCCAAAAATTATGGTGATCGGATGAAAATTATGTCTTATATTGGTGGAGGTCATTTCACTCTATGTTATGAAAATGGAAACTTTGAAAATCATTTCAACATAAATAGAACCCAAAATATCTAAAAATCTAGTCAAAACTTTGATTACAAGAATTTCAAGCCTGTGGAGCGACTCAAGCCATTCATGGCTTTCTAGTTTTATTGGAAGCTGTAGCCCCTTGTGAGGTGAGCAGTATAGGACCATCATGGTAAAATACTGATGGTTTAACCATTGACCCTAACAGACCATTTGTCTCTCACCAATGGGTTGATAATCATAGACCTATGTGAGATAGCTGTAGGCTAGGAAAGGATCTGATGGTTGTACTGGTGAGAGAAATACCAGCAATCCAATGTTGAAAGCAGCGCATTAAACTCATTCAATCAATCAATCAACCATCATGGTCCTCTTGTTGATCATGAAGCACTTGGAGTGCGGTACGGCATCTCCTTGCATGCCTTTTGTTGTAGTCATCAGCAACTTCTTTAAATCTTGACAAGTCTTGAATTTAAAAAAAAAAAAAATGTAACTTTTCCCAATTTATGTATTTTCAGGCCTTCCGTACTTTGACACTGTACCAGTCTCACTACAGATGGCATGTAAACAAGAGGCTGTATCATTGTGCTGGGTGCAGAAAAGGTTTTCTGTTCAAGAGTCACCTTATTCTACATAGATGTCTGTTAGTGAATAGAGAGAGGTACAAATGCCACGTATGCCCACACAGATTCCAGGAGGCTTTGTCTTTTGCTCATCATTTAAAGATTAAGCATCCTTATTTGAAGAGGAAACAAAGGGCTACTTCTTCACAAAAGGAAGCAAGTGTCCCAAAGAATAAAAATGAAGATAATAAAATACTTCTCAAAATTACAGCTGGAAAGTCAATGACTATAATTTCACCATCAAAAGAGTCTAGTCATCAGAAAAACAGAAAGACTAAAGTGAAAAAATCAAAACATAAACATAAGGATGCTGTACAGAAAAATGGCATAATTCTATCTATAAAGAAAAAACTGTTGAATATGTCTGGCATATCACAAAATAAATTATCTAAACAAACACCTGCCAGTCCATTAAATGGTGTTGTTAATAGAATTGTGGAGCCATGTAGTACAGGAGGTAATCTGAAAATGAAGATAAAAACATTACCGGAAAAAAGTGCATCGCCTACCTTACTGGAAAAACTGAACACAAACTCATACCCATCTAGTCCAAGTTACTCAAGAAAAACTGCAAAAAGTGTGTCTTGTTTGTCTGATACTGAAATAAAGAACTCTAGTAAATTTAGGACTAGTGTGTCAGACTCAAGTAGGGTTAGAAATGGAATTGTTATTGTTAAGGATAAAACAGGGAAGTTGTTAGCGGAGCAGCTGCAAAGCGCAAAAGCAAAGAAAAGGGATAATGTTTTCGATAGTTTTAGTGATGTTGGAATGTGGAAAGTAATGCCTAGTCCAAGACCTGAATCAACATATGATAATACTTTGAAATTAAGGTTTTCACCACAGAAGCCAGAAGCAAGACTGGACTCTGGTGTAGATTCACCCTGTGAAAAGTCTAAATACATGGATATTGGAGTGTTGAAATCCCATAAACCTGGAAATTATAGTGAAGATTCAGATGTTTTTGAGGGTTCACCAGGTGTTGAAAAAGATTCTGATCCAGGTCTACAAAATGTGAATGACTCTGGTATTGAAATTCTCAGTAGTTCGTCCTGTAATCGCAGCAATGGAAATTCAGTCAGGTCAGTTATACTAGACGAAAACTCTCCTTCTTATTTTCCAACAGAGGATTCTCTCTTATCTATAGATTCTCCAGCAAATGAAAATCAGTTGAAAACAGAACATACAGTATGTGTTAAATGTGGTGGTATATTAATGGAAACAAATAATAATGCTCAGTCCCCCAGAAAGTGCCGCTGTAGTGCATCTCTAGTGAATTCACCGACTCAGGCGCCTTCTCCTACTAAATCAGGTCCAAGTCTACCACCTCAACCTCAGGATCATGAGCTATCACAAATAGTTGAAGGTGATGTAAAAAGTGTGAACAAGGATAAAACTACTACTGAAAACCTCAAGAACAGTCCAAGTATAATTGATATTGATGATTCTGATTCAAATAATAGTGATATTGTTATGATAGATATTGAGAAAGATCACAAAAATGACAAAATCTCTGAGTTTGAAGATGTTGAAATAATTAGAGATACAAATATTATACAGAACAAATCACAGAGTGACCTCAAATTGAGACTGAAATTGAAACCAAAGAAAAGTGTTGCCAATGACTCTGAAAAGAAATTAGATGTATCAAATAGTGCTTATCTTGATTCAGGGAAAAAAGGTGTAAAGTGTGATACAAATTTAATAGATCAACAACATTTAACACCAATAGAAGAGAAAGAAAGCACCTCAGAAAATGAGAAACCAAGCTCACCAGAAAACTGGAAATCAGACTCCTCAGAAAATGTCAAAACAAGCACACCAGAATCTGAGAAAGAAATCACTTTAGAAAATAAGACAGAAAACACTCCAGCGATTGAAAAAGAAAGTTCACTAGAAAAAGTGCTTGAGGTTCAAAACCCTGTTCAAGAAAAAAGTGAATCAATCGGTGATACATATTTTCATCAAGAAAAAGATAGTATGTGTGATTTGAATGAATTAAGCACATCAGATAATGTGTGTGTCGCTGTCAAGGACAAAAATAGTTCACTCATTGACTCGCAGAAAACAGAAGTTAAGAAAAAACCCTTGTTTAAAGTTAAGAAGTCTCTGAAACTTTCAATACACTCAAAAACTAACAATATTGAAGCTGAAGAGAGTAAGAATAGTTCTCATTTGGATAATATGAAAGAAATTGTGTCTGGGTTTGAAGAAAATAATTGTGTTAGAAAGAAAAAACCTATTTTCAAGAAGCGATCTTTAAGTGGAGATTCAGACTTGGGTCAGAAAAAGAACGAAGACTCGTTGAATAGAATGGATACACAATTAATTACAGATACCATCTCAAGTGTTTCTTCTGAAATTAACGACTCAAAGAAACAATCACATTTGTCTGAAAACAAGAGTAATAATTTAATAAGCTCAGTTCAAGGCAAATCTTTAGAAAATGAAAAACTGTCAAAGAGCAATGAAAGTATTATATCCAATGACACTGATCAAAAAGTGAATATTACTGAGGAAAGTAAGGTCGCATCTAACTTGGTTAGAACTGAAGATGAAGACAGTTTGTTACAATTAGCTCCAGCTGATAGTGAATTACAAGAAAATAAATGTGAGATCAAAAGTCCTGTTTCAATAAAGTCATGTACATCACCCCTGGATCTATTCCAGCAGCAATTCTTATCATTTCTTTCATCAAATAAACCTGTATCAAAGGAAGACAAAACAAAAAATATTCCACCGATAGAAAGTACACAAGTGAAGAAAGATAAGTCAATTGAACAAAATGAAAAGATTGAATTTAAGCAGGATAAAAAGACTGAGAAACTAAAGAGTAATGACTCAAAAGATAAAAGTGTAAGGGAAAGGAACTGTGAATTGTCTGTGGCCGATGAAAACTCTATTGCTAAAGGAAAGCAAGTTGATATATCTCAAGTAAACACATCAACCCCTCAAGGTAAAGAAAAACTGTCTCTAAGAAAATTAAGAACAAAGCAAAAAACTGCTGACAAAACAAAAATAAACAAAACAAGTAACAAAATTGCCTCTGAGTCACAAAAAGTGAAAAGCGGTGGTGAAGATGAGAGTAAACTGGATTCTTTAAATATCAGTAATGAAGTCACAAATATAAAGGAAATTGTTGCAAAAGCACCAGAGCAAAAGGATGAATTTGTTACTGATGTGAAATGTAAGCAACACGATAGATTTACTACAAGAAGTACAAAATCAACAGAATCAAGAAGTGATAGTCTTTCCTGGCTCCAGATATTCTCTGATAGTCTGGACAATAAAAATATTAAGAAAGATGAAAAGAGTCCAAGTGAAGAAGTTGTTGATTTCACTGCTGATCTTGCAGCAATTAATAAGAAAATGGATGTTTCAGATGATGAGCTCAATGCATTGGATGTAGATGATGTTTTTAAATCAAAGAACCTTTCAACATTACAACCTAGAGTTGTACAACAAAGATCAGTGAAAAGACAAAAGTTTCAAGGAGGTCGTCCACAAAAAGCAAGGCGTACCATAGGCAAATTCAAGCAGAAACCAAAGGTTTCAGATAGTGACTCAGAAAAGTCGGACAGTACTTCAAACTCGGGCACAATAGATCTGTGCTATTCAAACGCAGATCAAGACCCTGACTTTAACCCTTTTCATGATTCTGACGGTGATTTTGAAATTCAAACATCCAAGTGTAAAGTAAGCGGGCGCAAAAGAGCTAAATCGAAAAATATGTTTGAAGACAGTGATTCAGACTTTGAAGAAGTTGACTCAAAAACGCCACTGTCTGGTGATGGAAAGCATGTTTCTAGGAGTAAACGTTTGAAGCAAGGCCAGAAAAGTTGTTGTCCTTGTTGTCTAGGCTCTACAGAAAAGTCCTCCAGGGATCATCATCACCATAAATACAAATTACCCAAGAACTCTAAACAGTTTGTAAACAGTTCTATAAAACTTCTCGAGTTACAAGCAAAAATACATCAGTTATTTCTCTCTCTGTTTCCTGAATGTGCTGAACTAATATCAAATTCAAAAATAGGGACGGAAGAATTTGAACTGCTTATAGAAGAAGTATTGAGTAGTTTAGAAAGCAAAGAAATTAATTTTGAAGGAAACTCGATGGATTCTCATCAAGCATTTGTTGGAAAGTTGTATAGCTGTCCCAGTGACTCTTGCAATTCATTGTGTAACATGTCTGATCCTTGTGTTAAGGGTGTGAATATTGATCAAACAGGGTTAAGTGTGAATGATTGTTTTGGTGCATCAATTGGCTCTCTTTTATTAGAAAAACAGGCTGGAATTGAAAGTCAGAATGAGGCTGATAATTTGTCTGCTGTGAATATTAGTGAAAGTGACTTGATAGTGGATAATAGAACTAGTACCCATATTGATACTCAGATCTCTAATTCCTTTTCTGGTCCAGATTACAGTGCTAACGATTGTCATATACATTCTGCCATCACACAAACAAGTGCAACTATTGAACAAGTACCTCAGGCATCCTCAGTTACTGATGATAACTCTGTCTTCTATGATCAACCACCTGACTTAGCAGAAAGTAGTTCTTATCCACATACTAGTGAACATGGTGCAATTGATTCTATAGAGAGTGACATAACTATAACCATAGATCTCAATGCGGCTAAAGTGTCATTGTGTCGTGATCCAAAACACTGCCTAGAGAGACTTCAACATAGGATTCCTAGATTAGTTCACTGCCTACTACCTAAGTTGAAGCTTAGAAAAACTTTCTTTAAGAGTATGAACAACTTACATTTTCTGTTAGATCTCATGATAACATCAAACTTACCGGGTTCAAATACAAATGTCTTGTCAGACGATGAGGAGGAGGACATAGGGAGGTTGAAGGTAGAAAATTTAACACAGGAGGGAGATCTCAGTAAAATTATTTGTGTAAATACGTCTCCTGTTACAACAAGAAATACGAAGCCTGGTGAACCTTTCTCTAGAATTGTAGAAGAAAAAAGTGCAATTGATCTGAAAATAGGGCAGGAAAAGGACGTTCACACAAGCCCTGTTGAAAGAGTTCCTTTACTCTCAAAGTTTCAGGATATGTTTGAGCAGGAAATTAAATCACACAGGGAGTCTCTGAAGAAAGATGTATTTGAGGTTGATATGGTCACAGAAAAGGGTGATCAAAACAGCTTGTTCAAAGCAAAGGAAGTGCTCACAACAATAAGTAAATTTGAGAAAATGAATTGTGTGAAACAGAAACTGAGACCTCGTAGAGACCCAAGGTTGAGAAAGAGAAGTGAGGCAGAGACTAGAAAACTATTTGTGCAAGAGAAGATACAAAATAATCAACATTCAAGTATTGTGTGTCATTCCAGTCCTCAAAAAGTGAACAATTCTCCTATAAAATCCAGACAAAAGCGAAGGTTCTCTCAGAACTCAAAGGAGAGCTTTCTCTCAAAACTCAATCTTGGTGGAAATAAGCGTCATGATGAAAATAGTGATAAAATCGACACAGATGATGTTAAGGAAGAAAGTGATCAAATTAAATCCACTGATAATGTTGACAATGTAAAAAGTTCAAATGATAAACATACTGCTGACGAGAGTCAAAAACTTACAGATATAGAAGAAAAGTCAGTGGAAGAAATAGTAGAGACTAGTGATACAAAATCATCAGCTGATACTTTAGAGGAGTTTAGTGATAAAACTGAGAAAGAACAAAGTGTATCAAAGACAGAAAATAGCCCTGAAGAAAATACAACTTATAAAACAGGCAATCAGGAAGCTGAAGAAGGGAGGACTGAAAATCCAGACACAGGAGAAAGTTCAGTTGTTTCTGATGATTCAGAGTCAAAACAGAAATCCGGTGAAAAGAACATTTTTGAACTCATGCAGCCTTCTTGAGCAGCTACTTCATTTTCAATTTCTTTCCCCCATTTATATATTTGAGCTCCAGATGAAAGGAGTAATTTTACTTTCAAAACAAAAAATTCAGTTACTGTATTACCTCTTAAAATAGCACCCTCCCTTATAGTAGCACCCCTACATTTTTACTAAGAAAACCCTCTTCATTCAGGTGCCTAAATTTAAGGAACTTTTTGAGACTTCTTCTCTAATTTGAGATGAATTTCCTCTAAATCATTTATATGGTTGTTTAGAGGTAGTTCACCTCAAATTAAGGGAAATGGGCCTAAAAGACATCAATATCAATGATTTTTTTAAATAAGAAAAGCATACGGAATAAAAGCTCCAGGACCATGTTATGTTTAGCTCCCCATTAGAGTTTATTAGAAGAAATACGGTTTCTTTCAATCAAATCCTATTTTGCTGGTAATCATTTGAATCACCTCATCAAGATGTTTTTAATGATAACCAACAACATAGGGTTTGGATGAAAAATAGCTAAACTTAGATTGTCATTACTTGACTCCTTGGTGCCCTTTTGGAGAGATTTGTTTTCAATTTTGAGAGGTTAATGCTAAGCTATTGTAAGTGTCTGTATGTTTAAAGTCAATTATGATAATTTTGCACTGATGCAAAGTATTTTAAAATAACATTTCTAAGTAATTTCTGCTGAGATTTACTGATCTATTGAAAACAGTAATGCAAATAACTAGTAATGAATAAATTTTGTAGTTACCATAGGATAAAGGACACCCAAAAATTGTTCAGATAATTCTTGTTCTGAAATTCGTTGAGAGTAGAATCAAACATTTACCGTTAAATGTGTTGAAATTAAAGATCTATTAAGTGAAAGGCAAAAGTAGACCATGATCATTGAATAGCAGTTTGATTCGAGTCTACAATGTTGTTTGAACTTTTCTGTCCAGAGCTACAGATAAAAGGGGCATTTTCGATATTAAATTAAACCATTTAAATTATTCTTGCACAAATCCTATATTGTGGGTGCTCATTGGGATTGTCTCACGCAGATGATTCAATTGAGTAACCACAACATAGGGTTCCAATGAGAAATAAAGATTTAAGACTGACTTTACCCCCTCTTATCTGGACCTCGGACTGTCTGAATATTTAATGGGGTCAATACAGTAGTTATATTGATGGCTCAGTGCAAAACATTTGAAACTGCCTATAAACATATAGGCAGTTACAACTGTTTCACACTGAGCCATCGAAATGTGTTGATTGTGTAGAATAGAAATGTTTGTTATCTTGATTTTGAAGGGTCATTGCAATTTTATTGTAAAGTCAAATACATATTGGCACTTACAATAGTTTTTCACAGACCTCAATTTCTTGTTGAAGATCAAAGAACATAAAAAAAATCATCAAAACAGAATATTGTTGGTACTTATTGCAATTATCTTGATAAGACAATTTCAATGAGTAATAACAACATTGGGTTGGATACATAAATGAATAAATAATTGAATTTTATGTGTATTTGTGTCCATCAAGATTCCTGCATTCTGATTGGCTAAACAAGCTTGTTTCATCTTTCTATGAAAACATATTGATGACATAGATTATTTGAAAGCCTTTGCAAAAAAACTCGGATAGGGCCTATGATTTTTATCCCCCGCCATTTTTGGCGAGGGGATATAGTAATGCTCTCCGTCTGTCATTCCGTCCTTCCGAGGTTCCGTCACTAAACTTGTCCAGAGCATATCTCCTAAAGTATAATAGCTATCAACTTGAAACTTTATGAGTGGATAGATCTCATGGAGGAGTAGTGCAGTGCACAAGAACTACAACTCTTGCTTGCATAATTTTGGAGTTATTGCCCTTTGTTATTTTTAAGACTTAGATTTTGTCCGGAGCATATCTCCTAAAGTATAATAGCTATCATTTGTCCGGAGCATATCTCCTAAAGTATAATAGCTATCAACTTGAAACTTTATGAGTGGATAGATCTCATGGAGGAGAAGTGCAGTGCACAAGAGCTACAACTCTTGCTTGCATAATTTTGGAGTTATTGCCCTTTGTTATTTTTAAGACTTAGATTTTGTCCGGAGCATATCTCCTTAAGTATAATAGCTATCAACTTGACACTTTATGGGTGGATAGATCTCATGAAGGAGAAGTGCAGTGCACAAGAACTACAACTCTTGCTTGCATATTTTTGGAGTTATTGCCCTTTGTTATTTTTAAGACTTAGATTTTGTCCGGAGCATATCTCCTAAAGTTTAATAGCTATCAACTTGAAACTTTATGGGTGGATAGATCTCATGGAGGAGAAGTGCAGTGCACAAGAACTACAACTCTTGCTTGCATAATTTTGGAGTTATTGCCCTTTGTTATTTTTAAGACTTAGATTTTGTCCGGAGCATATCTCCTGAAATATTAAAGCTATCAACTTGAACATTTATGGGAGGATAGATCTCATGGAAGAGAAGTGCAGTACACAAGAACTATAACTCTGGCTTGTATAATTTTGGAGTTATTGCCCTTTGTTATTTTTAAGACTTAGATTTTGTCCAGAGAATATCTCCTTAAGTATTTTAGCTATCAACTTGAATCTTTAAGGGTGGATAGATCTTATGTAAGAGGAGTGCAGTGCACAAGAACTACAACTCTTGCTTGCATAATTTTGGAGTTATTGCCCTTTGTTATTTTTAAGACTTAGATTTGTCCGAAGCATAATTTCTTAAAGTAGAACCCTTTATCTATTAGGCTTCAGTTTACTATCAAGCTTTTTCGGCGGGGGATGGCCATGTCCGACATGGCTCTTGTTGAAACGTAATTTGTCTAGAAATATATGGTTGTGGAAATAAAACAAGTAGCATATTGATGGTAGGCAACCTCAACACTGTAACTACAATTACAATGTTTAAGTTGCCAAACCTTATTATCGTTTGATACAAAATTGGGGAAAATGACTGAAAGTCAACATTCATCCTGGTATAGAAGAATGTTATTGATTGTTCAATCGATCTTTTTTGAGTGACAACAAAAGTTAATTTTAAAGAAAAGTAGATGAACTGCAAAGTTTTGGTACTGCAAAATTTCATACATTGTGAAGGTTAAAACAAGATATTTTAGAATTATTCTTATTTAACTATTGACTTTAATTATTGGTTGTCGTATGAAAGTGATAGGTCAATGTTTGACAGTTAAGTTAGATTAGTTATTTTCTGTGATAGATATGTGCAATACAATAAAGACATTAGATGTATTGCATTCTTAATGTTCATTACCTTGATGTTATTCAGTTTTTCTCCATGACCCATATGATGCTTATTTATAATAGTGTGAGAATAATTTTTTGCTCGGCTGTTTTTCGGAGAAAACCCGAGGTATTGCTATAGCCTTTGTGTCATTGTTGTTGTTGTCGTTAAGCGAAAACTTTGACATTTTGTGATATCTCTGGTTCTACCGAAAGCATTTACTTGAAACTTGGCACACATGTTCACCATCAAAAGAGCAGCCTATACTATCAAGGGGGATAACTCTAGAGATACATTTTGAACAAATTATGCCCCATTTTTTACTTAATTTTTTTCCCACCATCCAGCACTCAACAGCCGAGTGTAGGCACCCGTAGGCGGTGCTTTTGTTCAGTATAAATAGCAGGTGTGTGATCTCTAATTAGTTTTTTGCTCACAGGGTTTTAGTCTGACATCAACGAAATGGGGTCCAAAAGTTAAGAGTACAAAATTGGGATCTAAGGGGTCCTTCCTTAAGGTTTGGGAGCCCCTGCTTGTAGATGTAGATAGACTATTTCTTTTTAGCAATGAACTTATTTTCAATGGGAACTAAAAGTTATTCCTTGGTTAATAGTAAAGTAAGTGTTGGATATATGTATATTGATATTTTGGGCTCAACTTCAGGAAAGAATTGAAGACTGCTTAAAACAGTCTTCAATTCTTTCCAGATTTGATCCAAAGAATGTCCTGGGAACTCACGACAGATAGTTTTGAGAGTCCTAGCTACTCATTTGTGAGTCTCGGACTCTCAAAACATGGGTCCATTAAAACCCTGTGCACAGAATTGCAGATCTTTAAGGACAAGTATCAAAGGTTAGCACATATTATACAAACTTAATAAATATTCTGCTCATTGTTATGAGCACTTTTTCTTT
Source organism: Fragum whitleyi (assembly GCA_948146395.1). Classification (NCBI taxonomy): domain Eukaryota; kingdom Metazoa; phylum Mollusca; class Bivalvia; order Cardiida; family Cardiidae; genus Fragum; species Fragum whitleyi. The sequence continues at coordinate 16,305,471 of OX411548.1, read as the reverse complement.
TTCAATATTTATTAATTTCATGCAAATTGAAAAATACAATTGCTCACTGAACAAAGGTTACTGTTGTACGTATTTAACTGTGTAATATTATTGATAATGTAGTGGACCCTTAAGAGTTACGAAAGGTTTCGGAGGTAATGAACTTTAACAGTGTTAACACGGTTTCAAAATGAAGCCTAGATCAACATTGTGAAAGATCATGAGCTCTGAAATGTTTGTGGAACTATTAGTGTTCAGTACTTTAAGTCCGCATCTTATTGCATAGAACTACAAAAGCATAGTTGGTAATACACCAGACTCTCAATCTTTAATCACGACATGTCATATGTTTGATTCCCTATAGTGGCACATATTGGTGGCTCAGTGTGAAACAGTTGTTACTGCCTATAAACATTTTGGCAGTTGCAACTGTTTCATGCTTAGCAATGGAAATCCTTTCTGACATTTTTCTACCATCAATGGGAAGAAAATGCGAAGGCTCGGTACCAAACAGTTGTAACTGCTTATGTATTTATATGTTTATAGGCAGTTAGAACTGTTTTGCAATGAGTCATCGCCATCACAATGGTAAAACTAAGTGGGATGGCAGCTGGGGGCTAAGAAAGGATAAATAGTTGTTCTTGCATGAGAAATACCAGGATTCCATTTTTAAGTGCCCCAGCCTCTATGATATGACTAAACGATTGTTAAAAGTGGCATTAAATGTGATTCAAAAAAGCAACATGATCATTTATAAAGGTCATAATTGCCTTAAGGCATACTGGCATTAACGCTCTTAAGGACAGGTGGGTCAAATTTGTATCCTTGAAGAATTATTTAAATTTTAACTAGTAAAGAAAAACATTGAGCTTTTTTAAGTAGGCCCGATATTGGACGTCAACTTTTGATGCATTTTGATACTATTATTTGTTGGTAAATGTTACTTAGTGATAGGTTTGTAATTGAATTTCATGGATTTACAAAAAAAGGGGGCATCTTGGATTTTAAAGTAATATAATTTAATTGTACATAAATGAACCCTGTGTTTTAGGTACTCATTTGAATTGTCTCGTTGAGACAATTCAAATGAGTTCCCACATCATAGGGTTTGTTTGAGAAATGATAGTTTAAGTAAATGTCAATTATTAAGATAATTTCTGGGGTCAGCTCTAAATTATTGTTATTGCCTATATCTTTGTAGACTAACACATGAGCCTGTGTGTTAGATTTCCAACAATTTCAAATATGCTTATAGCAAAGACTCTGACCAGCCTGTGCATCTGCACAGTCTGAACAGAGTCTTCACTTGCGCCTAGTAGATAGAAAAGGCCTCAAAGTATCTGCAGAATGTTAGGTAACTAGTACATTTTGTGGCTGTCTACGCCTCTCAATGTTTGTTCACACCTCACAAACATTTCAAATTGTTGGAAATGCACACACAAGCTCAAATAGTCTTGTGCTGAACCCTCTTAATGTTTGTTGATAGCTCTAGGTTATAGTAATATTAATGACAAAATGTTCTTGTAGATAACTGACAAATGATCTTGTTTGACTTTGTAAAATTTGTGTACAAAGTAAGATTTTCTCTTTTATAATTCTTACTGGACAGAGTTGTTATATTTATATCCCTCCTAAGTTACATGGTAATGCAAAGTGATGAGTTGATTCCCAACATTGGCACTCATGCTTTCAGACTTTTTGTCACCCACCAATGTGTTAATAATTGTAGACCTTATGTAGGATAGAAACTGAAGGCTAGGAAAAGATGTAATGGTTGCACTGATGTTAGAAATACCAGGAATCCATTGTAGGTGCTCTAGCCACCACAATTTGACTGAAAAGCACCTATAATCCTTTTCAAATGAACAAAAATTCAAGTAATGATGGAGAAGCCATCATGGGCAATTGGTTGCGCATTGACTCCTATTCCTTAAATCATTGGTTTGATCCCCAAAGGTGGCACAGTTTTATGCCTTCACATTGATAAATCAGGGGGCATATTGTTCTACTGGTGTTCATCCATCTGTCTGCAAAAACTTAATCTGGGAACTGAACATTTTCCTGTTACTTCATCACTATTCAAGTGACAATGCTTATACATTTATTTGGCAAGAAGCTTCCTCTCATCAATACACATCATGCATCAAAGTCAAGGTCAATTATCAAGGTCAAACTTCTAAAAAATTGTCTTTTCAGGGCAAAAATACCAATGGCTCAGTGTGAAACAGTTGTAACTGACAGTGCCTGTAAACATATAGGCAGTTAAAACTGTGTTGCACCAAGCCATCAATATATTGCCTTTCTGACATTTGTCTCCCACCAATGGATGGATAATCGTAAATTTACAGGGATTATATCTGGAGGCTTAGAAAGGATGTAGTGGTGGTACAGGTGGGAGAAATACCAGGAATCCATTGTTAGCTTGACTGTTTCAGGAGAAAACCAGAGGAATTGTCATCACCTTGGTGTGGGTGATGCTGTTGGATTGAAAAACTGTTAATTTTGGTCATATATTTTACTAAAGATATCTTTACAAAATTTGGCATGTTTCTTCATCATCACAAAAGCTACCCAGAGTATCTCTGAAAAGATTTTTATATAGGTCTTTATTCAGTAACTGAAGCTGAACGTTAGCACAAGTAGGGATGGTATATTCATTTCACCATGTCTTTCCACCCACACATACATCTATCAGGCAAAAGACCTTGTTTGTTTCTGGACTTTAACTTATAAATGAATGGACAAGGAATGATGAAACTTCATATAATTGTTGCTCATGCCCCAAGGAAGTACCATGTTGTTTTTGGTCACAAAGGTCAAGGTCACAGTTGAACAATGTTTATTTTACTAAGATAAAACACATTTTAGTCCGCTTTTTAGCTCACCTGAGCACAAAGTGCTCAAGATGAGCTAATGTGAATGTCAGTTGTCCCTCATCCACAATTTCTTAAAACATCTCCTCCTAAACCAGTGGGCCAATCTTGATGAAACTTGGCAGGGATGTTCCTTGGGTCAAGCTCTACCAAAGTTGTTCAAATAAATGAAATCCACCCTTAACTTTCCCTTTACCCTTAACAAAAAGGGTGAAAATATGAAAATCTTAAAAAATCTTCTCCTCTAAAACCAGAAGGTAGACAGCTTTCATAATAAGTATGTAGCATCATCTAGTGGACCTCTAACCAGTTTGTTCATATCAAGTACCTGGGGTCATATTTTGGCTTTGCCCGGGCCCAACCCTTTTTACATAGAATCAAAGAGCGAAAATCTTTAAAAATCTTCTTCTCTGTAACCAGATGGCAAACAGCTTTAATATTTGGTGTGTAACATCACCTAGTGGGCCTCTACCAAGTTTGTTCATAACGAAACCTTTTGGTCATATTTGGGCTTTGCAAGGGTGCGCATCCCTTTATCTCTAATGAGCACGAAGGGTAAAAAAATGAAGTGCTCAAGGTAAGCTATTGGGACCGTAGAATGTCAGTTGTGCGTCGTCCACAATTTCTTTCAACATCTTCTCCTAAACCAGTGGGCCAATCTTGATAAAACTTGGCAGGGATGTTCATAAATAGACCCTTGGGTCATATTTGGGCTTTGCACGGGTGCATCCCTTTATCTCTTATGAGCATGAATGGTAAAAAAATGAAAATCTTTAAAAAGGGCACACTGCTTTTATTTTTGGTATGTAGCATCATCTCGTGGGCCCCCACCAAGTTTGTTCATATCAAGACCCATGGGTCATATTTGGGCTCCACCCGGGTGCATCCCATTCAGCTCATCTGAGCTAGATGGGTGAAAATGGGAAAACCTTCAAAAATCTTCTACTCTGAAACCTGAAGGCAGACAGCTTTCATATTTAGTATGTAGCATCATCTTATAGACCTCTTCCAAGTTTGTTCATATCAAGACCCTGGGGTCACATTTGGGGTCCACCCGGAAGCATCCCTTTTTACATAGAATCAAAGAGCAAAAAGGCATATCTGTCTTGCTCTTCGCTGAAAACGTTCCATGGTATTGATCTTAGGCAATGATCTTCATTTTGACATCTGCCTATCTAATTAATGTGATGTCCCAGAGGTCAAGGAGACTCAGGTGAGCGATCTAGGACCATCTTGGTCCTCTTGTTACATAGGATCAAACAGGGAAAATCTGTAAAAATCTTCTCAGAAAGCAGACAGCTTTCATGTTTTGTTTATAGCATCATCTAGTAGACCTCTACTAATTTTTTTCATATCAAGACCCTTCGATCATATTTGGGCTCTATTGGGGTCAACCCATTTTCCATTATGTTTGTATTATTATATAGAGGACTTCTACCAACGTTTTCATGTCCTGCCCTTGGGGTCATATTTAGGCTTTGAATGAACCCACCCTATTTTACATAGACACAAAGGAGGAAATCTTAGAAAGTTGTGTTCCGAAACCAGAAGTCTCATTTAACTGCATTTCATGAAGTTTGTTCATTGCATGCCCATATATTCATGTAAGGTCTGTGCCATGGTATATCCTTTTTTACTCTTTGCTGAAAACATTCCATGGTATTGATATTATTTACAAAATTATCTCCTTGTTGACTTCTGCCTATTTAATTGATGCGTTTCCCAGGGGGTCAAAGAGACTCAGGTGAGCGATCTAGGACCATCATGGTCCTCTTGTTGACAGATTATTTCTTTTGATGCTGCTGCAAGAGAAGGGTGTCAACAGTTTGTATGTCACACAATAAGGGACTTTTATAGCCCTTGTGGTTAGGAAAGTGACCTCAAGAAAAGCCTAAGGTAGAGGTCGTAGTTATTTGAATGTCCTTGGGTAGGGAATCAGATATTTAATCTAGTACTGGTGATACCAACGAAGATATCAATTGGTGAACTTCACTAAAAATTGTCCGAAATGGCATCAAACCCCAGTCACTTAATTTTCCTTTTGTTGCGACTGCTTGCAGAAGGCAAGAAATAGTTGTCAGCACAAGTCAGTGTACATGTATATGCATTAGCGCAATTGTCCGTCTGGTTTTAGCTCCACTGGCTGAAGGCCAGCCAGCTATTGTCATGGCGAGGTGTCCGTGGTGCGTCCGTCCGTGCTTGCGGGCGTGCATATACTTTTCTTTAAACATCTCCTCCTAAACCAATCAGTGGATTTTGACAAAACGTGGCAAGAATGTTCCTTGGGTGACCCTCTTTAAAAATTGTTCAAGAAATTTGGATTAACCCCCAAATATGGGCGTGGCAGGGCGGGGCTTATTTTGATCCGAAAATCTTTGAATGACATCTCCTCCTGAATCATCGGGCCAATTTCAATTAAACTTCACCAGAATGTTCCTTGGGGTGACCCTCTTCTAAAGTTGTTCAAGAAATTTGAATTGCCCCCAAATATAGGCGAGGAAGGGTGGGGCTTATTTTGACCCCGAAATCTTTGAAGGACAACCCCTCCTGAACCATTAGGCCAATTTAAATAAAACTTTACCAGAATGTTCCTTGGGTGACCCTCTTCTTAAGTTGTTCAAGAAATTTGAATTGACCCCCAAATATGGGCGTGGCAGGGTTGGGCTTATTTTGACCTGGAATCTTTCAACCACATCTCCTCCTGAACCATGGGGCTGATTTCCATGAAACTTTAGCAGAATCTTCCTTGGGTGACCCTCTTCTAAAGTTGTTCAAGAAATTTGGATTGACCCCCAAATATGGGCGTGGTAGGGCGGGGCTTATTTTGACCCCAAAATCTCTGAACCACATCTCCTCCTGAATCATCGGGCCAATTTCAATGAAACTTCACCAGAATTATTCTTGGGTGACCCTCTTCTAAAGTTGTTCAAGAAATTTGAATTGACCCCCAAATATAGGCGAGGAAGGGTGGGGCTTATTTTGACCCCGAAATCTTTGAAGGACATCTCCTCCTGAACCATTAGGCCAATTTAAATAAAACTTTACAAGAATGTTCTTTGGGTGACCCTCTTCTTAAGTTGTTCAAGAAATTTGAATTGACCCCCAAATATGGGGGTGGCAGGGTTGGGCTTATTTTGACCCGGAAATCTTTGAACCTCATCTCCTCCTGAGCCATGGGGCTGATTTCCATGAAACTTTAGCAGAATCTTCCTTGGGTGACCCTCTTCTAAAGTTGTTCAAGAAATTTGGATTGACCCCCAAATATGGGCGTGGCAGGGTGGGGCTTATTTTGACCCCAAAATCTCTGAACGACATCTCCTCCTGAATCATTGGGCTGATTTCAATGAAACTCTACCATAATGTTCCTTGGGTGACCCATTTCTAAAGTTGTTCAAGAAATTTGGATTGACCCCCAAATATAGGCGAGGAAGGGTGGGGCTTATTTTGACCCCAAAATCTTTGAACTTCATTCTCTCTTGAACCATGGGGCTGATTCCAATGAAACTTTACTAGAATGTTCTTTGGGTGACCCTCTTCTAAAGATGTTCAAGAAATTTGGATTGAACCCCCAATTATGGGTGTGGCAGGGCGGGGCTTTTTTTTAGACCCCGAAATTTTTTATTGGCATCTCCTCCTGAGCCATTAGGTTGATTTCAATGAAACTTATCATAATGTTCCTTGGGTGACCGATTTCTAAAGTTGTTCAAGAAATTTTGATTGGATGAGATCCACTTGGTCAATAAAATTCAGGTGAGCAGTTTAGGGCCATTCTAGTCCTCTTGTTTCAAAGTCATTTCTAAATAGTTTTCTTCCTTGTAATTTTACATATTAGTTAAATAAGTTCATTCCTTCATTAGTCAGTTTCGTCTTAGAAAAAGTCGGAATTCCTTTTGAATGCTGTTCACTTTCATTATCTTCTATTTTTAGCTCCCTTGGCTGAAAGCCACTGGGGCTATTGTCATGGCGTTGTGTCCGTCGTGCGTCCGTCCGTCCGTCCGTCCGGTCGTAAACTTTTCTTTAAAAATCTTCTCCTCAGAAACTACTGGATGGATTTCAACCAAACTTCACAGGAATGATCCTTGGGTGACCCTCTTTCAAAGTTGTTCAAGAAATTTTGATCCAATGAAAAACATGGATTTTATGGGCGTGGCTAATTTCCAAATATGGTAAAAAGTGAGTTTTCTCAGATTCTAATCAATGGATACCAATTAAATTTTACATGAATGATCCTTGAATGACCCTTTATCAGTCTACAAAAAATCATTGTAATCGGATGGAAAATATGCATTTTATGGGCGGAGGTCATTTCTCTATTTGTTATATAGTGGAAACTTTGAAAATTATTTTTTCAGAATGTTACTGATGGATATCAACCAAATTTCACTGTAATGATCCTTGAGTGACCATCTATCACTCTAGAAAAAATCATTGTGATAGGGTGGAAAATATGCATTTTATGTGCAGAGGTCAATTCTCTATATATTATATAGTGGAAACTTTGAAAATCATTTTCTCAGAATGTAAGTGATGGATATCAACCAAATTTCACTGGAATGATCCTTGAGTGGTCCTTTATCAGTCTACCAAAAATCTTTGTGATCAGATGGAAAATATGCATTTTATGGTCGGAGGTCATTTCTCTATATGTTATATACTGGAAACTTTGAAAATCATTTTCTCAGAATGTAAGCGATGGATATCAACCAAATTTCACTGGAATGATCCTTGAGTGACCCTTCATCAGTCTACAAAAAATCATTGTGATCTGATGAAAAATATGCATTTTATGGACGGAGGTCATTTCTCTATATATTATATGGTGGAAAATTTGCAAATCATTTTCTCAGAATCTAATCTTTGAATATCAACCAAATTTCACTGGTATGATCCTTGGGTGACCCTTTATCAGTGTACTAAAAAAAATTTTGATTGGATGAAAAATATGCATTTTATGGGCAGAGGTCATTCCTCAATGTGTTATATAGTGGAAACTATGAAAATCATTTTCTCAGAATGTAACTGATGGAATCATTTTCAACATCAGTAGAACCCCAAATATCTAAAAATCTAGTCAAAACATTTATTTGCTTTTACAAGAATTTCAAGCCTGTGGAGCGACTCAAGCCATTCATGGCTTTCTAGTTAACATTTCTCTTTCAAATCTTGAGATTTTTAAGCCAGTGGAGCGATACAGGCCCTCTTGGGCCTCTTGATGTAAAGAGAATATCACCTGCAATTACGAAAGGATTTCACAATAATTTCACGCAATCGTTTCCCACAAATAGTAGATGTGCCATTTAAAGGACACTTCTGTATTTGAAAGCTCAAGATCACTATAAATTTATGCCCGAAGCATTTCTCCTATATTTACTAGTGGATTCTAAAACAATATGCTTGAACCCCTAAGGTTTTAGAATTTCGACCTGTTGTGTTCAAACCTATCTGCTGATAAGGATATTGCTTAGATTGATCTGTCGCTTTTAACAAGTGATTTCTGGCCCCTTAGTATTTTTAGCTACACGGGATGAAGTCCAGCCAGGCTGTTGTCGTGGAAAGGTATCTATCGTGCACGTACAGTTGTTTAGGCAGTAGCGGATTTTAGGGTATAGCGGATAGGTTGTTTCTAAATCGATCTCTATATTATATAACTGATTATTTCAATAGAATAAGCTTTACCATGACATAATTTAATATTCAAGGGATTTCTTAGCCAAATTCTCTTTTGTTTACATTTGATTTTTTACTTTCAATTCGCTGCAACCAAAATGAGGTAACCGGAAGCTGCATTTTTCAGGTCCAGGGTAAATGCGATAGCAGGCGCTCGGACGAGTAATGTTCAAGTAAATCAAAACCAATCAACAAGTTTTTGGTATCATTTTGTAGATTACCCTATTTCCCACTATATCAACACATCTGGATAGAAAATTGTCCAAAATTAACTAAACTATCGCCTGATGAAAACATCTCCCGATTCGGGTAGTAACGGATAATTCTTTTGAGTGGAAATGGTTTTACGGGGGCTGTCTCAAAGTGAACATCAACTGCCAAAAAACTAAAAATCATTATTCAGATTCTCTCAATGCATTGAAAAAGACAAATATAAAGCATGAAACAGTCAGTTCATGTTAAAAGAGTTATTTTAACTTTTATCACAAATAAAGTTATGCATCAATACACGGCTTGGGGTATGTTGATTTTTTAAGCAACTAAACTAACAGATTATTGTGAGCACTAAAACATTTACTGTGTTCAATTATTTTTTATGACAATGGAACTCACAAACGACTTCTTCTCTTTAAGTATTATAGCTGTTTAAGACTAAGACAAACTAAAATGAATCCTCTGGCTAATCTTTGTCTTAACCCCATAAAATCTTGAATATTCCCGATTTATTACAGTACATGTATGACAAATTTCATTCTTGTGACATCAACGTATAACTCTGTCATTTTGACCAGTCAAAATTACGAAACAGATAGATGGATATTTATAGTGCAAGTCAATCATATTTAAGTATATTCATAACTGATGGGGAAATTTAATTAGCTGAAGTGAAGAGTTGTCCAGTGATTGCATAATTACAAACGATACTTCATAAACATATTTTTTACAGGGATGATATTAAGAATAAACTTTTAAGGTTCATTTCATCAATCAGCAATTTTGAAGGTCATTGACAATTGTTAAGCCTTAGTAATCCGTTTCGGAGTGAAGTTATATGAATAAATTTGTAGTACTTTTGCCTACATCTTTATCTTATTAATATATTATCTTTTGCATATCTATTTCTTTTGCATATATACCGGTCTTAAATGACCGTTTGGTTATTATGGTTTGATTTTGCCATTTTTGATTTTATGAAAACGAACAAGAAAAGAAGGCAATCCGATCGGCTCTCGAAGCAGTGTTTTTTCCCAGACCCACGAATTTGACCCGCATCTCTATCGGTCGCTGTGAATAGGTCCGTCGAGCCGTAATTTTGGACGGCTCAACGACCGTAGCTATCCGGAGATCTCGCTCCCAGACCATAGAATTTGCCCCGCAATTCTATCGATCGCTAGGCAGATTACAGGCCCTCTAGCGGCGATTTTGGACGGCTCAGTGGCCGTCGCTAGGCCGCTGCAGTGGGCCGATCGCTCGGAGGCGAATTGTTCACGCGAGTGAGACACTCGATGCAGGGCTCGAACCAATAGACCGATACCTATGTTGTAGGTACCCTCGTGTTGCCCTATTTAAGCCCTACAATCGTGGCGAGTTTGGTGGGGCTGCGGCGGAGAGCAGTCGAGCAAGAGCGATTCGCACTGGAGTCGCTCCTCGACGTGGTCGAGACGCGACTTAAGCGGCGCAGCGAATTCAGCTCGTCTCTCGAAGCCGTGTTTTGTCCCCCCCCCCCGACCCCGGAATAAGCCCCGAATCGACCCTCGATGCAGGGCTCGAACCAATGGACCGATTCCTATGTTGTAGGATGTCTCGTGTTGCTCTGTTCAAGCCCTACAACCGTGGCGAGTTTGGTGAGACTGCGGCAGATAGCGGCGGAGCAAGCGCGATTCGCGAGTCGTGTCTCGAAATCTAGCCGCGATTTTAGCGGCGCAGCGAATGCAGCTCGTCTCTCGAAGCAGTGTTTTACTCCCAGCCCCCGGAATTCGCTCCGCATCTCTATCGATCGCTAGGCAGGTTACCAGCCCTCGAGCGGCGATTTTGGACGGCTCAGTCTTAAGGGCTGCAGTGGCCCGCGATCGCGGCTAGGGTCTGGGAGCAAAACACTGCTTCGAGTGCCTCGTCTAGGATAATTTGTCGCTCACTGTACTAATCGCCAAGCCAGGCAGGATACTGTATGTGTATGCTTAAGAGAATACTTGAACACGAGCTAAACAGTATGACCTAAGCCGAAACTTTTTCTGGGAAAACTGCACGCATGCATCTTGGTGCAAAAATTTCTTTAAGAAGTTATAGGCTGGTGAACATATATATTTGTTTTTCGGAATTTCTGGTTATCCATTTTCGTGTGAGAAATGCATCAAAAGTACGATCGTTAAAGCAGTATGCTGTCGTTCTAATTCTAAAATTTTAGAGCTAAATAAAAATTGCAGCTACGAGGTTGTAGGATCAAATCAATGATTTTTTTCTGCATTACCAAAATAATTTCAAAGTCTGTTAATCTGACCATTTTTTTAATAATATAAATTATATTAATTGCTTAATTTCTGTCTGAGTTCGATCTGCAAGCTTTTGTGAATCAAAATCGCTTAAATACGGCTCTTTCAGCACCTCAAAACGGTGAAATAGTGCCTTTGTCACGTTTGAGACATTCCCTCAACTACCTATCCGGTATTACCCGAACCTATCCGCTATTGACCTAATTAGTGCTGTGTGCAGAAAGCGTTTATCTGACGTATAAACAACATTGCTATCCCGAAATTGGGTTCAATTAAAAGAATACAGATTTTCCTACAAATTGGTACCACACATTATAGATTTTGTTTTGTAATAGAAACATATACTTCGATAATTTCGTTACCTATCCGCTACTGCCTGAACAACTGTATCCTTCCGCTTGTTCAACCGTCAACTTTTTTCAAGCATCTTAAACTGACGAGTAGAATTTATACAAATTTCTGAAGAATGATCCTCGTTCTATGGGTCGACCTTTCTGGTATTCCTTTAGTTTCAGGGCGTTGATGCTATGCCTCAGAAAAAAAAAATAGTAGCGTGTCAGACCTTTGATCATTTAGGTTCGATTGGTGGCCGCCTAGGATTTCCATTTCTTGGTCATTTTCAGTGCTCTAAAAATTAAAAAACTACCAAGTAAAATCTAGGGGGGAAACACTCGAAACTTGCAACTCGCGTGTAAGAAAGCAATCTGACAAAATTTCCATTGTAATATAAGATGAAGATTCAAAATTTGTAAAGTATTCCGACTTTTTCAATATCTTCAAGTGAAAAAGGTGGCTTTGTTTACGCAATAAGTCAGTGTTTTCAGTCTGTCACAATTATAGACAAAGTATAATCCACGATTTTTGCCCTGACAGGGCGGAGTCCAAGTTATGGTTCCTCGCATTTAAGTTAAGGGTAAATCAGGTTGGGTTTTAAGCTCACCTGAGCACGAAGTGTCATATCACGGAAAAAGGGGCCTTAATGATAATTTTGTCAAAAATTTCTTTAAACGACATCTTCTCCTAAACTTATTAGTCAAAATCAACCAAACTTGGCAGAAATATTCATTGGATGGTCACTTGTAAAAATTGCTAAAATGAAAAGGATCCGTGCCATATCATGGGAAAAGGGGCCTTAATGACAAATTTCTAGTTTACACTCTAGAAGCCACAAATATGGTTCAATCTTCATGAAAATTGGTAAGAATGTTTGCCAGGTCACAAGGATGAATCCTATGGAAATTGGGAAGGATTCAAGCCTTATCATGGGAAAAGAGGCCTTGATGACAATTTTTTTGTTAACACTCTAGTGGGCACAAATATGGCCAAATCTTAATGAAACTTGGTCAGAATGTTTGTCAGGTCATGAGGATGAACCCTATTGAATGGGAAGGATGCATTCCATATCACAGGAAAAGGGGCCTTAATGACAATTTTCTTGTTTACACTCTAGAAGCCACAAATATGGTCCATCTTCGTGAAACTTGGTCAGAATGTATGTTAGGTCATGAGGATGAAGTCTTTTGAAAATGGGACGGATCATGCTATATCACAGGAAAAGGAGTCTTAATGATAATTTACTCGAAATATCAGGTGAGCGATTTAGGGCCCTCAGGGTCCTCTTGTTTAGAATTATCTTCTATTTTACGGGAAAAGGCTTATTTAATTTGAAACGTTAAATCGTCGATCGGGTTTGTTAGAATGGGGTTTTACGCCGCCTTCAACAACCTTTCAGTTTTATTCCTGGTATTTCTCACACCATTACTACAATTACATCATTTCCTAGCCTCTAGCTACTATCCCACTTAGGTCTACGATTATCAACCCATTGCTGGGAGAGAAAAGTCGGAAAGGATGGGTGCAGCCGTCAGGAATCGAATCCGGGACCTTTTAATGATAGTCCGACGCGCTACCACTGCGCTATGACGGCGGCCAAACCGGTTTGTAATCAAACGCTCATAACTGCTGTAGGACAAGCTGAAGTTACGATACTAGCGTAACCTAGCGATGACATGTATTCAATTTTGCTGCTACATGTATTTACAAACGTTCACAAAAATTGCCGAGTATCTTTTGAAAAGCCCTTTATATTTCAAAGTATTCTCGCCAAGTTTTTGTCACGGCTAAGCCACATCCTGCCAGGTTAATAATCATGCAGAATAGAAATTGAAAAAACAAAAATCTGCTAGTGCGGAATGGCATTTACAATTTTGAGAATGTTCGCTCAGCTTTGGGTCGGCGATAAGCTCCTTAGTGCATAGTAAAGACTACGATTGGAATGCGGATACAAATGATGATCTGCGTCTCAATCGCGTTTGCGCACACGCGAACTTGTTGAAAGTATATACAGGTTCATAAGGACAAGTATTTTGTCGTGTGATGAAGGGTTGACTCATAGTGATATGTCTACTCCAGTTTTGTACTTAGGCCTACTCATCAGCACTTAGTTAAGGTCGAGAGAAACGGCGCAAAAAAAGTTCAACTGTTCTTACGGCCGCGATGACAAAATGACGCAAAGTCCTTGCAAATCATACCCCACTTTGGTCGCGCACTTGCGTGCTAATCGGCGTATTTAGTGGATAATCGACATATTTAACGTGAAACATAAAATCGTCGGTTGGTAACCAAACGCTCGTAACTTCAGCCTGGCAACAGTATCCAAAACCTTGACCATTCTCGGACTCCAACCTATGAAATGAATCTTGTCCGTGCTCAAGGTAAGGGGTACAGATTTTCGTATGTGGAAAAAAATGTGTAAAAGATGAAACTACTTGTTACAAGCAATTTCTATTTTTCTATAATCCCCCCCCCCCCCCCCCCCCTAAATGGAGATTGTTTTCTTTCAAAATACAGTGTACTACCAGATACAAACAGTGAAAAACTCTGTAGGTGTTCTAAAGGTTGAAAAAGAAACTGTATTGAAACTGAGTATTTCATTATCAAAGTATTCTCGTATGATCCTGGGTGTCCATCAGACTCCTTACTTGCAAAATGAGGGAGCCCCAGCTGGTAACTAAGAAGTCTCGGACCGGCTCCGAACTCCCCTTAGTGTCGAACCCTGCACTCATGTATGAATCCTTATCACGCATTCATGTATTCTTGTGATTAGGATTTCAGTTTCATACCCCCATAAAAATGAAATAATACTCTCCTATTCAGGCCCTGAACTACTTTCTACTGTAGGCGGTCGTCTATAAATATCCCTCATTGGTGGTGCAGTAATCATGTGTGTCCGCTCTCTTTGAATACCCAGGGCCTCGTTATTGAGCTCAGTCGATGTTGGAATGTCAATACTAGGGTCAGCGAGTTCAAACTTTGAACCGTCTAACTTTATCCGACCGATTTGACACAAGTTTCGCTTGATCTACGGAAATGTGTATATATTAGTAGAATACCCTATAATGGGATGAGCAACTTTTATTTAGCTCAGGCTGAACGCTGTACCGCTCACGGGTAGGAATTTTTAAGATACATTGTATAGCGGTATCAAATTCCAAGAAAAGGTTTGGAACTGAAAACGGTTTTGTTCCTTTGGGGTACGCAAAAAGTTTTGTTCAGAAGACTCGTAAAATTACTTTTTTTTATTTCTTTTTTTGCCCGACATACATCAGTGCTGAGCCGGTGATCTCACCTTTCGGCTTGAAATTAACACGCTCGAGATAACTAGTGACTTGATCTTTCGCTGCACAGTTCTCTCACCAAGTCCAAAAACTGGACGCAAAATATGATATTTCATATGATAAAATAAGATTTATTTAAAGTCGGCAAGACAAAGTAACAAAACAGCATAAGCTAAAGAAGTTTTGGACCCCGACTATAAAGCATATGAGTGCAGATTTAAATCTATAGAAAATTTTGTCCGGTCCTATCAACAAGTAATTTCACTACCGTAATAGTGACTCATTACCGGACTCGACGATACTATTTATATTTTTGAACGGTTCCAATTTCAAATAAGAGTGTCAGTCATAGGCGTATCTAGGACTTTGAAATTTATACGCACTCAGAGGGCGACAACCAAAGAATATAGAATAAAGACGTCATGAGGCTTGTGACAAAAGATGAATGCCCTACCTCCGTTCCCGTTTTATGATTTGCGCGTTGGTGAATAATCATAACATCGTAACTACAGCTTGAATAGGCTGTAGTTCCGATGATATGATCATTCATAAACGAAAATTTTCACCAGAGGACTTTTCCTTTATGCACTTGCGTAGATTGCTTAATATGGAGTTATGCCCTTGTCAGTTCAACAGATTATCACCAAACCGTGCGGACAGGTCGATTTCTAAATGATGAAATATCGAAATTCTCCGTCCGAAAATTACTTACAACAATCAAGTTTCTTCATTTTTTATGTTTTCCTACGCCCTTTTTTCACTCAGCCCGGGGCTTAAAAAGCGTCACGTTACTGGGGGATTGTAGAAGCCACGAATTGGAAAATATCAATATATTTCATTTTCAGTTTATTGGCAACCGCAATGCCATGTACTAAAACAATATAATGTATCTCCAAGCACTACAGAGGCCACAATCTTTGGCCAAATCTTGATGAGACATGGTCAGAATGTTTGTCTTGTCACAAGGATGAACCATATTGAAAGTGGGAACGTTCCATCGCATATCACAGGAAAAGGGGACATTAATGACAAAATCAGCGTCCTTGTTAGTCGGTTCTAAGGTGCCACCATTTTAGCGCATTTATCACGAAAATTGGTCAGAGTATCTGTATGGTCACAAGAATGAACCCTATTGAACTTGAAAGGGAGCGTTCCATTGTATGTTACGGGAAACGTGACATTAATGACAAAATCAGTCCTTGTACAATACAAGGTTGTTAACAGTTAACTCGTTTTGCAGCGTAGAGGGCCCCGGCAAGTTGAAAGTACTACTACCAACGCTGAATCGTTATGCCAGATAGACACACTGGAAGAATGAACACTAGATCTAGCGCTTTATGATTTTTTTTTGTTACATCAAAGACCCGAGCGGGTGCCTAATTCTTCCCCGTAATGAGCCTTATTAGGCGATAAAATCATTAATGATCCTCGGCAATGACTTTCCGATTGGCTCTAAACTGGGACATTTGTAAGATCTAAATATTTAAGCCAGACTGCAGAGAAATCACGATCGGGTAGTTCGTGAATTAATCATTAATTTAAGCGACTGTCGGTTATTTCCAAACTAATTGAAGGGAAACAACTGTACAACCTTAATATAGTTTTGCGGTCGAGGATAGCCTCCCTGTATTATCATCAAACGTCTGACGATTTTACCAAACGTTTGTTAACCAAGATCAATGTAAACAAACATTTTATTCTATTAGTTGGTAAAATCAAGCGTTCTGCCAATAAGCTTCTGCCAATAGGATCCGCTCCGGTCTTGAATTACTTCCGAGGTCGTTGTACCCTAAAATAGTCCGGATAGAAAAAATGATATGCTCCTTTTGCCACACTGTTTTAATGTTTGAGTCAGAGTAAAGTGCTTGAAATGAGGTTCAGCTAAGTGCCAGACCTCTGCTACATTCCATGCATGAGATGAAATGCATTTAGGTGCGAACTATTTTTTCTTGGAGCCTGACCTTTGGTGGAGGTACCCAAGTCTGCGTATACTTTCCTACCACGAGAATTTTTAGGGTAGTCGTGCGCAATGAAAAATTGTGAAAAATTTTATCCTGCAAGGTACTGTTTTCTGGAGATGATATTCAAGAGCATATAATGCTCTTTAAGCCGCACTAAGTTATTAAGCCCAAATTTGCTTTTTAAAGGAGCTACAGACTGTCAAAATGTGCCAATTTACTATATAATTTAACACGGCCAAAACAGACAGGAGTGTAACCTATATGGAGATGGGGGGGTCACACAAAAATATTGATTGCTATGTTGTTTTCATAAATTTTTGACTCAAATGTCACAGTCAACTAGTAAATATGATCAAGAACTGGTTTCTGATAAGAATCTTTCAATATTTTTAAAATTTGAATTAAATTTTTAAAAAAATATCAAATTGTTGATTTCACGCCTTTAAAGTACTTTGATTCCTCCGGAATGCTTTGGTTTTTTCCCATTATGTCATAACAAGCTGTCTGCACAATTTGATCATCTGAACAAGAAGTTTGGGCTGTAAAGAACTAAAATTTTCATCTGAAAAAGGTATGGATAATGCCATCACCCTAGAATATTAGCCACTTAAAAGCCTCGTTGGTATGAATGATGGTCGATAGGACTTTATACATGTTTTTGGGTTCAGAATCAACAGTTCAACTCAAATAGACTAAAAACACAAACTATTGTTGGAAAATCAAACCTTGCTTGAATGAGCTTTCTTACAGTACCTCTGTCTGTGTGTGGTTGTCCCCATCTCTATCTGTCTCTTTGTCATTGTTTGTCTGGCTCTCTGTTTCTCTCTCCCTGCCTCCCTCCCCCCCCTCTCTCTCTCTCTCTCTCTCTCTCTCTCTCTCTCTCTCTTGCAATATGATTTACTCCCCCTCCCTTTTAAGGGATTTTGAGTGTAATATTCTTGTATCCTCAAATTTATTTATATGTAGTTACAACTCATTTGTGCTGATCTATAGTTTTGAGCTCGAATAAGAGGTCGCTCTGTTTCAGCCGGTCGATTTCACCGTTAGTGGACAGTCTATGTATAATTATGTATGCCATCACCTCAACATATTTCTT
Organism: Fragum whitleyi; assembly: GCA_948146395.1. Lineage (NCBI taxonomy): Eukaryota > Metazoa > Mollusca > Bivalvia > Cardiida > Cardiidae > Fragum > Fragum whitleyi. Next base: position 16,287,789 of record OX411548.1, on the reverse strand, counting down.
TGTTTCACTTACATTTTGTTAATCCTTAACCTCACGGTATTGAAATTCCATGATGGATTTGCTACTTAGGCGATTCATTCTAAAAGTGTTGTTTTTGTCATTGTAGCAGGTTACACATATGATCGTTCGAAATGTTGTCATCTGTAGTAGAAATAGTACTTGTTTTTTGTGTTTTTTTGTTTCATAAGCTTCACTGCAAGGTCCTTGTTGGTTACTTCTCAATTAATGAAACATATTTTCTTTTTGAAAAAAGCTTTCTCTTCTTCTGCATCTGCTGCCTTAAATCATGTTCAATAAGAATGTGTTTTTAGATGTCTGGAAATTGAAAGAATAGCTGGTTTTGGTAATAAAAGGAAGCCTCATCTTCTTTTATACCTACCCCACAATGTCAGTGTCATATGACCAAAACGGCACTAATTTGATTGGCCGGCAGTCTAAGTAACCACTTGAAATGAAGATAATAAGCTTCCAAACCCTAAGCCCTGTATGGATATTTCCTGTTAGGGATCCCCTTTACATTGTTTCGTAAATATTTTTGTATCGGATACAGCTTAGACTCTTCAATCAAAATGGTAAAAGCAAAAAAATAGTACTTTTAAAAGATTTTAATATATTATACAAAAAGTTAATTCTGCCACCATTTTGCTCTACAGCCTCAAATAGTAATTCTTATTTAGAACTTTTCTCTTTTTAACACTGTCCAATTAACTTTTCCTGGGAGTTTCTGACCTTTGACTTAGTTTTTGAATATTAAACTTACAATATAAGCTATTCATGAGGGTTTTTTCTTGAATGTATTTATATTTTTAAAGAAAAATTGAACTTAAATTAAACTTAAAATCAATTTTTTCTTCAAATAATGATTTTTTTGCAACCAATTTTTAGCATAGACATCTGAAAAGGGTCACAAAGTAAAGAAGAATCATTTTGCTGCAAAACACCTTTTATTTTATGGAAATTGATCACTTATTACCAAAGTTATGTCAATTTCTAATCATCATGTGAAGGACACTGAAACTTTTCCTTTTTGGTCCTAATTTCAGAAATATAGGCCTTGTGCTAATTCTCCTGCAATTTCATTTCTAAGTAATATTTTTGAAAAATTTAAAGACATGGAAAGTTGTAATACACATATGCATAGGTTGAAAGAAGTTTTGTCCAAATTGGAAATAAAAAGTTTCATATTTAGGATCCGCTCCGGTCTTGAATTACTTCCGAGGTCGTTGTACCCTAAAATAGTCCGGATAGAAAAAATGATATGCTCCTTTTGCCACACTGTTTTAATGTTTGAGTCAGAGTAAAGTGCTTGAAATGAGGTTCAGCTAAGTGCCAGACCTCTGCTACATTCCATGCATGAGATGAAATGCATTTAGGTGCGAACTATTTTTTCTTGGAGCCTGACCTTTGGTGGAGGTACCCAAGTCTGCGTATACTTTCCTACCACGAGAATTTTTAGGGTAGTCGTGCGCAATGAAAAATTGTGAAAAATTTTATCCTGCAAGGTACTGTTTTCTGGAGATGATATTCAAGAGCATATAATGCTCTTTAAGCCGCACTAAGTTATTAAGCCCAAATTTGCTTTTTAAAGGAGCTACAGACTGTCAAAATGTGCCAATTTACTATATAATTTAACACGGCCAAAACAGACAGGAGTGTAACCTATATGGAGATGGGGGGGTCACACAAAAATATTGATTGCTATGTTGTTTTCATAAATTTTTGACTCAAATGTCACAGTCAACTAGTAAATATGATCAAGAACTGGTTTCTGATAAGAATCTTTCAATATTTTTAAAATTTGAATTAAATTTTTAAAAAAATATCAAATTGTTGATTTCACGCCTTTAAAGTACTTTGATTCCTCCGGAATGCTTTGGTTTTTTCCCATTATGTCATAACAAGCTGTCTGCACAATTTGATCATCTGAACAAGAAGTTTGGGCTGTAAAGAACTAAAATTTTCATCTGAAAAAGGTATGGATAATGCCATCACCCTAGAATATTAGCCACTTAAAAGCCTCGTTGGTATGAATGATGGTCGATAGGACTTTATACATGTTTTTGGGTTCAGAATCAACAGTTCAACTCAAATAGACTAAAAACACAAACTATTGTTGGAAAATCAAACCTTGCTTGAATGAGCTTTCTTACAGTACCTCTGTCTGTGTGTGGTTGTCCCCATCTCTATCTGTCTCTTTGTCATTGTTTGTCTGGCTCTCTGTTTCTCTCTCCCTGCCTCCCTCCCCCCCCTCTCTCTCTCTCTCTCTCTCTCTCTCTCTCTCTCTCTCTCTTGCAATATGATTTACTCCCCCTCCCTTTTAAGGGATTTTGAGTGTAATATTCTTGTATCCTCAAATTTATTTATATGTAGTTACAACTCATTTGTGCTGATCTATAGTTTTGAGCTCGAATAAGAGGTCGCTCTGTTTCAGCCGGTCGATTTCACCGTTAGTGGACAGTCTATGTATAATTATGTATGCCATCACCTCAACATATTTCTTTGTTTCACTTACATTTTGTTAATCCTTAACCTCACGGTATTGAAATTCCATGATGGATTTGCTACTTAGGCGATTCATTCTAAAAGTGTTGTTTTTGTCATTGTAGCAGGTTACACATATGATCGTTCGAAATGTTGTCATCTGTAGTAGAAATAGTACTTGTTTTTTGTGTTTTTTTGTTTCATAAGCTTCACTGCAAGGTCCTTGTTGGTTACTTCTCAATTAATGAAACATATTTTCTTTTTGAAAAAAGCTTTCTCTTCTTCTGCATCTGCTGCCTTAAATCATGTTCAATAAGAATGTGTTTTTAGATGTCTGGAAATTGAAAGAATAGCTGGTTTTGGTAATAAAAGGAAGCCTCATCTTCTTTTATACCTACCCCACAATGTCAGTGTCATATGACCAAAACGGCACTAATTTGATTGGCCGGCAGTCTAAGTAACCACTTGAAATGAAGATAATAAGCTTCCAAACCCTAAGCCCTGTATGGATATTTCCTGTTAGGGATCCCCTTTACATTGTTTCGTAAATATTTTTGTATCGGATACAGCTTAGACTCTTCAATCAAAATGGTAAAAGCAAAAAAATAGTACTTTTAAAAGATTTTAATATATTATACAAAAAGTTAATTCTGCCACCATTTTGCTCTACAGCCTCAAATAGTAATTCTTATTTAGAACTTTTCTCTTTTTAACACTGTCCAATTAACTTTTCCTGGGAGTTTCTGACCTTTGACTTAGTTTTTGAATATTAAACTTACAATATAAGCTATTCATGAGGGTTTTTTCTTGAATGTATTTATATTTTTAAAGAAAAATTGAACTTAAATTAAACTTAAAATCAATTTTTTCTTCAAATAATGATTTTTTTGCAACCAATTTTTAGCATAGACATCTGAAAAGGGTCACAAAGTAAAGAAGAATCATTTTGCTGCAAAACACCTTTTATTTTATGGAAATTGATCACTTATTACCAAAGTTATGTCAATTTCTAATCATCATGTGAAGGACACTGAAACTTTTCCTTTTTGGTCCTAATTTCAGAAATATAGGCCTTGTGCTAATTCTCCTGCAATTTCATTTCTAAGTAATATTTTTGAAAAATTTAAAGACATGGAAAGTTGTAATACACATATGCATAGGTTGAAAGAAGTTTTGTCCAAATTGGAAATAAAAAGTTTCATATTTAGGATCCGCTCCGGTCTTGAATTACTTCCGAGGTCGTTGTACCCTAAAATAGTCCGGATAGAAAAAATGATATGCTCCTTTTGCCACACTGTTTTAATGTTTGAGTCAGAGTAAAGTGCTTGAAATGAGGTTCAGCTAAGTGCCAGACCTCTGCTACATTCCATGCATGAGATGAAATGCATTTAGGTGCGAACTATTTTTTCTTGGAGCCTGACCTTTGGTGGAGGTACCCAAGTCTGCGTATACTTTCCTACCACGAGAATTTTTAGGGTAGTCGTGCGCAATGAAAAATTGTGAAAAATTTTATCCTGCAAGGTACTGTTTTCTGGAGATGATATTCAAGAGCATATAATGCTCTTTAAGCCGCACTAAGTTATTAAGCCCAAATTTGCTTTTTAAAGGAGCTACAGACTGTCAAAATGTGCCAATTTACTATATAATTTAACACGGCCAAAACAGACAGGAGTGTAACCTATATGGAGATGGGGGGGTCACACAAAAATATTGATTGCTATGTTGTTTTCATAAATTTTTGACTCAAATGTCACAGTCAACTAGTAAATATGATCAAGAACTGGTTTCTGATAAGAATCTTTCAATATTTTTAAAATTTGAATTAAATTTTTAAAAAAATATCAAATTGTTGATTTCACGCCTTTAAAGTACTTTGATTCCTCCGGAATGCTTTGGTTTTTTCCCATTATGTCATAACAAGCTGTCTGCACAATTTGATCATCTGAACAAGAAGTTTGGGCTGTAAAGAACTAAAATTTTCATCTGAAAAAGGTATGGATAATGCCATCACCCTAGAATATTAGCCACTTAAAAGCCTCGTTGGTATGAATGATGGTCGATAGGACTTTATACATGTTTTTGGGTTCAGAATCAACAGTTCAACTCAAATAGACTAAAAACACAAACTATTGTTGGAAAATCAAACCTTGCTTGAATGAGCTTTCTTACAGTACCTCTGTCTGTGTGTGGTTGTCCCCATCTCTATCTGTCTCTTTGTCATTGTTTGTCTGGCTCTCTGTTTCTCTCTCCCTGCCTCCCTCCCCCCCCTCTCTCTCTCTCTCTCTCTCTCTCTCTCTCTCTCTCTCTTGCAATATGATTTACTCCCCCTCCCTTTTAAGGGATTTTGAGTGTAATATTCTTGTATCCTCAAATTTATTTATATGTAGTTACAACTCATTTGTGCTGATCTATAGTTTTGAGCTCGAATAAGAGGTCGCTCTGTTTCAGCCGGTCGATTTCACCGTTAGTGGACAGTCTATGTATAATTATGTATGCCATCACCTCAACATATTTCTTTGTTTCACTTACATTTTGTTAATCCTTAACCTCACGGTATTGAAATTCCATGATGGATTTGCTACTTAGGCGATTCATTCTAAAAGTGTTGTTTTTGTCATTGTAGCAGGTTACACATATGATCGTTCGAAATGTTGTCATCTGTAGTAGAAATAGTACTTGTTTTTTGTGTTTTTTTGTTTCATAAGCTTCACTGCAAGGTCCTTGTTGGTTACTTCTCAATTAATGAAACATATTTTCTTTTTGAAAAAAGCTTTCTCTTCTTCTGCATCTGCTGCCTTAAATCATGTTCAATAAGAATGTGTTTTTAGATGTCTGGAAATTGAAAGAATAGCTGGTTTTGGTAATAAAAGGAAGCCTCATCTTCTTTTATACCTACCCCACAATGTCAGTGTCATATGACCAAAACGGCACTAATTTGATTGGCCGGCAGTCTAAGTAACCACTTGAAATGAAGATAATAAGCTTCCAAACCCTAAGCCCTGTATGGATATTTCCTGTTAGGGATCCCCTTTACATTGTTTCGTAAATATTTTTGTATCGGATACAGCTTAGACTCTTCAATCAAAATGGTAAAAGCAAAAAAATAGTACTTTTAAAAGATTTTAATATATTATACAAAAAGTTAATTCTGCCACCATTTTGCTCTACAGCCTCAAATAGTAATTCTTATTTAGAACTTTTCTCTTTTTAACACTGTCCAATTAACTTTTCCTGGGAGTTTCTGACCTTTGACTTAGTTTTTGAATATTAAACTTACAATATAAGCTATTCATGAGGGTTTTTTCTTGAATGTATTTATATTTTTAAAGAAAAATTGAACTTAAATTAAACTTAAAATCAATTTTTTCTTCAAATAATGATTTTTTTGCAACCAATTTTTAGCATAGACATCTGAAAAGGGTCACAAAGTAAAGAAGAATCATTTTGCTGCAAAACACCTTTTATTTTATGGAAATTGATCACTTATTACCAAAGTTATGTCAATTTCTAATCATCATGTGAAGGACACTGAAACTTTTCCTTTTTGGTCCTAATTTCAGAAATATAGGCCTTGTGCTAATTCTCCTGCAATTTCATTTCTAAGTAATATTTTTGAAAAATTTAAAGACATGGAAAGTTGTAATACACATATGCATAGGTTGAAAGAAGTTTTGTCCAAATTGGAAATAAAAAGTTTCATATTTAGGATCCGCTCCGGTCTTGAATTACTTCCGAGGTCGTTGTACCCTAAAATAGTCCGGATAGAAAAAATGATATGCTCCTTTTGCCACACTGTTTTAATGTTTGAGTCAGAGTAAAGTGCTTGAAATGAGGTTCAGCTAAGTGCCAGACCTCTGCTACATTCCATGCATGAGATGAAATGCATTTAGGTGCGAACTATTTTTTCTTGGAGCCTGACCTTTGGTGGAGGTACCCAAGTCTGCGTATACTTTCCTACCACGAGAATTTTTAGGGTAGTCGTGCGCAATGAAAAATTGTGAAAAATTTTATCCTGCAAGGTACTGTTTTCTGGAGATGATATTCAAGAGCATATAATGCTCTTTAAGCCGCACTAAGTTATTAAGCCCAAATTTGCTTTTTAAAGGAGCTACAGACTGTCAAAATGTGCCAATTTACTATATAATTTAACACGGCCAAAACAGACAGGAGTGTAACCTATATGGAGATGGGGGGGTCACACAAAAATATTGATTGCTATGTTGTTTTCATAAATTTTTGACTCAAATGTCACAGTCAACTAGTAAATATGATCAAGAACTGGTTTCTGATAAGAATCTTTCAATATTTTTAAAATTTGAATTAAATTTTTAAAAAAATATCAAATTGTTGATTTCACGCCTTTAAAGTACTTTGATTCCTCCGGAATGCTTTGGTTTTTTCCCATTATGTCATAACAAGCTGTCTGCACAATTTGATCATCTGAACAAGAAGTTTGGGCTGTAAAGAACTAAAATTTTCATCTGAAAAAGGTATGGATAATGCCATCACCCTAGAATATTAGCCACTTAAAAGCCTCGTTGGTATGAATGATGGTCGATAGGACTTTATACATGTTTTTGGGTTCAGAATCAACAGTTCAACTCAAATAGACTAAAAACACAAACTATTGTTGGAAAATCAAACCTTGCTTGAATGAGCTTTCTTACAGTACCTCTGTCTGTGTGTGGTTGTCCCCATCTCTATCTGTCTCTTTGTCATTGTTTGTCTGGCTCTCTGTTTCTCTCTCCCTGCCTCCCTCCCCCCCCTCTCTCTCTCTCTCTCTCTCTCTCTCTCTCTCTCTCTCTCTTGCAATATGATTTACTCCCCCTCCCTTTTAAGGGATTTTGAGTGTAATATTCTTGTATCCTCAAATTTATTTATATGTAGTTACAACTCATTTGTGCTGATCTATAGTTTTGAGCTCGAATAAGAGGTCGCTCTGTTTCAGCCGGTCGATTTCACCGTTAGTGGACAGTCTATGTATAATTATGTATGCCATCACCTCAACATATTTCTTTGTTTCACTTACATTTTGTTAATCCTTAACCTCACGGTATTGAAATTCCATGATGGATTTGCTACTTAGGCGATTCATTCTAAAAGTGTTGTTTTTGTCATTGTAGCAGGTTACACATATGATCGTTCGAAATGTTGTCATCTGTAGTAGAAATAGTACTTGTTTTTTGTGTTTTTTTGTTTCATAAGCTTCACTGCAAGGTCCTTGTTGGTTACTTCTCAATTAATGAAACATATTTTCTTTTTGAAAAAAGCTTTCTCTTCTTCTGCATCTGCTGCCTTAAATCATGTTCAATAAGAATGTGTTTTTAGATGTCTGGAAATTGAAAGAATAGCTGGTTTTGGTAATAAAAGGAAGCCTCATCTTCTTTTATACCTACCCCACAATGTCAGTGTCATATGACCAAAACGGCACTAATTTGATTGGCCGGCAGTCTAAGTAACCACTTGAAATGAAGATAATAAGCTTCCAAACCCTAAGCCCTGTATGGATATTTCCTGTTAGGGATCCCCTTTACATTGTTTCGTAAATATTTTTGTATCGGATACAGCTTAGACTCTTCAATCAAAATGGTAAAAGCAAAAAAATAGTACTTTTAAAAGATTTTAATATATTATACAAAAAGTTAATTCTGCCACCATTTTGCTCTACAGCCTCAAATAGTAATTCTTATTTAGAACTTTTCTCTTTTTAACACTGTCCAATTAACTTTTCCTGGGAGTTTCTGACCTTTGACTTAGTTTTTGAATATTAAACTTACAATATAAGCTATTCATGAGGGTTTTTTCTTGAATGTATTTATATTTTTAAAGAAAAATTGAACTTAAATTAAACTTAAAATCAATTTTTTCTTCAAATAATGATTTTTTTGCAACCAATTTTTAGCATAGACATCTGAAAAGGGTCACAAAGTAAAGAAGAATCATTTTGCTGCAAAACACCTTTTATTTTATGGAAATTGATCACTTATTACCAAAGTTATGTCAATTTCTAATCATCATGTGAAGGACACTGAAACTTTTCCTTTTTGGTCCTAATTTCAGAAATATAGGCCTTGTGCTAATTCTCCTGCAATTTCATTTCTAAGTAATATTTTTGAAAAATTTAAAGACATGGAAAGTTGTAATACACATATGCATAGGTTGAAAGAAGTTTTGTCCAAATTGGAAATAAAAAGTTTCATATTTAGGATCCGCTCCGGTCTTGAATTACTTCCGAGGTCGTTGTACCCTAAAATAGTCCGGATAGAAAAAATGATATGCTCCTTTTGCCACACTGTTTTAATGTTTGAGTCAGAGTAAAGTGCTTGAAATGAGGTTCAGCTAAGTGCCAGACCTCTGCTACATTCCATGCATGAGATGAAATGCATTTAGGTGCGAACTATTTTTTCTTGGAGCCTGACCTTTGGTGGAGGTACCCAAGTCTGCGTATACTTTCCTACCACGAGAATTTTTAGGGTAGTCGTGCGCAATGAAAAATTGTGAAAAATTTTATCCTGCAAGGTACTGTTTTCTGGAGATGATATTCAAGAGCATATAATGCTCTTTAAGCCGCACTAAGTTATTAAGCCCAAATTTGCTTTTTAAAGGAGCTACAGACTGTCAAAATGTGCCAATTTACTATATAATTTAACACGGCCAAAACAGACAGGAGTGTAACCTATATGGAGATGGGGGGGTCACACAAAAATATTGATTGCTATGTTGTTTTCATAAATTTTTGACTCAAATGTCACAGTCAACTAGTAAATATGATCAAGAACTGGTTTCTGATAAGAATCTTTCAATATTTTTAAAATTTGAATTAAATTTTTAAAAAAATATCAAATTGTTGATTTCACGCCTTTAAAGTACTTTGATTCCTCCGGAATGCTTTGGTTTTTTCCCATTATGTCATAACAAGCTGTCTGCACAATTTGATCATCTGAACAAGAAGTTTGGGCTGTAAAGAACTAAAATTTTCATCTGAAAAAGGTATGGATAATGCCATCACCCTAGAATATTAGCCACTTAAAAGCCTCGTTGGTATGAATGATGGTCGATAGGACTTTATACATGTTTTTGGGTTCAGAATCAACAGTTCAACTCAAATAGACTAAAAACACAAACTATTGTTGGAAAATCAAACCTTGCTTGAATGAGCTTTCTTACAGTACCTCTGTCTGTGTGTGGTTGTCCCCATCTCTATCTGTCTCTTTGTCATTGTTTGTCTGGCTCTCTGTTTCTCTCTCCCTGCCTCCCTCCCCCCCCTCTCTCTCTCTCTCTCTCTCTCTCTCTCTCTCTCTCTCTCTTGCAATATGATTTACTCCCCCTCCCTTTTAAGGGATTTTGAGTGTAATATTCTTGTATCCTCAAATTTATTTATATGTAGTTACAACTCATTTGTGCTGATCTATAGTTTTGAGCTCGAATAAGAGGTCGCTCTGTTTCAGCCGGTCGATTTCACCGTTAGTGGACAGTCTATGTATAATTATGTATGCCATCACCTCAACATATTTCTTTGTTTCACTTACATTTTGTTAATCCTTAACCTCACGGTATTGAAATTCCATGATGGATTTGCTACTTAGGCGATTCATTCTAAAAGTGTTGTTTTTGTCATTGTAGCAGGTTACACATATGATCGTTCGAAATGTTGTCATCTGTAGTAGAAATAGTACTTGTTTTTTGTGTTTTTTTGTTTCATAAGCTTCACTGCAAGGTCCTTGTTGGTTACTTCTCAATTAATGAAACATATTTTCTTTTTGAAAAAAGCTTTCTCTTCTTCTGCATCTGCTGCCTTAAATCATGTTCAATAAGAATGTGTTTTTAGATGTCTGGAAATTGAAAGAATAGCTGGTTTTGGTAATAAAAGGAAGCCTCATCTTCTTTTATACCTACCCCACAATGTCAGTGTCATATGACCAAAACGGCACTAATTTGATTGGCCGGCAGTCTAAGTAACCACTTGAAATGAAGATAATAAGCTTCCAAACCCTAAGCCCTGTATGGATATTTCCTGTTAGGGATCCCCTTTACATTGTTTCGTAAATATTTTTGTATCGGATACAGCTTAGACTCTTCAATCAAAATGGTAAAAGCAAAAAAATAGTACTTTTAAAAGATTTTAATATATTATACAAAAAGTTAATTCTGCCACCATTTTGCTCTACAGCCTCAAATAGTAATTCTTATTTAGAACTTTTCTCTTTTTAACACTGTCCAATTAACTTTTCCTGGGAGTTTCTGACCTTTGACTTAGTTTTTGAATATTAAACTTACAATATAAGCTATTCATGAGGGTTTTTTCTTGAATGTATTTATATTTTTAAAGAAAAATTGAACTTAAATTAAACTTAAAATCAATTTTTTCTTCAAATAATGATTTTTTTGCAACCAATTTTTAGCATAGACATCTGAAAAGGGTCACAAAGTAAAGAAGAATCATTTTGCTGCAAAACACCTTTTATTTTATGGAAATTGATCACTTATTACCAAAGTTATGTCAATTTCTAATCATCATGTGAAGGACACTGAAACTTTTCCTTTTTGGTCCTAATTTCAGAAATATAGGCCTTGTGCTAATTCTCCTGCAATTTCATTTCTAAGTAATATTTTTGAAAAATTTAAAGACATGGAAAGTTGTAATACACATATGCATAGGTTGAAAGAAGTTTTGTCCAAATTGGAAATAAAAAGTTTCATATTTAGGATCCGCTCCGGTCTTGAATTACTTCCGAGGTCGTTGTACCCTAAAATAGTCCGGATAGAAAAAATGATATGCTCCTTTTGCCACACTGTTTTAATGTTTGAGTCAGAGTAAAGTGCTTGAAATGAGGTTCAGCTAAGTGCCAGACCTCTGCTACATTCCATGCATGAGATGAAATGCATTTAGGTGCGAACTATTTTTTCTTGGAGCCTGACCTTTGGTGGAGGTACCCAAGTCTGCGTATACTTTCCTACCACGAGAATTTTTAGGGTAGTCGTGCGCAATGAAAAATTGTGAAAAATTTTATCCTGCAAGGTACTGTTTTCTGGAGATGATATTCAAGAGCATATAATGCTCTTTAAGCCGCACTAAGTTATTAAGCCCAAATTTGCTTTTTAAAGGAGCTACAGACTGTCAAAATGTGCCAATTTACTATATAATTTAACACGGCCAAAACAGACAGGAGTGTAACCTATATGGAGATGGGGGGGTCACACAAAAATATTGATTGCTATGTTGTTTTCATAAATTTTTGACTCAAATGTCACAGTCAACTAGTAAATATGATCAAGAACTGGTTTCTGATAAGAATCTTTCAATATTTTTAAAATTTGAATTAAATTTTTAAAAAAATATCAAATTGTTGATTTCACGCCTTTAAAGTACTTTGATTCCTCCGGAATGCTTTGGTTTTTTCCCATTATGTCATAACAAGCTGTCTGCACAATTTGATCATCTGAACAAGAAGTTTGGGCTGTAAAGAACTAAAATTTTCATCTGAAAAAGGTATGGATAATGCCATCACCCTAGAATATTAGCCACTTAAAAGCCTCGTTGGTATGAATGATGGTCGATAGGACTTTATACATGTTTTTGGGTTCAGAATCAACAGTTCAACTCAAATAGACTAAAAACACAAACTATTGTTGGAAAATCAAACCTTGCTTGAATGAGCTTTCTTACAGTACCTCTGTCTGTGTGTGGTTGTCCCCATCTCTATCTGTCTCTTTGTCATTGTTTGTCTGGCTCTCTGTTTCTCTCTCCCTGCCTCCCTCCCCCCCCTCTCTCTCTCTCTCTCTCTCTCTCTCTCTCTCTCTCTCTCTTGCAATATGATTTACTCCCCCTCCCTTTTAAGGGATTTTGAGTGTAATATTCTTGTATCCTCAAATTTATTTATATGTAGTTACAACTCATTTGTGCTGATCTATAGTTTTGAGCTCGAATAAGAGGTCGCTCTGTTTCAGCCGGTCGATTTCACCGTTAGTGGACAGTCTATGTATAATTATGTATGCCATCACCTCAACATATTTCTTTGTTTCACTTACATTTTGTTAATCCTTAACCTCACGGTATTGAAATTCCATGATGGATTTGCTACTTAGGCGATTCATTCTAAAAGTGTTGTTTTTGTCATTGTAGCAGGTTACACATATGATCGTTCGAAATGTTGTCATCTGTAGTAGAAATAGTACTTGTTTTTTGTGTTTTTTTGTTTCATAAGCTTCACTGCAAGGTCCTTGTTGGTTACTTCTCAATTAATGAAACATATTTTCTTTTTGAAAAAAGCTTTCTCTTCTTCTGCATCTGCTGCCTTAAATCATGTTCAATAAGAATGTGTTTTTAGATGTCTGGAAATTGAAAGAATAGCTGGTTTTGGTAATAAAAGGAAGCCTCATCTTCTTTTATACCTACCCCACAATGTCAGTGTCATATGACCAAAACGGCACTAATTTGATTGGCCGGCAGTCTAAGTAACCACTTGAAATGAAGATAATAAGCTTCCAAACCCTAAGCCCTGTATGGATATTTCCTGTTAGGGATCCCCTTTACATTGTTTCGTAAATATTTTTGTATCGGATACAGCTTAGACTCTTCAATCAAAATGGTAAAAGCAAAAAAATAGTACTTTTAAAAGATTTTAATATATTATACAAAAAGTTAATTCTGCCACCATTTTGCTCTACAGCCTCAAATAGTAATTCTTATTTAGAACTTTTCTCTTTTTAACACTGTCCAATTAACTTTTCCTGGGAGTTTCTGACCTTTGACTTAGTTTTTGAATATTAAACTTACAATATAAGCTATTCATGAGGGTTTTTTCTTGAATGTATTTATATTTTTAAAGAAAAATTGAACTTAAATTAAACTTAAAATCAATTTTTTCTTCAAATAATGATTTTTTTGCAACCAATTTTTAGCATAGACATCTGAAAAGGGTCACAAAGTAAAGAAGAATCATTTTGCTGCAAAACACCTTTTATTTTATGGAAATTGATCACTTATTACCAAAGTTATGTCAATTTCTAATCATCATGTGAAGGACACTGAAACTTTTCCTTTTTGGTCCTAATTTCAGAAATATAGGCCTTGTGCTAATTCTCCTGCAATTTCATTTCTAAGTAATATTTTTGAAAAATTTAAAGACATGGAAAGTTGTAATACACATATGCATAGGTTGAAAGAAGTTTTGTCCAAATTGGAAATAAAAAGTTTCATATTTAGGATCCGCTCCGGTCTTGAATTACTTCCGAGGTCGTTGTACCCTAAAATAGTCCGGATAGAAAAAATGATATGCTCCTTTTGCCACACTGTTTTAATGTTTGAGTCAGAGTAAAGTGCTTGAAATGAGGTTCAGCTAAGTGCCAGACCTCTGCTACATTCCATGCATGAGATGAAATGCATTTAGGTGCGAACTATTTTTTCTTGGAGCCTGACCTTTGGTGGAGGTACCCAAGTCTGCGTATACTTTCCTACCACGAGAATTTTTAGGGTAGTCGTGCGCAATGAAAAATTGTGAAAAATTTTATCCTGCAAGGTACTGTTTTCTGGAGATGATATTCAAGAGCATATAATGCTCTTTAAGCCGCACTAAGTTATTAAGCCCAAATTTGCTTTTTAAAGGAGCTACAGACTGTCAAAATGTGCCAATTTACTATATAATTTAACACGGCCAAAACAGACAGGAGTGTAACCTATATGGAGATGGGGGGGTCACACAAAAATATTGATTGCTATGTTGTTTTCATAAATTTTTGACTCAAATGTCACAGTCAACTAGTAAATATGATCAAGAACTGGTTTCTGATAAGAATCTTTCAATATTTTTAAAATTTGAATTAAATTTTTAAAAAAATATCAAATTGTTGATTTCACGCCTTTAAAGTACTTTGATTCCTCCGGAATGCTTTGGTTTTTTCCCATTATGTCATAACAAGCTGTCTGCACAATTTGATCATCTGAACAAGAAGTTTGGGCTGTAAAGAACTAAAATTTTCATCTGAAAAAGGTATGGATAATGCCATCACCCTAGAATATTAGCCACTTAAAAGCCTCGTTGGTATGAATGATGGTCGATAGGACTTTATACATGTTTTTGGGTTCAGAATCAACAGTTCAACTCAAATAGACTAAAAACACAAACTATTGTTGGAAAATCAAACCTTGCTTGAATGAGCTTTCTTACAGTACCTCTGTCTGTGTGTGGTTGTCCCCATCTCTATCTGTCTCTTTGTCATTGTTTGTCTGGCTCTCTGTTTCTCTCTCCCTGCCTCCCTCCCCCCCCTCTCTCTCTCTCTCTCTCTCTCTCTCTCTCTCTCTCTCTCTTGCAATATGATTTACTCCCCCTCCCTTTTAAGGGATTTTGAGTGTAATATTCTTGTATCCTCAAATTTATTTATATGTAGTTACAACTCATTTGTGCTGATCTATAGTTTTGAGCTCGAATAAGAGGTCGCTCTGTTTCAGCCGGTCGATTTCACCGTTAGTGGACAGTCTATGTATAATTATGTATGCCATCACCTCAACATATTTCTTTGTTTCACTTACATTTTGTTAATCCTTAACCTCACGGTATTGAAATTCCATGATGGATTTGCTACTTAGGCGATTCATTCTAAAAGTGTTGTTTTTGTCATTGTAGCAGGTTACACATATGATCGTTCGAAATGTTGTCATCTGTAGTAGAAATAGTACTTGTTTTTTGTGTTTTTTTGTTTCATAAGCTTCACTGCAAGGTCCTTGTTGGTTACTTCTCAATTAATGAAACATATTTTCTTTTTGAAAAAAGCTTTCTCTTCTTCTGCATCTGCTGCCTTAAATCATGTTCAATAAGAATGTGTTTTTAGATGTCTGGAAATTGAAAGAATAGCTGGTTTTGGTAATAAAAGGAAGCCTCATCTTCTTTTATACCTACCCCACAATGTCAGTGTCATATGACCAAAACGGCACTAATTTGATTGGCCGGCAGTCTAAGTAACCACTTGAAATGAAGATAATAAGCTTCCAAACCCTAAGCCCTGTATGGATATTTCCTGTTAGGGATCCCCTTTACATTGTTTCGTAAATATTTTTGTATCGGATACAGCTTAGACTCTTCAATCAAAATGGTAAAAGCAAAAAAATAGTACTTTTAAAAGATTTTAATATATTATACAAAAAGTTAATTCTGCCACCATTTTGCTCTACAGCCTCAAATAGTAATTCTTATTTAGAACTTTTCTCTTTTTAACACTGTCCAATTAACTTTTCCTGGGAGTTTCTGACCTTTGACTTAGTTTTTGAATATTAAACTTACAATATAAGCTATTCATGAGGGTTTTTTCTTGAATGTATTTATATTTTTAAAGAAAAATTGAACTTAAATTAAACTTAAAATCAATTTTTTCTTCAAATAATGATTTTTTTGCAACCAATTTTTAGCATAGACATCTGAAAAGGGTCACAAAGTAAAGAAGAATCATTTTGCTGCAAAACACCTTTTATTTTATGGAAATTGATCACTTATTACCAAAGTTATGTCAATTTCTAATCATCATGTGAAGGACACTGAAACTTTTCCTTTTTGGTCCTAATTTCAGAAATATAGGCCTTGTGCTAATTCTCCTGCAATTTCATTTCTAAGTAATATTTTTGAAAAATTTAAAGACATGGAAAGTTGTAATACACATATGCATAGGTTGAAAGAAGTTTTGTCCAAATTGGAAATAAAAAGTTTCATATTTAGGATCCGCTCCGGTCTTGAATTACTTCCGAGGTCGTTGTACCCTAAAATAGTCCGGATAGAAAAAATGATATGCTCCTTTTGCCACACTGTTTTAATGTTTGAGTCAGAGTAAAGTGCTTGAAATGAGGTTCAGCTAAGTGCCAGACCTCTGCTACATTCCATGCATGAGATGAAATGCATTTAGGTGCGAACTATTTTTTCTTGGAGCCTGACCTTTGGTGGAGGTACCCAAGTCTGCGTATACTTTCCTACCACGAGAATTTTTAGGGTAGTCGTGCGCAATGAAAAATTGTGAAAAATTTTATCCTGCAAGGTACTGTTTTCTGGAGATGATATTCAAGAGCATATAATGCTCTTTAAGCCGCACTAAGTTATTAAGCCCAAATTTGCTTTTTAAAGGAGCTACAGACTGTCAAAATGTGCCAATTTACTATATAATTTAACACGGCCAAAACAGACAGGAGTGTAACCTATATGGAGATGGGGGGGTCACACAAAAATATTGATTGCTATGTTGTTTTCATAAATTTTTGACTCAAATGTCACAGTCAACTAGTAAATATGATCAAGAACTGGTTTCTGATAAGAATCTTTCAATATTTTTAAAATTTGAATTAAATTTTTAAAAAAATATCAAATTGTTGATTTCACGCCTTTAAAGTACTTTGATTCCTCCGGAATGCTTTGGTTTTTTCCCATTATGTCATAACAAGCTGTCTGCACAATTTGATCATCTGAACAAGAAGTTTGGGCTGTAAAGAACTAAAATTTTCATCTGAAAAAGGTATGGATAATGCCATCACCCTAGAATATTAGCCACTTAAAAGCCTCGTTGGTATGAATGATGGTCGATAGGACTTTATACATGTTTTTGGGTTCAGAATCAACAGTTCAACTCAAATAGACTAAAAACACAAACTATTGTTGGAAAATCAAACCTTGCTTGAATGAGCTTTCTTACAGTACCTCTGTCTGTGTGTGGTTGTCCCCATCTCTATCTGTCTCTTTGTCATTGTTTGTCTGGCTCTCTGTTTCTCTCTCCCTGCCTCCCTCCCCCCCCTCTCTCTCTCTCTCTCTCTCTCTCTCTCTCTCTCTCTCTTGCAATATGATTTACTCCCCCTCCCTTTTAAGGGATTTTGAGTGTAATATTCTTGTATCCTCAAATTTATTTATATGTAGTTACAACTCATTTGTGCTGATCTATAGTTTTGAGCTCGAATAAGAGGTCGCTCTGTTTCAGCCGGTCGATTTCACCGTTAGTGGACAGTCTATGTATAATTATGTATGCCATCACCTCAACATATATTTCTTTGTTTCACTTACATTTTGTTAATCCTTAACCTCACGGTATTGAAATTCCATGATGGATTTGCTACTTAGGCGATTCATTCTAAAAGTGTTGTTTTTGTCATTGTAGCAGGTTACACATATGATCGTTCGAAATGTTGTCATCTGTAGTAGAAATAGTACTTGTTTTTTGTGTTTTTTTGTTTCATAAGCTTCACTGCAAGGTCCTTGTTGGTTACTTCTCAATTAATGAAACATATTTTCTTTTTGAAAAAAGCTTTCTCTTCTTCTGCATCTGCTGCCTTAAATCATGTTCAATAAGAATGTGTTTTTAGATGTCTGGAAATTGAAAGAATAGCTGGTTTTGGTAATAAAAGGAAGCCTCATCTTCTTTTATACCTACCCCACAATGTCAGTGTCATATGACCAAAACGGCACTAATTTGATTGGCCGGCAGTCTAAGTAACCACTTGAAATGAAGATAATAAGCTTCCAAACCCTAAGCCCTGTATGGATATTTCCTGTTAGGGATCCCCTTTACATTGTTTCGTAAATATTTTTGTATCGGATACAGCTTAGACTCTTCAATCAAAATGGTAAAAGCAAAAAAATAGTACTTTTAAAAGATTTTAATATATTATACAAAAAGTTAATTCTGCCACCATTTTGCTCTACAGCCTCAAATAGTAATTCTTATTTAGAACTTTTCTCTTTTTAACACTGTCCAATTAACTTTTCCTGGGAGTTTCTGACCTTTGACTTAGTTTTTGAATATTAAACTTACAATATAAGCTATTCATGAGGGTTTTTTCTTGAATGTATTTATATTTTTAAAGAAAAATTGAACTTAAATTAAACTTAAAATCAATTTTTTCTTCAAATAATGATTTTTTTGCAACCAATTTTTAGCATAGACATCTGAAAAGGGTCACAAAGTAAAGAAGAATCATTTTGCTGCAAAACACCTTTTATTTTATGGAAATTGATCACTTATTACCAAAGTTATGTCAATTTCTAATCATCATGTGAAGGACACTGAAACTTTTCCTTTTTGGTCCTAATTTCAGAAATATAGGCCTTGTGCTAATTCTCCTGCAATTTCATTTCTAAGTAATATTTTTGAAAAATTTAAAGACATGGAAAGTTGTAATACACATATGCATAGGTTGAAAGAAGTTTTGTCCAAATTGGAAATAAAAAGTTTCATATTTAGGATCCGCTCCGGTCTTGAATTACTTCCGAGGTCGTTGTACCCTAAAATAGTCCGGATAGAAAAAATGATATGCTCCTTTTGCCACACTGTTTTAATGTTTGAGTCAGAGTAAAGTGCTTGAAATGAGGTTCAGCTAAGTGCCAGACCTCTGCTACATTCCATGCATGAGATGAAATGCATTTAGGTGCGAACTATTTTTTCTTGGAGCCTGACCTTTGGTGGAGGTACCCAAGTCTGCGTATACTTTCCTACCACGAGAATTTTTAGGGTAGTCGTGCGCAATGAAAAATTGTGAAAAATTTTATCCTGCAAGGTACTGTTTTCTGGAGATGATATTCAAGAGCATATAATGCTCTTTAAGCCGCACTAAGTTATTAAGCCCAAATTTGCTTTTTAAAGGAGCTACAGACTGTCAAAATGTGCCAATTTACTATATAATTTAACACGGCCAAAACAGACAGGAGTGTAACCTATATGGAGATGGGGGGGTCACACAAAAATATTGATTGCTATGTTGTTTTCATAAATTTTTGACTCAAATGTCACAGTCAACTAGTAAATATGATCAAGAACTGGTTTCTGATAAGAATCTTTCAATATTTTTAAAATTTGAATTAAATTTTTAAAAAAATATCAAATTGTTGATTTCACGCCTTTAAAGTACTTTGATTCCTCCGGAATGCTTTGGTTTTTTCCCATTATGTCATAACAAGCTGTCTGCACAATTTGATCATCTGAACAAGAAGTTTGGGCTGTAAAGAACTAAAATTTTCATCTGAAAAAGGTATGGATAATGCCATCACCCTAGAATATTAGCCACTTAAAAGCCTCGTTGGTATGAATGATGGTCGATAGGACTTTATACATGTTTTTGGGTTCAGAATCAACAGTTCAACTCAAATAGACTAAAAACACAAACTATTGTTGGAAAATCAAACCTTGCTTGAATGAGCTTTCTTACAGTACCTCTGTCTGTGTGTGGTTGTCCCCATCTCTATCTGTCTCTTTGTCATTGTTTGTCTGGCTCTCTGTTTCTCTCTCCCTGCCTCCCTCCCCCCCCTCTCTCTCTCTCTCTCTCTCTCTCTCTCTCTCTCTCTCTCTTGCAATATGATTTACTCCCCCTCCCTTTTAAGGGATTTTGAGTGTAATATTCTTGTATCCTCAAATTTATTTATATGTAGTTACAACTCATTTGTGCTGATCTATAGTTTTGAGCTCGAATAAGAGGTCGCTCTGTTTCAGCCGGTCGATTTCACCGTTAGTGGACAGTCTATGTATAATTATGTATGCCATCACCTCAACATATTTCTTTGTTTCACTTACATTTTGTTAATCCTTAACCTCACGGTATTGAAATTCCATGATGGATTTGCTACTTAGGCGATTCATTCTAAAAGTGTTGTTTTTGTCATTGTAGCAGGTTACACATATGATCGTTCGAAATGTTGTCATCTGTAGTAGAAATAGTACTTGTTTTTTGTGTTTTTTTGTTTCATAAGCTTCACTGCAAGGTCCTTGTTGGTTACTTCTCAATTAATGAAACATATTTTCTTTTTGAAAAAAGCTTTCTCTTCTTCTGCATCTGCTGCCTTAAATCATGTTCAATAAGAATGTGTTTTTAGATGTCTGGAAATTGAAAGAATAGCTGGTTTTGGTAATAAAAGGAAGCCTCATCTTCTTTTATACCTACCCCACAATGTCAGTGTCATATGACCAAAACGGCACTAATTTGATTGGCCGGCAGTCTAAGTAACCACTTGAAATGAAGATAATAAGCTTCCAAACCCTAAGCCCTGTATGGATATTTCCTGTTAGGGATCCCCTTTACATTGTTTCGTAAATATTTTTGTATCGGATACAGCTTAGACTCTTCAATCAAAATGGTAAAAGCAAAAAAATAGTACTTTTAAAAGATTTTAA
Organism: Fragum whitleyi; assembly: GCA_948146395.1. Lineage (NCBI taxonomy): Eukaryota > Metazoa > Mollusca > Bivalvia > Cardiida > Cardiidae > Fragum > Fragum whitleyi. The sequence continues at coordinate 16,267,182 of OX411548.1, read as the reverse complement.
TATATTATACAAAAAGTTAATTCTGCCACCATTTTGCTCTACAGCCTCAAATAGTAATTCTTATTTAGAACTTTTCTCTTTTTAACACTGTCCAATTAACTTTTCCTGGGAGTTTCTGACCTTTGACTTAGTTTTTGAATATTAAACTTACAATATAAGCTATTCATGAGGGTTTTTTCTTGAATGTATTTATATTTTTAAAGAAAAATTGAACTTAAATTAAACTTAAAATCAATTTTTTCTTCAAATAATGATTTTTTTGCAACCAATTTTTAGCATAGACATCTGAAAAGGGTCACAAAGTAAAGAAGAATCATTTTGCTGCAAAACACCTTTTATTTTATGGAAATTGATCACTTATTACCAAAGTTATGTCAATTTCTAATCATCATGTGAAGGACACTGAAACTTTTCCTTTTTGGTCCTAATTTCAGAAATATAGGCCTTGTGCTAATTCTCCTGCAATTTCATTTCTAAGTAATATTTTTGAAAAATTTAAAGACATGGAAAGTTGTAATACACATATGCATAGGTTGAAAGAAGTTTTGTCCAAATTGGAAATAAAAAGTTTCATATTTAGGATCCGCTCCGGTCTTGAATTACTTCCGAGGTCGTTGTACCCTAAAATAGTCCGGATAGAAAAAATGATATGCTCCTTTTGCCACACTGTTTTAATGTTTGAGTCAGAGTAAAGTGCTTGAAATGAGGTTCAGCTAAGTGCCAGACCTCTGCTACATTCTGCATGAGATGAAATGCATTTAGGTGCGAACTATTTTTTCTTGGAGCCTGACCTTTGGTGGAGGTACCCAAGTCTGCGTATACTTTCCTACCACGAGAATTTTTAGGGTAGTCGTGCGCAATGAAAAATTGTGAAAAATTTTATCCTGCAAGGTACTGTTTTCTGGAGATGATATTCAAGAGCATATAATGCTCTTTAAGCCGCACTAAGTTATTAAGCCCAAATTTGCTTTTTAAAGGAGCTACAGACTGTCAAAATGTGCCAATTTACTATATAATTTAACACGGCCAAAACAGACAGGAGTGTAACCTATATGGAGATGGGGGGGTCACACAAAAATATTGATTGCTATGTTGTTTTCATAAATTTTTGACTCAAATGTCACAGTCAACTAGTAAATATGATCAAGAACTGGTTTCTGATAAGAATCTTTCAATATTTTTAAAATTTGAATTAAATTTTTAAAAAAATATCAAATTGTTGATTTCACGCCTTTAAAGTACTTTGATTCCTCCGGAATGCTTTGGTTTTTTCCCATTATGTCATAACAAGCTGTCTGCACAATTTGATCATCTGAACAAGAAGTTTGGGCTGTAAAGAACTAAAATTTTCATCTGAAAAAGGTATGGATAATGCCATCACCCTAGAATATTAGCCACTTAAAAGCCTCGTTGGTATGAATGATGGTCGATAGGACTTTATACATGTTTTTGGGTTCAGAATCAACAGTTCAACTCAAATAGACTAAAAACACAAACTATTGTTGGAAAATCAAACCTTGCTTGAATGAGCTTTCTTACAGTACCTCTGTCTGTGTGTGGTTGTCCCCATCTCTATCTGTCTCTTTGTCATTGTTTGTCTGGCTCTCTGTTTCTCTCTCCCTGCCTCCCTCCCCCCCCTCTCTCTCTCTCTCTCTCTCTCTCTCTCTCTCTCTCTCTCTTGCAATATGATTTACTCCCCCTCCCTTTTAAGGGATTTTGAGTGTAATATTCTTGTATCCTCAAATTTATTTATATGTAGTTACAACTCATTTGTGCTGATCTATAGTTTTGAGCTCGAATAAGAGGTCGCTCTGTTTCAGCCGGTCGATTTCACCGTTAGTGGACAGTCTATGTATAATTATGTATGCCATCACCTCAACATATTTCTTTGTTTCACTTACATTTTGTTAATCCTTAACCTCACGGTATTGAAATTCCATGATGGATTTGCTACTTAGGCGATTCATTCTAAAAGTGTTGTTTTTGTCATTGTAGCAGGTTACACATATGATCGTTCGAAATGTTGTCATCTGTAGTAGAAATAGTACTTGTTTTTTGTGTTTTTTTGTTTCATAAGCTTCACTGCAAGGTCCTTGTTGGTTACTTCTCAATTAATGAAACATATTTTCTTTTTGAAAAAAGCTTTCTCTTCTTCTGCATCTGCTGCCTTAAATCATGTTCAATAAGAATGTGTTTTTAGATGTCTGGAAATTGAAAGAATAGCTGGTTTTGGTAATAAAAGGAAGCCTCATCTTCTTTTATACCTACCCCACAATGTCAGTGTCATATGACCAAAACGGCACTAATTTGATTGGCCGGCAGTCTAAGTAACCACTTGAAATGAAGATAATAAGCTTCCAAACCCTAAGCCCTGTATGGATATTTCCTGTTAGGGATCCCCTTTACATTGTTTCGTAAATATTTTTGTATCCGATACAGCTTAGACTCTTCAATCAAAATGGTAAAAGCAAAAAAATAGTACTTTTAAAAGATTTTAATATATTATACAAAAAGTTAATTCTGCCACCATTTTGCTCTACAGCCTCAAATAGTAATTCTTATTTAGAACTTTTCTCTTTTTAACACTGTCCAATTAACTTTTCCTGGGAGTTTCTGACCTTTGACTTAGTTTTTGAATATTAAACTTACAATATAAGCTATTCATGAGGGTTTTTTCTTGAATGTATTTATATTTTTAAAGAAAAATTGAACTTAAATTAAACTTAAAATCAATTTTTTCTTCAAATAATGATTTTTTTGCAACCAATTTTTAGCATAGACATCTGAAAAGGGTCACAAAGTAAAGAAGAATCATTTTGCTGCAAAACACCTTTTATTTTATGGAAATTGATCACTTATTACCAAAGTTATGTCAATTTCTAATCATCATGTGAAGGACACTGAAACTTTTCCTTTTTGGTCCTAATTTCAGAAATATAGGCCTTGTGCTAATTCTCCTGCAATTTCATTTCTAAGTAATATTTTTGAAAAATTTAAAGACATGGAAAGTTGTAATACACATATGCATAGGTTGAAAGAAGTTTTGTCCAAATTGGAAATAAAAAGTTTCATATTTAGGATCCGCTCCGGTCTTGAATTACTTCCGAGGTCGTTGTACCCTAAAATAGTCCGGATAGAAAAAATGATATGCTCCTTTTGCCACACTGTTTTAATGTTTGAGTCAGAGTAAAGTGCTTGAAATGAGGTTCAGCTAAGTGCCAGACCTCTGCTACATTCCATGCATGAGATGAAATGCATTTAGGTGCGAACTATTTTTTCTTGGAGCCTGACCTTTGGTGGAGGTACCCAAGTCTGCGTATACTTTCCTACCACGAGAATTTTTAGGGTAGTCGTGCGCAATGAAAAATTGTGAAAAATTTTATCCTGCAAGGTACTGTTTTCTGGAGATGATATTCAAGAGCATATAATGCTCTTTAAGCCGCACTAAGTTATTAAGCCCAAATTTGCTTTTTAAAGGAGCTACAGACTGTCAAAATGTGCCAATTTACTATATAATTTAACACGGCCAAAACAGACAGGAGTGTAACCTATATGGAGATGGGGGGGTCACACAAAAATATTGATTGCTATGTTGTTTTCATAAATTTTTGACTCAAATGTCACAGTCAACTAGTAAATATGATCAAGAACTGGTTTCTGATAAGAATCTTTCAATATTTTTAAAATTTGAATTAAATTTTTAAAAAAATATCAAATTGTTGATTTCACGCCTTTAAAGTACTTTGATTCCTCCGGAATGCTTTGGTTTTTTCCCATTATGTCATAACAAGCTGTCTGCACAATTTGATCATCTGAACAAGAAGTTTGGGCTGTAAAGAACTAAAATTTTCATCTGAAAAAGGTATGGATAATGCCATCACCCTAGAATATTAGCCACTTAAAAGCCTCGTTGGTATGAATGATGGTCGATAGGACTTTATACATGTTTTTGGGTTCAGAATCAACAGTTCAACTCAAATAGACTAAAAACACAAACTATTGTTGGAAAATCAAACCTTGCTTGAATGAGCTTTCTTACAGTACCTCTGTCTGTGTGTGGTTGTCCCCATCTCTATCTGTCTCTTTGTCATTGTTTGTCTGGCTCTCTGTTTCTCTCTCCCTGCCTCCCTCCCCCCCCTCTCTCTCTCTCTCTCTCTCTCTCTCTCTCTCTCTCTCTTGCAATATGATTTACTCCCCCTCCCTTTTAAGGGATTTTGAGTGTAATATTCTTGTATCCTCAAATTTATTTATATGTAGTTACAACTCATTTGTGCTGATCTATAGTTTTGAGCTCGAATAAGAGGTCGCTCTGTTTCAGCCGGTCGATTTCACCGTTAGTGGACAGTCTATGTATAATTATGTATGCCATCACCTCAACATATTTCTTTGTTTCACTTACATTTTGTTAATCCTTAACCTCACGGTATTGAAATTCCATGATGGATTTGCTACTTAGGCGATTCATTCTAAAAGTGTTGTTTTTGTCATTGTAGCAGGTTACACATATGATCGTTCGAAATGTTGTCATCTGTAGTAGAAATAGTACTTGTTTTTTGTGTTTTTTTGTTTCATAAGCTTCACTGCAAGGTCCTTGTTGGTTACTTCTCAATTAATGAAACATATTTTCTTTTTGAAAAAAGCTTTCTCTTCTTCTGCATCTGCTGCCTTAAATCATGTTCAATAAGAATGTGTTTTTAGATGTCTGGAAATTGAAAGAATAGCTGGTTTTGGTAATAAAAGGAAGCCTCATCTTCTTTTATACCTACCCCACAATGTCAGTGTCATATGACCAAAACGGCACTAATTTGATTGGCCGGCAGTCTAAGTAACCACTTGAAATGAAGATAATAAGCTTCCAAACCCTAAGCCCTGTATGGATATTTCCTGTTAGGGATCCCCTTTACATTGTTTCGTAAATATTTTTGTATCGGATACAGCTTAGACTCTTCAATCAAAATGGTAAAAGCAAAAAAATAGTACTTTTAAAAGATTTTAATATATTATACAAAAAGTTAATTCTGCCACCATTTTGCTCTACAGCCTCAAATAGTAATTCTTATTTAGAACTTTTCTCTTTTTAACACTGTCCAATTAACTTTTCCTGGGAGTTTCTGACCTTTGACTTAGTTTTTGAATATTAAACTTACAATATAAGCTATTCATGAGGGTTTTTTCTTGAATGTATTTATATTTTTAAAGAAAAATTGAACTTAAATTAAACTTAAAATCAATTTTTTCTTCAAATAATGATTTTTTTGCAACCAATTTTTAGCATAGACATCTGAAAAGGGTCACAAAGTAAAGAAGAATCATTTTGCTGCAAAACACCTTTTATTTTATGGAAATTGATCACTTATTACCAAAGTTATGTCAATTTCTAATCATCATGTGAAGGACACTGAAACTTTTCCTTTTTGGTCCTAATTTCAGAAATATAGGCCTTGTGCTAATTCTCCTGCAATTTCATTTCTAAGTAATATTTTTGAAAAATTTAAAGACATGGAAAGTTGTAATACACATATGCATAGGTTGAAAGAAGTTTTGTCCAAATTGGAAATAAAAAGTTTCATATTTAGGATCCGCTCCGGTCTTGAATTACTTCCGAGGTCGTTGTACCCTAAAATAGTCCGGATAGAAAAAATGATATGCTCCTTTTGCCACACTGTTTTAATGTTTGAGTCAGAGTAAAGTGCTTGAAATGAGGTTCAGCTAAGTGCCAGACCTCTGCTACATTCCATGCATGAGATGAAATGCATTTAGGTGCGAACTATTTTTTCTTGGAGCCTGACCTTTGGTGGAGGTACCCAAGTCTGCGTATACTTTCCTACCACGAGAATTTTTAGGGTAGTCGTGCGCAATGAAAAATTGTGAAAAATTTTATCCTGCAAGGTACTGTTTTCTGGAGATGATATTCAAGAGCATATAATGCTCTTTAAGCCGCACTAAGTTATTAAGCCCAAATTTGCTTTTTAAAGGAGCTACAGACTGTCAAAATGTGCCAATTTACTATATAATTTAACACGGCCAAAACAGACAGGAGTGTAACCTATATGGAGATGGGGGGGTCACACAAAAATATTGATTGCTATGTTGTTTTCATAAATTTTTGACTCAAATGTCACAGTCAACTAGTAAATATGATCAAGAACTGGTTTCTGATAAGAATCTTTCAATATTTTTAAAATTTGAATTAAATTTTTAAAAAAATATCAAATTGTTGATTTCACGCCTTTAAAGTACTTTGATTCCTCCGGAATGCTTTGGTTTTTTCCCATTATGTCATAACAAGCTGTCTGCACAATTTGATCATCTGAACAAGAAGTTTGGGCTGTAAAGAACTAAAATTTTCATCTGAAAAAGGTATGGATAATGCCATCACCCTAGAATATTAGCCACTTAAAAGCCTCGTTGGTATGAATGATGGTCGATAGGACTTTATACATGTTTTTGGGTTCAGAATCAACAGTTCAACTCAAATAGACTAAAAACACAAACTATTGTTGGAAAATCAAACCTTGCTTGAATGAGCTTTCTTACAGTACCTCTGTCTGTGTGTGGTTGTCCCCATCTCTATCTGTCTCTTTGTCATTGTTTGTCTGGCTCTCTGTTTCTCTCTCCCTGCCTCCCTCCCCCCCCTCTCTCTCTCTCTCTCTCTCTCTCTCTCTCTCTCTCTCTTGCAATATGATTTACTCCCCCTCCCTTTTAAGGGATTTTGAGTGTAATATTCTTGTATCCTCAAATTTATTTATATGTAGTTACAACTCATTTGTGCTGATCTATAGTTTTGAGCTCGAATAAGAGGTCGCTCTGTTTCAGCCGGTCGATTTCACCGTTAGTGGACAGTCTATGTATAATTATGTATGCCATCACCTCAACATATTTCTTTGTTTCACTTACATTTTGTTAATCCTTAACCTCACGGTATTGAAATTCCATGATGGATTTGCTACTTAGGCGATTCATTCTAAAAGTGTTGTTTTTGTCATTGTAGCAGGTTACACATATGATCGTTCGAAATGTTGTCATCTGTAGTAGAAATAGTACTTGTTTTTTGTGTTTTTTTGTTTCATAAGCTTCACTGCAAGGTCCTTGTTGGTTACTTCTCAATTAATGAAACATATTTTCTTTTTGAAAAAAGCTTTCTCTTCTTCTGCATCTGCTGCCTTAAATCATGTTCAATAAGAATGTGTTTTTAGATGTCTGGAAATTGAAAGAATAGCTGGTTTTGGTAATAAAAGGAAGCCTCATCTTCTTTTATACCTACCCCACAATGTCAGTGTCATATGACCAAAACGGCACTAATTTGATTGGCCGGCAGTCTAAGTAACCACTTGAAATGAAGATAATAAGCTTCCAAACCCTAAGCCCTGTATGGATATTTCCTGTTAGGGATCCCCTTTACATTGTTTCGTAAATATTTTTGTATCGGATACAGCTTAGACTCTTCAATCAAAATGGTAAAAGCAAAAAAATAGTACTTTTAAAAGATTTTAATATATTATACAAAAAGTTAATTCTGCCACCATTTTGCTCTACAGCCTCAAATAGTAATTCTTATTTAGAACTTTTCTCTTTTTAACACTGTCCAATTAACTTTTCCTGGGAGTTTCTGACCTTTGACTTAGTTTTTGAATATTAAACTTACAATATAAGCTATTCATGAGGGTTTTTTCTTGAATGTATTTATATTTTTAAAGAAAAATTGAACTTAAATTAAACTTAAAATCAATTTTTTCTTCAAATAATGATTTTTTTGCAACCAATTTTTAGCATAGACATCTGAAAAGGGTCACAAAGTAAAGAAGAATCATTTTGCTGCAAAACACCTTTTATTTTATGGAAATTGATCACTTATTACCAAAGTTATGTCAATTTCTAATCATCATGTGAAGGACACTGAAACTTTTCCTTTTTGGTCCTAATTTTAGAAATATAGGCCTTGTGCTAATTCTCCTGCAATTTCATTTCTAAGTAATATTTTTGAAAAATTTAAAGACATGGAAAGTTGTAATACACATATGCATAGGTTGAAAGAAGTTTTGTCCAAATTGGAAATAAAAAGTTTCATATTTAGGATCCGCTCCGGTCTTGAATTACTTCCGAGGTCGTTGTACCCTAAAATAGTCCGGATAGAAAAAATGATATGCTCCTTTTGCCACACTGTTTTAATGTTTGAGTCAGAGTAAAGTGCTTGAAATGAGGTTCAGCTAAGTGCCAGACCTCTGCTACATTCCATGCATGAGATGAAATGCATTTAGGTGCGAACTATTTTTTCTTGGAGCCTGACCTTTGGTGGAGGTACCCAAGTCTGCGTATACTTTCCTACCACGAGAATTTTTAGGGTAGTCGTGCGCAATGAAAAATTGTGAAAAATTTTATCCTGCAAGGTACTGTTTTCTGGAGATGATATTCAAGAGCATATAATGCTCTTTAAGCCGCACTAAGTTATTAAGCCCAAATTTGCTTTTTAAAGGAGCTACAGACTGTCAAAATGTGCCAATTTACTATATAATTTAACACGGCCAAAACAGACAGGAGTGTAACCTATATGGAGATGGGGGGGTCACACAAAAATATTGATTGCTATGTTGTTTTCATAAATTTTTGACTCAAATGTCACAGTCAACTAGTAAATATGATCAAGAACTGGTTTCTGATAAGAATCTTTCAATATTTTTAAAATTTGAATTAAATTTTTAAAAAAATATCAAATTGTTGATTTCACGCCTTTAAAGTACTTTGATTCCTCCGGAATGCTTTGGTTTTTTCCCATTATGTCATAACAAGCTGTCTGCACAATTTGATCATCTGAACAAGAAGTTTGGGCTGTAAAGAACTAAAATTTTCATCTGAAAAAGGTATGGATAATGCCATCACCCTAGAATATTAGCCACTTAAAAGCCTCGTTGGTATGAATGATGGTCGATAGGACTTTATACATGTTTTTGGGTTCAGAATCAACAGTTCAACTCAAATAGACTAAAAACACAAACTATTGTTGGAAAATCAAACCTTGCTTGAATGAGCTTTCTTACAGTACCTCTGTCTGTGTGTGGTTGTCCCCATCTCTATCTGTCTCTTTGTCATTGTTTGTCTGGCTCTCTGTTTCTCTCTCCCTGCCTCCCTCCCCCCCCTCTCTCTCTCTCTCTCTCTCTCTCTCTCTCTCTCTCTCTCTCTTGCAATATGATTTACTCCCCCTCCCTTTTAAGGGATTTTGAGTGTAATATTCTTGTATCCTCAAATTTATTTATATGTAGTTACAACTCATTTGTGCTGATCTATAGTTTTGAGCTCGAATAAGAGGTCGCTCTGTTTCAGCCGGTCGATTTCACCGTTAGTGGACAGTCTATGTATAATTATGTATGCCATCACCTCAACATATTTCTTTGTTTCACTTACATTTTGTTAATCCTTAACCTCACGGTATTGAAATTCCATGATGGATTTGCTACTTAGGCGATTCATTCTAAAAGTGTTGTTTTTGTCATTGTAGCAGGTTACACATATGATCGTTCGAAATGTTGTCATCTGTAGTAGAAATAGTACTTGTTTTTTGTGTTTTTTTGTTTCATAAGCTTCACTGCAAGGTCCTTGTTGGTTACTTCTCAATTAATGAAACATATTTGCTTTTTGAAAAAAGCTTTCTCTTCTTCTGCATCTGCTGCCTTAAATCATGTTCAATAAGAATGTGTTTTTAGATGTCTGGAAATTGAAAGAATAGCTGGTTTTGGTAATAAAAGGAAGCCTCATCTTCTTTTATACCTACCCCACAATGTCAGTGTCATATGACCAAAACGGCACTAATTTGATTGGCCGGCAGTCTAAGTAACCACTTGAAATGAAGATAATAAGCTTCCAAACCCTAAGCCCTGTATGGATATTTCCTGTTAGGGATCCCCTTTACATTGTTTCGTAAATATTTTTGTATCGGATACAGCTTAGACTCTTCAATCAAAATGGTAAAAGCAAAAAAATAGTACTTTTAAAAGATTTTAATATATTATACAAAAAGTTAATTCTGCCACCATTTTGCTCTACAGCCTCAAATAGTAATTCTTATTTAGAACTTTTCTCTTTTTAACACTGTCCAATTAACTTTTCCTGGGAGTTTCTGACCTTTGACTTAGTTTTTGAATATTAAACTTACAATATAAGCTATTCATGAGGGTTTTTTCTTGAATGTATTTATATTTTTAAAGAAAAATTGAACTTAAATTAAACTTAAAATCAATTTTTTCTTCAAATAATGATTTTTTTGCAACCAATTTTTAGCATAGACATCTGAAAAGGGTCACAAAGTAAAGAAGAATCATTTTGCTGCAAAACACCTTTTATTTTATGGAAATTGATCACTTATTACCAAAGTTATGTCAATTTCTAATCATCATGTGAAGGACACTGAAACTTTTCCTTTTTGGTCCTAATTTCAGAAATATAGGCCTTGTGCTAATTCTCCTGCAATTTCATTTCTAAGTAATATTTTTGAAAAATTTAAAGACATGGAAAGTTGTAATACACATATGCATAGGTTGAAAGAAGTTTTGTCCAAATTGGAAATAAAAAGTTTCATATTTAGGATCCGCTCCGGTCTTGAATTACTTCCGAGGTCGTTGTACCCTAAAATAGTCCGGATAGAAAAAATGATATGCTCCTTTTGCCACACTGTTTTAATGTTTGAGTCAGAGTAAAGTGCTTGAAATGAGGTTCAGCTAAGTGCCAGACCTCTGCTACATTCCATGCATGAGATGAAATGCATTTAGGTGCGAACTATTTTTTCTTGGAGCCTGACCTTTGGTGGAGGTACCCAAGTCTGCGTATACTTTCCTACCACGAGAATTTTTAGGGTAGTCGTGCGCAATGAAAAATTGTGAAAAATTTTATCCTGCAAGGTACTGTTTTCTGGAGATGATATTCAAGAGCATATAATGCTCTTTAAGCCGCACTAAGTTATTAAGCCCAAATTTGCTTTTTAAAGGAGCTACAGACTGTCAAAATGTGCCAATTTACTATATAATTTAACACGGCCAAAACAGACAGGAGTGTAACCTATATGGAGATGGGGGGGTCACACAAAAATATTGATTGCTATGTTGTTTTCATAAATTTTTGACTCAAATGTCACAGTCAACTAGTAAATATGATCAAGAACTGGTTTCTGATAAGAATCTTTCAATATTTTTAAAATTTGAATTAAATTTTTAAAAAAATATCAAATTGTTGATTTCACGCCTTTAAAGTACTTTGATTCCTCCGGAATGCTTTGGTTTTTTCCCATTATGTCATAACAAGCTGTCTGCACAATTTGATCATCTGAACAAGAAGTTTGGGCTGTAAAGAACTAAAATTTTCATCTGAAAAAGGTATGGATAATGCCATCACCCTAGAATATTAGCCACTTAAAAGCCTCGTTGGTATGAATGATGGTCGATAGGACTTTATACATGTTTTTGGGTTCAGAATCAACAGTTCAACTCAAATAGACTAAAAACACAAACTATTGTTGGAAAATCAAACCTTGCTTGAATGAGCTTTCTTACAGTACCTCTGTCTGTGTGTGGTTGTCCCCATCTCTATCTGTCTCTTTGTCATTGTTTGTCTGGCTCTCTGTTTCTCTCTCCCTGCCTCCCTCCCCCCCCTCTCTCTCTCTCTCTCTCTCTCTCTCTCTCTCTCTCTCTTGCAATATGATTTACTCCCCCTCCCTTTTAAGGGATTTTGAGTGTAATATTCTTGTATCCTCAAATTTATTTATATGTAGTTACAACTCATTTGTGCTGATCTATAGTTTTGAGCTCGAATAAGAGGTCGCTCTGTTTCAGCCGGTCGATTTCACCGTTAGTGGACAGTCTATGTATAATTATGTATGCCATCACCTCAACATATTTCTTTGTTTCACTTACATTTTGTTAATCCTTAACCTCACGGTATTGAAATTCCATGATGGATTTGCTACTTAGGCGATTCATTCTAAAAGTGTTGTTTTTGTCATTGTAGCAGGTTACACATATGATCGTTCGAAATGTTGTCATCTGTAGTAGAAATAGTACTTGTTTTTTGTGTTTTTTTGTTTCATAAGCTTCACTGCAAGGTCCTTGTTGGTTACTTCTCAATTAATGAAACATATTTTCTTTTTGAAAAAAGCTTTCTCTTCTTCTGCATCTGCTGCCTTAAATCATGTTCAATAAGAATGTGTTTTTAGATGTCTGGAAATTGAAAGAATAGCTGGTTTTGGTAATAAAAGGAAGCCTCATCTTCTTTTATACCTACCCCACAATGTCAGTGTCATATGACCAAAACGGCACTAATTTGATTGGCCGGCAGTCTAAGTAACCACTTGAAATGAAGATAATAAGCTTCCAAACCCTAAGCCCTGTATGGATATTTCCTGTTAGGGATCCCCTTTACATTGTTTCGTAAATATTTTTGTATCGGATACAGCTTAGACTCTTCAATCAAAATGGTAAAAGCAAAAAAATAGTACTTTTAAAAGATTTTAATATATTATACAAAAAGTTAATTCTGCCACCATTTTGCTCTACAGCCTCAAATAGTAATTCTTATTTAGAACTTTTCTCTTTTTAACACTGTCCAATTAACTTTTCCTGGGAGTTTCTGACCTTTGACTTAGTTTTTGAATATTAAACTTACAATATAAGCTATTCATGAGGGTTTTTTCTTGAATGTATTTATATTTTTAAAGAAAAATTGAACTTAAATTAAACTTAAAATCAATTTTTTCTTCAAATAATGATTTTTTTGCAACCAATTTTTAGCATAGACATCTGAAAAGGGTCACAAAGTAAAGAAGAATCATTTTGCTGCAAAACACCTTTTATTTTATGGAAATTGATCACTTATTACCAAAGTTATGTCAATTTCTAATCATCATGTGAAGGACACTGAAACTTTTCCTTTTTGGTCCTAATTTCAGAAATATAGGCCTTGTGCTAATTCTCCTGCAATTTCATTTCTAAGTAATATTTTTGAAAAATTTAAAGACATGGAAAGTTGTAATACACATATGCATAGGTTGAAAGAAGTTTTGTCCAAATTGGAAATAAAAAGTTTCATATTTAGGATCCGCTCCGGTCTTGAATTACTTCCGAGGTCGTTGTACCCTAAAATAGTCCGGATAGAAAAAATGATATGCTCCTTTTGCCACACTGTTTTAATGTTTGAGTCAGAGTAAAGTGCTTGAAATGAGGTTCAGCTAAGTGCCAGACCTCTGCTACATTCCATGCATGAGATGAAATGCATTTAGGTGCGAACTATTTTTTCTTGGAGCCTGACCTTTGGTGGAGGTACCCAAGTCTGCGTATACTTTCCTACCACGAGAATTTTTAGGGTAGTCGTGCGCAATGAAAAATTGTGAAAAATTTTATCCTGCAAGGTACTGTTTTCTGGAGATGATATTCAAGAGCATATAATGCTCTTTAAGCCGCACTAAGTTATTAAGCCCAAATTTGCTTTTTAAAGGAGCTACAGACTGTCAAAATGTGCCAATTTACTATATAATTTAACACGGCCAAAACAGACAGGAGTGTAACCTATATGGAGATGGGGGGGTCACACAAAAATATTGATTGCTATGTTGTTTTCATAAATTTTTGACTCAAATGTCACAGTCAACTAGTAAATATGATCAAGAACTGGTTTCTGATAAGAATCTTTCAATATTTTTAAAATTTGAATTAAATTTTTAAAAAAATATCAAATTGTTGATTTCACGCCTTTAAAGTACTTTGATTCCTCCGGAATGCTTTGGTTTTTTCCCATTATGTCATAACAAGCTGTCTGCACAATTTGATCATCTGAACAAGAAGTTTGGGCTGTAAAGAACTAAAATTTTCATCTGAAAAAGGTATGGATAATGCCATCACCCTAGAATATTAGCCACTTAAAAGCCTCGTTGGTATGAATGATGGTCGATAGGACTTTATACATGTTTTTGGGTTCAGAATCAACAGTTCAACTCAAATAGACTAAAAACACACAAACTATTGTTGGAAAATCAAACCTTGCTTGAATGAGCTTTCTTACAGTACCTCTGTCTGTGTGTGGTTGTCCCCATCTCTATCTGTCTCTTTGTCATTGTTTGTCTGGCTCTCTGTTTCTCTCTCCCTGCCTCCCTCCCCCCCCTCTCTCTCTCTCTCTCTCTCTCTCTCTCTCTCTCTCTCTCTTGCAATATGATTTACTCCCCCTCCCTTTTAAGGGATTTTGAGTGTAATATTCTTGTATCCTCAAATTTATTTATATGTAGTTACAACTCATTTGTGCTGATCTATAGTTTTGAGCTCGAATAAGAGGTCGCTCTGTTTCAGCCGGTCGATTTCACCGTTAGTGGACAGTCTATGTATAATTATGTATGCCATCACCTCAACATATTTCTTTGTTTCACTTACATTTTGTTAATCCTTAACCTCACGGTATTGAAATTCCATGATGGATTTGCTACTTAGGCGATTCATTCTAAAAGTGTTGTTTTTGTCATTGTAGCAGGTTACACATATGATCGTTCGAAATGTTGTCATCTGTAGTAGAAATAGTACTTGTTTTTTGTGTTTTTTTGTTTCATAAGCTTCACTGCAAGGTCCTTGTTGGTTACTTCTCAATTAATGAAACATATTTTCTTTTTGAAAAAAGCTTTCTCTTCTTCTGCATCTGCTGCCTTAAATCATGTTCAATAAGAATGTGTTTTTAGATGTCTGGAAATTGAAAGAATAGCTGGTTTTGGTAATAAAAGGAAGCCTCATCTTCTTTTATACCTACCCCACAATGTCAGTGTCATATGACCAAAACGGCACTAATTTGATTGGCCGGCAGTCTAAGTAACCACTTGAAATGAAGATAATAAGCTTCCAAACCCTAAGCCCTGTATGGATATTTCCTGTTAGGGATCCCCTTTACATTGTTTCGTAAATATTTTTGTATCGGATACAGCTTAGACTCTTCAATCAAAATGGTAAAAGCAAAAAAATAGTACTTTTAAAAGATTTTAATATATTATACAAAAAGTTAATTCTGCCACCATTTTGCTCTACAGCCTCAAATAGTAATTCTTATTTAGAACTTTTCTCTTTTTAACACTGTCCAATTAACTTTTCCTGGGAGTTTCTGACCTTTGACTTAGTTTTTGAATATTAAACTTACAATATAAGCTATTCATGAGGGTTTTTTCTTGAATGTATTTATATTTTTAAAGAAAAATTGAACTTAAATTAAACTTAAAATCAATTTTTTCTTCAAATAATGATTTTTTTGCAACCAATTTTTAGCATAGACATCTGAAAAGGGTCACAAAGTAAAGAAGAATCATTTTGCTGCAAAACACCTTTTATTTTATGGAAATTGATCACTTATTACCAAAGTTATGTCAATTTCTAATCATCATGTGAAGGACACTGAAACTTTTCCTTTTTGGTCCTAATTTCAGAAATATAGGCCTTGTGCTAATTCTCCTGCAATTTCATTTCTAAGTAATATTTTTGAAAAATTTAAAGACATGGAAAGTTGTAATACACATATGCATAGGTTGAAAGAAGTTTTGTCCAAATTGGAAATAAAAAGTTTCATATTTAGGATCCGCTCCGGTCTTGAATTACTTCCGAGGTCGTTGTACCCTAAAATAGTCCGGATAGAAAAAATGATATGCTCCTTTTGCCACACTGTTTTAATGTTTGAGTCAGAGTAAAGTGCTTGAAATGAGGTTCAGCTAAGTGCCAGACCTCTGCTACATTCCATGCATGAGATGAAATGCATTTAGGTGCGAACTATTTTTTCTTGGAGCCTGACCTTTGGTGGAGGTACCCAAGTCTGCGTATACTTTCCTACCACGAGAATTTTTAGGGTAGTCGTGCGCAATGAAAAATTGTGAAAAATTTTATCCTGCAAGGTACTGTTTTCTGGAGATGATATTCAAGAGCATATAATGCTCTTTAAGCCGCACTAAGTTATTAAGCCCAAATTTGCTTTTTAAAGGAGCTACAGACTGTCAAAATGTGCCAATTTACTATATAATTTAACACGGCCAAAACAGACAGGAGTGTAACCTATATGGAGATGGGGGGGTCACACAAAAATATTGATTGCTATGTTGTTTTCATAAATTTTTGACTCAAATGTCACAGTCAACTAGTAAATATGATCAAGAACTGGTTTCTGATAAGAATCTTTCAATATTTTTAAAATTTGAATTAAATTTTTAAAAAAATATCAAATTGTTGATTTCACGCCTTTAAAGTACTTTGATTCCTCCGGAATGCTTTGGTTTTTTCCCATTATGTCATAACAAGCTGTCTGCACAATTTGATCATCTGAACAAGAAGTTTGGGCTGTAAAGAACTAAAATTTTCATCTGAAAAAGGTATGGATAATGCCATCACCCTAGAATATTAGCCACTTAAAAGCCTCGTTGGTATGAATGATGGTCGATAGGACTTTATACATGTTTTTGGGTTCAGAATCAACAGTTCAACTCAAATAGACTAAAAACACAAACTATTGTTGGAAAATCAAACCTTGCTTGAATGAGCTTTCTTACAGTACCTCTGTCTGTGTGTGGTTGTCCCCATCTCTATCTGTCTCTTTGTCATTGTTTGTCTGGCTCTCTGTTTCTCTCTCCCTGCCTCCCTCCCCCCCCTCTCTCTCTCTCTCTCTCTCTCTCTCTCTCTCTCTCTCTTGCAATATGATTTACTCCCCCTCCCTTTTAAGGGATTTTGAGTGTAATATTCTTGTATCCTCAAATTTATTTATATGTAGTTACAACTCATTTGTGCTGATCTATAGTTTTGAGCTCGAATAAGAGGTCGCTCTGTTTCAGCCGGTCGATTTCACCGTTAGTGGACAGTCTATGTATAATTATGTATGCCATCACCTCAACATATTTCTTTGTTTCACTTACATTTTGTTAATCCTTAACCTCACGGTATTGAAATTCCATGATGGATTTGCTACTTAGGCGATTCATTCTAAAAGTGTTGTTTTTGTCATTGTAGCAGGTTACACATATGATCGTTCGAAATGTTGTCATCTGTAGTAGAAATAGTACTTGTTTTTTGTGTTTTTTTGTTTCATAAGCTTCACTGCAAGGTCCTTGTTGGTTACTTCTCAATTAATGAAACATATTTTCTTTTTGAAAAAAGCTTTCTCTTCTTCTGCATCTGCTGCCTTAAATCATGTTCAATAAGAATGTGTTTTTAGATGTCTGGAAATTGAAAGAATAGCTGGTTTTGGTAATAAAAGGAAGCCTCATCTTCTTTTATACCTACCCCACAATGTCAGTGTCATATGACCAAAACGGCACTAATTTGATTGGCCGGCAGTCTAAGTAACCACTTGAAATGAAGATAATAAGCTTCCAAACCCTAAGCCCTGTATGGATATTTCCTGTTAGGGATCCCCTTTACATTGTTTCGTAAATATTTTTGTATCGGATACAGCTTAGACTCTTCAATCAAAATGGTAAAAGCAAAAAAATAGTACTTTTAAAAGATTTTAATATATTATACAAAAAGTTAATTCTGCCACCATTTTGCTCTACAGCCTCAAATAGTAATTCTTATTTAGAACTTTTCTCTTTTTAACACTGTCCAATTAACTTTTCCTGGGAGTTTCTGACCTTTGACTTAGTTTTTGAATATTAAACTTACAATATAAGCTATTCATGAGGGTTTTTTCTTGAATGTATTTATATTTTTAAAGAAAAATTGAACTTAAATTAAACTTAAAATCAATTTTTTCTTCAAATAATGATTTTTTTGCAACCAATTTTTAGCATAGACATCTGAAAAGGGTCACAAAGTAAAGAAGAATCATTTTGCTGCAAAACACCTTTTATTTTATGGAAATTGATCACTTATTACCAAAGTTATGTCAATTTCTAATCATCATGTGAAGGACACTGAAACTTTTCCTTTTTGGTCCTAATTTCAGAAATATAGGCCTTGTGCTAATTCTCCTGCAATTTCATTTCTAAGTAATATTTTTGAAAAATTTAAAGACATGGAAAGTTGTAATACACATATGCATAGGTTGAAAGAAGTTTTGTCCAAATTGGAAATAAAAAGTTTCATATTTAGGATCCGCTCCGGTCTTGAATTACTTCCGAGGTCGTTGTACCCTAAAATAGTCCGGATAGAAAAAATGATATGCTCCTTTTGCCACACTGTTTTAATGTTTGAGTCAGAGTAAAGTGCTTGAAATGAGGTTCAGCTAAGTGCCAGACCTCTGCTACATTCCATGCATGAGATGAAATGCATTTAGGTGCGAACTATTTTTTCTTGGAGCCTGACCTTTGGTGGAGGTACCCAAGTCTGCGTATACTTTCCTACCACGAGAATTTTTAGGGTAGTCGTGCGCAATGAAAAATTGTGAAAAATTTTATCCTGCAAGGTACTGTTTTCTGGAGATGATATTCAAGAGCATATAATGCTCTTTAAGCCGCACTAAGTTATTAAGCCCAAATTTGCTTTTTAAAGGAGCTACAGACTGTCAAAATGTGCCAATTTACTATATAATTTAACACGGCCAAAACAGACAGGAGTGTAACCTATATGGAGATGGGGGGGTCACACAAAAATATTGATTGCTATGTTGTTTTCATAAATTTTTGACTCAAATGTCACAGTCAACTAGTAAATATGATCAAGAACTGGTTTCTGATAAGAATCTTTCAATATTTTTAAAATTTGAATTAAATTTTTAAAAAAATATCAAATTGTTGATTTCACGCCTTTAAAGTACTTTGATTCCTCCGGAATGCTTTGGTTTTTTCCCATTATGTCATAACAAGCTGTCTGCACAATTTGATCATCTGAACAAGAAGTTTGGGCTGTAAAGAACTAAAATTTTCATCTGAAAAAGGTATGGATAATGCCATCACCCTAGAATATTAGCCACTTAAAAGCCTCGTTGGTATGAATGATGGTCGATAGGACTTTATACATGTTTTTGGGTTCAGAATCAACAGTTCAACTCAAATAGACTAAAAACACAAACTATTGTTGGAAAATCAAACCTTGCTTGAATGAGCTTTCTTACAGTACCTCTGTCTGTGTGTGGTTGTCCCCATCTCTATCTGTCTCTTTGTCATTGTTTGTCTGGCTCTCTGTTTCTCTCTCCCTGCCTCCCTCCCCCCCCTCTCTCTCTCTCTCTCTCTCTCTCTCTCTCTCTCTCTCTCTTGCAATATGATTTACTCCCCCTCCCTTTTAAGGGATTTTGAGTGTAATATTCTTGTATCCTCAAATTTATTTATATGTAGTTACAACTCATTTGTGCTGATCTATAGTTTTGAGCTCGAATAAGAGGTCGCTCTGTTTCAGCCGGTCGATTTCACCGTTAGTGGACAGTCTATGTATAATTATGTATGCCATCACCTCAACATATTTCTTTGTTTCACTTACATTTTGTTAATCCTTAACCTCACGGTATTGAAATTCCATGATGGATTTGCTACTTAGGCGATTCATTCTAAAAGTGTTGTTTTTGTCATTGTAGCAGGTTACACATATGATCGTTCGAAATGTTGTCATCTGTAGTAGAAATAGTACTTGTTTTTTGTGTTTTTTTGTTTCATAAGCTTCACTGCAAGGTCCTTGTTGGTTACTTCTCAATTAATGAAACATATTTTCTTTTTGAAAAAAGCTTTCTCTTCTTCTGCATCTGCTGCCTTAAATCATGTTCAATAAGAATGTGTTTTTAGATGTCTGGAAATTGAAAGAATAGCTGGTTTTGGTAATAAAAGGAAGCCTCATCTTCTTTTATACCTACCCCACAATGTCAGTGTCATATGACCAAAACGGCACTAATTTGATTGGCCGGCAGTCTAAGTAACCACTTGAAATGAAGATAATAAGCTTCCAAACCCTAAGCCCTGTATGGATATTTCCTGTTAGGGATCCCCTTTACATTGTTTCGTAAATATTTTTGTATCGGATACAGCTTAGACTCTTCAATCAAAATGGTAAAAGCAAAAAAATAGTACTTTTAAAAGATTTTAATATATTATACAAAAAGTTAATTCTGCCACCATTTTGCTCTACAGCCTCAAATAGTAATTCTTATTTAGAACTTTTCTCTTTTTAACACTGTCCAATTAACTTTTCCTGGGAGTTTCTGACCTTTGACTTAGTTTTTGAATATTAAACTTACAATATAAGCTATTCATGAGGGTTTTTTCTTGAATGTATTTATATTTTTAAAGAAAAATTGAACTTAAATTAAACTTAAAATCAATTTTTTCTTCAAATAATGATTTTTTTGCAACCAATTTTTAGCATAGACATCTGAAAAGGGTCACAAAGTAAAGAAGAATCATTTTGCTGCAAAACACCTTTTATTTTATGGAAATTGATCACTTATTACCAAAGTTATGTCAATTTCTAATCATCATGTGAAGGACACTGAAACTTTTCCTTTTTGGTCCTAATTTCAGAAATATAGGCCTTGTGCTAATTCTCCTGCAATTTCATTTCTAAGTAATATTTTTGAAAAATTTAAAGACATGGAAAGTTGTAATACACATATGCATAGGTTGAAAGAAGTTTTGTCCAAATTGGAAATAAAAAGTTTCATATTTAGGATCCGCTCCGGTCTTGAATTACTTCCGAGGTCGTTGTACCCTAAAATAGTCCGGATAGAAAAAATGATATGCTCCTTTTGCCACACTGTTTTAATGTTTGAGTCAGAGTAAAGTGCTTGAAATGAGGTTCAGCTAAGTGCCAGACCTCTGCTACATTCCATGCATGAGATGAAATGCATTTAGGTGCGAACTATTTTTTCTTGGAGCCTGACCTTTGGTGGAGGTACCCAAGTCTGCGTATACTTTCCTACCACGAGAATTTTTAGGGTAGTCGTGCGCAATGAAAAATTGTGAAAAATTTTATCCTGCAAGGTACTGTTTTCTGGAGATGATATTCAAGAGCATATAATGCTCTTTAAGCCGCACTAAGTTATTAAGCCCAAATTTGCTTTTTAAAGGAGCTACAGACTGTCAAAATGTGCCAATTTACTATATAATTTAACACGGCCAAAACAGACAGGAGTGTAACCAATAAGGCTTTCTGCCAATAAGGTCAAGAACGATAACCGTGCACGGAAATGATGTATTCGTACCCAAACAGTTTCGAGATGCGATATTTTCATTTGTAATTCGAGTTTATTGTTTGGCCAAAATGATTAAGTTTTCTTTGAAATAAGCCTTTAGACGGTAAAATAGAACTTACAGACAGAAAAAAATGCTAAATTCGACCGTTTAAGCTCATAATTCTTTAAATAACGTATGAAAATAGTCATATTCCGTAACAACATTCCCGACCATAATTTGTTTTGCTATTGTCATTCTGGGCTTGCCCGATGATGACAAATTGTTTTTCAGTGTTATTTTTTTTTTATTGGTGGTGTTTACACGAGACACACAAAATTCAAAATAGAAAATATTGCGAACGAGAAAGTTACGCCAAATAAGTATGACCTTTCCATTGTATGGATATTTACAGCTGATCAAGGCAGTAGGAAATATTTCATACATTTTGTATCAAAGCTTATAACAAATAATAAAAACTTATTGAAAAATAAAAGTGTTTGGTTTGATAACTGATTACATGAAGAATACCATCACCTGGTTAATTTTTTAGGTCCTGGCAAACAACAAATGCCAATGAGATTAAAAGGACTCACTAGGAGCCCATAAATGGAACCAAACACAAAATTGATCATTATATATTGAGTCATGTATTTTCATTCCAGCCCAAAAAAACAACAACAATATCATTGATGATGTAGAGGAGTATCATAAAGAGGAAGGTTGACATAGAAATTTGACAGTATTGACCAATGAACAAAATAATGAAGGAATTAGATATTTGATAGTCCCAAAGTGATACATCTATGTTTTGTAGCACCATCATTCCTATACCATATTATTTATTAATTATCCGGGTATAAAAAATACTTACAACAGTTTGAAAGAGTATCACTTGTATGAGATTTTTCAGGTTCAAATGAGGGCAAACTAACCACTTTTAAATAATTATGTCCCCCTGGAAGCCTCCAAAGGGGATTGTAACACAATCACTCATTTACCTAGTCATTTACTACCGGTACATACTAGGGAGTATTAAAACAATACAACTGATCGCAAAAAACCCCCTCAAGTTTCATGTTAAATTAAGGTCAACATGACTATTTTTCAATGAAAAATGATGGATCTGGCATATTTATGTCCCCTGGAGCCCTAGGGGATTGTGACACCACCATAAATATACCTTGTTATTTGTTATATACTAGAGAATAATAAAACAATACACCTGATAGGGGAGTATCACCTGAAAAAATGTTTATGAGGTCCTAATATGGTCAAATTGACTATTTTTCAAAGAAAATGGCATCAATTACAAAATTATGTCCCACTGGAGCCCCACCATGGGATTGTGACACAACCATTCTTAGACTTGGTTACTTGTAACATACTAGGTAATAGTAAAACAATACACCTGGTAGGGGGAGTATCACCTGAAAAAAGTTTTAGTGATTTTAATTTGGTCAAATTGACTATTTTTCAAAGAAAATGGTGTCCATTTCAAAATTATCTCCCCCTGGAGCCTCCCCATGGGATTGTGACACCACCATTCATATACCTGGTTATTTGGTACATACTAGGGAATAATAAAACAATACACCCAATAGGGGGAGTATCACCTGAAAAAAGTTTTTGTGATTTTAATTTGGTCAAATTGACTATTTTTCAAAGAAAATGGTGTCAATTTCAAAATTATCTCCCCTTGGAGCCTCCCCATGAGATTGTGACACCACCATTCATATATCTGGTTATTTTTTACATACTAGGGAATAATAAAACAATACACCTGACAGGGAGAGTATCACCTGAAAAAAGTTTTTGTGATTTCAATTTGGTCAAATTGACAATTTTTCATTTAAAATGGCATCCATTTCAAAATTATTCCCCCCTGGAGCCTCCCCATGGGATTGTGACACCACCATTCATATACCTGGTTATTTGGTACATACTAGGGAATAATAAAACAATACACCCGATAGGGGGAGTATCACCTGAAAAAAGTTTTTGTGATTTTAATTTGGTCAAATTGTCTATTTTTCAAAGAAAATGGCGTCAATTTCAAAATTATCTCCCCCTGGAGCCTCCCTATGGCATTGTGACACCATCATTCATATACCAGGTTATTTGTTACATACTAGGGAATAATAAAACAATACACCGAATAGGGGGAGTATCACCTGAAAAAAGTTTTTGTGATTTTAATTTGGTCAAATTTACTATTTTTCAGAGAAAATGGCGTCAATTTCAAAATTATCTCCCCCTGGAGCCTTCCCATGGGATTATGACACAACCATTCATATACCTGGTTATTTGTTACATACTAGGGAATAATAAAACAATACACTTGATAGGGGGAGTATCACCTGAAAAAAGTTTTGGTGATAATCAGATTTTAATTTGGTCAAATTGACCATTTTTCAAAGAAAATGGTGTCAATTTCAAAATTGACACCCCTTGGAGCCTCCCTTTAGGATTGGGACACCATCATTCATACACCTGGTTATTTGTTACATACTAGGGAATTATAAAACTATACACCTGATAGGGGGAGTATCACCTGAAAAAAGTTTTTGTGATTTTTATTTTGTCAAATTGAGTATTTTTCAAAGAAAATGGTGTCAATTTCAAAATTGACACCCCTTGGAGCCTCCCTTTGGGATTGTGACACCATCATTCATACACCTGGTTATTTGTTACATACTAGGGAATTATAAAACTATACACCTGATAGGGGGAGTATCACCTGAAAAAAGTTTTTGAGGTTCTTATTTGGTCAAAATGACTATTTCACAAAGAAAATGGCGTCAATTTCAAGATTATGTCCCCCTGGAGCTTTCCATGGGATTGTGACACCATTAATATACCTGGTTATTTGTTTCATACTAGGGTATTATGAAACAATACACCTGATAGGGGGAGTATAACCTGAAAAAAGTTTTTGTGGTTCTTATTTGGTCAAAATGACAATTTTTCAAATTCTTGGTATTTCTTCCACTAGTATTTTCACACTTTTATACAGTGTATGCTTAGATCAGAATGCACATCTTTTCAGGCTGATCTTTGTCTATACTTTCTGCAAAAGTCTTGTGTAGGCCTTCAGCAGAAATACTTTGACCAGCATGGGAAGGGTTAAAAATTACTCAAAATAGCAGTTCACAGATGGAATGAAACTTACATATTTTTTTTTTCAAAGTTCATTTTCTTGCAATCCTCAAGCTAAGTGCATTATCTTCCTGTTTGCGAATAGTATGCAGGAACACATTTTTTTTTATTATAGGAGCTTGCGGTCAAATTGTCTATTTTTCAAAGAAAATGGCGTCAATTTCAAAATTATCTCCCCCTGGAGCCTCCCGATGGGATTGTGACACCACCATTCATATATCTGGTTATTTGTTTCATACTAGGGAATAATAAAACAATACACTTGATAGGGGGAGTATCACCTGAAAAAAATTTTTTGTGATTGTAATTTGGTCAAATTGATCATTTTTCAAAGAAAATGGTGTCAATTTCAAAATTATCTCCCCCTGGAGCCTCCCGATGGGATTGTGACACAACCATTCATATATCTGGTTATTTGTTTCATACTAGGGAATAATAAAACAATACACTTGATAGGGGGAGTATCACCTGAAAAAAGTTTTGGTGATAATCAGATTTTAATTTGGTCAAATTGACCATTTTTCAAAGAAAATGGTGTCAATTTCAAAATTATCTCCCCCTGGAGCCTCCCTATGGGATTGTGACACCACCATTCATATACCTGGTTATTTGTTACATACTAGGGAATAATAAAACAATACACATGATAAGGGGAGTATCACCTGAAAAAAGTTTTTGTGATTTTAATTTTGTCAAATTGTCTATTTTTCAAAGAAAATGGCGTCAATTTCAAAATTATCTGCCCCTGGAGCCTTTCCAAGGGATTGTGACACCACCATTCATATATCTGGTTATTTGTTTCATACTAGGGAATAATAAAACAATACACCTGATAGGGGGAGTATCACCTGAAAAAAGTTTTTTGGATTTTAATTTGGTCAAATTGACTATTTTTCAAAGAAAATGGCATCAATTTCAAAATTATCTCCCCCTTGAAGCCTTCCCTTGGGATTGTGACACTACCATTCATATACCTGGTTATTTGTTACATACTAGGGAATAATAAAACAATACACCTGATAGGGGGAGTATCACCTGAAAAAAGTTTTTGTGATTTTAGTTTGGTCAAATTGTCTATTTTTCAAAGAAAATGGCGTCAATTTCAAAATTATCTCCCCCTGGAGCCTCCCTATGGGATTGTGACACCATCATTCATATACCAGGTTATTTGTTACATACTAGGGAATAATAAAACAATACACCCGATAGGGGGAGTATCACCTGAAAAAAGTTTTGGTGATTTTAATTTGGTCAAATTGACCATTTTTCAAAGAAAATGGTGTCAATTTCAAAATTATCTCCCCCTGGAGCCTTCCAATGGGATTGTGACACAACCATTCATATACCTGGTTATTTGTTACATACTAGGGAATAATAAAACAATACACCTGATAGGGGGAGTATCACCTGAAAAAAGTTTTTTGGATTTTAATTTGGTCAAATTGACTATTTTTCAAAGAAAATGGTGTCAATTTCAAAATTATCTCCCCCTGGAGCCTCCTTAAGGGATTGTGACACCACCATTCATATACCAGGATATTTGTTACATACTAGGGAATAATAAAACAATACACCTTTTAGGGGGAGTATCACCTGAAAAAAATTTTTTGTGATTGTAATTTGGTCAAATTGATCATTTTTCAAAGAAAATGGTGTCAATTTCAAAATTATCTCCCCCTGGAGCCTCCCGATGGGATTGTGACACCACCATTCATATATCTGGTTATTTGTTTCATACTAGGGAATAATAAAACAATACACTTGATAGGGGGAGTATCACCTGAAAAAAGTTTTTGTGATTTTAATTTGGTGAAATTGACTATTTTTCAAAGAAAATGGCGTCAATTTCAAAATTATCTCCCCCTGGAGCCTTCCGAGGGGATTGTGACACCACCATTCATATACCTGGTTATTTGGTACATACTAGGGAATAATAAAACAATACACCCGATAGGGGGAGTATCACCTGAAAAAAGTTTTTGTGATTTTAATGTGGTCAAATTGTCTATTTTTCAAAGAAAATGGCGTCAATTTCAAAATTATCTCCCCCTGGAGCCTCCCTATGGGATTGTGACACCATCATTCATATACCTGGTTATTTGTTACATACTAGGGAATAATAAAACAATACACCTTATAGGGGGAGTATCACCTGAAAAAGTTGTTGTGATTTTAATTTGGTCAAATTGTCTATTTTTCAAAGAAAATGGCGTCAATTTCAAAATTATCTGCCCCTGGAGCCTTCCCAAGGGATTGTGACACCACCATTCATATGCCTGGTTATTTGTTACATACTAGGGAATAATAAAACAATACACCTGATAGGGGGAGTATCACCTGAAAAAAGTTTTTGTGATTTTAGTTTGGTCAAATTGTCTATTTTTCAAAGAAAATGGCGTCAATTTCAAAATTATCTCCCCCTGGAGCCTCCCGATGGGATTGTGACACCACCATTCATATATCTGGTTATCTGTTACATACTGGGAAATAATAAAATAATACTCCTGATAGGGGGAGTATCACCTGAAATTTTTTTTTGAGATTTTAATTTAGTCTAATTGACTATTTTTCAAAGAAAATGGTGTCAATTTCAAAATTGACTCCACTTGGAGCTTCCCTATGGGATTGTGACACCACAATTCATATACCTGGTTATTTGTTCTATACAAGGGAATAATAAAACAATACACCTGATCTGGGGAGTATCACCTGAAAAAAGTTTTGGTGATTTTTATTTGGTCAAAATGACTATTTTTCCAAGAAAATGAGGTCAATTTCAAAATTATCTCCCCTTGAAGTCTCCCTATGCATTGTGAAACCACCATTCATATACCTTGTTATTTGTTACATACTAGGGAATAATAAAACAATACATCTGATAGGGGGAGTATCACCTGAAAAAAATTTTTTGTTATTTTAATTTGGTCAAATTGAGTATTATTCAAAGAAAATGGCGTCAATTTCAAAATTGACTCCACTTGGAGCCTCCCTATGGGATTGTGACACCACCATACATATACCTGGTTATTTATTACATACTAGGGAATAATAAAACAATACACCTCATAGGGGCAATATCACCTTAAAAAAGTTTATGAGGTTCTTATTTGGACAAAATGACTATTTTTCAAAGAAAATGGCTTCAATTTCAAAATTATCTCCCCCTGGAGCTTCACCATGGGATTGTGACACCACCATTCATATACCTTGTTATTTGTTACATACTAGGGAATAATAAAACAATACAACTAATAGGGGGAGTATCACCAGAAAAAAAATATGTAGTTCCAGTTTGGTCAAAATGACTATTTTTCAAAGAAAATGGCATCAATTTCGAAATTATGTCCCCCCCCATTAAGTTTCATAATCATAGCTACTATTATTTTAAAGATGTGCTCAAGACAAGATCCAAGCATGCTAAAAGAACAAACTGAAGTAACCTCACAAAAAAAATAGTCCAGGTAGAGTTACGGTGCTTTTGCACTGCACTTCCCCTTGATAGGATCTACCTACCCATCAAGTTTCAATATCATAGCTCCTATAACTTTAGAGATATGTACTGGACTAGATCCAAGTATAAATAACAATAAAGGGCAATAACTAAAAAAATAAGCCTGGTAGAGTTATTGTTCTTTTGCACTGCCCTTTCCCATGATCAGATATATCTACACATCAAGTTTCATGACCATTATAGGCTCCTATAATTTTAGAGATAAGTTCCAGACAAGATCCAAGTATGGAAAACATCAAAAAGCAATTACTCAAAAAAAAAGCCTGGTGGAGTAAGGGTTCTTTTGCACTACATTTTACCTAAATGTGATCAATCTACCCATGAAATTTTATGATTATAGCTACCATACTTTTAGATATATTCCATGGTCAAGATCCATGTATGAAAAAAAAAGAGAAAATAAATTGGCCCAATAGTTGAGTTGTCTGTTTAAGATTTCATGGTAAAACAAGATGTGTTTGTGAAAACAAATGTCCCCATAACAACATTTTTTCAAATCTCGCAGTTATATCGCGGCGACCGGAGCACCTAACAATGGATTCCTGTAATTTCTTTCACCTGTACTACCATTACATCCTTTCCTAGCCTCCAACTGCAATTTCACATAGGCTTACGATTATCTACCCATTTGTGAAAGACAAACGTCGGAAAGGATATTTGCCGCCAGCGGGGATCGAACCCAAGACTCCAAGATTGGAAGTCTTATGCCTAACCAACTGCGCTTTGGTGGCGGCTCATGCCAAATAGTAGGCTTGTACCTTAATTAAGCTTGAAGATAATGGTAATGTTAAGTTTTTGTAGAAGTAAGACCTTGATGGATGACCTTAAAATTGCCATGTGTCCTTAGCATTAGCAGATTCAGATCATTACAATCTATCACCATGCCAAATACGAGGCTTGTATCTTGAATAGGCTTGAAAAAATTAGCAATCTTAAGTTTTTTGGTCAAGTTTTTGAGGAATTTGTCCTTGACAGTCAAATATCCTTGACATTGTCACATGACCTTGACTTTGGTATCAGCAGATGTGTTTCATCTACTTTCTCAACACAGTCATTCAATTTCACTCCAAAATCATTCCCAATTTATTTACAGTGTTAATTTCAGAATATTCTGAACTGCAATATTACCTTGCAAGGTTATTGGAAATCCATCAAGTGTGTGTCCATGAAGGAAATTTTTCCTGAGAGCCTCTTTTATCACAAAGACAGGACTAGGTGTTTACACTTGACTTGATAAAAGTAATTCGAATCCTTCTTTCAACAACGTTTATCACAGAAACAAGAAACTTCAGGTCATATTTCATTGCATAGGCTTAGATTGACAACTTCTTTAAATTCTCATCTTACAAATTTAAACATTTCCTGGTCTTCAGTACTATCAGTACTTTGATTAAAAGAGTCAGCATAGGACAGACAATACATTTCAGGGTTAGCCTCTCTGATCCCTTTGAGCATGTTGTGCTCATGTGAGCTTTTAGATAACTTTAGCTATTTGCTTTAAGATAGTGGACCCATAATAGTTCTGCAACATTTTGGAACTCAAAATCATTAGGAAACCTCGGTTAACATTATTAATTTTTTTTACTCCAAAAATGTTGTGTAACTATTACAGGTCAACTACCTTATAACAAATGAACAAA
This sequence comes from Fragum whitleyi, assembly GCA_948146395.1. Lineage (NCBI taxonomy): Eukaryota > Metazoa > Mollusca > Bivalvia > Cardiida > Cardiidae > Fragum > Fragum whitleyi. Next base: position 16,237,796 of record OX411548.1, on the reverse strand, counting down.
AATAAAAATATTTCTCTGCTTTATTTACAATATAATAATTTTCATACTGATATTTCACTTTTAAGATCATAAACAAAAAAGGCCTTTTTTTCAGATTTTTTTTTTAATGGAGTTTAATGCGTCTTTCAACAGTCTTTTAAAAATAAAGTCCTTGGAGCTGGAGGCTAGGAAATGATATAATGGTAGTACTTGTGTGAGGAATACAAAGAATTGGATTTTACGTGCTTCAGTCCCCGCGTTATGTCTGAAAGATTGTTGAAAGCAGCATAAAAACCTGTTCAAAAAAAAAACCAAACAAAAGCTGCTGTTCTATGTAATATTCGTTTAAATATCTGAAACAAATCAAAGATCCTTTCTGCAGGTAATTGAACCCTGGCCTCTCAACACCAGAATGAGTGTCCATTGAATCTCATATTTTTCCATTAAAACAAACTATATCCACCTAAAATCATTATCATGCAGAATTATGGCATTGTTATTGTTTTCCAAACATTATGATTTTCTGGACATTTCAACAAGTTTGGTATTAGTTCTTCCCACAATCATAAGTTGATGTTCAGGGCAAATCTTGGAATAGTACTTAAAAGATGTAACAGATAAAATACTCTAATGTCTTTAAGCAATGTTCCAATGTTTTCCATATATCTATCTTTTCACTTTTTAATGAACAAGTTTCTTTTGATCCTGGGCAAGTTATAAATCATCTCTAAGCTGTCCAGGAACATGTTGAGAAGATCCGCAAGGGTTAAAATATTACTACTATTGAGTATATTAAACTCATATATTTCACAAATTGATATCTTATTGGCTACAATTTGACCCCTGCCAAGATTTGAACTCAGAACTCCTGGATATCTTGCACCCAGGCATTTTACCTTAAACTACAAGGGTTACATTAAACCATATACAAAATAACAAAGTTTGTGAGATATATAAATCCAATATGCTGAATGTAATTAAAAGAAGTTTCTTAGATCAATTTTTCTTTTAAACTTAAAAATTACAAAGACTAAAGTTTCAAATAATTAAAAAACACTTGAACAAAAACTATGCATGCATAAATGAACCCTTTCCCTTCCCAGGTAAGCTTTGGTCTGCCAAGCTCTCTGTTTGCTTGTGTGCTGATGGATCGAACCTTCGACAGCCAGCCTGTACTCCATTTTACATGACCAAACCATCTCAGTCTATTTGCTCTGAGGGTGCTTGGTAGGTCTCCGATGTGCAAAGGTGAGATAAGGGTCTTGGTTGTAGCCTTGTCTCCTGGTTTGGTGCCACAAATCCCCCTCTATATAGCCTTTTCATTTCTGGACAGCTTCTTCTGTGAGTATGTAAAACTTAACAAAGGTTTTTGAGTCCAAAAAGGGTTAAAATTCTTCTAAATTAAGTATCGGAGTAACAAATGTTTGTCTAGAGACTAATATTATAATAACAGAAGCATGTGCAAAGTTTCAAAGCAATAGCTTTAGTGGAAATAAAGATTTGACACAGTAGCATGTGAAACATTAACCCAAAGTATTACCCTGATGCCTATGCCCGTGTGGCCAGAAAAGTGCAATATTCTACGAATAGTGGAGCTGAAAAGTACAAAATTTTGAACGAATATTTGCATGAAAATTATGCTGCAAAAAGAGTTACTTTATTTTGCAGAAGTAACAATACATCAAACAAGACCACCACAATGAATTTATCAATTTGAAAAAAAAGCCAATAAAACAAGCTGTAGGTATTTCGTTTCTGAATATTGGGGTCCCATCCTTTTTTGAACATTATTGCTAGTCAAGCAACAACAATGAGTTTTTCATTTATAAAATCCAGGGTAAGAACAGTTAAATACCTGATATAATTATATCAAAGTTAATGTTGCAATTTGAACTTACATACATTATTGAGTAAGCATGCTGTTAGCTCGGGCAGAAGAGTACTCAACTAGTAAGCGAAAGATCCTTTGGTCGAGCCCCAGACTGGTCCTATATTTTTTACTATGTGTGATATTTGGCCCTGAATGTGGGACGTGACTGCAATGGTTATATGACAAAACGTGCATTCATTGATGTAAAAGCTCCAAATAATGGTTGTGTTCTGAAATTCAAAGACCAATTTCCATTGAAAACATGTGAATTTCAGGGGTTGAACTCACACATTAATGATAGAGTGCATGTAGGCGGCTGAGTAGTTAAGTCAGTAGATTACTCAACTTATAAGTATTTTTCTCTCACATGTGGCTTAAGTATTCTCATTTTAAGGTTATGTTGGTTCTACATTTTCATTTTTATTCCAACATTTTGACCTTTGACCTTTGGCATTGACATCCCTTACAGAAATACACATACAAAGTTTGCTGCAAATTTGCCATTTTGCAGCAAACTAATCTGTTTGCAAGAACAGTTACCAGCAACTTAACATGTGTCAATGGCAGAAAATCCATTTGCCGCAAGCTCCTATAATAAAAAAAAATGTGTTCCTGCATACTATTCGCAAACAGGAAGATAATGCACTTAGCTTGAGGATTGCAAGAAAATGAACTTTGAAAAAAAAAATATGTAAGTTTCATTCCATCTGTGAACTGCTATTTTGAGTAATTTTTAACCCTTCCCATGCTGGTCAAAGTATTTATGCTGAAGGCCTACACAAGACTTTTGCAGAAAGTATAGACAAAGATCAGCCTAAAAAGATGTGCATTCTGATCTAAGCATACACTGTATAAAAGTGTGAAAATACTAGTGGAAGAAATACCAAGAATTTGAAAAATTGTCATTTTGACCAAATAAGAACCACAAAAACTTTTTTCAGGTTATACTCCCCCTATCAGGTGTATTGTTTAATAATACCCTAGTATGAAACAAATAACCAGGTATATTAATGGTGTCACAATCCCATGGAAAGCTCCAGGGGGACATAATCTTGAAATTGATGCCATTTTCTTTGTGAAATAGTCATTTTGACCAAATAAGAACCTCAAAAACTTTTTTCAGGTGATACTCCCCCTATCAGGTGTATAGTTTTATAATTCCCTAGTATGTAACAAATAACCAGGTGTATGAATGATGGTGTCACAATCCCAAAGGGAGGCTCCAAGGGGTGTCAATTTTGAAATTGACACCATTTTCTTTGAAAAATACTCAATTTGACCAAATTAAAATCACAAAAACTTTTTTTCAAGTGATACTCCCCCTATCAGGTGTATAGTTTTATAATTCCCTAGTATGTAACAAATAACCAGGTGTATGAATGATGGTGTCACAATCCTAAAGGGAGGCTCCAAGGGGTGTCAATTTTGAAATTGACACCATTTTCTTTGAAAAATACTCAATTTGACCAAATTAAAATCACAAAAACTTTTTTCAAGTGATACTCCCCCTATCAGGTATATTGTTCTATTATTCCCTAGTATGTAAAAAATAACCAGGTATATGAATGGTGGTGTCACAATCCCCTGAGGAGGCTCCAGGATGTACATAATTTTGAAATTGACGACGTTTTCTTGAAAAATAGTAATATTGACCCAATAAAAACCTCATAAACATTTTTCAGGTGAAACTCCCCCTTTCAGGTGTATTGATTTATTATTCCCTAGTATGTAGCAAATCACCAGGTATATGAAAGGTGGTGTCACAATCCCCTAGGGAGGCTCCAGGGGGTACATAATTTTGAAATATAGGCCGTTTTCTTGAAAAATAGTAATATTGACCCAATAAAAACCTCATAATCTTTTTTCAGGTGATACTCCCCCTTTCAGGTGTATTGATTTATTATTCCCTAGTATGTAACAAATAACCAGGTATATGAATGGTGGTGTCACAATCCCCTGGTGAAGCTCCAGGGGGGACATAATTTTGAAATTTAAGCTGTTTTCTTGAAAAATAGTAATATTGACCCAATAAGAACCTCATAAACTTTTTTCAGGTGATACTCCCCCTATCAGATGTATTGTTTTATAATTCCCTAGTATGTAACATATAACCAGGTGTACGAATGGTGGTGTCACAATCCCATGGGGAGGTTCCAAGGGGTGTCAATTTTGAAGTTGACACTATTTTCTTTGAAAAATACTCAATTTGACCAAATAAAAATCACAAAAACATTTTTCAGGTGATACTCCCCCTATCAGGTGTATAGTTTTATAATTCCCTAGTATTAAACAAATAACCAGGTGTATGAATGATGGTGTCACAATCCCAAAGGGAGGCTCCCAGGGGGGTCAATTTTGAAATTGACACCATTTTCTCTGAAAAAAAGTCAATTTGACCAAATTAAAATTGCTAAAACTTTTTTCAGGTGATACACTCCCTATCAGGTGTAATGTTTTATTATTTCCTAGTATGTTACAAATAACCAGGTATATGAATGGTGGTGTCACCTTCCCCTGAGGAGGCTCCAGGGGGTACATAATTTTGAAATTTACGCCGTTTTCTTGAAAAATAGTAATATTGACCCAATAAAAACCTCATAGACTTTTTTCAGGTGATACTCCCCCTTTCAGGTGTATTGATTTATTATTCCCTAGTATGTAACAAATCACCAGGTATATGAATGGTGGTGTCACAATCCCCTGGTGAAGCTCCAGGGGGGACATAATCTTGAAATTGACGCCGTTTTCTTGAAAAATAGTAATATTGACCAAATAAGAACCTCATAAATTTTTTTCAGGTGATACTCCCCCTATCAGATGTATTGTTTTATAATTCCCTAGTTGTAACATATAACCAGGTGTATGAATGGTGGTGTCACAATCCCATGAGGAGGTTCCAAGGGGTGTCAATTTTGAAATTGACACCATTTTCTTTGAAAAATACTCAATTTGACCGAATAAAAATCACAAAAACTTTTTTCAGGTGATACTCCCCCTATCAGGTGTATAGTTTTATAATTCCCTAGTATGTAACAAATAACCAGGTGTATGAATTTTGGTGTCACAATCCCAAAGGGAGGCTCCCAGGGGAGTCAATTTTGAAATTGACACCATTTTCTCTGAAAAATAGTCAATTTGACCAAATTAAAATCACTAAAACTTTTTTCAGGTGATACTCCCCCTATCAGGTGTAATGTTTTATTATTTCCTAGTATGTAACAAATAACCAGGTACATGAATGGTGGTGTCACAATCCCCTAGGAGGCTCCAGGGGGGACATAATTTTGAAATTTACGCCGTTTTCTTGAAAAATAGTAATATTGACCCAATAAAAACCTCATACACTTTTTTGTGGTGATACTCCCCCTATCAGGTGTATTGATTTATTATTCCCTAGTATATAACAAATAACAAAGTATATAAATGGTGGTATCACGATCCCATGGGGAGGCTCCAGGGGTACATAATTTTGAAATTCATGCTGTTTTCTCTGAAAAATACTCAATTTGACCAAATAAGAACCTCATACATTTTTTCAGATGATACTCCCCCTATCAGGTGTATTGATTTATTATTATCTAGTATGTAACAAATAACCAGGTATATGAATGGTGGTGTCACAATCCCCTGAGGAGGCTCCAGGGGGGACATAATTTTGAAATTTACGCTGTTTTCTTGAAAAATAGTCATTTTGACCAAATAAGAACCTCAAAAACTTTTTTCAGGTGATACACCCCCTTTCAGGTGTATTGTTTTATTATTCCTAGTATGTAACAGATAACCAGGTATATGAATGGTGGTGTCACAATCCCATGAGGAGGCTTCAAGGGGGAGATTATTTTGAAATTGACGCCATTTTCTTTGAAAAATAGTCATATTGACAAAATTAAAATCACAAAAACTTTTTCAGGTGATACTTCCGCTATCAGGTGAATTGTTTTATTATTCCCTAGTATGTAACAAATAAACAGGTATATGAATGGTAGTGTCACAATCCCATGGGGAGGCTCCAGGGGGAGATAATTTTGAAATTGATGCGGTTTTCTTAGAAAAATAGTCAATTTGAACAAACTATTATCACAAAATCTTTTTTCAGGTGATACTCCCCCTATCAGGTGTATTGTTTTATTATTCCCTAGTATGTAACAAATAACTAGGTATATGAATGGTGGTGTCGCAATCCCATAGGGAGGCTCCAATGGAAGACAATTTGAAATTGACGCCATTTTCTTTGAAAAATACTCAATTTGACCAAATAAAAATCACAAAAACTTTTTTCAGGTGATACTCCCCCTAACAGGTGTATAGTTTTATAATTCCCTAGTATGTAACAAATAACCAGGTATATGAAAGGTGGTGTCACAATCCCATGGGGAGGGTCCAAGGGGTGTCAATTTTGAAATTGACACCATTTTCTTTGAAAAATAGTCAATTTGACCAAATTAAAATGACAAAAACTTTTTTCAAGTGATACTCCCCCTATCAGGAGTATTATTTTATTATTCCCTAATATGTCACAAATAACCAGGTAATTGAATGGTGGTGTCACAATCCCCTTGAGAGGCTCCAGGGGTACATAATTTTGAAATTGACGCTGTTTTCTTTGAAAAATAATCATTTTGACCAAATAAGAACCTCATACACTTTTTTCTGGTGATACTCCCCCTATCAGGAATATTATTTTATTATTCCCTAGTATGTAACAAATAACCAGGTATATGAATGGTGGTGTCACAATCCCCTAGGGAGACTCCAGGGGTACATAATTTTGAAATTGACGCTGTTTTCTTTGAAAAATAAGTCATTTTGACCAAATAAGTACCTCATACACTTTTTTCAGGTGATACTCCCCCTATCAGGTGTATTGTTTTATTATTCCCTAGTATGTAACAAATAACCAGGTATATGAATGGTATTGTCACAATCCCATGGGGAGGCTCCAGGGCGACATAATTTTGAAATTGACACTATTTTCTTTGAATAAAAGTCATTTGGGTCCAAATAATAAATATAACAAATAACCAGGTATATGAATGGAGGTGTCACAATCCCCTGAGCAGGCTCCAGGGGGACATAATGCTGAAGTTGATGCCAGGTCCCGTTGTTGATGCTTTAAATCAAAGATGAAATTGTCAAGAGGGCTTCCTTGAATTTATTAATAAATCATATTGTTATTTTAATTATTGTAAGATAGTACATTACCTCATTGTATATGCCTCTTCAAACAGATTTGTATTTTCCTTTTTTAATAAAGATGTTATGTTCTTTTTAAATAATGATGGACAATGAATGCCTTAAACTGTTTTGATAATTTAATAACATCAGTATTAATTATCATTCTTTTGGAAAATTTAGCAGGACAAGATACCATACACAACAAATTATATCCTTGATCCAAAATCATGCTGTGGTAGTTGATGATGCATAGAATCACAATGAGGCGCTTGGTTATCTCTGTTGGTAGAGCAACAGTGCTAGTCTTCTAGCAGTTGGGGGTTTTAAGTTCCAAGTTGGGGACACTTTTCCGCACTGATTTAATTTACTGCATGGTATCAGAATAAGGCTGACTTCTGCCATTTGGGAACAGTATGGAACCAGTGCCAATTGGTTAAAAGGAGAAGTATGTAAGAGCGAGTAGAATCAGGACCAGAGGCCATGCAAAGAGCAACACTTGTACTTAAGTTCTGGCGGTCGTTTGTTGGAGTTCATGGCAGGCACAATTTTCGGCCCTGATTTACCTAAAATCTCGTGTCCTATTTCTCCAATGTTAAAGAAGTTTGTACAGAAATATGAACAAACTTTTTGAAAATTCCGGAAACAGGGAAATATTTTCTTCCGGGGCCAATTTTATTTTTCAGGTTGCGAGTCTAAGTGCCGAAAGTAACATTCATACATTGCGTCTGCACTAACACCGAAAGCCCGTTTAAATAGCTAGAAAAATACTTATTCATTCTGTCATCTTTTCTTTGTATTCTCTTAAGTAGATCGGATATTTTTTCTTGGTATGTTTACAGTAATTTCCAACATTTCCTACTTTCGGTTTCTTGGATTTTTACAGAGTTACTTCCCTTAACTCCTTATTGGCAGAACGCTTGTTGGCGAAAGCTTATTGGCAGAACGCTTGATTTCGGTCTATTAGTTCATTTTTTTTTTCAAAATATTTCTTCATCTAATGATAAAAGTGGGCTTTATTTCACAATTTTACCCCAAGACAAGGATATTGAAGTGCGGTGTTGTGTTTTTTATACACACAACACACATGGCACAATGCATGTGCAACGATAAAAACAGGTTATATTAAAATCATAGGTTAAGTAAAAACTTACCTTTTGGTTCTCCGCAGAGCAACTCAAAACACGTCAGTTCACATCAACATCATGGCAAGAAGAGAGTGGTGCACGTGGTTTTCGTGCATTTTCCCGCCCTATGTCACACTCCAGTGGATGTGACGGAAGTGGTTTTAAAAGTCACAACACTCCTCCCATGCCTAAAAATGGGCTTTCTCTCCATATGCTAAGTTTCAGTCCTAGCAAAAAGGTTTCTAGGTATTATTGGAGTGCATGCTTATAAGTTACAGGAATTAGCCAAATATCCTGCAACTATATACTGGAAAGCGATTCTATAAGTGCATGTGATAGTGAATAATTTATTCCAGTTTAACTGGAATGTCAAATAGATATGTTCCAGATTATCTGGAACACCACATGAATCTCATTTTTTCCTTAGTTATCAGGAACTTCATGTGGGAACAACCCCTGATGATCAGAAGTTTTCAAAAGGAATGTTCCAGAGCTAGCTGGAACCCCCTCTAGCTTGTTGGTTCCAAAGTTACTTGGAACTATTTTAGTTTACATTATGCAAGTCAAAGGAGTTCAAGGTTATATTTCCTAAACATGCTCTAGAAATTTCTCAAAAAATATGAGACTTTAGTCAGAACTGTTTTTTTTTTTTACATTATAATCTACTGATATAAAGTAGTCAGTAACATAAAAGGAAATCTATCTGAAATCTAGGTTCTGATTTATGCAAATTAAAGTTTGGGCTTGAAGGAAATGGGTATTTATACCACTTTTGAAATCTTTGGTTTTGCAGCAACTGGAGTCTGATTCAAAGAGTCTAGATATAATTTTATTAAGGTGATTTTACATGAAAGGGAAACAACACATTGAGTTAGGCAGAATAACAATTTATTTAAATAATAATAATAGACATACCTCGGCAACCTAAAATTTCTGTTATAATTGGATATAAAGACTAAAGGGCAAGAAATTACAAGAATTAGAACCTAAACTTTTATTGATATTGACATATTTTTCCTGCAAAAAGTATATTCATTCCTAGACCGTAGTAGTAATGTTTCCTCTGCAAACAATCTATGATCCTTAGAATTAAGTTCAACATCAATCAAGAGAAGTAATGGGGATTAACTGAAATATTTTGCACAGTGTTCTAGATCAGAAAAATAAATTAGATAATGATATAACCAAATCAATTATGTTGCTGAGGAGGGTCTATTATACAAATTACTTGCCAAAATTGTTTGACAATTTGGCAATTGCATCTACTATGAGATCAATTTTAGTCTCTAAAGTTCGGATTTTGCCTTCCAAACTTTTCTTTTTGCTAGAGGGGTCCTTACTAATTGGGGATTTAGTTATAAGCTTAACATAAGGCTTTTCTAAGTCTGACCTGGTAGATTCAGTGGGGACAGCCATGATTGCACAGTCATCACCACTATCCACCTCTGAAGAGCACATATCAAGATGGGCATTTTCTGACTCAGCCAAACCATCAAATCTGAAGGGCCTAGGTCTGCCAAAGATGATTTCTCTATTGAGCTGGCAATTCCTTACCAGTTCAATGGCCTGTTCAATGTTATTTGGCCTAGCGTTGGCAGCATATGCTGCTGCCTCCTTATCATGGCATCCCTGGCAGAATCTTTTCACTGCCATCCCATATATATGCTCATCGGTCATATGCTGGAATGCCTCTGATGCAAGCTCAGTAACCCTCTGTCCCCATTCTGGAAGGGTTTCATTAGGCTTTTGTTTAGCCTCTTGAAATTCCAGAATTAGATTTTCAGTGATGTCACTGAAATCAAAGCGTCTCTTAAATCTTACAACTAATCGCTCAAATGTGATGTTTGGCTCTTGATCAATCAGAAGTGAATAGAAATCACTTGCTTTTCCTTCAAGAAGCCAACATAATCTCCTTTTCTTTTCTTCAGAGGACCATTTGAATTCTTCCGCAAAGGACTTGAACTTGGTATAAAATGAATGCCACTTTCCCTCCCCATCAAATGAGATAGGGATAGAGACATTCCTTGGCGTCTTTGGTCTGGCCCCTTGGTCATTGCTCATACTACTATACGGACAATAATCATCACTCTCTAACCCACTTATCCTTAAAGGATCTAATTGGGTAGTAGGTTTCAATGATTTTATGTAAGACACTTCAGAAAGCCGAGTTTCCCGCTGAGCTGGAAATTCAGACTTTCTTCTATTGGTTCCAGATCTATATGCTGGAACGTCAAGAGACGCTTCAGGTTCCTCTTTAACAGATTGGAACCGTTCATCACCTTGAATCTTATTATAGGAATCAATCATTTTGTTTAGGGAATGCAAGTCCATCCTAACTTGGACATGCTGAGTTCCATCCCAGATGTAGGACAGGCCTTTATTCATGTTTCCATCATTGAAAGACTGACTCACTGATGTATGTTTTAAGGTTTGTTGTTGATTTTCTTTGGACAATTGCATTTTAGAATTAGTACTCAGTTTTTGAAAGTTGATCTTATTTAGAGGCAAGCTGGAGCATTTCTCAATATTATGAGGATTTATAAGGTTTCTATTCAAGTCTTCCACTGGTTTTATGTTAATGGGCATATTCAAAGAAGTTTGATTATCATTCATCTTACTATATGAAGAAGACATTTTTGAATTTTTAGTTTTTGTAACAAAGTACATGCTTCCTGATGAATTTCCAAAAGCTTGATTCCTATAATACTTTGGTGTATTTTGTGTTTCATAATTATTATTTCCAGTTGCCTGGAAATTAAGATATTGGTGATGTGGTCTCCCAGTTTCCTGGAAGCCTGGATTTTCTATTGGATTTTTATCATTTCCAGTTGCCTGGAAAAGTTTATTTTGTTGGGGTTGACCATTTCCAGTTGTCTGGAAATTGACATCAACTGAAATATGCTGGTGTTTATCACTATTTCCAGTTGCCTGGAAATTGGCATCACTACTTGAATATTGATTTTGCTTCTTACAAGCCGTTTTGTATGCTAATGGGTCTTCATTTCCAGTTGCCTGGAAAAGATTGTATATCATGATAGAATCTGATTGATTTTGATCATTAGCATTTCCAGTTTCCTGGAAATTTAGGTATGGCGATGGAAGTGAATTAGAATTGAAGTCACTGGATTGACATGATCCTTGATCCATATCATGCCATTCATTAGAATTTTGAGACAATGGGTGTGGGTTTTGTCTATTTCCAAAAAATTTAGTTATAGCCCTAGGTTTGTTTGATGTTTGACTGCCAATCTCAGTTGGTTCTTTAGAGATAATTTGATCTTGTTCAACAAAATGAAGATATTCAGGAACACAGTTCTCAGGCTTGGATCTTGTTGCCATTTACAGATAGATATTTGTACAAAGTGAATGACTTCAGGGTCGGTATCTATAAGGTGTACCTCTTGCAGAAATGGGCTGCCTTTTTGACTATAATCTGCTGCAGCTTTAACATACATGTCAGCGCAAAGAGGTTTAGGTACCCCATAGGTGCCAGAACTTATTGCAGGAATACCTATACTATTATAACCCCTCACCTCACATCTCTCAAATATGTTCATTAATGTAGCATACAAATCATACATGCATCTGACTTTATCTTTGTAGTCCTTCCATTGAGGTCCTACAGCATGTATGACCGACTTATAGTTTAGTTTACCAGCACATGTCTCATAATTCCTGGTCACAGGGATCGGTCCAGTTTGCTTAACAATTTCACGACATTGACGGTCTAGGGTTTTCCCTGCCCCTCGTGAAATAGTATATGCCACACCCCCATCATGCTCTAGTAATGTATTTGCTGCATTTGCAATCACACTAACCTTAAGTCGAGTGATAGAAGCCAGATAGGTCTTAAAGATAAATTTTTCACCCATCTTTAATTCTGATGGTAAAAGAAGAAGACGTGATGACAGTAACTGATTATTGAGACTTTCTGTTGGTTGACTAGATTTCACTTGATGTAATTTTGATTCCGCAGGCCGGGATTCAGATGGTAACTGCCGGGATTCAGATGGTAACTGAAGAAATTTTGAATTAGTAAATTGTGACAAATGATTCTCATGATTTTCTGAAGTCGGATTTGAGTTTATTTGATCTAAAGCAGCTGAGGGTGAGGCAATACGCGTCTTATTTCAATGAGAATGGAAATGTGCTACGGACGCATCAATAGGCGAGTTCTGTTTCAGTGCTACTAAATGTCTTGTTACATTTTCTGACAATATGTTAGATGGATTTCTGTGTGATTGGAAATCTTTTGAAATACTTTTAACGCCAGAAAAGAGCACTGTTTGATTTCCAGATGGCTGGAAATAACCGGGAACTATGGACTGGACGACCCTGATCCAACTGTGAGGGATCATGGTCCCCACTTTCTTCGCCTACCTCCCTCATATTCTAACTATCAAATACCTGTTCCAGAGTCAGTTGAGCAAATGTTAATGTTTGGAACAGGGATATATAGGTCACCTGCCTTGGGAAAATACAAGTAATGTTAACCATGCTTGTAACAAGGATATATTGGTCACCTGCAATTTTATGGCCATGAAATTAAAGTTATCAATATTTGGAACAGGGATATATCAGTCACCTGCACCTCTTTGATAATGGAATTAATGCTACTAATTTTGAAACAGGGATATATCGGTCACCTGCACATTTATGGCTTTGAAATGAATGTTATCAATATTCGAAATAGGGATATATCAGTCACCTACACCTTTATGATAATTTCATTTATAAATTTCATTAATGTTTGGAAAAGGGAAATAGCAGTCACCTGCACCTGAAAGTTATGTTTTTTATTGAAAAGAATTACTTAATTTCTTGTGCAAGGATAACTGTAACATGCAAAAGAATATGGTAAGCCTCATGTAATGACCCCCTCCTGGCATAGGGATATAGCATGTCACCTACGGCAGAACAATTGGACACACATGTAAACTTTGGTTTGAAATTTATCCGTTTTGAAGAAAAGTACCAATTTTTCTTTGGTTGTACATTCCAACATCCAAACCTGGTGTTACAGTTCAACTGACCCCAGATCCAGAGTCTACACCCCCTTCTGTTACAGAAGGACTTGCAGGACTAACTTTTTGGCCAGCTAAGGCAGCTGTCTTTATTTGTGGCTATAATTGATGAGTATGAGGGATCATTATTCAATTCCAGGGACTGGAATAGAATATAAAATAACTAACAATATTCTACTAGACTAGTTATTTCAGATGATGACTTGACTGAAATGAGTTGTAATTTTGAAGTCTGGTCACTACATGCAACCGCCCTTCAAATTCAATGGTATGGAAGAAGACATGTAATCAAAGTAATCTGTAAAAGAATGAATACAATTAATATCCAATATCATCAACAGTGATATGCTGTTTCACAGAATCAGTGATATTATTAATTTATCCTAAATTTATGTTAATTGAAATGTTTACTTATTGCAACGATCAGATTCTTAGGTATGAGATGTCATGAGTTTCAAACCTCAACAATGACATACAGAGAATATGGATAATCATAACTAAATCAAGAGGAATTATTTAACCCTTGACATATAGATAAACAGTAAGAAGTTATTTGACACTCTTAAAGTCATAAGCACTAGAATTAAATTGATAGTAATCCAAGTTGTTGAATGAAACATATATGATTAAAGTATTAAGACTCCAAATGTCACATATATGCAGGAATCCCATTGATGATTATGTAACTGAAATTATTCATCAGTCATTGGAGCAAGGATAAAGCGGTCATCTGCACCAGTAACTAATTAACATGAATGAAATTGATTGTTTAATTCTCAGATAGTTGAGGTGGGAAATATTTACTTCCAAAGGAAATGATAGGATTATTAAGTTTGCAAAAGATGTTAACAGCTTTTAAACTCTGACAATAATATCTACAAGAATATGAGTAATTATTGCTTAATTCATATGCTATAATTTAATTGGTAATTATTAAAGTCGGTGAAGGAAATTATTAATCCCCTGCCATATGAATATAGAGATTGCCAGTCTCCAACTATCATACACGCAAGAATTTGATTAACAAGTCATTTCAAATTGTAAGCTGAAATGAATGACCAATTCATGTAGCATGGATAATGTAGTCACATGTACAAGAACACAATCAGCCATTTATGAAATCAACTAATTATGAATATTGCAATGTCAAACTAAAAGCATGACCTCACAATTAACAGACAGGATAATGTAAAACTTTCACCCTGTCAGGTTTATTGTCTCCTGACAGATGAAATCTTTAGAAACTCTATCAAACAAGGCATAATATTGCCATGAAGAAGGGATATAATTGCAACAGACTAATTTAATGTTAACTTCCTTCCCCCTCACCAATAAACGAAATGAAATTGCTCTTCTTGAAAACAGACAAAAGAATTGCCCTACGAAAATAACTTTCAATGGATTTTAAATGAAAACTTGCTGAATTTTAAATCTATCCCTGTAAATTTACTTGGTTAATCAAAAAATCGTGAATGAAAAGATAGAGGGATTGCCAAAGAGAAAAATAACGAATTCAAAGATGGCTTACCGGAAACAAGCACCTGCCGCTTTACTTGACCCAATTTCACAATTCTTAATTTCCCAAAAAAATTTGTAAATATTTTAAATGTACACCGACACTCCAAAGTAGTCTTTATAGATGGAAATATCATACAAATAAATATTACTTGAATAAGAGAAGAAATAAATATGAACTGGGGTATCGGCAGCGGGTACCTGCTAGGCTCCGCCATAGTATCATTTGAATTTCAGGGGGTAAATAATTGGATTATAAATTGTAGGATAAATGATGCAATCAGCTTGAATGATCAAGCAATTGCATTGCTCATTACTGTAATAATTGCTGCATGGCTAAATGGGAATATAGGCGACATGTCAAGCCAATAACTGGCCGATAATTAAAGTCAAATTCCCATATAAATGCAGCTTAATGCTCCGCACAAGCCGCTCAGGCAGCGCCAATGTTGTGTTTTTTAAGCACACAACACACATGGCACACTGCATGTGCAATGTTAAAAACAGGTTATTTTAAAATCATAGGTAAAGTAAAAACTTACCTTTTGGTTCTCCGCAGAGCAACTCAAAACACATCTGTTCACATCAACATCATGGCAAGAAGAGAGTGGTGCACGTGGTTTTCGTGCATTTTCCCGCCCTATGTCACACTCCAGTGGATGTGACGGAAGTGGTTTTAAAAGTCACAACAGCGGATTATGCCCGATTATTAGATTCTTGAGTGGCCATAATTTGGTACCAGACATTGCAGGTATGGAGTATAAACAAGTCCAATTAGGAGTTGAAATTCGAGGAGTGGATCTAAGCAAGGATATTTCCAGTGAACTTATCGACAAATTTAGAACTGACGTACACAAACATAGACTCCTTATATTCAAGGATCAAAGTATAATAAGTGGTGAAAGACACGTAGAAATTAGTCGATGGTTTGGTGAGCTAGAGTCAACATTTTATAAACACCCCAAGTCTCCACACCCTGACGTGTTTCGGGTGTCGAATGACCGCGAGGAAGGCTGTACAAACGTGGGACGCACTGGGTGGCATATTGACGGGAGTTTTATGGAACAACCTTTTGGGTTCTCCCTCTATCACATGGTGGCAGTTCCCAAGACTGGAGACACAGGTTTGTTGGGTCCATTGATAAACACATGTGACCCGTCACGCAAAAAGGCAAGGGCGTAGCTCCCATTACGCAAATAACGCAGGTGCGTAATAGCAATAAATCCCCTCTCGAAATGATGAATGATCATAACATCGAAACTACAGCTTATTTAAGCTGTAGTTACGATGTTTTGATTATTTACCAACGCCCAAACCATAGTAAGAGGAGCGGACGGACATTCATCTTTTGCCACAGTCAAAATATCAACTCTATCCTTTATATCTTGGTGGTCGCCTTCTGAGTGCGTAAAATTTCAAAATCCTAGATACGCCTATGAAAAGGCAGGGTTCGACACTAAGCCCGGGGAGTCCGTGAGAACGAGACTCCGTATTTATCAGTTGGGACTCCTTCCATCTTCAAGTTAGGAGTCCGAAGGACTCCAAAGGTCATATGAGAATATATTGAAAAACAAATGCACAGAGCAGTGTTGTTTCCAACATTTGCTAAAACTGTGGACACTTTCACTACAAAAGTTGTCGATGAATTTGCTTGCGTTCTGTAGTGTTTTGAAAAAAAAGTCTTCTTTGAAGGAACATCGCGGAAATAGTAAATAGCTTATAACAATCAATTTCTACTTTCCACAATGTTCTCCCATTATGAAAATTCGGGCCCCTTACTTTGAGCTTGAACTCCTTGATTTCATGTGTAAGGAGTCCAATTGACTCCTTAATGTCAGGAGTTAGTGTCAACCCATGAAAGGGACTATCTCGGCAATTGCGTAAAGTGTCCGACACTAGTCAGACTGCCGTGCGGGCTGGAATAAAATTTTCGCTCTTTGCTTATTTTAGAAATTTAGAATAATCAACGCTACCTTTCCATGAAAGAACTTTTGAAATGCGACATCTGTATCAGGCTGCGTTGGGCAATATACCCTTTTCAAATATTTGTTACAGAGTTCCCAGATGGTCCATTTTCGCATGACGGTCACATTATTATATAAAGGTATCACATTCCTTTATTTAAAGTAAACTATTGAAAAATGTCGTTGATGAATAATCATAACAAAGTAACTACAACTTATTCAAGCCGTAGTTGCGATGTTTTGATTATTCACCAATGCTCATATCATAGAAAACGGTAGCGGAAGGAGGACATTCATCTTTTGTCTCAGTCCACATATCGCCTTTATCCTATATGCACTATGTATGTCGCCTTCTGAGTGCGTATAAATTTTAAAATCCTAGTTACGCCTATGCATTTGATTTTATCTAGCGTTTGTTCCACTGAAGGAACTGATAGAAAGTCTATCCGAGGAGAAAAGAAATCGTTGGGAAAGACTATGGATGGTTCCAGACCGACAACATCGAACGATACATCCCCTGATATACCCACATCCAGCCACTAACCTTCCGGTAAGGCAACGTGAATTTATATTCCATTACCGTGATATTAGTTTCAAGTTTAAACATATGGGGGCCCTTACTTTAACCCTCAAAAAAGGGCAAGTATGATATCTCGCTCTGGTCGGACTGTGCTTTAAAACAATTGCAAATAACTGATGCTGGTATTTAATCCTTTTTGTTGTTGTGCACAGGATGGTCCATGGGACTCACCTCTGTTTGTTCTGGAAAGTGCCAAAAATGATCTTTTTCTTAAATGTGACCCGTCACGCAAAAAGGGACCATCTGGGAAATCCGTAAAATGAATATTTTGAAAAAGAGATTAGGACCAGCATTGGTCAACCAGAGGTCGCATTTCAAAAATTCTTTCACTGGGAGGTAGATTTATCATTCTTGATTCAGGAAATAAGCACATTGCGAAAAGTTTCGACCATAGTCAGTCTGCGCAAACCGCGGAGTCTGACTAGGGTCGACACATTACGCACTACCTTTTGTTTTCGCATTACGGGTCACATATTCAATCGTTCGTGAGGCTACTAGTTTCCTTAGTCAACCTCGAAATTGACCGCACGGATGAAAGTGTTTTTTTTTTTTTTTGGAAAAACCTTTGTCGTCATTCTGTGTCCTAAACCTCCAAATCATGCGAGAGAGTACGGGTAATGCTCGCCGGCTTTAAAATATAAGAAATTTGACCTTAATCTATGGTAGGCCCTGGGACAAAGCTTTCGTATTTTTGTAACAGCACGTCGCTATTTGATTATCAAAATATCCGAAATATAGCTTACTTACATCATTATCATGTTTATTTACATTGACCTGAATCAAGCTAAATTTATTTCAAAATCGCGATTGAAGTATTTATTGAAAGAGAAAAAATGATAACGGATCACATATAAATATTGTCCTGCTTTGAATTTGATATTTTGCTTCCACCTTTTTTATATTCCCAGACGCTGTGTTTTCATCTTGGTATGACGGAATGTTTTGTTTGGGATTATGGTACAAAGAAGGAAAGGGCCACGGAATGGCCAGAGACAGCTAAATTGTTGAGAGAAATACACACTGAAATAGTCAAGGATGACAGAAAACTGGTTTATTCTCATAAGGTAAGTAAAGAATGTACACATTGAGTTTAACTTATTTAAAAGATGGCGAGAGTATTTGTTGATTTCATGGAGGTATGGAACTAAAAACATTATCACACTGAATGAATACGCAAAGCGGATTCATAAATGAGCGAGATAAAGTTTTTAGTTTCAAACCTCTACGAAATCAACGAAAAGCCTCTTCATATCCTATAATTTAATTTCTTAAAGCAAAAAAAAAACAAAAAAAACTAAGATTTACCCTCAAATTAATGGATTGTTTATGGGACTACTTTCAGCGGAAGCTTACAAAAAAGTTGTGTAATCAAAACTGTTTTCATTTAGTTATGAGGCCATTTTTTCAGCCTATCTGCATGCACTTATATTTGCGAACACAACTAGAATAAAATAATTAATGTTTGAAAGTCGTGTCGTTTTGAAAATGAATACTTTTTGTATGATTTCTTTGGGTTCCTCAAAATTTTGACAAATAGTTGCTTCTTTTGGATTTTCATTCCCTCATAGGAAAACGTGGTGCAAAAGGAGAACTTGTAATTTCTTCTGTTCACTTAAGGTAGTAGACCTGTAATAGTTTTGCAACGTATCAGGAGTAACGAATTTTAACAGTGTTAACCGAGGTTTCCTAATGATTTTCATAAGGAAAGCTCGGTTAACATTGTTAAAGAACATATGGTCCAAACTGTTGCGGAACTATTACGGTTCCACTACCTTAATGCTTTCCTTAGACTTGGACTCTTTTTTTTTTTAGAAATATTCAAGAATGCTAAAAGTTTCCTTTGGGGTACAACTTTATCTCTATTAGGTCCT
The DNA here is from genome assembly GCA_948146395.1 of Fragum whitleyi. Lineage (NCBI taxonomy): Eukaryota > Metazoa > Mollusca > Bivalvia > Cardiida > Cardiidae > Fragum > Fragum whitleyi. Next base: position 16,218,694 of record OX411548.1, on the reverse strand, counting down.
ACAGGCGGTTGCCAAATAGAAGTAAGTATCGAACTCTGACCAGACGGCCTAAATGTATATATTGAGCAAAAACAAAAATCGAAATACCTAAAATTAGTAAAACACTTCGATCGGTCAGTGCAACACTTTCGTGTTACAGTGAGTGCCTATTAATAAATAGGCACTTACAATAGTGTTGCGCTGATCCCCTCGACTTATATTTGATTTTTAGACACTATATCACAAATATATTGTATTTTCAGTGGGAAGTTGGTGATTTCATAGTGTCGGATAATCTAGCCGTTGGACATGAAGCCTCACCAGAGACCCAATATGACATAAACAGTGTTGGACTGAGGGTACTTCATAGAACAACGGTTAGAGGGACACATAAACCCACGAAAGAGGCCCATGGGAGGTGAAATGAGGCGGACAATCCTTCGGAGCTTTCATTCATTCACAATTGTTTCATCTCTCTTCCGGAAATCATATTTAGTCGTTTGTAGCTCGGCTATTTTCGGACAAAAAGTCGGCCGCCTTTCGGTTCACCTGTCGTCGGTGTAGAAGCGTCGAAATGAATAGGCTATTAGGTGGCATATATGAAGAATCAAACTTTAACCTTGTCTATGTCACAGCTATGATACTGCTATAATAAAAAGGATTTTCAATTGAAACCAGGTCTGTATCCAGACTTCAAAAATGTTGGTTAACTTTTGACAATTGAAAACGCTTCGGGAACGTATTTAATCCCGAACGTTGGATTGTCTTCAGCATTACACGAGCAAACCATACTATCGAGATGTTTAACTTTACTTTCACTTTTGGGAGAATTATTAATCAATTGCCGACTTCAATTTTTTTCCACCAATCAGCAGTTGCAGACCAAAGATCGCACTCCGACAATTGCGGTACTCCTGATAAGGCATTGTCCGAAGTTTGGTCTAAGAGAAAGAAGTTTTATAATTTGACCTACGTCGCGAGAGGGAAATAACCCCGTTGAATATTTCTAATATTACACGGGTGTTATCATACACTAGTGGAGTATCTATGCAAATGAGCTAGGAACGTGTAGCAACGTTATATTTTCATTGTATCGTGGAAATACTAGAATATATAAATTTATGGAATATCTTCGTCTTATAGCAAAATTTCAGGTCAAATTATTAATAGAATATCAAATTTTTGCTAGTAAAATACTGAATTTATTAAACTCATCATAAAAAAAGCGATAAACTCGGCGCAGCCTCGTTTGTATCTGTTTATAGATGACTGGTTTAATAAAATCGGTATTCAATGACCACTAATTTAATATCATCTATGTATAATATGAATTTGCTGGAAAAAAAACACACACACAAGCTCATAGAGAAAGAGAAGCTACATATTTATGCCCCGAATTGGTTTGATCGTTTTATGGTTGTTCGTCTTTATATCTTTCTGTCTGTACGTCTCTCTTTCTGACTGTAAAACGTGACATAAAAAACTTAACATTGTCAATTACTTCAAGGCTATTCGGGATACAACGCTCATATTTGGTATGATAATAGATCCCATCGATACGCATCTTCAGATGCAAATTTCAACGACATGAAACAAGTGCAATGTCATCTTTCAAGGTCAAAAGTTTAAAAAAAAGTGCATTTGTTTTTTTTCGAGCACATCTTGCTAAAATCGCAGTCTTGATTGACCTTTCATAATTCGAAGTATTGTATTTGAGGACTATATCCAGGCTTTTGATCACGCCCCGTTTATTTTTTTCCTAAAATGTTAAGTTAAAATGCAACCATGCACATATCAAGCACAATTTCGAAGGTAAGTTACGCTAGCCCCACTCACAGTATAGGCCTCTGGGTTTGTGTAGAACGTCTCCCAGGATAGCTGGCACCCCTGCACACCATTGCTGGCTACATAAGCCTCGGCTGTCCGGCACACAAATCGGGTCTCGTTTAGACACAGGGCTTTACACCCCGGACCGTCCATTGGACGAAAATCGTAGTTGAAGAACCCCATCATGATGGCCTCCGAGATCTCCTGGAATGTTCTACCGTATCCATAGCTACCACAATCTGGTTTTGAAGAGAACAATTGGAGTGGATAAAAACTATTCAATTTGTATTCAATATAACAATTTTAGCAAGAAAAAAGAGGACCAAGATGGCATGTATCGCTCCACTGGCTTTCAAATATATATCAATAAGAAATTCAGTCAGAAGTTTACAAGGAAATTTTAGAAGAGGCCAAAAGATGGAAAGAACAAGAGGCCCAAGAGGGCCTGTATCGCTCCACTGGCTTTAAAATCTTTAGACTTTCAGTAAATAAAGCTTACTTTAAATGAATACATTAACACTCAAAAATCTCCTAGGACCTATTTAGTAATGATTAAATGGTTCTGGTCTATATTGCACCAAAATACTCAATCACAATGAACCTGCAACCCTTGACCAATCTTATTAAAACATAAGGTTCAGAAGATGTCATTCAAAGATTTCGGGCTCAAAATAGGCCCCACCTGACATGCCCATATTTATGGACCAATCAAAATTTCTTGAACAATTTAAGTAAATAGTCACCCAAGAAACATTCTGGTAAAGTTTCATTGAAATTGGCTGAGTGGTTCCGGAGGAGATATCGTTCAAGGATTTTTGCCTCAATATAAGCCCCACCCTGCCACGCCCAAATCTATAGGCCTATCAAAATTTAGCAAATATTTTTTGTAAAGAGACACTCAAGGAACATTCTGGAAAAGTTTCATTGAAATCAGCGAAGTGGTTCAGAAGAAAATGTCATTTGAAAATTTCGGGCTCAAAATAGGCCCCGCCCTGCCACGCCCCTATTTTTAGACCAATCAAATTTTCTTGAACAATTTAAGTAAAGGGTCACCCAAGGAACATTCTGTTAAAGTTTCATTGAAATTGGCCCAGTGGTTCAGGAGGAGATGTCGTTCAAAGATTTCGGGCTCAAAATAAGCCCCGCCCTGCCACGCCCATTTTTATGGACCAATCAAAATTTCTTGAACAATTTAAGTAAAGGGTCACCCAAGAAACATTCTATTAAAGTTTCATTGAAATCGGCCCAGTGGTTCAGGAGGAGATGTCATTCAAAGATTTTGGGCTCAAAATAAGCCCCGCCCTGCCACGCCCATATTCGGGGGTCAATCAAAATTTCTTGAACAATTTAGGTAAAGGATCACCCAAGGAACATCCATGCCAAGTTTCATTGAAATTGGCCAAATGGTTTGGGAGGAGAAGATTTTTAAAGATTTCAAAGTGAAAAAATGCCACGCCCTGCCACGCCCATATTTGGGGGTCAATCAAAATTTCTTTAACAATTTTGGAAGAGGGTCACCCAAGGAACATTTCTACCAAGTTTCATCAAAATCTGCCCATTGGTTTGGGAGGAGAAGATGTTTAAAGAAAAAGTTTACGCACGCACGGACGCACGGACGGACGGACGGACGGACGCACGCACGACGGACACACCGCCATGACAATAGCTCGCTGGCCTTCGGCCAGTGGAGCTAAAAACCGATTTAAGTGTAGCCTAAACCTTATATGGAAAGTTTTGCAAAAATATATTAGTATTAGATCTGATTCGAATAGGGAAAAGTTTTATTTAAATATAAGATAGATATGTCTTGATGGATCTTTAACAATGAAACAATTTTATATAAAGAATGGGAAAATAACAATCATGTGTATGTGAACACTAGCCCCATCAACCATGTATGGACCACTCAAATTTTGCTAGTTGGGGATTTAGCCAAGGAATTTTATCCTGCAAAGTTTGGTTTAAATTGGTCCAATGATTTTGGAGAAGAACATTTTAAAGAAAAGTTTACGAACGCACAGACGCACACACGACGGCACTCCGCCATGACAATAGCTCGCTAGCCTTCGGCCAGTGGAGCTAAAAAAGAAATATATGGGGGCAGTGGGTGGAGTAGGTTTCTATTTTTCTCGGCTTTTCATTTTCAGGAATGATAGTTCGTATACAACATATGAGCCTATGCAAATTTGTCAAAATAAGTTTTGAAATATTCTAGTTATTCCAGAATCAACACCCAACTGTCCAATGTCATATTCATTCGCTTATCGAAGAGTTATCCTGAAGATAGTCTTTTCAACAAATTGAAATTTTGACAAATTAACGAAAGAGTTGAAAAGTCTCTGAATACCTGCCAAGCATTGTCTTGTTATATCGTGGTAACTCAGCCCTACAATACATTTACATACTCCGTCTCTACACTGAGTACCAGTGACGTCGCTGCACTCCGAGCTGGATGTACACTGTTCTCCCATTGACGACTGTCCTAGGCATGATGTCTGTAATACAATGATTCGTTAATACTAATAGTTATAATACCTCCTTCGAGGTATATTGCTTTGTATTTTTTGGTCCACCAAAAGCCTCATTTTTGTCCGGAGCAAATCTCAAAAAGTATGCAAGCTAGACGTGTGGAACTTTACGGGTGGTTAGATCTCACCGTGGAGAAGTGCAGTGCACAAAAACCGTAACTCTACTTCATTTTTTTCAGTTATCGCACCTTCTTTATTGACAAAGAATATTCCATCGGCCTGCTCCTAAGGAGGAATAAATGTTTTCCTAAATTCAATATGTTTCAAATAAAAACCACTTCATAATCATTTTAACCATTCAGGCTCGAGTTTTTCTCATAGTTATTCAGTATAAACCAATCTGTTTAGGCTAAGATCAGACTGCACATTTCAATTTAGCGATTCCTGTCTGAACCGATTATCGATCTACAATACAATGTCCTATACACAAACGTGTAAATTGCTCTTTATAAGTACAAATCGCTATTTTAACAACTGGTTTATAAAGAAAAGTATGCAATTACTTGGTTGTTATTCAATATAAAGCAACCAATATAGGCTAAGATCAGAGTGCACGTATCAATTGAGTGATAATTAAGTATTACGATTCCTGTCTGATCCGAATATCGATCCACAATACAATGTCCTTAACACAAAAGCTTAAATTGCTCTTTATGTTTAGAAGTCGTTACTTTTACCACTGGTTTATAAAGAAAAGTATTGCAATTACTTGGTAGTATATAACGGAGCAAGTACTAATACAAGAAAGTGAAGCCCAATGGCCATTAGTTTTTACCTGTGTTATTTGGGCGTACTTGATGGGGTTCGAACAGGAGATTGTTGATGACAAAACTCCCGAATTTGTCCTACATTGTCGGGAGTTGGAGTCATAAAATACAGACTGACATTCTGTATCGAGGTTACATATATTAGTGCATTCGACCATTGATCTGAAAAAGAAATGAGCGAGTGAAGATTGCAAACAGTTTGCACCGTTTTATCATCATCCTGAATGCTGGGCTTGATATTTCCGTGACATTTTCTACAAATATTTGAGGGCCATTCGGAACATCACTCGGCCATTTCCGTAAACTACATCAGAGGTGCGTTCGTTAGAGCGAGATTCTTAAGATTCTTATTAAGATTTTTAAGATAAAGCGTTCGGTAGAGCGAGATTTTTAAGCGGCTCAATAACAATCTTAAGATATCTCAATGAGGAAACGAAGGTGGTTTTGCATTGGCTTAAAACGAGTAGTCATGGCGACGTCGAATATTTTCACTCAAAATATCAAAAATCGTTCATTACGACGTCTTAAAAATCTCATTTAGATGGATTTTTCATCTTGCTCTAACGAACGCACCTCAGACCTCGGATGTATGTAAGGCGGATGGGTATGTAACAAAATCGTGCATTTTGTTAGGCGGAAACAGTGTAAGAAAAATGGCACTATCGATTTATATTTTTTAACAGTAAATAACGGCTGAAAAATCTCAATTTTTGAGAATGACGAATCATTCTCAAAAATCAAGATTTTTTCAGCCGTGATTTAAGAATCTAAAAATATTAATATTAGGATTCGATGGTTTCATGTCAGTGACGTAAACGAGTAGCGTTGGCGACGTCAAATGTTTTCATCCACAGTTTAGAGGGCTAACGCCATTTTAACTGACGTCATCGAGTTTTTCCAAGATTTCCCCTTAATTTTTAAAAATGGTCCGTCTATGTACATCCGAGGTTGATCGTGAGATTGGCCGAGTGGTGTTCCGAATGATTTGAGGGCGTGAAGGACAGTCGTTGAACAGACTGGACAACAAAACATTGTAGCCTGATGGTAACGTTCCGATGGATGTATAATACCCAGGAGCTAGAAGGAGCGACCTCACTGGAATTTTCTTCCAGAGGTCATTGTATGGTAAAAGTAGATCCTTTAGAAAAAGTAGTGCGACATTGAAACGTTATTTTTGAGAGTAAAATAGTAACCCTTGTGCTTATTTTTGTTCTTGCATCTCTTCTTTGATTAAACGCTTGATTTGACTTTCTCTGTGTACGATTTCCTTTGCGAAAGGACGGATAACGGGTGAGGGTCGTACCCAAAGTAACAGTCCTCTTCATAGATGGAAAAAAGGCGGTACCTCTACTTAAGCTTGGGTACCCAAAAGTTGAAGGGAGTTTCCCGAGGGTTTTTTTTTTACTGTAAGGTAGGACATTGAACGAAGATGAAGGGCTAAAGAGGTCAAAGGTCAAACCTTTCTGTGGAAGCAACCACAGCACCGGAAAAGAGTACAATTTTATAAAGAACAAAGCAGGCCCAAAAGCCGATGGGGTCACTCCAGAAGTTATTTACCGAGCGTGTTGTTCAACTCTCGGATAATATTCTGTAGATGCCATTTATTATTTGGTCGTCCTTAACGATTCTAGAATTTTTATTGTTGTTTCGTAATGCTTTACAAATGCTCCATATACCTTTTGGGCAAATCAGTGGTTTTGAACTGACCAACCTTATGACACAGTATATAAACTAATCGGCATTTAAAATGTGTTAAAACGATATAAATGTACCATAATTGGTTTCATCAAATGTACTTTTTATTGCAACTGAATATCATTCTTTTTTATTCTTAAATAAAAAAAAGATATACATTAATCAGGTTTAATTTAACAACCTTACCTAGTGTAAATGTTACTAAGCTGTGTTCCATAATCAACATAACACCGAGTTGAAGATGCGTATTTACTTTCACAAATACTTTCTTGGGAGGAAATAATTCGTAGTAGCTGTATTGCTATACACAAAATTGAGAACAGTAACATCATTTCCATACCTAAAGATCATTTGTATAAGATATGTCCGAATGACACAGTCTTTGGTTAATCAAGTGGCTGAAACCGAACGATGCATCAAAGCAAAATTCTGGTTCTTCATTTTCGATTGGATGGTGCAAAACTATTTTATGTGCCTATTTACTAATACGCACTTACAATAGTTTTGCACTTACCCGTCGATTAAGCGATTGTCCTTGGAAAAACAAAGTTCGTTTTTTGTAAATTAAGGCTTGAAGCCGTCCAAAGCAAAATCTGTCATAGATAGAATCCATATTATCAAAGAGATATTGGAATACATGTTATTGTACGTTTTTAAAAGAGTTTGTTACAAATTGAATTAAAACCATAATGAAAACGAAGTAAATAATTTCCGGCCCTATTAATCGTGCTTGATTAATTTTTCTTCATATAAAGGTGTTTTTCAGACAGCATCGTTACGACAGAGTACCATTCCAATTGGGTCGATTGCAGATTCCCCGTTGCTGTCAGGGCTACGCAAAAAGACTTTTGTAGGAAATTATCTTTGATTTCAGGACACAAAATCTTTTGGAAAAATGAGTGAATGATTTATATACCAAAATATACAAACTTTTTTGTAAACAAATTCTTCAGCAGGAACCAACTGATTTTGCATAATTGTGTTTCAATTTCCCGTAAACAAAAAACAAATAGATGTAAAGTTAGTAACTTCGAGAGATTGACATTCATCTCGGCAATCAAAAACAATCTAAATAGCTCACTTTATTCATCCATTCCAAACACTCGCCATAACCCTTTAAAACGCTCCAAATTGACTAGAAGAGATAAAATCGACAATCACATAAAATGGCTATAAAAATGCGATTCCACTGAATTAATTGAAATTGTATGCGTCTAATTGGTTCTTGTCAAAATAGGAGACTATTTATAGAACGTACATGCATATTTTCATAGGAGGTTATAGTTATCGCTAATTTGACCATCCTGAACAAAATTAGCGATATTGAACTAACTCCCATTTATTTCACTCATCGTACTCATTAAATTTTATTCCAAAATCTTTCCAGAATCATTCATCTTGTCAATTTCACGATGTTGATAACTGTTCCTGATTTTTTGTCATGCCTTTAAGGGGTCGTGGTATAGTACCCGGCACCGGGTCGAGCTATTGTCACGAAGCTGTGTCGGTTTGGCATCATTGGCTTGTATGGGCGTCGATAACTTCTTCATCATGAAGCAGTTAGCAAGTATTTTAACTGAAAAAATCTGCTTCGTGAATTACCGCATTCGGGAACCCTCGGCGATTTTACGGAATATACCTCGGAAATAATACTGCCGCAGCCATGCTCGGAAAGCGCGTCATTTCGCACATGTGTTAATTTGTCGCCACAAACATCAGCGGTTTCGCTTAGGATGACGTTGCATAAAACCAAATCAACACAAAAAATAAAAGAGGGCATATCATAATTTGAGAACAAAACGCAGCGTTATACTGCGTTTTGTTACCAAATTATAATATGCCCAAAAGATCTCCACAGACGATCAGAAAGAGTCAACAAAAATGTGATTTTTTTCTAGCGTATTGAATAACCGAAATACCACCAGAGGCCGAATGACCTCAAAATGACACAAAATTACTTCACTTACGTCCGAGGTACCTTCCAGCAATCGGGAACCCACGGCAATTCTACGGAATAGACCTCTAGGTACTTTCCATTTTACCGTGAAAAGTCCGAGTGATGTTCTGATTGAATCCCCAGTTTCAATAGACAAGTGTCCGTTAATAAGTTTTGTTGAGTGTACTTTATGCAATTATCCGCGGTTGAATCAATAATTGGATTAAACATAGTGAACAAGTGATAATATGTGTAGTTCGCAAAATGCCCACCGTCATAGCCAAACCAGCGTTTCGATCCGCAGCGCAAGCTTACTAGAGTTGAAACATAAAAGTGTGCCGGTTGGCTGATTTTCTGAAATTACCTTTATGATTTAACATGCCGAGGCTCGGGGTATTTGAAGCATATGCCATGGGCTAATATGTAAATAAAAAAGCATATATATATGATATATGAACCCCTGAAGAAGAAACATTATGTTTCGAAAGCGCTTGGGTTATATCTAATAATCCGTAAATTATAACACTGTTTGAGCAAATATATTTCTCTTATTTATCTTACTATTTTACTGTTCTTGAATCCTTTTGGATCGAGTGTTTCAGCAAGTAATTACGTTGGTATTTTTATTTTTCTCCTCACACACACACACACATATATATATATATATATATATATATATATATATATATATATATATATATATATATATATATATATATATATATATATATATATATATATATATATATATATATATATATATATATATATATATATATATATATATATATATATATATATATATATTATATATATATATATATATATATATTATATATATATATATATAGAGAGAGAGAGAGAGAGAGAGAGAGAGAGAGAGAGAGAGAGAGAGAGAGAGAGAGAGAGAGAGAGAGAGAGAGAGAGAGAGAGAGAGAGAGAGAGAGATGGAGGGAGAGAGACTCAGAGAGAGAGAGAGAGAGGAGAGAGACTCAGAGAGAGAGAGATGGAGAGAGACTCAGAGAGAGAGAGAGAGAGAGAGAGAGAGAGAGAGAGGATATTGAATGAGTGGTCATTGAATACCGACCGAATATATTAAACGAGTCATCTATAGACAGATAAAAACGAGGCTGCGCATTACGTGCGTCTAAAGGCAATCAAGAGGTCCCGAGTTCGATCTCCGACGGCGGCACTAATTCTTTCCGACTTTTTGTCTTCCACCAATGGGTCGATAAACGTAGATCTATGTCGGATAGTTGCTGGAGGCTAGGAAAGGATGAATGGTGTTACTGGTCGCCGCGGGCTCTCTAGGCCTACCTCAAACGACTCAGTCTTGCTTTCAGGTGATGTCCACGGCAAAATATTTCAGTCACTGGCTTGATTGGGAAAAAAATGCGATATTCTTAATCGGTCATATCGGAGGTCAAGTTGAGTGACAATCAATCCGATTAATTTGTCCTGCGTTCAGGATCGACAGACGTTTGCCAAATTCTAAATTGAATGGTTACCGATTTTGCATGTGAGTACACGCGCAAAGCGGGGTTTCATTTGAAAAACGTTTTCATTCTAAACACAGGGCTCGTGTTCCCGATGGTTCACGGTTCAATTTTGTAATTTATCTTCCGCATTCAATGTAATAAAATAACTACGGCGCACCGTTTTGGTCGAACACTGAAGCTCATGCATAGAATACATTGCATGTTTAGTCTACACTCTTGAACGTACAATACGGCATATGGACACGCATTTGCAAGAAACAAGCATCTGTTTTAAAATGTGGACGTACATGCGTATTTTTGTATCTCTATCTCAATTTCGGTTTAGGTCTGCATACAAAATAAACAGATAAACACAAAAGAAAATGAAATGAAAGGTAAAAATCGAGGGCAGGTTAGATAAAAGTCAACACGGCCTTGAAAATATGTTCACAAATCGAGCAATTTTATCAAGGGTTATCAAGCGGTGTTTATTCAGCAAGTGTCTTGTTTCATTTGGTAGTTTAGTACAGTTGTTTAGGCAGTAGCGGATTTTAGGGTATAGCGGATAGGTTGTTTCTAAATCGATCTCTATATTATATAACTGATTATTTCAATAGAATAAGCTTTACCATGACATAATTTAATATTCAAGGGATTTCTTAGCCAAATTCTCTTTTGTTTACATTTGATTTTTTACTTTCAATTCGCTGCAACCAAAATGAGGTAACCGGAAGCTGCATTTTTCAGGTCCAGGGTAAATGCGATAGCAGGCGCTCGGACGAGTAATGTTCAAGTAAATCAAAACCAATCAACAAGTTTTTGGTATCATTTTGTAGATTACCCTATTTCCCACTATATCAACACATCTGGATAGAAAATTGTCCAAAATTAACTAAACTATCGCCTGATGAAAACATCTCCCGATTCGGGTAGTAACGGATAATTCTTTTGAGTGGAAATGGTTTTACGGGGGCTGTCTCAAAGTGAACATCAACTGCCAAAAAACTAAAAATCATTATTCAGATTCTCTCAATGCATTGAAAAAGACAAATATAAAGCATGAAACAGTCAGTTCATGTTAAAAGAGTTATTTTAACTTTTATCACAAATAAAGTTATGCATCAATACACGGCTTGGGGTATGTTGATTTTTTAAGCAACTAAACTAACAGATTATTGTGAGCACTAAAACATTTACTGTGTTCAATTATTTTTTATGACAATGGAACTCACAAACGACTTCTTCTCTTTAAGTATTATAGCTGTTTAAGACTAAGACAAACTAAAATGAATCCTCTGGCTAATCTTTGTCTTAACCCCATAAAATCTTGAATATTCCCGATTTATTACAGTACATGTATGACAAATTTCATTCTTGTGACATCAACGTATAACTCTGTCATTTTGACCAGTCAAAATTACGAAACAGATAGATGGATATTTATAGTGCAAGTCAATCATATTTAAGTATATTCATAACTGATGGGGAAATTTAATTAGCTGAAGTGAAGAGTTGTCCAGTGATTGCATAATTACAAACGATACTTCATAAACATATTTTTTACAGGGATGATATTAAGAATAAACTTTTAAGGTTCATTTCATCAATCAGCAATTTTGAAGGTCATTGACAATTGTTAAGCCTTAGTAATCCGTTTCGGAGTGAAGTTATATGAATAAATTTGTAGTACTTTTGCCTACATCTTTATCTTATTAATATATTATCTTTTGCATATCTATTTCTTTTGCATATATACCGGTCTTAAATGACCGTTTGGTTATTATGGTTTGATTTTGCCATTTTTGATTTTATGAAAACGAACAAGAAAAGAAGGCAATCCGATCGGCTCTCGAAGCAGTGTTTTTTCCCAGACCCACGAATTTGACCCGCATCTCTATCGGTCGCTGTGAATAGGTCCGTCGAGCCGTAATTTTGGACGGCTCAACGACCGTAGCTATCCGGAGATCTCGCTCCCAGACCATAGAATTTGCCCCGCAATTCTATCGATCGCTAGGCAGATTACAGGCCCTCTAGCGGCGATTTTGGACGGCTCAGTGGCCGTCGCTAGGCCGCTGCAGTGGGCCGATCGCTCGGAGGCGAATTGTTCACGCGAGTGAGACACTCGATGCAGGGCTCGAACCAATAGACCGATACCTATGTTGTAGGTACCCTCGTGTTGCCCTATTTAAGCCCTACAATCGTGGCGAGTTTGGTGGGGCTGCGGCGGAGAGCAGTCGAGCAAGAGCGATTCGCACTGGAGTCGCTCCTCGACGTGGTCGAGACGCGACTTAAGCGGCGCAGCGAATTCAGCTCGTCTCTCGAAGCCGTGTTTTGTCCCCCCCCCCCCCCGACCCCGGAATAAGCCCCGAATCGACCCTCGATGCAGGGCTCGAACCAATGGACCGATTCCTATGTTGTAGGATGTCTCGTGTTGCTCTGTTCAAGCCCTACAACCGTGGCGAGTTTGGTGAGACTGCGGCAGATAGCGGCGGAGCAAGCGCGATTCGCGAGTCGTGTCTCGAAATCTAGCCGCGATTTTAGCGGCGCAGCGAATGCAGCTCGTCTCTCGAAGCAGTGTTTTACTCCCAGCCCCCGGAATTCGCTCCGCATCTCTATCGATCGCTAGGCAGGTTACCAGCCCTCGAGCGGCGATTTTGGACGGCTCAGTCTTAAGGGCTGCAGTGGCCCGCGATCGCGGCTAGGGTCTGGGAGCAAAACACTGCTTCGAGTGCCTCGTCTAGGATAATTTGTCGCTCACTGTACTAATCGCCAAGCCAGGCAGGATACTGTATGTGTATGCTTAAGAGAATACTTGAACACGAGCTAAACAGTATGACCTAAGCCGAAACTTTTTCTGGGAAAACTGCACGCATGCATCTTGGTGCAAAAATTTCTTTAAGAAGTTATAGGCTGGTGAACATATATATTTGTTTTTCGGAATTTCTGGTTATCCATTTTCGTGTGAGAAATGCATCAAAAGTACGATCGTTAAAGCAGTATGCTGTCGTTCTAATTCTAAAATTTTAGAGCTAAATAAAAATTGCAGCTACGAGGTTGTAGGATCAAATCAATGATTTTTTTCTGCATTACCAAAATAATTTCAAAGTCTGTTAATCTGACCATTTTTTTAATAATATAAATTATATTAATTGCTTAATTTCTGTCTGAGTTCGATCTGCAAGCTTTTGTGAATCAAAATCGCTTAAATACGGCTCTTTCAGCACCTCAAAACGGTGAAATAGTGCCTTTGTCACGTTTGAGACATTCCCTCAACTACCTATCCGGTATTACCCGAACCTATCCGCTATTGACCTAATTAGTGCTGTGTGCAGAAAGCGTTTATCTGACGTATAAACAACATTGCTATCCCGAAATTGGGTTCAATTAAAAGAATACAGATTTTCCTACAAATTGGTACCACACATTATAGATTTTGTTTTGTAATAGAAACATATACTTCGATAATTTCGTTACCTATCCGCTACTGCCTGAACAACTGTACATTTCCCACGCTGAACGAGAGAAAGCAACATCATGTCTTCGTTCGCACCAGAATCAAAAGGAAGTGGAGCAGCAGACGGATCTGATTGTGCCAAATACGATGCAGACGGCGTTGAATTTTTTGAAGGTAATTTAATCTTTTCATCTACAATATTCGTGTGAATTTTAAAGCATGTCGGTAAGGATCTAGAAACTATACATGCATGTTAATATCTACATGTACCATCTTTTGTTTGGTCATTGTTTACGCCCCTTATTAGCTTGACCGGAAGTGACATCTTGAACTCAAATTGGAACAAATTTTTCGTCTGCAAGTCTGTTCTTTGTTGTAGATCTATCCACGGATCCTATCTTATACTGTACTTATTCAATGAAAATGCTAAACATGTTACGCAAGGAAAGAACGATTATGAGATTTTATAATTGTTAAAACACAAAATATGTTAATTACAAGCTGTGGTTATGATGTTTTGTTAACCATTCCTTTTAAAACTTAAAGGCCCAGCCCTGCGTTCATGATGTTAAAGTATGACTATAGGGATGAGTGTCTTTTTCACTGCGTTTATTGGGGTATAAAGTGCAATTGCCTTAGCACATGGCAAATAACGCCCGTAGGGCGTTATGATTAAGCCATGTACTAAGGCAATTGCACTTTATACCCCAATAAACGCAGTGAAAAAGACACTCGTCCCTTATAATTGCAATCATCTAGATCGAAGAAACTATTAAAATTCTCAGTCAAACATTAAAGCTTCAAGTCTACTTTCTTCGCGTATAAATAACACGATCTATTTTTAGATCGTGTATTGTTTATCTCGCTATCGAAGTGAAATGTCACAAAGTAAAACAAATAATACACAAATAAAAGACAACATTAAAATTCATAGAGATACTTATGACAAATAAGCTTGTTTCTGCCAAGTTAGTCTGTATTTTTGAACGAAAACGGCGTGGTCGGTTTTTGTTGAGAGGGTTGCTTGAAGGTCTTCGTCGACTCGCTGTTTTCTAAGTTTAGGTCGGCTCAGAATCATAACTGCATGCTTGTTATTGTAAATTCTCTCGAAAATATATTAATTAATAATAGATTGAATAGCAATGTTGCGTTGATGATCGGGAACTAGGTTAATTCGAGTTCCTACAACACAGGACTTGCAGATCGAATTTCGGGGGTTTCCCGAAAGACCTATTGCATTTTATACAGAAATAAAGTGCAATGGATTTCCCCACGTGATGCGATTTAAACCAATCAGAGTTCTTTATTTTATTGGATTGCAATTATAAAGCGGTGCAATCTGTTTGCCCAGTAAATGTCGCTTTGCACGCAAGTGCAAAGCAGGATATAATACTCCAAATGTTCAGTTCAAATTTTACTCCCCCATTATTACATACATGATGAAATAATGGAGGTCTACACGGACCTTTCTCCCATTACACAATTTATACCAGTGAAATAATTGTCTCCTGAAAAATATTGTTGATGAATGATCATAACATTGCAATTCAAGCTGTAGTTACGATGTTTTGTTTATTCACCAACGTTCAAATCATAAAAAGGGAGTGGACGGAGGAGATTCATCTTTTGTAACAGTTCTCATATGCCTCCATCCTATATATTCTTTGGTTGTCGCCTACTGAATGCATATAAATTTTTTAGTCCTAGATACACCTAAAGTCTAAACAAATTGTTTTAAATTAGAACCTTTCTTTGTCATGTACTACCACTAAAATCTCCGATTGAAAAGTTAGTTTGAACCAGTCTAAAATTTCAAAGGGGTAATCATTAACATTGCTTTATGTTTACTCTTCTCTTTCATCATTATATATTTCACCACCACCAGGTATTGGTAAGATTCCCTTCAAGCCCAATGCAGGCCCAACAGAGACCTTGGTGTACAAACATTATAATCCAGAGGAGGTAGGTTCGAGTCTTTTGATGTGCAGACTGTCAATGTAGAGGTCCCGGGTTCGATCACCGACGGTGGCACTTATTCTTTCCGACTATTTGTCTCTCACCAATTGGTTGATAATCGTAGACCTATGTGAGATAGCAGCTGGAAGCTAGGAAAGGATGTGATGGTTGTAATGGTGAGAGAAATACCAGGAAACCATTGTAAGGTGCTTGAGCCACGGCTATATAACTGAAAAAATGTTGAAAGGAGCATAAAACTCCATTTAGTCAGACAATCAATCAATCTATTGATGTGCAGAATTCCAGAGGTTGGGAACAGTAGATTGGTCAGTTGGCAAGCAAAATGTTGTACCTATAGCTTCTGTTAAAGCTGTAGTTCTAACATTTTACTCTCTTCCAGAGATGAAATCTATGTTTTTGGATTTTAACAAAGGACCTGTTACCATAAATGCAAGCTGTTGTATACATATGTGTTGGTAGGCCTACTCCATGATGCCTCTTAACCAGCTAAATCAATCCGTTTATCTGAGATAGGCTTCCTTTTTATCCCCCTCCGTTTTTGGCCACAGGGATATAGTAATGGTCTCGTCTGTCGTTCTGTCATTCCGTCACTAAACGTGTCCAGGCTATCTTCTTAAGGATAAAAGCTATCAACTTGAAACTTTATAGGTGGAGGAGAAGTGCAGTGCACAAGACTGACTACAACCACACTACAATAAGCGATGTTATCATGAACTCTGCATAGCAATGAAGTGCAAAATTACACACTATTAGAAAATTTGTCCTAAATTGTCAACTTTTTATCTCATTTTTGCATTAAAGAAATAGAGTATTTTTTTGTTTTTCAAGTAAGATCAATTGATATTTCATTAAGTGAACAACAAAAGCTATATGTTCACTCTGGCTCTGCTGCTTAGCTTTTGTTGTTCACCCAATGAAATATAAGTGGATCTTACACTGAAACTAACAATTGTTAGCTCAGTTGGTCGAGCATGGGACTTCAAAATAATTGAAGGTTGATCACATAATTGATTCCCAGGCTGGTACACTAACAAAACTAATTGTCTTTTGGATGAGACGTTAAACTGAGGTCCCATGTGACAGTGCTTTACACTGAGCACATTTAAGAACCATGGTGGATCTCAGCATTAGATTTGCCATGTAGCCTAGCTCTTTCCCCCATAACAACTAACCGTCTTCTGGGTGCATCACTCATATGGGCAAAGCTACAGTAGCGATGATGAATAACAGAAATACACATCAACAAACAATCACCTCGTTGTTGTTATTCTAAAACCTCGTAACTACAGCTTTGATCAAGCTGCAGTTACGAGGTTTTACAATTACATCGACGACCTTCTCTTTATTTCTCTGACAGGTTATTCATGGCAGAACAATGGCTGACTGGTTGAGATTTTCTGCTTGTTTCTGGCATACTTTTAGAGGAACCGGTAATATCATTATCTTGTTTACAAAGACTTTGAATGGTGATACATACTTAACTCACAACAAAATGACACCATTTTGGACGGGGTGGAATGGTTAAATGTTGCAAATTACATTTTCAATTAAAAAGAAATTTTTAAATATCTTCGGCTTTCTGGATGGAAAACATGTTACAAACTAAAGAAATTGCTCATTATAAAGCAAAGTAAAGCAATGTCTTCATTTTCACAATGATTTCCAAAGTTTTGATTCAAAGGGGGGTTTTTTTGGATGGTTAGAAACATGAAAAGATTTAAAAGAACCAAGATATTTAGATAAAGGAATTTGAAACCCATAAAGGTTTATTATAAAATCTTTGAACTTGTTGAAAATGTTTGAAATATTGTTGTAATTTTATTTATTGAAGATATCTTAATGAAACATGGTAATGTGTATGTATAATCAAAAGAGCTAACAAGCCATTCAAGTGGGATAACTGATGCAAGAGTAATGCCCCCTTTTCAACTCTGATTTTTTGCAACATCCAGCACCTGCAGCTGAGCCTTGACACCAATAGGCCAAGCTCTTGTTTTCTTGTCTGATTGGCATCAAAAATCTTTAACCTTGTCCATAACTTGTGATTGGTAAAGGAAAGAGGCTACATATTGCATATGTGTATTGCTTGTGTTAAAACCCTCTCTGGTACCATTATCAAATTCATCAGTCAAGGTTACTTTTCAAGGTCAAGTATGTTTAAAACTTCTGAAAAATGCCATTGGCAAGGGCTTTGGTAATTATCAAAGTCATATTCTTATGATCAGGAGCTGATCCATTTGGTTTTCCTACCCTGAAAAGACCATGGGACGATGGCTCCAACACAATGGCCAATGCTCGTAGACGGCTGAGAGCAGCATTTGAGTTCTTCACAAAGATGGGACTGAAATACTGGACTTTCCATGACAGGTAGGGGATTTTTGTATAAACAAGGGGCCCGTTTTACTAAAAATCTTACGATCATTTTTCGCGCAAGTCAAAAATTAAAGTTGCTTCTACAGTTGCAACTAAATATGGAATCATCTCACTGGAATTGTCTTCAAGCAAAATACACAACTTAAGGATTTTCCCCGTAAAGCAGCTCATTTTGATACATTTTCCACCAAATTAGGGGCCCTAGCCCCTTTCCCTATGTAGAATAAGAACCCCTTGACAATTTCTCCTGTGCTCGAGGAAAAGACAGTTTGCAGCCTGGACAGACACCAGGGGTGTGGAAATACAGAGTTTTTCCACTTATCCCTTGACAAGTAAAACCTGATTTCTTACTTGTCCAGGATCAAAATGAAATTGTCCACAGAAAAAAGTAGGTAGATAAATATTGAGTATATTGTTTTAATGAAGAAAATGCTTTAATCCAACATCTTCTTCATTAAAGTCGATGTTTTCTTCCCTTTGAGACAAACAAAAGGATGACTTTTCTCCCAGATCTTTTTAGTACTGTATCAAGATTTGCTGTGGTATTTACTTGTACATGGACAAGTGGCCTAGAAAAATGTACTTGCCCGCAAGTAGAAAAGCCTGTGTCGGATAAGTCGGGCATGGGAATTCCAAACCCCTGGACACACAGGACATTAATTCTAGCCATGCTGAATAAATTAAAAAAAAAAAAAACCTTGGCCAAAACTGCCATAAAATGAATGTGCTGAAAACACTGGATACACTTATTGTATTTCAGCAATTATTAATTTAAAAATTAGATTTTCGAAAACTTTTCTAGTCTAAATTAAAAAATTAGGTCGTAAAGACTAAGAACAGACTGTAAATATTTAGAGACTGATCTTTGTCTATATCATCTGCTGAAGCAGGAATATTCTAGGTTCAGCATAACAAGGGGTTAAGAAATTTCCCTAAGAGGTTAAAGTTAATAGAAATAAGGAGAAAATATTGAGGGGTCAGTGCCAAACTATTGTAAGTGCCTATTTATTTATAGGCACTTACAATAGTTTTGCCTCAACCTGTTGATTTCTATGGAGCTAACATTGACTATTCTGAAAAGTTTGTCTTAGTTAGAAGAATTTGTAGAAAACACTTTACATTTTAAGTTCACCGAAAAGATTTGATTGATTTAGAGCAGAACACATGTAACTGAGATTGCTTGTCATAAGCGATTTCTTCCTTTACCACAATATATTTCTCTGTTATTATTCAAAATTCAATATGACATTATGAGTCCAAAAATTGCTCTATATTACGCAAATGCTGATTCATGATAACTTTATTTTCAGAGATATTGCCCCTGAGGGAGCCACATTAGCAGAGACTAATAAGAACCTAGATGAGATATCTGACCTTGCTCTAGAACTGCAGAAGAAAACAGGAGTTAAACTGTTGTGGGCTACGTCAAACCTGTTTGCTAATCCCAGGTAATACATGCGGATTTAATTTGAGTTGTTTATGCTGTCAAGTATAATACATGAATATTTAAGTTAAACTTTGTTATGCTGAATAATAGAAATTGAACTGTTGTCATGTATTTAGATTACAGTTCTGAAAAACTCTGTATGTGCTCATTTTGAATCAGTATTTATTTTGAAAATATAATTTCTAAATTTTATTTCATTCTTATAACTTACTAATCATTATACATATAGGATATTACTTCCTCGTTAACGCTCTGACTCGCTTAGACGCATGCTAAAAATAGGGGTATAAAACGCAGACAATATAGAATATATAGTAACGCATACGATATAGAATAAAGAGGGATTACAGACAGGGGTATAAAACGCAGACAACATAGATAAAGAGGCAGTATGCTGTTACGCAGACGATATAAAACAAAGAGCTTATATTTCCAAGTGTTTTTAACACTTTATATTTTATTTGGTTGTGTTTTTTTATTTCAAAAGTTTATTCAAATTTATCAAAATTACGATTTTTGCTTCGCTTTAAGAAATGGTAAGTTCAAAATTTACTTAAATGTCATAGCCGAGAATGATTTGTTTAAAATACATGTATTCATTATCAATTTGATTAAACAATATAATTGAAATGGATGAAATTTTTTAGCTTATTTTTTCATCTTTATTTTTTTCATTTTTTACCTATGGACGATTATATGATATGCAACTTGAAATAGGGCTAGTGAGCGTGTCTGATAAATAATCAAAATAAAATTATGAACTACAGTGAAAAATAAAAACTTGTTGCTCAAAGATAATACTCAAATATTATTAGGATTTTTCAGCTTTAGATATTTGTTACCAAATTTTCACATGAAATAATAAATGTAGAGATCGTTTGTATAGACACGAATAATGCATTTTTCAAAATGTATCAATTTTATATCGTTGGTGTTATTCCAAAAGCTCGTAACTACAACTTGAAATGTTACGTTATGAAATATATAAGAAAAGTTGTAAGGCTGTTATATCCGATTTTATTTTACATCGGTTAGGAAGCAAGTTGTTCAGGCTTAGATCAATTTTTGCCTTTAATATTCGATTACAGTCAAATATTGATTTAGAGATGGTTAGGTTTAAGAAAGTGACCAAAAGTCAAATTTATCAACTCAGGTGATCACTCACTGAAACTTGGTCATCTATTAAAAAACGAAGACACTTCGTTTATAATCAGTTTTTTCAGGTCGCTACAGTGTTTTCGGGAGCTGTCGTCTAAGAGCATTTTCTGAATTATCAACTTTTAAATGACCGACTGGACACGCGTTTAACTGATTATGGGAAGTTAAGAAGCGTGGTTAACACCTTACAGCATTGATGTATATTAAGTTTTGTCACCTGTCTAGATTACCTTGTTAATTGTCAGTGGCATTTAACTTTGCCGATTCTACGTTTCTCCAGTTGATCCAATTCGTTACTTAAAAAAATTAAAGGAAAAAAAAACTTCCACTTTTATTTTCACTGAAACCTCCTTTGCATTTAGGATGCAACAAGATTTGCGAGCGTTTGGAAACTGTACCGTCTAATTTGCAAGTGAAAGGTGGAGTAGCATTTTGGTAAACATTTTACAACTATTCATCCTGAGCATAGGGCTCATTTCATTTCCACACCAGTAAAACATGAGTTAAAAGCCATTGGTAGGTTTTAAATATGTGGTGTCCGTGGTCTAGAGGTAGAGCGTCGGCCTCTTGACCCAAAGATCCTGAGTCCGATTCCCGGGAGCGAATATCGATCTTAGTTCTTTAATTGGCCCACACATTCGGCTCGAGTACTGGTGAATTTTCCAGAAAGTCGAGAGGGATTATTCATTAATCTAAGTTGTAAGAACTTGTTTCCCATCGATGTAAAATTGATTGATTGATTGAATGGAGTTTAACGCCACTTTCAACATTATTTCAGTTATATCGCGGGGCTGGAGCACCTAACAATGGATCCCTGGTATTTCTTTCACCAGTACAACCATCACATTCTTTCCTAGCCTCCAGCCGCTATCTCACATAGGTCTACGATTATCAACCCATTGGTGAGAGACAAATAGTCGGAAAGAACGAGTGCCGCCGTCGGGGATCGAACCCGGGACCTCTAGAATGACAGTCCGACGCGCTACCAACTGCACTATGACGGCGGCCCTCGATGTAAAATAAATAGGTTTAAACCAACGAGTAATCCTTATTGTTTAAAATAAATCAAAACTTGCATTCAACAGTGATCATGGTAAATACTTATATTATTTTATAAACAAAGCATTCTCTGTTATAATGTTAAAAGTTGATTTTTTTAAAACATACTATTTCTTACAGCGTAGCAAAAATCGCAATTCTCATGAATTAAATAAGCTTTTAAAATATATACATAATTGAATAATTAAATAAAACCATATTGTTTAATAATCAAATTGATAATGCATAAAGGCATTTTTATACAACCAAAGTATTCTAAGTTTTGACGTACAAGTTAATTTTTGCACTTACCATTTCTTCAAGCGAAGCAAAAATCGTAGTTCTCATGAATATAAATAAGCTTTAAAATAAAATATAGAAAGAAAAGAAAGCGTTAAAAAATGCTTGGAAATTTAAGCTCTTTGTTTTATATCGTCTGCGTAACAGCATACTGCCTCTTTACCTATGTTGTCTGCGTTTTATACCCCTGTCTGCAACCCCTCTTTATTCTATATCGTATGCGTTACTATATATTCTATATTGTCTGCGTTTTATACCCACCCTAAAAATAGATCGTCAATCAACCATGACTATATATGTGCAAGCATGCGCAAACCTCAGTTTTACTTTCAGCGTGAACAACGCTCGACGTGTTTTTCAAGGCTCTTCAATAAGAGCTGTTGTTTTATAATTTTGGACTTAAGTGTTTACAGAGGATGTTTTTTACCTGAGTGTTCTTTGTTTTTTATATTGAGAACATTTATCGGTTTGTAGCAAACTGTCCATTACTACCCATTTTGGAGTAATCTCCCTTTGGAGTTTTCCAATATGGCGGACAACAACATGACAGTCGACTGTATGGAACAGATTTATCTGTCTTGTAAGTATGTTGTTGAGCATTGGAGGCATATGGCCGGCCAGAAGCTCTTAGATTTATACGGATAACGATCCTTCTGGGATGCGTAGACCGTCATTGTCTCTTTACTTTGTTTCGTAAGCTTGTTACGAGAAATGTTTTGGACAATGTTTACAACCATTTTGCACGGCTGTTTGGGCCATGTTATTGGTTTCAAATGCTGAATGCCCAAAGTTTTTAAGATAAGAAATCTTTGACCCCAGTATTATGCCCAGGTATGGTCACAGCATATACTTTTGTCATCAGTAATGCATAGATGATGTCGCTTCATAGTGTTAACATGATTCTGTGGGGTTTTGTGTTTTGAGTAACCCTTCTCATGTTCCAGTCAAGTTAGACAAGAGGGTATGCTCTCCAGCTTGCATGATACTGAAGATAGGTTCAGGTTGTTAGTTACATATTTGATCTACTTTGTAAAAGTGTTGTCTGTATCTGCTTTCCACATGGCTTACACATAGAAACTCATGTGTTTTAGTAATAGCCAAGCAAACAACATTAGTATTTGGTTTATACTGAAAATGCTTGTCTAATCAGCACTTTCATGTACACTTGACTACTTCAATGAGTTTTAAGTGTTGGTTTCATTGTCATAGCGTATAGATAGGATGCCTTTGAATGTAGATTGAAACAAATGGTCTTTGAATACAGCATGAAACATCAAATTCATTGACTTTGCAAAAGAACTTCAGGAGGAATTCTTCTAAAGATAGTTCTTTGGAATTCAGTGTATGATTGAAATGATTCATTGTTCAAAAGGAATCCTTGGGCTTCCTGAAATGAATTTAATGTATATATATATAGGCATATCCATATCAATAAATGAAAAATTTACCTGTAAGATTCAAGGACCCTTGGTGTCTTTGGGATTTGTGAATGTTGTGTTGTGAAAAAAGTTGCGAGTACAACTGACTTCAATGATCAACATTTAATGCTTGGTTCAACTGCTTAGCTCCTAAGAAGCACAATGATTAGTGGACTTTTTTCTATTGAATCAAAAGGCTTGAAAATCTGAGTTCAGTTAAAATGAGACTTACATGTAAATTCAAAGTTCTATTACATTGTAGAAGAAATTGACGAATTCTCTTAGATTTTAGTAGGTCAATCATATTGCGGAAGAGCATTAGATTGTACCTTCTACTCCTTATGAAAATGAATGATGAGCTAGACAATTTTAAAAACAGGAACATGATCCTTTATCAGTACTGAGAATTAGATCTTTCTCAAATGTGTCATTATTTTGAATTAAAATATACAGTCATTAGGCTTGTAAATTGTAGTGTAATAATTCCTTATGTTTTATATACCATTTCTAATTCATACAAAGATGGATGATTACAAAATAAAATTGTGCAGGTAGTTACTAGTATCTTTATGTTTAACAGCTTAAGTCCAACTGAACAGGCTGACAATGTTACATGCCAGTAATACCTGAAAGGGGAGTTAGGCATTATATATACATGTAGATAGATAGATGTTTGTGGAAGTAGCAGCTGCTGCATGCCATTAGTTCCTCAATATTTACTTACAATATATGATTGCTGGATTGTTTGTAGGTATTATTTGCAGTTACACAATATAGCTACAGCTAGATAATTTAATGATGTGAGAAATTTTATACAAGATGTTCTTGCTTCATGATAGTCATATCTTTCGATCTACAACATCAATGGGATATATGTTTTATATGCTACAACATATGTATCTTCATAAATCATAAGCTTAATCTGAGGAATGATATCTATTTTCAAACTTTAGGCAGGATGACAATGTTGTTAAAGGATTGAGTTAACAATAAATACCAAGTTGTTTAATAAGCAATTGGGAAAGGTGTTTGGTTTGTTCTGGGTCTGTAGCAACTAGCATAGTACTTAGTTCTGAGGCTCAAACATGTGAATGACTGCATTTTACTCATTTTTTGAGTACTTTTGGAATTGAAAAAGATCTCTTTTGCACTAGATGCTACAATTGAAAATGTGAAAATGATCTAATTCATAGTCTCTTGAATTGAAACTTCGAAAGAAGTTCATTTTTAGCCGCATTTAGCTATGAAATTCTTAAAAAAAAAAAAAAAAATCCCAAAATATTACACTCTTTTTTGTACAGTTGAGATTTTAAAGAGAATTTTAGTCATATGATAATAATGTATTGAAGGTACTGCAAACATGCAGGAACTGTTTACCTTTCAGTTATATATAAGATATTTCTCTCCAGGATAACATAAAAGAAAATGCTCTGTTTTGAGAGATAAAAAGTAGACAGAGGTGGATACTAGATGGGCTATATTCTTTTCCACACAGTTTTCATTCCAATACATGTTCACATGGTAAATTATTTCTACTGATACTAGTTACAGATAATCATTGTAGACCGATTGTGTTACATGCTTTACATTTGCTACTAATTGTGCTGCTACATTTGAGCATAAGCAACAATGGTGCACAAATTTCTTGGTAATAATTATTAAATTAATATTGCAAATCTCTGTTGTATTGGATAGTACTTTCATGAAACTATGAGCTGTTCACTTCTATAAAAAATGATGATATGATTTCATATTCATGAAAAAAAAAAAAAAAAAATCCCGTTTCTTTATCTCCATTCATCAGTCAACTCTTTTTCGACTGGTTTCCAAATATTTGCAGTTGATGCTTGAACATATTTTAAAAAAATATATACATATACATGTGAATGGTGCGCAAAGTTGCCATCTGTAGTTCTCTAGTTCGTTGGCATGTAAAGCAGCATTGACATTTTGTGCCATTTCAGTCCATCTGAATCGCTGACAGAATGAAACAGTGATGCAGATTACTGTTGTACAATGAAATCTTGACAGTTTGTTGATAATTGAATACTCCAGCCTGAAGGAAATAATGAAATACATAGAATTATACATATAACAAGTTCATATCATACATTGCACGATTTGCACCTGTTTGTTTCTTGGGGTCATGGACAAGAAAAGTTATAGGGAAAGTTGACATATAAGTGGTGAATAGTTAGTGTGTGAGTAATTTCTTTTTATTGGGGGCATGGTGTCCTGTTGTAAATAAAAAGAGCAAATATTAACTAGCTTTTGAAGGTTTTTAGCCAAAAGTTTGGTTTGTCATAAGCTTTAAAGCAAAATAAAATAAGTGTGTTAAACTCAAACTAAAGGACTTGCTCAACACTTGATTTTTGAAAGATATTTCTTGTTTTAAGACAATGCTACAGGCTCTATGTCAAGTTCAGTTAAGTTCCAGAAGAGTCATTTGACAATGTAAACTACTCCGTATGGGTCAGATATTTCTATAAGCAAGTATCTTCTTTAGCATTATATTTCAATACTACAACCTAGTATTGGTCTTTTCCAGTGAGTTTCAGTGATGCAACTGTGTTTTTGGTCAGTGCTTTATAGCTACTGTTAAATCAACAACTACATTAATCAAATCTATAAATGGTTTGAATCATAGTCAAACACAATTCCGATAGGATTTAGACATAGAAATAGCTTTGCAGGATGCTGGGTTTGGCATAAAATTCTGATACTTGTAAATACTGAATAGGACAGTGTTTTTCGAATGTGTGCTAAAGCATCAACACATACAAATTAGATTATATTTGTAGCGATTATATGGTCATAGAATAGGATGAAATTACAGGATTTCCTATACTTTCCATACAAACAAAATGATTGAAATAGGAAAGTTTGATAAAGCTAGTTATTAATGCATAGACTCCTACAAGAAAAGGTTGATCAGTCTTATAAAATTTTCACTGATTAATATTTAAAAGTCAGTAATATATGAAGCAGTCAGTCACAGACTGTGCTTTATTCCTACATTCTTGATAATGGGTCGGTTCTATCTCTTAGTCAGATTGGATTAGAACAGGGACTATAATTCAAGTACTTCTATAACATGGAAAATTACATTGTTTGGATGTAGGTGTATTGAGATTCATTTTTAATGTTTGATAGTCGATCTGAAAGGTTTTGGTCTTTCAGCGAGTCGCGAATCAGTAGTTTCTGTTATTTCTTATAATTTATATAGTAAGACATGACATAATGTAGGTCTACTGTGGGTATGATACTATGTGATATACTAGAGTTATGTACTATTAGACTTCTAGTTGGTTACTGTAATATGTAAATTTGATTAACAAATTTAAATTCACAGGATTATGTTGATCCTTTAATGGATAAAAATCACAACATCACCACCAGGTGATTCTTTGTGTTAAAGCATTGCTTTTTAATCTATCCTATATGTATAATGATTAGTAAGTTATAAGAATGAAATAAAATTTCAAAATTTGTTTTCAAGTTTGAATTTTATGAAAGAATATAACTTACTAATCATTAGACTTACCCACCACCACCCCAGTTGTAATTTCTTATTCTTCTTTAATAGTGTGGTTCCTTTTTGGTTATTCACACTGAGAAGTAAAACTGAGGTTTGTGCATGCTTGCACATATATAGTCATGGTTGATTGACGATCTATTTTTAGCATGCGTCTAAGCGAGTCAGAGCGTTAACGAGGAAGTAATATCCTATATGTATAATGATTAGTAAGTTATATTCTTTCATAAAATTCAAACTTGAAAACAAATTTTGAAATTTTTCTGGTTAAAAAAAGGATAATCAGCTGGTATAGACTCAGACTGCACATATTTGCGGTTCAATCTTTGTCTATACCTTATGCCAAAGCAGAAATATTCTGGTTTCAGCTTGTCGAAGGTTTTGAGACATTTCCCTTTTTTTCTCAAACAAATGTAAAAATCTTATATTTAACACAATTTTGGCAGCACATTTGATTCTCTTGCATGGCTAAGAGTTTTGACATAGTCTTTCTGTTTCAGATATATGAATGGTGCAGGAAGTAATCCTAATGCTCATATCTTTGCTTATGCTGGAGCCCAGGTCAAGAAATGTATGGAAGTAGCAAAAAAATTGGGAGCTGAAAACTTTGGTAGGAATGTCTTTCTTTGAAAAATTTTTAATGATTACCTCTAATATCAAGCTGCTGTTATATCACTCTAAAAAGGTATATTCAATAAGGCCACAACAAAATGTATAAATGTTTTTTCTGTTAATTTTTTAGCTCCACTGGCCGAAGGCCAGCGAGCTATTGTCATGGCGGAGTGTCCGTCGTGCGTCCGTCCGTGCGTAAACTTTTTCTTTAAACATCTTCTCCTCCCAAACCAATGGGCCGATTTTAACGAAACTTTGTAGAAATGATCCTTGAATGGCCCTCTTCTTAAATTGTTCAAAGAATTTTGATTGGCCCCCAAATAAAGGCGTGGCAGGGCGTGGCATTTTTTCACTTTGAAATCTTTAAAAATCTTCTCCTCCCAAACCATTTGGCAGATTTCAATGAAACTTTACCAAAATGATCCTTGGGTGACCTTTTACTTAAATTGTTCAAGAAATTTTGATTGGTCCATAAATATGGGCGTGGCAGGGCGGGGCTTATTTTGAGCCCGAAATCTTTAAACGACATCTCCTCCTGAACCACTGGGCCGATTTCAATGAAACTGTACCAAAATGTTCCTTGGGTGACCCTTTACTTAAATTGTTCAAGAAATTTTGATTGGTCCATAAATATGGGCGTGGCAGGGCAGGCTTATTTTGAGCCCGAAATCTTTAAACGACATCTCCTCCTGAACCAATGGGCCGATTTCAATGAAACTTTACCAAAATGTTCCTTGGGTGACCCTATACTGAAATTGTTCAAGAAATTTTGATTGGTCCATAAATTTGGGCGTGGCAGGGCGGGGCTTATTTTGAGCCCGAAATCTTTAAACGACATCTCCTCCTGAACCACTGGGCCGATTTCAATGAAACTTTACCAAAATGTTCCTTGGGTGACCCTTTACTTAAATTGTTCAAGAAATTTTGATTGGTCCATAAATATGGGCGTGGCAGGGCAGGCTTATTTTGAGCCCGAAATCTTTAAACGACATCTCCTCCTGAACCACTGGGCCGATTTCAATGAAACTTTACCAAAATGTTCCTTGGGTGACCCTTTACTGAAATTGTTCAGGAAATTTTGATTGGTCCATAAATTTGGGCATGGGAGGGCGGGGCTTATTTTGAGCCCGAAATCTTTAAACGACATCTCCTCCTGAACCACTGGGTCGATTTCAATGAAACTTTAACAGAATGTTCCTTGGGTGACCCTTTACTGAAATTGTTCAAGAAATTTTGATTGGTCCATAAATATGGGCGTGGCAGGTTGGGGCCTATTTTGAGCCCTAAATTTTCGAATGACATCTCCTTCTGAACCTTATGTTTTAATAAGATGGGTGAAGGGATGCAAGTTCATTGTGATTGAGTATTTTGGTGTAATATGGACCAGAACCAGTTAATCATTATTAAATAGGTCTTGGGAGATTTCTGAGTGTTAATGTATTCATTTAAAGTAAGCTTTATTTAATGAAAGTCTAAAGATTTAAAGCCAGTGGAGCGATACAGGCCCTCTTGGGCCTCTTGTTTAATCTTAGCCCTTATAATCGATATATCATTGTGTAATTCAATGCATGAGACAGTTGTAACTGCCTATAAACACATAGGCAGTTTAAACTGTCTCATGCTGAGCCATCAAACTGATGTAGGTTTGGAAACAACATGTAATGGCTTTCATTTATGTGTTAGGAACTGATTAATCAATTATGAAATTTCTTAGTTGATTGTCACAATCAAAAGCCCAAACCAACTGATTATCTATTATATAGAGAATAACATGTTAGTGTCTTAAAATATCAATGCTATCTGGTAGAGGTTGGGAGAATTTATCATGATCATGATGAGGCTTTGGCGAGTCATGATAATTTCTTGCTGGTGAGACCAGATAACGCTGATATTTTAAGGCACTTATATGTTATTCTATTTATCATGCAACCTTTTTTTCATGCCTAAGAATAATAAACCCTTGAAATCAAAGAAATGCAGGTGACAGAGTATACAAATTGTTTCTAAAAATATACTGTCTGATATCATGTTATGTTATCAGACAGGTGATATCAGGACAATACAGGCTTTATTGCATGATAAAATTGATTCATCTGCCAATTACTACTAATAACTCTGATATATCTTCAGTGTTTTGGGGAGGAAGAGAAGGTTACCATACTTTGTTAAACACTGATGTGTTACAGGAACAGAACCATTTAGGACAGTTCTTCAGAATGGCTGCAGGTATAGATGTCTAACTATAGTACTCTTAGTACCTGCATGAATACTCTTGGACTTTCAATATTATTTAGAAATAAAAAGCTTTGAAAAGATGCAGAGAAACCTTAAAATTATTTGTCATTTGTAATTTCTTCTTTCACTTAAAATTATCTCATCTTTTTGGTACATACAAGTATTTAGATGAGTTATTAGAAAAAAATTTTTTACCCATCCTAAATGTCAAATAGGTAGAGGATTATCATTTGTTTTAGTGTAAGATCAATTTATATTTCATTGGTTGAACAACAAAAGCTATATTTTCACAAATGGCAGAGCCTAGAGTTAAAATATAGCTTTTGTTGATCACAAAAAGAAATATTAATCAATCATACAAACTGTTATTCTATTTCTTTAATGCATAAATGAGACAATTTGTGAAAATTTTGTGCCAGACTTTCTTCAAGCACATCATTTTGCATGTGATTGCTATGCAACATTCATGATGATGTCAATTTTTGTGCTCCACTTAGATGACGTCAGATAGGATGAAATGAAGAAAGCTTGGTATAAGTTTTTGATAATTTTACATGTAATCAAAAAAACACCGAAATGCAAAGAAAATATTTCTCTTGAGATGTAAGTATTAAAGATGCAAGAGTTTGAGAAAGCTCAAAGTTATTAAAAGTACTTGTTTAGGCTACTGACTTTGTTATGTCTTTGAATAGAATACAAGAAGAAGATAGGTTTTACTGGGACCTTATTGATTGAACCCAAGCCTAAGGAACCTGCTAAACACCAGTATGATTATGGTGAGTGGATTAAAAAATTTTAATTATCTTTCAATGTAGTCTTGTTTTATCAATAAGCAAAAAAAATAGAAAAACTTCTTCTACTTAGAAAAATAATGAAATGCAATACTTCTAAAAACCTAAATTGTTCTTCTTGATTTATTTTGCGCCAAAAACATTTATAACATCCTATCCTGCTTACATGCCACCTCATTTTAGGCATATTGTTTTTGCCTGTCTGTTTGTTTGTTTGAAGGTTGCCCATTGCGCATAACTTTGATAGAGCCTTTATATTTCACATGTGTTTTGTTTGTTACAAGACTTTACTGTTGATACAGCTTTCAAGGTCATCTTTCAATGCCAAAGAAATCTCAAGGCTAATAATTTATTTTGAAAATTTCTGAAAAATGGCAATGATGGGGGCATTGGTGTTTAAGGTAGTGGACCCATAATAGTTCCTTAAAATTTCTTAAATCATCAACTTAAACAGTGTTAACAGAGGTTTCTTAATTATTTCATTAGGAAACCTTGGTTAACATTGTGAAAGACCATGAGTTCCGAAATATTGGGGAACTATTATGGGTCTACTGCCTTAACATGCACATCTTGTTTGATATATACTGATAGGTGACCAAAACCTTGTTACTTCAGCTTAAATAAATTGTCTTGTTTTAATATTATAGAATTATCTCCTTTCCAAGCTAGGATAAACCCATTTATTCTGCTATGGTGAATTAATTTGCATTCCTTGCTTGCTTTTCATAAGTTTTCATAAGTTTGAAAATAATATTAAGCCATTAAAAGATCACTACTCTTTATTTGACATATATTTTATGAATTTCATGTATGATTCTAGATGCCATGACTGTCATTGCTTTCCTGAAAACTTATGGGTTGGACAAAGAATACAAGGTCAGCATTGAGGATTCATTTTATTTCAATAATTATTGAAGCAGGCTCAAACAAATAACCATAATGTTTTGAGATTCTTTAACTTGGTACATGGAATGTAATATATATGACATTGTGTACATTTTTTGATCATGGCTGCTGTCATTCAAAAAATGAGTGACCAACTTTTGGCCCATGAAAATTTATTTTATTCTTTAAACAAAAAAAATATAAAAATTATCAAATTTGACAGAACCTGCAAAAGTTCAAAAACTTCCAATTTAGTCAATTTACAGGTCACAGACAGAACCGAAGTCAATCAAACTGTAACACTATGTAGCATTGGTTAGATTTGTTTGTTTGAATAGGGTTTACGCCGCTTTCAACAATTTTGCAATTATATTGCAGCAGCCGGCACACCTAACAATGGATTCCTGGTATTTCTATCACCTGTACTACCATTACACCCTTTCCTAGCCTCTGACTGCTATCTCACATAGGTTTACAATTATATCAACCCATTGGTGAGAGACAAACGTCGGAAAGGATATTTGCCGCCACCGGGGATCCCACCCATGACTTCCAGATTGGAAGTCTTATGCCTGCGCTATGGTGGCGGCTAAGCATTGGTTAGAATCAAAAGCATCTTGTTCTGTTGTATGTGATAAGATCTGGTATGAGTAAACCCTTATCATACTAAATAAATTTTGGCTAAGAATTTTCATCAAAATCAAAGGGCAAAAGCGCTGAAAGTACCAACTGTAGGTCAATTTTCATTTGAAAAACTAAATCTATTTACAATTCTTGTTTGAAAGTGAGAATCGGGTGGTGTAGACTAACACGGGACTGCACATAAATGCAGGCTTATGTTTGTCTATAGCTCCTGCCAAAGCAGGAATATTCCGGGTTCAGCATGACAAGGGTTAAGACTAAGAGTTTGTCCCTTTACTGTGTAATCCTCTGAGCAAAAACAACAACAGCAAACCCAATCAACAATTGGTTTGTCTATTTCAGTTAAACATTGAACCAAACCACACAACTCTGGCTGGCCATGGTTATGAACATGATGTGGTAATGGCATCTACGTAAGTGTCACCTCTATTTATTGTTTATAAAAAAATCTCTGCTTGTAACAAGACTGTACTTTTAGATAAATGTATCATAGACAACAACTTTGAATTAGTGCAAAAAACACCTGTATTTTTTCTTCTGATCTTTATCCTTTTAATTAGTAATGTTGCAATTACTGTGCAGCTTCTTAGAATTAAGTCTGTATTTTCTTAGTGTTTTTTGGTGGATTATCAAGATATAATGGTGGATTATCATTTGATAAACTCAACACCTAACCAATGATTTTCAAATATTTATACCCTGTTTTTATTCATTGACCCTGACATCTTAGCTGAGCTAATAAGTGACATCATAATAAATGTTGCATAGCAATCTTGTGCAAATGACCGCTTTATGAAAATGTGTTGTAAAATTTTCAAGTAAATCAATTGATATTTCATTTTGTGAAAAACAAAGCTATATTTTCACTGTGGCTCTGCAACTCTCAAACATATAGCTTTTGTTGTCCACTCAATGAAAAATAAAGTGATTTTCACTGAAAAAAACAGTTATCCTATATATCATTGTTATTATCATTATGTTTATAATTACACCTCAAAATATCTATCAGTGTCTACCTTTCTTCCACTTTCAGGTTTGGTATGCTGGGATCTGTTGACTCAAATACTGGTTCCCCTGATTTAGGCTGGGACACAGACCAGTTCCCCATGGACATCAAAAACTGTACATTGGTTATGAGGGTATTTATAGCTTTATTCACCATTGGTTCATTCTAATAGTTTAGAACTGGACTACTTTCGGAGAAAACTCAAGGTATTGCTGCTATAGCCCTACACTTCAAGGTTGTTATTGTTTTAATGTGAAACTGTAAGACATTTTGTCATATCTCTTGTATTAGTGAAGGCATCTACTTGAGACTTTGGAATATATATTGTCAGTGCAACACTATTGTAAGTTCCTGTAAATATATAGGCACTTACAACAGTCTGGCGCTGACACCTTGATATGTTTACTGTAAAAGAGTAACCTCTAGAGAGATAATTATCCCCTGCCGAAAAAATTTTTCGGGGGGGGGGATATTGTTTTTGCCATGTCCGTCTGTCCGTCCGTCCGTCCAACATTCGTTTCCGTGCTATTTCTTGAAAACTATTGACCGGATTTCAATGAAATTTGGCACACAGCTTCACTACAATGAGGACATGTGCATATCGTCGGGGTTAGCCGGTTCGACTGTCGAATTTAGGATTACTGCCCCTGACTGTTTAAGCAATATACATACAAAGTGATATTCGTTTCCGCGCTATTTCTTGAAAACTATAGACCGGATTGCAATGAAACTTGGCACACAGCTTCACTACAATGAGGACATGCACATATCGTCGGGGTTACCCGGTTCAACTGTCGAATTTAGAGTTACTGCCCCTGACTGTTTAAGCCATATACATACAGAGTGATATTCATTTCCCCGCTATTTCTTGAAAACTATAGACCGGATTTCAATGAAACTTAGAACACAGCTTCACTACAATGAGGACATGCGCATATCGTCAGGGTTACCTGGTTCGACTGTCGTATTTAGGTTTACTACCCCTGACTGTTTAAGCCATATACATACAGAGTGATATTCGTTTCTGCGCTATTTCTTGAAAACTATAGACCGGATTTCAATGAAACTTGGCACACAGCTTCACTACAAAGAGGACATGCGCATATTGTCGGGGCTACCTGGTTCGACCGCCTAATTTAGAGTTACTGCCCCTGACTGTTTAAGCCATATACATACAGAGTGATATTCGTTTCCGCGCTATTTCTTGAAAACCATAGACCGGATTTCAATGAAACTTGGCACACAGCTTCACTACAAAGAGGACATGCGCATATTGTCGGAGCTACCTGGTTCTACCGTCAAATTTAGAGTTACTTCCCCTGACTGTTTAAGCAATATACATACAAAGTGATATTCGTTTCCGCGCTATTTCTTGAAAACTATAGACCGGATTTCAATGAAACTTGGCACACAGCTTCACTACAAAGAGGACATGCGCATATTGTCGGAGCAACCTGGTTCGACTGCCTAATTTAGAGTTACTGCCCCTGACTGTTTAAGCCATATACATACAGATAGATATTCGTTTCCGCGCTATTTCTTGAAAACTAAAGACTGGATTTCAATGAAACTTGGCACACAGCTTCACTACAAAGAGGACAAGCGCATATTGTTGGGGTTACCCGGTTAGACCCTTGAATTAAGAGTTACTGCCCCTGACTGTTTAAGCCATATACATACAGAGTGATATTCGTTTCCGCGCTATTTCTTGAAAACTATAGACCGGATTTCAATGAAACTTGGCACACAGCTTCACTACAAAGAGGACATGTGCATATTGTCGGAGCAACCTGGTTCGACTGCCTAATTTAGAGTTACTGCCCCTGACTGTTTAAGCCATATACATACAGAGTGATATTCGTTTCCGCGCTATTTCTTGAAAACTAAAGACTGGATTTCAATGAAACTTGGCACACAGCTTCACTACAAAGAGGACAAGCGCATATTGTTGGGGTTACCCGGTTAGACCCTTGAATTAAGAGTTACTGCCCCTGACTGTTTAAGCCATATACATACAGAGTGATATTCGTTTCCGCGCTATTTCTTGAAAACTATAGACCGGATTTCAATGAAACTTGGCACACAGCTTCACTACAAAGAGGACATGTGCATATCGTCGGGGTTACTCGGTTGACCGTCAAATTTAGAGTTACTGCCCCTGACTGTTTAAGCTATATACATACAGAGAGATATTCATTTCCAATATTAACTCCATTGACAATGAAAATATGTTCGGCGGGGGATATCAATTCAACAAATTTGCTTGTTCTACATACATTTTGGTTTGAATTTTGCCCTCTTCGAATCAAACATTCTTTGTGAAATATTTAGCATCTGGCAGCTGATTCCTTTCACTCACAAGCTCTGGGCTTGGAACAAGTATTTGATACTGAAGCTTGTAACTAGTTATTACTTTTTTCCCACAATATTTTATGTATAGGATGGTTTAATTTCAAAATGCACATAATTTTTATTGTCCTCTGCATCTTCTTTCATTTTGGACCAGTCTTAACCCTTTGCTGTTTAATCCCTGCTTTTTACGTGCCTATGATTTTATGATTGAGATAACATTGTGAATAAGAAGAAATTGCTTCTGACTAGCAATTTCTTCTTTTTCCACACTATTTTCTACCCTACTGAATGGTTATTTTTCAAATTAAATCCACTTTATATTTTCGTCTGCAAAACCTTTGTATTTGGACAGGTCCAAAATTTAATAAAACAGGAAAGTGTTAAATTAGGAAAACAGGAAAAGATCAATATCTTTTTGTTTCAACTTTAATTTTTTGTCAGATATAATTTTTTGTGATTAAATTAATATACCTGTTTTTCCGAGACTTAGAGAGATGATGGAAGATATACCTATATGAGCCTGTGTGCGACATTTCCAAAGCAAAGATGCTTGCTAGTCTGTTTATCTGCAGATGTCAAATTATTTGAAATGTAACGCACTGGCTCATAATTATGATATTGTTTCAGGTCATTTTGGACCAAGGAGGGTTGGCACCAGGTGGCCTTAATTTTGACTGTAAAGTTAGACGTGAATCCACTAATTTGAGGGACATGTTTATTTCACACATTGGTAAATAACATATGTATTTCTCTAAATTTTCTATTGCATGTGTTTTGAAGCATTTGTCCTTATTGTACAGACATGTACTTGGATGTAAATGAAAAGATTTGCTATGTTCTTTTCTGTTCTTGTTACCAAATACATATAGAAGTAAAAGCAGATCATAGAATTGAAGATAATAAACTTTTCTTTGATGCGTGGTGGCACTCATTCTTTCCGAATATATGTCTCTCACCAATGGGTTGATAATAGTAGACCTATGTGAGATAGCAGCTGGAGGCTAGGAAAGGATGTGGTGGTTGTACTGGTGAGAGAAATACCAGGAAACCATTGTTAGGTGCTCCAGCCGCTGAAAAATGTTGAAAGCCACATTAAACTCGTTCAATCAACAATTGTTTGATGCACTATGTATCTTGTTATCATAAAAATAAATATTTGAATGATAAATCAAATTACTCTTCCCTAACTTACACTTAATCTTTACTTTAAAGTTTGGATACCCTAACTTACATTCAATCTTTACTTTTAAGTTTGGATACTTTGATAATTTCCTGTTCTATAATTCATAAAAATTAAAGTTCCTAAGTAACAGTCAATAGTTGATAATTTGAATTTACAGAAAAGAGTCCTCTTTAACAAATACTTTCATTTTAGGTGCCATGGACTCCTTTGCTAGAGGACTGAAGTGTGCCGCCAAGATTAAAGAAGAAGGGGTGTTCACAAAACATATTGAGGTAATATATGAGCCTGTGTGTGACATTTCCAACAATTTCAAATGTGCTCAAAGCAAAGACTTTGACCAGAGCCTTCACAATGTGCTTAGTAGATAGATAGGGTCTCAAAGACAATCAGGCAACTTTATATTTACAGTATGTGACTGTCAATGCTACTCAATGTTTGCACCTCACCAATATTTCAAATTGTTGGAAATGTGGCACACTGGCTCATATATTCTTGGACTGAACTGGACATGCTTATAGCTTTCTTATAGGATATTAAAAATGTTCAATGCAGCATTATTTTAAGTGCCTATATCTTTATAGGCACTTACAGCAGTGATGCATTGAAACCTGTCATAAAACAGTTTGTAATGGTTTAAATCAAGGGTTTTAACCCTTTCCTGTTTTACAAAATTTTGGACCTGTTCAAATTCAAAGGTTTTGCAGACAAAAATTTAAAGTGGATTTGATTTGAAAAATAATCATTCAATAGGGTAGAAAATAGTGTGTAAAAAGAAGAAATTGCTTGTCAGAAGCAATTTCTTCGTTTTTCACAATGTTTTTTCAATCATAAAATCACAGGCACGTAAAGCAGGGATTAAACAGCAAAGGGTTAAGGGACACATTTTTCGTGAGTCTGAGACTCAAAACCTTCTGATGCGGGTTCTGAGGGCCTTCTAGGGATTGACTTCAGAGATGTAGTTAAGACTGTTTTAAAAACAGTCTAAATTTCTTCTCTGAAGTTGTTTCTAAAAAGTAAATATCTATACAATACCTTATAAAGCATAATATAGAAAAAAAATTAAGATTTACACAAAAACATGAGAAAAGCTTAAAAGAAAATAGTCGACATTTAAAGCAGGGACTCTCAAAACTTAAGCAAGGACCCGTTTGAGCCTAACTATTAAGTCCTTGGGACCCAATTTTATTGATGTGACACTAAAATCTGTCCATTTTTTTTAGGAAAATCATTTCAAACAAATTTCAGGAGAGATATAGTACCTTCAGGGAAGGAATAGGAAAGAAGATTGATGAAGGATCAGCTACCTTTGAGGATCTGGAGGTTTGTATTCCAGCCTGTGTATAATATTTACAACAAGATTACTTGTGCAAGAGAATTAACCCTTTCCTGTTTTACAAAATTTTGGACCTGTCCAAATTCAAAGGTTTTGCAGACGAAAATCTAAAGTGGATTTAATTTGAAAAATAACCATTCAGCAGGGTAGAAAATAGAGTGAAAAAAGAAGAAATTGCTTGTTAGAAGCAATTTCTTCTTTTTTCACGTTTTCTCAATCATAAAATCACAGGCACGTAAAAAGCAGGGATTATACAGCAAAGGGTTAATACAATACTATATGAATGTTGGTTAACAGTTGAGGAAGAGTTAAGACCTGCCCTGCATTCAGGATGATGTTGCTATATATGTGCACTTGTGTGCAAAGTATGGTATAAACAGTTTCCCCTGATTTTACATTCTGAATGCAGGGCTTATGTATCAACAGAGGGTAAAGTGAAGGCTCTGGCCAGGCTTTGCTTTGCACACAAGAGAAATTGTTTGGAATTTCACCTTTGAAGAAGATGGGGTATATTGCTTTGCACTTGTTTGTCAGTCTCTCGGTCGGTCTGTCTGTAAACTGTGTTTTTGTCTGGAGAATATCTAAAAAAGTTTGCAAGCTAGAATCGTGAAACTTCACAGGTGGATAGATCTCATTGAGGAGATTTGCAGTGTACAAGAACCATAGCTCTACTCATCATATTTTGTGATTTATTGCCCTTTGGCAATTTTCAAAGAATATGCTATTTGCCTGCTTTTATGGGGGATATCTCTTGTTATTTTTGAGCTAATGACTGTACGAAGAGATCATACATGTAGTCCTTTTCCTATTCTTATACTTTGATGTGCTAAATGAAAGAAATCATCATGTGATTTCTTCTTCTCTCTGAAAGTTTTGTACTCAGTGAGGTTCTAATTATATGTCTATTGAAAATGTGATCAACCATGATGTCTAGTTTCCAGGCGACTGACTGGCGAATGGTGTCAAGTTCTATCTCTAGAGCATAACTTTGTCACCTTAAGTCTGATTGACTTAAAATTGGAATTATATACCTCACATGATTATGGAGTGCAGTGCATAAGAACCATAACTGTACCTAGCTTTTTTGAGTTATTGTCCTTTGTTGTTTTTCATCCAGCAGTATAATGAGTGTATCTTGTGACAATTTGCCCACTTTTATTCTGTTCAAAAACACCTTGGAGTCTTGTAGGTATTTAAAATCTAAAAGTCTGGTTATGGGTCAAAAAGATAATTGGAAATAAATTTGATCGAGTACTGATGTATGGGAACCATAGGTTATAAATTTTTGCCTTTCCTACTATACAACTTTGTATAATTTTTTCATAATTTGAACATCTTTCAGAGTATGAGTAGATTTGATTATTCCAGCTTCTTCTCAGGCACAAAACCTACAAATATTAATGTAGAAACTGCATAATGCGGAAATTTTGTTTCCGCTTGTCGATTTTAAATTAGAAATCCCAATGTCAGCAGTTTTTATACGCCACCGGAGGCGGACGTATATTGAGATCATCTTCTCTGTCTGTCCGTCCATCCGTCCGTCCATCCATCCATCCATCTGTCCACTTTTCTTGTCAACGCAACTCCTCCTAAGTTTCTGGCTGGATCTTCTTGAAACTTGGTCAATGTTATCACCTCAATTGGTAGATGTGCATGAAGGAAAGATTTTATGGTTCGTTGATTTTTGCCTGAGTTATGCCCCTTAAAAACTTAGTCTCTGGGTCCACTTTTCTTGTCAACGCAACTCCTCCTAAGTTTCTGGCTGGATCTTCTTGAAACTTTGCCAATGTTATCACCTCAATTGGTAGATGTGCGTGAAGGAAGGATTTTATGGTTTGTTGATTTTTGCCTGAGTTATGCCCCTTAAAAACTTAGTGTCTGGGGCTTATTGCCTCAGTTTTGCCTCTTAAAATTTAGCCTCTGGGGCTTATTGAAATTGCAGCCTTGTGAATGCAACTCTTCCTTAGTTTCTGGCTGGATCTGAATGAAACTTTGTGGATTATAACCGAAATTGATGGATGAGCATGAAGTAAGGATTTTATGGTTCATTAATTTTACCCTAAACTATGCCCCCTTAAAACATAGTATCCTAGGGCTTATTGAAATTGCACCCTTTTGAACGCAACTCCTCCTTACTTTTTGTCTTTATTTAAATGAAACTTGGTCAATGTCATCACCATAATTTGTAGATGTACATGGATCAAGGATTTTATGGCTCATTTATTTCCCTGAATTATGTCCCCTTAAAACTTAGTGTCTGGGGCTTATTGAAATTTCAGCCTTATGAAGGCAACTCCTCCTAACTTTTTGTCTTGATCTAAATGAAACTTGGTCATTTTCAATTTGGTGCTGTCAAAATAAGTAGTGTCTACAATTATTTTCGTGAAATAGCAGCAAAGTGGCGGCATATTTTGTGACGATGGCATTCTTGTTAAAATTTTGCATTAAGGAACCACTGCCTTACATGTTCATATTTTTTTGCAACATATCTTATGGTCAAGGTTAAGGTCTTCAGGAAAGATCGTTATAAATATCACAGAAAATATCACATGAAATTGACCTTGGAGCCATTTATTCTATTTATTTATTTATGTTTTTTTCCAAATAGCAGATCTACTTTTGATGGAGAACAATAATAGTACCATACCAGTTTGAAATTCATTCTCATGTGTAGGAGCTATGCTTCAGACAAGCTCAATTTTAACATATGACCTTGAGCTGTAACCTTAACCTCCAAGCTATCAGAAAATTTCTTAATAATAGCATATCTTCTCATATTGTGCATATTGTGCCAAATTATTTTGATAACAAACAAATGAAAGAGTTGGAAAACATTGCAACCTTGACCTATGACCTTGAGTTATACCTGTACAAAATCAGAGGAGCTATCAGAGTGATATGGCACTAACACACTTAGTCCAAACTATTATTGTGAAAACTTTGTCTCATCTAACAAGAGCAGCCTGAACAAAAAATAATTTCTTTTGTCAAAGCACAGCTTTTACTGTGTAAGAATCTTGACTCTGGTTTAAAGGCCTGTAAGACTAATTCCATCATTCAAGGTTTGTTTGATGATCTAAAATGTTTTGAAATCTCCAATGAAATAAGAGAAGAATTTCATTTGATACAAAAACATCAATTAAAAATTTTAATAAAACTCTTTTTCCAATACCAGCATTATACAACTAATTAGTTTACAACTCTAAAATGAATTGTCAATTCCTCATTAGAATGGAGTAGGATTCTATCATACAATAGAATATCTATAGGCACTAGCAATATTTGTGAGCTGACCCCTTGAAATGCAAAATGCAGACTTGAAGGAATGTAGTCCTACTGATTTATCTCACTTTTTTTTCTTTAAAAGTAGCTTACTAAATTAGAGAATTGCTTGGGCGCATGTTGTTTTAACCCACATTTTGATTTTGGGAAAGAACAAATAAATGAAAGAACAAATAAATGATAAAAAATGGAAAATCATTCTAATATTTTGAATTAAATGTCAGAAGCGACTCTGCATAGCCAATTGATTATACTTTCTGTATAATCTACATTGTATAATTAATTGGCAACCAGTACCTCCTATTTAGCTTAATTCTTCTCATACTTTTCAAGGCATATTCATGTTCATGGCTGTTGTACATGAAGCTTTCACTAATGGTAAAGACTAAGATCAGCATGCATAAACATGCAGTCTGATCTTATCCTACAATGACTGCTTTCTACTTATGGTTATTTCAAACAAGTTTGCAGCATGTTAAGAACAAAATTTGAATACAGCAATATCAGTGGCAGATCCAGAGGTGGGTCATGGGGTGGGTTCAAACAAAACCACATTCTTATTTCTTTTAAATGCCGAGTTTCAATTAACCCTTTTCCTGTTGTTCTTGACACATTCCTGTTGTGAACAAAACTTTGACTGAGAGTATAGACTTACACAGTTGTGCAATCTGATCTTAGCATATACTGCCTGCCTTTTACTCACGCTTTGTTGAAAAATTCAGAGGCAGTCATGCTGATATGTCAAAAAAAGGGAAATTTGTTTAAACAAAATTATAAATTCATCCGGATAAGGGTTAAATTGTGTAATACTAGGAAAATAAATCCTCGTTTTTATGTTCAATATGTTCAAACCTTTATAGAAATCTTGGAACCGCTGCAGAAATGAAGGATTTTATAATCCACTGACCATGTGCACTTTTTTGTTCCTTTCTTTCAGAAATATGTGATGGAGAAAGGAGAGCCCGAGGCAGCTTCAGGGGAACAGGAGCATTACGAGTCCATGCTCAACTATTATGTGTAAAGTCACAGGACCTAACTATCACCCTTTTTGAAGTACTTACAACCTCTCTTTCCACATTAAACCCTATCCTGGAATTGAGAGCAAGGAGATGACGTTTGGTGCTGGTTGATTTATAAACAGTGTAAATTATTTTGAAAGGAAAAGGTTTGGCTTGACCTTTGATGACCAATTTGAAGAAAACGGACCAATTGTGTTTGTAGCATAGAATTATTATTCTTTCGTTGTAATGTGTTCAATTTACATGTCGTGCAATTACTTGAACTTTACACAATCACATATTATCAAATAAAATTACAACAAATGCACTGATTTGGATTGTCTGGTAATTTTGATGACTTTGATGGAAAAAACTCCATTAGTCTCTAGCTCCACTCGCCAAAAGCCAGGGAGCTATATTCATGTTACCGGCGTTTCTGCAATCGTCCGACGGTACCCCTTTTCTTATAGATATTCTCTGCAGAAGCTAATGGTCCGAATTCAACCAATTTTCACAGGAATGACCCTTTTGTACATCCTTGATAACATTCTGATATGGCCAAACATAGGTTGCTATGTGGAGAAGAAAGGTCCAATATGGTGAAATAAAAAATCCTTTAATCTAAACTTTTAAATTAGATTCAACTAAACTTTACATGAATGATTCTCGGAACATATTATTCTAGATTCTAAAAGTAATTTTGGTCGAGCCAAAAACATTTGTTCTATAGACCTTCGAGTTCTCAAAAATGTCGTCATAAAGGGAAATATATAAAATTCTTCTTCTCAGTAACAAATCATTGGATATGAATGTTATTTGCCAGGAACATTCCTTGCATGGAACTCTATCGGATCTTTTGTTGATTTAGTAAAATAAAGCTGCGTTATATTTTCGCTGTTTAGCCAAATTATTCCTTTTCTTGTGACTTGCAAAGGGCGGCATGTAGGCAAAGTTCCGTGTGAAGATATGTTCTACCACATATATATGCCTAGATGTTCATGAAATATTAAAAGAATGTTACTAATTATCTAAACATGGACATAGCATGTCTGTTTGGTGATATCATGATTTGTCATGGAAAAAGTTTACACGTTATTGAATTTTGTTCTTGCACTTCGTGAATGGTCTCGGACAAAGAAATGATATTTGAAAAAAAAAAAAAAAAACGAAACAAACGATAATAATAATAATAATACATGTAGATTATCTCTCTAGGAAAAAAGACTTATATTGACAATCATGCTTGCTTTACCAGAGAAAAAAGATGCCAATTACAATTTATTAAGCCCATAACCTGATGTGAAAATTTAGTCATGTCATTGATGGACAATATAAAATGCAGTGGAGCGAAACATGCCTTCTTGGGCCTTTAGTTGTAGATGGTTATTTAGTGAGAACGTGGGCGTTTTCGCGTAGTATCATCTCGAGGGGTCAGCGAATATATAGTGCCTAATTATAGGCACTTGCAATAATTTTGCGCTGACCCTTACACAGGGGTGTGGAAATACGAGTTTTCTCCACTTGTACCTGGACAAGTAAAAGCGGATTTTCTACTTGTCCAGGATCAAAATGAACTTGTCCACTAAAGGGTAAATAGAAAAATTAGAAAAAAACATTGCCTTTTGATGAAGAAAATGCTGGTATCCAGCATTTTCTTCATTAAAAACAATGTTTTCTACCCTATGATATGAACATTTGGATGATTTCTCTCTTAATTCTTTTAAGTAACATTCCAAGATTTGCCCTGGTTTTTACTTGTCTTTGGACAAGTGGCTTAGAAAAATTTACTTGTCCGCAAGTACAAAAGCCCGAGTTGGACAAGTCGGGCATGGGAATTCCACACCCCTGCCCTTACATCTGTTATCACAGTGGTTAGAATTTATTATAGTATACATCCTTGCAGATTTTTTCCCCATTGTCGTTAACGTTTGGAATTATAGCACACTAAGTTTCAGAATAAGGCTAGTCTCATTTAATCGTTCCGAAAAGTCGGCAATGACCCATCGAACGGATTTTTGTAGAATTGATGATAAAATCCTTGATTGATCGCCGAATAGTCGATGACTGATCGGTTTATCGACCGATTCAACAGCGGTGTTACTTAAAATCGGTGATGCGTCGGTGAACCGGCGAGCCTTCAAAACAAAATCTACCTACTAGTCTATCTATCTGTATCAACGTATGACCGGCGTATTGGGAACTAGTCGAAGTCATCTTTTCGGTTTGACGACAACACTCTACGTTTAA
Organism: Fragum whitleyi; assembly: GCA_948146395.1. NCBI lineage: Eukaryota > Metazoa > Mollusca > Bivalvia > Cardiida > Cardiidae > Fragum > Fragum whitleyi. The sequence continues at coordinate 16,174,218 of OX411548.1, read as the reverse complement.
TCGACCATACAAGTGCAGGTTAATTGCCGGGTGAAAAAATAGCACATCAAACACATCGAACGCTTGTAATTTTGTAATTGCGGAAAAGTCATCATTACCTCGCCGACGCAGTCCCAACGCCATTTTGCAGATGAAAGATAGGAATCGTCGAGGTATTGATATGTGATACTAGAATAAGTCATAGCTTACCGCAAATTTCGTAAATTACTATATGAGCCTGTGCGTGAGATTTCAAAAAAAATTCAAGTATGCACAAAGCAAAGACTCTGACCAGCCTGTGTATCCGCACGGTCTGACCAGAGTCTTCACTATGCGCTTAGTAGCTAGATAAGGTCTTAAAGTATCTGTAGACCATCAGGTCACATTAAATTTACAGTAGGTGGGTGTCTACGCGGCTCAATGTTTGAACCTCCGCACATTTAAAATTGTTGCAATTGACACGCACAGGCTCATATGATTTGCGCAACCTCCACTCGAAACTACTCTGTTTGACTAAGATTTCCCATACTTAGACAGGTAACACGAGGCTTTGTACCGTCTTGAGCAGAAGTACATTTTGGATCATTTATAATTTTTTTAACAAAGTCTGGCTAAGTGGTCAAGTTTTGCGTGATTACCAAACATTAACTTTGGACACCCATTCTAGGCATGTCTACCGTCTTTGCAACCTAGCTGTCCCAGTCCAAGGGTATGAAATTACAATGTAAGTCCAGTAAACAAAATATTTTTTATAACAAGTAAAATGCTATATGAACTGTACATGTGGAATATGTATATGTAACAAAAATATGAATGTGTTAAATAAGCGAAATTACATCTAATGTCATGAATATACGTTTGTTTATAACAAATTGCATTACCAGCAAGTTTATGTAAAACAGCGACATACTTTGAAATGGAACTGGAAATTGTACATATAAAGTAAAAATAATATCACAATTTCCCAGGCATGTATACTATTATAATCCGTAAAGCAATGGGTGGAGGACTTTAGTAAATGCATATTAATATATTGGAACATACCGTAGATTTATACCTACCTTTTGCAAAACGATCCTAAAGAAGAATGCAAGGTTGCGAAAATTTCCAAAAGACCAAGGTTTCATTTATTACCTAAGAGTTTTAACATTTACACAAAATACACTGAAACGAACTTCTAAATGGCCACCTTTCAATTGCCACATTTTGAGATTTTTGAAGTTATTAAATAAAAAAAAAAATATTTCTATGTGAATGGTCGTTCATTTTGGCGTATTCTGAAAGAAAAATGGGTTGGAATTTTTGTCCTTGGTTTCTGTAGCAAAAGGTCAAACAAACGAACCCTCCTTTGCAAAAGTCACAAAAATGGCACTTTAAAGAGGAATTTTAAAATTTCGGTCTCGGAAATACTCGAATAGTAGTCAAAAAAGTGTCAAACTTCGATGATATTTGCGTGTCAGATATCAAATTATTAAATAAAATTCCATTAGCATACAGTTGTTTCTGATACGAACATAAACAATCAGAATTACCCCACCCATCAATGTTATTTTTGAAATGAGGGGTAGCCTGATTAATTATTTTCGATTCGACTTTAATTGGAGTTTCTCTCTAAATGATTTATCTTATACAATTATACCACTAACCATTTCAGACACCAAAGGAAATATTATTTTTTCAGCAAAAACCAAGTGGCCGTTTAGAAGCTCGTTTCAGTGTAAACGAAAAATGTGTTAACATTTGAATAGTATATGATATCGTTGATATAGCGCGGTTTTATTGACCCGAATCTGACTCCTGCCATTCAGAAAATAAAAATCGGATTATTCCTACTCGGCTTTGCACGTGCTTTCATAGGAATGAATAACAAACGGTATTAAATGTAATATATAATTTGCTAATTGATAGAATATGTCGGTAATTATTATTTAGCCTTTTCCCAAAGAGGTCAGATTCGGGTCAAATAAACCAAGCTATACAAAATTGTAACATGGCATGAATTATGTGTTTAGAATTACAAGACAGTGTAGTTATTCATCGAATCGTGATGACACTCCTGAACATATCCCTGGCCTGAGATTATAAAACTTCATTCATTCTCAACTCAAATTTTCTCAAATTTCAAATTAAGATTAAAGCCGTAATTCTTTTGTAATACTAATATAAATGTATGATCAACAAAGAAAATATTAATAAGTCGTTATAGATAACAACTTATTAATATTTTCTTTTATGCCAATACATTCATTTGTAGTCTTTATTTGAGAAAATTTCAGCTGTGTACGGAAAAAGTTTTAAAACTTCAGACTCTTGATCATACTAGCCAATTACGGCTCGGTACTCGAGAGTGAAATTTACAGAGAAATCTTACTGTTACACATTATGCAGCAATAGGGATTGTGCGCAGTTAAACCTTTGGATAAGACTATAGATAGATAAAACTACCAATAATTTACGAGTATAGCGTGTTGTCTGTGCTGGGCATCTCATCAGGAGAATATGGCGGACATATGTTATTGGAATCTATTCCTTGCAGTGTATTGCCTGTACTAATAGAAACATTGTCCTCTTCAAATGATCTGTTAACACTACCCGTATGTTTAGAACCATTCACAATATGTTCTTTAAATATCGGACTTGTGTTGCTTTCTGGTAATAACACAATAATAGCAGGTATGTTTAGATTTGTATTAGAGTCTACATTGATATTCAAATATCCTGCTTTACTTTTCTCTATATTGTCAAAGAGGGAACCACTACTATGTTGATATTTCAGCCACTCTATCAGAGTGTTGTTTTCGATAATGATGCTTTTATCGTTCAGAGGTGCGATCATTTTATCGGTGTTGATAGAAAATATAGCTTGTTTGTTCTGATCCTCCATGATGTCCTCCTGAGAGCTCGAACTTGACATATTATCACAATGGACTGGTCCGATTATACTGCTAGTCTTTCTCTTCTTGCGAAGTGAAGATTTACCATTGACCTTTTTCTCCTGTAAGGAAAATGCCAGATTTAAGGAAGTGAATCCGTAATAGTTTCGCATGCATTTTTTCAATACTCATGATCTTTCACAATGTTGACCGAGTTTTCCTTATGAAAATCATTAGGAAACCCCTGTTAACACTTTTAAAGTTCATTACTTCCGAAACATAGCGGAACTATTACGGGTCAACTACCTTAACTATGGTAAACCGATTGATGAGTACTTAAAGAAAGTCTTGTAGAAGTTTGATAAAAATGAATATGTGCTTCGCTTAAATTTAATGCTAGTGAAAATAGCAATATGATAGAAATCTGACAGTAACGGGAGTCAGATAAGTATTGATCATGATGCATGTAGACTCGAAGATCTATGCCACGGGCATAGGCGTAACTGGGACTTTGAAATGTATACGCACTTTAAGTCTAAGAAGACGACCGACATAGAATATATAGGTTCAAGGCGATATTAGGACTGTGACAAAAGAGAATGTCAGCCGTCCTCTCCCCTTTTCTATGATTTGAGCGGTGGTGAAGAATCAAAACGTCGTTACTACAGATTGAATAAGCTGTAGTTTCGATGTTATGATCATCCATCAACGGCATTTTTCGAAAGAAGATGTATTTGTATTACGCAATTGCGTAATGGGAGCTACTCCCTTGCCCTTGTACAAAATTAAAAGTCATTGTAGATCGATTACGCACCTAAGTTTTAAGGAAAGCGAAAACGAACCAATTGTATGCTGGATTAAAATAATATTTTTGAATCAAGGTAAGTAAGAATTACCGTTCTGCCACATGTTATATTCAGTAACCCAGCAACAGCACAGATGGAGTGACCTCACTGGAATTTACTTCCGGAGGTAAAAGTAACCTTAACGAAAAAATAGTGCGGCTTGAAAATGGCATTTTGAAGTGGAGAACAGTGATCCACGTGCATATTTATTTGAGCTCTTGCTAGTTTTGCATCTCTTCTTTAATATAAGGCTTGGCTCGATCATTTTTGTGCACGATTTCCTTTCCGGGAGGACAGATGAGCGACGGTAGGCGTGCCAGAATTAACTGTCCTCTTCATAGGTGGAAAAAAGACGGTTCCTTTACTCTGGCTTGAATAGTCCCAAAGTTAAACCTAATAAACCCAGTAATTTTAGTCTCAAATGATAGAAAAATGAATGTAGATGAAGCGCTGATGACGTAATATATAGACGCATTGTTGTGGAATGCGCTGCAGCACCTGAAAGTTGAGCAATTTTATATAGAACAAAGAAGGCCAAAAATCGGGTGGGGTCTGACCAGATAGTCGCTTGTCCGAAAATGATTAGAAATACACCTATCAATCTTATAGGCACTTAAAGGAGTATTGCATTCAAACCTGCACTGTAACAGTCTGCTTGCCAAAATGTTAATCAGCATAAATGTCCTGCCCTTAATCATGCCATGTGTGTCCGCCTAATATGCTATATTTCCTAGTGACAGTGAATGACCTTTGTAGGAGCTAAATCATGATTGTACATTATCTCTGCTAGTGAAAAAGGGGTTCATATGAACTTGTATAATTACATTTTAAATAATACGTGCTGATATTGATATCTCTATTATTTTGTCAAAGAAGCTGTATACTTAACTTGTATAAAGCTCACATATGAATATGGCTTTTTCATCTTTGTTCAAAATATCTTTAAAGGTATTGTAAAAGTATAATGATTATTACTTTTCTTGAAAGTAAATTGAGTATTTAATTCCAAGGTGATTGTCTGATTAAACATAATACATGTAGTATTAATACAGATAAATCTGAATTTTTATACTCAAAATGTGTTTTTCTCACCAAGTTCCTGTAGGCTTGGCTTTTTCTGGGATCCCATTTTATTAATGTGACACAAAAACCCTGAAATCTTAAAAAATTTCAAGACAACCATTTCAAACAATTTTCAGGAGAGATATAGTACCTTCAGGGAAGGAATAGGAAAGAAGATTGATGAAGGATCAGCTACCTTTGAGGATCTGGAGGTTTGTATTCCACCCTGTGTATGATATTTCCAGCAAGCTCACATGTGCAAGAGAAACCTTGGCAACAATATGATACCATATTAATCCTTTGCTGTTTAATCCCTGCTTTTTACGTGCCTGTGATTTTATTATCGAGAAAACATTGTGAAAGAGAAGAAATTGCTTCTGACAAGCAATTTCTTCTTTTTTCACACTATTTTCTACCTTACAGAATGGTTATTTTTCAAATTAAACCCACTTTAAATTTTCGTCTGCAAAACCTTTGAATTTGGACAGGTTTAAAATTTTGTAAAGCAGGAAACGGTTAATATTGGCTTACACTAACAGTCTGAGGAAGAGTCAAGACCTTCCCTACATTCAGGATGACAAAGCAAAACAAACTATATGCAAATTTTACCCTGCTTGTGCACTTGCATGCAAAGTGGGGTATAATTAGCCAACAGGTTACACAATTTTGTCATAATGAACGCAGGGTAAATCTGTCTATAGAGGGAATAGTAAAAACTCTAGCCAGACTTTGTGGTTGCACAGCCTGGCTAGAGGCCTTGCTTTGCACTCACAAGAATTTGTTTGAAATTTCAGACAGACTTATTTTGCATTTATTATCTTTTAGCTAAGGACTGCATTACAAGATCATATAGGTATTTTTTCCTGTGCTTGTATTTTGATGTGCTGAATGAAAGAGATCATCAAGTGATATTGTGATACTTTCTTCTCTCAGAAAGTTTTATACTATGTAAGGTTCTATTATATTCTTATCAAAATTATGATCACCCGTAGCGTCCAGCTTCCAGGCGACTGACTGGCAAATGGCGTCTATTTCTGTGTCTGGAGCATAGCCCCGTCACCTTAAGTCTGATTGACTTGAAATAGGCTATATATTCCTCACATGATTACAGAGTGCAATGCACAAGAACCATAACATTACATAGCTTTATTAAAGTTATTGCCTTTTGCTGATTCTTTTCATTAGTATTATGAGCATATCTTTTGACAATTTTCTATTCAAATACACCTTTAAGTTTTGTCTGCATGTATTTCAATTAAAAAAGTCAGGTAATGGGTTAAAAAGATATTTGAAAATAAGTTTAATAAAGAACTGATGTATGGGAGCCATTGGTTAGAAATTTTGCCTTTCCTATTATACAACTTTGTATGAATTTTTCAAGATTTAAACATCATTCAGAGTAAGAGTAAATTTGATGATTCCAGCTTCTTCTCAGGGACAATACCTACAAATATTAATGTAGGACCTGCATAATGCACCAATTGTTTGATTGACTAATTTCTGCTTTCCTTGGACAACATCATGACACTTTGGGATCACTGAGTATTACCTTTTGAGGTGTCGTCAAGACATTTTTATACATGTATTAGTATTTATTTCCACTTGATGATTCCCATGATTTGGGAATGGTAACAACTTTACCAAAAAAATCCCAATGTCAGCAAATTTCAAAATTGTGCATTACACTGCCACTGCCTTTTGTGTTCATATTTCTTTGCAACACATTTATGTCAAGGTCAACATCTTCAGAAAAGATGAATGTCAAACTAAAATTAAAAAGCAGCTTACTAAATAAGAGAACTAGTGCCTGTGTTTTGACCCACATTTTAATTTTGGGAAAGAACAAATAAATAATACAAACAGAAAATCATTCTAATAGTTTGAAATAAATGTATGGAGCAACTCTGCATAGCCTTTCTATGTACTTTCTGTATAATCTACATTGTATAATTAATTAGTAACTAGTACCTCCTCCTTACTTCTTAATCCTTCTCATGCTGTTCACGGCATATTCATGTTCACAGCTGTTGTACTTGAAGCTTTGGCTGATGGTAAAGTCTAAGATCAGCCTGCACAAACTTGCAGTCTGATCTTGGCCTACAATGCCTGCTTTCTACTTACTCATTATGGTAACTTCCAACAAGTTTGAAGCATGTTTGCGACAAAATTTGAATACAGCAATATCAGTTGCAGATCCAGAGGTGGGTCATAGGGTGGGTTCAAACAAAACCACATTCTTATTTCTTTTTCATGTAGAATTTCAATTAACCCTTTTCCTACTGTTCTTGACATATTCCTATTGTGAACAAAACTTTGACTGACAGAATAGACTAAGATCAGCCTGCACAGTTGTGCAGTCTGATCTCAGCATATACTGCCTACCTTTTACTCACGCTTTGTTGAAAAGTTCAGAGGCAGTCATGCTGATATGTCAAAAAAAGGAAATTTGTTTAAACAAAATGCAAATTCATCCGGATAAGGGTTAAACTGTGTAAAACTAGGAAAATAAATCCTCGTTTTTATGTTCAATATGTTTAAACCTTTATTGAAATCTTGGAACCGCTGCAGAAATGAAGGGTTTTACAATCCACTGACCATGTGCACTTTTTTGTTCCTGTCTTTCAGAAATATGTGATGGAGAAAGGAGAGCCCGTTGCAGCTTCAGGGGAACAGGAGCATTATGAGTCCATGCTCAACTATTATGTGTAAAGTCATTGGACCTGAATATCATCCTCTTTGTAGTTCTGACAATTCTCTTCCATTTTAATCCCTATCCTCGAATTGAGAGCAAGGAGATGACGTTTGGTGCTGGTTGATTTATAAACAGTGTAAATTATTTTGAAAGGAAAAGGTTTGGCTTGACCTTTGATGACCAATTTGAAGAAAGCGGACCAATTGTGTTTGTAGCATAGAATTATTATTCTTTTGTTGTAATGTGTTCAATTTATATGTCGTGCAATTACTTGAACTTTACACAATCACATATTATCAAATAAAATGGCATGAAATGAACTGATTTGGTTTGTCTGGTAATTTTGATGACTATGATGGAAAAAACTCCATTAGTCTCTAGCTCCACTCGCCAAAAGCCAGGGAGCTATATTCATGTTACCGGCGTTTCTGCAATCGTCCGACGGTACCCCTTTTCTTATAGATATTCTCTGCAGAAGCTAATGGTCCGAATTCAACCAATTTTCACAGGAATGACCCTTTTGTACATCCTTGATAACATTCTGATATGGCCAAACATAGGTTGCTATGTCGAGAAGAAATGTCCAATATGGTGAAATAAAAAATCCTTCAATCTAAACTTTTAAATTAGATTCAACTAAACTTTACATGAATGATTCTCGGAACATATTATTCTAGATTCTAAAAGTAATTTTGGTCGAGCCAAAAACATTTGTTCTATAGACCTTCGAGTTCTCAAAAATGTCGTCATAAAGGGAAATATATAAAATTCTTCTTCTCAGTAACAAATCATTGGATATGAATGTTATTTGCCAGGAACATTCCTTGCATGGAACTCTATCGGATCTTTTGTTGATTTAGTAAAATAAAGCTGCGTTATATTTTCGCTGTTTAGCCAAATTATTCCTTCTCTTGTGACTTGCAAAGGGCGGCATGTAGGCAAAGTTCCGTGTGAAGATATGTTCTACCACATATATATGCCTAGATGTTCATGAAATATCAAAAGAATGTTACCAATTATCTAAACATGGACATAGCATGTCTGTTTGGTGATATCATGATTTGTCATGGAAAAAGTTTACACGTTATTGAATTTTGTTCTTGCACTTCGTGAATGGTCTCGGACAAAAAAATGATATTTGAAAAAAAAAAAAACAAAAACGAAACAAACGATAATAATAATAATAATACATGTAGATTATCTCTCTAGGAAAAAAGACTTATATTGACAATCATGCTTGCTTTACCAGAGAAAAAAGATGCCAATTACAATTTGTTAAGCCCATAACCTGATGTGAAAATTTAGTCATGTCATTGATGGACAATATAAAATGCAGTGGAGCGAAACATGCCTTCTTGGGCCTTTAGTTGTAGATGGTTATTTAGTGAGAACGTGGGCGTTTTCGCGTAGTATCATCTCGAGGGGTCAGCGAATATATAGTGCCTAATTATAGGCACTTGCAATAATTTTGCGCTGACCCTTACATCTGTTTTCACAGTGGTTAGAATTTATTATAGTATACATCCTTGCAGATTTTTTCCCCATTGTCGTTAACGTTTGGAATTATAGCACACTAAGTTTCAGAATAAGGCTAGTCTCATTTAATCGTTCCGAAAAGTCGGCAATGACCCATCGAACGGATTTTTGTAGAATTGATGATAAAATCCTTGATTGATCGCCGAATAGTCGATGACTGATCGGTTTATCGACCGATTCAACAGCGGTGTTACTTAAAATCGGTGATGCGTCGGTGAACCGGCGAGCCTTCAAAACAAAATCTACCTACTAGTCTATCTATCTGTATCAACGTATGACCGGCGTATTGGGAACTAGTCGAAGTCATCTTTTCGGTTTGACGACAACACTCTACGTTTAATCGACCATACAAGTGCAGGTTAATTGCCGGGTGAAAAAATAGCACATCAAACACATCGAACGCTTGTAATTTTGTAATTGCGGAAAAGTCATCATTACCTCGCCGACGCAGTCCCAACGCCATTTTGCAGATGAAAGATAGGAATCGTCGAGGTATTGATATGTGATACTAGAATAAGTCATAGCTTACCGCAAATTTCGTAAATTACTATATGAGCCTGTGCGTGAGATTTCAAAAAAATTCAAGTATGCACAAAGCAAAGACTCTGACCAGCCTGTGTATCCGCACAGTCTGACCAGAGTCTTCACTATGCGCTTAGTAGCTAGATAAGGTCTTAAAGTATCTGTAGACCATCAGGTCACATTAAATTTACAGTAGGTGGGTGTCTACGCGGCTCAATGTTTGAACCTCCGCACATTTAAAATTGTTGCAATTGACACGCACAGGCTCATATGATTTGCGCAACCTCCACTCGAAACTACTCTGTTTGACTAAGATTTCCCATACTTAGACAGGTAACACGAGGCTTTGTACCGTCTTGAGCAGAAGTACATTTTGGATCATTTATAATTTTTAAGTTGGAATGCGGAGCAATTCCAACTTAGATTTAACAAAACCGCAAAATGACCACAAGATAATTTCATTTTGGGTTTTTTGAGAACACATATCACGTGAATAGGATGTGAATACACTTCGGCCTATTTTGTATATCTCAACTTGACAAAGACATACAGTTTATTTCATCAAAAAGTAATAATGCTGTACAATTACACAACAATCACTTAATGTATATTATTAACACGCTAATTTATGTTTTAAACGATAGTTATTGAAAGTTGCGTATTAATAAACTAGTATCGCATGTCTGTATTACTATATTTGGAAATCATGTGATAAGTCAAGTCCAATAAGCTCAGCTATTGACAATAGCACTAGCCAATCACGTGATCTGCTTATTTGGTAATGTCGCGATCTGTTTTCTCAGTATTGTGGCAATAACACATGCCAACCATGTGATCTGCTTATTTGGTAATGTCGCGACCTGTTTTTCAAAGAATTATGTATAGCTTCTGTTAAAGGTATAGTTTCTCTTTCTGAACGACCTTATTACACATTTAACTTTTGACAAGGTGTTATATTGTATATTTCTGCCTAAATTACGAAATAAAAATTCTAAAAGTGATAATATACTTTTAAAGTTAATAAATATTTTTGCGACATATTGTCTTTTGTTGTCCGTCATATATCAGTTATCTACATGAATGTTTCATTGTCAAAACCCAATTTCACTGACATAATTGAAATTTAAAGCGTCTGATTTAGTTTTTGTCGAAATAGAAAGCTACTGGTGGAACCTTTATGCATATTTTATCAAAGGGAGGTTTTACATATCGCTAATTTGTTAATCCTGTTCACCTGGTCAATTTCACGATTTAATTAACTGTAACTCCAACTCAGAAGTAGAGGAGCATGTATTGATTTCATTATGTCTGTCTGTCAGTCCATTGACCTTTGATTTCCGCTAGCTAAACGGAGAAGCAATTGACCTGCAATAACGAAACTTTATACAAATATTGCCCATGACCCACAGGAATACCCTATTGTTTCGGGGTCATACATATCACGGTCATAAGTAAATCTTAACTGTTAATAGTTTCCACTCTAACTGAACAACCATTGACCCAAATCATAAAACTTGACATAGATATTGTCAATGACCCGAGAAGATGCCCGATTTTGGAGTTACAAAGGTCGAAATCACAATTGAACCTCGTCCAAAAATTGTCTGAAGATGCAAACTCATGAAGTAAAATACTTCCCTGCTAAAATAGCTTTTCATCATGGACAAAGCGCTTGTTGAGTTACACTTTGCGACAATTCTAATTTAAAAATGTAATTGATAACTCAAATAGAGCAGAAGTCATTTTGAAAAATGACATAGAAACTGTTTTGAGTGTGTAAGTTTCCACCTGTGCGTCCATCAGTCGGTTGTATGGTCCGTATCATTTTCTTCCTTCTTGGCTCACCTGAGCACAACGTGCTCAAGGAGAGTTTCTAGGGTGACCCGTCGTCGATCACAGTCGACTCCGTTGTCCGTCGTGTGTCGTCTATCTTTTTAAAACTTCTACTTCTCATAAACTGCTGGGATGATTTCAATGAAATTTTGCCAAAATGTTCCCTGGGTGACCCTCTTCAAAATTGTTCGCTGAATTATGATTGGCCAATAAATATGGGCTTGGTAGGGCGGGGCTTATTTTTAGTCTGAAATCTTTGAACAATACCTCCTCCTGGGCCGATTTCAATTAAACTTTGCTGGAATGTTTCTTCTGGGGTGACCCCCTTCAAAGTTGTTTGTGATATTTTGAGTGGCCTATAGAGTTGGGCATGGAAGGGAGGGCCTTATTTTGAGCCAGAAAACTTTGAATGACATCTCCTCCTGAACCACTTTTCCGATTTCAGTGAAAATTTACCAGAATGTTTCTTTGACGACCCTCTTCAAATATTGTTGGCAAAATTTTTACTAGCCCACGAATATGGGCGTGGCAGGACAGGGCTAATTTTGAGTCTCCTCTGTAATAAATGGGTGGGCAGGGTCTATTATCACTGTTTATTCTTCGACTAATATCTCCTCTTCAACAATTAGGCAAATTTGAATAAAACTTTGCCAGAAAGTTTCTTGGATGAGATCCACTAGACTAATCGAATACATGTGAGCGGCTTGGTCCTCTTGTTATCATATTTCTTTCATCAGTTTCAGGCCTGTATAGCGATTCAGGGGTTTAAGCTTCTCTCGTTGTTGAAATACTTTGATTGATATACGCCCGTCAAAAGACGAGAAGTATTTTGTGATCACCTGTGGTGGGCGGGAGAGTCATCAGCTTCGTTAGTGACTAGGTCAACGTCTCTCGAACGCATTCCAACTTATCAGTACTTTCAGTACTTTGATTTTAACAAAGTCTGGCTAAGTGGTCAAGTTTTGCGTGATTACCAAACATTAACCTTGGACACCCATTCTAGTCATGTCTACCGTCTTTGCAACCTAGCTGTCCCAGTCCAAGGGTATGAAATTACAATGTAAGTCCAGTAAACAAAATATTTTTTATAACAAGTAAAATGCTATATGAACTGTACATGTGGAATATGTATATGTAACAAAAATATGAATGTGTTAAATAAGCGAAATTACATCTAATGTCCTGAATATACGTTTGTTTATAACAAATTGCATTACCAGCAAGTTTATGTAAAACAGCGACATACTTTGAAATGGAACTGGAAATTGTACATATAAAGTAAAAATAATATCACAATTTCCCAGGCATGTATACTATTATAATCCGTAAAGCAATGGGTGGAGGACTTTAGTAAATGCATATTAATATATTGGAACATACCGTAGATTTATACCTACCTTTTGCAAAACGATCCTAAAGAAGAATGCAAGGTTGCGAAAATTTCCAAAAGACCAAGGTTTCATTTATTACCTAAGAGTTTTAACATTTACACAAAATACACTGAAACGAACTTCTAAATGGCCACCTTTCAATTGCCACATTTTGAGATTTTTGAAGTTATTAAATAAAAAAAAATATTTCTATGTGAATGGTCGTTCATTTTGGCGTATTCTGAAAGAAAAATGGGTTGGAATTTTTGTCCTTGGTTTCTGTAGCAAAAGGTCAAACAAACGAACCCTCCTTTGCAAAAGTCACAAAAATGGCACTTTAAAGAGGAATTTTAAAATTTCGGTCTCGGAAATACTCGAATAGTAGTCAAAAAAGTGTCAAACTTCGATGATATTTGCGTGTCAGATATCAAATTATTAAATAAAATTCCATTAGCATACAGTTGTTTCTGATACGAACATAAACAATCAGAATTACCCCACCCACCAATGTTATTTTTGAAATGAGGGGTAGCCTGATTAAGGTGGGACGTTACAGTTTTGGGGAGACAACTCGCCTAGAAAAAAAATTGTGAGGGGGCCTTGTTAAAATGAAGTTTATATGCGCGTGCCCAGTGGAAGGCTTTTTTTTTCAAACAATCGTAATTTTGTCAACCTACACGCAGAATTGTCCTGAATTCAAAATAAAAACGTTCGCGAAACATTTCAGAAACATACGACTGCTAAGAAAGGTTCACTTTCTAAACGTTTGCAAATGTTTTTGCACCGTGAACTGCAGGGTTTGGCAATTATTACGAGGGACAAAATGAAATCCGGTCATGCGTTCAGAATAACGAATCACAAACGATCATCCGAAAAATGGTAGTCTGCATTACCGTGTAAAGTATATCTAATAAGTGTTTCACACTTGTGCTTTGTTATTCCAACGAAGTAAGGGCGGCGTTGGTAGACCTATCATAAGCCATGCATTCAGGATGACAAAACGGAGAAAACATTTTTGCTATTTATACCCTGCATTGCTCGCATGTGCATGAGCTAAACGTTTACTTCGTTTTGTTGTTCTGAACGCAGGGCTGTCACGTCTTCTTCATCACCGAAAGGGAATGTTTGAGTTCGGGTCATAACGTTGTAAGTATAAAACTATCATATAATGGAGGCTTATAAAAGGTAGTCATCTTTCAGTTATTTGAACATTGCTTGAAAAGGAGAAAAATATGCTTTTTTGTTTACGACTTCGGTAAAAACAGATGCGGGATGACGAATCATATCCAAAAATAATAAGATTTGGCCACTTGGATGCGATTTCTCTCCTTTTCGGTTTACTTTTCTGCACTGTTAACTGTCTGTTCGTTTTTCACTATTCTTTTTATAAATCTTCAATATCTTCAATATTACTTTTGCCTATAAAGATCCCATTCATTACGTATGTTACACGTCGTAAAAACGGAAATTTTCAACCATTAAAAAAATAATTTCTTCTCTCTAAATTTCCATCTTTATTTGATTCCGTTTATGTGTGTTTGTAAGAGTGAAAACGATAATAAGATAACAATTATTAATATTTTCATCAATAGCTTTGTCAACATTGAATATTTCAATAATCAATGATTTCATAAAGCTTTCGTATTATTCGAAGAGCGTATGTATTCGAGAGTTACTGCGTCTGCTCCTTGACCAAGAAGTCCCGAGATCGGGTATGAATACCGGCGATTGTACTTTTTCCTTTATTTAGCCCTGAGACTGTTGAACTCTTCTGTAATCCACAGAATCAAGAGGGATCAATGTAAAATTTAGGAAATTGTTTCCAAACCATTGTAAAATATATTAAGTTAAAATTATCAACATAATCACAGAATTCTAAAATCTTTTAAATCAATCGAAAGTCATGTTTTCTTTCTTTTTTGTTTCAATCGAGCAATAAACCATCTTATCTTCCGTGGCAACTGAAATGGCATATTATTTCTATATGTAATTGCCTCATATAGAAAATGAGTTCATGGAGGAAAACCTCGTGTTTTGATCAGGATAATGGCTGTGCATGTGGCGGATCCAGAGGGAATGGGGTGTTCAGTCTTTCACTGGGTAATTCGGCAAAACTTTGGTAATGATGTGAAATGACTAACCCTCCCCCCTTAATTGTAGATTAAACCCCATTACAGAAATCCTACAACTGCCATAGGCGTTACCAAGTGTATCAAAATTACAAATGGTTTTTATTGTTGATTGGGGAATCAGGGGACATAACAATGCCTGGACAAAATAAAATTAGAGTAGTAAATTATGGGGGGTACTGTATTTCAAACTTATGAAATTGACTAAAAGTGCTTGGATACATATACTTTTCTTAATTAATTTCAGTTGAACGATAGTTGGGCTAATTTTCTATCGACATATTTTGAGTTTATTTAATATAGGTGTTTGCTTTTTTTGCCTTCAAAGAAAATATTCACTTTTTATCTTTGAGGAGCATTTAAAGCAAAATGTCCACTTGTCACTTATTTATGTCCTTACTAGAAAGTTTATTATATTTTTATGTTTTCCATATCTATGGCTACAAATATATGTTAATTTAGCACACCAGCATTGTGATTGGTCGATGTAATAAACAGTTTTCTTTGATATTTTTGAAAACATGGCCACCTTAAGAAAAATGTAAATATTTTCAAAATATGCGTGGAAAGCTATGTTGATATTTTCAATATATCTGTGAAAATGAATGCTCTAAAACATAGATCTGTTTCGCGGATAACTGGGAATCACCCGAAACTGTAACGGCCCTCCTTAATTATTTTCGATTCGACTTTAATTGGAGTTTCTCTCTAAATGATTTATCTTATACAATTATACCACTAACCATTTCAGACACCAAAGGAAATATTATTTTTTCAGCAAAAACCAAGTGGCCGTTTAGAAGCTCGTTTCAGTGTAAACGAAAAATGTGTTAACATTTGAATAGTATATGATATCGTTGATATAGCGCGGTTTTATTGACCCGAATCTGACTCCTGCCATTCAGAAAATAAAAATCGGATTATTCCTACTCGGCTTTGCACGTGCTTTCATAGGAATGAATAACAAACGGTATTAAATGTAATATATAATTTGCTAATTGATAGAATATGTCGGTAATTATTATTTAGCCTTTTCCCAAAGAGGTCAGATTCGGGTCATATAAACCAAGCTATACAAAATTGTAACATGGCATGAATTATGTGTTTAGAATTACAAGTGTAGTTATTCATCGAATCGTGATGACACTCCTGAACATATCCCTGGCCTGAGATTATAAAACTTCATTCATTCTCAACTCAAATTTTCTCAAATTTCAAATTAAGATTAAAGCCGTAATTCTTTTGTAATACTAATTTTAAATGTATGATCAACAAAGAAAATATTAATAAGTCGTTATAAATAACAACTTATTAATATTTTCTTTTATGCCAATACATTCATTTGTAGTCTTTATTTGAGAAAATTTCAGCTGTGTACGGAAAAAGTTTTAAAACTTCAGGCTCTTGATCATACTAGCCAATTACGGCTCGGTACTCGAGAGTGAAATTTACAGAGAAATCTTACTGTTACACATTATGCAGCAATAGGGATTGTGCGCAGTTAAACCTTTGGATAAGACTATAGATAGATAAAATCTACCAATAATTTACGAGTATAGCGTGTTGTCTGTGCTGGGCATCTCATCAGGAGAATATGGCGGACATATGTTATTGGAATCTATTCCTTGCAGTGTATTGCCTGTACTAACAGAAATATTGTCCTCTTCAAATGATTTGTTAACACTTCCCGTATGTTTAGAACCATTCACTATATGTTCTTTAAATATCGGACTTGTGTTGCTTTCTGGTAATAACACAATGATAGCAGGTATATTTAGATTTGTATTAGAGTCTACATTGATATTCAAGTATCCTGCTTTACTTTTCTCTATATTGTCAAAGTAGGAACCACTATTATGTTGATATTTCAGCCACTCTATCAGAGTGTTGTTTTCGATAATGATACTTTTATCGTTCAGAGGTGCGGTCATTTTATCGGTGTTGATTGAAAATATAGCCTGTTTGTTGGGTTCCTCCATGATGTCCTCCTGAGAGCTCGAACTTGACATATTATCACAATGGACTGGTCCAATTATACTGCTAGTCTTTCTCTTCTTGCGAAGTGAAGATTTACCATTGACCTTTTTCTCCTGTAAAGAAAATGTCAAATTAAGTAAAAGATCCGCATTTTTTCAGGACTCACGACTTTTCACAATATTTACCGAGATTTCATAATAAAAATCATTAGAAAACCTCGATTAACACTGTTAAAAGTTCATTACTTTCGTAACGTTGCGGAACTAGTACGGGTCCACTACCCTAAATAAGATAAACCGATTGTTGAGTAAATTTTATGAAAGTCTTGTAGAAAATGGTTTGAATAGAATGAACACGCGTTTCGCTTAAAACTAATGCAAGTTAAAATAGCAATATGATAGAAAACTGAAAGAAACAGGAGTCAGATAATTAGTGTATATGATGTATGTGGACTCAAAGATCTATGCAACGGGGACTCTTGAATGGTAGTTTCCGGAAAGTAAGCCGCGGCTTATCGGTTAAAAAAGGGAATTTTCACGACTGCGGCTTATACGCCAGTGCGGCCTATACGCCGAATATTTTTTTTTACAAAAGGACATTTGTAAGAAAAAAAAATAAGTGGTCATAAACAGTCGAGAAATTGTGATATTTCTGCCGTAATAAGACTGGCATTCATTAGAAAAGGCGTGGAAACGCATCTCGATCACGAGATACTGTCTTTTGTTCTTAGTTATGGAACCGTACGTGTAATAAAGTCTGAAATTGTAATTACATTTACTTTACATCACACAATCAATAAAGATTTATGTAATAGTCATAGTAAATCCCGCGGCTTGGGCTTATTCGCTAGTACGGCATATCTGGTAATTTTTATTTCCTTTATAGAAAAAGTCATTTGCGGCCTTTACACCGATGCGGCTTATTGTCTTGAAAAATCGTCAATGAAGTCATTGAAGATCGATTTCGCACTTGAGTTTGAAGAAAAGCGAAAATGAATCAATCTTATGCTGGAACCAATTTTTTTACTCAAAGTATGTCTATTTTACCTTTCTGCCACATGTTATATTCAGCAGTAACCCAGCTACAGCACAAATAGTCGCTTGTCCGAAAATAATAAAAAATACACCTTCCCAGCCCTCACCGGTCATATCATTCTCTTCATGCCTAGATAAAAAAAGTTAGATTGGGGTTTTTCATTTAATTCAAAGAAGAATAATGTATTTAGTTTGTATTTCACTAATTAAATAGTCCATGTATCGTTTCATAGAAACAGAGAAAAGCTATCATTAAACAGTAAACTTTTTATAATTACTACTGATACTAATTATTCGTTCTTTTTATGTAAAGATATGTCCTGTACTCAAAATCACCATTTTTTCTTATAGGTAAATTTCATGAATGAGACTTATCCTCTTCTGTAAATTAATAATGATTTTATAATGATATTTTTATCAGTTTATTGAATTGCTTACACTGTGGTGGTTGACATGATCTGACCAATAGCGAGTGATGTTAGACCGACAAACATGTCAAGGAAGCAAGAAGCGATTCCATTGGCTGATCCAACTAATCGATGAGGAACTACGTGTGGTATGGACGACCATAAACTCACCTTTGCAAGATATAAAATGAATGAATTATTCAACAACTTTAAAAGCAATGTGACAATTGAAATAGATCAGAAAAATTGATTCTATCCGTGTAATTTATTTACATAATGTATGCAACACCCGGTAAATAGCTCTTATAATTCAACAGTGGAAAACTGAGAACATATCGTATTTGTCTGGAAATGATATTTTAACATTAGTTGCATTGATAGTCGCGCACGGAATCATGTGATACAATATTTTTCTACATTTTTAAACAATTCTGTAAACACTTGATTTGAAAAAAAAGGTTTGAAGCAGAAAGTGCAGAAAGACGTCATGAGTGTTCTGGATTTGGTAGATCCTTCGAAAATCTTCAGATAAAAGTTATTGGCGAATAAGTAAATTTTCAAAATTTGTACATCGAAATTCTGAGCAGAGTCTTCACTGTGCTCTTTGTAGATAAATAAGGTCTAATTCAAAAGTGTTTACTGAAAATAATCTTCAAATTTGTACCGTGCGTTTGCTTCATCTTCGCAAACCAAGGGTTCTAGCTCCACTATGTGCAGTGGAGCTAGAATCCTTGGTCTGCGAAGATGTGGTTGTCAAGGTTGCTAAAGGACAAGGTTCACGAACATAGGAAATTGGCCCTGTAAAAGCAGCATATTTCAAATTTCTGACGTACAGAATTTAACCCACTTTTTTTCTATCAACCTATACACAGACTTTCAAATAATGTATAAAATATTTTCCAAAACCAAACAATAAGCTGATGAAATAGCCTAAATCTGCAGAAATGCCTTATTTTTCACAAAAATAGAGGTTTATAGTTACAAAAAATATGTTGAAAATGGACAATTGTACAGTTTTTTGACAACTTTAAAGGCATTTTTTCAAGAAAAGGAAAAGTTTGAAAAATATTCTTTGTACGATTTGAGAAAAGGGGCGAAGGGTAACCATGAAAACTTCGCAATTAGAGAAAGTCGATTTTACATGGCCAAAATCTTCAGTTTGTGAACCATGTCCTTTTATCGCCAAACGCACGTTTCAATGTTTTGGAAATGCTCTGAACAGTCTTACTTTATTGCTGTAGTTATTGAAAGCACCAAAGGCCATGTAAACGTGAAGGTATTATAAAACTTACCACCGTTACAGTAAATGCAACACCTAACCATATATACCCGACCAGAGGAGGCATATCCGTGTAGAGCAATAAAGGTCCCACTGGAATGGTAGCTGCTGCACCGAGGAAAGCTACCCAGCCACGGTTACCGATCATGTCCTGATAGAAAATTGAAAATGGAATAAGTCAGTCACACAAAATTTAAAGAATTAATATGTGAATTCCACATAACATGTATTCTGAAAAAAATCTCTAGGGGCTTTTTAGAACAAGATGTAAAAATATTAAGTTTAATAAGGGAAAAGAATCCTAGATCTAGGTAAATCGTGAAAGGCTTTGTAGAATTACATTTCTCAAACCAGCCCTGCGTTCTGGATAAAAACGTAAGCGAAGCGCTTTCGAAATGATACCTCGCTTTGCACGTATGTGCACATGCAAAACGGGGTGTCACCTCAAAGCGCTCGCGAAACGCTTTTACATCCTGAAAACAGGACTGAAAAAAATAAATGAATTAAAAGTATCAATCTTTGGGATCCTGTTGTTCTGTGTATAGTTTTACTATGGACATTAAGGAAGTGGACCCGTTATAGTTCCGCAACATTTCGGACCTCATGAACTTTCACAACGTTGACCGAGGTTTCCTAATGGAAATCATAAGGAAAACTCGGTTAACACTGTTAAAGTTCATTACCTACATAGCAGAACTATTACGGGTCCACTAACTTAATTCTCAACATGACAGATTATACTTTTGTGCGTAACTGACCATTTAACCTGAAATTAACGGCTCATTTAATTTGTAGATTTTTGCAGATGTTGACTTTAGGAATATATGAAAATACGCATTTATCCATTTAGTTCATTTATTTGATAAGGTAGTGAACCCGTAATAGTTCCGAAACATTTCGGAACACATGATCTTTCACAATGCTGACAGAGGTTTCCCATTTAAACCTAATGTTAAAGTTCATTACTTTCAAAATGTTGGCAGAACTGTTTCGGGATCTCAACCTTAATGCATGTACAACATCCTTCGATAAGAAAGATTGATTGATTGATTGGGATTTTACGCCGCTTTCAATATTATTTCAGTCATATCGCGGCGGCTGGAGCCCCTAACAATGAATTCCTCGTATTCCTCACACCAGTACTACCATCACATCCTTTCCTAGCCTCCAGCTGCTATCCCACATAGGTCTATGAATATTAACCCATTGGTGAAGAGACAAATAGTCGGAAATGATGAGTGCCGCCGTCGGCGATCGAATCAAGGACCTTCGATAAGAAAGATAAACGATAGGGGTAACTAACTTCTACTTACTAGAATAATGCCGACAAAAGGAGACAAGACAACAGATACGTCATACAGTACACCGTTAATGTAAGAGGAATCCGTCTTCGCGTAGCCGTACTTGTCCTGCATGAATTTACTGAAAAACGAACAGAAATATAGAGCGTTTAGAGCAAAAACATACTCATGCGTCTATACATGTATAGTGGAAGCATATTGACCTAAACCTGCCCTTTCGTATTTAATAGATTAAATATCGGTCGTTTCCTTTCGGCAAAACACGACTTACGTGCGGAATTCAATCGTAAAGTTGGAGTGCACGTGTTAGCTCTGTAAACCCGTTATCGCCCATGCTTTTTACAGTAACGGCGATATTTTTTCTACATCATATGAACTAGTGAATCAATACATAAATTGTGTCTCCTATATGATAATATTTAGATGCGGGTAAAGAAAATACAAATTTTCATTTGTTTTAAATGCAATTTTTTTCTGGAACTGAAATTAAATTGCCTCTCACAGTCGCAGACAAACAGGAATAATTGTTTTTGGAATTGAATCGTCTGCTTCTTGACTAGATGCCCTGTATACAGGTTTACTATTAAGTCAACGCATTCCTGTAAATTGTACAGTATAACGGAATGACCATGTTTGATCGTCACGTGCCGAAGTATCTTCGGAATTGTATTCATGAGCCTAATTATTTATTCTGCATAAAGGTTAGGTTCAAGTTAATATGCGCTCGCTATATACATTGTAAAGACGCATACTATGTTTCTGCGCTAAGCCAACGTGCGTGTTCGATTTCAATAGATTTTACTTGTGAAAATCGCGAAGGCAGTGAGACGCTTTTCCTGTGTCCAGGGGCCTGTTTCATCAATAAATGTCCTAGGACGTGTCTTAAAAGTGTCGTAGGACACATCCTAGGATGGTCGTAAGTCAGTTTCATCAAAACATCCTAAAAAGTTCCTAGGACGTTCATTTGCGTTTCATCAAACTTAGTCCTAATTTAACCACGCTCGATTAAAAGGCCCCCAAACCGCACGTGATAAAATCACGTGCAAGCTAATTATAGCCGTGTAGATAGATTTTCCGTCAAATGTGAAATATCAGTCAGGAGAAAACTAATAAAGATACTAGTAATCCAACGGGAGAGATAATTTAGGTTCACATTGAAAATTCGACAAACAAATAAGATCTCATCATCGCTTACAAGCGAAAAGAGGCGAAGTTGCATTCAACTTTATCAGAATAAACCTTTATTATAAGACAAGATGTATTTCATAATAAGGTTTGGATAAAATGAACATAACCGTCTTTACCAGAAAACAGGTTTCAGATCGGTTAAATGTGCCTCAAAATTGTCGTTTTAAAAGAATTCCTTTTGTTATTTGTATATTACATTATATCAAATTCCGATACTTATGTAGTTCGGATTTCATGATTTCTTTCGTCATAAATGATCCCTTTAACTCTCTTAATTTTTTTCTACAAAATGTTACAATTGCGTTGACTTTCAATTTGCTAAGGAAAACAAAATGTCTATTATTTCACACAGTCAATTATAAAAGCCAAAGCACTGTTCAAAGCGATGAAGAATGATATCGCGATAGAGTCAACATTGTTCCTCCGATTTGCTTCAAACTTTAATGAAATAATTGTATCATCATAAGGATGGTTCCTTTTGACAAGAGGCCCATGAAGGCCTGAATCGCTCCACTGGATTTTATATAACTAATGAGAAACTCTGCAGATAAGGAAGTTTACAAGAAAATTCGCGAAGAAGACAGAGAAGCTTATTCTAGTGTAGGCTAAATCTTTTAAATAGGAAACCATATTTCTAAATATATATCAAAACTGATTGTAAAAGGAAAGGTTTCTTATCTATTTTATGGATAAGTCTTGATGAATATATATCCACGAAACAATCTAGTTTGTATAATGACCCATTTTAATGATACTCTAGTTTTTAAAGTAAGAGTTGGTTCATGGGAAGAGTTGTTTTTTTAAGTTTTCAGAAATTCAGAGTAAAAATAAGCCCTGCCCTGCCAGGCCTTTTTTTTTATTCAAATCAGTCCAATGGTTTTCGGGTATAAGATTTTGAAATATTGTATACTCAAAATAAGCCCCGCATTGCCGCGCCCGTATTTGGAGGTCAATCAAAATGTATTTTACAATCTAAGAAAAGGGCCACCAAGGAACATCCAGGCCAAGTTTCATTGAAATCAGCCCAATGGTTTGGGAGGAGAAGGCTTTTTTAAGATTTTCGAGTGTAAAAATGCCCCGCCCTGCCACGCCCATATTTGGGGGTCAATCAAAATTTCTGAAACAATTTTAGAAGTGGGTGACCCAAGGACCATTACTATCAAGTTCTGTGAAAATCCGTCCATTGAATTGGGAGGAGAAGATGTTTAAAGAAAAAAAGGTTTACGCACGGACGGACGGACGGAAGGACCGACGGACGCACGACGGACACACCGCCATGACAAAAGGCAAAAGCTCGCTGGCCTTCGGCCAGTGGGGCTGAAAATGGGTCAGGTCTGTCAAGTAAAGCGGAACGATAGGCTTACGGAAATTTGATAAAATACCCTTATTACCATGATAGATTCCACATTTGTCATCCGATTTGCTTCATTTTTTACAGAATGATTGGACTAGCATAATGATCGTTCCTTTAAAAATGGCTCGTGTCCGTGAAGTATCACGGGCCTTATTGAAGTTAGAATATCTTTTCCGCGATATATTAAACAGTTTCATCCGATTTGCTTCAAGCTCTCATATAATTGTTTTACTAACTTATGAATTGTTCCTTTTGAAAATGATTTAAGTCCTGCAAGGGCCACAGGAAAAAGGGCCTTTGAAAATATGATAACATTTCCCCTCTCTTTAGCTTTGACTGCCTACTGCGGGATGGTTTTTTCTGAAGTACATGTACTTTTAAAATAACATGTGCTTGGATCTAACACAGACATGCTATAAGAAGCCAGAAGAGCGTCCTTTGCTCTCGTGGTGCCTCCAGTTTAAAGAAGAACGACAATTTCATTCCTTTTTCACAGTTTTAGCTTGACTGTTTTCGGAGAAAAAATTCGAGATAGTGATACAATCTCCATGTCGTCTACTTAAACTTTGATTTTTTTGCATTTGCTTTGGTATTTCTGAAGGCTATCAGCTGAAACTAATAACACATGTTTAAGGCATCTAATAAGATGGTAAGTCTAACTCTATTTTCTTACGTATTATGTCCAGAAATTTGTCCAATATCGAGTACTTAATAGTCGAGGTTGGTTAGCGTTTGTAATGCTCTTGTTTATTTGCTATGCTTATTTCCTATATCGCAATAGAACAAATTTATCGACGTAACCAATGTACACAGAATGTTTGGCTATCGCCTGCAAAAAGTTCTTAGTACACTCGACCCAAGCTTTCGTTTCGCATTCAAGAGGGTCTCGTTTTATAGTTGGAGAATCTCATGTCGGTTGCAAAAGCGATCTCGAGATGCTACCTCGCCCTCCACGTGTACTGTTTAGTAAATACCCAAAGAGGACATCGTCACTCTGCGAGCTATGCTGTCTCTACACATTTGCTCGGTGCTCCTACTGCATACTTGCGCCGATTATTGCAATGTCGATATCATATCACTTCGCATTCAGACTGCTGTAGCAATTTTTGGATCGCAACAAGAACACCACGAGGATTGCCATACCCAACTGGCCAAAATATTCTAATTTCCTTTAGTCTCACTCAATCCTCTTTGTCCTTTTTCATAAAAAAAATGGAAAAGAGAAGCCATATCTTCTTTAGATACAATATTTAAGACAAAAGTATTACATAGGACGCCGAAATCGGTGTCCTACGTTTGGGACAAAATTTAGGAACTTCCTAAATATCTCGAGTTTGATGAAACCCGATTTGTGTCTTAAAAATGTCCTAGGACGTTTTTAAGACAAAAATACGTCCTAAACAGCTTGATGAAACAGGCCCCAGGAAACGTTAAAGAAATAGTCTTCCATGTAACTATGTCCTGAATGCAAGGTGGGATAGCCTTGCTAATCGTCTATGTAATCTTTATACATTTAGTTGGAAGCGTCACGCAAATCTCAAATGACTTTAAGCAGCTGATATACCCACACAGTAAAATATGATTTATCATCTGATGCTTATTTCTTGAAGTCTCTGCCACATAATTTTCTATATTTTAAGTAGTATGTAGTTGTGTTTATTAAGTCTGATTCAAGTACATGTGGACGTTTTCTGTAGTTAATTATGCGCATCGTTCGGAGCAATGAAGTCGAATTATCAAGTGTTTTTTTTTTTTAATCTCACAACAATGGCTGCGATTTATCTTTGGAATGTAGGCATTTTCATGGACGTAATAAAAGAGGGATTGACACACGTTATTTAGGGGCCGATCCCTTTTATTCCACCAACATCAGTTATTGAAAATATTTCCAGAGATAATATGTCGATTTTCCCGGAGAAAGTTTAATTTAGACAGAGAAAGAACGCCCGAGTTATTCTTTTTAAATTTGTGCACATTCATTAAGTTTAACCGGTCTTATGCGCTAGCGATATTGCGATTTTGAAATAACGTAGGGTCAATTTTACTCTAATTTTGTATTTTTATCGTACTCACGTTCCGTTTGCTGTAAAAGGCAGTTGGAAACTATAGTAGCTGGCAATCATCACGCAAATAGCTACAAATGATATGGGTAACTTCTTAAAGCTGGAACAATTCTGTAAAGGGGAAAATGATACTAGCTATAAAAACTTAATTAAAATCCATACTTATCTACAAAGTTCAGTACCAATTCTTATCTAATGTAATCAAATTAAGTTTTTTTTGGAGAAAATGGAAAATGATTCCTTAAATCGTGAATAATGTGCATTGCTCAAATAATTCAAAATCGTTTGCAGCAAAAGTATAGAGTTTAAAATACTTAAGAATTCGAAGTATGTAATTTTTATACGACATGTATGACAGTAAACACACCAGTTTGTCATTGGAATGGTTCTCGGCATCGTCTTCTGTGCACAAATTATTTGCAGAGAGTGTAGACTGATCTTAGTCTACGCCGTCTGCTTTCTTATAAATTACGATGGGAAAACAAGAAACAAGTAGATTGAGATGTCTGAACAACTGGCAATTTGTTTGAAACACAGTCTAAATCCTACAGGATATGGGATTACAAACGTTACTTACAAAAGGCGCCTTTCCTCTAAGTGTGACCACAACATCTGAATGATACTTCCTCCCATACCAGTCAATGATACATAGACAGATAGCCGACATAAAACATGTACTACACACACCAGCACCTATAGAATAACACAAGAAACTGTAACACATTAAATATGACCACAACGTCCGTATGATACTGCCTTCCATACCAGTCAATGATACATAGACAGAAAGCCGACATAAAACATGTACTACACACACCAGCACCTATAAAATATAAAAGAAACTGTAACATATTAAAATAGACCACACCGTCCGTATGATACTTCCTCCCATACCAGTCAATGATACATAGACAGATAGCCGACATAAAACATGTACTACACACACCAGCACCTATAAAATATACAAGAAACTGTAACATATTAAAATAGACCATACCGTCCGTATGATACTTCCTCCCATACCAGTCAATGATACATAGACAGATAGCCGACATAAAACATGTACTACACACACCAGCGCCTATAGAATAACACAAGAAACTGTAACACATTAAACGTGACCACAACGTCTTTATGATACTCCCTTCCATACCAGTCAATGATACGTAGACAGATAGCCGACATAAAACAAGTACTTCACACACCAGCGCCTATAGAATAACACAAGAAACTGTAACACATTAAACGTGACCACAACGTCTTTATGATACTCCCTTCCATACCAGTCAATGATACATAGACTGATAGCCGATATTAAACATGTACTACACACACCAACACCTAAAGAAAAGAACAAGAAACTGTAACAAATTAAAAGTGATCAAAACATCTGTATGATACTACCTCCCATACCAGTCAATGATACATAGACAGTTAGCCGATATTAAACATGTACTACACATACCAGCACATTCAGAATTACAATAGAACCTGTAACAAATTAAAAGTGACCTCAACGTCCGTTTACTATACACAAAGAAAAAAATATTGCAACATCTAAAGGTATGTATATACGAAAGTACGTCCAATAAAGGTAGAATATGAATCCTATCAAATATTCATTAGACATTCTCGGTCTAAAACTATTCGAACTTTTACCTCCTCTTCAAAATCTTGCTCAGTTGTTTCATATTTTGCAATAGAAATCACCATGTTCATATCCTACATCTGATCCAGGGTATTAAGAGGGAAATGGATGCCGTGATTTTCGTTGCTTTCGCATGTACATGATATTGGCTGTACAGTAAGTGTGTGGATCACTTTTAGATAAAAGACAATTATCAGGTTGAAATTCCACATAACACAGTAAATCGTGTACGAATAATTGATTAAAACACGTTCTTTTCATTATCTCCATAAAATGAATAAAATGGCAGAATTGGACTAAAGTCTTGTTTTTCAGTTTTATTACCAATAATAAGACCCACTTAAAATGATTTCTCGTGCATAAATTACGTATTAAGTTAACACAGTTCTTTTTTGTTCAAAACTACTTCGGTAAAATTGGGTGTTGCAATACTTTTTTCTTTTTGTATACTTCCTCTCATACCAGTCAATGATACAAAGACAAACAGCCGAAATGAAACATGTACTACACACACCAGCACCTTCAGAATAATACAAGAAGATTTGGAGTCGTAAGGTGATACAATGTTAACTTTAAAGTTCTGTCATTGTATGGTTATTTTAGAACACAAACTAAGATCTTAACTTTTAGGTCACTTAACTATGAATTTCTAGATTTTTTTAAAAAGAGATGCTACAAAACTCTTCGGGCTACTTGCATATCCATTTCAACCAATAATTATTTGAGACATTCTAATTTCAAATGATATGAAGGATATACTCTATCTCCAAGTTGCTCAAAGTGCTGAATTCGGAAACAAAAAAAGCTACTTACCAACAAACAGTGTGGTAGAAAGTCCGACCCATCTAGATAAGTTTTGAGTCAGTAAGAATGTAAGAACACTGCCTATGCCCATGGTTGACACAGCTATACCAAATGCAAGGGCCAGTCTGTCTGGAAACCAAGCAGCTATTACACGGTCTCTCACAACTAAAATGATAAGTGTCTTTGAAAAGGGTCCGATGTTATAGACTTTTCTCAGGCTCAGCGGAGAATTTTCTCAAATTTTAAATTTGAATAAATTAATGAAAATAAAAGATAATATTACATTAAAATAAGTATTAAAACAGAATAAAGGCTTCAATCTCGAATTTAAAATTGAGAAAATTTTGAATTGAGAATGAGAAAAGACTTATAACATCGGGCCCAGGGGCCTGTTTTACTAAACATCCACGATCTTTTTTTGCGCAAGTCAAAAAATTAAAGTTGTTTCTACAGTAGTCTCTTCTAAAGACGATTCCAATGAGATTTTGCAAGGCAGAATCTTACGATGTATGAAAACCACTGGTACGATTTGTGATTTTGACTTACGATCATTCTTTTGCGTAAGAAGTTTAGTAAAAGGGCCCCAGATGTCTTACCTTTAGCTCTATTTGGTCTTTTGGTCACCAAATGACGATATCAAGGTTCGGCACGAAGCTATAGAAAGTGCCTATATACTTATAGGCACTTACAATGGTTTTACACTGACCCTTCGATATGCAGTTCGTTTGTATTTTTACTAAGTAGTTAGCTTGATATTACCCGATAACAGAAAAGGGAATATTCCGTCTTTTTCTGTAAATGTCACATCTATTTGAAAAGGCATGTGCTGTCTTGAACGCATTTTTTTTTTGCACTGGCCGCCGTTCATTTTTATGGTACGAGTACCATGGCAAAGGGAA
The DNA here is from genome assembly GCA_948146395.1 of Fragum whitleyi. NCBI lineage: Eukaryota > Metazoa > Mollusca > Bivalvia > Cardiida > Cardiidae > Fragum > Fragum whitleyi. Next base: position 16,145,423 of record OX411548.1, on the reverse strand, counting down.
AAAAAGCTTTGTTAAGACGAAATTCACCCATACAATAAGATAAAGAGATTTCTCATTTGTTTCATTTTATCTGATAAAGCTAAGAAATGTTAAACACCAGCTTGTTGCTAAATATCCTCGACTTACTTCTTGATGAGCCGGTTCCCGCGCCCAGTAACAAACGTCCACACATCATTAATGGAAACATATAGCTGGTTCCACGTATAGAAGGCAATGAAGCTATGGCAAACACGAGAGAACCCGATGTCGCTATACCAGTAAATACCAGCGCTGATACTGCAAATATAAACCGATCGAGTATGACACCTTATCTTTAAAAATTTAACCAAAAATATATTATGAAGTACATCTTGATTCAAAAATCCAGATTAAAAAAGAATCTCTAGGTTTGCAAAATAATTATGCTTGTAAATCCGATTCTATTTACAAAATATATATTATTTTCTTAATCTTTATTGCAATATAAAAATGATTATGGCATTCTGGATGGCTCCTGTCTCGTTGCATATTAAGAATAACAATTGATAAGGAATTAATTATTAAAATGTATGAAAAAAAAAAAATGTAATGTCATTCTTATAACTCCGAACTCTTTCATCTGCTTAACGACGAAAATACATTTTGGGCACATTGCATGTATATGTGCGTAAGTTTCAGTGACTGACCACGGGTTAATGGTTATCTTTTCTATTCTGGTAAAGACAACTAAAAAAAGAAAAAAAAATAAGACAAAGTTAATTTTTAATTTTACACTTAAGACGTCCATCTAAAGTATTGGCCTTTTAATAATGGTGTTTGAAAATCGAGGGTTCAGTGCAAGACTGTACTAAGTGTATATACCATGTATATACACTTAGTACAGTCTTGCGCTAAACGCTAGACATGTATGTGTATACTTACATCTGTTTCCCATTCTATCAATGATAAAGCCAACAGGTAGTATCAGTGCTGAGCTCCTACAAAACAACAGCACTTTGTTGTATAAAGGACACCTATTTGTTACATTCTATGTAAGTATTTGTTATAGATTTAAGCGAAGCTTTGTTGTTATCTTGCTATTTAAAGATTGCCAAAATTTTTGATAGGCAAGATAATTAAATAGAGTTTATATTAGTACCAAAACCAGTACTTTTCTAAATGAGCATGTCATATCCCAAAAGTAATTCTGTATACAAAAAGTAATGTCTAACCATACAAAAAGTAATGTCTAACCTTTCACGGCACTTTCCGTTTGTACAAGATATTAAGCAGACAGTATAGACTATGGTAATCTTGGATAGAAATGTAGTCTGATCTAAGCCATCGTTCCCTGCTTTCTACTCTATTATTTGGTGGAAAAACAATAAGGCCGGTTAAAATGTTAAAAAAATTGTCAGGTTGTTTGAAACAAAAATTTATTTCAACAGGAAAAAAGTTTATATATGTGACCCGTCATGCGAAAATGGACCATCTGGGAAGTGCTTAAAATGTCGACCCTTGTCAGTGCGGATTGCGCAGACTGACTAGGATCGAACCTTTTCGCACTTTACTAATTTTCTGCATCTAGAATAATCAATCTGCATTCCCATAAAGGAATTTTTGAAATGCGGCCTCTGGTTGGCCAATTCTAGAACCAATCTCTTTTTTTAAATATTAATTTATCGAAGTTCCCAGATGGTCCCTTTTCGCATGACGTGAAACATATGAAGAGTACCAACAACCACTTACGTCCAAGAGAATATAGTGTACAGCAGGTTGTATCTATCTGCTCCCATCCCAATACAATCCTCACAACATGTCGTGTTGAAAGATGGGGTACAGTTAGTGGTCTGTAATAAATACAACAAATCATGCATCAATGAGTTAAAAGAGTAAAACGTGAGATAAACGAAAAGTCTTCAAAAACTGTTACATTTATTAGAAATTAAATGTAATAAATGGGAAGAAGATAAACAGCAAACTTGAAGACTTCGGGGTTTAGTGAATGAATGTTAAATATATTGCATAGCTTTTACAATTCGGACCCGTTACGCGAAAAGTGACCATCTCCGTAAAATAAACATGTGAAAAAGGGATTAGTTAAATTACAGGCCAACCAGAGGTCGCATTTAAAAAAATTCTTTCATAGGAACGTAGGTTGATTATTCTAGATTCAGAAAATAAGCATAGTATGAACAGTTCCGACCCTTGTCAGTCTTCGCAGTCTAATTAGAGTCGACACTTTGCACGCTACCCATATGGTCCCTTTTCGTGTGTACAGGTTTCAATTATAAGACCAAGACACTCATAAACATGACTAAATTTGAAAAGTATACAGGAGCTACATTTGCTAAAGGCAATGATTGTAATAATCAAATCTAAAAGCTTTTATAGAGAATATTGAATGAGTGGTCATGGAATACCGAATTTATTAAACAAGTTATATTAAAACAGATGAAAACGAGGCTGCGCCGAGTTTGTATCTGTTTAAGATGACGAGTTGAATAAATTCGGTATTTTATAAGCACAAATTTTATATTCTATCAATAATATGACCCGAATTTTTGCGAAAATGGTCAAAATTCGCGAAATTCAACATTTCAACTTTCCGCGAAACTTACAACGCCGTTTAAAACTGACGTCACAATTTCGATATTATGACGTCATTTTCGCGGTTACAAAATAGCGTTGTAATTCGCTCTGGGCTCATTTGCATAGTTATACAACTAGTGTAATAACACCAGTGTAATATCAAAAATATTCAACGGGGTTATTTCACTCCTGCGATGTAGGTCATATTATAAATTATATTATTTGTTCCTTATTCAAGTCTTTTGATACTAATTAATAACGCATTCCGCTGTTCTCATAATATTTCTTCATTTTTCTATGAGGAAAATAATGCAAGGTAGAATACTTAATTCTATCTGTGCTTGAAAATACCCGATTTGTCCATGCAGGCACATGTACTAACAACTTGTCACGCCGGGGTTAATTCTATTTGTGCTTGTAAAGGTACGGCATGTTCGTACAGAAATATATACCAACAACTAAGATACAGTTAAGCACTCGCCGTAGTGCCCTCGATCTGTGTTTGTAAAGCACTCGGTATGTCCGTACAATATATATTGTAACAACTAACACACAGTCAGACACTCACTCTAGTACCGCCTATCTGTGCTTCTAAAGCAACTGAGATATTCGCATAGAAATATATGCCAACACCTAATTTACAGTTAAAAATACTCACCCGACTACCTTCTATCTGCGCTTGTAAAGCACTTGGCATATCCGCCCATAATCATATACCAACAGCTAACATACAGCCAATTACTAATCGGAGTACTTTCTACTTGTACTTGTAAAGGCACGGCATGTTCGTAGAGAAATATATACTAACAACTAACATACAGTTAAACACTCACCGTAATGCCTTCTAAGCTTGTGAAGCACTAGAGATATCCGTACAGAAATATATATCAACGACTAACATACAGTCAAAGACTTACCGGAGTACCTTCTATTTGTGCTTGTAAAGCACTCGGCATATCCGTACAGAAATATATACCAACAACTAACATACAGTCAAACACCAACAAGAAGTATCGCCCTTTCCCTGAAATTAATAGAATATAAAAACTTCATTAAAATTTATTTTATATCAGTTCCGTTGCCATGTTATGATTTATTGAACCCTTATATTTCTTTTTTCAAACAAATTGCGAATGTTTCGAAAAACAACTCAGTTCGTCTCAACATTTTCGCTCCATCAATAACAGAAAGCAGGCAGTGTAGACTTAGATCGCTTCCAATACCCATTCTCCTTCAAAAATGATCTATTCACTGCGATATGTCGCAACTAAAGTTTCCTAACCGAACATTCTTTCTTTAATTCTTTCCGATGGAAAATTGTAATTTTCGTGTCGGGTGATTTTACAGACGAACGAGTAAAATCAACAAAATGACAAATCTCTTGTCCTAATAAATATAGACCTGCCTCCGTTCATAATGACAAAACGGTGCAAACTGTTAGCCAATTATTCCCCGCTTTGCACATAAGTGCACAGCAAAGCGGGGTATAATTTGCAAACAGTTTGCTCTAATTTGTCATCCTGAACGTAGGGCTGCTTTCATTAGATTTCCTCCTATCAAAATCTCATCTAAGTTTGACGGAATATTCCAACAATCTCAATATGGTGCATGACCCATGACGCATCGTGAAATGACAACAAGATTTTTTTTCCGAAAAAAACTTTTACGTCTATTCATATTGTGTTTCGTAAAAGATCCATGAAAATAATTAACATTTGAATCTTTTGAAACTGAAATTACAGAGATGTACATTTATATTTTGTGACGCCATCTATCGTAAAAACATTCGTTCAAGTATATTCTACGTTATATGTGACCTGACAGGGTGATGCTTTGCCGTGACGAGTTTACTTTTCGATATTATGGGTTCTTTACTAAGTTTGTCGACAGGTTACTATTAACGCAAGTACATAACAGTATCCTTAAACTACATAGATAAACGTGCTCAGCGAAATTGTACCGATTTCATCGCTGGGTTGCCAAAACCTCGTCACTTCAGCTTTTCTGAGATGAGATTACGAGGGTTTGATTACCCACCTACGAATTAAACTTTGAAGTTAAGCCTGCCAACTATCTAAAAAGGGAGTAGGTATAAAAAGCTAATTCATCTTAACAATTCATCTTAACATTAAATGCAAAGACCCTTTACTTAGGCAAATGACTGAAAGTGGCGTAAAACCCCATTCAATCAATCAATCAAATAAAAGAAACTCATCCTTAACTTTCCCTAAACACTTAACAAAAAGGGTGAAAAACCTAAAAAATATTCTTCTCTAAACCAGAAGGCAGACAGCTTTCATATTTGGTATGTATCATCATCTAGTAGGTCTCATATCAAGACCCTGTGGTCATATTTGGACTCCAGCCATGCGTAACCTTTTAACACAGAATGAAAGAGCAAACTCTTTAAAAAGCTTCTTTACTGAAACCAGAAGGCAGACAGCTTTCATATCTGGTATGTAGTATCATCTAGTGAACTTCTACCAAGTTTGTTCATATCAAGACCCTGAGGTCTGATTCGGGCTCCACCCGGTCGCATCCCTTTTAACATAGAATCAAAGAGCGACAAATCTTCAAAAATCTTCTTCTTTGAAACCAGAAGGCAGACAGCTCTCGTATTTGGTATGTAGCATCATCTAGTGGGCCTCTATCAAGTTTGTTCATATCAAGACCCCGGGGTCATATTTGGACTCCCCCACGTAACATCACTTTTTAAATAGAATCAAACAGCAAAAATCTGGAACAAATCCTCTTTTCTGAAACCACAAGGCAGAGAGCCTTGGTATGTAGCACAATCTAGTGGACTTTTACCAATTTTGTTCATATCATGCCTCTGGGTTCATATTTGGGCTCTGAATGGCCCAACCCTAATCAACATAGACACCAAGGAGGCATTCTTAAAAAAACTTGTTCTCTGAAACCAGAAGGTAGTGACTTTTCTTTATAGTTTCATTAGATTGAATTTTACCAAGTTTATATAATACATGCCCCATGTGTTTATAAAAGGGCTGTGCCCACGCGTACCCATTTGCACTTTACTGAAAACATCTCATGGTATTAATGCCTATTTAATTGATGTGATGTACCAGGGGTCGAAAAGACTCAGGTGAGCGATCTAGGACCAGCATGGTCCTCTTGGTCAATATTTAGCGGTTCGGGAAAAATACAGACAGTTTTAGAAAAGTGTGGTTTAAGTCGGATAGAAAATCTCGTGTCGCTGTAAATGGGTAATAGACACTCGATGACGCTCGTGTCTTCTTCCCATATATAGCCTGGTTAATTTGACCCGACTTTGACCTCTGTGGAAAAAATGCTAAAATAACAATAACCGACATATTTTATCAATAAACAAAATGTAAAATACATTCAATAGCGTTTGTTATTCATTCCTATGAAAGCACGTGCAAAGCCGAGTAGGAATAATCAGATTTTTATTCATCTAAATAGCAGGGGTCAGATTCAAGTCAATAATTCGCACTATACAACGATACTCGTTTTCTAACCGACACAAAGAAGAGGCTATTGTTTCAGCAATATGACTTTTTCTCTGTTTTCTTTAAACGCAGCACTGCGATCATGATTGAATTGCATGCAAAGCATAGGACCCCTTCAGACATTCATGAACGTTTTTATCCTACCCTGCAGGATCATAAAACGGTACAAACAGTTTTAAATTTATACCCAGCTTTGCACGCACGTGCATAGCCGGGTAAAATGTGAAAACTGTTTACACCGTTTTGTCATCCTGAACGCAGAGCTGGACAAGGTATGTGATATGAAGCCGTCACGAATATTACCATGTGAATATTTCTGACCACAAGAGGTAGCTGCGGAATTATCTTAAACATCGTGTTTAAAAGCCGTATCGTACAAAATTAGCACTTCAATTAATCCCCCTCAGCATTAAAGCTAGTGCACATGTACTTATTCCTTCATATCATGAACTGATCGACTTGAACTTGTGACCCCAGATTCACTAGAGCAACTGCTATTTAGTTTTTTTTGAAGACCGACGATATGGCTATATCGAGAGGTCAGCGCAATGCTATTGCAAGTGCCTATAGATATATAGGCACTTGTAATAGTGTGACGCTGACCCCTCGATATATAACTGGTGATTTCGCCAATATAAAGCACGTCACTGTCGCAGGTAATGGTTTTGCATTTGTGAACTGGTGCGCAAAAACGGGTCATCTTACCTTATAGATAAATCGTTTACAAAAGATATTGGTTCCAGCACGGGTCTGCCACAGGTTGCATTTCAAAAGTTGTTTCGCAGAAGTGTTAAGTCTTTATTCCTGATTAAAAAATATGTCAAAGGCGAAAATGTTCGACCTGAGCCAGGCTGCGCACTTCGGATCGAAACACACCTTACACAGATCGTCCATGTTTGCATTCCCACAGGCTGGTCTCATTTTGAAATTTTTAGTAGGCCTAATTTATTGTCTTTGAATGCATTTTATGATTCCCTTTTTAATATACGTACTTAAAAGGCAACTAAAAGATATCATACTCCCATTTCATTAAAAGAAAATATGCAAACCGACATAAATGTCTACCGACTTTTGGTACCTCCTTACCTTGTCATTGATACGTATATGCACGAGTGTGCACAGCACGTGTGGTATTTGATAAGACGATTCCAATGAGTACCCACAACATAGGATTTCGTTGAGAAATATAGATTTTAGAATGGCATTACTCCCTTTTATCTGTACCTCTACTCGTCAACTATCAAAAGAGCAACATATACTGTCAAGGAGATAACTAAAGATGCGAATTATACGAATTAAAACTAAGAATTATCGTGCCTTATCCAACGCCCAACAGCCGAGCATAGACACTCGTTGTTTCAAACTGTTTGCGAAGGTGAGAGCCCTCTACAAAATCTATTTTTCCGGATCATCCGATGTTTATCAAAAAATTGGTCAACTTCATAACTGACCTGTTTATTTCTAATTGTTATATAAGCCGATTTGATTTGTAGCTTTTAACCTCCAGGCACTTGAAAATATCTTAGCAAATAACAATTTCTGTTAGAAGGATATAACGCTTGTATTCGCTTAATAATGTAATAGAAGAATTTAATATTTTTTTAGAGGGGGGGGGGGGGGGGGGGGTACGAATGCAGCTTCAAAAGCTCTTCGATCAGGATGTCAAAACTGTGCAAACTGTTAGCAAAGTATACCTCGCTTTGCACGTGTACTTGCGTTCATAGCCGGAGTTACAATTTTCTAACGCTTTGCATCTTTTTGCCATCCTGAATGCAGGAAAGGTTTTGTTTGCCTCCGCAAAGTGACTTATTTGTGTTTTTGTAGAAAAGGAAGATTTAGTATTTTTTCAAACAGAGATTGCAAAATGACTCATAGGAACGCTGTAAGACAAGGTACAAATCTACTTTATGTCCCGGAAAAACTGCTTCATACAATTACATTCTCCCGTTAACGCCCGGGTTTTGACCGGTAACGTATGCCTATAACGACCCCAAAACGTATATCTTATTCAATAATGTTTAGTCAGTAGGTTCGGTTCACACATGTCCACAAAACTCAGCATCCACAGTCGCACAAGAATGTTCGGAGGACGTTATTGAAGCTTGAGTCAGAAAATGACAACATTTACAGAGAAGACCTTGTCCAGCCTTTGAGACTTTACCGTCTGATCTGAGTCTTTAATTTGGTATGTCTGTATGGGGGTTTAACTCAACTTTCAACATCATTGCAGTTATATTCGGATGCTGCTCTACGAATGTCTTCCTGTTGTTTTCAAGTGTACATGGCAGTGCAACGACAGTATTTTATCAGAGCCACAAATTACCCAACAAGGGAGTAACTGCAATTACGCACATTACGTGAGTGCGTAATAGCTTATTCATGTTGGAGTTACGATGTTATGATTATTAACCAACGCTCAAATCATAAAAAAGGAGAGGACGTAGACGTATTTTTCTTTTGTCACAGTTCACATATCGCTTTTACCCAATATATTTTGGTGGCCGCCTTCAGAGTGCGTATGCATGTCAGAATCCTAGTTACGCATATGCTAGTCCCCCATTGGCGTACTCCATACCATAACCATATTGTTGTGTGATAAACAAAGTGACCGAACCGGATTCATATTTCGTCTCATTCTTGCATTTAAGACAGTTTTTAATCGTCTCTTTTTTTTTTCTTTTAAAGCTCTGTAAATCTTTCAAATCGTGAAATACAAAAGCTGTATATTCACTCACAGCTCGTGAATATATAGATTTTTTGTTTACTAAATGAAAGTTAAGTCTGTCTTAGACTGAAACAACATGAGCTAAATAATTATCCACTATAAATTTATGCCATACTGTCTACTGATTAAACGGTCAACTAAGGCAACATTTAAGGGTCAATTTTCTACTACGAAATTCATTGACAAAACTATTCAGGTCAATGATAAGAATTTTAATATGACACGTAACACTTCATACGTGTTTCATAGTTATATACCATGTCCCTGACCGTTTCTAGTCTCAGGTCAAGATCAGTGGCCTGTTTTACAAAACATCTAACGGTCATTTGTGTGCGTAAGTCAAAAGTTACAGTTACTTCTACAGAAGTAACTAGATATGGAATTCTGGCATGCATCATCTCATTGGAATCGTCTTCTTTTGACGATTCCAATGAGATATTGCAAGGCAGGCAGAATCGAACAATGAATGAAAGTACCAGGTACGAATTGCGAATTCGACTAACGTTTTTCCCCTAAAGAAGTTAAGTGAAATGGGCCCCAGGTCATTATAAAATTAATATTCTTGTTAAAATCATAACACAAAATAACAAGGGGTCCATGAGGACCTGAGACGCTCTAGAGACTATCACATATTTCCTGATGCTTATCTGATATTTTTGTTACTTAATTGCTTTAAAAAGAAAGTGCAATGTAAATAACCAAACATATTTTATCCCCCCTAAATTTACGTTAAACAATACCCCATAGGACTTCTTGCCTTCCTTATGACTCGAAAATACATGTAATCCTGTGAAAATTTCAAAAGAATCAGCATTAAATTCACTTTGACTGTAGGAAGATTTTGTGCGATGAGCCGTAAATTCTATTATAATATATACATGTAGATTTCTGAGCTCAGTTTTGAAAATACCCCAATACCGCATATACCTTCTTGTTATGATATTCCCAATAATTTCCCTGGCAGACAATGAGTAACCTGCCCTCAGTTAATTTGCGAGCAAAGCAGGGTATAATTTGCAAGGACTTAGCACCGTTTTGTTATCCTGAATGCAGGACATGGCTTCTCTAAAGGGCTCAAATATTTGTTTCTCGTCACGCAATATGAAAACTCGGCATAATAGATATTTGACAATGAGATTGATTCTAGAAGTCGTTTATCGTAGATCAATTTTAAAAAAAAATCTATATAGATTCTAGGTAGTATGCTGATTCTAGATTTAGAAATGAGCCGTTTGTTAAAAGTTTCTATCCTAATCAGCGTGCGCATCCACATCTGCTTAAACATACAGTGTAAACGCTCTCTAAGATCGGAACATTTCCCGGACGGCATGGATTACATTTGCATATCCATCATTAAAAGTAAACTTTGTGAGTCAATTCTTCAGCATATGGTAAATGCTCTATTTAGTCTGTGGATCAACAGGTCGATCTAAGTTTCCACTTTGTGCACAACTGAAAATGTTGATGAGATCAAGCACAAAGCTTATATAATTGATCCATTCTCTAGGAAAACCTGTCTAAATGACGACAGAACTAACAATAGACTAAAGCTTCAATTCTTTAAAAATGCAAAATTTATTATAGGCCTATCATTAAGCGAGTAAGTTGTGTTATTTCCAAAAAGGAATAAAATCATTTTTCCACAAACACACTATTTAGTGCACTTACATCAATCAAGTGGTAAACATTGAGAAAAAGAGAGAAATTGTTTGTTTCAAGCAAGTTCTCCCTTTTTCTCGTTGTTTTCGTCAAAACTGCGCAGTCTATTTTCATTTTTACCCCAACCCGAATTAACATCTGCAAATTCTTTGAAATAGGACTAGTCTAAAATTGAATGTTTTGTAGTGAGTATCTGGTTTAAACATCCGAAATAACAAAAAAAAAAAAAAAACTTTTGGCAGGTTTTCTTGGAGAATATAATTTGATTGAAGATACAATACTCTTCTGGTCTTTTCGACTAAACACTTAGTGGCCAAGTGCCTGTTTTACCAAACATCTTACGATAGTTTTTTGCGTAAGTCCAAAAATTAAAAATGCTTCTACAATAGAAATTAAATATGGAATTCTTCCATGCATCATCTCATTGGAATCGTCTTTAGAAGACAATTCCAATGAGATATTGCAGGGCAGAATATATCAATGAATTAAAACACAATGTACAATTTGTGCTTTTAACTTACGATTGATTCTTTCGTAAGAATTTTACTTAATCGGACCCCTGGGTCTGTGTGACCTTACTCCGTGAGTAGGCCTTTAATAGATAATCGGGTAATGAGGAGTTTATCAATGTTTCTCACGAATATTTGATCTAGAAATGTCTTTTTGCTTTAATATGTGATTTTACATATATTAATTAAATTAACATATAAGATTCACCAGTAATAAATGTCCTTGATATTTGAAGGACTTAATATTAAGTTTTTACAATGACCCAACTTCCCAACACCATAATTTGGGTCATTTTAAACTATGATAATATAACAAGGTTATAGTGCCTTGCACATAAAGGTTATATTATTGATGATAATTATATTGATGGTATTTTCTTTTATGCGTTTTGGTGGATTATTTTATGAATATGATTTAGTATGTCTGAAAAATCATCGAATACCTTTTAGGCATTCCGTCGATGAGTGACCAAAATCTCATAAATACATATATTGATCTTCAGAAAAGCTGTAGTTTTGATTTTTTTTGTGGCCAAGGCAACAATATATGACTGCAATTTATTTTACTTTGGCATAAAAAGTACCGTTGCTTTGGTGTGACGGAAGTTACCTGACACAGTGTATCAACTAGCCCTGGTCAGACATTCTGGCCCGATTGCATAACAAAATGTTAATTTAAAACAGTGTTAAGCCTAGCAAAAACTCTAGATTCAAATTTAAAGACCGTTTGCAAACGGTTTAGAAATGTTACCCCGATAGGCACGTGCCCTCAGATATAAAGCGGGGTAAATTTGTTTAAGATGGAAAAGGTTATTGCTTCTTGAACACAGCTTAACACGGAGGTTAAATTAACTTTTTGTTATGCGATTGGACCTCTATGTTTTGAGTCCCCTTTAAATTTCAGTTTCAAGGACGAGATCAATTAAGGTAACTGCGGACAGATAACATTGTCGAATTTTCGACTTTCTTAAAATCTCACAATAATTGCTGAGATTTAGTAATGAAATGTGGGCATTGGCTAAGACGCAATAAAAAGGGCCCGAAGCTTTTTCATTTGACGTTGTGACGTCATTAAGGGGCCAACCCCTTTTCGACCCGCCAAAATCAGTATTTGAAAATATTTTCTGAAATAATAGGCCGATTTTTACGAAAAAAGTTTCATTTAGAAAGTCCAAGAACGCCCGAGCTAGTCGTTTAATTTCTTTGCACATTCAAATAGAAGAACAGACACTATACGCTATCTTTTTGGCGAATTTTATGGTATGACGTTCAATTTTTCATTTCATCTTTTGTAAATAACTAGAAATTTCTCAAAATTTTGTCCGGTGACCTATGCTGATTTTTTGTTATTTTGAAGCGAAAGGAATATACTTTGCTTTAATCAAATAAAAATTATATGTCTTCGGGTTAGATTTCCTATAAAGTTCGATTTTGTGAAGTTGATGCACCATTTTTCGTCGATTTCGACGTCGCACCAAAACCATCGGTACTATGCTTATTTGGAGCCAATCTCCGTACAATAACGTTTTCTAAAATACCTGAAATTAAGGTAATTGTAAAATATAGGCTTCAAAAGTATTAAATCTGAATGTGATTTTAAGAAATACAAAAAATCGTCTAATTTTCCATCCGTTTAAAAAGACAGCTTTTGTGAATATTCGGCGCGACGTTGAAATATCTTTTGATTTGCGATATCTTCGTGGAATCAAATTTTACAAAAAATCTAACCCGAAGACACATGGTTTTTATTTCTAAAATCTTTAGCGGAACTGTTTGGCAGCAACATATCTAAATTTCAGCATAGGTCACCGGACAAATTTTCGAGTAAAAAGGCAATATTTTCAGTAACTGTACTTGAAAACAGCAACGCAGAAGGCATTTACATTTAAAACGTTACATTTAATTGTAATTCTTACACTTAGATCTTCATATCAATTAAAACATAACATCAGGCGTCTTTAAACGAAGCAAACGGCGTTTTCGGGATAAAAATCGGTTCATTATTTCCGAAAAAAATGGACAATTACTGAATCTGGTCCCTAAATAAGGGGTCGGCCCCTTGATGACGTCATGACGTCAACTCTACGTTATGAAATCCCTTTTTATGACCGAAATATGAAAGCGGGTACTTCAAAGTTCAGTTTTATCGCATTTGTCATGATTTGCAGACAATTTAAAATTTGGTCTTAACATGGCCTCTATGTGTCCGCAGTTACCTTAAGTAACACCCCTGTAACGTTTGCCGACCTCTCGCCCTCTCATGTGAACAGTAGAGTCCTAAAGTTTGCTTTGATGTAAATTAAACAACAAATTTAGGAAAAATCTGGAATTTTCTTTTGTTCTAAAATTAGTCTTTAATGAACGTAAAAAAACATAGAATTATTACAAATTCATAAAAACCAAAGAAATATGTACAAAACGACTTGTTGAATCTTAAAATGGGCAAGTGCGAGGGTTTGGTAACCAACCTTCGATTAAGAGTATGACTTGTGGACTATCAAATAATATAGAGTTATAAATAAAATCTGATTAACCGAACCCTAAAATGCAACGACCCGATACTAAGGCCCCGCCCTGTCAGGGTAATAACCTTGTCCAGCGTTCAGGAACTGAAAGCGCTCGCCACAAACAGAGTTTTATATCTTGAACAAGTGCTTTAAGGTGACCGGTCGCTAGGCAACAAAAGTGACTCTTTGTGTCGTTTTCTCGCTTTCGTGTCACGCCACTTAAAAGCCACTTAAATTCAATGTCTTGAAAATGTTGATTTAATATTTTTCATATATGGAAACAATCTCTGCTAATAAACTGGGAGATTTTCATTAGAATAACATATATTCCTTCTGTTAGAGGGTTCCATGTGATAATTCTTGTGAAATTGGTTGACATCCATGTTTGTTTCACATAGCTTCTAAGAAAATGATGAAATTGACCCCCGCTCAAAAAAGGCAGAATTCATAAGTAGCCATACTCATATTTTGCAGGCTGATACAGGGTTTTACTTCTATTGACTCTTATATGGACCAACATTTCACCGAAAATCTCAGAATTGAATTTTTACAATGATCTTTTTGTGATATGTTCCGGACAAGAAAAAAGGTCTACGGACGGACGGGCCGGCCGACCGAGAAGTGCAAAGCAACATACCTCCTCTTTTTCGGAGGGGGTTATAGATATACATAAACCATTGTTTATCAAAGTTTTTTTTTCCGTAGTCTTTGCGAATTTGCAAAGGCATTTAATCTGAAAAAATACAAGAAAGGTCACGACTACAGCATTTTTTTCTATTTCTGCTGTTTTTTAACCTTACAACGAGAGCGAGCTTCTCACATCTTCTTTTTCCATTTCTATTGTTTGTTCGGAGAAAGCCCAAGGATTGCTAAAGCCTTAGTGTCAGTATCGTGGTCGTCCGCGTGATCGTCGTTGTGCGAAAGCTTTGACATTTTGTTATATTTAAGGTATTACTAGACATTCTCTTGACATTTTGTTATATTTCAGGTAATACTAGACATTGTCTTGGTATAAACCGCAGCTTATAGTGTCAAGGAGATAACTTTATGCGCAGTTTTTGGTGAGTTTTGCCCCTTTGACGACTTAAAATTGCCATGCTTTATTCAACACCAAACAGTCGAGCGTAGGCACTCGTTGGTTAAGAGTATACGAATGTAAAAGCTGTTCACAAAAAAAAATATTTCGGATCATCCTTTGTTTATTATAAAAATTTGGTCAACTCTAAAACGACCCGGACCTGCAACTCCGTGATCGGAGGTTAAAGTGTAATGTGAGTACGTATATCGTAAAACAAGACTATAAACTTTTTTTTTTTTTTTTTTTTTTTACTTTTTTAACTTTTTAAAACTGACCTGTCGAATTCTCGTAGGTATATAAGCCTATTTCATTTGTAATAATTGACTTTCATGTACTTGAAAATATCTTAGCAAATAACGTCTTCTGTTGTTAGGATGTAAACCATATTAGCTTGATCTTGTAATGGATTTTAAAATCTTATTTTAAATCGTACAAAGGCGGCTTGAAAAGCCCTGCATTTAGGATGACAAAGCGGTGCAGAGACTGTTTATAACATAATAAAAAATTGAGTCAGAAACTATCATCATTACAACTTACATAGGGGAGACACTGTACAGGCTGTGAGACTCTACCGTCTGATCTGAGACTTTAATTAGTTTTATTTATATGTGAGTTTAACTCCACGTTCAACATAATTGCAGTTATATCGGGGTGCTGCTCTACGAATTTCTTGCTGTTGTTTCTCACGTGTCAGTGCGCAAAGACAGTATTTCATCTGATCAACCAATAACCCATCCCACATAGGCGTACTTCATAACATACTCCTATTGTTGTGTAACAAACGAAGTGACCACGCAGGAGAAAAATCTAAATTCGTCTCATTCTTGCATTTAAGAAATATATAGTATTATCGTCTGTTGCTTTTTTTTTTCTTTCTTTTAACGTCGATGAATCTTTCATTTCGTGAACAACGAAGGCTGTATACATGTACTAGTATTTACTCACAATTCATGAAAGTATAGATATTTTGTTCTATCAATGAATAAAAATCGATCTTAGCTTAAAACAAATTAGGTCAAACAATGATGCTCTGTTCAAAATTCCGCCGAACGGACTACTATTTTAACGGTCATCTAAAGCAACATTTAAGGGTCAGTTTTCTACAAAAAAAATTATTGACAAAACTATTCAGGTTAATGATAAGAATTTAAATATGACACGTAATTCTTCTTACATGTTTCATAGTTTAATATCATGTCCCTGACTATTTTAAGCCTCAGGTCAAGATCAGGTCATTGGACTCTCAATTCTTCTGATTAAAGAAAAAAAATGAGAATCCTTTCCGTGATATTTTTAAGAATAAGGTTGTAATTTGAATATATAGAGTGGTCTTTACAGACACCCAGTATTCTAGGAACGCTTGCTTTACCCCTGAAAAAGATTTAACCCTTAAAGAATCTTGCTGAATTTAAAGTTTATTTCAAACAGAGTTCGAATTTCAGGATATTTGAACAACACTGTCTCAAGTTTTCCCCCATTATAATAATTACAAAGTAGACAGATAAGCTAAGATCAGACTGCACGTTTATGCAGGTTGATTTTTGTCTTTACTGTTTGCAAAAGCTTTGTGTACAGTGGGAATATGCCCATTCGGAACACCACTCGGCCAATCTCACGATCAACCTCGGATGTACATAGACGGACTATTTTTTGAAAAATCGGAAACCTTAGAAAAAATCGATGACGTCAGTTAAAATGTCGTTTAAGTCACTGACGTGAAACCATCGTATTCTTATATGAATATCTTTAGATTCTTAAATAGCGGCTGAAAAATCTTAATTTTTGAGAATCTTTCTCAAAAATTAAGATTTTTCAGCCGTTATTTAGTTTTAAAAATATGAATCTCAAGATAGCGTCGGTTGTTTCCTCGCTAGTTTTTCTAACTCTGTTTCCGCCTAACAAAATGCACAGGTCTGTTGCAGTTTACGGAAATGGTCGAGTGATGTTCCGAATGGGAATATGCCGTGAACAGCAGAAAAGGGTTAAGTGAGGTATAAATAATACGTACTTAGTATTTTGTATGAAAAAAAGTATCTAACTCGGTTGGGAGAATTGATCATTGTCGAGGCTCTGCAGAGACAATTATCAATTCTCACAACCGAGTTAGATATTTTTCATAAAGTACACTAAGTACGTATTATATTTATCTTATAACCTCTATTTGTCTTGTTGTCGTCGATGTTTCTAAGTGAAATGCAAGTTTCTTAAAATAACCGCATTGTATCATTGTTCTGAAAATAAATGAGCCTGTGCGTGACATTTCCAACAATTTGCAATGAGTATGTGGGTCAAACATTGAGCTGCGAGGGTAGCGACATACTGTAAATATAAAGTTACCTGAATGTCTACAGATACTTTGAGACCTTATCTATCTACAAAACACACAGTGAAGACTCTGGTCAGACTTTGCGGATGCACAGGCTGGTCAGAGTCTTTGCTTTGCAGTTATTTGAAATTGTTGGAAATCTCACGCACAGGCTCAAATATATGTGAAATCATAAAAATTATCATACGGGATGTTATCACACGGATTGTATTGTATTGTATTGTATTGTATTGTTGTAAGATACAGATTCATCAAGTTACAAAAGTTCAGAATCTGATGCAGGCTGATATGAGTCTATACTTGGCAAATACGTATATTGGTAATTGTAGCCATGCGTTCCGACTTTTATGAAGACATTTTGGATAAACAATTTCACATGGACGTAAAGCTGAATTTACAGACACTTTAATTCTGAAGCTATTGCTAAATATCGTCTAGTTAAGACTATAGCCAGACTTTGCGGATGTACAGGCTGATCCGAGTCTTCGCTTTTTGCACACCAGTCCCACTACGTTCAAAATCCCCATAATCCACCAGGAAGGTATACCGTTAAAGTCATTCGCAACATCACTCGGCCATTTCCGTAAACTGCAACAGACCTCGGCACATTCGGAACGTCGCTCGGCCTTTTCCGTAAACTGGAAAGTACCTCGGACGTAAGTGTAGTAATTTTTGGTCATTTTTTCGGTAATTCGGCCTCTGGTGGTACTTTGGTTAATACGCTTGAAGAATAGTTTATTTCTTTAATGTTTTACGATCGTCCGTGGGGATCATTTTGGCATGTTATAATCTGAAAGCAAAACGCAGTAAAACACTGTGTTTTTGTTTTCAAAATATAATATGCCAAATTTTCACCTTGCGTAGATTTATTTATTCATATTCCCAACGTCATCTTTAGTTATGTTTGTGACGTCATGTAAACCCACGAGCGATAGGACGCGCTTTCATGGCTGCGCCTTATTTATTCCCGGGGTCTCTTCCGTAGAATCACCGACTGAGACCTCGGATGTATGTTAGGCGGATGTAACGTTGAGTATGTAACGAAATTGTGCATTTTGTTAGGCGGAAACAGTGTAAGAAAACTAGCAAACCGGCGCTATCTGTAGATTGGATTTTTTTACAGTAAAAAACGACTGAAAAATCTTTATTTTTGAGAATGACGAATCATTCTCAAAAATTAAGATTTCTCAGTCGTTATTTAAGAATCTAAAGATGGTTTCACGTCAGTGACTTCAAACGTGTAGCGTGGGGGACGTCGAATTTTTTCACTCAAAGTTTCGAGGGCTAACGCTATTTTAACTGACGTAATCGAGTATTCCCATTCGGAACACCACTCGGCCAATCTCATGATCAACCTCGGATATACATAGACGGACTATTTTTTTAAAAATTACTGGAAACTCTTGGAAAAACTCGATGATGTCAGTTAAAATGGCGTTAGCTCTCGAAACTTTGAGTGAAAACATTCGACGTCACCAACGCTACTCGTTTGAAGTCACTGACGTGAAACCATCGTATCCTTATATAAAATCGAAGAAAAAAGAAGATAAACTTATATGACTAATAAAACAAAATGGCGAAATCTCGCGAGATCATCATTCTCCATGTAGGCCTCCATTACGACACGAATTTAAACTTTGATGGTATATGTTTTTTACTTTGATATTGATTATTTTAATGTTTTACACGCGCTATCTAGAAGCGGGAAAAGCCGCAAAGCGACCTTGGGGCGCTTTGCGTTGATTTTCCCGTATAAATTTTTTTAGATTCTTAAATAACGGCTGAAAAATCTTAATTTTTGAGAATGATTCTTCATTTTCAAAAATTAAGATTTTTCAGTCGTTATTTACTGTAAAAAATATCAATCTAAAGATAGCGCCGGTTCGCTAGTTTTTCTTACACTATTTCCGCACAACAAAATGTACGATTTTGTTACATACCCATCCGCCTTACATACATCCGAGGTCTGTTGTAGTTCACGGAAATAGCCGAGTGATGTTCCGAATGCGAGTTTTCCCAAGGTTTTCCCGTATTTTTTTTTTTAAAATAGTCCGTCTACGTACATCCGAGGTTGAAAATGAGATTGGCCGAGTAGTGTTCCGAATGCGTTAAAGTATCAAACAGCCCAGCATGCACTTGATTGATAATATCTTACTAATTTGATTAAACATTTTATTTGTGCTCGAACAAATGATAACCCAGATTTGCATTTTAGAGGATGGTATTCACTCATTTGTTAAAAAAAACCTGATTCTCAGTGATCGTCCAAATGTTTTAATAAGGATGTTGTGCATGGTTCGGGAGGGATTAATCTAAGCTGTGTAAGAACTTGTTTCTCAATCGATGTAAAATAAAAAGTTTTAAAGTTTAAACCAATGAAATTCAAACTTGTCACCATGCATGTCCACTAATCGATCGGTAATCCAATGTCAATTGTACATTGTGAAATTGGCGCGCATCCCAAACAATAACATTATTAATGATCACTTAGGGTTCCATTTATAGCATCTCTACTTACCACCATCGTTCTAAACTGCGAAATAACTCAAAATACTCCGAAAACATGCTAAACGCTCTCACATTTTAATCAAATTATTCAAAACAAAATGATCCTGTTAGTGACATTTCCAACAACTTGGAACGTGCATGATGTTCCTATTTTTAGCGACCTACACCGATACATAGTGTAATTAGTAAATTGTCTGAATGGCTTAAGACACTTTAACACCTTATGAATCCCCAAAGTGCAAAGTGAAAGTTCTGGTCAGACTTTTTGGATTGCACAGGCGGGCCAGAGTACGCGTTTGGCGCGTATTTGATATTTTTGGAAAGATCATGCACAGGCTTACATACAAATTCATTTTTGAAAGCGTCTGGATTTTCCTTGAAGAAACAAAAATATATTTTTAGACATTGCGGATAACTAATGAAAGGAGGGTAAATAAATGACAATAATTTCGTTCAATTTTAACGAAATTATTGGTAGTTTATTGGACCATTTGTTTATAATTCAAAACTAAATCATCATCACTCATTCGATTTCGATCTGAAAACATTCCAAAACCATTTACTCTGTGAATGTTATGATGTTAAACATGAATAGTCACGTCTTAGTTCTTAGTCATTCTTCAAAATGTTCTTTTTAATTAAAAGAAGTCGGTATTTCCATTTTTGAAGGAAATAGTGATTTATTTGGTAGTAAATGTAAGGGTAAGTAGATCCGATTGGCGTTTTATGAGAGCGCGCGCTTTTCAAACCGGTACATTAAACGCGCATTTATTTACGAAAGCACGCAAAATCAAAATAAAAATCGCGAAAATAACTTTCTCATTTCCACATTTAATTAGACATAACTCGTCATGTATACAAACAAATTACTTAATTTTTCTAAGATTAAATTCTGAAAATATCTAGGTATATATTATACAGTACAATATAACAACTATATCGATAAAAATCTAAGAACTTGTACTTCAACAAATGAATTGCAGTTAACAACATCGACAAATTGACATTCATTCCGATCAGAATCATTCTAAATCATTTTCTAAGGGCTCAATTCATTCCAAACACTCACTCAAACCATCCAAAAGTGATCCAAAATCACTAAAAAGATCCGACCAGCAACTAAATTTGAAATAAATTTTGTCAGAAAAATCCATGATTTCACTGACTTAATTGAATATTGACAGCGTCTGATTGGTTCGTTAAGGCATATAAAGCACTTTATAGAACTTGAATACATATTTAAATTAAAGGGAGATAAAAAAATATCGCCAATTTTGTTAATCTTTGCTTTCATTCAAAACTAACTCCTCTCGAGCAATCAATTTCATTCCTGAATCATTCCAATGTCACCCAGCTTGTCAATTTTATGATGTCCTAAAGGTAGTAGACCCGTAATAGTTTCGTAATGTCTCAAAAGTAGTGATCTTCAACAGTGTTAACCGAGGTTTCCTAATGATTTTCATTAGGCAACCTTGGTCAACATTGTGAAGATCATATGTCCGAAATGTTGCAGAACTATTACGGGTCCACTACATTAACTGCATAAGATAAAAAGATAAACCTACATGCCATCCTGAGAGAATTTCGGACTCTAACTCCTCCGTACTTAATATTATCTCAATGAACGTATAATTTGTCTGTGATGTTCGAGTACAAACTATCACGACCACAGATAAAACTTTTCTTCAGAATTTGAACTTTAAAAACGTATAAGATAATGTATTTATATAGTGATCGGCTCTTCCCATCAAACATTGCTGTCAAATCTATGTCACCTTACTGTGATTAACCCTTTCCCGTAAACTCTGTGGTTTCTTGAGCCGGAGTTATAATAATTAGGGAGATCGTAGAAAAGAATTTGAAAGTCATTGTAAGTGTCGAAAAATGATGTTGTTTATTTTTTAAAGGATACTGATTTTTAATTGTATGATTTTACCTACTAACAGAGAATTCTGGGGATATTCTAGTAAGACTGTATAAATGATACGGTCTTGTTGAGAAACTAGTCCGCTCTCAAAGCCTAAAATCAAATCATTTGTACACGTATATGCGCTTCCTTTTTCCTATAGAAAGACTTCATAGAACTTTTTTTGTTTTTGACAGCAAATTTACTTTTGACCTTTACAACAACAAGAACATCAACAAGAACAACAATAAGAATTATATAAGAATTATAATAATAAAAACAATAATAATAATAATGATAAAAAAGGGTTAAAAAATAATGATGAGTAAATAAAAAGCAAATTTAGAAGTATCAATCAGACTTGGCTGAGTGGCAATGGAGAATCGAACATTCTAAATTTGAAGTGTTATTTTTTTTACTTAAAAGAAATTTTACGTCACTTTTAAAAATCTTACAGTGAAATCGCGGCGACTTGAGCACATTTACATCCTTTTCCTACCCCCCCCCCCCAACTGATATCCCACATAGGTCTTCTATTATCAACCTGTTGGTGAGAGACAAATAGTCGGAAAGGATAAGTGCCTCCGTCAGGGATCGAACCCGGGACTCTTAGATTTACAGTTGCTATCAATTGCACATTGTAAAATGTGGAAAAAGTTTTACGTAATTAGTTAGGAAAAGTAGTTAGATTCTCTATCAAACGTGGGACCTCATGATATAGAGAAACTAACCATGTACCTTTCGATTTATTTATGTCAGTGTAATTAGCGCCATTTATACTTAAAAATATGCCCATAAAAGCAACGCCAAAGATTACGCTAATTGTTACGGAGGATAGCGTAAGGATAAAGTCAAGAACGAAACTGCTGTTGTGATCCGTCATTTCTTGTCTATTTATTTGTCAAATGACCTCTGCAAGAAAGTCGGTCTTAGTCAAACAGTTGTGTAATAAAATTCCCTAATGGCGATAGCCCCTTTTCATTTAGCGAACAAATTATTGGTTATCATGGGTTCGATAAGCGTTGATGAAACATATCATTTCCGACATGCTTTCTCACCTATGGGGCCGGGAATCTCTCACCTAATGGGACCGGGATAATCGTGAACCTAAGTGGGCTTGCAGCTGGATGCTGGGAAAGGATGTTATGATAAACCGGTGTGAGAAAATCTATAATTTAATTGTTTAGCGCTATTGTCGCCGCGGTATGACTGAAAAAATGTTTAAAGCGGCGTTAAAACCAAGTCCAATCAATTAATCTAACGTACTCGGAATATTCCTGTTGTGGCAGGAGGCATAGACAAAGATCAGTCTGCACATGTGCAGTTTGATCTTAGGTTATACCACCTTACTGTACTCTGGTGAAGTATAGAAAAAGGGACTTATCATTAAGGTAGTGAATCCATAATAGTTCCGCAACATTTCGGAACTCTTGATCTTTTACAATGTTAACGATGTTTCCAAATGAAAATCAATAGGAAACCTAGGTTAACACTGTTAAGTTCATTACTTCCAAAACGTTGCGGAACTCTTGCGGGTCCACTACCTTAAGAAAAACAATGATTGCTAATCAAAACAGGATTTGAGTTTAATCCCTCTTCGCTGAGTACCTCCTTGAAATTTCCCCGAATGACAAATATCCTTAATTGGAAAAAATGCATCCTAATTATACATGGGGCTTAACATCGTTGATTTTATTGCGGTCATTTGTTTTTGGATATATCACGTATTCATTACAAACTTAAAAGTACAACCTCTTTATTGGATCTGACCATTTGTGAGTTCATATCAATTTTTATCAACTTATTATTCAATCGAAAAATCAAACATTTTATTATGTATTTACTTAAATTGTAAGGTACTTTTTCAGATTTGAAAAAGGACTGGATTTTGTCATTCTATCTTACCGAAAAAAACAAACAAAAAACAAACAAAAAAAAAAAAAAAAAAAAAACCCACGAACAATTTTTGTTGATAGCTATTTTTTGGACAGTTGATTGTATATTTAGAACGGAAGTGTAATACTGACCTTCGACATTTATACCACGTCCCGCCTGTGTCTAGTTTGAAAACAGATGAAAATTTCTTTCACTAAGAAAAATACGGAATCATTCTGTTTCACCTAGGGTCATTGACCTAGGAAAAACATTCATATGATAAGCCTGACCAGCCCTGCGTTCAGGATGACCAAACGGTGCAAAAAAATCCAATTTTACCCTGCTTTGTACGGAAGTACACCATTCGGAACCTCGGAAGTACATAGACGGACTATTTAAAAAAAAAAAAAAAAAAAAAAAAAAAAAATACGGGAAACCTTGGAAAACCTCGATGACGTCAATTAAAATTGCGTTAACCCTCGAAACTGTGAGTGAAAACATTCGACGTCGCCAACGCTACTCCTGTTTAAGTCACTGACGTTAAACCATCGTTTCCTAATATAAATATCTTGAGAATCTTGAATAACGGCTGTTAATATCTTAATTTTTGAGAATGATTCGTCATTCTCAAAATTAAGATTTTTCAGCCGTTATTTACTATAAAATATATAAACCTACAGTGCTAGTTTTTCTTACTCTGTTTCCGCCTAACAAAATGCACGATTTTGTTACATATCCATCCGCCTTACATACATCCGAGGTCTGTTGCAGTTTACGGAAATAGCCTAGTGATGTTCCGATTAGGAAGTACACGTGCAAAGCGGGATGTAGACTGGTACTACTGTCGACTCATGTATAAAGACTTTTATGATAGTCGACAGTGAGACCAGTCTAAGCGGGATGTAATTGGAAAACAGTTTGCATCGTTTGGTCATCCTGAACGCAGGGCTGGTGAACATGGAACAAATATATGATGGAATTAATCCTGTATTGGTCGCACTCTCCTTTTAGAAACAATTTGCATTTCCGTGATCTTAACCAGAACCACTTTCACATGGATTTCTTTGAGGTCACAGGTTTCATATTATTCAGGCGTCAAAATAGCGAACGTCGATGGTGTAGTGTCTAGTGTTTCCTTTTCTTTTTTTTTTTTTTTTTTTTGTCGGAAAAAGTTAACGTTATTATTATATTTCTCACTCTCTCTACAGCAATAGCAATATCAGAATATAAAGTCATCTTTAAAAAAATAAAAGTCGACTCTTTTCGCTCGCGAGGAATGATAAATGTCTCATTTTTTTCAACTTCGCATTAATTTAGAGACAAACGAATACTGGATAGTTACTAAAATGGGCTCTAAATCTGAAGATGTTTTCGGTTGTACGCTTCTTTTGAACATTATATGTTATAATGTAGAAGTATATCTAACATTCCAAAATCTCAACCTATCATTATTGCAATGATCAATTCGAAACAACAGCAGTTTCTTCATATAAAGGGATGTCATCAAAACTCTCGTTTTGGTAAAAGGAAAATGGAGCGTTCACCCTATTTTTTTTTTTTTTTTTTTTTTGGATTGTTTGAAAAAAGTTGTTACATTTAATTGAGCTTGCTTCGAACTCACTATTCTTGGGTCTGTAGAATGGCGAGTTACAGTCCGAGAATACAAGTCTTCGCGAAAATGTATTAAACATACTTTTTTGCTATCAAATTACCATGAGCGATGTCGGGCTATATTGACCCTCTTGTTTATATTTTGTTCTTCTTTTCCCCCTACTCGCATCGCCACTTCCAAACAAATATTCTTCTCGCATTGTGTTTCGTTTTCTTTTTATTTTTTATTTTCCTTGACATTGTGGATTTATATCAACGTCTGGAGGCTCCTCGGTTTTATAATTCAACGAATCAAACATAACGTCGCTGTAAGAAAATGCGCGTTTTCTTTTTTAGAAATCGTTCCACACACATTAATATCAACATCTCTTTTACTTGTATATATTTTCCCTTGAAATTCTAATATGATTATCAAGAGAAAAATAATATTTCCTGACTAAATTTTAATAATCGTATGAATAATGGAACTGCAATTTTTAGTGTATTAAAAATGGAAAAATCAGTTTTTTAACAGGCTGAAAAGATTTCGTTCCACTAGAATTCCAGATTATTAATTTTCCGTTTAAAACTCAAATTGATATCTATTAACATATTTAAGAAATACAGAAAATAATATTTTTGATTTTAAGTTTGGTTGCAATTAATCAATTTTTAATGAAAATATAAAAGAAATTGTCATATTTTCGGCGTCTTAAAGCTTGATGTTACGCTTCACTTTTTCTTAAATATAAAACGGTATTTTTCTTATTTGTGGTTAAAATTCGATCTCCGTTGGTAAAATTGTTGGAAAATATACCTGTTCAAATTTTATATATTTGCAAGCGGTTGAAACATTATTAACACGGGGGGGTGATGTCCATAATCGGAGCCACTGGCTCCGCTTTCAAAATCATGTGTGGAACTTCCGCTCCACGTGCGTCTCCGATTATGTAGATGTAAACATCTCATTTTTGGACTGAAAAAAATGGGATAGGTGTCGGAACTTCCTCATTTATATCGGATTTTAATCATTAATCATTAAAAAGTCGAATGCTATTCGACCAGTTATACATTTTGCCACGTTAACGTACTCAAAAACTGTAAAAACGCTCGTTGGTTTTTGTTAAAAATGATTTCTTCTCAGAGCAATCTTTAGCCAGGAAGATCAAAACACGTGGTTTTACCTCCAAAATGCAATATTTTGAACAAGATTAATAACGTATACTATTGTTTTCAGTATGCACGAGTTTAACAAAACAACCACAATACTCTACCTCAATATACTTGCCTACAATATGAGATAAATCAAAGAAAATAGTTTGGTTCCGATTATGTGGATTGGCTCTGATTATGTATCCTGGCTCTGAAGTTGTGGAGTGTCTTATTCTTCTTCCCTAACCTCCTTCGATATGAAGTTTCTGCTGGTTTCGTGGTGCGACTTTTCTCGTCATTCCACGACGCATGTTGTCTATTTTACGTCTCACCTCACCGTGTTTACTTTTATTATAAAATTCCGGTGACTAGACAGTCAGCTACATTTATATTCCTTAGAACATGTACGTACAAGATAATTATATGGCTATCATTTAGTATTGAATTTGAAAAGAGATAAAGATTTCTACAGAGCCTGCCAGTGGCTTTGGCCTGCCTATTATACTTCGCACGTTAAGCCGTAACGGCAAAAGTTGGCGGTCACGACTGCGACAAATGACGTCCTTTTATAAATAACGTATAATGGATGGTTTTCAATTAAAATTCGAGGAAAAGCAACGAAAATAGGTTATATTCCGTCAGTCATTTGTAAAATATACAATATTAAGCAAGTTATTAAAAATAAAAAATGTTAACATATTACAGAAATATGATTTATATCACATTCAATATACTATACTCGCGAGAGCAGTGATACGGAAACCACTGAATGCAAAATCCTAACCGAAGGGAAACTGTATTGTACGGTTCCCTGATCGTGAAATATTTAAGAAATACTTATTAAATGACATGACGTTCAAAACAAAAAAACGCGTCAGTGGGACAATTGAGCAACATTACGATGTTTATTTCCTTTAGGAGAAGAAATATTGATATATATCTTATTATGGATTCTTTAAATATATGGTTTTGTACATAAAGTTGGAATGAAGAGAGCGTAGATGAGTGTTCAAATATCAACCTTACGTCGCAAAAACGCGTGGTTTTAATTTGTATAGGAAACATCTGAAAACCCTAATTCAGACATATCTTTTACTTACACATAAACTACTTTTAAACACAATGCTAGAAACTATTTTTTATTTCAACTTTATGTACAAAAACCGCACAGAATCCATTCATCAATATTTTAAGTCATATCAACAGAAATAAACCATTTAAACATATGCTTAAAACTTTCCGAAAATTCCGAACTAAATGGTACGAGAGACATAAAAATCGGACGTTTTAAGGATCATTGCGTACTTTTTTGTACGATTTATAAATCGGATTTCTTAAAACTTTGAATCCGAGCGCGAACTTTGTGACAATTTGTTTGATACCACTCGCTATATTACTTGATTAAATTTCATGGAATTATCGACGTTGAAAGAGCGACAGTAGTGACGTTGTTATAACAGGAACGCTAAACGTGCGAATTATGATAATCATGGCAAGCTATTGGCAGGTTCCGTAGAAATTTTTATCTCTTTTCAAATTCTATTCTAAATTATAGTCATACAATTTTCTTGTACGCCTACGGTTTAAAGTAAAATTGATATAGCTGACTGTCTTGTCACCGGAATTTTATAATAAAAGTAAACACGATGAGGTGAGACGTAACATAGACAACATGCGTCGTGGAATGACGACAAAAGTCGCACCACGAAACCAGCAGAAACTTCATATCGAAGGAGGTTAGGGAAGAAGAATAAGACACTCCACAACTTCAGAGCCAGGATACATAATCAGAGCCAATCCACATAATCGGAACCAAACTATTTTCTTTGATTTTCCTCATATTATGGGCAAGTATATTTGGGCAGAGCATTGTGGTTGTTTTGTTAAACTCGTGCATACTGAAAACAATAGTATACGTTATTAATCTTGTCCAGAATATTGCATTTTGAGGGTAAAACCACGTGTTTTGTTATTTCTGACTAAAGATTGCTCTGAGAAGAAATCATTTTTAACAAAAACCAACGAGCGTTTTTACCGTCCTTGAGTACGTTAGCGTGGCAAAATGTATAACTGGTCGAATAGCATTCGACTTTTTAATGATTAATGAATAAAATCCGATATAAATGAGGAAGTTTCGACACCTTTCTCATTTTTATAGTCCAAAAATGAAATGTTTACATCTACATAATCGGAGACGCACGTGGAGCGGAAGTTCCACACATGATTTTGAAAGCGGAGCCAGTGGCTCCGATTATGGACATAACCCCCCGTGATTAAACTATCTAATATAAGATGTGTATCTTTCAGTGATTCTTTCGTGTTACATGTAACACGTGTTTTTTTACGTCTTACGTTATGTTACATTGCGCGCAGTGCTTTTTTCATCAATCCAAGACTAAAATTATTGAAGCTGATTGATAATAAAATTGCTTCAAAAAGAAAAAGTGTATTCTGTCTTATTCGGTATATTACTTATATAGCAATTCAAAATGAACATGCATGGCAAAGTCTTCATGCGATAAACGAGAAGCGATTCAGGAAAAAAACGGTGTAAAAAGTCTAAATGGCAAAACGGCGTTACAAAATGTTGAGCATTAGCGTGCGCTACGCCCCAAGCATCGAGAAATCATTGCGTGATGAATAGAATTGTATGCTAGTGTCTTAAAAGTTCAATGTTATCAGCACCACGTTCATGTTCACAAAGCAGAGCAAACAGTTTCCCAATTATACCCCGCTTTGCACGTGCACTTGCGTGCAAAGTGGGTCATATTTGGCAAACTCTTTGCACCGTTTTGTCATCCTGAACACAGGGCAGGTCTCGGCTGTGTCACGTCATAATAAATTCTCTCAACTACGACTGTGCCTAGTTTGTTTTCTGTTTAAGATGGCGAGTTTAATCAATTCGGTTTTTCATGAGCACAAATTTGATATTCTTTTTGACCTGAATTTTGCGAAAAATCTAGCAAATTCCAGAAATTCATGGATTCAAGTGATACCGCGAAATATATAGACGTAGCGCATCTTTTTAGGGTACGTTTAGAATTTTGCAGTTCCACTACAGTAGATACGTTTCTATATCATTCGGAACATCACTCGGCCATTTCCGTAAACTACAACAGACCTCGGATGTATATAAGGCGGATGGGCATGTAACAAATTAGTGCATTTTGTTAGACGGAAACAGTGTAAGAAAAACTAGCGCGGACACAACCGGTGCTATCTTTAGATTTATATTTTTTACAGTAAATAAAGGCTGAAAATCTTATTTTTTTGAGAATGACGAATCATTCTCAAAAGTTAAGATTTTTCAGCCGTTATTTAAGAATCTAAAGATCTTTATATAGGGATACGATGGTTTCATGTCAGTGATTTAAACCGTAGTAGCGTTGGCGACGTCGAATAATTTCACTCAAAGTTTCGAGGGCTATCGCCATTTTTACTGCATCATCGAGTTTTTCTCGGAAGGTTTTCCCCATTCGGAACACCACTCGGCCAATCTCACGATCAACCTCGGATGTATATAGACGGACTATTTTTAAAAATTACGGGAAAACCCTTGGAAAAACTCGATGACGTCAGTTATAATGGCGTTAGCCCTTGAAACTGTGAGTGAAATCGTTCGACGTCGCCAACGCTACTCGTTTAAGTCACTGACGCAAATTCATCGAATCCTTATATTAATATATTTAGATTCTTAAATAACGACTGAAAAAAATCTTAATTTTTGAGAATAGTTCGTCATTCTCAAAAATTAAGATTTTTCAGCCGTTATTTACTGTAAAGATATAAATCTACAGTGCTAGTTTTTCTTACACTGTTTCCGCCTAACAAAATGCACGATTTCGTTACATACCCATCCGCCTTACATAGGGCCAGCTTATTTCTGACCCTGGGCGGGTACTGTTGCCCGCATTATCAGAGTATCTCTCAGAAAGCGGGATACCAGCTCTAGACTGGTCCACATATCGATTATCAGAATAGCCTAGAATAGGCTATTCTGATGTGCGACAGTGAGACCAGTCCACACCCGACCCGAAAGTGGGCGAGAAATAAGTAGGCCCATACATCCGAGGTATGCAATCGGAAACCCTCGGCGATTCTACGGAATAGACCTCGGGAAAAATACGGACGCAGCCATGAAAGCGCGTCATTTCGCATTTCGCGCGTAGGTTTATATGACGTCACAAACATCAACGACCCCGCTAAGGATGACGTTGCAAAAAATAAAATCAACGAAAGAATAAAAGTGGGAATATAATAATTTGATAACAAAACGCAGTGGTTTACTGCGATTTGTCATAAAGTTATAGTATGCCCAAAAGATCTCCAAAGATGATCGGAGAGAATTGATAAAGTGTGATTTTCTACAAGCCGGTATTAACCGAAGTACCACCAGGAGCCGAATTACGTAAAAAATGACTCAAAATTACTACACTTACGTCCGAGGTACTTTTCAGTTTACGGAAAAGTCCGAGCGATGTTCCGAATGTCGAGGTCATTCGGAACATCGCTCGGACTTTTCCGTAAATTGGAAAGTACCTCGGACGTAAGTGTAGTAATTTTGGGTCATTTTTTAGGTAATTCGGCTTCAGGTGGTACTTCGGTTATTAAAAACGGTTGAAGAAAATCACATCTTTTTAAATTCTTTCCGATATTCTTTGGAGAACTTTTGGGTATATTATAATTTGAAAACAAAACGCAGTCAAACACTGCGTTTTGTTATCAAGTTATAATATGCCCACTTTTACTTTTTCGTTGATTTTGTTTTATGCAACGTCATCCTTAGCGAATTCGTTGATGTTTGTGACGTCATATAAACCCGCGTGCGAAATGACGCGCTTTTATGGCAGCGCCCGTATTATTCCCGAGGTCTATTCCGTAGAATCGCCGAGGGTTTCCGATTGTGTCGAGGTATGTTGTAGTTTACGGAAATGGCCGAGTGATGTTCCGAATGAGTTTTCCCGTAATTTTTTAAAATAGTCCGTCTATGTTCATCCGAGGTCAATCGTGAGATTGGCCGAGTGATGTTCCGAATGGTTTCTATATAACTGAAGATGGTAGTTTGGTAATTATTTCTGCATGTGGAAGTCGAATGTCACGCTACTGATTTATGACGTTAAATATAATTTGAAGTAGGGAATAACCCGCGTCTATAGGAGATTGTGATAGACTAGGTAGAAAGTATTGCGACAAAAAGATAATTTCGTTTGATTGATTTTCACACATCGTAATTGAGTATTGATAAGAGCTGTAGTTTCGAGGTTTAAGGGGGGTCAATGAGTTTCCTAGAAATGAGCATTTTCATATACAAGCTACCAAAATTGTTTGTCGATTAAGTACATTTCTTCCTATCAAAAATACAAATAACAATAGAGCAGGCTATTATATATGTACAAATGAAACTGATGTCATTTGCAAAAATTCCCCACCGTAAAAAATCTGTAATAAAGTGCACTAAGTCATCAAATGCATTATGACGTCATTTTCATAACAAAATATATGATTGCTAAATATGTTTATAGCTCGTATGCATAGATAATCTACTTATGTAATAACACCAGTGTAATATCAAAAATTGCCAACGGGATTGTTTAACTCCCGCGACGTAGATTAAAAAAAATCATCTTTACTCTATAAGGCCAAGACTTAGAATGTGACAACAAACAGTTTCGGTGGTGTATTTTGGCATATTGTTGACCCTTTAAACATTTTAACTAAAAAATGAAAGACGTGAAAGATAAGAACAGTCTTTTTTGTCTGTATAAGCCTAGTTTATTGTGACAGTCAGATTTTAGAACATCATAGTACTAAGGCGTCACAACCGAGGTCAGTCAAGATAGCCCTTTTTAGTAGACGACATAACGATGGCTCAGCGCGAAACAGTTGTAACTGCTTGTAAAATAAACATACAGGTAGTAAAAACTGTATCGCAATAAGCCATCGTTAAGCGGATTTCAAAGAAGAAGGGTCTTTTCGGCTTGGAAAATCTGAAAAATCTTAGAAATATTTTGTCATATGGTGAGCGAAAACTTGGCATAGTATAATTTGATTACTGCGTTTCTATCTAATTTTCCAAAAAGATCTCCACAGACGATCGGAAAGAATTAACAAAATGTGTTTTTCTTTAAGCGTATTAATTAGATATCCAAAGTACAACCAGAAGTCGACGTACCTTAACCCTTTCCTCTTTTACAAAATTTTGGACCTGTCCAAATTCAAAGGTTTTGCAGACGAAAATTAAAAGTTGATTTAATTTGAAAAATAACCACTCAGTAGAGTAGAAAATAGTGTGGAAAAAGAACAAATTGCTTGTCAGAATTGGTTAAAAGGGGGAGGTGACAGTGGGTAGACTCATGTTATGACCAGGTACCCGACTAGCTCAGTTAGTAGACTAGCGCCGTGCTAGTGTACCGGGGGTCACGTGGGTTCTAGTCCCATGTCGGGCATATTTTTTCCGTTCTAAATTACTTTAGATCTATATATCTATATATACTGTCTTACTCTCCTTTCGGGTATTACTGGCAGGTTGGCGTCTGTGCTGGCATGAAAAACTGTAAGGGTTGGGGTGCCAAATTTCAAAAGTATTGTGAGTGTTTGATATAAGATCTGATAAAACATAATTTGGTCATTCAGGGACGGCTCACTATCTGAAAAGAATCGAGACCCTTTTTGACCGCTGCAATGTCAGGTTGCTGGTAGGCTGTTCCAAAATAAATCTGAATTTTTAAAGAGGGGAGCACTTGTGTTGCTGTGTCTTAAAGATATTGTGTGCATGTGTCAGGTGATCCTGATCTTTCAAGATAAGCTGGTACTGGCACTGCAACAAACTATTGAATTTTATAAAACATGGTGACTCTGGTAACGTCTCGTCTATATTGAAGAGTTTGCCAGCCAAGCTCCTTCTGCATGCAGGTGATACTGTCATAATAAGAGAAATTACTTTTGAACCCATCTTGCTGCTGTACCCTGTACTCTTTCCACTTTGTTGATATAGGTTTTTGTCCATGATGAGCCGGCTCCAAACGTTCATCGGATGCGTATTCTACCTGGGCTCTGGCCAAAGTTTTGTACGCTGTTTCTCTATTCTTCTTAATTTAGTCTGTATGTTTCTGCGGCGAAAACCTATTAGACCTGGTTTAAAGAATGTTGTATATTCAGGACCCCTAATGATACGCTAATTGTTTACCTCTGTGATTCACCCTAGGGAGTCAATCACCCTTTATATTCTACACATAACATTGACCATTATTGGTCATCATTATCTCGTTAATTGATTTGAATAGTGTCAAAAAATAGAATGTTTATATTTTATTGACATAGAAAGGTCATGATCTTTTAAAATCATTTTAAAGTTTTATTTGTTTCTGACTTAAAAACACTTACTTTTATCTCCTTCCGAATGTTATAACCCAGAGAATCTTGCTACACAATCGAAATTCAGTAAACGAAGCGACATTAAGTATCCCTTTTCAATTATTCCAAGCAATTTTATTTTAGAGTACCTTAATATCAAAGCAACATCGATTTTGTGATTGAGGAATTATTTTTTGTAAAAACAAATTGTTTAATCTTTTATCAGTGTTTTTGACGAAGATTGAAAGTTAAAGATTCTTCACAAACACTTTTCTTTTCTATGCCAATTTTAAAATCACGAAAAAAAAAAAAAGATAACAATCATTACCTTAATGATAGAATAAATGAGAAATTTAGTAATTCTAAACAATTTAACTAATAATTAACGGAATACTTTTTTCAATAAGTAATAATTAATATATGCCTGGCAGCCTCTGTATGCCATCTCTACATAAAGTATACAAGGTGCGGATTAACGGTGATTAAGATAAGGGACATAAAACCATTAAGATAACAATGGGTGGTTAATTGTATATCTCATTGGGGGGGGGGGGTGTCAAATAAAGAAAGATTAAACCAGGTGCTATTTGCATATGATATCAATGTGGTTGTTCCAGGAATGATCTCAAGATATTGAAACTCCTCAGTTATTTGGTATTTGGTTATGTAGCCTGTAATCATAGGCCTGTATTCTACGGTTTTCAAGATTAGTCCATCCTTGTTGGTTTAGCATATGCGTAACACTGCTATGATGCAGACCTCTGGACACCCTCCACTTAAATGAAAGACTCTTTCACTGGAAAATTCCAGTCTATTATGACTATATTATAGTGTCCAGTCTAAATTGACACTTCCCCGTTCAACGTCAAAAAACATTTATCGTTTTAATACTAAATGAGGAAAACAAAATAAAAAGCGGACATACAATTTGAAAACAAAAAAGAATGTGAGACCAAGTGTATGAAACTTTATGAATATATGTGCTTCCACCATGCGCTTTACACTAGTAGATCGACTGCCATATAATCCGGATAATTAATATTCGGATAGTGAAGCATTAAAATGTCGAAGGATCGTGCGGTATCTAGAACCGACCTTCTCAAAACGATTGAAGAACAGAAAGAACTTATACAGAGGAGAGAGCAGAGACTAAGAGGTATTGCTAAGACTGTTCATAGCTTGAGTGATTGAATAAATCATTAGGCCTAGACTGTGTCAGTTTTCAATTAGAAATCATCCAAAAAACATTTGTGAAATTTATGCATGAATTACAATTAAATGAAAGGCCACATTTTCACACATTGTCACCCTTGCCTACTTGGCAGATCCACTAGGGTCGGGGTTCAAATGATGCCACCACTCCAATCCCCCCCCCCCATCTATTCTTCATGCAGAAATTCAGTCAAAATGTGAATTACTAGGAATACAGTTAGAAGGCAAGAAATCTTTTTTCTCACAAGTCTTTGCACAAGGTGAGAATTTGAGAATATAAAGGTATTTTTTTAAAACTCTTTCGATTCCATTTTTCAGATGTCATTGCTGCATACAAAGGAGTCTTAAAAGAGAAGGAGGCCCTAGAGAAAAGTGTGAAAGCTTTATCACTTGGTAAATCAAAAGGAGTGCTTGATGTACCTAGTAGTAGAGGACCGCCATCTGACGCAGGAAGTGATCGAGGTCGAGAGTCTGACAGAGAGTCAGAGGATGGAACCAACATAGGGAAGGTTGTCTGTGACCCACTGAATGTTAGTGGGACTGAACAGGTAAACACTATCAAAGGCAGACTTCACGAAATACCGCCGGTCCCACTGACATGTCTGGTAAAAATCATGCTGGTCCGATAAGTTGCTCTTTAATACAGGACCGACTGTCTGGTAAAATCTAGCTATATACACAATGTGTTCCATTGTGAGGTCTGGTGGAATTTTGTCTGGTCTGGTAAATATTTTAAGTTTACCAGACCCACTGTCCAGTAAAAAATGTGTGTATTTCGTGAAGTCTGCAAAGGTACAGAAATGAGGGGGAAAAGCCATTCGGAACATCACTTGGCCATTTCCATAAACTACATCATACCTCGAATGTATGTAAGGCGGATGGGTATGTAACGAAATAGTGCATTTTGTTATTCGGAAACAGTGTAAAAAAAACTAGCACTGTAGATTTATATCTTTTACAGTAAATAACGACTGAAAAGTCTTAATTTTTGAGAATGACGAATCATTCTCAAAAATAAAGATTTTTTCAGCCGTTATTTAAGAATCTAAAGATATTTATATTAGGATTTGATGGTTTCACGTCAGTGACTTAAACGAGTAGCGTTGGCGACGTCAAATGTTTTCACTCACAGTTTCGAGGGCTAATGCCATTTTAACTGACATCAACGAATTTTTCAATAGTTTTCCCGTACTTTTTAAAAATAGTCCGTCTATGTACATCCAAGGTTGATCATGAGATTGGCTGTGTGGTGTTCCAAATGGGGGAAAAGCCTGTCTAAAATCTTGATTTCCCAATAAAAAAATTATGTTATGGGTACTCATTTGAATAGATTATGTAGTTGAAAATTTTGGTTTTCATTCTTTGAAGTAAGGACTGCTTGTTGTTGAAGTAAAGATATCAACTCACAAACATATCTTTTCAACTGTTTCATAGAATTTAGATATTATCGAGATAAAGGAGTAATTGATTTTTGAAAGCAATTTCTCCTTTCCTCTAAAGTTTCCTATTCCTTCTAATAAACACAGAACATGTATGTTGGATTTTGAAAATAACTTTAATTTTGCTTGTAATCAGTGTTGTGCCTAGGCAGCGCCATCGCGGGATTCCCGCATATTTATTCCCAATGTCCCCTAAAATCTAAGCCATTGCGGGATTTCGGGCGCGCTCAGAATTCCGCGATCTTTTATTTTCCGTAATAGACTTGCGAAAAAAGTCCTCGATCGGCGTTTATATTTGTTATGATAGTATATTTCACGCATTGTCTATTGTTACTTGTACACGGTGTATCCATAAAGACTTGACTGTGGACCGAAATTTACCATTCAATTTTGCAGATTTTGATGTAAAATATTGTGAACCTGTCACGTAATTAGCGCACTTTCAAAGACTTGACTGTGACCCAAAAATTACCATAAGATTCAGCCTATTTTGATATAGAATAACGAGAACCAGTCTTAAAATTGTTACTAAATTTAAAATGGCAAAACGACAGATGCGCTTGACTGACTTTGTCGGAAAAAAAGAAGAAAATAAGCAGACGGCGCTGCATCTACGGAGACAGCTGCGAAAACTCCCGATCCAGCGTTGTCTATGTCTGCCGATGCAGACGGCAACATGACTCGGTCATCTTCTTCCACAAAAAAGGGAAGGAATGAAACTTTTAAAAGAATTTGACTTGAAACCAGCATTGAAGCTATGGAAATCCAGCAAGGACAGAAAATTATAGTCATATTAGAAGGTAGAAATAGTTGTTTTAGTTTGTCCCCCTAAATTTCCCAATGTCCCCTTGAAATTTAGGTAGGGGGACACCTGTGTCCCCCAAAAATTCTGACCTAGGCACAACACTATTGTAATGTAAAATGGGTTTCATAGTGGATAAGTCTGTAATTTTAGTCTTCAATCCACGTGTCACTAGACAAGTATACATTGAAAATCTACTTGTCTTGTGGCTAAAAAACTTGGGTCAGCAGATTTCCTTAAATACCCAAACTTTTTCAGGACAGAGGGTCTGTTAAACTTTACCAAACCAAATGAGTTTCTACTAAATGGAAAAGAAGAACACATTGTTTTATTTGGTTAAATTTTGCCACTAAGTCAGTCCTATATTCATGGGCAATTTATAGGACTGGAATGTTTTCAGAGGGACATGCAGAATTTCATGATGTCTTGGGTCAGACAAGATGGGCATGAGAATTCCACACTCCTGTCTTGTGTATTTTCCAGGTTGACAAAGAAGGTGGCAGAGAACAAGAGATGGAAGAGCTCCAGTCTCAAGTTGCAACTTTATCTTCATCCATGTTGACATTGACTGAAGAAAAGTCAAAATTAGAGGCCAGTTATATAGCTGAGAAAAAGAGCTTAAAGGTAATTTGTTTGAATGTTTACTGTATGTTGTGGGTTATCAAAGAATTGTGTTTTTATAATATGACCTAAGTCAGGGGCGTGAAATAACCCTGTTGAATATTTTTGATACTACAGGGGCGTTATTACACTAGTGGAATAACTGCAAATGAGCTATCAATGTTATATTTTTGTTACAAATGAAAATGAAGTCATAATGGATTTGCTGGTGTCATTTGGCAAACAGCTTTGTATGTTTCACGAAACAACTTGAATCGATAAATATTGTAATTTCCTTTTTTTATTACAAAAATTAAAGTCATATTATAAAAAAAATATCAAGTTTGTGCTCATTAACTACCAAATCTATTGAACTGGTCATCTAAAACAGATAAAAACTTGGCGCAGCCTTGTTTTTATCTATTTATAGGTGACCAATTTAATAAATTCGGCATTCAATGACTACTCATTCAATATCCTCTATAAATATTAAGGTACTTTAAATCAGGTTTTATTAATTTTAATTTGATTATTTTTATACAGTTGTCCATATGTCTGTCAGACCTGTGCCCTTTCAAACTATTTGTCTTCCACCAATGGGTCAATAATCCAAGACCTGTGTGGGATAGCAGCTTGAGGCTAGGACAGAATGTGATGGTGGTACTGATGTGAGAAATACAAGGAACCCATTGTTATGTGATTCAGTCTCCACAATATAGCTGAAAGACTGTTGAAAGTGGCATAAACCCCATTCAAACAAACAATCAAAGCAAAGACTTGACCTTGTAACTAAACAATCTTCTGTAACTTAAACACTAAATGGAGAAAAAATGCTTGTATCTACCATGAAGGTTCCTCTCATGATTAATGCACTTCATTTTATGTCAAGGTCAAAGTCATTCATCAAGGTCATGGTCAGTTATCAAGGTCAAACTTCTTAAATGAAATTCGATTTCGGGACACTAGTGTTTTACAAACACATCTTGTTTATTATGCACCCCAATGGAAGAAGAGGGGGTATATTGTTTAGCAATTGTTTGTAAGTTGGTCCATCCATCCATCCGTCTGTTGACTGTTTTTAGCTCACCTGAGCACGAAGTGCTCAAGGTGAGCTTTTGGGGTTACTTGATGTCCGTCGTCCGTCGTCCGTCTTCAACATTTACCTTGTGGACACTCTAGAGGCCATATTTTTAGCCCAATCAACATGAAAATTGGTCAGAATGATTAGCTTGATAAAATCTTGGACAAGTTCGAAATTGGGTCAAGTTGGGTCAAAAACTAGGTAACAAGGTCAAATCTTAGAAAAACCTTGTGGACACTCTAAAGGCCATATTTTTAGCCCAATCAACATGAAAATTGGTCAGAATGATTAGCTTGATAAAATCTTGGACAAGTTCAAAATTGGGTCAAGTGGGATCAAAAACTAGGTCACAGGGTCAAATCTTAGAAAAAATCTTGTGGACACTCTAAAGGCCATATTTTTAGCCCAATCAACCTGAAAATTGGTCAGAATGATTATCTTGATGAAATCTTGGACAAGTTCAAAATTGGGTCAAGTGGGGTCAAAAACTAGGTCACGGGTCAAATCTTAGAAAAACTTTGTGGGCACTCTAGCAGCCATATTTTTAGCCCAATCAACCTGAAAATTGGTCAGAATGATTATCTTGATGAAATCTTGGACAAGTTCGAATTGGGTCAAGTGGGGTCAAAAACTAGGTCACAGGGTCAAATCTTGGAAAAACCTTGTGGACACTCTAGAGGCCTTATTTTTAGCCCAATCAACCTGAAAATTGGTCAGAATGATTATCTTGATGAAATCTTGGACAAGTTCAAAATTGGGTCAAGTTGGGTCAAAAACTAGGTCACAGGGTCAAATCTTAGAAAAACCTTGTGGACACTCTAGAGGCAATATTTTTAACCCAATCAACCTGAAAATTGGTCAGAATTATTATCTTGATGAAATCTCGAACAAGTTTGAAATTGGGTCAAGTGGGGTCAAAAACTAGGTCACAGGGTCAAATCTTAGAAAAACCTTGTGGACACTCTAGAGGCAATATTTTTAACCCAATCAACCTGAAAATTGGTCAGAATTATTATCTTGATGAAATCTCGAACAAGTTTGAAATTGGGTCAAGTGGGGTCAAAAACTAGGTCACAGGGTCAAATCTTAGAAAAACCTTGTGGACACTCTAGATGCCATATTTATAGCCCAATCAACCTGAAAATTGGTCAGAATGATTGTCTTGATGAAATCTTTGACAAGTTCAAAATTGGGTCAAGTGGGTTGAAAAACTAGGTCACGGTGTCAAATCTTAGAAAAACCTTGTGGACACTCTAGAGGCCATATTTTTTGCCCAATCAACCTGAAAATTGGTCAGAATGATTATCTTGATGAAATCTCGGACAAGTTCGAAATTTGGTCAAGTGGGGTCAAAAACTAGGTCATGGGGTCAAATCTTAGAAAAACATTTTAAGATTGTTAATTCAGGTCAGCGATTAAGGGCCACCATGGCCCTCTTGTTTGTCTTGAACAGTGCAGTGCACAAGAACCATACCGTTACTTATTATATTTTGTGAGTTATTGCCCTTTGTTGATTGACAAGGAATAGGCTATTGACCTGCTTTTAGGGGGGGGGGGGGGGGGGGGGTATAAATGTTTTATAAACATCTCTTGTTTCATTCATTTCAGCAAGAAATTGAGGAGTTGCAAAAGAAATGTCAAGAAATCACAGAAAAAATGGAAAAACAAGAACAGGAATCTTCTAAGTCATTACTAGATGTATGTTTTGAATTTAATGCAAAGAAAACCTCCAGACCATTTAGAAATTACGTTTAGATTTACAAATTTAATTAGATAAGAAATTGGGCTAAATACAGTCCCACCCTGACACGTCCATATTTTCTGGCCAATCAGAATTTCATTTACTTTTTTTAAGGTGTTCGCCAAAGGAAAATTGGCAGAGCAGGCAAGGGCAGGGCTGTCTTTGACTTAAAATAACACTTCTTTATTAACCACTTGGCCAGTTTTAATGAAATTTTGCCAGAATGTTCCTTGTTTCTTTTAATTGATGATTTTGCAAAACAGTTTTAGACTGGTCCAAATTTAGATCAACTCTGTACAATTCTTTGATCTAAGATTATTAACTTTACTTAATCATCTAAGCTTTTATGAGCCTGTGCTTGACATTTCCAACAATTTAAAATGTGTGCAAAGCAAAGCTTCTGGCCAGCCTGTGCAGCCCCACAGTCTGACCAGAACCTTCACTATGCCTGATTGCCCTATACTGATATATAAGGTCTTAATCCATCTTCATGCAGACAGCATATATTATTATTGCATTGTGTCGTTGTCAACACTACCCAACCTCTGTACCTTGGGCAAGTGTGAATTTGTTGGAAATGTCACGCACAGGCTCCTATACCTTTCTTCCTATTAAATAATCTACTAATTCAATTCAGTTGAGAAACCGTATTCGTGCCCAGCAGATAGAGAGAGAGAAAGAACAGACAGATCACGCTGTAATGTTACGAGAGTTACAGAGGTTACTCGCCAATGAGAGACAATTGAAGGAAGCTGTAGAACAACAACATGATGAGTCACAGTTTAATATGAAAGAGAAGGATCATCTGATGAAGGAATTGACGTCAAGACATGATCAGGAGATGAGTGGACTGAGATCGCAGATTAAGAGTTTGAGAGATCAGCTGACGAAGGCACAGAGAAAGTCTGAAGAACCTTCACCAGTTGTGTTGAGTCTACAGAAAGAAACACAGGAACTGAAAGTAAGTAATATTCAGGGTTCGACACATTTGGAACACCACTCAGCCAATCTTGTGATCAATCTAGGATGTACATAGACAGACTATTTTCAAAAATTACGGGAAAACCTTGGAAAAACCCGATGACGTCGGTTAAAATGGCATTAGCTCTCAAAACTTTGAGTGAAAATATTCCACATCGCCAACGCTACTCTTTTAAGTCACTGACATGAAACACCACATTCTCATGTAAATATCTTTAGGTTATTAAATAACGGCTGAAAAGATTTTTTAGCCGTTATTTACTGTAAAAGATATAAATCTAAAAGATAGCACCGATTATTTCCGTGCTTATTTTTCTAACACTGTTTCCGCCTTACAAAATGCATAATTCTGTTACATACCCATCCGCCTTACATACATCCTAGGTCTGTTGCAGTTTACGGAAATGGCCGAGTGATGTTCCAAATGGATTCGACACTTAGAGTGTCCCAGGATTTCAAGGATCCTAAAATATTGGGAGGGATCCCATCAGTTCAAAGTCAGGGTTTCCTTCAGGAGTTTTTGATATCAAAAGAAATTAAATGTTCTTTCAATGAGAATCCAACTTATTTTTTGCCAAGGTTCTAACTCCACTCTGTTCTTTACGTTTGTAAGGAACAGTGTGTAGTAAGAACCCTTGGCTTGCGAAGATATTATAATGTATAACTAATTTATGCTTTGCCTTACTCTTATTTATTTTTTCAATTCTAACTATGTAAATGTCAGAAGAGAACCAGGATAATTGTAGGGATCCTCACAGTTACAAGAAGGGATTCCTTCAGGACCCCATTAAACAAGTAAGAATTGAGCCCTGATATTTCCCTCATATTTTTAGCTCCACTGGCTTTAGGCCTGCAAACCTTTTCTCATGATGTTATGTCCACCATGCATGCATCAATTTGTGTGTTTCGTAAACCATCTCTTTTAATACCTTTTCCCAACCAATGGGCCAAATTTAAATAAAACTTTACAGATTATGTTCCTTGGGTGATCATTCTCTTAGATTTTAAATGAAATTTTGATTGAACCTTTAATGAAAACATGGCAGGATGGGTCAAATTTTCACTTTGTAATATAAAGGAAAATCTTCTCACCCCGAAACTTTTGGATCAATTTCAATGAAACTTGGCATGCTTATTCCTTGGATGACCTTTTGATTAAATTATTCAAGGAAGCTTGATTGGCCCTCTTAATATTGGCCTAGGTATCTTTTCACTCAGGAGGCTTTTAAGTAGACTTCCTATGGATGTACATTTATTTTCATTAAACTTTCACTGAATGGTATTTACCATATTACAATATGCATATTACATTGAAATTTGAGGGATCCAGCGCCATTATGTCTGCTATGAATCGCTAGGTAGAAGGTTAAAGACCTTGTTGTTGATCTGAAGCTTAAGTGTTGTTCTGAATGAGGAATGCTGTAACAAGTAAAAATTGCTGAGTTTAAAACATTATTCTAGTGAGTAAACATAAGTAGTAACATATGCTAATAAGTTAACCTACAAGTATTTGCTTAATGAATTCAGAGTGGTCAAATCTTCTTCCTGTTTAACAATTTATTTCATTTTTGGACTTCATATGGTACAACAAGAAATATTTTCTGTACATGTTTGTCAGAATCAATAAATCACATTAACTTAGTATATCAGATAGCTGATGTTCTAATCTTTTCTTGCTTATATATATCAGATAAGTTGCTTATACTTTTAACCCATTTTCATATGTTATCCACTTGAAAATCTTTTGTCATAGAAAGCGGGGGTAAACTCAGTTAGCAGTACCTGTTGATCACATATTTCTGGTTATAAATTGAACAGCACTATCAAGGCATAAGCTTTTCAAAAATGTCAGTAGAGTGGTTTCAGGCCCTCATGGGCCTATTGTTTATTGAATCTGAAGAAATAGACTGTTAAGCTTAGACTTGGCCCTAATCTGATTATTTTAGGCCCAGCATGAACTGCTTGTACAGCAGGATATGAACAGAGTGAAGGATGCTGAGGAGAAGGCTCAAGTTTACAGTAAACAGTGTGAGACAAGAATAGCTGAATTAGAGTCCAAGTTATCTGAGCTGTCAGAGAGTGTGGGGAACTATGAGAGATTGAGATTTCAAGATCAACAAAATATACAGGTGAATTTACAAAAAAATATAGAGAATAATTGTTTCGTTTAACTTTAGATCGAAGTACTTGAGTGAACAATGAAAGCTAAATTTTAACCAGTAGAAAAACTGAGAATGAAAATAAGTGGTCCTTTCTTGTAAGTTTATTGAACGTACATGAAAAGCAAATAATTGTTCTGTTCCTTTGATGCCAAGATGCTACAAAATGTAAAAAAAATTGGGTCAAGGTCTCTAAAATGGCGTCATTTTGCATATGATTACTTTGCACTGTAAATATTATGTGTTCAATGGGACCACTTATATAAAGTGAAATAGAGTGAAATGAATAAAAGCAGTGTAGAATCTTTTGATAATTTTACTGGTTATGTGATTAGTTTACAATCTACCATTATTTCTTGATAATCCACCGAAAAAATTAAAGATTAATACATTCCATCTGAATTTGTCACTGAAACGTTGGTAAGAACAATTTTCCTATTTCTTTGCACAAGATTATAATGCAAAACATGTTTTACAAAGCATTTATTCCTAAAACTAAAACATCAGGAAAAAAAAGAGTTGTCGATGAAACTTACAAAACATTTTCACTTGAACATGTAGCTTTGATAAAGGAAAATTATTGTGTCTCACCATCTATGGACGGGGTATATTGGTTTTGCCCTGTTATTATGTCCATTTGCTCCACCCCCTCCCCCCTTTTACTTTTACAATTTACAATGGTCACACAATTTTGAATGGAGAGGAAAATTTACTTGATTTTTCACACTAAGATTGTTTGTGACAAGACTTTTTTCAGGGTTTGACAATAAGGGGAGTCTGGGAGTCTGAACTCCTCATTTTTGAGATGTGACTCCCTCCTTTTGTAAGTCATGAGTCCAATGGACTCCCCAGGTCATAGAAGAATAATTCAACAAAAAATTAATTTTAATATTTATAGCTCTGTTCACAACAAAGGATGTTGCAGATAGCAATTCAAAAGGAACATGTAGTAAAGAAGAAATTGCTTTTAGCAAGCAATTTCT
This sequence comes from Fragum whitleyi, assembly GCA_948146395.1. Taxonomy (NCBI): domain Eukaryota; kingdom Metazoa; phylum Mollusca; class Bivalvia; order Cardiida; family Cardiidae; genus Fragum; species Fragum whitleyi. The sequence continues at coordinate 16,101,193 of OX411548.1, read as the reverse complement.
TCTTTTTTCACAATGTTCTTGCAAATATGAAAATCTAGACTCCTTACTTTGAGTATGTACTTCATGATTTGTTATTGTGGGAGTCCACTTGACTCCTTACCCACAAAAGTTAGTGTCAAATCCTGTTTCTGTTGGTCTACTCTCAAGGTTATCAGTCAAGGTCTTGTATGTTGAAAATTTTAACTTCACCATTTTTTATATAAATTATTTCCATATTTTATCAAACCGATGTTCCTTAAAAACACATTGTTCAGGGGCTTTTGTGGTTGACGATCACATCTTTTTTATACAGAGACTTAAGGAGAGAGTTGCCCAGTTAGATCTTGAGAACACTGCCCTGGCTGATGCTGCCCAGAGACAATCTGACCTACCAGAAGATAGTCTGTCTGATATCAACACAATGGTTGAGAAAATACTTAAGCTAAAGGCCCAGCTGAGATTCCTCAACTCACAGTCAGAAAAACCTATCAATATAGAAGGTAGAACTTTTCTCTTACACTTACAAATCAGTTGCTCACTCACACACTGAACAATTCTTATATTTGGTAGCAAAAATCTTTCAATATGATTGATGTCATTTGTCTAAATATAGAACAGACTACAAGATTTCTTATCTTGAATACCGTAAAAGGTCTAATAGAACCCCTTGTTCCATTAGAATCACCACATTTCCATTAGAAAGGGGTGGGCTTTTATTAGAGGCTACGCTACACATCAATGACTCTGTGCAAAACAGTTGTAACTGCCTTTAAATATATAGGCAGTTACAGCTGTTTTGTACTAAGCCATAGATATTTGTTAAGATGGTGAAAAATTGGCCCAAAACAAACACGCTGCGCGCAAAATCTTACCAATTGATTAGGGAACAGGTGCATAAAACCTCTGAATGTTTAGTGATGTTGACTGTGTGGGTATGGGCTTTTATTAGAGGTTTCAAATTTGTAAAGTCGCATAAAAAAGGTCAATTTCAACGTCTGAAAAAGTGGATGAGGTTTTATCAGAGTATGGGGCTCTATTAGAATTTGTACGGTATATATGTAATATTTGCTAACTTTAAGCTAATCCTGTTTTCAGAGAAAAAACTGCAGTAAAGCTGTAGCCTTATTGTCATCCTTGTGCAAAACTTTGACATTTTGTAGTATCTCTTGGTATTCCCGATGCACAGATGGGGTAGACTAATTACTTTTTTGTATAATTGAAATGGTTTGAAATGTCTCACAGCTCATCTCAGCCGCTGTCATAGCGCAGCTAGTAGCGCATTGGACTGTCAATCTAGAGGTCCTGGGTTCAATTCCCAATGGTGGCACTCATTCTTTCCGACTTATTTGTCTCTCAACAATGTTGAAAGAGGCGTTAAACTCCATTCAATCAATTAAACTGACAGCTCATCTCAATTGATAACTTTAGACTGAAAAGAAGATGTAATAGAAAGATTAATTTGAGAGAAGTTTACCAGAATAGATATTTGAAATTCAGTGATTGTGTAGGAATGGTTAATTTTGTATCTCTCCGTTTTTATCTCCCCATTTTTCAGAGCTGATTATGGATGATGGAGATATAGAACATCCCATGTGTAAAAAATATAGAGAGGAGTTAGAGCAACTGAAGGATGAATTTGAACGATATCGGTTACGGGCACAGTCTGTTCTCAAAAATAAAAAGGTTTTTTTTTTCTAATTTTAGCTCTATTGCCGTATTTGAATCACAGTGAGAAAGAAGAAAATCTTCATAATAAAACTTCAGTTATGTGCACCAGTCCATCTGTCTATTGTCTTTACCTTAACTCAAATGTTTATTTAGGTAGTGGACCTGTAATAGTTATGCAACATTTCGGAACACCTGATCTTTCACAATGTTAGCTAAGGTTTCCAAATAAAATCATTAGGAAACCTTGTTTAATATTGTAAAAGTTAATGACTTCCAAAATGTTGTGGAACTATTATGAGTCCACTACTTTCATGAATTTCCAAGAATTAAGGCACAACAAGTATTGTCGATTATGAGTAGATTTGCACTTTGAAAAACATGTCCCGATAGTTGGTTAAAACCTATTTATTTTACATCGCTTGGGAAACAAGTTCTTACAACTTAGATTAATCCCTCTCAATTCTGCTTCCTGGAAAATTCACCAGTACTCGCACCGAATGTGTGGGCCAATGAAAGAACTAAGATCGATAGCTGCTCCCGGGAATCGAACTCAGGACCTTTGGGTCAAGAGGCCAACGTTCTACCTCTAGACCACGGACACCACACTTTGAAAAACATGTCCCGATAGTTCATGGTTCAATGATTATGGTTGATCAATTTCATAACAAACAGGCACAGACATCTGCTGTTAAATTTACAAAAATACTTTAAGATAGTAAGGTCAAATGTCAAGATAAAAGTTGAAGGTCAAACTCTTGTCAGCAGTCCTTGAACAACCTTCCTAGTTTGCTTTTAGACTATATGTAAAAAAAATTGCAAAGAGGAGGTATGCCATAAATATGATGCAGTGATCATTTTGGGATGAAATATTGCAAGATTTTCTCATTTTTCTGCTAGAAATCTCATTGAAACCGGCTTAATGAGAGGAAAAATTCAAAGCAAAATGTAATTCAGAAAAGGATTTGGTGGAATTTCTCTCCAAGGATTCTTAATTTCTCATAAGTTTTGGCTAAATGAGATATTTTTGCATGTGGTATATTGAACCAGAACGATCCCTGAAAATGGATCTTTTACATGATAAAACTTTTCAATGTTATGAAAAAGTCTTTCTGATCTGAGATTGCAATTCTAATTATTTGTTGTTTTTATACCCCTGCAAAACGAATGTTTTCGGGGGTATACTGGAATCAGCCTGTCTGTTTGTCTGTGCATCTGTCCGTCCGTCTGTGGACACATGTAGTAGTAAATTTGTGTCGCGAACTCCTCCTTCAGTTTTCCTTCAAAAGCCTTGATACTTTATAGAAACATTCTTCACATATTGAAGTTTTGCAAGACGCAATTTTTAGGTCCCAACTTCCCCTGGTTCATGAATTATCTCCCCTTGAACTTAAAATGTTTTTTCCTATTTGTTACCATGTACTTATCATTTTGTGTCGCAAACTCCTCCTTCAATTTTCATTTAATAGTTTTGAAATATTATACAAACATTCATCACATAATGAAGTTTTGCAAGACGCAAATTTCAAGTGTCAACTCTCTCAGGTTCACTTATTATCTCCCCTTGAACTTAAGACATTTTTTCCTATTTGTTACCATGTACTTATCATTATGTGTCTCAAACTCCTCCTTCAATTTTCATTCAATAGTTATGAAATATTATACAAACATTCATCACATAATGAAGTTTTTCAAGGCGCAAATTTCAAGAGTCAACTCTCCCAGGTTTACTAATTATCTCCCCTTGAACTTAAAACATTTTCCTATTTGTTACCATGTACTTATCATTTTGTGCACAAACTCCTCCTTCAATTTTCATTCAATTGTAATGAAACATTATTCAAATATTGATCACAAGTTGAAGTTTTGCAATAGGCTAATTTCAAGTGTCAACTCCACCAGGTTCATGAATAATGTCCCTTTGATCTTAAGACATTTTTTCTATTTGTTACAATGACCTTATTATTTTGTATCGCGAACTCCTCCTTCAATTTTTCATTCAATATTTATGAAACATTATACAAACATTTATCACATGTTGAAGTTTTGCAAGACACAAATTTCAAGTGTCAACTCCCCCAGGTTCATGTGTTTTCTCACCTTGAACTTCGACCTTTTTTCCTGTTTGTTACCATGTACTTATAATTTTGTGTTGCAAACTTCTCCTGCAATTTTCATTGAATAGTAATGAAACAGTATACAAACACTTAGCATTTTTGGCTTCTTCTGTCAAAGTATCTCATTCTCTGAAAGCACTTGCGGGGGTATTAAGTCACATTCAGTGACAAGCTCTAGTTTTTTTCAGGAGAATACGCAGAGTAAGGATGAGGAAATCTTGAAAGAGCATGTAAATGAGTTACGAGAAAAGTTACGCGCCCAGCATCAACAGCAGGAGGATGAGCTGGAACATTATAGACAGCGAGAAGAAAACATGAGGAAAACTTTATTGATGGTACAGGACAAACATAAACAAGAGGTATAGAGGGAATAATGATGATATTATTAGTTATACAGTTTCTTGTCGGGGTATATGACAATTTATTCCCGGCTGGAAAAAATGATGTCACCTGAGCCGTAGGCGAGGGTTTACATCATTTTTACTGCCGGGAATAAATCGTCATATACCCAGGCAAGAAACCGTATTACGAATTAATTATACTTCAAAGTTTTAGGGCTAAATATCTGTCTTTCGCCTATTTAAGGCCTTGGTATAAACTGAATTCTCTTAAACCACCAATATCCCTTAATGGGCCCCTATGAAAAGAAAACATGTACAAAGTGACGTCATATATAGTTGTGACGTAACACTACTTTAGTCAGCGATGTTGTGTTATAAAGCGGTTCTTGGCTGAACCTGCGAGAAAGTTGGCACTTTAAATGTACAGATTTGTAAAAATTTAAGATATTTATTGACATCTTTATCATTTTTATTTGCACATTATTAACTGACATGCTTTTGAACTGTAGCCTAATGTGTTTACTCGGGTCATGTTATCAGCAAAGCGAGAGAATCATGGCTGCTATTACCGTTTCGATTTTTTGTCTATGTTAATGGCAAGGCTCCTTAGGGAAACATTAGAAGTTATATGGGAACAGTCGTAGATATCAAAGTTTATCAGGTCAACATTAACCAATGAAAATGCTAGAATATTTTTTGCAGTATAATAATAGGGTCTTATGATATTCAATGTAATCTGCTTGATGTAGGTAGAATTTACCTTGAGGAGGCTTTGCAGAGTAATGATTATCTTGCAGCCGAGACCAGATAAGATTTATGAAGATGCTTATAAATAATTCTATTTATCATGCAATCATTTTTCAGGTCTTATGCCATTAAAACCGAAGATATTCAGGTGAAAGTGGTACTAGTCAACATCATGAATACATTGTACTTAAATTGCTTGTCAAAAATAAAAAAACATGATAACATTTTATGATATGATGCAATTGATACAGGAGAACGCATTTGTAAAGAGTATGATTTTTATGATTTCTTAAGATATTTAATTTGGATATCTCACCCCACATTTTCAAATGGAAATTTTGATATAAAAAACACCCCTCAGGGAAATTCAGGCTCCAGTGTTTGAGAAATTAGATTTGAAGTGATTCTGTTGAAATGGTTTGAATTTTCTTAATGTGCCCTTATTATTGCCGAGGTCTATTCTGTACATTTGCCGAGGGTTCTGAACTTGTATTTTACATACATCTCACAGGTGTCTCAGCTACAAACAGAGCACCATGCACAGCTGCAGGAGTTTGAGGAGGAACTGAAGAAACAAAGGGAGAGAACTGTGTCCATGTTGGCAGAGAAAGAGAGGGAGATTGAAACACTGAGGTCCTCATCAACACAACGGTTACAGTCTGACTATATCATGAGATACAGGTATGTCAGCAGATGAGTATTTGGTTGTAGGGTCTTTTATGTTAGATCATTTTAAGAGATGAAGATAGTATTTGTTGCTTTCATGAAGGTATAAAACTAAAAGCCTTGCACACTGTATGAATCCAAAAAGCATGAGTGTGATGTAAGTATTAGTTTCATTCCTCAACAAAATCAACAAATGGTCACTTTATATCTTAAAATTTAATATCATGAAACACACACACACACAAAAAAAAAGAACAGATTTTTCAATAGTTAGATAGATTTCTTATAAACAATTTTTCGCTCAAGCTTACAAAACAGCTGCATTTTCAAAATTGTTTTCATTGAGAAATTAATTCATTTTTCTGCCAATCAAAATGCATGAAAAATGATGGATTCACATTAATTTAAATCATTTTATTACGAGCAGCCATCACACTACAGTTGGTAGCACATCTGAAGCTCAATCATTGGGGCATGGGTTTAATTCCTGACAGAACTTCCATATTTCCTACTCCATTCGATTGGTATCATGAACCTATATGGAATGAGTAGTTGGCAACTTGGAAAGGATAATATGGTATTACTTAAAAGAGAAATCTATCTGAAGAGTCTTAGTTGCAAGAAAATGCACAAGTAAATGATTGAATCTCCTTTCTTTGTTAATTGTGTATATTTAACTGAATATTTTACTGGCATGGTTCATCTTGTGACAAGGAGTTTTGGAGGGGGGATATTTACCCTTTTCATGCTGTTCATGACTTATTCTGGCTGTATACAAACCTTAGGTAGAAAATGTAGAACAAGGTCAGCCTGCACAGATATGCAGCCTGACTTAGCCTACACTGCTTGCTTTCTCCTTAATTATTGTGGAAAAATGGAAATGACTTGAACAAAAAAGGTTGAAATGTCGTGAAAATTGCAATTTATTTGAAACTAAATTTGAATTACAGCAAGATAAAAGTTAATTAACTAATCATCTTTGAGTGAAAGTTCTAGTTCAATTTAGGGTTGATTTAATTTATTGCTTACAAAAGTTTCACTACTATATTGTTCTATTTCTAGATCTAACTATGACATGGGAGGAGCTTCATCTGAACGTCAGAGTCTTGAGGACGAAGCTGTGGAACGTCTACTGACCACACCCCCTGCTGGTCAAGGGGAGATGACTCTACTCTACTTTGCTCAGGAACAGGCTCGTAAAGATGTGGACATAACCGCGCTCCGAAAACAAAAACGAGAATTAGAAATGGCATTAAGGGAACTTCAAATGAACTCTGGGATGAAACAAGAACAATTATACGAGGAGATAGACAGATTGAAAGAAGAAGTAAGGAAGTTAGAGAGGAGTAAGAATAGAGAAGGTGCTAATTTAGAATATCTAAAAAATGTAACATATAAGTTTCTGATATGCCATGATACAGCTGGGAAACAGCAAATGTTGAATGCAATAACCACAATATTACAGTTCAGTCCGCAGGAAAAAACGTCAGTTCAGTCTGTTAACAGAAGCTGGTGGACTACTGGATCATGATTTATAACATTAGCAGTTTCAAAGCTACAGATAAAGGGGTTGTTTTGGATTCTAGATCAAAGTTTTTAAAAAAATTATAGCATAAGCCCTATGGTGTTGGTACTAATTGGAATTTCCTCGCCAAGACGAATCAAATGAGTATACACAATATAGGGTTTCATTGAGAAATACAGATTTGAGACTGGCTTAACCCCCTCTTATCTGTTCCGCTAATTAATTGTTACATGTTATTTTAATAAGTAATCATGGGCAAAACTAGGATTTTGAAATTCATACTCACTAAATTGTTGACTACCAAAAAATAATTAGGTGTTATGGAAACACATCAAACTGATAACAATCTTCTCCATATGGCAAGAAATAGAGGACAGCGAAAGGCTTCCCTAGGGATAATTTCAATGATTTCATCTCTGATGTTTGGTCAATACATCGTCAAAACAACTCTATCTACAGCTCTGACAAACAGATTCTTAGACAATACCCATGAGTCAGTGTAAAATAGTTGTAACTGCCTAAAATGAATAGAGGATAACCTTTTGTTTCAGTGTAAGATGGATTTTTCTTTAATGCTTTTCGATGGTTTAACGAGAAATAACGGTAGATTATCACTTGATAATCTCACCGCTAAAGCAGTGAAATTATCAAAAACTTATACCCTGCTTTTGTGCATTTCATCCTATCTGACGTCATCTATGTGGGGCAAAATAAGTGACATCACAATGAATGTTGCATAGCAATCATGCGCAAAATGACGCGCTTTATGAAAATATGTCATAGAAATCTCACATTTTGTCTCATTTTTGCATTAAAGAAATAGAATAATCGTTTGTTTTTCGTGTAAGATCGATTTATATTTCATTCATGAACAACAGAAGCTATATTTTCACTTGTGGCTCCGCCACTCGTGAAAATACAACTCTTGTTGTTCACTCGATGAAATATAAATTGATCTTACACTGAAACAAACGATTATCCTCTATATATTTCATCGAGTGAACAACAAAAGCTATATTTTCAGGAGAAAATATAGCTTTTGTTGTTCACAAAATGAAATATTAATCGATCTTACTCGAAAACAAAGGATTATTCTAAATCTTTGATGCAAAAATGAAACAAAATGTGAAGTTTCTAGGACATATTTTTGTAAAGCGCGTCATTTTGCACATGATTTCTATGCAATGTTAATTGTGACGTCACTTATTTTGCCCTGAATAGATGACGTCAGATAGGGTGAAATGCACAAAAGCAGGGTATAAGTTTTTGATAATTTCACTGCCTTTGCGGTGAGATTATCAAGTGATAATCTACAGTTATTTCTCAGTAAACCACAAAAAAGCATAAAAGAAATGCAGTTATATCTGTCTAAAACAAAGGCAGTTACAACTGTTTTGTGCAGAGCCATTGATTTAGTCTTAAAAAGGTCTTGTAATGAAAAGAGTTTGATATGCACTTTAGTGAAAGATAAATAATGTGTTCTTGTAAACTGTTTACTTTAAACATAATTTTCTAGTTATATTTTGTCATGATTAATAACATAATAATCTTGGTGATTGGTTTACATATCCAATGTAATTTTATCATGGCCTTTCAAATTTAATACCGTTCTACAGAGACCATTTTGAAGTCTGGTTCAATTTAATGTATGCCAAGGATGTTAAGATGACACTTGAGGCAAAACTACAGAAAAACTTGACTTAAGCAACCACTAAGGGGACCACAAAAAAGTGGTCGTTTAAGAAAATGGTCGCTTAATGCATTTTTTTTTACCAATAAGAAACATACTTTTTGTTATAGAACATGCTATTGCAAAAATCGCAGAAATTCTATGTTGTTAAAACTCAGTAGAATGATCTCATTGAGACAATTGTGGGGGGTTTCAACAAGATTGGATTCATTTTCAAAAAGTCTTAGACCACCACATGACCATCTACTTTTAAAGATATTTAAAGAATGGGCATTTGAAAATCCTGAAACAAAGACATCTTGTCTATTTTTTTACTTTAAAGGAATGGGATAATCAGTTCCTTATGTGCAAGATTGATAAATCTTTTATTTTGTGAGCAACAAAGGTTACAATGTTACTTGTGGATTTGCCTGACTTGGAAATATAACTTTTGTTATAAATCAATGAAAGATAAATCACCTTGAGTTTATCCCTGAATTTCAACCAGTATTAAAGTCAAACTCTTTCAAGGAAAAGGAAAGAGAAACAGTGAGTCAATATTGTCTGATCGGTTCTCCAGAAAACCCCCTCTAAATATGAATAAAATTGACAATAGTCTAAAAATCAAATTCTTAAAGAAATGCTCCTTTTCATCTGTTTGTTTAACCATTCTCAGGGGTGAAGATAAGAGGGGATAAAGCCAGTATAAAATCTTTATATCACAATGAAACCCTTTGTTGTGAGTACTCATTTGAATCGTCTCTATGAGACGTTTCAAATGAGTACCAACAACATAGGGTTTAAGAAAGGGATAATGAAATTGAATTTGAAAACCAAAATACCCCCTCTCTGCATGATTTTTACACAAGGCAAATTTTTTTATGTATTGAAAGTAATTCAGTGGGACATCATTGAAATTGCTTGTTTCAATATTTTGCAGTCTTTTTTTTTAATTTTAATGCACATTAGATTAATATCTGCAAATTCTTTTAGATAGGATAAAATTGTTTGTTTTGTAGAAATAGAGTTAGAAATACGAATATACAAAGCTACATCATTTAGGGAGCTTTTCATTGGAACAGAACATTTGTAAATTCCATATGTGTTCACTTTCGACCAAATTCATAAATGAATAGGATGTTTTATCTCTATTTTTTAATCTGTCTCCCAGATTATCCATGTACCTATTCATCAATATTTGTCTTCTGTAGTTTAATATAGATCTTTGATTACAAAATAAAGCAGACATTTCTTGCCAATTTAATTTAATTTGACCGATGAGAATTTTTTATACTGGTCCGATTTAAAAAGGGTTGAAGTCGATAATTTTGTTGGGTTCAGTCTTGTAAGATATTGTCTTTTGTGAAGATAATTTCTTCATTTTCCACAATATTTTTCAAAGCTTTTTTTTAAAAAAAACAAACAACTTATATCGAAATTGGTTAAATCTCAGAAGAAGAAAAAAATCATGTAAGAAATTCAAGTTTTATATTTGTGGCCCATCATCCAAAAGGGACCATTTTGTGGGTTCGGTGGCAGACTGCAGTAAGTGTATATACAATGTATATACACTTACTACAGTCTTGCACCGAACCCTAGATTTGGGAAGTGTGAAAAATATTGTCTTTGTTCGGACAGCCCTATTGGTACAAATTGACCAAGGACAAAACTTTTCACATAAAATGAATTGTTCGAATCTCGAATGATTATCTACCCGTCTGTGAAATTATATCCAAGACCTTGTCGACCCTTGTTTGATCCAAACCTTATTCCAAATATTCATTAAATGGAGTTCCCGGGTGATCTCTTTTCATGTGATAAGACACATTTTCTTCTTGATAATGTCATTTGTCATTTCTGAATTACCAAAGTTTAGACTGGTCAAATTGGAAGTTAAAAGTTTAGTGTGGTTCAAATTGGAAGTTAAAAGTTTTGACTGGTTCAAATTGGAAGTCAAAAGTTTTGACTGGTTCAAATTTGAAGTTTAAAGTTTTGACTGGTTCAATTTGAAAGTTTGAAGTCTTGACTGGCAGGTTCAAATTGGAAAGTAAAAATTTTGACTGGTTCAAAATGAAAGACTAAGCAAGAACAATGAAAAGATAGCGCAATTTAATAAACCATCTTATGTGGAGGATGATATTGTGGAAAAGGGAGAAATTTTGCTTGTACTAAGAAATTTCTTCTTTTTCAATAATATTTGTATGCCCTCCACCCCCACCCCCACACATAAAGAGAAAGATTAGGGCATATTTTTTACTGATGTCCGTCCATCTGTCTGTCTGTTTGTGAAATTTAAACCTGAAAAATAATATTTTTCCTGTATCATCAACAGGATTGGAGTGGCATTGCTCATTGGCATGAAGGTTCCCTAAATAAAATACACAAAGACAAGGTCAAACTTATAAAATAATTGTCATTCTGGGGGCATAAATGTTCTACAAAAACTAATTGGGCCCAGGTGTTTTCATTCATTGTTATATTCTGCCTCACAACGTCTCATTGGAATCGTCTTCAGACGATTCGAATGAGATGTTGAATGGCAGAATATCATATTTAGTTACAACTGTAGAAGCAACTCTAATTTTTGACTTAAGCGAATAATGGTTGAAAGATGTTTAGTAAAACGGGCCCCTTGTCTTTAGTATGACCTGTATCTCACATGGAATTAGTATCCAATAGTTATGCTTTACTCAAGGAAATGTTGAATAATAATGGTAATTTTAATGTTCTTATAATGGTTTTTATAATCATGTCATTGCATGAGCCAAAACTTTTATGATTTAATGGGTACAATGTTGGGAAATCTCATAATGATTAAGTTTTTGAAATGTATATTTATTATATTAAATCTAAAAATACTTTCATTATGTTCGAATACTTTGTTTACATTTGACACAATTGAAATTGAAAAATCACTGGCTTATTCCCGAGTTTCAGTGTAAAGTTGAAGGAATATGTTTGACATGTTTAAAAAATTCAAAGGTTAGGCTTGAAATATCACTGGCTTATCCCCGAGTTTCTGTGTAAAGTTGAAGGAATATGTTTGACATATTAAAAAAATTCAAAGGTTAGGTTGACCTTAGGTAGAATTGTTTAATTATCCCCCCCCCGCCGTTTTTGGAAAAGGGGATATTGTAATGGTCTCCATCAGCCATTCCATTGTTCTGTCACTAAACTTGTCCCTAGCATATCTCCTAAAGTATAAAAGCTATCAATACAAGTGCACAAAAACTTCAACTCTTGCTTGCATAATTTTGGAGTTATTGCCCTTTGTTATTTTTAATACTTAGATTTTGTCCGGAGTATATCTCTGAAAGATAAATAGCTATTGGCTTGAAACTTTATAGATTGATAGATATCTTAGAGGAGAAATTCAGTGCACAAGAACTACAACTCTTGCTTGCATAATATTGCCCTTTGTTATTAGCTCACCTGATCGATCATTGTCCGGCGTCCGTCTGTACATCTGTCCGTCATGTCGTCAACTTTTTCTTTAAACGACATCTCCTCCTAAACTTATTGGTCAAAATCAACCAAACTTGGCAGAAATATTCCTTGGGTGGTCCCTTGTAAAAATTGCTCAAATGGAAAGGATCTGTGCCATATCACGGGAAAAGGGGCTTTAATGACAAATTCCTTGTTTACACTCTAGATGCCACAAATATGGTCCAATCTTCATGAAACTTGTTAGAATGTTTGTTAGGTCATGAGGATGAAGTCTATTGAAAATGGGAACAATCCGTGCCATATCACAGAAAAACGGGCCTTAATGACAATTTTGTCAACAATTTCTTTAAACGACATCTTCTCCTAAACTTATGAGTCAAATTCAACCAAACTTGGCAAAAATATTCCTTGGGTGGTCCCTTGTTAAAATTGCTAAATTGGAATGGATCGGTGCCATATCACGGGAAAAGGGGCCTTAATGACAAATTTCTTGTTTACACTCTAGAAGCCACAAATATGGACTAATCATCATGAAACTTTGTCAGAATGTTTGTTAGGTCATAAGGATGAACTCATTTGAAAATGGGAAGTATCCGTGCCATATCACTGGAAAAGGGGCCTTAATGACAATTTTCTTGTAAGAGCTCCAAACGCCACAAATATAGTCCAATCTTCATGAAACTTGATCAAAATGTTTGCCAGGTCACAAGAATGAACTCTGTTGAAAATGGGAAGGTTCATGCCATATCATAGGAATGGGAGTCTTAATGATAATTTACTTGAAATATCAGGTGAGCGAATTAGGGCCCTCAGGGTCCTCTTGTTTTTAATACTTTAATTTTGTCTGGAGTATATCTCCTTAAGTATAAAAGCTATTAACTTGAAACTTAATAGGTGGATAGATCTCATGGAGGGGAAGTGCAGTGCAAAAGAACCTAAATTCTTGCTTGCATAATTTTGGAGTTATTGCCCTTTGTTATTTTGAATACTTTGATTTTGTCTAGAGCACAGTTCCTTAAGTATAAAAGCTATCAACTTGAAACTTTATAGGTGGATAGATCTTCTGGAGGGGAAGTTCTTGCTTGCATAATTATCCAGTTATTGTCCTTTGTTATTTAATTCTTACTCTTTGTTGAGGGCATACCTCTAAAAGTATAATAGCTATCAACTTAAAACTTCATAGGTGGATAGTTCCTATTGAAGAGAAGTGCTTTGTCTTTAACTTTAACTCTTGCTTGCATAATTTTCCAGTTATTGTCCCTTATTATTTTTAAGACTTAGCTTTTGTAGGCCCATGTTAACTATCAAGCTTTCATGGCAGACCAGGCCATGTCTGACATGGCTCTTGTTATTTTTGATTTGAACATGGATTTTTAAGCCTTGTCATCTTCTTTGAAACAACTGTATAGATTTAAAACAAATTCCACAAGAATCAGACTTGTGTGAACTTATGATGTTTCCTTCCTCAATGAAATTTGATAAAAAAATAAGATGTTTATGACAATGACTAATTTCTTATATTGAGAGAAAAATTCTTATTTAGAGGTCAAATGATAACATTAAAAAATGTTTCATGACTTTGGATTATTGATTTTTTTTACGGATTATTGATTTTTTTTACTAATTGTATCTTATTAAGTTTTTAACTCTCTTGACCACACGTTCATTGTGAGCTTATGTGACATTTGATTGTCTTTCGTCCAGAGTCGTCAATATTTCAGTTTTACTACTTTAGAGGTAATAATTTTGGTTCAAAACGTAACAAGGATGTTTTTCTGATCTAAAGGAAGATCACCATTAGTTTAAGAGGCATTCTGACTTATGTCATAGAAAAAGGAGCCATAAAAATAGGGTTTTTTTTGTTACCATTCTAGCGATCATAGTTTTGACCCAATCTATCTCAAACTTGCTCAGGATGTTTGTCTGTAAATAAGGAAGATCCCTATTGATTTTGGTGACATTCATATTTATTTCATGGGAAAATGAGCGCTATTTACAATTTCCTTATTATCACACTAGAGATCCGGGGCCTATACTTATAAAATATTGTAGAAATAATATAACTATTGTTTTTGACATAGGTCAAAACTTATATGTTTAATACCGCACAACTGTTTTATCGAGATTATATTTATGTACAATGTAAATAAATTCACCCGGCGATTACAATCATAAGGAATTTCATTTTTAAAAGCCACTACCTGCCTTGCGTTCAGTATGAAAACGTTAGAGAAGCGCTTTCGAAATGATACCTCGCTTTGCACGTATGTGCACGTGCAAAGCGGGGTATCATCTCAAACAGCTCGCGAAACGTTTTAACATCCTGAACACAGGGCTGTTATAAGCGGTCAGTATCGTACAATCACGTGACTGACATATTAATACAGGTTTGACTCTACTAAAATTTAACAATAATGTACTCGATTGTATCCACACAAGATATCGTTCTCCATACGAAACCCCCACTCTCATCCTTTATTTGTGTACAGTTGTATGTCAAATCGGGCTGTGACGCGTCGGCCCATGTTGGATATGGTGATGACAAATATAAACTAGGAGGCCCTACAAATAAGTCGGTTGTAGAAGTCACCGGCATTATATATTCTGCAAACTGTAAATCAAACGCAGATGATACGTTGAGTATATGACCCTCAAATATTTCGGCGATGTCATACGCCGCTGTCAAAATGGAACTATAATGTTTGTAACAGATTCCATAAGTATTGTCTAATGTATATAGAGAGCTAGAACAATCCACTGACGAGCCGTAACATACCGCTGATTCGATCCACACGCCATCTACGTTACACGTCAGGTTCTGTACTGTTGTCGGGAAGTACCCGGAATTACATTGATACTGAAAGGCTGTCCCGACGGGGTATTGTGTACCATTAACGTTGTTCAGTAAAGTGGCTAGACTGCTGACTGACGGAGTACCGCACTGTTTGAGACAAAGCGATGACGGACTGGACCACTCCCCTGTAGACGTTACGTTATTTGGTAAACACATGACGGTGACGGGCGTTTGTGACTGGGTATTATTCACACACGAGTACGTAATTAACGCGTTTACGGGTGACTGAGCCGGAGTCGCGTTAGGCACGGCGTCAGGTACTGCGGGAACAGCGTAACACGGCCGCATACACGTGATATTTGGCGTGGTCCATTTACCGTCTTGACCACATTGAATGTCATTAATTGTCGAGCTAATCTGGTAATATCCGGGATCACAAAGATAAATAGCCTTACCACCAATACGATTTATATTTGTCACAATGAATGCATGTAAAACATGACTTGGATTATCACACTCTTCCATAATACACTGTACGGTACCACCAACATTTGTACACACTTCCCCATACTGACAAGGATTGGGGTAACAGTCGTTAACCCCAGATTCGTGGTACGAAGGTATATTATTATAAGGGCCAGCTGGTTTGGTCCACTTGACACACGGCACTCCGGACATGTCAGAATGGTCGAGAACTGTCACTGTACTTACATTGCCAATTAACTGACAGATATGGCCAAACCTGAAGTAATTATATCCCAAACATCTATTCCGTCTGATGCACCTCACAGTGCAATTTATCAACGATTCCCGGTGAAAACTTGTAAATACATGGTCAGTTTCACAATTTGAAGACCACTGAAGCGTTGTTAGAAAGTGACCACTACTGTAGAAAATATGTACAAATAAAACCAGCAAAAAGATTTTATAATCCATGCCAAAAGCCTATCAAACTATCTGTTATATTCGATTGTCTGTTGCAAACGCTTCCAATTTCTGATGAAGCTCTGTTGTTTGGACGTACGTCGCCGTACTTCAGTCATTTTCCCATTCAGTCGACAAGGCGGATTTTGGCATTACTTTTTTGATTGTCTATAAGAACAAATAACACTAGCTAGATCCATAAATGATAATATTCCTCGTTTGGTGCCTGACAAGAAAGCAGGATCTATCTAGTTATTCAAGTAAAACTAATAAATTTATGACTCTCTTTCACGGAAAACAAGTTGTTGAACCGAACCAATACTTGTCAAGTAAATGTTGGGAGAATCAATTATAATAGAATGGAATGCCCCTTCAATACAAATGATTTAAAAGGCCGCAGATTTTTTTTAAATTTCACATTTTTCTGCTTTCTTAGATAATTTCACTGTAATGGTGTACTCTGAAATGCATTGTTTAATATTGTGACTTGTGCGACGAATAACTGGAACTTTTCATAGTAACGATAACGAAAATCTAACATGGCGATGAGTAAGATGGTCGATTCAATAGGATTTTAATTTCGATGGATCAGTGCAACACTATTGTAAGTGCCTATACAATTATAGGCACTTACAAAAGTGTTACACTAAAAAGTTATATAGGCACTTACAATAGTGTTGCACTGACCCCTCGATATCTCTTTTGTTAATGTTTTTTTTCTCGACACCGTTTAAAATAGCGGATTAGGGTTAGGCTTATATACGACGGTTGAGACACCCAATTCAATTATTCGTCTTCACTTTTGTCTCGAGTTATTTCGACCTGGCGGCACTTCGAATGTTTGCGACGAGTCGAGATCACCACTGCGTTAAGAATGACAAAAACGTTACAATCTGTTTTCCAATTTTACCCCGCTTTGAACGCAAGTGCACGTACAAAGTGGGGTATAATTGACAAACAGTTTTGTACCGTTTCGTCACCCTGAACGCAGGGTTGCTCTCGTTTTTTTTCGACTTCCATTTTCTTAGTTTGTACTAATTTATTTTAGTTCGATTGCGACGAAAGCTTAAGCTTATAGAATCGCTCTCGAACACTCAATCCTGATGTTTTTACGTCCATGAGAGAGAGGCAGTGGTTTAAACCCACTACTACCCAATTTACAGCAGGGTGAACTGGGGCTGGCTATTAAGTGTTTTGTCCTTAATCACACCCCCGGCAGTGGGGCTCGAGGTCACGGGTCGAGTGCATTTACCACTAAGCCACCGAGATAGTCATTTTCTTATTGGTTATTACCTTATGAATTCGAGCATGCTTTTAAACAAAAGCTAGAGTAGTAATCAGGCTCACAAATATAACTTTTGGTTGAATTGTTTCAAACATGCATTTCGTATATTTATGTGCTTACCACTGTAGAGCTTCTTCACGTTGTCACACGAATCCCGCTTGACACCTGACACCCTTAGCGATGTGCTACCTAAACCCAGTTATGCGAGTCAAGAAATTTGGTCGTTGCAAAGCGTGTCCGGCTTATTGTGAAAAAATTGTAGTGATTTTTACTTGTAAATAACACTTGCAATTGCAATGTCACGCAAAATTGGTCTGAAGGCATTTTTCTGCGCGCATATTAGATATCTAAGTTGTTAGACACAAAATTAATAATATGAATGTTTTAGAATTTCACCAAGTCTTCTATGTGTAACCCTTAACCCTTTGCTGTTTTATCCCTGCTTTTTACGTGCCTGTGAATTTATGATTGAGAAAACATTGTGAAAAAAGAAGAAATTGCTTCTGACAAGCAATTTCTTCTTTTTCCACACTATTTTCTACCATACTGAATGGTTATTTTTCAAATTAAATCTACTTTAGATTTTCTTCTGCAAAACCTTTGAATTTGGACAGGATCAAAATTTTGTAAAACAGGAAAAGGTTAAAAATAGGTTGAATTTTTTGGTTTGTTTAATCATACCCCCCCCCCCCCCCCCCCCATCAAACAACTACATATAGATTCTTCAATCAGGTCAAGTTTCGGGAGGGGGGGGTGTGTTATAATATTGTATACAAGCATTGACTTCAATTTAATCATAACGGGGACATTTTATTACTGGGTAGTCTGGTGTTTAAATTGCATGGTCAATACAATAGATTCCGTGATAACAAAATATTTTTACAAACAAAGTGCTTATAGAACTATCATCAATGTAAAGTCATTGTCATTGCTCCGTAAACAATAAATCATTAAGTGGTTACCGACCTAAATCCATAGTCATTAATCATAAGACTCTAATGAAAATTAATGGAATATTTAATGAGTATTCAAAAGCTGTCTGTTCATTGGGCCGTTTTTAACGTTAATGGCACCGTGTGCTTTATTTCATAATCGTTTGACTGAATATGATTTACTTTGATTTTAACCCTTATTACGTTGAATAAAAGTCTTGGCAAAATTGTGTAAAATTCGAAGTTCTGAAAAAACTGTATGCACCTGCCGTATTTCAGCATTTATTTTAAAAATATAAGTTTTTATTTTTTTCTTGTTTAAAAAGTGACATCAGGTGGCTTATACTAGATGCAACTGCACATAGGTAGGAACATCACGGGTTCATTCAGACAAGGTGTAAAAGGGAAATAAATGTGAACCGTCACACGAACAAGGCTGTCTGGCAATCCGCAATATGAATATTTCAAGAAGTGATTATTCTAGTAGTTGTCACATTTCAAAAATTCTTTCACGGGAAGATAGGATAATCATCTTAGATTTAAAATCAGCCGCCTAGTGCGAAAAGCTCAATCCTATGCAGACTGCACTTTTCGTGCAGACTGGCTAGAGTAAACATTTTAAGTTCTAAACAGTTAGTCTCTTTTCGCCTGAAGGGTCACACACAGTAATCGATTGCCTCTGTGGTCTAGTGGTATATGCGCTTGGCCCGTTACCCTGGAGGGCCATGGTTCGACCACCGTTGCTGCGTTTTCGAGGTTGACTCTATTAGCTTAAATCTTCGTCGCAATCCGACTGAAATGAATAAGTCTTTAAACTAACAATGAAACGGATTCTCGGATTCATTAATTAAAACAAGATGTGTTTGTGAAACACGAATGCCCCCGGAACAGCATTTTTTTTAAAGTTTGACCTTGACAGATGACCTTGACCATGTCACATGACCTTGACTTTGGAACCAGCAGATGCGGATCATTGAGATCTATCATCATGCCAAATATGAGCCTTGTATGTCAAATACTTTTGGAGAAAAGGCAAAGGTTAAGTCTGGTTAAGTTTTCGGACAGACGGACGGACAGACAGACGGACAGACAGACGGACATGAGTAAAACAATATGTCCCCGATCTCTCGATGCGGGGGCATAAAAATACTAAGACATAACAATGCAATATGATTCAGACTGAACTTTCGTGAGCGAAAAATGTCGACGTAGTCAAATCAGTATTGATGTCATTCGTAGCTAAATGATTTCGAAATCGTTTCGACCGACGTTTTTAAGATAAAGAAGTAAGGTTGCTCAACTTTAGTGGAGCCACGAGTGAAAAGAAAACTTTTATAGTTCACAAAATGAAATATCAACTGACCTTACACTGAAACAAACGATTATTCTATTCCTTTAATGTAAACATGAGAAAAAATGATCAATTTATAGGGCAAATTTAGGACAAAATTTTGCACGTGATAAATACTCATGGTGACGTCAATTATTGGGATCCGCTTAGATAACGTCAGATATGGTGAACTGAAAGAAAGTGGATTGTAAGTTTTTGATATTTTCAAAGGTTAGGCGGTGATTTAATCAAATGATAATCCGACGTTATCTCTAGATAATCCGCCGAAAAGCCGAAAAGCATGAAAGAAATATGAAACCTCTACTTTCGATAACTCGATCCTAGATGTCAATTCTCATCAATGGGGGTTGTAAAAGATTTCATGGCAACCAAGATCTCTCTCTCTCTCAAAAAAACAACACACACACACACACACAAAACACCCTTTTGAATTATTTGCATGAATTTGCGACCACCCGAAACTAGATAGGGGGGGGGGGGGGGGATCTAATAATGACGTCAATCCACTCCTTTTTGCGAGAAATGGAGAAAATCGCAATTGGTCCCCAAGGAATAGTGTAATAATTTCAACATTGATGATTGGTCAATTAATACATCGTAAATACATCTTGAAAAAAGTGTAGTTAAGGCGTTATGGTCATTCATCAATGTTTTTTTTCGACCGACGATTTATTTTTTATAACGCACCTGTGTATTATGCGTAATGGTAGTTGCGCCCTTGGAGCTCATCCTCATTCTCTATGGACAGCGTGCTATTGACCGAAACTATTGTCAGCCGTTAAAACGGTCTAAGATAATTGAAGTAGCCAAGATATGTTCGGCTAAAATCTTTTTCTGAAAAAAAAACAGGGTACAGTTAAGAACATCGTGAAATTGACTGCCATTTCGATCAAAACCATTCTAAATGACGCAATCAGCGTTCCATTTATTCATTCTAAGTAATCACTCAAACCATTCAAAAACATTCCAAAATAATAGTAAATGCTAAGATCAACGCCTACATTCAAATAAAAAATTCTATCAAAAACCCCACGGTTCAATTGATTGAATTGAAATATGTAAGCGTCTGTTTGGTTAATCAATGCCTAGAAATCTATTTATAGCATTGTAAGCATCTTTTTTTAAAGGGAAGTAATAAATATCGCTAATTTTGTTCACCCTGAACAAAATTTGCGATCATGAATTACCGCCCTTTAATTTCACTCAAATCTCGCTACACGCGCTCTTTCAATTTCGTTATAAAATCATTCCAAAATCATTCATATTGTCAATTTCATTATGTTACTAACTGTATCGCTGCATATGAATTTAAACAAAACAACAACATCATCATAATTAAAAAAAAAACATTAAAGTTTGTTATTTTTTGCTAAATTTACAACTTTTTGAATGACATTTTTAATCTATTTTCTTTAAACATTGGCTTTAAAATAACTTTGACAGCTAAATAGAATATGAAATCAATTCCGAATGTCGCTGCTTGGTGACGCACATGGTACAAAAGGACAAAATCTATTATATAGGAATGTCAGTCTGTGTTTGAGAATTCTTAAAACCTGGGTACTACAGACTAGCCGGATTAGCAAAGACTCGGAGAAAGGCTATGCTCATTCACGATGATAATTTCCACAAAACGTTTGAGAAATTGTACCCCGCTTTACACGTCAACTTACGTGCAAAGTGGGTTCATTTTCTTAAACATTTGAAAACCTTTTTTTTTAATTTTGAACGAAGGACTGATTCTTTTGTACAACAAACATTCTTAACGCACTGTTTGGGCGTTGGGTCTAGTCCATTTTAGCACTCAACTTCACAATCTATCCCCAGGAGAAATAGTTATAAAAATGTGTAGATTCATGTGTTAACCACATGGGCTATAGAAAAGACATAATTATGTTATGAAACATGCAAAACGGTTTGTAACGTTGAACTTCCAGTTTTCGATGTTTTTCATTATTAAAAAACGGGTTATATTCATCCGATACGAAAATCAGATGAGAAATGAGCCTTTCGTTGAGTTGAATATACTTCGAAGATAATGTTACATGACTTACATGACTGTCGGTAAAACTAGGGATTTATGGTAAAAAAAAAGTCACAGAAATGAAAGAAAGTGTATCGGCGATGTTTTGAGTGTCATTCCTTGAGGGTTTCGCACTTAAAGTTGTTCCAATTTCATTAGTGACCAATGTCTGAGCTAAACGCCTATTATTGTCATGCACTTATCCTTCCTTTGATAAAATGAATGAGAAATTATGCGATGGTAACAACGCCTAGACTTGACGTCACACGTGCAAATCTTATCTAGAGCGACACTTCTAATGGTTGCTTACAGATTTTTTTGGTTCAATAATATGGGTTTAAACTTCGCATTCAATAGTTTGCATTTAAATTTCGACGGCCGAGGATCCATCCATAGTTTTACGGTACGGCTAGAACATTCCATCTGAGCCACCAGTCGCTCTTTTATCTTAGGCGTACCTCACGCCCATTCTGTGCTAGACAAATGACTCTAATCAAAATGACTTTTGTCAAATATGGGATGAAAGATGTTCGTGCCGTATATCGGAACCAAGACCTTATGATTGAAAACCAGACTCGTTACCGACTGTCCTAACTGGGCTTTGCAGTTTTAAAAGCAAGATTTTAAAATGTGAATTGTCTGTACCGAATAGCTACTTTAAAGCGGCGTTATAAAAAGACATGCGAGTTCTATGCATAGCCATAGTCTAATTTCTGCCTATTTTCGATTGTTTTGGCACATCCGATTCAATAAAAATGTGCAAACATTTTTGTTTTTTCGTTCCAATGCTACGAAACGAGTGTGACTGAGTACAAAAAGCATTCAAAATGAATTAAGGGTTAGATCAATACGAGTATGTGACGAAAACCGGAAGTGACAGACGCACTCGCCCGGGCTCGCTTCAATCGCACAATTTCCTGCGTTTGAGCAGTCTCTGTCGTTAGCCAGACTAGCACGTCAATAAAGTTGGCCATTGTAAGTCATTCAAAACAGACCAATAAGTAAAGTTTCTTTTTTATTTGCTAAGTATAATATACATGCAATACGATCTTTTCAGAGCGCACATTGTCACTTGAAATAATTAGTACGAACATCATGCACGACGTCATATACTAACCAGCCCTGTATTAAGGATCACAAAACTATGCAAACAGTTTGCCAATTATTCCCCGCTTGGCAGGCAAGTGCGCTTGCAAAGCGGGGAATCATTAGCAAATTGTTCGCACCGTTTTGTCATCCTGAACGCAGGGCAGGTCGAAACGATCTTCAATTGAGCAAGATATAGAATTGGCGTTGTAGGGTTCGATAGCCACAAAATGAAATATTCAAACATCCAATTAATACGACCAATCTGTCAGCAACTGATTCTCTTTATTATTTATCCAGTAATTTGTCTATTCAAAAATATTTTTCATCCTTATTGATTTATCAATTAGTCTATCTATTTTCATAGTGTCATAAAGCGGTCAAACTATCCTAAGTATTGACTATTTGAGTCGCGGTTACTATGATTTAGTATTCAAATATCGCTATATTTAGGCACCAATTAAAGTCACTCTTAGTATGATAAAAACAAACACTATCTTTTCAGAGTCACATTTCATGCTGATTTTAATCCTTCTCAAGCTGTTCACGACATTCTTAAAAAAGAGCATACGGCATTATATATGTCTGCAAATGTGTCGCCAGCTCGATTAGCTCAGGTAGAGCACCGGAATTTAAAACAATTGAAGGTCGGTCGCATGGGTTCGATTCCCGGGCTGGCACACAATCAAACCTTATTGTCTTTCGGGCGAGACGTTAAGCCGAGGTCCCGCTCGACGGTATTTTGCACCGAGCATGTTAAAGAAACATGGCGTTTCGACACGTATCCTTGCGCTATCCCCCGTAGCAACTAACCGCCTGCATAATTATGCCACGTTAGCGACGATAAATGAACGGAAATAAACTCCTCTTTTTCCAGCCATCTTTGCCTGCCTTCTACTTACCTCGAAAACTCGAGACAGGGTGGTTGAATGTTCCAAATCATTGCCAATTAATTAGAAACAAAATTTAAATTTAGCAGAATATGGTTAAACTATTTTTGACTAGTCGCGCTTATCCCTTCTCACGCTCATGACATAAGCCTGCTGTACACAAACCTTTCTATAGAAAGTATAGACTAATACCAGCCTGCACATTTATGCAGTCTGATCTTAGTCATCAATACCAGCTCTCTACCTCATTATTGTTTGAAACCCCGAGCCGGTCTGGATGACTTGCCCGTCAATTTGCGTTTTATTTGAAACAAAAATCAAGCTCTTGTTTGAAACAAAAATTAAATTCAGTGAAATAAGGATCAAAGGATACCACAGAGAAAATGTTTGAAAACTTTGATGTAAAACCGGTTTATTACACAGAATAATTACCTGTGATATTATCTGTTGGCATCAGGTCTATAAAGAAAGCTGTTAAACACATTTTTTTTCTCAAATCATTTCTTTAATAAAGAACATCTGAAAAGATTTGTTTGTAAAGGTTGTAATCGTGATAAATAAGTCGCAGCTCATTTTTTGAACAATTCAAAAAAAAAAAAAAAAAAAAAAAAAAACCCTGCCCTGCGTTCATGGTGAAAATCTTTGTAAAACGTTAAGTAATTTTAACCGCGTAATGCACGTGTCCTCGCGTGCAAAGCAGGGTTCAATTTCCGAACGATCGCAACGGTCTTTACATCATAACTGCAGGGTCGGTAACCATTTGTTAGTCACGGTGATTCGCTAAGTATACTCTTTGAAGCATCATTATAGTTCAGTAGATAGAAGATCGGCCGGATTTTTTTGGTCGAGTAACTTTTTGCTTAAGAATCCGCTATCAGTCGCTGAAAGGGCACACATCAAGTTCAAGAATACACAGATTCCCAATTACCCGACGTTTATTATCGCTTTGTTCGCCAAACGATCGACGAATAGTTTCAATAAATCGCCACAAAGTCGGCGAAAAACGCTGGAGATATCTTTTAGTCAAATATGGGCATTCAAATCTAGTACTAATAGTCAAAAGTCATTTGCTGATCGTCGCACTAGAGTTTAAACATGAGTT
Source organism: Fragum whitleyi (assembly GCA_948146395.1). Lineage (NCBI taxonomy): Eukaryota > Metazoa > Mollusca > Bivalvia > Cardiida > Cardiidae > Fragum > Fragum whitleyi. Next base: position 16,076,650 of record OX411548.1, on the reverse strand, counting down.
TGAATATATATTTGTATTCGATCTAATATACATTACGTCCCTTTTAGATTTGCTTAAAATTTTGAATAATCGGACAATTTGTTTTATTGAAATTAAACGCCACTTTTGTATTATTGTATTGTCTCAAGCACCTAAAAACAGAGTTTCTTAATTTCTAACACTTATAAGTAACATCGCTTACCTGCTGGGACTCTTTCCTTTTTAAACGCACGAAGGGTCGTATTATGTTATCGTCTGCATCGTCCCTCTGTCCGTCTTTCTGTCCATTAGCAAATTCGTGTCCGGTCCATAACTTTGAAACTATAATTGCCTATGGTCTTGAATATTTATTGAAATTAAACGCCACTTTTGTATTATTGTATTGTCTCAAGCACCTAAAAACAGGGTTTCTTAATTTTTAACACTTATAAGTAACATCGATGTAAGTAACATATATCGTGAAATTGACCATGTGAACGATACTGGAATTATTTCGAAATGATTTGGGGGGGGGGGGGGTGAATAAAATCAAGGGCAGGTAAAACAGTATTGATAATTTCGGCCATTTGAACAAAATTAGCAATTTTTCATTACTTCCCTTAAAAATAACAACCGTCGGTGCTGGGTAATGCTCCCGAATAGGTGTTTGATAATTAAGTATGCTTTAAATCAACATTAAAAATTTACTTAAAACAGTTTACCGTGACATCTTGTTGGATTGCTTATGCTGAAGGGTTCCCAGGGTTGTTGAGAAAAAGTTTAGGACCAATTACTTGGAGAAATGTAAAGATATCACATCAAACGCCTTTTAAAAGACATGTTTATCGGAAATATATTTCTAACCAGTGTTTGTCACTAGTGAATAAATATAACAGTAGCTCATGCTAAGGCGAATTAAAAATTTTCTTTAATGCTTTTCGGTGGATAAACAAACAAGAGCACTACCAACAGAGCCTATGCTCGGATGTTAAATGCTGGATGTTGAAAAGATCCGAGTCGAAATAGTGGCATTTTTGCACAGAATGCTTCTAAAGACACTTTTCAACAGTTAGTGTCTTTACTTATCAAAAGTTTAAGCAAATCGTGAAGTTTTAATGTTATAAATGAGTACCTTGACCTTGACCAATGACCTTGACATTGTTATGCATGTGTCGGTCTTTTCACAAGAAATGCACTTGTGAAATTTCAAGGCTTTATGACTTACAAATCCAAAGTTACGGCTAATATTAGTTTTAACTACAAAAATTTGACCTTAAAAAATTATATTGACCTTCACTGATGACCTTGAACTTGGTACCAAGAGAAAGGCCTTGTATAATCATGTGAAATAAAAAGACCCAATCGCATACCTTTTAAAAGTTATTGCTAATGTTTTTTTGTGTTTTTTTTTCTAACAAATTTGACTTTGAAAAAAAGACCTTGACCTTGACTGATGACCTTGAAACCAACAGAAAGGCCTTGGCGCAGGCAATCATCATGTAAAATATCAAAGCCCTATCACTACCAAGCAAATGTTATGGCCAATAATATACATTGATTTTTATCACAAATTTGACCTTTAAAAAATGACCTTGACCTTGACTGATGACCTTGATCATTGTACCAACAAAAAGGCCTTGACTAAGGCAATCACCATGTGAAATATGAACTCCCTATCACTTGTTATTGAAAAGTTATGTATAACTTTTTTTGACAAATTTGACCTTGAAAAATAACCTTGACTGATGACTTTGAACTTTGTACAAACAGATAGGTCTTAATCAAAGGCAAAGCACATGTGAAATATGAAGACCATATCTCTTTCCAATCAAAAGTTATGGCCAACTTTTAGTTTTTATGATGAAAATTATTGCCCTTGACATATGACCTTGACTGATGACCTTGAACAGTAGTAACAAAAAGGGTTTGTCACAAGCAATGCAAATGTGAATTATGAAGACTATATATCTGTAAACAATCAAAAATTATAGCCAATATAAGTTTTTGCATGACAAAAAGAGAGTTTACATCAAGCTAATAACATTTAGGCTCCTTTTCCTATGAGACATTTTCTTAAACATAAATTTTCAATACTTTAGTGTCAAGAGGATCTGATTTGCTAATCAAATATGAAATTTCATGAAATTCTGACTAACACTCTAGGAGAAATTGGCAAAAACTAGTTTTTTCCTTAAGGTCCCTTTTTCCATGACACAACCTAATTCAAAAAAGGTCTCTTGGAATTTTTGTGGGAAGATTATACATGAAGTTTCAACTAATTAGGCCCTGGGGTTCCTAAGATATGATATCGGACAGATGGACAGACGGAAGGACAGACGGACACGGGCATAAGCTGACGACTCTATGCACCCCCCCCCCCACACACAACAAGCTAAAATGAAGTCAAAATATTTTTATTTCCAAGCTTCGAATCATTGTTGAAATACAAACATTTCTTCATAGCTATTTTTTACAATTTTTCTGATACAAACAATTTTAAACTAGATGTGTTTGTGAAACACAAATGTCCCTTAAACAGCAATTGTTTTACAAATTTGGCCTCGACAGATGACCTTGACCTTGTCACATAACCTTGGTACCAGCAGACGCATATCAATGAGATCTATCATCATACCAAATATGAGCATTGTATCTTGAATAGTCTTGAAAATATTGGCAATGTTAAGTTTTTTGGTTAAGTTTTGCAGACAGACAGACAGAAGGATGGATGGACAGAAAGACGGACAAAGGTAAAACAATATGCTCCCGATCTTTTGATGCAGGGGTATAAAAAGTCAGTTTTATATTATTAAATAGGAGATACTGCTTTCTTTTAATAAATCTGCTGTATATGGAAAAAGTAACAACATAGACCACTACCTTTGTGAAATAATTCATTATCATTTATACAGGTCAATCTGAGAAATATAATTTTCATTTTCCTTAATCTAGGACAAGCCTAGAATGGACAAAACAAACATATTAATCTCCCATATTAAATTTTCCAATGAGCTATTCAAAGTATGGACATGGAGGTTTTATTTAGTTGCAATTATTAAAACCATGTAAAATTGATATATTCTCTGCTTTTTTTCCTTTCAATTTGAGTTTAATTTCCTTAAACGATATATAAAATGATTGTTTGAGGAAATTAAACTCTATAAGAAAAAACATTATCTATCTTTTTTTTTTTTAAATATCAGGTAATTCTAAGTCTTGAATAGGTGTTTCCTAGTAAATGTCGTAAGGGGGAGGGGGGGCGACCTTTTAGGAGGGAGCTCATATTAGAAGATATTCAGAAAAAGCATAAATTTGGCTGCACCTAGACTGGTGACAGTCTCTTAAATAGAGGTTTATATAAAAAAGTAAAAGATAGAAATAATGTTTCTTTAATGCTTTTCGGTGGTTAATCGAGAAATAAGATAAGGTAGACTATCACTTGATAATCTCACCGCAAAAGCAGTGAAATTATCAAAAACTTATACCCTGCTTTTGTGCATTTCTTCCTATCTAACGTCTTCCATGCGGGGCAAAATAAGTGACGTCACAATGAATGTTGCATAGCAATCACATGCAAAATGACGCACTTTACAAAAATATGTCATAGAAATTTCACATTTTGTCTCATTTTAGCATTGAAGAAATAGAATAATTGTTTGTTTTTTGAGCAAGATCGATTAATATTTCATTTCATGAACAAAAAAAGGCTAATTTTCCACTCGTGAAAATACAGCTTCTGCTGTTCACTCAATGAAATATATATCGATCTTACACTGAGACAAACGATTATCCTCTATTTAATGTCTATAAGCCTGAGCCAGAGTTTCAGATAAAAGAACATTAACTCAATACATCTGTGTAGTTGATTTGTGGTTTAAACTGGTTATGTACCACGTTTACTTACAAATCTAAACTCTGGAACTGAATGCTGCGCCTAATTAATCATGCAATGAAGCATGTATTGACCTGTCAGCAACTGCCTTATAATATGAAATGATGTCAGGAAGTCTATTTCTAGAAACAACTCGCATACTTATGATCTTAACCAAACCCACTTTCGTCTGATTTTCTTTTGATTTCAACCCTTGTAATGCCGAATTAAAATCCTCTTTCAGAATTGCACTCATATCAAAGTACTGAATGCCTTAGAATCCACGGGTGTTGATAATCTTTCTTTTTGAAGATTAAATTCATTAACAAATCTGCCTTGAAAGGGGAAAAACAGGTGGTGTTGACTAAGATCAGACTGCATATAGGTGCAGGCTGATCTTTGTCTGTAACTCCTGTCGAAACAGGAATATTCCAGGTTCAGCATGACATGGGTTAAGGTTTCATTAAAATGAGGCACTGAAAAATGACTTAATGATGAATAGAATAATATGTTTGTGCCTTTCAATATCAAGGTAATCTGGTCTTGGCTGCAAGAATTTATCATTTTGACTGCCTCAGTTGCCTAGTAGTATAGGCGCTTGACCTGTGACTTGGAGGTCTGTGGTTCGAGCCCCATAGTGGCTGGGCTGTGTATATGGGCAAACAAGATTAAATAGCCAGCCCCAGTTCACCGAGCTGTAGAATTTGATGGCAATGCGTACAAACCACTGCTGCTCTCACAGGAAAAGTAAAAACATCTGGATTGAGTTCGAGACAGACTCTTTAAGCTTTGAAAGCTTTCATCGCAATCAAACTTAAATAAATATGTATAAACTAATATTGATATTTAAAGACACAAAGATTTGATTCTCTATATGTGCAGGATTGTCAGGTACTCAAACAATTTCCCTTTCTGTATCTTGTGTAAATACTTTGAGGGGTCAGTGCAACACTATTGTAAGTGCCTATAAATATATAGACAGTTACAATAGTGTTTGGATGACCCCTCAATTTATAACAATCAATTTGATTTCAATCAATAACTATTACCTCATTGTTTAGATTTTGAAAGGGATCATAATAAACAGAAAGACTAGAACAAAACCTGGCCTATAATGATTGATAACATGTGTGTACAGTGCAAATAGGTTATTTACTTTACATAAAAAACAATTACTGCTTAACTGTAGACAATTACGTCATATGAGAACATCGTGAAATTGACAAGCTGAATGATATTGGAATGATTTATAATGAAATTAGCGTGGAGTGAGTTTCAAACAACATTAACATTAAAGGGAATAGAATTCAAATATTGCTAATTTTGTTCAAGATGAACAAAATTAGTTATATATGTTACCTCCCTTTAATAAAATATGTATACAATTTCTATAAAAAGCTGTTTATGTCTTTGCTAACCTATCAGATGCTTACAAAAATCAATCAAGTCGGAATAATTGTAGATTTTTTCTAGAAATTTTTATTTTGAAAGAAGTTGTTGATCTTATCTATTTTGTAGTTTTGGGGTGTTTTTGAGTGATTTGAGTGAGTGTTTGGAATGAATGAATGAATGAATGGAGCACCTGTTGAGCAATTTAGAATAGTTTTGATTGGAATGAGGGTCAATTTCATGATGTTCTTAAATGTAAAGGTTGAAGAAAAAATCATGAGAAATTAGACGAGTAAAAAACTTCTGTCTTACATCATACTGAAAGTGGTCCCTTGCCTGACTTTGGATCTTTCTTTTTTAAATTCATGTAAATCAAGTAAATTGCAACAAGGAATTTCTCCTATTAATAAACAAGGTAACTTCGTGTCCACTCTAGAAATATAATCAATGATTTTTGCCATTGTTAATGCAGTGTTGGGGTTATTGTAATGGATTGAAATTAATTGCATTTTCTGAAGTAATCGACTGTAATCAGTAATCAAAGACATTTTCCATTACATCATTTAATCGATTACTGGTTGAAAAATTGATAAATTTATTGATTACATTTTCAGTTACTTTCAGAAACAAGAGTGCCATCGTCACAAAATACGCCGCCACTTTGCTGCTGTTTCACAAAAATAATTGTAGACACTACTTATTTTGACAGAACCAAATTGAAAATGACCAAGTTTCATTTAAATCAAGACAAAAAGTTTGGAGGAGTTGCCTTCACAAGGCTGCAATTTCAATAAGCCACAGGCACTAAGTTTTAAGGGGGCATAATTCAGGGAAATAAATGAGCCATAAAATCCTTGATCCATGTACATCTACAAATTATGGTGATGACATTGACCAAGTATCATTAAAATAAAGACAAACAAGAGCTGTCACTGTAAGATGACAATGCCCCCGACACCGCTTTGATAGTAATAAGGAAGTTATGGCCAATGTTAAAGTTTTTGGACGGAATGACGGACGGACGGACGGACAGACGGACGGACGGACAAGTCAAATTTATTATGCCTCCCTATCGGGGGCATAAATCGGGGGCATAAAAAGTAAGGAGGAGTTGTGTTCAAAAGGCTGCAATTTAAATAAGCCCTAGCTACTAAGTTTTAAGGGAGCATAATTAAGGGTAAAATTAATGAACCATAAAATCCTTACTTTATGCTCATCTACCAATTTCAGTTATAACATCCACCAAGTTTCATTTAGATCCAGCTAGAAACTTAGGAAGAGTTGTATTCACAAGGCTGCAATTTCAATAAGCCCCAGAGACTAAATTTTAAGGGGGCATAACTGAGGCAATAAGCCCCAGAGACTAAGTTTTTAAGGGGCATAACTCAGGCAACGAATCATAAAATCCTTCCTTCATGCACATCTACCAATTGAGGTGATAACATTGACCAAGTTTCAAGAAGATCCAGCCAGAAACTTAGGAGGAGTTGCGTTGACAAGAAAAATGGACCCAGAGATTAAGTTTTTAAGGGGCATAACTCAGGCAAAAATCAACGAACCATAAAATCATTCCTTCATGCACATCTACAAATTGAGGTGATAACATTGACCAAGTTTCAAGAAGATCCAGCCAGAAACCTAGGAGGAGTTGCGTTGACAAGAAAATTGGACCCAGAGACTAAGTTATCAAGGGGCATAACTCAGGCAAAAATCAACTAACCATAAAATCATTCCTTCATGCACATCTACCAATTGAGGTGATAACATTGACCAAGTTTCAAGAAGATCCAGCCAGAAACCTAGGAGGAGTTGCGTTGACAAGAAAATTGGACCCAGAGACTAAGTTATCAAGGGGCATAACTCAGGCAAAAATCAACGAACCATAAAATCATTCCTTCATGCACATCTACCAATTGAGGTGATAACATTGACCAAGTTTCAAGAAGATCCAGCCAGAAACCTAGGAGGAGTTGCGTTGACAAGAAAATTGGACCCAGAGACTAAGTTATCAAGGGGCATAACTCAGGCAAAAATCAACGAAACGTAAAATCCTTCCTTCATGCTTATCTACCAATTGAGGTGATAACATTGACCAAGTTTCAAGAAGATCCAGCCAGAAACCTAGGAGGAGTTGCGTTGACAAGAAAATTGGACCCAGAGACTAAGTTATCAAGGGGCATAACTCAGGCAAAATTCAACGAACCATAAAATCATTCCTTCATGCACATCTACCAATTGAGGTGATAACATTGACCAAGTTTCAAGAAGATCCAGCCAGAAGTTTAGGAGGAGTTGCGTTGACAAGAAAAGTGGATGGACGTACGGACGGACGGATGGACGGACGGACGGATGGACAGACGGAGAAGATGACGCCAATATACGTCCGCCTCCGGCGGCATATAAAAATGTTCATATCATTTTATGTTCTATGAAAATTTAAGTCAGTTGTCATCTTAAAATGCTTCGAAGTAAAAAAGAACTATAATTACAATACGTGATTTGTCTCTATGAGAGAAAAGCTTTATTGTTATTTCAAATTCAAACTATTATCTCATCTCTTCAACTGGGAAACTGCGATATTTACCTGTATCTTGTGCAGCAGAACACCTTTATAATAGTGGACTTGACCTATCCCATTGTTACAGAGAAGGGTTCATGACATTTCTGTCGAAAGACAATTTGATAAATATGACATCGTTTCATATCAAAACATTGGACTTAAAACATATGTAGTTTCGAACAATTGCCATATTCAACGAAGTGATATATTCCACAAATCGCCTTTCAACAAAACATTGCTCACAGTATATCTATTGAAATAGAACCTGTGAAACATGATAAGTCTTGAAAATACAGATCTGCCTTATTATGGTTCACAGAATCTATCAAAATTACAAATGTCATAGCATTTTGACCTTAATCTGAATAATAAATAATTATTAATTTCCCTAGAACAAGTATGAAATTTATTTGATTTATTTTTTGTTTTATTGAAAAGAAAATTCTATCCCTTTCTATTAGCCAATTACTATAATGTACCCATCCAGTAATGTCCATGACCAAGTTTTGAGAAGGGTTACCTAAGGAACATTTGTGCAAAGTTTGGTTTAAGTCTGCCATATGGTTACTGAGGAGATATTAAAAGATTTCAGGGTCAAAAATTGCCACACCCTACAATGCCCATATTTGGGTGTTAATCAAAATTTCATAAACAAGTTTTGAGAAATGTCAACCAAATCCATCTATTAGATACTGAGTTGAAGGTATTTAAATAATTGCTGCTGACTTCTGACAAATGGCAGATGATGCACAATGCATGATGCATGACAGACAAAAGATGATAACAAAAGCTCACATTGAGCATATTGTGCTCAGGCAAGCTAAAAAACAGAAACCCTAAAAGACTGCACTACAGTCAAAATCCAGTGCAAGGGAGATAACCCTAACTCAAACTATCAAATCAAAGTAAATTTCTACAAATTGGGTAAATTCATCATCAGAGGGCCAAAGTGTTCAGGTGTGTGAAAGATCACTTTCAAAATCTGTAAGACATAGTATCAAGAAGTGAAAACATCCAGCAATGTGAAAAGACAAAATCTAAACCAACCATCAGTAATGAGGAAGAAACACTGTATCATCGAAAATCTACCACTGCCACCGAGACTCAGAAATCAATGACACTATTCAAGCCATAGATCTCCCTGTATATATTTGAACATCAACACCCAAATACAAAAGAGGAAACACCTTTGCTCGCCATCCATCAAAGCACTGCTTTTTGAACAGCATGAATCATTAGCATCCAAGTTATCATGGATAAGTACTGGAATAGAAACAGTTGACCAGGATATCCATTACATACATCCTTCAAAAAAGAGGTCCTAGAGGGCCTGTATCGCTCCACTGGCTTTAAAATCTCCAACTTTAAAAAAAAGATATATTGAAAATAGAAACCATTTGCGGGACAGTCATGATGGTCACTTATGGAACAATCATGCCAAGTTTTATTTAAAAAGGCCCAATGGTAGGGAGAATATTCATGCCAAATTTCATCAGACCAATAATTTATGAAGAGAAGATTTTTAATGATTTTTTAGAGAAAATAAGCTCCACCCTGTAACACCCATATATGTGGGTCAATCAAAATTTCTTGAACACTTTGGGTAAAGGGTCTCCCAAGGTACACTTTTGCTGGGTTTCATTGAAATCTGCCAATTGGTTTAGGAGGAGAAGATGTTTACAAAAAAGTTTACGCACTCACACACAGACAAACAGACTCACTACAGACGCACACCATTACAATAGCTCACTGGCCTTCGACCAGTGGAGCTAAAAGAAAATTAAGACAGATAGATGCATGACAGACACAACAACATGACAATAGCTCACTGGCCTTCAGCCAGTTGAGCTTACTACACAAAAGACTCCATCCTAGAATGCCCCAGGGTCTCCCTATTTGCTACGCTATATCGATATAGCGTAGCAAAAAGGGGAAGACCCTGGGGTATCTGGGGATGCAAAAGACCATTGCAGGTAGCCTTATTACTTATGAAGCAATAGTACCTGGCCTGAACAGAGCTCTCGTTCATGTTTCTTTACCAAGGAATCTGGATTGCTGCAGTGGTGGAGAGCCTATACTCACATACTTCTTCTAACATTTGACATTAAAGTAGCGTGGAAAGATATAATTGGTGAGGGCCCACTTTGATACAAAGCACTGACATTATCGTTTTTGAACAATCAAACAATAATGAATGGGTGGATCTTCGACAAGAGGAGGATTTCTCCCGTATTGTATGTAATATTTTAGTTATTTTTACCTGACTATAGGTAAAATCATGGTCAAAGGTAGAGGAAGGAGACGTGGGAGAATACAGGAGAGGGATCAGATGTATGAAAGAGAGCAAATTAAAGATTTAACAGCAAGCATGGAGGATGGACTTCCGTTGGTAGATCCAGAACAGAAAAGGAAGGCGGAAGGAGATTCAGGAGGAGAGAGAATCAAGAGAGCTAGATGTCCGGTCTGGGGTTGTGGAGCCGCAAGGTTGTGTGTGACTTTGGGATAGAAACATAGATTATAAGTCTAATATGAGTGTCTTTATTTTATTTTTCAATACTGTGTGTCTATGATAGTGTTTGTTGAGATTCAAGTTTTAAAAAGAAAATGGATTTAGTAAGACTGAACAAGACAGATGACTCCAAATTTGAATACGAAGGTTCACTGTGAAGGGAAATCAGGCAGATACTAGGGCATTCTATAAAACGGGGGACAATGTAGTAGTAACGAAATCAGTCAAGTGTGAATGTTGTTTCATGACCTGTCCCTGGCTTGGCCAATACATTGTGGCAGCCAAAACCAAGGTCCAGGATTCCAGTTTCATGGGTGATACAAACAAGACGTACATTAAATAACTAGAAGACTAATCAACCTTTATCGAAACTATAAGACTGTCATCTTGGGTGTACCAGTACCAACAAGTGTGCAGTAAATGTTCTTTTACAGGTAAAATACAATGAAAGAATGTCTCCCTTGTTAATCATCAGCCACAACATTAAGGTGCCGTAGTTACTACTATTTCTTCCTGGAATTTAAGCAAGCAACTTGCAGAAATTTCTTTTGAAAAGTAATTTGAAGTAATCAAAGTTAAGATGCCAAAAAACAAGAAAACAAGTGGCACCCAAAAGAAGAAAGATGCCCTATAAAAGGTATCCAGAGGAAAATTCCCCTGAAAAAAATTCAGCAGCAAGAGGGTACTAGGAAAATAGTTGACTTCGAAACTATACTGCGACAAGCCCCTGACATAAATGTTAACAGTAGTGAGAGGCAAATGCCAGGGCAGGCACCTGAACAAGCTGTAGATGCCCCCTCAATGATACGGCATGGCAGGGATAAGTTGGGTTTAAACATATCAGAACTACTACCGGTAAACAAAAACTAAACTAAACAAGAGGACCAAGATGGTCCTAGATTGCTCACCTGAGTCTCTATGACCCCTCTATTGATATAATTTAGAATATGGAAAATGAAATGCGTTTGTTTGCTCTCGGATTCTACGCTGCAAAATTAACGCCAAATTACGTAACGCTTTATAGTTTATAGCCTCATTTCGCTGTGACATATCATAGTTATCATCACATCACATTAATTAGATAGGCAGATGTCAAAAAGAAGATAATTGCCTAAGATCAATACCATGGAACGTTTTCAGCGAAGAGCAAGACAGATATGCCTTTTTGCTCTTTGATTCTTTGTAAAAAGAGATGAACCCGGGTGGACCCCAAAACTGACCCCAGGGTCTTGATATGAACAAACTTGTAAGAGGTCCATAAGATGATGCTACATTCTTAATATGAAAGCTGTCTGCCTTCTGGTTTCAGAGAAGAAGATTTTTGAAGGTTTTCCCATTTTCACCCATCATGCTCAGATGAGCTGAAAGGGATGCACCCGGTTGGAGCCCAAATATGACCCACGGGTCTTGAAATGAACAAACTTGGTAGGGGCCCACAAGATGATGCTATATACCGAAAATGAAAGCAGTGTGCTCTCTGGTTTCGATTAAAAAAGATTTTAAAAGATTTTCGCTCTTTGTTCTATGTAAAAAGGGTTGCACCCGGACAAAGCCCAAACATGACCCAAGGGTCTTGATATGAACAAACTTGGTAGAAGTCCACTAGATGATGCTACATACCAAATATGAAAGCTGTCTGCCTTCTGGTTTCAGAGAAGAAAATTATTGAAGATTTTTATTTTTTTACCCTTTGTGCTCATAAGAAAAGGGATGCACCCGTGCAAAGCCCAAATATGACCCAAGGGCCTTGTTATGAACAAACTTGGTAGAGGCCCACTAGGTGATGCTACAGACCAAATATTTAAGCTGTCTGCCATCTGGTTACAGAGAAGAAGACTTTTAAAGATTTTCGCTCTTTGATTCTATGTTAAAAGGGGTTGGGCCTGGGCAAAGCCCAAATATGACCCCAGGGTCTTGATATGAACAAACTTGGTAGAGGTCCACTAGATGATGCTACATACCAAATATGAAAGCTGTCTGCCTTCTGGTTTCAGAGAAGAAGATTTTTAAAGATTTTCATATTTTCACCCTTTTTGTTAAGGGTAAAGGGAAAGTTAAGGGTGGATTTCATTTATTTGAACAACTTTGGTAGAGCTTGACCAAGGAAAATCCCTGCCAAGTTTCATCAAGATTGGCCCACTGGTTTAGGAGGAGAAGATGTTTAAAGAAATTGTGGACGACGGACAACGGACGACGCACGACGGATGAAGCACGACTGACGACGGACATTCTACGATCCCAATAGCTCACCTTGAGCACTTCGTGCTCAGGTGAGCTAAAAACTAAAATAAAACAAAACGAAAACATTAACATTGCTGTGTTCCTTAAGGGGATTAATTATCTGGTAAGAGTCATCAGGTTGAGTAATAGGGATGGATGAGCATGGCCATATTATCTCTAAGCCAACAGGGTCAACTGAAAAAATTAAATCCATTCAAAAATGGACAGATGCTTTCATATTTTTCACAAGTAATTATCTACAGGACCATCTGTAGATGATTGAGGACATACTCCACTACATGTTCATAAACAGGGAAGCTGCATCAAAATATTGAGATTTCTTTTGGCGAACCTATGATGAGCAGTTCAGGCTGCGACAAACAAGCCATTTCATGCCATTGTCATCTATAAATTCAAGTGCCTAATGCCCCCTGTTTGTTGTAGTGGTTTAGGGTTTCCAGTTTATGCCAGGGATGACTCTCAATGGTTGGAGATGAAAGTAAGAAACCCAGATTGTAACCGGTAGCCATGAGCGAGATTAGCCAGAGCAAATGAAGACTAGATATTTTACAGTATAACTACGAGTTACTAAGACATTACAGGTAATCCCTAAGACCCTATATAGATAAATTCTTTATTGTTGGCAGAGGTGATTAATGACCCAATTTGTCATCTGCAACTGTTGTTATTTGATGCAAATGAGTGAAAATATTTCAGCCTTGTTTTCGTTCCTGCCATTTCCAACTTGCAGAAACCTCTACCATTTTGTTAAAGCCTCCCATTAACTCTGTAGGTTTAAATAATTAAGTAAATTGCTTTTCTCTATGATAAAGAGTTCTCTTGTGACCTTCATTGTCAATCTATTAGTTGCAACTGCAGACCACCTTAGTGAGATTCATGAGGAGCGACATATATCGCTGCCTATATTGGAGGCAATGACCAGAAGGGTACATACGCAAGAACACCTAGATATACTTGATTTCACCAGATTGGTTAGAACCTCTGCATTTGGGAGGCTCAAACAAGAGCCAACTTCACACAGTGGGGGCTACGGATGGTTCCAGGTCTATGCACTTGGGCATTTCTGGGTTGCAAGACACCCCCGCACAGCACCTGGGTACGCCAATGCCAGATCTATTGGAGATGTAGATGCCACGATGGGAGAGCTAGACAACTTAAGGAATGTGACAAAGACAATATTGGCACACAAAGGTAAGTTGTCCTGTGATGACAAAATAGATGCTGATCTCCAGAAGTGAATGGAGAGAAGACACATTCTAGATGAAGGGCTAATGTCCCTTTAAGAGGACATGCCCTAGCACAGGCTAGCTCAGACAGTGAGTGGGGGAGAAAACACTCAGGAGAGGTCATCAAAAATGGCATAGTGATATGTCTTTGCTGAAAAACCTTCCAAACACTCTTGTCTACGATGGCAAGAGCAATTGGGCAGCATTCCAACTTAAATTCAACTGCTTTACCGAGGCCAGTCGGTGGGCGGAGCAACAATGCAGGGATTGTTAGTTGTACACTTTAATAGACAAGGCATTGGTTTATGCAACAATGCTACTGAAGAGAGAGCCAGCTTTGTCGTATCGCAAAATGATGCGCAAACTGAAACCAAGCTGTGCAGTCAAAGGGTGAAATGATGGAGGAATGGGCTGATCGAGTGCAGTCAATGGCAACAGAGGCTTTCTAGGAACACCCGGAAAGTTACTCTAATCAGCAGGGGATTGCTTGTTTCTGCCAGGGTCTGTTTGCCACAGACGCAGGCCACAGTGCTTTTATAAGGTCCTTCAATCCATTCAAGGATGTGATGAATGAAATCCACTTGTTTCAATATTCAAAGCAAGCAATGGGAAGTAGTCAACAAGAGGACCCTGAGGGCCCTAATTTGCTCACCTGATATTTCAAGTAAATTATCATTAAGACCCCTTTTCCTATGATGTGGCATGAACCTTCCCATTTTCAACAGAGTTCATTCTTGTGATCTGGCAAACATTTTAATCAAGTTTCATGAAGATTGGACCATACTTGTGGAGTCTGGAGCTCTTACGAGAAAATTATCATTAAGGCCCCTTTTCCCATAGTGTGGCTGGGATACTTCCCATTTTAAAAAGAGTTCATCCTCATGACCTAACAAACATTCTGACCAAGTTTCATGATGATTGGACCATATTTGTGGCTTCTAGAGTGTAAACAAGAAATTTGTCATTAAGGCCCCTTTTCCCGTGATATGGTACAGATCCTTTCCATTTTAGCAATTTTTACAAGGGACCACCCAAGGAATATTTCTGCCAAATTTGGTTGAATTTGACTCATAAGTTTAGGAGATGTTGTTTAAAGAAATTGTTGACAAAATTGTCTTCAAGGCCCTTTTTTCAGTAATATGGCACAGATTCTTCCCATTTTCAAAAGAGTTCATCCTCATGACCTAACAAACATTCTGACCAAGTTTCATGATGATTGAACCATATTTGTGGCTTCTAAAGTGTAAACAAGAAATTTGTCATTAAGGCCCCTTTTCCCTTGATATGGCACAGATCCTTTCCATTTGAGCAATTTTTACAAGGGACCACCCAAGGAATATTTCTGCAAAGTTTGGTTGATTTTGACCCATAAGTTTAGGAGGAGATGACGTTTAAAGAAAAAGTTGAAGCCGTGACAGACAGACGGACAGATGGACAGAGGGACGCCGGACATTGATCGATCACAAAAGCTCCCATTGAGCACTTCGTGCTCAGGTGAGCTTAAAACATCAGTTGGTTTCGACAATTGTAGCCACTGGCAATGGAACAGTCCATGTATCTGCAGTTCAGGAAGATACGCAGTGCAGCACACAGAAGATGAAGGAGCAGCTTCTACTTGAGCTCAAAGAGGTCAAGGAGAAGCTAGGCAGATTCAAGCCTAGGCTGGCTGGCAGGGGGAAGAGAAAAATTACTGGAGCTTGTTACATTTTTGATGAAGTAGGACATTTTTTCAAAGAGTGCCCAATTAAGAAGGGTCTAAACAAGCAAGGGTCAGCTGAGGGATTCAAAGCTCAACCCAACAACCAATCAATAGCTCCAAAGATTTGAAAGTTCCGGTAGCTGAGTGTGATCACCAATTTGACCTCACATGTGAAGACAGGGAATTTTCGAAAAATTCAAAAATTTCAAGTAGTAGTAAAGGTAGATCATCTAATAACTTAAATCCTGTTGCACCATGAAAAGGTACAGCCGATTTAGGAATGAATGGGAAACCTCAACACAATTCTGGGGGGCATTCTACCACGACAAACAGAGTTACCAGTAAAAGTGTATGTCCTCAGATCAGCCTCCTCTTTTACAATTCCTGTAAATGTTGGAGAGGGTCAAGTGATGGCAGTTGTCGATTCAGCTGCAAAGTAACAATAATCTCTGACAGACTGTTCTCAAGACTGAGACATCCTCCACCCAAACTGAGGGAGGTGGACTTGACACAGCAGGACGCTAAATGTCTATGATCGGCTTTGTGGTTGGTCCATTCAAAGCTGAGAATAGGCAGATCTCACTACAACGGCCCTGTGTTTGTCGCACCAATAGAACAAGATATGCTGTTTGGAGTTGATCTACTGACATGTGGGTCAGATGTTTTGAACATGGGGAAGGGGACATTGACAAGTGAAGGCCATGAAATAACAATGAACATGTGGGAATCTGAAGGAACATCATAGGTTTCAAGAGTCATGATGTCGAACCATAGTGGTTCATCCAAACTCAGTTGCACAAATAAAATGCAAATCGGCTACTGATTTGCCTGATTATGTCATTGAGCATTGTGAGAATCTAATTTTTTTTACCAAGGGTAGTAGGAGGGGCGGGAAAAACACCATACATGTCTGTTGTAAATGCTTCCGACAGATACCTGACCATCAAAAAGGGCGAGGAAATTGGTAGGGCTTATCCAATCGAGTCATATGTTTTGTATTCTGACCCAATCTATTTGGATCATGAGCATGTCACTGTACAGGAGATGAGCAGCACAGGTTACAAGTCCGGTGATGCCTCATCACTACCAGAATAATTGAGGGTATCATTTGAAAACTCCAAAGGGCATCTCTCCACTGCTAAACAAGCAGCCTTGGCACAATTGCTAGGCTCTTTTCAGGATGTGTTTGCAAAGAATGAGTATGATCTCGGTATGTTCACAGAGATCTAGCACTCTTTTGACACAAGTGACGCTAAGCCAATCAAACAACAGCTTAGACGTACACCAGCATTCTTTTGGGGGGGGAAGAAGAGGCACATCTAAAGAGTTTTACTAGATGTGGGGGTGATCCAATAGTCGTCATCAGAATCGGCATCATCTCCTGTACTCATCTGTTAAAGGGATGGAAATGTACGATGGTGCATTGACTACCGTGCTTTACACAATGTGATGGTCAAAGACATTTTCCCATTGCCACTAGTAGATGATTGCCTAGACACCTTGTAACAAAACATTTGGTTATCAAAACTGAATGCCTATTTAGCATATTGGCAAGCGAATGTGAAACCAGAGGACAGACACAAGACAGCCATTCATACCAAGTATGGGCTATATAAACATGCCAAAATGGGTTTTGGTCTTTGTAATGTGCCAGCCAACTATGCCTGGATGATGAACCTCGTCATGAGAGGCTTAGGCTGGAAAACAGTGCTAGGTTTTCTTGACAATATCCTTGTCATGAAGTTGGATTACAGGGATCACTTGAACAACTTGAGTGAGGCTCTGAATCGTTTCCATCAACATGGGTTGAAACTTAAGCCAAAGAAGTGCTTAGTTTTCCAGAAACTGGTTGAATTTATTGGACGGGTGTTCAGTACCTACATGTTCAAAAGACTTAAAACGATTTGTAGGTCTTGCTAATTACCAACGTAATTTCATAAATGATTTCTCGGCTTCAACCAAACCGTGTGAAACTGTGGAAATCGTTTTTCACGGTGAATCATTATTGTTTGAAGAAGTGTAGGGACAGAGTCATCCTGAGCTGGATCACACAGTGGTAAGCTAACCCTGACCCAGAACCAGATGACGATGATGATGATACTATGTAATGTGTTTGTCGCAAGCCATGGCAAGGCCGTTTCATGATATATTGTGATCGATGAGACGAGTGGTTCCATTGTTCCTGTATCAATTACAGAGCTTAAGATGCACTAGATATAGACAAATTCTGGTGGAAGAGTTGCAGCCAATAAACTCCCTGGAAAGCTAGACTAGGGTGAGCGAGGGAATTATTGGGGTACTGGGCAAATTCTTAATCGTTCTTTCTTTCTCTTTCAGACATGTTCAGTGCAAGGAACGTCATCAAAGCTGACGCGGAAAAAAGCATGTTGCCTCTGGAGAGGGTAACCTCAAATGAGAGACAGAAGGGGGCGGTGATTGAGATAGACAGCCTGACATCTGAAAAAAGATGCATGCTGGGAATTATTAGGAGCTACACCTACTAAGGAGATTAGGAAAATCTCTAACTCACCTGTGAGATGCTCCCCTAGGAACCTTTCTCTGCAAAAGCCAATGACCACAACCAGGAAGGGCGAGAGAGAGAAAAGCTCACTAAAGAGCCTGAGTGTTGTCTGAAGGGGACCACAAAAGGCTCACCAAAAGAGCCCGCTCAGGACTCATGAAAGGAGTCCAATGACAAAAACTCGTATCGAGGACACCATGCCCATGAGAGGGAACGAGGAAGACAGGCTTTACAGTGATGACTACTATAGGCATGATGGTGGTAGGAAAGATGACCAGGCAGTCCTGAGGCCTGGTCACAATTACGAAAAAAGAAAGTTGTCAAAAAAGGACAGACACACAGACAGGAGGAAGCATTTCGCCTTTCCTGTGTCAAAGAGACCCAGATATGAGGAAATGACTCCTAAGGTTAGGATAGACATAGGTGTTTGTCCTATCCGGTGTTGTTTAGAGAAGGTATCCTAGGAGCATGCGTTCAATGCACATGTGCCAGGATCCTTGGTGAGAAAAGGGGGCTCTCTCAGGAGGTCACTCACAGCAGGGTGAACCTTCTGATCTAGTGCTCCAGCAAGATCATGGTTTGTTTAGATGTTGAGATTCTTGCCCAATATATTTAGAATCCAGAGATGTTGACTGATGGGTGCGCTATGCTGTCAAAATGTATGAAAAACTTCCTTGACGGTTTATGCGAGGAGATGGGGTATGAAAAGAAGGACTCCTACAACATCGCGCAAATGGACTTGCCAGCTCTATTAATGCACTGCAAGTGTTCCTGATCGTGCTAGGAGTCCTAGACAGGCAGACAAGGGGAGATCTTCAGGCAGAGTATGCTGTTTTTGTTCCTCCCCTGTCACAGAGACCCCATGCTGTAGACAGTTACTTCCACCTGGACCGTGTCAGGATTTAGTTGACAAGGCAGTGTTCCTTCAAAGAAATGTTGAAGGTAAAGAACCCAACGCTGGTGACGAAGTCTACATAGTTGGAGGCATTGCCGTGTATTGTGACCCGTTCACTTACCCCGGTCAGGAGGAGGTCACCCAACTCAACTCTCAGGGCATGGCGATTGGATCACATTCAAAGACTAAAGAGGTCACTGAGGAAGCCTTGAAGAAAGTTGAAGAATGTCTAGTTTCAGCTCATTCCCATTGATAGTTTAGGAGGAGTTGTGCACACAAAAACATTTATATTGGTTATATTCAAGGGCAGATAATTCAAGATTTCTCAGGAATGACTGGAGCGATTTAAATTTCAAAGGTCTTATGCACAACTAGACATCATAGGGAGTAATTGTGCCAAGTTTCAGTTCATTCCCATTGATAGTTTAGGAGGAGTTGTGCACACAAAAAATTGCTAACGGACGTACAGACGGACGGACAGACGGACGGACAGACAGACAGACGACCGAGGCCATAACATAATATGACCCTTCGGGCGTATAAAAATGGCAGAGCAAGGCAAACAAACTGAATTATTTGACAGACTCGAGGAAGCGTTTGAATACCATAATCACGAGTTCAGGCAAAGGGGATATAGTAATCGTCTCTGTACATCATTCTGTCCTTCTGTCACTAAACTTATCCGGAGCATATCTCTATATGTTTAATAAGTATTGACTTGAAACTTCATAAGTGGATAGATATCATTGAGGAGAAGTGCAGTGCATAAGAACCACAACTCTTACTTGCATATTTTTTTTAGACTTATTGCCCTTTTTATGCCCCCGATAGGGAGGCATCATAAATTTGACTTGTCCGTCCGTCCGTCTGTCCGTCTGTCCGTCCGTCCGTCATTCCGTCCAAAAACTTTAACATTGGCCATAACTTCTAAATCAAAGCGGTGTCGGGGGCATTGTCATCTTACAGTGACAGCTCTTGTTTGTTTCAAAGACTTGGAATTTGTGCGAAGTATATCTCTGAAAATAAGATAGCTATCAAATTGAACCTTCATAGGTGGATATATCTCATTGAGGAGAAGTGCAGTGCATAAGAACCACAACTCTTTCTTGCATACTTTTTTGGAGTTATTGCCCTTTGTTGTTTCAAAGACTTGGAATTTGTCAGAAGCATATCTCTGAAAATAAGATAGCTATCAAATTGTAACTTCATAGGTGGATGGATCTCATTGAGGAGAAGTGCAATGTACAAGAACCACAACTCTTACTTGCATATGTTTTTGGAGTTATTGCCCTTTGTTGTTTAAAAAGACTAAGATTTGTCTGGATCATATCACTGAAAGTATAATAGTTATCAACTCAAAACTTCAAAGGTGGATCGGTCTCATTGAGGAGAAGCCCAGTGGGCAAGAACCATAACTCTTGCTTGCATAATTCTAAATTAATTGCCCATTCTTATTTAAAAGACTTTGAGTTGGTCTGGAGCATATCTCTAGAAGTGTGATAGCTATCAACTTGAAACTTCATGTATGAATAGATCTCACTGAGAAGATCAGTGCAGAAGAACCACAACTCTTGCTTCCATAATTTTGTAGTTATTGCCCTTTGTTGTTTTAAAACATTTGATTTTGTCCGGACCATATTTTTGAAAGTATAATAGCTATGAACATGAAACTTCATGTATGAATACACACATTGAGGAGAAGTGCAGTGCACAAGATCCACAACTCTTGCCTGCATAGTTTTGGTGTTATTGCCCTTTGTTGTTCAAAGACCAAAATTTTGCATATCTCAGAGATTATAATAGCTATCAATTAAAACTTTATAATTGGATAGATCTCATTGAGAACAAATGCAGTGCATAATAAGCCAAAAAGAAACTGGCTTCAGTTTACTATCAAGCTTTTGTTCTGCGAGGGATGGCCATGTCGGACATGGCTCTTGGTGAATTAAAAATTGTTCATATTCAGCCCTTTTCTGGGGCATAAATGTTCCTTCACCACTGGACTTACAGGTCAGGGGAGGGGGCGTTTGAAACAATACTGATTTCAACCTTTACTAATAATCTCCTTTGTAGTGGACATCTGCCAATTCGATGGCTCAGCGCCAAACGGTTGTAACTCCCTATAAACAAATAGGGATTTACAACTGTTTCACGCTGAGCTGTTGAATTGTATTCATGTGATGTTCTAGTGATCAAGTAGTTTAAGGTGAGCTATTTAGGACCATCATGGTCCTCTTTTTTTTGTGAACTGTTGCTAATCATATGACTTTAGACACATCCAAACTCATGATCTTTCATATTGTTAATTGAGTTTTCCTATGAAATAATAAGGGCTATTTATTTAAAATAGACTGATTTATAACTGCCTAAAACTGAAGGGGATTTGTTTACCTTGTCACCGACCGGTGCACCAGTTACTCATGAGGAATTAATAAGCATGAAACTTACTAGTCATCAGATGGCGCTTTAATCAGAACAATCTTCAAAAATATTTTGATAACTGCAATTAATGCAATTTCCCACCCACCCTTCCTCTTTTTTGCATGACGGCTAAGAATATATGTATATCTTAAGAAGCGTAATAGAAGGGTATGGTATAGCATGTTTTATTAAGTAATTACAGGTTTAGATTTAATCTTCAACATGATAATGTATTGTATACTTGCAGGACCATTGTAGAGGACCACCAGAAAGGGGGCGCTCTTAGGTTTTCTGTGATGCTTTTAAAATATAAATGAATAAGAGACTTTATGAAAATAATTGTATGTGCATTATTTTATGTTCTTGAATTAAAATATCATTTTACTCTTATGGTAAGAACATTTCCTGTACAGAAAATATTATGTTTTGATATTGACAATAAGTACTGTTAGTTAATTGTGAACAAGAACAAATGGACAGGAAGGACTATTCTAAAGGAAAAGTGAAATTAAATCTTAAGGAATAGGATAAGGACTTATTTTATGTTTGGTCATTAGTTGCGGAAAATTCCAGAGGGATATCAATTTTATTAAGAATATTTTATAATTTGCAAAATATCAATATATTTTACCTAATTTTTGGCGGGAGAAGGAATAGGCTCAGGGCCGATCCATTGTATAGTATGGCTCTGTGATTGGACACTGAGCCAAGGGGGTTGAGAGTTTAGAGGTTATAGCTCAGTGATTGGATCCCTAACGCTGGGCTTGTGAAACAGGGATAGGACCCTGTAGGTTGGAATATAGATATAGCTCAGTGATTGGGTCCCTAACGCTGGGCTGGTGGACCCTGTGGGACCCCCCGGCCTGTGATTGGGTCCCTAACGCATGGTCACCTCCATGAAAGGAGAGTAACATCCATGGAGGGTTGGGTGGATGGAAATAAATAAATGGGGAGCCGGAGCCTAGTTCCTTACTAAAAGTCTAATGATATCTCTCGGGGATTTTCTGCAATTCCATGCCCTCCATGCCCCATTCTGCCACACTATTATGTAATAACTATTCATTAAAGCTTTTTCATACATATGCTGCTTGTTATGTAATAATAATTCATTAAAGCATTTTTGATATATATGTTGCTTGTACTATTTTAGTAATAAATGTTAATGATGAAATGCCTTTCAATTGCTATACAATTGCTCTATGTACATGTGGTACCTCATTGAACATCATTGACTGAAATTATACCATTTGTTTGACTTAGCACCCACAAGCAAAAAACTTGGAACTTTCACACCTGATCAAAGCCATAATATTTTGACATGCATCTTTCAGCCAGTTACAGATCATGATTCATAAACGAAGGAAAGAAATTTGTACTGTCAACAACCAAGAAGATAGGTTGTCCTGCCATATGCTTGATAAGAGAAATATGTAAATTTCCAAATTACAAGGTAAATGATGTTAAGAATATGGATAAAAGGTGACCCAAGTATCATTCCAGTAACATTTGGTTGATATCCATAAGTTTGGTTCAGAGAAAAGTTCAGACCTCTAGGTTTTAGACTGTATATCCTAATGCCACCATACTCAAAAAGGATTTTCACTATGACCAGACCAACATCCAGAGAAAATTTGAGACAGATCTATTGAGCCAAAATTTTATTATAGGGCTGGATTTGAGACATCGGTTTGAATTATTATCACTTCACAGTACTTTTTGAGTTTGGATGCTTTTTACAGCAAAACAGTTGTCGATCTTTTGGGCCTTAAACCAGTTTTCCTCTAACTAGTAATATACAGACAAACTTTTATACGATTTATTTGGTGTACCCTTAACCCTGAAAGGGTTTGCTGTACCCCTAGAATTTTCTGTGTACCCTTATTTTTAAACATTTTTGGGGTACATGTAATAAAAATGAAATGAAACAATAGTGTGCATGCTGAGGGTTAACAACAAGAAGGCCATAGTGGCCCTTAATCGCTCACCTGAATGAACTGTCTAAAATTTTTCTATATTCTTCTTCTTCTATACAACTTGATAATACCATTTTTACAATTTTCAGGTTGACTTAAACAGATTTTCTATGATTTGATCCGTGACCTAGTTTTTTACCCCAGTTTACCCAATTTCGAACTCGTCCGAGATTTCATCAAGACAATCATTCTGACTAAATTTCAGCTTGATCGGGCAAAAAATGTGGCTTCTAGAGTGCATACAAGGTTTTTCTAAGATTTTACCCTGTGACCTAGTTTTTGACCACAGTTGACCAAATTTCAAGCTTATCCGAGATTTCATCAAGACATTTATTCTGACCGAATTTCAGGTTGATCGAGCATAAAATGTGGCTTCTAGAGTACATGCAAGGTTTTTGTAAGATTTGACCCTGTGACCTAGTTTTTTTACCCCGGTTGACCCAATTTTGAACTTATCAGAGATTTCATCAAGACATTCATTCTGACCAAATTTCAGATTGATCGGGCAAAAAAATGTGGCTTCTAGAGTGTTTACAAGGTTTTTCTAAGATCTGATCTGTGACCTAGTTTTTGACCCAAGTTAACCCAATTTCAAACTCGTCAGAGATTTTATCAAGACAATCATTCTGACTAAATTTCAGGTTTATAAGGCAAAAAATGTGGTTTCTAGAGTGCTTACAAGGTTTTTCTAAGATTTGATCTGTGACCTAGTTTTTGACCCCAGTTGACCCAATTTTGAACTCGTTCGAGATTTCATCAAGACAATCATTCTGACCAAATTTCAGGTTCATCGGGCAAAAAATGTGATCTCTAGAGTGCATACAAGGCAAATGTTGATGACGCATGTCGAACGACGGACATCACTCAACCACAAAAGCTCACCTTGAGCACGTTGAGCTAAATATGTCTGAAATAATATCTTTGGCATAAAATTCTGTGGCTTTTAAGGTAATTGGTACAGCCTGTCTCTAATGAAGATCCTTGCAAAATGTTATATGAACTCAGAATTGAATTTTTGTAAGTGGGATGTTTTTTTTTGAGAAAACCTGAGGTATTGTCATCACTTTGGTGTTCTTTGCATTGTACATGTGTAGACTGGAATTGGGCATAACAAACATGAATGTTGGTAAATTTTCTGTAATATTTGAATATATTTTCATGAAATTTGGTTCATGTTCAGCATCAAAAGAGCTATCCAGACTAACAAGGGGAAAGTCAGAACACATTTAAGTAAGAGTAATGTCCCTTTTTGCACTTAGATTATTTTTGCACTATCCAGCAACCAAAGCCAAGTGTTTGCACCCGTGGTCCTTGCTCTTGTTCATTAATGCATTCAATTTATATGATTGAAAAACTATTATTGATTTAAAACTAGAATTTGTAGAAAGAATTGATTAACTTTGGAATCAGGGGAGCATGATGATTATATGTTTACAAATACTTTATATCCTAGCTTAATGCTTTAATCCAATTTAGTGTTGAATTATCTAAAATCAGCTAGGAAAGAAATGCCAGTGGAGCAATACTAGGCCTCTTGTTTATTTAAGAAATATGATTTTAAGAAATACATTTGTTATCAGGTAACTGACGAAAATGCGGTAAATGCCAAGCTTGTGTGTGAAGACCTTCTTTGTCGAATCAGAACTGGTGAAGATATTTCCTATGAAAGGCAATTCATACTATTTTTACCAGAAATATCTGAACATGAAAACCATCAAATAGGCACTGAAGAAGTAAGTTTGTGATTGAATGATTAGAATTTTTTCTTACTGTTAATTTTCTTGTGTTATGGTCTAAAAACAGTGTGCTCAAGTTACGGTATTGTGTTTATTTAGCCGACTGTGTTATATTTGTCTGCCATATCACTTTATTATCATTGATAGTGTAGTCATTTTTCGAAGAAGTACATTTTCAAATACTTGGAAAGTCACTTTTTTAAAAAAATAATTTTGTTAAATTATTTTCTAGGTTGAGAAAAACTAGAAAGCCATGAATTGCTTTTGCTCCATAGGCTTGAAATTCTTGTACAAGCAAATCAAAGTTTTTACTACATTTTTAAATATTTTGAGTTCTACTGATGTTTAAAATGATGATCAAAGTTTCCACAATATAGTATGAGAAATGACCTCCGCCCATAAAAGACATATTTTCATCCAATGATAGTATTTGGCTGCATGATAATGGGTCACAAAAGGATCATACCAATGAAGTTTGATTGATATCCATCAGTTACATTCTGAGAATAGGATTTTCAAAGATAACACTTTATAACATATAGAGAAATTACCTCCGCCCATAAAAGACACATTTTTCATCCGATCACAATAATTTTTGGTAGACTGATAAAGGGTCACTCAAGGATCATTCCGGTGAAAATTGGTTCATATCCATCGCTTACATTCTGAGAAAATGATTTTCAAAGTATCTACTATATAACATTTAGAGAAATTACCTCTGCCCATAAAATACATATTTTTCATTCGATCACAATATTTTTTGTTATACTAATACAGGGTCACTCAAGGATAATTGCAGAGAAATTCGGTTGATAACCATCAGTTAAATTAGGAGAAAAGGATTTTCAAAGTTTCCACTATATAACATATTAAGAAAAGACCTCCGCCCATAAAATTAATATTTTTCATCCAATCACGATCATTTTAGGTAGACTGATAAAGGGTCACTCAAGTACCATTCATGTAAAATTTGGTTGATATCTATCAGTTAGATTCTGAGAAAATGATTTTCAAAGTTTCCTCTATAAAACACATAGAGAAAAGACCTCCGTCCATAAATACATACTTTTCATCCAATCACAATATTTTTTTGTAGACTGACAAAGGGTCACCAAAGGATCATACATGTAAAATTTAATTGGTTTCCATCAATTAGAATCTGAGAAAACTCACTTATTACCACATTTGGAAATTACCCACGCCCATTAAATCCATGTTTTTCATTGGATCAAAATGTCTTGAACAACTTTGAAAGAGGGTCACCTAAGGATCATTCCTTAGAAGTTTGGTTGAAATTCATCCAGTAGTTACTGAGGAGAAGATTTTTAAAGAAAAAGTTACGACCATATGCATGCAAAAACTGACGGACGGACGCACAAGGGACACAACGCCATCATTTAATGGAAGTTATACTTGTTTAACCTGTAAAATGTCCATTATCAAATTATTGTACTTCATGGTAGTGCTATTGTTGGAACTCACAGCAATAAATGGTTAGTTTCACTAACTGCCACAATATGAATTAAATGTGGACTGGATCTATAATCACCTTGTAGTTGTTGCTTTAAGTGTTGTTGTTGTAGGCTTTGTCATGACAAACATTAAAATCTCTTTTGCAATTGAAAATATTTTCATGAAAATTTGCAATGTATTCACCATGAAAAGAGCTACATATGCTCTTAAGGGGGATAACTCTGAAAGTATATTTTTAAGAGTTATGCCCCTTTTTCAACTTAGAATTTTTAGCTCACCTGAACTCCTCATGCTCAAGATGATTTTTTGTGATCATTGAATGTCTGACGTCCGTCTTGCATCAAGTGTTTCATGTTGTTTGATGTGAACAAATAAATTGTTCACTCTCTAGAGGCCACAATTATATCCCAATTTTCATGAAACTTGGTCAGAATATTTGTCATGTCATCATGTCATAAGGATGAATATTATTGAAAATGGGAAGGATGCAAGCAATATCACAGGAAAAGGGGCCTTAATGACAATTTTCTTGTTTATGCTCAAGGAGCCAAAATTATGGCCACAACTGCACGATACTTGTTCAGAATGTTTGCCAGTTCACAAGTATGAACCCTATTGAAAATTGGATCCATGTAATACACAGGAAAAGGGGCCATTATCACAATATTCTTGTTTAGGATCTAGAGGCCACAATTATGGCCCAATCTAAATGAAACTCAGTCAGAATGTTTGTCAGGTCCCAGAAGGCAGATTGTGGAAATTATGACATAGAAAAGTAGCCTAGCCATTCTAGAATCAGAAAGTTTCATTAAAATCCACAAATTGGAGAAGATGTTTAAAGATAAAGTTTACAACCGGATGCACGCACAGTTGCACACAGTGGCGCAGAAGGACACTCTGCCATGACATTAGCTTGCTGGCCTTTGGCCAGTGGAGCTAAAAAAACATTAAAAAATAAACACTTAAAAAAGTTCTTTACATTTCAAAATGAAACAATTAGGCAAATGAATCTTGAAACAGAGTTACAATGCCACCTTTCAGAGATTATTATTAAAAAGAAAAAGTATGTTATGAATAGTTAAACATTGGACGGAATATTATATCACATGAACAAACTAATACAACTAGAGCACCACAGGTAATTGTCACATTCATCTGTTAGCTGCACTGCCCTAAGACTTACAACTATAGAATTTGTATATTATCCTATTTCTACACAATTTCTCTTTTTTTTTCCCAAAGAAAGAAAGTTAGCCAATATATGGAACATGGAATATTTCTGCTTTGGCAGGAGGTATAGACAAAGTTCAGACATGCAGTCTGATCCAATTCTATAGCACATAAGTTTGCTTTTTAAACCAGAAACGTTTGGAAAAATATACATTGTATTTTAAAACTGAATTTTGACTCAAAATAAGTGAATCAAGCGTTTTTTGCACTTTGATTTTAAAGAAATTTTTGTCAGTGTTTTTATTAAAAGTGACAAGGATTCAGCAACATTAAAGAAATGAAAAAATTGTTTGTCTAGTTTCAAGTCAATGGGACATAAGGTGACAGAGATATGTTATGGACAAAGGAGTGGAAGTAGCCTGCCTATCCGACTCCATGAGTAGTCACATAATGTGTCCTATCTTTTGGTGGGCATATAAATAATATGTATTTAGTGTTTTGTATGAAAAGAAATATCTAACAAGACAGAGAATTGATAATTGTCCAGTTCTGCCAAGACAATAATCAATTCTCACATCAGAGTTAGATATTTTTTTCATACAAAACACTAAGTATGTATTACATTTATCTTATAAACTCTATTTGTTTTGTTTTCGTCGCTGTTTCTAACTGAAATGCAAGTTTTAAAAATAACAATATTAAATCATTGTTCTAAAAATAATTGTGAAATCATAAACAATATCATATGGGATGTTATCACACAGATATTTGGATAGTTAAAAGATAAATAATATTTCATGTTCAGGACTGTAAAGACTGTAACTTTATTATGCTCAGGATGAAAATAATGTGCTCATTGAAAACATGAATCCCTTTTAACCCTTGTCATGCTGAACCCGGAATATTTCTACCTTGACAGGAGCTATAGACAAATATCAGCCTGTACATATGTGCAGTCTGATCTTTGCCTATGCCACCTGGGTTTCCTTTAATGAAACCAGAAAAGATTAAATGTATAATTTTTGAGATGAATACAGACTTACATTTCGTCGGCTCCGTTCTATAAGGACGTATATGCAAAATTCCATTTTTTCTTTTATTGCGTTTTCGCACACATAAGATATTCCCGCGTCTTTTGCGAAAATGCTGGACCTGATAGCTAATCATATCCCCCCAAAAAAGCTTCTTGAACTTATAAGATACGTCATTTTCGCACCGGAAGTGGTCGAAAAGTGAAGTTCGAAAATGACGTATTGACAAATTTGATAATTATTCATGTTTCCTTATGATAAAAGTTTATTTTTAAAGATCAGTTTGAAAAAGAAGACAGCCTTTACCCAGGCCATATATTTCGTGTGTCTCAATTACATACATAAAAATTGTTATATGCGTTTTTCATCTTTTTGAGAAACGTCTCACTCAACGGATTTTGGGGTCTCGTTTGCACCCGAAAAGAATTTTTTTTACAGGCGATTTGTCCTATATCTTATATAACATCAAATTTAATTAGTTTTTTTCATGCATTTATCTTTTATGCCTTTTTTTGTCTATACGGCATTTTGTTCCGTAAAAATTAAGTGAAAAAATGACGTACTTGACGATTTTTTTGTTGTTTTTCTTAAATAACTCATTATTGAGACAAAATTTAATATTTATGACGGCAGATAATATATATAGTGATTCGATCTAAGATGTTTTCGACCAAAATTGTTGTACTAGTGTTTATAGGTAAAAAGATGTTAAGTTTTTTCCTTCTCCTGAAAAGTAGACTTTTCCCGGGTTCGTCCTTATAGAACGTAGCCGACGATTTAGTGCATTCAGTGCTTTGAGCACTTTGATTTTGTTGCCATTTTGCCAAGATTTATTACTCAGCATGACATGAGTTAAGCTTGTGCAGGATATGCAGCACATAATAATTAGCTAACCCTAGTACATGTATAGCCAACCATTAACCCTTGTCATGCTGAACCCAGAATATTCCTACTTTGGCAGGAGGTATAGACAAACATCAGCCTGCACATATGAACAGTCTGATCTTAGTCTACACTACCTGTATGTCTACTTTCAAAGCAGAGTTGTTCATGAAATTAATTTTGTATAAGAAAGATTCTCCTACACCTTTGGATTCTAGGGCTTTTAGTACTTTGATATAAGAGCAATTCTGACAGAGGAATTTAATTCAGCATGACCGGGGTTAACATTTCTAATTTGGAGAGCCAAACTTTTAGGGTGGAATACACAAAAAATTGGTCGTTAAAGAAAATGGGTGCTAAACTTATGTTTTGTTTACAAATAAGAAACATAATTTTGATTGAATGTGTATTCAATTGCCCAATTGTTAATAATCCCTTGTTGTTAAAACTAAACAGAATAGTCTCATTGAGATTGGGATTGGGATTCATTTACAAAATATTTTAGACAAATAAATATAAGATGTTTTCATTCCGAGAAGAGAACATTGTAAACAGTCGCTTTACAAAAATGATCGCAAAATGGACATGGTTCCTCAAACAAGATTATTTTCATCCATCACCAGAATAAAATAAAAACACAAAGTAACTGTAAACATACTGAGAACAAACCGCAGACAATTTCCTTGTAATGTCTAACACTTTCATCTCTTTTATGTATATAAAATTTTAGACAGGTCCAAATTGATAAAGGTTGCAGAAGACAATGGCAGATATTTGCTGTTTAAAAAGAAACCACCCTATGTGGTAGACAACTGTTGAAAAAGAAGAAATTGCCTGTTTCAAGCAATTTCTTCTTTTTCCAACAAATTTCCTCAAGAATAAAATCACAATGTTTTGAAGAATCTGAGTACTGTACAGTAAAGTGAGTTGCAAACAATTTCACTGTAAAACCCAGTTTCGGCTTGGAAAGAAATGATTCATTTTGTTTCGTTTTAAAGGTGTTTAATACAGCTTTCAACAATCTTCCAGTTATATTTTGTTGGCCAAAGTACCTAACAATAAAATACTGATACAAGTATTTTGCACACCAGTACTTCCATTACATCATTTCCTAGCCTCCAGCTGCTATCCCACATAGGTCTACAATTATCAAACCATTGTTGGAAGCCAAATACATAAAAGGATGAGTGCCCCCGTCGGGGATCAAACCTGGAACCTTTTGCATGATAGTCAGATGCACTTGCACTGTGCTGTGACACCAGCTTGGACGGATGTAAATAATACAAGTTTTTCAACACATCTATTGAAGGCATAATCTGATCACTCCAGCATCCCATGAATAGCTGAAATATCAAAAGATAATCAACATAACAGCATCTCATTCAGGATGTGGAATTCCCATCCCCAACTTGTCCAACTCGGGCTTTTATTGTTTGATTGATTGATTGCATGGAGTTTTACACCACTTTGAAACATTTTTTCAGTTACATTGCGGAAGCATGAGCACCTTACAATGCATTCCGTGAATTTCTCTCACTTGTACTACCATCACATCCTTTCCTAGCCTCCAGCTGCTATCACCTATAGGTCTACAATTATCAAACCATTGGTGAGCAACAAATAGTCGAAAAGAATGAGTGCCGCCATCGGGGGATCGAACCTGGGACCTCTAGAATGACAGTCAGACGCACTACCAATTGAAGACAAGTAAATACCAGCGCAAATCTAGGAATATTACTAAAAATAAACATCCTATTGTTTTTTTTCATAAGGTAGAAAACATTGTTTTTAATGAAGAAAATGCTGGGATCCAGCATTTTCTTCATCATAGAGCAATGCTTTTCTCAAATTCATCTATTCACTCTTTTGCAGATAAGTTCATTTTGATCGTGAATGAGTAGAAAATCCTCTTTTACTTGTCCAGGGACAAGTGGAGAAAAGTCATATTTCCACATCCCTGACATTAATCCTTTGAAATTTTAGAATGGTCTTAAATTGACAACAGTTACAAAAGACAATGGAAGAAAGGTGGACTTTGAAAAAGAAACCATCTTATGTGTTAGAAAATAGGGCAGGAAAAGGAGAAATTGTTTGTTTCAGGTCTTATATAAATAATTGAACTTGTTTAAACAAAAAAGACCCTAAAGGCATTGATCTTGTTGTAAAAAGGAATGGATTGGAAGAAAAGGAGTGAATGTCAAATGAAACACTTCCCTACTACAATTTTACTACTATTTTCCAATATCCTCTAACGGAGTTTTTACATATCTAATGTTTTATCTAGATTCTACGGGCAATCATGCCAATTTTTCCAATCTGTATTTACAGTATTGGTTTAAAAATATGCGATGAAATATTATTTAACGAGAGCTCCGCCTCGGGGTACCAACACTCAGCTAGTGGCTGCTGAAGAGCAGCAAAAATCAGAGTTGAAAAAGGGCCATTATTTGCACAAAATTCATCTAGAGTTATCCAACTTGATGGTTAGGCTGCTCTTTTGATAGTGGACATGCATGCCAAGTTTTGAGTGAATGCCTTTGATAATACCTGAGAAATCACAAAACGCCAAGGTTTTTGCACTAGAACAACGCTGAGACTAAGGCTTTAGAAACACCTTGTGTTTTTCTCTGAAAACAGACAAGCTGAAAACAAATTCCAGACTTACGTCGGGTTGCTACGAGTGTTGTGCCATGACTACACGATATTGATACTACTGTAAAAACATCCTCATTTGTCAGAACAACTCTGGATGGTGTCATATTCTCCTGACTATCCAGGCTATTTCGTCCTAGTCGCCCTCGTGCACTTTTACCAAAGGAAAAAATCTCTCCATCTGAAATAAAGATGTTTAGTGAATGCAGTTTGAAAATTACAAGTACTTTTCAAAGCTTTAAATGGTGAAAGAGATATAGAGAAAATTGAATGAGTGGTCATGGAAAACCCAATTTATTTAACGAGTCATCTATAAACAGATAAAAACAAGGCTGTGCCTAGTTTTTATCTGTTTATAGATGACGAGTTTAATAAATTCTGTATTTCATGAGCACAAATTTTATATTCTATTTATAATATGTCAAAATTCTTGAAATACAACATTTCAATTTTCCGCTAAAACTGTTTAAAACTGACGTCACAATATATGACGTCATTTTTCGCGGTTACAAAAAATTCTGTTATTATATTAGTGTTGCTATTGGCTCTGAGCTCATTTGCATAGTTATTCCACTAGTGTAATAACACCCGTGTAATATCAAAAATATTCAACCGGGTTGTTTCACTCCCGCGACGTAGGTCATATTATAACTATAAGTTATTCAAAACATCACAAACAGGCTCATATTACAGAGACAATGTCCAAATAATTTACAGAAGTATTTTACCTAGTATGACAGCCACAGTTTATGAGTCCCCACAAGCCACCTTGGACAGCCTATTGGTGGCTTTTGAAACATTTGGAAATTCTTATATGTTTATATACAGATTGTCTGTAACAAAATCAAGTACAGTCAAACCTGTCTTAAGCAAGCACCCAAGGGACATTCAAAAAGTGCTTGATTAAGACAGGTGCTTGCTTAATACAGGTCAATTTCAGTGTAATTGTGTCATTTGGGAACTCAGTGACCGCTTGCTTAAGACAGGTTGCTTGCTGAATACAGGTGGCCGCTAACACAGGTTTGACTGTAATTGATTCTTTCTCTTACTCAAACTGACAGACCATATGTACACTGTTATATATATATATATATATATTACAGTAAAACTTGTGTTAGGTGACCACTTAAGGGACCACCAAAAAGAGGTTGTTTATGGGAATGGTCACTTAATATGAAAAACCATGATAAATATGATAGCATTTAAAGATGGTCGGTCAAGTTGCACTGAATCTTATGATGTTCGAACCCATTAGAATCATCTTATTGAGACGATTCTAATGGGTTCGAAGAACATAAGATTCAACAAAAACCAATTTTTCTTTAAGAATGTCCTCTTTTTCAGAGAATTTGCTTACTGTGAGGGGACCTCTTTATGGTGGTCACTTAATAAAATCGCTTAATAGATGTGGTCGCTTGAGCAATATTGACTGTACCTTGCGTGACAGCTACAGTAAATGTGTCCCCACAAGCCACTTTAGACACCTTATAGTCTCTCAGACAGACCACATGTACACAGTTATATATATTACCTTTAATCAAAGCTACAGTGAATGTGTCACAAACAGGCACTTTAGACACCTTATTATTTTTCAGACAGACCACCTGTACTCTGTTAAGACAGACCACCTGTAGACTGTTATATATTACCTTTTGTGACAGCTACAGTAAATGTGTCCCCACAAGCCACTTTAGACACCTTTTGGTCTTTCATGCACAGCACATATGTATATATATATTACCTTGTGTGACAGCTACAGTAAATGTGTCCCCACAAGCCACTTTAGACACCTTATAGTCTTTCAGACAGACCACATATACACTATTATATATATATTACCTTTTGTGACAGCTACAGTAAATGTGTACCCGCAAGCCACTTTAGACACCTTATAGTCTTTCAGACAGACCACATATACACTGTTATATATATATATTACCTTGTGTGACAGCTACTGTAAATGTGTCCCCACAAGCCACTTTAGACACCTTATAGTCTTTCAGACAGACCACATATACACTGTTATATATATATATTACCTTGTGTGACAGCTACTGTAAATGTGTCCCCACAAGCCACTTTAGACACCTTATAGTCTTTCAGACAGACCACCTGCCCAGCTTGTTTACTGTTAAAGTCTGTCTGATAACCCAACTGACCAAACTGGTTTGCACCACAAGTAAACAACTCTCCCACAACTGAAGCCAATGAAAGTATGCTGATTACACAAAGATTGTGGTAAAATTTACAACAAACAAGCCTCCTAGAAGGCAACGACGATAATGATTTTTTTTTTAATAAAGACCACAATGTATGAAAATAAAGACCTTTTGGTGTAAAATTTGAAGAAATATAGTGTAAATTAAAGTCTATTTTCATCAAAGTCCTTATTTCTTTATCAAACTAAGACATTTTATGATGTTAATTACTGTTTGAATTCTGGTCAACCCTGCTAGTTAAAAGCAAGTAGTGGATTTTGTTTTGAAGAACAAAATCCTTTTCTTGCTATAGACTAGCGCCGCAAACAGTCAGATCAAATTAAATGTTTTCCGTGGAAATTATAGGCTCATTTTGTATTTAAAAGGTTTTCTAGGGAAATGTAAAGGTTTAACAGGTTTCACAAGGAGGCCTGAACTTATCAAACTAAGTTCAGGAATATATTTCACAAAATCAGTATACTTTAATCATGTAAAGTTTCTCAGTTTGCCAGCAAGTTTCAAGTCCAATATAATTATAGTGCATACCAATAGATGTTTCTCTAAATCCTGTGTTAAATTGTGTGACATCATAAATTTGTCAAGCAGAATCAGTATAAACAAAATTGACATTGTAATGCATGACCCAATTGTTCTGGCATCTTCATAGGTTTGTAACTAGTTTTAAATCAATTCTATGAAATTAATCCGCAATATCTTATTGAATTAAAACTCTAATCTATTTGTTATCCATAATAGCGTCATTTCTACAACAGAAACACAGAAATCAGCAATAACATTATAGACATGAATAAATGAAAAGATTGACACAAGTCTTATATTTGATGATTTCCAGTATAGTGATTCTACTTAATGAAATTTAAATAAAATGATGATAAGTAAAATTGTTCATCTATTTTTATAAATTAGCTGAAGATGAAATTCAATTAATAAACATGTTCCTGATGTTATGTAGAAATATCTAAAGCAATTTACCTGTAATAATTGCAGAATGAGATGTTCCCATGGAAACCTCTTTAACCAGTGAATTTCCTATTGGTGCAGCTGATACCCTTGTAAACATGGTAACCTCATCTACAGATTTTGTACATAGACCTTCTGGTGTCATCTCATCTAAACAACATTTGTTGTATCTAAATGACATAAATCACAATAAATTAACTGATATCTTTTACACCTTTGGACAAGAAAATCCTTTTTAATAGCTAAAATAAAAATTATACTCTGGCAAGTCTTTTGTATAGGACATTAAATATTGTGTCCTTCTGGCCTTCTGATAAATGTAAGCCTATGCATGTCATGTCCAACAATTTGATTTGTGCATGAGGAACAATCTTTGAGCAGCATTGGTCGAGAAATAGTGTAATTAAATGATTTCTTGAATGTCTCTAGATACTTCGAAACCTTATCTATCTACAAAAAGCAAATAAAAGACTCTGGACAGACTGTGCATATGCACAGACTGGCCACAGTCTTTGCTTGGCATACATTTGAAACTATTGATATGTCACCCACAGGCTCATATAAGAATGTCTGCCTGAAAAGAGGAAGGCACATATTGAGTAACCTGGGTTAACTAATATTTTTCTTAGATGAATTAAGAAATAATTTCTGAAGAGCCTTAGTTAGGTATAACTTTGTTACCTGTTATTTCCAGAACAGAATAATTTGTTATCTAGTGTAACAATCATGGAACAGTCCACACCACAATATACTGAACATGGACTCAACCCTTCAGGGAATGGAACAGCTTTAGGTGTGGTATGAGATTCTTGAGTACCAAGTCCTAATCGACCTGTAAAATAAAGCCAAATTATATGAATTGATTGATTGAATGCAGTTTAATGCTGCTTTCGACATTTTTTCAGTTACGTTGCAGCGGCTGGAGAACCTTACAATGGTTTCCTGGTATTTTTATTGCCAGTACAACCACCACAACCTTTCTTAGCCTCCAGCTGCTATCTCACATAGGTCTATGATTATCAACCCATTTCCGAGAGACAAATAGTCAGATAGATAGAGTGCTGCTGTCGGGGATGGAACCAAGGACCCCAAATTATATGAAACAATCATAGAACAGTCTATACCACAATATATAATACATAGGCTCAACCTTTCTCGGAGAGGAACATTATAAGGCATGGTGTGATGATTTGAGTCCCAAATCCTAAAGAGCCTGTGAAATTATATTTTTTGTCTTCTTCTGAAGAGCCTAAGTATAAATCATATATCTAATCTTAGATTTGTTAATCAAGGAATTATCAAAATTTCTAAATGCACTTACCATTATCTCCCCTTCCCCAGGAAAATACTTCATTTTCATTGGTTACTGCTAGAACATGTGATGCACCACATGACACTTGCACAATCTCATAACCCAGTAAAGCTTCTACTATTTTAGCCTGTAAAAAAAGATTTACTACGAGTTGGGTTTGTTTTTTCACTTGAACTTGACCTTATGAGATGATGTTGACAAGACAAATGAAGTATAATATTGGTGAAAGTCACTCAAATTCAAATATCTACTTTCTAAAATTTATCTAATTTAAAAGAATAAAGGAATTTGTATAAATTATGATCTTGATAGACAAATAACTTTGGTATAATGATTAAGTTAAAAGAATAGGATCTCAATACTAATGGCATAAATTTCTTCAATAAATAAACAGATATTACTAATTCAATTTAATCTAAATTTTGTATGAAATTCAGTTGTATTTTAAGATAGAAAACATGTGATATTCTTTGAGCCTACTATTACCAATAAACAAGAGGACCATGATGGTCCTATATCGCTCACCTCTTTACCTTGGATGTGGCATTGATCCTTCCCATATTCAATAGGGTTCATCCTTAAGACCTGACAAACATTCTGACCAAGTTTCATGGTGATTGGGCCATATTTGTGGCCTGGAGAGTGTAAACAAGAAAATTTTCATTGAGGCCACTTTTCCCCTGATTTGGCGAGGATCCTTCCCATTTTCAATAGGGTTCATCCCTATGACCTGGCAAACATTCTGACCCAGTTTCAAGACAATTGGACCATATTTGAAACCTCTAGAGTGTAAACAAGAGAATTATCATTAAGGCCCCTTTTCCTGTGAAATGGCACAGATCTTTCCCAATTTTGATAGGGTTCATCCTTATGACCTGACAAATATTTCAAACAAGTTTCATGATGATTGGGCTAAATTTTTGTGGCCTCTAGAGTGTAAACAAGAAAATTGTCATTAAGGCCCCTTTCCTATGATATGACATGGATCCTTCTCATTTTCAATCGGGTTCATCCTTGTGACCTGACAAACATTCTGACAAAGTTTCATGATGATTGGTCAATATTTGTTGGCTCTAGAGTGTAAACACTTAAATTGTTGACATCTGACGACACACATTCAATGATCACAAAAGCTCATCTTGAGCATGATTTGCTAGGTGAGCTATAAAAATCACTGACTTTAAGGGGAAAAACAAAAGAAAATTCAACTGAAATCCTCTTTGATTTATCTTCAGTGCACATTAGACTAGAACCATAATATCTCAGCCGTAGTATTTGGTTAAATATGTATAGTCCAACCTGAGAAACATCATTGAGATTTCCATGTCCCAGACAACCATTAGCACCACTACCATATGTCATCAGAATACCTCTGTCTGTCAGACAAGCCGTGAACAGATCCCCACAGGCGACATGCTGTATGGCCACAGCGCTCTGACCTTCCAGAAACCTGGGTACAAACCCAGGAGCCATACTGTCTACAGATCCTGGAATCATGGATTCTGTTCCAACTCCAGGTGACTGGAATATATTTCATTTGATTTTACACAAAATATGTACAGCTGGTTTCATTGATCTGACGTTGAACAGGGCCATTTAGCTTAATATAATTTCTTTCTTTCGTAGATTTCTAATTGCTTTTCAATGAATGTCAATTTAACATTTGATCAGTATACCCTAAAATATCAACAGCTTCTCATGGAGCTCAAACCCAATACAAGTTATATAACTATAGTCAAATCTTGTATTCTACAAAAATTCAACTAGTATAATGGTCAAATTATTTTCTTCAAAAATTTAACTTATTTTGAAGGAAATGAATTATCTTTCATAGAATATCAATAATTTCTCGTTAGGCTCAAAGCCAATACAAGTTTCCGATCTATTTTACAAAATATCCCCCCTTACGCCTACCTTCCAAATAAAGAGTCTCCCATTCTTGGTTACAGCTGCATTCTGTGTCCATCCAGCAGACACTTCTACTACTTGTGTGTCATTTGTGGGTAACTGTTACCCAGAAACTTAAATGGAGATGGAATTAAATAACCTTTATACCTACCTCCCAAATAAAGAGTCTCCCATTCTTGGTTACAGCTGCTTTCTGTGTCCGTCCAGCAGACACTTCCACAACTTGTGTGTCATTTGTGGGTAACTGTAGCTTTATAGGGAGATTCATACCACCTCCCCAGCAAAAGACACTACTCAGAGACTGAGGCTTGTTCTGTACAGAATCTGTGAATAGAGTGAAATGTCATTTGAAGAATAGAAGTCAGACATTTCTCTCTCTTAGCCATATTTAAGCAAAATGTAAATCACGAGCAAAACTCTGTAAAATCATTTTGAAAGAAGGTCAAAAGCATAGAAAAAATATTTTTACCTGCAATTTCGTCTTTGTTATAATTCTTTACCAAAATATGTTTCAATTGTGAAGACTAAGTAAAAACACATGTAAGCGCTGTAGGACTTACTGGAAAGAACAAGCAATATTCAGACCTACCTCTTCAAATCTTTGCAGACCTTGACCAGATATTCTTCAGTTTTGTTGGGAACAACATTAATTTCCTTTTTTTGTATTTGGAAATACATGTATATACTAGTCAGACATATATAATATTCAGACCTTCTCCTGCTACTGTTGCACTTCCCCTACCACATATTCTACTTTCTTTCTGCAGACAACAATAATTTCTCTTACAATATTCAGACACATATAATAATAGGACCTTCCTCTACCACTCATTGCACTTCTCCTACCAGATATTCTGCCTATTGCTAGAGCCAGGACATGTATGATGATAGGACCTTCCTCTTCCACTCATTGCACTTACCCTACCAGATATTCTACCAATTGCTAGAGCCAACAATAATATTCAGACATAAATAATAATAGGACCTTCCTCTACCACTCATTGCACTTCCCCTACCAGAAATTCTACATATTGCTAGAGACAACAAAAAAATTCACACACATATAATAATCAGACCTTTCTCAAACAACTTTTGCACTTCCCCTACCAGATATTCTACGTTCCTTCTGTAGACAACAATAATTTCTCTTACAATATTTAGGACCTTCCTCTACCACTCATTGGACTTCCCCTACCAGATAATTTTCCTATTGCTAGAGCCAACAATAATATTCAGACATGTATGATAAAAGGATCTTCCTCTTCCACTTTTCACTTTCCCTACCACATATTCTATGTATTGCTAGAGACAACAAAGATATTCAGACACATATAATAATCAGACCTTATGCAACCACCTTTTGCACATCGCCTACCAGATATTCTACTTTCCTTCTGTAGACAATATCTCAAATTTCAAAATATTCAGACATTTATAATATTTGGACCTTCCTCTACCACTCATAGCACTTCCGCTGCCAGATATTCTGCTTCTTGCTAAAGACAACAATTATTTCTCATTCAATATTCAGACATATATAAGAAACAGATATATATTTAATATTCAGACCTACCTCTACCACTCATTGTACTTCCCGTACCATAGATTCTACTTTTGCTACAGACAACAATTATTTCTCATACAATATTCATTAATAAAATTCAGACCTATAAACAATATTCAGACATACCTCTGCCACTCATTGCACTTCCCCTACCAGACATTCTACTCCTTGCTGTGGTTGGTACTGCTGGTGTTATTGGTCTGTGTACTCTGTAAGATATCACATAGCCAAAAGTAATACAATCACATTTTACTCTGGTCAAAATGCATAGCAGTTGCAGATTACAAATTTAGAATGATGATTTTTTTAAAGAGCTTGGTCTTTTAGACCATTTTATTTGTTTGAATGGGGTTTTACTCCACTTTCAACAATCTTTCAATCATATCACAGGGGCTGGGGCACATAACAATGGATTCCTGGTATTTCTCACATCAATACTAAAGATACATCCTTTCCTTGCCTCGAAATGCTATCCCACATAGGCCTACGATTATCTAATCTTTTAGAAAACATTCTAAATGTTTGAGAAATTGTTGGTTACTTGATTACCTGATTTCACAATATTCAGAGCTTTACTCATCAAAATAAAATTTTTCCACAGCAAACAAAGGTTTTACAGGATTCATACAAAATTAAAGCTTCTTAAAGGTTTTAGAGGTTCCACTAGGGGTCTGCAACTTACCTAGCACAGGGTATTTTTCCCATGTCTGTATGTAAATTCATTAGAGCATTTATCAGTATTGGTTGTGCCATGATGTGGTTAATGTCTGGTCGTTTTACCGGGTCTAAATGTAACATTGTTAATATTAGAGACCGCAATTCCCCGCTGTAATGGTCAGAAATCGGGGCAAATGTTCCCCTCATTATCTTCAGAATAAGGGCTGGAAGATTCTGAAAACAAATTGTATCAAACTTCAATCACTAGGATTTGATCAGTTTTAATGTTTTAAATCATTAATTTTAGAATTAATGAATGAAAGAATGTTGTTGTATTGCCCATCAACAACTAAGGTCATGTTCGGCGCAAACTATTCCGTATTAATTTTAGAACAACTCTATGAAATTATGTTAATTGAACAAGTCAAATAGATAAATGCATTTGTATTTTTCTTAACATTACCTTTTAGCTACCTTTCATTACAAAACAAAGTGCAGTAAAATACTTCCATAAATCCAGTCACTAAACAAGAGCACTGCTATTAAATGCCACACCTAGCTGGTCCTTGCAAGTCAAAAGATCACCGTTCAAAATGTCATTACCCCGCCTCCCCCCCATGCCTAGGATGACGCCAGCTTTTCATTACAAAATGACTTTGAGAACAGGTGTTAAAAGAGTTTATTAATTTTTTCTCTTATACAAATAACATTTAAACAATTTTTAAAATAAAGAATATAAATTAGACAATTTTACTTACCCCTGCTTCAAAAGCTCTTTTTAAGCTTGCCAGCTCATATAAAACACAGCCTAAAGCCCAAATATCACTTTTTTGGTTATATCTATGCTGAAGGTTAAAGAAACACACATCACTCCAACAAGTACAATGAGTCAGAGAAGTAAAACTGTTTATCTGAGCAATAATTTTCTAATTTTCAATTTCTTTAATAAAATAGAAAAACAAAATTGACCCCTACTTGATGGCCCAGTGGGAAACAGTTGTAACTTCCTTTAAACATATAGGAAGTTACAACTGTTTTGCGCTGGGCCATTGTTAACTGTGATTAATATCTTAAATTATCTTTAATTTCTTTTTTATAAAGTCTTAACAAGAATTTGCCAATTAAAGTAATTGTTAATACTTGTATGACTGCGTTTTGTCAAATTATGAAATGCTTAAAAGATCTCCATGTATAAAATAACTGAAGTACCATCAGAAGAGGACTAACCTGAAAAATGACCCAAAAATTACTACAATTATGTCCCTGGTACTTTCCAGATTAGGGAAAAGTCTGAGCAATGTTCTCATGAATAGTGACTGTGAAGGCGCCTTTCTAGTTAGTTCTCTGATATGGATTTTACATTTTCCATCAAATCTTAACCTGCCGGCTTTAAAACAAACTGTCAATTAAGGGATATTTCAAACAGTCTGGTTCTTTTTTCCCAAAATGATTAAGAACAAAGCAAGGTGTGTATGCTAAGATCAGCCCGCATGATTGTGCAGGCTGATCTTAGTCTACACATTCTCAAAAAGCTTTGTGTGTATTAGGAATATTCCATAAAAGCATGATAAACATTTATCCATAAATCTTTTATTA
Source organism: Fragum whitleyi (assembly GCA_948146395.1). Taxonomy (NCBI): domain Eukaryota; kingdom Metazoa; phylum Mollusca; class Bivalvia; order Cardiida; family Cardiidae; genus Fragum; species Fragum whitleyi. The sequence goes on along the minus strand of OX411548.1, from coordinate 16,034,227 downwards.
GATCTAAGATTACACAGTATTCTGTTGTTTTTGTGTCTTCTACAGAAATTCTTTTTTTTGTATCATCCAGTACCTGCAGCAATCATTGGCACTTAGTATTTTTCTCACCAGCCATTATGCTTTATCCTTTCTTAGATAATTCTTATGATTCTTAGATAAATTCTTAGAATAATTCTAAGAATCTTTGTGCATCTTCAAGGATACGGTTTTCCTTCACACAGTTCCGGTGAAATATAACATGGCGTACCAACAACCTGAAAATACAATATAAACATTAATTTATACCATGCTCTTGACTAATAAACAAAATTGGATTTTTTTTTGTCAAAATAACATTCGACTCAGAAAATATTGGAGATCATAGCAAAAGTAAATAGAGGATATTGAATGAGTAGTCATTGAATACTGAATCTACAATGAGTCATATATAAACAGATAAAAACGAGGCTAAGCCGAGTTTTTATCTGTTTATAGTTGAGGAGTTTAATAAATTTGGTAATTTTATAGCACAAATTTGATATTCCATTTATAACATGACCGTATTTTTGCGAAAAATCGTCAAAATTATTCAACATTTCAAAATTCTACATTTCAATTTTCCGCAAAACATGTAACGCCGTTTAAACCAGGGTTTTGACCCCCTAAATTCCGAAAATATCTTTATTTGACCCCCTAGAAATTTCTCCAAATGGGGTCATTTTGATCCCCATGAGAGGAATAACTAAGGGTCAAAACATGGTTTTATACCTAAGATTTTCAGATATTACTATCTTAAGTGCTACAAATTAATTACTTGTTTCATATCATTACATTAAACAGTTAAAGTGACTCTTAAATATGCAAAATTATACTTCTGATTTGCTTTTTCTGTTGTTTTGACCCCTTTTTATTCAGATTTGACCCCCAGAATTTCTGAAGTGAGGAGTCAATGACTCCCCAAAATCAAACACTAACATGAGCCCTGTAAAGTATCTTTTTAATCAAATTTCATTATTATCAGCTTGTTTTTTTTTAACCTTTTTCAGTAGTGAATCCTTGTTTTCAACTTATTTAAATTTATCAAAGTAACATTACATGGGTTCAAAATATTATTTGTAAACTGAAATAATATCCCCTTTTTTCATGTAAACTGTAATAATGTACTAGTTTTCCCTACATCAATGTAATGTCATAATTGTAGGTCAGTTGGTTCTTGAGCTAGAGTCTGGGAACAGTTTTTTGGACAAAGTTCAATTGTGACCTTGACCTTTGACATTCATGACCCAAAAGCAAAAGAACATATCTTTGGGCCGTTGGCAACAATTGTATGAAGTTTTATGATAGTTTGGTTCTTGAGTTTGAGTCAAGAAACAAGAAGTATACCAACTACCAGATCAAGAGATGAATGGATTGATGGATGGATGGACATGTGACACACAGACAAACAGACATTGTGAAACCAATATTTCCCCTCTTCTTCTTTCGGTGAAAGATTTATAAAGATTTCATTCTGTTTCAATATAAAATTGGATGTGACCGAGAAAGGGCAAAATTTGACCCCTGAGGCATATGATCAAACTCGATAATGGTCCATTAGATCGTGTAACGTTTCTATCATAAAACCTGTGTACTTTTTTAGTTTCAAAAAGATTTTTGAAGGTTTTCTTCTTTATTTCTACATAAATGGGATGCGCCAGGGCAGAAAACAAATATGACCCCAGAGGCATGATATGAACATACTTGAAACTTATTCATTAGATGATGCTATATGAAAGCTTACCTGCCAAATGATCTCTGTGAAAAATTTTTTTGAAGTTTTTAACTATTTGTTTCAATGTTAAACTGGAAGTGCTCTGGCAGAGCCCAAATATTACCGCAGGGATATGATAAGAAAACAAGAGGACCAGGATGGTCCTATATGGCTCACCTGAGTAAGTCAACTCATAACTTGTCAACCATGTTATAATTACCAGAGATTGTCTGATGTACATTTCGGGTGGATTTAAAAGAAACAGACTTTAATTTCCTCCTACTGCAATTTGATTATCTTTTTAAGAAAAAAGAATAGTTATTGATGGAATTGAATTCTTTTGACAGGTTTAGTAGATTCTAAACCTCAAGAATATCCCAGCCAATTTTAAGATATGCCCAATAGTTTAGGCAAAGATTAACCTTCTCTGAGATTTTGGGCATTATTTTGACATTTCCAATACCGTGGAAACCAGAGATTTTGATTGAATAAAATTGTTTTTACAATTTTGGAAGAGCTTCACCTAAAAAACATCCCTGCCAAGTTTCAGCTTAATTAGCCAAGTGGTTTAGGAAGAGAAGAATTTTTTCTAAGATTTTCGTCCATTTTGGCCATTTTTCAGCCTATCTGTTACCATACAATCCAGAGTTTTTGACGAAATTGAATTCTTTCAACAACTTTTGAAGAACTTCACCCAAGGAATATCCCTGCTAAGGTTCAGTTTGGTTGGCTAAGAGGTTTAGGAGGAAAAGAATTTTTCTAAAATTTTAGCCCATTTTTGGTCATTTTTCAACATTTCTGTTTCCATGGAAACCAGTGTTTTTGATGAAATTAAATTTTTTTAACAACTTTTGAAGAACTTCACCCAAGGAACATCTCTGCCAAGTTTCAGCTTGATTGGCCCAGTGGTTTATGAGGAGAAGAATTTTTTCAAACATTTTCGTGATTTTCAGCCCTTCTGTTACCATGGCAACCAGAGTTATTCATAGAATTAAATTTTTTTCACAACTTTTGAAGAGCTTTACCCAAGGAACATCCCTGCCAAGTTTCAGCTTCATTGGCCCAGAGGTTCAGGAGGTGAAGATGTGTAAGAAATTGTTGACGGATGGACGATGGATTAACGACGGACGGTGAGTGATCACAACAGCTCACCTTGAGCACTTTGTGCTCAGGTGAGCTAAAAATTGATGAAGATCTACAGGATGAAGCAAGATATTGAATATGAGAGCTGTCTGCCTTCTGATTTCAATGAAGAAGATTTCTAAACATTTTTCTATTTTTCCCCTTTTTAGTTGCCTTGGCAACCAGTGGATTTCAATTATTTTAACAACTTTGGTAGAGCTTCACTCACAGTACATTTCTGCCAAATTTCATCAAGATTGGTCGGTTTGGGAGGAGATGTTAATAGAAATTGTGGACAATGGACAACATGTATCACACAACAAAAGACAAACATTGTATGATCACAATATCTCACCTTGAGCACTTTGTGCCCAAGTGAGCACTCTAAACCTTATGGAGAAGTCCTTGTCAGTAGCTATATTAACCCTTTGCTGTTTAATCCTTGCTCTTTACGTGCCTGTGATTTTAACATTGAGAAAACATTGTGAAAAAAGAGGAAATTGCTTCTGACAAGCAATTTCCTCTTTTTCCACACTATTTTCTACCCTACTGAATGGTTATTTTTCAAATTAAATCCACTTTTAATTTTCGTCTGCAAAACCTTTGAATTTTGACAGGTCAAAATTTTGTAAAACAGGAAAGGGTTAATGAAGAATCTGATTAAAGAAGATGTACAGCCTGGCCCGAGTCTTAGCATGTCACATACAGACTCGTACATATGAAATACAATTAATAGCATTGCGGAATTGACATTTTTTTCAATCAACACCATTCTAAATCGCTCACTCAGCCCTCCAATCATTCATTCCAAACACTCACTCAAACCATCATAAACCCTAAAAATTACTAAAAAAATATAAGATAAACAACTACCTTCAAACTGAATAAAACAAGAACCAAATCGTGATTTCACTGACATAATTGATATTGTAGGCGTCTGATTGGTTCTTGAGGAAAAAGGAAGCTATTTATAGAATTTTTATGCATATTTTATCAAAGGGAGGTAATACATGTAGCTAATTTTGTTCATCGTGAACAAAATTAGCTATTTTGGATTAGCTGCCTTTAATTTCACTCAAAACTCGCTCCCCTCACTCATTCAATTTCATTGCAGATTCATTCCAAAATCATTCACCTTATCAATTTCGAGATGTTGTTAACTGTACTAGGATATACAAGAATTAAAATACTTACACTGAATGCCTTGCTTTTGCTACTGAGAACTTTTGAGATTCCAAAATCTCCAATCTTGATGCCTCTTTTTCTCTTATCCAAAAGGATATTTTGTGTTTTAAGATCTCTATGTAAAATCTGTTTTGAGTGTACATGTTGTATGGACAAAATCATCTGGGCAAAGAAATGGAGGATTTCCTGAAAAAGAATTTATAATGCAATGAAGCCTGTTTTGATTTGATATCACCTGTCTGACACCATAACTTGATATCAGGCTGTCTTTTTTTACAAAAATTATTTGCAAACACTTTCACCTGAATTTCTTTGATTTTTAAGGGTTTGTAATAATTAAGCGCTGAAAATGATTGCATGATAAGTAGAATAACATGTCAGTGTCTTAAAATATCAATGTAAACTTGTCTTGGCTGCAAGAAATTATCATTACTCAGCAAAACCTCGAACAGGCCAGATAACATTGATATTTAAAGACACTGACATGTTTTTCTCTATATCTGTACAATCCCTGAATTCTATAGCCCTATGATTTTTATACATAAGAATCAAATTGTAGGAAAATATTTTTCCAAAATATTTTCTTCCTTATTGAATGGTTGTTTTCAAATTACACCCACTTTTTATCGAAACCTTTTTTTGTTTTGATCTGTCATAGATATATATAAAATATACCAAGTGTTTTGTATGAAAAAATATCTAACAAGGTTAGGGGAATTGATAATTGTCGAGGCTCTGCCAAGACATTATCATTCCCACAATCGAGTTAGATGTTTTTTTCATACAATACACAAAGTAACGAACTATATTTATCTTAAATCCTCTATTTGCCTTGGTTTCACCAATGTTTCTAACAGAAATGCAAGTTTCTAGAAATAACCACATTATGTCATAGTTCTAAATATATTCATGTGATATCATAAAAAATATCATATTGGATGTTATCACACCAATATTGGTATATTTATAAGATAAATCTGAACAGGCTTTGTGATTATTCACAAAACAAATTAAAGAATTTTTGATAAGAAAGCACAGGGTCAGGTGCCAAGGAACTTTTTTATGTAAAAAATCATCCAAATCTGTCCATAACTGACGGAGGAGTTGTGTTCACAAGATGTTGACATATGGATAGAAGTACTGACATCAGGACAGACAGACAGACAGACGGAGAAGATGATACCAATATATGAATGAAATCATTAGGAAACCTCAGTTAACTTTGTTAAAGTTTAAAACTTCCAAAACATTAGGAAACTTTTACAGGTCCACTACATTAAAGACTTACAAGTGCACATCCAGAAAGCCTTACTTTAATCATCAGTAGCAATTTTATATCATCTCTCTCTTAACCCTTTGCTGTTTATTCCCTGCTTTTTACGTGGCTGTTATTTTATGATTGAGAAAACATTGTGAAAAAAGAAGAAATTGCTTCTGACAAGCAATTTCTTCTTTTTCCACACTATTTCCTACCCTACTGAATGGTTATTTTTCAAATTAAATCCACTTTAAATTTTCGTCTGCAAATCCTTTGAATTTGGACAGGTCCCAAATTGTGTAAAACAGGAAAGTTTTAAATCTACTTTATAAACTATAAAGGTAGTGGACCTGTAATAATTCAGCAACATTTTCTGAGTCATAAACTTTGACAGTGTTAATCAAGGTTTTCTAATGATTTCATAAGGAAACCTTGTTTAGCATTGTGAAAGATCATGAGTTGAAAATGTTGTGGAACAATTACGGGTCTGCTATCTTATGACAAATAATTACCTCCTCTTCCAAGAAACTACCCCTTTGTTGCTGTAGATAGTCATGCAATGTTCCTCCTGGATTGAAAAAAGAAAACAATAGTATATACTATGCCCAGGAACTTTGTCTGGGTTTTTAGATTGCCTTACTTAGTATGCAAACTTTATTGGTAGACAAAACAAAAGTCAGTTTGTAAAGGGCTGTTATATATGTCTGAAACACTATTTCCCCTTTTCCTATTTCCAAAATTTCAACTGGTCATAAATGTAAGAGGTAGCTGATCATGAAAATTAAAGGCGAGTGAGTTTTAAGAATAAACCATTCTTTATTGTATAAACTAGATCTGTTGCAAAGCATACTAATAACCCCCACACACCCAACACCCCCTCCAATTTTCAGCATTTTGTCACAGTTTGAGAAGCGGTTTTCAGACTTATTATAATTGTGACCTTGAACTTTGACCGTCAATAAACAAAAGGGCACTTTCTTATTCCTGGGCAACAGTTTAAGAAAATTTCATGACTTAAGGTCAACTGGTTCTTGAGTTAGAGTCCAGACATGAAAAAGTCTACAGACAAACAAGGGATGGATGAGCAGACTGACAGACATGGTGAAACCATTATACACCCCCCTCTACTTAGAGTGATATATATCATGGGAAAAGGAGACATAAATTGTTTGAAATTCACAGGACAGGAATATAAAATTCATGGATTGTGAAGAGTTGAGAATAGAATTATGGCTTGCTACCTATAACTTCTCCTAAAGTTTGCAATTATCAAGGGATGATTTGGCAAAAGAGAAGATGTGTTTGTGAAAAAATAATGCCCTGAAAACAGCATTTTTTTTGTTAAACTTTTACCTTTCAAGATGACCTTGACCTTGTCACATGACCTTGACAAGTTTTACAAACAAACAGACAGACAGAAGGACAATGGTAAAATAATACGCCCCTGATCTTTCCATGTAGGGTCATAAATGTATTAAATTTCTGTAAGTGTGAGAATGATTTAAAGAGAGTTTTGATACCTTGAGCATATTCCATGACTATCATCAAAGCCTTGTCTTCGAGAAAGTTTTCATAGTATTCAATAATATTAGGGTGACTCAGCATGGATAGCACTTTCACTTCATTCAGGGCAGCCTGTCTCTCATCTTTAGTCATCATTTCTACGGGAATCTCCTTGATGATAACCTGCTTCTTGTCACTCAGGCGTCGACATAAATGTACAGTGCTGAAAGGATTCAAATGTAAACTATTGTCATACTGAATAAATTTCCTTGCCAGGGTTTTCCATGACGCACAAAATGCGCGTCATTGTCGCAAATTTCAAAACAAATGACCCACAGTTATCGAGTTATAGTGATTTAAACATCCTCTGACCATGAAATGAACAGTTTACAATGAACTTCCATCATCTGCATTGGGGCAGTTCTTTCTAATGAACATCAAAATAGAGCTGTTTTAGCGAGTTTGATGGTTATTACTAGGGCCCATCTACCAAAGCAGTCATTAGTCATTAAATCTGAATTTGTTTAATCTTTTTAACTAGCTTGATTCCCCGAGGGTTAAATGTTTTTGTTACAAAATAGGAGAAGGAACTACCAAACCCCGAAAAATATGAAAATGTATGTTACACCTGGGGAAAACAGAAACTACTTTGTTTGGATCGAGGCCTAGACTGAAAAAATGCTCAAATCTTGACATTCTTTGTAATGGAGTAAGGCTTAAATCAGTTGAGTCTGTGAAATATTTGGGTGTTTTGCCAGATCAGTCTCTGGATTTTGAATCTATGATTTCTGCCATTATAGGTAAAATTAATGCAAGACTTAAATTTTTATACAGGAAACAGAAATTCTTGTCGTTACACTCTAAAAAACTTCTAATTATGTCTCTTCTACAATGCCATCTTGATCATGCATGTTCTGTCTGGTATTTCAACTTCTCGAAGACACTAAAACAAAGGCTCCAAATAACTCAAAATAAAATGATCATAGTTGTTCTTAATTTGGATTGTCGGCATCATATTTCCAGTGATCATTTTGTTGAGCTAAATTGGTTACCAGTTGAAAGGCGTGTTAATCAAATTGTTCTATGTCATGTATATAAAATTTTCCATAAGTCTTCTCCCTCTTATTTACAAGAGCATTTTATCTTAGTGGATACCTTCCATGATCATTACACTAGATTTAATTCCGAATAATGCTTCAGAATTCCCAAGGTCAAAGGTTTTGGTTAGAACTCATTTGCTTACAACGGGTGCTCATTGTGGAATCAACTGCCATGTAACATAAAATCTTCCGATAACGTAGTTATATTTAAGGACTTGGTCAAAACATTTTATCTAAATTAATGCTTTTATATTTGATTTGTTGCTGTTATAATTTTTGTGCTATTTGTTAAAAACTGTGATCAAAATCTTATCAAACTTTTGCAACCTGAATGGAAGTAAACTTATTGTGTGCCCTGCTAGGACATGTTTTCCTTTATCTAAGAACCACAATGGAAACAAGGAAATCCCATTTCCTTTTTTGTGTTATCCTTGATAAATGAAAGCATGCCCTAGTACAAGATTAAATGAACTATTGTTTCAAATGAAAGTGTCAAATTTCTTATGCAATTTTATTTTCATTCTAAATATGTAATTGTATTATGCAGCTGTTTTACTATAGATTCTTGTACTATGCTTATGTTTTCATTTGTTGAATAAAATCTATCTTATCTTATCTTATCTATTCTATTTATCTATCTCAGTGTTCCCACTGCTTCTTCAATCTAGGGGTAAAAATAAGTATTTTACAGCATGCATGTACCCCCTTTATATGAGACAAAGAAGGCTGCTTGCAAAAAATAGGGGGTACAAGCTTCAATTTGGGGGTAAATCAACCCCATTTGAGGGTTTTTGGGAACACTGCTATCTATCTATCTATCTATCTTGTGGCTCTGAAGATGTTAGTCTACTTTATTTTACTTTATTTTGTTTTTATGTGCTCCCTAGGTTTCTATAAAGTTGTCCCCCAAAATATGATAAAGAACAGACAAGAAGGTTTTTGATACAGACAAACTAGATTGTAATTGTCACTTGCCCATAGACAAGTTAACTTTCAAAATATTTCAGAACCCCTGTAGATGTTTAAAAAAAGTTGAGGATGCACAACATACACACAGATACAGTTTGTAAACACCACTATCCTGTGGAATCACCTGCCAAATGCAACAGTGCATGCAGGCTCATTAGCGGCCTTTAGGACGGCCCTCAAAAGGGAGAGCCAATAATACAGCAACACTGGGTGGATGGAAATACCGAAAGGAACCGAAAGGTACCAAAAGGGACCGCAAGGGACCGAAAGGCTTTTTGGAAATACCAAAAGGGACCGAAAGGCTTTTTGGAAATACCGAAAGGGACCGAAAGGCTTTTTGGAAAAACCGAAATGAATGAAAATATTGATGTCAAAGCAATTTCTTTGTACCCTACAATCAAAAACTTCCATAATCTTAATTTTTGGAAACACAGTAAGGGACCGAAAGGGACATGCAAAAACCGAAATGGATGAAAATATTGATGTCAAAGCAATTTATGTCTACCCTGCAATAAAAAAATTACCATAATCATTCTTGCTTTTTGGAAATACCGAAAGGGACATAAAAAAATCGATATGGACGAAAAAAATGATGTCAAATGAATTTCTTTCTACCCTGCAATCAAAAATTGCATTAACCCTTATTATTGGAAATACCGAAAGGGACCGAAAGGGACATGGAAAAAGAGAAATGGCCGAAAATATTGATGTAAAAGCAATTCCTATGTACCCTTCAATCAAAAATTGCCATAATCTTAATTTTTGGAAACTAAATAGGGGACCGAAAGTGACATGGAAAACCGAAATGGACGGAAATATTGATCTCAAAGCAATTTCTATGTACCCTGGCATCAAAAATTACTATAGTTCTGCTTTTTGGAAATACCGAAAGGGACCGAAAGGGACATGGAAAAAACGAAATGGACAGAAATATTAATTTGAAATATTTTTCTTTCTGTCCTGCAATCAAAATTGCTATAACCTGTTTTTTGGAAAGATCAAAAGGGACATGGAAAAACCGAAATGGACAAAAATATTTATGTAAAATGAATTTCTATCTACCCTGCAATCAAACATTATCATAAATCTTATTTTTTGTCAATTGCAATGAGCGGAAACTAGACACAATTACTCTCTATGATGTCTAGTTGTGCATAATACTTTTTAAATCAAAATGCTCCAGTCATTCTTGAGTTATCTTGAATTATCTTCACTTGAGTTTAATGAAAAACAACATTCTTGTCAGCTCATTTTCGTCCATTTCGGTTTTTCCATGTCCCTTTCGATAACTTTCGGTGTTTCCAATAATTAGGGTTAAGGCAATTTTTGATTGCAGGATAGAAAGAAATTCATTCGACATCATTTTTTCGTCCATTTCGATTTTCTATGTCCAAAAAGCAAGATAATGGTAATTTTTTCATTGTGGGGTATATAGAAATTGATTTGACATCAATATTTTCGTTCATTTCCGTTTTTCCATGTCCCTTTCGGTCCCTTACTGTGATTCCAAAATTTAAGATTATGGAAGTTTTTGATTGTAGGGTACATAGAAATTGCTTTGACATCAATATTTTCGTTCATTTCGGTTTTTCCATGTTCCTTTCAGTCCCTTTCGGTATTTCCAAAAAGCCTTTCGGTCCCTTCCGGTATTTCCAAAAAGCCTTTTGGTCCCTTTTGGTACCTTTCGGTCCCTTGCCGTACCTTTCGGTCATTTTCGGTATTTCCATCCACCCCAGCAACACTCACTTCGGTTGTATAAAACCCTCTTAAGGATTCTAAAACATACAGATACAGATGCATAACACATGACGGACGACAGACTCTGGGTGATTACCTAAAGCTCCCCTCAAGCTTTTCATGCTCATGTCATGTACAAACCCCCTGCTATAAATCAAGAGTATTACAGAATATCCGAATAATGGTTTATCCGATTATATGCTATATTTGCCTAATTCCGTGGGTATGTCTAAAAATAGCTCTAGAAACCTGTGATGACGTCATCAAGACAATATTTTGAAGCTTGAAAATAACTTGCTCATTTTGTGTTTGTTTTGGCACAGTCTACTAATGTGTGACTTCCTTGCTTTAGGAATAATTGAATATTATGTTAAGGAACAATAAATAACGTATGAAGAACTCGGTTTTCCGTTATCCGTGGCCTGTCTAAAAAGTAGGTTAAATTAAGAACAATACTGGGATGACACTAGATACGATAACGTATCCCTCCTTTGATAATCTGATGTGGGAGGGATACGACGCGGTCCCTCTTTATTCTATGTTGCAGCGCCCGGAGTGATTCACTCCGGGCACTTTAAGGTCAATTTTTGGAATATGCCTCGACCGGCAGCATATCAGAAAGAGGGGTACATTATTGCAGCTAGGATGACACCTAAAGAAATTGGATGCTACACATGCAAAGTATGTCTTAAGCCTCTTCCTTAAACTTGGACTTTAAAAAAAGTTAATAAATTCTGGAATTCATTCATTTTAGAAGACTACCATTTTTTAATTCAGAAATTCCCCAAATTTTAGATAAAAGATCGATTATGTTGAATTTTGGTGGACTATTCTCATTTTTCAAAGCAGATTTGAACAAAATATATGAATAATCCTTTCTCAAAATAAAATATGAAGGAATTTCATGTTTCCTATATTCGTTCAAAATTTTTTTGATAGCTACGGATAAAAGACAACCCACGGCTTTAGGCATATCAACCATATGTATCATGCTCTCATCAGTGTTCCCACTGCTTCTTCAATCTGGGGGTGAAAATGGGTATTTTACAGTATGCATGTACCCCCTCTATAAGAGACAAAGAAGGCTGCTTTCAAAAATTGGGGGTACATACAATCACCCCCATTTGAGGGTTTTTGGGAACACTGTCTCATGCTTTTAGAGAGCATAATAAATGCAAGTGCATACCCGTAGGCTCCTCTACCAACAACTCTGATCTTCTCATAATTATCCATGTTTATTTTATTTTTTTTTATCAAGAATCACTTTTAATTTGCATTTTGATTGATAGGTTTATTTCGCTTGTTGTTGTTGTTCTAAGTATGAACAGACTGGTTTACGTATTTGTCATATCAAAGGTCCGATTCTGACGAAAACATTACTAAAAGTTTAAACCAGTCTGCAACCAAGATGGCATTGAAAAACATTGTCGAAATACTTTCCAGTAGTCGACCTTTTCTACGATTTTCTAAGGTAATTTAACAATATCGGGTTAAATGGTACCAACAAAGAACACCTTGATATGTTGAAAGAAAAAAATGAGGCTTAATGGATGCATGACATGACTTGGATTTTTTGGAAATCATCAAGTAAATTTGTGTTGTTTCCATCTCTACTTTACTGAATCACCTGGGATTGAATTTTTGTGAAACAATCAAACATGCCTTAGAGTATCATAGAAATAGTAAATACTCATTAGCAATTCAGGTTAAGTTTGGAAAGATGCAGCAAGGGCTTTTATAGGGATCAATGATGGAAATTGAAATAGTACTATTTATAGATGCATATTATTGACCAATGAGATAGATTTATTTTGACACACCTTTTAAGCAAATTGGATTTATACATGTATCTAAATTTAGGGATCCAGAGTCCAGACCTCCTAGGAATAGCTGCCAAGTAGGTCTTTCAGGTTTGAAAATCTGACAATTCAAATTTCACAGGGTCAGTGGGGTTGTATTTTATCTACGTCTTTCTCAATCTGTAGAAAAGTAGTTCCAAGGATTTGCTGAAGTATATAATATGAACTTGTTCATTTATATTGGATACCCTTCATGGATCCTGGATAATAAAACTTTGTATCCATACTGTTACAATGCAAGAATCACATGATCTTTAAGTTACCATTGTCTTGCTGCAACCAGAATATTCCTGCCATGACTAAGCTATAGACAAACATCAGCCTGCACATATGTGAAGTCTGATCGTTGTCTATACCACCTGTTTTTCCTTTTTTGAAACCAGAAAAGCTTAAGAAATGTTCAAGACCCGTAATGACTCATATTTGGTGCATTCAGTGCTTTGGGCTCTTTGATTTTGATGCTATTTTGCCAAGGTTTTTAATTCTGGATGACTAGGGTAAAGCATTCTTTTAGTCTGAACACAAATTATTGCATGTTATGTAGTACTATATTAATGATACTGTTTCCTTTATCTTTTAATCTGGCCCGGGCCCATTCAACAACGGCCTCTTTGATTTTGGCTGGGTCCCCAAACTTTAGTAGAAAATACCCATACCCATTTATTAAACCTAAAATATTTAATTTTGACAGTCTGGGCCCCTTTGTTAAAATCGTCTGTATTTTTGTCTTCTGTCCGTCCCAATATATCAATGGCTCTGTGCAAAACAGTTGTAACTGCCAATGAAATTATTGGCAGTTACAACTGTTTCACACTGAGCCATCAATATGTCAAAAAGAAATAATAGAAAAATTCTAAAACTTGGAATGGAAAATTTCTAAAACTTGGAACTCATATATTTGGGTTCAAAATCGATTTAGTACTTTAATGGTCCTCATAGTTCTTTTATTGGCAATAGTCTATACATCTATTTTACAGTTTATATTTTGACATCTTATCTTTAATTAACATTATAATGAAAAAAAAAAAAAATGTTTCTGCTGTTTCAATCTTTACTTACCATTAAGTAGCCCCTAAAAGCTGTATTCATTTCTTAACAGCAAAAGGTGACATCACATGCTGAATAAAAATCATCAATAAAATTGTATTAAAATTAATTTGCTGAAAGTGAAAGCTTTGGATGCACTAAGTGTGAGGGTTATTTTCAAATTGTGACTTGAGCAAGGCTGTTGACAAAGTCCCTTATGAAAGATGAAAAGCATATTAAGAAGATATGAAATCAAAGGAAATCTACTTAAATCAGAGCTACATGTGGAGGAAGTATCTCAGATTTTAGATCAAAGTATTTTACTTATATATGGCACAATCCCTATGTTGATGGTACTCATTGGAATCCTCTCTCTGAGATGATTTAAACCAGTACCCACAACATAGGGTTTCATTTAGAAATAATAATTTTAGATTGGCTTTGACCCTCTTATTTGTATCCCTGTTAAATGGATCAAAGGTTTCTTGTCAAACAGTCATAGTTGAAGGCAACTGTAACATCTGTTGTTCCCTTAGGGTTTGTCATTGGGCGACTTCACTCCCTGTTCCTTCTGTTAGCATACAAGCCAGGGCTTGTGCTATGTTTCAAATTGAGGAGTCATTGACCCCTTTAGTTAAATTACAATCCGGGGGTCAAATTTGATGTTAAAGGGTAAAAAAACAATGTTCAGAGAACAAAAAATTGTTTAGAATTTTGTAGGCTTTGTAAAGTTATGAGGTAATCACTTTATTTATGAAATTTTAAATAAACTATTGGTTGCATTAAAGAAAATTTAAGGGATAAAACCTAGTTCTGACTCTTAGAAATTTCTCTCAAGGGGGTCACAATGACCCTCTTGGGAGAAATTTCTTAGGGGCAAATATGACAAATATAACACACTGAGTACCAAATCCATCATAGTACACACTAAGCTGTCAAGAGAGGAAATTATGCATGGGTAAAAACTTATGGAAAAATATCATGGAATACCCATATATCAACCATATAATGATACTTTTTGGCACCCCTTTAGGAAAGATTAGAGTATTGAAAAACAGTATGGAAAATACTGTCCAGAAAGTCCAGATTTTTTCCACATTGCTTGTCTCTTTAATTTCAGCCACAACAGATTTTCAGGAGAAATTTTGTTGAAACTAGAATCATTGTTGCACAATCTAGAAGGAAATTGTTGCTTGTTCAGAGGCCTTACATAGCTTACACAAGGTCAATTAGAACTACAGGTAAATCAATGAATTTTAACTTGGTTAGGCTGTCCCAAATGAACCTATGACACGTGGAATATAAAAGTTATGCGAAATGAACTTGATACAAGAGAAAAGAAATCAATAAAAAAAGGTAACTGTAGATCAATATTTCTTTATGAAATTGAAATTATGAAAAATTGTTTATTTAATAAGAGAGGAAAATGGTGTTGAAGATTTTAGTGTGCATACAGTATTTTCAGTCAGTAAAATGTTAAGCTACCACCAAGGGAACCATTAAAAAGCAGTTGCTTGTTTGAATGGTATCTTGATAAAAAAATATTTCAGGATACAAGAGGCAGGTCATTTTGATAGCATGTATAGATTGTCACATATTTCTTACTGAAGCCTAAGCCTTGTGATGTTTAGACCCATTAGAATTGTCTCGTTGAGAAGATTCTAATGTCTTCCAACACAGTAAGGTGTTATAAATAATTTTTCGTTTTAAGAATCTCCACCTTTTCAGAGTTTCTGCCATCAGTGAAGGGACTTTTTATAATGGTTGCTTAACAAAGTGGTCGCTTAAAAAGAATGATTGCACGAGCAATATTGACTGTACTTAAAGGCCGATCTCAATAATTCAGGGTTTTAAGGGATGCAGGTTTTTTGAGTCTGAGACTCACAAATGAGTGGCTGTGACTCTTAACACTATCTGATGTGAGTCCTTAAGACGCTCTGGGCATCAACTTCAACAGTCTTCCATTCTTTCTAAAAATTAATCCCTAAATGAATATATCTTTCCAATACCTTATGGAGCTTAATCCAGAGAATATTCAAATATTCACACACAAAAATAAGGGTAGTTAAAAAGAAATAGTGTACATTAGGATTGAGTCTTTAGGACCCCTTTTTGTTGATGTCATACTGAAACCCTGGTAATTACACCTTACTAACCATTGATAATCTATAATTTGGAGAAAAGTAGTCTCTTGGGAGAACAATGCTATCATAAGATGGTGTGTAGTGTGCAAGTCCTAGATTTGTTACCCCAGATCCTTCATATAACATAAACAGGAATAGATAAGATAATGTTTGCTTCAAATCTGTTCCCACCCAATCCCCATTTTTGGATGCCCCTGAAAAAATAATCTTTTTGAAACATTTTGAATGGTAAAGAAATAACCATAGTGTCTTAAATTTTCTCTCAATATTATAATTAAGTTAAAAGCATGTAGTGTAGACTAAGATCAGACTGCACATTGATGCAGAACGATCTTTGACTACACTGTCTGTCAAAGCTTTGTACACAGCAGGAATAAGCTGTTAACAGTAATAGAAGGGATAAAGAAATTGTTAAGCTCTGTTAGCCCTTTTTTATCCCCTGCTGTTCGGCGAAGGATAAAGTAATGGCCTGGGTCCGTCATTCATCACTAAACTTGTCCGGAGCAATTCTCCTAAAGTATGAAAGCTGTCAACTTAAAACTTTATAGGTGGATAGATCTAATAGAGGAGAAGTGCAGTGCACAAGAACTACAACACTTGCTTGCATAACTTTGAGCTTTGATGGTGGGGGATGGTCATGTCCAATATTTCATATTTTTGGGCTTATATAAACAATAGTGGTTCAAATTTTTTGCTATGATAATCAAATAGAAAGCAGACAGTGTAGCCTTTGATCAGGCTGCACATCTGTGCAGACTAATCTAGGGCTATACTGTCTCCCAAGGCTTTTTGTACAACAGGAATATGCAAACAACAAAAGTTAGTTAAGCTCTATTAATCTTGTTAGCTTAAACATAGTTTATTGTTTAACATGTACAAGTCATTTACAACATATGATACAGTGACAACAAGAAATATTGATTAATATGTTACAAATGGATTAGAATGCAAGCTTGCGCTTAAAAAGTTCTTTGTCAGCTTCTGGTCAACATTTAACTGTCTAATTCATATTGACTAATACAATGCATTAGTTTAAAAAAGAGAACTATTTATTTATTGGATATTTTTGAAAGAAGTCCACAAAAAATGAATTGATATAGGGATGAGTGTCTTTTTCACAGCGTTTATTAGGGTATAAAGTGCAATTGCCTTAGCACATGGCAAATAACGCCCATAGGGCGTTTATGGGCGTTATGTTTAAGCCATGTGCTAAGGCAATTGCACTTTATACCCAAATAAATGCAGTGAAAAAGATACTCGTCCCTTATAATTGCAATTCTCTAGATCGAAGAATTTATTAAATTACTCGGCAAAACATTAAAGCTTCAAGTCTACTTTCTGTGCGTATAGATTACACAATCTATTTTTTGATCGTCTATTTTTTTTTATCTCGCTTTCGAAGGGAAATATGTCATAAAGTAAAACAAATGATACACAAATAAACGACAACTTTGAAATTCGCAGAGGTACTTATGACAAAAAACTCGTTTCTGCCAAGTTAGTCTGTATTTTTAAACGAAAACGGCGTGAGCGGTCCTAGTTGAGAAGGATGCTAGAGCGTCTTCGTCGACTCGCTGTTCTCTAAGTTTGCGTCGGTTCAGAATCTGAACTGTATGCTTGTAATCGTAAATTTGTTCGAAAATATTGTAATTCATAATAGATTAAATAGTAAGTTTGTGTTGATAATCAGGAACTAGGTTAACTCTAGTTCCTACAACACAGGACTTGCAGATCGAAGGTCAGGGGTTTTCCGAAAAACCTATTGCATTTTATACAGAAATAAAGTGCAATGGATTTCCCCACGTGATGCGATTTAAACCATTCAGAATTCTTTATTTTATTGGATTGCAATTATTGTGGTATGAATGAGTGTTTGTATTGATATTTTTATTACAATAGTGTTTTAAGGCTATATTAGTAAACACCTGTCATCATATATACTTATGAGCATGATTGTATGATAAAAAATCATTACATATGCATATGCTCAAGATCCTGTGGACAATAAAGAGTAGATACAGACTATAGATGTGAAGAAAAAAATATCTTATTTTTCAGGTTCCTTGGAGAAGAAAGTAGATTTTAATCTGTCTGACATTGGTGAAGGTATCAGGGAAGTTCAAGTCAAAGAATGGTAAAAATATAGGCCTACATTCATTGTTTTGTGAAATTTAACATAAATGGAGTAGCAGACATTCATATGTACCTCATTACACATAAAGGGAAATCTGGGTAGTGTGTTAAGTGTCATCTATAGTGATTAGTCAAACTAGGCGGGCTTTGCAGACTAACTAGGATAGAAACTTTTCGCACTTCGTTGAATTTCTGAAACAAGAATGACCAATTTACCTTCCTGTGAAAGTGTTATTGAAATGCAACCCCTGGTTGACTTGTACTTGTAACAATCTCTTTTATATACCTTATTTTACAGAGTTCCCAGATGGTCCCTTTTGAGTGATGGTCACATATTAATATGGAATAACAGATCTTTCATCAAAGACAAATTTTTGGTAGATGTGAAGTGGATTTCCTCTTAAGTTCCACTTGACATCTTCCAATCTTAAACCTTAGTGGCAGTAGCATTAGAAACTGATGAATGTTCCACCAGTGATTTTTAGCAAAGAAACTCTTTTGGTTCCCCTCTAAGAAATTTTTGAACTGGCATAAAATCATTGAATTGAATCAATCATGTGATTGTACTGAAATGAGGTCATGCAAGTTCTGTAATTAGGAGATAGAGGTTATCAAGATGAAATTTGATGAAACTTAATCATGAATTAACCCTTGTCATGCTGAATACATTTTGGCTAAAAAATTTCATCAAAATCAAAGGGCAAAAAATACTGAAAGTTCCAACTGTAGGTCAATTTTTATTTGAAAAACTAAATCTATTGACTATTCTAGTTTGAAAGTGAGAAACAGGTGATGTAGACTGACATCAGACTGCACATATGTGCAGGCTGATGTTTGTCTATAGCTTCTGCCAAAGCAGGAATATTCCAGGTTCAGCATGACAAGGGTTAATGTGAGCAATCTAGTACATACAATTCAAATCCTCATTGGACAAATGAAATCTGGTAATGTCATGTTAAATAATCTGAAGTTATTTTTTTTTTTGTTGTTGTTGGTTGTCCAAAGATGGAATGATTCTGCTTACTTACTTACTGAAACAAGATAGACAAGTGCAAAACTGTATTAGTTTTAACATATGTGACCTGTAACATGAAAAGGGACAATCTGGGAAGTGTGTAAAGTGTTGACCTTTGTCAGTCTGCGTAGATTGTGTAGCCTGACTAGGATCATAACTTTTTTCATTTTATAATTTTCTGAATCTAAAATAATCAATCTACCTGCCTGTGAAAGAATTTTTGAAATGCGACCCCTGGTTGGCCTGTTCTAGAACTAATCTCTTTTTCAAATATTTATTTCCCAGTTGATCCCTTTTCACTTGACGGGTCACATATTCATATAACATCCTTTAGGGACACAAGTTCTTAAAACTTAAATTAATTCCTTTGAATTCCTGTGCCTAAGAAATCACCAGTTCTCATATCAAATGCTAAGCCAATTAACCCTGTGCTGTTTAATCCCTGCTTTTTACGTGCCTTTGATTTTATGACTGAGAAAACATTGTGAAAAAAGAAGAAATTGCTCCTGACAAGCAATTTCTTCTTTTTCCACACTATTTTCTACCCTACAGAATGGTTATTTTTCAAATTAAATCCACTTAGAATTTTCGTCTGCAAAACCTTTGAATTTGGATAGGTCCAAAATTTTGTAAAACAGGAAAGGGTTAAATACAAAACATTTTTACAATATCAAAAGTCATTCAAGTTCTGAGACACAGACTCTTCCTCTTGACCATTGACATCATGTAAAAATGTTTTGTATTTAGAGTGGTCATAAAATACCCTATTAAATAAATAGAGGATAATCGTTGTTTCAGTGTAAGATCGATTTATAATTCATTGAGAGCCATGAGTGAAAATATAGCTTTTGTTGTTCACCAAATGAAATATTAATCGATCTTACTCGAAAAACAAATGATTATTCTATTTCTTTATTGCAAAAATTGAGACAAAATTTGAAATTTCTAGGACATATTTTCGTAAAGCATGTCATTTTGCATGTGATTGCTATGCAACGTTCAATGTGACGTCACTTATTTTGCCCCACATAGATGACGTCAGATAGGATGAAATGCACAAAAGCAGGGTTTAAGTTTTTGATAATTTCACTGCTTTTTTGGTGAGATTATGAATATCAAGTGATAATCTACCGTTATTTCTCGATAAACCACCAAAAAGTATTAAAGAAATGAGTCATCTTTAAACAGATAAAAATAAGGCTTTGCCAAGTTTTTAGCTCCACTGGCTCCACTAGCTCCACTGGCTGAAAGCCACTGGGGCTATTGTCATGGCGTTGTGTCCGTCGGTCCGTCCGTGCATGCGTGCGTGCGTCCGATCGTAAACTTTTTTTTAAAATTCTTCTCCTCAGAAACTACTGGATGAATTTCAACCAAACTTCACAGGAATGATCCTTGGGTGACCCTCTTTCAAAGTTGTTCAAGAAATTTTGATCCGATGAAAAACCTGGATTTAATGGGCGTGGCTAATTTCCAAATATGGTAAAAAGTGAGTTTTCTCAGATTCTAATTGATGGATACCAATTAAATTTTACATGAATGATCCTTGGGTGACCCTTTATCAGTCTACTAAAATCTATTGTGATTGGATGAAAAATATGATGTTATAAAATGGAAACTTTGGAAATCATTTTCTCAGAATATAATTGATGGGTATCAACCAAATTTCTCTGGAATTATCCTTGAGTGACCCTCTATCAGTCTTACAAAAATTAGTGTGATCTGATGAAAAATATGTCTTTTATGGGCGGAGGTCATTTCTCTATATGTTATATAGTGGAAAATTTGAAAATCAATTTCTCAGAGTGTAATTGATGGATATCAACCAAATTTCACTGAAATGATCCTTGAGTGACCCTCTATCAGTCTTACAAAAATTAGTGTGATCTGATGGAAAATATGTATTTTAAGGGCAGAGGTCATTTCTCTCTATGTTAAATAGTGGAAAATTTAAAAACCATTTTCTCAGAAAGTAATTGATGGATATCAACCCAATTTCACTGGAATGATCCTTGAGTGAACCTCTATCATGCAGTGAAAAATTAATGTCATTGGATGAAAAATATGTCTTTTATGGGCAGAGGTCATTTCTCTATATGTTATATAGTGGAAACTTCGAAATTCATTTCAACATCCGTAGAACCCAAAATATCTTAAAATCTAGGCAAACCTTAGATTTGCTATTTCAAGCCTGTGGAGCTACTCAAGCCATTCATGGCTTTCTAGTTATATGTTTTAGATGACATGTTGAATAAATTTGGTATTTTATGAGCACAAGTTTTATATAAATAATTAAATATGACCTGAATTTTTGCAATAAATTGAGGAAATTCAAGAAATCTATCTATTTAAGTTATTCAGTGAAACCTATTCACTCTTTTGAAAATGATGTGAGCTAATGCATTATGACGTAATTTTCACAAGAAAAACATAACAGTGCCTTACGTTCTTAGCCCCTTTGCATTATTTAAATTATACCAGTGTAATATGAAAAATATCCAAAGGGTATATTTCACTCCTGCAATGTAAGTCTTATTATAATTACATATATATAGTGGCTCCTCTAACAGTTTTGTTCTATACCAATATTCTATGTGTTATATGAACAATTTATTCCCTCAGGTTTGTGAAGGTTGGAGATCCAGTGACCCAGTTTCAGAGAATATGTGAGGTGCAAAGTGATAAAGCTGCTGTTGAGATCACAAGCAGATATGATGGAGTAATCACAAAATTGTATTATCAGGTGGACGATATAGCGGAAACGGGAAAGCCTTTGGTGGAGATCGACACATCTGGTTTGGAAGGTAGCACATATGGTATGCTGGCTTGAGTTAAATTTTTAATTTTGATTTTGATATCATGCATGTAATAGAGTCATATTGATATGTCCAGTATGTATATATTAGTCGAATGCGAACATAGCATTTTTGAAGAGCTATTGCAAAATGTTTCAATATTCAGATTGTTAAAAATCTGTGAGAGAGTTGTCAGAGTTTTAAGGGACACAGGTTTTAGATTTTTAAAATGAAGTAGAAACATTTGTTATTCATAGATCCTGCCCTCTAGATGGTTTTTATCCAAACAAAATGAAAAACAAAGTAAGAGATTTGCAAAAAAAAAGGTAATAGTCAAGCTATCTCTTTGTTATGCTAGTCACTCCGTGATGTTTCAAGACAATTACTGAATGCACCTCAGGCAAGCACACTGTTCAGGATA
Organism: Fragum whitleyi; assembly: GCA_948146395.1. NCBI lineage: Eukaryota > Metazoa > Mollusca > Bivalvia > Cardiida > Cardiidae > Fragum > Fragum whitleyi. The sequence goes on along the minus strand of OX411548.1, from coordinate 16,012,234 downwards.
GGAAAGCAGGAAAGCGTTTGCTTACATTAGCTAGAGCTAAGCTATCCTGAATGCAAGGCTGATTATTTTAATTTTGTACATGCAGAAGAAGATGAGAAAGCAGAAGACAGTTCATCGTCGAGCTCAAGTGACGAGGATAAAGAGGACTCGATGATACAGGAGAAAAAACGAGGCAAAAAAGTTCTTGCTACACCAGCTGTCAGAAAAATGGCCATGGAAAATAAGGTGATTGATTGATCTACCAGGCATATGGCTTGCATATCGTATGTTTATTATTAACCAATTCCAGCACAATCCCAATTTCACAATAAAATTGAGGATAATTGTTTGTTTTAGTGTAAGATTGGTCAATATTTCATTGAGTGAACAACAAAAGCTATATTTTCATGAGTGGCAGAGTCACGTGAGAAAATATAGCTTTTGATGTTCATGAAATGAAATATTAATTGATCATACTTGAAAACAAACGATTATTCTATTTCTTTTATGCAAAAATGAAACAAAATGTGAAATTTCTAGGACATATTTTCGTAAAGTGCGTCCTTTTGCATGTGATTGCTATGTAACGTTCATTGTGATGTCACTTTTTTGGCCCCGCATCGATGACGTCAGATAGGATGAAATGCACAAAAGCAGGGTATAAGTTTTTGATAATTTCACTGCTTTTGCTGATTACTTTAAAAGAAAACCCTTAGACAAACATTTCGGTAAACAAGAACTTTCTCCATTTATGTCAAGCCCACTTGCAGTAAATAAAATATCTTGATCACTATGATGATCACTATGACCAGGGATCGACACTAACACCAGTCCTCTGGCCGGTGTGTGTGGATTTAAGGGAGGACTGGTAGATTTTATCATGCTGCAGGTCCTTCAGGCCTGTAGTTAGTGGCAGTACTTAGTATTTCAAATCGGTCCAGTTTTGAAAAATAATTGCCTTTCCAATACTAAAATTTGCATTACCAAATGGAAATCATTGAAGAAAAAGAAGAAATTGCTTGTCAAAAGCAGTTTCTTATTTCCAACAATGTTTTCCTTGCAATTTATCCCTTTAATTGCTAAAAATCTTACATGTTTTTTCATGCTAGGCCTGTTGTTATCAGGGAGGACCTGTAATATTTATGGCTAACAGGTCCTTCAGGCTGGTGGCAAAAAGTAGTTGCCTGATGACAACCCTTTTATTACCTTAAACCCGTGAAAAGCTTTAAGTCGAAATAAAAACTATATCATAAAGAAGTTTTCTACTTGTAAAGCAGGGACTCCCAAACTTGAAGAAAGAACCCCTAAGATCCCAATTATTGAGCCATAGGTCCCCTGTTTTGTTGATGTCAGACTAGGCTGTCGCCTTAAATTAAATTTCTTTGTTGTAGATCTTGCTGTCTGATGTCCAAGGGACAGGTAAAGATGGTAGAGTATTAAAAGAAGATATTTTACGATATTTATCTGACAAATCCAGTCCCTCTAGTCCAACTATAAAATCAGAGTCAATTAGTAAGTATTCAACTATAGTTATGCCCCTGCATGGAGAAGATCAGGGCATATTTTTTTACCACTGTCCATCTGTAGGTCTGTCCATCTACCTGTAAAACTTAACCAAAAAACTTAACATCACTAGTTTCTTTTCAAGATTCATCGTTCATTATATGGCATGTTGATAGATCTCAGTGGAACCCGTCTGCTGATACCAAAGTCGTGTGACAAGTTTAAGGTCATCTGTCAAGTCAAACTTTTGAAAAATTTACATTGTTTTTTTTTGGGGGGGGGGGGGATGGGGGATTCGCGTTCCACAAACTTATCTTGGTTCTTTTTCTTAAATAACTCATTTTAGGATTCTATGAGGGTTTAATCTACTTTCAACATTATATAAGTTATATTACTGCAACTGGTACACAGAACATGGCTAACTTTCTTTTCTCTCACCATTAATAACATGAATTAAGATTCTCAAAACTCCTCTTGAATTATTGCACAGTATTCATTCTTGAGATGCTTAATAAAATTTCTTTCTAGCAATAACATTTAAAAAAAACCAACAAAAAACTATAACATGTTTGCAAGTCAATTCATTTGTCATTTTAAGTTAAAAGTTGTAGTTTTGATTTTTTGGTTGCTTTTTGACAATGCAATATAAATCAATGGTTAACATTTCCAATAATTTCAAATATGTGCCTAGCAAACACTTTAGCTAGCCTGTGCATCTGCACTGTTAGACCAGAGTCATCACTATGCACTTTGTATTATACAGGCCTGTTCTCAATGTCTAATTAGTCAGTCAGTGAATCTTGTTATTGCACTATGTTAGTATCTAAGCTTTTCATTGTTTTCCTCATGCATATTATGAATTGGTGTAACACACAGGCTCATATGAACCTTTTTTACTTCAGTCATGAGAGATTCAACATCTGTGCTAGAACCAATGAGAACAGTTCCTATACCAACCCCACTGAAGATACCAGAAAAAATAGAGCCACGTCAAGTGTTGGAAACAGATCGCACAGAACATATAAAGGGAATTAGAAAAGCTATGGTGAAAACAATGACTGCTGCAAATAGAATTCCAACATTTGGTTATATTGACGAAGTTGATGTGACAAGTTTAGTGAAATTACGCGAGGATGTTAAAGATGCAGTATTATCAAGAGGTGTTAAATTCTCATATATGCCAGTATTTATAAAGGTGATAAAGTTTTTCTCATAATCTTCAATACTATAAAAAGGGGGGAAAAGCTTGGGTGATAATAATCAAATCAATTGGTATATTCACAAAAAGAAACCAATTACTGTACATAGGCGTAACTGTGATTTTGAATTTTATACGCACTCAGAAGGCAACCAACATTAAAAATATAGGATAAAGGCGATAAGTGCACTTTGATAAAAGATGAATGTCTTCCGTCTGCTCCCCTTTTCTCATGTTTGAGCGTTGGTGTATTATCAAAACATCATTACTACAGCTTGAATAAGCTGTAGTTTGATGTTATGATCATTCATCAACAACATTTTTCAAAAGCAGATTTAATTCTATTATGCACTTGCGTAAATAAGGTTACGCCCTTGCTGTACGCTCTAGATATGAAGATAATGTAAGAGCCCTCCAACATTGTAACCAAGTATCTATCCTTTTAAGAAATGAATCTTCTGTCAGGAAAAGTCATTTAGGACTATGAAATGAACTGCAACATCAGCGGTACATTATTAATAATGTATTGTTGTTTTCTTGAGGAATTGGAACTGTAATAGTTCCGCAATATTTCTGCACTCATGAACTTTACAATGTAGACTGAGGTTTCCTAATGAAAATCATTAGGAAACCTCAGTTTACACTGTCAAAGTTCATTATTACCGAAACATTGCAGAACTACTACAGGTCCACTATCTTAACATTGAAGAAGGAGAAATGGATTCAATTGATAATTAAAGAAAGGGCTGCTACTTACCCTTCTCATGCTGTTAGTGGTATATTCCTACTGTTAACAAATCATTGACAGACAGTAAAGATCAAGGGCATTCAATCTGTCCTTGGCCAACTAATTGAAATGTTTAAAGAATTAGCAAATTGTCTGAATCAATTTATCAATTCCGCAGAATAAGGGTTAACTCAAATTTCTTGAATATTTTATTTTAGGCAGCTTCAATGGCCCTATCCCAGTTTCCTATTTTAAATGCCTCAGTAGATGAACAATGTGAGAATATTACATACAAGGTAAGTGGGTATTAGCCTGACTGCTGTTCACAGCAAATTCCTGCTTTATACAAAGCTTTGGCAGACAGTATAGACTGAGATCAGCATGTAAAAACTTGCAGTCTGATCTTAGTCCCCTCTGCCTGTTTTCTTATTATTTTCTTGTACATGACATTTTGAACTATTTCAAATGTGCCTAAAGCAAAGATTCTTGCTAGTCTGTGCATCTACACAGTCTGACCAGGATCTTAAATGTGCAATTTGTAGATAGATTTGGTCTCAAAGGGCCTTGAGATGTTCAAGTAATCTTATATAAATGTTATATTATATGCATCATTTGAGTACCAACTTGTTCAGAGCATGTCAGATTTATGTGGCATAGTTGTTTGTCATCAATATTTGAAACAATTTCTTGGTAGCTTCATGTACAAGGTCACAAGGTTCAAGGTCACAGATCAAGGTCAATTGTCAAATACAGTCTTTTCACACCCAGCTACCCTTATCTTTTATAACATTAGCCATCTGAGATATCCTTTTCTTACGCATGTATAGGATAACATTTTGATTAACACCTTCATGACGTTGCCTAACACACATTACGGCAGTATTTCTATCATCTTGGCATCCAAAAATTACTTTCAAGGAACAATACTAATGCTTATTTAAGAAAAAGGATCTGTTATTCAATCTTGTTTGAGACAAGCTGACCCTTACCTTGTCTAGAATGGAAAATTATGCTCACCAAGGCTGACATAATAACATTTCTATTCTAGACTCTAAAGGTATCTTATCTCGAAACAAAATCTATGGAAAGATCATGTATGGTGGGACGAAAAAGCAAATACAAAATATTAATTTTCAATTCATCTAAGAAAGTTGTTTTCTCCTCTCTTTTTGTAGGCTTCCCACAACATAGGCCTGGCAATGGACACTAAAGATGGTCTTTTAGTGCCAAATGTGAAAAATGTCCAGGCTTTAAGTATATTTGAAATAGCGTCGGAGGTGAACAGACTTCAGGCACTGGGTGATGCGGGTAAATTAGGACAAGATGATCTCATGGGAGGAACCTTCTCACTATCCAATATCGGCTCAGTATGTGTTTAAGGCAGTCCACCCCTTATTATAATGTTGTGTTGGTATTTAGGGTGTTTTCTTGGATTGTGTTTTTTTCCTATTAGATTGCTAGCTGAAGATAAGTGTGTAGTACTCTGACACTGATTAAAACTGTCGTCATTGCAGTGCTTAAATATCATAAGTGCCTATACATTGTATAGGCACTTATGATATTTCATTACTGCTAAGACTATGACGTAAAAATCAGAATGTTTAGTTAAACTAAAGTATTAAGGTTGTAGAACCTTAATAGATCTGCAACATTTGGGCAGTAATGAGCTTGAACAGTGTTAACTGAGATTTCCTAATAATTTTCATTAGGAAACCTCTGTTAACATTGTAAAAGATTATGTGTTCTGAAGTGTTGCAGAACTATTAAAGTTCCATTACCTTAATGCAGAAAAAACTTGAGTAAGACTGAATTTTTTTTCCCAATTTTGATAAAATTTCCTATAATCGTTTTTAACATAACTTAAAATTAACAGGATAGGGGTTGAATCATATAAGGAGTGATTTTCTTCCATGCTAATTTCATTACAGATTGGTGGTTTATACGGATTACCAGTAATACTCCCACCAGAAGTTGCTATCGGTGCTTTAGGAAAAATTAAGGTAAGTAGAAAATTATTATATGATGTAATTTTATTTCAAATTTGTGAATTACTTAAGTGTTAGCCTATACAGAATAGGCAGACATGAAGCATGAATAGAAAGTAAAAAAAAATGTTTTGGAAAAGTACAAGATATCTTATATAGAGAGAATGTTTTTATAGAGGACAATGGAATATAGTAATATTTTGTTAAGATCTAAGTAATAATTATAATCGATAAATAACATTGTTATCACTTTTTGTTGGAGAGGATTTAGAATAGGATAATGATGGTACTTAAGCTGTTTTTAGCTCTACTGACCAAATGCCAGAAGACCTCTAGCAATGGTATGGTTGCTGTTCGTCTGTCTAACCTTTTTATGCCCCTATATCAAGAGATCGGGGGCATATTGTTTTACTCATGTCCGTCTGTCTGTCTGTCCGAAAACTTAACCCAAAAACTTAACCTTGCCAATATCTTCAAGCCTATTCAAGATACAAAGCTAGTATTTGGCATGATGATAGATCTTAATGATCCGCATTCGCTGGTACCAAAGGTCATGTGACAAGGTCAAGGTCATCTGTCAAGGTCAAACTTTGAAAAAAATGCCGTTACGGGGGCATTCGTGTTTCACAAACACATCTTGTTTGTTCTGTAAACAATTCTTGTTCACAAGATAAGGACTACAAATATAATCAGATTTTCTTGAACGTTTAACATGATTGTAGGGTCATAAGGAAGGTTCCTTTCCAAAATGAGGTTGATCCTTTGGAAAACACAGGAAAAGGGGCCTAATGGAATTTAACTCAAAATATATTCATTTATATTGTCAGATTTCCTCAAATCTTTCACAGGTTGATTGTAGAGTCATAAGAAAGGATCATTTTAAAAATGGTGCAGATCCTTTGTAAACATAGGGAATAGGGTCTTATGGATTTTTGCTCAGAATATTCTCATTTAAGCTATAGAGTCCACAAATATTTTCAGATTTCCTTGAAACTTTCACAGGATGGGTGATAGGGTCATAAGAAAGGTTCATTTCAAGAATGATGCTGATATATATGTCTGAAAACACCAGAAAATGGGCTTTTGAGTTTTTGCTTAAAATATTCTTGTTCAGGCAATAATGTCCACAAATATTATCTGATTTCCTTGAAACTTTCATGGGATAATTATAGGACCTTAAGGAAGATGTCTATTTAACATTTGGCTGATCCATCAGAAACCATGGGAAAAGGGGCTTTTTAGATTTTCACTCAGAATATTTATGTTTATGTGATAAAGTTTACAAATATTTTTTTTTGATTTCCTTGAAACTTTCATGGGTTGATATATAAGGGTGTTGGAGAGGTTCCTTTCAAAAATGGGGGTTAACACAGGAAAAGAGGCCTTATGGATTTTTCCTCAAATTATGCCCTCTGGGTTTTGTAATCAAGTTCACAAATGTTATTATCAAATTATTTTGAAACTTTCACAGGATGATAGTAGGGTTGTAAGGAAGGTTCTATGCAAACTTTTAATGAAATCACCAATAAAGTAGCCTTAAGGAATATTGCTATAAACTAATTGAAGGCGAGAAAAGAGGCTAGCTTAATTTCAGATTTATGTATTCTTTTTAAATCAATAAAGTCCTAAAATATCAGATTAAACTAAGGAAGACTTGATAGCCAGAATAGCGTCTCAATCCCTCATGGGCCTCTTGTTGTAACTTGAAATTCTGTCTTATAATTTCAGAAATTACCAAGATTTGATAACAATGACAATGTGATAAAAGTGTATATGTTACAAGTGGGTTGGTCAGCTGATCACCGGATAGTAGAGGGAGCAACTGTGGCACGTTTTTCAAATTTGTGGAAATCTTACGTAGAAAATCCATCAGCAATGATTCTTGATTTAAAGTGAAGATTTCATGAAGGTCTCATTCCTTTAGAACAAACCTTGTGTGTCAAAATATACATATAAGATGCTGGCACATCAATCAGCTCAGGGTTTCTATTTTAAGGACTAAATGCGACATGGTTGTAAGTGCCGATATATGTATGCACTTGCAAGTGTGGCATAATGTCTTTGATTTACTGGCTACATTTATCATTGATGAGAAAACAACATACATGTTCAGTCAATGTTGCTGGAGTGACAAGTTCTATTAACCCTTTCCTGTTTTACACAATTTTGGACCTGTCTAAATTCAAAGGTTGTGCAGACGAAAATTTAAAGTGGATTTAATTTGAAAAATAACCATTCTGTTGGGTAGAAAATAGTGTTGAAAAAAAAAGAAATTGCTTGTCAGAAGCAATTTCTTCATTTTTCACAATGTTTTCTCAATCATAAAATAATAGGCATGTAAAAAGCAGGGATTAAACAGCAAAGGGTTAAGGCAACCATAATAAGAAATCCCTTCACTGTAGGTAAAATCTCAGAAAAAGTGGACATTCTTCAACAAAAAGTTGTGTTATATTGAAACTAGAATGTTGGTACCCATTAGAATAATCTGAACGAGGCAATTCAAATGGGTTTGAACATAATAGGATTGAGTGAGACTTATACAACAAACTTTATATGCTATAAAAATAACCTGTCTGATTTATTATGAAATATTGAATTAAGTGACAATTCTCATAAGTGACTGGCTTTTGGTTACCCATTAAGTTGTCGCTAATCACAAGTCTTACTGTATTTCAAGGTTTTTTATACGCCGCCGGAGGCGGACGTATATTGGCGTCATCTTCTCCATCTGTCTGTCCGTACGTCCGTACGTACATACGTCCGTCCACTTTCTTGTCAACACAACTCCTCCTAAGTTTCTGGCTGGATCTTCTTGAAATTTGGTCAATGTTATCACCTCAATTGGTAGATGTGCATGAAGGAAGGATTTTATGGTTCGTTGATCTTTGCCCGAGTTATGCCCCTTAAAAACTTAGTCTCTGTCCACTTTCTTGTCGACGCAACTCCTCCTAAGTTTCTGGCCGGATCTTCTTGAAACTTTGTCAATGTTATCACCTCAATTGGAAGATGTGCATGAAGGAAGTATTTTATGGTTCGTTGATTTTGCCTGAGTTATACCCCTTAAAAACTTAGTCTCTGGGGCTTATTGCCTCAGTTATTCCCCCTTAAAATTTAGTCTCTTGGGCTTATTGAAATTGCAGCCTTGTGAATGCAACTCTTCCTAAGTTTCTGGCTGGATCTAAATGAAACTTGGTGGATGTTATAACCGAAATTGATAGATGAGCATGAAGTAAGGATTTTATGGTTCATTAATCTAACCCTAAATTATGCCCCCTTAAAACTTAGTATATGGGGCTTATTGAAATTGCAGCCTTTTGAACGCAACTCCTCCTTACTTTTTGTCTTTATTTAAATGAATCTTAGTCAATGTCATCACCATAATTTTTAGATGTACATGGATCAAGGATTTTATGGCCCATTTATTTCCCTGAATTATGCCCCCTTAAAACATAGTGTCTCGGGCTTATTGAAATTGTAGCCTTGTGAAGGCAACTCCTCCTAATTTTTTGTCTTGATTTAAATGTAACTTAGTCATTTTGAATTTGGTTCTGTCAAAATAAGTAGTGTCTAAAATTATTTTTAGTGAGACAGCGGCAAAGTGGGGGCGTATTTTGTGACGATGGCACTCTTGTTGAATGCTGGATAAACCTGACAGCATTCACTTGAAAGTTTGTCCTAGACATATCAAGGTGTAGCATGAAACTTTTCTAGATGCCGATATATTTACATTATCCAATACACTGCAAGGAATTTGGCATCTGCACAGAGTGAGTGTACAAGGGCATAGCAATGTATTCTGTGATCTTTGAAATCCTGAGTGTGTGTTTGGAATGTGAATTTTCTTTACAATGGTTGTGATATTACTATGATTTGACAATTATGTGGTGTAGATTTGTTTGAATTTTAGAATGAACTAGACTAGTCATTTGTAATTGCAAAATGAGGTTTGCTAAGCAACTACCAATTCTTTTTTATTTGTCCGTCAAAAGAAAGGACATATTTTGGGATCACCCATGGCTTGCTTGCGACAGGTGTCCAGGTGACCAGTAATTTGCAGATTGCAGCTTCCATTTCTTTGTCGGGAGCATAACTATGTTACTTATGTCAAATTGACATGAAACTTGACAGTTATTTTCCTCTCATGGTTACAGAGTGCTGTGCACAAGAATTGTTACTTTACCTTTCTTTGTTTTTGAGTTATCTTCCTTTATTGTTTTTCATACTGCAGTGTTAAAGGAACATCTTATGACAATTTGTCACATTATATCAAACATTCATTAAGGATATAACAGTATTATCAATCATGCTTGCTTGACAAGCTCTACTCAGCCCATATTAAATGCACCTCATATAGAGAACTTGCAATTCCTCTTGAATGTTGACTTTGAACTTAGCACTTTGTGGCAAAGTCAAATGTTAATGTTGTGATGATATTAGAATGTGAATTAAAAGAAATAAATTTGATTATAAAATTACTCAAATGATTTGAACAATCAACTAATTACAATTATGCTTACCTGTGTAATTTGCATTCTACTTTACTGTTTCTTTGACATGGCACTGGACTGGGATTAATCCAGTCAAGCAGTAGCTCTAGTTGTAAAAAAAAACTGTTTGTCATCAAAGTAATTCTAAAGCCTTGTAACTACAGCTTAAATCAAGCTGTAGTTACGAGATTTAAGAATTACACTGATGATGTATGCAATAATTAACAGCATTTTAATTATTCTTCTGGCTTGCCTTTTAATCCTTGTCATGCTTAACCTGGATTATTCCTGCTTTGACAGGGTTATAGACAAAGATCAGCCTACACATATGTGCAGTCTGATCTTAGTTCATACCACCTGAATTTCATTTCTTAACCAGAAAGGTGTAAAACAATGCATTTCTGAAATCAATACTCACTCACATTTGGCAACTTCCATTGCTTTTAGCACTTTGATTTTACATTTATTTTGCACAGATTTTTATTCAGCATGACAAGGGTTAAGATGTCATGATTAGTTGACATATATCATCAGTTGTTATTATTTCTACAACTTTGTGTCATCTTGGCTGTTAAGATTTTATTTATCCTACTATTGTGTTACGAACAAACATTTTCTTTATCAAAATGAATTTGAGCTGGTGTGTGACATTTCCAACAATTTGATGTGCACAGCATAAAGTCTCGGATCAGCTGCACAGTCTGACCAGAGTCTTTAGGATGTACTTGATATAGATGTATAAATGAATAAACCTAAAATCGCTGTTCATAACTGCAGATTATTTTTAAGGTAGTGGACCTGTAGTAGTTCCACAACATTTCAGATTGCATGATCTTTAACAATGTTAACCAAAAATTCCTTATGAAATCATTTGGAAACCTCGGTTAACACTGTTAAAGTTTAGGACTTCTGAAAAGTTGTGGAACTATAACTGGTCCACCAGCTCAGTGTCTGTCCATCAAGCACACTTGAAATTGTTATCAACAATCTTATATAGTATATGTGACTGGTCACGCGAAAAGGGACCATCTGGGTAGTACATTAAGTGTTGACCCTAGTCTTGCTGAGCGGATTGCACAGACTGAAAAGAGTCAAAACTTTTCGCACATTACCAATTTTCTGAATCTAGAATAATCAATCTACCTTCCTCTTAAAGAATTTTTGAAATGCGACCTCTGGTTGACCTATGCTGGACTCAATCTTTTTTTTCAAATACTTATTTTACGAAGTTTCCAGATGGTCTGTTTTCGCTCGACTGTTCACATATTGTTAGAGAACAATGTATGAAGGGTGGCCCATACATAACCAATATTATTCATAAAAGTATTGAAGCAATATATAGAGGATAATCGTTTGTTTCAGTGTAAGATCGATTTGTATTTCATTGAGTGAACAACAAAAGCTATATTTTTACGAGTGGCAGAGCCATGAGTGAAAATAGAGCTTTTGTTGTTCACGAAATGAAATATTAATCGATCTTACTCAAAAAACAAACGACCATTCTATTTCTTTACTGCAAAAATGAGACAAAATGTGAAATTTTTAGGACATATTTTTGTAAAGCGCGTCATTTTGCACGTGATTGCTACGCAACGTTCATTGTGACGTCACTAGTTTCACCCTGCATAGATGATGTCAGATGGGATGAAATGCACAAAAGCAGGGTATAAGTTTTTGATAATTTCTCTACTTTTGCGGTGAGATTATCAAGTGATAATCTACCGTTATTTCTTGATAAACCACCAAAAAGTATAAAAGAATAAGCTTTCTTATGCTGTTACCGGAATATTTCTGCTGCACACAAGGCTTTGGCATATAAAGCCACTGTCATGGGCCCAGTTAATAGTGTGACAGCCTCCTTATCATGAGGTCACTGGTTCCATCCGCGACAGCAGTCCTCAACCTTTCTGACTATCTGCCTTCCACTGTTGGATCAATAAATGTACACCTATGTTAGATAGCAGCTTGAGGCTATGAAAGGCTGTTATAGTTGTAAAGTACTGGTGTGAGATATACCAGGAATCAATTGTTAAGTGCGCCAGATTCTGAAAAAATAATTGAAAGATTGTTGAAAGCGGCATTAAACCCAATTCAATCAATTATTCAATTTGGCATATGGTGTAGACTAATGTCTGCAGACTGATATTTCCTATACTGCCTATTTACTTCTGAATATTTATGTGAAAACTTGACCCAGAGTGGTTGAAATTGTAAATTGGTGATCAGTTTGAAACCAAATTTAAATTTAGCAGGATAAGGTTTGAAATTGGTCCATATATTTTGATTAATACAATGTAATATTGTCAATTTTGTGGAATGGCAATAATATTTTAAGGGCCATATTGATGATTGATTAATTCATCAATTCAAAACTATTGTCAATAATATTGTTTAAGTATGGTCCCTTGACCCTTTCCTGTTTTACAAATTTTTGGACCTGTCCAAATTCAAAGGATTTGCAGATGAAAATTTTAAGTGGATTTAATTTGAAAAATAACAATTCAGTAGGGTAGAAAATAGTGTGGAAAAAAAAAGAAATTGCTTGTCAGTAGTAATTTCTTCTTTTTTCACAATATTTTCTCAATCATAAAATCACAGACACGTAAAAAGCTGGGATTAAACAGCAAAGGGTTAAAAAGGTTGCATACCTGGAAAAAACATCTGCAGGGCTTAAAAATTCTACTCGTCCGCTCGTCCTGCATGATTTTTTCCTTCTTTGTCTATATAAACAGGACGAGTGGATTTTGCAAAATTTCACTTATGAAATTTATTTATCACTGTATTTTCTTATACAGCAGGACGAGTAGAAATTTCAAGATTTTTCAAGCCCTGATCTGTTGATGTACAAATGTTTAATACAAACAGAAAATACGCTACATAAGCATTAAATTACAAAAAGCCTAGTCTTGCAAGGGTAGAACTCAGCTCATTTAAATTTAATTGAAATGTGATTGCAGAGATAAATGTTCATAATTAAAGAATCTCATATCTTTGCAGAATTTGTCTTTTCTTCTAATTGGCCTTTTAAGCTCCTCTGGTCTAAGGCTATTTAGGAAGCATTGCATCTTCCTGTAAACTTTTTAAAAAATCCCTTGGAAAATTCGGCAAATTTCAAGAGAATTTCAACTAAATATTTCTAGAATGACAATTTATTAGATTTCAAGAAGTTTTGGTAGCATAAAAAAAAGTTTTTTCGATAGATATGGCTTGATCTGTTCCAGTAATACTGTTTTTACAATGGTAAATCACAATTCATTGTCAAGGCAGGTAAAATTGATGTACCAGGGAAAAAAATTTAAACCTATTTATAACACTGCAAAGTTATGATGCAATATGAAGTGATAAATAGATCATCTTATTTCTAACTACAACTGAAAAATATTATTTTCCCTGACAATGTGCTTTAAAAGTTTGAGAGTGATTTCACACCAATTCGATGGCTCAGTGCAAAACACTTGTAACTGCCTTTTAATGAATAGGCAGTTACAACTGTTTCTCTCCAAGCCATCAAATTATTTTTAGTGAAATATCATTAGTCTGACTGAAATTAAAAAGCAACTGGTCAGATACCAAGATTCCTTGAAGGAAATTTACAGAAAAATGATAAAGCTATATATTGTGCATGAATTAAGGTAAATTATACTTCAAGTGAGGACCAGGCCCTTATTTATACATTGACATTGACGAAGAAATGTATCTTTAAAGAATTCTTCTATGTAAAAAGAAGGTAGACAACTGTGCTATATAGCTTTGTATAATCATCTATCGGACCTATACCAAGTGTTATCACATCACGCCCAATGGTTACATTAAGACTATGATAAAAGCTTTAAATTTAACACAGAAACGAAGAAGAAAATCTCTTTACAATAATCTTATATGAAACTAGCATCACATTTAGAGCATAGATATGTGGTATGAAGCATCTCCCAGAGGGCATCTGCCAATCTTATCTATATGATAGATTTACCCTAGGGTTCAAAGGACAATATAGGACCATCATAGTCCTCTTGCTTTAGCTCCTATAATCTAGGTCAGCAAGTGTTTGTCATAGCATTATGTCTGTCTGTCTATAAGTGCGTAAAGTTTTTCCTAAAAAAATGATTCTGGTCAGATCTGAATAAAATTTTACAAGTTTTTTATACACCCCCCCCCCCCAACCTATGAAGTAGAGTGGGGTGATTTTGTTTCCCCATGTCTGTCTGTATGCTTATACAAGTGTTCCTCAGACCTAAAGAAGTGCCCAATTATTATAAGCTTACCTGCAAAAAGTACTCAAGGTTATCTTTTGAAGTTGTTTGATGTCTATTGTGTGTCGTGTGGTGTCAACATTTACCTTGTAGACACTCTAGAGGCCATATTTTTTGGTCTTGATGAAACTTCAGTCAAGTCAGAAATTGATCAAGTGGAGTCAAAAAGGAAGTTAAGAGGTCAAATTTTAGAAAAAACCCTTGTAGACACTCTTTAGGCCATATTTTTGGCTCAATGAAACTGTTCAACTTGTTCCAAATTTTGGTCAAGTTTGAAATTGTGTCAACTGGGTAAAAAAAAAGAGTTCAAGAGGTCAAATATTTGAAAAACTTTATAGACACTCTAGAGGACACATTTTTGGCCTTATCAATTTGAAATTATTCAGAATGATTGACTTGGTGAAATCTTGGTCAAGTTAAATTGAGTCAAGTGGGGTGAATAATGAGGTCAAGTGGTCAAATATTAGAATAAACTTTAAGACACTGTAGAAGTCAAATTTTTGACTCCATGAAACTGAAAATTGGTCCCAATGATTTTTCGTGCTCAGGTGAGCTATTGTGGTTAGGTGGATGTCCGTCGTCCGTCGTCAACATTTGCCTTGTATGCACTCTAGAGGCCACATTTTTTGCCCGATCAACCTGAATTTTGGTCAGAATGATTGTCTTGATAAAATCTCTTACGATTTAAAAATTGGGTCAACTGTGGTCAAAAACTAGGTCACAGGGTCAAATCTTAGAAAAAATCTTGTAGGCACTCTATAGGCCATGTTTATTGCCCAATCAACCTTAAATTTGGTCAGAATGATTGTCTTGATGAAACCTCAAATGAGCTCGAAATTGGGTCAACTGGGGTCAAAAACTAGGTCACAGGGTCAAATCTAAGAAAAACCTCGTATGCACTCTTGAGGCCACATTTCTTGCCCGATCAACCTCAATTTTGGTCAGAATGATTGTCTTGATAAAATCTCACACAGGTTCAATCTTGGGTCAACCGGGGTCAAAAACTAGGTCACAGGGTCAAATCTAAGAAAAACCTTATATGCACTCTAGAGGCCACATATTTTGCTCGATCAACTTGAAATTTGGTCAGAATGATCGTCTTGATGAAATCTCAGACAAGTTTGAAATTAGGTCATCTGGGTCAAAAACAAAAACTAGGTCACAGGGTCAAATCTAAGAAAAACCTTGTTTGCACTCTAGAGGCCACATTTTTTGGCCAATCAACCTTAAATTTGGTCAAATTGATTGTCTAGATGAAATCTCGGACAAGTTCGAAATTTGGTGATCTGGGGTCAAAAACTAGGTCACGAAATCAATTATAAAGATCCTTGTTAGTCCACCTTAAAATAGTAACAAAAAGGATTCTCAATTTGTATAGAAGCAACAGCTTTGTTTAGCTCAGTCATTCATCATTCTATTTCTCATACTTCATTTGAAAATTTTAGACAGTTCATTCAGGTGAGCGATTAAGGGCCACTATGGCCCTCTTGTTTTGACAAAATGTTTATCAAGTTAGAAATTGGGTCAGGTAGGATCATGTGAGGTCAAATCTATGTCTCATCATGAAACAGTTGTAACTGCCTATATTGGCTACTGTGGCAGCATATTCCACTTGAGGCCGGATAATTTAATGTCTTGTAGCAAGATTCTTTTGTAGTCTTTGTGCAGGTTGATAGATTGCGTCTAAGGAACCCTATTGTGTTAGTTGCCTTTTTTGTGATCATGTCAATGTAGGCATTCCAGGAGAGGTTTCCACTTATGAGTGTGCCCAGATATTTAGACTGCTTGGCATGTTGTAGTTGTTTGTCGTGGATGAAGTAGTTTGCATTGATGAAGTAGTTTGCATTAGTCTTGTTTCTTCTTCTCTTGAACCACTGGGAAGATTTCATTTATCTTTACTAGAATGTTCCTTAGTTGACCCTTTTCAAAAATTGTCCGCAAAATTTGGATTGGCCCTTAAATATGGGCGTGGTAGCATGTGGCATTTTTTCACTTTGAAATCTTTAAACGACATCTGCTGAACCACAGGGACGATTTCAATTAAACTTTACCAGAATGTTCCTTGGGTGGCTCTTTTCAAAAATTGTCCGCGAAAGTTTGATTGGCCAAAAAATATGGGTGTGGCTGGGTGGGGCCTTTTATGAGCCCAAAATCTTTAAATGACATCATCTCAACCTGAATCACTTTGGTGATTTCAATGAAATTTTACCAGAATGTTTCTTTGATGACCCTCTTCAAAAGTTTTTCGCAAAAGTTTGATTGACCCATAAATATGGTCGTGGCAGGTAGGGGCTTATTCTAAGTTTCCTCAGTCATGAATGGGTGGGCGGTGTCTATTTTGACTTATAATTTTTGGAATTACATCTCCTCTTCAACAATAAAGCAAATGTGAATGAAACTTTGCCAGAAAGTTACTTGGATGAGATCCACTGGACCAATGAAATTCAGATGAACGTTTAAGGTTCATTCTGGCCCTCTTGTTTGCAATACCCTTGATGTTGGTTACATAAGATGGGTAAAGGGTATGTAGGCTCAATTACCATTAACCTGCATTGAGTACATTGGTGTAATGTGGGCCAAACCCAGCAAATCATGTCAAAGCGGTTCTTAAAAGACTCCGAAGTGTTGTTTTAATACAAAGTAAGATTTGTTTAATGAAGGTCTGGCAATAAAAAAAGCCAGTGAAGCGGTACAGGCCCTCCTAGACCTCTTGTTTGTAGAAAAAATCTTGAGGTAGGCCTTTTGATATGTATAAAAATAGGAAATTTGTTTATACCAGATTTGAAAAAAAATCAACAACAAAAAAACAAAACACGAAATTCAGCAGAATTAGGGTTGAAATTGTGTTATACTAGGAAAACGACTACCCTTTTCGCATGTTCGAACCCACTTTACAGAAATCTAGGATCCGCTGCTTCGCTGCCGATGAGAATCGAACCAATTACTGAGTATAGGAATTTTGATTCACTACCAACTGCGCAATGACGGAGGCCCATGATTGATAATCAAAGCGCTGAAGGCCTGGTTTATAAACAGGCATGGTGACATTTGAAGGCATGCACTCAATTTTTTTTAATCTTTTAGCAAGGCTTTCTTTGGCGAGGGAAGCCAAGGGTTCCATTTACCTATAGGGACAAGGACGGCGTAGCACGGCGTAGTGATATGCAAGCACTGGGTTGAAAACACAAAGCACTTTGTGTTGCTCAAAAGTTGATGACGTATACTTGATCTATTTTTTGCGCGCGCGAGAGCACAAAAAAGCTACGTTGTACACACGTTGTTCGGTTTTTGACTCGATTATCTTTTCCTAAGCAATTTCCAGGATACAGGGCTGTTTCCTATGTCCTGCTATACCAGGCCAAAATCTGATATGACGTTAATGAACAGACTCGAATAAGTGTTAGTGCAGCATGCGCATAAACAGTTTGTCAATTGCAGTTAAAATTCACGCGTAATATTTTTTTTTGCCCCTGGTGGGTTTGAAGAGCATGTTTTTTGTAATGCAAAAAATTGCTTCAAAAGAGTCTTGTAATTCAATAGTATACTTTTTATCGGGGTTTAACGATGTGATGTATTTCAAAATACAATAAAGGATGCGAGTTTCATGTTCACTGCACATTTTTGTTTGTAAAATCAGGGACCATGGTAAAATTAGAAATCCGTGTTCAGAATGTAAAAACGTTTAGCGAGCTCTTTGAGATGATACCATGCTTTGCATGTGCACATACGTGCAAAGCGGGATATCATTTCGAAAGCGCTTCCCTGACGTTTTCATCCTGAATGCAGGTCATTACATCTTTTAGTCACGCAAAGGTCTCTTATATATTACTATACCTCGAACATATCCATTAAGCTTTTAAGATGAAACACACTAGCACATATTTGAAAATGAAAAGATTATAAGTTGCCATGTAAGCGAACAATCAAGTGACATTCGAGACTTGTAGTATAAACAACGAGATAAATGTTACAAAATATTACTAAATATACTTTATAGATCCAGATGCAATTAATGGCGTAGAAAGCTGTACGCAAAAACGCAGTTGCATACGAATTTGGACTTCAAAATGGGAGAAGGCAATCATTAGCTAGAGAGGAATAGTAGTATAGATAGTTAACATGTTCATGCAGTTGTGGAATAAGGGGGATATCTGGTGTGGTTCAAATGAACCCCACTGAAGCTAATTATTTACTCGAGGATAACACGATAAAGGGTCGAATGACTCTTATATCCATCGTGGTCCTAACTCATTCCAGATCTTATCCTGCACATAGAGAAAGAGGCAATGGTTTCTAACCACTGCTACCCACTTTTACAGCTGGGTGGACTGGGGTCCTGCAGGGTTCACTCTGGCTCTCAAAAAGTTGGGGCCATCACTTTCGCCAAATGAAAAAAGTTGGGGCCAACCTGGTGAAAATTGGGGCCACATTTCGGGTGTCTGGGCCGGTACTAATAGACAAAATTTTCGACATTTTGCACCCAACTCTTTTCCTAAAAACATTTTCTTCTTTTATCCCAATGCTTTTTACATTTTCTTTTTCATTTTTGGAGATGAGCTCAGTAGATGACAAAACTTTTCCCGGTTCAGTTTAAACCATTGACTAGTACAAAAGCAAGTATTTGAAACAGTTATATCTTCTTTTTGACAGAAGTTAAAAAGAAGTCAAAAAAAGTTATTATATTTATTTAGACTTTAAAAAATCTCAACATATACCGATAGTCTATGCCATGATTCTCTTTGCAGATGTTGTCAATTGAGAGAAAAAGTTCAGAATTGATATTCATTACAAAAGATTGTATGTTTGAACTGCATTGGTTATCTCTTTTTCTTATTTTCTTTTTTTTATTGAAATAATTAAACTTTCCGAAACACCTGTCTCTTAATTTGTGTTCATTTTTTTTTCTTTTCTTTTTTTTTTTTTGACTTCAACACACGTCTGATCAGTGGGCTGATCCGGAGCTTTCCATTTTTGAAATACGTTATCCGACGGAATTAAGCACATGCACGGCGTTTCAGAGATTCACCGCTAGTGATAATTCATGCCGTATTTTTCCGGAACATTTCTTTAATTTAATAATTGTTTTTACTCTAACTTCCGATTTTACAAAAGGTAAAAAAGATTCGGGTCAGTTCGAAGGACACGGACTAATCATTTACTTGTTACGAATAAATCGGGGCGATTATGTTGTCTTACTATTGCCTTCTTTTAATTGGGGCCCTGCTCGAATTCAATTACCGGTATATAATTAGTGAATCAACTGCTTCAATCAATATATTTATGGTTCACATGTTTCGCGAAAACACATTGCCGGGCAGAGTCCAGATTCCATTTATTGATAATCAAGCTCCGCCTACAAGGTCTACGAATAACCGATTACGATTGGCTGTTGGCGTCAATTAACGCCACGCCTACCGCACCCGTCTATCGGACTTCAGATATGGCTATTATCGACTTTTCACGCGACAGTTAACTTACGTAAACAATCAAATACATGTTATACACAGCCGAGAGGTTATTAGTCGGGACGCGTGCCTTAGAAAAACATGTCGTCCGGTGGAATCCTTTAAAGGATTTTTTGTCGTCCGCTAAGAAAAGTTGTCGTCTCCCTTAGGGCAGTCTGGTTATGTATATTGTTATTGATATTTGCTTATCGTGTATTGAGTTGGGGCCATTTGATAATTTTTGGGGCCACTTGATTTTTGTTGGCGCCAGGCATTTTCGCCAAATGAAAAATTCTTGGGCCACTTTTAAATTTTTGGCGACAATGGCGACCGATAGCGCCAACGTTGGGTCCTGTCTGTTAAGTGTCCTGCCCAAATACACTACCCGCCTCCGGTGGGACTCGAACCCGCAATCACCAGGTTACGAGTCGAGCGCGCTAACCACTCGGCCAACGAGCTGGCAGACGATACCATGGATAGTTTACAGCAAAGAGTGAAAGGATATGCCTGGGCACAGCCCTTATATGAGCATAGGGGCATGTACTGAACAAACTTGTGGAATTCAGTTAAATGACACAATTATGAAAAGTCTATGCCTTCTGGTTTCAGAGAACAAATTTTTAAGATTTCCTGCTTGGTATTTATATAAAATGGAGTTGGTCCATTCAGAGACAAAATAAGACCCCAGGGGCATGGCATGAAAACATCGGTAGAGGTCAACTAAAATATTACAAACAAAATATGAAAGATGTCTGCCTTTTGGTTTCAGAGACGATGATTTTTCCGAGATTTCTCTCCTGGTTTCTGTAAAATAGGACACACTGGTGCTGATCCCAAATCTACCCCGAGGGGTGTGACATGAACAAAATTGGTAAAGGTCCAGATCATGCTACGTACCAAAATGCCTTATGGTTTCAAAGAAGATTTTTAATCATTTCGCACTTCGTTTCTATGTAAACATAGCTATAATGGTCACTTATATTGCAGCAATGTTGAAAATATTTTTATGTAAAACAGGATGCGCCCGGGTAGAGCCCAAATGTGACTCAGGGTCATGTTATGAACAAACTTAGTAGAGGTCCACTAGATGATGCTACATACTTAATATAAAAGCAGCCCGTCTTATTTTTTCGGAGAAAAAGATTTTTAATTTTTTTTTCTCTCATTCAGTTCCTATGTAAATACGGATACGCCCGGTTAGAGCCCAAATCTAACCCCAGGGTAATGATATGAACAAACTTCATAGAGGTCCGCTTGATGGTGCTTCATATCAAATATAAAATCTGTTTGCATTGTGATAAAAGAGAAGATTTTTGCTGTTTGATTCTATGTAAAAAAGGGATGCGCACGGGTGGAGCCAAAATATGACCAATGACATGAAAAAAAAAAAAAACTTAGTAGAGGTCCACTAGATGATGCTACACTAATTATAAAAGCAGTCTGTCTTATGTTTTCGAAATAGGATGCGTAAGGGTGGAGCTAAAAAATGACCCCCAGGGTCTTCATAAGAACAAACTTGACAGAGGTACACTAGATAATGCTGCATACCAAATATGAAAGCTATCTGCCTTCTGGTTATAGAGAATAAGACTTATATATTTTCGCTCTTTGATTCTATGTAAAAAAGTATGCGCCTGGGCAGTGCCCAAATATAAGCCTTAGTGTCTTGATATGAACAAACTAGGTAGTGGTCCACTAGATGGTGCTACATACCAAATATAAAAGCTGTCTGCCTCCTGGTCTCAGAGAAGAAGTTTTTTTAAAGAGTTTCCTATTTTCACATTTTTTGTTGCCATGGCAACCAGAGTAAAGAGTGGATTTCATTTATTTGAACAAACTTGGTAGAGCTTGACACAAGGAAAATCCCTGCCAAGTTTCATCAAGATTTAGGAGGAGAAGGTGTTTAATGAAATTGTAGACGACGCACGACGGACATTCTGGTTTCAGAAAAATCTTGGTACAGCTTGGTACAGTTAATAACTTCTTAAATGGAAATTGACAAAACCGTTCAAAATCTCTCGCTCACCGTTCCAATTTTCCATTCCAAAAACTCTAACCATTCAAAAACGATCCAAAAACCCCTTAAAAGACAAGTTCAACAACTGCATTTAGAATAATTATGGCTAAACAAAATTGTGATTTCACTGACATAATTGAAATTATAAGCGTCTGATTATTGGTTTTTGAAGAAGTTGGAAGCTATTTGTAACGTTAGACCTTGAAAGCATATTTTTTATAAAAGGAAGGTAATAAACATCGCTAATATTGTTCATCCTGAACAAAATAAGCGATATTGGATTATATCCCTCCAATTTAACTCGAAACTCAATCATAGCTGTCGTTCAATTTCATTCCAAAATCACTCAAGTTGTCAAATTCTTATGTTGTTATCTGTAGGCTAATGCGAAAGGTTTCGATCCTGGGGCCCTTTTAGATAATATCTTACGATCATTTTTTGAGTAAGTCAAAAATTAAGAATGCTTCTACAACAGTATTCAAATATGAAATTCTGCTATGCATCATCTCATTGGAATCGTCTTCTAAAGACGATTCCGATGAGATATTGCAAGGCAGAATCTAACAATGAATGAAAACACCAGGAACGATTTGTGATTTTATCCTACGATCATTTTTTCGTAAGATGTTTAGTGAAACGGACCATGGTCAGGCCGCACAGATTGTCCCTTTTCGACTGACGGGTCACATATTTAAAGGCTATGTCAATTTTCTAATGGAATCGAGAAATAAGAGACGAGCAACAAACTATCTCTGATCTTTGTAATAATTGCGCTATTTTTATCTTCACCATGGAAACGAAGTGGAAAAATTCAAGAAATTGTTCTAATAAAAGAGAAAAGAAAAATCCTAATCAACTTACAAAACACAATGAGGTAAATTTAATATTGAAGAAATGAAGAGATTATTTGTTCATTTCGTGAATGTGTGAAACTAAAAACCTAATCATTGTATGAATTCGCAAAACGGATTCATCCATAAGTGTGATTTAGATTTTAGATTCATACCCCGATTAAATCAATAAATAATCATTTCATACCTTATTATTTAATATTATGAAGCAAAAAAAGTATCGATTCATTAAATGTTCCTTCAGGCCCATTTTTAAACGTTTGTAAATGATAAATGCACCCGAAACACATGCAGTCATTGTTCGATAGAGGAAAGCGCTTACTAGCTATAAGCCCCAAATCATTTGGAAACGCTCCGGAATCATTTGAAAGCGCTCCAGAATCGTTCAAAACATCCCGAAGTTATTTTCGATTTAATAATTCGTTGTTTATATTTACATGTACATGTATTGAATTGCAATCGTCTTTAAAAGATTCTTTAAAAGAAAAAAGTACGTAGACTCTTCTTGAAAGAAAAAAATAAAATGACGCCATTTGCGTTTTTTTTAGCAACATTGTATTTTCCTTCTTTACTGTAATTCAAAACTCGCTTTTTTCCGTGTATTAGATTTCATTCCGAAATCATTTCAAAAAGCCTTTACTGTGTCAATTTCATGATTTTATTACCTGTTTAAATTATTGTTACATCAAAGAGCTGGCTGGGTCGATGCAAAGGGTCTCATTGACTTAAAGTAAGTTGTAAATTTCTGGTATATTATTGAACTTTTTATATCTTCCTTTTTAACTATACAAACTAATTAATTTCATTGTTAAATTTAACCTTTCAGCCCTTCTAGGTCTATGCGGTCATGAGATAATTAGAATGGTATTTCAATTTTTATGGCCTTTATCGTCCAACTCAATTATATCTTTGTCATAAAAAGATATTGATGTAATGCTAACTATTGTCACCTGAAGAAAATAAACTGGTAGATATGATGTTAACTTTAAAATATTTTGTTTTTATTCTGCGTAATAAATGAACTGACAGGGCGGGGCTAAACCGTGACGTAATTTTGCGAATTTACTTTTCGATACTTTGGGTTCTTCCAAATCTTAGTCGGTACTCATCGTTAATACGTGCAAATAACTGTATCCTAAATCCCAACGGATTCACGTGCTTTGAGAGAGTGAACACATTTTAACGTTTGGTTACCAAGGCCTCGTAACTTCAGCTTGATTAAGCTGAAGTTACAAGGATTTGGTTACCAATTCTACAATTTAAGGTCTCGAGTTATTTATGTCTACTCTCTTTAGAAAAAAGGTTATTTTAGATGAAAGCTGATTTCCCTTAACTCTAAGTGCAACGACCCGTTTCTTAGGCTCCGCCCTGCCAGGGCATTAATCGTGGTTTATACAATCATCCTATGTAAGTTTTTGTTGACTCTAACACGTAAACAAGATTGCATTAAGTGAAATTCCAAAGCAAAATACCACTAGGTACGTTTTCTTGTGCTATCATACGGACCATGCCCATTTTCAAAATCGATGATCCTGTTGACCCTAAAATCATATCATAAGTAACGAGTGAATTCTACACTTAAGGTATTTGTAGACTCTATCATATAAACTAGATTGCACGTAATGAAATTACGTTGAGGACTTTTTCCCGTGTCATAGCCTACGGACCATACCCATTTTTGAAAAAAATCCTTATCCTACAAGCCTTCTTTAAAAGTTTACAAAAGAGATTTCCATGTTCTATATGAAGAATTTAACGCGTAAACAAAAGGATAACGGACGGACACACAAACGGACTGACGTACGGGATCACACCTTCGCTATAACTCTTATGACCTTCGGTTAGTAGAGCTTAAAACACGAATGCCCTCTAAATACCAAATTATTATGAAGATTGACCGAGACAGCTGTCCGTTACCTTGTAACACGACATTGACTTAGGTACCTGCAGAAGTGTACAAATAATTAAAATCATCATGCCAAATATGAACATTGAATAAGCTTTGAGTATTTGCCAATGTGAAGTTGTTGAGTTAAGTTGTGTAGACAGTCGTGCAAACCGACGAACGGACAACAGCAAAAGACCCCGATCCCCTCGATGAGGGGGTCTAAAAGCCATATTCACTTTTGTGCGTTTGCGCTTTATAACATCTATCTCTTCACCAGTCAAACCTTTCACCAATGAGTCGAAAAAAGTTTTCGTTGTGTGGTTTGAAGTGTTCGTACAACAAAGCCTTTGTTTCTTCAGTAATTTTCATTTTATTATTTACCGACCGACCTCTGTTATCACCATAGCACTTCATACCATCGGGTGATCTTAGACAATAGAACCCTTTTTCTGAATTCAAAACAAGATCATTTCTTCGGATCTTATGCTGCAAGCCTAGAAAAGTTTCCACTTTTCGTAAAACGCTAAAAGGTTTCGTTTTCATCTCTTTGGATTCTATCACAAGAAGCTGGTCTCTTCTGAACAACTTCAAAAACCGCTTCATAGGAATATCGTAGGTGGAGCGATTAACTTGGGGAACTGACGTGTTGACTCGTCCGCTGAATTTGTCAAATAATCCTTCGTCTAAGCTTTTCATCTTTCTATAAATATTGGAATTATTTTCAAACCGTATAATACCATGTTTCGAAATTCGCTGAAAATATTCGAAACTGTAATCGGAAATCAGTCTCTCGACTGGTTCTCGAACTAAAACAATCATTTTGAGAGTTTTGTTAAATTTGCGTAACCGTTCTAGAACCGATGGATCCGTAAAATATGCAGAATGTTTCGTTATGGTAATTTGATTTGAATAACTACATGGCATTTTAGGTTTACACTTATCAAGTTCTTCTTTTGAGCTAAAACAACCTATTTCGTAGACAGGTTTACCTCTCCGAACTATATTTGGATGTAAAGTTAGAAAATCTATCAGTTCTTGAGTACCACACTTCTTCATGCCGAGAATAACACACTGTGGTAAGCGCTTCTTGCAAGTCTCATTAGTGGGTGGGGTATACCTTGAATTATGAATCTCCTGTAGCCTTTCAAGTAGCGCATATTCGTCATATACGATACTAGAACCATTAACGTATTCTGATTTACTTTTAATTTTCAAATTCCTCTTAGCCAACATCAGATTCTTTTTCAGTTGAGACATCAACGAGTTTCTGTCCTTTTCTTCCATGTTTGTCAACTCGACGAGAATTTTCTCGAAGCTTAACTTTGAAATTCCGTTTATCGTCGATCTAGCTTGATAAAGTTCATGTTCGCAAACTGAATTTGTTTCATTCGAATTATCACAATCACATGGAAGCGTGCTATATGAAACAAATGTAGGTTCAAAAAGGGTGGCGTATATTCCGATTAAGAGGAATGTCAGGGTAGAAACAAGTACGACCGTTCGTTTGTCCATGGCTACTCACCCACATCCAATCTGTAATATGAAAAGCACAGATATCATTTGCATTTTAAACTTACAAGAAGGTACAATAGACTAAGATCAGAATGTAAAGATATGTACAATAATATTTTGTTCAACTTTTGTTGTCCTAAAAGAACTTCTGATATTGATTATTTTTAGTAAATATTTGGTAAATAAATATTTTTTCTTTAAGGTAGTGGACCCATACAAGTTTTGCAACGTTTTGGAAGTAAAGGACTTTAACAGTGTTAACCGAGGTTTCCTAATGATTTTCATTAGCAAACCTCGGTCAGCAATGGGCCAGAATGTTGGGGAACAATTACGGGTCCACTACCTTAATTAGCTCTTCTTTCACGATGACAAAACGTAACAACTGTTTCAAATTGTACCCCGTTATGCACGCAAGTGCAAAGCGGGGAATAATTTGCAAAACTGTTTTGTCATCCTGTATTGTCATCCTGAACGCAGGACAAATATTGTTAGGCCTACCTTAAAATCGTATCAATATTTTTATAAAATAATCATTTCACGGGATTTATAACCGATTTCAAGAAAAGAGAACTAAGAAAAACGCAATTATTTAGATCACGATGAAACGCATATAACTGCCTGCCCGGTTGTTGTTGATGCACACGTGCCTGGTCGTAAATTGGTGATAATTTCCGAAAATAGCATGAGTCTTTACATTATCTTAAAAGGATCATTTTTGGATGAGATATTGAGAGATTCTCTCATTTTTCTTCCAGAAATCTCATCTAAACTGTCTTATATAATGAGAGAAAATTCGCAGACAATTTAGCAATCATATAGGCAGTTACAACTGTTTTGTGCTGAGCCATTGATGTGTCCAAATTTATCTCTAAAATTCTTGAATCTCTCATTAAATTGGACAAATTAGATATTTTTGCATACGCTGTTCTGAGACAGCATTATCCCTGATCTGAGAATTATATAAAATCCTTGTACCACGCCATTTTTGAAATGCCCAATAGTCTGGCTTTTTGAAAATGTAATTTAAGCGGGTCGATCAATAAATTCGTGGATAAGTTGAATATTGCAGTCATAAACTATTGCATATTTCCGAAATTTTGACAAAAGAAACCTTAACATTAATTTATTTTGGGAAAAAATGTATAATTTCGACAAAATCGTTTTGCAGCCTCCTTGTTAATGAAAAAGCTTGAAACGAGAGATTTGATTCGCTACAGGTTGTTTCGTCAATTGGCGTAGTAAGCGTGAACCATTTATTCAACATGGAGCTCTGACATTTGGTTAAAATGATTCACTACGTTACGGTACTTAAATGTCATTTTAAAATACAGCTATTACAGTTTTCAGACGCTTGAAATTACGCTTCAGTTAATGTATTTAGGTCATGGCATTTATCAAAGAACCGAGATCTAGAGTCGGCTACGAAAATCTTTCCAGTTATCATTTAGTCTAAGCATGTTTTATTCCATTTAACAGGTGAAAGGGTTATTTTTTAATTCACTGGGGTATGAAATTAAAAACCTCAGCCCACTTAAGTATGAGTACGCAAAGCGGGTTAGGTGTATTTTTACTGCGTTTATTGGAGTATAAAGTGCAATTGCCTTAGCACATGGAAAATGACGTTTAAGCCATGTGCTAAGGCAAACTCACTTTATACTCCACTAAAAGCACTGAAAAATACAATCGGCCCTTATAATTGCAATCCTTTATATCTAAGAAACTATTAACTAAAATACTCGAATAAACAATAAAGCTTCAAGTCTACTTTCTGCGCGTATATAGATTACACAATCTAATCTCAGATCGTGACATCTTTTTTCACGCTACCGAAGTTTAACAGCATAAAGTTATAATCTTATGTCAATAAACGACAATATCAACATTTGAAGAGGTACTTATGATCAAAAACATATTCCTGCCAAGTTTTTCTGCATTTTAAAACGAAGCCGGCTTATTCCGCTTATAATAGTTCAGGGGGCTGCTTGATGTTCTTCGTCGCCTCGTTGTAAACGTCAGCTCAGAACTGCGCGCTTGTAATAAATCAAAGTACTAATAGTACTGAAGGCCAGGAAATGTTTAAATTTATAAGATATTATAGTTCAGAATATCGTGTAATTGACAACATGAATGATCTGGGAATGATTTTTGAATGAAATTGAAAGATTACGGTAAGTGTTGAATGAAATTAAAGAAGGTAACTAATTATCGCTTATTTTGTTCAATATCAATAAAGATAGGGAAACTTATAACCCCTCTCCCTTAAGCAAAATATGCATATGAGATCTATAAATGACTTTCGTTGTCTTTACGAACCAATTAGCCGCCACCATAGCGCAGTTGGTAGTGCGTCGGATAGTCAATCTAGAGGTCCCAGGTTCGATCCCCTACGACGGTACTCATTCTTTCCGACTAGTTATCTCTCACCTATGGTTTGATAATCTCAGACCTTTGTGAGATACCAGCTGAAGGCTAAGAAAGAATGTAATGGTAGTACTGGTGTGAGAACAAGAAATGCATTGTCAGGTGCTCCAGCCGCCGAGATATAACTGGAAAAAATGTTGAAAACGGCGAAAACCACATTCAAACAAATCAATTTCATTCCAAAGTCATTCCCAAATCATTCACGATGTCAATTTTACGATATCCTGACCAGTAATATTACATTGAATTGTCATTTGAAACTACCCAGTGTGTGTCCCAGGACGGGAAATTGTTCGAGATAGTATTTTTTTTCATCACGGAGACAGGTCTAAAAGTGTGTTGTACGAATCAATATGGAAAAGAACTTATGACTTGATAATGATAATTTAATTCCTTATTTCAACAATTTTTATCAGGAAACTTCATATCATACTAGGCGGGCGACACCTCAAGGGTTTAGCAGAAGAGGAATGGAGAGAATACGAATTAGATGTCCATAATACCATGATTACGGTTGATCGTACTAATAACTGTTTGCGAAAAAGGAAAAAAAAAAAAGAAATTACACACAGATTATTTGATCTCTTTTTTTTCCCAGTGTAAGATCGATATGCTATAATGTTAAATTCAGTGAAAAAATATGTATTTACACGAGTGTTCGGGCTACGAAAGAAAATGCAGCGTTTGGTGTTCAATAAATCAAGGATTTATGAACGTTAGACGAAAATTAAAAACAGCTATCCTATTTCTTTAATTCAAAAGTGACACAAAATGCGGAAATTGTAGGATTGTCTCTTAAAAGCGCGTCATTTCGCACGAGATTGCATGGCAACGTCGATTAAGACGTCATGTTTGTAATGGATTGCTTAGATTTCTCACAAATATACAAATTCGGACGTAATTTTCTCTTCAATACGAATTTCTCCAGACATACCAACTAGCTGTTGACTTAGATAGAGAGCTCCTCTACGCGATTCTGTAACAATTATCAAACTCTATCGTTTAGATATGTATGCCCTCAAATCGTGGCTATATCCGGCAAAAACGTTTTTTTTATCGGTGTGAACATTCCGTTCCGAAGGACTCGAACATAGTTCAATTCATTATTCTCTTCATTCCTCTATTTCTGTCTACATGCTTAAATTGACAAATTACAAGGTGGGCGACACCTCAAGGGTTTCGCAGAAGAGTAATGAAGAGAAGTTGAATTAAATGTCCAAATAACGGTTGATCTTATTCATAATTGTTTGCGAAAAAAGGGGAAAACGAAAATGAGGGAAAAACGATACAGGAATTATTTTCGATAGGCTTTATGTTAAATTGAGTCAACAAAAATTATTTTAACTAGTGTTGGGGCTACCAAATAGGCCTAATATATAACGTTTGGTTTTCAATAAATCAAGGATTTATTAACCTTACACGAAAATTAAAACGGCTATCTTATTCTTTTAATACGTAAGTGACACGAAATGCGGATATTGTAGGATTGGTTCTTAAAAGCGCGTCATTTCGCACGAGATTGCATGGCAACGTCGATCATGACGTCGTATGTATAATGTCTTGCTTAGACGAGAGATATACACTTTAAGACGTAATTTCTCTTCAACAAGATTTTTCCCAGACATACAAACTAGCTGTAGACATAGATGGAGAGCTCCTTTACACGATTCTGTTACTTTTATCAAACTTTATCGTTTAGATTTTTCTGCCCTCAAATCGCGGCTATATCCGGCAAAATCGTATGTTTTATCGGTGTAGAACATTCCGTTCCGAAGGAATCGAACAAAGTTCAATTCATTCTTCTCTTCATTTCTCTATGGAGAGCTCCTTTACACGATTCTGTTACTTTTATCAAACTTTATCGTTTAGATTTTTCTGCCCTCAAATCGCGGCTATATCCGGCAAAATCGTATGTTTTATCGGTGTAGAACATTCCGTTCCGAAGGAATCGAACAAAGTTCAATTCATTCTTCTCTTCATTCCTCTACTAGGTGGGCGACACCTCGAGTGTTTCGCAGAAGAGAAATGATGAGAAGATGCATTTTACGGTTGATCATATTCTCAACTGTTTGCGAAAAACAGAGAAAATAATCGGTGCAAGATCGATAGGCTTGATGTTAAATTGAGTGAACAAAAAGTATTTTCACGAGTGTTGAGGCTACGAAAGAAAAATATAGCGTTTGTTGTTCAATAAAACAATGATTTATTTACCTTACAAGAAAATTGAAAACGGTAATCCTATTCATTTAATTCAAAAATAACACGAAATGCGAAAATTGTAGGATTGTTTGAGATTGCATGACAACGTCGATCATGGCGTCACATGTATAATGTCTATAATGGTATATATTATAATAATAATAATAACTTTATTTATAGAAGGTAGCATGTTAAGATACATATACAATCTTATTTTCAACATGGCCCTCTTGAAAAAACAAAACAAAACAATATTCGAACTTCGTTCTCTCTCTCTCTCTCTCTCTCTCTCTCTCTCTCTCTCTCTCTCTCTCTCTCTCTCTCTCTCTCTCTCTCTCTCTCTCTCTCTCCCTCTCTCTCACTCACTCACTCACTCACTCACTCACTCACTCACTCACTCACTCACTCACTCACTCACTCACTCACTCACTCACTCACTCACTCACTCACTCACTCACTCACTCACTCACTCATTCACTCACTCATACTCTTTCAAACGCACACACACTCACTCAAACTCAAACCACACCACACAAGCATATAGGCTACCAATTACATGTACTATATATGCATAAAGTACGAAGCAAATAAATTTCAATTTAACTCCTGGAAAAAAAACAAGATGTGTTTGTGAAACACGAATGCCCCCGGAACGGCATTTTTTTCAAAGTTTGACCTTGACAGATGACCTTGACCTTGTCACATGACCTTGACTTTGGTACCAGTGGATGCGGATCTTTGAGATCTATCATCATGCCAAATATTAGCTTTGTATCTTGAATAGGCTTCAAGATATTGGCAAGGTTAAGTTTTCGGGTTAAGTTTTCGGACAGACGGACGGACAGACGGACGGACGGACAGTCAGACAGACAGACAGACGGACACGAGTAAAACAATATGCCCCCGATCTCTCGATACGGGGGCATAAAAACAACAACAAAAAAAACAGCATGTAAGACATACACATATAATATTAGATTTGAAAACAATTGCTATACAATCATTTTATATGTAATATAACAGTGGAAGAGTGTAGATGCTTAATTAGAAATCAACTGACAATAGAAAGCTCCTTAACTTGTGTTTAAAACATCTTAAATTGTCAATAGATCATATATCTGTTGGAATCGAATTCCAGTATTGCATCCCAATATAGGAAAATGTGCGCTTTTTAAATTCTGTTTTAGGTACTGTGCTTTTGCTCATTATATCATTACTTAACTCAGACCTAAGTAAGTAATGTTGGTTCTTGCAATAATTAAAAGCATTAGACATGTAAGGGGGTGCCAGACCATAAAGCGTTTTATACACCATGATGATAGTGAAATATTTTTGGCGACCTTTTATGCTTAGCCATTTTAATGAGGTGAAATTCGATAAAGGAAGTCTTTCTAGGTTTTTTCAATATTATACATGCAGCTCTTTTTTTGTAATTTACTAACTCTGTTTAAAAACGCTGATTTGCATTGACTCCAGGAAATACAACCATAGTCAAAACAAGGGATATGAATTATAAAACAGTCGTTTCATATCAATTAATTCTCTTGAGTAAATGCACTTTCGATGAAACCTTTGAACAGATCATGTCAACGTGAGTCTTCCAACTAAGTGAATTGTCTATGTACAGACCGAGAACCTTTTGAATACATACATTCGCGATCTTGTTGTTTAACACCTTAAATTGAAGTTCTGGTAGATTTTTTAATGTGTTATTACTTCCTACAATCATACATGTGGTTTTCTTTGGATTTAAAATCATATTGTTATTTTTTGACCAAGTATCTATTTTAGACAAATCATTTTGTAAGCATTAATTTATTTCGGATAGAGATTCACTTGATTTATAAAGTGTAGCATCATCCGCATACATGTCGATGTTAGATTGAATTTTTAAAGGCAGATTATTTACGTATAATAAAAACAAAATGGGTCCTGAGATTGATCCTTGGGGAACACCAGACGATATTAGTTGCATTTTTGACGTGACTGAGCCATTTTTGATGACTTGAAATCTACCGTTTAGATAAGAACTGAAAAGTTTACAAGCATTATCTGTGAAATGATGTAATTTAAGCTTATATAATAAAATTTCATGGTCAACAAGGTCGAATGCCTTTTTAAAATCGAGAAAAACCGTTCCAATAATTTTCCCATCATCCATGTCCATTAACCATGAGTCTATAAGCCTTATAAGAGACGTCTGGCAAGAATGATTTTCTCTAAAGCCAGACTGATATGAGAACAAAACATTCGTATTTTTTAAAAAGATTTTAAGTTGATTTGCAATATGTCTCTCAAATATTTTTGAAATCGTAGTTAAAACTGAAATCGGCCGATAGTTATTTGGATCAGATTTTTCACCACCTTTGAAAAGTGGCCTTACATTCGCCTTTTTAAGATCAACTGGGAAGATTCCGGTTGATATGCAGCTATTTATAATTACTGATATAGGTTTAGATATAGAATCTTTGCACAATTTTAATACTCTCGGACTAATACCATCAAGTCCAGTGGCTTTATTGTTGTCTATTTTTTCAATTATATGCCGTACTTCTAACGCAGTTATGAACTGTATATCAAAGTAGTTGCTTTTTATTTTGTTATGTAAGTATATTTCAAAATCCTTAAAGTTTTTCGGATCAAGAGGAACTTTAGTTACCATTTTTGAAATATTTACAAAGTGTCTGTTTAATGCATTTATAACGTTTTCTGTACCATTTACTTCAATTTCATCAACAACAAGTTTATTAGGCAGTTCATGGAAGTTTTTGTCATTTGACGTAATTTGTTGAAGATTCTTCAAGATATTTTTTGTATCTGTTTTATTTTGAAAGGCTTGATTAAAATAATCTTTCTTGTTTTTCTTGATAATCGCAGTGACTTTGTTCCTCCAAATTTTGTACATAGGGAAATTTTGCTTTTTCTTAAAATTATCTCTGGACCTAATTGCTTGTTTTACTTCTTCGTTGAACCAGTCTGGCTGTCTTAGATGTTTAACCCGTTTCTCTTTGACCGGAATATGTTTTGATAGACAATTATTAAACATTAAGTAAAAATGATCGAGCGCTTTACATGGATCAGCAATTGTTTCATCTGAATCAAAATTGGTCTTCGCAAGGTCAAATGATAATTTGTTAATGTCTAAACCGCTAAAAGATCTGTATGTGATTGATTGAATACTATTTTTTCTTATGGTTCCATTTGAGCATTTATAAGTTATAGCAACGGGAAAGTGGTCGCTTATGCCTATTTCTGGAACCGATATTTCTTGAACGAAATTTGGACAGGTACTGTAGACATGATCTATAATACTAGAAGAGTTGCTAGTTATTCTTGTGGGATGGGTAATATGTTGATGTAAATTAAAATCTTTAACCAATTTATCCCACCTAGTATTACTATATACACATGAAGATGAAAAATTGAAATTGATATTGTAATCTCCTAATAATAGGAAGTTTGAGTTATTTGTTTCAGCGGATAATAACTGATTCTTATATTTATCTATCCAGTCTTGATTACTATTTGGCGGCCGATATATGAAATTAATCAATAATGGTTTTGAATGCGAAAGTTTTACTTCAATCCAAATACTTTCTAAATCACTCTGCTCCAAATCATTTCTTTTTTTGTAGATAATGTGGTTTGCTATGTATATAAGTAAGCCTCCACCAAGTTTTCCCAACCTATCTCTTCTTTCAAACACAAAGCCTTTTATATTAAGATTTGGGTTTTCTACTTTTTCTGTAAGGAATGTTTCTGATAAACCAAATAAATCCAGCGATTAAGTCTCACTAAGTATCAACTTGATTTCTTCTAACTCGGGGAATAAATGTTGAATGTTTAGATAACCTACATGCAAGCCCTTTGTTTTTAAGTTAAATGTGCTACTTTCCGTATTATCTTTTGTTTGTAATATTTTTATTAATCCGGGTCCTGTTTTAAAATTATTTATCACTGGTGATTTTTCATTATTTAAGAACGGGTGAAAATTACTGGTGTTTTTACAACCGGAATTCAAAAGCTGATCGTGTTGAGAAACTGTACAGTTATTTGCGGTATTGATATCGTATGAAGTATTTGACATAGATTGAGTACAATTATCACTTATTAAGCCATCGGGAATTTTAGCACTATCATTTTCATTATAATAAATGCATGTACATTCGGTTGTAGAATAATCACAAATTTCGCAAATGTTAGACAGTATATCGGGTTGATTTCTACACTCTATAGATTTGTGTATGTCTTGCTTGTCCTATAAAAAACTATATCTACACTCATATGACAAATGATTTGTCAGTCCACAATTCCAACACGCCCTCTTTGTCTTCGTTTTCATTGTACCTCTACTGCGGAGTCGATCACTTGAAGTTTGAACTGATTGTCGGCTGTTTTCGTGTGGTTTATTGTTTCTCAATATACAAGTTCGGACCTTATTTTCTCTTCGATACGAATTTTCCCAGACATACCAACTAGCTGTAGACCTAGATGGAGATCTGTTCTACGCGATTCTGACACTTTTATCAAACTTTATTGTTTAGATTTTTCTGCCCTCAAGTCGCGGCCCTATCCGGCAAAATCGTATGTTTTATCGATGTAAAACATTTCGTTCCGAAGGAATCGAACAAAGTTCATTTCATTCTTTTCTTAATTCCTCTAAGTTCTCATCTTACAAATCTAAGCGTTTCCTGGCCCTCAGTACTATCAGTACTTTGATTCTTTTCGTTTCCTCTTTTTCGCAAATATATACATACGTAATATGGCAATTTGATTAATCGTCTCTTCATTCCTCTTCTGGGAAACCCTTGAGGTGTCGCCCAACTAGTATGATTGTGACTTGATGACGTCATCTTTTAATATCGACCACCGCAATACTTTTACTTTGGTTGCTGGAAAAAATTATTGCGCGGTTTTTATTCAGGAACTATTGCCTTTTGCGGATGAAAGTGGATACCTAGTCCAACACTTTTCTCTTATTTTTATTTGTCTGTCCTCTCTTTTTCTGTTTTCACTTTCTTTATCTATGTATTTATTTGTTTCTTTTTTGTGCCTATCAGACTTGGTTGCCTTTCGGCTTTTTCATCATTTCATCTCTTAACCCTTTTCTTGTATTTTCTTTTCCTCGCATTTTCCACTCTTTAAATGTCCTGTTTCTTTCTATGTCTTTTATTTCTTATACATCTGTCTCATGAGCTATGTCCACTAAACATAGTAACACTAACAGAGAACGAACCAATTTAATTAGGTTAAAGATACGGTTTGATTTTTCCTCGATTCCGTTATAACTGCAAAATATACTAATCCGTTTCCGGGGAAAACCTGTAGAGTTTTGATACATTTATCCAATAAAGTTAATGGACATTTAATCTTGAAATATTTTTGTCTAGAAATATTATATGGTCATTTATGATGAGAAACAATACAATACAACAACAATAGTAATAAAAACAATAGAAAACAAAACAATAAAATACAATATTTTAATTTTAAGATAATGTTTTTCGTTTATTAAAGTAAACGCCTGATAAAACACACAGAATACGCTAGGGCTTCTTAATCGAATTATTTTCATAGGATTGAGAAACAAATATTCAATAAATTAGAATGCTTTAACTTTGATCGATAAAAATATATTTAAGCCTATTTGTGGCGTTAACTATAGCTAGACATGCATGTTGGAAATTGACAAGGTTTACAATTTTGGAATGATTTCTGAATGATATTAATTGCGTTGGAGACGGTGTTTTGAATGAAATAAGGATGGGTGGGCATTTTCTAGATTATTTCTTCTACCTAGACGAAATTTGGGATATTTTATTACCCCCCTTTAAAGTCTATGTACGGGCAAGTGATTCAGAAATAACTTCGGGCGAAATGAACATTGAATTCACAATGTTACTACCTGTTAGACGATGATATGCTAGTGAAACCGCGTGTTTCAAAGTTACGCTGAAGATCTCCAGTTTTGTTTTTCTTATGTCGATACGATTTAATTTTATTAAAAATGGTTATATTCTTCAATGAAAACATTTTTAGTACACGGTTGTTTTGTAAGCTTCCGAGAAAGGAAGTACCGAAAGAAATCTGTTTCGTAACTGACAAATCTTTACATTTTTGCTTCATGACATTAAAATTTTAAAATTTTGTTGGTTTCATAGAAGTATGAAACAAAAAACCAAATAACGGTCATTTATGAATCCACTTCGCGTGTTCAAAGAGTGTGATTAGGTTTTCAGTTTCATAACTCAATGAAATCAACAAATATCCTCTTCATCTCTTCAATTCATCTTTAATCCTTCCCATGCTTCTTTTGAAATTTGGTTGAATTCTGACAAGTAGTTTCAGAGAAGATGATGATTAAAAAAAAAATAACGCACGCACGGAGGCACGGATGCACGCACGCACGCATCACGAACTAAGGGTAATGACAATAGCCCGCTGGACTTCCACCGTAGGAGCTAAAAATCTGCAAACTTAAATATGTAATAAGTCATGTGATAAAGGACCATTTGGAATTCCTGGGAAAATTAAAATTTGAAACGCAGATTAATTTAAATACAGGTCAACCCGGGGTCACATTTCAATATTCCTTTTACAGGAAGGTAGATAAATTACTTATAATACTGAAACTCAGCCAAGTGTGAAAAGTTTCGACCCGAGTCAGCCTGCGCAATATGCGCAGTCTGACTGGTTATCGACACTTTGCACATCACAAAAAAGGGTCCCTTTTTGCATGATGGGTGATATATACCTTTTACCTCACCAGGCGACTATGAAGATGTCGAAGCAACTGCTTACCAAAAAATCCTCTTGCGTTTACAACTACTTGTGCGTAACAGCCCGATTAGCTCAGAGCACCGGACTTCAAAACCATTGAAGTTCGACCGCGTGGGTTCGATTCCCGGGCTGGTACACTAACAAAAACTAATTGTCTTTCGAATAAGACGTTACCCCGAGGCCCCGTGAGACGGTGCTTCACACCGAGCACGTTAAAGAACCATGGCGGATCTCAGCAGTAGTTTCGTCATGTATCCTTGCACTATTCCCCCGTAACAACTAACCGTCTTCAGGGAGCGTCGCTCATTTGGGCATGTGCTACGGTAGCGACGATAAATAAACGGAAAAACACACACATACTTGTTCGTGGGAATTTTCATTACCGTGCGCTACGTAACATGATCGGTACGGTAATTGAAAATGTCAAAGGGACTTGTTTTTCTTTAATAATGTACAAGCGATAAAATGTAAATTTGTTTTACTACATAATTGGTAAAATGTCGCAAAGAAATAAAAAATAAATGGACTAATAAATAAATGTATTCAAAGATAGAGAGTTGAACAGATATGAATGGTATAGACAATAAGTAAATAATTTATTTCGGCATGGCCACGATTACAAAACCTTACTTTCTCTGTTATTTAATCTTTCTCTGTTATTTAATCTTTCTTTCTTTCTTTCTTTCTTTCTTTCTTTCTTTCTTTCTTTCTTTCTTTCTTTCTTTCTTTCTTTCTTTCTTTCTTTCTTTCTTTCTTTCTTTCTTTCTTTCTTTCTCTCTTTCTTTCTTATCATCTCCCATTTCGACCCCGTATCATTTATTTTCTTTTCCTCCCGATTTTCCTTGTTTAAATGTAGTGCAACATTTTCTTTCTATGTCTTTTAATTCTCACATCTCTGTCTGACAGTCTCAGGATAGGTCTACTATACATAATAACACTAGCAGAGAACGAATCAATTACATTAGGTTCAATATACGATTTGATCATTTTCTCAAATCGACGAAAACTGAAAAATGAACTAATCCGCTTCTAGGGAAAAATTCTGAATCGCTTTGTTACATTTATTCAATAAAGTTTGTGGACATATTATCTGGATATATTTCTGTCCGAAAATATTATATGGTCATTTTTTGACCAATCAAGGCAGGAGAATTCCAATACAAAATAATTGCTATGAGTTGTCTGATAAATATAGACATGAAGCAATTGGCTTTTTGAAGTCTACGCTTATTATCTTCAACAGCAATAACAATATTTAAAGCAAAAGCACAAGAATAGAACAGAATAGAAAAGAATGGAAATAGAATTCAATGCAGTGCAACATAATATGATGTAATACAACGCAGTACAAAACAAAACAACACTTTAAGAAGGCTGAGCAAGATTTTCATTTTTAAGGCAAAAGTTTAATAAAACGCTAAGAATATGCAAAAAATGCTCGGGCTGCATACTTAATTTACATTTCTAGGGTTGAGAAACCAATTTTCAGCCAAACAGAATGCACGTTAAAGATGTAGAAGTTTACATTAAGGCCCCCTTTTTTATGATATATTTAAAAAAATCACTAGACCACATCAATATGCGCATGGTCACATGATGTAGAACACTAAGACAATTTTTCATTAACTTTTCATTAATGTATAAATGATGAGTGGTGTTAAAGTATATACATAAAGACTCTTTTATTATGACAAGGTATATAACTTAACAACCAAAAAATAGTCACTGGAAATGGAATATTCTGTGAAAGTTTCCTTTGAATGTATCTGTTAATAATAGTTTAGTTTAGTTACCAAAGAAGTTTACATTTAGGTCCCGTTTTCTATGACGCAGCATAAAATCACCAGACCAGATCAATACGCACAGGGCCACATGATGGAAATTACTGGTTGAAATTTTCATTAAGTTCCGTGTATAACTGAAGGAGTAATTGCTCATAGGCACTGGAAATGGGATATCTGTGAAAGTTTCGAGCGAATGTATCCATAAGTAAAAGAGGAGTTTTGTAAACAAGAAAGTTTACATTTAGACCCATTTTTCTTTGACGCAGTTTAAAATCGACAGACCACATCAATATGCACATGGTCACATGATGCAGAATATTCAGTGAAATTTTCATTAAATTCCATGCATTTGTAACGAAGTGTTAAGTATAAATTTTTAACTTTTAATTTCAAATATAGGCGTCTTATCTCGTGACACGCAATTGATCAGAAATATTTTAAAGCAATCATTGTGATCAATTCAAGATTCAAGATTTCTTTATTGAACAGATTTGATCTTTACAGATCTTCATCTCAGAAATTTACAATCAATATGATATGGTATTAGTACAGTCGAAATATTCCTTTTGGAGTGTTAGTGAATAAGGTAGTATCAAATATGAAAATTGAATATCGTTAACGGAATTGCATAAAATTTTGTCTAATATAAAAGGAGAGCGATTCATCAACCAATGAGCATAATTGATCCATCATGCTCATTCCTTACCACAATACAATCATTCTGAGCAAGTTTGAAGACAATGTGATGAAAACTGTAGACCTTAGAACGTTAACGAGGATATTATAATTAAAATTACATTTGGCCCCATTTCCTGTGACGCTTGACAAATCGGGCTGGCCAATTTTAAAAGGAAGCATCATTGTATAGGTACAATCATTAGGAGCAAGTTTGAAGGCAACCGGATGAAAACTGGACTTTATACAGTTTACGAGGATTTTATTATTAAATCATTCATTTTTACGTACTTTCATTTGGCTCCTTTTCCCGTGTCGCTTAACGGATTGCGCAAATTTTTGAAAGCTACTATGCTTTCGATGGTCCAACCATTCTGAGCAAGGTTGAAGACAATCGAATGAAAGCTGTGGACTTAGAGAGTTAACGAGGGTTTTTTACTTACATTTTCATTCTGCTCCTCTTCCCATGACGCTTAACAATTCTGTCCAATTTTCGAAAATGGATGTATCATTATGACCAAGTTTGAAGGCAATCGGAAAAAATCTGTGGACTTTAGTGTGTTTACCTGGATTTTTTCCATTAAATTTTCATTCATTTTTAATTTGCCCCTTTTCCCATGACGCTTTACGGATCGGGTCCATTTTCCAAAGGAACCATCTTTGTGATAGCACAATCATTGTCAGTAAATTTGAAGGCAATCGGATGAAAACTGTGGACTTTAGAGCATTAACAAGGTTTTTCTTATTATATTTACATAAGGCTCCTTTTCCCATGACTCTGGAGTCCTACCCATTTTTCAAAACAAGAGGGCCATAGTGGCCCTTAATCGCTCACCTGAATGAACTGTCTAAAATTTTCAAATGAAGTATGAGAAATAGAATGATGAATGACTGAGCTAAACAAAGCTGTTGTTTCAATACAAATTGAGAATCCTTTTTTTACAATTTTAAGGTTGATTTACAAGGATTTTTATAATTGATTTCGTGACTTAGTTTTTGACCTCAGATGACCAAATTTCGAACTTGTCCGAGATTTCATCTAGACAATCAATTAGACCACATTTCAGGTTGATTGGCCAAAAATGTGGTCTCTAGAGTGCAAACAAGGTTTTTCTTAGATTTGACCCTATGACCTAGTTTTTGACCCCATATGACCTAATTTCAAACTTGTCCGAGATTTCATCAAGACAATCATTCTGGCAAAATTTCAGGTTGATCGAGCAAAAAATGTGGCCTCTAGAGTGCATACAAGGTTTTTCTTAGATTTGACCCCGGTTGACCCAAGTGTGAACTCGTCTGAGATTTCATCAAGACAATCATTCTGACCAAAATTCAGGTTGATCGGGCAAAAAATGTGGCCTCTAGAGTGATAACAAAGTTTTTCTAACATTTGACCCTGTGACCTAGTTTTTGACCCCAAGTGACCCAAATTTGAACTCATTTGAGATTTCATCAAGACAATCATTCTGACCAAATTTCAGGTTGATTGGGCAATAAACGAGGCCACTAGAGTGCCTATAAGGTTTTACTAAGATTTGACCCTGTGACCTAGTTTTTGACCCCAGTTGACCCAATTTCAAACTCATCCGAGATTTTATCAAGATAATCATTCCGACCAAAATTCAGGTTGATTGGGGAAAAAATGTGGCATCTAGAGTGCATACAAGATTTTTCTTAGATTTGACCCTGTGACCTAGTTTTTAACCCAAATTGACCCAATTTCAAACTCGTCCGAGATTTTATCAAGGCAATCATTCTGACCAAAATTCATGTTGATTGGGCAAAAAATGTGGCCTCTAGAGTGCATACTAGGTTTTTCTTAGATTTGACCCCTTGACCTAGTTTTTGACCCTAGTTGACCCAATTTGGAACTCGTCTGAGATATCATCAAGACAATCATTCTGGCCAAAGTTCAGGTTGATTGAGCAAAAAATGTGGCCTCTAGAGTGCCTACAAGGTTTTTCTTAGATTTGACACTGTGTCCTAGATTTTGACCCCAGTTGACCCAAATTTGAACTTGTCCAAAATTTCATCAAGATAATCATTCTGACCAATTTTCAGGTTGATTGGGCAATAAACGTGGCCACTAGAGTGCATACAAGGATTTTCTTAGATTTGACCCTGTGACCTAGTTTTTGACCCCAGTTGACCCAATTTCGAAGTTGTCCGAGATTTTATCAAGACAATCATTCTGACCAAATTTCAGGTTGATCAGGCAAAAAATGTGGCCTCTAGACTGCATACAAGGTTTTTCTTTGATTTGACCCCATGACCTAGTTTTTGACCCCAGTTGACCCAATTTCGAACTCGTCCGAGAATTCATCAAGACAATCATTCTGACCAAAATTCAGGTTGAAGGGGCAAAAAATGTGGCCTCTAGAGTGCATACAAGGTTTTTCTAAGATTTGACCCTGTGACCTAGTTTTTGACCCCAGTTGACCCAATTTCGAACTCGTCCGAGATTTCATCAAGACAATCATTCTGACCAAAATTCAGGTTGATCGGGCAAAAAATGTGGTATCTAGAGTGCATACAAGGCAAATGTTGACGACGGACGTCGCACGACGCACGTCGCACGACGGACGACGCACGACGGACATCCACCTAACCACAATAGCTCACCTTGAGCACTTCGTGCTCAGGTGAGCTAATAATGATCCTTGTGATAGTCCAATCATTCTGATCAAGTTTGAAGGAAATTTGATAAAAACTGTGAACTATAGAGTGTTAATTAACAGGCAAAAGTTCACGGACGGAAGAATAGACGGCCAGTCGCACGGACCCTTGACGGGAAAAAACCGGTATCGCAATAGCTCCTCTGACCGCGGTCAGTAGAGCTAAAATCCTTTTTGCCAAAAAGCACTGATCTCTAACTACCTTTTTAAGAGAAGATTCTGTTCTTTTTTTCACCATATCGGACCCCTTTTTGTTACTCAACAGCCAAAAGCACCTATTTTATTTAGTTGACGAGGAAACGTAAATCAAATTTCCATAAGGCCCCTTTCCCTGTGATGCACAATAAACCTCTCGAAAGCAAGCGCATCATGTTTGAACAACCATTCTTTCAAATTTGAAGTAAATCGGACGAAAACTGCAGTATCTTTTGAATGAAATTTCAATAAGACCCCGTTTTCCGTGACACATTATGAACCTGACCCATTTTCGAAAAGAACAACCCTTGTTCTTGTACAACCATTCTTGTAAAGTTTGAAGCAAATAGGAAGAAAACTGTAGACTCTAGTGCGATAACGATGCTATCTAAATCAAATTTCCACGAGGACCATTTCTCCGTGATACTGGGAGGACCTGACCAATTTTCGAAAGGAACGATCCTTATGTAAGTACAATCATTCGTGAAATTTGAAGTAAATCGAATGGAAACTGTGGACTCTAACGGACGCACAGACTGACGAACATGAAACCCGTCGTCGCTATAGCTCT
This sequence comes from Fragum whitleyi, assembly GCA_948146395.1. Lineage (NCBI taxonomy): Eukaryota > Metazoa > Mollusca > Bivalvia > Cardiida > Cardiidae > Fragum > Fragum whitleyi. The sequence continues at coordinate 15,969,093 of OX411548.1, read as the reverse complement.
TCTCACCTTCTGTCACTAGAGTTAAAACATATTCTTTTCCAATTTTAAGGGATTCAATCTTTAAACTCATTAATATAAAACAGATTTTCAATAAACTAATAAGATAACTTACTATAAATTTCATTCCTGTAACTCCAGATAATACATGGAGAATGAAGTAACGCCAAGCATGCTGTTTCACTATCCAATAGATATACTAGTCTATCACGTGAACTGCAATAATTGTAAAACCCTAGTGAAAGAGGGGCGATCCAATTTCTCCTGGACAAATTATACAGCATTCGGAACATCACTCGGACTTTTCCGTAAACTTGAAAGTACCTCAGACGTCAGTGTAATGGTTTGGTTTTTTTATGTGATTAGGCTTCTGATGGTACTTTGGTCCATTCGCTTGAAAAAATCCCTTTATAATGCTTTCCGATCATCTATGTAGATCTTTAGGGTATTTTATAATTTGATGACAAAACGCAGTAAAACACTGCGTTTTGTTATCAGATTATATATAAAGGCCAGTTTTATCTTTTGATGATTTTGATTTTTGCAACCCAATCTTCAGTAATGTGTGTGACGTTACATGAACACAAAAGCTATATGACGCGCTTTCGTGTCTGCACCCTCAATATTCTCGAGGTCTATTCCGTAGAATCGCCGAAGGTTCCCGATGGTCTAAATAGATAGCCTCGATGGCCGAGTGGTAAAATCGTTCAATTTGTGACCTTATTGTTCCTGGTCCGAGTCCCAGCCTCTCAAAAATGCTTATAAAATTCAACAAGTTCACAAACATTTTTTTCACACATAGTTTGATTCTCTTTAATCTTTATTTTTGCCCCCAAAGCATGAATTTTGTTTTAATTGGATTGACTAACATAAAATCGTTCTCAACAAGGTAGTGAACATTTTAAAATATTTTACAGATTGGTTGTATTCCAACAGAATTACATTATATTAAATACTTAGCTTGGATGTAATCCATCGGCCCGTACACCCATGTTATACATACCAGTTGAAAATACGAGCGGAAATATAGTGCAGTGCATAGTTCTTATTTAAACGCTATCAAATGAATGTGATGTCACGCTTAAGATTTTTAAAAACATAAATTCAATAAAGGATACATTTTAAACATTTTATTTGTAACGAGGATATCTTTATTTACAGTGCACAACTCACAAGCATGTACATTATGTCATATTCTGATGGAGTAAGCCTACTTTAAGAAGTTTTCAAAGAGGGCAGAGCCAACAGAGAGCAAATATGTAGACACATTTATAAAAAGAGGACCAGAATGGCCCATAACCGTTCACCTGAATTTTATTGGTGCAGTGGATCTCATCCAAGTAACTTTCTGGCAAAGTTTCATTCACATTTGCCTAATTGTTGAAGAGAAGTTATTCCAAGAATTTAAAGTGATAATAGACCCTTCCCATTCGTTCATTTAGGAGACTCAAAATAATCCCCGCCCTGCAAACCCCATATTTAAGGGCCAATCAAATTTCGCGAACAATTTTTGGAAAGGGTCAACCAAGGAACCTTTTGGCAAAGTTGAAATCGGCCAAGTGGTTCAGGAGGAGATGTCGTTCAAAAATTTCGGGCTAAAATAAGCCCCGACCTGCTATGCCCAATTTTTTTGGTCAATCAAAAGTTCGCGAACAATTTCTAAAAAAGGTCACTCAAGGAACATTTGGTTAAGTTTCAATGAAATCGGCCCAGTAGTTCAGGAGAAGAAGAAGTTTCTAAGATTGTTGACGACGGACGACGAACGATGCATGACGAACGACGCACGACGGACGACTGTCTCATGGTGATCCTAAAAGCTCCCCTTGAGCACGTTATGCTAGGGTGAGCTAAAAATGTAAATGTTAATAGTTGTTGCTATCGTTAGACGCTAGATGAAATATATTAAATCACCCCTAACAGCCATTTACAAAGGGGAAAAACATCATTCTTTATTTCCATATAATGCCCGAATTACGCCTACTTGTAACACGCCCTTCACGATTTTATTCGCCGCCCGGATGTGTAACCGTTGTTTACACTTACCTTCCAATTAGACCACTCGTAAAGTATTTTCTTTAAAATTGTCTGTAAGAAAAGAAGGTCGTATATAGGCCACACCGGCGAAAAAGTCGTACCCGCGAAAGTTTCAACTTTTTGACAGATACGCCGCAGCTTATTGTCCGGAAAATACAGTACATTACGAAAAAAATCCTTGCAAGTGCTACGCACGTGCTCATTTGATATGCGCGTAAAGCTGATTTTTTTGTTTGTTTGAATCGGGTTAAATGGAGCTCCAAATAATATTTGCAGATCTAAGGAGTACATTTTGATGTCTGAACATTCTTATCAGACTGTGTAAACTGATCTGGAGCCAGTTTCATCAAAACATTTAAGACTTTTTTTTGTCTTACTGATGGCTTTTGAAATAATAAAAACAATTACCACTTTACATAGGTATTGATAAATTGGTGATACCTGTTTTTCGTCCTAAATGTGTGGAAAGTCATAAGTAAGACAAAAATGTGTCTTAAATGTTTTGATGAAACAGGCACCCGGATCTTTACTTGGTACACCAATGCAGCTGTTGGAAATGTCAATTGGGGCGCAGTTGGAGGAGTAGAATCTTGGTGCGTGCAGTTTGAAATTAACACTCACATAGCACTATCATTGCAAGAGTCCCGAGATATGGAAAATTCACGAAATTCTGTCTGATTCACTGGCCCTAGACACTCGTAAATTAACAATTTTTGTCGAATAATAGCCCTGTATGTAGGATGACAAAGCCGTGCAATCTGTTTGCCAATTTTACCCCACTTAGCACGCAAATAGACATGCAAAGAGGGGTAAAATTGCAAACAGATTGCAACTTTTTGGCATCCTAACGCTGGGTTGAATACTGTTATCAATAAAATCGATTGACCAAGCAATCGATTGAATTATTCCCTTCTCAGAAAAAAAACTGTTTTAGAGCATCTATCGTAGAAGCGTTTAGAACATTGATAAGAATAATCAAAAGGTGTAAATGACACTCAAAATGTTTGATATGTTATCTTATCTTGAAACATTTAGTAATTTTATTTACAATACTCCAATAAATGATCAATTTCCATTGACCCTTCTACGTATCATAATTAACGAAGTGTTTACCTCTAACAGCTGTTTCAACATCGACTCTTCCACATGAAGTGGCATAGAAAAGGCGACAGTATAAGAGCAAAACAACTATTACGAGGGGCAATCAAAAAGTTTTGAGACATTACTCAAATTTTGTCTCTTAGCTATTCTACGAGAAAGAAGATTCTATCCAAGACACTTCGCATCTTTTTTAATATATACACCATATTTTTTTTAAATATTATTTCAGATGGACACGTTCAATTTGAAATTGTATTTTATAATGTGACCTACGGCGCGGGAATGAACCCCGTTGAATTTTTTTGACCTACGGCGCGGAAATGAACTCCGGTGAATATTTTTGATATTACACGGGTGTTATTACACTAGTGGAATAATTATGCAAAAGAGCTAAGAAATGATAGAAACGTTATATTTTCGTCGTGAAAATATCGACATAATGGATTTGCTGACGTCATTTCGCAAACGGCGTTATATATAACGCGGAATAACTTGAATCGATAAATACCATAATTTTTTCGTTTTAACACAAAAATTTAGATCTAAGTCATATCATAAACATAATATCAAATTTGTGCTCATTAAATATCGAAAAGATTGAACTCGTCATCTAAAACAGATAAAAATTCAGCACGGCCTCGTTTTTATATGCCCGTCGAAGACGGGACGTATTATGGGATCACCCGTGGCGTCCGGCGTCCGGTTGTCCGGGTGTCCGGGCGTTCGGGCGTCCGGCGGCGCCCACTTCTTTGTCCGGAGCATAACTCTGTCACTTGAAGTCCAATGGACTTCAAACTTGGCAATTGTATTTTTCTCATCATTGCGGAGTGCAGTGCACTAGAACCATAACTCTACATGGCCTATTTTTTTTAGTTATTGCCCTTTGTTGTTTTTCATACTAGAATCTTGTCCGGAGTATATCTCTAAAAGTATTATAGCTAGGATCATGAAACTTCATGGGTGTATAGATCTCACCAAGGGGGAGTGCAGTGCACAAGAACCACAACTCCACATGGCCTATTTTTTGAGTTATTGCCCTTTGTTGTTTTTCAGACTTGAATCTTGTCCGGAGTATATCTGTTAAAGTATAAAATCTGGGATCATGAAACTTCATGGGTGTATAGATGTCATCAAGGGGGAGTGTAGTGCACTAGATCCATAACTCTACATGGCCTATTTTTTGAGTTATTGCCCTTTGTTGTTTTTCAGACTTGCATCTTGGCAGGAGAATAGCTCTTAAAGTATAATAGCTAGGATCATGAATCTTCATGGGTGTATAGATCTCACCAAGGGGGAGTGCAGTGCACAAGAACCATAACTATACCTGGCCTATTTTTTTACGTTATTGCCCTTTTATGTTTTTCATACTAGAATCTTGTCCGGAGTATATCTCTAAAAGTATAATAGCTAGGATCATGTAACTTCATGGGTGCAAAAAATATTCATTCAAAATAACCTCAATTCTATTCAAACCCCCAGTTAATGCTAAGCAGTGTAATGGGTGTATCTTGTGACAATTTGGCACCTTGTTATCTCCTTGTAGGATGAATCGTTTAATAAATTCGTAATCAATGAACACTCATTCAATATCCTCTATAAATGTGTCATGTCTCGGGGTAGAGTAAGTGACGTCGAGAACGTTGGATGTCATAGTTGATATCATTAGATAAAAGAAAATATGCACTTTTGAATTTTGAATATCTCTGAAATTACACAATCTATCGTCATGAAACGTCGTATGACTATCCCTATGAGTATGTGCAAACGGCCTTTGGAAAAAAAAAAAAAAAAAAAAAAAAATCGCGCGATGAGCAAAAACTTCCTGCTAAATTGAGACATTAGATTTTGCAACGTTTTATATGTCTATCACGCGTTGGACGAATAATTGGTCTGAAAATGCATTGAGTTGAATTTTGCGGCTTTCCTGGGCATAAAATAAGATATTCAATACAATTGTGCATTATGCTAATGCGTGGTCTGACTTCCAATTGAACATTGAACAAAATCTAACCTTGTCAGAATTCGAACGTATTTGAATTGATTGAGCATTCATGTTCCAAAAGAAATTGAGGTAATCATTTTGTTAAGCCTCTAATAAGCAAATCGATATGTCATAGAACGTCATTGCACCATTCAACGACAAGATACTGGCCTAGCAACGATACAATGTCTGACGTTGACGTACACGTAACGTCTGCATGAAAATTAAAACTTTTATTTGGAGATGGCTTGGAATGGCTTTTAAAACTTTATATTGCAACATCAATACATAGCTCCTACCAAATCAACAATTAAACTTCTGCCTGCGCGTATGCAGCATGCGTTACTTCATCAAAATTTGATTCACTTTAAATTTCAAAAGGTCTTGGTATCAAATTTACTCCATAATTTTCTTCCAACTTTGTAAAAATCAAGAGAAATGAAAAAGTGAAAGTGCATACTTTCTTATAGAACTCAGTATAGTATTCATAAAATGGTTAAATGCACCTTTCCACGTTCGAAAAACAATGAAAATAAATCAACAACAATAATAACAACAACATCATTCCCATAGAATGCTGTTTTCAGATAAACAGGGACATCTTCTCCTCAGTAAACATCGGGCCGATTTTAACAAAACTTGGCAGAAATGTTCCTTGGGTGACCCTCCTCAAAACATGTTGGTGAAATTTTGATTGACCCCCAAATAAGGGTGTCGCAGGGCGGGGCAGTTTTTGACAAACAAGAGTTTTGAGCCCGAAATCTTTAAACATCTACTTCTCAGTAACCAATGGGTGGGAGGTCTATTTTCTCTTTGAATTTTTGGAATAACATAAATATATCTTCTTCAACAACTTGGCAAATATTTGAAAGAAAGTTTCTTGGGTGAGATCCACTGGACAAATAAAATTCAGGTGATCGGTTAAGGGCCATTCTAGCCCTTTTGTTTAATTTTAACACTTATTATTGAAGGACACAAACATGTATATTTATTTTAAGATATGAATATATCATAGAAAGTTATGTATTCATGTATTTGCAGTGCTTTTCTGTTCTCGTAAAAACAAAATGTTTGTGCAAGCAACGTGTCAATTTGGTGTTATGCAGTACTGAAATGAGATTGAAATACTTGAAACAGTGCACTTTAAATAGTTCCCAAATGTTCAGTGAATTTTAAAGGCTTTAGTTGAAAGAGAAGAACAGTTATGAATTCTTTGTACGATTATTGTGAACTGTGGGGTATTAAAGTTAATCAAGGTAAAACTTAGTGCATTGTGTTTAGTAAGTCAAAACAGAGTGATAAGTCAAGATTCTTCTATGATAAATCGGAAGTTGAAAATGTTTTTTCTTACTTATACCTTGGTATAAAATTCCATGCGTCTGGATCATTTACAGAAGCTAAACGCAACCTTTACACGAGAGGACTAAAAGCATATTTTAAATTCAGTAAAGCATTTAATGATATCAAACCAAATATCAGAACGTTTTTCCATGTTTTCGATCATACAGTGAAACCTGTTTTCCTTTATGGTAGTGAGGTTTGGGGCTTTATCCCAAATTATAAAAAACTACTACGGGGCACTGCTGAGAATTTCTTCTTTAAAGTATGCAATGAGTTAATGTTTGAGAAAATCCACTTTAAAGCCTGTAAAAACTTTCTGATGGTAAATAGGAGATCTACAAATCTGGCAGTGACTGGAGAGACTGGTCGTTACCCTTTTATGATCGAGATTATTATAAATATGCTGAAATATTATAAACGGCTTAGCAGCTCAGATGACATTTTATTAAAAAAATGCATAAAAGAGTCTTCATTGCTCCACGAACAGGATAAAAATTCATGGGTAGGATGTACCAAAACAGTTCTTGGCTTTTTGAATCTCAACATCTCTTCATTGAGCAATACTAAACTTAAAAACGCTCTGCTACATAAATTGAAATCTATATATAATATTTGTTGGCATAAACAGTTATTTAATGATAATAGAAATCAGAAAAGCACTGGTAATTAACTGCGAACGTACAGAATTTTTAAATCCAATATAAAGCAAAAAAATACCTTGATATTTCAGACTGGAAGAAAAGACAAGTATTATGTAAATTCCGAATATCGGCTCATAATTTAGAAATTGAAAAGGGGCGACATTACAAAATTGAAGTAGAAGAAAGAATATGTAGATTATGCCAATCTGAGGTAGAGGATGAAATTCACTTTCTCCTTAAATGCCCCATTCTTGAAGAAGAAAGGTCTTGTACACTCTCGAAAATATTTTCCAAATACAAAAACCTATCAAACCTTATACATATGAACTTTTTATTTGGTTTATGAGCTCAGAAGACGTTTTTATATTAAGAAATATTAGTAATTTACTCATTAAACTCATTAATAAAAGGAAAATAATTTTAGTATAGTTTTATTTATACATTTTTATCCCTCTCTCCAAACAATTGTGTGTAGCTATCTGTGAGCCAACGGCAACGTGTACCTAAGTGTGTTATCCGTTGATATGTTCACTTGTTAGGTGTTTTGTTAAAGTTTATTGGTTGTAAAATTTTCTGCTCATATTGGGCGCTTTAAATAGCAAATATTCAATAGTCAAAATTCGTTCTTTGACGTCGACTCTCTTGCGTTAATGCTTCCCGTCTACCGTGTTAAAAAGGAAATCACAATAGTAAGCTACAACCCATCTTTTTAATTTCAAAAGCGATTCAATTCCAATTCCATTTCTACACCTAACGGATTGATAGTGGACACTTTTCAATGACGTTCATAAGAACATTTCGGGTGAATTACATATAACGTAACGTAGCAACACAATTTGTATTAAGCTATCAGCTAAGAACTGAAATGGAGAATAATGAAATGAGTTTTCTAGAAAAAAAACACATAACTACGGGGTTTGTATATTCTAGCTTACAAGTTGCAAAATGTTTTGCGTTGTTCTGTGGACATTTGACTGTGTATTGGCAGGAAGCAGTAGAAATAGATTTGAGCCTGTGCGTGACATTTCCAATAATTTGAGAAATGAGTTGGTTGCGAACATTTAACGGGCTCACTGCAATTAGAAGATTGCATGACTGTCTTAAGATGCTTTAAGGCCTTATCTATCTACAAAGCGCATAGTGGAGACTAAGGTCAGACTGTGCATTTGCTCAGGCTGGCCAAAGTCTTTGCTTTACGAACATTATACATTGCTGGAAATTTCATGCATGGGCTCTTTTGTAGTGTTTCTCTCTCTGTTTCTGTTTTTCTTCTTCATCTTCTTCTTTCATTTTTTCTTCTTCAACCTTCCCTTTTTCTCACCGGTTAATTCAAAGTCTAATAGTTTGGAAATTTTGTGTTTGTATTAAATTTTGTTTTGTATGTGTACCCTGTATGCTATTTCGTCTAAATGTATTTCTGTTCTATAAACAAACTTGATTAAGTAAACCAATGAAACTGCATACCTAATATTATGAAAGCCTCCTACCTTATGGTATGAGAAAAGAAGATTTTCATTTTTCCGTTTTGTTTTTAAGTCAAATGAAATGCGCCCGTGCGGAGCCGAAATTTGACTTTAGGGCCATGAAATGGTCAAACTTTGTAGATGCCTATAACATGATGATACATGCCAAATATGAAAGGTGTCTGCCTTTAATTTTCAGAGATTGTTTTAAAGATTTTGCTAATTTCCCGCTTTTGTTGTCTTGGCAACCTGAGTCAAGGGTTGATTTGAATTATCATAGTTAACTTTGGTAGAGCTTGTCCTAAGGTACATCATCCCCACTAAGTTTGATCAAGATTGGTTCATTGTTTTAGGATGAGAAGATGTTAAAAGAAATTGGTGGACGTCGGACATTGGATGATCACAATAACTCACCTTAAGCAATTCTTGCTAAGGTGAGCTTAAACAGAAACACAGCAGCAACAAAAAATGATTGAAGGTAATTTTATTTCTTTTCTAGTTTTGAATAAATATGGGTCGGTCCCGTAGAACCCATAGAAAGTAATGGACTTTTTAAATACTGGTATGTCGAAAGTTCAGTATGGGGTCCAATGAGAGAAGCTATTGTAATCAATAGTGAGGATATCATTTTGTACCTGAACAATAAGGTATGGAATCTATTATCTTGACAGACTAAGAATATGTAATATAAAAAACGTCATTAACACCTCAATTATTTATTCTCCTCCTTGTCATGTTCTCAGTACTTTTCACTATTTCTATCAAAATATACCAAGCGTCACAAGAAAGTTACTACTTATAATAATTCAACATTTCGTTTGATATATAATTTATTGTAACACTTGTAAGTCTCTAAACAACTCAGTAACATTAACAGTTACCTTGTTAGTACATGTTCTGCAAACGAATCAGTTCCTACTTGGTATATCATTGTAAGGGAAAGAAAAACTTCGAAGATCCCAGGCTGTTTGGGTTGATTCCTTTCTATTGGCGCAAAGGATAGATACAACAAGAGGCCAAAGAGGGCCTGTATCGCTCCACTGACTTTAAAATATCTATCAATGAGAAACTCAATCAGATATGGAGGTTTATTAGGTTATTTGAGAAGAGGCCCTTTTTTTTCCATGGCACAGCATTATAATGCCAAATGCAAAGAATTCTGAAAGGGGTCAATCTGAAGACCCCTCCTGACAAAAATCATCCATTTTTAATAATTATTTCCAGAGGAGAAGAAAATTATTTCATATTTCACTGCATAGGTACATTTTTTTGTTACAAGAGTGCCCAAAGTGCCAAGGTGAGAACAATCAGAATTAAACGAAGACAAGAGAGCCAGAATGGCCTTAAATCGCTCATCTGAATTTTACTTGTCCAGTGGATCTCATCCAAGTTACTTTCTGGCAAAGTTTCATTCACAATTGCCTAAATGTTGAATGGGAGATGTTATCCCAAGAATTTAAATGATAAGAAGTAAAGACCCTGTCCGCCCTTTCATTACCGAGGAGCCTCAAAAGAGCCCCGCCCTGCCACGCGCATATTTATGGGCAAATCAAATTTTTGCTAACAATCAAAGGAACATTCTGGTACAGTTTCAATGAAATCAGCCCAGTGATTCAGGAGTCGTTCAAAGATTTTGGGCTCAAAATAAGCCCCGCCCTGTCACGCCTATATCCATAGGCCAATCGAAAAATCGCGAATAACTTTTAAAAAAGGGTCACCAAAGGAACATTCTGGTAAAGTTTCACTGCAATCGGCCCAGTGGTTCATGAGAAAGTGTTGTTCAAAGATTTCGGGCTCAAAATAAGACCCGCCCTGCCACGCCTATATCTATGGGTTATTTAAAGATTCACGTACAGTTTTTAAACGGGTCACCCATGGAACATTCTTGTAAAGTTTCTTTGAAATCGGCCTCGTGGTTCAGGAGGTGATGTCGTTCTAAGATTTTGGGTTCAAATTAAGCCCTGCTCAGCCACGCCCATATTTATTGGCCAATCAAAATTTTTGCGAACGCGTTTTGAAGATGGTCACCCAAGGAATATTCTGGTAAAGTTTCATTGAAATTAGCCAAGTGGTTTAGGAGGAGGTATTGTTCAATGATTTTGGGCTCAAAATTGACCCGCCCTGCTACGCCTATATTATTAGACCAAAAAAAAATTGCGAACAATTTTTGGAGATGTTCATCAAAAGACAATCTTGTATAGTTTCATTGAAATCAGCCCTGTAATTCAGGATGAGATGTTGTTCAAAGATTTTGGGCTCAAACTAAGCCCCGAGCTGCCACGCCAATATTTGTGGGCTAATCCTAATTTCTTGAACAACTATTGAAGAGGGTCACCCAAAGATCATTTCTGCCAAATTTCCCCCAAAACCCACTTTATCGGAAAAGAGGAGGAGATGTTTAAAGAAAACTTTACGCACGGACGCTTGGACGCACGGATGCACGAAGGACATACCGCCCGACATTAGCTCGCTGGCACTCGGCCAGTGGAGCTAAAAAGGTTAAATTTAGTGTCAAAATTACATAAAATACTTTTCGAAGACACCTCTAATTATGTAGGTTACAAATAGACATGTGAAATATGTAGACTTTCAAATTATTATCTATTGTGAATGGCCTTTTATAAAAGCAGATTCATTGATTCTATTAATGTCTTAAATTGCGTTGAGATAACAAATATAGGTGTCAAAATTCAGGTGGTGCGTTTTCATTGTGTATGAGTATATATACAGCCTACATGTGTTAACTAGTATCCTTGACTAGAGCTTTGATCTTTATACCCCGCCGAAGACGGGCGTACATTTTTATACGCCGCCGAAGGTGGGCGTACATTTTTATACGCCACCGAAGATTGGCGTACATAGTCATCATCTTCTCCTTATTATTCTTTCATCCGGCCGTCCGTACGTCTATTTCTTGTTAGTCCCCTACCGGTGTTCACACCGGAGGGGACTATAGGTTTGCCCTCCGTCTGTCCGTCCGTCTGTCCGTCCGTCCGTCCGTCCGTCTGTCCGTCTGTCCACTCAAATCTGGATCCCGCGATAACTTAATAACTAAGCAAGCGTTTTTGATGAAAGTTGGTATATGACTAGATAGCAATGTGTAGATTATGCACATCATTTTATTTTTGTTTTTCGACTTAAATTGAGGTTGCTATGGTTACAGAAATAGTGAAAATATGGCCAAAAATGGGATCCTGCGATAAGATAATAACTAAGCAAGCTAGTTTGATGAGACTTGGTATATGACTATATGGCAATGTGTAGATTATGCACATCATTTTATTTTTGTTTTTAGACTAAAATTGTTGTTGCTATGGTTACGGAAATAGTGAAAATATGGCAAAAAATATTGGATCCTGCGATAAGTTAATAAGTAAGCAAGCTAATTTGATGAGACTTGGTATGTGACTAGATGGCAATGTGTAGATAATGCACATCATTTTATCTTTGTTCTTTGACAAAAAGTGCGGTTGCTATGGTAACGGAAATAGTGAAAATATGGCAAAAAATGGATCCTGCAATAACTTAATAACTAAGCAAGCTAACTTGATGAAACCTGTTTTAAAATGTAAAAAAAATTATAAGCCATGTTAGTCAGGGTGGTGATGCAGCAGTATTAATCACCTCCAGTGAAAGTTCTCATTTCTTACCAACAAGACTGAAGAAAAACATCTTGGATCAGACAAGGTAACTGTTATTGATACTATTTCTTGCATCTGTCTATTGCTTCCATGAATTGTATAGTGGGCACAGCAGAGACAACAACTCATGTAAGTCTTGTTTAACCCTTTAACAAGACCTGGTTTTGACGTCCCTGATAGAATTGGCATGGGAAAACATTGAGACAAACAAAGCCGGTAGGGGACTTATGCCCATGTCCAACATGGCTCTTGTTGACAATATTCCTCCTTCAATTATAGACAGATTTGCGGGAAACTTTCACAGAATGCTTCCAATCATGTGACCATACACATTTCGTCAGTATTTTGTGATATTGTGCTACGTTACGGAAAAGTTGGCCTTCTCACAAAATTCCCTGTTAGAATAACTCATCCTGTAATAATGAAACCTTCAAAGAATGTTCCACATCATGTGACGTTATGCATATCGTCAGTATTTTGTGTCATAATTCTGCAAAAAATGAGACCTTCTTGTGAAATCCGTAATTAATATATTTCCTACGACTATCTACAGGTTTGCATTAAACTTTCACAAAAAGTCCCACAACATGTTACCAGACACATACCTTTGATACTAGGTGGGCAACACTTTGTGTTGGGTTGGGTAGAAGAGGAATGAAGAGAAGGTGAATTAAATGTCCGTATTACGGTATTACGGTTGATCTTATTCATAACAGTTTGCGAAAAAAGAGGAGACAAAAAAAAAAAAAAAAAAAAAAAAAACAAAAAAAAAACAACAGGATACAGGGATTTTTTCCCCTTTTCTTTATTGTAAGATCGAAAAGCTCTTTGATAAATTGAGTATACTAAAATGTATTTTTACGAGTATTGGGGCTACGAAAGAAAAAAAATAGTGTTTAGTGTTAAAATAGTGTTTAGTGTTCAATAAATCAAGGATTTATTATTAACCCTGCACGAAAATTAAAAACGGCTATATATACTAAAATGTATTTTTACGAGTATTGGACCTACGAAAGAAAAAAATAGTGTTTAGTGTTAAAATAGTGTTTAGTGTTAAAATAGTGTTTAGTGTTCAATAAATCAAGGATTTACTGTTAACCCTACACGAAAATTAAAAACGGCTCTTAAATGCAAAAATGACTCGAAATACGGAAAATTCTAGGATTGTTTCATAAAAGCGCGTCATATCGGATGAGATTGCATGGCAACGTCGATCATGAAGTCATATGTATAGTGTCTTGTTTAAATGAGAAAAATACACATTCGGACGTAGTTTTCTCTCCAATACGAATTTTCCCAGACATACCAACTAGCTGTAGACCTAGAAGGAGAGCTCCTTTACGCGATTATGTATGGTATACACATCAAGCATCCTCCAGTTAGCAACATTGTGAAATTGACACTGAATTCGATTAAGGCCATTCCAAATCACCGGCTAGGTGCTCCAGTCATTCGTTCCTAACAGTCACTCACAACATTTAAAAGCCTTCAAAAATCGTTCAAAATCGGTTCAAAATCGCCGAACCGATCAACATTTGATTCAAATCGATAAAATAATTCCACGATTTATTTTGCTGGTGATTTTTTAAAGTGTCTGATTAATCCATGAAAACAAACAAACAGAAAAAACGAAGGCTTTTAAAAGGGAATTAATAGAATATCGTTTTGTTTGTACAGGTGGACGAAATAAGCGATATCATATGAGCCAGTGCGCGAGATTTCCAACAATATGTGCAAAGCAAAGATTCTGACCAGCCTGTGCATCTGCACAGACTGGCCATAGTCTTCACTTTGCGTTTAGAAGACAGATTAGGTCTTAGGTATCTGTAGGCCTTCAGGTAACTTTATATTTACAGTATGTGACTGTCACCGCTACTCAATGTTTGCATCTCACGAACATTTCAAATTGTTGGAAATGTCACGCACAGGCTCATAACCCCCCCCCCCCCCCCCCCCCCTGAAAATCATTCAAACTCGCTGCTCCCACTTATTTAATTTCATCGGAAAACTATCCAAAATCCTTCACCTTGCCAATTTCACGATGTTATCAACTGCATTTGACCAACACGAGGAAAAATAAGTCACTTTAAGAAACCGTTTCGGTGTATAGGCTGTAAACCTTTTTTTGTAGGCTACTCAAATGAGAATTCACCCAAACTTTAAGTAGAGGTAATTCCTTAATTTCTGTTTAAACCATGTAGAAAGTTTAAAAGACTACGAAAGTAATGCTCAAATTTATGATTTGTACGTTAACATGAGACAAGTTTAGGCTAAAACTAAGCCTGTTTTTCAGCTTCGAAATTTGAAAAAAATTGGGATCATCATTTCGAACGCAGGCGACCAGAGCCTAGTACCTACAGCTTCATCAAAGCCGTTATGGTTACGTGGATTTACGATTTACGGTTCATATTTGTTATATCAATGACACGTTTTTCATGACACGTGGTGGTGTGGAGGCAGGTTCACGCGTCTTTGCATGGATATTGTGCAGTACTTGTCTACGCCCTTAGCTACTAAAGGGTTGAGCAAACACCAGTGGCGCACACGGGACTCATGGGTCAGTATGGCGACTTGGTAATACAAGGGAAGTTACCCTTCTACAATCAGTTAACATAGTGCACTCATTTATTTCCCTTTATTCGCTTGATGATTCATCCCTGTCAATTTCGCGTAAGTTTCAATGTACATGATGAGCTCGGTTTTTTGTTGATTAATTGAAGAAATTCAGTTGCTTTTGATTGATTGAATGGAATCTAACGCCGCTTTCGATCTTTTTTTTTCTGTTATATCGCGGCGGCTGGAGCACTTAACAATGGATTCCTGGTATTTCTATCACCAGTACAACCACCACATTCTTTCCTATTCTGTTATCTGACATAGGTCTACGATTATCAACCGTTTGGTGAGAGACATATAGTCGGAAAGAATGAGTGCCGCTGTTGGGGATCGAACCCGGGACCTCTAGATTGACAGTCCGACACACTACCAACTGCACTAAGCAGGCTGTTAAATTCAGTTGCAGTTCATGAAGGTAAATGTACTTTTGACAGTTAAAACATAACAAATAAAGAGGGACAACAAATCAATATGCGGTCATCGAATTCGGAACATCGCTCGGACTTTTCCGTACTCTAATGTAGATCAACACTACGTTTTGTAACCAAATCATGTAATGTCAGTTTTACAAAGCGTTATTTGATCAAATCATATAATGCCCGTTCAACGCTGCTTTTTGTTATAAAATCATATAATGTCAATTCAACACTGCGTTTTGTTATCAAATCATATAATGCCGGTTTTGCACTGCGTTTTGTTTTCAAAACATTTTATGCCAGTTTTACAATGCGTTTTGTTAGCAAATCATATAATGCCCGTTCAACACTGCGTTTTGTTATCAAATCATATAATGCCACTTCAACACTGCGTTTTGTTATCAAATCATATAATGCCGGTTTTGCACTGCATTTTGTTTTCAAAACATATTATGCCAGTTTTAGTATTTCGTTCTTGTTCTTAAGACCATTCCAATGATATATTGCATGGTAGAATCTAACAATGAATGAAAACACCAGGTACGATTTGTGACTTTGACGTTAAATTTTGTCGCAAGAAGTTTATAAAACGGGCCCCTGGTTGGGATCATGGTTGTTGGAATGTAGGAAGTATCTCGGGAGTTCTTTAAAAATCATGACATATTGTCTGAAAAAAAGCAAATTGTTGACGTCGCCGATATATGTCCTCATTAATTATTCAGGTCAAATAAACGATGATATTCATTGAATATTTCTATATCAATAGTGTGAACCTACTCATGGCTTTCCAACAATTTCATATGTTCACAAAGCAATCTGCATGCACACAGTCTGGCCTGGGTCTCCGCTACACATTAAATATAAAGTTATAGACCTAAAGTATTTTGTAACGGTCGCACTAACGAAAGGTTCGCTGCTTATTTTGTTGATAATTTTGAGTGCACTGAGTTGTTGTCCTGCCCTGCGTTCAGTATACGAATGCGCTCACCGCAAACAGCTTTATAAGCGAGCATTCTATCTTGAACACATCGCAAGCGCTTTCCAAAATTGACCCGGTTGCTAGGCAACAAAGAGGTGACTCGACTCAGTGAAATCAGTGATTTTTTATCTGAGTTGTAGCAGTGTATTTTTCTGAGCAAGATCTTGATCGGCCCTTTCACAAAGTTCCTAAACTTTGTTACTGCCCACTTATACATTTGCTTATTTGGAGGTGCAGGGTCCTCGATTCCCACCCATCCTTGTAAAATTTTGACAAAAAGTATGATTAAATGTATCACATAAGGGAAATCCAGATAAAAAAAACACCATATCGACAATTAGCAACCAGATTAACGTAACTGCAGCTGTTCTCAATTTTTTCTCGCTTATTGACGATTTTATTAGAGTATCTAACAGTAGGCTGGAACATCTCAAGGAGGTCTGTATTGAGAAAGTAAATATTTTATAGAATATACCAGTGAGGCACGAAACAGCATTTTGAAGACACACAATAGTTATCCGCATACCTATAAGATTTTTTGCTAGTTTTGCCTCTTTTCTTTGATCTAGCGATTGGTCGGTCTTGTCCTAAAACGAGTTCGCTTTCGGAAGGGCGGTTTACGGACGGGGGCGTACCTAAATTAATTTTCCTCTTCATGGATGGAAAAATGACGGTGTTCCCTTTTAGCTTGAATAGCCCAAATAAACCTTATTTGTCTACATTTTTTGTCCAAAAGACTAGCATCGATGATTAAAAAGACGATATTAACACCATAGATCACATCATATTGTGGAAGGAACAAAAGCGCAAAAAAATCTTGATATTTTATATAAAACAAAGAAGGTAAAAAATTAGTGGGGTCTGACCAGCTATATCAGACGACATTAAATTATGAACGAGATTCTGATTGGATAAAAACATCCCTCGGCTTATTTTTAGAATATGTCTCTATTTCAATCCTTTTGTGATTTTTTTTTTATTCTTTTAAATATATACAGTCAAAGATTTACATATTTAGTAAAAATATTTTATTTTGACAATTCGTGTGTTTCCGTGTTCACTCGTCTGCATATCCGGTGTATTTGAATTACAAATAAGGTAAAATATCAAGTCAATGAGTCATCACGATGTTACACATTCAACATGACCATATATGTCTTTAACCTCGTGAAGTGTCAATCAATATCGACCATAACGATCACCAATAACAGTCCAAATCGATACGGACGTTTAAAAAACTCTTTTACCCAAAACAATTAATAAATGTACTGCTGAATTAAAAGTTTTTTTCGGAAGAAATCCAAAATTTGGTTCTTTTCAACTACTTTGACTAGCATTTCCCTGCCATAGGCATAACACAGGATGAATGTCTTCCGTCCGCTCCCCTATTCTATAATTTGAGCGTTGGTGAATAATCGAAACATCGAAACTACAGCTTGAATAAGCTGTAGTTTCAATGCAATGATCATTTATCAACATTTTTGTGTATATTGTGTATATTTCTATTACGCACTTGCGTAATAAGCGTAATTATAGTGACGCCCTTGCATATAGTGATTAAATAGAAAACAGAGAATGTAGGCTAGGATTAGTTTGTAAGTCCGTTGATGCCAATCCTGATCTATATTATTTGCCAAACTAATGATACGAGAATGGTTCAAATGAAACAAGATAAAACAAGTGACTCGTCGGATTGTCTTTGAAGAGATGAAATGGTTTATCCTAGTAAGGGTCACCTATTTCTGGCTCACATTCTGGTTGGACGAAGACCGGTCCCACTGTCAACTATTAGAATAGCCGATTCAAGGCTTTTTGATATACATTGTACTGCTCAATTTTTTCTAGGAATCGAAATTAAAGGTCATGTATATATACATACCTTTATCTTATCTTATCTTAGTAATTTGCTATCTTTCCAAAACGAATCTTTTCTGTGTGGACGGTTTATTGACGTTATATGTGTTTAACGTCTCCCAAATTTCCGAAACTATCGCTGACCTTGCAAATTTCAAATGATCAGGTTAGACTGAAGTGATCATGGAAAGGTTTATGAGCCAAATTGATTGTGTTTTAAACCAATAACGTCATAGAAAATAAGCCCTGGCAGCCGTGCCCTGCCACGCTAATATTTCTGGGTCAATCCATATGTCTTTGACAACTGTAGAAATGGGTCACATTTCTGTCAAGTTTCATTGAAATCCAAATTCGCACATATACAAGGCAAAACTTCTAACTTCTAACTCACATCTTAAAATATCAATATCTTATAAAGTAATAAATCAATCTTATTTAATTTTCAAGAATTTATTATACACAGGTCCAAATCTTTCGATTAATATGTTTGGTGGATACAAAGTCTTTCAATTTTACGCTTGACTGCATAGTGGCTACATTTTCCTGAATGTCTACACAGGATCTCTGTATACTGATTAAAAAATCAAATTTATTAAAAATTAGATAACAGTCAGTACCCTACCCCGCTGATAAGGAATTGTCAGTGTCACAACACTCGACAACCACGAGAAATGATCTCAAAATTGCTTATTTGGGTTTCCAAAACAATTGTCATTCATGATGACTGCGTCACCTTGTAGCGCTAGAATGGAACCGTAACGGTAATGAATTCTTCAACTGACAATGTCAAATAATAATGGAAGAAGTTAATTTGACTTTTTTAATCGGAGAAGATGTAGCTCAAATGCAACACTCAGTCGATTTATGAACATACCGAGATACTCACTCTTTATGTTGAGCTTTAGCATCGTGAAAATGTATACACATGGAGCAGACTGAAAAAATGCATCGCTCACGCCAAGCGAGCCATAATTCACAGAAAACCCACAGCAAGCCAGAGTAAGTGAAACAACTTGTCTTGTTCGAGCCTAAGCACCGGACAAAGAGAAAATCAGAACATACGGAAATGTGCTTTATTAAATGTCCATTGTGACCATGCAAACTTCCGCGAAAATTGGCGAAAATGTAACTTTTCATTCTAATACCTTATGGTTTAAGGAAAATAGCTCATTGATTACTCAAGCTTTGTTGTGCTTTTTCTTTTTGGAAAATAAGGTCATTTTTAGCAATTGTGCAAGATTCTAGCTTTGAGAGTAAAGGGTTAATGAAATAATCAACTATGATTTACAGAGGCGAGTTAGAAGTTTCGTCTAGTATATTTTAGAAACTTTCCGAAAGAAGTTGTTCCGTTAAAAATTTGCTTCATAATTGATAAATAATTGACTATTTTTTTAGAACATTCGCGAAAAATTAAGAAATGTTTCCCCGTATTTCACTTGGAGGGGGGTGAAACAATTTAAACGTTTACAAACGTTTTCGCATCCTGAATTCGATTAAGTTTCAAGGCCGATTGATTTCAACTATTTTTATCACACTATTTCATATGAAACATTGTTTCCACTTACTTCTTAATCTTGACGACATCCTTGTCAGATAAAGATCCTTGTTGAACATTTATGAAACTATCCCCTTTACCCGTTTTGTTGCGACAAGAAATCGGCTGCTATCTTAAAATAATCGATATGATACATTTGGTTTAAGATTTATTTAACCAAAATACGGAATTTCTCATTCAAAGATCCACAAAGAGATGTTCGGACGACCAGGGCGAATTTGGTTGATATATAGTCATTTGGATTCTAAAAAGTAATCATTACACTGCTTTACAATAGCAAAGTTTCGAGGATTTGGTTGTAATAGTCGGTTTCAACTGGAAGATGATCACAGCAGACCGATCGAAAAATAATTATCACCACCGACAACAACAACAACAACAAAGAGCATCACCTACGACTGCCCACGCTCGGCTGTTGGGTATTGGATATTGAATAAAAAATCCAAGTCGAAAAAGAGGCATAATTCAAACAAATTCACTTAGGGTTATACTGCTTGATAGTTTAGATTGCTCTTTTGATAGTGAACATGTGTGCCACGTTTCAAGTGAATGCTGACGGACGGGCGCACGCACGACGGACACGGACACAGCGCCAAAACAATAGACCCAGTGGCCTTCGGCCAGTGGAGCTTAAAACTGGAATGCTGTCGGGTTGCTGCCGAAGATAGCCGTCGTATCTTAAATTATTAGTCGAAGCCTTCTTTTATAGCCTTGGTACTTCTTCCTTTCGTAAATTGACCCCCGCTTGATCGGAGTTGTTATTACTATCCTTCGGAGGCTTGTCTGGATATGGATAGTTGCTTTCCTGCTTAAAAGGTAAAACTACATGCAAGGCACTAAATATAATCATAAATACAGCAAATTAAGAATTAGTAAAAAGTTATAAAAGTGATAAAAACAAATTTGTAAAATTAACCAGCAGGGGCCTCTTTCAAGAAAGGTCCTACGATTGAAATATGGTCGTATTGCAATCGTACGATAAAATTTGGCTTTCAAGAAACTTTTTTGCTTTCAAGAAAGGCGTCGTATCGTGAAATCTACGATAAAATATACGACACCTTCAGACTAGTCGTACATTTTACGATTTTGTCCCTATGAGCCTACAATTTTCTCGGATTCCTTTTTAGCTCTCGAGGATGTTAGAACGATTATTTAGCTATGCACATGCCAAATTTCCCGGTACTATATAGTGTAATAAACGAGATATATTGAAAACAGTTGATGCACCATCATTTCGATGTTTGATTTTACTCTGCGATAATCGTATGATTGTCGCAGAATGTTTACAGTTGTTTATTTACCGTAAGAATCGACCCTTTCATGATCATGACTGAAAATGTTTGCTAAACCCTTCCTAGTGACACAGAAGTGGGAGATACCAAATCAATAGGGTTTTTTATAGCACACATATATATTACTTACTTTTTTAAAAACAAATTACTCTCACATTATGCAAAATGGATTTCTGTGTTTTATGCTTCAAGAACTACATTAAACATACTAAATTCCACAACCTATAGTCAAAACCATACGTTTCTTGATAAATAGGAGGCTTTCTTATCAACAACAATAACAACAACAAAAACAAAACCGCTGCACTCGATATTTTTCTCTCTCTCCTTTCGTCAAATATGAACTGAGCAAATAATCAAACAAATACAATAAGTGAACGGCGATACTAAGCCAGATGAAATATGTCTTAGCTACATATAATTGTTGTAGTTACGCGGATACGACAACGAGCACTGTACTAGAACCGAGGTTAGAGTTATCGGTAATTTTGTTTGAAAGCGATGGAATATAATAACCATCTTGAAGTCGTTTCAATACCATTCTTCTATAGTTTGTTTTAATACCTTCCACATAGGCACAGAACTATACAGATTTGAAGAATTGCAAATCAAATACATGTAAGAAAAATGGATGAGCCATTTTTTTCATCTTACCTTTTTAACAATTTTGTATTCTTATACATGCATATACGTCACCAGAACACAACCAAACAAACAAATAACAATGATAATAAAATGAAACGATAATAGTCATACACCGACAACTTGGTGGAGATGATCATTAACTAGAACATGTGCATCTTACCATGCGGTTCAATGTTCGATTGCTCCAAATTCGGCGCGACAGCCGGTGTACTCCCATCGGAAAGGAAATGGACAGTGCAAGCTAAATTAACTATGCAATTATGAGCACTTGTAAAATTATCTTGACATAGATATTTAGATATCGTTGAGAAATGTGTACTTCGACGAATTTAGTTTAAAAAACCTCGTTTGATATGCATTAATATACAAGTAAATGGCATTTCTACGGTCAGTTTGCTGATTTACCCTTTTTGGCATTGTAAAAAGCGGAAAATTTACCCACTTACGCGGAAGTTAATATCATTTGATCAGCACGTGCAGATGTGAAAGGTCAAATTTACGATAATCTTATGAGGTCGTATTAGTCCATGAGCCAGAATGGGTTTTGTTCCCCCCCCAGGGGGAATTTTATAGACCATATTTTTCTGAAAGCCCATGGTATGTAGTACATTTTGAGACATGTTAGCACTCTGGCGAGTGGGGCTTTTGTAAGATACGTTACTTTAAAGTAGCATACCCCACAAAATTTTGAAAATAAATTTTAAAAGAGTACCCAAAAAATTGAAGTCTAAATGACAAAAAGTTGACTTCTTATACATATATCTGTGTTGCTGATTAACTGTAGGGTCCATTTCTGGAATTTTTTGAAAAATCTGGTCATCTTAAGAGTCGTGATATTGCAGTAAAATACGTTACCCTTAAATTTCATAGAAAACTATTCATATAGAAATAAATTGTCTATCCCTACCTCACTGGGAATTTTGTTAACAGTGTCTGTTTGATAGCCCATGGTATATAAAACATTTTGAGACTTGTTAGCACTCTGACAGGTGGGGCTTTAGTGAGATACGTTACCTCAAAGTTAATTACCCATCAAATTTTCAAGACAAGATTTTAGGTTTGTATAGTGAAAAGATGAGTCAAAATGACCAGAAGTAATCTTTAGATACCAAAATTTATGTTGCTGAATGTATGTAGAGCAAATTCATAGTAATACTTTGTAAATACATCCCCCTTGAAGACATGATATGGAAGTAAAATACGTTACTTTTGAATTTCAAAGAAAGGCACATAGATAGAAATGATTTTTCCATATCTGCCCCATTGGGAAGATTGTTAACAATGTTTTTCTAGAAGCCTATGCAATATTGAACATTTTGAAACTTGTTAGCAGTCTGGCCACTTGGGCAAATGCGAGATACGTTACTTTAAAGAAACCAACTTATAATTTTTTCATATAACAATTTTAGATGTATGTTTTAATATAGAAATTACCTGTAATTTAGTAAAAAAATAAATGATTTTGTGTTTTGTTAATGATATTTGTGATTCTGAAGCTATTTGAAGCCCATTTGTATTATGACTTGAAGAATATAACCCATACAAGCAATGCATGGGAATAAAATACGTTACATTTAAATTTCATTTAATGTATTCAAAAGAAATGTTATAGTCATCAATCCTCTACTGAATGTTTTGTTTACTGTGTTTTACTATAAGCTTCTGGTCCTTGGGAGATTTTTTTTATGCATCTGGCCATTAACCTATTTGCAAAATACGTTACTCTAAAGTAACCAATTTACCAATCATTTATCATAGGCTTTTTCATATCTCATCTGATTGCAATTGTTGTAAAATCCCTCATAGTATAAATCAACTATAAACCATAACTGTTTAAAGTATTTTTAGGTATCAATATAAATTTTAATCATTTCAAGAATCATTGTGGTTTTAAAAGCGTGAAAAATACGTTACCACTTATTTATAGGTATAATTATTATTGAGCCGCTATCATAGTTTAAGGAAATGCACCAAACGCAATGTTGAGGCAGCTTCCAAACACAATGTTGAGGCAGCTTTTGGTTTCTGCTATGCTTGAGACTTTTTTTCACATTTTTAGAATTAAAAACACAGTTATATACGTTACTTCTGATGATTAGAAACAGTTTTTATTGTGAAAAAATGATAACTAAATAGATGAGAAAAGCTGTTCCTACAATATTTTTAAGCAATATTTCTATCCATTTAGTACAGAAAAGTAAAGATTGTTTCTTAGAGTTGATCACGATCGATCGAGCCCAGTTGGTAGCACATTGAATTTGGTAGTGCATTTGACTCCATATCATAGGTACTGGGTTTTATCAGCCAGTACAAACGAGTTGATAATCATTCACCTTCGTTGTATAAGCAGCTAGAGGCTTTAAAAGGATGATGTGATGAATGGAATGATGTGTACCGTAAGTAAAAGGAATTCGGGGTTAGGTGGATAAGCAACCTTGATAAGAATGTTATACTGTTAAAATGGCCTGAAAATTCCTTAGAGCATTTAGCTCTCTATTGTTTCGAATTGAAAGCAAAATACATTGCATGAAATCCTAGTTTTGCCAAGGAACTGCGCAATTCAGTTCAATACTGGAAATTTACATGAGTATGGTCATATTATGTTCAAATGAATAGAACAATGCCATATACATTTTGATTTAGCTATCAAAGAGAGTAATATATGTTACATTTAAAAGACCCTTTTTTATCAAATCAAACATAATCGCTGATTACAAAGGACAATTAGATGCACACCAATTGTAATTCTCTTGAACATGATTAGTTCTTACAAAAGTAAAGATTTTAGTAAAATAAGGATGCTAAAAAATGCATTAACTTTAAACTACATACATGTACAAACTACAAGTACTTTTTATGCAGAAAGAAGCATATCTTAGATAGAATTAGCGCTTCTTTTATATCTAATATTCTGAAACAATAAAAGAATTATGATAATTTGCTGAAGCAAAAGGATTTCATCAATATCAAGCCCTCACTCAAATACAACCCAAGATTTGATTCATAAAAATAAGAAAATTGCATGATGGGTCTGTAAGTCACATGCTTATAAGGGCTTTATAGGTGTTTATGTGTAAATGGCTGGTGATTTAACATTCTATTTGCATTCCCGTTTGACATTGCTGGATGACTTTCAATATATATGTACATGCAATTTGTGTTAAAGTAGAGAAAAGAATTGAAGAATGCCCATTCTAGTCAATATACTCGTGTTTCTTGGGCATAACTCTCATATTTTTTTCATGTGCTTAAGTACAAGACTCTTCTACTAACCATTAGATTTAATTCTTACTACTTGGCCAACATGCAGTAAAACCAAACAATCCATCTTAATCAATGAGAAACAATGATTTTGATTTGAATGGCTACAGTATTGACACTGAAGTGCATTTAAGTTAATTGCAACTTGTTTCATACAAATGGTAACATACGTTACCAGATTATGACCAACGCTATTCTGTTTCAAAAAATTTATAGGCAACAAATAAACCAATGCACGAAATTAGAGATAAATGATATACATGCTTAAGTCACTAAGTAATTTTGGAAAAAAGTTTTAATTAATTAAATTCTTTTAGCGTTCATGCCGCTTTGTGTGATTGATAAATATGTAATTGCACTGAACAGATATTTCCCTATGATGAAATTAAACAATAGATATAGTACACCACAAAGTTCATATCCATATCTATCAAAAAGCCAGTATTTCTATTGAATATTTAAAATATTTGTAATTTCTCATTTAAAATGATTATCAAGATCTGTGATGATCTAAAAGGGTGTACGTATCTCGATTTCAGCAATTCGATATACATGTATAAATGATGGCCATTTCAAAATTATAATCTCAAATCTTGTTATCAATTTTTTTAACTTTGTGAGATGGGATACTACAAATGATACTAACTTCAATTTGTGAGATCTACCACTTTATACTAAAAGACAATATGTAAAAACTAGCATTTAACAAGAATTTCCTTCTTGGCTGTTCAAAGATATAAAATTGACCTCTCAACCATGGTCTAAATTTTATAAAATAATACCATTAGTGCTTGGGGGATCTTTGAACTTTTGTTGGCCACGCATTTGCCTTCAGTACCGATGCATTTTCTAAGAAACAAAACTGGGAGCTATAAATTCAAAGAATTGTAACACTTAATGATAGAAAATAAAACAGTTTTAACGGGTTTTGGTAAATATTTTTAGGTAACGTATGTTACAACATTCCACCAGAGACATAAAGCATTTGTTGTTATAGGGATATCAGTTATAAATGATATTCTTGTTTTATTATGCATGATCAGAGTAGTAAATTGCAGCTGCCATTCTCCTACTTTCTGTTTATGAACGGCATATGAAATTACAACGTATAAAAGGTTTGGAAGGACGTGCTCAAATCTTGTCATTTCTAAGTATACAACACGTAATATGCAGGCCAAAATAAACTATTTAATACGAATTCATCATACTTTTTTTGTGAATTTTGCCAACAAGTGTTGACTTTGAATATTTTTGGCACCCAAATGCCAATATCTTTATATAGGCGAATATTGAGAGGCAATTTTGTAATTGTAACGTATATTTCACGTATTTTCTTGAATCATACAGGATTCTGTGGATGTTTTATCACTCATACTCAAGAATCGTGTATGAGATAGTACTATAAATCGCAATCTGCCCAAAGAATTTCACAAAATGGTAGCAAAATGTAGCATGTAATAAGGATCTAGGGTGGTTGATTTCAAAGTAACGTATCTTACAAAAGCCCCACTCGCCAGAGTGCTAACATGTCTTATAATGTTGCTTATACATGTACCTTTCAGAAAATCATAGTGTACAAAATTCCCCCTGGGGGGGGGGGGGGGGAACAGGGGTCCCAGTAGCCCATAGTCTATATAGTCTGCGATTTTCAACGATATTTTTGTGAACGCCGTTTACGACCGTCTTAAATATAATCGTACGATATTTATAAGATAAATCGTACGATATTTTTCTTGAAATGGTTTTCGGGGAAAATATCTGCCCTTCGTTGAGGATGTCAAAGCGGTGCAAACTTTTTGTCAAATTTACTCCGCTTTGCTCCCAAGTGCACGTGCAAAGCGGGTTATATTATTTATGTATTTAATATATATATAAGCTTTTTAAAGGGATTTGACCGTATTGGTCTATTTTCGAAACTGAGCTCTGGCGTAGCTCTGAATAGAGCCAGAGAAATCACAAAATGTCAGTTTTCGCACGACGACGACAACAACAACAACGACGACGACATAGACGACGCCAATGCTATAAAGGGATATCTCAGGTTTTCTCCGAAAACAGACGAGCTAAAGGAAGAACGAAAGTTTCAATTAATTATTTTTGCTTTGTACACGTGTACAATTTTGAATACTTTAAGGCCTATGAATTATCAGTTTATCGCTTATCGACACGTACTTTGATCAAGTTTAAGTACTTGATAGCCAGCCCCAGTTAACTCAGCTGTACTTTGGTAAAACGAAATTGGATTACCTCCCTTAATTTCACTCAAAAATCGCTCCGACACACACTCATTCAATTTCATTCCAAATTCATTCAAAAATTATTCGTCTTGTCAATTTAACGATGTACTTAACTGTTCTATAAAATATTCCGCGAAAAATGGCGGAAATGTGACTTTTGATTTAATGATTCAATGAACACAGCTTATTTATTGTCCAATTTTTGATGCGTTTTTCATTGTGGAATTGGAGGTTAATAAATTTCTTAATTCTTTTCCTAATTTCACCCTTTTGAGTAAAGAATTTGTGAAAATACCAATTATGATTAACAGGTGTGATTTAGAAGTTTTTGCTGGTATATATTACTTTAGTTTCATTAGAGTATGTTCTACCACCAAACTACATTTTCTTCATATTTAATGGAAATACATCAACTTACAGCTTTTCATGCGATCAGTGGATATTCGAAATGTAGAAGCTTTCATGGCTGCACACGTGTGGCTTCTCACACGGCTTTATGGCGACTTTTATGATATAAACGCCTCGCAGTTTCGGAGAAGAAATCATAATTAATAGCTTCGTTACTTTGTTTCAGTCTTGACCAATATCAAAGTTTGCCAAAATTTTGCTAATTTTTATTACAATAAATATCAAACAGCCGTTTTTTCTACATTGCTGAATGTTTGTTGTCAACAGCATTTCTGATTTTGGGTCAGTCTAA
This sequence comes from Fragum whitleyi, assembly GCA_948146395.1. NCBI lineage: Eukaryota > Metazoa > Mollusca > Bivalvia > Cardiida > Cardiidae > Fragum > Fragum whitleyi. Next base: position 15,941,339 of record OX411548.1, on the reverse strand, counting down.
GGTATTAAAAATCGGACAAGGATATTTCAGTACGCTTAAATTAGAAATCCGCATCTTTTCCGGCCTTACTTCCGTGTTTAAACAAATAATCCATACTTGAGACGTATATACATGTTTACACTAAGACTTATTTAAACCTTTGTCTTTGCCAGACTTTTGATACATATTTTTAGCTGTTTTAGGTTGAGGTTGTGGAACCATAATAGTTCCACAACATTTCGGCACTTATGACATTTCACAATGTTGACCGAGGTTTCCTAATGAAAACCATTGGGAAACCTCGGTTAAAACTTCATTAGTTCATTACTTCCTAAACGTTGCAGAACTATTACGGGTCCACTACCTTTACAAGCTAAGACCTATTCGCGTTCAAGATAAAAAAAGTAAGCGAGCATCCACACAGGGTATAACGTGCCACGCCGACACCAGAAGGTTCATGGACACCTGATCGATTTTTTCGATACGGAACTAACGGTGAGGCAAGTTTTTATTGGCCTGGGTAGCGAAAAATATGATAACTAGACACCCCCTGAATTTTTTTCGATTGGAAATCGACACCAGAATTTGTGATAGGGGGTGTCTTGTTATCATATTTTCCGCTACCCAGGCAAATAAAAGTACGAATATCTTCGCTTTATGTGGATCTTTCGCCGAGAAATTTGGTATGCGTGTAGAGGACACATAAATGCTCTTAGACAATCACAAGCAATTAAGAATAGTCAGGTTGTTTGACAAAAAAATAATGACAAACCTAAAAAAGAAGCAAAGTCACTCACTCCTAGGGCTTGAACTCGCTCATTTGGCTTAGTTTTTATCCTCTACTTTTATTTCCTAAAAGAAGAACCCGTTATCTCGACAGTGATACTAAAAAATTGAAGTGAAAATGATTATTTCGGTTTATAAATCAGTCAAAAAGTTGCTCCACCGTTAGTTCCGTATCGAAAAAATCGATCAGGTGTCCACGAACCTTCTGGTGTCGGCGTGGCACGTTATACCCTGTGATCCAAGAAATGGTAAATCTGGGGACCATTTTCAAACATTCGCGAACGTTTTGACGTACTTTACACAGGGCTGTAGTGACATGAGTCATGCATTTTCAGACAAAAATGAAAACAATTCTTCTTTGAACATTCTGAGGATTACTTTTTAAAACGCCTGAAAGTAACAAAGCGGACTTTATGGTTTTGTACAACAGCATACAAAGCATATTTTCCTGTTTTTTTACTAGACCCATTCCATTTTTAGCTCCCCTGGCCGAAGGCCGGCGTGCTATTGTCATGGCGGGGTGTCCGTCGTGGGTCCGTGCGTGCGTCCGTCCGTGCGAGCGTGCGTAAACATTTCTTCAAACATCTTCTCCTCCTAAACCAATGGGTAGATTTTGACGAAACTTGGCCTGAATGTTCCTTGGGTGACCCTCTTTAAAGTTGTTCCAGAAATTTGGATTGACCCGCAAATATGGACGTGGCAGGGCGGGGCTTATTTTGAACCCGAAATCTTTGAACGACATCTCCTCCTGAACCATACAGTCTATTTCATTTAAACTCTAGCAGAATGTTCCTTTGGTGACCCTGTTCTAAAGTTGTTCAAGAAATATGGATTGAACCCCAAATATGGGCGTGGCAGGGCGGGGCTTATTTTGACCTCGAAATTTTTGAACAATATCTTCTCCTGAACCATTGGGCCGATTTCAATGAAAATTTACCAGAATGTCCCTTAGGTGACCCTCTACTAAAGTTTTTCAAGAAATTTGGATTGACGCCCAAATATGGGCGTGGAAGGGCGGGGCTTATTTTGACCTCAAAATCTTTGAACGACATCTCCTCCTGAACCACTGGTCTGATTTCAATGTAAGTTTACCAGAATGTTCATGTGATGACCCTCTATCAAAGTTGTTCAAGAAATTTGGATTGACGCCCAAATATCGGCGTGGCAGGGCGGGGCTTATTTTGAGCCCGAAATCTTTGAACGACATCCTCTCTCGAACTATTGGGCCGATTTCAACGAAACTTAACCAGAATGTTCCTTGGGTGACCCTCTTCCAAAGTTGTTCAAGAAATTCGGATATATGGGCGTGTTAGGGCGGGGCTTATTTTGAGTCTGAAATCTTGGAACGCTATTCCTTCCTGAGCCCATGGATCTATTGCAATGAGATCGTACCAGATTATTCCTAGGATGACCCTCTTCAAAAATTGATCTTGAAGTTTGATCCACTGGATCAATAAAATTCAGGTGAGCGGTTTAGGGCCATTCTGGTCCTCTTGTTTTATAGTGATATCTATTTTTTTTTCTTGTTATTTTACATATTAGTTAAATAAGTTCATTTCTTCATAATTCAGTTTCAACTTAGAAAAAGTCGGAATTCCTTCTGAATGCTGGTGACTTTCATTACCTTCTATTTTCAATATCTCTCTTTCAAATCTTGAGATTTTTAAGCCCCTGGAGCGATACAGGCCCTTTTGGGCCTCTTTTTATAATGAACCGTTCTTATAACCCTACACTAATTCTGTGAAAGTTCCTGGAGGGTGATATTATGTATTGAATTCACATAACCGACACTTATTTAAGCAGCAAGAGATATGGAATGTCCCAAAATCGCTAACCCGAAAAAAATGTCTGCCTCACCAATATATTTGTGGAAAATAGAATAAATATGAAAAGGTTTAGAGAATAGTTACCCAACATTTATGCTAAGTTTGTTGAAATTGGTCCATTGGTTTAGGGGGTGAAGATGTTCAGAGGTTTCAAGGTTAAACACAGCCCAACCCGTCCTTACTCATAGTCGAGGATAAAATTGTCACCAAAAGAAGAATTCTGTTAGGATTTGTTGAAATCCGTCCAGCGGTTTTTGGCGGAGAAGATTATTAAACATTTACGCGTCCACTACCTCGGGTCTGATAAAGGGTCGTCCAATGACCATTCTCTTGAAATTTGGTTGATATCCATAAGTTAGGTTCAGAGAAAAGTCATTTTTACCATACATAGAAATTATCCATCTCATTGAATCATATCCAAGTTTTTCATTCAATCCAAATTTCTTAAAGAACTTTGGAAAAGGGTCACCCAAGGACCATTCCTGTTAATTTGGCTGATTTTTTTTCCTGTAGTTTCTGAGAAGATTTTTTAAAGATAAAGCTTAAGACCGGACAAAAGGATGGACGGACGCACGACGGACATAGTGCCCCATTAGCCTTTGGCCAATGGACATAAAAAAAGTATCGGTCGCACAGTGCGTAAATAATCACATCGCCTAAATTGTATCAATGTTCGTTCAAATTGACATGGGACCGATTAGGGTTAGTTAATATTGGACCCGGTTTCGACCTAAGTTTACCCGGTTCCCATTCGAACGACCTCGGTTTCGACACTAGTAATGTAATTGTCACCTTAAAAGCTCGACGGTCTGATCCTGGATCAGGTAGGTGTTACTTGGATTCTATAAAGAAGTCGAAAATAGTGTACAACAGTTTGATTACAAAACGAGGTGTGTGTGTGTGTGTGTGTGTGTGAAAAACGGGTGCCCCCGAAACGGCAATTTTTGTATAAATTTTACCTTGACAGATGACCTTGACCTTGTCACATGACTTTGACCTTGTTAACTGGAGATGCGCATTTTCGAGATCTATCATCATCTCAAATATGAGCTTTGTATCGTGAAAAGCCTTGGAGTAATTGGCAATGTTAAGTTTTTAAGTAAAGTTTTTCAGACGGACAGACAGACAGACGGATGAAATAATATTCCCCCGATCTTTCGATGCGGGGGTATAAAAATTTGGTCTTCTTTGCTTTTTTTATGAAATTTATTTTTGTTCTGATTTCGCGTTTATCACATCTGTTAATGGGATTACAACGTTTCACAAGGTAAATCATTGTTGCGGTATATAATTGAATCACGTATACTACTATCAGTAGGTTATTCCGTTCACGTGAATTCCTTCTCTACGCATGCATATTACAGTAACTGTTATTTATAATTTAGTACGCCTTCTTACGCGTTCCTCAGACTGTCATGTATGAATTTTTCATAAAAATCAATTTTCAGATAACGCAGTATATTCAGATTGGGTTATAAGTGATGATAACCAGGAACTCCATATTTGGACTTGATAATTGTTAATTCCATTTTTGGTATGGTTAACGGAGTTGAGATCCTTATCGCATATCAACTAAAATTACTATTTCTTAATCATAGCATTTTATTTATGAAATGGAATGAATGTAAGAATATTAGGACATGTTTTTGGTTTCATTGTGTCTGAGAGAGAAAGGGAAGAAGAAGAAGAAGAAGAAGAAGAAGAAGAAGAGGAGAAGAAGAAGAAGAAGAATGAAGAAGAAGAATGAAGAAGAAGGAGAGAGAGAGAGAGAGAGAGAGAGAGAGAGAGAGAGAGAGAGAGAGAGAGAGAGAGAGAGAGAGAGAGAGAGAGAGAGAGAGAGAGAGAGAGAGAGAGAGAGATTGAAAGAGAGAGAGAGAAAGAGAGAGAGCGAGCGAGCGAGCGAGAGAGCGAGCGAGCGAGCGAGAGAGCGAGCGAGAGAGACAGAGCGAGAGAGCGAGAGAGAGAGAGAGAGAGAGAGAGAGAGATTGAGAGAGAGAGAGAGAGAGAGAGAGAGAGGGAGAGAGATGTTTCAAACTCTGTCAGGGAGCTTTGCTGGCTTGTCCGGCATTTTTACACTATCAACCGTAACTACCCACTGTCCTATGTTAGAGTTGTTCTTGCAACTAAATCAACTTTTGTCGTGCTGAATAAATACCTTAGCAGTTGAAAGCGGCGTAACAACAAATTTAATATTTCGTTATTCCCAACTTAAACCCTATTTTGTTGGTGCTAATTTGAATCGTCTCATCGAGACGGTTCAAATGAGTACCCACAACAAAGGATTTCATTGAGAGATAAAGATTTTAGACTCACTTTACCCCATCCTATCTGGACCCCTGTTATTAACACTGGGTGCTCTAATTATCAGTCTGTGTTTACTTTAAAAACAATTTCATTTTTTCTGTTTGAAAGGGAAAATCAGAAGGTACAAACTTAAATCAGGCTGCACATATATGATTGATCTTTGCCTCCTGTCAATCGGGATTTATACCAGGTTCAGCACGACAAGGGCTGTCAAATTACCACAATCATGCCCTACACTCCATTTTCCGAAAGGGTAAAGGGTAAAGATATACATATTTGATGTTAATCAGATATCTTACATATACACACCTTACCTGTCTAGCTAGTCACACTTGACAGGTCTTTTCTTCATCGTGGTGGGAAACTCTTTAAATACTGAGCTACGTTAAAAACGCAAAAACAGAGAGTAAATTTAATTTCTAGAACAAGTTACTTTGTTACAAGTTACCCAATCTAGCTACCAATAATACCAAAGAAGATGCTCTGGTGGACTTAATCGTTGTTCAATCTGATGCCTCTGTTAGTTCTCGCATAGTATTCTGCTGTTTAAGCCCCGTTTGACTATGCATTTTATTGGTGATAAACACTTTAAAAAACAACATCTGTTTTTAAAAAGAAATGAAATCAACACACACAATTTGAAACGACTATGCTCTGAATCGAGTTTATCGCAAAGACTCAGGTTCCTTAGAATTGGGGCGCCCTGAAATCTCGATTAGACTCATAATTGGATGATATATGCCATCAAGATTCGAAAATCAGTAGCAGGACCTAGAATAAAGAGTTTGAGGAGAATTTCTCTTTAGAAATGTTGTTGGCGTCATGCCGTAATCACGCTCAAAATGTCAGCTCATTTACATGGCATGTCTGTAAATGTTTCGAAAGCGTGAACAGGCTTTGTGTACCAAAAGTTAACATGTACAACGTGGTTTTACAAAAGGGGGGATCTGGGATTTATAACGGGCCTTTAATAGGGTTCATCTTTTTTACAAGACAAACATTTTGACCAAGTTTCATGAAGATTGGTGACCCTATTTTCGGCCTTTCGGGCGTTAACAAGAAAATTGTCATTTAGGCCCCTTTTCCCTTTATATTCTACGGATTCTACCCAGTTTCAAAAGCCTTCGTCCTTGTGATAAGACAGGCATTCTGCACAAATTTCATGAATAACGAGCCATATTTGTGACCACCAGATAGTATACTTGATAATTGACATTACGGCCCCGTTTTACCGTAATACCAAAAACTAGGTCACCAGGTCAAATTTTAGAAAATACATTTTGTGCACTTTAAAGCTGCTCTTTCACAGATTGGGAAAATGTGATTTTTGAAATTATTAGTAAAATTAAGCTGAGGTAACGACCTCATCATGTTGAAGCCTTTAAAATAATAAGATTCTGATAATGCATGAAAAAAGGCCAATATTCCTGAATTTAGCGAAATTCATTCTGAAAAATAAAGCAACTACTATCGCCTAAAACACTTTTCTTCAATTTCGAGCCAACTATTTTGTATGTGTATCCTGCATGTTTGTCTTATTAAATCAAAGATTATGGTAAGTGTGAGATAGCAGGAAACTTCTTAGCAATTCAAGCAAAATGAAAGATTATCCACGGAAAGTAATGATTTTGTAATTTATAGACTCGAAATAAATAGACTGGGTCCCTTTCTGATCTTGCCGCTTCGAAAAAAAAGTTAACAAATTATTGAAATATGTTGTTTATAGTGCCAATGCCCCTCGGCAATGGGCCTTTCCGAAAAAGTGGTTTACCTCCCTTTTTCCCTATAATCAGCTAGAGTGACTTCCCTTGTTCGGGTAGCAAATCTTTACAGAAAGCATTGAAAGATTACGTATGAAACGGTCCGTTTGCAGACGATAATGCCGATAATAATTGTTTAAAAGCGTTTTATTTTTGTAATTTTCTTTTTCATTTAAGTTATTATACAGATAGTTCATTGCTTGTACACTTTTATTAGATCCTTTATTTATTTATTTAGTTAAGTATTTTTCGATAAAAATCCAATTGTAATAAAATAATCTTAAATCATACAATATGTAGCCGGCTCAATAGTATATTATTGTTCATCTATATAAATCGAGTGTAGGACAAAACCCCACCAGGACAAAACCCCACCAGACAAAAACCCACCAGGACAAAACCCCATCGGGACAAAACCCAACCAGGACAAAACCCCACCAATATATACTATAGTGTAAGTGTTGAAAGTGTATTATGAAAGAGAATATAAATTCATTCCTATGATACTGTTATTTTATTTACACAACACCATTTTAATACATGTATACGGTTTGAAATAAAGTGAAAACAATCTGTCCTTTAACTGATCTGTTGTTGTTGTTTGTTTTTTTTAATGAGATTGTACAGTGATTTTAGCAATCTTGCAGTCATATTTAAGCAGCTAGAGCACCTAACAATGGATTCCTGGTATTCCTCACACCAGTAATACATGCACCATCACCTCCTTTTCTAGCCTCCAGCTGCTATCCCACACGGGACTTCGGTTATCAACCAATCGGTGGCAGACTAATAGTCATAAATGGCAATCAGGGATTGAACCTGGTAGCTTAAGATTAACAGTTTGTACACAATGCTTATCTTGGACAGAGAAAAAACTGTAAAACAATATGACTCTTCTATAGCTTAAAGGCAAAGGGAATTACTATAAGTTTGTAGCCGGAATTATACAAAATATTTCATCAAAGTAATGAAAGAGGGTGAGTAAAAATCAGAAGACAAATAGTATTCATTTTTTTTTTTTTTTAAATTATCAACAAATTATCATTTTTTCATTCATCGCATGAAAAACATAATTAAATCATTAAAGATTTCAATAATAAATTGATATGAAAAAGTGGTGGGGTTTTGTCCTACGTGCCAAATATAGTGATGGGGTTTTGTCCTGGTGGGGTTTTGTCTGATGGGGTTTTGTCCTGGTGGGGTTTTGTCCGTACCTCATATAAATCATTGTTCGAGTTTCAACTAACGTCGTAATCGCGGTTCAAACTAACCCATTTTTGTATTTTTAAAAGTTGTCCAATCACGAAATAAAAATAACTAGGCCTATGATGTTTCTTTTTCTAATTAGAAAACAAAAAGTTAAATATATGCTTGAGACAGAATTTAAAAAAGAAAATAATAAATTTATCAGTTGGCGCTTAATCTCATTGCAATTTACCAATACGTTGAAGAAATGGTGGTATATCGATATTGAAACGTCGTGGCAAAAAGAGAACTGAAACCATCGTATAGGCGATCTTTCAGTTAATGAAGCATGTTTATGGACATGTTAGCGTTTGCGATATTTTTACCATACATTTTTCATTTCTTTGTGTGCAAAGTTAATTTTCACAGCAGTGATTTGTTTAGGCACAATAAATGTTCACACCGCGTATGGAACAAAGAAAATGTCAGCGCAGTCTATTAATTGCATAGATACGTCAGACCAGGTTAAAGTTGGTTTCACGTTCTTTTCGGTAGAGGGGTCATGTATGAAATATTCATTTAGCATCAAGCAGTTTTATTCGGCACGAGCCCCTTTCAGCACTGTTCAAAATTTCGTTTTGCCTTTGTTGTATACTTGTTAAATTAAAGTGTGAATAGGACAGGGTTGAGCTCAGAGCATACATTTGGCAATGAATGCAAATGACATGCCCTGCTTATTTTTAATGATTAGACACTCATGCAATATGGCTGTAGTGACCGAAAATAAATAATAATTGTAGAAAAAATATGATCATATCTGTTTTTGTATGTATGCGTGTGTTACTTTGTAGAAAGGGTTTTCGATGGGCCAAGGACCCCATCGGGATCAAAGAGCGGTAAACCATGACAGTAGCAGACATAAGTTACAACACGTGTGTTAAATAAACATCGCACTGTTGACAATTAAGCGGCGCAGGTGGCATATGGCATTACGTAATCTTTTTTTTTTTTTTTTTTTTTTTTTTTAATCAAATATTAACACGGAGACAAAAAAAAAAATATTTAAGGGATATTACTGCGTTTCGATAATACTAGAATTTGGATTAAATTATGGACTCGTATGAGGTTAGTGTTAAACTAAAATCTGAACAGATCAGAAAAGAATCTTTATTTATCTATTCAACTTGAACATTTATGGTTATCCCTCGAAATGCATGCATGTAATATGACATGCATAGTTATTGGCGATTAAAGAATAAAATAGAAAAGTCTTTACGGAAATTGTGAGTACATTTTTACATGTAGTAAAGATGTACTTAAAAAGCCAATTTCGATATAAGACGTTTATCAATTTCGATCATTAAGACCTGAAATACCAACTGCGTGGAATTATTTCTACATTTTTGAAATTACACCTAACTGTATTTGTCTTTTATTTCCACACTTTAAGTTTATATCTGTATAGAATGCCTTTCATTTTTGTCGTCTGGTTTATTGCTAATCAGCGCGTTCGTTTTGTTACAAAGGATTATACCAGGGCTTTTATTAACATAACATAACATAACATATACTTTATTTCACTAAGGTACAAACAAATTGTACAATGATAGGAATTGCAATCTACATAAAGCAAACATTTGTGAGAAAAGATCGATCTTTGTTAATGACTATAAGCGATTAGTTATCTAAGACATATGTAAGTATATTGATAAATGAGAATTTTTGGTAAGTCGGGAAAATCCCAGTACTGCCAGATGTAGGTAAAGTCTGGGGTAGATAACGATCAAGCCACTCAAAATCTAGCAGATTAAAAGATGTCAGCTTGAGCGTTATAAACCATAGATTGTTCCGGGCAAGGAAAATAGGTAGATCAAGTTTTATATTTGAAAGATATAACTTTTTTTTTTTTTTTTCATAGCGAGATATATATATATATATATCAAAATTAATTCAACAGAAATAAAAAGAGGCATTTTTTTTAACAAATAAATGAAAGGTTACTCCGGGTGATTTCAGCATTTACTGTCTCATTTAGCACAGATCATGTACGGATTGCCAAAACGTTGCAACTACAGTTTATATATAACTGCAATTACAACGTTTCGGTTCAACAGCTTTTTAATGATTAACGCCAGTATCTTGAAGAAACATATTTTGTTGTTTGTACCAGGGAGACAAGTTAAATACCATTGGTGACTTAAACAACGCAACTACAGATTTGGTGGCTTAAACAACGCAACTACAGATTAAGTGGGCTGTAGTTGTGACGTTTAGTCTCATTTCGATACTACAATTTATAATTAGATCCATTTATTTGGGGTTGTTGTTTGTTTTATATTATTATTATTATTATTATTATTGTTCGTGTTGTAACGTCATATCGTGCCGAGATGGCTATATCCCCTGTTTCCCGTCCTTGTTCGAATCGAAAAAACAAGGATTGGGGTACGGGGAAAAATGATACAAAATTATAGAAACAAAGTATTTATTTTACGATACACCACCTGCCGATATGGCTCTATCCCTGTTTTCCCGTTCTTGTTCGAAACGAAAAAAAAAACAAACAAGAATTGGGGTTTGGGAAGATTGATACAAAATTAACCATAGACAAAGTTTTTTATTTTGCGTTAAATGAAGGACACATAGATACAGCTATGAAGAAAGCCAATCTCTGTTAAATGGGTGTTCAACAAAAAAAGTTAGATCTGTTATTGAAATAATGAGAATGAATAGTCATCATGCAGGGCTTACCCTGGGTCAAAATTTCTTTTAGCCAACCTTTTAGCCAATTTGAAAATATTTTAGCCAAATTGACAACATTGTAGCCATCTGATTCTATCAAATTGAAAAATACTAGCAATATTCTTTTTTGTAATTTTTTGCATGAACCATTAACTTAGATTTATTACATTTAATTTTTTTTTTCAAAGATCATCTACTGTTATGAAATGTATAAAAGAAAATATAAAAAATAAGAAATTTGGGGCATTTATTGAAATTTTAAGACTTTAATGCATTAAATTTGGATGTTACAGTCTTTAGAGAGCATCAATTAAAAGAATGCATGGTCTATGTCTTATAACCAACTATCCTTAAACTGTCAACAGGTGAATCAAAGGTGTGAAGGATTATCTCTCATATCAATTTGTTAATTGTTCTACCAATGATCTTAACACTTTTGATTTCTCTTTTCTATAAATTTATGGGCTTTACAAATAATACTGACCCTTAGCCAGCATTTTAGCCAATTGAATTTTTTTGTAGCCAATTTTTCAGAATTTTAGCCAATGGCTAAATTGGCTAAGGGCAGGGTAAGCCCTGTCATGAAAGAAATTCACACAAACAACCAAATCAAAGTTGTTTTCAAAAGACGTGTTAAATAATTTTCATGGACGGACATCGACACTTTATCAAGAGGAAAAAACACCATATTACATTTCACCTTATAAATCAACAGTCGCCTTTCTTCGTTTGTTTCTTTATCAAATAAAAATTCAAAAAGCCAAATTAAATTTCTAGGGAAAATAAATTGTTGGTTTAAAATATATAGGTTCGATAATCTAGTCCATTATATGTCAAAATAGACTGAATTATCAAGATATACTTAAATGAAATAAAGAAGAGTAATTGTTCTTCAAAGACATTCAAAGTTTTATCTACTAAAAAATATCATTCGCATACCCTTTTGATTTAGACTTACTTTAAAATTTTGCGGTCTGGTAATGGGTTTGTACACGGACCCTTATTATACAGAATTGAGTGTCCCTGTTTATCTATCTCTATCTCTGGATACTGTCCACCCCTCTCTCGAGTGTTACAGACAGGAAAAATGTGCGCGTTAAATAAAAGTAAAGAACTGACATGTCAGATAAGTGAAAGTAGATAAAAGTAAAGTATTGGTTTAAAATGTTAGTAAGTGAGAGTGGAGTAAAATCATGTTTAATCATGACCCAAAGGATTTTTTTCTCAGCCATTTTGAATCAGAAATTTGCTACCCAGAAATAGACTGACGACCGTCTTCATGTTCAATTAAACTGGAGAGTAGTTAGGCCCAATTATTCTTTTTCTGTATTTTCGGAAAGTCCTATAAACCCGTGTTTTCGCATTAATTTCAAAGACGCTCCTATATCAATCATATTATCGATCTGAAATTTGCTACCCGGAAATGGAGAGTTATGACCGTTCGTTGTTTCAATGCACCGGAGAGTATTCAAGTTCGATAACTCCATTTCTATATTTTCGGAAAGGCCCATTCTTAATCGTCTAAAAATACACTCATTTCCAAATCTTAGAACATGTTTAGTATTTTTTCTATGAAAACTGTGAAAGAGCAGTGTTAAGAGAAAGAGGCTTATTTTTGCCTTTTTTTTTATTAAAACTTGACCAGAATGTTGACAAGTTTTGAGAAGGGTCACCAAAGAAAAATTTCTGCCAAGTTTGATTGAAATCAGCCAATTGGTAACTGAGGAGGTGTTAAAAGATTTCTAGCTCAAAATAAGCCCTGCCCTGCCAATCTATTTTGGGGTCAATCAAAAATCCACTAACAAGTTTTGAGAAGGGTCCAAGAAACATTTCTGCCAAGTTTGGTTGAAGTCCGCCCATTGGTTACTATGGAGAAGACCCTTAAAGATTTCAGGTTCAAAATAAGCCACACTCTGCCACACCCATATTTTGGGGTCAATCAAATATCCACAAACTAGTTTGAGGAGGGTCATCCAAGGAACATTTCTGCCAAATTGGTTGAAATCCATCCATTGGTTACAGAGATGTTCAAGGATTTCAGGCTAAAAAAGCCCCGCCCTACCACGCCCATATTTGGGGGTGAATCGAAATTCCACTAACAAATTTTGAGAAGGGACACCCTAGTAACATATCTACCAAGTTTGGTTGAAATCCCCCCATGGGTTACTGAAAAGAAGATGTTTAAAGAATTATTGACAACTTCCGACAACAGACGAACAAAAGGTGATCACAAAAGCTCACATTGAGTACTAGTGCTAAGGTGAGCTAAAAAGGATATGCCTGGACAGGCCCTTACATGAACATATGGGCATATAATGAACAAACTTCGTGAAATACAATTAAATGAGACTATTATGAAAAGTCCCTGCCTTCTGGTTTCAGGACTGGTTTTTAAGATTTTGTCTATCTAAAATAGGGTTGGTTCATTCAGACCCCAAATATGACCCAAGGAGCATGACATGAAAACATAGGTCGAAGTCCACTATGTAATATTACAAACAAAATATGGAAGATTTCTTCCTTTTTGGTTTCAGTGAAGAAGATTTTGGAAGTTTTTTTATCTTTAAATCTTAATGTGAAAAAGTGTTGCAACCATGTGGAGCCCCAGTATGATTCCAGGGTCTTGATATGAACAAACTTGGTAGAGGTCTTAAGAAGATGCAAGATGCAAAATAGGAAAGCTGTCTACTTTCTGGTTTCAGAGATGAAGATTTTTGCTCTTTTATTCTATTTAAAAAGGGGTGAACACAGGTAGTGCCCAAATATGAACCCAGGGTCTTGGTATGAACAAACTTGGAGAGGCCAACTAGATGATGCTACAATCAAAATAGGGAAGCTGTCAGTCTTCTGGTGTCAGAGAAGACGATTTTCATATTTTCACGCTTTTTGTAAGGGTGAGGGAGAGTTAAGAACTGATTTCATTTGTTTGAACAATTTTGTTAGAGCTTGACCCAAGAAACATCCCTTCCATGTTTCATCAAATTTGGCCCACCAGTTAAGGAGATGTTTAAAGAAATGATGGACGACGGACATTGGATGATCACAATAGCACACCTTGAGCACTTTGTGCTATGGTGAGCTAAAATGAGCAAGGCAGAGTTAAGGTTCTAATGCACTGCACTTCCCATTGATGTGACCTATCCATCCATGAGAATTCAAGACCATAGCTATTATACATGTACTTTCAGAGATATGCACACACCATCGTTATAACTCTTCTGACCTTCTGTCGGTAAGGCTTTAAACTAATTAAAGGCAGCAACAGTTAATCATGAGAGTTTCATTTTTTCATTGTCTTCTTTAGAATCACTGTTCCCATATTTTGTCTCTGAAATGCTTAACAACAGCTGTTAAAGGTATATTTGGCATAATCCAATGACCTACAATTTATCTGGGATATTGCTATTTGAGATTTTATATACCTCTTCAAATTTCCAGGGGTTTAGATGGCCCAGAGGGGGTAAGCCTGTCGAAAATCTTTATTTCGCAACAAAAGCCTTCGTTAAGGGTACTCAATTGAAACATCTTAATGAGACATTTCAAATGAGTACCCACAACGTAGTGTTTAAGTAAGGACTTATAAAAATCATAAATTTGAAAAACAAAATACCCCCTTTATCTGTAGTTCTGGGCCCGAGGTTATAAAACTTTTCTCAGCTCAACTGAAAATTATCTCAAATTTAAAATTCAAATAAATGTATGAAAATAAAAGATAATATTAATAAGTTGTTATTCATAACAACTTATTAATATTTTCTTTTATGTAAATATATTAAAACGAGTATTAAAACAGAATTTCAGCTTTAATCTCAAACTGAAATTTGAGAAATTTTGAATTGAGAAAAGTTTTACAACCTTGAACCCTGGTATTTAACTGTAGCTGGTGCTGATTAACATTTTTATTTATTGCCATTTCTAAATTTGTTTGTTTGAATGGGGTTTTACACTGCTTTCAACAATCTTTCAGTTATATGGTGGCAGCTAAAGCACATAACCAAGGATTCCTGGTATTTCTCACACTAGTAAACACTACCATACTTTCCTAACCTCTGGCTGCTATCCCACATAGGTCTACAATTATCGACCCATTGATGGAAGACAAATAGTCGGAAAGGATGAGTGCTGCCATCTGGGATTGAACCCGAGACCTCTATATTGACAGTCTGATGTGCTACCAACTGCACTATGACAGCAGCCTGCATTTCTTAAAGAAGTACATCTGCTATATCCTTTCCAAGCCTTTTCCAGGTTATGATAGTCCCCGTCTGGTTGCCAACAAAATGTTGTTGCTGCTCCGTATGGCATCTATTGAGTAGAAGTCAAAAGACGTTTGTAGGATAGGGAGTCTACCCTGTATAACAATTTAGCCAAAATAGGCCCCCTACAGTCATTTTGCAGCAGTTGTTTTCAGCTAACAAAATCAAGTAAATAACAAGACATTTTATTTGATGACTACATTTATTATATTGTTCCCATACATCAATATTATAGTAAAGAAAAAGAAGCATATCAAATATTTCCAAGTTGGTCCAGTTTAACATACAGTATAAATTCATAGGCCAAAGTATTGTGTATAACAAAAGCAGTTTACTGTCCATTACACTGATTAAGAGAGAGTATTATGTAACACTCGAAGAGGAAATCATTTCTTAAAAGTTTTGAATGAATCCATAGCTCAGATCATTCAGTGCCAATATACAAATAACAAAGGAAGTTAGTATAGCTGTAGGGTAAGAATGTTGTTTCAAGATCTTTAAAGAAATCTGTAGATGTCATTTTTTTTAGGAACTATAATTTTATTTTTTGGCAAGCACTTAAAAACACTTTATTTTCTACAGATATTTGATAACTTTTTTATTTGTAACTTTTAAAGGATTTTCAATAAAAATAATCCTGAATGGATGTTTAACTAGCTATCAAAAATATAGTGGAGGATGATTAAATTGCTTTTAACAAGCAATTTTCTTCTTTCTCTCACAATATATCCTTACCTTTAGCAAAATATTAGAAATTAATAACCGAGCATTCCAATATCTTAATTAATTCCTTTGCTATTTCTTCTTACAAAATAATTAGTGCAATTTCTTCTTTTTAAAAAATCAGGGTTGTAAATTTAACCAATGATTTTTGCCAAAAATTTATGTATTCAATTCGAATGGAGAAATGAAAGAAAACTAGAAATTATTGCTTATACTCTTGTCACATGATTATATTTTTGGTTTTTCCAGTCATTTACACAAACATGCATCTCTTTCACATAGAAAAGATCTATAAAAAGCTACATGTATTACCATCATCCTTATGAGAGGATCTAAAACATCATCAACGATTACTGTATTTTTCCTAATGAACGCTTCCTGGAGAATAACATGTCTGGTCAGGGAGCTTTTATTTAGTATGCATTGTTTCATCTAAAAATCATTAAAATTGAAATCTTTTGGGCCCCTTTCCCTTTCATTTGAGGTGAATTTTCTCTAAACAATCATATAAATAATTGTTTGGAGAGAATTCATCTCTAATTAGAGAATAAGTTGAGAAAAGTTTCTAAACTGAAGGCATTTGAAGTGGGTTTTCTCAGTAAAAAATGTAGGGGTGCTACTATTAGGGAGGGTATTATTATTAGATTAAATACAGTGGAATGAATTTCTGCTGTTGAAATTGAAACCATTTTCATGTTGTTCACATATTCCTTCTGTACACAAAGCTTAAGACAATATGGACTTAAATAAGCATGCACAGACATACAGTCTAATCTTAGGCTAACTGTGCGCTCTCTTCTAAATGAGCCTGTGTGTGATATTTTCAACTATTTCAAATGTGCACAAAGAAAAGATTCTGGCCAGTCTGTGCATCCGCACAGTCTGACCAGTCTTCACTACGTCATTTTTAGACAGATGAGGTCTTAAAGTATCTGTATATAGTAAGGCAATCCTTTACATACGCTAAGTAACTGCCTGGGCTGCTAAAAGTTTGCACCTCATGCACATGTCAAATTGATGGAAATGTCACGCACAGGCTCAAATTATTGTGGAGATATTTTTAGCCAGACTTGTCTACATGTCCAAAAATTGGCAATTTGTTCTTACAAAATTGTTCAAAATAAAATTTATATCCAGTAAGATAATAGTTTAAGTCTGGTATGGCAATGTTGTCCAGAGGTATTGCTAGGATAATTCTTACACGTAAACTAATCTACTATAAACATCATTTACTAATGACTGTATATATAAAACACCAGTCCCAGAAGCAACATTTTTTCAATGTATCTAAGAAAAAATCAAAATTACCAGTACAGTTAGATCAGGTAATTCAGACTTAACGCTTGTCATGCTGAATAAATTTTGGCTAAAAATTTTCATCAAAATCAAAGGGCAAAAAGCACTGAAAGTTCAAACTGTAGGTCAATTTTTATTTGAAAAATTAAATCTATCCACAATGCTGGTTTGAAAGTGAGAAACAGGTGATGTAGAGTAACACCACACTGCACATATGTGCAGGCTGATGTTTGTCTAAAGCTCCTGCCAAAGCAGGATTATTCTGGGTTCAGCATGACAAGGGTTAAGTTTCAAAATACTAATAATAATTACACAATCAAATGCTATGATTTTGTTACACATTTGAATTGTCTTGTCAAGATTATTCAAACAAGTATCCACAACAAAGCGATTGGGCGACAAGTGATGCAAAATATACAAAACAGCTTAATAAGTATTTACTGGTAAATGTAATGTTATTAGCCCCACACTCACTAAGATATCATTATTTATCAGGGGAGTAATCTACATAAAAAGAAATGACAAAAAATTTAAATTGATCCTGTATCATCCAAATTGATAGTGTTAGATTAACATATATTCGTAGAAGCTATAGATTGAAAATTTTAGATAGAAGATTTTGACAGATTTAAAGAAGTTCAACTTACATCTTTACACTTAGGATGTGACAATTACTTTAAATTAGGTAATTATTGGTAATACAACTTTTTCCTTAATTGAAAGTAATTTAAAATTCAAAGTACAACATCTTAACCCTTGTCATGCTATATAAAAATCTTGGAAAAATTGCAACAAAAGCAAAGTGCTCAAAGCTCTGAATGCACTAAATGTAAGTTGATATTTGTATTGAAATTAGATTTTTAAGCTTTTCTGGTTTCAAAAAAAAGGAAAGACAGGAGGTATAAATAAAGATAAGGCTGCACATATGTGCAGGCTGATGTTCATTTATAGCTTCTGCTTCTGGCAGGAATATTCCTAGTTCAGCATGACAAGGGTTAACAAATATTTTGAGGTCTATAACAGACAGCTTCAGCCAATCTAAAATCATTATTAGTTCATTGGAACTTCATGATTTCATGATTATTTTCATTGATTTCTTAACAATTCCATGGAATACCTACAATACAGGGTTTGGATAAATAAATAAGTTACACCAAAATTGAAACTACCCCTCTAGTTGTAGCTCTGAAATGATAAATATAACCTTGAACATATATTTGCTGCACACCACTTATTACTGAAGGCGGTATTAAGATTTAAGATACAAATTAAATTTGTTTATTTGAATGGGGTTTTACTACGCTTTAAACAATCTTTCACTTATATCATGGCTGGTACACCTAACAAAGGATTCCTTGTATCCTTTCATAAGTAGAATCATCCTACTTTCACTTTTTCAATTACTTGATTACATAAGCAAAACAAAATAATTGCCAAGGCCATTACAATTTAATTTTCAGGTAAAATCCTGACGTCGAAATGAAAATTCAAACTAAAAACTTCACAGCCATTTTTATCATTTTTCAAATTCAGTAAAGGTAAAATTTTACTTTATATTCTTCTCAGAAGATCCTTTCAAAAACAAAACTCTCTATATAATTCTTGTATTAACTCTTGGTGTGTTTAAAACATCAATAATCAATAATACCAGACTTCAATATCTTCTAAAGAATCCAATCCCACTTAGTGTGATTTTGTTTATATATAATACATACTTAGTGTTTTGTAGGAAAAAAAATATCTAACGAGGTTGGGAGAATTGAAAATTGTCGAGGCTCTGCCAAGACAATTATCAATTCTCACAACCGAGTTAGATATTTTTTCATACACAACATAAAGTATGTATCATATTTATCTTATAACCTCTATTTGTCTTCTTGTCAGTGATATTTCTAACAGAAATGCAAGTTTCTAAAAATAACCGCATTATATCATTGTTCTTAAAATAACTATGTGATATCATAAAAAATATCATATTGGATGTTATCACATGGATATTTGTATAGTTATAAGATAAAATAGAATAATGTATGTTTAACATAAGAAATGGCCAACAAGCACAACAGAGGAAATGAAAAACAAGAGCTGTCACTGTAAGATGACAAACCCCCCGACACCGCTTTGATTTTAAATTATGGCCAATCTATGTTGAAGGTCAAGGTCATCCAGGGGTCAAGGTCACCAAAGTATGTGCCTACAGAAAGGTAATGTACCAAGGAATGTTGTGGTAAAGTATGATGCGAATATGTTAAGTAATAAGGAAGTTATGGCCAATGTTAAAGTTTTTGGACGGAATGACGGACGGACAGACGGACAAGTCAAATTTATGATGCCTCCCTATCGGGGGCATAAAAATGATTAGGAAGGCTCAACGATAACCAAAAATTATAACATTATGGACCAATAAATCCTGATTTACAGTACTCAGTTAAGGGTTTACTGTTTAAACTCATACCAGGGAATAGCTCTAAATCTACAAATTACAACATTATAGACTAAAAGAAATACCTCAAGCAAGGACTAAAAAAACTTCAGTAAAGAGCCCTTATCTCCCAATGATTGAGTCCTTTGGAAGCTAGTTTATGTCAGACTAAAACAGGGCTTGTGTTAAGAGTTTGATATCGGGGAGTCATTGACTCCTCACCTAAAAAATTCTGGGGGTCAAATTGTTATAAAAAGGGGTCAATACGACAAAAAAGGCAAATCATAATTAGGATTTTGTATATCTAACCGTCACTTTAACTGTTTCGTGTAATGATATGAAATGTATAAAAGCATGTTTTGACCCATTAGTAATTCCTCCCAAGGGGGTCAAAAAGACCCTCTTGGATGTTTTCTTGGTGTTAGATCAAGATATTTTCAGATTTTTGGGGGTCAAAATCCTGGTTCAAGGGTCAAACATGAGCCCTGCTAAAACCCTGCTCAGTTGGATTATACAAGGAGAAAACTTGAAAGTTCAAATACATGTATCACAAGTTTTTTCACCATTCAGAACTACAGCTAGAAGAGTGCTTGGGATTTAAGCTTCAATTATTTCAACTAAAATCACAAAAATCCTACAATGTTGGTATTCATTGAAATACAACTCATTTGAGTACCTGTAACATATGACTTCATCAATTGGTTTGTATGGCGGCAGTTATTCCTCATATCAGTATCATAATTAGGATTAAGTTTAAAAAATCTCTTTCTCTATAATCTAATTCCATGTTATTTTTGTGTTCGTTTTTTCTCTTCAGAAAAACAATATATGTTGTCTTTTCTCAGTTACAAAAATGGTGTGACATTCAAAAGTATTCAAAAATAAAGGATCATCAATTGATAATAATGTCAGTTACTTTTCTTGATTCCAGGGTGTAACTTGTTTTTGGCTTTCATGCTGAAGTCTTTCACCTTTGGCTTCTGCTGGACTTTTTGCTCAAGACAAGGGTAATAGGATCCTCGAAGCACATCATCCAAGTCGGATTCATCATGAATCTCAAAAAACTTATCAACACCCAAAGACTTCTTTACTGCTTCTGTAGTGCTTGCATGAATCATTTTGAGTTTTACAGAGCAGTTCTCTGGAACACTGAAAGTACAATGATCAATAGTACAGGACATGTAGGCATGGATGACACTGTAGGAAACGTTTTACACAACAACACTATAGGGAAGAGTGAATTTTTCATGGTATTATAAAGTACAATTGCCTTGGCACATAGAATTTAACACCCATTAACACTGTGAAAAAGTCACATGGACCTGATAATTGCAATCTTTAAGATCTGGGAAATAATTAAAATTCTTGGCTAAAAGTTTCAAGTCTAATTTCTCCACCTAAAGATCAATACACAAACTATTTTAAGATTGTGTTTTAATATCTCACATTTGTAGAGATACTTTTGAACTAGAAAGCCATGAATGGCTTGTCCACAGGCTTGAAATTCTTGCAAAAGCAAATCAAAGTTTTGACTAGATTTTTAGATATTTTGGGTTCTACTGATGTTGAAAATGATTTCAAAGTTTCCATTATATAACATATAGAGAAATGAACTCCCCCCATTAAAGACATATTTTTAATCCAATTACAATAATTTTTGGCTGCATGATAATGGGTCACCCAAGGATTATACCAATGAAGTTTGATTGATATCCATCATTTACATTCTGAGAAAATGATTTTCAAAGTTTCCACTATAAAACATAATTATAGAGAAATGACCTCCGCCCATAAAATACATATTTCCATCCAAGCACAATAATTTTTGGTAGACTGATAAAGGGTCATCCAAGGATCATTCATATAAAATTTAATTAGTTTCCATCCATTACAATCTGAGAAAACTCACTTTTTACCATATTTGGAAATTAGCCACGCCCATTAAATCTATGTTTTTTTCATTGGATCCAAATTTCTTGAACAACTTTGAAGATAGGTTGAAATTCATGCAGTAGTTTCTGAGAAGAAGATTTTTAAAGAAAAATTTTACGACCAGACGCACAAACTGACGGACGCACACACGATAGACACAACGCCATGACAATAGCCCCAGTGGCGTCCATAATTCTTTCTGTCTATGGGCTTTTTGGACCCGACACCCCTGATATAACTTGGAGTTTTTCAGGATTGACAATCTATAATGACCCTTTGGCTTCATTTTCTGAGGAATGATTTTATCCCATTTGAGATTTCATTATTGACACCTAGGACACCTAGGAAATTTAGCTTATGGAAAAGTTTGTGGTGGTCTACTTTGTCAAATCCATTACTTTAACAAATCGATAGCTCAGTGCAAAATCCCAGCCTATAATCATATAGGCAGTTACAACTGTTTCATGCTGAGCAATCAAAATACGAGCTTTGTGAAAAATGTTAACAATATCAAAGGATGGATTCAAGGGATTCAACCACCCTTCTTCACTTTCATGACAAAACGTTGAAGTTACCTTTCATTTTTAACTTCTATCCTGTTTTGAGGAATAAGGAGTTCCAATAGCATGTTTTAGTATGGATATGAGCCCATATGAGTATCTATTAGTGCATTTATGTACTTCAACCTGAACCATGACATCAAGTGACAGAAAAGGGGAGATAATCAGCAAACTTTAAACTTCAAAGCCTCCCTTATTTCTAAATTGATATTGATTAAATAATCAGCAAATGTCTTCATAGACCTCATAGATTACAACCAACCCTGATACACTGAAACACGGTTTGCTACATATAGTATCATTTCGGGGGTGAAGGGCGTTCCAAAACAAGGCCCAAGCATTTTCGGGAGTAAACAAACAGCACATGGGCTGTATTTTAAATGTGTAAAACAGCTGTCAAACATGGTTTACGGTCGTTTTTAAACCGCATTGAGTGATGTTTGAAAAATAATCACTATAATATTTCTTTGTAACGTGGCTTATCATTTCTTGCCAATAAGTCTTGATATAAATAATAAATTAACACTCCCATTGCGGACCTTCTATTCATCGTACTCCGAGAAAATAAATTAATTCTCTCAATTACCAAATTGATACTACCATGACTCTTCGTATTTTCATGGTACAAACTAATCAATTATGAACAAGGAAAAAAAATAATATTCATGCATTACAATCAAGTTCCTGAATCTGTCAATCAGAAAAAATAAGGGGGTCTAGCTAGAAAAAGAGGACCATGATGGTCCTAGATTGCTCACCTGAGTCTATTTGATCCCTGAGACATCACATTAATTAAATAGGCAGATGTCAACAAGGAGACACTTTCTACATAAGATTTTCATTTTTTTACCCTTTGTGCTCAGAAGAGCTAAAAGGGATGCGCCCATGCAAAGCCCAAATATGACCCCTGGGTCTCTATATGAACAAACTTGGTAAAGGCCCACTAGGTGATGGTTCATACTAAAAAGAAAGCTATCTGCAATCTGGTTTCAGAAAAGAAGATTTTTAAAGATTTTTGCACTTTGATTCTATGTAAAAAGCCTTAAGGGTTGCCCCCGGTTGGAGCCAAATATGACACATAGGTCTTGATATGAACAGTCTTAGTAGAGGTCCACTATATGATGCTACATACCAAATATGAAAGCTGTCTGCCTTTTGGTTTCAGAGAAGATTTTTGAAGATTTTCATTTTTTTACCCTTTGTGCTCAGAAGAGCTAAAAGGGATGCGCCCGGGCAAAGCCCAAATATGACCCTGAGGTCTATATAATGAAAAAACTTGATAAGAGTCCCACTAGGTGATGCTTCATACTAAATATGAAAGCTGTCTGCCATCTGGTTTCAGAGAAGATGATTTTTTAAGATTCTGCCCTTTGATTCTATGAAAAAAGGGTTGCACCTGGGTGGAGCCCAAATATGACCCAAGGGTCTTGATATGAACAAACTTGGTAGAGGTCCACTATATGATGCTACATACCAAATATGAAAGCTGTCTGCCTTCTGGTTTCAGAGAAGAAGATTTTTGAAGATTTTCCTATTTTCACCCTTCTTGTTAAGGGTAAAGGGAAAGTTAGGGGTGGATTTCATTTATTCGAACAACTTTGGTAGAGCCTGACCCAAGAAACATCCCTACCAAGTTTCATCAAGATTGGTCCACTGGTTCAGGAGGAGAAGATGTTTTAAGAAATTGTGGACGACGCACGACTGACGACAGACATTCTACGATCACAATAGCTCACCTTGAGCACTTCGTGCTCAGTTGAGCTAGAAATATTAGCTGAAAATGCTTCTGAATGTTGAACACCTCCATGAGCACCATATTGAGTCAGAACGTCATATTTCCACAGTAGTTTACAAAATCTAGCGTGGAAGAAATCAATAAGGTTTGAGCATTGGATCCTCATATTAGTTTAACTGTTTTTACATTCATTTGAGTCTAAGCGCGATGTATTTGTCAAATTTACATTGTGTTTACCATTGTAAAACAAGTAAATGAAGATAATTTGGAAAGGGTGTGGCTGAATGATTGAACATGATGCCACTTTTGAATGTATCAATATCTTTTTCTAATTCATAGCAAAAATTCAAGGCATCATTAATCTTCTTTATTTGGTAGATATGTGTAGGGTTTGTTCACAAAATGTTCACCAATTCACAGCGAACAGAGTAAGTGTTAAAACAAGAAAATGCAGATAATTTGGAAAGGGTGTGGCTGAATGATTGAACATGATGCCACTTTTGTATGTATCAATATCTTTTTCTAATTCATAGCAAAAATTCAAGGCATCATTAATCTTCTTTATTTGGTAGATATGTGTAGGGTTTGTTCACAAAACGTACACCAATTCACAGCGAACAGAGTAAGTGTTATTCAAATTCAATTTCAATGAAAATACGACGTCCGCGAAAATTCGGAGTTGGAGTATACATGTATTTCTTTTAGGGGATAAAAATCCTATTTTGAAAAGACAAAGTATTACTGATGGTTTTTCTTCTAATATCCAATTTGCTTTGTTATAGGAGAGTTGATAGTTATTGTTTATATTGCGGATTTCCTTCGCATGCGCATTACTGGTAGGCAAAAGGAGTCAGATCTCTATGCCAGAAAACAATTAAAACTGAATCAAAATCAACCGTTTATTAAAATTTAAGATAAAAAGAAAGTTAAATTAAATAGTATTTGATAGAATGTTTCCCGTTAATGATCGATCGATATTTAAAGAATCTCTTACGTAATAGCCTCGTTTATAAGCCTCGCGAGATTAGGCTATTTTGTCCTACTTAATGAACGAAGTTGCCATGAACGATAAATCTTTTAGCTACTTAGAATATGTTTTTGTCTCCTTAAATAATGTATTTGTTAAGAAAGAATGCAACCTGAAATCTGTGAAGACATGGCCTAAAGCTTTATTAGCCAGGGACTCTAAAATGTGTGTCCGTGGTTTAGTGCAAATATTCTTCCTTTGTAAACTTGATGTTTTCTTCTTTGTCATTTTTCACATCATTCATAAAGAAAGTTGAAAATTATGAATAAAACATAGTAAGTACTTGTTTGGGTTTTCAAACATTCATAACTCAATCTACAGCACTCATGAAAGTTCTGACAAAGCTGCATCTTGTCGAACCAAGGGTTACGAACGTTTTACTTATCTTACCCTTGGCTGATTGAATGGGTAATTTCTGTACACGTGACGTCACTGAACGGAAAACGAGGCGGACCAATCAGTCACCATCTTACAAAAAGGTCCGACAGCGGGAGGTATGTTAGATCAATATACCCCGCGGCTACTTTCCAGATGTGAAATTAACCCTTAGAATTGCGCTTAAACCCTTTCAGTTTTAGGTAATTGTGACACTTAGCAAGACTGAAATACACAATCACAAAAACTGATCGAAATTCCTATATCTGTTCAAATGACAACATATCTTTTTAATAATTTGATGGTAAATTGAAAGGTTCTCAAATTATTCTTTTTTTACCCTCGATGACAGTGTATTACGATTTTTCAATGTTTTTATGAATTTTCAAGTTATTTAATCAATCAATACCTGTTTAAGTTTCCAATGTTTTAGACCTTATCGATGGCATACTCCAATATAGTAGAATGCATCTATATTGAAGTACGCGAAACTTAACATTTGGAATAAATTCAATGATTAAGCCGTCTTTTAATAAGAAATAATTTAGAAATGATAATTTACTTGATTTTTCATATGAATTCTTTTATTCGGGAGTTTTTCTCCTTCTTTTCCAGCAGACAGTTCTTTAAACACATTTAAATGACAAGAGAAATAAAGAGAATAAAATATGAAAATAAATAAATTAAGAAAGAAAATAATAGAACAATTTTTAGTAAAAATCCTCTATCTGTGTAAAATAAATCTCGTGTGAGAATATTGTGAGAGCCGAAGAATTAATCAATTCATTTGTTTATTGTTATAATTTGACTTTATTATTTATTTATTTGTTTATTTACTTGAATTAATTTTAATTTGAAAAGTATCCATATAGCAGGTAGTCACAATGTTACGATAAATTTAAAACTTAGATTTGCTATGAAACAACTTATTCACGACGTTTAAGACAAAGCAATCACGCACAATGTCCAATCCAAATCGAAATACACATGCACTTGTAATTAAAAAGGGATTATTTGATTTTTATATCTAATATATATGATATATAGCTTACGTGTTTTAATGTGGGGTAGTCCAAAATCTCGTGGCTACAGCTTATTCAAGTTATGATTAAGTAGTTTTGTCGCCCGTTGACTATAATCTATGTAGTATAGAAATATATTTGCTTTCAATAAAAAAACACAAAAAAACTGGTCATTAATTTTATTTATTTTTATTTCATACATTTTTTTTGGGGGGGGGGGGGGGGGAGAGAGAGAGAAGGCTATCCAAAATGTTCTTCTATGGAACAATATGGGGGATAGATTAACTCAAAATCATTTCATGTTATTTTTGTTCGTCGGCAAAAATACAAAACGTGTGAAAGATAATGTCTGAATTCCCAACTCACATTTTTGATGTAATTCAAGGGGGGGGGGGGGGGGGGAGCTTCGGAAACATTCACGGTGGACACTGAGGAAACTTTCGGCTTACTATTCCTATAATTCTGACAAAAAGGACCTGATTTTTATTCTGTTGATTTTATAAATCTATCTGTCACCGAATAAAAACGTACTAAAAAGTTAGCGTCTTCGATGCGACGCATTTTCTTTCTCCAAGATTGAAGGGTTATCTACACAGTCGTCGGAATACAACAGGTTGCCATAGGGATAAAAAGGTACCGATGTCGTTTGTAAGAAGCTCTCTGATTGGCAGTCACAAAAATCGCGTTTGACCTTTTGATTGGCCGGCTAAAAATAAATCGTACAGAAAATACCTATTCATTCAGTCAAGGGGTATTCGAGAAGATCTTATCGATTCGAGACCCCTTGACTCGTGAAGATGACAAAGCTGTAGTTGCATCGTTTTTTGTAAAGAAACCCAGAAATAGTTATGTGTTTAGATTTTTAAAGAAAGTTAACCAGGAGGTGGATGTAGGCTTTCTGTATGTAAAAAGTGTACTAACATACAATAAAGGGGGGAAGGTCGTTTTCCAAGTATTACAAAGTTGTGTTTGAATTTCTGTATGAAAATGAAATAACTAGGCTATAGATCATGGTGGTTCGTTTGAACCCCTCGAACCCCCTTTTGCATCCTTGAAAAAATTAATTTTCTTTACCGCTTCCCATAACGTTGTGAATCTGAATAAAACAGTATGACTTAGATTAATCTGTTCACGGTGCTAAGTAGATTAAAATTTCGTAAATAGAGCCGATCGAGATGTGTTTAATCCATAGACGCGCCGTTTTCAATGATAAATAACAGAAGAAATGGCCATACGTGTTGAATGTAGTTGAGGAAAATGTATGATGAATAAGTAAAATTTATTAATCCCTTCCCATAACGTAATTTCACGAAGTTTTAGATGACTCAGGCCAGGGACTCTCAATATACAAAATAATGTATATTTAGGGTCTGTGCTCGGGTAAACAACTTTCAGTAACATTTAATTCATTCTTTCGCCGGATTGTCAGAACTTTCTACTTATTTTTCCTCACATTCATTTTATATTTTTGTTTCTAATCGTCGTTGAGCAATAGAACATTGCAAATCCATTTTTATTGCAATGTTCCGGTCGCCACCAACAATTTCAATTTTGAGCTTATTTTTTGTAGTCTGGTCAGGGTAAAAACGAAGATGTACAAAAGAAGGATCACCTTACTTAATCTTTAAAGAAACTACATATGCTTCAATTTCTTTCTTATTTGCTAGAAATAGATTTTTTATCCTCTTATTATATTTTAGTAACTTTCTAACAAGAGTGCCATCATCACAAAATACGCCGCCACTTTGCTGCTGTTTCACGAAAATAATTGTAGACACTACTTATTTTGACAGAATCAAATTCAAAATGACCAAGTTTCATTTAAATCAAGACAAAAAGTTAGGAGGAGTTGCCTTCACAAGGCTGCAATTTCAATAAGCTCCAGACACTAAGTTTTAAGGGGGCATAATTCAGGAAAATAAATGAGTCATAAAATCCTTGATCCATGTACATTTAAAAATTATGGTGATGACATTGACCAAGTTTCATTTAAATAAAGACAAAAAGTAAGGAGGAGTTGCGTTCAAAAGGCTGCAATTTCAATAAGCCCTAGATACTAAGTTTTAAGTGGGCATAATTTAGGGTAAAATTAATGAACCATAAAATCCTTACTTAATGCTCATCTACCAATTTCAGTTATAACATCCACCAAGTTTCATTTAGATCCAGCCAGAAACTTAGGAAGAGTTGCATTCACAAGGCTGCAATTTCAATAAACCCCAGAGACTAAATTTTAAGGGGGCATAACTGAGGCAGAAAGCCCCAGAGACTAAGTTTTAAAGGGGCATAACTCAGGCAAAAATCAACGAACCATAAAATCCTTCCTTCATGCACATCTACTAATTGAGGTGATAACATTGACCAAGTTTCAAGATGATCCAGCCAGAAACTTAGGAGGAGTTGCGTTGACAAGAAAAGTGGACCAAGAGACTAAGTTTTTAAGGGGCATTACTCAGGCAAAAATCAACGAACCATATAATCCTTCCTTCATGCACATCTACCAATTAAGGTGATAACATTGACCAAGTTTCAAGAAGATCCAGCCAGAAACTTAGGAGGAGTTGCGTTGACAAGAAAAGTGGACCCAGAGACTAAGTGTTTAAGGGGCATAACTCAGGCAAAAATCAACAAACCATATAATCCTTCCTTCATGCACATCTACCAATTAAGGTGATAACATTGACCAAGTTTCAAGAAGATCCAGCCAGAAACTTAGGAGGAGTTGCGTTGACAAGAAAAGTGGACGGACGTACGGACGGGTGGACGGACTGACAGACGGAGAAGATGACGCCAATATATGTCCTCCTGGCAGCATATTAAAAAACAAGAGGACGATGATGGTCCTATATTGCTCACCTCGTCACTTTGACTTCTCCCTTAGCAAAATTAAATACTTGAAAGATCATTAAATGATCATTAAATTTTTCAAAGAAAAACATTACTCTATTTCTATGATCGCTGCATAAATTTCTATCCTTTTCTAAACAAGTTTCATGTGACCTGACCAACATTCTGACCAAGTTTCATAAAGATTGGGCAATATTTGTGGCCTCTAAAAAGAAAATAAGTCATTAAGGCCCCTTTTCCCGTGATATGACATGGATCTTTCCAATTGTAAATAGGGTTCATTCTTCTGACCTAGCCATTATTCTGATCATGTTTCATGAAAATTGAATTGTATTTGTGGCTTCTAGAGGGTAAACAAGAAAATTGTCATTAAGGTCCCTTTTCCTGTGATATGGCACGGATCTTTCCCATTTTCAAAAGGGTTCATCTTTGTGACCTGGCAAACATTCTGACAAAATTTCATAAAGATTGGGCCATATTTGTGGTCTCTAGAGTGTAAACAAAAAAATGTCATTAAGGCCCCTTTTCCTGTGATATGGCACAGATCCTTCCCATTTTCATTAGGGATCATCCTTGTGGCTTGGCCAACCTTCTGACCAAATTTCATAAAGATTGGGCCCTATTTGTGGCCTCTACAGTGTAAACAAGAAAATTGTCATACAGGCCCCTTTTCCCGTGATATGGCACGGATCCTTCCCATTTTCAATAGGGTTCATCCTTGTGACCTGGCAAACATTCTGACCAAGTTTCATGAAGATTCGGCCATATTTGTGGCTTCTAGAGTGTAAACAAGAAATTTGTCATTAAGGCCCCTTTTCCCGTGATATGGCATGGATCCTTTCCGTTTGCCCAATTTTCATAAGGGACCACCCAAGGAATATTTCTGCCAAGTTTGGTTGATTTTGACCCATAAGTTTAGGAGGAGATGTCCTTTAAAGAAATTGTTGACAAAATTGTCATTAAAGCCCCTTTTTCCATGATATGGCACGGATCCTTCCCATTTTCAATAGACTTCATCCTCATGACCTTACAAACATTCTGACCAAGTTTTATGAAGATTGGACCATATTTGTAGTTTCTAGAGTGTAAACAAGAAATTTGTCATTAAGGCCCCTTTTTCCTGTGATATGGCACAGATCCTTTCTGTTTGAGCAATTTTCATAAGGGACCACCCAAGGAATATTTCTGCCAAGTTTGGTTGATTTTGACCCATAAGTTAAGGAGGAGATGTCCTTAAAAGAAATTGTTGACAAAAATATCATAAAGGCCCCTTTCCCTGTGATATGGCACAGATCCTTCCCATTTTCAATACACTTCATCCTCATGACCTTACAAACATTCTGACCAAGTTTTGTGAAGATTGGACCATATTTGTAGTTTCTAGAGTGTAAACAAGAAATTTGTCATTAAGGCCCCTTTTCCCGTGATATGGCACAGATCCTTTCCATTTGAGCAATTTTCATAAGGGACCACCCAAGGAATATTTCTGCCAAGTTTGGTTGATTTTGACCCATAAGTTTAGGAGATGTTGTTTAAAGAAATTGTTGACAAAATTGTCATAAAGGCCCCTTTCCGTGATATGGCATGGATCCTTCCCATTTTCAATAGACTTCATCCTCATGACCTAACAAACATTCTGACCAAGTTTCATGAAGATTGGACCATATTTGTGGCTTCTAGAGAGTAAACAAGAAATTTGTCATTAAGGCCCCTTTTCCTGGATATGGCACAGATCCTTTCCATTTGAGCAATTTTCATAAGGGACCACCCAAGGAATATTTCTGCCAAGTTTGGTTGATTTTGACCCATAAGTTTAGGAGATGTTGTTTAAAGAAATTGTTGACAAATTGTCATAAAGGCCCCTTTCCGTGATATGGCATGGATCCTTCCCATTTTCAATAGACTTCATCGTCATGACATAACAAACATTCTGACCAAGTTTCATGAAGATTGGACCATATTTGTGGCTTCTAGAGTGTAAACAAGAAATTTGTCATTAAGGCCCCTTTTTCCTGTGATATGGCGAGGATCCTTTCCATTTGAGCAATTTTCATAAGGGACCACCCAAGGAATATTTCTGCCAAGTTTGGTTGATTTTGACTCATAAGTTTAGGAGGAGATGTCGTTTACAGAAAAAGTTGACAAAGTGACTGACAGACGGACGCCGGACAACGATTGATCACAATAGCTCCCTTGAGCACTTCATGCTCAGGTGAGCTAAAAATCAGCGGAACATTTCCCTGTGCTACATGCTAGTTTAAAATAGCTTTACCCTTTACTCATCACAACTCACAGAGACTAAACCATTATAAATCAATTATTTTCAATCTGTTTTCTCATCCTATTTCATTCTCATTGTAAAATTATCACTTTGAATAAACAAGAGGGCCATAGTGGCCCTATATCGCTCACCTGAGTTAACTGTCTTAAGATCTGACCTCTCAACCTAGTGTTATACCAAACTTGACCGAATTCAAACCAGACTGAGATTTCATAAAGACAATCAACCTAAGCAACTTTTAGGGTGCCTGGGCAACAACTATGGCCTCTTGAGAGTCTACACAGTTTTTCTAAGATTTGACCCTGTGACCTCATTTTTGACCCCACTTGACCCAAATTTAAACTTGACCTAGATTTTATCAAGATAAACATTCTGACCAATTTTCAGGAGGATTGAGCAAAAAACATGGCCTCTAGAGTGTCTACAAGGTAAATGTTGACGCTGCACGACGGATGACGGACATCATGCGACCACAAAAGCTCACCTTGAGCACTTCGTGCTCAGGTGAGCTAAAAATGAAAAAAATTAAAAAAGGGTTCAGATGATAATCATACTACTACTGCTAGTGGTCTTTTTATCAGTTAAATGATTTTAAGATTTTTAATGTTGTCATTAATTGAGACCATTGAGAGTGTAAAAATTCTTATTTTCATTTCCATTTTTAAATTTTATTCCATCATGAAAGCCTTTAAACATTTTACACAGTAAGTGACAATTATAAGAATAGATAATACACATACATCTACTAAATTGTTTTGTATGAAATGACTGTTACTGCAGTTAAGACTTGCTTCGGTAGTATATCAATTCTCTCACTTCTCACTAAATATCCAAACTTCTCCCTAATTCTTTGGGAGAAGTGACTTCTCCCTTATTTTGAGAGCTAGCTTAGTCACTGGTTGGGAAATCCGTGGGAAAAGGAAGATAGGAAGGTTTACAGTCAAAACGGCCCTGAGTTAAAACAGCCCGTAATATGGTCAAAACGGCCCAAATCGTTTTTTACAATCGGTCAAAACGGCCCAAACCCATAAATCACCATTTTTCTTTTATTTTCTATTGTCAAATAAATTTGGAAAAATAATAATTTTTTCGTGAATGAAAAAGACTTGCATCTTTCTTACGAAGAATTGTTAATATTTTATTAATTGGGGCGTTATAGTGTTAATGTAAGATTTGAAATGGCATGTTTATTTAAGCGAAAGCCAATAAAGGTTAAGCCTTTTAACAAAAGGTATGGGTTAAGGTGTGAAATTTCCATCACATGTTATCATTTTTAGGGCCGATTTCAATCACTCCAGAATTACTATTTCTTGCTTGATAAACAGAAGTAATATTTATTAGTTTATTTGAGTCTCATTCATGTACATAAAGTACACATTTCAATAGCTAAAATACCTATCTTAATCTAAAAGTACATGGTCATTCACGATAAGAATTATAAGAGACTGTTCATTTATCAGACTTCACGAAATACCGTCGGTCCCACTGACATGTCTGGTAAAAATCATGCTGGTCCGGTAAGTTGCACAGAAATACAGGACTGACAGACTGGTAAAATCTAGCCACATACACAATGTGTCCCCATCACTATGTCTGAAGGAATTTAGTTCGTCTGGTAAAAATCTTAAGTTTACCACACCCACTGTCAGGTAAAAAATATGGTTATTTCGTGAAGTCTGATTTATTCAAATCTTTCACAATGCCTTTCCTTTCACTGAAATCATGTTTCTTGTAAAATTAAGATTAGGGATGGAGATGCTAATTTAAACACCTCCCTTAACTTTCAAATATCTAGTGACTGCTGGTTAATAATTGGTCTCTTAAAAGATTTACAAGCAGTTTTAAGAAATATTAAAACAATACAGACAAAAAGAGCAAAAGAATCCATATTCTCTTTTTGAAGCTACATTAACATAAAGACAACTGCATGGTTTATTCAAGTACTAATACACCATGCCATAGCCCCTATATTACGCCGTTGGATTAAAAGAGCATAAGTAAGATAAATATTTTTTAATAGTGCTTTTCAGTAGTAGGGTAATGTACTTTTATTTGTCAAAAGAGAAATGCATTAGATAAATTGCCTTCAAAAGATTTGCACCATTGTTGTATGAAACTAAATCGTCAGCTTTGCAGAAAGAGTTTTGTATTCACATGAAAAATAATTAGCTATAGTTTTCCATTATCTTAACAATTTGATGGACCAAATTTTAAACTACAGGTGCCTTGAATCTATGCATAACAAACACTTCCTAGTATAATTAAAAAAAGTTCAACACTACGTATATACACTTATTTGCATTTTGTTGAAAAGTTTAATATAAAATATTATCAGAGAAACATCTTTCTTTAAGACTGAACTATTTAGAGGATATAAAGAGAAATCACGAAAAAAATAATAAAATCTTAATTTAATTTGTTTTAATTCATCTATTTTCAAAGTGATAATTTTTTAGTTAATTTGGTTTAGGCCATTTTGACCGAACAAAAAATCAGCTTTGGGCCGTTTTGACCAAGTTACGGGCTGTTTTGACAAAATTGCGGGCCGTTTTGACTCTGGGCTGTTTTGACTAGCTCCCGATAGGAATATATGTAAAGTTATATTTGTAGTGTTCGATAATTGGGTAGACTCAAGACCAGGTGCCCAGTTAGCTCAGTTAGTAGAGCGCCGTGCTAGTGTTCCGGGGGGGCGTGGGTTCGGGTCCCATGTCGGGCACAACTTTTCCTCTTTAGTTACTGCAATGGTGTCAGAAGTAAACGGAGAACGCTGGGTTCGGCCATTTGGAAGCGGTATGGGACCGGCTCCAAATGGTTAAAAGGGGGTGAAGTGTAGTGTTCGATAATGGGTAGACTCATGACAAGGTGCCTGGTTAGCTCAGTTGGTAGAGCGCCGTCCTTGTGTTCCGGGTGTGGTGGGTTCGAGTCCCATGTCGGGCACAACTTTTCCTCTATAGTAAAATGTGAAAAAGACTAACTATTTCAACCTAGGGGCCCAGACAGCCAAAATTCAAAATTAGGGGTATAGGAGTTTTCTTAAAAAATCTAGGGGCCCAGCCAAATATCTAGGGGCCATGGGCGACTGGGCCCCTGCTAGTTTTTTTCCTGTAGTTCCTTCATATTTTAACATTGAAATTTGAGTCGGATAATCCATCAGATTGCCATAGAAATGATACCTTACAGCATCTTTTGCCCTGAAATGCAATAAAAGAAGAAAAGAGACAAAGATCTTGGATGAAAAACTAGAAACCGGAAGCGCTGACGCCGCCCTGTTTCCGTTCGTCCGCCATATTTACTCACCTAGAAAAGCATATAACTTTGTTGTTTCCAGCTTGATCAGCTGCCTTCTGCTGGTACAAATCAACCATTACAAACAAAGGAATTTTCTCAAATTCATTAAAGCATTTATACTTCAAGTAATTGACTACACAAGCATCGTATTCTATTTTGCCGAAACAGTTTTCTTCGTGATCACTGTCGTGTTCATCAGTCCCAATCGTATCTACTTCTTCGCAAACTTCTATCGCAGTTTGGGTTTTATTGAGCTCAAGAAACAAGGCAGCGTATTGATGATTATCCTTGAGTTTTTTGTATTCATCGATAGCTTCCTGTGCCATTTTAATTCCAGAAGACATTTTCGTAGATTTTCGTGAGTGACGTTATGCGGGCGGTTTCAAGAGTTAGAGTGTTTTGATTTTGGCAAATTTCCCCACTATTATGTTCGATTATAGAGCGGAAAAAAGTCCAGTAAATGTGATTCACAAAAAAAAGAATAGAACAACAATAATATGAGTGAGTGAAATTATTGGTATTTCACGTACAAAAGGTTAATATAACAAG
This sequence comes from Fragum whitleyi, assembly GCA_948146395.1. Classification (NCBI taxonomy): domain Eukaryota; kingdom Metazoa; phylum Mollusca; class Bivalvia; order Cardiida; family Cardiidae; genus Fragum; species Fragum whitleyi. The sequence continues at coordinate 15,906,444 of OX411548.1, read as the reverse complement.
ATATAAAGCATTTGCTTTATATTCGAACGTATTTAGATTTTATATAAACAAGTACACTATTACAAACGCATGCGCACAATGTTTTTTCGTCTTTTGGTCAGACCCCACTCGATTTTGGGCATTCTTTGTTGTATATAAAATTGCTTAACTTTCAGATGCTGCAGCGCATTCCACAACAAAACTCATATATTAAGCCTTCATCTACATTCACAGACCTATCTTTCGAGGCTACAATAGCTTGGTCAATTACGTTTTTTAGGTTATTAAAGACAAAGTAAAGGCACCATCTTTTCCCCACCGTTGAAGAGGACATGTACCTAGTCTGGGTACGCCCCAATCCCTTATCCGTCCCCCAGGCAGGAATTCGAGCACTAAAAGATCGAACAAAGCTTTCAATTAGATGAGACGCAAAACTGGCAAAACATAAAATAAATAAGCATGTGGATCACTGTTCTATACTTCAAAATGCAAATTTCATGCTGCACTATATTTTCTATAAGATCTACTTTAAGATACAACGACCCCCGAAAGTAAATTTAATGAGGGCACTCCTAGGGCCTACTTATTTCAGGCCCGGGCGGGGCCCGTTGTTGTTGTTTTCTCAGCTTGAAACCAGCTCTGCGTTCAGGCTAAAAATATGTTTCAAACTGTTTTCAAATTATACCCGCTTTACACGCAACTGTACGAGTAAAGCGGGGTATAACTTGAACCGTTATGTCATCCTAAACGCAGGGCTGGTTTCAAGCTAGAAACACAACAACAACGGGCCCCGCCCGGCTCCAAAATAAGTTGGCCCCTAGTTAACTTGTAGCCCGCCGTCGAGAGAGACCTTCTAGTATCTAGGGGCAGTAACCCCGTCTAATCATCTTGTATACTGGATAGACTGGGTTGTTGTCTCTAGATATCTATCGATACTAGATACTGTCTCTCAGCGGGATTATAGTTTAGGACAGCGGGCTACCGTTTTAGTGTACTGGAGTTTCCAAACAGACGGAACAGCGGACGAAACAGACTAAACAAGAGGACCATGATTGTCCTTTATCGATCACCTTCATCTCCTGGACACATATGCATCGTTAAATTTGATACCTTGAAATATCAATTAATGTTGCTGAATTAAATACATCCATTTTCAGCAAATCATCTTTCAAAGAAGCCAGGCCCTTCAGAAAAGTATGTGATCCTTCATTTCACCAGGGACTATTTTGGGTCCGCGATCTAACTTATGTATAAAGCGGATTTAGGCAAAGCCTAGAGAACGGACGAAAGAAAAATAAACTTCATTAAGTGATAATTATGTCTAGTAAATATTTGTCTTACGGAGCCTTAGAAGATTAGCTCTTTAGACATTTACACCAACTGTACTAGAACCAGTACCAGCACCAGAGTCATTTAAGCCACTTTTCATCTTTAATCCAAAACCAAGTTGTGCCTGACAGTCTCTGTACCACGTCCTATAGTATCATGGAATAGTGGCACTTCATGGAATTTATCTTGTGTAATTTTTAGTATGAAAAAGTCCTTTAAATTACCATTTAGACAAGACAAACATTTTTTTGTAAAAAGCCAAGAACGGGGCCGTTTTCAGTGTTTTCAAATTCCTTTCCGGTTTTCAATTGACTTTTCCGGGCCTTTTTGGTCCGTTTTTGGCTCTCATTTTGTCCTTCCGGTCGTTTTTGGTCCTTTGTCTATTTCAATCAACCCGTTAGGAATTCTCGCAATCTATGAATTTGAAATCAGAAAAATGTTACTTTAATATGCACGACTTTATTTAACATATGCCTTGATTTTAGCTTAAAATTCTTTTTGAAATGCCAATATTCCGCGAGTATGGTTTTTGGAACCCTTTTCCAAAGTGCATTCGGGAATTTTCGGTGATAACAAAAGTTCCGAATTCTTTCCGGAGCTTTTAACTTAACAGGTACCCGTGACGTAGTAACTTTTGTTCATTGTAAGTTACCCGCAAAAATTTGTTTCTGGATTTGAAGTGATTGTTTCTGTTTCTTGTTTGTTAAAAATGCGGGATCAAATGTGGACTCGATTTACCAAAAAACTTTGACAAGTAAGTTTTATAAGTTTTACTCAATCCGATTGTATCTTGTTTTTAGCGCTGGATGAGTTGACTGTTCTCCAAATCACCACTTTTACGAATTTTTTGCACTCAGTCGGAAGTAGTTGTTAAGTGTCAGTCAAAGGTTGACCAGTGTACAAAAATCAAAATGGCCGTCTAAAATTCGAATGGTAGTAAGAGTTGATTTCTACGGTTCTTTGTTTTTCTTCATTTTTCCTTTTTACTGTATGTATTTACCCCTAAGCTGTAGACGGTCTTCAGACCGGGGCTTCGGCCCTTGTCGCGAAGATCGCGATATTTCTTGACTGCGAATATTTCTTACGCCGTTGGGTCAATGGTTCTAGCTCATTCGCATTTAATTCACGTTGTTTACGTCGATTAACGTCTGAGTAGTTTTTCTACTCGTGCAACGGCACTCGCTTATGATATATAAACGAAAGTCCTTGCACGGGTCGTTAGAGTTCTCGAGTTAAAGTTTTGGGGATTTAAAAGTGTAACATATAAATCATTCTTTGGATATAGTGTAAAATGGATTTAATTCATGATGAAATATTTGGTGTTTCAATTGGATTATTAGATTTAAAACCGTGATTATTCTTCAGCTGTTGTCTTTCCCTTAAAAGAAATTAATTACGCCAAGAGCTCTCAGTCTAAAAAACTCATGTGGTGGTTGAAATTGGAGACAGTCTAAAATAATAAAACTCCGCCACATTGATTGGTCCCGCGAGCCGGATAAACGCTGCTACAAAGGATTAGAATTAAAAATTGAAAGTTATTAAAGAGTGATTTAATTCTTTGTCTTCAGTGTTTATTCATTAGAGAAAATGTCCAGCAAGTCGTACATAAAAGGTGTGCGGACCCGATATCGTAATTCATTAGAGTTAGCGATAAAAGATTCTAAAGATCTTATGTTTAATGAAAGTGCATGTGGTAAGGAAACAAAGATTTGTCATGCAAGTAAATGTATTGAACAGTAAAAACTTTACTGTGAAAAGGTAGAAGTGCAAAGTGAGAAATACGTTTCTGCCTTTGAGGAAAGCGAAAGAGAATCGATAGAAGAGGTGATAGCTGCAGATTGTCATCTTTGTTCGATAGCCATGAACATATGTTTTACCTGAAGTACTACAAAGAAGAACTTTTAGCAGCAAAAGACAAAGCTGATACTAAAACAGAGGTAGGCGTAGATTCCAATACTGCACAATTAATTGAACTTCAGAAAGATATGCAAACGTTGTTAAGCTTTCAAATGAGACAGGCTGAAAAGGTTGCTAAACAGGAGAGTGAAAAAGTCCATTCAGTTAGACTACCAAAGATTGATATGATTACCTTTAGTGGTGATAAAACTTACTCGTCGGAATTCTGGGATTCATTTCAATGTAGTGTGCATAAGAATAAATCTCTATCAAACATTGAAAAGTTAAATTATCTGATAAGTAAACTTGCTGGTGAAGCAAGGACGGCTATAGTCGGTCTATCGTTATCTAATGAAAATTATGAGCTTCCTATAGACATTCTGTCTAAACGTTTCGGTGACAAGCAGGAAAGAGTGGACATACACTATAGCAAATTGATTAATATCAAAACAGCTAATAGCGATACAAGAAGTTTGCGATACCTTCTTGATTATGTGCAAACTGCAAAGGCATCTTCGAAGTTTGGAAGTGCTAGGACAAGCGTTGATCAAGACGTGTTTGTGTCAATGTTAAGAACAAAGTTGCCTGGAGATGTACTTATTCAACTTAAAATTCAGAAGGGAACAAGGGAAAGCTTGTCGGTGAAGACACTTGTTGAACGATTACAGGAATACGTTCTTGCTTGTGAGCATGCGTCTAAAGTTCAAGGTTATAGTGTAAACTCTGATTCGAAAAATAGTGTTGGTCAAAAGAAAGATTTTATTGGAATAATGAACAATGACTCAGTGCAGGATAACTTGGTAACGGAAGCTCTTGTTTCTACAGACTCAAGTGAAAAGAAGAAATATGGTCCTCGTAAACAGAAATGTTACTATTGTCAAGTAACGCGCATTGGAGTGATGAATGTAATAAATACAGGTCAATAAATGAACGTAAGGAACAGATAAAAGGGCATTGCTATAGGTGCTTGAAAAAAATACACATATTCAGTGATTGTCGTACAAGAAAGACTTGTGTCTACTGTGGTGAGGTGAATGTACACCATCATAATTTATGTTCACAGAAATTCAAGTATAAACATACGATAATGCACCTAGCCGACGAGGAAATACAAAGTGATAATCCAACTGCAAAAAGTGGTTTAATGTCAATGAACGAAATGGTTCTTATGCAAACTGCGACAACTGAATTAAAAACCCAGAGACGAATTCTAGCCAAATTATACGACTTTTGTTTGATTCAGGATCAGAACGTAGTTATATCAGCGAGTCTCTAGTAAAATTACTTGACCTTAAAGCAGAGGGAGAGCAGGAAATCCATGTAGTAACTTTTGGAAGCACATATTCTAAGAAGATTACAACTAAATTTGTGAAAATTGATATTAAGCTTACCAGTGAAAAAATGGAAAAATCGCCCATTGAGTTCTTGGTTGGAAATGACTATTACTTAGACTTAATTCTGGGTGACAAGATAGAATTGCAATCAGGGTTATACATTTTAGCGTCAAATCTGGGTTGGATTGTGAGCGGTAGAACAAGTATTAGTGATTTAGATGTTAGAGAATCTATGGAGACGAACATGCTCATTTTGTCAAATAGGAGAACTGTTATTGAAACTGATGTGTTTGCTTCTCTTGATGATTCCGTTTAATCAGAGATTGAATTACAAGATTTATGGAATATGGAATCTATTGGAGTCATTGACAAATGTTCCAAGACAGACGATATAATATCTTTAGATCGGTTCCGTGAAACGATTCAGTTTTAAAACAAACGCTATTATGTGAAATGGCCATGGAAAGACGAGACGGTAGACTTATCATCGAACAGAGAACTAGCAATCGGTAGATTGAAAACCTCAATCAATCAAATGAAGAATAAGCCAGAGATATTCAAGAAGTATGGAAATGTGATAAAGGATCAACTAGATAAAGGTGTTATAGAGAATGTCAGTAATTATTTCTCCAATGAAATTGTGCATTATATACCGCATCACGCAGTTATCACGTCACAGAAAACAACAAAAAAGTTGCGAATTGTGTATGATGCCTCTGCAAAAACAAGACAAGAGAATAGAAGTCTGAACGATTGCCTTTATCGAGGTCCAGTGATGCTAACTGACTTGGCAGGATTAATGTTTCGTTTTCGAATATATCCAGTTGTGCTTGTCGCTGATATTGAGAAGACATTTTTAGCTCACCTGAGCACGAAGTGCTCAAGGGAGCTATTGTGATCGATCGTTGTCCGGCGTCCGTCTGTCCGTCTGTCCATCTGTCCGTCTGTCCGTCTGTCCGTCACGGCGTCAACTTTTTCTTTAAACGACATCTCCTCCTAAACTTATGGGTCAAAATCAACCAAACTTGGCAGAAATATTCCTTGGGTGGTCCCTTATGAAAATTGCTCAAATGGAAAGGATCCGTGCAATATCACGGGAAAAGGGGCCTTAATGACAAATTTCTTGTTTTCACTCTAGAAGCCACAAATATGGTCCAATCTTCATGAAACTTGGTCAGAATGTTTGTTAGGTCATGAGGATGAAGTCTATTGAAAATGGGAAGGATCCGTGCCATTTCACAGAAAAAGGCGCCTTAATGACAATTTTGTCAACAATATCTTCAAACAACATCTCCTCCTAAACTTATGGGTCAAAATCAACCAAACTTGGCAGAAATATTCCTTGGATGGTCCCTTATGAAAATTGCTCAAATGGAAAGGATCCGTGCAATATCACGGGAAAAGGGGCCTTAATGACAAATTTCTTGTTTTCACTCTGAAAGCCACAAATATGGTCCAATCTTCATGAAACTTGGTCAGAATGTTTGTTAGGTCATGAGGATCAAGTCTATTGAAAATGGGAAGGATCCGTGCCATATCACGGAAAAAGGGGCCTTAATGACAATTTTGTCAACAATATCTTTAAACGACATCTCCTCCTAAACTTATGGGTCAAATTCAACCAAACTTGGCAGAAATATTCCTTGGGTGGTCCCTTATAAAAATTGCTCAAATGGAAAGGATCCGTGCCATATCACGGGAAAAGGGGCCTTAATGACAATTTTTTTTGTTTATTCTCTAAAAGCCACAAATATGGTCCAATCATCATGAAACTTTGTCAGAATGTTTGTTAGGTCATGAGGATGAACTCATTTGAAAATGGGAAGTATACATGCCATATCACGGGAAAAGGAGCCTTAATGACAATTTTCTTGTAAGAGCTCCAAACGCCACAAATATAGTCCAATCTTCATGAAACTTGATCAAAATTTTTGCCAGGTCACAAGAATGAACTCCGTTGAAAATGGGAAGGTTCATGCCATATCATAGGAAATGGAGTCTTAATGATAATTTACTTGAAATATCAGGTGAGCGATTTAGGGCCCTCAGGGTCCTCTTGTTACATATTGGACTTCAAGAAACTCAAAGAGATGTGACGAGGCTTTTGCTGCTTAAAGATGAAAATGTACGAAGTGTTAACAATGATAACCTTCAGGAAAATCGTTTTTGTCGCGTACCTTTTAGAGTAATTTCAAGCCCTTTTCTCCTTCGGGCGACTATTGAATATCACCTGGAATCATATAAAGACCCATTCACAGAAAAAATAAAGAAAGATATCTATGTAGATAACCCGATAACTGGAACAAGCAATGAGGCTATTGACATGTACAGAAGGACTAAGAAGATTTTTTCAGCGAAGGTTCGACGAATTTACGGGAGTGGCTAACTAATAATGAAATTGTTGAAGAAAGTTTTGCAGAGGTTGATATGTAAACCCCCGAAGATGTGATAAAAGTTTTAGGGCATATTTGGATGAAGGAAAGTGATAGGCTGACGTTTAAACACCCAATAAAGAAAGCTATCTATCTGTGAGTAAGCGTTTGGTTTTGAAACAGATCGCGTAAATTTTTGACCCGTGTGGGTTAATTGGCCAATTGTTTTTCCTGGCAAAATTCTAATTCAAGATTGTTGGTGTAAATGATAAGGTTGGGATGAGCAACTTGATGATGTGGACAGATAGATGGCAAGTGATAGTTAATGGCATACGAAATATCAATAGGATAAGCGTTCCTAGATGTATTTCCCTAGAACATCAGGGACAAGTTCAAACAATGTTGCTGTGTTTCTGTGATGCTTCTAAGAGAGCGTATGCTGCAGTCATATACTTACACCAAGAATCGCATGTTGGTTCTCAAACAAGACTTCTCTTTGCGAATACACGCTTAGCACCAGTCAAGACAATATCTATTCCAAGACTAGAGTTACTTGCAGTTTTGATTGGAATTAAGTGTTTGAAAGATCATTTACACAGAGAAGTTATCAATTCCTTTCTCTGGACTGACTCAAAGTGTGTATTACAGTGGATTCAATCGGAAAAACAATTATCGGTTTTCATTCGGAACAGAGTGGCTACCATCAAAGAGCATGTGGATGTATCTATAGGATATGTTCCATCTAAGGAAAATCCAGCAGCCATTGCATCAAGAGGACATCGATGTCAGATAGTGAAACATGGTGGAGAGGCCCAAAATGGCTCCAAGAATCACCCCCAAATTGGTCTTTTGAATACCATTTGTGTGCAGAAGGTCGGCGTGAATTTGAAAAAGAGCTAAGCAAGCCAAAGATCATGAAGAAATTTGTAATGCTACAAGATCATACGGAACCATTAAGTTGTTCCTTCACAGAAGGTTCCGAAATAAGTCCTATCGGAATTCATTTAAGTAAATTTTCGAGTTTGACAAAGTTGTTGAGAGTAACTGCGCTTGTGTTTCGCTTCATCAAAAAGCTGAAAGGAAAGACTGACCAAAATAGAAGTATTTACATAACTAGTGAAGAGATATCCAAGGCAGAGGAAATGTAGATTCTCCATATTCAGGCGAAATATTTCAAAGAGGTATTTAACTCGTTAACCGGAATAGATGTTACCAGCCTTGTCAACTTGGTCTCTTTCTTGACAATTCAGGAATAATTCGATGTCGAGATAGAATGGAGAACGCATTTTTCATTGAAAGTGCTCGTATTCCAATACTTCTTCCAAAAGGAGACAAATTCACCGGGATGTTGATAGAAAGAACACATAAAGAGCTTTTACATAGTGGTGTTTCACAGACATTATCAACGTTTAGGATGAGTGTGGATTCCGCATGGACGTGCTACAGTTAAGAATGTGTTAAAAATCATGCTCAGTTTGTCGTCGATTTGAAGGTGGTCCGTACAAGATGCCACCAATGTGCTCTTTTCCAAAATCTAAAGTTACGGAAGCTACGGCTTTTCAGAGAATGTGTTTTAGGCGATTCATTGCCCAACGAGGAACCCCCATTGAAGTGATTAATGATAACGCAATGCAATTTCGTGCCGCAAGTACCGTGCTGGACAGCCTGTGGAAAAATATCATACGTAGCGATGACGTTACAAGTTATATTTCAGATAAAGGAAGTAAGTGGTCATTTAATGTAAAGCTTGCTCCTTGGATGGGAGGTTTCTACGAAAGGCTAGTAGGATTGGTTAAAAGAGCTATGCGAAAATAAATCGGTAGATATCTATTCAAACTAGTGCAGTTGCAAACCCTGTTGAAAGAAGTAGAGGCAGTGCTTAATTCAAGATCCCTTGTTTATGTTGGGGATGATATTAGTTCAAGCAAACCACTAACACCAGCTCATTTTATTACACTAAACCCGAAATCTGGAATCCCTGAAATCACAAAAGACGACGATTATTCACCACATGAGACATGTGCAACAAAACTGTTGTCATTGTGGAAGAAAGGTCAAAAGCCGTTAGACTTATTTTGGAAGATATGGAGACAAGAAGACATATGGAGCTTACGTGAGCGTAATGTGTGTAAAGTGAAAACGGGGAGAGTGACGGCTTATTTTCAACCAAATTTGAATGATGTTGTGTTGCTAAAAGAAGATTCAGCGATGGTTCGTTCAGTGCGCGTGTTGTTACCTTCAGGTAGAATGATTGGTAAGACATTAAATTTGATATACCCATTGGAAGTTGTGAAAAATGGAGAAGAGAATTCAAAAAAAAGAAGCCAATGACATTGTTGGAAGTGAAGCTAATTTGAGCAGAAGAAGCAATTAAAAGGATCACTAATTCTGTTAGAATGTAAAACTGTTTCTAGATTTCAAAAAGAATTCTCAATAATTTGGTGTTCTTGAAAATGTGTTGTTTTAGAAATGAGTTTAAAAATGCAAACTTTCTAAATGTTGTAAGTATATTTAATGCCTAAAATTTGTGATACGCAATAGCGCATGTTTCACGTTTAACGGCTCCGTGTAGAACGGCTCCACATTATAGATAGGTCATTTAGTTCTGTGATGCATCGTAATGTACGTGCAACGGCACCCGAATATATATTGAAAATAACGTGCTATGGAGTATGTTGTTACAGTGGTTTAGTTACGTAGGTTTAGTGCTTTCTTGTTCACTACAAAGTTCAGACATGTTTAATTGTGACCACTGCCGTACAGAGTACGCTACGAAAAAAAAAAAAACCTTTCACGCCATGTCAAAGAAAGGCACCTTGGGAAAAAGACTTTCAAGTATTCTGTGCATGCTTGTGAAACCATCTTCATCAGAAGAAGCTATCTTGTGACCCACCTCAGGAACGTTCATGGATACAGCAGACAAGTGTCCAGGGACAAAGCAGAGCAGGTTAAGGGTTCGCCGCAAATATAAATGGAGGCCATTTGTATTTTTGGCCAAAATTTTATATGCAAAATTAAGGCTTTTCTTTATGCAAAGTCAACTGAATATGTTATAAAATGTATTAAAAAGGGGAAATGAAGATGTTTTTGATAAAAATATTTGCAAAGAATGCTTTTATAGCTGAAAACAGACTTCCACATTGTACTTTCGCATTTGCATCCATTTAAAAAATGTACCGATGCATTTGGGACAAAAACTTGCAGACATCAACTGGAATATCAAGAGTACAATCAACGAGGCTTACTTTTGGCTAAAATGCCTGTGGGAAAGATATTTCAGCGTTGAAAGACACGTGTTTATTTTCAAGAAAACATGGCAGCACCAACAAACAACAAAACATGTAAACAAAGATGTTTATGGAATTGCAACGATCGTATTCCTTGAAAGCCAAAGGTGACCGTCCATTATCACTCTTGGACATTTCTACTTTAAAAATGACACTAAATTTACCTTGATTTCTACTTAGAAATCCTTGCTATTGTTCTGTTTTTCTCAGCTGTCAAATAAAAAAACTGCCGTGGGAAATTTGTTATGAACCGCTTCACCGAAAAAGAGATAAAAATATCACTCCTCTAAAAAAAATAGAGTGGGACCTTTCATACTTATTTGAGAGCAAGTTAAAACGGCCTGAAGTCAAAACGGCCCAAAGTCAAAACGACCCCAAATTCGCTAAAACCAGTCAATACCAAGTCAAAACTTTTACTCATTTCGTCAAAAAAGCAAAAATTAATTTTTTATGTCATATAAGAATATATACAATTAATGGCTCGATTTATACATTTTATACATCTTTTTTTTTAATAAGATCACAAATTAAATAGCTTTATTTTTTGGTTTATTTCAATACAAATACACCTCAATTTACTTGTTTCAGTCTCTCACATTACATCTATAAATGTTTGTTTCAAATTAAAGACCAATACCCTTATTCATATAAATGTGTTATTATTATAGTCCGATTGACTTGTATAAGGACCGGTGTTTTCATTTTACACAAAAATACGTTGGTAAAATCTTTTGTATGTAGTAATATCTTAATTTTAGCTTAATCCAAATTAATTTTAGACTATAAAATGGTTCCAGAATAATGCTTTTGTCTACTTAGTAAATGATAATTTTTCGCATTTCCCACTCTTAAGGCTGCTAAGTAGTAAGAATATGTACACATATACTAAAAACTTGTGTTTTTATACTAAACTTTTGACACAATAAATGACCAATTTTCTTTTGTTGGATATGCGTATTTTCATATCGACGGTACCCAATTTTAAACTAAAATATCACGTATTTTATACCGTTCATAACTCGCTATTTACTTGTTATATCTCGTGAAAAACGCAACGATTTCGTTAAATAATCCATGAATTGATTGGTCCGAATTAGAGAGTACAGGGTTCATCCATGAAAAGATATAGGCGATTATCAATATCTTGTCTAAAGTTCACGAACAAAGACAGGACATACTCATTCTAATATACTTTACGAGTGAATTACACAAACATTATTAATTTTATAGAAATACTCGATATTATATATATTAAAAAAAACCCCAAAAACGGCTCCTTTAAAATCATCCTCTTTTGATTCGATGCAAATTGATACCTATTTTGAGAAAGACACTTGACTTTTCCCTTATTATAGAAACAATAAGTTGTAATAGGCCAGGAGTTTCATGTAGACGGACAGACAAAATCATTATTTTACTTTCAAAAATCCTGAAAACATATTTTTTCATGGTAATAGATTGAAAAAAAAAAATATTATGATAAGCAAAATTTGCGCTTGAAAATTACTTTTAATTATATTGTATCATTGTTATTGAGTTCAAAAGACAATCCAAGTGTGGGTGGCCTTATTTCGACGTTTCGTTTGCGAAATCTACCACTTTAATTCAAACACGAATAAAATATTGGGATTTCATACATCAGAATGAAAATATAACTTCTTTAATTGAGCTTCAGCCTTTGAGTAATTTCAATTGAACAAAGGAGATACCATCACAAGCTCTATTGTGAAATTTTGCCCTACTTTTAACAAGGAATTGTGAAGAACATGTTGATAATAATGTGGTCATAATCATACTTTATATTTTGCAGCAAATCGTATAAAGAAAGACTGTGACACCAAAATTTATATTGGTGAAATGAATCAGTCAAATTTACTACACTACACTTCCTTAATAAACGTTTAACTAAAATTTGTATATCTTCTTATCTTCCAAAGAAGTCTCTCCCCGCTCACCGCTCTGTGGGCGCCTTTATATACCTCTTGTATGTATACATTCCTAACAGAACAAGGTCACCTGATCTACCCACACATTGGCATGCTGCCCAGCGGCTTGCTATCTGTTGTAAATAGTTTATGACCGAATAACCAGACCACATTCAAAGACAGGTATGGTTGAGTCATTCAAAAAGGAGGCTCGCAGAGATTGAATGTTTTACATATCTAATTGGTATATTCTCTATAACGCCAGAAATTTATTTAGAGAGTACAGGTTTAAAAGGGTGAGGCACTTCAAAAACGTTTATTTGTACTTTTTCAAAATGGAAAAAAAGTAACACTTAATTTCGTTAATGTTTCCTATTTTCTTCTGTATAATCGAAGGACACTTAATACAACTCCCTGGAGGACACCATTTCCGTATGATAATATATGCACTCTAAATATATACTCTGTACTCTTTTTATAAAATACTTTATTAACAATAGGTTTATATAAACGCTGTACTCTTTTTACAAAACACTTTATTAACAACAGGTTGTTTTTAGGATTACATTGACTGTTATCAAATGTCTTTTGTTTGTTTGAATGGGTTAAACGCCGCTTTCAACAATCTCGCAGTTATATCGCGGCGGCCGGAGCACCTAACAATGGATTCCTGGTATTTCTTTCACCTGTACTACCATTACACCCTTTCCTAGCCTCCGACTGCTATTTCACATAGGTTTACGATTATCTACCCATTGGTGTAAGACAAACGTCGGAAAGGATATTTGCCGCCACCGGGGATCGAACCCACGACTTCCAGATTGGAAGTCTTATGCCCAACCAACTGCGCTATGGTGGCGGCGTTATCAAATGTCATCTTATTATCCGGTATTTCAAGCGTTTAAGCCTGTTGTCTTGATTATAAATAATGTTTGAAAATGCAGTAATAAATTATCTTTTATCAAAACCGTTTTCCGCTTGACAAACGAAGAGCTAAGTTTTGGGGATTAGAAACTATGCGTTTTATTAATTTTGAGAGGGAAATAGAGAGAGAAAGAAGAATAGAGGAGAGAGTCAAGTTTCTTCAAAATGATAATAATTACTAATCTGAATATCAAAAGTCAACCTTATTAAAATAAATTCTGGGTAGAAACTGTGTATTCAAAATCTTCGGCATATGATACTTTATTTATTAAGCTCCAATAAAAACCATGAAAGTCATAAATTCCGTTCTTTCCCTTTCTTCAGTTTAAACACGCTACACTCGTACGTGAGATGACCAATCAAAGGCCTCAATACATTTTGACCAATGAAACGAGAGGAAGCAACGGACCAATGATGTCTATGCTTACTTTAGGATCTAGTATCGATAAATGAGGACAGGCTAGCCAGTCTAAATTAAAATGGGCCTACTTTTTGCACAAGAACAAAAACCGGAAGTGTAGTTGGGTTTTTCCGCGAAAAGGTGAAAATCGAAGAAAACCTGGAAAATCATAAGCTTAATCGATAGATCAAGTTAGTTTTTGCCATTTTTCTGTTCATTACATCATTCCTTATATGCAGGCAGAAGGAAACGCCAAATAATTTGAGTTAAATCAATAAAATCAGCCAATTTTGTTAATTTACGCTTAACGTTGATTTCACGGGATGTTTTTACAACAGAAATTTTTCAAATAATCTTACCTATGGAGACCAAAAGGAACCATACGTATTTCCACTATATTTTGATGGGTATTTTTTATTTATTTTGCAAATATCAATCAAAAATCAAAGTTAATCATATAGTTTTGATATTCATCTTCCTCTTTTAAGTGAAATGTAATGGTCCCGACGCACAGGTAACAGGTAAAAATTAATTCAACAACTTGAAATGTTCAGACATAGTATTAACTTGGTCACCATATGTTATGAAGCGGTCTACTTTCTTTTTATGAATGAAATATCATTTGGCGTGGGAATAGTAAATGTAAACAAACTCTATGTCTGCCATTTGCAAATTATTTTTCTGGAGTTGGTCATTTTCAGATGCAAAATGTGAGTTATGTGAAATGTTTATGCAAAATTTAAGCCTCCTTCATTGTTCTTTAGCTTTTCCTGAACATGTAGACATTTCTTGTTTTATCTATTGTGCAACTGAATCTTTAGTTGAACGCAAATAGAAAATGTTGTAAATGTGTCATATTTTCATGCTTTAAAGACACTTTTTGATATTTTTTTCTACATATCCAAACTATTTTGCATTCTTTAGTAATATTTTAAAGCTACTATATCAGTTTTGGTCCAATAGATTACTTTGTATGAGTTTTTAATTTCATGTCCATTGACTCAGTTTCTGTGAATTCAAATCGCGGTAAACCCTAAAGGACGATTGCTAGAATTAATTTTCTGAGGTAGAATTTTTTTATTTCTTCATATTTTGTAGATTAAAGTATGCCGATTGTAAAATTGAAAGAAAAAAGGGGGTCACCGAATCGGATTTTTCATAAAACGTCAAAAGTTTCGAGTAAATATTTGTCCGATTTTTCGCCGATTTTCATTTCTTGGTAATTACATAAAACCGTAACACAATCAAATCTAATCAAACAGCTTATATCAATTTTATTTTAATTCCATAGATAGGAAGTTATTTGGACTGAATCTAAAACACAATTATCGATTGAAAGGAAAAATAATGATTTTTTTAAGGCATTTTATCCCAATGCGTAACAAGAGTGCCATCGTCACAAAATACGCCGCCACTTTGCTGCTGTTTCACGAAAATAATTGTAGACACTACTTATTTTGACAGAACCAAATTGAAAATGACCAAGTTTCATTTAAATCAAGACAAAAAATTTGGAGGAGATGCCTTCACAAGGCTGCAATTTCAATAAGCCCCAGACACTAAGTTTTAAGGGGGCATAATTCAGGGAAATAAATGAGCCATAAAATCCTTGATCAATGTACATCTACAAATTATGGTGATGACATTGACCAAGTTTCATTTAAATAATGACAAAAAAGTAAGGAGGAGTTGTGTTCAAAAGGCTGCAATTTCAATAAGCCCTAGCTACTAAGTCTTAAGGGAGCATAATTTAGGGTAAAATTAATGAACCATAAAATCCTTACTTCATGCTCATCTACCAATTTCGGTTTAACATCCACCAAGTTTCATTTAGATCCAGCCAGAAACTTAGGAAGAGTTGCATTCACAAGGCTGCAATTTCAATAAACCCAGAGACTAAATTTTAAGGGGGCATAACTGAGGCAGTAAGCCCCAGAGACTAAGTTTTAAAGGGGCATAACTCAGGCAAAAATCAACGAACCATAAAATCCTTCCTTCATGCACATCTACAAATTGAGGTGATAACATTGACCAAGTTTCAAGATGATTCAGCCAGAAACTTAGGAGGAGTTGCGTTGACAAGAAAAATGGACCCAGAGACTAAGTTTTCAAGGGGCATAACTCAGGCAAAAATCAACGAACCGTAAAATCCTCCCTTCATGCACATCTACCAATTGAGGTGATAACATTGACCAAGTTTCAAGAAGATCCAGCCAGAACTTGAGGAGGAGTTGCGTTGACAAGAAAAGTGGACGGACGTACGGACGGACGGATGGACGTACGGACGGACGGATGGACGGACGGACGTACGGACAGACGGAGAAGATGACGCCAATATACGTCCGCCTCCGGCGGCGTATAAAAACTGGTATATCGAAAATAAACGAGAATATTTTCAAAATTTATAACTTTTTTATAAAATTTCTCAAAAACTCTGAGATAGAAATTTTTATTTTTTCTTTATTTTGTTGATAATTATATGTTCGTGTGATATTGATATAAAAAAGGTATGGTCACCGTGCTAATCTTTTAGAAAAAATGCAAAATTCTAGGTCACCCAGTTTTGACGCTAAGGCAAAAATCACTCCAGATTGTTTCTCGCACCAATTTTATATACAAAATCAATAATATTCAATCCTTGTTAAATTAATCGATTATGGAGTTGAATTCCTCAACAAATAGGGTATCACTTCGTTTTGCGTCAACGAATCCCAAGGTCAAATCATATGAAAGGTCAAGGTCATATGTCAAGGCCAACGTTACATAAATCACTCAAATATCTAGTGTTTTCAAAAAATCTTCAAGCCAGTTGAAAATAGAATACTCACATATGGAATAATAATTGATCTTGTCAATAAGCATCATCAAATTCCCTGATCGAAGTCATATGATGAGATCAAGGTCATCTTTCTCGCTCACACCCCCATTCCCCAATAAAATTTCAAATACACCCAGGTGTGTTAAAAAATAATCCAAAAATTGAAAATTAAAAATCTGACAAGATCATTTGACAACGACAGATCGTTTCTCAAGGTCAACCTTTCAAAAATAACCCTGTCAAAATGAAATGTGACGGTTCCATTTAGCTATCGGATATCCGACTGATAACGTTGTTTGATGTCTGATTATGCGCGGGAACGTTAACGTCACAAATACCTACAAAAACGACGCTGACGGCATATCCTTTATTTCTATAAGATAAAATGGCTGCGGTAATTTATATGATTATGTTTTAGTAATAGGATTAATTTATCGTCTTCATGAAAACATTTTCCGCGAAATATAGAAATTAAGAGGGGTTTTGTAGTGTTTTTGTTACGTCCGAGATAAGTGCAAGTTTGGAGCGCATACTCCTTTTTGAAGAGTTCGATGCGCAAAGACGTTCCGCAAGAACGAACTCCCGAAATCGTCCTTAAATCAACATATTACAACGAACCTAAACGCCAACGTTACACTAAAGAGGACCTGGAGGAAATTAGTGAAGACGAGCTTTTTTTAATGATGTTCCAAGTAAAGATGATGATTTGGATATATATAGCTCCATCGAGTCAGTATCTTTAAATTTCTCTCCAGTTAATCCAGATAATGTGTTAGAGGATTTGTTAGACGATGTGATAAATGAAGATAAAGATGTAAGTGTTGAAAGCGAGCATAATATAGATGATGTCCAGTCACAGTCACCAGTGGCTGGTACTAGTGGAATTAATTCTACATTGGATTTATTTCAAGCTGGTGTTAAAAGTGGCAATTTTGGCAAAAGTGGTGTTGAGTCCCCGGATGTTACAAACGATGTAAACGGTATCGGTGGGTCCCCAAGGCCTTCAACCAGTTACGATAAATATGGGGGAAGTAATGACAATAGAACATTTAGCATAACGTCTGTGAATCTTACCCTTGTCAGAACAGAAGAAATACAAAATGGGACAGTGGTTAGTGTCAAAAGAAGTGCTGCTATTGGATATTCAAACAATTTAACTGAGGATGATGTAATCGAAAATTCTTTTAATTTCTTCTAATGTTTTCAAATGAATTTAAAACAGTATGCTACTCATATGCATGATTTAAACCATAAGTAAAGGATATCAGAAAACATTAACTATTAATTTCTTTAACGCAAAAGTTTGCTCTATGTACTTTATTGTGGGTTATACATTTTAGGGTGTCATTAAATGACATTTATTCAGTAAGTTTTAATTATCAAAGTCATTTAAAAAGAAATGTAAAAAAAATAATGTTAAAACTAGTTTGAAGTCTTCCCCATTGAGAGTAACGCGAAGATCGCGCTATATCTTGACTGCGAATATTTCTTGCGTCGTTGGGTCAACGGTTCTAGCTCATTCGCATTAAATTCACGTCGTTTACGTCGATTAAGGTCTGAGTAGTTTTTCTACCCGTGCAACGGCACTCACTTATGATATATAAACGAGTGTCCTTGCACGAGTCGTTAGAGTTCTTGAGTTAAAGTTTTGAGGATCTAAAAGTGTTACATATAAATTATTCTTTGGATATGATGAAAAATGGATTTATTTCAAGTCTTAAAAACTCATGTGGTGGTTAAAATTGGAGACAATCTAAAATAAAACTCAGCCACAGCCGTGTCTTTCGCCCGTATAAAGACAACCGAGTAGCTCATACAATGTGATAGATCTACCCACATAATGATTTTCTGTCATATCTCACCATGCAAATAACTAGATTTTTGAAAATAAAAGAAAATTAAAAGCACTGTGTGTCATTTTCAAAAAAAGAAGACTATTGTAGTTTTGAGACTTCGGTTCATTTAAAAAATGCATGCAAGCTAAAACAATTATCAAAGCGCCGGTTTTTAAAGAGGCAAGGTGACATTTGAAAGCATGCACTCCATTTTTTTATCTTACAGCAAGGCATTATAGGCGAGGGAAATCAAGGGTTTCATTTACCAATGTCCCTTTCCGAAAAAAAAGTGGTTTACCTCCCCTTTACCATATAACTCGTTAGAGTGACTTCCCATGTTCGGGAAACAAATCTTTACAGAAAGCATTGAAAGATTGCGGATGACAGTCTGTTTGCAAACGAAAATGCCGCTTATAATTATTTGAAAGCGCTTCATTTTGTATTTTTCGTTTTAATTTAAGTTATAGTTTATTGTTTGAACATTTTTTTACTTAGTTTCTTTATTTATTTAGTTAAGTTTTTTCGATAAAAATCTAATCGTAATAAAATAACCAAGAAATTTTACAACATGTAGCCTGCTCAATAGTAAAAAATTGTTTCCATGTATAAAACATGGTTCGAGTTGCTACTAACGTCGTAATCGCGGTTTAAACTATCCCATTTTTTGTATTTAAGTTGTCCAATCACGAAATATAAAGATAAGATATTTCTTTTTCTTATTAGAAAACACAAAGCGAACTATATGCGTGTGATAGAAAAAAATATGAAAGATTTGTCACTTGGCGTTTTATCTAATTGCAATTTACAATACGTTGGAGAAATGGTGGTATATCGATATTGAAACTTCGTGGCAAAAAGAGAACTGGAACCGTCGTTTCGGTTATTGAAGCATGTTTATGGATATGTTAGCGTTTGTGATATTTGACCGTGCATTTTTCATTTCTTTGTGAGCAAAGTTAATTTTCACAACAGTGATTTGCTTTGGCACAATAACTGTTTACACCGCGTGTGGAACACAAGAAAATGTCAGCGTAGTCTGTACATTGCATAGACACGTCAGACTAGGTTATATACTTGTTTAATAAAAGTGCGAAAAGACAGGGTTGAGCTTAGAGCATACACATTAGACACTGAATACAATTGATATGTCCTGCTTATTTTCAACGATTAGGCACTCACGAAATATGGTTAAAGTTACCGAAAATAAATAGATCTAATAATTTCAGTAAAAATATGATCATATCTTTTTTGTATGTATAGGTGTCTAA
The DNA here is from genome assembly GCA_948146395.1 of Fragum whitleyi. Taxonomy (NCBI): domain Eukaryota; kingdom Metazoa; phylum Mollusca; class Bivalvia; order Cardiida; family Cardiidae; genus Fragum; species Fragum whitleyi. The sequence continues at coordinate 15,887,077 of OX411548.1, read as the reverse complement.
CTTTGTCGAAAGGATTTCCTATGGAACATGGACCCCTACGGGATCAAAGAGCGGTAAAGCACGACAGTAGCAGATAAAGTTACAATACGTGTGTTAAATTAACATCGCACTTTTAACAATGAAGCGCCGCACGTGGCATGTGACATTACGTAATCGTTATTGATTTTTATCAATTATTAACACGGAGATAGATTAAACAAAATTTTATTAAAGGGATATTGGTGCGTTTCGATAATACTAGAATTTGGATAATATAATGGATTCATATAAGGTAATTGTTAAACCAAAATCTGAACAGATCAGAATAGAATCTTTATTTAACTATTCAACTTGGGCATTTATGATTAACCTTCGAAATACATGCATATAATATGACTTGCATAATTATTGGCGATTGAAAAAAAGCAGAAAAAAGTCGTTACGGAAAAAGTGAAGACATTTTTACATATACATGAAAGCCAATTATGATGAAAGAATATATATTTATTTGGATCATTAAGACATCTTATAACAACTGCGTGGAATGAATTCTTATTTTTCAAAATTCACGTAACTATCTTTGTATTTTATATCCACACATTAACTAATCTGTTAAGAAGATAAATTTGGTCGCCTTTTACTTTTGTCTTCTGGTTGACAGCTTATCAGTGCGTTCGTTTTGTAACAAACGATTATGCCAGGGCTTTTATTGAAAAAGAAATGAGAACGAAAAGTCAACATGAAAGAAATTCACACAGGCAATCAAATCAAAGTTGTTGTTTTTTCTAAACATCGGACATCGGCCGCAATTACTTCATCAAGAAGAAAAAAATCAAGTCTCATTTCTTCGTTTTTTTTTCTTTATCAAATAAAATTTCCAAAAGTCAAATTTAAATTCAAGTGACAATAAAGTATTGGTTTAAAATATATAGCTTCGATAATCTAACCCATTAAATGTCAAAATCGACTGAAATATCAAGATATGCTTCAATAAAATAAAGTATAGTAATTGTTCTTAATCTCATTTTGAATCAAACATTTGGAGTGACCTCACTGGAATTTTCTTCCGGGGGTCATTGTCTGGTAAAAGCAGATCCTTTGGAAAAAGTAGTGCGACAGTGAAACGTTATTTTTGAGGGTAAAGTAGTAGCCCGTGAGCCCATTTTTGTCATTTTCACCCAGTTTTGCATCTCTTCTTTGTTGTAACCGTTGAGTTGACCTTCTTTGTATACGATTTCCTTTTCGAAAGTACTGATTTTCAAACGGAGGGGGTCGTACCCAAAGTAACTGTCCTCTTCATAGGTGGAAAAAGACGGTACCTCTACTTAAGCTTGGGTAGCCCGAAAGTTGAAGGGAGTTTCCCTAGATTTTTTCTTACTTAAAGGTAGGACATCGAATGAAGATGAAGGGCTAAAGAGGTCAAAGGTCGAACCTTTGTGTGGAACCTACCACAGCACGGGATATGAGTGCAATTTTATATATAGAACGAAGAAGGTCCAAAATCAGATGGGGGTCTGACCATTTGCTACCCGGAAATAGGCTGATGAACTTCTCCTAGTTTAAATACACTGGAGCGTAGTCAGGCCCGATAACTCTTTTTCTGTGTTTTCGGAAAGACCCAAAGGGGTCGTAAGCCACATTCCGAACTCACTTCAAAGGAAAACTGTCGAACGATTTGCTCATTATATAGCGCTGAGTCTGCCAAAAAAACTAATTCTTAAAAAAAAAAATAGATAAAATAAAATCGAGAAAATAGAAAAAATAGACTTTATTTTACGCTTGAATAATTGTTATTTTGTAATTGTTGTATTTTAGAAAGCCGCAGCCATATAAGGGCAAACATTAAAATGATTAATTCTAAAGTCATCTTCATATTTTGCCTACTCCGCAATAACACTCTAACAGACTCTTATCGTATATATTTCTTTCTGTCCGTCTGATATCTCTTATTTTCGCAATTGAGTCCACAATTTTCATTTACCGTTTACTTGAAACTTTCACATAATCATTATACCAATATAAATATCAGGATCCTCGCTTTCGAAAATATTATCGTCAAACATAACGGGAAAAGGGATCATCAGCAAATTCAATTGCAATATACTCCTTATAACATTAGAATACACAGTTTCCATCCGATCTTCTTCAAACTTTCAAGGAATAATTTTACAAACACAAAAATCGTTCTTATCGAAAAAGGATCACGTCAGTCAAGTATTACAGGAAAAGGAACCTTATTGAAATATAAATAAAATGTCTAATTTATAGTATAAATGCACAGTTTTGATCAAACTTGCTTCATACTTTCACGGAATGATTGAATCAACATAAAAATCAGTCCTTTCAAAAATATGTCAGGTCCGTCATGTACCACAAGAAAATGGAACAAGAGGCCCAAGAAGGCCTATTTCGTTCCACTGGCTTTAATATCTCCAGACGTTCATTCAATAAAGCTTACTTTGAATGAAAACAACACTTTGAAAGTACAAAGATTTCGGCTAAAAATAAGCCCCGCCCTGCCACGCCCATATTTTTGGGCTAATCGAGTTTGCTTGAACAATTTAAGTAAAGGGTCACCCAAGGAATATCCATGCCAAGTTTCATTGAAATTGGCCCAATGGTTTGGGGGGGATGCCATTCAAATATTTCGGGCTCAAAATAAGCCATGCCTTGCCACGCCATTATTTTGGGTCAATCAAAATTTCTTGAATAATTTAAGTTAAGGGTCACCGAAAGAACAATCATGACAAGTTTCATTGAAATTGACTCAATGGTTTGGGAGGAGAAGATTTTTTAAGATTTCAAAGTTTAAAAATGCCCCGCCCTGCCACGCCCATATTTTGGGGTCAATCAATATTACTTTAACAATTTAAGAAGAGGGTCACCCAAGGATCATTTCTACCAAGTTTTGTTAAAATCTGCCCATAGGTTTGGGAGGAGATGTTTAAAGAAAAAGTTTACGCACGCAGGCACGGACGCACGGACGCACGACGGACATTCCGCCATGACAATCGCTTGGCTACTAGACTAGTGATCCAATCTCAAATTTTGAGACCAGGGAGGCCCGGTTTGTAATGGATGCAGACAATGATATTTTGCTTGCCCAATATCTGAGGAACAGCGCTAGGCTTGTCTGCAGATTCACAATCCTTTCTGTAGGTCATTACAGAGGTCAAAGGTCATGGGGTGCAAAACAGCAAAATATCGTACAAATGCACCTTTATGTTATGATATGATCAAAATAAAACCAAGCTTTTGGTATTTTTAAACTGTACATATGCAAACAATATTCACATGATTGTATACTTGCAAAATGGCAGCAAATTAGTCAAAAATAAAAGATCATCAAAGTACTAAAAGTACTTCAGTTGCAAACGGAGAATGTTTGGGTAAAAGCAACATATAATATAACTTTAGCATACGGATGAATTCATGTGATACATCTTAAATAGTTATATTCAACACTCAGATTTAAATGTATATATAGCTCTTCACTTGGTCTATTGCTCGAACATTACTTTGAACTCTAGGCAGTTGGAAAACAAAATCAACATTTTTGCTAGGAATCGAGCAATGAAACAAACCAAACGTACTTCAATCTGAAAAGATGATTTATTCAAAGCACAGAAATGATCAGATATGAGCAACATTTGTTGATGGCTTAAATGCAACACAGGACATCATCGTAGAATAAGTGGTTGACGTCTCGACGGTGTAAAATGAGTTTTGGAGAGAGTCATTGGTTGCAGCAGTCCTTAATTTTGCTCTAACAAGAATGTCTCGAAGTGACTTAGGTATTCGGTATGCTACAACTTGTTCCCCAGAGAATGTTTTTCTGAGTTTACTGGACGGCTTAATCTTGGACCAGTGTTTGTCTTTTATTGAGTCATAATTCTTTGTAGAGTTGTCCAAAGGCACACTGTTGTGTACAGGGTCTACGGATCCGAAGGTTCCGGCTGCAAGGGACTTTCCTCAAACAACGTTTTCTACGAGATTGAATATCATTTTTTAATCAAATAATATAAATATAAGGATGAAATTGTAGTATCGTTTGATACCTTAATTAAGATATGTTTAAATTTTACTCCATGAACCGATGATAAAACCTGTGAGCAGGATTAGAACAAAAAGGAATTTTTCCAAAATTTAGGGTAAGTTTTTATACTAAATTTAGATAAATATATTAAAAACTACTTGACAATTTTCTTTTAAATTTTACACACCTATTAGTGCATTTAAATCCAATCTAGTTCGTATAAAAAAGTATGTGTCATTATGCTTACTTAAAAGCAATTCGAGGCAACTGTAGGGATCCTAAACACTGACATAGGATATTAACCCTTTCCTGTTTATCAAATTTTTGGACCAGTCCAAATTCGAAGGTTTTGCAGACGAAAATTTAAAGTGGATTTAATTTGAAAAATAATCATTCGGTAGGGTAGAAAATAGTGTGGAAAAAGAAGAAATTGCTTGTTAGAAGCAATTTCTTCTATTTTCACAATGTTTTCTCAATTATAAAATCACAGGCACGTAAAAAGCAGGGATTAAACAGCAAAGGATTAAAATTGACAATATTGTTTCGTGTTTATTCCCATCAATAACAATTCGCGCTTAAATATCTAACGCCAGTCACACTTTTGCAGCGTTGTATCGCCGTTATAAAATGATTTACAGACCTAAGTAATATATCTAAGAAAGATAAATGTCTACTTATACCTTTTTAGAATTTTTTGAAATCCAAACATTCAAAATAAGTTTGTCACTTTCAATATTTTGAGTCACAACCAGGGTCGAGGATTCGACAGATAGGAAGGACTAGAATAAAAAAAAAGAAGAAGAATGTGTTCTTTCCTGAAATTTTGGATAATAAGTAAAGTATGGGAGTATTAATGTCAGTTATAGAAAACAAAAGTGTATTTAAGATCAATTTTGTGAGAAGCACGTAACAATTCTAATTCAATTTATAAGGACAGGGGCACTTTGAACTATAGATAAAATACAAATAATTTGAAAAGGAGAATGAAGATCTGGATTATAGCAAGCAAAAGCAGGGAAACATGGATTATTTTGTCACAGGATGACCAACATATTGGAAATACAGCCTTACCTTTTTGGTTGAAGCTGGTACATCCTATTTAATGACGTAATCTAATGGCCCTGTCACACTTCAACGTTTTAGCCAGCGTGTGCCTTACGCGTTTGAGAAAACGACTAAGTCTGTAAAACGTTGGCATACGCTGACCTACATATTGTGTTGCCAATTCGCTTTTAGCGTGTTCTTAGCGAGTTTTAAAGTCTGGTAATGCATGAGCAGCGTGTCCAAAACGTGTTGATAGCGTATGCCAGCGTATACCAACGCTCTTGAGCATGTATCCAACGTGCTTGTAACGTCCACGGAACGCGTTGAACGTGCTTGTAATGCGCTGCTAACGTGTTACAACGTGTTCGTAGCGCGTTTGGGATAATAAGGTGAACTTTGCATGAAATTACCTCTCACTTATTTCATTTAATATATAAACAGGCCACATGCCCCTACCTTTTTTTACATTCAAACTACATTGGTTTATTTTAACCCTTTCCTGTTTTACAAATTTTGGACCTGTCCAAATTCAAAGGTTTTGCAGACGAAAATTTAAAGTGGATTTAACTTGAAAAATAACCATCCTTTAGGGTAGAAAATAGTGAGGAAAAAGAAGAAATTGCTTATCAGAAGCAATTTCTTCTTTTTCACAATGTTTTTTCAATCATAAAATCACAGGCACGTAAAAAGCAGGGATTAAACAGCAAAGAGTTAAAGAAAAATATTGAAAGATGGGAAAAATAACCTTTACTTCTGTACGGTTATAAACATGCATATAACAAATTTGTAAGACTACACATGTACAGACTGATTAAAGTTTTTGGGATTTCTAACTGGAAAAATTTGAGGAAGGGGAAGTAACTTTTTGTCATGAAAAATCCATTCTTCCACATGATTTTCTACCACATAGGATGACTTTTCTTGAAAATCTCACCCTTTTTTTTTTATTCCTGTGTACAGCCTCTTCAATCTTGATATGTCAAAGATTTGGAAGGAAAACGGTGTTCCACATAGCAAATTTTCTAACATATCATAAAGATAAATTGTTTTGATCAGAACAGAATAGAGTAGAACACATTTTTTTATGTCCACTAGGGACAAAGATGTACTGGTAAATAATCAGATAAGAAGAATTAATGTATAATGTGTCAAATATTTCACAAACGGTTTATCATGCTGACCACAGAGCAGTTGCACAAGTTATTAACACGCTGGAAAGAGGTCACTTAGGCTACTTATTCCACCTCGACAATTTAGTATTAAAGAAATTCGTAAAAGAAGTGTTTTTATTTATACATGTATATTTTAAGTAAGACTCATTTTGTAGAAGAAAAGAAATGCAGCTTAACGAAAATGCATGTTATAATCGAGTCTTCAAGTGGTTCTTAGGCTGGTCGTGAGAAAACATACAAATAGGCTGCAAACATGTACAGGTCATAGGCACGTACATACACATATACATGTACATATATTTACCCACAGCTGATGATTATAAAAAATCCAACACGTTCCGCACGCGTTGGCTTAAACATTAAGGTTTGACAACCCTTTAAGATAAATAGATCTGTGTGTCTTCACACACCAATCAGACTTTTCAAATTCACGCAGGTCAATGAAATCATTGAATGAATTGAGTGGTTCTAATGGGCCTTTCCGAAAATATAGAAATGGAGTTATCGATCTTGAATACTCTCCGGTGCATTGAAACAACGAAACGGTCTCAACTCCATTTCCGGGTAGCAAATTTCAGATCGATAATATGGCTGATATAGGGCCGTCTTTGAAATCAACGCGAAAAAACGAGTTTATTGGCCTCTCCGAAAATACAGAAAAAGAGTAATTAGGCCTGACTACTCTCCAGTGTATTTGAACATGAAGGCGGTCGTCAGTCTGGGTAGCAAATTTCTGATTCAAAATGGCTGAGAAAAAAATCCTGTCGGGACAAGATTAAATAGGGACTCTCAATACTGTATAATTAGGGTCTGTGTATAAACCCTTTACCAGTAACAAAATTTTAAAGTTGGTCTAAATCCAAAGAGTATGCGAACGATACTTTTTAGCAGATAAAACTTTGAATGTTTTCCCGCCAGATCCCACTTCCCCCCAATCAGATACAGCAGGTAGAGGCAGAAACTGCGGGAGGAGACAAGCTGCCAAGCAAACAATTATTTGAAGGGCCTTATTACAGTAACATACCCAGCACTACCTGCCTCAATACAGCAACACTATCCTATGGCCACAATGAGCAATTGACATGTACAATGGGAAGACCCACTATCAATAATTTGTTTTCCCTAGATATTAAATTCGACTTTTTGAATTTTTATTTGATAAAGAAAAAAACGAAGAAAGGAGACTTTTGATTTATTAGGTGAAATATAATATGGTGTTTTTTTTACTTGACGGAGTGTCGATATCCGTCCATGAAAATTATTTGACACGTCTTTTAAAAACAACTTTGATTTGATTGTTTGTGTGTATTTCTTTCATGATGACTATTCATTCTCATTATTTCAATAAATGCCCTGGCATAATCGTTTGTAACAAAACGAACGCACTGATTAGCAATAAACCGGACGACATAAATGAAAAGCAGCCAAATTTAGTTCTATACAGATATAAACCTAAAGTGTGGAAATAAAAGACGAAGATAGTTAGGTGTTATTTCAAAAAATGTAGAAATAATTCCACACAGTTGTTATTTCATGTCTTTATGATCTTTAATACATATTCTTATATCACAGTTGGTTTTTTAAGTACATGTTAAATGTACTCACTATTTCCGTAAAGACTTTTCTACTTTTTTAAAAAAAAAATAGCCAATAAAATGCATGTAATATTATATGCATGTATTTCGATGGTTAACCATAAATGTTCAAGTTGAATGGTTAAATAAAGATTCTGTTCTTATCTGTTCAGATTTTGGTTAACACTTACCTCATACGAATCCATTATATTATTCAAATTCTAGTATCATCGAAACACACTAATATCCATTTAATAAAATTTTGCTTTATCTATCTCCATGTTAATATTTGATAAAAATCAAATACGATTACGTAATGTCATATGCTACGTGCGGTGCTTCATTGTCACCAGTGCGATGTTTATTTAACACACGTGTTGTAACTTATGTCTGCTACTGGCGTGGTTTACCGCTCTTTGATCCCGGCGGGGTCCCAGGTCAATCGAAAACCCTTTCTACAAAGTTAGACACGCACACATACAAAAAAGATATGATAATATTTTTACATAAATTATTATTTATTTTCGGTCACTTCAGTCATATTACATGAGTGCCTAATCATTAAAATTTAGCAGGACATTTTATTTGCATTTAGTGTCAAATGTATGCTCTGAGCTCAACCCTGTCGTTTTCACATTTTAATATAGTAAGAATGCAACAAAAGCAAAATGAATTTTGAATAGCGCTGCAAGGGGCTCGTGCCGAATAAAACTGTTTTTTTTTTTTTATTTTCATTTTAAATGAATATTTCATACATGACCCCTATAACGAAAAGAACGTGAAACCAACTTTAACCTAGTCTGACGTATCTATGCAATTTACAGACTACGCTGACATTCTCTTTTGTTCCATACGCAGTGTGGACATTTATTGTGCTAAAATATATCAGTGTTATGAACCTTGCACACCAAGAAATGAAAAATGTACGGTTAAAATATCACAAACGCTAACATATCCATGAACATGCTTCATTAACTGAAAGATCGTCAAAGCGCTGGTTTCAGTTCTCTCTCTTTTTTTTTTTTTTTTTTTTTTCCACTAAGTTTCAATATCATTATACCACCATTTCTTCAATGTATTTGTAAATTACAATAAGATTGAGCGCCAAGTGATAAATCTTTCATCTTTTTTATTATTCTATCACAAGCATATATAGCTTTGTGTTTTCTAATAAGAATGAGAAATATCATATTTTAATTTCGTGTATGGACAAATTAAATACAAAAAATGGGATAGATTAAACCGCGATTACGACGTTAGTAGCATCTCGAACCATATTTTATATAGAGAAACAATTATTTACTATTATGCAGGCTACATATTGTATGATATAAAGTTACTTGATTACAATTGGATCATCGAAAAATGCTTAACTTAATAAATAAAGGATCTAATTTAAGAAATGTACAAACAATGAACTGCCTGTAAAATAACTTCAATGAAAACAAAAAATACAAAAATAAACGCTTTTCAACAATTATAAGCGGCATAATCGTCTGCAAACGGACTGCCATCCGTAATTTTTCAATGCTTTCTGTAAAGATTTGCTACCCCAACAAGGGAAGTCACTCTAGTGAATTATAGGGAAAAAGGGAGATAAACCACTTTTTCGGAAAGGCCCATTTCAAATTGGTTGCGAGTAAGCCCGGAACGTTTTGAATGATTTCGGAGCGTTTTTATTGAGATGGTTTGGAAAACCAAGAATGAAGTGCTAAGCGAGTGATTCAGAATGAATTTGAGTGGGGTGAATTTCACCATGTCCTTAACAATAGTGCGATGTCAATGCGATCATCGCGCCGTTTTACGGGAACCGTAAGCCCTATGATTCATCTAACCTAAGATCTGTTAGGCCAGGCCATTAGACACAAGTCTCAAATAACCGAAAAAATAACACCAAACAAACAAGCAACAACAACCTATAAATAAGACTAAATAGATCTTCAATTATATGTGTAAGTATCAAACCTGTTAGGCTTAAGATTGGCTTGCTTTACTTCATATTCTACTATCATTAATCGTCTACTCACTGATTGATAGATTAAAAATCTATTTTACAAAAGAATTAGCATGTATGCCTAATTTGGCAGCATTTACCTCTAAAAGACTCTAATATATTATTAAACTCTTTCTTTAGCTGTAAAAGTGCGTCTTTATGTCAAGCAACGTTACGATGTTGTGTAGCATCAAGCTGGCGAGAAATTATCAGTCGAGTTTCAAAATCATTTCAGCCAATTTTACAACAATCTGAGTTATGTTCCTTGATTTTGAAATTAATTGCAATCCAACACAATCAAGAATTCTGATTGGTTTAAATCGCATATTGTTGGGAATTCCATTGCACTTTTTTCTGTATAATGTGCAATAACGATTTTGGGAAAACCCCAGACCATTGATCTGCAAGTCCAGTGTTGAAGGAACTCGAAAATCCCCCCTTACCCTTTCATAATACTTCATCGCTATTTGATCAGTTCAGAATTGAACTTTTTGCAAAAGAATCTTTGATTAGAAGCGTACAGTTCTGATTTACAGTGATCATCAGGCAATGTTCTCAACCTCGCACGATAAGGCCTGCGCTTGATCGTGCCGATTTCGTTTTAAAATGAAGCAGTAATAGACAGAAAAGTTTTTGATTATTGATACCTTTAGAAATATAAGAATTATCGTGTATTTGTTTCAAATTTGTAAAACTTTATGCCATCAAACTCCGATAGCGAGATTACAATACACGTTCAATATTCAACTTGAAAATAGATCTTGTGATCTATATACGCACAGAAAGTAGACTTGGACCTTTTATTATTTTGATTGTTTCTTACATGTAGATCTAATGGATTGAAATTATAAGGGGCAGGTGTATCTTTCACTTCTATTTTGGAGAGTTCAATTGCCTTAGCACATGGCTTCAACATAATTCCCTACGGGCGTTATTTACCATGTGCTAAGGTAATTGCACTTTATACTCCAATAAACGCAGTGAAAAATACATTCATCCCCATAATTTATCCTTATGTGGTGCATCTCCTAAGTGTGTATGCCTTTAAGGATAAGTGTTAACAATTCTACCAAGGTTTCTATTGGCAGATCTTTGGCATCCCTCGTGCTTCAAATTTCTTTACATTCTGCAATGACAACTTCGTATGGTATATTGGTGTTGAGTGATGTCACACCCATGGCGACCAATAACGTAACCTTTGGAATTGATTTTGATTCAATTTTACGGAGGTAGTCATGGGTACCTTTTACATATGAATTTAAGGTATATTTACAACATAAGGCTCTCTGATGAAGAAATATCAAGTTTCGAAAGTGCTCAGGTTATTTATGCTCCAAACAGTAATCTGAACTATTCACTGTTTGCGTACAATTGATATTGATTTATGATATGTCAGAAAACAACAACAACAACAACAACAAAAACAACAACAAAAACAGATTATAATATGTGACCCTTCATGCGTAAAGGGACATTCGAAGTGAGAAAGTGTCAATCCTATTCAGACTGTGCAGACTGAACAGACTGACTAGGATCGAAACTTTTCACACTTTTGCAATTATTTTCTGAATCTAAAAAGATCACCCTACCTTCCTGTGAAAGAATTTTTAAATCTAAGCTCAGGTTGACCTGTAATAGAATCAATCTCTTTTAAAAATGTATATTTTACACAATTTCCAAATGGTCCCTTATCGCGTGACGGGTCACATACATCTGATTTTTTTTTTTATTAATTTTACTCAACAGGTTTAAAAAATATTTTAGGGTGATAATCGGAGTCAATGTCAATAGTTATATATATAAGGACCTTAACATATACATGTATGCATATGTATAAAGTAAAAATAATCATAGTTTATATTACAAATTATGATAAAAAAATTCAAATCGTCTTTATTACGTTATCTATCAGTAAACAGAATGAATAAATGTGCTTGGAGTCAGTTTTGTAACACACAAAATGCAAACAACTTAAATGCCTTAAATGTCAGTACTTTCAGTACTTTGATTTCAACAAAGGCTTAAAAATGCTCATTTTTGCTTGTGTAAACATTTGCTTTATAGAATTGAAGCATTATTATACAAATTCAGTCAATTATTTACTTATTTATCATACAAAGCTGCATGATAGTCAGTTTAGAGTGATATATTTCACAAATAGCGTAAATGCACTTGATGACCTTTGACCCCTGTAATTTGCATAATAGACATTTCCTGGTCTGCAGACAGGGCAGATCTTTTTCGACAAAGGTTGATGAACAATTTCCACTATATAACTTTGCATTACATTTCGGGCCTCCCAAAAGTGATTTCTAGAGGTCTCCTAAAAATAGCTGCCTGTCTATACGGCTAAAAATGAAAATTTTGCTCCTTTTGAAAATGGGTGAGGGCTGTCAAGTATTGGTGAAAAATTGGCCTTGTGATAATTGGTGAAATTATCCCACCCATTGATATTTGAGTGACTGTAGAGAGATGGCAATTCCTTAAATATTTTCACAAAACTTGCGACGATAAGGTTTAAAGCCATTGGCTCGACACCCAGCGGATGAGTTCAAGAACTGAACCTTGAAGTTCTAGATCATTCAATGACTCTGTAGTTTGACGTTTGACGTTTGGCTTTTTAATTCAAATTTAGGTTAATAGATACGATTTTCTAAAAAGAAAATGTCCACTGACCTATGTATTTTTCTATGTTGTAGCGAAACACATTGCTTTAAATCTCTAGCATGAAAGATGTCTTTGATCGGGCCAGATTTTTAGTAAACTCCGATTTGTAAAGAAAATGCTGGCACGTCAAAACCGTCTTTACACTGCTAATTTGACGCATATTTCATGCATTTCGGTCTTCTGATTTTTTTTATTATGATGTTTTATTGTAAAATATCATCTTAACAAAAAAAAAAAAAAAACTAATTACTGAAAGTACTGAAAGCTAGTAAAGCATAGATATTTAAGTAATCTTCCTTTTAAAAAAATTATTATGATATGAAATCAGGGTTAAAATAAAGCGAGGAGTTACAAGGCATACTTTCGAATGAGTTTGAATATAGTTCTTCCAAGTGACCGTACAAAACAGAGTGCATAGTGAAAATTCTGGTCAAGCTAGGTCATTTCTTTGCACACAAGTGACATTCTTGGAAATCAACATTCCAATACGCTGTACAACCGTGGGTTTGAAATATTTCTCATAAATCCTGATTTTTCTTTCCGTTTTCTGTTCAAATGTTCTCATTTTCTAATTAAGTCCCCTTTCTGACATAATCAGTATTTTGGTCAATGTTCATCACGGGTGAGCCAAATTTTCTTGTTCCAACGTTTATATTTTCAGCTTAACTTTACTCTTTCAAAAGGTTTTATCATTTTACTAACAAACTGAACAAGTTTCATAATAAATGCGTTAAATGTATGGCCCTTAGAATGTAAACAAAGAAAGTGTCAACAGGTATCCTTTCCGCGTGTTTTCATTTGGAATATTTCAAATTTTAATTCATACGGTTCATCTTAATGACTTGACAAATATTACTATCCAATATTCATGAATTATCGCCCCTATGATATAATTACTTAAGAGAGTTGATGACGAACGACGTACGAGGGGTATCTTATTATCACACAACTCACAAGCTAGAGCCCGATTTGCCCTTACGGGCTTATGTAAAGTATGAGGGGGGCGAAACTGAAGACTTACAGTGCTCGCAATAGGGACCAAAATGAGGAATTTTGTAATTCCATGTTTGAAATTCTGGATTTTTTTTTACAAAGAAAGGAATTTTAAACACCCCCCATACAGACAATCTTTCCTATTCCTGCACGGCTTGTAAATGCTTGTTTCCTTATTTATAAATAGTTAAATTTTGCTCTCAAACTCCATTCTGTGTAGTTCTAAAGGAATAAACGACTTCAAGGCATTAAAACTTCTAGCTTTAACTTTAAGCTGTAGGCACGAGCTTAAGTTGCAAAATCACCTTTTATTACTTTCATGAAATAAATTATAGAAACTGATATGAGAAACTGTGCAATTTCTATTTGGAATCGGTCCTTAGATGTAGCTTGCGTGTCGGGCCTAAGAATTGCGGCTTACTCAAATTTTAGTTACAATGTTTTGGCATCCGACGATATTACGGAAACTGATGATTAGAGCAGCTTTATTGTTATCGCACTGTCGTTCCAAGGGTGATGAACGCACTAGGTAGTGTGCAAATAAATGTTCTAAACTTATTTAAAATTACGCAGAATTATCCGAATAAAAGAAAAAGAAGACTTCGTCATTTCAAATCCCTCGTAAGACATGTTGCTGCAGACACTTTATATGACGTCATTGGGATTTCCCCGTGTTCTCTAAAAATGCCGTTGATAAACGCGGATAGTCGATTTACCTTTCGGAAATGTTTTCCGGTAGCGTCTATTTTCACTTCGGATAAAATATCCGTAGATCTATTTTAGGACTTTTAGAAAGGGATATTTCGAAATTTTAGGGGTCAGAGCTGTATAAACTACGTTTGATATTACGAATAATTCCCTGATTTGAATTTCATTTCTTTCAATAGGCCAATCAAAGGTATTCCTCACCATCTGCATCCGACAAAGAACATCTTGTTGAACCAAGGGTTACGAACGTTTTACTTATCTTACCCTTGGCTGATTGAATGGGTAATTTCTGTACGCGTGACGTCACAGAACGGAAAACGAGGCGGACCAATCAGTAACCTTCATCCAAAAAGGTCCGACAGCGGGAGGTATGTTAGATCAATATACCCCGCGGCTACTTTCCAGATGTGAAATTAACCCTTAGAATTGCGCTTAACCCCTTCAGTTTTAGGTAATTGTGACACTTAGCAAGACTGAAATACACAATCACAAAAACTGATCGAAATTCCTATATCTGTTCAAATGACAACATATCTTTTTAATTATTAGGCGGCATTTTCTGTACGGGGCTTATTTTTCGAGTTGGTTCAACATACCTGCCAGAAAAGGTCTGACTGCAGATATGCAATCTTTAAACCTTCCTGGACACGGCCAGCCACGTTGTAATATCAAATTGTGGTATACATTTTTTGTTAAGGGCCCCTTTTCAGTCATACCCTATGCGCTAATAATGAGAGAAAAAAGTGACTTACGAACACAAGTACTTATCATAAACACCATGTAAGAAATTTCTGAGCCATATTTATGAGTTCTTATCATTGGTTATTGAGAATTGTAAATATAGCGATAATATACACAATTCTGAATACGCTTATATCATGGTAAACGCTCTTTTTTCATCTATTAATTTACCCCACCCACCACCGTATAACGACTATGTGTCATTTTGTAACTTTCTGAAAAAAGTGGATTAACGTATTTACCTAATAATCGCATTTAAAGTTAATTGGTAACTTGACAGGCTCTGTTATCTTTTCGAAATAAATTTAATTAAGCATTTGTGTAGTGTACGCAGAGAAAGGCTTATTAAAGCTCAAATTTCATAAAAGTCTTTTGATACTCAATGATTCGTGTATTTTGAGATACACTTTAATAGTGTATTTAACAGTTTTACTCCCTAACATAATCGTTACTCTATTCTACTTAATCACTTCTAGAACCTAAGGTGTTGTCCAAAGCTAATGTAATGTAAAAGTATGGTGGCAAAGTGTACGCAGAGAAGTATCTTTAGGCTATTTAGTCATACTATTATCACATGAGCTGGAAGATATTTTATCGGCGATTTGTTTCCCTCCTCCTTATCTATGATAGCAATCAGAAACATTTTCATTATATTTTAGATAAAAGACTTTCTTTTGCACATAATTTGGGTTGAGATCAGCACCTTAAGCTCTTAGAAATTGTCATATAAAAACACCTTATCTCAAAAACGAAAACCTCTCTATCCGACAATTATTTTGTACAACATAAAAAATTGTGTTAGGTGAAAGAGATTTTAGAAATTTTATTCGATAATGCGTTGCTATACTGTTAGGGTCGTTGATATAAGAATTGATCATAAGTATGTTTGGTGTACGCAGAGAACTTAAATTGGCAAGAGATTCAAATCTCAGAATTAAACCCATAAAACGGACGCAATATTACTGTGATTATGGCCTAAATCATTTGTCTTATTAAAATAATGATCATATTTTATCGGATAGTGTTGATTGCTTGCGGAAAGGCTCATACAGATCCATGCAATATTCATATGGATCGTTGGGTCGAAATTCTTTTTTGAAAAAGGAATTTATTAAATTATTTCAGTTGATAGACCTCAAATAAGAAGTAGTTCATTTTATGAAGGTGTACTTTAGAAGCTCACACCCTCACATACTTATTTATTTATTTTTGTAAATCAATACATCGTTATTTTCTTTTTCTTCTTTTTTACTTATCATTTGTACATGACGTGTCGGGCAAAAAGGTACTTTTAAATAAACCCACGACATGTCAGACAAAAAGGGATAACAAAAGTAACTAACTCTGAGCATTAAAGTTCTATTCTTTTCGCCATTAGTTAACACATACTTTTACTAATTTAATTTTCAGAGAGCACCAGCTGGGTTAAATAATAGATCTTTCTAATCCCTTTATTAACAAAATGCAGAAGAAGCGACGTTGCTGTTCACAATGTATATATAGGACAAAAAAGTTTTCGATTATCATTTTGATTTTTATCTTGATAATGCCCTTCGATTTTACGGTCAATTTTCTGTTCATTGCGTCTAAAATACTGTGACAGAATTCGGTAATAACTAAGTCTTAATATAAAGCAACATAATAAGAGAAAGCGTCGTTAAAAATATTATAAATGGAAAAGTTGTATAAATAAGAAGCGTGAAGTCTAATCATTATTTTACTGTATGTATCAAATGAAAGTAAAGATTTAATATTTCCTCCATTTAGGTAATATATACTGTTCACAAAAAGTAGAGGATATTGTTAGTTTGATTTGTGGTATTCTGGTCAGCTTGGGTATCCATACATTTTCAGGGCCCTGGTTTTAAATCATCAACAAAGAAGCCAAATGATTGATATCGCTACAATATCTTACTGTGAGACACGGGGTTTGACAGCAGTCTCGACTCAAGTTCTTCTGGTTTCCAGCATACAATTGACTCACTTACCGTTAGCTTTCATTAGACCTCACATTAATCCAACAAAATGTGATGCGAATAGTTTTTCTCGAAGTTATTGTCAAATAAAGTAAGAATTTTCATTACAACATACACCATGTTAAACTAAGTGCTATACCCCTCTCTTCTAAAATGCTGAATTTGCAGGACATGTTTAGCAGAAAAGGGTATCCCATAACTGCCACATTACCATGAGACAACTGCTAGTTGGCCAAGAATGGATTAGATTGTCCTAAATTGTTTGCAACCACAAAAACCTTATGAATTAACAGATTATCCCCTACTTTTTGTGAACGGTATAGTATTTACATGCTTCAAATCAAAGATGTGTGACGCCGTTAAGTAATTCTTTGTCATTCACCATCTCAGGCTGGAATATGTGCATTGTGAGCTACAGGGAGACGTTAACGGTTTGTCGCCAATCATAATTAGACAAAATCTTGTTCGATTGGTTTCAAATCTTGGAAAGCTACAAAGTTAATTCTATAGTTTGCTTTCAAACCGATGGTTCGCACAGCGACTTTACATTCAACCTTATTTAATTATTTAGTAACACTGTGTCGGCTGTAAATTCTTGGCGCCATTTGCAGCGACAGTTCATTGGTTTTCGGCTCTTAAGTGTTCCAACTTTTACACCTGAGTTTTTTTCCAGAAAATTCCCGTGGTCTAGTCGGGGTTTGATCCCGGGACCTTCCGATCCCAACGTCACCGTTCTAACGACTGAACCTTGGAATCCACATCAACGTTAGCCACGAAGATCTCCGTAATTTCACCAATAAAGCTACCAACCTTGACCGTCAATTACATTCGCGAAATTCGTGCTATGCAATAAAGCAAATTAAGAACGGCTAGTCCGCAGAATGCACCAAACGCTTCCCCGGTAACCATGTAGGCCCACACAAAACCTAACGAGTCTGTAAAAAGACAAGCTTCCAGTAACCGAAACAGTTCAAATTGTCGTTACACTCCACAGTGTTAAACATGATGTTGTCCCGTCAAACATGATTCTGGTTCGCAAGTGCATTGTGTGGAAATGTTAAGTATAGAAACAGTCATCCGAGTCGAAAATTAGCAAAATATTGATTTGAAATCTTTCAAGCTACAGTATATATCTTATCTTAGTAAAGGATCCAACGGTAATAGATTAGATTTGGGGACAACAAAATGTATAGACCCACAAGACACTTCTGCTTGTCGACATTGAAAGCTTTTTGTGAAACAGTTTCAAAGATTTCTTGTTTTTCTTTTTTGTTTATTTCTTTTTAAACTAAAAGATGTATTCACCTTTGTGAGTACGCTAAAGTAACGGAGATCATTTCAAGTATCTTTCTAAGGAACACATGATCATTCTGCGATCCAAATCAAAGGCTCTAGGCCGAATGGTTCTAGACATAAGTTTCTAAAGACTACCTTCTCTATTTTCAAGTCAAGTACGATGAACACAACATAGTTACTATTTCCATTTTTCAATTTGAGATGATGTAAATTCAAGTATTTAAACTGAGAACCATAAGCCAATCCCACGTGTATGATTTGATTGCTGGATGGTTTCTAATGAGAACATTTTAAATATTTCATATGCTTACTATTTATCCCCAAAAGACTTTTACAAATACTCATTTTTAAATAATGCATGATACAAAATTTCTCTAGCAATCTCCAATTACCCTCAACTTAATCACGCGCACTCATACCATCAACATTCAACCACTCAAAACTTCAAACAAACTCATAATTGCAGAAACACTTCATTTTATTTGTTTGATTTATTTGTTTATCATTAAATTGATATTGATAAAATATTTTTCGACGTTCATACATACTGAATCTACGATCACGCAACTAAGTGCAAATAAAGAAGAAGTTTTTTTCCGTTTCCACCACCAAACAGATAACGGGTATGTCGGTTGGTTATTTTTTCCCTATTTTTTTTTTTCGCATACAAACTCATGTTCTTCATTCAATTCACCCAATCCTGTGCCCAATTCCTTTTCTTTAAATGATAAAAAATGTAAAACAAGCTTACATCCCGCCATTTATGGTCGATAAACCGCATTCAACGACTATTTTTATTGACCTAAAATTCATTCACAGTGACAAAAGCACAGGGACTCTGCAAATGATAAATAAGCCTTATACAATGATTTGGCTGAAAAAAGGTATATAATATAGTCTATATTTAAATACCATTTTTATTTTTTTCAGCCAAATCATTGTATAAGGCTTATTTATCATGTGCAGAGTCCATATGGAAAAAAGTTTTTATGCGGTATTTTGGAACATAGAGTTAAGATATAGATGATGGTGTAAGCCAACAATAACAATTCTGTATTACACGTATTACATGTCAAATGTGAAAGTTCTAGGCTGTGCGATTACGGCCGAGTAGAAACAAATGCCTTTTTGGGGGAGAGGGGGGGAGGGGGGTTGTCCGACCTCAAACTCTACACACAGGCACCAGTATTTAATTTTCATCTGTATTTAAATAAACTTCAATGAAAAATTTAATTTGCTAATTGAATTAGACACATTTAATATTGCATGTGTTGGAATTGAGTAGTACTCCTAAGACCCTATCCGATTACGCCAGGTTTTGATGTTATCGTTGTTGTTGTGGATTAGTATCTCCAAAATCTTAATATGACAGACTGAAATAACTGCATACTATGATTAGGGCAAAAAATACGACAGGAAGGTTGCCCAGACTTACAAATTAGACTAATAAGAAGTTATTCTGTAGGTCCATGTTATTTTGGTGGGTGGGGTAATTTTCGCTGACAAGTAACAAATTAAATGAATTTATCTGTTAATTGGTTTAATTATCATCTTGTTCACACCCTATCTCAAATAAATAAGACAGAAAACGGTACAATAAGTCGTTTTGATAATGATATTTGGACAATTATTTGCAAAATGGGGTATGACGGCTTTTGAATATTTTTGATGAGGGTTGATTCAAACTTAGCCGTCTAACACAAAACTGCTACCACAATTTGACATTACAACGTGCCTAAATGTGTTGTAGTATGATGGATCTTTCCATATTTACAGTCAAACATTTTCTGGCAGGTATGTTGAACGGATCGAAATTTTCAATTTTTGCCTCCTAGACTATTGAAAGAATCTCAAATTCTTCTTTTTCTACCCTCGATGACAGTGTATTATAATTTTTCAATGTTTATTTGAATTTTCAAGTTATTTAATCAATCAATACCTGTTTAAGTTTTCAATGTTTTAGACCTTATCGATGGCATACTCCAATATAGTACAATGCATCTATATTTAAGTACGCGAAATTTAAAATTTGGAATAAATTCAATAATTAAGCCGTCTTATAAATAGAAATAATTTAGAAATGATAATATACTTGAATTTTCACATGAATTCTTTTATTCGGGAGTTTTTCTCCTTCTTTTCCAGCAGACTGTTCTTTAAACACATCAAATGACAAGAGAAATAAAGAGAATAAAATATGAAAATAAATAAAGAAAGAAAGAAAATAATAGAACAATTTTTAGTAAAAATCCTCTAAAAAAAATCTCGTGTGGGAATATTGTGGGAGCCGAGGAGGTAATCAATTTATTTGTTTATTGTTATAATTTGTCTTCATTATTTATTTATTTGAATTAATTTTAATTTGAAAAGTACCCATATTGCAGTTAGTCACAATATTACGATAAATTTAAAACCTAGATTTGCTATCAAACAACTTATTCACGACGTTTAAAACAAAGCAATCACGCGCAATGTCCAATCCAAATCGAACTACACATGTATTTGTAATTAAAAAAGGATCATTTGATTTTTATCTCTAATATATGTGATATATACGTTTTTTAATGTGGGGCAGTCAAAAATCTCGTGGCTACAGCTTATAAAAATTATGATTAAGTAGTTTTGCCGCCCGTTTACTATATTCTATGTAGTATAGAAATATATTTGCTTTCGATAAAAAAATAAAAATAAAACAAAACTGGCCATTAATTTTATTTATTTTTATTTCATACATGTGTGTGTGTGGGGGGGGGGGTGGGGTGGAAAAGGGTATCCAAAATGTTCTTCTATGGAACAATATGGGGGATAGATTAACTCAAAATCATTTCATGTTATTTTTGTTAGTAGGCAAAAATACAAAACGTGTGAAACATAATGTCTGAATTCCCAACTCACATTTTTGATGTAATTTAAGGGGGGGGGGGGGAGAGCTTCGGAAACATGCACGGTGGACAATGAGGAAACTTTCGGCTTACTATTCCTATCATTCTGATAAAAAGGAACTGATTTATATTTTTTTGATTTTACAAATCTATCTGTCACCAAATAAAAAACGTACTAAAAAGTTAGCGTCTTCGATGCGACGCATTTTCTTTATCCAAGAATGAAGGGTTATCTACACAGTCGTCGGAATACAACAGGTTGCCATAGGGATTAAAAGGTACCGATGTCGTTTGAAAGAAGCTCTCTGATTGGCAGTCACAGAAATCACGTTTGACCTTTTGATTGGCCGGCTAAAAATAAATCGTACAGAAAACACCTATTCATTCAGTCAATGGGTATTCGAGAAGATCTTATCGATTCGATATCCCTTGACTCGTGAAGATGGGCAAATAAAGGAAATGTCAGAAGCGGTAATGACGCGTCGCTAACCCGACAAGATTGCGTAATCATTTAGCAACAGGGTATTACCCCGCGCGTTACATATGACTTGTTTTGGTCAGCTATAATTTGTATGTTCGCCTTGAATATCGATTTTTTGCACACGTGGACTTACGTTTAATCCTTTATAAGGTAAATTCGTAAAACTTCCGGGGTCAAATAACAGGACGTTTTCCTTGAATCGGATTAACATTACGGAAGATCTACTTTTTATGGGGAAAGCATTCATGTATCTAGTGGTTAAGCCACCGAGGGCAGTTTGCATTCATTTGAACTTTGATGCTTCCTCAAAATTTTGTAAGTTAACTAAAGCCAGGAAAGCTGACGCTTTGCTAGCTAAAGAGGGGACACGGCACGTTCATTAGGCAAGCTTCGAAACTACCTTGTGACGGCATGTTACTACAAGAATTTGCGAGCACCTGTTTACAATCAGTATCTAAATAACCCCCATAGCCGACTCGTTTTAAATCAAGAGACGAATAACAATGCCTAATTAGGATAACGTCATTTTACATCATGTTGCATGCAAAAATTTCGACGACGCGCCCACTCGTAACATACGTTTTTAAACGTCTAGAAGCACAAATGCCAATTAAATGACAATGAATTTAGGTCCGTAGAAAGCTGTTTTTATTAAATAATATCATTATGAGAAAAAAACGTTTTACACCATTTCTGTTGAAAAACTGTAGAATGTATTTTACATCTAAAATTTGTTTTGTATTTAACCTTAATTAAGACATTAAAATCATAAATAATAACTCGTGAGTATATTCATCGTTTCATAAACAAAGACAGTGCGTTTTCAATGCAGTTAAATATAATTTGAATTGGTTTAAAGCTCAAAGTGTCCAGCATCAACTGATGTTCAAATTATCTAGGGCCAGGCATAAATTATATATCTTCGCTCATTAAGTAAGTCAGTTAGTTATATTAGCCTTCTCGGGTTTTATACTAGTATTTGGAACTCAATTAGTCAACAATACTGCTCCGCCGGGCTGAGGATATAAGATTCCTTTCAAACTACTATAAATACGAGGAAAATTTTAAATTACTTTGCAGTGGTGTATATGAGCAAGAAAATATCAAATAAAAAATCGTTATCAAGACCTTAACTTATTGCCATTTTGATAAACGTGAAGGTGCAAGACTTTTCTACAATCCTCTTAACAGAAGCGTTTAAACGCCGCACAAAACATTGTCAACAGAGAGTAATGAATAATTTACTCTATCGTTTCTAGTTCCCATAGTTGTTTTACACTTTAAACTGATAAATAACACGAATCGGTCTAAATCAAAACTAGATTTTGAAACGAAAGGATATCTTTAAATGTTCTTAAATGGTATCAACATGATTTTTTTGCAGAAATAATCTTTAAAAAAAAATCCGAAAATTAACATATTTTTAATGTCATGAGAATATAGAAACTGTTCATTTCTAGGGTCCTCATTGTTGCAACTTTCCAAACGTGCCATGAGCAATGATCACGGCCGTCAGGTTACACCTTGTGAAACAAAATAAGATGTTAATTAAGTTAATTTCTTCATGAC
This sequence comes from Fragum whitleyi, assembly GCA_948146395.1. Lineage (NCBI taxonomy): Eukaryota > Metazoa > Mollusca > Bivalvia > Cardiida > Cardiidae > Fragum > Fragum whitleyi. The sequence continues at coordinate 15,863,966 of OX411548.1, read as the reverse complement.
ACGAAAAAAAAATTATTTGAATTAAAAAAAGTTGTCGTGAAGGGGCAGCTTTAGTAATCTTTCAGCTATTGTGATATCGGTATATCTTATTTGCGTTAACCCAGATTGTTGCTACCTTTATTTAAGTTTATTTTTCTCTAAATTACGACATTTAAACATGGATTGCCATCATGGTTTCACATATACACATGAATTATTTATATGAATGACTAAACACAGTGTTAACGCAACAATGCCATTTCGATAATGATAGATAATATCTGACATTTGCGATTCCTCTTTTTGACAACACTTACCAGACAAGAACAAATTATAAGTCTATATCAATCTTTGGGTACAAGTACAAATGACCACATGGAATAGTTTAAAAGAGGAAGATTAATGTTTAAATGTTCTAATATGAATTCTAATAGTCGATAAATCTAAGAAAACCTTTTTAGCCGTAATATTCTGCAACATATACAATATAAGAATAGGATTTATATGTCTGGACTGAAGTGCGATCGAAAGGTCAACCAATTATACATTTTTCCTACCGTGCGATGGTCATAACATCAACGGCAAGCAACATGGAAACTAAAAACAAAGCCATTTCTTATATTATAATACTAAGTGTATGTTTAATATCAATGTTTCTCGAAGGAAGTGAGCTTAGAATATTACAAAAGGTAAATCAAGTGCGCTTCAAAAGAACATTTAATAGCCATGGATTTTATTTATTCGGTAACGATTCTTCTGAATTTATTACAATACCGAATTTGTTTCCAGAAAGTTATGAAGATCATACAAAGGTCACAAAAGTGCAGACAACGCATCCGTATAAAATTTACAGTCAGTACACGACAGATACTGTCACAGAATCTAGCACCCAGACTACTACGTCTCCAACATTAAGGTTACTACCAGCGGAGAAAGTTGTTGACAAAGATAGTTTGTCCACCAAGAATACGGAAAAAGGTCCTAATCTTAAACCTCCACAAATAACACAGCTTATGCAGGACATTGAAGAAAAACTCATGTCCCAAGAAGCAACTCTTTTCTTGAAAAGTCTCCAAAACGATTTTCAAAGAATGGTTGTTTTAACAAATATGTACAGTTGTCCGTTTGTGTCTCTATGTAAATTTTCTTTATCTTTGAATTATATTGACTATGATTTCTCAATAAAACCAGTCTGTTGTGAAAAATGTTCTTGCATCAAGGAAGAATGTGTCTTGAAAGGAAATTGTTGTCCAGACGTTGACTGGTTCGTATATAAACCACGTGTACTTTCTCAAGGTGTAGAGGAAAAGTGTTTGCCAACAGGAATCAGACCTTGGAAGGATACGGGTGAACATATTAAGGCACTCGCCGGATGCCCTCTGTATGCTTCTCCAGAAATAGTGAATAAATGTGTAAGGCATTACAGTAGTATATCGAAGGATGACCAATTTGAAGATATAGTCATGGTAACAGATAGATCTACTAAATATATATACCGAAATAAATACTGTGCGATGTGTAACTATGTAAACGCTTCAAGACTCATTTATTGGGCTGCTAAATTGGTTTGTAAATCTGAACCAAGTAACATTAAATCAGCATTTGAAACATTAACGGTTGTTTTAGTGGTGAGCTTGACTGCAACGTTGAATTTATAGAGCCCGGTGTACTAGATATAACGCCTGTGTCATGTTCATACGCAATTTCCACGTGTAATATAACTGGATTATGGGCTGATTATGATCAGGTCACAGACACAGCATGTGCTTTGTATGGAAGTTATGTTCACAAAGACTATCAAACAGCGTTCAGGAACATATTTTTCGCCCACTGCAATGGGTATCGCCTTCAACATGATGATGTGTGCTGGTTTCGATACAGTCAGTCTATATACACGAAGACGTTTTCACGATTGTTATTACTTGAAGAGACTCCAGAAAAAACTGAAAACCAAAGTGATGAGAAAACAAATACAGAATGTGGTACTGGCGAACTCTTTGACCACGTGAAGGTAAATGTCAAAGTTTTCTTACAAACCGGCTTTCACATCTTCTTTTTTATAAGATAAGTCTTATTCGAACCAAACGATCCGTACTCAAGAAAAATCTCTCTAAATGAAAAAAATGAGAATAGACTTAATATCCATCTCTAAAAATGCATTTATGTTATTCGAAAAACAAGAAAAAAAATTGTTTCCCAAAAAGGTATAAATGCTTTGACATTGATAGGTTGTTATTTTCTACAAACCTAAATTTGAATGCACTGAAAGTCAGAGTGAAAACACTGAGAAAAAATGGCAAATCGGTCGGATTCTTTGAAATTGAACTTATCTAAAATTTTGATTTTTTGTAGTATTTGGATTTGACAACTCAAATTACAAAGTGACGTCATTAAGACAGGTTTTCCTGAAGATCGGATCATATGATCCAGTGATACCCAGCGAAATGTTTCTTTTTTATGATATACCGAAACGTGAGTTTGTGTCATGATTATTTCACTAAAAGATCTAGACTATTATTGACAGATCGCTGCAAATTGACTACTTAAATAATATATACTCAGGGTCAAAAGAAAGTTACCACCAACAATAACACCCATACAACATTGGACATTTCATTTGTGGCAAAAAAGTTTTTTAAATTCGTTGTAAAATGGAGTGCTGGGAAAGCATAAACAATGTTTTTTAATCATTGGTTAGGAGAAAACGTCTTCTTTTTCTGGCTTTTAAAAAAACATTTACGTAAAATTGAAAAGTCACAAATACACATCACACAATAACATCAATAACGAGTATGGACACCGTTTTCATGGAGAACTGCATTGATTTTCGCCAAAAATTCTTATCGCACGATGAATTCGTTATTAGAGAATAGCCTTTCATTCGTCCGTAAAGGCGTTGATGAGCTGCTGCCGGGTCCCGATATGACGTCAATTGTCGAACACCGCACGTCCTAATTGGCCAACAATTGCCCTGCAGGATTGCGATCGGAAGAGAAAGCAATACAAGGAAGCGGTTTAACAAAGTTGACTCTTATAAAACCAAAACAGCATTGCAAAATGCGACCGATCGTTGGTCTGTTGAAAAACGCCAGTGTTAACGTGTTTCATTGCGAACGGAAACGGATGGTCTCTGGATGTTCTCAACATAACGTTTCGTTGTAAACTTCCATCGGCCAAAACGAGTTTTGTGTTTTAAGTCTCAATAAAATGCCGTTATACTCCCACAACCCAACGCATTGCCTGTCTACCACAACATAACGCATAACATTCACATTGACACATTTGACAATATTGAGATAGGGTCTTAATTCTTCTGTGAAAAGAACACATTGCTAATGTCGAAAAACTTATCTCCGATACAAAGTACACGAATAAATACGATCTTGTTAATCTGGCAATGAAACGTTCTTTCGGAAAGTTTATCAGCGCGACCTATTTAAACAATGATGTATAGAAGATGCGCACATCTATTCCCTTTTATAGGTCTGTATGTGTCCTGTGCCGTCTTCGAAGCCGATCGGAACCTATCCCGAACATGCTGTTGAATGATTTGACCATCAGTTCGAATTGATTCTATCTTTGGCGTCCAAGGCGTTGCCTATCATCTACAGCCTAAGTTTTTTATATTATGGCCACGGGCAAGTTTCAATATTTTTTTGGTTAGTGCAGCATATTCGGCCTACAGTTTGAAGAAATCACAATCCTGCTTCGACTATACTCAAAGCCCAATGACGTTGTTCGTTAGTCTAACGTCTCATTTGAGCAAATTTTCTAAGAATTTAGATGTCCTTATTTCGGCATGATTACTGACTAGCATAATCCTTTAACAATTTGTGTTAAATTTTGCATAAACGTCAACAACGGAAGAATTACCCAATTTGCACGTGACGTATTGTGTCAATAATGAAAACACTTTATCAATACAATAGTTAATTTGTGCGTACACATTTATACCCAGTATAAATATCGTACATAGTTTTTTGCATAGGACAATACTATCCGAGAGATCCAAGGGTATTTTGGGTGGTAACTTTCTAAAGACGCTAAGTATATTTCAAGTGGAAGCTTGACGTTGATCTCCATTATTTTCTGCCTTTTTTGTTAAACAGTTTCTTTTTTTACCTACTTAAACCACATAGCTAATTTTATTCAAGTCAAATATGACTTTCAGGTCACCTTACAACGCATTGCCTATTTTCAACGGACATGCATTTTTCGGAGAACAAAGCTTCATTACCCATGACGGATATCAAGAAACCTGCCCCGCGTTCAGTTTGACAAAACGGTGCAAACAGTCTGTCAATGATATCCCGCTTTGCACGCAAGTGCACGTGCAAAGCGGGACATTTTTGGCAAACTGTTTGCACCGTTTTGTCATCCTGAACGCAAAGCTGGTCGCCGTTTGATTTTATTTACTACAAATTAAGTTGGACATTTCAGCGATATAGATGTGTTTTTTTCAAAATCAGATATTGAGTAATAAAATATATCAAACTTCTTTTTTCAGAAAAAATGTCGCGTAGCACGATGTTCCCCTGGAAGACAAATAGAAGATGGAAAGTGTAATTTATTCGATAAATCCACGAGAAATTTTACAATAGATATAAAGATTAGACTTTTAACTACTGGTGGTCTGTTGCTAACTGATGCGTATAATATGGTACCAGAAATCTTAAAAACACTGGATGAACTAGTAGATGATATGTTCGGTACGGCGGTAGATATATGTGGTTTACAAGTGGTTCTAGCTTCAAACATTGAAACAGCGTTGATTTCGGACGTGGACGCGACTGGACAAATATCGGTCACAGAAAACATAAAAATCAACAAACTGAAAAGGTTAATCGAGAAAGCAGAGTTTAAGTATTACGACATTAGACTACAACTAATGGTTGTTTCAAACCTTGACCTAATTCCAAAAGTGATGTCACAAATAAAAGAGTCTATAGTTTTATTTCGAACAATTGACAAATCCATAGATGAAGAAGTCTTCAAGCATCTGTATTCTAAAAATAAGACCATCGTTTCTAAAATCCCGAGAAACCTGTCTCTAGAATCTGATCCCATTTCAAATTCCTATTTTATTTTTCAAATACACCCTGCAAATGGGGTTCATTCAGATAACTTTGACCTAATTGCAAAAACTGGTCATTATCTTTTGTCAGACGATAGACATGAAGGACAAGAAGTTGTTCGAATCGACAATGTGTTAAGCTTTTTATCACTTCTTCAAAATTTAAACGGAACGGTCTATTTTCCATATTTACGCTGGAATGATAAACTTGCTTTCTGCAAATTCAATGAAGATAGTCGTGATCTTTCTGCTTTCCTAGATTGTCCTATGTTTATGATACCATGGTCGGAGATGAGATGGACTGAAACTGCCGATGGATTAGAGTTTATTGACTCTTCAATACATCTAGATATATCAGAGTTTTCTATAGAGCGTGCAGATGATTTTTCGACTAGATTAATGATTTGTGTTGATACCTACTACAAGAAATTCTCCACAGGAAAATCGCCTGAAACGAAGCAAGTCGGGCCGCTGGTAATAGCAAAGTTTTTTATATCAATAATCAGTGTTTCCGCTTCTATCGTTTGTCTAACAATATCTCTTGTTACATTTTGTATGTTTAAACAACTACAAACAGTTCCAGGAAAAAATAATATGGCGTTAATAATTTCACTTCTCTTTGCCCAGTTTCTGTATGTTTTAGGTAGTGTCGGTGGGTTCGATACTAATGGCAATATCTGCAAGACGATTGGTTTGCTCACCCATTTCTTCTGGCTGTTGTCAATCTTATGGATGAACGTATGCACGTTTCACATGTTTCGGGTTCTTCTGCGCACGAGAAACGTTGCGAATGTTCCTGATACAAGAAAATATCTTTTCTACCATGGCTATTGCATCGCTTTAGCAACTTTTTTTGTCTTGACCAACGTCACAGTGTCCATGATAAGCTCTGAAAATTCGGACATTGGTTATGGAAAGGTAATTTGCTATGTTTCGACCCAGTCTATGATAGAAGTCACTTTCGGCATACCAGCAGCTATAGTTGTTGGTTCTAATCTCGGTATGTTTTTAGCCATTGTAATCAAATTGAAAAAAACACCAACTATTCAGAAAAATGTAAAAAATGAGAGAAACTATTTGTTAGTATTTGTGAAACTCTCCACGGTAACTGGCGCAACGTGGATTTTCGGATTTGTTTACATGTGGTCGGAGATCGAGGTATTTTCTTTCTTATTTATAATATTCAATGCTTCTCAAGGTGTCTTCATTATGCTCGCTTTTGTCGTAAATAACAGAACGCTTGGTCTGTACCAAACCAGATTCAGTCGGGAATCGAATGCTCAACGAACTACTTTAACGGCTTCAACAACTGCATAACCTAGCATTGAGCGAGTAAATGGGTCTTGTTATTTATAGAGTATTAAATTTATCAATTGTGTTTTTCTTCTTAATTTGGCTTCTTACATGGAAGCAAAAGTAATATCCAGAAAATTTATTATCTGTTGAAGATTTTCAACGAACTTATCTGACAATCTACTATTTTGCTTCGTTTTTCACCATTCAATGCTAATTAACTCAAGGTATAAGGAATGTTGATTTAAAACAAACAAATGAGCATACAACAAGTTCGATTTTATGTTCTATAACTCGAATCTCAACTATGATCTCAAATGAGCGATCCAGGGCCGTCCTGACCCTCTTGTTTTCTAAAAAAACAACGTTTTAAATAAGTTTTACACTTGGTATATTTAATTAGGTGCTATATTTCATTTTGGTCATACCATCGGAACATGCTTTTAAGGTGAAATTAATTTACTCATAAATGAGCCTGTGCGTGAGATTTCCAACAATTTCATATGTGAAAAGCAAAGACTCTGCCCAGCCTGTGCAACTGCACAGTCTGACCAGAGTCTTCACTATGTGCTTAATACATAGAAAAGGTCTCCAAGTATCTGTAGACCAACAGGTAAATTTTTAATTACAATTTGTGGATGTCAACGCCCCTCTGTGTTTGCACCTCACGAACATTTCAAATTGTTGGAAATGTCACACACAGGCTCAAATCATTATTAGTTCCATGCTATTGAGAGCATGCCTGCTACAGATGTCAAGGCTGACTTCCAGTAAAGATAACGCTACCAAACGCAAAATGATGCTTTTATTTGACCATCCTGGTTTTTTAGCTAATCATTCTATACACAATGATGGCTTTCTTTAAGATTTAAAGCATGAAAACTGGTTATGACCATGTGCTATTTAAAAGAAATGTTTGGCTGTTTCCAATGGCGAGGTCATGGGTCAAGGTAAACATTTTGTCTACAACATCACATAACTTTATTTATGGATGGATTTCAAAACTTTTTTGCACAATTATTTACCTTCTTTAGAAGACGTATCATTTGAAACAAATTATTAGATAGCTTCAAAGTCAATGTCCTAGCTCAGGGACAACGGTTAAAATTGACCTTGTCCGGGGGCATAGCTTCTATGTTTATGGAAAGATTTATAAATGGCTTGGCACATTTGTTCTCCATTATGAATAGATGTGCCAAGTTTAAGTTTACAGTGCAAGGTCGATAGTTACTATTTGTTGAGCCGAAACAAAGTTATATGGGTGGATCTAAAAAGTAATTTGCTATGATATACATAAGCATTATGCATGAATGCGCCCTTTGGTCTTATTTTTAGGATAAGTCCAATGTCAAAGATCAAGGTCAAAAGTGGAAGATGGTTTAATCTGCTGTATAGATTCTACACAAATGGGTTGATTTTGCTAACACCATCTGGTTATGTGAAATAAATTTCCAGATTCTTCAATGGCCATCGCCAGATGTCAACATCAAAAGTTGAAATAGAGAACTTATGTTAGGCCAAAGAAAAGTTAGACTATTTTTTTTTTCGGACTCAAAAGAAGTTGTCGTTGTATAATCAATTAGTTAAAATTCGGCTTCTGGTGATACTTTGATACAACTTAAGGAAAAAACACATCACTTTTATGCTTTTCGATCTACTTTAGAGATTATTTGAGCACAATATAATTGGATGACTTAACACAGTAATTCACTGATTTTCGTAATGAAATTCTTCTATGGTTAGTTTCATTATTTCGTTGATTTTGTTTTACTCAGTGTTATCTGGTGTTCGTTTTATTAAACTTCTTACGAAAAAAATAAACGTAAGACAAAATCACAAATCGCACCTGTAGTTTTCATTCACTGTTAGATTCTGCCTTGCAATATCTAATTAGAAGACGATTCCAATGGGTTGATGCCTGGAAGAGAATTCCATAGCCAGTTACTATTGTAGAAGTAACCTTAATTTTTTACTTTCGCAATAAACGATCGTAAGAAGTTCAGTAAAACAGTCCCATGGGGAACGTTGATGCCTTTGACGTCAGGTAACCCAAATGCGAAATGAGGCGCTTTGATCCCAAGGTCTATTCCGTAGAACTAAGCGCTCTTGATTAGGGTTGATCTTATAATTATATATAGTAATTATCGGACAATAGGTCGCAACACCGTAAAAAAAGCTATTCATTTAAAATAAAGTTTGAAATAAAAAGCGCATCATACAATTCACTGGCGTATAACCTTCTGCCTATGTCGCCGGAAGTGTTTCAGTGCTTATTTTACAGTTACTAACATGATGAAAGTGACAACGGGAATGTAAATTGCGTGACATTGATTCAATCGGTCAAGTGACTTTTAGATGATATCACTCAGATTTCTGATAATTTGTCTCCTACCAATGAATGAATAGTCGTAAACCTCAGTGAGATAGCAGCTTGAGGCTAGGAAAGAATGTTATGCTTGTATAGGTAGGACAGATACCAGGAATATATTGTAAAGATCTTTAGCCGCCATGCGACTGAATAAATGTTAAAAGCGATTTTAAAACCCACTCAATCAATAAAGCACTTAACCAAATCTACTGTAGACTGTACAGTCGCCATTGGTAACGCGTTGGACTTGCTGTAGTTGGTCCTGATCATTTTTTGCGTAAGTCAAATATTAAAGCTGCTTCTATAGAAGTAGTTAAATATAGAATTCTGCCATGCATCATCTCATTGGAATCATCTTCTAAATGCGATTCCAATAAGGTATTGAAAGGCGGAATCTAACAATGAATGAAAACACCAGGTACGATTCGTGATTTTGACTTCCGATAATTTTTTTCGTAAGAAGTTTAGTAAAACGAGCCCCAGGACCGCGACATACAATCTTTTTAACCCTCTTCACCAATTGATCGATAATCGTGTACCTCAAGCAAGAGCAACGATATGCGCTGAAAAAATGTCTTGGTAACGCTGGTTAGAATCGAACAGATAAAAAAATGCAATTTATCAAGACCTTTCATAGCTGAATCAATATCCTAGAATGCCTGTCGACCTTTTGATAATTCGAAAATGTCTCATTTACTTCGTATCAATTAACAAATGCCACTTTAGAAAATAACATAATTATCCAGAAAATGGGAATGCATTTAGTAATTCATTTAATTCCATATATTGGCAACATATAGACACGTGATGACGTAACAAGAGAAGCTAAGTGCGCTATCAAAATCTGCTCTGCGTTCAGGATGACAAAACGGTGCAACTGTTTGCAAATTTGCATCCGGCTTTGCACATGCACTTGTTTGAAAAACAGTTTTCGTATCGATTAAAGTTGTGGGCCTTTAAAATTGATATTGGTGCGGTCTTGAAAGGCTTGAGTGTGTGCTTGAAATTAATCAATAGAGCGCTGAGTAAACGATTCAGAATGATTTTGAATCAGTGACATTTTCACTATGTTCCTAACTGTTATGTTATATACACATGAGGTAAGAGAGATGCTACCGTTAAATAAAACAGTCGAATGCAATTGTAAGTAAACATTTAATGTGGCCGCTTTATGACATCGTAATTTTAGATAATTGATTGTCAGCCTTCCACCTTGAAAATTTATCGAAGGGCTTGAGCAAAAACATAGTATGTGTTTTTATCTTATAACTATACAAATATCCATGTGATAACACCCTGTATGATATTTTTTATGATATCACATAGTTATTTTTAGAACAATGATATAATGCGGTTATTTTTAGAAACTTGCATTTCAGTAAGAAACATCAACAAAAACAAGACAAATAGAGGTTATAAGATAAACATAATACATACTTAGTGTAATATATGAAAAAATATCTAACTCGGTTGTGAGAATTGATAATTGTCTCGGCAGAGCCTCAACAAATATCAATTCTCCCAACCTCGTTAGATATTTCTTTTCATACAAAACACTAAGTATGTATTATGTATATATAATATATAGAAACATGCTATGTTTTTGTCTAACTCCTTGATGTATTTGATCTTGTAACCAGAACCTTGTATCTCTCCAGTTTGATTGAGCTGAAGTTACGAAGTTTTGTAAACCATATAAGGCAATATGTTGCCTTTCGAGCATTCTTGCACAATCATACAATTTTGAAACGCGCGGAAAATTTTCAAAATAATAAAGGAGACCGAAAATTTGATAAAATAAACACGCTAAAATCGTCATGCAGACAAAAGAGTCCGTTTGAATATAATGTGAACCGCCATATTCATAACTTATTTTAAAATGCGTTTGCACAAATAGTTTGTCTTTTGTTAGTTTTTGATTTTCTGTTGAACATTTGAATATATCAATTATTCAGTGTTACAAGAAAACCCTGGATCAACTGCTTTTTTACTTAAACCTCCAAAGTATCTTCTCTTTATTTTACAAAATATATTCAATTATACCGGTTAACATAACAATGAATTTTCAGGTTGCGTAATTCCGTAAAACTGTCACACGAAACATGCTTCGGACTTTTTCTTTAAAGGACCTTTGACACAATTGTAGTAATTTTGAGTATTATTTAGGTTCTTCGGCTTCTAGTGGTACTCCGGTCTATGCGCTTGAAGAAAATACATGCAAATTCTTAATCACTCTCCGAAGGACTTTGGATATATTTTGGCGTACTATAATTTTATGGTAAAACGCAGTAAATCATTGCATTTTGTTAACAAAAAAAATTAGTATACCGAGTTTCAATCTTTAGTTGGTATTGTTTTACTAAAGAAGGCCTATAGCTTGATTGTTGTGACGTCATTTAAACCCACGTCGGAAACGACACGATTTCATGGTTGCGCGCACATTATTCCTGAGTTCTATTCCATAGAATCGCCGAAGCTTCCCGATCGTAAGACTGCGTCACTTTGCAAGGGCGTAACTTCCAATACGCACATTAGCTTATCGAAGCTGTAGTTACAATGCTTTGATTATTCACAGAAGTTAAAATCATAAAAAAGGGGTAGCGGGTGAAAGGTATTTACGTTTTTTACACAAACTAAATATCGCCATTATCCTAAATATAGTCCTTGATCGTCGCCTTCTGAGTGCATATAAATGTCAAAATCCTATCTACGCCTATGCTTTGCTTGCTTAATGAACATGTAACATTATGATATCATACGTAACTTTATTCTACTGACCTTCGCCCACCAAGTCAAAGAGTCTATCATTTGAGTCTGTGCGTGACATTTCCAATAATTTTAATTGTGTGCAAAGCAAAGACTCTGGCCAGTCTGTGCATCCGCACAATCTGACCAGAGTCTTCACTATGCAATTTGTAGATAGAAAAGCGTTCAAAGTATCTGTAGACAGTTAGGCAATCTTCTTAACTTTGCTCTATGTAACTGTCAGGGCTACTAAATGTTTGCACAACCGGGTAACAGTTCCGCGTAGAGTGGGAATAAATGACAGTGTTCTATCACTTAGTTGCTTTCCTTATTCTGCTTTATCATTTCAAGGGCGAAATTGCCATTACACACAGTACGCAAGTGCGTAATAGAAATAAATCCTCTTTCGAAAAATGTCGTTGATGAATGATCATAACATCGAAACTACAGCTTATTCAAGCTGCAGTTACGATGTTTTGATTATTCACCAACGCTCAAATCATAGAAAAGCGGACGGAGGACATTCTTCTTTTGTCACAGCTCACATAGCGCCTTTATCCTATATATTCTCATCTGGTCGCCCTTTGAGTGCGTACAAATTTCAAAATCCTAGTTACGCCAATGCATTTTACAGAATGATGGGGTAATTGTGCTTATGTTTTCTGATAAATCTTTTGGATGATGATGTTTTGCTAAAAATCACAGTAGGGATGGGAACGCTGTCTGCACTGTATGTCATATTTAGATCTAGATTATTTCCCATGATGAGATAAAAATGTGTTACATAGCTTTTAAGCCTTTGACTATTCTAATCAATCATTTATACCCCCGTCATTTGTTTCCTTTATATTATGGATTGTAATTTTTATCAACTTTACTAATTTTATATCGAGTTCACATACTAAATCTGCAATCAAAATATCGTTGGCTCAGAGCAAAACGGTTGTAACCCCCTATAAATATATAGGGAGTTACAACTGTTTTACGCTGAGCCATCGATATAGGGTTAGGAAGGCAGCAAATGCAGCTGTCTGATAAACCTATACACGAGTGGTCTCCCTTGACCAACAAATCTTACACTGATCTCTCTGTTTTACAGCATTATTTTTCTTATCAATTTTGTCAACCCCGACATTGAGGGTACATGTTTTCATTCTCTCACACGAATCAGAATGAAATATTTGTTGTTGTTGTTTTTTTTTTTTTTTTTTTCGTTTTTTTTTTTTTCAATAGAAGAAGAGAGTATTTGTTGATTTCATTGAGGTATAAAACTGGAAACCTCATCACTCTGTATGAATTCGCGAAGCATGTTCATTCTCAAGTGTGATCAGGTTTTAAATTTCATGCTGCCATGAAATCGATAAATACTCTCGTTATATTTTAAAAATTAATATCATGGGGCAAAAACGTTTAGATATACCCAAAATAAGATAGATTTTGAAAGGACTACTTTTCGCAGATGCTTACGAAATAGCTTTGGACTCAAAGCTGTTTATGAGAGAAATAGGACCATTTTTCAGGGGAAAAAGGGACAGACATACAGAAAGGCATATACGATATTTAGGGCAAATGTTTTTGTACTTCTGCTGGTACTTGTTGAATAACCATTTAAGAGATTTATTAATTTCATGGCGGAATGAAACTTAAGACATTATAACACTGTTTGAATTCGCAAAGCGGATTCATACTTAAGTGTGATAGGCCCTTAGTTTCATTCCTCCATGAAATTAATAAATACTCTCCTCATATCTTATGATTTATTGGTCACGTAAAGAGGGGCAATACATACCATACGAACCTGGCATAACTTCGAAAGGACCAATTCTGATGTTGATTCAATCATTCTGTGAAAGCATGAAACAAATTGGACAAAAGCTGCGGACTCTAATGCTACAACGAGTATATTTTAATTAAATTTTCTTAATTTCCTTTTCCTTTGATGTTTTTCGAACTAATTTCGGACAAGAATATTCTGATGTTGGTATAATCATTATGTGAAAGTTTGAAGTAAATCGGATAGAGATTGTGGATTGTTTTGGTGGGAAAAGGTGTAAGTTAATATACGGGCGGACGGATAGACATACGGACAGACAGGAGGTCAAAGGTAGAATATCTACCAAATCCCATTCAAATAAATAAAACATAAGAAAAGTATTCCATAGAAATATGTAAACTATATTAGAGATGTAGTTACTATACTGTAACACTCTTTGTCATGCGCTGTAACATATATATTACTATATTTTTTCGATTTTTTTTTATTTTTATTTGCAGTTGTGATAATATGGAGGAAAATATTATCAATTTATTCAATTGAAATTATTGTTTGAGATTGCATGAATTTCCAATACGAAATGCAATCTAAAAGCTTTTAATGCCTTTACTTTGGAAAATGACACACAGTACTTTTAATTTTCCTTTAATCTTCAAAAATCTAGTTATTTGCAGGATAAGATATGAAAATAAATGATTATGCGGAGTATCAGACTGTAAAAGCTACACTTGTCTTCGATGGATAAACGATCACATATTACTTTGAAAGGCGTAGCGTTTTTAATTTCCGTAAGTACAGAAATCATGACTGTTTTCATTGCGAATCCTTAAAATGTTTTCATGCCGAGGTATTTGTCCGTTGTAACAGTTCTTAGGGGGTGTAGCTGGTGTCTTAAAATATCAATGTTATCTGGTCGAGGTTGGGAGAATTTATTGAGCCTCGTCATGATAATTTCGCGATGCCGACACCAGAAATCATTGATATTTTAAAACACTTGCATATTATTCTAACTATCATGCAATCAATTTCAGCGCTTAATCATAATAAAACCTTAAAAACAAAGATTTTCAGGTGGAAGTTATCAGACGGGTGATATCAGGTGAATACAGGCTTCATTGCATGATGAATAACTTTTCAAAAATATTCGGCGGGCTTATTGCTTCCCGATGATGTAGGTTTCATTTTGTCTCATAACTGTATAAATATCCGTGTGATAACATCCCGTATGAATTTTTTTATGATATCACATAGTTATTTTTAGAACAATGATACAATGTGGTTATTTTAAGAAACTTGCATTTCAGCTAGAAACATCGACGAAAACAAGACAAATAGAGGTTATAAGATAAATATAATACATACTTAATGTATTGTATGAAAAAATATGTAACTCGGTTGTTATAATTGATAATTGTCTCGGCAGAGCCTCGACAATGATCAATCCTCCCAACCTCATTAGATATTTTTTCTCATACAAAACACAAAGTATGTATTATATAAATATATATATTAAAAAAACATAATATAAGCAGTCGTACTAAATCAAGGCCAATGCCAAACGTTTTAGATAGTATTTTGGCTTCCGACCCAAATACATATAAAGAAACTTGACAAACGTATTTTCTACGAGTGGCAATAAAATTGTCATTTCCTTCAATTAATTCGAAAAAAAAAATTACATTGAACTGATGGCCGGTTGTGTTATTCAAAGGTTGAAAAAAAAAGAAGAAAAAAAGGGGAAACGAATTGCTCCTTCTGACTTGTTTACCCTCTTCTCCGCGACCAAATTGAGAATAGTTTGTATCCTTAATTTTGGTAGACATATTTGCATTGAGAAACAAAATAAAGGGCGGATAAATCTTCAGCCGTTGTAATTTTTTATTATTTAATATAGAATATTGATATTGTAAATAAGTGTTTATTAGAGAAAATTTGTTTAAATATGTGATTCGTAACGCGAAAAGGGATCAACTTGATAGTGCGTAAAGTGTCGACCCTGGTCAGACTGCGCGGACTGCGCAGACTGACCAGGGTCGAAACCTTTCGCACTTTGCTTATTTTCTGATTCTAAAATGACCAATCTACCTTCCAGTGAAATGACTTTTGAAATGCGACCTTTGCTTTGCCTGTTCTAGAACAAATCTCTTTTGCAAAAAGTTATTTTACAAAATTCCCAGATGATCCCTTTTCGCGTGAAGGATCACATATGTAAAAGTAAATAGCCTTACCTACAAGCCTTTATGAAGGTACAAGCGGTTTTTCATGACTAAACCCAATAATTAATGGAAGATGATTGTTTCTGATTCGTCGTATTCTGTGGCTAACGTAATCGTACTGTCATATGAAAATGTCACAATACGCTGCGTATTTCTAGAATATTCAATTAAAATCACCTATATACAAGTTAAATATTGGGAACATTTTTATGTAAACAATAGCAATGTTAGATATTTACTACTGAGGAAAATGGCCAATTCAGCAAAGAGGAAAACGATTCACACCAAAATACCTTTTACAAAAACGCGAAGTATTTCAAAAAGAAAAAAGGAAATAAATAATAAGATATTTTTACTTAATCATTTCATGCAACTTAATTCAATGAGAGGTTTCTAATGATTTAGAATATGATAAGAATCGATAGCAATTTTATTTTGTGGTATGCAACATATACTGAGCCAAAAATCAAAGTCGCATTTTTTAGACTTCAAAAAAAATTGAAAATTAAGTGACAATTGGTGGTCTTTGGGTGCTATAAATTCAGGTGGACTCCAAGTTAATATGATAACAAATAGTGTTTAAAATCAGAAGGTAGATAGAAAATAATCGACGTCAGCTTGAGAATAACGTTCCAAATTCATTTGACTTACTTTTGCGTATGTGACGGTAACATCCATGGGTCAAGGTCCCATCAAGAGGTCAAAGGTAAAAAATCGATAGAAAATATTTATTTATTTATTTATTTATTCATTTTATTTATACATATTCTTGTGAACATATCCCAAGTATAGCTACCACCATTTAAAAATCAAAGTACTGAAAGTGCTGATAAGTTGGAATGCGTTCAAGAGACTATGACATCAAGCCACTAACGAAGCTGACGCCTCCCACCCAGGTGAGCACATAAAACGTCACGACTTTTGACTTAAAAAAAAAAACCGCGTAAAAATATGCGCTAGGTCAGATGACTAGAAACATTTTGTAAAAGCTCCATCCAAATCGGTCCATAAATGGAGGAGGAATTGCGTTCACAAGATTTTCAAATGAAGGCCTCTATTTCCATGACACGGCTAATATTCACCAAATCGTGACAATAGGCACTAGGTCAGGTGACTAGGAACTTTCTGTGAAAGTTTCATTCAAATCGGTCCATAAATGAGGGAGGAGTTGTGTTAACAAGATTTTTTTTACATGAAGGCTCTTTTTCCATGACGCGGTTGAAATTACCAAACCGTGACTTTATGGTCAGGTGATAAGAAACATTCTGTGAAAGTTTCATCCAAATCCAACTAGAAATTTTGGAGGAGTTGTGCTCACAAGAAAAGTGGACGTACGTACGGACGGACGCAGACAGAGAAGATGACGCCAATATACGACCACCTCCAGCTGCGTATGAAAATGAAATCCGAGAAAATACTATGCTTGCACAGTCAAAATCGCAAAATATGAGACTAGCCTTTAGGTAACGAAAATTTATGCGTAAATTAAACGATTAATGTTTTTTGAAAGCCAAAAATGTTTCTTGAAAGCCAATTTCAATTGCACGATTGCGATACGATCAAATTTCGGTCGTAGGACCTTTCTTGAACGTGGCCCCTGAAGGCAGAACACGTGTGGTTGGTTAACTCGTGCAGATATTTGATAAAAACAAAGGCTGTTGTTAACTTGTGATAATCTTCGATGATATTCAAAGGATTGCGCACGTGCGTATTTTTGCACAAGTGAATTTATATCTAAGCTAAGCAATTTTAAGAAAATGGACAAAAGCAGAAAGAGAAGATAAATGTTTGCCTATAGACCCGCAATTTACAGTGAGAGATCAAAGGTAAATTTTGTCTATACAGGTATAGACAAAATTGACCTTTGATCTATCACTTAAACTTGTGAATCTATTCCTTCATCGATCCTTGCTGCGTCCACCATCAAGTGAAATTGTCGCTCGATTTGGAAATGGGGTTCAATTTTTTAAGAGAAGTAATAAAAGAAAATATTTGCTGGATCGGGTTGTTAATACAGATGAATAATCTGCAGATTTTGCGCGTTTCTAATAATGGTTTACGAAACAATTAGATAAAAAAAACTTTGAACTACGGTATTTTGTTGAAGTGTGTAAAAAGTTCGTTCAGAAAGAGAAACTAGACCTCTAAAAGAAGCTATAACATAATTCTTCGAAAAATAGGTCGCGACGTTACCAAATAAGCAGATCACGTGATTGGCTTGTGCTATTGCCACAATTCTACGAAAAACAGGTCGCGTATTACCAAATAAGCAGATCACGTGATTGGACAGTGCTGTTGTCAATAGCTTACTTTATTGGACTTGACTTATCACATGATTTCCCAATATAGTAATGCAAACATTTGTTACTAGTAAATTCGTACGCAAGTTTCAATAAATTTCGTTTAAAACATAAATTAGCGTGTTAATAATTTACATGAAGTGATAGTTGTGTATTTGTTCAACAGTATTACTTCTTGATGAAATAATGTCCACTTGAGATATACAAAATAGGCCGAAGTGTATTCACATCTTGTTCACGTGATATGTGTTATGAAAAAACCCGACATGAAATTATCTTGTGTCCATTTTGCGGTTTTGTTAAATTTATCTAAGTTGGAATTGCTCCGCATTCCAACTTAAAAAGCATGTTGATTTAAATGTTTGTATTTAACTAATGAGATTGTAATAGCTTTATGTGTAATAAAGAATCTGTATCTGTATCTGTAATTTATCTTATAACTATACAAATATCCTTGTGATAACATCCCATATTCACATGGATATTTTTAGAACAATGATATAATGGGGTTATTTTTGGAAACTTGCATTTCTGTTAGAAACATCGACGAAAACAAGGCAAGTAGAGGTTATAATATAAAATAAATGTTGTTTGAAAAAAAATATGTAACTCGGTTGAAGGAATTGATAATTGTCTCTGCAGAGCCTCGACAATTATCAATTTCCCCAACCTCGTTAGATATTTTTTCATACAAAACACTAAGTACGTATTACATGTTTATGACCACACCACGCTAGTATTCACGGATAGTTTTCTTAATAGCTTAACACAAGTATTAACCATCACCGGACAATGTGCTACGTGTAATCCTTCTGTTTGTAGCACCAGTATCAAGGTCACACAAAGAGGTTAAAGTTCAGAAATGTGGAAAATTATTAATGTTTTCACAATATTTCTGATATATTTGAAATAATTTTGAGATAACTCGTCACATCTTTCATTAATCATGTAACTATCATTTACAATTAGTAAATATATAGGTCCAATTTCAAGCTCACAGTTTAAGGTCAAAGGTCAAATTGGTTTCATGAAAGACCGTGTATAAACCAACCACATGCGGAACACCATTTGCGCTTCAATGTAAAGAATGTGCGTTTTTACATAACGTTATTTGACGTCTTATAATGCGCATGAATTCTAACGTCGTTTATACTTACTAAAAGGACGTTGAAGGCACACCCTTTATAATATACACAAAATAGCTGTGATGTAATGTACGACATCTAAGTGATAATCGAAGTGAAGTATTGAAATCATATGCTTCGTATTGTGTTTAAAAAATCCAAGAAGAAGATTTTTTGTGATAGTGCGCTATCATCTTGGTGAATTATTCATAGGGACTATTCGGGTGAACGAGTACGTGGTACCAACGTAGCGATAACATTCTGTTGCGCAATGAATCGAAATTCTCCGGAGCGAATTTCCTTAATGTTTTTCGGTGGACTTTCGAGAAAAAAAAACGGTAGATTATCATTTGATAAACTGATAACATAACCAGTGAAATTAAAAAAAAAAAAAAAAAAAAAAAAAAAACCTTGTACATCGCTTTCATTGAACACTCTATCTAACGTCTAAGCGGAGCCCAATAATTGACGTCATCATGAACGCTGCAATCACGTTCAAAATGACGCGCTTAAACCTTTCCTGTTTTACAAAATTTTGGACCTATCCAAATTCAAAGGTTTTGCAGACGAAAATTAAAAGTGGACTTAATTTGAAAAATAAACATTCAGTAGGGCAGAAAATAGTGTGGAAAAAGAAGAAATTGCTTGTCAGAAGCAATTTCTTCTTTTTTCACAATGTTTCCTCAATCATAAAATCACAGGCACGTAAAAAGCAGGGATTAAACAGCAAAGGGTTAAAGAAACTTTTTCCTAAAATCTTCCCATTTAGTCTAATTTTGCACTTAAGAAATAGAATAAATGTTTGTTATTCGAGTAACATCTATTTATATTTCATTTCATGAAAACCAAAAACTTCATTTTCACTCGTGGTTCAGCCTCTCGTTAGAAATAGCTTTTGTTGTTCACTCAATGAAAAATAAATAAACCTTACAATGAAAAAAAGAACGAGTATCCTCTATATCTATGAATTGTCGGAATCCACATGTAGAATTGTAATATATGTGACCCATCCTGCAATAAGGGACCATCCGGGAGGAGCGAAAAGTGTCAATCCTAGTCAGACTGCGCGATCTGCACAAACTGACCAGGGTTGTAATTGATATTGCCGAAATTTATACGCCTACTGGTTGACCTATGCTGATTCCTACTCTTTTTCCAAATATTTATATCACGGAGTTTCCAGATGGTCCATTTTCGCGTGGCGGGTCACATATTCTAGTTATTCATTCATTTTGCATCACTTTCTCAGCTATTTGTCTTCACGAAAATCCCGCATGGCCCTTTTCTTGTGACAGGCCATTATAAAAAAATCTAACTAGTGAAGTACGTTCAATTATGTTTAAATATCATTATCTATAGGTGTAACTGGGGAAGTCCCGTTTTATATTTAACATGTCCTAGTTTATTGAAACGCGAAAGGACTTGGATTTATATACGCATCAAAAAGGTATGAAAATATAATTTTATTGTAAAGTAATTATGTATTCTTAAAGTCTATATGTTTACTATCATTCCTTAATACATTAGGCGGGGAATGTTTTCCTCAATAAACAATAAAAATGCTCATAAAATGAATGTAGTGAAAATGTAAACAAACCGTTCTGCAAAATACTAAATGGCTATATGCCAAAATCAATTCCATATATAGATATGAATTAATTCATTTATTTATCTATCTTCTTTTTTTTAAAGTCGTTTTAAGATTTCTGCAGTTTTTGGACAAATGCGTAAATCAACTATGCCACAATTCTGCTGAAATCATCTTGGAAAAAGAAAAATAAATGAAAAAAAGACAGCTAGAAATTTATCCTTTTCTTCCCATATTATTTTCTTATATTCATTCACTCAATTCCACATATTTACTTAAAAACTTTCCCGAACAGTCCGAGAATTTTCAATCTAGATCTCTACTTGCTTTTATACTTCAGAAATCATTTTGGAAAAAAATAAGAGGAAATTGCTTGAAACAACGAGTCGTACATTGTACATTGTTTCACGTTGTACGACAACGAGTCATCAACTGTAGAGTATTGTACGAATTCGTCGAAGTTCACATTGAAATAGACCTTCGTTAAGATATATACTACTATACATCAACAATTTCAAGTGAGTGATCAAAGGTCAATTTTGTCTATACAGTGTATAGACACAATTGACCTTTGATCACTAACTCAAACTTGTGGATCTATAGTAGGTACTATGCTGGAATCGTCGATCGACGTAAAAACATCATATATGCACATTATCGTCAACCGAAAAGGAGCAATTGTATAGAGGATAATCGTGATTTTTTTTTATTTATTTATTTTTTTCAATGTAAGATTTAGATGATATTGAATGAGTGATCATTGATTTCCAAATTTATTTAACTAATCATCTAAAAACAGATAAAATCGAGCCACGCCAATAAATTCGGGATTTTATGAGTATAAATTTGATATTCTATTTATAATATGGCCTGAATTTTTGCGATACTTTGGTACGGGGTTATTTCACTCCTGCAACGTTGGTCCTATTATCTATATTTCATTACGTGAACAACGTAAAGCTATAATTTCAGTAAGATTTTTTTTCGCGAATTGATATATCAAAAGATCTTACTCGAAAAACAAACGATTATTCTACTAGTATTTCTTAAATGAAAAGAATGAGATAAAATGTTAAAATTTAAGGATTTTTTTTTCTAAAAATACGTCACTCTTGTACGTCATTGCTATGCAAACAACATGATGACGTCACGTACAGACATAACCGTTCAGTACTAAATATCTCAAGGCAGGTTCAGAATATGTTAATTCGCCTCGATGGTAATGGTTTAAAATCGTTCTGTTCTGCTTTTGTTCTTGTTGGGTGCATATTAACAGTCCGGAGACCCAACCAAAGCAGATTTACAGATCATTTCACACAAACTGTATGTCAGCATTTGACTATCTTCACAGCGCAATGTTAATACTATAGCCAGACTGCATGAATGCACAGGCCGGTCTAACATTCGGAACACCACTCGGCCAATCTCACGATCAACCTCGGATGTACATAGACGGACTATTTTCAAAAAATACGGGAAAACCTTCGAAAAACTCGACAACGTCAGTTAAAATGGCGCTAACCCTCGAAACTTTGAGTGAAAACGTTCGACGTCGCCAACGCTACTCGTTTGAAGTCACTGACGTGAAACCATCGTATCCTTATATAAATAACTTTAGATTCTTAAATAACGGCTAAAAATCTGAATTTTTGAGAATGATTGTCATTCTCAAAAATTAAGATTTTTCAGCTGTTATTTAATGTAAAAAATATCAATCGAAAGATAGCGCCGGTTCGCTAGTTTTTCTTACACTGTTTCCGCCTAACAAAATGCACGATTTTGTTACATACCCATCCGCCTTACATACATCAGAGGTATGTTGTAGTTTACGGAAATGGTCGAGTGATGTTCCGAATGGCCGATCTAAGTCTTAACTTTGGGCACACGCGCATTTGTTGAAAATGTCACACACTCGCATGTTGTCTTTTAATTTTCAGCCGTACTCAATGTGAGAGGGGTGGCCGAAAATGGCGTCAAATGCGGATACCGCTTTTTCAAGCCCTACCGCTGGCAATTACAAAGACATACATTCAGATCAACATAAGGAATTTGGGGTAGCAGAAACTGGGACAAACGAAGCCGCACATATCAACCATCGTCCACAGACTTCGGAACTGATGTCCAACTCGTTATCAAGTCAAAGTGAAACGCTTTCACATGGAACTGAACGAGCCGATGTCTCTGAAGGTAGCGGTGAGAATAAAAAAGGTTTTGACAATCAGGATGGAAACAATGACGGAATTATCTCCGCATATAAGAACGAGATCGTGTTTCTCCGCGGCGAGGTAAAAGCATTACGTGAACAAATCCAAAGAAATACTACCGATCTGCTCCATGTAAATCAAGAACACACAACTGCTATAACAGAAAAGAGGCGAGAAACAGAAGACCTCCAAACGAAGCTTGAAATGGAAAAGAGCGAACACCAACAAACAAAGAACAAGCTTGAGGAAATGACCACGTGTAGAAATAAAAAAGAAATAGAATTTGAAAGATTGCAGCTAGATTATAACGCATGTCTTGAAGCCTTGGCGACGGCTAATACAGAAAGTGAGGTTCGAGCAAGAGATCGGGACAAGCATAATAAAGAAACAAGGTTTTATGAGGCCGAGGGTAAACGTCTAACTGAAGAGATACATCAATTACAACAGAGGAACAATGACTTGAATAAAAGCATAACCATTCTAAATACAGAGTCGAGAAATGAAGTAAGTAGTAATCAAATCGGATTGATTGGTTTGATTTTATCAGTGGAACAATCTTAGCAAGCCAAGGTTTCTAACTCAGTTTTGTTCCGTTCGAACGAAACAATCTAGAGTTAGAAGCCTTGGCAAGCCGCCGTCATTGCACAGTTAGTACGGTGTTGGCCTCCGAATCATAGGAGCACGGGTTCGATCATCGGCCACAGCACAATCCTAAAGCTGTCTTGCACCAAATGGGTTGATTATTGTAGATCTATGGGTATGAGCAACTGGAAACTCGGAAGGTGGTGGTGGTTCAGCTAGAGAAATACCAGCCCTGCGTTCAGGATAAAAACGTTAGCGAACCGTTTTCGAAATGATACCCCGCTTTGCACGTATGTGCAAAGCGGGGTATCATCGCAAAGCGCTCGCGAAACGTTTTTACATCCTGAACAAAGGGTTGGTATTTCTCTTACTGAACTACCACCACATTCCTTCCATTCGGCCGGATATGACTGAAAAAGTTATTAGAAGCTGCGCGCGTCAAATCCAATTAAGAAAAGAGAATCATTGGCCTGCGAAGAGGCTTTAAGGTATGCATGTTCTGGTAATAATAAAACGATAAAATTCTTGATGCGTCAATTGGTTTACGCACTAACCAATAAAATACAGTTATTCAGGCAGTAGCAGATAGTTAAAGAAATTATCGCAGCATATGTTTCTATTACAAAACAAAATATATGTTGTGTGGTACCAATCGGTAGGAAAATATGTATTCTTTCGATTTTAACCAATTTTGGTATAATTATGTTGATTAATTGATTAATTGATTGATGTTGATGAAACGCTATCTGCACACTGCACTAATTAGGTCAATAGCGGATAGGTTCGGTTAATAAAGGATAAGTAGTTGAGGGAAAGTCTCAAAAGTGATAATGACACTATTTCACCGTTTTGGGGTGCAGAAAGAACTGTATTTAAGCGAGTTTGATCCACTAAAGCTCGCAGATTGGACTCGGACAGAACTTAAGCAAATTTGAATTATTAAAAAATGGACAGATTAACACATTTTAAAAACATTTTGGTGAAGTAGAAACATAATCATGGGTTAGAACCTATAACCTCGTAGCTGCATTTTTTATTAAGCAGTAGTTACAACATTTAAGAATTAGAAGGCAACATACTACTTTGACGAGCATATTTTTGCTGCATATCTCACAAGAAAATGGATAACCAGAAATTCCGAAAACAAATGTATATGTTCACCAGCCTATAACTTCCTAAAGAAAATATTTGTGCCAAGATGCATTCATACAGTTTTCTCCAAATATTCGGCTTTGGTCATACTGAGTAGCTCCTGTTCAAGTTTTCTATTAAACATTTACATTCAGAGTCATGCCTGGCTTGGTGATTAGTACAGTGAGCTACAAATTATCCTAGACATGGCAAAAATTGTAGGATGGATTGCCATAATTATGTGGTAATGGTCATTGACGTAGGAATATTGTTCGACAAAACATTTCAGTGCACCAGCATAGAACAATTGAAATGAAGGACTAAGACTTGTTATTTTGCT
The DNA here is from genome assembly GCA_948146395.1 of Fragum whitleyi. Lineage (NCBI taxonomy): Eukaryota > Metazoa > Mollusca > Bivalvia > Cardiida > Cardiidae > Fragum > Fragum whitleyi. The sequence goes on along the minus strand of OX411548.1, from coordinate 15,839,248 downwards.
GAAAGAGTGTTTATTGATACAAAGAGTCCCCAAAGAAGTTGAAAGAACTGTCCACGGAAATAGAACTAGTGACCAATATGTGCCTCCATCGTTATTGTCTATTGAAGATGGTTTTAAATGATTTTTCTAACAGATCGTCATATCACCATTCTTTGATATTGTTTAGTGACTCAGTGATTTAGTGACCGAACAAAACCTAAAACTTCATTTGGTGAATTCCATTGAATTGAATTATCTTAAATACGATCAGGGCAAGCGTTTAAGAACGACTAGGGTCATTTGAGAAAAACGCATGAAATCGTCATTTTAACGACGTCATGGTCGCGTTAATTCTAAATTAAAGGTTAAAAAGCAACCATCGTTGAGATCGGCTATCACAACGTTTTCACAGATACCAGACTCTGTGCACTTATCTCAACAAACGCTTTTGTCCTCTTCCACTTTAAGACCGGTATATATGCAAAAGAAATAGATGTACAAAAGATAACAAATCAATGAAATAAAGATGTAGGCAAAACGTACCACAAATGTGTTCATAAAACCTCAATGCCCCCTCAAGGCTTGATAATTGACATTGACCTTCAAAGTTTTTGATTGATGAAATGAACCTTAAAAGTTTATTCTTGATAACAGCACTGTGATAGATTTATGAAGTATCGCTGGAAATTATGCAATCATTGGATAACTAATACCCTGTAACTCCATCTAGTTAAAGTTGTCGGCTTTCGGTTGTCAACAAACCATGCCAATCAGTTATGAATATAGTTTAAACACGTTTGACTAGCACTATAAATATCCATCAATCTGATTCTTGAGTTGACTGGTGAAAATGCCCGAGTTATACATTGATGTCACAAGAATGAAACTTGTCATACTGAATTTAATCGGGAATATCGATTTAAGTTTTTATGGGGTTAGACAAAGATCAGCGTTAGTCTGTCTTAGTCTTCAACAGCTACAGTACTTAAAGAGACAATGCCATTTATGTGTTCCATTGTCATAAAAATAATTAAACACAGTAAATGTTTAAGTGCTCGCAGATATTTGTTGAATTTTAGTGGCTTAAAAAAACAGCATACCCCAACCAGTGTAATAATGCATAACTTTATTTATAATATAGGTTAAAATAACCCTTTTAGAGCACGAACTGACTCTTTCATGGTTTATATTTGTCTTTTTTAAAGTATTGAGAAAATCTGATCATGATTCTTAGTCTTTTGACAGTTGATGTTCACTTTGAGACAGCCCCTGTAAAACCATTTCCACTCGCAAGTATACTATCCGCTACTGCCCGAATTGGGAGATGTTTTCATCGGGCGCTATTTTAGTTTATATTTGTAAATTTTCTTTCATGTTCTTTCTATGTGTTGATATAGTGGGGAATTGGATTATCTACAAAATGATACCAAAACCTTGTTGATTGGCTTTGATTTACATGAACATTGCAAGTCCGAGCGCCTGCTATTGCATTTACTCTGGACCTGAAAAATTCAGCTTCCGGTTGCCTCGTTTTGATTACAGCAAATTAAAAGTAAAAACCAAATGTAAGGATACAGAATTCGGCTAAAAAAATCCTCGAATATAATATTGTGTCATGGTAAAATAAATTTCCTTCAAATATTCTTTTAAAAAAAAATGGAGATCGATTTAAAAACAACCTATCCGCTAAACCCCAAAATCCGCTACTGCCTAAACAACTGTATTGCAAGTCACGGACTAAACGTGTAAAACGTGTAGAAACTAGGCTAGAGACTTTTGCAGTTCAGATATTTTGGTAGTAAAGCAAATAAAGACATAACCTTGAAATAGAATTTTCGTCTGAAAAGATAGATGCACTTCACTGCGCCACTTAGCAACGCTACAATGATTATTTTCTGAGGGATGACAAATAAAGAACCTCTTTTTATGACTGTGTCAACAAATCTTCATAATAAATGCTATTTTTAATGAAATACTATAGCATCAATTCGTATCTTATCCTGCTGAATAAATTTCCATGTATTCTGATTGGCTAAAAAATATGTTTCATTCCCGTATGAAATTATTTGTGAGTAAGCAGCTTATTGTAAGCTTCCGCAAAAAGTTGTCCCAAAGAAATCTGTCCACTTTGGGAAAATATTTACACTTTTGCTTCATTATATCAAATTATAAGATATGAAGGGAGAAATTTTTGATTTCATAGAGGTATAAAAAATAAACCTTATCACACTGAGGTGTGAATCCGCTTCGCGTATTCACACAGTGTGATTAGGTTTTTAGTTTCATACCTCCAATAATTACTCGCCTCATCTCTTTATTCACTCAAATTACGAATTATAAAAACAATTCAACCCGTCTCGGTAAATGTTCTAACCATATCTGAGGTAGTGAACCCTCAAAAGTTCCGCAACATTTCGGAACACTTACTCTTTCACATTATTGACTGAAGTTTCCTGATGAAAATCATTAGGAAACATCGCTTGACACTGTTAAATTTCATTACTTCCGAACAGTTGCAGGAACTATTACGGGTCCACTACCTTAAGTAAAAAAAGGCAATACAGCATGGGACCATGCTGTACGCACGTACAGGCTGATCTTGATCTATATGGTCTGCTAAAGCTTGAACATAGCAGGGATATGCCGTGAACAGGAGAAGGGATAAGGTATATTGCCAAATTTAACAATGTATTAAAAATCCTACATGTTAATACTTTAATAAGGTAGAAACAGCGTAATGCAATAATGTTTAATTTACACGATTTCGGATGTACCGGACTAAGTCGTGACACTTCGGAAACAACTTCGAATATTCCCTTTTTAGCGTTGGTATGACGGTTCAGTACATTAATTGAATCCGCTGGTCGATTCCGATGGTTTAGAAAGGTTACGAAGTTACCCGAGAATTTCCGCTGTAAGGCCGATTTCAAAATTGTACATTATATTAAGCTTATTTTTTTTTTTTTTTTTTTAACAATTGTTGATAGTTTAGTATGGTTAGTTATAGTTAGAAGTCGTTAACATTCCCTATGATAAGAGTTGCTTTTGTTAATACCAATTTCTTTTAGTTCGATTTCGATTGAAGCTTAAGGATTCGCTCGCTAGTTCTCAATCCATTTGCCTCTGAGAGAAAGGTAGTGGCTTTAAACCCATTTCTATCCAATTCTAAAGCTTGTTTGATTGTGCCTAATGATTAGTATTTTGCCTCCACTCTCTTTTATTTGTGCAATTTAAAAGAATTTTTCGAATAGCTCCAAGGTTAAGTTCACAGCCAAAGATCGAATTTTTTTGGGGGGAGATCGATACCACTTGTTCTGTGAAAGCCATTTTCTGATTTTTTTTCTCTTTAGATACAGCGATTAGAGAGTGAGAATGCATCTCTCGCAAAGAAAATAACGACATTAGAAGAACATTTAGAGAAGGTTCTCAATGGACAAGACAATCAAAGCTTGCATAGTTTGGTACGTATAGATTTTCGTCTTTAATTAAACAATTTAGAATATCAGTCGACATTGCTCGAACGACCACTTCTGTTAAGCGACCAATTTCATTAAGCGACCATTTTAAGAAATCTCTTACTGTGAGTCAAGTATCTGAAACAAGTTGAATTGTTAAACGAAACTTTGTGTATCATTGAATCTCATGTTGTTGGAACCGATTAAAATCGTCTCAATTCTTATGAGTGTGAACATGATATGATAAAGAATTAATTATGCGAGAACCTATATGCGACATCAAAATGGCCTGTCTTGATTACTATGTAAATCTTATTGTAAGTACGGTAATTGGGAAATCTTACATCGTAAATTTTTTAAACATCGTCCAATTTCAGGTCTCAGCACCCTCCCTAAATTTGAGCTCCATTTTGAGCCTGGCAGATTCTGACCAGGACCACGATTCATTACACGATCCGCGATTGGCTTCTACGAGGTCACATGACGAACCTGCTGATTCTATTGGCTTCAAGCGTTTCAAGGTCACGCCCTCCCGGGCGCCATACTGTCGGAACTGTGGCATGGTGTTCAATGGTCCACAAGCTCACATGAAGAAATGTGGATTCCATGCTGCTCCACCACAACCATATCAGGTAAAATTATATGGGGTCTATCCCTTCAAAAAGAGATCACCCGCCATGGGATTAGCTAAAATTGCCGACCTTGTATACTGCAACTGCAGTGAAGGCAGACTAGGATCGGATTTTTTCACCTTTTTTGAGATTTTTTAATCTGTAATTACACCTTTACTTCTCTAATCGGTCACTTTCAAATACGAAGAGTGTTCTGGCATATTATATTTGTTGAATTATACACGACAACCTTCTACTGATTGATATCGCCACATCTATAATGCAATGAATCTTTTATTTTTGTATAAAAGTGAAATATACTCTGCACTTATTTGTATTAAACCAGGAGGAAAAGGTGTTTACAAATTTTCAGAAAACAGCAAAATTATCCGATTTAGCCTAGTTTCGAACTTGCTCCAAAACGGAAAAATACCACCGTTGCCAAAGTTACCACAAAAGCACTCTGCATCAGCAGAGCCACATTTGCTGTTGTTTATTTATCAAAAGTTAACTAAATATATATATATATATATATATGAAAAAATGTCTTCAAAATAACAATGAAGTGGGTAAACTAAAGAAAACGTCTAAAATTAACATATGTGATTGTAAGACAGAAAAAAGAGAGAATTTAAGGCAGAAAAGTAGTCTTTCTTTATTGTCCCAAAGATAAAAATACCACCTCAAAACTTCCGAATCATCCCTAGCACAACCTGTAGGATCCATGCTTTCAATTATTTATTTTTCAGAATAACCTCTTTCTTTGCGCGACGGGATATTGTATTCTAAAAGAGGGCAAAACTTTTTTCACCACGTTCTAACCTTACCAATTTTGCTAAAATCGTCGAATTCCCATTTTTTCTTGGAGTTTCTAATAGGAAAAAAACTAGAACGTCTACATCATTCTTCAAATATTTTCTATATACATTGTATGTGTTATCGCCTATTTATGGTTTTCCAGATTTGATTATTCATAACGTCGTGTTAAAAATTCAGTCCTTGTAATGCTACGGATTCGATTTCACTCAATGAATAGATGCTACATGAGCGATAATTGTAATCCTTCTAACACCAAGCTTAAGCGATCAGATACTGGGTCGCCTTCACAAAATGTAGGGTTATATTTTGTAGCAAATTATAATGCGATGACCTTATATGGGTTGCAACCTTAAAATGGAACGAGAAATTGTCAACTAATTGACCGATCTAAAACGCTTTAAAACCTGAAGGTGAAATGTTGTCAATTAATTTCTCCGGCGTTTGCGTCTCAACTGAACCGAAAATAACAGTTACGATTGTTCGAATGGGGTCTTACGCCGCTTTCAGCAATCATTTAGTTAAATCGCGTCTAACAAGTGTTCTCTGGTATGTCTCACACCGGTATCACCATCAGACCCTTTCCTAGCCTCCAGCTGCTATGCCACATAGGTCTACGATTATTGAACCATTGGTTGGAGTTCTTTTTAATACCCATAAATTGCCAAAACTTGTTTGGTTCGTTCCTAAGTCAATTTTTAGCTCACCTGAGCACGAAGTGCTCAAGGTGACCTTTGAGGTCGAGTGATGTCCGTCGTCCGTCATCCGTCGTGTGTCGTGTGTCGTCAACATTTAACTTGTAGACACTCTAGAGGCCATATTTTTTTCCGATCAACCTGAAATTTGGTCAGAATTATTGTCATGATTAAATCTCGGACAAGTTCGAAATTGGGTCAAGTGGGGTTTAAAATGAGGTCACGGGGTCAAATCTTAGAAAAACCTTGTAGACACTCTAGAAGCCATATTTTTTGCCCAATCAACCTGAAATTTGGTCAGAATGATTGTCTTGATAAAATCTCGGACAAGTTAAAATTGGGTCAAGTGGGGTCAAAAATGAGGTCACGGGGTCAAATTTTAGAAAAACCTTGTAGACACTCTAGAGGCCACATTTTTTGCCCAATCAACCTGAAATTTGGTCAGAATGATTGTCTTGATTAAATCTCGGACAAGTTCGAAATTGGGTCAAGTGGGGTCAAAAATGAGGTCACAGGGTCATTTCTTAGAAAAACCTTGTAGACACTCTAGAAGCCATACTTTTTGCCCAATCAACCTGAAATTTGGACAGAATAATCGTCTTGATAAAATCTCGGACAAGTTCAATATTGGGTCAAGTGGGTCAAAAATGCAGGAATTGGGTCAAATTTTAGAAAAACCTTGTTGACACTCTAGAAGCCATATTTTTTTGCCAGATCAACCTGAAAACTAGTCAGAATGATTGCCTTGATGAAATCTCGGACAGTTCGAAATTGGGTCAAGATGGGTCGAAAATGAGGTCACTGGGTCAAATCTTAGAAAAACCTTGTACACACTCTAGAAGCCATATTTTTTTACCAGATCAATCTGAAATTTGGTCAGAATGATTGTCTTGATAAAATCTCGAACAAGTTCGAAATTGGGTCAAGTTGGGTCTAAATCGAGGTCACGGGTCAATCTTAGAAAAACCTTGTAGACACTCTAGAAGCCATATTTTTTGCCAAATCAACCTGAAATTTGGTCAAAGTAATTGTCTTAATGAAATCTAAAACAAGTTCGAAATTGGGTCTAGTGGGGTCAAAAATGGGGTCACGGGGTCAAATCTTAGAAAAACCTTGTAGACACTCTAGAAGCCATATTTTTGCCTGATCAACTTGAAAAATTGTCAGAATGATTATCTTATTGAAATCTTGGACAAGTTCAAAATTGGGTCAAGTGGGTCAAAAATGAGGTCACGGGGTCAATATTAGTTAAACCTTGTAGACACTCTAGAAGCCATATTTTTTGCCTGATCAACCTGAAGATTGGTTAGAATGATAATCTTGATGAAATCTAAGTCAAGTTTGAAATTGAGTCAAGTGGGGTAAAAAAACTTGGTCATGAGATCAAATCTTAGAAAAAACTTGTCAGCAGTGTAGAGGCATCATTTTTTCCCCAATCAACCTGAAATTTGGTCAGAATTCTTAGTCCTCTCTAAATCTACTTTAAACAATTTTTGGCAGTTCATTCAGGTGAGCGATTTAGGGCCACTATGGCCCTCTTGTTTATCTGGCAGAACAATCGGCGTGACATCGGTCTATTGATAATAAAAGGTGTGTGTCTAGAATAGCATGATTGATTGAGGTAGTTGACCCGTAATAACTCCACAACTCTTCGGAACACATGATCTTTCACAATGTTAACCGAGGTTTCCTAATGAAATCATTAGGAAACCTCGGTTAACAATGTTGAAGTTCATGACTTCAAACGTTGCGAAAATGTTAGAGACATATTACTTCAAGTATTTATACTGTCAGATTGTCGATGGTCTTGCTTCGACTTATTCGTAAAAGAGATGAAGAAAATAGGCTTTCACTGAGATGTGTCATGACATTTTCACATTACTTAAAACGGTCAGAATTACGTACATATTTGTTATTCACCATTCAAATATTCTATTACTAACCGATTGATATCTTTCTTAACAGTCTAACAAACAAACACTCATCCAGCGCATTTGTATTGTATACTCAGCAAAGAAAGTACCCACTTTTCATTTTCCAATATCTCGAACACATGTATGGTCATAGGATTAACTGATGTCTCAACGTCTTTGCAATGCTGTTCTTTCCTTATTAACATAGTTTTTTTGTGCGAGCAATATGTCAATTTGGTGTAAATCAAGAATTATGAAAAACGTAATTTTTAAGTCGACGAACATCACGCGTACGACGTTGTAATTTTTTTTCAAATGAATATAACATGTGAAGCTGTGTTCAGCACCATCCGGTATTGAAACGAGGCAGAGAAAAAGTTGTACACATGCATTATCAAAACTCACCAAAAGAGAAAATTGCAAGGCTTTTAGTTGGAAGAGCAGAACAATTAAGAAGTTTATTTGTCATTTTCGATAGAGAAGTATTGCTAGTCATCCTATTCAACACAATTGGTTCACTGTAAAAACGTCACGCCAAATGTAATCCTTGACGTTGACTCTCTTCCGTCAACGCCACTTCTTTTGCAGGAATAATAATAAAATTGTAACCCTTTCAAACGCTAAACTTTGAAAGCAATCCAATTGCATTTCTACGTCTACAGCCAACGTTAACGTACCGTAGTAATGCATTTTGAAAATTTTACGGAGATTCTGCAATTTTTGACAATGATCACATGATCACATGTTTACGTTTACGCCAATCAATAGGTAGTATCTCCACCTGACCACATGAACCTCTACAACTTAAATCCCAAATGGGCAGGTTGTGATTTGAAATGTTTTTCGTTTTATTTCCTTTTGTAGTTTTTAAGAATTTAGAAGTTTAAAATGTGCATACTTTTTATTTTTGCTCAGTACACATCATTTAGTATGTTATTCTAGTGTCGGTGGATATTTATACAAGTAAAAGAATTTGATACAGTTCTCCTTAAAATCATATTTTATGAATACGGAAGGTCCTTCCCTTTGATTTAATGACAAGTGACAAAAGAAAGCATAATTTTATTCTAATATACAAAATAGCATTAGCACACATATCTTAAACGTATGTAAAATACTTTCTATACATTGAAAGGGTATAGTGGGAGCATGTTGACCTTTGTGATATAAATAAATTAAATATCGGCCGTTTCCTTTCGGCAAAACGCGACTTACCCGCGGAATCCAATCGTAAAATTGGAGCACGCTTTTTAGTTAATTAACCCTTTCCTGTTTTACAAAATTTAGGACCTGTCCAAATTCAAAGGTTTTGCAGACGAAAATTTAAAGTGGATTTAATTTGAAAAATAACCATTCTGTAGGGTAGAAAATAGTGTGGAAAAGAAGAAATTGCTTGTCAGAAGCAATTTCTTCTTTTTTCACAATGTTTTCTCAATCATAAAATCACAAGCACGTAAAAAGCGGGGATTAAACAGCAAAGGGTTAAACCCGTAGCCGCCTATATTTATTACTACAATGCTGATAATTGGTCACCAATATGCTTGAAAGTCATACCCACCCTGTAATTTGTACAGTATAACGGAACGTTCATACTTGATCTCCACGTGCCGAAGTATCTTCGGATTCATATTCATGAGCCTGATTATGTATTCTGCATAAAGGTCAGGTTCAAGTTAATATGCTCTCGCTATATCTGTCAAACATTTAGATCGATATCAAATGTCATTATTTAGGGCGCATCTGAAATAGCTATGTACG